>OW964563.2:15277703-17936310 GCA_943138885.2 Tholera decimalis | reverse complement strand
GGTTATTGTTGGTTAATGTAAATTGACTTAAGTGCACTTCAGTTTTGGTTTACATTAGACTAACCAACTACAAGGTTACAGCAATATTCGGTAAAAAAAAATAATAGGTTGCATATTTTTAAAGAAATCTAGCAATGTATGCAGAATTCACATTACTAGCAAACTTGTTAACCCCTCCAACTAAGCTACGTACGCTTGTGTGGGTTCACGGCAGTTGTGTAATTGGTGGGGTTCGAACCTGTGACCTCACGATCATAACTCCGACACCTTAGTCATTAGGTTATTGACGCTTTAAGATTGTATTGGTCTAACGTAAAGGTAACTAAGTTACATTCTAATTACTTCCAGAATTAACTTTCTTAAAAATCATAAAACATCAGTACGCCAACTGAAAAATAAAGTTGCTATAAATTGAAAACGTTACTAGCACCCACTACTAACTACTAATAAGCAAACAATACAAAACTCACGATTTATCATCAACCAATCAATCAATATAATATATAAAACGCTTCCGTTACTGACTGACAGACAACGTACAGCCGAAACTACTAGGCGCAAGAAGCTGAAATTTGGCATGTATGTTCCTTGGGGTGTGTAGGAGAGCACTAAAAAGGATTTTTAGAATTTCCCACGGGATCGGACTTTACATGGGAAAAACCTCCAACACGAACGAAGTTGCGGGCAACAGCTAGTTAGCAATAAAAAGTTCTGGTTATCGAGTAGCAATATGTCATAATAACTATAAGGTGACGTAAATGTGAAGTGAAAGTAACAATGACGACACGAGCATCTGAGATTGATGCAATAATACGAACCTTGCAGCGCCTCTCTAAAGTAAGATGGCAACAAACCTTTATTTTTGTGCGTTTTGGTGCTAGATTTATTACCTTAAGGAAAATTTGGTGATAATTTTATGCAGTTGGTCTCTCATCTGCCTTGTTCTTCATTACTGTAGGTCGTGTCTATCATGAAAACTCTTAGTAGCCTTGGTCGTAAATCTTCTCCATCCATTCCTGACTTCGACTTTCTTCAATGCTGACGTGACTGGAAGGCCCGTGAGTATCGTGATTTGGTCAGTCCATCCGTTAACGTATACAGTTGGTAATCGAATTCAAATGACGTCACACCATCTGCTTGCACCTGAGTAATAGTACTTTTTTTTTTTTTATTGTGCAAATGGGTTTAAATAACACTTTTACACGTCATTTTTTTTCGTACATGTAAACTAGATGAGGCCAGTATTTCCTAACTGACTACTCTGAGAAGAAACACTGAAACAAACTCAAAGGTCAACTTCTCTTTTAAAGTCCATACAATGTGTAGTAATCAAATCATATGAGAGCCATGTAGGTTTATGCCTGTGGCGCCCTTTAAAGGACAGAATCATACAGATTTGAGCAGGCCCGTCCAAACAGTGCAAGCATTTGTCAAATATCGCGTAGCTCAACTTATATCTTAAGGAGCTTCAACGATTTGACGAACTATACCAAAGTTAGGACATTTGGGTGGGCCGTATAAAGCACTCAAACTGCCAGACAGTGCGGTAATGTAACGGTGCGGTAATCTATTAATAATATTTGTTGTTATCCCCAGTGTTTTACTCCACAACCAAATAACTGGAAAACACAATACTCCTGGGTAATTACTAGTGTTAGATTTTCTAGCTCCTGACTTCCCGTAAGGACGTCCACGGACCGACCTTTAGGCTTTGCTTAACATTTGAGATCGACATTTGCGGCTGTATTATTTGTACAAGATTTCCTCAAATATCACATCATTTTTTAAACAAAGATCCAGATATTATCCTTTTTTCATATAATATTGTGACTATCAAGTTTTCATTAGAGAACAAGGTTGAAATGGACGCTAATATGACTCACTGATCAATAAGAGAGGTACTTTGATACCTTGTCAACTATTGGTGGAGTATTCGTTATTCGCTTTACGAATAAATTATTTCAACGTTCTACATGTTTTGTTGAGGAAAATGTACCAATTAAACAAAAACTTAAAAACACTTCTACATCGTTTTTATTCTTATAATAAAATTATGAACGAGATAAATAAAATTACTAGCCTGATCAAATATAAAAAAGGCATAATAAATAATTAAAAAACCAAAAGCAAGTGGTTTTATATTATCAAGGTAAGCCAATCATACTCTGTTTTATGAGTGTAAATTAGGCCCACAGCGGTTTTATGTAATTAAGCTCGTACGGGTTTTAATAAACCAACCTTCTCTTCTTCTCCCATACCTTATACTGTTACTGTCTTGATTATAAATATTCGTAGAAGCTCAAGTGAATAAGCCTAATGAATCAAATCTCATTACGCACGTGTCTCGAAAGTTTAGTATTTTACAACTCAAATTAGTCATAGACTACTGCGTATTACTACGGCTTGATTAGGTTCTGCTATAGATCACCGCATTTTAAATTAAAGCAAGAGGTCAGTAACACCACTAAGAATCGTTTACATTTTTAAGCACGGATTTATCTATACTTATTTATCCACAATATATATACAGTGGTGGTCATATAATTAAGAACGACTATTTAAAAACCAGTTCTTTTTCAAACTTAAAAAAATTACACTTTTTGCATGTCTTTTTGTATCTCTCTGAGTGTCGCAAAATTGTTCCACATTAACGTAGCACACAGCTATAACAACATGATTAATTCAATAATATATAGATAAAAGTTTTACATTAAACCTTAACATATTATTGCAAACTTACTTGCTGGCCACATACGCTGAACGCTGGATAGTTTATTTTTTTATTCAAAATAGAGAACACTCTGTAACGAAGCCATTATTTGCGTAATTTTGGTGCCATTTAGTGCTGTAACAGTCAAGAAGTTGATTATTTCTCATAAAAACAATGGGGAAAAATAAGAGTTGCGATGAATCTACAAGGGAAGTAATAATAAATCTTCGAGATAAGAATCGGGCATATAAAAAGATAGCCGATCACCTGCAGTGCTTAAAAACGATGATATTCCACGCTGTGAAGCATTTTAACACGTATCAAACAACTTCAAATATTCCACGTGTACCTAAACAGAGAAATTCATCTCGGCGAGACGATAGAAATATCGTGCGTTTGGCGAAATAATACCCTTTTAAGGGGTCTAACGAGTTGAGAAAAGAATATTTTGGTGAAAACAACTCTTCAGCTATCTCAGCGTACACTAATCGAAGACGTTTGGTAGAAGCTAAGTTGAACGGAAGGATAGCAAGAAAGGTACCCATGTTGAAACGGTGTCATAGGCAAGCCCGGCTTGCATTTGCTAGGGGATATGAAAGCTGGACAGTAATACAGTGGAAAAATGTTCTTTTCTCTGACGAGACAAAAATTAACAGAGTATGTTCTGATGGGAAACGATATGTTCGACGCCCTCCCAATACAGCATTCGACCA
Source organism: Tholera decimalis (assembly GCA_943138885.2). Lineage (NCBI taxonomy): Eukaryota > Metazoa > Arthropoda > Insecta > Lepidoptera > Noctuidae > Tholera > Tholera decimalis. Next base: position 17,932,887 of record OW964563.2, on the reverse strand, counting down.
CAAGTATACAAATAATGACATTAAGCCATGGTAGTGGAAATGTGATAATTTGGGGGTGCTTCTCTGGTCATGGTGTTGGACTTGTTAGATTGATAGCAGGAAACATGGATCAATTCCAATACAAAAATATGCTAAAAGAAACAATGTTACCATATGCTGAAGACGTGCTTCCGATTATTTGGACATTTTAACACGAAAATGATCCCAAGCACACTGAACGCACTGTTAAAGAATTCCTCACATCTCAATCAGTTTCTGTCTTACAATGGCCACCAAAAATAGTCCAGATTTAAATCCCATAGAGCCATCTTTGGTGCGAAGTTAAGAAAAAGGTTTCAAATCGACGGTGTGGTAACCTAAGTGAGTTTGTTGTTTTGAGTTGATACAACGTTTTTTTAGATAAATGGCGCTCTATTTTTCTTGAAAAATGTCAAAATTGTATAGAGTCAATGCCTTGCCGGTGTAAGGCAGTCATCAAAAGCCGTGGACACGCTACAAACTATTAACTTAGAATAAAATGTATTAAATTGCAAATTTTAACATTATCTTCTCTTGTCTTATTTAATGAGATTTTTAAAATCTACTGAAACAACTCTCGAGCAGTTTAAGAATCGTTCTTAATTATTTGTCCAGCTTTATTACTATTTGAAATGGTAAGTGTTGATGATAAATTAAATTAAGGTAAATAGTAAGTGATTTTAATATCTAATCTTAATCCCGTTTACTCTATCTATGTAGCTATTTCATAACATCATTAATTACTTTTGAGAAGGAACATAAAAGTACATTTATGACATTGTTTTTTAAAAAATGTCTGGTACTACCAGTCGTTCTTAATTATATGAGCACCACTGTATATGTACTTAATTTTAACGGACCAGTTCGTACAACCTACCCGGAACAGATTGTTACCAAGTGAAATTATTGGGTGCTTATTGAAATTCGAAACTCCCCATTTCAATGAGATGTCGTTTCGGGTCGCAACATGCTATGCTCATGAATAAAGGCCCCGCGGGCTATAGAAACAGTACCGAGTCCGTGTTACTGTCTTCTATAAATATCCAAACAGCATGGATTTAAATAGAATCAGACATTGCACTATTCGTTTTGATACAGAATAAACACATCGATAATTTCGTATTTGTATATCGTATTTTGCATCTTGCATAATTATATTATAATTATCCAAGATGCAAAATACATTGCGTGGCTTAGATAGAGGTAATGAGTGGGAAACACCAACGTAGACAGACCTTTTTAAAAAATAAGGCTTTTAGTCAGAACATTAATTTTATTCCGATTTCGACCCTAACCCGATGTATTTAATTCAGATTTAAAATTATTATAAATTCCATAATTATTTTTAGTCTTGAACTGTAAAAATACCGGGCAAACAATTCGAAAAAAAAAAAATTAATTAAATAATTGAAATGGTGCGTGAAATAAGTTCCGAAAGGCAGTGGGACAGTATTATTATTATTCTTTTTTTGGCTTGCGTTCGACCACCATCTCACCTGATGTTAAGCAATGATGTGGTCGAAGATGAAGCACGCTTGCCTAGATGTAACCTTTTCACTCTTGACTTAAAGACCCCCAGGTTATAGCTATCAGGAAACACAGACTCCGGCAGGGAATTCCACTTCTTAGAGTTTATTTATTTAAACTTTATGTACAATAGTGGTACGTGGGAGACTTAATGCAACATTCTCTACCAGTCAAACTTTGGGTTAAAAACACCAAAATGTGGTAGGCGTACAAGTAAATAAAATGTCATTATCGAAAGAATATACATAATATATTATAATTATATATAATATAGGCTACAGAAACAAAACTCACAGCCAATCACACTTTCTATCCCTTTAACTATCTCTACACTAAAATTGACATCGCTCCGTGCTCCGTTTTGATGTTATCGAAGGAGAAAAAAGCACACTAAAGTGTGCTTTTTGTCCTTCGATAACATACGTACATAATAAATAATGTTTAAGTAATTCTAAATGCGAATGTTTGTCTGTTTTTCTTTCTGTCTCCTACCTTTTCACGTCTCAACGATTGACTGGATTTGACATATGGGTAAAATACAGGATACTACATTTTACTTCAAGACGGCGCTTTCATTTTCACGTGGGCGAAGCCACACGCGAAATCATATACGTATTATTATCACGAAAACGTTCCCCACTATGTGGGTGATATGCATACCCATAGAAACTGTAGGTGTAATACTAGAATTTTATCACGTATTTTCCTTTTACTGATCATAAGGATGTTATTTTGGATTTACATGACATGACATACAAATCGAATATTAAGAAACCGGTTAAAAAAATTACCTAGGTATTGATCAATTGGTATGTGGCTCACGACTTTACTTATCTGAACCACAGATAAAACCACTAATTTGGGCTTTCGATTATAATAATATGGTCTATCTTCATGGTATATTATATGAAAATCTTGTTTATTTGTTCAGCTCATCTCATTAGTGTGCAACGCGTGATCTGATTACCGCGTCGAGTTATATATTGACTGGCATTAAGAATATGAATTTAACTTATTGTATCAGCAAAGTTTTCTTAATGAAAAAATTCAATTCTCTTAATTGCATAACTTTTTTTTTTTTTAACGTGGTAAAATTATCAAATAAGTCCTCCCACCCCAGGCAGAGTGGGAGGGACTGTCAGACTTTTACTGACTAAAATCCACGGTGTTCCTTCAATAACCCTTTACGTACCGGGGTCACGGTAATGGGATAAGTCCCACGACCCCGGCAGGCTTCGGCCCTCTGCAGAGGGGGCCTCGTCATGTTGCTGACGCTCTTTGAGGCGCGCGTGGAACACAACGCGCCGTCGACCCGGGCATGGTCCATGGTCGGACAGCGAGTTGCCCTTTACTCGCTGTCCGCATGCCCGCGCCTACGGTGGCCGGAGATCGTCGGCCGACGTCCGACGCCGTGGGCGTCTACCACTGCGGCTGGGCTGGAGGGAGGACGCCATCATCTCCCTACCGCGGCCCGCCTCCTCCTTCGCAAGCATGACTGCTTCGCAGAAGGAGGCGACCGCTTCCCACTCCCTCTCGCCCCGCAGCATGGCCTCGACCAATGCCGGGCGCGAGAGGTCTCCGCCTATCGCCGCCGTGAGGACACGTCGGTGCTCTGCCCAGGCGGGGCAGTCTTACACCGTGTGTTCTACGGTGTCCTCAGGGCGACCCTCGCAGTGGTGACACCCAGGCGTTTCCTCCTTTCCCATCAGACACAGGTACCTCCCAAAGCTTCCGTGTCCGGTGAGGACCTGCGTCATGCGGTAGGTCAGGACGCCGTGACGCCGATCTAGCCACTCCTCAAAGAGGGGTCTTACCGCCGCAATTGCGGCGTGCCCGGCCGTCGGTTGCGACAGTCGTTCCCTCCATACTGCCCTGAGATCGCGCCGGAGCTCTTCCCGCCGCGCCTCGACCTCTCGAGGCAGCGGGGATACGCCCCGGCGCTGCGCCTCCACGCGCCATTCATAGACGTGCTGGAGGGCAGTCGCCTCCAGATCCCAGGGCAGCAATCCAGCAAGGAGGTTGGCCGATTCGCCGGCGATCGTGCGGTATCCCCGGATTATTCGGATAGCCATGACCCTCTGGCATGCGACCAACTTCAGTGGTCGCGTCCGGATGCACAGGGCCCACACTGGGGACCCGTAGAGGGCCATGGACCGCACGACGCCGGCGTACAGCCTTCGGCAGGAGGCGTTTGGCCCGCTGAGTTTAGGCAGGAGTCGCCTGAAGGCGGCTGCTGCCCGGTTCAGCTTTGGGGCCAAACTCAGGAAATGCTCCCTGAAGTTCCACCGGCTGTCGAGGACGAGTCCCAGGTACTTCATCGTCCTCCCGACGCCGATGCGAAGTCCCTCCACCGTTATGTGGGACTCGGACCGTGGCGCGTTCCGACCGCCATGGAAGCACATGGCCTCTGTCTTGTGCAGCGCCACGTCGAGTCCCAACTGCCGGATCCTACGAACGACTGTCGCAACCGCTTGCGTCGCCAGGTCGGCCGCCGCCTGGTGCGACTCTCCCTGCGCCAGGACGAGCGTGTCGTCAGCGTAACATATTACGCTGACGCCGTCAGGGAGGTCGCCGCGCAGCACCCAGTCGTATCCGATGTTTCACAGGGGCGGCCGCAAGACTGATCCCTGTGGGACACCGCACGACATCTCTCGCCGGTTCCACTCTCACCGGTGACCGGGGTAGATGACGGTTCTGTCCGTCAGGTAGTCCTCGACTATGCGACGGAGGTAGGTCGGCACCCGGTGGTACCGGAGTGCCTCCCTGATGCAACTCCAGGGCAGGGTGTTAAAGGCGTTGGTGATGTCCAAGGACACCGCCAAGACGACCCTGCCCCGGGATACCGCGTCCCCCGTCGTGAGGGCTCTCACGCGCATGATGGCATCCACCGTCGAGCGCCCCCTGCGGAAGCCAAACTGGCACTCCGCAAGATCCGGGCCCACCCGATTCAGGTGCCCGAAGAGGCGGTCTGCAATCACTCTTTCCAAGAGCTTGCCCACCTCGTCGAGCAGCACGATGGGCCGGAATGCGGACGGAGAGTCCGCAGGGCGCCCGGCTTTCTGGATTAGGACCAGCTTTCCCGTCTTCCAGCGAAGCGGAAACTGGCCCCTCTCCAGGCATGCGCTAAAGAGCCCCCCTAGTCGAGGCCCGAGAGTCTCCGAGGCCAGGACCCAGGCTTTCCCTGGCAAGCCGTCGGGTCCTGGGGCGGTATTTTTGGCCTTGAGCCGTTGTACCGCCACTCTCAAGTCTACCTCGGTCACCTCTGGAGCGTCGTAGACGTCGTCGTCGCTGTGGTCCACGTTTGCGCCAGCTTCAGGTTCCGTCGGAGACGGAGCCATGGGCGGGGGAGCGTGCTCCCCTCGCGATGGGAACAGGGCGCTCACCACGTCCTCCAAGAACTGAGGCTGGAGACTCTGCGTCAACAGGGGAGCCCAGGGGCGGAGCTTCTCGCGCACCCACTTGTAGGGGCGGCTCCATGGGTCCCCGTCCAGAGTCGCCAGCATCTCCTCCCGGGCCAGTTCCTTGGCCCGCCATATCTCGTCTCGGAGGACGGCCTTCGCTGCCCTGTAGCCCTCGTACAGCTCCGCCTCTACAGTCGTTGCATCCGAAGGTCGGGTGCGGTGCCTGCGGAACCTGGTGTACCGGCGTCGCGCCGCAACGCACGCTTCGCGCAGCGCTGCTAGCTCGCTCGACCACCAGTACAGCTGACGCCGGGCGCGTCCTTGCCGGACCCGAGGCATGGCCACGTCGCAGATCTCCGACATGGCCTCCCGGAACAACTCCGCCTCGTCGTTTATGTCAACAGGCCTGTCCGGGGGTGACCCCCAGGCCTGCACGATCGAGGCTTCCAGGAATAGCTCCCGGTCCATCTGCTTCAGCGCCCATCGCGGACCACTCAGGTCCCGTCGGACCGGCGCGTCTGGGGTCTGGGCGGAGACGTCGAACCGGATATACCGGTGGTCAGAATAGGTCTCCACCTCCTCCACAACGCGCCAGTCGGTGACGCGCGGTGACAGGCTGGGGGTGGCGAACGTAACGTCCACCACCGTAATTGCATAACTAGCGATAAAATTGAAGATGTTCAGCATTTGCTGATAGAATGTGTCCGGAATAAAGATGAACGCGACTCGCTGCTGAACAAGTTTAAGTTAAACATACTGGATGTCGGACTAGTTCAAAGCATTTTAGCAAACCCAAAATCGAAGGAAGCAAAAGAACTATGTAGTTTAGTATTAATGGAGCAGTGAGGAGCCTAGTATTTTACTATAACATTACTTATTATATTACTTAGCGGATTAATTTTGTTAAATAAGGTATGATGGGGTTGACATATCCTTATTGGACAAAACTCCAAATTAAAAACAAAAGATATAGAAAAAACTTATTGTATGGGCAAGTGGTATACCTTAAGACAGGTTTAAGTACCTGTGACATCCCTGTATACCTATTTTAATAATAGATAGATAGAATATACTTTATTGTACACCAATAATTGAATCACACTTAAATAACAATATTGTAAAAAAAATTAAAAAACTCAAATTCTCTGATGATCTCAAATCTCTAACATGTGTCACGAAGGAACTTAAAACGTTCTTTGATATAAAATATAAGGGAGTCATTGGATTGAAAAGAATACTGTAGAGTAATGATACATATGTGCATTCCGGCGAAGGTGGATAGGCAGCCACTTGAGTTAATGCGAAACTCAGAAACATGATCATATTTGCGCAAACCAAATATGAATCTGATACAAAAATTTTGGAGTCGCTTAAGCTTATCTAGCTGCCCTTTAGTTAGATCTGGATACCTTGCATCAGCATAGTCAAAGATAGGAAGAAGAAGAAATTGGGCAAGTGCAGTTTTGAAGAAAGTGGCAGTTGGCAGGAAATTGCGCAATCTGCGTAAAGACCCCACAGAGGCAAAAAGAGTTTGCGACTCAGTTCTTGCAACTGGGGACCCCAAGACAAGTCTTTATCAATATAAATACCAAGTTCTTTTACTGATCACAGTTGGGTATAACAGCTCCATCAAAAACGATTTAGGGAAGGGTCGTCCAGTCAATTTTGGAACGTAGCCTAGGGCTGCCAACAATAATGACTTGAGTCTTCGCAGGGTTAACCCTCAAACCATGATGTAAAGTCCAATCAGAAATACGCGCTAAATCTTTATTCGCTATCTTCACCGCCTCAGACAATTCTTCAACAGGAGCTTGCGAATAAATTTTCGGTCTGTCAGCGTAAAGGTGGTAGGATGAGAGAAGTTCATTTGAAATAGAATTTATAAATATGGCGAAAAGAAGAGAAGAGAGAACGCCCCCCTATGGTACGCCAGCAGTAGTATTGCACCATGAAGACAAAGAACCTTCAATGCAAATACGTTGTCAAATAATCTATTCTATTCAACATCTACTTTCAAATTATTGAAAACCAAAAATAATTGAATTATTTTACATTTTTAATTAAAATTCAATTACTTTAATTTGAGGAGGTCATTGATTAAAAAGCTTTAGTAAGTGAACTCCCGCAGGTCAATCTAGGAGATTGTCGGGTTCTTAACCGGACTTAACTGTAGCGGCCTTAATTATAATAATATACTATTATCCATAATAGTCCGTGTTAGATCTATACGTATAGATATACCTATACGGACGTAAAACGAAAATCACGTCAAACCCACGCGGTGCATTTTTTTTTTATAATCTCAATTATTATTTCATTATGGATACTTTATAAAGAAAAGATTAGTGTATAAAAAGTGGACCAAACCTTGTGTCGTACGGGTGTGAAGTGTCCGTTTTGCTCTTTTAAAATCGTTAGGCGCTGTTATCGCCTTAGCACATAAAGTACTCGCACGTTATTTCACACCCAACATCAAAACTTATTTAAACTTTTAACATTTTTAATAAAGAATTTTATGGATTTCAAAGACATAAGAAAATATTATTGACGGAATTTGCATTCATTCACATCAGGTACCAAACATGCTGACAATTTTATTTATTTAAAGATATTTGAAGAATTTGAATGAATAAAAGATAGCAGTCTGGTATTTTTATTTGTTCGAGCTTTGTCTCTCAAAGATATTTCTGTCAAAGTCTGCGCAAAAATATATTCAACTTAACCTCGCCCATTCTAGGCGATGATTATTTTGCTTCCAAAATCTTTTTCTTGGTTCAGATTTGTATATCTTTGAAGTCTGTGAATCAATAGGTACAAAATTTCAATATCACGGCATAACTTTTGATTCAACGTGTTTGTAACTTTGGAAATCAGGAAAGAATGAAAAAGACATTGAACAATTTTCTTCAATGGTATGAGTTACCAAAGATTTTGTTTAAATTCAGGGGCGTGCACAGGATTATGACAGGGTATGCGGCGGAGTAATCGGTCACAAAAACTTTTTCTTTTGTAGATTTTTAGCATAGCCATAGCCACACATCGTAGCATGGTGGCGATGCGTGGCTGTGGCTATTACCAAAGGTTAACATTGCGGATGGCTTCCAGTCCAAGTGAAAGTAGATATTATAGCTATATACAGAGTACTAGTGTCTCACATGGAGTGACTGCCTATCTGAACTCCACAATCCGGTAGCTGGGTAACACGATACCCCTTGGCAAGACCAGGGTAAGATTTTCTGGCTTCTGACTACCAGTAAGAACTCTCAAAGATGTACAAATGCCAGCTGGGACCGACGACTTAACGTGCTTTCCGAGTCACTGAGGAATCTTAATATGTTAAGATGACCATCCATCCAAACGTCGACCTCCGCAAGCACCACTTGCGGAGGTCAACTTAACGTGCTTTCCGAGTCACTGAGGAATCTTAATATGTTAAGATGACCATCCATCCAAACGTCGACCTCCGCAAGCACCACTTGCGGAGGTCAACTTAACGTGCTTTCCGAGTCACTGAGGAATCTTAATATGTTAAGATGACCATCCATCCAAACGTCGACCTCCGCAAGTGGTGCTTGCGGAGGGCGACGTTTGGATGCTTGAACTTTGATCGATCCCTGTGGCTGTTCTTATTTAGCCACGAGCTCCACCTTAACCTCTCAAGGACCGCCATTATTTACGTCAACTATTAGTTGAGCCCCGCTGGCACTCAAATTTGTTGCCAGCGGGGCTCAACTAATACTGGTTTCTTGGCACGTTTTTGTGCCAGCGGGGATCTAGAGGTTAAATTAACATGCCTACTAGGCTGTAAATATTCTATTGGCTTAGTAAGAGGTTGTAATATTGTTTCTCCCACCCTATTCCCTATGAGGAAATAGCGTGGTTTACGTATTTACATACCAACCTGCTGATGCATCGTTTTAGCACCGCTATGGCTTCAAAATACCTCAAAAATACTTTTTAACAAAAAATAAAACCGATTTTAAAAAAAGAAGAAACACTGCAAAGGGTAAGTTAACTTTATATCGAATAGCAACCTATGAAATACTTATTATTGAGTAGTTCGGGTGCCCATCTGTGATCTTTATCATCAGTTCCACTTCACCAAATAGTGCTTTTAAGAATATCCAAATCGCTATAGATGTGCCTATATATTTGAAGAGCTCCCTCGATTTCTCCAAGATTCCATAATCAGATCCTGACTTGATGATAATGGAACCACATGGAGAGCATGTACAGCCATCCTTTTAAACAAAATAAAATCTAAATCGGTCCAGCGCTACCATACTTAAAAAGTAAATTGACAACCTCCTCCTTTTTTGAAGTCGGTTAAAGCGCGCATTTCGCACACAGCAGTACAATACAATATCATACATGTAGATGGCTACATTAGCCTCAAGGCCGAAATTCGGTCAGGAGTAGGGTTGCCATACGATCGGAATTTTCCGGACATGTCCAGAAATATAGGTCTGTCCGGAATGCGGAGAGAATCCTAAACCATCCGGAATTTCTACAATTGAATGAAAGAGTGAAAAATAAAAAAATATGATGCTTTTATTTCAAATTAAAGAAAGTCAGGAATTTTCATCAAATGTCCGGAATTTACTCCGGATTTCCGATTTTTGATCTGGCATCTCTAGTCAGGAGGAATATTAGATACATGCAATATTTGCACATCGTCGGTTCTGATTATTTACTGTGTTCAGGTCATATTACTTTCCGATTCACTTCACCGTTAGTCACCTAGTCAACCGTGCCACAAAGTCATTTGGACGGGAAATATTTTATGACTCGACCTGGTATGAACCTAAAATGAAGAATCGAAGACGTCGGCATCACCACATGTACTGAACCTTAAAAAAAAGCATGATGTATTCTAAATATTGTGGTGAGAAATAAACATACTTTATTATTTATTAAAGGACCTTTAGAAAGTTAGTAAAGAAAATTTTTCGAAAAATAGTGTACCAATAGGAAAAGATAGAGTATTTGTACTGTTTAGCGTTCTTAAATCGACTAATCAATTATAGTTATTTTATTCAAAACTTTAAAGAATAAGCTCCGTTAACCAACCTACACAATTATATCTGTATAATAAATATTTTACACGGAAATAATAGATTCTCTATACACTTAAACCACTCCAGTGATCACCATTAGCACATACATAGAAGCCCGTTACTTCTGAAAACCCCTGTGCAACGCCTGTTAGTGCACATCCATCTCTGTGGAGACCATAATGAGGCCTCCCTGAGTGTCACTTTTCACGGCAACATGTAATCACTACCACCGTTTTATTTACCTACCTATAAATATTTAATGAATAAAAAATATGCCTTACATTTTATTTTCTCTTTTCCCAGGAAAGATGAGGCAATCAAGTATAATAATACTGTCAGTGCTTCTGGTACAGGCGTACTCGGTAAGTAATTTTCTTATTTAATAACTTCACAATTCAGATAAAAATGAACTGAATGACATTTTCTTATGAATTTTAGCAACATTGTAAGGAAACTGTTTTTGATGTAAAATAGGAAACTTTAAATTATACAAGTTTATTTTCGGTACATACAAATACCGAGACATATGTCAGATATTTTCATCTTAAAAAATATTATACAAACTTTACTAAATAAAACTATTTAGTTATTAAAGTTAAATCTTTATTTGATTATGTTATGGTTTACAGGACAGAAATCAAACAAAACAAATAAAAATTCAAATGAAATAAATCATATGTATCAAGAAAATTCAAAATTCCCCTGTATCTTGAGTTTTTAAACGACTAAACGTTACCTATTTAAGTACATGTTGTGCTATGGGATTAGGCTCGCGAAACCGCTATGACCCTAAATAACCCTGAGTGGTGTACATAGGATAGCAATAGGTGATCAATATCAGTTAAAAAAAATGAAATATAGTATAAAAACAGTTGCATTTATTCTGAAAAGATGGTGCAGAACCAATGTTATACAAATATATGTAAGACTGAATCCGCATGTAATTCCGTGTGTTTCTTTAGAAGTGGACATACCACGACTTTTAAATTAATAAAACAAAATTAAAAACTGGTGTGATAATTGTTTATGACTTTAATTACTAACTGATCCTCATTCTCATTAATATTTCGGATGGATCAGACTAACTTCGTATACTAATATAAGTACCTATTACCCTATTCATACAAATTATACATTCAATTCAAGTATTTGTACTACCTCAAGGCTTGGCAGATGCTAACGACTTCAATTCAATATATCATATATATTCATAGTTATAATTAAGAAAACCATGTCCCATATTAGGAATTTTCGTATACCATGGGTATACAAACGCGTATACAAACACTATAATACTAATACATATAACTCACGTAAACACGCATATGCGGAACTGTTTACGTATAGTTCTCGCACACACACACGAATCCGAATTGAAACCACAATACGCAGCGCAGCAACCAATCACTGAACCACTGTGCCAAACATATTATCGTTGTAGTGATTGTAGACCAATTAGTAGGCCACATAGTGATTTATCCATGTTACCATCCCACATGACGAGAACCTCATAAAGACTGAAAAAGATAAACAAATCAAGTATCTCGACCTGCTGACAATTGTCGTATCTACCAATTAACTGATGGCTTGATAAAGGGCCTGATACAGAATGCAGTACTCGTTCATAGGGCTCGTATTGTGAGGATGTTTCTTTTTCTGGAAGCTTAAAGACTGGTAACTTAGACCCTACCCCTGATATGGTGGATTACCAATTTTTTTAATTTTTATTAAATGTTTATTTTTTTAAAAGAAGTTATGTAAACTTCTTTTAAGAAACCTAAACATTCAAAAATGTAATACTTACTAAATTAATAAATGAAATAATATTTTTGAATATACACTGGTAAGTATAAACCTCCAAAGTAATTATTTATTTTATATAATAAATTATTTTTTTTTTATTTAGTAATTAACTTGGGTTTTAGAAACCTTATAACAAAGTAAACAATATATTTGAGAACAATCAAATTGAAGTTTGCATAACCATTCAAGAAGGTATATTAAGTTCACGGAGTAATTTCACAGAACACCTAATCGTTGCTCTGGCACCAATAAGAGGTTCTAGGGAGAGTATGCACAATTTTTTTTTTGGAAGATTTTTTTAGAACTTCCAAAAAAAATATTGTGCATACTCGTTTCCGTATCAGTACGGTTGCGGACAATCAATAGAATATCATATCACTTGATTAGCCTTTTCCCAAGTATATTGGAGTCGGCTTCCAGTCTAGCCGGATGCAACGTACTAATTTTTTACATAAAGTGACTGCCTATTTGACCTCCACAACCCAGTAGCTGTGTAGTACTATACCCCTCGGCAAGAGCAGTGTCAGATCTCCTGGCTTCTGTCTATCCGTAACGACCGTCAAAGAAGTGCAAACGACAGCTGGGACCAAAGGTTTAAGGTGTTTTACGAGGCACGGCGGAATTTAGATATGTCGCCCGTCCACAGATCGACCTTCGCAAGCTTTGCTTAACCTTATAGATCGACCTTTGCTGCTGAAATGATTAAACCACGAGCTCCTCCATCATCAATAGAATACAGGGTGGCAGGGACATCGACGCACAAACGCTTACCGTGGATTAAGTACATGATTCTGGAGCCGATGAAAAATTTAAACGCGGGGGGGGGGCGTTTAAATTTTTCATCGGCTTTTTCTGAAATTTTCAGGATTTTTCTGCTTTTTTTTTTTACTGAAACCTGTACAAAATCATTGTTTCTAACTAACCCAATGAGATTTTTATTAAAAAGTAAGAATCAGTTGTTTCACTTAGAACAGCAATGTAAATGAAACTCGGAAGGGCTACCTAATCAGCTGTTTTGCTAGTGTTCATTTGCGAGGTCAACATAGCTAATCAGGTAGCCCTTTCGAGTTTTATTTACATTGCTGTTTTAAGTGAAACAAGTTAATTTATTGTTTTTTTTTGCATAGGCTTTTTCTTAATTTTATTACATTTTTAAATTAAGAAAAAGCTGACGAAAAATTTCAATCCAGGGGGATCCAGAATCATGTACTGAATCCATGGTAAGCGTTTGTGCGTCGATGTCCCTGCCACCCTGTATGTAATAACTGAAGAACAACAAAAAAGAAGTACGTATAAGAGTATATTTTTAAACAGTGAGCGGCTTTCTAATCCATGATAAAGAGCGAAATCACTTTTTGCACCTCATTTCACTTGCAAATCTCGCCATTTTATTATTGGCAATAGGACCACGCATAGGGTAAGCGATGGTGTGGTCGAAGATGAAGCACGCTTACCTAGAAAGAACCCATTCACTCTTGACTTAAAGACCTGGGGGTTTTTCCTGATATAGTCAGTGTTTCCTGATAGTTATAACGCTGAGGTTACAGCTATCAGGAAACACTGACTCCGGCAGGGAATTCCACTTCTTAGCTGGTACATGGGAAATGCAAAGGATTGCAAAATTACTGTACATGAGGGTTTTAGTCCATTTATTTTGTCACGGATCGTGTACATGTTTTTAGAAAATTGTATATCTGTATAATTTTTAAAATAAATATTAACAGTGACACTAATTGACATGTTTGATTAATAAAAAAGTTTTTATCAACACCGTCTTAAACAACGGCCGCCAACACATTTCCAAGCTCTATGTTCTAATTAAAGTAACATTTGGGAAACGTAATATATAAATTTTCTCGTATAATTAATGAGACATTTTCTTTGAGGCTTGAAAACCCCTTAATTTATTACAACTTTGTCCCTTTACAATGAATGTCTTATATGAAAATGTTGTAGGCCGTGTAACGTTTACTTTATTAAAACGAAGATAGTACTGTGAGAATCGACAATTCATTTTATTTATATTTAATACAACCAAAAGTGTTTGCGTATTTATTAGCATTCGTGATTGAAGAGGTTTTTAATATTTTATGTTCAATTAATGCTTGCGTAATTTTTTGCAATGATTTAAAAGCTTTGTAAACACCGTGAACGTTTAATCTCAACCTTTGATCGTTTACTTTGGTTTGATTTCTAAAGGAGCAAATATTGCAATGTAAATGAAAATATCCTAAAACAAATGAACACCGTTGACAATTTAAAACAGACACTATATATGTGTTAAACAAGGATCTTCTTACAAGTTCCTTGGTGTTAAATTAGTTATCACCAGTGACAGATACTTAATCTGTCACTCACTGAATACTCATGTTATCTTAGGTAATATAGTCCATTTGTTAATAATTTCAGTATTTCTTTAATAAAAATGTTGAGTTATTCTGGTCTGATACTCTGATCTGATCCCCTGGGGGATCGGTGTTATTTTATCATTATTTTTTATTCCGGTCTGATCCACCACGCAGGGTATCACAACAAAAGTTAAATATTTTATTCCGGTCGGATACCCTATACCAGAGTTTTTGGAGCATTAGAAAAAATATACGTACAGGGTTATTAAAATACTGTTTGTTCATAATTCTTATAGTAATGGGAACGTGTAGTATTGAGAAACAAACATTCTTAATTTTCCTCTTGGACAAGTAATAAAAAATATGTATTTTTTTAAATATTTGTTTTACATCTGTACCTGCAAGCGGTGAATGAAGCTACCTTTTATAAATAAATATTAATAGCAATGTGGGTAGAAAGAATTCCCATTACTAGCAATCTTGTTAACCCCTCCAACTAAGCTAAATATGCTTGTGTCTGGAGTGATATATATTCATCTTCGAGAGATATTCTTTTAATAATAATTGGAATAGTTTTAGGTAGGTTTCTTCATTTTCAACCGACGACCAAAAGAGGAGGTTATTCAATTCGACGCGTATATTTTTTTATTTTTTTTTATGTATGATCACCGAGTACTTGAGGACGGCTGAACCGATTTGAAAAATTCTTTTTTTTTGTTTGATAGGGTATACTTCGAAATTGGTACCATTTGTCACCAAGTCAGGATTTGATGATGGAATCCTGGAGAAATCGAGGGAACTCTTCAAATATTATAGGCAAACCTATGGCGTTTTGGGTATTTCTTACAGTAACTTGTGCAGTTGCTCTCAAAAAGTACCATTTCGGGAAGTGGAACTGATGATGAAGACCACAGATGGTCGCCGAAACTACTCAATAATAAGTATTTCGTGGATTGCGATTCTATTACTTGAATATGGATATTAAGCACTTTATGCTCGTCACAATGCATATGGTGATGTATAGCTGATGGTGAAGTACCAGGAGAACTCCTCAAAAATTAACGGCCCAGCATTGGGAAAAGCAATATTTTGTAAAATTTTATAAGTAGTTGACATTTAGGCTCTGGTAACTAGGTAAATTAAAAATCAACCAACTAAAAAGAGTGAAATAAAAACTTTTTACCAAAAAATTAAACCGACTCCCAAAAAACACTGCAAAGTGAAAAATAACTTTAATTTCGGAAGTCGGTGCCAAAAACGAAAATACAAAACTAAAGACACCGACTACCGAAATTAAAGTTATTTTTCACTTTGCAGTGTTTTTTGGGAGTCGGTTTAATTTTTTGGTAAAAAGTTTTTATTCTATTTAGTAATGCATATAATAAAGACACAATTAGTGACTATATTTTAATAATATTAGGTAAAAATTTTGTTATTGAATTAAGATGGTCAAATATTAAATGACCAAGTGGCTGATTACTAGTGATGGTTTTAAACCTTTCAAACAAATAAAAAGTAATATTTTACTACATGAACTATTTTTATCTTGACTGTACTTAGCATTCAAAAAGAGTAAGGGGATCAGACCGGATAAAAAACAAAAAAATAATACAAGCAGGGGATCAGCTCAGGGGGATTCGAACGGAATAACTCAAAAAATCACACACAGATATAGCAAATGAACTAGACTTACCTTCAATGTATACAAATTATAATATTATGTCGTGTAGTTATAATGAACATTATACTAGTGGACTCTTGATCGCTAGATGGCCGACTCAGGATTGATATAAAAAGTCATATTTAATTAGAGCCAAGAATTCAAATATCAAGGTGCTGTAAATTTAATGAACAACACATCTATACTTTTTTTTAAAGCAATTTCGTCTATTGTCACCGTCAACACAAAATCCCCTGTCATGATGACATGTGTGTCAACCTTCATAAAGTTTAGCCTAGACGTGGCTGTATCTAAAAAAGCGCCTGTTTATTTTGGCTAGGCTGCGTGCCCAAGTTCATATGTAGAATTAAACGATTTGTCACTGTCACGTGGACCTCGAGCGCTTTGTGACTTGTGAAATATTATGCGGTCAGTACCCGGTAGCTGACTTTGGCGACATTTTCGGAATATTGTGTAATAATCATTTTTGAAGGTCCATGATGTGGAAGCCGAATATTACAGTATGCATTTTTGTTCTGATTTAGTCACATATTTTATTCGTGTTTGGTGTTTTTTAAACATATCTATAGCGTCTTTACAAAAAGTTCTAAGCTTAGAGACCCGACTTTCCGATATTGCCTTGAGATTAGTGTGCTAAAGTATTTGGGTCTTTATGGGCCCCACTTCAAATACGCAATGATTACTGGCAAGATTGACCGCAAAAAGTCATGAGGTCTGAGATGTCTTAATAGATGATCGAACCAGATTCACGTAACGTCGGACAACAAACTACATATCACTTTCTCTGCCAAAGACAGACAAAAACAGATATATTGAGCGACAGAAGAATTAATCATCAATTTGATAACGAAGTTAGGTTAGTGGAAGAAGCTGATATCCGCTACTTCTGAACCCGAGACGTTGTTGTTGAACTAACTATTAACGAATCGTTCAATTAGATTTCACTCAACCAAACACATTACTTAAAAACTCAAACTCCCACACTTACCCTTACCGACGCTCACACATCACACAAAAGGGCGCCTTACTGTTTCATTTAGCTTCACCATATATTTGTTTTTTTTTTGTATAGGATAGTAGTCGTAGATTAGTCTCTTAATTTTATTAGTATTAGTATTTTTATATTTAATAGGAGTCGCCAAGTGGTCGGTCTTCAAAGGTTTAGTAAAAACGTATATTGTAGATGTTTAATCTACCTGTTTCAAAGGTCTATTTAAATTTAGTTTATTTAATCTTTGTTTCGCACAGTTGCATCAGTATAATGCGGAAGAGAGAAGACATTTTCTTTTTTCGTTGGAAAAATTGTTGGAACATTTCCGCATCCCCGGCAAGCAATGGTACTATCCAGCACTGTCGTCAGCGCTGACTAAAAGATGATAATAGGTATGGCTATTGTGAACTGCAATAAACTTTTATCATTATTACATCTAGGGAATCACGACCTTCAGTAATGAGGAAAACGACGCTAGGAGAATGAGAAAACATATTTAAGTACATAATAAAACTATAATGTACCAACTGCTGGCTTCCTAGGAGAGGTATTGTGCTGTAGTAGGTTTAAAAATTTCTCACATGTTCGCATTATTATTATGCTAGAACATTTCATTTCCTTAACGATGCTTTTCTTTACAATTTTCAAAGCTGTTGTATTGAAATAATCTTCTCGAAAGTAAAATACGCTTGGTGAGTCCAAGCATATTTTGCTTTCGAGAAAATTGCAAGCATGCAAGTACAAAACATTTCTTTAGACGACTGCTGCCCTTAGCCACTTTATTAAATATAGGTACTTTTTGGATTTTACCTGTTCAGTTTATCCGTTTCTTTTTGGGTCGTTGACGATCTCGGTGCCAATAAAATCAATATGTCTTGTTATCATTAGGTACTTACCAATTACTTGTTTAAGCAAATTATTACAGATATTAATGATTAGGTTGTCACGGTCATTATTTTCATATATTGTGCTTAATTCGATTTTTTAACTATCGTGAAAGTAGAAGGTAAATAGCACAGGTAACATTCTTCTTTAAATGGCATAAATTCAAATTTAAAATTAGCAAACATTAAAATAAAACGACAAATGGTAATAAAAAGTGAATAAACCTCACCAATACTTTTATTACACAAAAAACAAACATTATTATATACGTACATTCTTTTAAAGTAACTCTCACTGCTTTAGTCAGTAAGAGTTACTTATTTATTTATTTAGTATTTATTATTTACTCTTTCAAGTATTAGAATATACTTATATTTTTTTACTTTATCATATTTAATTTTGTTTGTAGGTACAAGATGACAATATTATTTCTTTTTCAAGTAATATATTTTTTAAAAGCAAAAGCTATATTGTGAACTAGCTGTGCCTGCGACTTCGTCCGCGTGGAATAGTGACTTTCAGCAGCATTTTTAATTTTTTAGGCTAATTATTTTGAAAATAAAACTCATACATAATTTGAATATCGTATCTAATCAAAAGTCTAAAAAAACTTTGTTGCAAAAAATAAAACCGACTTCCATATCAAAACACTACAAAGCCAAAAATAATTTTAATTTCGGTAATCGGTGTTATTGGTTTTGTGTATTTTCTTTTCTTTTTCACACCGCCTTCCGAAATTAAAATTATTTTTGGCTTTGTAGTGTTTTGATATGGATGTCGGTTTTATTTTTTGCAAAAAAGTTTTTATTTTCGTGCTTTTCAGTGGGTCAGTGAATTTTCCTAATCGGTTCGTAAATGACGAAGTTATGCGCGAACAAAAAACGCAATGCAGAGTAAACGAAAAGATCATCAACGTAAATATTTCTGATTTTTTTAGACTTTTGTTGATTTTTCAGAAACGGCTTGTCCGATTTTGATACAATTTTCATGGGACCATTTGGAAAGTATACCCTTTCTAACA
Organism: Tholera decimalis; assembly: GCA_943138885.2. Lineage (NCBI taxonomy): Eukaryota > Metazoa > Arthropoda > Insecta > Lepidoptera > Noctuidae > Tholera > Tholera decimalis. The sequence goes on along the minus strand of OW964563.2, from coordinate 17,914,155 downwards.
AGATAAGAATTTTTCAAATCGGTTGGCAAGCGACGGAGTTATGCGCGGACAAACATAAAAAAAAATACAAACATCCGAATTGAGAACCTCCTCCTTTTTTAGAAGTCGGTTAAAAACAAGTTTCAAGCTTTAAAAATGACGTAATTTCCATACATACTTTCATACCCTATTTCAAACCCCTTACAGCCCTTTTTTCGCATTAAAATCAGCCTATGTCCTTTCTCAGGCTTTACACTATGTCCATACCAAAATTCATTAAAATCAATTTAGTAGTTTAGGCGTGATTGCGTAACACACAGACAGACAGAGTTACTTTCGCATTTATAAGGAATTGTGAATGTGAGAGCAATGAGGGATAACAACGAATGTTATGAATAGATTACCGCACTGTCTAGCAGTTAGAGTGCTTTATACGGCCCACCCAAATGTCCTTACTTTGGTATTGTTCGTCTTATCGTTGGAGCTCCTTAAGGTTCTAAGTTGAGCTACGCGATATTTGACAAATGCGTGCACTGTTTGGATGGGCCTGCTCAAATCTGTGTGATTCTGTCCTCTAAAGGGCGCCACAGACATTAACCTACATGGCTCTCATATGATTTGATCACTACAGATTGTATGAACTTTAAAAGAGAAATTGACCTCTAAGTTTGTTTCAGTGTTTCTTCTCAGAGTAGTCAGTTAGAAAACAGTGGCCGCATCTAGTTTACATGTACTAAAAAAATGACGTGTTACAGTGTTATTTATAACCTATTTGCAAAATAAACTTCGGTATTTCATTATTTTCGTTATTATAAAAAGCGTCATATACACCTAATAAAACTAAAACAAAAAAGGCTCATAATACTGGCTCCTTTGGTATGATAAAGAAGTGAACTGCAAAATATGATGAGGCAACGCCAATGATGAATTCAAGCTTTATTTTTATAACCTCATGAATTTAGATCAATTTTTGAGTAAGTATGAAAAGATCAGATTCAGTGCAAAACTGATGATATAATAAGATTTTCGAACCAGAATAACGTAACAAGAACACCTATATTATAAAATACAATGGTTAACGCACGAAGTCCGGCCGGAATACTTGAAACCACAAAGCAAGCAAAATTTCACGCTAGGAAAACCAGTGTCCCAATGAATGCAGCTATAACCTCCTAACTGGTGGTCACCGCACTGTGCTGTCCCCTCTATGTCCCGCACTAAATGTTTACCATCTGATATTTCATGCTCTATGTCACACTTACACGTGAAAAGCAATATTCGCCAACCACTCGAAGTGGAAATACTGTCGTAGCTAAATTGACAAAAACGAAAACGAGATGGGATTTTGTAAGTGTATCTTTTTCTCTCTAGCGGAAGCTTTTCCAGATAAGCGTCTTAATATAACGTAGTGGAGCAGAATTTAAAAAAAAACTGCAAGATGGATTCTTAATAGATCATCCATAATGTACATACTCAGCCTATAATGTTCCCGCTGGTGGAACATAGGCCTGCAACCTTGTTGTCTATGAAAGGAAATGGGTTGTATTCGACTAAGTGGACGCAGAGCGGTTGTGTTAGTGGTGTCGCATATTTTAAAATTTTCCAATTGTCGATGGTGCGTCAAAAAGCCCTCGTCGCCGGCACGTCAATTCCTACGCGCGTTTCAAAGAGTAGTTGGCAGCAATGATCGGGCTCGAAAGGACCATTGCCTGCCGGGGTTGCGGAAGTGAGCTTACGAGATACCCATGAACGCGAGAACAAATGAAGGAAGAGACTAGGTTATTAGTCTGTTAAGGTTTGACACTCCCTTTCACCAGTCCACCAGGGAGAAAACATTTGATGATTTTCTCCACCGAAAAAAAAAAACATTCATGGAAAATGTACGTTTTAAAACAATAAATTTCATAATACGCAGGACCTATTAAATTTTTTACCAGAAGTACATTGATAGGTACATGAACAAGCGACAGTTCAATTATGTGTGGGTATGTCTTTGATAAATACCACGAGGGAAACCAATTAAAATACATACGTACCCCGCAAAGAGATTGTTTGATTAGATTGATACTTTTAATAACTTTTTCTAGTTATCTCTTTTACAGCACTTTTTTATTCTGTACAGCGTTATTACAGTTTTAAAGTTAAAACTTTAAGATAATGTCTTTTGCATTGTATTTAAAATATATGTTTTTCTGATACATGATGTCAGATAAGGTACATGTAAGTAATTCGATAATTACAAAATAAATGCTTAATTTTTTTTAAATATAGCATCGATACAAATTAGTATTTGAAACCTCCTTCTAGGCAAATAATGCCAATGTCAGGAAGCTCCGTTATTCCATAAATACATATTATACATAATGTATAGACTTACATATTTTGTCCCATGGTAACTAACTTCCAAAGATCTTTACATTTGCCGAATAAGGCAGGTAGTAATTACTCTGCAACTACTATCCTTATACACTCATAGTCTACTTGCTTCGTTTACATTTATGTACCTACATATCCATCAAAACACGTACATGTGTACGTTGCGATATAACAGGACATGATAACAAGTACTTAAACAAATATTGGCTACTAAAAAATTATGATGAAACATTAATTTTTATTTATATCGAAGTACAAATAATTCTTACACATCAACCTTTTCGTGCAGTTTACTTGAAGTTTTTAGTACCTAACCTGAGAAGAAACATCAAAACAAACTCTTCTATTATCGTCTTTACAATCTGTTCCTACTGGTCAAATCATAGGATAACATGCTGTTTAGTGTCTGAAGTGTGCTTTTAAGAAAAGTAGGAGTACAAGCATTTGTCAGCATTCAGTTCGATCAACAGAGAACTTAATCAACTGATTTTAGTGAAATCAGTTGATTAAAGTTCTAAGTCAGCGAAGATACGACAGTCTCTCAGCATTTTTTCGAATTATTTAAATTTTCGTTTAATATATTTAGGTTCCTAACTACCTACTTTATATTTATTGTAAGATGATTGATTACCTGTTAACATAGACTGTTGAAACCCAGCAATCTATATTTACGGTATAAATTAATTGAATTATACAACGACAATGGCCACATTGTCAAAGTAATAAATAAGACCACATTTTTCAGTCTTCTAAAATTTTCCGTTGATGTTTTTTTTTTTAATTAATTTTCTTTTTAACCATGCAATTAGCCAAAACTGAGTATAACTTTAACAAAGGAGGGACTTTTAAATTGATTAACAAAGTTAATTAATTTTGGTGGCATTTAGGATAAAGTTGAAATAAGTTGGTTTGTTTTGAAAGTATGCTTGTGAAGAAAGCAAAATATGTATATACTTTTGTATAGCCTTATTTTTAAGCTTCATCATCAAGTTATTATCGGTTCATCCGTTTAGCTTTTCTTGACCATGTTATGGAGGGTTTTAGTTTAACCGAGTGCTGCTGAGAAACAGTATTTTAAATGGAGCGACTGTCTTTCTGACTTCTAGTATCCAATGCCTAGGTAACACGATAGGGGAAGGTGGGGCAGCTTCATACAGTTTTTATATTTCGTCTTATAGAATGCTCTCGGGTATCGATATCTATATCGATTCATCAAAAATCAATAGTCTTACTATCTGGCTTTATATAAAAAACATGAAATTTGTGTAAATACACTTGTACGACTTTTTGTAACACTTGAAAGAAAAAATTAAAAATGTATGAATGTACCCCACATGCGGGGCACTTACATACAGCCTATGGGGCAGATTCATACATGTGACAAAATACACAAGTTTTGCGTGAAATGTTTATTTATTTATCAAAACCAAAGTATCAAAACACAACGTTCATGAAAACAAAAGCAATATTAGTCTCTATTACCAAATAATACTTACATAATCATATTATAAAAAAGACAAATATAGTTAGTTTTTATTTTTATGGCACCGAGGGAACTAACTTAACCTAACACACACAGCTCACAGAGAGATACTTATCCAGTTCTAGAGCTGACAGGGACGAAATTGCCACTCTCAGAAAGGCCATGGTAGAGCGCATGAATTTGACATCATATCTCGTTTCCCAATGGGGTGACGACAATCTGGTCAAATTCAACGCTCTGAAAACACAGGCTTGTCTTTTCAGCGCTAAAAGGAGCCCTTTTGAATTGACCTCTACTTTCCGAAGTACATCTGTGCCAGTTACCAATCGCCTGGAGCTTTTGGGCATGGAGTTGACGTCAGACCTCAACTTCGGCTCAACCATCGTGTCCAGAGCTCAGACTGCAGCAAAAAAGCTGGGAATCTTACACAAGGTGAGGTGGTACTTCACGCCTGGACAGCTTCTAAATCTGTATAAAGCACAGGTCCGTTCCTGCGTGGAGTATTGCAGCCACTTGTGGGATGGCTCTGCAAAGTACCAACTTGCTGCATTGGACTCGATCGAGCACAGAGCTAAAAGGCTTATAGGCGACGAGGTGCTGGTGGACAAGCTTCATAGCTTGGCTCATCGGCGAACCGTTTCTTGCCTGTCGGTTTTCTACAGATTTTACTTCGGGGAGTATGCGCAGAAGCTCCATGACCTGATTCCTCCATATCCCTTTCACTACCGGTCTACCAGACGCACGGCTGGGTACCACCCACATTTGGTTGATATACCGTCTTGTCGTACCAAGCTCCTCCACATTTATTGTGCGCACAGCCAAGCTGTGGAATTCTCTGCCGACTTCTGTGTTCCCTGCCACTTATGACCTTTCAGCCTTTAAAGCACGAGTAAATAGGCATCTTCTGGGTTCGCTCGTCCCATCTTAGACCTCATCTATCGCTTACCATCAGGCAAGATCGAGGTCAAGAAGTGGGCCCATCAGTAATAAAAAAAAGGCAGTCTTTCTGATCAGTCACATCACTTTTTAAATATCTACATCCTATTGCTTAATTCTTATTTATTAGTACTCCATATTTGGCTGCTGATTTCCGAAATGAGAGTTTGTTTTCCAAAACTGTATCGATAGCTTTAAACATTGCCTCTTCGTCCACCTTGGAGAGGCTAGTCTCCTAGTTCGCCTTTTCTTGTAATTTCTGACTATAATCGTTCTGCAAAACAAACTTATGGTATAACTTCAATTTTACAAACAAAAAATGGGGCACATTCATACAGTATGTATGAATCAGTCAGAGTACACTCCTGTATGAATCTACCCCATCACAAGAAAATGAAATCAAAATATTTCTAGAAAAAAGGCAAGCATATATAAAATTATTCACAGATTAATTCACAAACTTGACTCTATTATCTTTTAAATAAAATAGAATTGAATAATCTAGCGAGCAGCTTTTATTAAAAAAAAGACGTTAAAGTGAGTTTATAAAATTACTTATGCCTGGCCGAATCACATTCCGTGTCACACCGACGCGCGTTTCACACCGACTGCTTTCAAACTCCGTGAGCAACCACACACAAAAGTAAGCTACGCATACACGCATAAGTCAGTCTGTAGATGTGCGCCTAACATCAGATATACTTGGTGTATGACGGTGCCCCTTGTATGAATCTGCCCCACTTCCCCCTACCCCCCGGCATAACTGCTCTCATTTTTAGCATTGTAATACCCGTCACGACACTCAAATAATAGGACTGACATTAAGTCTAACGGCCACGCTTGCGTTTTGCACGGAGGAATCTCAATGTTAAGGTGGTTACTAGTACACGGATCAAATTTGGCATGCATTGCTTATACTTGAAAATTGTCCCGACAGATCAGATGTACCTTTAATCTCATAAAAGTGAATGTCTTTTCCAAAACGAGACTTTGTAAAATGAATGTAACTGTGTCTTATCGGTTGAATAGATTGGTAAGAATCTGAACATAAGTCAGTTGGACGTGACGAATGACGTATGCCAGAATTGCGATAATGTTCTAAAGAGATTAGGGTGGATTTTTAGTCAGTAGAAGTCTGCCACTCCCTTCCACTCCATCCAGAGCGGGAGAAGTCATTCGATGATATTCCAACCCAAAAAAGTTAATGACATGTAGGTACATCATAATAAACTTGAGATTAATTTCGACTTTTACGTAAGGAAAATTTATGACAGAAAAATTTAAATATATTTGTATACTAGCTTTTGCCCGCGACTTCGTCCGCGTGGAATAGTTAATTTGGGCTAACATTAAATTTAACCCCGATTTTGAAGCATTCTTCATTGGTGCTCCGCTCCTATTGGCCTTAGCGTAATGATACAATATTATTGTTAATAGCTATGCCCGCGACTCCGTCAGCGTAAGTCAATGTATTGGTAATATTGTTTAGATCACGTTCACATGAGGCTTAAGTACCTAGAGAACGCTTCGGCCGCGAGACGCGTCGAATAATCCTTATAGCATGATTCAGTATTCACGCGCGATGGCTTATTATTAGCGTATTTCATGTATAACTTTGGTGTTTCTATACCGATTTATATGATTCTTTTTAAGGTTCCGTAGCCGAATGGCAAAAAACGGAACCCTTATAGTTTCGACATGTCTGTCCGTCCGTCCGTCTGTCACAGCAATTTTATTCCGAAACTATTAAGACTATACATGTGAAACTTGATAGGTAGATGTATTCTGTGAACTGCTTTCCGATTTTGAGAAAAAAATTACAAAATATTTAAAATAAAGGGGGCTCTCCATACATGGAACTAAAACTGATTATTTTTTTCATGTAGTCGATGCAAGTGTGGTATCTATAGACAGTTCTTTACAAACGATATCGGGGTTTCTAAAACCACTTTTCCATAAAGTCAATCGTTTAAAAGATATAAGCTTCCAAAGTGGTAAAATGTGTGTATCCACCCTCTAACTTCTATAATAATGGAGTGAAAAATCTAAAAAAAAATATATAAAATATATGTCTGTAGATCTTAATGTAAACTTTCAACCAAAATTGGTTTGAACGAAATCAGTTCAGCAGTTTTTGAGATACAGCATATTTTCTAAAACCGCAAATATAACTTTGTAATTCATACAAACACTATGAAAAACAAATTTATTTGGCGGAGTTGTAAAAAATGTAAATAAGCTAGTTTTAAGTTTGTAGGTTTTTTTTTTTCGTCAAATAAATATGCATATTAATTGATAGTATACTTATATTATTATAGTTACTACGGAACCCTTCATGGGCGAGTCTGACTCGCACTTGGCCATTTTTTTATGGAATAGTTAATAATGTTAACTTTTTCAATTAGGGGTGACTGAGAGTGTTATAAACGTAAGAGTAGACAAATATTATAATCTGAAAGCTTCGAACTGGTAAGCTATCGGGAGTTACACGTGTTATTGTGAGTCAACCATAAAAGATAGACATATGCTGTCGTGGGATATTTTTTATATAATTTTAAAGAGAACATTTCCGTCATGAAATGATTTCTGTGTAGCTTTAACCATTAAGATTGCACACGCGACGGAAGTTTAAAAAATGGGGTAATTTCTCCCGTTTTCCCAACATTTCCCTTCTCTGCTCTGCTCCTATTGATTGTAGCGTGATGAAAAGTATACTATAACCCGCTCAGGAGTATGAAAAATAATTGTACCAAGTTTCGTTAAAATCCGTCGAGTAGTTTTTGTTTCTATAACGGTTATACAGACAGACAGACAGACAGACAGACAGACAGACAAAAATTTTACTGATTGCATTTTTGGCATCAGTATCGATCCCTAATCACCCCCTGATAGTTATTTTGGAAATATATTTCATGTACAGAATTGACCTCTCTACAGATTTATTATAAGTATAGATAAAATAAATTTAAAATTTAACCCTTTTTAAATAAATTTAAGAGACTGCATACTCAAGAATATTAAAAATACATATTATATAATAACAACCATCATAATAATTCGCCATCATAATAATAAGTCAGTTTTTCATTAGTACTGTTAATTATAATGTTTATTTATCACAAGATTGACTAGCTTAATATTGGGTTTTTTTGATTTTTATAATAATATTATTTATGTATTGATTGACTGGTAGGGAATGTTACATTTTCTTTTATATCAAGACCTATGTTCAACGACTGTGCACAAAGTTTAAATGAAATAAATATCTGTTGAAACCTATTCAGGGTGCGTGCAACGTGCAACATGATTGCGTGTATGACTGAGGTCAAGAAAATAAAGAAACTGACGAAACTGTTTCCGGAACACACAGGTAGGATGTTACTATTTAGAATTCATGTAAGTTATGAACTTCATTCAAAATATTTGCTGTTGCAGAATCTATACTAATATTATAAAGCTGAAGAGTTTGTTTGTTTGTTTGTTTGTTTGTTTGTTTGCTTGAACGCGCTAATCTCAGGAACTACCGTTCTGATTTGAAAAATTCTTTCAGTGTTAGATAGCCCATTTATCGAGGAAGGCTATAGGCTATTTATCATCACGCTAACACCAATGGGAGCGGACCAGTAATGAAGAATGTTTCAAAATCGGGGGATTTTTTTTTCCACTAGAAGCTAGTTTCCTATAAAATTATGCTTGTACCTACCTAGCTGCACATGTAACAGTCCGCTAAAGTTAATTATAATTGTTCAGTTCTTAAGAAATTTTACTACAAATATTTAATACGAGGTACTTAAAAAAACAACGAAATAATGTACACAACGCTTGAAGAAATATTTCCTTTATATTATAGTATGTACCCGCGACTTCGTTCGCATGGGAACTTCTCTTGCTTTTTCGTTAATCGCAATTCCGTGGGAATAACGGGATAAAAAGCTTATATGTTGCCCTATAACTTCTTCTTGTATTCTAGTCAAAGTCTCGTTAAAATCGGGTCAGCTGTTCCAGAGATTAGCACCGAGTTCCACGTGCTTCTCAAAGTGTCGTCAGCACTAGTGACAGGGTGCCATAGGGCCATTGCATATCGGGGTTGCGGGAATGTTCTAACGAGGTACCGCAGCCCCGGAACTTAAGGGTAGCTGAAGGAACAGGGTGGATGTTATATCAGTAGAAGTCTGACACTCCCTTCCGGTTCACTCAGAGTGGGAGAAGTCATTCAATGATTTTCCCAACCGGAAAAAAGCCCGGGCAAATAAAAATAGAGACAGACAAAAATAGAGGTAGAAGTACCCGAAAGTTACATACCTATACAACGTGTAATTTAAAGGGTATATACATACCAAGTGCACGGCTTCTTTGGATGATAACAAACGATATAGCAAGGGTTTTGTAATCCTATGTCTACATGTGTGGATCTTATTAGAAATTTCAATACATTGATACCAGAGAACGAATTTTTCAAATTAAGAGAACGAAGAGAATTATCGTGTTATTGGCTAGCGACGTGGAAAGTGATGACCCTCATAGTGCTGTGACACGTTTGTTATTACTGGTATTCAAGAAACATATGAAACCAATAATTTGGGGTCAATTCTGTGAGTCACTTATTTTGAGCTGATACTTTGCATAGAGACTCCATACCAGATGTTGTCTTCAGTCCTTTTGGATAGATATGGGGTTTCCGTTACACGTTGTATAATAAACATAAAAATTATACAACCATTTAATCATCATTAAATCTTAATGTTACATTGCATTGCAACAGCTTCAAACACACTTTTCCGTTAGCAAATGGTTACGGCTAATGTCATGTGCATTAACCTTCACCGAGTATAATTTTAATGTTTGGAAAAACACGGTGAACGTACCTACTGACTACCGTCAAAACGTATCAATATATGTTATGAGCCATGTTGCAATTGTAGAGCGCAATGTCTTTAATTGAATAAGTAGTTTAGCCTCAAGCTACTGCACGAAAAGATCGATGTGGAAAAGTATGTGTTTAAAAATACTTGTACCTATCAATATAAATTAAAATCAATATTACAAAAACGTATCTATGGTATAAATGCCACGTTGCCTAACAAAGCGCAATGTTTTGAATTGAATAAATAGTTTAGCCTCAAGCAATGTAAGCATTGCCCAACTTATAATGTTGTTATTTTTTAAAGCACTCAGGTTACGATGTTCAAAGTAGACTTATAGCCTCATTTTCCATCAGCAAAGTACGAGTGTTTAAAAAGTATACACAGCAAAAAATATTCATGTAGATTTCTTAACTAGACTAGCAACTGTCAGCGACTTTGTTCGCGAAAAAAAAAAGCATTTTACATGAAGTAAGTAGTCGTAAAAAGTAGCTAATGCGTTATTTTAGACTATAACACTTTAAGCTGTAACACTTGTTGGTGAACCATAAATAAATAAACAAATCACGCTAAAATGGCTGAATGACTAGATAAAATTTGGCACTAGAAAGATAGTCTGGAATGGAAACAAACGAAGTTTTAGGAAGTAGCTAGTAACTATATACATAATTACCTATTTCAAGTTATTTTTACAAAATGTAACAGAATTGATTACTAGAATTTGTCAAAAACTTTATATTATGGTCTAAAAAATTTGATGTAACTAAAAGTTGGATTTAAAATTAGCTGTCGCTATCATCTGTACGTGACTCAGGTTTCTGAAAGTTACAGTGGCATCGCATGCCCATCCTCAAGCTCAACGTTCACACCACAATTATCATTTAGTAGCCCTGACAGGCAATGCACAGGTAGATCCAGAGCCGTCTCCTAAGATTACCCGAAGCTTACTCCCATGTGCTGATAGGCCTACGATCAAAATACGGTCTTTGGGGAGGCCCAAAGACCGTATTTTGAAGGTAAAACAAAACAAACAAATGACAAAAACATCAATTTCCACAAATGTATATGTAATGCTCATTACGGGAACTGACGACGCCCTATGAGATTTAAATTAAACATTATTTCAGTAGTAAATATCTACAACAAACTTCCCTCCAAAGATGATCAACAGATCGTTAACGAAGCATGCCATGTAAATTATACTTTTAGAAACTAATTGGAACCTTCTCCTTTTGTTGTTTACAAGAAGATTATCAAAATTTATTTGGAAAGCAAAATGATTTAATGATCAAATCGGAATAATTCATTTTGATGTTACTCAAAGGAATCAAAAGTTATGAGATTTCCTGAAATTGAGTCACAAATTAGATTACTGACACAAAGTTATAATTTTATAACTTATACAATATTGGGAAAATAATAATTACTTCCAATGCTTGTTTGAACTTTAACATTTCCGATACCTGTATTATTGGCAAAATTATTGTAAAAATAATATCTTTACTTTCGTAAAGTATCAATCTTGTTCTTAAAACGTAACGACTAGATTTCAAAGGAAGGCATTACCACAACACTGAGTAATTTCCGCTGCAAGCGCAGTCCATTCCCTTTCTTTATTTGACTAATGACTTACGCGAGATGATTAAAATCCAACGTTCATGAATAAATATGAATAAAAACAACTCGTTACATACAATACAAATCAGTCAAGAACTAAGTTGAAATGGATATTATCCAACATTTGCCTTTTATTGAGATGAAATTCTTATCATTCAGAAATCTATCTTGATGAACCGAATAGACTTTATGTCTTTTATGAAGAACTTCCTGAGAAATTTGCCTTAAGTTTTTGATCTCTATAATACTTCAACCTTGATAACCATTTAAAAAGATAAATAATTTATAAATGGGCTCAACACGAAAACGTTTTACAGCAATATTATATCAAAACAAGTGTTAGCCGTTTATTTGTTCATTTTACCATAACAGATCTGCGCAATCGTTACTTTCAACATGGCATACCATTAAAAAAGAAGATGAAAATATTTTATGATCAGGTAAATAACCTGCGCACACAAAATCAATTGCCCATTTGTAAATTCTATAAAAGGCAAAGCCCAAGCAAAATTCATAGAAATAATTTCAAAATCAAGCAAATACGTCATATTCGTTCATCGCTATATCTTTCCTGTTGCAAATAAAATATACTCACAAAACTTATCTCCTTACTTGTAATAAAGCAAACCGCAAAAGAACTTAGCGTAGTTTTAGATGCCTATGTATGTCGTAATACTATCGTTGTAATAATTACATCATGTAATTGCCGTAACAACGGGCCATGGAAACATCAAGTCTTGAACAATAGGTGACACAACTATGCATCTAAAATGACATCTAAAACAACCATTTCGTACGTACCTTTGTGCAGATGTGCGTGGTCGTCTGCGTTGCCGTAGGCGTGGTCTACGCTGACGCCGGAATCGCGCGCGTCATCAGGAGTATCGATGGATCGAGTGCCGCGCCGAGGGATGGCGGGCGGAGCTTCCATCCAAGAACGTTTATCTCCTGCGAACGATAACAGCGTTGAGAGTTGTTAGTAGATAAAACACCACGTAATAGACCGCTTCTTTTTTCGAGGTGGAAAGAACAATGGCCAAATTTGTATGGGATCTGGACCTGGAATTAGATTTTTTATGTCCCAAAGTAAACTATAGTTATATTGGTTTGTTTTAATGTCATAAACACCATTCAGTTTGAAAATCATATCTAAATAGCCACGATTTTTTATACTATCGTAAACAATGGTTTTGAGGTTACCTGTAACCCGACTGCGGCGTAGCCTAAAAAGGTAGATAGATATCTTCCAGACAACCTTTGGAAGGACTTTGCGAGCTTTAATTAAAATGGGGAGGGCTATATTAGTCTCCTACTGTATAAATATTCATCAATAAGGGAAGAACTAATAAAAATACAACATATATATATATATATATATATATATATATATAATACAAATCATAAGTTTGAAATAAAATGATTGGCAACCGAGCTTTTCTAAACAGCGAGTGACTGAGCTTGTCTTACTGACATCGGCAATCCATTCAAATATACAATGCGTTAGAAATTATGTTGACAATCATGAGTCATTTTGAATAGCAGATTGCGATAAAGTGAATTTTGACGAGCTGTATTTCGTCACTAACGATGACCCAGCTTATGACATAGGTTAATGTTGTATGAGTCTTTAAAATGAGAGAAAAACATATTATGAAATCTTAATTTCAGTCACAAAGAATCACAATACAATGCAGGATTGAGTGCGTGCCAATCTGTTGTCTTATTGTATGTCAATGAATAATTTCCGTCTCTTAGTTATACCTAGGGATTGTTATTGACCAGATCAGGATTAACTGAGCTTATAAATCGTAGTAGATTCGTTTCCATCAAACTTATATTAGTATTAAAATATTTATTTGCGGAACACCTAAAGCGGCGTAGATTAAGCATAGTAAAGACCTCGATTGAAATATCGTATAGGCAGATTGACAAGTTCCGTGATAAAATGGCCAGCTACAATTATTTTGCCCAAAGGCTAAGTATTATCATACAACGTGGTAATGCCACTAGTCTTTTAGGTACGTTATCAGCCAGGACCAGCCAGCTAGCCATCAACAGGGTTGATGACGAATTTTTTATTGCATATTATTTAGTAGAAAAAGATAATATTAAGCCAAGATAGATAGATGGATTGATAGAATATACTTTGTTATACACCAAAAATTGAAACACACCTATGTAATTAACAACAATAAACAAAATTCAATTAATTAATAATTAGGCTTCAACTTTGCAGTATCATAAATAAAAGTTAAATAACTTATAGAGCAATGTATGGAAAACCACGGTTCGAATGTTATGAAACATTATGCTTTACATCATTTTTGTATAATGACTGGACTATGTCCAAACAATACGGTGATATTTTTTTTGTTATTTGAATGCGCAGCTGACATATTTTATAATTTTGTTCGACAAGTACCGCAGCGTGACGCGAGGACAATTTATTGATATTTTGAAATAACTAAAATTTTACTGTAAATGTATATGTAATTTATGTTCAGTTTCTGGCAAAAAATATCAACGCATCAAACATGAATAGTAATAATATAAGGAAACGTTTATTTTACCTCACAAAATGTACTTACATTTTGTTAAAGGTACTATCACAATTTATAGGTTACAAGATTTCTATATAATGTAAGGAGCTGGTGCCTGAGTTAGGTTAAGCCATGTATTAGAGAATGAATGGATACAGCTTATTCGAGACTATTCATTTAACTAATCACACCAGTTTATATATGCGATAGTTTTAGTTCCACATGCTGAGGATTTACACAAATGATATTTATTTTGTAACAATTTTCATATAAAACTTATACAGTATACAAGCCACTCTTTTCTATCAGTTTTTTCCTTTTTTATTCCGGATAAACCCACTACGGTCTACGACATAAACGAGCGAGCACAGAAGATGCCTGCTTTAAAGGTTGTAAGTTTAAACTAGATAAGATCGATATTTTGGCTGACTGAGCAGAAACTCCGAAACAAACTCAAATTTATAAGTTACTAGCTTGTGCCAGCGGCTTCGCCCGCGTGGGAAGTTTTTCCCGTGTAAATCTCGATCCCGTGGGAATTTCGCAAAATCCTTTCTTAGCGGATGCCTACGTCATAACATCTACCTGCATGCCAAATTTCAGACCGATCCGTCCAGTGGTTTGGGCTGAGCGTTGATAGATCACTATGTCAATCAGTCAGTCAGTCAGTCAGTCACCTTTGAGTTATATATATTTAGATAATTAATTTTGTTAGATACAATGGTCAAACCAAAAGAGAATCATGAAGGTGAAAGTTTGAGTTGATCTTTTGAGGAAAGATCACACGTGTTTAATAACGGCCATAATCAAAAGTATGTTTCTTCTGCGGATGCTAGAATAATAAAATTATAATGTTACCTCTTTATACCATACTAGTACTCACGCGGGGCTTCGCTCCCGTGGATTCTATCACGGTAAAAACATAACTCTCCTTTTTTGCAGTCGCGTAAAAAGTAGCCTATAACCTTCCTCAAGCTTCAAGCTACTTCCATACCAAATTTCATCCAAATCCACCCTGCACTTTCGAAGATTAGCGCGTTCAAGCAAACAAACAAACTTTTCCGCTTTATAATATTAATATAGACTAGCTATTGCTCGCGACTTTGTTTGCGTGGGATGTTTTTCCCGTGTGAATTCCGATCCCGTTGGAAATTCTAAAAATCCTTTCTTAGTGCTCCCCTACACACCCCAAGGAACATACATGCCAAATTTCAGCTTCTTGCGCCCAGTAGTTTTGGCTGTGCGTTGTCTGTCAGTCAGTCAGTAACATAAGCGTTTTATATATATTATATTGATTGATTAAAGATAGATAGATAGAATATAACTTCATTATACACCAGAAATTTAAACACTCCTGTTGTACAATATTGCTTAACATTATGGTTACATGGCGATCTTATCGCTGATAACGATACCTTTCAGACAACCTTCAGATGGACATAAAATAAAGAGGGGAGGGAAAGTCAGTGTACTTCAAATATGGAACATGCCTGAAACCAAATTTAAATATATGTATACTAACATTCATACGGGGCTTCGCTTCCGTAGAATTTATCACGATTAAAACATAATCTCCAACTTTCGCAGTCGTATAAAAATAGCCTATGACCAACCACAAGCTCCTTCCATACCAAAATTTCATCCAAATCCACCCAGTACTTTCGAAGTTTAGCACGTTCAAACAAACAAACTTTTCCGCTTTATTATATTAGTATCTGACAGAACATAACAAAGTAATTATGTTCAAAATATTAACGAACCGTTTAAAATAGCCAATGAATTCTAAGCGGATATCATTGCACATCAAAAACAGCAAATAGAAATTACAGTGTGTAACATTTCCTATTGTGTAAGCTTGTGTAAATATAATTAGCAGCCTTGAACGATTTTACGATAGTATGTTGACATAACGAGGTGAGGAAGGGTATTATAAATTACTAGTTTACATCGTCGAGACATAGATATATGAGGAGAGAAGTGGAGACGCCTGTGATTTACATGTATACTATATTATTAACGTTCTAAATTGAACAATTCCAGTGTGTGTCTTGGGTATTCTACCAAGGTCACTGTGTATTTAGGTAATGGGTACTAGGAAATGTAGCTGATAACATTTCGGTGATTAAAATTGTTCAATAAATTATTCCTGGATATGGTCTACCAGAGTTAATTTCATGACAGTCCAATCAGACGTTAGGGCATTAAGAGGTTATAAACAGACAGACAGAGACAGAACTGCTTTGTATGATATTTGTATGGTTACGTCAAGCTCTGTAAGCTGATTCTAATAAAAACTTTTTTGCAAAAAAATAAAACCGACTTCCATATCAAAACACTACAAAGCCAAAAATAATTTTAATTTCGGTAGTCGGTGTTATTGGTTTTGTATTTTCTTTTTTTTCACACCGCCTTCCGAAATTAAAATTATTTTTGGCTTTGTAGTGTTTTGATATGGAAGTCGGTTTTATTTTTTTGCAAAAAAGTTTTTATTTTCGCGCTTTTTAGTGGGTCAATTTGTAATTAATATAGTTATAAAAGCCAAAATGTCAACTACAAAAAACTAAAAACGCGCGAACAAAAAACACAATATAGAGTAACCGAAAAGATCATCAATGTAAATATTTTTTTTAGACTTTTGTTGATTTTTCAGAAACGGCTTGTTCGATGTCGATAAAATTTTCATGGGACCATTTGGGAAGTATACCCTTTCCAACAAAAAAAGAATTTTTCAAATCGGTTGGCGAGCGACGGAGCTATGCCCGAACAAACATAAAAAAAAAACAAACAAACATCCGAATTGAGAACCTCCTCCTTTTTCAGAAGTCGGTTAAAAACAGAAGTCATTTCTTACGAGTGGTACGCCTAAAAGTATTTAATACATACTGGCCTATTGTCCTGCTGCCGGAATGTTTTAGACCCGCCGCTGATTGCAACTTTTTGTCACCGTGACTTTTTGTCACTTAGTCAAGTACAATGAAAACTATACTGAGTGCGCTCATTATGGTGACGTGATAATATGGTGACAAATATTTACAGCAGCAGGCAGCACCGGGGTGACGTGACTGTCATTCGCCCTGTACATTACTATGGGAGTCCGCTCTTAACCAGATACCGTGCCCCCGGAGCTCAAGGGAATCTGAAGGAACAGGGTGGGCTTTTAATCGACTTCAAATAAATTAGGAGGTTCTCAATTCGACTGTATATTATTTTAGTTAGTAGAAGTTTGACAGTTCCTTCTACTCTACCTAGAAAAGGAGGAATCATTTAAAAAAAAGATATACCTATCCCGTTAGGGTGGGTGTCTTATGATTATCGCTATAGTCAATAGTTTGTAAATAACTCTCGGCCTCACC
Source organism: Tholera decimalis (assembly GCA_943138885.2). Lineage (NCBI taxonomy): Eukaryota > Metazoa > Arthropoda > Insecta > Lepidoptera > Noctuidae > Tholera > Tholera decimalis. The sequence goes on along the minus strand of OW964563.2, from coordinate 17,897,012 downwards.
CTTTTCAAGTAAGAAGGCTTAGAGTGCCAAGAAATAAAACATACCAGACCATATAATGCAGACAAGAAGGTTTCGCAGTAAATATCCCTATTATACTTAACCCCAAGTTGAAGAGTACTTTATATGCTATCCTAGTATTCCATAAAATAAATTAGATGTCTACTGTAACGTAGGAAGATAAAATTCGATATATTGCTGCGTGCAATAAAAAGAAATATGTACGTTATATGTGGGTTTTTCTGCCTATTTTTTACAGAATTAAGCAAATCACATTATCGCTTTATCGTGCTACCCAGTTTCTGGGTTGCAGAGGTCAAATTAATAGGCGGTCGCTCCGAGTAAAATACTGTTAGATAACTAGGCTGCATTCATTTTGACTGGGAGACGACACTAACATAGTTGATGCATGAAATCAGATGATGACGATGATAGTATGACAATAGTATAATTATTATATAAGTCATCATTATTTTACGACACTGGTAATTTTCAACTCAGATTTAAACATTATACACAAGTATAATATAATACCTTAGGCGTTAGTATTAATGGAAATTGAAATTCAAAATGTTGTTGAGAAACATTAAAACAACGATTCAACGTTGTTACGATCACCTTCTGGTGAATATTGCTTCACCTCAAAGGAAAATTGTATGTGCAGAGTGCCTACTTAGGAGAAATTAATGCCACAATATGGCATTCTTTATCTGTCAATTATTAGGTACTTAAATAAAACAGTAGTGCGATATGTGTACAAAACAACTTAAATTAAATAAAAATCTATTTATAATGTAATACTTAATAAAACGAGATCATAACGAAACGAACCTTTTCGAAACCAGCACACATCGTAACCCTCCACTGGCCTTATCCCATTGAGGTGTCGATTACTCAAACGCTCGACTAGTTTCCACAAAACACGTTCATTTATCGGGAACAGATCTCCTTACCGCAAACACATTTCCGTAGATACGAACTGAAGTTACGAGATAAAATCCCAACACTATATGTATGTACGTAACACCTTTCCGACAGTTAGGTTATAAGAATGGTTTTTGCACAACTAGTAGACTTAGATCGGGACGTACAATGTACATTGAAGATCACCTCATTGTACATTGTACGTCCCGATCTAAGTCATGAAACAGATATAATCATCAGATAATATCTGTTCCATGATATAAACGGACTTGTGAGTTTATTGTTGAAAATACGAAGTGAAGAGTACGGATGGATAGAGGAATCACTTTAAAAACTTGCACCATATTTCATATAATTATGTACCTGTTGAATGGATGTAATATTATTATTGTTACTACTGATTCTTTTGTGTATTATACTATGGTCCTAGTATATCTGGAGCTGTCATATCATACGGACAGAGTATAAGTTCACTTGGAGCTATTTGAAACTAATTTCTGCCCCGGCTTCGCTAGCATGAAAGTTATTACCAGAAAAATACCCAGTAGCCTATCTCACTCTCCAGTTTAAATTCGTTCTAAATATCGATCTACATTTGCAGAGACTTACTTATTCAATCAATCTAATGTATTTTTTATCTTCGAATAACGTTTATTACTCTTGTTATTATTACAATTTTGTTTAGATAGTCTAAGTAGATACATTATGTTCCTATTACGTTAAAAATAAAAAATAAAAATACTTTACAGTCTACTATTTCTCAGTTTATATTGTCTCAGTCACTCTTTATACCATAGTAGGCGGCTATTATTTATAATCGATTATTTATAATCAATAGCCTAATGGCTATCGATTATTTATTATCAATAGCCTAATGGCTGAGGGTCGGACTTGTAAGGTCGTCAGTTCGAATTCCACCCATTACACTATTGCCCACTCCAGACACAAGCATATTTAGCTTAGTTGGAGGGGTTGACAAGATTGTTAGTAATGTGAATTATACCTACGTTGCTAGATCTCTTTTAAGATAATAAATGAATTATAAGAATACCTACTTTTTAAACACAGATATAACACACAATACAGCTAATTGAAAAAAAAAAATCAAGAAAAAGCTATTAATAACAAAAGGTGAAGGTTCAGTAAGCATGATAGATTATCCATATTACTGAAATAATCATTTGCGATTTCTTTTTAGACTATTATTTATTTTCACGTTAATTATGCGATGTTAGCAAACAATTACCAATACGAGAGAAAACTTATAACAACAAACAAGAATAAAAGCACAATATAGCAAAACATCGGATTACTAATAAGTTATCGTAATTAAATATGGTATATCTATATGCTAACTTACACCATGAATACAATATTTAGTTTTTCTATTTATGAATTGGTTATGTGTTAGGTTCATAGATATGTTATTATTATTATTACTGATGGGCCCACTCTAGACCTTGATCTCGCCTGATGGTAAGCGATAGATGAGGTCTAAGATGGGACGAGCGAGCCCAGAAGATGCCTATTTACTCGTGCTTTAAAGGCTAAAAGGTCATAATTGGCAGGGAACACAGAAGCCGGCAGAGAATTCCACAGCTTGGCTGTGCGCACAATACATGTGGAGGAGAAGCGCTTGGTACGACAAGAAGGTATATCAACCAAGTGTGGGTGGTACCCAGCCGTGCGTCTGGTAGACATGCCGTTTTTGTACCATCCACCATAAGTATATTACTGTATATCTGATACAATATCATCATCATCTTCCTGATCTTATCACATTTACTTACCAACGGCTTAACATGTTTTCTTCTTCCAGTCTCACTCTGTGAAAGATCAGGGCATCATTCACTCCTTTACTCATACAATCCATCTGATTTCTCATCCATCTTTTCCTTCCACTTATTCTCTATCGATCAATAATTAAACCCATCACTCTCTTTGTCACATGCGTGATATCAGAGATACATAATACATCATTAAATGTGTATAGTAGTTCGCGCAAGACTTCTGACGTTTTCTATAAAGCGCTATTGTCTGACCAACAGACCTTGGTTTTACGCCATCCACAAGTACCTTTGTTTAATGTAGTCGTTTATAATCGACTTATAAAACCAACTATAATATAAACTTAAGATGCAGTACACAACACTGAGTATTAAAAATTGGCCAAGTGCGAGTCGGACTCGCCCATGAAGGGTTCCGTAGTAAGTTTGTAACTATGATAAATATAATATACTTAATATGTTTGAAAAAAAAAACCTTACAAATTTCTTAAAACTAGCTTATTTACAATTATTACAACTACGCCAAATAACTTTGTTTTTCATAGTATTTGTATGAATTACAAAGTTATATTTGCGGTTTTAGAAAATATACTGTATCTCAAAAACTGCTAACTCGATCTCGTTCAAACTAATTTTGATAGAAAGTTAAGATCTACAACATATGAATTTTTTTTAAATTTTTCACTTCATTATTGTAGAAGTTAGAGGGGGAGGACACACATTTTACCACTTTGGAAGCGTATATCTTTTAAACAATTAACTTTATGAAAAAGTCATTTTAGAAACCTTAATGTCATTTTTAAAGACCTGTCTATAGATACCACACACGTATAGGTTTCATGAAAGAAAATATTTTCAGTTTCAGTTCCATGTATGGGGAGCCCCCTTTATTTTAAATATTTTTTAAATTTTCTCTTAAAATCGGAAAGCGGTTTACAGAATACATCTACCTACCAAGTTTTACATGTATAGTCCTAATAGTTTCGGAATAAAATGGCTGTGACATACGGACGGACGGACAGACAGACAGACGGACAGACATGTCGAAACTATAATGGTTCCGTTTTTTGCCATTCGGCTACGGAACCCTAATAAAAACACATGTTGGATCGTATCAGTCAGTATTATGTGGGTATTTCATATAAATCATGAATAAAAAGTGGTTAATACTTCCTAATGGCTATGTTATTAAAGTAAAGACTTTAAAGATATATACATAGGTAATATAGTAAGATTGTTCATAGCAATAAGGTTGTATTTGGTATAGCAGGATTAGAAAAAAAAATAGACGTGTGTTTGTCGCGAAGATTTATTTCCAACTGTTTTGACAATAAGTTTAAGTGCACTGTATGAGTATTCATCTAAGTACATATCGAAAACTGGCTATAGACAACCAACGCTATAGACCAACTTTACATTCCTTAGCTGTTTTTCATTGTAAACATAAACAAGGATTGTTTGTAAATCTTATAAGTATTACAGGCCAAAAGACTTCGGTCCAGATTCAGGAAGCAATTTATTTAAAAAAAAATATGTGAGAAATCGACAATCGCGTAATAGATATTTGGTAAAGACTCATCGCGTATTATAAGCTTTTAAGCTGACATGCTCACTAAAAAAATCGTTAACGGTGTCGATCATAAAAGTCGAACGTAAAAGAGGGTAGACCGATTCATCTGCTCATAAACGTCTACCCGCAATAATTTCAGTTCATCCGTGATCATGACGCTTGCAACAGTGCGAGAATATTGGAAACTCGAAACAATAAATTACACATGGTAAATTTTCCGTTTTAAGTTCATCGCGTATTCATCAGCAGATGTTATTTCTATCTATGAGTGCTTTTAATCCATAAATATTGCATTTACGTTGCATTTAAGATTTGCAATTAAATCTATTCTTAAATTACTGACGGTTTACGTCACTATTCATTTAAACTATAAAACTTATAGCTGTGTTCTAAGAAAAAAGGAGTTCATTAGCAAATTATAAGAATGCTGGGAAAATTGTGTTTTTACTTTTAGGTATTGTTCTTTGTCTGTGCTTTGTCATGCGCATCCAAGTTTTTTATTTATTAATAAAATCAAAGCTGATAATTGTTAATTAAGTCAGACTTCCGAAAATTTTTGTTGGGAATAATTATTATAGTATTATTGTTTCATTAGGATCTTAAAAAAAATATATACACAGGACATGACAAACATTAATGTAGAGTAGGTATCATGTAAGTATACTCCCTCACTTGCAGGAGACCATAGATAAAAATTTTGATTTCTGTGCAGGAGACCATACAGCATGCACAAAATAAACATATTAACATATTTGATACTAGCTTTTGCCCGCGACTTCGTCCGCGTGGAATAGTTACTTTGCGCTAACGTTAAATTTAACCCCAATTTTGAAACATTCTTCATTGGCGCTCCGCTCCTATTGGCCTTAGCGTAATGATATATAGCCTATAAGCCTTTCTCTATAAATTGACTATTTAATTAAAAAATAATTTATCAATTTGAACCAATAGTTCCTGAGATTATCGCGTTCAAACAAACAAACGAACTCTTCAGCCTTAAATTATTAGTATAGGTAGCTGTTGCCCGCGACTTCGTCCACTTTCCGTCATTATTCGTAAAAAAAAAAGTAGCCTATGTCCTTCCTCACGGTTCAGTGATTTTGATGTAACAGACAGATTAACCTTCGTAATTTAGTAGGGAAATATAATATGTCAATCTGTTGCAAAATATCGCAATACCGAACCGCACAATATTATTGTTAATAGCTATGCCCGCGACTCCGTCAGCGTGTAACACCTTGTGTGTTATTAAGTTAATGTATTGGTAATATTGTTTAGATCACGTTCTCATGAGGCTTAAGTACCTATAGAACGAAAATACTTCAGCGCAAAGCTTCCGGGTAAACTATGTTGAAAGTTGACCCGTCCGGCACGTGAACATAAAGATTTCTAGAAATGCTAACCCGGGAAAGAGCGACGTACAACTGACCATGCGAGAAACAACTGACACCGAGATTTACTCCAACAACACGAAAAGTCTGCCCTTGAGCCTTATTAATTGTCATTGCATAACACACCGATACTGGGAATTGCGTTCTTTTAAATTGGAATGGAAAATTATTTGGTACTAGCTTTTGCCCGCGACTTCGTCCGCGTGGAATAGTTACTTTGGGCTAACGTTAAATTTAACCCCGATTTTGAAGCATTCTTCATTGGCGCTCCGCTCCTATTGGCCTTAGCGTAATGATATATAGCCTGTAGCCTTTCTCTATAAATTGACTATTTAATTAAAAAATAATTTTTCAATTCGAACCAGTAGGTCCTGAGATTAACACGTTCAAACAAACAAACAAACTCTTCAACCTTATATTATTAGTATAGATAGCTGTTGCCCGCGACTTCGTCCGCGTTTCCGTCGTTTTTCGTAAAAAAAAAGTAGCCTATGTCCTTCCTCACGGTTCAGTGATTTTGATGTAACAGACAGATTAACTTTCGTCATTTAGTACGGAAATATAATAAGTCAATCTATAACACTGTTGAAAAATATCGCAAAACGGAACCTCACAGTATTATTGTTAATAGCTGTGCCCGCGACTCCGTCAGCGTGTAACTCCTTGTGTGTTGTTAAGTTAATGTATTGGTAATATTGTTTAGATCACATTCACATGAGGCTTAAGTACCTATAGAACGAAATTTTATACCTTCGGCCGCGAGACGCGTCGAGCGCGGCGACCGATTCTCAAAAATAATCCTTATAGCATGATTCAGTATTCACGCACGATGGCTTATTATTAGCGTATTTCATGTATAACTTTGGTGTTTCTATACCGATTTATATGATTCTTTTTTATGGAATAATTAATAATGTTACTTTTTCAATTAGGGGTGACTGAGAGTGTTATAAACGTAAGAGTAGACAAATATTATAATCAGAAAGCTTCGAACTGCTAAGCTATCGGGAGTTACACGTGTTATTGTGAGTCAACCATAAAAGATATTTATATGCTGTCGTGGGATATTTTTTATATAATTTTAAGGAGAATATTACCGTCATGAAATGATTTCTGTGTAGCCATTAAGGTTGCACACGCGACGGAAGCTTAAAAAATGGAGTAACTTCTCCCGTTTTCCCAACATTTACCTTCACTGATCTGCTCCTATTGAATGTAGCGTGATGAAAAGTATACTATAACCAGCTCAGGAGTATGAAAAATGATTGTACCAAGTTTCGTTAAAATCCGTCGAGTAGTTTTTGTTTCTATAACGGTTATACAGACAGACAGACAGACAAAAATTTTACTGATTGCATTTTTGGCATCAGTATCGATCCCTAATCACCCCCTGATAGTTATTTTGGAAATATATTTCATGTACAGAATTGACCTCTCTACAGATTTATTATAAGTATAGATTATGGGAATTCTGGGAATAAAGACGGTTTCTCCTGCACCGCAACCTGTTAAAATTTGAGCCTCGATTATATTTTGTTGCAACTGGGTTACTTTTAGCCGAGTTCCATTGCAAAGTTGTGGTGATTTTAAATTTCGGAGCAGAATAATAATCAGAATGCTTCGAACTGCTAAGCTATCGGGAGTTACACGTGTTATTGTGAGTCAACCATAAAAGATAGATATATGCTGTCGTGGGATATTTTTTATATAATTTTAAAGAGAACATTTCCGTCATAAATGATTTCTGTGTAGCTTTAATCACACGCGACGGAAGCTTAAAAAACGGAGTAACTTCTCCCGTTTTCCCAACATTTCCCTTCACTGCTCTGCTCCTATTGATTGTAGCGTGATGAAAAATATACTATAACCAGCTCAGGAGTATGAAAAATAATTGTACCAAGTTTCGTTAAAATCCGTCGAGTAGTTTTTGTTTCTATAACGGTTATACAGACAGACAGACAGACAGACAGACAGACCGACAGACAGACAGACAGACAAAAATTTTAATGATTGCATTTTTGGCATCAGTATCGATCCCTAATCACCCCCTGATAGTTATTTTGTAAATATATTTCATGTACAGAATTAACCTCTCTACAGATTTATTATAAGTATAGATTATGGGAATTCTGGGAATAAAGACGGTTTCTCTTGCACCGCAACCTGTTAAAATTTGAGCCTCGATTATATTTTGTTGCAACTGGGTTACTTTCAGTCGAGTTCCATTGCAAAGTTGTGGTGGTTTTAAATTTCGGAGCAGAATAATAATCAGAAAGCTTCGAACTGCTAAGCTATCGGGAGTTACACGTGTTATCGTGAGTCAACCATAAAAGATAGATATATGCTGTCGTGGGATATTTTTTATATAATTTTAAGGAGAACATTTCCGTCATAAATGATTACTATGTAGCTTTAACCATTAAGGTTGCACTCGCGACGGAAGCTTAAAAAATGGAGTAACTTCTCCCGTTTTCCCAACATTTCCCTTCACTGCTCTGCTCCTATTGATTGTAGCGTGATGAAAAGTATACTATAACCAGCTCAGGAGTATGGAAAATAATTGTACCAAGTTTAGTTAAAATCCGTCGAGTAGTTTTTGTTTCTATAACGGTTATACAGACAGACACAGACAGACAAAAATTTTACTGATTGCATTTTTGGCATCAGTATCGATCCCTAATCACCCCCTGATAGTTATTTTGTAAATATATTTCATGTACAGAATTAGCCTCTCTACAGATTTATTATAAGTATAGATTTGTCCGTTCCTGCGTGGAGTATTGCAGCCACTTGTGGGATGGCTCTGCAAAGTACCAACTTGCTGCATTGGATTCGATCGAGCGCAGATCTAAAAGGCTTATAGGCGAAGAGGTGCTGGTGGACAAGCTTCATAGCCTGGCTCATCGACGAACCGTTGCTTGCCTGTCGGTTTTTTACAGATTGTACTTCGGGGAGTTTGCGCAGGAGCTCCATGACCTGATTCCTCCATCTCCCTTTCACTATCGGTCTACCAGACGCACGGCTGGGTACCACCCACACTTGGTTGATATACCGTCTTGTCGTACCAAGCGCTTCTCCTCCACATTTATTGTGCGCACAGCCAAGCTGTGGAATTCTCTGCCGGCTTCTGTGTTCCCTGCCAATTATGACCTTTTAGCGAGTAAATAGGCATCTTCTGGGCTCGCTCGTCCCATCTTAGACCTCATCTATCGCTTACCATCAGGCGAGATCGAGGTTAAGAGTGGGCCCACCAGTAAAAAAAAAACATAATAAGTCATTTGTTTTGATAGCAATTGTTTTTTAACTTATTTGCAAAATCGTCAGAATTAATGCTCACTTTAATAAGAGGTAACCAATAAATAATCACGTGGTTTCAATCTTTATAGGACAATTTATGAGGTAATCTATATAAAATTTCTTATTTAGGGCCCTCTGACTCTGGCCCTTGAGTCTAATACTGCTTAAATATTTCTACAATAAACGTGTAGATTCGAGATAATTATAATTCATGACATGACAGATTCCTATTACTGCTCTAATTTATATGAATATTATCTTTGTATAATTGAAGTTGAGGCTTAGTTCATTTATATAAATTAATAATAATTAATATACTTTCTCAGTCAATAAGTCTCTTAGCTATGCGTCCATAAACACACAGCTAAGAGTCCTGATATGAGAATATAGCGACAATGGTTAGATTCTCCGTACAGGTTTTCATTGTCATACACTGCGACCTAACTTAGGGTCGTTTCAGACCAGCGTTTTATACGCACGTATAAGAGGCAGTGCACGTAGGTGTTTAGGCGCACCTTTTTCCTTTTTCCTAGTTTTGACGCGCTTTAAAACTCCTATATGCGAGATGAATGCGAATGAGTAACGGAAATAGCAGTGTTTCTTTGACAGAATCTAAGTTGAGGGTAGTGAAGGAACATTGTGGGTTTCAAGTCAGTAGAAGTCTGTTACTCCCTTCCGCTCCACCCAGAGTGGGGGGAGTAATTAGACGATTTTTCCTCAACAACGAACAGGCCTGTGTAGCGTATAGGCGAGCGCATTTGTTTAAAACGTTAAATATAGTGCGCGTGTTAGCACGCAGGACTGTACACGCGCAAAAAAAAATGTTAGTCTGAAACCACTATTAGAAATAAGCGCCCCCTGATATTTGCAATGTTCGTAAAAGCTATTTAATTTTATTAATGTATAGTAACTTCCATAAGTCATGCATTTTTCTCATGCAGGCAAGTAACAAAAAATAAAGAACGTCAAGATTACATATAAAAAATACGTACAATATGTAGTACGTAGAAGTGAACATTCGGTTTGGTAAATATCTGATTCAATAAAAAGATTAATTACCCATTAACTTAAACCGCTTACCCCAACTCCGTACTACTAAAACCGCGAAAGTAGGTAATATTTACAATTACCAAAAGTAAAATAAATTAACTCGTAAATTTGTTCAATTACCACGCCACAAAATTGTAGTAAAGTTATTAACATTGTGCTCAACTAAGTGTCATGAATTTGTATTAATTTAATTGTTTGTCTCTTTACAGGCTCCGCAGTTTATTACCTTCAGTGATGGCAAATTAGGGGTCAATTTCGGTGGATACCATGCTGGCGTCGGCCTCGGTGGCTTAGGTGGGTCTCATTATTTGCATATTGTCTAGTCATCTATACTATCTACACTAATACTCCGTATAAAGCGGAAAAGTTTGTTTGTTCGTTTGAACGTGCTAATATTTTAACTGTGTAGATTTGGATGAATTTTGGTACGGAGGTAGCTTGGAGCTTGAGGAAGGTTCTATACTAAAACAATAAAGTGAAAAATTTTGCTTGTTGGTTTAAACGCTCTTATCTTCTAAAATACTGAGTGGATTTAGGTGAAATTTGGTACAGAAGTAGTTTGAAACTTCAGAGAGTTTATAGGCTACTTTTTACCCGACAAAAAAAGAAGGAGGGTAATGTTTTTATTCTGATAAAGTCCATGGGAGCAAAGCTCCGTGACTACTAGTAAATGATAAAGATCTATGGCTAAATAACAACAACCGAACGAATCGACCTACAAGGTAAAGCAATGCTTTCCGAGGTCAAATTGTGGATGGGTGATCATATATTTTTGGTTCCGACGTGCCCGCTATTTATCTCGATCACACCTGATGGTTAGCGATTGATAAGGTCAACAATTTTCGTATTTAATATCGTATGTGTACATATCTTGTTACTAAGCAACTGGATTGTTGAGATCAGACAGGCCAGTCGCTCTATGTGTCTCTATGTAAAACACTAGTACTCAACTGTAGCTGGTTAGAATGCCAGCCAACTCCATAAAAATTGGCCAAGTGCGAGTCGGACTCACCCATGAAGGGTTCCGTAGTAACTATAATAAATATAATATACTTAATATATTTACTTGAAAAAAAAAAAAAAAACAAAAGAAACCTTACAAATTTCTTAAAACTAGCTTATTTACAATTTTTACAACTACGCCAAATAACTTTGTTTTTCATAGTATTTGTATGAATTACAAAGTTATATTTGCGGTTTTAGAAAATATACTGTATCTCAAAAACTGCAGACTCGATCTCGTTCAAACCAATTTTGGTTGAAAGTTTACATTAAGATCTACAACATATGGTTTTTTTAGATTTTTCACTTCATTATTATAGAAGTTAGAGGGGGTGGACACACATTTTACCACTTTGGAAGCGTATATCTTTTAAACGATTAACTTTATGAAAAAATAATTTTAGAAACCTTAAGGTCATTTTTAAAGACCTGTCTATAGATACCACACACGTATAGGTTTCATGAAAAAAATATATTTTCAGTTTCAGTTCCATGTATGGGGAGCCCCCTTTATTTTAAATATTTTCTAATTTGTCTCTTAAAATCGGAAAGCGGTTCACAGAATACATCTACCTACCAAGTTTTACATGTATAGTCCTAATAGTTTCGTAATAAAATGGCTGTGACATACGGACGGACGGACAGACAGACAGACGGACAGACATGTCGAAACTATATTCAAATTGTTTATTAAATACCACTTTCAAACGTATTTTTTGTACATATAAACTAAATGACACAGACACAGATTATAGTCAGAGTTTAGGTAATCTGATTAAACTCTGACTCTACTACTGGTTGTTATTACTGGTTGCAATGGGTTGTACTACTGGTTGAGCCGAACTCCCAACCCAAATAGAATAAATATTTTATCATTCAATATGTTTTTGTACATTTTATTTAAATGTTGTTTTGAATATAGAAATGCTTTCAACTTCAGGGATTGTGAACATAAAATATTTTATCATTAATTGTTACTAAGAAAAATAATGGGCACAGTGATATTAGTATATGATACTATCAATATTAATTTTGTTATTGAGTAGGCATCTCGATATTCATCAAACCGTATCCCTCCTATCTTTTCTGAAATGTGAGGATCAAAATAAGTTGAAAATTTTTCTACATTAATGATATTTTATTTTCTTGTATGAAGAGAAATTGCGCCCACTCTTGTAAACATCTTACAAATGTTTAATTAGGTTCTTGTCTATGCAAAATATTTCGACCTTTGGAGAAGCCAAATAATTATTTACGTCAGAAATCTTATATCAACCTTTATAAAAACAAATTAATATGAGATGTTATGAGAGATTATAGGACAAATTATTCTTGTAATTCAAACAATATAAACTAGGTAAACAGAATTGGATAATAATAGATTCTGAAAGTTAACGAGGGAAACTTTAAATGTATATTTAATCTATGCTTATCTAGATTTAGGAATGGTTGAGTATTATTTTGTGAGGCAATACTAGTTTAAATTGACATAGCAAAAGCATTACGAAATATTATTTGTTGTCAAAGTTACTGAGTAATCTTAAAGCCTGACAACTGTTACGGGTCTGGAATTCCATATACAAAACGTCACAAAATGTACCGCTTTGAGGCCACCGGTGGCCTTCCGTGATTTGAGCAGTTAAGGTATTTAGCGATATTTGGGTTGATTTATTATACGTATTGTGTAAAGTGATTTGACCTCGATAGAAAAACCATCATCTCACCTGATGGTAAGCGATGATGTGGTCGAAGATGAAGTACGATGCCTAAAAGTAACTTATTCAGTGTTGACTTAAAGACTCCCAGGTTATAAATTATCAGGAATTTTTTTTTTTTTTTTCATTATTATTATTTTATTTATAATAACGAATATTATTATGTTTCTGTTACAGCCGGTGGAAATGCACAATCTGCAGGTGGTCTTTATGCTGAAGCTGGTACACCATTTGGACAAGCAGCAAAGGCTGGTCTTGGAGGTGCCGTCGATGGGAACAGCGGCACTGCTGGTAAGAAAAATTATAATCAATTGTTATTTTAGAATGTCCTATGTAGTTCACAACTTAATCACTCAGTATGTGCTATTTTTACAAACTAGTTTGTATACTTTAGACTTAACAAAATTGATTATCCCATATTTTGCTGTGAATAACTAATAATTTTTTTTGCAAAAAATAAAACCGACTTCCATATCAAAACACTACAAAGCCAAAAATAATTTTAATTTCGGTAGTCGGTGTTATTGGTTTTGTATTTTCTTTTTTTTTTTCACACCGCCTTCCGAAATTAAAATTATTTTTGGCTTTGTAGTGTTTTGATATGGAAGTCGGTTTTATTTTTTGCAAAAAAGTTTTTATTTTCGTGCTTTTTAGTGGGTCAGTGAATTTTCCAAATCGGTTCGTAAATGACGGAGTTATCCGCGAACAAAAAAATGCAATGCAGAGTAAACGAAAAGATCATCAACGTAAATATTTCTGATTTTTTTAGACTTTTGTTGATTTTTCAGAAACGGCTTGTCCGATTTCGATAAAATTTTCATGGGACCATTTGGAAAGTATACCCTTTCTAACAAGATAAGAATTTTTCAAATCGGTTGGCAAGCGACGGAGTTATGCGCGGACAAACATAAAAAAAAAAAATACAAACATCTGAATTGAGAACCTCCTCCTTTTTTAGAAGTCGATTAAAAAGCATGTGGCTAAATAATACCCGCATGGGATAATATGAAACAACTTTTGCCGAGATCAGTCCATGGATGATTGACCATCTTATCATACCGAGATTCCTCCGTACCTCGGAAGCACATTAAGCTATTTGTATCGGCTGTCATTAGTACAGTAAGCGTCAGAGAAAAGGAACCCCTTCGTGACGCGCCCGCCGTCGCTCGGGCGATATTCTTTAGGTCTTTGGGGGGTTCCTTTTCTATACTAATATTATAAAGCTGAAGAGTTTGTTTGTTTGTTTGTTTGCTTGAACGCGCTAATCTCAGGAACTACCGTTCTGATTTGAAAAATTCTTTCAGTGTTAGATAGCCCATTTATCGAGGAAGGCTATAGGCTATATATCATCACGCTAACACCAATAGGAGCAGAGCAGTAATGAAGAATGTTTCAAAATCGGGAGATTTTTTTTCCACGGGGACGAAGTCGCGGGCGGAAGCTAGTTGGGAATATGCGGAACAGGGTGTAATGTCCCGCAATCCCGTTGAAAAGGGAGGATCCTCCGACTAGACAGGCGTTTTATCTGGTGGGCAACTGCCCGATGTTTGTGATCGGGTGATTTGTATGTAGGCTAGCTGAGCGGTAAACTTTGCTTGCGCAATACAGGATTTCTATCGTTTAGTTTGTATGTTGCGAGATAGATTTCGCTACACCTTTTCTCTGACGCTGACTGTACATCGGTCGTTATAAATGGGTTAATGACTGACTCGTTACCGGTAGTCAGCAACCAGATAATCTGACACCAGTTTTGCCAACAGGCATCGTTGTAACCAGCTAATAGGTTGTGGATGTCAGACAAGCAGTTGCTCGATTCAAAACACGCGTAGCCAGCTGCATTAGACTGGTTGCTGACCACAATATAGGAAAAGGATAAGCTAATGATTACAATAATATATCAAAAGTATAGGTTTTTTATCGCCACGTCACTGGAAACAAAAACAAATGTCCACAACATTAGGTACACACTGAGTACGTTTAGACGTCGATTTATAATCTTGCTAACACCTCGCCTACGACTTCGTCTGCATAGATTTCGAAATTATTTCTAGCCTATAGCACTCAAAAATAATGCACTTTACTACCAATGAAAAGTAAATGTAGAATTTGATCATTATTAACGGATATTGTTCCCAACATACAAACTTACGAACAAATTTTACGTCTTTATAATATTAGTGTAGATGAATTACAATACATCATTGTCTCATAAGGTTCCAAAGTCAAATACTATAATGACTTAAATCAGAAAAAATAAATGAAGATGTCATGTTATACGAAAATCTTAATCCTTTATTATTAGTATCTACAAAAGGTTAAGATTAATTAGAAGCCTAAGACAGCGCAAAGCTAAATAGTCGGTGGCGTCTAAGTCTACACTCTATCTAGCTAGATAATAATCTTAGTTACTATTAATTGATCGCCAACTTCACCTCGACCTCTGCAGTCAGATAGCAATTAACTTCTGACGCACGAAAAATGAGGGAAAAATCTCATTGTCTTGATTGCATATGCCACGTTTGCTCAACCAATATCAGAGCCACAATGAATATTCATTTGTATGAATAAATGAACCTATTCAACCATACATTTATTAGCGACTAATTTTGTTTGAATATGGATTGTGTTTTTTGATACGTACTAATTTTCGATTGAAATAGAAAATGTTTCGGGGATTATAATGGGCTTCATTGTAATATGAATATGAAACAGTATACTGGTACTAAATCTTAATTGTTTTAGTAGCTTAAATTATTGAAATGTAATCAAATTACTATACGAGTATGCTCTAGTCAATCTAAATAAATTGTTATATCGTCTATAACATTATGAGTACGTAGTAAACTACGGTTTTTAGAAGACCCCCATTAATTCTTTCTAATCGCTTTCTCACTGCTGAGACATATACTCCTAATTTGTGAACGGATTTCTCCGCGATTCCTTATGCTTGTTAGAAACTACTAACACGAATATTCAATTTACATACATATTTACCACTTCTTTTATTGAGTAAATGTTTCCGTTCTCCAGGTGGATTATATGCCGGTGCAACTGCTGGAGGTGGAGTAAACGCAGCTGCCGGACTTGGAGGCGCCGTAGCTGGAGGAAAATCAATTGGAGGAGGCTACTCAACAGCTCAAGCAGGAGGCAAAACAGCTACCTCTGTCCTGGTACGTGACAAAGCGGAAAAAGCTAGGAGAAAAGAAGAAAGACGAAGACTGAAAGAGATGAAAAAACTCCTGAAAGAGAAAAAAAGTCATTGATTGGTGGTGGACCATATAATTTGATGTACAACCTACCCTCTTTCATAAACGTTCTATAAGACAAACTTTAGCATTTTGTAATTTTTCGATGTTATTTTTATTTCAGTATTTACCTATGGTTATTGCAACATTAATTGACACAGCGGGTAAGTTCCGTATGCAATCTTATCGAGCGTTTATGGATCAAGTTAATTATGTGAATAGAGGGTATTAATCGTTAAATAATACATTTATACTCGTATATTAATATATACTCATTTAGTTCAGAAATAAAAATCTAACCAATCAATGTGTTATCCTTAAAATATCAATGGGATTTCCTTTGTACTGGGACAAGCCTATATATTACCTGGTCTTTTTACCATTCAGTAATCAAAAATCTGCTGCAAAGTGTGACGTAGGTGAGACTAACGGCTGGTTACTTACTGGAATAAGGTAAAAGAGCCAAGTTTTCTCTGTGCATGCACTCACAATGCACGTCCATTAATTTGTCATTTCGTGTCTCATTTTTGGGACCCCATTTTTCACTTTGCCTGTTATATCGCAAAATACCCTGCATGATGCTTTGAATAGCATGCTGTGTACCCGAATGTGCATTGAGAAAAACTTTCATATAAAAAGTCCATCATTTTAGATGTTTCATAGTAATGACATGAACTTACTGACGAATTAAATATCCTAAATTTTATTTTCATCATTGCAGGGAGGAGAATCGGACGCCTCTGGGTCAGCAGGATTTTCTGTTTCCGCCCACAAATCTATTGGAGTACCAAAAACAGTGGTAAAAGAAACTGAAATTTCTGTAGTTCCTGTCGAAGAAGTCAAAACCGTACGTAAGAACGTGTATGGCGAAGCAAAACTCGAAACTGCAAATGAAATAACCCCAAATGCTGGCGTTGGAGCAAACGTTAATGCGCACGTTAATGTAAACGCTCAACCCGAATTAGTTAAAGATGTGAGTAAATGGAAAGGGTCGCAATATCACACACGTAAAATTCAACCTTTTTCTTTGGAAGATATTATGAGTTCTCTGTTTAGGAGTTCACAGAGAAGTTACAGTCCACCAACGTGGTTTCTACAGCCACAGTATAATTATGTTCAACAGGTTCGTTGAAATCATCTAAGGTGAATTTGTTCCTGCACCCAGAGGCTTGAAGACAGCTCCAAAAATGTTTGCACTTTTTTATGATAACACAAAGAACTCCCAAAAATGCACTATAGTGCATCTCTTTGAATATTGCTAACCCATGAATGTTATTTGTTTAGGTGCCATTCAAGTTAAAATAAAAGGGGATTTGAATCAAAATAGACGGTGCATAATAATAAAAACCATTCATATTTACATTTCACTACATATTTAAGAAACTAAATACGAAACATACCACTCATTAAAAAGTAACTCAATATGGAACGTAAAACACAATCTTTACAAGTTTATGTGCATTTATAAAGTCTAACTTGCGAGTTCCACGTTTTAAATATTCACCTGAAAATATGAAAATACTCTATACTTTAACTGTATGTTAAAGTTTACATGGCATGAGTCCCGCAGTTATAACTAACTACCTTATTTCTTCAATAACTCCTAATATCAGCCCTTTTGATATCTACTAAAACAAATTTCTGTCCACAAAGGTACAGCCACAAACAGTATACGTTCGCAAACATAAGCCTCACAGACACCACGTTCACAAAACCGTCTACGTCGGTGGTTATGCCGGAGTCGGTGGTGATGTAGCTGCTGCTCCTGAAACAAAAACAGTAGTCCACAAAACTGTTCAGCCTATAGAGAAGAGAGTCGATGTTGGCGTAGAAGCACATGGTGGAGCAGGAGCGAGTGTAAATGGAGAACATCATGGACCTAGCAAAGGTGTTACATTCAGTAACACTAAGGAAGTTGTCGTCAACGCTAGACCGAGTACTTTCTTCCAGGATATTTTCAATGTGAGTTTAATTAATTTGTTCATGAGTTTATGTTAATGTTTTTATTTCATACGTGGTTAGAAATATTATTTGAATTCAGCTTATTACGTTCCCGCTGCTAGGACACAAGCCTTCTCTCTATCAATGGGCCCAGTGCGGGTTGGTGGATATTGGATGTCTTCCAGTTTATGGTCTTAAAATACGCCGGTTTCCTCACAACATTCTCTTTCACCAATTTGAGAGCAGTGTTGATGATAATAATATGCAGATATTGAGTACCTACACAAAGTGTTATGTTTGATGGGATTCGAACCCACGATCTGCTCACTTCATATATCATTACTTATATTGTATTCAAGCCATATCTTTAGAAATGTCTTTTTCAGAATCTTCACAGTGATTTATATTGTATAACAACAAATTTGTTTTTCCAGATCCCCATATCAACTTTGAGGGCAGTAAGCGGTTTTCTCTCAAATACCGCTGCAAATACCGGTGTTTCAGTACAAAAGTCAGCTACGTTCAAAGCAGGTGGTTACTCTGGTTTCTCAGGCAATGCCGGATATTCCGGCCAATCTGGATATTCTAGTTATTATTAAAATTAAAAATAAATTTATTATATGTGTAGGGTATAAGTTTTGTACAATATCTGCACCATCTGCTGAGGTTATCAAGAAGGATTATTATTTGTAATTAACATATTTCTATAAAATGATTTGAAATATAGTATTATTTTTAATTTTAACATAACTGAAAGTGTGATAAACTTTTTATTAAACTTGATAATGAGAATGTCTGCAATTCAAATATTCAGTTAAGCTGTCTCTGGAGTAAACAACATCATGATGAGTTTTATCAAATTTTACGTGCGTTTCATTCAGAAAAGTAAACTGCAAATCATGAAAATATTTTACGACGCAGTTACAAATTGCGATAAGCCACGTAAGCGACCTGCTGGGAACTATAATCTTGCCCTTTTATTTTCCCCTTGTAATCTTCATGATATTTTATCTGGTAGCTTTTGTTACATTTTAATATTTACAAACCCCCTTTCCAAGCAAAGCGCCTTCTTAGACATATTAAAAGATTAAATAAATTCACACAAAATTACTGCTGCATGAACCCCTAAAATCGCGGGTTTGTTGATTTTAATTTAAGTATAATAAAAATGAGAATTTATTTTGAACGCTTTGGCGGTACTCCTACCCTTTCTCACTCATTTAGATTTTTACTCTAATATCTCTGGTTCTTTCAGATAGTGTAACTTATTTCATTTAAAACTTAGGTTGAAATTAAATTAATTCACAAACCCGTTATTACGTATAAAAACACGAAACAGAAGGTTTAGCTAAGTAAATTATTACCAATATGTAGCGATTAAAAAGATATATGACAACATTTACTAGAAATAAACACGATCTGTTTTATTAGATGGATATCAACAATTTATATGTTGGCTGAAAATCCACTTCGGGAATTTATTTTAGATAGAATCAGTATTCATTTAATATTGAGTATTCGTTTTATTGCTTCCATTTCCATTAACCCACGTTACTTAATTCTCTGTATCTACGTAATTAGTGCCTTACTATTATATCTTTATTGTGATTAATGAATTCTCATCAAAATGTGCATTTTCTACAGACTCTGATATAACATCGAAGCATGTTTCTCCATCATCATCATCATCATCATCAGCATCGGAGGCACATATCTCGGTTCAGACACCGAATGCCTCCAAATTTATTGATGATATTTTCTCTGTAAGTGCACGATCATTCATTATAATCACTTCCGTTACTATTTTGTGTATTTTGCATGATGCTTGCACGGTTTTACGTATAGCAATGTAGATACATCTATTTTTTCACAGGCTTTGGCATGTATTTATTTGTAGCTTTTAATATTTAACATAGAATATACCGTTTCATAAACTAGCGTCTACCCTGGTATATTAACTAGTGATATATACAACATGTATCGTAATAACACACACTCTCAAACACCCCAATTCGAAAATTATATTATAGTATAATAACACTAAAATAATTTTAAGTTCCTTGAAATAAGGTTCATTTTTATTTTTTGTTTATATTTTAATAATATGAATAAAATAATAATAATTTACTGTACAGCGATAGTGTAATTTACGTAAATATTTATAATAATTTTTGGGATATATCGTTTTTGTAAATAATTTTGAACAAAGTAATTTCAGGATGTGCATTAATTATTTTACATGTTGTATGTATCTAGACCTCTACATCAGTTATAACTATCTACTAACTTAAGTCGCAATTTACTTAATGAATTTCTATAATTATTGATCGATCGACTTTCCAGTGCGTTTCGTAGCTATTCCGTCGCTGCTTTTGGCCCCTTGTCACATTTGCAACGCACAATTGCTAAAATGCAAACAATAGCAGGCGCTCACAGATGGCCACTACAGCGCATAACTATAATATCGATGCTGTTTTGCGTCCTATGCTTGCTGCATTATAATGGTAGCAATGTATAATACTGGTTACTAAAGCAAAGGTACAGGATCAGCGAAAACCTCGCTTTTGTGCCGAGATATTTTTGCAATTAAATGGCGGCTTATACCGATTGTATTACTGTAAATATCTCTGTGAGTAACCTCCCTTACGTTGTTTGTGTTATATTAATTATCTACTAACATTATGTGAGTTAGTAGTAAATGTCAAGTGTTGAGTTAGAGTGTTTATGAGCAAAAAAAAAATTGGTGGATGGGGCATATACCTATAATTTAATTTCTAGTTTGATGGCTGAATAGTTAATCGGGATAACATACGGATAGATTTTTGCTGTCTAATGGTGAGTGTTGCAGAGCAGAGGTATTATGGTATGTTATTTTTAATCAAGGACATGAAAAGGGTTGGTGTCTGGTCTGGTGAGTACTCAAAGTTTTATGCCTTTATGCACATAATTATGTTTTATTACAATAAAAGAGCCTCGTGTTTACGTGTTCTAATAAAAGCATTATATTTTATAGATACCAATCAACACTCTGTCTGCTGTAAACAAGTTTTTAGAAAACAACGTTGCAGGAAGAAAAAGAGTTGAGGTGCGTATGAGTAAAATAATACCTATTTTATTTTAATGAATAAGCGAAATAATCAAAAATCTATCTCGTTGGTCTAGTGGTCAAAAGCGCGACTGATCAGCATGAGGTCTAGGGGTCGATTCCCGGGTCAGGTGTAAAAAGTGCTTTTGGGTTTTTTGGTAAGAAATTTCTATATAGACTAGAGTTTTGGAAGTTGGTGGTGTACCTGGCCTCGGAAAACACGTTAAGCCGTTGGCGTAATGACTCTCAAAGATTTCAATTAATAGCCGGTCAATTGGACATCTTTGACAGTCATTACTGATAGAAGCCAGAGAATCTGACACGGGTTTGGCCAAGGGGTATTGTGTTACCCAGCTACTGGGTTGTAGAGGTCAGATAGGCAGTCGCTCTATGTAAAACACTAATACTCAGCTGCATCCAATTAGACAACCCTAACACAGTTGGGAAAAGGCTAAGCAGATGAAGCGAAATGTTGCAAGCTATGTATCAAATGGGCTAAAGTCAAATATGTGTTGTGTTTTTATTTATATTTTTTGAAATTTTTCCTCATATTTTTATTTTACGGTTAGTAAAGATTAAGGCGTTTAACACACGGCACCTCGCACCGCCGCGGTAGGCGGTGAAGCGGATCTCAGGTCGCATTGGTCTCTGATAAATCCGTAGATGCCTGACACACGTACACCGCCGGACCGCGCGGTTGAGGGGTGCTCTCACCGCCACCGCCCCACCACGCTGCTGTCCGTGCGGTGGGGCGGCGCCTCACATACGGGGCGCCGCATATCCGCGCGGATCATCGTGGGTGCAGAGTAGCACGAATGTCCCATTTAGAGTTCTGCTTCTTAAAAATCGATGAACCCAATATCTTCTTATTTTTATCTTTCTATGCCATAAAAGCCAGATTGCTGCCACCACTTCAGCGTCCATTCTTGCTATTGCCTGTGATCAAACTAGTCAAAACCGTGTTAAATCCATCCGCGCGGACAGGCGCGTAAACCGCCTTACCGCACGGGTCACCGCTACGACATCCGCTTTACCGCCACCGCCCTCCACGGCGGTGCGCGGTGCCGTGTGTTGATCACCTATGTATTAACGGTCTATTGCTTGCATATGACAGCTATTATAGACAGAATGCTGGAAACATAACTTGCAAGAATGGGAATGATTTTCCATTTGCAGGGAGTCTCAAATGTTCATTTAAATGTACCATACAGAGCAAAAAACGTTGAAAATGGGCGAAAATAACCTGAGTCATTCAGAATATGAGTGTTTAACGATGTTTAGTGCATGGCGTATGTCCAGCATTGAATATTTTGAGGCTACATTCTAGGTCCTCTTAAAACCAGATATCGTGACCCCGGAACGTAAGGGCTAAAGGGTTCAAGGAATAGAGTGGGTTTTAGTCAGTAGAAGTCTGACACTCTCTTCCGCCACTCCACCCAAAGCGGGCGGAGTCATTAGATGATTTTCACACCGAAAAAACAATATCACGATGCTCCAAATTGTTTCTTCTTATGAATACGCATTTAAAAAGAAATTGCGGATCCACTTTCTTCACCAATAAGCTGAATTTCCTCATTTAATTTTCATTTGCTTCTTAAGTATATATGTATGTATATGTATTTATTCATATATATTATTTATGTAGATTTCTATTTTATGATACTTCGATTTTCTGGTATTAGGTTTTTTTGTGTTATGACTATTATTATCATTATTTTTTCCAATATAATTTTCACGTACATATTACACCTTCCACTCTATCTCTTCACCACACATGGTTGACTGGTAGAGAATGCCTACGGCATTAAGTCCGCCTTTGTACCTATGAGCATAAAGTGTAAATAAATAAATAAGAAGAAACAATTTGGAGCATCGTTATATATTTGATATGTTATGATGAAAAATACAGACAGGTAAAAAAGAGACCAACACAAATTCCATAATAAAATAATCATTCAAACCTCCTTCGCAGGTGACATCAGAAGTAGACGGAGAGCCAACCAGAATCAGGCTAGGACCCCATGCTAGGAGGAGGGCGAATAAACAAGTCGTTGTAATTCAAGAGCCTGCAGCCCAAAATCCTCAAGAATCTCATTAAAACAATTATTATTAAAGCGTTAGTACCTGAGGTTAACAACTCAAATATTTGACATCCTAAAGAGAAGATGAAATTGTACAAAATTGTGTTGCAATTATTACTTGTGTAAATACTTTACTATTATAAATATTTAATCAAAATATTTACTTCCTTGTTTTTGTTTTCCTGTGTATTTTTAGGGTTCCGTAGTCAACAAGGAACCCTTATAGTTTCGCCATGTCCGTCTGTCTGTCCGTCTGTCCGCGGTTTAGCTCAAAAACTATTGCTACTAGAAAGTTGTACTTTGGCATGAGTATGCACGTTAATGACGCCAAAAAAGTGGTAAAATAAAATTTTGAAAAAAAACAATTATTTAGGGTACCTCCCATACATGTAAAGTGGGATGATAATTATTTTTTTTTCGTTCTTCCCATAGTGTTGGATACCGTTGGATAGGTCTTTAAAAAATATTAGGGGTTTGCTAAGACCGTTTTTTGATTAAGTGAACCGTTCGTGACTTATCAAGCTTTAAATTACCAATTTTCGTTAGAGTCAAGTGTCGCCCCCCTCTATCAACTAAACGGTTATAGTTAGAAATTCAAATGTCACGGCAGTAGTACTTATATATAACGAAATTTAAAGGAAAACTATCACACATAAGTGGGCTTTACAAGTTTACGAGTAATAGTCGACCAACTGTATTTGACTAGAAAATTTCGAACAACTCTACAGAAATGTCGATAGATGGCGCTAAGCGCCAGTTGTATCGTGCTAGCTTCTAGTGACGATTGAGTAGTGTAGCTTTGTGTCCGTATTTACATTCAAAACACCGGCTATGACAAGTTTTATACAAATCTCTAAAAAAAATTAAAACTTTTCGTGCAAAATTGTCGGATCAGGTGAGGATTTGTATAGGAAGTCAAATTAGTTAGGTAGTCATGTTTGGCTTTTAGTTAGAGCATGGTACGAAACGATCAGTCAGCGAATACGACACGCACTTGGCTGTTATAAAAACTACGGAACCCTACACTGCGCGTGGCCCGACACGCATTTGACCGGTTTTTTAATTTAATGAACGATTCTGTTTGGATGGTATCGTAGATTTGTCAGTAAAACGAGTGAATTAAAATACTGACTTGATTACTGAAGCTGGTAAGATGGGAAATGGGAGACATTTACTGGAAGTGGGGACTCGGTGCGCCTACAGTTACAAGCATCCAGTCACATGGGTGTGGTTGGTTTTGGCAAAGCGCTCGCTCTCTCATAAATCGTTATGCCGTCTAAAGCCATTCAAGGATTGGCCCGTTCTTACGGGCCGAAGGAGAATCCCGCGGCTAAGAGGTAAAAGCCCCGCGACCACTCGCCGCGACACCTTAGGGGTCCCTGTGACTTCAAACTGAGCGCTATTTATTGAAAAGTGGAAACATTTGCCTTCATCATTATGGTAAATAAGAAAAATAAGAATTATAAAAGTATATTATGATTGAAAATATGGTTAACGCACTGGCTGAGCTTTGTATGGACCCATGTTTTCTTGGCCTAGAAATATGAGTAGGTGTTCCAGGAATGAGAATTCTGGTAAATTGAAATTCCAAATTCATAATAGGTTTTTACAATACAGCGTATACATAAATGCACTGTCCTACATTGCAGAAGCAGGAAGGTTATTAATTTATAATGAAAATATAGAATAACATAAACAATTTATTTGTCGTTCACGTCTCCCGTCAAACGATAGATTTAAATAAAATTAATTGTTTTTAACCACGTAACGCGATTTATAGCAGAAACTAGTCCCTTTATTGTTGTACATACTAAAGAACACGATTGTTTCTCCAATTTCTTTAATTGGAAAGTAATAGGCTCCGGAGTCTAACTTGTTTAGATCCATCTTTTCAAAAGTATAACTTCCTTTATAAAGCTCACAGGTCTTATCATTGTATCTGACGTTTGAAGTCAGTAACACCACCTTGGGTATTACACTTTTACAAGACAACTTCTTAAAAGTATTCATATGTTTTATGACGTTACCAGGTCTCTCAATAGCTGTTTTAATTTTCCAAAAGTATCCTTTCATATTGGATTTTATCGTCAAATTGCCTTTGAAATAGACTCCACCGCTTTTATTGTAGGGTTCAACGCTGACTTCTATCAATGGATCCTTTTCATATGGTGGTTCAGGATTGCTACACCTTTCCGTACTACGCAGCGTTATTCTGTACATCATTGACGACACAGACACTAATAATTGCATTAAAAACATGGCTAGAATAAAATTCCATGTTGGTTTCATAATAATTTTGATAAATCATGTATGAACCGTAATGTTTATACTGAAAACAAGGTTGAAATAGCTGTACCAGTTGGATCTAACAGCGACCAATTAAAATACATTCTAAATCACGTTATGTGCGACTTTCAAAACATCGTGTTGTATTTAGCTAACTTTATTGCTACTAATTTCTTTATAATAATGACGAAAAATAATAAGTTTTGGATGATTATGTTCGCATCAAAATACTCTGATTGATTCTAAACTTTTCTCATTATGGTTAATTTAAAATTATTATCTTTTTATGCTCTATAAATATTTTTAGGTTTAAATTATTGTGATTCATATTTTCTACCGAGATTTTATCGTATTCAGTTCTTTCTTCGGAACTTATTTGGAACCTTCACCAATAAGATTATTTTTACATCCTTATTTACTATTATAGTTTGCAGATCTAGGTATAATGTAATTGCTTACAGAAATGTTTAGTAATTTATGTAAAGACATTTCTGTGAAATTTTTAACCGTCTATCGGTCGTATGGTGTCAAATCAACCGTACTAGACTAATTTTTGTTAATATTATCGAAGTTTTTATTCACAATTACTTACTTCTAATTTCCAGTACAGAATCATTATTTCACATTTGTAATATACAAGGTCCTTAGAATACAGAAAGAACTAAAACCCGCGTTCAACTGTAATTGCAAGCCACGCTCTGTGTCCAAATACAAGACAAGCGTCCTCCGCTACCCTCCCTTCCCACCCGCATAATGTTGCTAGCTCAGACATTATTGGTCCGTTTTAGGGGTAAATTCTTCAGCAGGGAAGCCAAAATTTTAGATAGTTATAATGTTATATAGAAACATAATTTCATACACCGCTCCCCTTCCTCTCTCATATACACCACACACACACACTACAAATTTTGTAAATTTGTTTCGTAATCTTAATAGGTACTATGTTATTCACATAGTACCTATTATGAATGTTATGCAATTCTAACAATTTCATATACATAATTATATATATGTATACGGGTTGCACTGATAACCATTCTTTTTTCAAGTTGGTTAAAATAATTTTGATTAAAGTAGTTATTAATATACTACAAAGAATAAAAGCCCTCAGTAGGTAATAAAAAGAAGGAAAATCAAAACTCTTATATTGGCAACACTAACAAGATGGATGCATTATTCTCTTTGACAATTACAAACTAAACAATTTATTCAATAATTAAATAAGACGGTAAGTGAATGCGCTAGTTACACGTGAAATGTGATCCTATTTATTTCACACACATTTGTCAGATGTGTGTGATGATTTCAATTCCAGAATATTAAAAAAACATGATTAATAATTAATTCGTGTTTGGATTAGTAAGAGTTTTCAATTATTCATTACATTCTAATGGTAGCAAAATAAAAATTCTCGTGAATAAGACTATAACATCATCAACGCTTGTCGAAATCAGCCCGCGACAAAGCGGGACAAAGTAATTTGTCCGAAATTCTGACACTAATCTTGCTAAGGGTATCGTATAACATAGTCACTGAGAAGGTCAGATAAGAAGGAACTCCATGTAAAATACTAGTATTCAGCAGCAGCCCGTGATACCACAAGCCAACCCTCATTTAGCTAAGTAAACGTTAGGCAGTTTGGCTTTTTTGGAAAATCATTGAATTACTTCTACCGCCCTGAATGGAGCAGAATGGAGTGTCAGACTTATACTGACTAAAAATCCACCCTGTTCCTTTAGCTGCCCTTAAGTTACGGGGCCGTAGTATATCGTTAGAACATTCCCGCAACCCTAGTAAATGCACCTACGTAAACTTCGGCATTTCTCAGCTTTAGTCTTGGTCCAAAACTAATTACGGACCTGTTGCTGTAATTACCAACCAAAATCACAGTTGCGAAGTATCTGTGTTTAGACTGTATTTACACAATTGGATGCAGGGTATGAGAAAACAGATTGCGGAAATTCAGAAGCTGTTTACAGAATATTCTTATGTCGTAAGTAAAACATATTATCACGTAGCGTAGACCCAACCTACGCTACGTGATATTATATCTTCGTAGAATCTCAAAGGTTATGTTGTAAATCACATCCCTATTCCATTTGCGTTTAGGATAAGTGGAATGGGAGTATCCGAGAATTTACTTATTTCGTATTGCTTTTGTATATAATATGTAAATAAATAAATATTCATAGTAAGTATATGGATCTGCGAAATACCAACTGGACGCGCTTGAGTCTATCGAGAAGCGAGCCAAGAGACTCATTGGCAACGATGCACTGGTCGAGTCAAAGCTCCAGAGCCTTGAACACCGACGACGAATTGCAAGTCTATCGGTTTTCTATCGGTTACATTTCGGGGAGTTTGCGATGGAATTACACAATCTAATTCCGCCGAGCCCGTTCCATCATCGGACTACGAGACAAACGGCGAAGCGTCATCGTTACATGGTGGACATCCCACCCATACGCACAAAACCTTTTGGGAATAGCTTCATTGTGCGTACGGCTAAGGAGTGGAATTTCCTGCTTGAGTCTGTGTTTCCCGACAGCTACAACCTAGGAGTCTTTAAGTCCAGAGTGAATAGGTTACTTTTAGGTAAGCGTGCTCCATCTTCGATCACATCATCACTTACCATCAGGTGAGATAGTGTTCAAAGGCGAACCTATTTTCAATTTAAAAAAAAGTTTGGTTAAAACTTTGATAGTGATTTGTTGGATTTCATAGAAATATATAATAAAAAATAGTATTAAGTTTTTAAAACCAAATGATAATAATATTTTGAAAACTACACTATGCGTTTTTAAAAATGTAAAAAACGTTATAAGCGGACTGTAAATTTTTTCATAAGTATTCAAACACTTTTACAAATTAAATCACATAAGCATTATTGGTATCATTTTTATTTACATTAAAATGGAAACATCATTCTATTGATAAGGTACGATTGAACCCATTCTCCCTATATCTTTACGTACAAAACCCGAGATTGTAAACAGAAGCAAGTTCCTTTGGGTTTATAATAACTTAAGAAGTAAACGTTTATCCCAAGATGCCTCGTCGGTGAGAAAACTGTGGCTCTGTCTATTTTAGTTACTTCCAATCTATGAAAGGAGTAATTTCCTTTGTAAACGTCGCAAGTCTTGTGATCATACTTTACATTCGATATTCCATAAATAAGTTTTAAAATAAAACTATTGCAAGACAATCCCTTGAAATCATTTTCGTATATAATTTTGCCATCTTTTTCAAATCCTTTTTTGTATCTCCATAAGTATCCAGATAAGTTTTCTTTGACTGTAATGTTGGCGTTATAGTAGAAGGTATCAGTATTGTTGACCACTTCCATGTTAACGTCTACCTTTCTATTTTCTTCGTATGGTGGGTCTGGATCAGGACAAAATTCATCTCCTTTGGAAATCATTTTGTATTTCACGCAAAACACTATAGAACATAGAAGGTACAACAGAAGAACAGCACCGAAAATAAGTTTCATTTTCACAAAAGTGTATTTCTAAGTAGAATGCTTATTTACAACTGAAATACTGGTGTTTGATAGACATACTGAGTATCATTAGGAAGTCATTAGAACTAAGTTACACTCTGATTACTTTATCGATAAAACAATTTTACAGTCAGTGAGCACATTATTACACATACTTAGAGACTAAGTATGAATAATAAAAAATAAGCGGAGTAACTATTTTTTAGTTATTCCGCTTATTTTTGTCTACCGCAACGGAATCGGTTCATACTGTGGTTTATGCTTATAAAAAGTGCGATAGACTAGAAACGTTTGTGTAAATAAAAAGAAGAACATAATACACACAATATTATTTACATAAAAACCACATTTTATTGCTACGTAGGCACACTATCCCTATCTGGTAACGCATCAGTTTTATTAATATTCCAAAGAATCATAAATAGAAGAGTGGTGCAAGGCCGGGGCCGGTCTTGATTCAATTACTTTACGGAATATTTTAAAAATAAAATATAAAACTCGCATTCTGACTTGCATTCTCCAGCGGAGTTCCGGAAATGTTTTAAAGAGATACAGCGCCCCCGGAACTTAAGGGTAAATGAAGGAACAGGGTGGATTTTTAGTCACTAGAAGTCTGAAACTCCCATCCACTCCCCCATAATGGACGGAGTCATTTGATGATTTTCCCACCAAAATAATAAAAATTAAAAGGACTTCTATTGATTTAAAAACCTGCCCTGCTAGTTATGTTGCCCCCGCATTACAGGGCACCGGTATCTTGTTGGAACGTCCCACAACCCGGCAGGCAACAGCCCTAGCAAGTCCTGCTTTTTTTTTTTTTTAACGTGGTAAAATTATCAAATGAGTCCTCCCACCCAGGGTGGGAGGGACTGTCAGACTTTTACTGACTAAAATCCACGGTGTTCCTTCAATAACCCTTTACGTACCGGGGTCACGGTAATGGGATAAGTCCCACGACCCCGGCAGACAGGTTTTTTTTTTGTGTGAGGCATCTCGCAGGTCAACCTCTGAGGTTGTCGGCTGCTTAACCGGGCTTGCCTGTGGTTGCCTTAATTAATAAATTAATTAAAGCCTCCAGCCAGGGCTTATTAAAAAACTTACAAACTAGGCGACTACACGCTAAGGGCACCCCCTGTGGGGTACGGACCTCGGCTTAGGGCGTCGCAGGGGGAGGGCAGCTAGGGACAGGCTGGATCATATCATTATTATTATTAATACGGGAATTTAAAGCTACTGGCTCAGCGTCACGGGCTGGCTCTGGCAAGGGTCGGGGCGGACTGTTACGGGGACGTCGCGGCGGGCCTCGGCGGCGAGGACGGAAAGACAGTCGATTTTTGTTTTTTATACTGTGCTGGTTTCCTTACGGCTCTCTTGGAGCAGGGTGATTGCGTCATCGGGAGTGACTAGGGTATGCCTTGGTCGGCGAATCTTAGAGATACGCGAGGGTTCGTATTGGGCAGCCGATACGATAAGGGGATTCCTATGTTGGATTGCAGTATCAAAGAAACGTTTGGAGACACGTTTCATGAACTGCTGGATGGTGGGCATCTTGAGGTCTACGTGAAGAAGCTCATTTCGAACATAAAAGGGGGCTCCCGTGACTCTACGGAGGAATCGGTTTTGAAGGGTCTGCATCTTGTGGAGGAGGTAGAGCTTTGCGTGTGCGATAACAACGCAGGCGTAGGTCATGATGGGACGAATGACCGCGGTGAAAATACGCAGCTTGCACCTGAGTGATAACTTGCTGCGGGAGTTAAGAATGAAGTAGAGCCTACCTAGAGCGAAAACGGCGCGCGAACGTGCCTGCTTTATGTGCTCAGCGAAGGAAAGGTGTTTATCGAAGATCACGCCTAAGTATTTGGCTTGCTTTTCTCAGGGGATCGGCTTGCCGTACATGGTAATCGGACGGGGGGAGGGTGGGTTTATCCGCGGTTTAGAAAAGACCCTGCTAGACAGGCCTGTTAGTCTTCTATAAATAAAAAACCCCACCCTATTCCTTAAGGTGCCCTTACGTTCCGCAGCCGCAATATCTTGTTACGTAATTCTCGCAACCCCAGCAGGCAATGGGGTTATCGGTAGGCATCAATGTAGTTGACTGCTTTTTGAGGCTCGCGTGGAACTAGACGTGCCTCCGAACCAGACCGGGTGAACGGGTCTGGCCGCATGGTAGGTTTTAAAAATAGAAGAAAATACCTGCTACAATACATGTGTCTGCAGTGGATATTCTTTTTATGTTTGAAAAACTGTCTACTTAAAATTATAAAACACGCAATCGCAAAGAAAAATTAAAGTCGCACTGTCACAATGAAAGCATATACCTACGGTCGATTTCATTTATGTTTGTTTTATGCAACTCTTCTGCAGATTATTAAAACTGTATTGAATTTTTGCAAACAAAACACGGGATTGTAAACAAAAACAGGTTTCCCTAGAATTATAGTAACTTAAGTAGTAAACGTTTATGCCGATTCGCCTTGTTGGTAAGAAGTTCACAGCATGGTCTAGCGTAGCAATTTACAATTTGTTAATTGAAAAGTTCCCCTTAAATATTTCACGGGTATCACGATTAAACTTGATCGAAGAAAGTCCAGAGATTACTTTGAAAATAAAACTTTTACAGGTCAAGCCTTTGTAGTCATTTTCGTAATATATTTTTCCAGATCTTTCAAATCCATTTTTTAATCTCCATGTATATCCAATCAAGTTCTCTTTCACAGTAAAGTTTGCTTTGTAGTACAAGCTTTCCGAATTATTCACCATAGTAATGGTCATCTCAACTTTTTTATTTTGTTCGTATGGTGGGTCTGGGTCAAGGCATTTCTCGTCGCCTTTGTAAATCATGTTGTACTTTAAACAAAACAAAAATTAAAAACAAATATTAAACTAAGATTATTATATTGTTTCATATTTCAGACCAAAATATGTACGCTACGATAACCGACACTACAATAGACAAATTAATAGCGTGATTGTTTAAATCATTGAAGAATCTGTAATATCAAAATAATATCATATCAGTTTTAGACATCGCATAATTTCACAGCCAATGACCACATGCACAATTAAATGTTTGAATAGCAGTAAAACGGTTCCTTCCTGGTGATAATGTATCGATACAAGTAGTTAAAATAGTTTGTTTCAGTGACAATAGCATTTATTCGCCTCACTGCTCTTCCGTAGCAGGTGCACTAGACGCAGAAACACAAGTTGATTTATGGAGAAACAACACATGGGAAGCTCCACTATCACACAAGTTAAATCAGGAACATAAATACCTTTATAAAGAGCTGAAAATACAGATAAATATACATCATAAATTGTAAGTGTCTTCTTCTATATCTACATAATATTAACAATAAGCGAGTACCGTCTGTGATTTAAAAACAACTATTTTTCTCAAGTTTTTTACATTTAGGGCCACTTGCAGCAACACTTTAAATCGAGTTTTTAGTACTGTAAATCTCGATTTAAAGTGTTGCTGCAAGTGGCCCTTAGGCTTAAAGATTCTCGCAAAAGACAAATTGAGTTACACAAAAAACCATAATTGTAATATAAATCATACACTTATGATTATTTGTAAATGAGTTACTAGAACATAAATAAACTTTTTTTTTAACTTTTCCATCTGTCAATCTGCCTGTCTGTCCTATTTGTCCGCAATAATCGCAAGAACTTTTTATTTGGGAATTCCCGTTAGATCGGAAGTTGCGTGGGAAAAACCTTCCACGCGAACGAAGTCGCGTGCATAGCTAGTTAAAAATATATTTACTGTTGCATTTTTGGTGTCAAATTGAAAGCAATAAGAGCTATGGCTTTAAATCTATACTAATATTATAAAGCGGAAAAGTTTGTTAGTTTGTTTGTTTGTTTGCTTGAACGCGCTAATCTTCGAAAGTACTGGGTGGATTTGGATGAAATTTGGTATGGAAGTAGCTTGAAGCTTGAGGAAGGTTATAGGCTACTTTTTACCCGACTGCAAAAAAGGAGAGTTATGTTTTTACCGTGATAGAATCCACGGGAGCGAAGCCCCGCGAGAGTACTAGTATATAATATATTTGTTATGCTAAAATTATAAAAATAATGTTTTCAAAATGAAAATCAACCAGAATCGCGTGCTAAATGTTGTTGTATTATGCATCTAGTCAGGTGATGTTGAAATTAATTATTCAAAGGATTCCTGATTAATTTGATAGTAAAACTATACACTAAAATTTGAGTTCATATTTATGTAGATTACTTCTAGGTAAACGTGTTTGTCATCGCTTACCATCAGGTGATAAAATTTTTAAAAGGGAACCACACAAAATAGCAATACAGTTCGATGACAAATATAAAGGAGACAGAAAACAAAATATTATTGCCGTTGCCAAACTAATTGCCAAAAACATAATTAAATGTGAATGTAGTATTAAAACTCGGTTCTTCTACCTTTTCTCTGCTATCCAATTTTGTATATATGAACACAGACTGAGCATAGCTTGAATGAACTTGATGAACATAGCGTGTCTAAACATGTTTGAACATAGACGGACACATGTTAGGCCTAGAGCCTACCTACCAGTGGCGAAGGGTGAATTTTCGTAAAAGGGAAGCCGGACCAAAAAATGCTTACCTTGCTCAAGTGTGATGCGTGAATTCCAGTAACTGTGGCCCTGTGGCTGACTTCGAAATCTTGTAACTTCGTAAATAATTATTTGTTTAATTGAAAATAATAGATTACTATTTATATATTCATATATAAAATAATATACTAATATTTGCCATATTTCTAAAGGGAAGCCGGTAGGAATCGAGTTGTATGGAGCCTTCGCCACTGATACCTACTCATTCCAACACAAAAACAGAACTGGCCTATATGAATTACATACGTCACGCATTCAAATATATTAAATAAGGTAAAACAGTTGACAATAATTTAATTGAAAATGTAACAACCTTGGACTGGTTGATGTTGTTCTTATTCTTACATTTTAGTTTGTTATTCTTGCTTGATAAAATAATCAAAACCAGATTTCTTGTCCAACTTTTATTAATAAAAAATACATATATCCCAAGTCTTTTCGTTGGATAAAAATTCGTGGCACGATCTAATTTTGTTACTTCCAATTTGCTAAAAGAATAATTTATTTTATGGATCTCACATGTCTTAGGGTCAAAATTTATTTTCGCAATTTTATAAATTAGTCTAGGGATTAAAGTTTTGCAAAAGGATTTTTCAAGGTAACTTTCATAGATCGGATAATGTTGCCAGATTCCTCCAAGAATATCCCAATATGTTTTTCTTGACAGTGAAATTACTTTAATGATGTAATTAGGGGAGACCGGGGCTACAATTAACAAAAAATATATTTTTAGTTGTAGCTAAGAAATAATTCAACATTTAGACTTGATTTTTGAGATACGTGATGCTTAAATCATTCAGGTATTACGTAATGATCTCAAAACAAACTTAATAGTAACGATGCCATAGATAGAACGCTTTTTCCCAAAAATGGTGGTTGTTAATTGTTACCTCAGGTTTGGGGCTAGAATTAACAGGTATGGGGCAAGTATTAACAGAAAGGGTAAAAATTAACATAGATTATGCTGACTAATATAAAGAAAAATAAATATATTTAGGACATATTTTTTTTATTAATTAAAAGTGTAATTAATACAGCCTTGCATGGAACTCGTATTCTTATAAACTTACAATAACAAAATCACAAAATATCTGAACATAAACGAAATCTCAAAATACGTTTAAATATTTCAATGTAACAAAGTAAAATCTCTCTAAAATAACTATTGATCAGTCTTAAACAGGACATATTAAACTTAATTAGACATATTACTTAAACAACATCATTCGATGAGGTAGAAAATGGCTAATTTTTTATCTTAAAAGCTAGGTAATGAGTCGTCAATAAACATCTTTGAACTTAATTATTATCGTCTTTAGACTTAAACAACGTATATAAAATGTAGTTTAATACAAAATCAACAAAAAATATCAAGGATTAGGAACTATTTTAAATACCTACGAACTGAAAGAGTATCTATTAGTATTCATCATCTGAATCACAATTCAAACAACAGAATGCTGTGATATCACCTTTGATAGCTTGCGCCCAGTCCTTGCAACAGATACATTCGATCCATTCACCACCTACATCAGGTGGTGATCTTCATTATAAGAGGCACCGCAAATGATACAAAAATAGTCATCATCATCGTTAGAGCTATGGCTTTCATTTAATGTCCTTTTCTTCACTTTTCCTACTTTTTCGTCTTTATTTACATTTCCTTTAGCCTTTCCTTTACCTTTCCCTTATCTTTTTTGTTTTATATTTTTGGTGTTTTGATGTGATTTTCCTCTTTTTCATTTCTCTAATATTATGTTCTTCTTCTAGACATCCTGTAATTTTTTTTCTTCTCAATAATCTCTAGCGCAGCCAGCTCGTAGACCTCTATTGATGTGGGTCCACGCCTAGTTGTCCGTTTATAAGTTCTCATGCTTTCATAAAGTAGAAACATATAAAATAATCATTCACAAACATTCAGCTACTCTGTTAATACTAGCCCCCACATCTGGGGTAGGTATTAACATGTTAATTCTAGCACCTTCCATGTGTTAATTATAGCCCCAAAGGTACACGTATAAGTATTAAATAACATAATAAAAGATTGGTCAATAGTAATGGCAAATGAGAAACTTAAAATTGTTAAGTATAAAATATGCTTTTAAGGAAACAAAAAACATAATCATAACATTTTATAATTAATGTACAAATAAAAAAATCGTGAACTATAAAAAGATCGTTACCTGCTTAAAAATTTCGACCGGCACACAACTCACTCACATGACGTGCGGAGCGTAACTAACCGACGGCTGAGGCATGCGGCGCCATCGAGTTGTCAAATTGAGACACGCACTGGAGGTGTAGTGTGTATAGTTATAGAGAAATTTGCTTGTTAATACTTACCTCTGTTAATTGTAGCCCCGGTCTTCCCTACTGTTATTAACCACTGCTAAGATTGACGTCCACTTTTTATCTTCTTCATAGGAATAACAAAGTTATCATTATTGCCCCGATCCAGACAGAATAGAATAGAATAGAATTCATTATTGTACACCAATAATTTAAACAGACCTGTTTTACAATATTGCTTAACCTATGGTTGCAATCGTGGTACGTGGTACTTATTGTTGATAGAGATAGCTTCCACATAACCTTTGTTGGGACTTTATGAACATAAAACAAAGAGGGGAGGAAAAAGTCAGTGTAATTCAACTATCTAACATACAGAAAATTAAATTAAAATAGATAGCTGTATATAAATACAATAAATAAATAAGTGTATACAAATATTATGTGTAAAGTCAAAGGGAGAGAAATACAAGGTATCGTCATAGGAGTCCAGATCCACCATGGACATTACGTCATTAAAAAGACAATCAAGTATAGAACTAACAAATAATTGTGTGTATGTATATGTAGAATGACGAATTATTTCAATGATTTATCATTGAAAATAAAAATATTCCAGGGTAAGTATTTCCCAGGGTTGCGGGAATGTTCTAACGATATAATGTTACGCCAAGGCAACTGAAGGAACGGAGTAAATTTTTAGTGAGTTCACGCTCCACCCCGAGCTAATCAGATGATTTTCCCCCCGAAAAAAGACGGTGAGTATTTCCGTCTATTTTAAATATATTGAAACAGTTGTTGCTTATACCATTCAGTTCAGGGCACACGCTGTTTATTTAATATTGTTAAAACTACGGAACGCGTTCAAATTTTGAGCTTTATTTAAAATTAGTAACGCCCATAGATAAAATAAATAACTAGATTTGGTCAACAGACGAAATTATATCGGAACCGTGTGTCTCCAGTTAGGCGCTGGGCGGGGCAACAACTACACATGCAGTTTAATAAAATCAATAGATACGCACTCGCACACACACCCGCATTTCTTAAATCAGAACGTACTATACAATCAATAATAAACCTTATTCCGCCAAAATTGTCCATTCAAAAAGCCTGCGACTTTTCTTTAGAGACTAGAACATTTCTGCGTTGAAGTGAACCGAGCATATGGTGCTATTTTTTGTAGGGTACCAGTTAGGTGGCATGCCTGTGGCATCAATCCATTCCTTTTTTATGTTACCATCTTTTGGGAAGCTGAAAAGTACGAAAAGCACTTATTTATCATTTACATACATCCTAAGCTACTTCTAAACGTCACTATATAATAAGCATCGCAATAATTACGTAACACACTATAAATCAAGATCTGAATGATTTTGACGTATATTGCTAATCCATTGCTTCATATGTTCGAAATATTGGTCTGCTCAACAACGTAAATACCGCAGTGAGTGTTGTTGATTTAGCATAATGAAACCGATTCCTACTGTAAGTGTGTTACGCAACTATTACCTGCGGGGTAACCGCAGGTAATAGTTTAGTAGGTTATAATAGGTTTTGTTATAAGAAAAATCCTAGTTAGTAGAGAAATTGTTAAATATATGAAAACAAACACACATCCATGCATAACAAATAAATAGCATGAATATATTGACTTATTTTAAGCTCAATTCACAAATATATTATCTGAACCATGCCGATTATTATAACGCATTCAAAGCTTCAATGGAAGCAAAATACAAAAAGCATAAAAAATAAAGAAACAGCATGAGGATAAGGCATAACATACGATAATTCTAAACCGAAAAACACCACCGATTATTAACCTAAAATTAAAGTAACTTACTTTACGAATATTGGTTACGCATTTCTCTACTACTCTGTAAAAAAATCAAAATAAGTAAAAGAACATTTTTTACATCGATCTTCCAACCGGGCTAAAACGGTTGACAGATTGAAAAATAAACTATTGTAGCGACGGCGACGTCGGAACTCCTTACGCATGCTGCGGGCGTAAAATAAATTGTTTATTTTTTTTTACTTTTTTGTACACTTGACTTTTCAACGTATTTTTATTCCTGTCATCTCATGTAAAATAAAAGTTAAACATATTTTCTTAGAGGTTTCCGTATGTTATAAAAAACTTTTTACCAAAAAATTAAACAGACTCCCAAAAAACACTGCAATGTGAAAAATAACTTTAATTTCGGTAGTCGGTGTCTTTAGTTTTGTATTTTCGTTTTTGGCACCGACATCCGAAATTAAAGTTATTTTTCACTTTGCAGTGTACTTTGGGAGTCGGTTTAATTTTTTGGTAAAAAGTTTTTATTTCACTCTTTTTAGTTGGTCGATTTTTAATTTACCTAGTTATAAGAGCCTAAATGTCTATTACTTATATTCATTTACAAAATATTGCTTTTCCCAATGTTGGGCTATTATTTGTTGAGGAGTTCTCCTGGTAGTTCACCATCAGCTTCACTTCACCATATGCATTGTGACGAACATATTGTGCTTAATAACCACATTCAAGTAATCGAAGCGGAACACATGAACTACTTATTATTCCTACTTATACACACATCAAAAGTGTCTAGGGATCAAGCATTTTTATGCGGATTTCTTGAGATTGAGATGTGGCTTTGTAATAAATTTATGATTTTATAAATTTATATGGATCCTTTTTGGTGCATTTCATAATTTGAAACAGGAACTGTTAATCAAATTCGAGTAAAAGATGAAAATCAGCTGTCAATATTTTCCCTATAAAAACATACAACGCATTGAAGACATTATTAGTGCTACTGTTTCCCTACTACTGATTAAAACCAACGTTATTATGGAGCGGCGACGTCATTTAAGCAGGGAAGAAATGCTCAGAGCCGTGGGAATGATAGAAGCTGGTTCCCGGCAACGTACTGTGGCTTTAGCTCTGAATACAAGTCAGAGTGTTATCAGTCGACTTTGGACACGTTACCGAAGCACTGGTACCGTGGCTGAGCGCCATGGAGGACGGTATCGCTGCACCACACGGAGACAAGACCGACACATTCAAATCTTAACTCAAAGAGCTCCAACAATAACCGCCATGATGTAAGCCGTGAGGCTTCATCACTCTTCAGGGAACTTAATTAGCGACCAAACAGTCAGAAACCGCTTGCATGAAGTGAACCTTCATTCCCGAAGACCGCTACGGGTACCACCTATAGCAATGCACAATCGTAGGATTCGATATCAATGGGCTCTTGAACACAGAAATTGGGCAGAAGAACAATGGCGTTTCGTGTGCTTTTCTGATGAGTCTCGTTTTGGTATGAGACCGGATACAAGACGTATACGACACTGGAGAACCCCTGGACGCCAACAGCGATTAAAATCCTGCCAGGAAGTCCATCCTTATAGTGGTGGAACCATCATGGTATGGGCGGGTATTTGGATCGGCGGAAGAACTGAGTTGATTTGGATCAGAGGCAACCTCAACACTCAAATTTATGCTGAGACGATTGTATCTGACGTCATCGTTCCTCTACAAGTGCAAATCGGTCCCTTATTTCAGTTAATGCATGATAATGCACGACCGCACACCGCAAGAGTTGTAAGACAGACTCTCGCCGCAGCTAACATCAATGTCCTGCTCTGGCCTGCTCAGTCGCCAGACTTGAACCCGATTGAGCATGCATGGGATATGCTACAGAGAAGAGCTCTGCCGAATATGGAGGGTATCCAGTCGCAAGAAGACCTTTTTTTGTTGTTGCAACGAACATGGGCGGCCATTCCACAGCGTGATTTGGATGAACTCATTTTGAGTATGCCAAACCGATGTTCTTGTGTTGTTAGTGTTCGCGGTAGAAACACGGATTATGAATTGTTTAAGTTACCCAATAAAATTTTAAAGAAAACTGTTATTTCAGTTTTTTTTTCGAACTTTAATGTTAGTGGTTCAAATGTCAAAAATCCCTTTATTAGGAAAATGGCAAATTTCTTTATTAATGCAAAGGTGACTTGGTTTATCGTTACTGTGACAAACGAAAACACTTTATTTGATGAATCCTTAAAGAAAATTTTAATTAATATCAATCAGGAGAAAAGTTATTGCAAAAATATATGTTGATCCCTAGACACTTTTGATGTGTGTATATTGAGTAGTCCCAGTGGCCATCGGTGGTCTTCATCATCAGGTCTACTTCAAAATGGTGCTTTTCAAATGCAACTACACAAGTTACTATAAAAAATACTCAAATCACTATAGGTGTGCCTATAATATTTGAAGAGTTCCCAATATTTCTCCAGGATTCCATCATCAGATCCTGACTTGGTGACAATGGGACCAATTTCAAAGTATACCCTTTCAAACAAAAAAAGCATTTTTCAAATCGGCTCAGCCGTCTCCGAGTAATCGGTGATCATACATAAAAAAATAATAATAATATACGCGTCGAATTGATAACCTCCTCTTTTTTATGTCGTCGGTTGAAAAACCCCTAAACTATAATAGCAATATTTCATTCGTCAATCGACATTGCTGTCGATAGCCTACGTTAGTGGATCTGCACAAGCACATCACTAATTCGTCGCAAGAAGTGACGGCCTCACTACGCGATGAATCCGCGTAATACAGTTTCGTATGTTATGTTTACATTGCTTGTCCAGTTACTTAGTGACGAACTCAGGTAGTGGTTAAGGAGCAATGTATTTATAGCAAAAGGAGTACAGTCGCTGTGATATTTGTAAAAAAAAATAACATAGTAAAACCAAGAAATATTTTTGATTTATTGTTTTTCATGATTATAAAGACAAATATTGTAAAATACTTGTACTTACATATGGTAAGTGAATCCATGATTCACATAGATTTGATTTTGGCTTCGGTTTTTACAAGATACCACAGAACAACTCGGCATTCATATATGTTATCACGATCGCCGTCGAAAGCGCACTAGTTCGCGGAGACGGCCACTTGCCTGTGACATGAGCCCTGTGGCCATGTCGCGCGGACACTGATACGCCCCCTTACCACTTCTCCTGTATTTTTGATTTCTGTGGTAACGCCCTTTCAATACGCAGTTTAATCGCGATTACGTTGTACCTATCTATTAATATTTCAATATTGTTTAACATTATACGATTTGAGCGTTCATAAAATAGCATTTATTCTAGTACCTACTCTCTTTAACAGTATAGGTTACAGTACGGTATTTAAACTACTCCTCTATTCTTAAATAGACGAATGTTAATAATTAAAATTAGAAGTTGTAGAAAAATATACAACATATTTAGTTTAATCATTTCAATTACTAAAATAGCATTAAATCCATGTCTCGTGTTTGGCACAACTAACTGAGGCAATTCGCGGAATATGCGTAATTAGCTCATCAGTGACAGTTCGTAACTCAATCATAATAATTAAACTGATTGCACTACTATACAGACTCAGATAGAGTCAAGTGGGTTTTAATGGGTTGTAGGTTCTTCAAAATGTAAGAACTTTCTGACAGACAAGCACTGTACTTTACTTACATTAATTTGTATGTGTATAAATTAAAGTCCAGTACTGCCGGGGTTACGTGAAAGTTCAAAAATGAAAGAACAGGGAGGTTTTTAGTCAGTAGAAATATGGCACTCCCTTTTGTTCCACCCAGGGCGGGAGTAGTAATTTGATGATTATCGTCCAAAAGATAGGTCCATTTGCACCATAAACTTAACGGGCCTGTGTTAATCAATAAGCAATTAATCTGGATTTATTAACGTATGGTATAAGCGAGCTAAGATTTTGAATTTTGCGGGCTACATGAGAGAATCTCCCTTAATGTAACGTGATTTATTTCTCCAGATGCTAGTGCTATGTTATCAAAATCTGTATACGGAAGAATGTTGGTAAGTTTTTGGCAGGTGAACAACAATCTAATCTTTTTTGAAGGAACAAAGTCAATTAAAATATTACAAGAAATATGCTCACAATATTAGATGCTATTTTTTCTTGTATTTTTAATTACTTATATGTTTAATCGTTACTGCCTTGTAGGGGCTGAATGTTATAAATATCTTGTCTAATCTTTATTATAGGATCAACCCTGCAATTTAATATCCATTATATGTACAATATATTGAGTTAAATTACACTATTGATATTATTAATTGATGTTAGTGTTTACCCCGATCCTGTCATAGTTAAGTTTTTTTATCAAAAACTAGTACTCTCGCGGGGCTTCGCTCCCGTGGATTCTATCACGGTAAAAACATAACTCTCCTTTTTTGCAGTCGGGTAAAAAGTAGCTTATAACCTTCCTCAAGCTTCAAGCTACTTCCATACCAAATTTCATCCAAATCCACCCAGTACTTTCGAAGATTAGCGCGTTCAAGCAAACAAACAAACAAACAAACTAAGAAACTTTTCCGCTTTATAATATTATTATAGTATAGATGTCACAATATGACTCGTCAGGGTTTAAAACAAAAGTGAACAGGCATGTTCTTAGCTCGCTCATCTCATAGTAGACCTCATCTATCGTTTACCATAAGGCGACATCGAGGTCAAGAGGGGGCTCATCCTATATAAAAAAAACATATTTAAAAACTATATACGTCAACCTTCTCCGTCTTTTTTATAGCGTGGTTTGAATGAAGTGAGAAAAAATATAAACTGAAGTGGACAGTGACTTTGTGTAATAATGTATAATTAAGAGATATCAAAATGAATTTGGGATGAGGCCCTAGAAGCTTAGCATTGTAATCATGGTTAAGCGACAAAGCGGTCGACGAAGGCGAAGATAGCAGTACGAGCTAGACACATACTGAAAAGTCAGGCTCATAGTGGCAAAGGTAGAGAGAATTGTGTTGAAAAGGGTGAGGGGAGGCTTTTGCCATGCAGTAGGACAAAATAGCCTAGATTGATATCCATCATGATTTTCTAGACAGGATTCATCAAAAAGCTTGATACTTGATTGAGCTTTTAGTTGATGAGTAAATTAAGATGCATAGGTAGACAGACAGGTTCATAGATTTTAACTGACCTCTTAATTTTGCAAGACGATGGATGCATGATGATTATTATGGGAGATAAAACGCACTATTCGGTAATGTTACTTAAAGTTAGTTTTAAAACTAGGATAATACACATATTTTATTGAGCTACCTAATTTAAAACTTTTCCATGTGAGCTTTAAGAAAATAGCAAAACTTAAAGTGGTTTTTGTTGACTCAACAAAATTTAAATATATAAAACTACATCATCTTTTCATAAAACGTGTTCACATATAAGTTGTGAGAGATATCAAAAAACCGTAAAATTTATAACCGTAAATATTCTGATGCCACACACGAATAATAAGTAACATCACTAGCCTGAAAATAAAAACATGGAGATGACAATAAAACTCGTAATAGTACACAACGTAGTCTCATAAAACCGTAGAGTTGCTTTGTTTACAGCTTTTCGACAAAATGAAAGTATGAAGTAATTTTACGGCTGACATCTTTTATGATGGCAGCTATCAAAACAAACTTGAAAATTTGTTGAGGAGCGAAGGAAGAATACTAAGGAAGATCATACATTGGAGCAACAGGATGGAAGTCGTGCCATTTATTCATGTCCCTTTAAGTCATCTGTATTTCATGTTCAATACAAAATAAGTAAGTTATTTACAGGTTGCCTGATAGCAGCTACGAAGCTTGTTTTAGATGTTGTACGAAAATTAGAAAGAAAATAACATAAAAATAACTAACAAACTGTTTAATTGTGAAAAATCGTTTCGCTCACGTTTCATCAAAAATACGATTAGAAAAAAAGCAACTGTATTCTTCTCTAGTTTTAATAGTGACTACGACATTCTCTATGATATAAATTTTATAGGGAAAATTCGAAGTTAAATAACTGTTTTAACTCCGTAGACAGTGAAAAAAAATTATTCGAAAAGCAGAAAAAAGTACATAAATTAATACTATCGTAGTTACGCAGTTAAGGTGCTTCTACTTCTTGAAGAACTACTTTATAAATGATGATAACCATTAAAACCTAGACTTTGTCACACACTAATCTAATAAAGAGACGATCTATTTCAATTTTCACAGTAACCACTAAAATAGAGAAGTCCATGCAATCGTGCGTTCATTCGAGATTGACCCTCGTTAGGTTTCTACACTTCCAATTAAATTAAAACTACCCAAATCATTTGATAGAAATGCTTAAAGCTAAAATTTTCTCGCCGTTGGGGAATGCTGCGGCCAGAAAATAGATAAATACAGAAGCCCAGCTTCTTTGTTACCCAACTGTTACCCAAAACAAACTTACGCACACTAAGGACCTGGCTATGTTGTTGCGTAT
Organism: Tholera decimalis; assembly: GCA_943138885.2. Taxonomy (NCBI): domain Eukaryota; kingdom Metazoa; phylum Arthropoda; class Insecta; order Lepidoptera; family Noctuidae; genus Tholera; species Tholera decimalis. The sequence continues at coordinate 17,852,911 of OW964563.2, read as the reverse complement.
CCGCAACCAAGGATCCAGAAACAGTGGACTCGGGAACGAATATCGCTCCCTATCATACGACACCCTTGTCTCATTGTAAATCTGCAAGTAGCGAGTGGTGGTGAGGTTTTTAACTTCCGTCCATAGATGCTATACCGGGGACCTTCCTTTAGTTGTCTTACACGGGAAATAAATTATAGGTATGTGCACCTAATAAAAAGTGAATAGCAAACGCACATGTATGTGACTAGTTGCTTTCTAATGGCGCATATTTTCCAGACGCACCCCTTTGGCATATATGCGGTGGAGGAGTCAAATTCCTCATTCCCTCCCGGTTGTCTAGACGAGGCCTGCAGAGGTGGACCAGCATTAGTTGGGAACCACGTTAAAGGGTTAGTGCACTCGTAGCCCCCGGTGCAAGTATGGCTACAATAAGTGCTAATCATCAAGGATATAATATGCAGTATGAATTCGACTAGGTGTGCGTGCATTTTTTTAATTTTACAGAGTCAACCTTCTTTAACTATCGATCCTTATATTTGTGCTTTGGCCATATAATTACAATCACTTTGGCGAGATTTAACTCGTCAAGATTCAATCGAGAGCCCTTAGATGTCAGGGCCAATATTCTCTTTGTGACGTCATAAGCAATCATCATTACCAATAGATCTTTTAGAAGCTAGTTTCTTCGAAATATCGGCTATTTTGAGAAGTATTTATTCACGGAAAAAGAAAATTACAGATAGATAGGTGTGATTATATCTTTGCTGGATTATAAAGCCCAAGGACGTGATTACTGGTTGTACCTACAATATTTTTAGATATTTAAAATAACTGAAGACCATGATCAAAAGATCATATGAGAGAATGAAAATATCCTGCACCTTCATACAATAGCGAATTTGTTTTTTTCAATTGGTATCTTCACACCGGGAATTCCTTGTTTGCTAACCCAAAACGTACCTACTTATCATACAAACGCAGAGTAGCAACTTACCAACTCTGTAAACTCCATTCAGCCATATTATTGCGGTAATTTGATGACAAACATCGATGAGCATAATCTCAATGCACGGCAATTCTCTCGCTCACTAAGGCAACGCTATAAGACTTAATAGACAGTTTTCAACTATCCTACTAATTCTTGTAACAATCTTGTGAATAGTATGAACAAAGCATTTGAAGAATATGTGTAGGAAATTCTGTCTAAATATGATCAGTTAATTACATATAGCAACACTTTTTATAGTGAAGTTAATGACTTTCAAAAACACTCTATTCAGACAGGAAGTAATTAAAACTCTTTGATACAAACATTGAAACTTCCGAGGTAAAATTGTAACTTTCTTACGAAATACAAACAATTTGGAAAGGATTCATTAAAATTATTATAAAACTCTTGAAAATAAAACATTTTTTTGTTATTAACATAAAAGTGGGTATATATATGCTTTTATTTTGAAATGAAAAGGTAGAAAACTTTTAATATAATCTCCTAAAGAAATTATTTTCATCTGTAGCCTTTTTCCAAGTACATATTTTCATTGTGGTCTGTTGCCAGTCTAACTAGATGGTGCTGACTATCAGTATTTGATATGAGAGGACGGCCTATCCTACTGTCTAATTAAGTAACTAAGTAGCGCGATAACCTTTGGTAAGTCTGATTTCTACAACGTGTAATTTAAAGGGTATATACATACCAAGTGCATGGCTTCTTTGGATAATAACGAACGATATGGCAAGGGATTTGTAAGTCTACGTATGTAGAACTTATTACAAATTCTAATACACTGATACCAGAGACCGAATTTATTTATTTATGTACACACATGACACTTACAAAAATATAATTAATACAGACAAAAGAGCACAAAGGTGCTGCTTATTTCCTAAGAAATTTCTTCCAGCAGACCTGCGACAGGAGAGTTCAAGAGGAGATGATAGACACAGTGTGTATAAATACTAGTTACGATAAATAAAACATACTTAGCTATATAATTAAACTATAATGATATAATAAACAAATATAATTTTTGCATTTTGCATTTTGGACTGCAATAGGCCAGCGCAACGATAACTGGGGTGTCCGAAACTGTCCACGGTTCGTGGAGCTCTAACGTTGCTTACAACAATAATAAACAAAGTACAGGCTCTTCGGCCTTCAACCATATATACAAATAACTGATCGGTACCACTAACCTTCTGTGCTGGGTTCGCCAACTTCGACCTTCCTAGGTCACGCCCAAGTGTGGATTGTATGTAATATGAGGTGAGTAAGTGAAAAGTGTGATGTAAGTCACGTATTCTAGAACGTTCACAAGGCGCCAATCTCCAATGGCGCGGTCCAGATCAGCATCACACCCAACTCACACCGGATTGAAGCTATTTATCACTACTTGTTTCCAACAAATGAGCGTGCCACGCGATGGCATCAACCCGGCGATAAATCCAAAAATATCCCGGGGTTTTCGTCAAATGGGGATTACAACTTCAAACAATAGTCAACTCGCGACCCAATTATCGGTTTCAACACGCGATTCCAAACGATATTTTACCAATTATAATTAACTCAACAGGTCCCAACGCGGACATTTTTCAACAAGGAAGCCAAATCTATCTGTCAAGTGAAAAGGTTATGTCAAGTCCACAGATAATTGATGTTGCCAGCCAAAAGGTGCGTTCTGTTTCACGTCGGACCGAACACCTACATAGAATTAAAATACATATTTATGTTAATGCTATAAAATATATACCTATAATAAATATACAAAATTACGGGATGTTAGATAGGTAATGATCTTTGACCAGCTTTTTGAAAATATTAATGGATTTAGCTTCCCGGATTTTAGCGGGAAGTGAGTTCCACAGTCGTACTGCATGAAAGAAGAAGGAGTGGGAATAGAAACGGGTTTTATGGGATGGGAAATTGAGATGGAGTTTAAGGTGGGATCTACAAAGTGCGTCAGTAGGACGAGTGAATGAAAAACGATCGCGCAGGTAGTTAGGATATGCGGGGTTGAATAGGATGTTGTACAAAAGGAATAATATTCAAGTGTTCCTGCGAAGACGGATGGGGAGCCACTTAAGATCCTTGCGAAACTGAGAGACATGATCGTATTTCCTCAGACCAAAAACAAAGCGAATACACAAGTTTTGCAAGCGCTCAAGCTTATATAAGAGCTCCTCAGTGGCATCCAGATAGTAGGCATCGGCATAATCAATAATCGGCTGGATTAAAGTTTGAGCTAAAGAGATTTTAATTTTGAAAGGCAAGAAGCTTTGAAGGGATTTTAAAGAGTGGAAGGAAAAGTGCAACTTTCGACTAACCTCACTTACTCGAATTGTTCAAATTAAGAAGTAAGAAAAGAATTATCGTGTTATTGGCAAGTGACGTGGAAAGTTATTGACCCTCGTAGTGCTGTGACACGTTTGTTACGATTGGTATTCAAGAAATATATGAAACCAATAATTTGGTATCAATTCTTTGAGTCAGTTTTTTTGTGCTGAAACTGTGCATAGAGACTCCATACCAGATGTTGTCTTCAGCCCTTTTGGATAGATGGGGTTTCCGTTACACGTTGTATATGAATTTCTGTTTTTTGACTACCCAGAAGGAATTCCACACTAAGCCGTTGGTCCCAGCAGTCATTCGTACATCTTTGACATGTAGTCAGAAGCCAGAAAATCTGACACTGGACTTGCCAAGGGGTATTTGGTTACCCAGCCACTGACTTGTGGAGGTCAGGTAGGCAGTTGCTCCATGTAAAAGAATAATATTCAGCTGCATTCATTCGGACTGGAAGCCGACACCAAAATATTTGAGTAATGGTTACGCAGATGATGATGCAACAACCCTAAGGAATGTCGAAGACTTATAAATGTTGGAACCACGGGTATGTTAGTGTAGTGGCACAGAGAAGTCTCAATAGGAACATATGGTCATACATCTTCGGTCTGGCCTAGGCAAGCATTGCTTTACCTTGGAGACACGTACGGTTGTTTACGCCACGATCTCTTTTCCACAACGAATAATTTTACCTCCAATGTAAGTTTTTACTTGTATATACATACTTACTTACATACTTGTATATATGTAGTGAATAGGTTACTTTTGGGTAAGCGTGCTCCATCTTCAACCACATCATCACTTTCCATCAGGTGAGATGGTGGTCAAACGCGAACCTATTTAAAAAAAAAATGTACCTTTGTTCAAAATACCAAATACCTGTTTGTGCTCCGTTGCTCCCTTATAAGCCCAAGAGAAACCTAGAAATATTTATTCGTTTCAAACCTTTTTTGTAGACCTTTGCTCCAAATTTCTTCGATTTATAGCTTTTTGATTGAACTAAATTGTGAACGAACGATATTGAAAAACCGATTCAAATCTATTTCAGTATGACCTAGTATTATTCATTCTAATATTTTATGTATCAAACTTTGGTAGAACTTTGTAAAATTATAAGAAAAATGTCCATTCACTGATAGAGTTTATTAAAGCAATGAATAAATTATAGCTCTGCTAATGAACTTAAATACAGCGTGTTTCAAAATTCGTGGCTATATTCGAAAATGAAGTATTTTTTTTTTATATACAGTAAATAAGCAGAATAAAATTACGAAATATAATAATTTTGTATCTCAAAATTACATTTAAAAGCGTTGATTCCTGAAAATCCCACTAGGCTTCTCTGGGTTTTAAGATCCAGGCTCCTTCATTCATTTTATCAATGTCTTAATATCTAACATGTAAGAATGTTGTGTGTAGTATGTGTGGATGTGCGGCTGTGATTCAAGAAGGCTGTAAGTATTGGTGCTTCCGGCGTGTATATGAGAAGAGAACATAGATTTTTAAATTTAACATTTAAATATCTATATTCTCTTAAAAAAAAAAAGATAAAGAAAAGATTTCTTTTTTAAACCTCCAAAACATAGTTTTTATGTCACTTACTACATTAGACTGATAAACAAGTGATTTGTATGGAACTTATTAGTAATTGATTTGCGATCCAGTTCTTGGACTCTTTTTTACGATTATTCTTTTACTGTAGTCCTTTTACTTATCACTAGCACTTCATCCGTGTAGATTTCCAAATAATTTAGCATATAGCACTCGCAAATAAAGAACCTTGCTACCAATGATTTTTTCTATAATTGCATCATTAGTTTCCGTGATTACTCCCTACATAAAAAATTACAAAGTCACAAACAAAATTTACCTGTTATAATATTAGTATAGATTAGCGATCCTGACGCTCTTAAATATATTCGTAAGTGGTCATATTGTAACTTGATCTGAAACAGCCTGTATATCTTACGAGTTTCTTGAAGAAAGATACTTGTGGATATTATAAAAGAGTTATAATTAGGATTATTTTAAAAATCAACTTGTAGAGTATTTAGTGGAGTTGTTTTTAAATGGAAAAACTTGAAAGATTAGTTTGTATTGTAAATTAAAGTGTCGTTTCTCGGGGTTTGAAACAAATCAATACTACGTTCTTATACACATTTTGCTTGAATTCAGATACCTACAGCGACAATAGTTGCAAAAAGTGGGTGGGCACTAAGCTAATTACGATTGAAGAAGTTTTGAGGGACTCAATAAATCTTGTATAGATACCAATTTAGAATAGCTAAAATACATGAAATACAAACTAAAAAAAAAATATTAAAAAATTCATCCTCAATGCCGTTGGCTGGTAACGTACTCAAGAGACTGGCAGCATTGCCAGCCTTTATCCAAAGTAATAGCCAGCTCTTGCGTCACGGAAAACATTTACCAGCATTTTAGATATTTCTTCAAAAAGGCTATGAGCACACGGGCCCCACGGTCCAAAAGTTTTGACCCCAAACGGTTCTAAAATATGGGTAATACCGGAGCGCCAGCATAACATGATGAACTGGGATGTTTAGTATAATAAAAAAAATATGGTTTGTTTTCTTTTCATTTTATGATGATTGATGTAAAAAAAATTAATTCCATCAAATAGATAGTATTCAGAGAGCAATCAATCAAATTAAATGAAACTAAAACACCTGACTATCACAAATTTGAAATTGAATAAGCAAGTAATAAGAAGAATGCAATCTGACGTTACTTTGAGGAAATCCATACAAAACTAATATATACTACAGAAAATTATGTGGTGTCCATTGGGCCAAAAGCGGAAAACTTCAATAGCCTAATGTCTGTAAGCCTAGGTGTCGGACTTGTGATCAGAAGGTCGCAGGTTCGAACCCCATTCATCACACTATTGCCGTGAACCCACTACAGACACAAGCATATTTCGCTAAGTTGGGGGGGCTAACAAGATTGTTAGTAATGTGAATTGTACCTACGTTGCTAGATCTCTTTTTAAGATAATAAATGAATTAAAAGAATACATAGTATTTTATACACAGATATAACACACATTACAGCTAATTGAAAAAAATAAATCAAGAAAAAGCTATTAATAACAAAAGGTGAAGGTTCAGTAAGCATGATAGATTATCCATATTAAGTACTGAAATAATTATTTGCGATTTCTTTTTAGACTATTATGTATTTTCAGGTTAATTATGCGATGTTAGCAAACAATTACCAATACGAGATTAATTAATTAATTACCAAAACATTGCTAAAATTTAAAGTGGCGCCCTCTAGTGGACAAAAAATCATGTGTAAAAAAATAAAAATAAGATAGATACACCTGTGTTTGGTATCGTTTGAAAGGGCTTCACTTGTACTTCACAAAAATATTGCTTAAATTTAACGTGGCGCCCTCTAGCGGACAAAAAGTCATGTGTAAAAATAAAAATAAGATAGATACACCGTGTTTGGTATCATTTGAAAGGGCTTCACTTGAACTTATAAAAAATAAAGTAAATAGTAGTATTGAAGCACAGTGATTTAACACCAAAATAGTTTAAAAAATAAAAAGTAAAAAACTAAAAACCGACTACGACAAAAAATCGACGCTGAAAAAGTATGAAACAAGATTTTCAGGATGCTGAAATAAACAAGGTTACTAGAAAAAACAAGAATAGAACAAAAATAAAAGCCGCAGTCACGTTATTTAGGATATCAACCGTAAAAAAAGAATTAATAACGTGTGACTGCGGCTTCTATTTTTGTTCTGTTCTTGTTTTTCCAGTAACCTTGTTTGTTTCAGAATCCTGAAAATCTTGTTCCATACTTTTTCAGCGTCGATTTTTTTTGTCGTAGTCGGGTTTTAGTTTTTTACTTTTTATTTTTTAATATTACAGCCAAGAACTTGACTAAACAAGTTGCTCCTTTTGAGCAATGCCTTGACGTTTTAAATAACTCGACCAATTGCTTGGTAGCAAACAATATTACTACTGTTAATTTAAATTAGACGTTTTGACAACAGAAGCAATCTCTAGCAGTAATGAACAGTTTTGAAACAGCAAAGGGGAATCAAACATAGTTTTATGTTAACAACTTGAATGTTAATTTATTAGAAAATTCTGGTTTGAGCACTAAAATTATTAGTTTAGTCCAGTCATAAAATTTTGTTAACCTATTCATGGAGCCCATTAGAATAACTCGTACTAGTGCCACTTGCCTAGATAATATTTTTATGGATGGGTTATACCTACCCACAAAAAATATTACTTTACCTAAAATAGACAATAAAATGTTAAAAAAAGATATCACCATAAATGCAAAAACAAAATATAGCTTGGAAACATTGAAAACTAAACTCTTAGATAAAATCCCATGTTTGTTAACTAATGAGGACCCTAATAAATCAATAATTTGATAATAGTGTGTGTTTTCCCAAGACTTTTTCGGTAAAAACTAACACTTTTATTAGTGACTGGGCCACGACTGCTATTTATAAGTGTAGAAACCGGCTTTATGAAGTCTATGAGGAGCAGTTTTACACTTACTCCGTAGAATTTTATTTATATGAAGAACATAACTATTATAAATTATTAAAAAAAATCAAAATAGTAGTAATGTAAATATAATACTTACTATGAATATGTGTAGCTAAAACACCATATTTAAATAATATCAATATACTGGAACATTAGTTACAGTAAATATGATAATAAAAATACGTAATCCATACTTCCATACTAATATTATAAATGTGAAAGTAACTCTGTCTGTCTGTGTGTTACCTTATCACGCCTAAGCCGCTGAACCGATTTAGATGAAATTTGGCATGAGAATAGTTTAGGATCCTGGAAAGGACATAGGCTAGTTTTTATCCCGAAATTCCTACGGGATCAGGATTTAAGCGTGAAACCCCTTCCACGCAAACAAAGTCGCGGGCGGAAGCTAGTAAAACATAATTTTGATACAGTATGTCTAATTACCAGTGATCGGAGTAGGTAGATTGAAATGGGGTCATTGATCCGAAACGTATACATATATTAATATGGACATTCCTCCGGAATTGGTGGATTATTAAAAAAAAACCGGAAAAAAACCATGACCACTATGAAAATATTTAAAGAAGATCGGCAGTGTCAGTGTCGCTCTATTTGAGAAACGAACCTAAACTAAATTATATGCATTTTATAGATCAAGTAAAGTAGTTTATTTTCCTGATTAAAGTTTTTCTTTATTTTGTGGGAAAAGGGAAAAACAATAAAAATAAATATTTTGTTAAATCAGAAGTAAAAGTAGCAATAACTAAACGCAAAACAGCGGTATTGAAGTAATCATTGCCATTTTTAGTAGAATAATACTTATTAGTAGAATATGAATGTTGGCTGGTTGGTTAAAACTAACCATCGTTTTATAATAACATTACGAACACGTTTTTATTTTTATATTAATAGACATTAATGCGTTTGCAATATTCCAATCTTAACTATAAACTGTATTCTTAAGTAATTATAGAAAAACATAACATAGTCGTTAGTTTTTACAGTTTATACCTGGCAACATTAAACAGTTGGCATTTCTAACTGAACTGTCATCCTGTGATCTGTCACAGTCGTCCAAAGTGTATCGTATCCTTGCGATCTGTTTGGCGTCTGTTATTTGTTTACTTAACAACTCATTAGTGTTTACTTGCATTGTTTATTCCGCGTTCAGTTGAGTTTTCGAGTTCCTGCGTGTTGAGTACTTGTGATAGTGAACATTTTTATTTGAGACAGGACTCTATTTGTTATTATAAACATGTCTCGTTCTAACGTTCGGTGTGTTAACTGCGAACTTCGGTTGACGAGACCACGTCATCGTCTTTCAAACGAAAATGAAGACCTTGTTAATATTATAAGGTTATGGACTTATCCAAGGGAGGTGAGTAAAAATATTCAGGTCATTTGTAAAATAATGTCTACAGTTACTGAAGATTTATAATAGTTGATAAGGCAGTATTGGTTTTGCACCACTTTCAACTCCCTCAAAGCTCAAATAAAGAAACGCAAGTGGAAAAAAGTGATACACAACACAAGTCATACTACTTTGTAAGAGTGTGATTAAACCTTTATCACCCATGAGGCCCCAACATTTCCTCAAGATGTTTTCCTACCCTGTTAGCAAATGATAATTATAGTAAAATATTTGATTAATCTGCTTATGTTGACAGGACATGTATTATGATCATTTTTTCCAAGACTAGATTTTCTCTACAATACTAATTATATACCTAACATACCTAAATGTTTTAATTGTTTGTTCTATAAGAAGATGCTTTGCATGACTTCCACTGAGTATGACATATATGTTTTCTTTTTGATATTTCGCTGTCATTATAACTGGACACTACTATAATTTAAATTACCCTAATGAGTAACACAAAGACAATGATGTGTTCACACTCTAAGTATTTGGTTGACCAGGCTATTCTGAGTGTTACAGAGGCTAATAGTTTTTCATTATTATGTTACTTGCAGACAACTGATGCTGACTTCGTATGCCAGGCTTGTTGGGAATTAGCAAGTCATGTGACTAACCAAGTTGCACCCGAAAGACAAGTTGGACAAAATTTTTGCGTTGGATGTGGCCGTTCCATTCTAAGAAGCCGGAGTCGTTTAGTACTGAGAGAAAACAGTACTGTTGAAGAACAACAACTTGCTGCAATCATTTCACAGTGGATACAGCACAGTCAAGTAAATATATTTATTTGTCATTACAAAAATATTTTCTTATTATTTCTGTTGTTACAAATATTGATTGTATTAATTATTGTTTTAGCTTACTCCTACTGATGAAGCATGTGGGCCATGTTGGCTACGAGCTCAAAGAATATTGCGTCGCAGCACCCAAAACGCCCAATTTAGCAGTGGTGCTTCAGAGGATATGGCTATATCCCCGCACCAAAGCCCTCAACATGAGGAAATTGGAGAATGCTGTGTGAATTGTGGCATACAGCTACTGTCTGCAGAAAATAGGCATTGTCTGTCTTCAGAAAGTGAACATTTTATAAGAGTTATAAAGCTGTGGACATATCCTAGAAACGTAAGTTACAGGCTATTATAATCATATTTTTTTTGACTATTTTAATAATCCAAAGTCTAGAATTCAATGAGTAATAAATTGTAAATACTTTCTTTTTAGATTGTGGACACCGATTATGTGTGCCACACCTGTTGGGAGCTTGCAAACCACCAGGTTTTATCTGAAATTCCAGAAGAAAATCCAGTGCAGCAATCTGAAAATCAGGAAATGCCACAGCAGCAATACATTACACTGCCAAACATTAGACGAGTTGCTGATACTAGGAGGCACTGCTTGTTTCCTAACTGCAGGAATCCTGAGCGATACCATATTCCGGAAGCAATACGTAGACGGGTGCTGAGTGACTGCAACTTTTATATACCTAGAGGAGCAAGGATATGTGGTTACCACATGGGTAGCAGCATATATGGTGAACTATACACATCTGAAAACACACTAGACCATTTTAATTGTTTCCAAATTGAAGATATGGTTTTCATACTATCAGAACCTGTAAGTGTTTTTAATTTTGAAGACATTCAGAGTCTGCCAGAATATTTGGCACATTATTTTCTGGGAATTTCCTTATCCCAACATCAACAAATAATGAATGAAACAAGAGGACTTCGTGAAATGCACAGAGGAAGTTTTGCATTAACTGCATTATTATGCAAATTAAGGACGGGAGACTCGGGAGACAGGCTATCGAGCTTATTTCAAACGCCAAGGCGCACTGTGGAAACCTTGATGAACAAGGCTAGGGACATATTAGCTCAGGAGTATGTGCCTCAACATTTGGGTCTGCATCATATAAGCCGGAGTAATGTCATTAGTAAAAACTCATATATAGCAAATAGTTTATATGGCAGACCTGATCTTTCACTGGAAAGACAAAATGCAATTGTTATCTGTGATGGCACCTATGTTTATGCCCAAAAAAGCTCAAATTATTTATTTCAAAAAGAGACTTATTCGCTCCATAAGTATCGAAATCTCATAAAGCCATTCATGATTGTATGTTGCAATGGATACATCCTGGATGTTACAGGGCCATATCCTGCCACTACTAACGATGCGTCGATAATGATGGATTTGTTAAACAACGACAGTTTTTTAAATTTTTTTAGAGAAGACGATGTTTTTATTCTGGATAGAGGCTTTAGGGATAGTGTAGACGCTATACATCAGCGTGGCTTCCTCACCCATCTACCAGAAACACTGTCACCAGGTCAATTTCAGTTAACTACTCTAGAAGGGAACAGGTCTCGCTGTGTGACAATAAATAGATGGGTTGTGGAAGCCGTTAATGGCAGGATCAAAAGAGACTTTAAAATATTCAGGCATGAATATTTTAATCGTGCATGCCCTCACATGATGAAGGACTTTTCCATTGCAGCAGCTCTGCATAATGCATTTGCCACAATGTTTGTGGATCCAAGTAATGCGGAACAAATAGTCAATATTATAAATGAAAGGCTTTTTGCAGACAACACTTTAGCAGAAATAGTACAAGAAGAGAATCTCAATAGAAGAAACTCTATATTTACACCTATAACCAGTACTAATATTGTATTCCCTAACCTGTCTATAGAAGAATTGGTCCTCTTTGCTTGTGGCACTTACCAAATTCGACAAGCTAGGTCATACATAGGTGAACAATTACGTTTTCATGGCCTTTACACAATAGAAGTTTGCAGAGAGGACCATGTCAATTTAAGCAGATTAGGGGGAGTAAGTTCTTATTTGATTCGAGCAAAAGTAAAGTCCCGGCATGTGTCACGAAAATCCTATTATGTTTTCATATCAATAGATCGGCAACAAGTGGGTAGGAATGCCATCACGGGATATTGTTGCAATTGCATTGTTGGTTTGCGCACTGTGGGATGTTGCTCTCAAGTAATGAGCATAGTATGGTACCTGGGCTACGCGCGTCACCAGGATAATATAACTCCACCTGCACAGTTCCTTGACCAAGTTTTACTCAGGCTAGATACATAATAATTCTTAAATAATAAATAGGTACCTACCTATTAAATGTTTGTGAAAAAAGTATTTGTTTCATTTTTATAAAATAACATATTACCTTACCTACCTACCTTATTGCTGAACCTAGGTTTACATTGCTAGGGATATAGGTATATTATGTATGAATGCCGTACTTTAGTAGAAGCCTAGGTATATTATATAATATATAGAGATGGCAAACAAGTATAGGTACGGTTCGCCTGATGATCCAGCAACATCCAAAGGCATAACGTTTTGGTGTAGGTAACAACCTCCTTACACGTAGGTACATCTATACGTTTCGTCTCAAAGGAAAAGCGTTACTATAGTATTATTATACTTAAGACATGTAGATATATGCATTGTTTTCTGAAATGAATTAATCTGCTCAATAATCAATCATATCAAGACATTTCATAACACATAACCTAACCTAAAAGGTAAATCTTTAAAACGATTTTCTGTCCAAATCCCATTCCAAAAAAATATGCAATGATTACATTTTATGCTATGCGCAAGGTCGTGGGTTCGATTCCCACCTAGGACAAATGTTTGTGTGATGAGCACGGTCATTTGTTCTTTGTCTGGGTGTAATTTATCTATAATATGTATGTATTTAGAAATATATATGTATGTTTATCAGTTGTCTAGTACCCATACCACAAGCTCTGCTTAGTTTGGGACTAGATGGCGTTGTGTGAAAAAGTTGTGGGAATATTATTATTATTATTATTATATTATTATTATTATTATCTATCTGTTTCGGGTATTTTCACAAATGCACGCGAAGTGTAAAGGCGACACTCAAAGTACATGGGGTCTTGCCAATCTTCTTTAAGTGCAAAAATTAATGTCTATCTATAAAAGTTCTAGCCATAAAAAGCAAAAATAAAAAAATAAAAATTAAAGCTTCGATCGGAATTAGATTGTTTTTATTATTCAACAGATAAATAATGAATTAATTTAGTTTTTATACCTTCCTTTAAATTTTGAATTGAGTAGGAATAATATCACTACCAACATTAACAATGTTTAATTGAATCCGGAAACGGTATTTCGGTTAATTACTTTCCCGGAAAATGGCTTATCCATGTTATTCTTTCTGTGTGCATTTATGATACAAGTACCAAAAATCAATCTACCTACTCCGATCACTGCTAATTACTGTCATTATTTTAATGAACGGTTGAACCTTCTCAATATTTACTGTGATTGTGCTTATCGTAACTTTGTTTATAATTTAGATACAAAGAAAAAGAAAAAAATCCTTATAGGACTTGATTTAAGGATTACGGTATTTTAAAAAGAGTCATAACACCAGTAACACGACTTACACAATAAAATATTTGATTGATTGATTGATTGACTTACTGTAATTATGACATCGGGGGCAGCGTTGATTCTGGCCGTCATTTGTACATCTTTGACATTCGTTTTGGGTGTCAAAAGCAAAGATATCTGACAAGTCAAGCGGTACCGTGATATCCAGTAACTAGATTCTGGAGGTCAGATATAGTTATTCGTTTCATGTAAAATACAGGCGCTAGAATAGAACAAAAAACGAATTAGAACACAAAATCAATTTATAATTTCGAGGAAATTAAAAGTTATTATTTTATTTTCAAAAATAGTTATAAATATTGTAAAGTACCTTTCATTACGTTATTCTGTAACGTAGATACAATATTTGTGTAACAAAAAAGAGCCATTCATGCTATTTATAATTAATAGGTTACTTTTAGGTAAGCGTGCTCCATCTTCGATCACATCATCACATACCATCAGGTGAGATAGTGGTCAAACGCGAACCTATTTTCAATAAAAAAAAAGTCCACGGCACTCCGTCAGAGATAAATTTAAAGATATTGATAAAATGACTGTGCCCTCTCAGTAGGTATATTTATTAGAATTGCTTGTATGCACATAAAAATATTAATTTCTTAAAAAATACAGTGATATCTATAACGTAAATACTAGAAATAAATATTGTCGTTCCAAAAACAAGGCTCAAGAAAATAAGTGGTTCTTTTAAATGCCAGTATACGTTTTAAGGGCACGCCGCAATTGCGGCGGTAAGACCCCTCTTTGAGGAGTGGCTGGAGAGAGGCCACGGCATCCTCATCTTCCGCCTGACGCAGGTGCTGACCGGACATGGCTGTTTCGGGAGGTACCTGTTTCGGATTCAGCGGGAGGACACGCCCGGGTGTTGTCATTGTGTGGACCGCCTGGAGGACACGGTGGAGCATACGGTGGAGGTGTGCCCTGCTTGGGTGGAGCACCGCCGTGTCCTCGTAGAGGCGGTCGGCGGCGGCGACCTCTCGCGCCCTGCTTTGGTTAAGACTATGGTGCGGAGCGAGAGGGAATGGGATGCGGTCGCCTCCTTCTGCGAAGCAGTCATGCCAGCGAAGGAAGAGGCCAAACGCGCGAGGGAGAGGCAACTCTCTTCCTCGCGCCCCAGTCGCCGCGGGAGACGCCTCGGGCGTCGGGGACCACGAGCCGATTTCCGGCCACCGTAGGCGCGGTCCTGCGGACGGCGAGCAGGGGTCGCTCACCGTCCGGTAAGGACCAGGCCCGGGTCGGCGGCGCGTCGTGTTCCACGCGCGCCTCAAGGAGCTGTCAACACCAGTGACGGGGCCTCATAGGGCCATTGCCTGCTGGGGTTTGCGGGAAAGTTCTACCGAGTTACCGCGGCCCCGGAAATTTAGGGCAGCCGAAGGAACAGGGTGGGTTTTTAGTCAGTAGAAATCTGACACACCCTTCCGCTTGACCCAGAGCGGAAGAAGTCATTTGATGATTTTCCCACCGCAAAAAAAAAGTATACCTTTCTATAATATCAAGAACTGAACCTCAACAAATTTAAATTAGTCATAAAATGCAAACTTTGCCAGAAAGCTTTTTAAACAGTTAAAGACTATATTGAGGATAAAAAGGCTTGGGATTGAGATACTCCAATGAAATACAGGGAGCATTAGTTGTTTACAATCACAATTTCTTGTATTTTTATTTTTATACAAATTGACATTACACATTATTTTTTATTATTTATTTTGACATAAATATTTTGTAAAGTATCATATTTTTATTTATTTATTTTGACATGAATACTTACTTTGTAAAGTATTTTTTTATGTTTTTTTTTGTAATTATGTACTTACGTGAGAATTATGTGGATTTTTTAAATTTGTTTACATCTTTTTCTCTCTCTCAACGAAGTCTGGCAGTTCTTTGGCATTGTTCGTCAGGTCGTTGAGCTCCTTAGTAGTCCAAAGTTGAGCTTACAGGCTAACTGACATAGGCTTGCACTGACAGGACGGGTGTACTCAAATCTGTGTGGTTCTTTCCTCAAAAGGCCATTTCAGACTAATCTGTATAATCGTTATAAACTTTATGAGTTTATTGTGAATCGAATTATTCGATTTTATTCGAGTTGAACATGATTCTGGCAGTTTGAGTGATATTTGCGGCCTACACAAACGTCCTTACCTCGGTATTGTTCGTCAAATCGTTAAGCTCCTTGTTCAAGTTGAGCTATACGTCATCTGACAGTAACCTACAAGGTTTCCATATATTTTAACAAATATTGATTGTATGGACTTTAAAAGTGACAGACCCCTGAGATTGTTTCGGTGTTTCTTCTCTCTCTTGTATTCAGTTAGGAAACACCGGCCTCATCCAGTTTAAATTTACGAAAAAAGGACGTGTAAAAGGGTTATTTAATAACCAATTTGCAAAATAAAGATAATTTATCAATTACAGTCATATTCATATGTTTTATGACGTTACCAGGTCTCGCAATAGCTGTTTTAATTTTCCAAAAGTATCCTTTCATATTGGATTTTATCGTCAAATTACCTTTGAAATTGACTCCACCGCTTTTATTGTAGGGTTTAACACTGACTTCTATCAATGGATCCTTTTCATATGGTGGTTCAGGATTGCTACACCTTTCCGTAATACACAGCGTTATTCTGTACATCATTGACGACACAGACACTAATAATTGCATTAAAAACATGGCTAGAATAAAATTCCATGTTGGTTTCATAATAATTTTGATAAATCATGTATGAACCGTAATGTTTATACTGAAAACAAGGTTGAAATAGCTGTACCAGTTGGATCCAGCAGCGACCAATTAAAATAGATTCTAAACCTTGTTATGTGCGACTTTCAAAACATCGTGTTGTATTTAGCTAACTTTATTGCCACTAATTTCTTTATAATAATGACGAATAATAATAAGTTTTGGACGATTATGTTCGCATCAAAATACTCTGATCGATTCTAAACTTTTCTCATTATGGTTCATTTAAAATTATTATCTTTTTAGGCTCAAAAAATATTTTTAGGTTTAAATTATTGTGATTCATATTTTCTACCGAGATTTTATCGTATTCAGTTCTTTCTTCGGAACTTATTTGGAACCTTCACCAATAAGATTATTTTTACATCCTTATTTACTATTATAGTTTGCAGATCTAGGTATAATATAATTGCTTACAGAAATGTTTAGTAATTTATGTAAAGACATTTCTGTGAAATTTTTAACCGTCTATCGGTCGTATGGTGTCAAATCAACCGTACTAGACTAATTTTTGTTAATATTATCGAAGTTTTTATTCACAATTACTTACTTCTAATTTCCAGTACAGAATCATTATTTCACGTTTGTAATAAACAAGGTCCTTAGAATACAGAAAGAACTAAAACCCGCGTTCAACTGTAATTGCAAGCCACGCTCTGTGTCCAAATACAAGACAAGCGTCCTCCGCTACCCTCCCTTCCCACCCGCGTAATGTTGCTAGCTCAGATATTATTGGTCCGTTTTAGGGGTAAATTCATCTGCAGAGAAGCTAAAATTTTAGATATTTATAATGTTATATAGAAACATAACTTCCTCTCTCATACACACCACACACACACTACAAATTTTGTAAATTTGTTTCGTAATCTTAATAGGTACTATGTTATTCACATAGTACCTATTATGAATGTTATGCAATTCTAACAATTTCATATACATAATTACATATATGTATACGGGTTGCACTGATAACCTTTCTTTTTTCAAGTTGGTTAAACTAGTTTTTGATTAAAGTAGTTATTAATATACTACAAAGAATAAAAGCCCTCAGTAGGTAATAAAAAGAGAGAAAAATCAGAAATTTTATATTAGCAACACTTTGTTAGTGTTGCCAATATAAAATTTTGCATGATGGATGCATTATTCTCTTTGAAAATTACAAACTAAACAATTTATTCAATAATTAAACAAGACGGTAAGTGAATGCGCTATTTACACGTGAAATGTGATCCTATCCTGTTTTTTTAGCCCCGCTGCATTTTTACAGGTGGAAGCGATACAAGACGTCATAATTTAAATAAATTGGACACGGGTAAAACACGTCACTCGATATGACGTTCACACTACAGTACACCTGATCGGCTGCGCGTCAAGCTACTCCATTTAGGAGTAGTTTTTGTTCCTTTAGTATTAGGCGCGCTCACGGATTCTAGTTATTTCTGTATTCTAAGACAGGAAGAGAAGGTCATACAAAATACTTTGATTATATTGATTATTAGATCTCGAAATTATAGGTAACAATTAAATAAAAACATCAAGATAAACATGAATGAAATGAAATAAAACCTGCTTATTTTGTTTTTGACCAAAATCATTTACAATTTCAAAAATAATTTTTCAGATGTGTTTCAATTTCAGAATATAAAAAAAAGATGATTAATAATCAATTCGTGTTTGGATTAGTAAGAGTTTTCAATTATTATATATATTTCATTACTTTCTAATGGTAGTAAAATAAAAATTCTCGTGACTAAGACTCCTGAGAATGCAACAGTGTTCTTGGGCATTACTCTAGATGCTAAGCTTCAATTCATATAGATAAAATATCCAAAAAACTGAGTTCTGCCGCATATGCAGTTAGGAAAATTCGAAATTTAACTGATCTAGAGACGGCTCGATTAGTTTACTTTAGCTATTTTCATTGTGTAATGTCGTACGGTATTCTTTTGTGGGGAAATGCCGCCGATATTCAGACAGTCTTTGTTTTACAAAAAAGGGCTATTCGTTCAATTTATAAATTAAGTCCTAGATGCTCCCTCAGAGATAAGTTTAAAGATATTAATATAATGACTGTGCCCTGTCAATATATTTATGAAAATATTTGGTACGCTCATAAAAATAAAAATTTGTTTAAAAAGTACAGTGATATCCATAACATAAATACTAGAAATAAACACACATTTATTGTTCCTTCAACTAGGCTCAAGAAAATTGCGGGCTCATTTAAATGTCAATGTATACGCTTTTACAATAAACTTCCCAGTCATGTGCAAGAACTAAGCCCTCAATAAATTTAAATCATTTGTGAAGCAGAAACTTTGCCAGAAAGCTTTTTATTCTGTTAAAGACTATCTTGCGGACAAAAATGCCTGGGATTAAGCTGCTCCAATTACATCTGTTGAAATTCTGTTTTGTTTGATTTTTCTTATTACTCATTTTTTTTTTTTTTTTATTGTGATGATTATTTCATATACATTTTGATATGGCAATATTATTTATTTTTAAGTAATAGTTTATATTTTTTTTTAATTTATATTCTTTAACATTTTTAATTTTGTTTGTACAAGATGACAATATTATTTTCTTTTCAAGTAATTTTTTTTTTGTGTAAAAGCAAAAGCTATGTTGTGAATATGAGAGTAATGTGGGATAACAACGAATATTATTAATAGATTACCACACTGTCTGGCAGTTTGAGTGCTTTATACGGCCCACCCAAATGTGCTTACTTTGGTATTGTTCGTCAAATCATTCCAGCTCCTTAAGGTTCTAAGTTGAGCTACGCGATATTTGACAAATGCTTGCACTGCTTGGACGGGCCTGCTCAAATGTGTTTGATTCTGTCCTCTAAAGGGCGCCACAGACATTGACCTACATGGCTCTCATATGATTTGATCACTATAGATTGTCTGGACTTTAAAAGAGACGTTGACCTCTGAATTTGTTTCAGTGTTTCTTCTCAGAGTAGTCAGTTAGGAAACACTGGCCTCATCTAGTTTACATTTACGAAAAAAAAGACGTGTAAAAGTGTTATTTATAACCTATTTGCAAAATAAACATCATTATTATTTCATAAAACATCAGCAACGCTTGTCGAAATCTGTCCACGAGAAAGCGGGACAAAGTAATTTTTCCGAAACTCTGACACTAATCTTGCTAAGGGCATCGTATAACAACTCTGACCTTCTCAGTGACTACACTGAGAAGGTCAGATAAGAAGGAACTCCATATAACATACTAGTATTCAGCAGCAGCCCGTGATACCACAAGCCGACCCTCATTTAGTTAAGTAAACGTTAGGCAGTTTGGCTTTTTTAGTCAAAATAGGCTCACATTTCTCCATCGCCTTTCAGTATTTGTTCTGTAAAGTGAGTGTATCCACCACCTTATTTTTTATATTATCTGTGCAACACTCATAAAAAAGATATTACGAATAAAAACATGATGTCAGTGCTACAAAAAGGAAAAATGGTGGTGTTTTATTTCGTCCTCGCAAAAGATTAGTGTAATAAATATTTATAAATACGTGGGCAAGTCGTCCACAGTATCGATTCTGCTCCGACGCTCGCCCGCGACAGTCGTGCCGCTCCGCGCTCTCGATCGTTCCGTGCCTGAGTCATCGCTCCGTTCGTCACGCCCGCCGTGACGTCACTCGTAGTCGCCGACTACGACGCCTGGTCCGGATCCGCCTTTTTCGAGGCGGTGAAGGATATCGTGCTTCTCTAACAGAGATTGTCAAAACAATTTGGTTTGGCCCCTTCAGGGTAAAACCACAGTTTCGTGGTCCTTGGTTGGAAACCTCACGGTGTCAACAATACCAAGGGGGTGCTGACCCGACGCACCCGCTGATCCCCTTCAGGGTGAAGCAGTCAATTGGAGTCGAGTGCTAGGTTTTGGCCTTGGGGGATCTCCTAGTCAAACCTAGTTACTGAGTTCTCTTCACAGCATACACACCTAGTGTCGGTTGGGTGTATCTACCCCTTCGCACTAGACCCAATAGGGCCCGGTACGCACATTGAGATTGGCGACCGGATTACAAGCTTAGGGCACACCATTAGGCACACACCTCCCTGCTATCCCCGCAGGGAGCGAACTCACCTCCGGGTCATTCCCGCCCGGAGGGTTAGGCAAATAGGGCCCCTCAGGCCACATCAGACGGCAACACAGCTACCGAGTTTGTCTGGGTTTCTCTTCTCGGTAGCGAAGTGTTAGGAGAAACTCCGGGGCAGGGCTCTTTGGGGACCGTCTGCTCGGGGAGCTCACGTTTGACGTGTCTCCTCGAGGCGCTTATGTTAGGGTTAGGAGATTAGGATGCCCACCTCTGTCGCCTCCAATATGGAGGACAGGATTGAGGATCTCGTGTCCAAAGTAGATTCCCTAACGGTTCGGTTAAATAGAACAACCGATATATTAGGAAAGATCCTATTTGAAAACCCCGCCCTACAAAGGAAATATGAGGAGGAGATTGACTCCTTACCCCCCGCAGTGTTTCCCGCCCCACAGCCAGATTTAGGTCCCACCCCCGCGCCCAACGCAGATAGGTCCCCCTCCCCCCCAGACGTCGAAATGGACTCTGAGGAGGAGGAACAAGAAAAAGAGGGCTCGGAAGGCGAGCGCTCGGAGCGCGCAGAGAGCATACACTCTGAGCGCTCGGAGCGAGCGGAGTCCGAGCACTCCTCCTCCGATCAAACCTCTTCCTCCGACGAGTTTATCCTCGTCGAGGGAAAGAGGAAGAAGAGGTCGCAGGCCTCGTCCTCCACTCAGGCCCCTAAGGCCAAGAAACTCTCCCCTCCCGAGCCAGCACGCTTAGTGCAGAGCCAGCCCTCCTCTTCCTCGGCCACTAGGCCCAGCCCTACCCAAACCCCAGTCGTCAGCGCCTCAGTGCGCAAGACCATCCCTCCCCCACCCATCTTCATCCATGACAAGGGGGCTTGGACAAACGTGTCCAAAGCGTGTGGCGAGCAACGCATCGCCTACACGAATGCCCGCGCCGTTCAGAACGGCATAAAAGTAGGGTTAGCGACAGCTAACGACCACCGCGCGCTTTCGAAGCTACTCAAGGCTCGAAATATCCCCCACCACACTTATACGCTCCACGAGAGCAAGCCCGTTCGGGTGGTCCTCTGCCGGATCCCCAGTGAGATCCCCACCACCGAGATCGTCTGCGACTTAGAGTCACAGAACATCCCGGTGATTGAGGTGCACCGTATGCACGGCAGAGGTGGCAGGGCGTCTAACAACGTCCTCGTCATCTGCCACCCCGTCTCCGAAGGTCCCCACCCCATCTTTGCGCTGAAGACTGTATGCAGTCTTTCAGGAATTCTAATTGAGAAGCCACACAAGAGTGGCACGGTAGGCCAATGCCACCGTTGCCAGTTGTATGGGCACGCGCAACGGAATTGCTTCGGCAAACCCCGGTGCGTAAAGTGCCTGGGCGATCACGGCACCGCGGAGTGCAGTCGCCCAAAAGATAGGTCCCAGTGCCCAGACCCGCCCAGCTGCGTGCTGTGCGGGCAATCCGGTCACCCCGCCAACTACCGAGGCTGTCCGAAAGCCCCGAAAACCTCCGCCCCTAAACTGGCAACGCGCGCTAGCGCACGCCAGGGACGAGAGTGTCCTACACTCTCGTCTGAGCTCCCCCAGACCCTCAGTCCCCAGCGTCCAACTCCTTGGACGGCGGCGAATCACGCCCAAAACTTCCCGGCACTAAGGCCGAAAGTCCCTGGGCTGATGGATCAACCCATCATGCCCTCCGCTCCGGTTGTTGTGGCTTCTCAGCCCCCACCTCCTCCCCAGTCACTCCCTCGCTCGGTAGAGCCGGAACTCGATGCGTTCCTCATCCTTGGAAATACCTTCAGTTTCTTCCAGTCCCCCCGCGCCATCCAAATGGCAAAGGAGGTCGTGGCCTGCACTAGCATCAACTCCCTGATTCGGGTATACCATCAGTATCCCGATGTCAAAAGTCATTTTGATAACCTTTTTAAACAGCCATAATGTATAACACGGCTAGTAAGAGATTAAAGCCCCGATCCCTAAAGCTAGGTTACTTCAATGCCAATGGCATCACTAATCAACGGGACGAGATCGCGACTTTCCTTCGCGATCATAGTCTCGACATCCTTCTGGTCCAAGAGACCTTCCTCAAACCCCACCTTAGGGATCCCAAGGTAGCCAACTACCGGCTAGTTAGGAACGATAGGACTAGATGCCACAGAGGTGGCACTCTAATATATTATAGGAACTCCCTGCACTGCATCCCTATGGATCCGCCGCCCCTTGCCCACTTAGAGGTATCCGTTTGCCGGCTAGGCATGACGGGCCATCCCTCTATCACAATAGTATCCGCGTATCTCCCACCGCACAGCGACGTAGATTCAAATTCTTCGATAAACGCCTCACTACGAAGCGACCTTACAGCCCTTCTTGACATGAGTGACTCCGTCCTTATAGCGGGGGATCTCAATGCCAAACATCCCGCATGGTGTAGTCGTATTACCAACCCCCGTGGGAAGGTACTATACGACCTTTGCACACCTCTCCACATAGATATCATAGGTCCTATGCGGCCTACTCATTATCCGTTCGAGCCATCCCACTTGCCCGACGTACTCGACATTGCCCTCCTGAAGAATGTGAACTTACGTTTGCACTCTTTAGAGACGGTAGACGAACTTGACTCTGACCATAGACCGGTGATCTTGGAGTTAACTCCGAGATCGGGTCCCTATGACCCTAACCGCCCCCCTCCCACACAGGTGATCACTGACTGGAGGAAAGTAGGCGAATTGCTGAAATCCAACACGTCTCCTCACCTGGACAAGATCCCCGACCACATCCAGTCCGCCGCCGACACGACGGCTGCGATCGACTCACTCACGGAGCACGTACAATCTGTCTTGAACGACTGTTCAAAGGAGATTCCGGTGTCAGAGCACTGGCGCCGGAAACTCCCGGACGATGTACGGGCCCTGCTGACTGAGAAGAACGCAGCAGTCCGTGCCTACAGAGCTTTCCCCTGCCAGAATAACAAAACTTTCATGCGGTACTTACAGCGCAAAGTAAGTAACAGCATCAGAGAGTGGCGTGAAGCCGGCTGGGACAAGACCCTGAGCGAACTGGAACCCACCCACCATGCCTTCTGGCAACTTCAGCGGAATATGCGCGCCACTGAGGTTGCCCAAATGCCTCCCCTTATCCGCCCGGACAAAAGCATTGCCTTCGACGACGAAGACAAAGCCGAATGCCTAGCCGACAGCCTGGAGGCACAGTGCTCTCCCAGCTCCCAACCAGTCGACCCAGCCCACCTTGCCCACGTGGATGCTGAGGTCGAACGTAGATCTGCCCTACCCCCTGTCGAGGACCCTGATGCTCCCCTCCCCCCCGTCACGGAGGACGAGGTGGAGGAGATCATCAAGAAACTCAAACCTAGGAAAGCTCCCGGGACTGACAGACTGACCACTAGGGCACTTAAACTCCTCCCACGTACGATAATAGTCCTACTGACTGCCATCTTCAATGGCGCCTTGTCCAACAACTTGTTTCCACAAGCTTGGAAAGAGGCTATAGTGATAGGTATCCCAAAACCCAAAAAGCCCAAGAACCTCCCGACTAGCTATAGACCCATTAGTCTGCTCAGCGCCCTCGGCAAGGTCTACGAGCGGATTATTCTTAATCGGCTCAAGGACTTTGTCGAGGCCAAGAGCCTAATCCCTAACGAACAGTTTGGCTTTAGAGCCCATCATTCCAGTGTCCACCAAGCCCACCGCATCGTAGAGCACATTAGCGGCCGCTTTCAACGCGGTCTGGTGACGGGGGCCCTATTCTTTGATATAGCGAAGGCTTTCGACAAAGTCTGGCACAATGGCTTAATTTACAAGCTTTACCAACTAGGTGTGCCGGACCGTCTCGTGCTCATCATTCGAGACTTCCTGTCGAACCGCTCCTTCAGATATCGTATCGAAGGAGCGCTTTCCACTCCCCGCCCTATCAGAGCCGGCGTCCCTCAGGGCGCCGTGCTCTCCCCCCCACTCTTCACGCTATTCACTAGCGACATCCCCAAAAAGCCCCCAGTAGAGTTATCCCTGTTTGCCGACGACACGGCCATCTACTACTCGGGACATAATCCCGTTAGCATCGCTCATACCCTCCAGACCTCAGCCAACGCACTAGGCGATTGGTTTAGGAAATGGAGGATTGAGGTAAATCCCGACAAAAGTCAAGCAGTCCTGTTTCGCAGGGCTCGCCAGCATAAACAATTCACCCCCCCACGCCCGATCACTATGTTCGGCAAGCCAATCCCTTGGGAGAAGCGAGCCAAATACTTAGGTGTGATCCTCGACCAGTTTCTCAACTTCAGTGAGCACATAAAGTCGGTTCGCTCGCGAGCCGCTTTCGCTCTCGGTAGGCTCCACGCCCTGCTGAATAAACACAGCAAGCTCTCCCTTAAATGTAAAATCCGAATATACACGACATGCATACGTCCTATCATGACGTATGCCTGTCCGGTGTTTGCTCATGCCAGTCCCAACCAGATCCATAGGATGCAAGTCGTTCAGAACCGTTTTCTCCGAAAGGCCACGGGCGCGCCCTGGTTCTGTAGGAACGAGGATCTCCACGTAGACCTCAAACTCCCGACCATAAAGCAAGTGTTGAAACGCATGTCAGTGCGTTACTTCACCTCTGCTGAGACCCACACTAACCCCCTGATCGTATCGGCCGCCCGATACAGACCCTCCAAGATTTCTCGGGTTCGTCGCCCGCGTATCATCCTAGACGAGCCTGACGACCCCACCACCATCCGACAAGAGAGCAGTAGGGAAACCAGCACTCTTAGAAAACACATATACAGAACGCGTTCCTTATTCCGGCCTCGCCGACGAGGCCCATCGCGACGTCCGCGTACCTGTAATGAAAATCCTCCCCGACCTTTGCCAAACGAGCCAGCCCGCGATGCTGAGCCAGTAGCAATAAATACTCCCGTAAATAAAATGACCCAGCCTGTCCCTTTGCTGCCCTCCCAAAATGACCCCGCTATGCCGAGGCCCGTACTCCACAGGGAGTGCCCTTAGCGTGCGGTCATTAGTTTTTAAGTATATTTTAGTTTGTAAGCCCTGGCTGGGGGCCTTTAATTTATTAGAGGTCACCACAGGAAAGTCCGGTTAAGTAGACTCACAGCCTTAGTGTGCTGATCTACAAGTGGCCCTACCTAAAAAAAAAAAAAAAAAAAAAAAAGTCCACAGTATTCATTTGGTAAAAGCTAGTATATGCACTTTTTTCGGATGGGAAAATCATTTATTGACTTCTACCGCCCTGAATGGAGCAGAACGGAGTATCAGACTTTTACTGACTAATAAATTAATTGTTTAAAAAACACTAGAAAACCACGCTTTTATAAATGCACATAAAAACAAAAAAAATGTTAAGAAAATCGATAACGGATTTTCTTTAGGTTTGTTATAACCTTGGAATCTGATCGTGTTCAAAGTCCATTACGTGGCCTTTCTCACAAATGCAAACACGACTATGATACGATATTTCATCATGGAATGCCAGTGCCTATCTTCCGACTTCATCATCAGACCTTGAAACCTAATCGTGGTCAAAGTTCATTAGAAGACTTTTCTAAGACATCCAAAACAGCTATGATACCATTTTCCATCATGAAGATCCAGTTCATATCTTCCGGCTCCATCATCAGATCAGTTCGACAGTACCATATTATTGTATTGTCATCAAAACTACATACAGCTGCCAATTTTCATTACGCTACGACCCTTGGAAGATGGTTAAATTAGTTACCTTAGATTCCATTACATAGTAAGTTACTTACAAGTCGACCTAATAAAAGCATGTTAAAAATCCACCCTGTTCCTTCAGCTGCCCTTAAGTTACTGTGCCTTAGTATCTCGTTAGAACATTCCTGCAACCCTAGTACATGCACCTACGTAAACTTAGGCATTTCTCAGCTTTAGTCTTGGTCCAAAACTAATGACGGACCTGTTGCTGTAATTACCAACCAAAATCACAGTTGCGAAGTATCTGTGTTTAGACTGTATTTGCACAATTGAATGCAGGGTATGAGAAAACAGGTTGCGGAAATTCAGAAGCTGTTTACAGAATATTCTTACGGCGTAAGTAAAACATATTATCACGTAGCGTAAACCCAACCTACGCTACGTGATATTATATCTTCGTAGAATCTTAAAGGTTATGTTGTAAATCACATCCCTATTTATTCCATTTGCGTTTAGGGTAAGTGGAATGGAAGTATCCGAGAATTTACTTATTTCGTATGGCTTTTGTATGTACCTAAGTAATGTTTTTTATTATAAAAATATATAAATATCTGTTTCCTTTCATTCTTGGCTGGCTTCATTCTTGGCTATGCTTTTTATTAAGATTTCATTTAAATTTATAATGATCTTGGTGTACAATGATGAAAGTGTAATATGTAAATAAATAAATATTCATAGTAAGTTTGGATAAAACTTTGATAGTAATTTGTTGGACTTCATATAAATATATAATAAACAACAGTATTAAGTTTTTAAAACAATGATAATAAAATTTTGAAAACTACAATATGCGTTTTAAAAAATGTATAAAACGTTATAAGCGACTGTACACTTTTTCATCAGTATTCAAAAACTTTTACAAATCAAATCACATAAGCATTATTGGTATCATTTTTATTTCATTAAAATGGAAACATCATTCAATTGATAAGGTACGATTGAACCCATTCTCCCTATATCTTTACGTACAAAACCCGAGATTGTAAACAGAAGCAAGTTCCTTTGGGTTTATAATAACTTAAGAAGTAAACGTTTGTCCCAAGTTGCCTCGTCGGTAAGAAAACTGCGGCTCGGTCTATTTTAGTTACTTCCAATCTATGAAAGGAGTAATTTCCTTTGTAAACGTCGCAAGTCTTGTGATCATACTTTATAGTCGACATTCCATAAATAAGTTTGAAAATAAAACTTTTGCAAGACAATGCCTTGAAATCATGTTCGTATATAATTTTGCCGTCTTTTTCAAATCCTTTTTTGTATCTCCACACGTATCCGGACAAGTTTTCTTTGACTGTTATGTTGGCGTTATAGTAGAAGGTATCAGTATTGTTGACAACTTCAATGTTAACGTCTACCTTTCTATTTTCTTCGTATGGTGGGTCTGGATCAGGGCAAAATTCATCTCCTTTGGGAATAATTTTGTATTTCACGCAAAACACTATAGAAGATAGAAGGTACAACCGAAGAACAGCACCGAAAATAAGTTTCATTTTCACAAAAGAGTATTTCTAAGTAGAATGCTTATTTACAACTGTTATACTGGTGTTTGATTGACATATTGAGTATCATTAGGAAGTCATTAGAAGTAAGTTACACTCTGATTACTTTATCGATAAAACAATTTTACAGTCAGTGAGCACATTATTACACATACTTAGAGACTAAGTATGAATTATAAAAAAATAGGCGGAGTAATTATTTTTTAGTTATTCCACTTATTTTTTGTCTACCGCAACGGATTCGGTTCATACCGGGGTTTATGCTTATAAAAAGTGCAATAGACTAGAAAAGTTTGTGTAAACAAAAAGAAGAACATAATACATACAATATTATTTACATAATATCGACATTTTATTGCTACACAGGCACACTATCCCTATCTGGTAACGCATCTGTTTTATTAATCTTCCAAAGAATCATAAATAGCAGAGTGGTGCAAAGCCGGGGCCGGTGGTTAGTAGATCTTGATACAATTACTTTACGGAATATTTTAAAAATAAAAATAGAAAACTCGCATACTGTCTTGCATTCTTCAGCAGGAGTTCCGGGAATGTTTTAAAGAGATACAGCGGCCCCGAAACTTAAGGGTAAATCTTCATTTATGTGCCTTCGCACAGGGTGGGTTTTAGTCACTAGAAGTCTGAAACTCCCTTCCACTCCCCCATAACGGACGGAGTCATTTGATGATTTTCCCACCAAAATAATAAAATTAAAATGCACTTCTATTGATTTAAAACCCTGCCCTGTTAGTTATGTTGCCCTCGCATTACAGGGCAACAGTATCTTATTAGAACGTCCCACAACCCGAGCAGGCAATGGCCCTAGCAAGCCCTGTTAGACAGGCTTGTTAGACTTCTATGAATAAAAAACCCCACCTCATTCCTTCAGGTGCCCTAATGGTCCGCAGCCGCAATATATATCTTGTTACGTAATTCTCGCAACCCCAGCAGGGAATCGGGGTCTGGCCGCATGGTGAGTTTTTAGTCAGTAGAAGTCTGAAACTCCTTTCTACTCCACCGAAGATGGGAGGAGTCATTTGACGATTTTATTCTAATCCGGCTCGAAGGACCATGTAAAGGTTAATACTCGGATGTTAAATAATAGAAAGGAATGTTCACTAAAATTGTATTGTTAAAATGCTACAAATAATATATGTTGGTGGAAAGAGCGAGGGAGCACGCGCGACGTCCTTTAAGGTGGTATGATCACGTACTGATTTGCTTAATTAATAATTTTGATTGTTTGGCGTAGACGCGCAAAGTGATGATTTGGTAAAATGCAATTAAATACTATGATGTGCGGTTCACCGTACATGCTCCCGGGCGAAAATGTTACAAAAACTTATAGTACTAAGATTCATAAAAAATTAAACAATATCATCCCCAATGTAAAAGTTACGTTTTTGTGGTCTAGGGGATGTAGCTTGGTCAAGTGCCGTGTTTACATTAGCATTACTAGCTATCACTTTCACTTCACTAGGCTGACGGTCAGCCATTATGCTCTGCTTTCGCGGATGTTTCACTTGATTCACTTCACTAGAACTTGAATTGATGTTTCGCGAAAATGTCACTGTTGGTTCCGCCTGCATGAGGATCCTGGTAAACGCCTTCCTCCTGCACCACAGGAACACCGCTGCTACTACAATGGCCGCGCACAACAATCCGTAAGAGATGACATATAGGTGAATGTCATTTGTTGACAGGGCCTGGTGATTTCGATCGATTTCGTTGGCAGTGTTAGTTGTATCCGTTTTCAATTTTTTGATCTGTTTGTCGAGATTTTCTAAGGTTTGATTTAGCGGATCTGCGGATTCTGTGTAGTCCGAGAGTGAAATGTTTACCAAGAGATGGAATTTTGTTATCTGTGGAGTTTCTATTTCAGGGCCAGTTTTTATGCTGTTTCCTGAATGGGAACAAGACTACAGAGCAAAGTCTTTGCCTTTGATTATGCACTTAGGCTCCAAACTAATTATACCAGCTCCACTGATTTGCTTGCTTTGCGATCTTGACAGATAATCCTGATTGGATAAGTATTGCAGCAAAAGTATAAATACTTTGATGGGCCGTTCAGCTCAATCCACATATCGCTGCAAGGAGATTTGCTTACTGCGCATTGATTAATGTCGTGATTAATCTTGCAGAACTTCTCGTCAATGGGAAGATAATTGACTGGTTTGTCGATTGTACATAAGTATGAATTTTCATTATGTTGACATAGCTGAAGATCAGTAAATGATATTGTTACATAAGCATCCTTTTTCAAGTTTATTGCTACGTACTCTGTGATAGGAAGTACGCTAAGCATGTTAGTACCAAATTGATGAGGAATGGAGAGGATCTTATAAATCTTATAACTATCTCTGCTAGACAATGAAAATGTTATTTCGAATATGACATAGTCTGACATTACTCTGGCTTTTACTCTCAGCATGCTATAGACTGATCTAAGGTCTGACTGTATGTTGTCCACTGGTAAGGTCACGCCTTTGGTCAGCTGACCAGATATGAACTGTAATTCATTCCTTAATTGATCAGGGGTTAATAAGTGAGTGTTGAATTTGCCATGATACACGTCTGTTATGGTATCTAGTAGAGTGTCCTGGATTGCTTTCAGATTGTGAAGTAAATTGACTGCTGTCAGTGCTGACAAAGTGAAATCCTGACTGTCACGTTACTTGTCCATGTTTTCTTTGATTATGTTAGTTGCTCGATCTAGCTCGTTTAAATGCTTGTTTATTGATTTATGTTGCAGTTGCATATGTTGTTCTGTCCGTTTTAGCACATTGTATTCAGCCTCAACGATAGATGTTTGGTTTTTAAGTAAGTCTGTGAGATGATGCTCATTTTGTTTTATGAGTTGGATGTCCCTTTTATATTGTTCTGCGAAGTTCTCATCTAATACTCCAAACAGCGCGTTTGCAATGTTACCTATTCCATTGATAAGGCCGCGACGCCGTCTGGCGTACGCGTCAAAATGCTGATTCAATAGGAGTAGGTTGTAGTGTTGTAATTCTGAGTACTCGTGATGTAATTGGAGCAGTAGCATGCCGCAGCGACTTGTTTCGGTTAATGAACTGCATGTTTTATCTAAATAGTTTAGGAAATTTGTTGCTGTTGTCATGCCTTCCCAATATGGAGACATATTGTAATAGACAATGAGGGTCCATTTGTCTCGTATAAGTTGCATGTTATTAATAGAGTCAAAATATAACGAGATATTGTTGGGTAATGGCGAGATGATTTCTGTTGTTTGTGATGTTATTATCAATGACATAAACAATATCAAGGTAATCGCCATTGATGTAAACAATGATTTTTGTTTAGATATATTGGTCTTAGTTTCTCCTACCACGTAGTTATTACTGTTTTGTTTGTTTTTATTCTCTTCCTGTTCACTTGACGAGATCGGTAGAGTCGATAATTTGACTATAGGTCGTTTGATGATACCATTTTTTGTTTTGAGAGATACTACTCGAACGAGACCATCCTGTCCAGGGTGGAGTTTTATCACTCTGCCCATCATCCATTTCCCCGGCGGGAGATTATCGTCCTGTATAGTTACCAATTGTCCTATTTCTATGTTTTCTTGAGTGTTTGTCCATTTAGGACGCATTGACTGTTGTGCTAAATATTCTGTTTTCCATCTCTTCCAGATGTCATGTGCAATTTTGGCAGATAGAGTCCACCTGGTGCGTGCATCATGTTCTGTTTCAATAATTGATGTTCCTGGCCTCCCAGTTAGGAAATGAGCTGGAGTCAGTACTTCCAAGTCATCTATGTTTTCGGATAACGCACACAGCGGTCTAGAGTTCAAACATGACTCTAGTTTTGCTAAGACGGTTATGTATTCCTCAAAAGTTAGCTTCTGCTCGCCAACTACTCTTTTAAGGTGATGTTTTAGACTTCTAACTGTTCTTTCCCATAATCCACCGGCACTTGGCCACGATGGCGCGTTGAAATGCCATTGTATTTGTAAGTCTGTTAATTCTGCTAATAAGTTGTTGTTGAACATGCTTTGTAGGTCATGGAATTGTTCTTGTAGAGCTCTGTTCGCCCCAACGAAGTTGGTTCCATTGTCGCTGTATATGTGACAAGGAGCCCATCTTCTGGCCGCCATTCGATGTAGTGCAGCTAAAAACGCAGAGCTAGTTAAATCGGACACTAGTTCCAGATGAACAGCCCTGGTCACCATACACACGAATAATGCTATGTAGCCCTTTGTTGTCTTTATCCCCCTTCCTTTGTTGCTTTTTACCTCAACATAGCCAGTGTAATCTACACCAGTATGATAGACAGGGGGAGCGGGTTTGCTTCGAGATTCTGGTAAATCTCCCATCAACTGATACTGCATTCTTGGTGAATGTTTTCTGCAAATGACGCAATTTTTAACTTCTTTCTTGACCGCTCTGTTACCTCCGATTATCCAGTACTTCTATCTGATATTCGCTAGTGTTAAGCGTGGCCCACCATGGTAAGTTAATAGATGAGCTTGATTTATAACAAGTGTTGTTAAGTGGCTATGGGTGGGTAGTATTGCTGGATGTTTCATCTCCATCCAAATGTCTGCTTTTCTAAGGCGACCGCCTACCCGAAGGATTCCCTCTCGATCGATAAACGGATCTAATTTTAGTAGACTACTCTTGTTGCTTAATTTACTGTGTTTCTTCAAGTGTTCTATATCTTCTAAAAATACTGTTCTTTGTATATGTTTAACAATCAATAACTTGGCGTTTCGCATTTCAAGTAACGTGAGATACGATGGTAATGAACTGTGTTTAATTGACGTAGCGTTATTATCTAATTGCATTGATTTCGTAGCGCGTAATATCCATGCAAGTACTCTGACAATTTTTGTAAAAGAGCTATATTTATCCAATAGTTTTATGATGATGCTCTCTGTATCTGTATTTTGATGCTGAGTTATCAATGCATTCGTTTTTTGGCGTTGAATATATTTTGTTTTAAGTTCTTGGTCTGTTGTACAGACGGTTGGTTTTGATGATTCTGCTTTGAAAGTTTTCAAGGTACCCGGTCCTTCCCACCACAGACTATAATGTTTTAGCTGAGATGGCAAGAGGCCCCTGCTTGCTGCGTCCGCTGGATTCTCTTCTGACTTAATGTACCACCAACAATCTGGTTTAATTACTTCAATAATGCTTCATGTTCTGTTTGCTACAAACGGTTTCCAGCGTCCAGGATCGCCTTGCAACCAGCCCAAGACGACCATCGAGTCTGTCCATTCATATATCCGCATATTTTGGTCTCCTAAACAGCTGACGACTTTGTTCATCAATCTACCTAGTAAATGTGCTCCTGATAACTTCAACTTCGGTACAGATACACTTTTCGAAACCGGAACTAGTCGAGATTTCGCCACGACTAGTATTACGGAAGATTTATCATGTTTTTTGATACGCGCATAAATAACTGCCGTATACGCTTTTGTCAACGCATCGCAATAGCTGTGCAGTTCGATGATGTCATCAGGTTGATACCCGATCCATCGCGATATTTTATATTCATTAATGTTTAATATGTCTGTTTGTAACATATTCCATTCGTTTTTTATGTTTTCTGGGACTTCTTCATCCCAGTCCAGGTTGTTTACCCATAGTTTCTGGAATAGAATTTTCAACTTTGTTGTCACCGGTGATATCCACCCTAAAGGATCAAATAGTTTGGATATTTCACCCAAAAGGATTCGCTTCGTTAATATTGTGTTATGTTTTGTTAAAGTGTGTTTGAATGTAAACTGATCATCTGTGGCACTCCATCGCAATCCTAATGTTTTTGATGTGTTTTCTGTTTTGAAATTAAATATAATTTCTCCTTCGCTCTGATTGTTATCAATGTTCACCAAGAGTTCCGGGTTATTTGCTGACCATTTTCGTAATTGAAAACCTCCTGACTTTAGTAGTCTGTTGAGATCTGTTATAAGTTGTGTCCCATCCTGTTTTGAATGACACCCATGGATCAAGTCATCCACGTAAAACGAATCTGTTAAGACCTTGGAAGCTTCCGGATATTTCTGCTCCTCATCCTTTGCTAATTGTCGCAAGGTCATCATTGCTAAGAAAGGTGCTGACTTTGTACCGTATGTTGCTGTTGCTAGTTGATATGTTTGAATGGTTTTGTATGGCGAATCTCTCCACACTATCTGCTGATATCGACGATCTGCTTCATTCACCATTATTTGTCGGTACATTTTTTCGATATCAGCGGTAAATGCGTACCGGTATTGACGCCATTTGATGATGAGTTTTTGAAGGTCCTGTTGCAGTTTAGGACCCTTCAACATTAGGTCATTGACACTGTACCCACTAGACGTCCTGGCAGACGCGTTGAATACGACACGCAATTTTGTTGTCGTTGACTCAGCTCGTAGTACTGCGTGGTGTGGCAGGTAACACGATATTGTTTGATTGTTGTTGTTACTAGGCAGCATATGACCTATAGTTTGGTATTCGCGTATGAACGATTTGTATTGCTCTGCTAAGTTTGGTTGTTTTTGAAATTTCCGCTCCAGACTTTGGAACTGAGCTATGGCCATTTGTTTAGAAGACCCTAACTTTCCCTCAGTGTCTGATTTCAAAGGTAGTCTAACTTCGTAACGCCCATCTGCAAGTCGTTTCGTTGTTGCCAAATAATAGTCAATACATTCTTGATCCTCTGACGATACTTGCGATATGTACGGTGAACCGCACACCCACGAAAAATAGAAGAAAATACCTGCTACAATACATGTGTCTACAGTGGATATTCTTTTTATGTTTGAAAAACTGTCTACTTAAAATCATAAAACACACAATCGCAAAGAAAAATTAAGGTCGCACTGTCACAATGAAAGCATATACGGTCGATTTCAGTTATGTTTGTTTTATGCAACTTGTCTGCAGATTATTAAAACTTTATTGAATTTTTGCAAACAAAACACGGGATTGTAAACAAAAACAGGTTTCTCTAGAATTATAGTAACTTAAGTAGTAAACGTTTATGCCGATTCGCCTTGTTGGTAAGAAGTTCACAGCACGGTCTAGCGTAGCAATTTCCAATTTGTTAATTGAAAAGTTCCCTTTAAATATTTCACAGGTATCACGATTAAACTTGATCGAAGAAAGTCCAGAGATTACTTTAAAAATAAAACTTTTGCAGGTCAAGCCTTTGTAGTCATTTTCGTAATATATTTTTCCAGATCTTTCAAATCCATTTTTTAATCTCCATGTATATCCAATCAAGTTCTCTTTCACAGTGAAGTTTGCTTTGTAGTACAAGCTTTCCGAATTATTCACCATAGTAATGGTCATCTCGACTTTTTTATTTTGTTCGTATGGTGGGTCCGGGTCAAGGCATTTCTCATCGCCTTTGTAAATCATTTTGTACTTTAAACAAAACACTAATGACAAAAAATGAAAAACAAATATTAAACTAAGATTATTATATTGTTTCATATTTCAGACCAAAATATGTACGCTACGATAACCGACACATCTACAATAGACAAATTAATAGCGTGATTGTTTAAATCATTGAAGCTTCTGTAATATCAAAATAATATCATATCAGTTTTAGACATCGCATAATTTCACAGCCAATGACCACATGCACAATTAAATGTTTGAATAGCAGTAAAACGGTTCCTTCCTGGTGATAATATATCGATACAAGTAGGTAAAATAGTTTGTTCCAGTGACAATAGCATTTATTCGCCTCACTGCTCTTCCGTAGCAGGTGCACTAGACGCAGAAACACATTGTTAATTTATAGAGAAACAACACATGGGAAGCTCCACTATCACACAAGTTAAATCACGAACATAAATACCTTTATAGAGCTGAAAATACAGATAAATATACATCATAAATTGTAAGTGTCTTCTTTTATACCTACATAATATTAACAATATGCGAGTACTGTCTGTGATTTAAAAACAACTGTTTTTCTCAAGTTTTTTACATTTAGGCTTAAAGATCTTTATTCTCGCAAAAGACAAATTGAGTTACACAAAAAACCATAATTGTTATATAAATCACACACTTATGATTATTTGTAAATGAGTTACTAGAACATAAATAAACTTTTTTCACTTTTCCATCTGTCAATCTGCCTGTCTGTCTTATTTGTCCGCAATAATCGCAAGAACATTTTATTTGGGAATTCCCGTTAGATCGGAATTTGTGTGGGAAAAACCTTCCACGCTAACGAAGTCGCGTGCATAGCTAGTAAAAAATATATTTACTGATGCATTTTTGGTGTCAAACTGAAAGCAATACGAGCTATGGCTTTATATATAATATATTTGTTATGCTTAAATTATAAAAATAATGTTTTCAAAATCAGATGTGTTAACAGAATCGCGTGCTAAATGTTGTTGTGTTATGCATCTAGTCAGGTGATGTTGAAATTAATTATTCAAAGGATTCCTGATTAATTTGATAGTAAAAATATACACTAAATTTTGAGTTCATAAATGAAGATTATTTCTAGGTAAACGTGTTTACGGTGCTTACGGTGATAAAATGTTTAAATGGGAACCACAAAAAAAATAGCAATACAGTTCAATGACAAATATAAAGGACACAAAAAACAAAATATTATTGCCGTTGCCAAACTAATTGTAAAAAACATAATTAAATGTGTATGTAGTATTAAAACTCAGTTGGTTCTTCTTCTTCTTCTTTCTCTGCTATCCAATTTTGTATATATGAACACAGACTGAGCATAGCTTGAATGAACTTGATGAACATAGGTTGTCTAAACATGTTTGAACATAGACGGACACATGTTAGGCCTAGAGCCTACCTACCAGTGGCGAAGGGTGAATTTTCGTAAAAGGGTAGCCGGACCAAAAAATGCTTACCTTGCTCAAGTGAGATGCGTGAATTCCAGTAACTGTGGCCCTGTGGCTGACTTCGAAATCTTGTAACTTCGTAAATTCAATTCAAATTCTTTATTTCGGATACTTAAAAATCCATAGATGTGTTAGTATACTGCTTATGCTAGGGTTAGTACATAATATTAACAAATAAAATTATAACCTGCTTTATGGGAAGGACCATCAATTTATGGGAAACGTGCCCCGGTTGATAGTCATTCCCATAAAGTGAATCATGAAAGGAGAGTTTAATCTCTCCGCCACAGTCGACAGAATGCTGTTGTTACTCGCCCGCACTCTGCTGACCAGCGAACAGAGTTTTTTGCGCATGATGGCGTGGAACCCATCTGTATGCGTCTTTGCAAACATCTCTGACGCACTACAGAAGCGGGGAAGTCTCAACAGCATTCTGAAGATATTATTTTATTGAATGCGCAAGACATCCAGCGCCTTCTTGGTAAGCTTGACCCAGAGACTGCTCGTGTAAAAAGTCTGGCAATAGGCCTTAAACAACGTAATTTTGACTTCATCACTACAACGAGCAAATCTCCGGGCCACTATGTTTCCTCGAACCGCCAGCGCCCTGCGCTCTCTATCAATGTTAACATTGTCTTTAAGGTCGTCGGTAAGAAAATGGCCCAGGTACTTGAACGCAGACATTCTTTTTATATTTTGACCGTACAGGTTTATTGTCTGCGCGTCATGTCACTTACCGGCGGCCTTAAAGACCATGTATTCTGTTTTTTTAGCATTATATATCAGTCCGTGGGAGGCAACATAAGTCTCACAGACGTTCAGCAACTCTCTGATCGATCGCACAGTCGGTCCGAGCAGCACCATGTCGTCCGCGTAGCTGATGTTATTAATACTAACACCGTCCACCCGGCAGCCAACACGCATGCTGCTCAGCTCGACTATAAGATCGTTTACGTATAGGCTAAAGAGTTTGGGAGACGTCAAACCCCCCTGTCTCACTCCACATTATAGCCCATATGACTCAGAGAAAGCGTTTGCCCATTTGACCCGATTAGACTGGTTAGCATACCAATACCGAAAGATACTAATGATCTCCTTCGGTATACCCCTGCCTCCCAACTTTCCCCAGAGGACGTCATACGACACTAAGTCTAACACCGTCTCGCCTTGGAGAGGTCGAGGAAGCAGGCGTACACCAGAGTATTGCGACCCGTGTAGTAATGGACAGTATGCTTTAGACTTAGAATAGCGCTTTCTGTAGACAATCCGGGCCTAAACCCGAACTGAGCGTCATTATTATTTGTTTAATTGAAAATAATAGATTACTATTTATATATTCATATATAAAATAATAGACTAATATTTGCCATATTTCAAAAGGGAAGCCGATAGGAATCGAGTTGTATGGAGCCTTCGCCACTGATACCTACTCATTCTAACACAAAAACAGAACTGGCCTATATGAACTACAGACGTCACGCATTCAAATATATTAAATAAGGTAGAACAGTTGACAATAATTTAATTGAAAATGTAACAACCTTGGACTGTTTGATGTTGTTCTTATTCTTGCATTTTAGTTTGTTATTCTTGCTTGATAAAATAACCAAAACCAGATTTCATGTCAAACTTTTATTAATAAAAATACATTTATCCCAAGTCTTTTCGTTGGATAAAAATTTGTGGCACGATCTAATTTTGTTAGTTCCAATTTGCTAAAAGAATAATTTATTTTATGGATCTCACATGTCTTAGGGTCAAAATTTATTTTCGCAATTCTATAAATTAGTCTAGGGATTAAAGTTTTGCAGAAGGATTTTTTAAAGTAACTTTCATAGATCGGATAATGTTGCCAGATTCCTCCAAGAATATCCCAATATGTTTTTCTTGACAGTGAAATTACTTTAATGATGTTATTACTGTTATACTACTGCTAAGATTGACGTCCACTTTTTTATCTTCTTCATAGGAATAACAAAGTTATCATTATTGCCCCGATCCAGACAGAATATAATAGAATAGAATTCATTATTGTAGACCAATAATTTAAACAGAACTGTTTTACAATATTGCTTAACCTATGGTTACAATCATGGTCTTATTGTTGATAGAGATAGCTTCCACACAACCTTTGTAGGGACTTTATGAACATAAAACAAAGAGGGGAGGAAAAGTCAGTTTACTTCAAATATAAATTAAATTAAAATAGATAAATATACAACGTGTAATTTAAAGGGTATATACATACCAAGTGCACGGCTTCTTTGGATGATAATAAACGATATGGCAAGGGTTTTCTAATCCTATGTGTACATGTGAGGAGCATATTAGAAATTTCAATACATTGATACCAGAGACCGAATTTTTCAAATTAAGAAGAACGAAGAGAATTATCGTTTTATTGGCAAGTGACGTGGAAAGTGATGACCCTCATAGTGTTGTGACACGTTTGTTATTACTGGTATTCAAGAAACATGAAACCAATAATTTGGGGGTCAATTCTGTGTCATTTATTTTGAGCTGAAACTTTGCATAGAGACTCCATACCAGATGTTGACTTCAGTCCTTTTGGATAGATAGAACGTGTAACGGAAACCCCATAGTCTCTATGCGCAGTTTCAGCAAAAAAATAAGTGACTCAAAGAATTGATACCAAATTATCGGTTTCATATGTTTCTTGAATACCAATCATAACAAACGTGTCACAGCACTACAAGGGCCAATAACTTTCACGTTACTTGCCAATAACGTGATAATTCTGTTCGTTCTTCTTAATTTGAAAGTTTCGGTCTCTGGTATCAATATATTGAAATTTCTAATAAGTTCCACACGTGTTGACATAGGATTACAAAACCCTTGCCATATCGTTTGTTATCATCCAAAGAAGCCGTGCACTTGGTATGTATATATCTTTAAATTACACGTTGTATAAATACAATAAATAAATAAGTGTATATAAATATTATGCGTAATGTCAAAGGGAGAGAAATACAAGGTATCGCCATAGGAGTCCAGATCCACCATAATAACAGCTAAATGATTACGTTATTAAAAAGGCAATCAAGTATAAAACTAACAAATAATTGTGTGTATGTATATGTTAAATGATGAATTATTTCAATGATTTATCATTGAAAATAAAAATATTCCAGGGTAAGTATTTCCCAGGGTTGCGGGAATGTTCTAACGATATAATGTAACGTAAGGGTAACTGAAGGAACGGAGTAAATTCTTAGTGAGTTCACGCTCCACCTCGAGCTAATCATATGATTTTCTCCCCGAAAAAAGACGGTGAGTATTTCCGTCTATTTTAAATATATTGAAACAGTTGTTGCTTATACCATTCAATTCAGGGCACACGCTGTTTATTTAATATTGTTAAAACTACGGAACGCGTTCAAATTTTGAGCTTTATTTAAAATTAATAACGCCCTTTCAATACGCAGTTTAATCGCGATTACGTTGTATCTATTTATATTTCAATATTGTTTAACATTATACGATTTGAGCGTTCATAAAATAGCATTTATTCTAGTACTCTCTTTAACAGTAAGGTAAAGGCGCCAATGAAGGCCCGCTTAATTTCAAAACCTCGTAAAATCTTGCAGATAAGTAAAGTAAAGAAAAAACATAATGGAAGTTGTAATATATTTATTTGAGAAACAAAATATGTAAAATAGTAGTACAGCTTTTGGCATTTTAACACAAATGTAAACACTTTTTTGAAACTTGGTATTGGGCTATCTTGGGAGGATGGTCGCTGAAGATGGCCCGAAAAATATTAATGAAAATATAATCATTATAAACACTTAAACACTTTTAACATAAAACACCAAAATAAAAACACATCCTTCTCATAACATTATTCATAAAAGGTAAATAACCAACAAAAAATTTAAATGTGGGCTATCTTAAATCTATCAAAATAAAAATCAACTATAAAATAAAAAAAAAACTACTGAATAAAATAAAATGTAACTTTGAAATCAACTTTGAAAGTAACTTTTCAAAAATTAAAATAAATTAGTTCTTTTTTCTGTTTATTTTTTTAAATGTCATTCGAATGGGTGGGCTATCTAAGGAATACTGAAAATTAACTTTGATGTCAATCAAAATATACTAAATTAATTAAAACAAATTAGACGCTACTGTCTTTAATTGAGTGTGTACACTCCCAAAAAATTAATCTGAAAAGAATCTCAAAAGTGAATTTACTTAATAGCTTAATCAGAACTTTAATTGCCTAAAAAAGGTACCTAATTCGAGATTTATTGCAATCCAACACAGTTTCCGAAACATGCGCAGACAAACTTAAAAAAAAACAAACACAAAAATATACTAATACTACATTTCAGTAATCCTAGAAAGGCCCGGGCTCTGTTCGGGAATTATATTATGGGCCATGATAGGAAATTACACCCGGGTTGGGTATAATCTCGTAAAAATACAAAAAAGGAAATAAAATAATAACACTCACCAGTCATTCGCTGATAAATAGATTAAATATGAATTTTCACAGTTTACAGCAAAGAGATTTGTTTTAAATTTGTTAATTTTCAAAAGAATTTAGATAATGGAGGTTATAAAATGTGCATCGTCTTGACATTACCGAGCAAACTGTCACCTGTCTTCAAAATGGCGATGCGCCGGTAATGAAACTGACTTGCACTATTGTCTTAGGTACTAGTAGCATAAACCCGCGAAATTTCAAATGTTTCGAATAATCATAAATGTATTTTTTTTAAAGTGGGCTATCCTAGGAGCCGGGCCATCTTCGGCGACACTACCTTATAGGTTACAGTATGGTATTTAAACTATTCCTCTATTTTTAAATAGACGAATGTTAATAATTAAAATTAGAAGTTCTAGAAAAATATACAACATATTGAGTTTAATAATTTCAATTACTAAAATAGCATTAAATCTATGTCTCGTGTTTGGCACAACAAACTGAAGTAATTCACGAAATATGCGTAATTAACTCATCAATAACTATTCGTAACTCTATCATAATAATTAAACTGATTGCACTACTATACAGACTCTGTTAGAGTCAAATGGGTACGTTAATGTTAATGGGTTGTAGGTTCTTCAAAATTTAAGAACTTTCTGACAGACTAGCACTGTACTTTACTTACATTAATTTGTATGTGTATAAATTAAAGTCCAGTGCAACCAAAATGAAAGAACAGGGACGTTTTTAGTTAGAAGAAATATGGTACTCCGTTTTGTACCACCCAGGGCGGGAGTAATAATTTAATAATTATCGTCCAAAAAATAGGTCCAGTTGCTTCTTCTCCAGATGCCAGTGCTATATTATCAAAATCAGTATATTTAAATTCAAATATCTTTATTTCGAGCCACATAGCTCATTATGTAATTATGGTTAGTAAACAATTATCTTAAAAAACTAGGGTTAGTACACAACACGATACGGAGACATACGCAATTGACAGCAGTGAACCATGTATGGACAGTCCACTCTATCCGCGACCATCTTTAGAACCCTGTTGGGACTAGCCATGACACGAGCCACCAACGATGCTGCACGTTTGCGCATTATTGTGTGAAAACAATCAACACGCACCGCTGCAAACATCCCTGACGCACTGCAACGCCATGGCAACCCCAACAGTTTTCTGAAGGCATTATTGAATTGGACACGGAGGGCCCCATAAGATGCCTGCAAATACCTCTCCCACAAGCTGCACGTGTAGAAGATGGCACAGAATGCTCTAAAGAGCGTCACCTTTACTTCTGCAGTACAACGTACAAACCTGCGGGCTATCGTATTCGCACGCACGGACAGAGCCCTCCGTTCCCTCTCTGTATCAGCATTGTCTTTGAGGTCAGTGGTGATCAAGTGACCGAGGTATTTAAATTGAGTCACTCGCTTCAGAGGAACACTGTTAAGCCGTATAGAAAGCACATCTTGATTATACTAGGTACCTGCCTCAAAAACAATAGATAGATAGATAGATAGATAGAATATACTTTATTGTACACCAAAATTTAAACACACCTATTTAACAATATTGCTTATTCTATGGTAACAATGGCGGTCTTATCGCTGAAAGCGATATCTTCCAGACAACCTTTGGAAGGACTTTAAAAACTTTAATTAAAGTGGGGAGGGCTAAATTAGTGTACTAACTACATTACTCATAAAAACAGAGAAACAAAAATTATTTAAATATTAAAATAAATAAATGTATATGCAAATATATATATATACATATAAATACAATATAATACATAAGTAATTAAATAATACAATACATATAA
This sequence comes from Tholera decimalis, assembly GCA_943138885.2. Taxonomy (NCBI): domain Eukaryota; kingdom Metazoa; phylum Arthropoda; class Insecta; order Lepidoptera; family Noctuidae; genus Tholera; species Tholera decimalis. The sequence goes on along the minus strand of OW964563.2, from coordinate 17,810,019 downwards.
TGTGTTCTTTAACATCAAGTGGAGAGAAAACAAAAGAATAGTCATAAATTGGAATGAAAATAATTAGCAACCGAGCTTTTAAAAGTAGCAAGTGACTGAGCTTGTCTTACTGACACCGGCAATGCATCCCACAAACGAATAGCTTGCACCGTAAACGATGAGCCATAGAATTTAGTGAAATGTGCAGGCATTGAAAGTCTCAAATTCTCCGAGACAAAGCCCTATCAATATAAATACCTAGGTCTTTTATTGAGTCACAGTAAGGTATAACAGCTCCATCAAAAACGATTTGAAGAAGGGTCACCCAGTTAATTTTGGAACGTAGCCTAGGGCTGCCAACAATAATGACTTGAGTCTTCGCAGGATTAACCCTCAAACCATGATTCAAATTCCAATCAGAAATACGCGCTAAGTCTTTATTCACAATCTTCACCGCCTCAGACAGTTCTTCAACGGGAGCTTGCGAATAAATTTGCAGATCGTCAGCATAAATGAGAGAAGATCATTTGAAATAGAATTTATAAATATGGCGAAAAGAAGAGGAGAGAGAACGTCCCCCTGTGGTACGCCAGCAGTAGTATTGCAGCATGAAGATGATGTAACTTCAATGCAAATACGTTGTCGGCGGCCACACAGGTAACTACGAAACCAATCAATTGCTGTTGGAGATATGTTAAGAGAGCAGAATATACCGAGCAGGACATCAAAATCGACAGTGTTAAAGGCGTTGCTGAAGTCCAGTAACGAAAGGACAGTCAACTTCCTATTATCCATACCTGATCTGATATCGTCAGTAATTTTAATTAGAGCTGTAGTAGTGCTATGTCCTGAACGAAACCCGGATTGGTATAAATTTAGGAGTTGGTTTTTACAAAGGAAGGCACTAAGTTGATTGTGGATAAGGCGTTCGAGGACTTTGGATAGTAACAGTAAAATGGAAATAGGGCGGAAATCAGAGAAAGAAACAGGATTAGACTTTTAGGGAGAGAAGTTATCTGAGCTTCTTTCCACAAAGATGGCAAAACACCTGAGGATACGGAATAATTGAGGACATGGCAAATGACAGGAAGAATTTCGTCCAGGATAGGGAGTATCATCTTACGGCTAATACAGTCATTACCAACGGCATTTGACGTTATAGATAGCATGCTCTTCTTAACATCACAACTGGTAAATTGATTAAAAATAAAAGGAGAATAACTGGGAGCGGGAAGAGAAGAAATATTATTTAGAGTATTGGTTTTAACAGCACCATTGAAGCTACAAGAGGTGGAAAAATGTTGATTGAGCGATTCAAGGTCTATATCCTTAGGAATAGACTCTTGACGTGACTTCCCAATTCCCATAGATCTAAGAAATTTCCAGACTTTAGCTGGATCACCGTTTTCAACGGACTTATGAATGTCCGCCACATTCATAAGTTGGGCATCCCCACAAACCAAGTTGCTGCGATTTCGGATAGCGACGTATTTTTCTCGACTTTCTCGACTAGGTCTGCACTTGAATTTAGACTTTGCTGCTGCCTTTCTTTGTAAAATTACTTTCACGTCATCTGTTAGCCACGGAGCAGGTAGATGCTTAATCTTTACCAAACGAACAGGTGCATGCACGTCATAAAACTTGTTAAGATTGGAATTGAGGAGGTTAACTTTGTCATCAATTGACTCTGCATGAACAAGATCAGACCAGTCAATATTGCTAGCATCTTCCCGAAGACTTTCCAAGTTCATTCCACCAAAACTGCCCTGAAGAATACTTTTGGGTTTTGACTTAGGAGGGCGAATTTTGTAGGAAACGTAAATTAAGTCATGGTAGGAGAAAGCGTCGCATGAACATTGCCCATGCTTAGCAACGTGTTATGTAGAAGAAACAAAAATGAGGTCAAGAAGCGAAGAAGTACAGTTAGGAAAATGATGAGTTGCGCTTAATGGAAGAAGAGATAAATTGCAAGATTGGGAGACAGATTGGAGTGCGGAAGAGCGCGAATCATTCTTGAGAAGGCAAGTGTTGAAATCTCCCATAACAATCGTTTGCCTGTAAGAAGGCACAAGGTTGACTAGAAGACTCTCAAAAGAAGAAAAATAATCGATACGCAGAGAGGGACAATAATAGACACCCAGCAAAACCTTCAAATGGTGTAATTCAAGTTCTAAAAAGAGATGCTCGCCAGCATTCGACGGTGGCGGCTGTGATGAAACATCAATAATAGAAAAAGGACTATTTGCACGCAAATAGATAGCAACACCACCACCCCCGCTGCTTGTGCGGTCATTCCTTATTAGTTTGAATCCGGGCAAGGAATAGGATGTAGATGGAAGACAAGGTTTCAGCCAGGATTCGGAAATGAGAATTGCATGGATGTCCTTATAGTCCAAACTCACAAGCATATCATGATAATGAGCCGGAATACTTTGAGCATTAATATTAATTAATTTCCGATGTTCCAAAAAATCTAAATGTAGTCCACATTTAGATTTTTTGGAACATCGGAAAATTGAGACTGAAGCGTGTCAGCAAGGTTTGGAATACTAGTGAAGCTGTCACTGCCACTGCTCGCAGATACGAAACTGTCATCATCACTATTACAAGCAATCATTTGAAAACACAATAAATTGTATATAAAATATGAATATAAATATAAATTAAATAAATTGAATATAAATATAAATACAAATTTAAACGGTCACTATTTAAAAGACTTAAAGTCCACCCGCCAGTTATGCGTTAACAGAAAAACTAAATAATATTAACTTATCAGAACCTTAATCAAAACTTATCAAATAATAGTGGGTCATTAGGGCACAAACTGAGCTTATACTTATAGCAACACAAAAACTTAAATAAATAAAAGACAAACAGAATTTTTGCTTAATGATTGCAATGAAAATTAAGTTGTTTCCATAGATAATTTATGCTTAACATGTTACAATTTGTACAACAATGTACTGACTTTTCTTGTCATTATACAATAAGCCATGTGTTGCCGCATAACTTTCACACATGGCTAATAACGTCCGAATACCACCGACTGACGTGCTGAGCAGCACCATATCGTCCGCGTAACTTAAATTATTGACACAGACACCATCAATATGACAACCGACATGATGACTGCTAAGCGCCTCAATCAGAGTATTCATATACAAATTAAAGAGGGACGGCAAGGTTAACCCCCTTGTCTCACTCCGCACTCTAATTGATATGGGTCCGATAAAACACCTGCCCACCGCACACTGTTGACCTGGCTTCCATACCAATGCTTAAAGATTCTTATAAACTCTTTAGGTAAGTTTGTAACTATAACTTTAATAAATGTCGTTTCCTTCAGGATAGTGTGACCTATCTAGGCTATATTATAGATAAACAAGGATTACGAGCTTGTCCAAAAAAAAACAGATGCTATTAAAAACGCGCCGCGGCCAACAAATGTAACCGAAGTTAAGCGATTTATAGGTCTCATTAACTATTATCGTAGTTTTGTCCCTAATGCATCTGCTAAGTTACACCCACTGCACGAATTATTGCGTAAGGGAGCACAATGGGAGTGGGACGAACGTCACGAACGTGCATTTAACAGTGTAAAGGTCGAATTATCATCGGAAAGGGTGCTAGCTCACTTTGATCCTGCAGCTCGGTTAGTGTTAACAGTGGATGCGGGACCGGCCGGTCTTGGCGCGGTGTTAGCGCAGCGAGACCGAAATCGCACGCGTCTCGAACGACCGCTAGCATTCGCCTCAAGGTCATTGTCCACAAGTGAAAGAAACTACAGTCAGATCCAGAAGGAGGCGACAGCCATTATTTTTCAGTCAAATATATTCATCAATATCTGTATGGCAGATCGGAACCGTTCATTCTTAAAACCGACCATCGTCCACTACTCTCCATATTCGAAAAAAAAAAACAGGTATTTCGGTCATGGCAGCATCGCGGCTACAGCGGTATGCGATAATATTGTCTGCATATAATTTTAACGTCGAGTATATTAAAAGTGAAAATAATGTCGCAGCGGATTATTTGTCGCGCTCGCCTTTACCTGGACCTGACTGTAGTACACAAGGCCAAGATGATCTGTCTTTTCTCAATTTCTTAGATGCTAACATCGCACCGCTAACCCTTAGTGACATAAAAACAGAAACATGTAAGGACGAAGTTTTACAAACAGTGACTCATTACGTGCAGAACGGTTGGCCGCGTAAAAGTAGTTGTAAATTGGTTTTGCCCTATTTTAACTGCAAAACAGATTTAGAGATTGAAAACGGTTGTATTTTCCGAGGACACAGAGTTGTGATACCTGCGGTATACAGAACAAGGTTATTGACAGAATTGCATACGGGTCATTTCGGCGTGGTAAAAACCAAGAGTGTAGCTCGTAGTAGGTTTTGGTGGCCATCGATCGATAAAGATATAGAGGAGTGGGTAGGCGCCTGCCACACGTGCGCCGGCACTCGAGCCGCGCCGCCGCGAGCGCCCCCCGCGCCCTGGCCGCGCGACAGCGCTCCATGGCAACGCTTGCACATTGACTACATGACCATAAATCAACATGGGTCATTCTACACAGACGGTGAAATTGTGTTCGCTTAAAAGATGTCCTAGCTGCTCAGTTTTTATTTCTTCTTAATAATTATTTTATAAACTTTGTGGCATTATCTAACAGTTTACATAGGAATTAAATTGATTATTATTATTATTACTTTATTTTTTTGTGGTACAGTACGTGATTGCTCACGTCCTGTCGAATGTTCGTAACGTAGGTTACAGGATTTAGGTGTATCTACAAATTATTTTAAAATATTCCATGCACATATCACATGAAAAACAAGTAGAGCATATAATAAAAAAAGCAGTCACTTAAATGTTAATAATTATTAAACCACATTTTTAACTTTATTCAACATTCTACAATGTTCGTAAAAAATAATCACTCCTGTAGAAATAAATGGCAAAAATGGTAAATTATTTATTTTTCAAGTTGCAATATTAATTTCTATCTCTGGCAACCCTTTATCGTGCTCTGTTTATATCAGTGTCAGCCAAATTTCGGCCAGTGATTACAGTGCCGAGAAAAATAAAGTTTCAACGGCGTTCTACAATAGTGTCAAAGTTGATACATCACCACTGTACTTAACTAACCAAAGCAAGTAAGTGATTTATGAATGTGATTTCCTTAAAGCTTTATTAATTAATCGGTCAATTACTGAAGTCAAGTAGATTATAATCCCATAACCTCAAATTTTGTGCAGGATACGTATTTTTATGTTAAAACTCACCTCTGTAGAACTCACTTCTGTCGATATAGCTTTCTACAGAAGTGATGTTTTTCTATAGACGTGATGGTTTGCGCTTAGGTTTATTAGATGTGATCTTTAATATGAAATATATACTGACAATATAACCTGACAAATGTAAAATGCTGTTTTTTTTGTGGTTTGATAATTTTATGCATTGTATCGCAATTTGATTGTCTTTACCGACAGGAGTGACTGGTTTTCTACGAAAGTGATGGCATGGCTTTTTCAAAATTTTTATTTACAGGTATGGCGGGTAAAAAGCGGTCTGAGAAAGAAAAAAAAGAACGATTAAGGGAGCAAAAGAGGGCATGGATACGAAAGAAGAGAGAAAACATGACTGAGGCTGAACTAGAAGAAAGACGTCAAAAAGATTGAGAGAGATACAAAAAAAAAGAAAGAAACTGGTAAAATAAAATCAATTAAAGAATATACACCAAGAATGCAAAAAGTGATCCGAAAAAGTTGGCGTGAGCGAGCAAAAACCCAACGCAATAAATTGAAACGGCTGAAAGCTACTGAGCAAAGAATTGTGAATGATGAGACTCCTCCTCCAAGTCCGACTTCACAAAGTTCAACAATATCTAGTAGAGCTTCCTTAGGCAGAAGACTTGCCGAAAGAAATAAGCGAAGACTAAAAATAGAAAACATGCATCTAAAGCAGCGAATTTTGCATTTAGAAAAATTATTGGCAAAAAAAAGGCTTAAGACAACCTCGTAATTTAACAACTGATGAACTACCAGAAACAATTGTGACGGGGCGTAAACGAAAAACAATAGAAAAAAAGAAGCAGTTCGCAAGTTTTTGGAAACAGATGATAGTAGTCGAATCACGTCTGAAAAAAAAGAGACTATTACAAAAAATAAAAAAAGGAAGCAAATTCGATTACTAAATGATACAATGCTTAATTTATATGAAAAGTTTAAGGAGGAAACTAAAATGAAAATATCTTATGCTCTTTTCTGCCGTCTTCGTCCATTTCGGGTGTTGGTACCAAACGCTAAAACAAACGCCAAAAGAAACACCTGTTTGTGTGTGATACACACAAATATGGAAATGATGGTGACAGCATTAAAAACAGCAGCTATTATTAAAGAAAATTCTGCAATCGGTTTGGTGAAAAGTATGTGCTGTGAAGGTAGTTTGAGGAGTGATTGCTTAGCTAGACAATGTAATCTCTGTAAAAATAAATCTATAAATCTAAATAACTATCCAAATGACATGTTGATTACATGTGAAAGGTGGGTTACAAAAAAAAATAACAACCACGATAAAAGTACAAGTGAAGCTGTGCCAAAAAACTGTCAAAGAATCTTTCTCTTCGAAAAGTCAAGTTTTTATCAAGATATTTTTAGAAGACAAATTACCGAAGTTTATTAAGCACCTTTTAAATATTATTTCTCAGCATAGATTTTTAACAAAGCTTAAAAATGATCTAACTGATGATGAAGCCTTGCTTCATATGGACTTCTCTGAGAATTATACGTACATTTTCTAATGTTTCAATGACTACTGTAAGATCTCACTGCTCAATTGATAGTGGTAGTTGTTCAGTAATTTCTTCCACTTGTTGAGCAAATAACACAGCCTGTCCATCAAAGCCCTTTTGTCCGAAACGGCCCCCTAGTTTTATTATTTTAATAAAAGACACAATCCTAGACACTAGCCTTAGTTCCACTTCAGACAACGCTATTAATTCTTCTGGAGGATCTGGAACTATTATTTGATTCCAGAATGCGTTTAGTGGAACTTTGTTTTGAGTTATATATTTTCCGCATCTATTGCAGGTGGTTATTCTTTCTGGTGTATTAGGCGGTAAGAGTGGAGTGGTGATGATCATTCCGACTTGATTTTTATACTGTGATTTTTTACAAATGTAACAGGTTTTGTCTGAAACCTCCGAAATGGCATTTTCAAACTCACCCTTGTCGGTTTCAAATAAAGTTCTGCGAGCTCGATAGATTCTAGATGTACGTAAGTTCATGGACTGAAGTCGTGATTGTCGAGTCGACGGGGACTCCAAATCACGTACTTGAGAGGCGTGAATACTCATCGTCTCAAGTCGTGATTGTCGAGTCGACGGGGATTCTAAATCACGTACTTGAGAGGCGTGAATACTCATCGTCTCAAGTCGTGATTGTCGAGTCGACGGGGACTCCAAATCACGTACTTGAGAGGCATGAATACTCATCGTCTCAAGTCGTAATTGTCGAGTCGACGGGGACTCCAAATCACGTACTTGAGAGGCGTGAATACTCATCGTGTTAAGTCGTGATTGCCTAGTCGACTGGGACTCTAGATCACGTACATAACAGGCATGATCTCTCTTCCACTGGAGTTGATTTTTTCTTGTAGTGGGACTTTCGCAGCTTCGTATTTGTGAAACGTAGTTCTTCGCTCGTTGTAAACGCATAACTTTCTTTTGAATAGTTTCCTTCTCACGAAGAGCTATACCTCATTTTTTTTGCAACCAAACGTTTTTCCAATGTAGACTGTACAGACTGTGTTTGTCTATGATTTTTTTGGTACTCTTTGTCTTTTAGTTTTCTACTATCAGTCATTTCCTGTGTTTCTTTTTTTCGCGCCACAGAAACGCGCGTCGCTTTTTTCGTTTTCTTTAATAAGCCCATAATGTTTGAAAATTTAATTTAATATCGAAGTAGGATAGGATTGTTGTGGTTGCTTCCCTGCGTTACCGGGTACACAACGACACAACGATTAGTAGATACACACGCAATATAACAACATAAGCCCGAAGGCATGTAGTGTAGAGGTCATTAATATGGGAGTTTCGGCCAGTTTTCTGTTTCTGCATTCACCACGTGGAGGTACTCCCAGCTTATGTTATTATTTCGATATAGTTGCACACAAAGTCTTACCTGCTAGAGGACGCTAAATTGAATTTTGTCATGTACCAGTAAAGTCCTTTCAAATGATACTAAACAGGGTACCTATATTTATAATTTGTGACATGATTTTTTTGACCGCTTGAGGGCGCCACATTGAATGTTGATGATATTTTATATGAGTACAAGTGAAGTCCTTTATCCCTTATATTTATCCTTATCTTAATGTTTTTTAATACATGACGTTTTGTCCACTAGAGGGCGCTACGTTAAATTTAAGCAATATTTTTGATAAGTACAAGATAAGTACAAGTACCTTTCAAATGATACCAAATACGGTGTATCTATCTTATTTTTATATTTTAACACATGACTTTTTGTCCGCTAGAGGGCACCATGTTAAATTTTAGCAATATTTTTATAAGTTCAAGTGAAGCCCTTTCATATGATACCAAACACGGTGTATCTATTTTACTTTTTACTCATGACTTTTTGACCGCAAGAGGGCGCCACGTTAAATTTAAGCAATATTTTTGATAAGTACAAGTGAAGCCCTTTTAAATGATACCAAACACGGTGTATCTATCTTATTTTTATTTTTTACACATGAATTTTTGTCCGCTAGAGGGCGCCACGTTAAATTTAAGCAATATTTTGGAAATGTGCATGTGACGCCCTTTCAAATGATATCAATCACAATGTGTTTATCTTATTTTTATTTTGTAACACAACACTTTTTGGGCGCTAGAGGGCGCCACATTGAGTTTTGTGACACGTCACATTGCCTATGTTCAGCGGACGGTCAAGACGGTTCTAACGATACCTCATTTGTTGAGTTCCGATAAGTAGCTTTGGAGCTATGAGGGAACAGATGAACATACACACATCCATACATACATACATACATACATACATGTATACATACATAGCCTGTCAAAATCATAACCCTCCTTTGGCTTTGCCGTAGTCGGGTAAAAATGTACAATTATTTCTCATCATTTTAATGACTGATCTCTGATTTTATTTTTTAGAAGATAATTACATAATAACTCTATACAATAACACAATAAGAAGCTGATTTGGTGAATTTTAAAAAGTATTTTATTTTTTTATCACTCAGTAGAATTACCCACATGTATATTTGATCGTCGTAGATTCATATAGTAAATGGTTGGAGTGTTTACATATGAGTTGCGGTACTTCAAGTCGGGCGCTTATAACTAAATTAAAAGAATTGTTTTCTAGGTTTGGTATACCGAGCGTCATAGTATCCGATAATGATGTAAAAATTAAATCGAATGAATTTAAAGATTTTTGTAAAATGAACGGCATCCGATATGAAACATCTCCTATTTATCACCCTTCTAGTAACGGACAGGCTGAAAATTCAGTTAAAACATGTAAGAAAATGATAAAATGTATTGTTAGCTCCAACAGTCAACAAAATGTAATTAACGAAAAGCTATTAGGATTTTTATTTGATTATCGGAACACACCACATTGTGCAACGGGTGAATGCCCAGCAAAGCTTATGTTTAGCCGAAATATAAAATCTAGATTGGACCTATTATTAAAAGATAATCATAACAATAATGAAAATAATGATAATTTACAAACTAAAAGAACATTCATCATTGGAGACAGGGTATGGTTAAAATGGTATATAGCTAGAAAAGAGATGGATTTTAGGTAAAATAATTAAATTGATAGGTAATCGCATGTTCGAGATATTTGTTAACGATCATAATGTAACCTGTAAAAGACACATTGATCAGATAAGGAAATATACAGGTGCAATCAGTACTGCAAGCGAGACGAGCGGCGCACGTGCTGATGTTGTAAGCCCTTCACCGCCAGCTACCGCGCCCGCGCACTCGCCGCAAACAGTACCTGCCGTAATTGAATCGCAGGCTGTAGAAGGCGACTCAAATGATGTCGAGGAGGAGGATGAGTGGGCTGAGGCTCAAAGCGATCTTGAAGAGGCCAACGAGCATAATATTGCTGACACTAATTTAGAAGTAGTCAAGGATCGATGCGATCGCTCTCTAGAGCCACAGCCAACAAGACTGACTCGTAGTTGTAGACGTAAGGTTAATTATAAGGTTTAAATTATTGTACGTAGGGAGCGCGATGTGGATCGGCCGACTGTGTCAGCTGTGTTATAGTTTGTATTTAATTAAGTAAGATTAATATTTAATGTTTAAGTCTTTACTTTTATAATAGTGTCGGAGGAGTGATGTGTATGCTTAGTTATATGTGTGTGCGTGCTTGCAACGCCATCTTGTATAAATGATTTCGCCAGTATTAAACTAGTATCTAACAGCAACGGTGGTTTTATTTGGTAACCGACAGATCAACCTGACAGTCTGTTTAAGACACAGAGCTGCACTTTCTGTAGAAAGTCTTGGCCGAAAACCAAACTGATTGTCGTGCAGCATAAGACGTTTGTTTAGCTGTGTATTAAGCAGACCATCAAGCACTTTAACGACTGTGGTCGCTAGAGAAATAGGTCTGTAGTTCCTCTTGTCTGAAAGGTCACCTGTTTTGGTCTTAACAATTGGAACCAGTATCGTCTTCATTAAGTCGGGAGGCAGATATGAATGACCAATACATAAATTGTACAGCAGCGCCATATTGTAAATGCTCGATGCTGATCCCGTCATGACCAGGGGACTTACCTCTAGTCGTAGACCTGATGACCTCAGCCTTATCTTTGGCACTGAATCGTGTGCCCACATCACCATAACAAGGATCAGCATTCAGCATCACACTAGAGCTCCCTAGGGGTGATTTTAATAGAAAGTGATCTTTGAACATGTTGGCAATATCCTTTCTCTCACTCACTCCATTCACACTAACAGGCAGGCCAGGCCGAATATTCATTTTATTGGTGCTCTTCCAGAAACTACAAAAATCACGCTTTGAGTGCTTCGATGCTATTATGTCCATCTTAATTTGTTCTTCGTGGGTTTGACACCATTTAAGTCTCGACTTGAAAAAAGCCCTACTCTCCCGTACCTCATCATACATTGGGCCCGATGATGGTTTCCCACTCGACGACCATTCTTGAAACTTCTGCCTAGCCAGCCTGTGCGCGCAACTGACGTGCTAATTCCACCCTGTGATGTGAGACTTTCTCCTACGGTTAACACATTTATTTGCCGCACTAAGAACCGATGACTCACAGAGTGCACAAATAATATCAGAATACAGCTTATCAATAACATTCCTATGAGCGGAGTTACTACAAAAGATATCACCACAAAGAGTTATTTCCACAGGAAAATCAATTAGTTTTAATCTATTGTGACACTCGGTGGAATACATACCAATTTGCTCCTTGGTTCTTTCCCCCCAAACAATTTTATTGTGAGCAAACACATTATCAGGGATCCTAGGCGTTAACAAATTAAATTTACATTCTAACAATGTTGGTAAGTTTTTGGCCGGTGAACAACAAGCTAACCTTTTCTGAAGGAACAAAGTCGATCAAAATATTACAAGAAATATGCTCACAATGTTGGATGCTATTTTTTCTTGTATTTTTAATTAAGTAATATAAGTAATAAGTTTATTATCAGAAAGGTGAGTACAAAATCATCTATCTTATTCAAAAAACAGTATAAAAATGTTAGTCCCTTAAAAGATAGAGTAAACGATGATGTCCGTGCTAGTATAAACTGTGTGACGGACATCAGCGCCTTCCTCAGGTCATTCCGCTTCCGACGCTCGCCCGCGACGCTCGTACCGCTCCGCGCTCTCGATCGTTCCGTGCCTGAGTCATCGCTACGCTTCGTCACGCTCGCCGTGACGTCACTCGTAGTCGCCGACTACGATGCTTGGTCCGGATCCGCCTTTTTCGAGGCGGTGAAGGATATCCTGTTTCTATAACAGAGTATCGTCAAAAACAATTTGGTTTGGCCCCTTCAGGGTAAAACCACAGTTTCGTGGTCCTTGGTTGGAAACCTCACGGTGTCAACAATACCAAGGGGGTGCTGACCCGACGCACCCGCTGATCCCCTTCAGGGTGAAGCAGTAAATTGGAGTCGAGTGCTAGGTTTTGGCCTTGGGGGATCTCCTAGTCAAACCTAGTTACTGAGTTTCCTTTTCAGCTACACACCTAGTGTCGATTGGGTGTGTCTACCCCTTCGCACTAGACCCAATAGGGCCCGGTTCGCACAATAAGACTGGCGACCGGTTACAAGCTTAGGGCTCACCATTAGGTACTCACCTCCCAGTCTCTACCCGACTGGGAGGGTTACACATCCCCGGACCCATCCATCCGGGGAGTTAGGCCAGTTAGGCTTTAAATAGGCCCCCCGCGGGAGAGAAATCTCCAAAATTTCCCCATTCAATTTTGATCCAATTGCCAATCATGGCGAACTCCAATATTTTGGAGATTCTGTTAGAAATCCTTAGGGAAAACCCTACTATTTCCGCCAAATATGGCGGAAAAATCCAGCGTGAAATCGCTAATTGTCCCCCGGCTACCGAAGCCAACGTCGCTGATTTTAGTGACGCGCTTGACAGCCCATTATCTCCCCCGCTTGCCGATCAAGGCATCCCGGTAGGTCAGTTCACGGAAGTATTTATTAACTCCGATCCCATTGTTCGTCAAACAACGAACGACTTCCAGGTAGATAGCCCTTTATTGCCCCCGCCCGCCGACAAAGTCGTGCCGATCGCCCGATTCCCGAAATCACCCATTGTTTCCGGCCCACCTGCTAATCCCATTGTTCCTAAAACAATGGACGCCGCGCAGGTGTGCGCTGCACCTGAATTCCGTGAAATGGACACCACCGAACCTGTGTCCAATAACAACTCTGACAATGATTTGTCATCATGCCCCTCGTCCTCGGAAGACGACTTTCAAGTCGTCACCGGTGGCAAGAGGAAGAAAGGGAAAACCTCCCAGGCCAGCAAGGCCAAAAAGACCACCGCGTCGCCCCCGTCCCCAACTCAAACGCCCGTTCGACCCGCTAGCCCCGCCCCAACTACCTCTGCTCGAGCGCAGAATAGTCGTCCCGCCAGCCCGATAGCCCAAACTTCCTCAGCCCAAAGGAAGCAACGCCCTCCGCCCCCCTTTTACATCCAGGACAAGGGTAAATGGACTGATGTGTCCAAGATGTGTGTTGATCGAAAGATCAACTACACAAACGCCCGTGCCTGCCAAAATGGCATTAAAGTCACCGTCCCTACGTCGAACGACTATAGGGAACTATATCGCGCCCTCCGTGAAAGGAATATTTCCTTTCACACTTTCTCCTTCCCCGAGGACACGCCCACTCGTGTTATTATTAAACGTGTCCCTAAAGAAATCCTAGTACAGGATATTAAAGACGACCTTGCCGATCAAGGTATACCAGTGATCGCCGTCCATCGCTTACATAAAGCGAGAGGCGGTGAATTGTACGACATGGTTCTTGTCATTTGTGAACCAACCGAAGGTCATCACCCAATATTTAAGATTAAGTCTATTTGCTCCCTATCCGGTATCTCAATAGAAAAGCCCTACAAAACCGCAACAGTGGGACAATGCCACCGTTGCCAACTGTATGGCCATGCGCAGAGCAACTGCTATGCGACTCCCAGATGCGTCAAGTGTCTGGGCGAGCATAGCACTGCGGACTGCCCACGGCCTAAAGACCGAACCCTCTGTTCGGAACCACCCAGCTGCGTTCTCTGCGGCCAGACCGGTCACCCGGCAAACTACCGCGGCTGTCCCAAAGCCCCCAAACTCGCTCCTAAATTAGCGAAGCGCGCCAACGCCCGCCAACAGAGAGAGGCACCTTCTTCTCAAATTCCCCAACGTCTCGCTCCTCAGAGACCGTCCCCGTGGAACAGGCTAAACCACGAAAAAGCCTTTCCCTCCTTGGCCCCTGCCAAACCTTTGCAGGCACTGATGGATATACCCATCGCAGCGCAGATCCTGCCTATAGCCGTGGCTACAGAGCCCACAGCCAGTCACAAACCCGCGCCTCAAACCACTGCTGCTCCTGCAGTCAAACAACCGCCCAATCCCTCACCCGTCGCGCATGGCGAGGCTTGCGCCCAGACTATACTGCGCCATTATAGGTTATTTATGACCCGCCAAGCCAGATCTCTCCGCGATGCCCTTCTGGCTGCCGAACAGCAGAATAACGGCAAAATTACGACGGCAATGTACAGCCAAATATTCAGCACACACAGTGATGTGGTGCTAGGTCTCGACCAGATGGATGCGATGGACTGATCCAATGGATTCCCAACGCACAAACCACACTAGGCCTCGATCCCTCAAATTAGGTTTTTTCAACGCCAATGGAATTTTCAACCAACACGCCGAAATAACTAAATTCCTCCGCGACCACCAATTAGACGTCCTCCTTATACAGGAGACCCTTTTGAAACCCCACCGCGCTGATCCCAAAATTGCGAATTACCGTCTAGTTCGCAATGACAGAACACGTTGCCACGGCGGCGGTACCCTTATTTATTATAGAAAGGAGTTATACTGCATCCCTCTGACCCCACCCGCGCCTCTCTCTCACCTAGAGTACTCTGCCTGTCGACTAGGCATGACTGGTCATCCTCCGATAACCATCATCTCTGCCTACCATCCCCCACCATCGGTCGCGTCTCTTGCTTCAGACGATCCTATCGCGCTCACCAGCGATCTCACGACTCTCTTCGGCCTGAGTGACTCCGTCTTACTAGCGGGAGATCTCAACGCCAAACACCCCGCTTGGAACAGCAACACGACAAATGCCAGAGGCAGAATCGTGTATAACCTAGGCGCGACCCTAAACTACGACGTCATCGCTCCGATGACTCCCACCCACTACCCACACGACCCCAACCATAACCCCGATGTCCTCGATGTGGCGCTCCTAAAGAATGTAAACCTCCGTTTACACTCCATAGAAGCGCTTCACGAGCTCAACTCGGATCACCGTCCCGTTATCCTACACCTAGGTTCCCGCTCGGGTAACCATGATCCTACCCAACCTCCTCCGACCCAATTGATCACCGACTGGAGGAAAGTAAGTGAAAAACTGAAATCCACCACGTCGCCTCAATTGGACACCATTCCTGACCACATAGTCTCAGTCGCTGACACGACGGCGGCGATCGACTCGCTTACAAATCACGTACAATCCGTCCTGAACGATTGTTCAAGGGAAGTTCCTGTAGTGGAAGACCACCGCTGGAAACTCCCGGACGATGTACGGAATCTGATAACCGAGAAGAACGCAGCCATCCGTGCGTACAGCGCTTTTCCCTGCGCCGCAAACAAAGCTCACATGCGCAACTTACAGCGTGCTGTAAGGAAACGCATTACCGAGCAGCGTAATGCGAGCTGGGACAAGATGCTGAGCGAACTTGAGCCCACCCATCCACTGAAGAGGCCACAATGCCTCCTCTCATTCGTCCCGATAAGAGTGTCGCCTTCGATAACTCTGAAAAAGCGGAATGCCTAGCCGACAGCCTAGAGTCCCAGTGTTCTCCCAGCTCTCAACCAGTAGACCAAGCCCACCTCGATATGGTGAACGCCGAGGTCGAACGTAGAACTTCCCTTCCGCCCGTCGAAGATCCCGATAATCCACTGGCCCCCATCACTCCTGATGAGGTCCAGGATATCATTAAAAGTCTCCAACCGCGAAAAGCCCCTGGCTCCGACGGCATCACCAATAGGGTTTTCAAACTTTTCCCCGCCCAGCTTATAGTGCTAATGACTGCCATCTTCAATGGTGCATTGAGCAATAATATGTTCCCCGCAACCTGGAAACAGGCCACCGTCATAGGTATTCCCAAACCAGGCAAGCCCAAGTCTGACCCGTCTAGCTACCGTCCCATTAGCTTACTCAACATCCTTGGTAAAATCTATGAAAGGCTTATATATAAGCGGCTCAAAGATTTTGCCGAAGCAAAGAGTCTTATACCCAATGAGCAGTTTGGATTTAGAACCGAACACTCATGTATCCAACAAGTCCACCGCATCATAGAACACGTCAGCGCCGGCTTCCAACGGGGCGCAATAACGGGAGCCTTATTCTTCGACATAGCGAAAGCGTTCGACAATGTCTGGCACAATGGCTTAATCTATAAGCTATACCAACTCGGCGTGCCTGACCGTCTCGTGCTCATCCTACGGGACTTTTTATCGAATCGCACTTTTCGTTACCGAATTGAGGGGGAGCTTTCCTCCCCGCATCCCATTCGCGCAGGAGTTCCTCAAGGCTCCGTACTATCCCCCCTCGTTTTCACGCTATTCACTAGCGATATCCCCAAGCATAAAAATACTCAGCTAGCCCTATTTGCCGACGATACGGCTATCTATTATACCGGTCTTAAACCCGATGCCATCGCTCGCACTCTCCAAACTTCCGCAAACACTCTGGCCAAGTGGTTCCGGAAATGGAGAATCGAAGTCAATCCAGACAAAAGCCAGGCAGTCCTCTTTTCTAAGCCGCGGATAAACCCACCCTCCCCCCGTCCGATTACCATGTACGGCAAGCCGATCCCCTGGGAAAAGCAAGCCAAATACTTAGGCGTGGTCCTCGATAAACACCTTTCCTTCGCTGAGCACATAAAGCAGGCACGTTCGCGCGCCGCTTTCGCTCTAGGTAGGCTCCACTTCATTCTTAGCTCCCGCAGCAAGTTATCACTCAGGTGCAAGCTGCGTATTTTCACCGCGGTCATCCGTCCCATCATGACCTACGCCTGCGTTGTTTTCGCACACGCAAAGCCCTACCTCCTCCACAAGATGCAGACCCTTCAAAACCGATTCCTCCGTAGAGTCACGGGAGCCCCCTTTTATGTTCGAAATGAGCTTCTTCACGTAGACCTCAAGATGCCCACCATCCAGCAGTTCATGAAACGTGTCTCCAAGCGTTTCTTTGATACTGCAATCCAACATAGGAATCCCCTTATCGTATCGGCCGCCCAATACGAACCCTCGCGTATCTCTAAGATTCGCTGACCAAGGCACACCCTTGTCACTCCCGATGACGCAATCACCCTGCTCCAAGAGAGCCGTAGGGAAACAAGTACAGTGGCACACAAAAACAAAAACCGACCGTCCTTCCGTCCTCGCCGCCGAGGCCCGCCGCGACGTCCCCATAATAGTCCGCCCCGACCCTTGCCAGAGCCAGCCCGCGACGCTGAGCCAGTAGCTTTAAATTCCCTTATTAATAATAAAAATGATATGATCCAGCCTGTCCCTAGCTGCCCTCCCACTGCGACGCCCTAAGCCGAGGTCCGTACCCCACAGGGGGTGCCCTTAGCGTGTAGTCGCCTAGTTTGTAAGTTTTCTAATAAGCCCTGGCTGGAGGCTTTAATTAATTAATTAATTAAGGCAACCACAGGCAAGCCCGGTTAAGCAGCCGACAACCTCAGAGGTTGACCTGCGAGATGCCACACACAAAAAAAAAAAAAAAAATCAGCGCCTTCCTCTTACAGATTAAAACAACAAAAATTAACATAATTATTTGCAATATAAATAACTACAAGATTCTGATGCGTGTTGATTAAAAATTAGTAGAATATAAATTTAACATAATAAAAATTGCACAATACTTATACTTCAATATAACATTATTTGATTTATTGAAATTGATAGTAATAATATTTTTAATTATAATTTGATTTAATGAAATTGATAACAATAATTATATAAAATAGAATTAGATTTAATGAATTTGATAACAATTATTATATAACATTAAAAAAATAAAATTAAGGCTAAGTTAAAGGCATGCAAGGAAATACTTTTAAGTGAAGGTCAGTTTATAATATTTATTTTGAAATAGCACATAGTACATTATATATTTCTGTTGAATAGTCTTTCAGTTTCGTCGTATGTAAGACCCTGAAGATATTCACTTACAACTCTCTTACATTTATATTTCGGCAAGGAATATATTTTGCAAACTTTATTGAGCGCATTATAAAGGCGACCACTCAAGTTCGGAAAGTGTCGACTTGCTAGAGCAGTATTGGCTTTCATAGAAGTGCAAACCATGTCTTTACGACGTTTATGTGTAAATAGTTCAGGATCATAACTCAGTGAGGAATGAGTACGTAGGACTATATGGAGTGCACAAAGTTGCCTGACGGTAAGCACAAATAAATCCCTGTATAGCTGGATTGTAGAATAACGGAAGGGTTTGTGTAGCATCACCTTCAACACTGCTCTCTGTGCCCTTTCAAGACGAAGCATAAGAGTTTTATATGTTCCGCCCCAAACAGGGATGCAATAGGTCAGAATTGACTGCGCTAAAGCAAAATAAGTGGTTTTCAGCAATGGGGTAGTGACCACGGCTCTAAGCTTCTTCATTGGGAACATAAGCTTACGTACACGAGATACCGTAACGTCAATGTGTTTGTTCCAGCTTAGAGTACAGTCAATGTACACCCCTAGATACTTTACGCAAGATGTTCTATTAATGGCAGGGCAATCGCATGTGTTAGACGCAGGAAGGGAGCATCTATGAGCCTTTATATGCAGCACATTAGGTTGCGTAGATGAGTTGGCTGAAAAGGTGACGTAATGTGTTTTTGAAACATTCAATGTGAGAAGATTACAGGAGAGTTAATCCATCACAACACCAAGTGCATATTCAGCCGAACGGTGAGCAGAGGCCCAGGTATCCCCACTTATAATAAGTGCCGTGTCATCTGCATATACAAGAATCTTGCAGTCAGGTATAGAGAGTTGGCATAGCCTGTTGACATACACAAGAAAGAGAGTAGGACCCAGCCAGCACACTGCCCTGTGGAACTCCGAAAAATAAGTCCTCTTCATTGCTAGTATAGCTCTCAAGCCTGACTCGTTGGCTACGCTCAGAGAGATAGTCACGAAAAATATTCAGAGCAGTATCTCTTATTCCCAGTGTCTCCAGTGCTTGTAAAAGGATGGAGGTAGAGACCGTGTCAAAAGCCTTGGCCAAATCTAGAAATATACCTATGGTTTTCTTCTTCATGTCAAGATTCTTTGCAATGTGATTTGATAGCTCAAGCACAGCATCTTCTGTTGATTTTCCTTTCCTGAAGCCATATTGGTTAGGAGCTATCGCATCATTGTGATCTAAATACTTAAGAAGTCTCTTATTTAGGATTTTTTCAAGAATCTTTGAAAGAGTTGTAAGAACTATAGGCCTATAGCTTTCAACACGATCCCTTTCCCCACCCTTAAATATTGGTGTAACTAAAGCCTTTTTGAAAGACTTTGGGAAAATGCCATGTGTCAAACCCAGATTGCATACATGAGTGATGGGAGGGATGAGAACATGCTTAGCAGCTTTAATAACTGAAGCAGGTATGCCATCATATCCAACTGCACAGTTATATTTTAATTCCGAGATTATACTGTTTATCTCACCAAAGTCAGTTTCGAGCAAAACAAATGAATTGCCTTGTGGGTTGGACATGGAACTAAAAACAAAGTTATTACTGGTTGGATGTTGAGCTTGCTGTATCTTGTGAGCGAGACTACCTCCAACATTCGCGAAGTAATTATTTATAGCATTAACAGTGGAATCCGGATCCTTACAGACCTTAAGAAGATCCCTCGAATTGCTTGTGGGTGTGGTGTGTTTGTAAATGATGGATTTTATGATATCCCAAGTCGCTTTGGGATCGCCACTGGCTTTTTGAAGCTGTTGCTGTTCGTAATTGCACTTAATGGTCTTGAGCAAGTTGTTGCAGTAGTTTCGATATCTTGAATACGTCAGTTTAACTATCTGATTCTCAGGATCCTGCTTTGATTTCAAATGCAACTTGTCACGATTACGTATGCATCTCAAAAGGCCAGGGGTGATCCATGGCTTAATAATTCGCTTCCTATGTGAGACTTTCTTTAATTTGCTGTTTTCAGTAATAGACTCAGATAAAATAGAGATAAGAAGTTCAGCGCTTTGATTGGGGTCTGTACTATTTGAAATGCTAGAGAAGTCCGATTCTTCCAAGTAATTAATGACACCTGGAAAGTTAATTTGGCGTATCAAGCTTTTAGGTTTCTCAACCAAAGAGACAGTCTCAAGACAAAATAAGACAGGGGCATGGTCAGTACAGAATGAGTCTAAAACCAGCGCTGTTGAACATTTGTCTGATTTTAGAAATACATTGTCCAGGCAGTTATCTATACGTGTTAGGAACAGGTGGGCTGGCAGAAGCCCATGAAATGCCATTACATTTAAATACTCATCAGAGTTCGAGTCAGTATTTCCTGGACGAATATTAATGTTCAAGTCTCCAATCACTGCAACCGTTTTTACCGATGTAAGGGAACTCAGTACATCATTCAGGGAGCTAACGAAATTCTCAATATTCCTGACTGAAGGTGATCTATAGATTGCAACAATCACTGTGTCTGGGTCTAGCATCAAAGTGAGACAGTTTGCATCCTGAAACAGGGGCTCGGCAATCCTATAATCCAACTCAGAACGAATGTAGATTAATATACCGTCATTTTGGTTTGTAAAAGCAGACTTTGCGGAGTAAAATCCCTCTAAAATAGGAATTTCAGTAGCTTTACTCAACCAGCACTCTGAGAGAATAACAATATCACACTTAACATCCATGGAGTGAAGAAGAACATTTAGGCCGTCAAAGTTCCGGTTTACACTTCGAATGTTTACATGCAATGTATTCAGTGTTTTTTTATAGGATTGTAGATTCTGCAAACACTGGTCTGGCGAACACATAAATGATTGAGACACGTTATAGGATTCTACGGAATCCATAAACTTGTTTAAGCTATCCATTAGCGCAGTAGAAACATAATTAAGGTGCTTGTAAAAGGTCCAAGGTTTCGTCTTTGACAGCCATTTTGGTTAAAATTTTGTAGTATCGTTGCTGTATCAAGTTTTTCATAACTGTACCTATGCGTGACGGGGATATAAGTGGGTCTAAGAAGAGTAAGACGTAAGCAAAATATCTGTGATTGGGTTATAAAAGTGCTATAAAAGTATTTTCGTGTAAAAATATTAATAAAGGTAAAGCATGCATATTCTAAAACTATAATTTTAACAATTAAAACAGGTAAAAAATAAAAAAATATTGTTGAGAAATAGTCAGTCTTCTACTTTTAGGCTCTTTAAGTCAGATTCATTGTTAATGCAATGAGCAGTTTGACCTTCCTTCTTTCGTATAAAAACCTTACCATGGGCCGTCCAGCAGAAGGAGTACCCATTGGTTTTAGAAAAATCTCTGGCTAAAAAGAACAGGCGTTTTGCCCTGGAAGTTAGATGTTCAGATATGTAGACAGGGACATCCGGACCTTTTATATGCAGTTTAGCGGTTGAGAACTTGTTGTTTTTGTTGGTTCGATTATATGATTTTATAGATTTAATTACTTTCTCCTTTGTGATTACTGTCGTAAAGTTGACTATAATGGGTTTATTTACTTCATTTTTTATATTTAATCGGTATACATCACGTATGTCTGAGATGTTTATTGAGACGTTTAAGGAATTACCAGTGTCAGTAACAATCTTTGATAGGTCTTCTTTTGTTTCTTTTAACTTAGCTGGTATGTTCCTTAGTTCCAGGCAAGAAGATCTTTGAACTCTTTCCAAGTTTTCAACCTTTTCTTCCAGTATCTGGATGTACGCTAAGTTTTCTCTACGCTCCGACGTTAGTTTATTAAATTCCTTCAAAAGATCCTTCAAGAGATTACTTATGTGTTTAATCGTTACTGCCTTGTAGGGGCTGAATGTTATAAATATCTTGTCTAATCTTTACTGTAGAATCAACCCTGCAATTTAATATCCATTATATGTACATTATATTGAGTTAAATTACACTATTGATATTATTAATTGATGTTAGTATTTACCCCGATCATGTCATAGTTAAGTTTTTTTATCAAAAATGTCACAATATGACGCGTCAGGGTTTAAAACAAAAGTGAACAGGCATGTTCTTAGCTCGCTCATCTCATAGTAGACCTCATCTATCATTTACCATAAGGCGAAATCGAGGTCAAGAGGGGGCTCATCCCATATAAAAAAACATATTTAAAAACTATACACGTAAACCTTCTCCGTCTTTTTTATAGCGTGGTTTGAATGAAGTGAGAAAAAATATAAACTGAAGTGGACAGTGACTTTGTGTAATAATGTATAATTAAGAGATATCATAATGAATTTGGGATGAGGCCCTAGAAGCTTAGCATTGTAATCATGGTTAAGCGATAAAGCGGTCGACGAAGGCGAAGATAGCAGTACGAGCTAGACACATACTGAAAAGTCAGGCTCGTAGTGGCAAAGATAGAGAGAATTGTGTTGAAAAGGGTGAGGGGAGGCTTTTGCCATGCAGTAGGACAAAATAGCCTAGATTGATATCCATCATGATTTTCTTGACAGGATTCATCAAAAAGCTTCATTTAAGGTGAGTAAGTTAAGATGCATAGTTAGACAGACAGGTTCATAGATTTTGAATGACCTCTAAATTTTGCAAGACGATGGATGCATGATGATTATTATGGGAGATAAAACACACTATTCGGTAATGTTACTTAAAGTTAGTTTTAAAACTAGGATAATACACATCTTTTATTGAGCTACGGAATTTAAAACTTTTCCATGTGAGCTTTAAGAAAATAGCATAATTTAAAGTGGTTTTCTTTACTCATCAAAATTTAAATATATAAAACTACATCATCTTTTCATAAAACGTGTTCACATATAAGTTGTGCGAGGTATCAAAAAACCGTAAAATTTATAACCGTAAATATCCTGATGCCACACACGAATACGAATAATAGGTAACATCACTAGCCTGAAAATAAAAACATGGAGATGACAATAAAACTCGTAATAGTACACAACGTAGTCTCATAAAACCGTAGAGTTGCTTTGTTTACAGCTTTTCGACAAAATGAAAGTATGAAGTAATTTTACGGCTGACATCTTTTATGATGGCAGCTATCACAACAAACTTGAAAATT
Source organism: Tholera decimalis (assembly GCA_943138885.2). NCBI lineage: Eukaryota > Metazoa > Arthropoda > Insecta > Lepidoptera > Noctuidae > Tholera > Tholera decimalis. The sequence continues at coordinate 17,786,955 of OW964563.2, read as the reverse complement.
TGTTGAGGAGCGAAGGAAGAATACTACGGAAGATCATACATTGGAGCAGCAGGAAGGAAGTTGTGCCATTTATGCATGTCCCTTTAAGTCACCTGTATTTCATGTTCAATACAAAATAAGTAAGTTATATACGGGTTGCCTGATAGCAGCTACGAAGCTTGTTTTGGATGTTATACGAAAATTAGAAAGGAAATAACATAAAAATAACTAAAACACTGTTTAATTATAAAAAATGCTCACGTTTCATCAAAAATCCGATTAAATAAAGCAACTGAATTCTTCTCTAGTTTTAATAGTGACTACGACATTCTCTATCTATGATATAAATTTTATATAACTGTTTAAATATAACTGTTAATTTAAATAACTGTTTTAACTCTGTAGTCAGTGAAAAAAATTTATTCGAGGAGCAGAAAAATGTACATAAATTAATACTATGGTAGTTACGCAGTTAAGGTGCTTCTACTTCTTGAGGAACTACTTTATAAATGATGATAACCATTAAAATCTAGACTTTGTCATACACTAATCTAATAAAGGAACGATCTATTTCAATTTTCTCAGTAACTACTAAAATGGACAAGTCCATGCAATCGTGCGTTCATTCGAGATTGACCCTCGTTAGGTTTCTACACTTCCAATTAAATTAAAACTACCCAAATCATTTGAGAGAAATGCTTAAAGATAAAATTTTCTCGCCCTTGGGGAATGCTGCGGCCAGAAAATAGATAAATACAGAAGCTCAGCTTCTTTTTTACCCAAAACAAACTTACGCACACTAAGGACCTGGCTATGTTGTTGCGTATCCGCAACCAAGGATCCAGAAACGGTGGACTCGGGAACGAATATCGCTCCCTATCATACGACACCCTTGTCTCATTGTAAATCTGCGAGTAGCGAGTGGTGATGAGGTTTTTAACTTCCATCCGAAGATGCTATACCGGGGACCCACCTTTAGTTGTTGGTCAGGACTACAATAGGCCAGCGCAACGATACTGGTGTGTCCGAAACTGTCCACGGTTCGTGGAGCTCTAACGTTGCTTACAACAATAATAAACAAAACTACAGGCTCTTCGGCCCACAACCAATATATTCAAATAACTAATCGGTACCACTAACCTTCTGTGCTGGGTTCGCCAAGCTTCGACCTTCCTAGGTCACGCCCAAGTGTGGTATGTATGTAATTATGAGGTGAGTAATTGAAAGTGTGATGTAAGTCAAGTGTTCTGAACGGTCACAAGGCTTCAGTTTCCAGATGGCGCGGTTCAGATCAGCATCACAGCCCTAACTCGCACCGGATTGAAGCTATTTATCACTACTTATTTCCAACAAGTGCGCGTGCCACACGGTGGCAACCAACCGGCGATAAATCCCAAAAATATCCCAGGGTTTTCGTCAATCCGGGATTACAACTTCAAACAATAGTTAATCGCGACCCAATTATCGGTTGCAAACGGCGATTCCAAACGATATTTTACCAATTATAATTAACTCAACAGGTCCCAAGCGGACATTTTTCAACCACGGAAGAAAGTCTATCTGTCAAGTGAAAAAGTTATGTCAAGTGTCAACATCAAAAAGACAATAGAATGTTGCCACACCAAAAGATCGTTCAAAAATACATTTGGGACGCAACAGTTGTCTTATACGGTAAAGAAATTATAGGTACGTGCACCTACTAAAAAGTGAACAGCAAACGCACATGCATGTGACTAGTTGCTTTCTAATGGCGCATATTTTCCAGACGCACCCCTTTCGCATATATGTATGCGGTGGAGGAGTCAAATTCCTCATTCCCTCCCGGTTGTCTAGACGAGGCCTGCAGAGGTGGACCAGCATTAGTTGGGAACCACGTTAAAGGGTTAGTGCACTCGTAGCCCCCGGTTCAAGTATGGCTACAATAAGTGCTAATCATCAAGGATATAATATGCAGTATGAAATCGACTAGGTGTGCGTGCATTTTTTTAATTTTACAGAGTCAACCTTCTGTAACTATCGATCCTTATATTTGCACTTTGGCGAGATTTAACTCGTCAAGATTCAATCGAGAGCCCTTAGATGTCAGGGCCAATATTCTCTTTGTGACGTCACAAGCAATCATCATTACCAATAGATATTTTAGAAGCTGGTTTCTTCGAAATATCGGCTATTTTGAGAAGTATTTATTCACGGAAAAAGAAAATTACAGATAGATAGGTGTGATTATATCTTTGCTGGATTATAAAGCCCAAGGACGTGATTACTGGTTGTAACTACAATATTTTTAGATATTTAAAATAACTGAAGACCATGATCAAAAGATCATATTAGAGAATGAAAATATCCTGCACCTTCATACAATAGCGAATTTGTTTTTTTTTTAATTGGTATCTTCACACCGGGAATTACTTGTGTGCTAACCCAAAACGTACCTACTTATCATACAAACGCAGAGTAGCAGCTTACCAACTCTGTAAACTCCATTCAGCCATATTATTGCGGTAATTTGATGACAAACATCGATGAGCATAATCTCAATGCACGGCAATTCTCTCGCTCACTAAGGCAAAGCTATAAGACTAATAGACAGACAGTTTTCAACTATCCTACTAATTCTTGTAACAATCTTGTGAATAGTATGAACAAAGCATATGAAGAATATGTGTAGAAAATTCTGTCTAAATATGATCAGTTAATTACATACGGCAACACTTTTTATAGTGAAGTTAATGACTTTCAAAAAAACTCTATTAAGACAGGAAGTAATTAAAACTCTTTGATACAAACATTGAAACTTCCGAGCTAAAATTGTAACTTTTTCTTACGAAATACAAGCAATTTAGAAAGAATTCATTAAAATTATTAAACTCTTGAAAATAAAACCATTTTTTTGTTTTTAACATAAAAGTGAGTATATATATGCTTTTATTTTTAAATGAAAACATAAAACTTTTAATACAATCTCCTAAAGAAATTATTTTCATCTGTAGCCTTTTCCCAAGTACATATTTTCATTGTGGTCGGTTGCCAGACTAACCAGATGGTGCGGACTATCAGTATTTTATCTGAGAGGACGGCCTATCCTACTGCCTAATTAAGTAACTAAGTATTGGATAACCTTTGGTAAGTCTGGTTTCTACAACGTGTAATTTAAAGGGTATATACATACCAAGTGCATGGCTTCTTTGGATGATAACAAACTATATGGCAAGGGTTTTGTAATCCTAAGTCTACGTGTGTGGAACTTATTACAAATTCCAATACACTGATACCAGAGACCGAATTTTTCAAATTAAGAAGTAAGAAAAGAATGATCGTGTTATTGGCAAGTGACGTGGAAAGTTATTGACCCTCGTAGTGCTGTGACACGTTTGTTATGATTGGTATTCAAGAAATATATGAAAGCAATAATTTGGTATCAATTCTTTCAGTCAGTTATTTTGTGCTGAAACTGTGTATAGAGACTCCATACAAGATGTTGTCTTCAGCCCTTTTGGATAGATATGGGGTTTCCGTTACACGTTGTATATGAATTTCTGTTTTTTGCCTACCCAGAAGGAATGAGAAGAGTTTGTGGCTCAATGATAACAGCCGTACAACTCCATATCCTAAGTTAAATTACACTTGTCGAGGTGAGTTACTGGATAGGTGATCATCTTAACATCGAAATTCCTCCATGGTACGGAAAGCATGTTAATCCGTTGGTCCCAGCAGTCATTCGTACATCTTTGACATGTAGTCAGAAGCCAGAAAATCTGACACTGGACTTGCCAAGGGGTATTTGGTTACCCAGCCACTGACTTGTGGAGGTCAGGTAGGCAGTTGCTCCATGTAAAAGAATAATCCCATAAAAAACAATACTTGTCAAAAAACCAAGTCTCGCAACTCAGTTCTTATACCGTAAAAAGTTGTGAGATCCATGTAATACCAAGTCGGTTATTAATTTATTCAGTCCCTACTTAAGGGACCTTCTGTCTTAAGTTGTTACGTAATTATCTAACCTAACGATATCTTATAGTGATCATATCAATATTAAAAATCTTTAACGTTTTAAATAAATAGATTGACTCGGCCATCGCATGAAAACACAATATATCTCACAAGTAATACATATATAAATTAAATTGTTTATTGCGATTGCCAAGTCAATCATTTTATTTAAAACGTTAAAGATTTTTAATATTGATATGGTCACTATAAGATGTCGTTAGGTTAGATAATTACGTAACAACTTAAGACAGAAGGACCCTTAAGTAGGGACTGAATAAATTAATAAACGACTTGGTATTACATGGATCTCACAACTTTTTACGGTAGAAGAACTGAGTTGCGAGACTTGGTTTTTTGACAAGTATTGTTTTTTATGGGATCTCATTGCTTTTTGTAGAAAGTCCTACTTTTTCCTTTCCGGTACCTTCTACTTCTTGTATACCAACAACGAATTTTCTTAAAGCCCTCTCTCTGTCTTATGAGCTTTTCTTATTTTTGTAGGTAGCCTTCCTTTTTTTTATTTTCCGGTACTACTTCTTGAACTTCAGCTAAAGTTTTTTTCAAAGCGCACTCCCTGTCTCTGTGGGTTTTTTTCGAAGGCTTTGATACGCACATATGAATACACACGTACGTCTTTTGCATTAGTTAGTAATAATTAATGCCGCACTCGTCAAACGTCTCGGTTAAATTTAATCCATAAGTAAGTAATTAAGCAATTTCGGGCAATTTACTCTACCAATATTCTTAATACTTCTTGCTTTTTTATTCCGTTGACCATTTGACAAGTTAACTTTGAACATAATTATTATATCTAGGTACCTATCTACACTGGAAGACACGGTGGAGCATATGGTCGAGGTGTGCCCTGCATGGGTGGAGCACCGTCGTATCCTCGTAGAGGCGATCGGCGGCGCCGACTTCTCGCGCCCTGCTCTGGTTTAGACCATGGTGCGAAGCGAGAGGGAAAGGGATGCAGTCACCTCCTGCTGCGAAGCAGTCATGCTAGCGAAGGAGGAGGCTGAACGTGCGAGGGAGAGGCAACTCTCTTCCTTGCGCCCCAGCTGCCGGGGGAGACGCCCCGGGCGTCGTGGATCGCGAGTCGATTTCGGGCCACCGTAGGCGCTGGCCTGCGGATGGCGAGTAGGGGTCGCTCACAGTCCGGTAAGGACCAGGCCCGGGTCGGCGGCGCGTCGTGTTCCATGCGCGCATCAAAAAGCTGTCAATACCAGTGACGGGGCCTCATAGGACCATTGCCTGTCGGGGTTTGCGGAAAGTTCCATCGAGATACCACGGCCCCGGAACTTTAGGGCTTCCGAAGGAACAGGGTGGGTTTTTAGTCAGTAGAATTCTGACACACCCGAGCGGAAGAAGTCATTCGATGATATTTTTCACCAAGAAAAAAAAAATTACCCACCTACATCTATTATTTCATTATATTATACAGGTACACTGATTAATTAACTGCAAATGTAACATTGTAATCCTATATATTTATATGGGATTACAAAGTTATTTATGCAGTTGATGTATCTAGAAAACTGGAACGAAATTGAAAAATATTATAGTTTTTCCTTGATTCATATACTAAACACTAATTTTATTCTAAATTTTAAGCTTCTATGTCTGCTAGAAGTGCCATAGACTTTTGATGATCGGTCAGTCAGTGAGTGACAAAATTAAGAAATTTGACTCATTATAATTCTTAAACTACTAGTTCAAATTGAATGAAATTTAAAATATACCGTGTTTATACAATGCCTGTTTGGTTACTGAAAATTCAGGCTTCTAGTTTTATCCACAACGAAGTTATAAGGGGTCGAAAATGGCCTGAATTGCTTCGAGAAAAGAATGGTACGGCCGTGCCGCTTTTTTGCTCAACTTGGCGGGGGCACTGCCGTGCCCCCAGATATTCAGCTGCATTCATTTGGACTGGAAGCCGACACCAAAATATTTGAGAAATGGTTAAGCAGATGATGATGCAACAATCCTAAGGAATGTCGAAGGTTTACAAATGTTGGAACCACGGGTATGTTGGTGTTCGAGGCACGGAGAAGTCTCAATATCAACATATAGTCATTCATCTGCGGTCTGGCCTAGGCAAGCATTGCTTTACCTTGGAAACACGTACGGTTGTTTACGCCACGAGCTCTTTTCCACAACGAATTATTTTTCCTCCAATGTAAGTTTTTACTTGTACATACGTCTATGTACCTTTGTATACTAGTAGTACCTACACAAATAACAATTTATGCTCCGGTGCTCCCTTATATACCCAAGAGAAACCTAGAAATAAATATTCAATCATTTCAAACCTTTTTTGTAGACCTTTGCTCCAAATTTCTTCGATTTATAGCTTTTTGATTGAACTAAATTGTGTACGAACGATATTGAAAAACCGATTCAAATCTATTTCAGTATGACCTAGTCCCTATTAAAATTTATTATTCATTCTAATATTTTATGTATCAAACTTTAGTAGAACTTTGTGAAATTATAAGAAAAATGTCCATTCACTGAGAGAGTTTATTAAAGCAATGAATAAATTATAGCTCTGCTAATGAACTTAAATACAGCGTGTTTCAAAATTCGTGGCTATATTCGAAAATGAAGTGTTTTTTTTTATATACAGTAAATAAGCAGAATAAAATTACGAAATATAATAATTTTGTATCTCACAATTACATTTAAAAGCGTTGATTCCTGAAAATCCCACTAGGCTTCTCTGGGTTTTAAGATCCAGGCTCCTTCATTCATTTTATCAATGTCTTAATATCTAACATGTAAGAATGTTGTGTGTAGTATGTGTGGATGTGCGGCTGTGATTCAAGAAGGCTGTAAGCATTGGTGCTTCCGGCGTGTATATGAGAAGAGAACATAGATTTTTAAATTTAACATTTAAATATCTATATTCTCTTTAAAAAAAAAAAGATAAAGAAAACATTTGTTTTTTAAACCTCCAAAACATAGTTTTGATGTCACTTACTACATTAGACTGATAAACAAGTGATTTGTATGGAACTTATTAGTAATTGATTTGCGATCCAGTTCTTGGACTCTTTTTTACGATTATTCTTTTACTGTAGTCCTTTTACTTAGCACTAGCACTTCATCCGTGTAGATTTCCAAATAATTTAGCATATAGCACTCGCAAATAAAGAACCTTGCTACCAATGATTTTTTCTATAATTGCATCATTAGTTTCCGTGATTACTCCCTACATAAAAAAATTACAAAGTCACAAACAAAATTTACCTCTTTTAATATTAGTATAGATTAGCGATCCTGACGCTCTTAAATATATTCGTAAGTGGTCATATTGTAACTTGATCTGAAACAGCCTGTATATCTTACGAGTTTCTTGAAGAAAGATACTTGTGGATATTATAAAAGAGTTATAATTAGGATTATTTTAAAAATCAACTTGTAGAGTATTTAGTGGAGTTGTTTTTAAATGGAAAAACTTGAAAGATTAGTTTGTATTGTAAATTAAAGTGTCGTTTCTCGGGGTTTGAAACAAATCAATACTACGTTCTTATACACATTTTGCTTGAATTCAGATACCTACAGCGACAATAGTTGCAAAAAGTGGGTGGGCACTAGGCTAATTACGATTGAAGAAGTTTTGAGGGACTCAATAAATCTTGCATAGATACCAATTTATAATAGCTAAAATACATGAACTACAAACAAAAAAAAACGGCTCTAAAATATAGGTAATACTGAGATTACTGTATTTACGCCGCTTAAGGTTTTTCGCAGCCTTAGCGGGAGCGCCAGCATAACATGATGAACATAAATTTAGTATAATTAAAAAAAAAAACAAAAATATGGTTTGTTTTCTTTTCATTTTACATCAATAGCACGTCATCATCTAAGGGACTACGCCATATCAGGTTTAGAATGATATTACCTACTTATCTAACCGTGTAGTGTCATCCAGCAATCAAGTCAATACAGTAGTATTAGTACGTACGGTAAGAAACTGATAAAGTGTTATAAGTGACATAAAGTGATGTAAAAAAATTTATTCCGTCACATAGATAGTATTCAGAGCGCAATCAATCAAATTTAATGAAACTTAAACACCCGACTATCACAAATTTGAAATTGAATAAGCAATTGATAAGCAAGTAATAAGAAGAGTGCAATCTGACGTTACATTGCGGAAATCCATACAAAACTAATACTACAGAAAATTATGTAGTGTTCATTGCGAAAAAAGCGGAAAACGTCAATAGCCTAATGGTTAAGGTGTAGGACTTGTGATCGAAAGGTCGCAGGTTCGAACCCCATTCAAGACACTATTGCCGTGAACCCACTACAGACACAAGCATATTTCGCTAAGTTGGGGGTTAACAAGATTGTTAGTAATGTGAATTGTACCTACGTTGCTAGATCTCTTTTTAAGGTAATAAATGAATTAAAAGAATACATATTTTTTATACACAGATATAACACACATTACAGCTAATTGAAAAAAATAAATCAAGAAAAAGTTATTAATAACAAAAGGTGAAGGTTCAGTAAGCATGATAGATTATCCATATTACTGAAATAATCATTTGCGATTTCTTCTTAGACTATTATTTATTTTCACGTTAATTATGCGATGTTAGCAAACATTTACCAATACGAGAGATAACTTATAACAACAAACAAGAATAAAAGCATAACGTGAATTCTACTTACATTACTAGTACCCAGTCCCACCCGCAAATAAATGCAAATGTGTTTTGTAATTCTGACAACTTTAATCTCTAAGCTTGCTTTGGTCAGTAAAAGCCTTAGTTAAGCCAATATCTTAGCTTAATTTCCTCACTCCCAAAGGAATCAGCACCAATTACTTGAATAGCGTCATTTTCCTTTGCTTCACTCATAGTCATTACTGTTTAATCTTATCCAAGCCAAGTATTCGAAAATAAGTTAAAGTACCATCCAAAAAGTAATTAAAATTACCCAAAACCCTTATAATCCTTGACGTAACTTTGAGTGGCACTTACGAGATAAGTAATCTTACAAAACATAAGTAATGACCCTGTAAACTTAGGTAACTAGCTAAACTTAGCGTTTGGGAAAGACCCTTGCAAAATTGGGACTAAATGTGTCTTGCTTATTTTATGATAATATTGAAGCAGCTTTAAAGACGTCATTACTGTAATTTAATAAAATCGAGTTTAATTACTAAAGACAAATATGAATGTGTGGGCAGCATCGTGGATGTATAGGTATCACTCCTGTTTTATGTTTAAACAGGATCTACTTAGGTATACAGCATGATAAACTGTGTTTGTTTATAAATAATATGAAGTTTTTGCTTTGTTTATAATCGAAATATATAGTCATTAATTATTATTTATTTATAGCAATCACATCATCATCAATCATGCTATTACTGTATTTATTTAGGAAATTGATATTTCTAATTTAAAGTGAGGTGGTGCTGTAGTTGCATTTAGTACATAGTATTATTAAAAATATTATTAATTTTTGTGGTGATCTGAATCGCCCACGGATCCGATTTGCCTCGGTCTACCCTATCTCTTTATCACACACCTATTGCAAATACAAATGTTATGTACGCCGATATTATTATACTAAATATAATATGTAATATGCTCGTAGTCTGACAAAAAGAACCTACTGAGTAATTTCTGCAATTCTAAAATCCTACAATCCCTAGTCATTTCCCAAAAAGTCCAGGCGCCTTTTGAATTTTACGCCCGGTAACAAAAAAGGCAGGTTTCGGGTAGGCGGTAATAATCACCCAATAATCATAAACATGTCCCAGCCCGAGCATAAAACAAGTTTTTCGTATTGCTAACATGGCTGTCAAACATGAGATATGAATATGTATAATAGCACGAGTGGTATCTCTAATCTCCATAACGCTAAGGCTGCTAAACAGTTAAGCAACGCTAAAATAATTATGGCACCCGTGTTCCATCCACAAGACACAAATATAGCTGAAAATCCAAACATTCCCGGCCACTTGATAACTGTTCCCGAAATTAGATCAGACCGTCCCGTGGGAGAATTAATTTTGGACCCTAATCAAACTTGGTCCATGTTCTCTGAAGACGGTTAAAGTCAAGACTAGAACTTGTAGAACAAGACTTTGCATATGCATTTCTATTTGGTATGTAGGTAATCTCATATTTACAAGCGAGGATAAAAAGTTTAATAATATCTAATAATAATTAGACCGCGACAGATGCCGAAAATAAGTAATTCAAAGTATATTTATATAGGAAGGAGGAGGATGGAGTTTCAAGAATATTTTGGGCTGGTTTTCTAGGTTAAGCAATGCTTGCCGAGGCCGGATCGTGAATGAATTAACCATCTTATACATCATATAACATATCGACTTTTTTATTGCCTAAAAAAGCTCGTTAAGCCGTTCTGCCCCCATGTCAGTACAGTATGACAATACAGTAAGTCAAAATAATGAAATGTTGAGAAATCACGCTTTTGTTTCGAGATGTTTAAATTAGTGTATCTTGATTATTTTAGCAGATAACTCAAATATTGAAACGGACAATAAAAGATACAGTTATGTAGATTAATAAAAAATATAATTTATTTGTTAAATATTCATGGTTTTTTTTTAATCTGATGAATTGTATCTATAAATATCACTTCTATCAGCTCAACTAACATACTTAAACATATTTACAGTAAGTCGGTAAGATCAGGCGCGTGCACAGGATTATGACAGGGTATGCGGCGGAGTAATCGGTCACAAAAACTTTTTCTTTTATAGATTTTTAGCATAGCCACAGCCACGCATCGGCACCAAACTACGATGCGTGGCAGTGGCTGAGCTAAAAATCTCTCGCCTAAGCTGCTTGTTTCTCTATAAAAACGAATGAAATCTCTAAGCAAAGCGAAGCCAAGTCTAAGGATCTTTACTGCGATTTCTTTCTTAATATAATTAGATTTTATGTAACCGGCCGTTGAACATACTCTATGCACTTTTATTAGTTAATACATCGAAGTCAACGGCCAAGTCACATAAAATCTAAATATATTAATAAAGCAATCGCAGTAAAGATTCTTAGACTTGGCTTCGCTTTGCTTAGAGATTTCATTCGTTTTATAGAGAAACAAGCAGCTTAGGCGAGATTTGGCTAGTTTTTTACAGGATGTTTTTGGTGGGATTTCACTTCTTTTTGCAGAAAGCTATTTTTTACTTGATTAGTTTTTTAATTATACCTCATTATTTTAGGTTTTCTTATTAGAATTGTTTCTTAACTTTTTTGTGTAGTTTTTTTTTTTTTAATAGTACCTAATCTTTCTTTTCTTTTTTGCGGTTCCGATTCTTGTACATTGGCTATAAGCTTTCGTATTGCCCATATTCATTTATAAGAAGGGGCTCGTCACATTGAATAACTTTTATCAAGGCGCATTTCCATATCTCCCATAGTTCAGCTGAGCTCTAAGGGTTCTTCATCAGATACTTCAGACCTTCAATTTTTTATACATATCAGTAGAAGGGACTCGTCACTCTGAATAACTTTTGTCAAGGCGCATTTCCATATATCCCATAGTTCAGCTGAGCTCTAAGGTTTCTTCATCAGATACTTCAGACCTTCAATTATTTTAATTTCAAAAGAAAGGACTAGCTACGCTCAATAAACTCTGTGAACATAGCATGTCGATAGTTTCAATTGTTTGGCTGGTCTGTTACGGTTTCTCCTCAGGGTCATAAGGTACTCCAGATCTTCCATGATCCTAGTTTTAATAATTTTCCCTTCATATAAGCACTAAACCCTACCTCTATGCCAAATTTCAGCTCTCTAGGTTTATGGGAAGTACTAGTTCTATTTAGATGATCAGTGAGTCTATATAATTATGTCGAAATAGTACAACTTAGCTTTTGCATAACTTAGGAAATAAACAAGCTACAACCATGAAATTTTGTGGTTTAAGTGTATGCTGGCAGCTTACTAGATAACGATAATTTCAGCGTTCTAAATTTATCCAGAGGTCCCCAAATAGGGGCCTAAAAATACGCCGAAATGGTTCGAGAAAAGGATGGTACGGCAGTGTTTGCTTTGTGCTCGACTTGGCGGGGGCACTGCCGTGCCCCCAGTGATAGTATAAAAATAGTGAAAAAAATTTTAGCACAAAATAGAACCGACTTCTATATCAATTTTTTCCATATCATTTTCACACCGCCTTCCGAAATTAAAGTTATTTTTGGCTTTGTAATGTTTTGATATGGAATCCGGTTCTACTTTTTGCAAATTTTTTTTTTACGCTTTTTAGTGGGTCGGTTTGCAATTTATCTAGTTACAAAAGCCATAATGTCAACAACTTATCACCTTTTACAAAATTTTGCTTTTCCCGATGCATAGCCGTTAATTTTTGAGGAGTTCTCCTGGTACTTGACCATCAGCTCTACATCACCATATGCATTGTGACGAGCATAAAGTGCTTAACATCCGTACTCAAGTAACCGAATCGCAATCCATGAAATACTTATTATTGAGTAGTTTCAGTGGCCATCTGTGGTCTTCATCATTAGTTCCACTTCCCCAAATGGTACTTTTCGAAAGCAACTGCTCAAGGTAAGAAATACCCAAAACGCTATAGGTGTGCCTATAATATTTGAAGAGTTCCCTCGATTTTTCCAAGATCCCATCATCAGATCCTGATTTCGTAACAATGGGACCAACTAGAAAGTATACCCTTTCAAACGCAAAAATAATTTTCCAAATCGGTCCAGCCGTCTCCGAGTTATGAGGTATCATACATAAAAAAAAAAGTTCAAGACGAACTGAGAACCTCCTCCTTTTTTTGAAGTCGGTTAAAAATACGTAATAAAACAAAATTTTGAAACAGTAAGTCTAATTACTGTCATTATTTTAACGAACGGTTGAACCTTCTCAATATTTACTGTTATTGTGGTTATCGTAACTCTGTTAATAATTTAGTTACAAAGAAAAAGCAAAAAATCCTTATAGGACTTGATTTAAGTATCACGGTACTTTAAAAAACGTCATAACACCAGTAACACGACTTACACAATAAAATATTTGATTGATTGATTGACTTACTGTAATTATGACATCGTGGGCAGCTTTGATACTGGCCGTCATTTGTACATCTATGACATTCGTTTTGGGTGTAAAAAGCAAAGATATCTGACAAGTTACTGGATATCACGGTACCCCTTGTACCGTGATATCCAGTAACTAGATTCTGGAGGTCAGATATAGTTATTCGTTTCATGTAAAATACAGGTGCTAAGCTACATCTGGTAATAGTTAATACATATTTATTTTAATATATCAAAACATTGGATACATTTTTTAAAAGAAATATAAGACCAACTTTCTTTTAAACCAGTAAGTCATAGAATTAGAACACAAAATCAATTTATAATTTAGAGAAAATTAAAACTTGTTATTTTATTTTCAAAAGCAGTTATAAATATTGTAAACTACCTTTCATTACGTTATTCTGTAACGTAGGTACAATATTTGTGTAACAAAAAAGAGCCATTCATGCTATTTATAAACTAAGTCCACGGCACTCCGTCAGAGATAAATTTAAAGAAATTAATATGATGACTGTGTCCTCTCAATAGGTATATTTATGGGAATCTCTTGTATGCACATAAAAATATTAATTTATAAAAAATAAAAGTGAGATTGAAATAAACACAACTTTGTCGTTCCAAAAACAAGGCTAAGGAAATAGGTGGTTCTTTTAAATGCCAGTGCATACGTTTTTATAATAACAAGAACTGAGCCTCAACGAATTTAAATTAGTCGTAAAATGCAAGCTTTGCCGGAAAGCTTTTTAACAGTTAAAGACTATATTGAGGATAAAAAGGCTTGGGATTGAGCTTTAGCTTTTTTAGGAACATTAGCATTGTTTACAATCACAATTTCTTGTATTTTTATTTTTATACAAATTGACATTACACATTATTTTTTTATTATTTATTTTGACATAAAATATTTATTTTGTAAAGTATCATATTTTTAAAATTTATTTTGATATGAATACTTACTTTGTAAAGTATTTTTTTATGTTTTTTTTTGTAATTATGTACTTATGTGAGGATTATGTGGATTTTTTAAATTTGTTTACATCTTTTTCTTTCTCTCTTTCAGCGATGTCTGGCAGATATTTGGAATTGTTCGTCAGGTCGTTGAGCTCCTTAGTAGTCCAAAGTTGAGCTTACAGGCTAAATGACAAAGGCTTGCACTGACAGGACGGGTGTACTCAAATCTGTGTGGTTCTTTCCTCAAAAGGCCATTTCAGACTAATCTGCATAATCGTCATAAACTTTATGAGTTTATTATGAATGTGTGAGCTATGTAGGTTATTTTATTCGAGTTAAACATTATTGTCTGGGAGTTTGAGTGCTTTTTGCGGCCTACACAAACGTCCTTACCTTGGTATTGCTCGTCAAATCGTTAAGCTCCTTGTTCAAGTTGAGCTATACGTAATTTGACAAATGCTTGCACTGTATGGACAGGCCCACTCAAATCTTTGGGCATCTTTCCTCAAAAGATCGCCGCAGACGGTAATCTTAAACTTTAAAAGAGACGGACCAGTTTTTAGGGTTCCGTAGCCGAATGGCAAAAAACGGAACCCTTATAGTTTCGTCATGTCTGTCCGTCTGTCTGTCTGTCTGTCTGTCCGTCCATCCGTATGTCACACCTATTTTATTCCGAAACTATTAGGACTATACATGTGAAACTTGGTAGGTAGATGTATTCTGTGAACCGCTTTCCGATTTTGAGAAAAAAATCAAAAAATATTAAAAATAAAGGGGGGCTCTCCATACATGGAACTGAAACAGAAAATATTTTTTTTTTCATGAAACCTATGCGTGTGTAGTACCTATAGACAGGTCTTTAAAAAAATTACATTGAGGTTTCTGAAACCACTTTTTCATAAGGTTAATCGTTTAAAAGATATACGCTTCCAAACTGGTAAAATGTGTCCCCCCCCCCTCTAACTTCTATAATAATGGAGTGAAAAATCTAAAAAAATATATATCTATAGATCCTAATGTAAACTTTCAATCAAAATTGGTTTGAACGAAATCAGTTCCGCAGTTTTTAAGATGCAGCATATTTTCTAAAACCGCAAATATTTCATATTCATTTAATTCATACAAACACTATGAAAAACAAAGTTATTTGGCGTAGTCTTAAAAAATGTAAATAAGCTAGTTTTAAGAAATTTGTAAGGTTTTTTTTTCATCAAATAAATAAATATATTATTGCAGTTACAACGGAACACTTCATGGGCGCGTCTGACTCGCATTTGGCCATTTTTTTTAAATTTACGAAAAAAGGACGTGTAAAAGTGTTATTTAATAACCAATTTGCAAAATAAAGATAATTTATCACTTACAGTCATATTTATTTATAACCCAAATTATATTACTTTTTATTTTATTTTTTAAAGAGCACTAGCAATGTGGATAGAATTCACATTATTAGTACTCTTGTTAACCGTTTCAAATAAGCCAAATACTTTTTATTGAGATGGATTTACGGCAATAGTTTAATGGGTGGGGTTCAAACCCATATCTTGATTACAAGTCCGACATCTATTGGCGCTTGAAATTGTATTGTAATGTTGATGTGTGGAAATGTTATTTTTAATACAATAGCTATTGGCGCTTGAAATTATATTGTAATGTTAATGTGTGAAAATGTTATTTTTTATTACAATGGGAATTTGATGTTTCTATCTGCAGGCAATATCAGTGACAGATATATGTAGAGTATGTTTCTACAAGAAAACGCATAAAAAAATATTTAAAAAAGGCTGTTGAAGACAAACTAAAATGTCATCGTCTAGCGTTCCAAACTCAAAACTTGACAATTCTTACGTCATGATCCTCAGCAAATATCCAACAAAGCCGTCGACATTCAAGTTATTGCTTTGAGACGCAAAGGGAATGTATAACACTATCTCATATTCTTTGAAAACTTTTTATTCAGGTATCAGCTTTCTATTGACGTAACCACGTATGTTAAGTTGCTTATCTTGAGTAAATTATTTGATACTTTTAAATAGTATTCAGTGTATAACTAAATGCTTGTTTACACATTCATTCATCTCTAAAAGTTTTTTGATAGTGTTCCTGAATAGTGCATACAGTGGCTGGGTCAAATAACTTTTATACAGTGTTTGCAAATAATAATCATAAGAGTAAAGTTAGTTTCAATAATTTTCAGTACTTATGCACAGTATGAAGACAGAGAAAAATTTCAGAAAAAAGATGAATAAATTGAAGTGATTAATGATTTATAATTAAAGGGGCAATCTTATAATTATACAAGTTACATATTTAGTCTTAAGCATGGAATAATGTGCCCAAGAGTACTGCAATCTTATCAAAATGCTTTTCATCATATTTCTGTCTTTGTCCCATATTCCATGGGCCGGTGCAAAATGCTATCTTTTTAAGTTCCGAACTGGCTGTTTTTTTAAATGTATTAACCGTTTCACAGAATGATATTAGAATAAAATTGTTTCATCCAATCGCGCTCGATTCCAGTATATTTAATTAACGTATTTTCTTCTAACGTGAAATTAATATGTACATACTTTTATTTTGTTTATTTTGATTTAAATAGGAAAACACGTGTAATAAAGTTGTTATAATACCCTTCTCATTTACATACAATTCAACTTCAATCCCTGCCTGAAAAGCTCTTTTATAAAAAAAACAATACATCACCTGTAGCTGACAAAAGCAATTAACAGGCTCGAAAAATCGGCAGAATAATTATAAACAATTCACGGTAAGCATTTCACAGAAAGGTAAATATATTCTTACGCATGGTATCCCTAAACCTAAGAATTAGAACAAATTAGGTAAAAATAATAATTAGTGTTACCTACTTTCGTGTGTTTGAACTGAACTAGGTATAATGTATAGAACTGTTTATTTTGGACAAAATAATATTAACTGTTAGAATAATAATATTGATCTTAATATACTCTCTTAGCTATCCAAACATTTTTTTAATATAGGTACTTTCTATACCCAGTTTCAATTTATATCATCCTAGCTCATCTTGCTGTGCTGGCGCTGCCGCTGCGACTACTGAAAACCTCAAGCGGCGGAAATATAATAACCTTGTTGGTAGATAAATTTTCGAGCCGTTTGGGGTTGAAACCTTGGGGTCGTGGAGTCCGAGTGCTCACAAATTATTTAAATATCTATCCAGATGCCTAGTTGACACACCGCGTGACCCAAGGGCTGGCTTTTACCTTGGACAGAGGTTAAGCATTGCATACAACGTGGCAATGCCGCCATTCTTTTGGGCACATTACCAGTAGACAGCGATGAGCACGAATTTCTGGATGCCATATGTTAGTTTATTTTTAGATGTGTATATGTATTTTATGGTTTTATACTTAAGTAACGTTTTAGTAATTATTCTAATGTTTTAATTAATTAAATGTCCCCCATTTATATCATCATTGGCAAAACACTTTTGGTGGTGCTTTGTTTGTTTTTATTTTTTATGTTATTCCATCTCAATTGATCTAAATACGGTCAAAAAGAAAAACATAAGGGAGTAAAACTGTGTAATCTCGTTCAGCGGAAAACTTGATTTGACCGTTCTTAACTATATAGTTCGTTCAAAAAAGAGGAACTGATGGCTAAATAATATCAGCCATTTGGGTCAATCTTAAAGGTTAAGCAACGCTCGCCGAGGTCAGTCCGTAAATAGGTAACCATTTTTAACCCCCGACGCAAAAAGAGGGGTGTTATAAGTTCTAGGGTCTGTCTGTCTGTTTGTGGCATCATAGCTCCCGAACGGATGAAGCGATTTCGATTTAGTTTTTTTTATTATAGGTAACTTATATGCGAGAGAGACATATTTGATGAAAATCAGTTGAGCCGTTTAAAAGTTGTTGGGGGTAAAGGTGGGGATGAATAATCAAATGTTGTCAAATATACCCAAGGGGGGTATCAAATGAAAGAACACGACGATTATATTACAATCAGACATATTTTATCAAAATCGGTTCAGCCATTTACTAGATATGGAGAGTGAAAGTGGGGATGAATAATTGAATATTGTCAAGTATACCCAAGTGGCGTATGAAATGAAATAACTGACAAAAACTATGGTAAGTGAAAAGTTTAAAAAGCATACAAAATTAATTAAAAATTTAAAAAGAACCCTATACGCAAAAAATAAAATGTAACAAAATTTAAATATCGATTCTAAATGGCGATACCCCGCCGCGTCTATTATTTTTTTACTTTTTAAGGGATGTTTCTTAAACTACTGCCAAGTATTTTTGTGTAGGAGTTTTTTTTGAATTTTTTATTTAATTATTATTACATATCGAGATTCCTCAATTCCTCGCAACACACGTTAGACCGTGGGTCTGGGCTGTCAATTGCCAATAAGCAGCTAATGGTAATCAGAAGTCATAAAATCTTACACCAGTTTTGCCATGAATTTGCGTATTGTGTTGGCCAGTAACTGAGTTATGTAGGTCAAATAGGCCTTCAATCCATGTAAAATACCTTTGTACGGTCAGTCTCAACATAGCCACATAATACATTATTACATATTGACAGGCCTGTTGGTTTAGTGGTCAGTGGCCCTGACTGCTATGCTCAAGGTCGTGGGTTCGATTCCCACCCAGGACAAATGTTTGTGTAATGAGCAGGATCATTTGTTTTTTGTCTGGGTGTAATTTATCTATGATATGTATGTATTTAGAAATATATATGTATGTTTATCAGTTGTCTAGTACTCATAGCACAAGCTCTGCTTAGTTTGGGACTAGATGGCGTTGTGTGAAAATTGTGGGAAAAAAAAAAAAAAAAAAAAACACATTCTTAAAATGAAGTCCTATTCCTAAATGTACGATCATTATATGCTGCTTAATTATGTTAGTAAGGAATCCTTTTGTGCCCCCCAGATCCCTTAGCCATTTGTATAAATCGGCATCTAATCCATACCGACAAATTGCCGGCCCAAATATTGCCTAGAAGAAAGCTTACCTAATCGAATCTGAGTAATTCCGATCACATATTCCAATTTCCCATCCCTTACGTTCAGATCAGGGATCTAATTACATGTTAATTATATTGTAAGTAAAAAAATATCGCATACTATCTGTCCGAACTGCCTAATAGGGGACAGGGGATTGTTCTAGGCAATTTTATGTAATGAGTACATAACATGTTAGTGTAAAACGGTTCGCCTAGGGAGGTTTCCTGCTGTTTCAGTACGGATAATATTGTATTTTTTGTTAGTGACTTCTGTGGAAGAGGTTATATGTATGTGAATATTACGTTTTCCTTGCAATGAGGAAGCAGTTTTTCAGTAAATTTGCAAAATACAATTCTAGTTTAAATAACAACAAATTTTATATTCTGGTTTAGACGCATAATTCGTAAATAAATAAATGCCTATGTAAAAGCGAACATCTAACAAAAAATCGTGTGACCAAAATATTAGAACCTCTCAGGACAAAATACTTTTCTTTATATTATATTCTCACAGACAACTTGTGACATGAAAAATTTTAATATAAACTTAGACCTAGAATTTATAAATAGAATCAGACTTAGTTTTGAAATATATTTATTTTTGTGAAAACGCGTTGACGAATTCTTGCACCACACTCTTTGCTTAGCGCAGAAAACTCATAACTTTTGTTAATTAGCAAAAGTTTGATAAAGGTTATCTCAAAAGTGCTTGGTTATACTTGGTTATTCATGGTTATAAAAACATTGTAAATAAGGCTTTTTCACAATATGCAAATACTAATAAATCAAATAATAAACAAGCACAGTAGTCTAATACGCGGCATAAAATCTTCGATTGAATTATTCGAACTAAGTAAAGCAACTACTTTGGTAGTACATATTATACATGTGTTTGCGGATGAATGGAGTAAAATTATGCGCGCATAATTATCTGGTGTTCTGTGAAAGAAAGTATGCGAGAGTGCTTCTGTTCTTTGTTGGTTTTTATTGTATCATATAAAATTTAAATTATTAATCACAATCATTATTATTATCACAAACATCTTCTTAATATTTCTAATTCATTATTCTTATGTATGTCTATGTTAATTAATCTAAATGGTGTTCTATCGATTTCATTATCTATAAATAAATAAATATTATCGCATATAATATAATAATTATTTTATTTTTTATAGGACACCTACCTTAAATAAAGCCGCGTCTGTCTCAGCCTGAAAACAATTAAAATTCCACTTTTTATATGAAGATTTTATAAACTCGCGTGCGCCTAATTTTAATCGCCGTTAATTCTTATTTGCATACTTACTTAATTATGATGAAAGAACGGCTTTGTATAATTTTCAATGTTATTACCATTAATTATGCAAGGTTTGTTTTATCCTTGGATTATGCCCTTTCCAAACCAGATATACCAAAATATAATACAAAATATCTCGAAAAATATACTTTCCATGAAATTACCAATTTGTAAAATTTTGCTTTCCTCTGGGGCTGTTAACATTCCGGCTTAACATTCCGTTTAAGCTGTTGATCTGGGTAATTTATTTGTACATACGATTGGGATATTGTGTAACCCAGTTACAGGGTATTCGAATCCTTCCAGGGTTTGTTGTATTATAAACCTTAAAAAATTGGCCACGTGCAAGTCAGACTCGCCCATGAAGGGTTCCATAGTAACTATAATAATATAATATAATATGTATATTTATTTGACGAATAAAAAAAACTTAAAAATTTCTTAAAACTTGTTTATTTACATTTTTACAACTACGCTAAATAACTTTGTTTTTCATAGTGTTTGTATGAATTACAAAGTTATATTTGCGGTTTTAGAAAATATGCTGTATCTCAAAAATTGCTGACCCGATTTCATTCAAACCAATTTGGTTGAAAGTTTACAATAAGATCTACAGACATATTTAATTTCTTGATTTTTTACTCCATTATTGTAGAAGTTAGAGGGGACACATTTTACCACTTTGGAAGCTTATATCTTTTAAACGATTGACTTTATGAAAAAGTGGTTTCGGAAACCCTTATATCATTTTTAAAGACCTGTCTATAAATACCACACACGCATAGGTTTCATGAAAAAAACGTTTTAAGTTCTAGTTCCATGTATATATTCCCTTTCATTTAAATTATTTTTTTTATTTTTTTCTTAAAATCGGAAAGCGGTTTACAGAATACATCTACCTACTAAGTTTCACATGTATAGTCTTAATAGTTTCGGAATAAAATGGCTGTGACATACGGCCGGACGGACAGACAGACACACAGACAGACGGACAGACATATCGAAACTATAAGGGTTCCGTTTTTTGCCATTCGCCTACGGAACCCTAAAAAACGCTTTAAACAATTCTAGAATAATAAGAAATGTTTTCACACATTCACATTTATTATTTGAACAAGGTTTCATAACGTAATACATTTTCCACAACGTTTGGTAGCGCGTCTAGTGAATACATTCATGTAATACCTTAATGTTTTAGGGGTCCGTTATCGGAAGATGATTATTTCATGATTTTAATCTGTATTCAAACCCGTGTCTAATCTATAAACTGACAGCGGCATAAATCGAACACCTCACGCATTTAACTCCATTGTAAAGGGTTACCTTTCCTTTGGTTACTCTTTATTTTATCGTAAGGAAAAAATAAAGACTAAGTTAATGAAATTATATCTATCTTTGTTAATTAGAAATCCTATCGTCATAGTGAAGTAGTCTTTCAAGTGACTATAGGCAGAGGCAAAAAAGAAAACTGGACTTGTGAGATAATACTGACGATTTCCAAGCATACCGTAGTTGTATTTACGAAATATAACCTGAAATATACAGGGTTAATTGTAAAACACCAAAAACCTCTCAGGACTATGTTACTAACATCATAATCAACAACTTTTGTTCTATGACTTTAATAATTCGTCATATTTTAGCTCACCAGATTTTCATATGAAAATAAAAATATTTAAACTGAACGCCCTAAACGTATTTAGCCTCTATGCAAAGCAAAAGAAAGCGATAGTATAAATTGCTTTCTTTTGCTTCGCATAGATTTCGTAACATTTAGGGCGTTCAATTTAAATATTTTTATTTTTGTATGAAAATCTGGTGAACTAAAATATGACGAATTCTTAAAAGTCATAGAACAAAAGTTGTTGATTATAAATGTTATGATTATAAATGTGATTATAAATGTAATGGTATGTTAGTAACATAGTCCTGAGAGGTTTCAGTGTTTTACATTTAACCCTGTATAAATTTTATATCAATACCTGTAAATATGTATGGACGATCCGAGAGACCGATATATAATAAACCGATTTCTTACTAAACATAGATAATAAGTTACATTTCTTGAAGTCGTCTTAATTTTTCATTAAAATGACATAAAACGCGTATCATAGACGTTAGAAACTGGCTGCCAGACTAATTTCATATTGGAAAGAAGCGGCCAACGTGTGGCCGCATGCCGTGTGATGCGTTCTCCACAAAGCGACAACATACCTGAAAAATGGGATGAAATTACAGGCTAGTTTGAGGGGACTTGGGAAAAATATACATGAAAGGATTTATTTATTTATGTACACACATGACACATACCAGAGAAAAATGAGCACAAAGGTGCTGCTTATTTCCTAAGAAATTTCTTCCAGCAGACCTGCGACAGGAGAGTTGAAGAGTTGAATTTGTTGGTGAACGTTGTCCAGCATAAAAAACAAATGACTACGGAACTCCACTTAAAACTGATTGAATACACGCTTCACAATTTTTTTCCTCTAAAAATATGAATTATTCAACCCAGTGCAACCACAATGCAGATGCAAACTTTCTCTCATATATTATCTTTCTGCGCCGCTACTTTCTTTAAAAATACTTTTTTGACAGAAACTACGTTAGAATGGAATAAAGTTGAAACGGTGTTGGAAGTGTAAGGATACTTTTGACGGTGAAGAACCTTGTCAGACATTATTTGTGTAAGCATCCGAGAAGATAAGATACTCATTTAGACATATGTATAGTTTGAGCTGTTGAAAAGTTGAAGCACTGAATTCTGTATTCCATAAAATATAGTCAATGTCGTCAAACAAGACGTTATTGTACAAATGGAGAGGTCTTACAAAACGAAATCGATTTTCATATAATATCACAAATTTATATTTAGACAAATAATATGATTGGTGGTTGATAGGTCATTAAAAAAGTAACAGCATGTACCTACCGTACTTTTGACAATTTCTTATATTTATGTTGTATTTCTAGAATCTCTTTTATTTATTAAAAGGTACTCAACGTTAGGAATTTCACCTTAATCGCGGGTGTAAATACATAATATTTAAATTAACTTTCATAAACACACGGGCCCGTAATTAATAACTGTGGGGAATATAAAGATTTATTCTTCTACTAGCTGTGCCCGCGACTTCGTCCGCGTGGAATAGTGACTTTTCGGGCAGCATATTTTGAATTACATATACCGTCGTTTGGGTAGTTAAAAATTTACTTTACAGTAATGCTTCTCTGTATACGATATTGGACATAAGGCCATCGGGGATGAAAGCATACAGGCTCTTAGGATTGCTAACCCGTGACAGAGCCACATACAACTGACCGTGCGAGAAACAGCTGATACTTAGATCTACACCTACAACTTTCAGCGTCTGACCTTGGGCTTTATTAATTGTCATCGCAAAACATAGGCAGACTGGAAACTGGACTCGTTTAAAACTAAATGGAAAATTGTTTGGAATGAGAGAAATCCGCGGAATGAAAACACTTTCACCTTTTCCACACCCTGTTAAAATCTCTGCTTCTATCAGATTTCGTTATAAATTGGTCACTTTTAACCTGGTGCCATTGCAAAGTTTTGGGGGGGCTTAAATTTCTAAGAAGTATTATGGGTACGCCTACTTTTCATTTTATTTTATGTGCTGGTAGTCCAGGAGCATTGAGGGATTCTAAAAATTCTACTGGGTAGCTTGTAGATTCTCCTTCTTCCATGACTCTGTTAATGGAGATATACTCAACATAATCCGCCAGAACATAGCTCAAAATTTCAGCGTTTATTGTTGCTACTTGGTCGTTTCGTGGCGTCAAAATAGCTCTTTCGCAAAGCCAGGAATTTTCGCAAGTTGGTATTTGTGTTGCGTTTCCATAGACAGATGATATGAGGTCTCGCATTGATGAAACTATGTTGCATAGGTTTTCATTAAGAACAACTTTTCCTTGTTCCTGCGGATACACACCGTTACCAATCTCAAGTAGCAAAACTGAAAATTCTTGAGCATTTTCGTTGCCTCTAATTTGCGCACGCATATTTAATGTCAAATGCTAAGGGATATTGTAATGCCACAGTCGAGAACTCTTTAGGCAGGCTCTAACTTCTTGTTCCACGTGGTATTACAGGGAGAGTCTGACGAAAATCGCCACAAAAAAGCATAGTAATGCCACCCATGGGTTGATGATTTTGCTTGACATCACGCAACGTTGATCAATGCTGCGGCACACCCGATCAAATATCAAACGCTGTTCATCAGTTAGCCTCGAGACATCAGTTTGTAAAATTTCGGCCAGGTTAATTGTATCATACTTGGTTTCAATCGCGTAATCTCTATTAATACGTTCACCGTCAAATGATGCCTCCGGCATGCCATATTGAGAAATAGGATTACCTCCAATAGATGTAACTATATCTTGAATAGCCAACAAACAACAATTCAATTGACTTTCACGTAATCTCTCCTCAATTGGGTTGTTATCATTAAGTTGTACGTGCCTAAAAACATCCTCAGCTAATTTGTTCTGATAATTATACCACAACTATGCAGCGTCAGAAAGTGCACAAAACACCAGCATGACTGCAAACAAATGTCAAAACCGATGAGGATTTTCGCTAATACTTGCTTCTGACAAAGCATCATCCCAATGTTGATCCCCATCCAGCAAGTGACGTGCCCGGCAAGCGGCTTGGTATGTACGGTGTACGATATTGTCAACCTTTCGGAGATCGGCAAAAGAAGTAGGCCCTCGGACAACGTGCAGCAGTAGGCGCAGGTAAAAGCATTCGGAGTTATTTGGATGAACCGTATAAACCCTACCAATGACATGATCATTAAAAATACCTGGTTCACCTACTAAAGCTGTTCCACGTCTTCTGCGGTTAAAAATACCCTATTGTTTATTATAGGTATATGCGTGATAGTGCGTGAGCTTCGCGATCAACAGATAAATGTGCCTTTCGTTGTTCCTCGTTTTCCCTATTTCGAGTTGTCATCATTCGAGAACGATTTGAACTCAGTCGAGATTCTCGCTGAGTCGAAGTTTCTGCAGCACGAAACCTAGCCTGATGTTCCCAAGTTGCAGAGAGCCTTGCCTCACGACCTTCCTCAGATTCCTGTGATCAAACTAATCTCATCCTTTTAGCATTTCTGCTACATTGGGAGAGGTTGGATCTTCTTCGAGGCATTCTTACAATAAAATAGTACTTACTACTTAACACACATTTATTTAGTAAACATGTACTATCGTAAACAATTAAATTATAAATACTTACAGATTATTATACAGTCTAAAATCATCACAGATTAAGTAATAAGTATTAAGACGTGTAAACCAACGTACTAACTTAATAAAACAAAAGATTTGCTAGAAAAAATAATTACTAACCTGAGCTAACGAACTTATACTTAATAAAGAAAATCAAGAAAAGAAATGCCTAACCTAAACCAAATACTTATAATATTTATATACAAACCCTAAATACAAATTAAGATAAGTATACCGAAAATCAAGGAAAGAAATACCTAACCTATAACAAATGCTTACAATATTTATTTACTAACCCTAAATAAAAATTAAGATAAGTAAATACCCAAAAATCAAGGAAAGTAGTACGTACTCTGATTGAATACCTTAACAAATGTTCGCGGTGATTCTTTAAATTGACATAACTTTTTTATTTATAAACCGATTCACATCAAATAAACACTAAATGTTAAGAGAAGCTTATTACAATATATTCGTGAAAACCGCATCTAAATCTAATAAGCCGTTTCTGATATTAGCGCGCACAAACACACAGCAAAACGACAAACAGACAAAAAAAAATTAATCACAATTTCGGGTTCGGCATCGATATAATAACAACCACTGCTACTTTTTTTTATACATTTCCATTGTACAGACACCACTTTTCTACAATTTTATTATATGTATAGACTACTAACTTTTCCACAGCTTACTATTAAGAGATAACTAGAGAGACATAATTAACATTATATACTTAATACACTAAAATTACAGTTAACAATGTGTGATGCACAATGTATAAAATATATACACATTATATCATACACTCGACTGCCGATCCTTAATAATTGCACGGATATATAATACACTCCACACTGTATCATCTACGATACTCTTGGGAATTGTTCTTGCGTAATATTACAGGTATATTTATTGTGTTTGATGGCTATAAACAAAATCAATGTTGACTATATTATACAAAATAGTCACGAAGCATGTAAAGCGTGACACATGCGAAGGATTTCTTCAAAAATAATACCTGAATACTTTTACTTATTTGCAATTCGTGCAGATAGGTAAAACGACGGACTTAATTCAAAAACAATAAGAATAATTTATTTCACTCACTTAGGTCCGAATATCAGTGTTGTCTTGGCTCTTATAGTAGGAAAACCTGTATCATAAGAGCCAAACCTCTCCAGATACATGGTATTGGTGAATGACAGACAAAAATACATTACAATAGAATATTGATTAATATCTAGAATGCTTTGTGCATGCTTCGATTGCCTTGACGACCTGTTGGAGACGTTGGAGACTTTGGCGTTTGGAGCACGTTTTCAAAACAGCGCACTTCAAACAAATTATCAACGTTTCATGTTTCATGGTGCATTTGAAATGGTATTATGTTGAGACCATATGACAATAATCTGAAAGTTTTATTATCTAAATGTTAGATACACAATATATGTCAAATGCTCACTGCAGGACTTAATGGAAGCTACCGACGGTGCCAAACTTGTTGCCCAACTCCATTTAGCTATTTGCCATCGACACGTAAAAAAGATGATACATAATGTATGTCAGACTTCATGAAAAATGTTGTTAAAGCTAAACTTAAGAAAACTTACCCAAGAATCTACGTAAAACTATTGTGTTGTGATTATAATCTAACTGGAAATCCAGTAATAACGAAGCAATTTCAGTTGAATGGGGTTCATAGTTATTGTGATTTTCCTAACAAACTATCGCAATAAACTTTATGTACTTTGACGATAACTTCGGCCGGCACCGTTCCGTCGGAAGTTTGCGGTAAGCCAAAGTGCAGTCAGGAAATGGGTTTATCCTTCAGACTGCGTGACCGGCTAAGGTTCGATAGAGTTAGGTAACTCTGTTGTTTCGAAAACGGGGTTCTGCTTCGCAAAATTGGATTGGAAGGATTGCAGTCTCAAAAAAACGCTTGGAGACGCGTTTCATAAACTGCTGGATGATGGGTATCTTGGGGTTTACATCTAGAAGCTCATTTCGGACATAAAAGGGGGCTCCCGTGACTCTACGGAGGAATCGGTTTTGGAGGGTCTGCATCTTGTGGAGGAGGTGGGGCTATGCGTGTGCGAAATCAACGCAGGCGTAGGTCATGATGGGACGCAGCTTGCACCTGAGTGATAATTTGCTGCGGGCGCCAAGGATGAAGTGGAGCCTACCTAGAGCAAAAGCGGCGCGCGAACGTGCAGGGTCTGTTTTATGTGATCAGCAAAGGAGAGGTGTATATCGGGAACCACGCTTAAGTATTTAGCTTGCTTTTCCCAAGGGATCGGCTTGCCGTGCATGGTAATTGGACGGGGGGAGGGTGGGTTTATCCGCGGTTTAGAAAAGGGGATCGCCTGGCTTTTGTCTGGATGGAATATGAGGAAAGTTCCCCCTCAACTCGATAACGGAAGGTGAGATTCGATAAAAAGTCCCGTAAGATGAGCAGGTCTAGCCTGGTTTGGGGATACCTAATCTTTTTTTATTACGGATGAGCCCGCTCTTGACCTCGATCTCGCCTGATGGTAAGTGATAGATGAGGTCTACGATGTGACCAGCGAGCCCAGAATATGCCTATTTACTCTTGCGTTAAAGGCTGAAAGGTAAACATAGATGGCAGTCATTAGCGCTATAAGCTGGGTGGGTAAAAGTTAGTGATGCCATTGGAGCCAGGGGCTTTTCGAGGTTTGATTCGAGTCTCTTAATGATGTCCTGGACCTCATGAGAAGTGATGGGGGCCAGTGGATTATCAGGATCTTCGACGGGCGGAAGAGAAGTTCCACGGTTGACTTCGGCATTCACCATATCGAGGTGGGCTTGGTCTACTGGTTGAGAGCTGGGAGAACACTAGGACTTTAGGCTATCGGCTAGGTATTCCGTTTTTTCAGGGTTATCGAAGGCGACATTCTTATCGGGACGAAGGTAAAAGTTTTGACATTAAAAACACACACATAAAAAAAGAAACTGTCCGGCGTATAGTATAATATGGTGGATAGTGCACATTGGGTAGTGATCTCAATAAAGACGTTAGTTTGGATGTTATATGGGCGTTTTAGATCATTTAATTTAGAGGACAATCAGCATTTAGTTTCCAATGATAAGACAAAGATGAAGTGGATTTTTCTGATTTAAAAACTTTTAAGTAAGTTAAGTGGTAATTAAGTAAGCAAAAGATAAAGTGTGAATAACGAATGATTATATCTTTGCTTTCACTTTACAACTAAGTATTAATTGAAAGGAAGTTAAAGTAAAGTTTTAATGGACTGCTTTGTAACACGGTAGTGTTACAGGCCTGTTAATAAAATATTATTTTATGAAGTTGCTAGGTGTTAAGATGATTTGCTTCTAGATTAATGTATTTGAGCAGAAAAAAGTAGTTCAGTCGTAGGTTTTTTTTTTATCAAACTAAATAAAGTCATACATTAAAAACTGGTACATATTTTTAAACTTAGCTTGAGGTTAAATAATAACAGCTGCCCGGGTTGATCTTCAAGGTTAAACAACGCTTGATAAGGTCTGTCTCTGGATGGGTGACATCTTAACGAACTATCGAGATTCTCTCATACCTCGAAAAGCTCGTTAAGCCGCTGGTTGCCGACTGTCATGTGTGTATAATTTGACTTATGTTTTGCCAAGGAGTATCGTGTTACTCAGGCAGGAGTTCAGAGAGGAAGTCGCTCCTGCATCCGGTTAGACTAGAAGTCGACATCGCTAGGAAATGGCTTTTTTTTTTAACGTCGTAAAATTATCAAATAAGTCCTTCCACTCCGGGCAGGGTGGGAGGGACTGTCAGACTTTTACTGACTAAAATCCACGGTGTTCCTTCAATAACCCTTTACATACCGGAGCCACGGTAACGGGATGAGTCCCACGACCCCGGCAGGCTTCGGCCCTCTGCAGAGGGGACCTCGTCATGTTGCTGACTCTCTTTGAGGCGCGCGTGGAACACGACGCGCCGTCGACCCGGGCATGGTCCATGGTCGGACAGCGAGTTGCCCTTTACTCGCTGTCCGCATGCCCGCGCCTACGGTGGCCGGAGATCGTCGGCCGACGTCCGACGCCGTGGGCATCTACCACTGCGGCTGGGCTGGAGGGAGGACGCCATCCTCTCCCTCATGCAGCCCGCCTCCTCCTTCGAAAGCATGACTGCTTCGCAGAAGGAGGCGACCGCTTCCCACTCCCTCTCGCCACGCAGCATGGCCTCGACCAATGCCGGGCGCGAGAGGTCTCCGCCTATCGCCGCCGTGAGGACACGTCGGTGCTCTGCTCAGGCGGGGCAGTCTTGCACCGTGTGCTCTACGGTGTCCTCAGGGCGACCCTCGCAGTGGTGACACCCAGGCGTTTCCTCCTTTCCCGTCAGACACAGGTACCTCCCGAAACTTCCGTGTCCGGTGAGGACCTGCGTCATGCGGTAGGTCAGGACGCCGTGACGCCGATCTAGCCACTCTTCAAAGAGGGGTCTTACCGCCGCAATTGCCACGTGCCCGGCCGTCGGTTGCGACAGTCGTTCCCTCCATACTGCCCTGAGATCGCGCCGGAGCTCTTCCCGCCACGCCTCGACTTCTCGAGGCAGCGGGGATACGCCCCGGCGCTGCGCCTCTACGCGCCATTCATAGACGCGCTGGAGGGCAGTCGCCTCCAGATCCCAGGGCAGCAATCCGGCAAGGAGGTTGGCCGATTCGCCGGTGATCGTGCGGTATCCCCGGATCATTCGGATAGCCATGACCCTCTGGCATGCGACCAACTTTAGTGGTCGCGTCCAGATGCACAGGGCCCACACTGGGGACCCGTAGAGGGCCATGGACCGCACGCCCGCTGAGATTAGGCAGGAGTCGCCTGAATGCGGCTGCTGCCCGGTTCAACTTTGGGGCCAAACTCAGGAAGTGCTCCCTGAAGTTCCACCGGCTGTCGAGGACGAGTCCCAGGTACTTCATCGTCCTCCCGACGCCGATGCGAACCCCCTCCACCGTTATGTGGGACTTGGACCGTGGCGCGTTCCGACCGCCATGAAAGCACATGGCCTCGGTCTTGTGCAGCGCCACGTCGAGTCCCAACTGCCGGATCCTATGAACGACTGTCTCAACCGCTTGCGTCGCCAGGTCGGCCGCCGTCTGGTGCGACTGCCCCTGCGCCAGGACGAGCGTGTCGTCAGCGTAACATACTACGCTGACGCCGTCAGGGAGGTCGCCGCGCAGCACCCAGTTGTGTCCGATGTTCCACAGGGGTGGCCCCAAGACCGATCCCTGTGGGACACCGCACGACATCTCTCGCCGGTTACACTCTCCCCGGTGACCGGGGTAGATGACGGCTCTGTCCGTCAGGTAGTCCTCGACTATGCGACGGAGGTAGGTCGGCACCTGGTGATACCGGAGTGCCTCCCTGATGCAACTCCAGGGCAGGGTGTTAAAGGCGTTGGTGATGTCCAAAGACACCGCCAAGACGACCCTGCCCCGGGATACCGCGTCCCCCGTCGTGAGGGCTCTCACGCGCATGATGGCATCCACCGTCGAGCGCCCCCTGCGGAAGTCAAACTGGCACTCCGCAAGATCCGGGCCCACCCGATTCAGGTGCCCGAAGAGGCGGTCTGCAATTACTCTTTCCAAGAGCTTGCCCGCCTCGTCGAGCAGCATGATGGGCTGGAATGCGGACGGAGAGTCCGCAGGGCGCCCGGCTTTCTGGATCAGGACCAGCTTTCCCGTCTTCCAGCGAAGCGGAAACTGGCCCCTCGCCAGGCATGCGCTAAAGAGCCCCCCTAGTCGAGGCCCGAGAGTCTCCGAGGCCAGGACCCAGGCTTTCCCTGGCAAGCCATCGGGTGCTGGGGCGGTATTTTTGGCCTTGAGCCGTTGTACCGCCACTCTCAAGTCTACCTCGGTCACCTCTGGAGCGTCGTAGACGTCGTCGTCGCTGTGGTCCGCGTTTGCGCCAGCTTCAGGTTCCATCGGAGACGGAGCCATAGGCGGGGGAGCGTGCTCCCCTCGCGATGGGAACAGGGCGCTCACCACGTCCTCCAAGAACTGAGGCTGGAGACTCTGCGTCAACGGGGGAGCCCAGGGGCGGAGCCTCTCTCGCACCCACTTGTAGGGGCGGCCCCATGGGTCCCCGTCCAGAGTCGCCAGCATCTCCTCCCAGGCCAGTTCCTTGGCCCGCCAGATCTCGTCTCGGAGGACGGCCGTTGCTGCCCTGTAGCCCTCGTACAGCTCCGCCTCTACAGTCGCCGCATCCGAAGGTCGGGTGTGGCGCCTGCGGAACCTGGTGTACCGGCGTCGCGCCGCAACGCACGCTTCGCGCAGCGCTGCTAGCTCACTCGACCACCAGTACAGCTGACGCCGGGAGCGTCCTTGCCGGACCCGGGGCATGACCACGTCGCAGATCTCCGACATGGCCTCCCGGAACCACTCCGCCTCGTCGTTTATGTCGGCAGGCCTATCCGGGGGTGACCCCCAGGCCTGCACGATCGAGGCTTCCAGGAATAGCTCCCGGTCCATCTGCTTCAGCGCCCATCGCGGACCACTCAGGTCCCGTCGGACCGGCGCGTCAGGGGTCTGGGCGGAGACGTCGAACCGGATATACCGGTGGTCGGAATAGGTCTCCACCTCCTCCACAACGCGCCAGTCGGTTACGCGCGGTGACAGGCTGGGGGTGGCGAACGTAACGTCCACCACCAACTCGCCCGTAAACCGCACGCACGTGGGGACAGAACCCCGGTTCTCGATCACCAAGCCCTGCGCACGGGCCCAGTGCTCGAGCATCCTGCCCCGCCTATAGTCCGTGGACCGGGAACCCCAAGCCGGGCTTTTGGCGTTGAAGTCCCCGAGGACGAGGGCGGGGAGGGAACCGAGGGCGACGACGACGTCTCCCAGCTCCGTTAGGGAGTTCTGGAACTCGGCGAGAGTTCGGTTCGGGGAGAAATAAACGCCTACCACAGCGTTCTCCCCGAACCGTGCTGCGACGATCCCACGCCCTCTCTTGACGCGATCGAGGGGAGGGGTACCGGCGGCAGCCGACGAAACGAGGGTCACCGAGCCGTCCAAATCCGCCACCCAGTCATGCCTGGGCAGGACAAAATACGGCTCGGCGACCACGGCGACGTTGATCAACCACTGCGCCATGCTCTGGAGCAAAAGTTCCTGAGCAGCGGCGCAGTGGTTGATGTTCGCCTGGAGGAAGCGCGATGGGGCCATTAATCGGGATCCATTGCAGCCTTCTCCAGGGCCCCTCGCGGGGGTTCGGCCGCGACGGCGGCGGAGGCGGCGGTGACGACGGCGGTGGTGGCGGCGGCAGAGGGCCTACCTCTGCGCCTGGCCTTGGTGGGTGGGGCGCAGGACTTGCCCCCAGCCCGGTGATCGGCCGGCTTACCAACCGCCTCACATGCGAAGCAGTGAGGTGGGGCGGAGCACGAGCCGGCCTTGTGACCGGGCTGACCGCAGCGGAAGCACCTATCACTGCGGTCTACCTCCGAGGTGCATGCGCATACCGCATGGTTGCCCACTTGGCAGCGGAAGCACCTCAGGGGTCTGGGGTCCAGGACTTTCACCTGTGCAGACACCCAACCAACCAGGAGCCTTCGGCCCTCCTGGATCTTTTTGGCCGCCGGGACGAGGCAGCTAACCGTAATGGTTTGCGTCCCCGTGAAGCCAGGACGCAGGGCGCCCGCCCTCACCTGATCGGGAGGGCACCCCCCAGTACTGGCGACGGCGGCCACCACTTCCTCGGCCATCACGGAGTCATCCAGACCCAATATGCGCATGTCTGCGCGCTTGTTGGGTCTGGAGACTCGGGCCTCCTCCGCATTTAAGGACGCTCTGAGCCGTTCGGCCAGAGCGTCAGCGGTAGGGCCACTGGCCGCGCCGGGGATCTCCAGCATCCGAGCCCCCATCGCAGTGACCCGGTGACGGAGGCCGCCGACGATGCCGAGCTCCGTGATGTCGATCGCCATCCGCGCCTTCGCCAGCACGTCGCGGTACGACACGCCCCTCTTCACCGCGTCTGGCTGCAGTGTGATCACTACAGCCGCGGTCTTGGGGGCGCGCAATCGCGCCGCGGTGTCTCGCCGCCGCCATCGCTCCCTTCTCCGCGAGGACCTGACTGCGCCAGCATCCTTCCTCTTCTCCCCGGCCACTTGCCAGTCGGTGCCGGCCGGAGGAGTCTTTGAGGAGGCTGCTGGGACGGCTGGTTCCCGGCCTGGGCCTTCTTCCCTTTGACCGCCTGTTTCGGCCCCGCAGGTGTCGGGGTTGGAGGCGGCTTTGGTGGGCCCGGTTTGGGCTTGGTCGGGGCCGTCTTCGCTCTCGCAGGAGCCGCCGCCGCTGGGGCCGTCTGCCCAGTGGCCGTCTTTGCCTGAGGTGGCCTCGTCGCCGTCCGGGGAGGCTTGGACGCGGTCGCAGCCACGTACGAAGGCGCCGCCAGCGGGGGTTGCAGCACGCGGCTCTCCAATACGGAGAACCGCTGCTGGAAGGCGGCCAGCTCCTGTCGCACCAGGTCGAGAACCGAGTTCTCCGCTGGTGTGGGCTGGCCTTTCTCCTTTTGGCCCCACGGCGGCGCATTCCGCTGGCCGTCTCCCCGGATTGCGGCCAGGTCCTCCCTCTGGAGAGCTTCCATGGCGGCAGTCAGGCGGGTGACCTCCGGCCGCAGATCAGACATATCGTCCCTTACAGCCGGGGCCCCGCCGTAAGTCCGCGCGGCCGCCATGATGGAGGCCGTGGCTTCACCAATCGCGTCCTCCTTACTCTTGCGGTTCCGCTTCCGCGAGATGGTGCGGATGGCAGCTGCCACGGCCTCTTCTAGTTTGGCCTCGCCCGAGGCCAGACCAGTGTTGGGCTCTCCAGAGGGAGGCCCCCTCCCCGAGGTCTTGCCTCGGCCTTTACCCCGCACGCTAGTGGGGATCTTGCAGGCCGAGACAAGCCCCTCCTCCGACGACGACTCGTCGTTGCGGGGGCGCTTGAGGAACTCCTTCCTCCTGTCGGCGCCCCCCTCGTCGCTCCTCACTGCGCTTCCAGAGACCATGCTCTGGAAGCTCTCGGCGTCCGATGCCGAGTCGGTCTCCAACCCGAGCACCAGCGCCCCCTTCCTTCGCGGAGCGGCACTCTGTGCTCGCTCAGAATTCGGTGCTGGTGAAGTGGACGTGCTGGACAAGTCCAGCGACTCCACCTCACGGGCACGTGAGCCTCCCTGGCTCGATGCGGCGACTGCCGGAAATTTGGGAAAAAAGTTGTTGCTATCCCCCCCACAGTACGGTGGGACTGACCGGACGCGTCCGGTGCGGTACTCCCCAGCTGAAGAGCAGCTGGGACCCGCCTGGGTATCTTTAACAAAAACCTTATCTGCCATTTTTTTTTACTTTTTAGAGAGGTGAGTTCCTCTATCCCTACACCCCATTTCCCCTCCCCTGGTTCACTTCACGGTTACGTCTAAAGATTAGACGCATACCGGAAGTGAACCTTTCCTCCCCCTTGACCCGATCTCTGAGTCCGGGCCCGCGCCGTCTAGAAGCTCGAGCTAGCTGCTCGATCCTCCAGGCGGCGTGCCTTTCCCCCGGTGTGTCCCACTTGGTCTGGTTTCTCCCTCTGGGCCCGTCCGGCATGAGTGCCTCTACCGGCATAGCCCCAGAGATCATCGAAACACGCAAGCCCCACCACGACGACAACGTGGGGACACAGTTGGTGGGGGCTAGGAAATGGCTTAGCAAATGACAATGAGTTGTTACACAGAAGACACTTATTTATTTATTTATTTATTTATTTACACTTTATGCACATAGGTACAAAGGCGGACTTAATGCCATAGGCATTCTCTACCAGTCAACCATGAGTGGTGAAGAGATAGTGTGGGAGGTGCAATATGAACGTGTGATGTAAAATTAGAAAAAAAAATATATATATATATAATAATAGTAATAACACAAAAACCCCAGTATCATTAAAAATAGAAATCTACATAAATAATATATATAAATAAATACTTATATATATATACATATACAAATATATATATAATGAAGAAGCAAATGAAAACCAAATGTGGAAATTCTGCTTATTGGTGTAGAAAATAGATCCGCAATTTCTTTTTAAATGCATAGCGACTGTCAGCCATTCTGATCTCGAGAGGAAGTGCATTCCAGAGGAGAATCGACTGGATATGAAAAGAAGAATGAACAAAGTCAGATGTATGAGAAGGGCAGAGTAAGAGAAGATTATTGGATGAACGTAGATTCTTATTGTGTGAAGAACATAGAAATTGAAAGTGAGGCATTAGATAAGAAGGAGGGCTGGGAGAGTTGAGTAAAGAGAAAAGAGTTGTTAAAGCGCGCAAACTTCTCCTCTGGCGAATGGTCATCCATTTAAGCTCAGACCTGAAACTTGAGACATGATCATATTTCCTTAAATTAAATATGAACCGAATGCAGTTATTGAGGAGACGATCAAGCTTATCGAGCAAGACCGCATTCAGGTCAAAGTAGCACACGTCACCATAGTCGATTAAAGGGAAAATTAAAGTCTGCACAAGCATAGTCTTCGTCTTAACAGGCAAAAAGTTTGTCAGACGATACTAGGAACGCAAAGTGCCATTGGCCCTTTGGCTGACACTGGAAACTTGATTTTGCCAACCAAGTGTCGCGTCAAGATGCAAACCGAGATCTTTTACGCTAGGGCCGATGGGAATGACGGCACCATTAAAAATAATAGGTGGAAGAGAGTTAGTCACCACTCTACCCATCATGCGTGAGCTACCAATAATGATAGCCTGACATTTTGAGGGGTTTACTGACACCCCAAATTTGTCAGACCAGCTATTAATAGCATCCAAATCTCGGTTTACATCCCTTATAGCATCCGACAAACCTTCAACCCGCACAGCAGTATATAATTGTAGATCATCGGCGTAAAGATGATACGAACACCGAAGACAGTGAGTTATAAAGTTAATGAAGACAGAGAATAATAATGGAGAAAGAATACCGCCTTGTGGAACACCAGCATCCAGACCACGCCAATTTGAAGATCTCTCATCAACGCGGACTGACTGCTGACGTCCCCGAAGATAAGAAGTGAACCATTCCAGCGCCTCGGGAGAAACCATAAGATGGGAGAGGATAGCTAGGAGTATATCGTGACTGACGGCGTTAAAGGCATTGGAGAAATCAATTAATACTAATACAGTAACTTTAGTATCCTCCATAGCTTCTCTAATGTCGCCAGTCACTTTAAGAAGAGCAGAGGATGTACTGTGCCCGGGTCTGAATCCAGACTCGAATGAGCTTACAAGATTATTCCGGTAAACAAATCCAGAAAACTGTTTGTGAACACAGGCTTCGAGCACTTTTGACAGGAAAGGGAGAATGGATATAGGTCTAAAATGGTTAGGTAGTGAAGGATTTGATATTTTAGGAAGTGGACGGACATAGGCCATACGCCACAAGGATGGGAATTGTCCGGAATCGAGGGAATAATTGATGATGTGGGAAATTGGTGGGAGAAGACAGTCTAGGATCAAGGTAATCATACCCCGATTGATTTCATCGTGACCCACAGCCTTGGATTTATTGGATAGTATAATCTTTCTAATTTCATCCAAGGTCGCTGGTGAAAACTGAAATGGTTCAATGATTGGACCAGGTAAACAAGTGATGAAATCAACCGTCTGAGACAACATAAGGGGGTCCAAATGACAAGTTGTAGTAAAATGACGGTTGATATCATCCAAAACGATCGCTTTAGGAAAATCTACATGACTTGACCTACCAATACCGAGAGTTCCAAGGAATTTCCAGATATCGGCAGGTGAGGAAGTTGAAATGTTTTCAAGAATATGGCGGCGTTTAGCGTTGCGTATCACCTGATTACACCGATTCCTTGCAGCTTTGTAGGCTTTTATAGGTAAGTTCCTAACTTTTCTAATCTAAGCCACCTATGCTTTCAGTTCCTCTAAGCTAGCTACTAGCATCTATTCTGTTTATTTTAGAAAACGGAGATAATACTTCCAACGCACGAAGCAAAAGAAC
The DNA here is from genome assembly GCA_943138885.2 of Tholera decimalis. Classification (NCBI taxonomy): domain Eukaryota; kingdom Metazoa; phylum Arthropoda; class Insecta; order Lepidoptera; family Noctuidae; genus Tholera; species Tholera decimalis. The sequence continues at coordinate 17,749,425 of OW964563.2, read as the reverse complement.
CTATTTTAAAAATCATGGTGCAAAATGGGAGGTTTCTATGATAGAAAATGTTAGCTTGCTTTTAAGGGAAGGCTTAACAAATAATCGGATAAGGCTTTCCTACTTCGGATAGCTCTTTGTTGCTCATCCTGGGCTTTAATGTTTTTTTAGTCTTGACTTTGACTAAACTTTCTGTTAGTGGTCAGAAGTATCATCCTCATTCAAAAGTATATTATGTTTGATCTATCGGTTCGCAAAAAAAATGTTTGAGCTTAATTATTGAAGCACATTTGCGTTATGTTTGTGAATGGACGCCAATAGCTGGGTCCGATCACCACTCAACTGGACGTATGGTGTAGCTTTATTTATTCATTCATTGAATTGGGTTTTTTACTCTGGATGCTTACTTCGCGATCATGTGCAAGAAAGTCGCATCTATAATACGTAGAGTGAGAGGAAGCAACAATAGCGTTCTGAAGGTTTTCGCAGATAGGCTAGAAGGGCCTACAATGGACAGGTTAATAATAATAATCTGTTGTGTGTATGTTATAACTGTGTGCCTAATTGTTCTTACTAACATAGTTTTATAAGTAATTTGTTGTTATACTAACTCTATGGGCCTTAGAAGCCTGACAATAAAAAAAATATTTTTATTTTTTTATTTTTATTTTATAAATCGATTAATTTATTTTAAATCGTCAATAGCCTAATGGCTAAGGTGTTGAACTTGTGATGGAGAGGTCGCGGGTGCAAATCCCACCTATTACACTATTGCCGTGAACCCACTCCAGATACAAGCATATTCAGCTTAGTTGGAGGGGTTAACTAGATTGCTAATAATGTAAATTATACGCACATAACTCGTTCTCTTTTAAGAATAAAAACTTTTTACCAAAAAATTAAACCGACTCCCAAAAAACACTGCAAAGTGAAAAATAACTTTAATTTCGGTAGTCGGTTTCTTTAGTTTTGTATTTTCGTTTTTGGCAACGACTTCCGAAATTAAAGTAATTTTTCACTTTGCAGTGTTTTTTGGGAGTCGGTTTAATTTTTTGGTAAAAAGTTTTTATTTCACTCTTTTTAGTTGGTCTATTTTTAATTTACCTAGTTACAAGAGCCTAATTATCAACTACTTTTAACCTTTTACAAAATATTGCTTTTCCCAATGCTGGACCGTTAATTGTTGAGGAGTTCTCCTGGTACTTCACCATCAGCTCTACATCACCATATGCATTGTGACGAGCATAAAGTGCGTAACATCCATATTCAAGTAATCGAATCGCAATCCACTCAATACTTATTATTGAGTAGTTTCGGCGGCCATCTGTGGTCTTCATCATCAGTTCCACTTCCTCAAATGGTACTTTTTGAGAGCAACTGCACAAGTTACTATAATAAATACCCAAAACGACATAGGTGTGCCTATAATATTTGAAGAGTTCCCTCGATTTCTCCAGGATCCCATCATCAGATCCTGACGTTTATGAAAATGGGACCAGTATCGAAGTATACCCTTTCAATCAAAAAAAGAATTTTCCAAATCGGTTCAGCCGTCTTCGAGTAATCGATGATCATACATTAAAAAAAAAAAAAAAAAAAAATATACGCGTCGAATTGATAACCTCCTCTTTTTGTCGTCGGTTGAAAAATTCACGGTGGAGTTCGTTTCTACAAAAAAAAATGCACATCGGAACGTACAACAAGGGAGACGGGGATTTCCGGGCCATATTGCAATAAGTAGAGATATGGTTTAAAAAAAGCGTCATATTTTTCTATTTCTAAATACAAAAAAATAGCCTAATTCACAATCTAGAAGACGAGAAATCTTAAAAATAAGTTTGAGTCACGAATAAAATGGGATATGGATTACTATAATCGATTAATGTGAATGAGTTATTGAACACAAAACTACTTGCACCATATTACTGATTCAATCAAAGTAAATAAATACATTACAATTAACATAATGTCAGTATTTTAAAATAATAAAATATCAATATCTTATAAAGAAACCTTAAAGTCAATTCTCGTTTACAAATCGATTTATTACTTGTGTTTGGCTACTGTATTTTTTAATCTGTGCTGACAGTGACAGTCACAGAATATCTTTTGACAGTTCTAGAATGTCAATAATCACTGATCACTCGTAGGGATGTGACATTGGACATAAAAAATCGATTTTTAATTAATCGTTTATTTATTTAGCATGGAACATCGATACATAAATAATCGATTTTTCTTAAGAAAATAATCGATTTTGTTATATCAATCGTTTTTTTTTTCCTAATTTATGCTAATAAACTAAACTGTTTCAAAATCACAGAAGAAATGTCATCATAGATACACAGATAGCGTTAATGTAGTATTATGGAGATAGTATTCTTTGGCAGTTCGCGTTCCGGGCTCCGGGCCAGAACACCAAACTTAATGATGGAGAGTTGCAGATAAAAATGGGTAATAATTTATTGAATGATAATAAAAAATCGATTATTAATCAATCTATACTAATATTATAAAGCGGAAAAGTTTGTTTGTTTGTTTGTTTGCTTGAACGCGCTAATCTTCGAAAGTACTGGGTGGATTTGGATGCAATTTGGTATGGAAGTAGCTTGAAGCTTGAGGAAGGTTATAGGCTACATTTTACGCGACTGCAAAAAAGGAGAGTTATGTTTTTACCGTGAATCCACGGGAGCGAAGCCCCGCGTGAGTACCAGTTATTCATAAAAATTAAATCACGTATTGACATCGACTTTTCTTTAGATAAAATTCGATTATTTCCATTTTGTAGTATCGTTTCGTGTGCGTGCGTTTTGAGTGTTTCCCGTTGTTTTATTGATATTTTCCTTGACCACTGCTTTCTTCCTACGGACTTCTGATATTGCTAAACTAGTACGACCCTTGCTATCATACCGGATAATCTCGTTTTCTCATCTGACTGGCTCGCTTATTTGGACTTTACAGCCTGCTTATCGATTGGATATTGATACCATGGATCGCTGTGTTAATTGTAGTATAGCGACTAGTCGCTGTAATACACTTGGCCGACGAGCTTTAAATGATGTAACGACACTGTCAGTGATTCGTCATTTACGTGCACCACAACCTGTAAGTATAAACTTGAAGTCACCTTTTCTAGCTACCCAGTGTCTACAATGCTGGTCTACAGGTTTCTTCTTTTATTTTCCATAAACCTTATGCAGGAACTATAGTAACGCTACATATAAAAGGCACATGGAGATTGTTTACATTTAAGTTAAAACCTAACTGCTGGTATATTTTACTGTAAACATGATTTATTGACATTAAAAACTTTTCTCATCTTTCAGGTAAACAGCAGTGACTATGTTTGCCAAGCTTGTTGGGATTTGGCTCAAGAATCATCTGTTGATGAAGCACAACAACTTAGCCAACGTAGTGTTTGTCTTCGCTGTGGTCGTTCTCTTGCATCAAGAGTCCGCCACCTACTTAACACGAGCTTTTTGGATTATAATTGAAGATGAATACAAGATAACTGTTATTCTAAAAGTTGTTTTTATTTTAAACATCATCTCCCTTTCTTTTTCTTTTTTTTCTTTCGATTCGATGATTTTCCCACCCAGGAAGGGTGCGAAAATCATCGAATGGCTTCTTCCGCTCTGGGTTAAGTGGAAGGGTGTGTCAGATTTCTACTGACTAATAACCCACCCTGTTCCTTCGGCTGCCCTAAAGTTCCGAGGCCGCGGTATCTCGATAGAACTTTCCCACAAACCCCGGCAGGCAATGGCCCTATAAGATCCCATTACTGGTGTTGACAGCTCTTGGAGGTGCGCGTGGAACACGACGCGCCGCCGACCCGGGCCTGGTCCTTACCGGATGGTGACGGTGAGCGACCCCTGTTCGCCATTCGCAGGCCCGCACCTACGGTGGCCGGAAATCGGCTCATGATCCCCGACGCCCGGGGCGTCTCCCGTGGCGGCTTGGGCGCGAGGAAGAGAGTTGCCTCTCCCTCGCGCGTTCAGCCTCCGCTAGCATGTCTGCTTCGCAGAAGGAGGCGACCGCATCCTATTCCCTATCGCTCCGCACCATGGTCTGAACCAGAGCAGGGTGCGAGAGGTCGACGCCGCCGACCGCCTCTTCGAGGACACGACGGTGCCCCGCCCAAGCAGGGCACACCTCGACCGTATGCTCCACCATGTCCTCCAAGTGGTCCTCACAATGACAACACCCGAGCGTGTCCTCCAGCTGTATCCGAAACAAGTACCTCCCGAAGCAGTCATGTCTGGTCAGCACCTGCGTCAGGCGGAAGGTGAGGACACCGTGGCGTCTCTCCAGCCACTCTTCAAAGAGGAGATTTTTCACCGCCATTGCGGCGTGTCCAGCTTTCGGTTGCGACAGCCGCTCTTTCCATGCTGCCGTGAGATCGCACCGTAGTTCTATCCGCTGAGCCGCGACTTGCCGTGGTAGGGTATTTTCACCCCAGCTTAGCACCTCCGCGCGTCAATCATGCACGCGTGCGAGGGCTACCACCTCCAGATCCCACGGCAGCAATCCGGCAAGAAGGTTCACCGCCTCTCCAGAGATCGTGCGGTATCCCCGGGTCATTCGGAAAGCCATGACTCTCTGAGACGCGACCAGCTGGCGAGCTGTTCACCGCTGCAGATTCAGTGCCCAGACAGGGGCCCCATAGAGGGCCATGGACCGCACAATCCTCGCATATAGCCTCCGGCAGGAGGCGTTTGGCCCCCCTAGTTTGGGTAGGAGCCACTTGAGTGCAGCCCCCGCCCGGTCCAGTCTTGGAAAAAAACATCGGAAGTGTTCGAAACATCATCTCCCTGGGGTATCTCCAAATTATTTGGACATTAGAAAACTCATTCTAATGTCCTCCCACTCAATACAACACAATTAATATAGTAAACACTGTCTATTTTAACAAAATAGCAATCATATTTAAAAAATCAGCTGTGTAGAATAGGTTGTTGCCAATTCATTGCATAACCTCACTTTTACAAAACCTCCTATAACTCTGCTCACAGTTTGCCAAAATTCGCCGAATTTTCAGTGATGCTTTGTTAATATATAAGCTGTTAATCGACACTAATTTCATCTTTTTACACCTTGGCCCAAGAATGTATGAAAGCGTTTCCGTCTCCTTTCTTTGCCTAATAAGTGCCTGTGACCTTACCTTTTTCTTTTTTTCTAATTACAGACAAGTTTTTCCAAGTCAAATTAGTATCAACTCGCTGTCCGACCATGGACCATGCCCGGGTCGACGGCGCGTTGTGTGCCACGCGCGCCTCAAAGAGCGTCAGCAAGAAGAAGAGGCCCCGCCTGTAGAGGGCCGAAGCCTGCCGGGGTCGTGGGACTTATCCCATTACCGTGACCCCGGTACGTAAAGGGCTATTGAAGGAATACCATGGATTTTAGTCAGTACAAGTCTGACAGTCCTTCCGGCCCTGCCCGGGGTGGGAGGACTCATCTGATGATTTCACCACGTAAAAAACAAAAAAAAAGTCAAATTGTCATATTTGAATTCAGTTCAACACTATTCTCGGAAAAAATATCGTCTCATTGCACCCGTCTTGGGAGCCTTTAAATCTACAGAATGTCTAATTAAGAACATTTTTTTCTTATTGCACGAAGTCCGTTCCATCATCGGACTACAAGACAAACTGTGATTAGCCATTGTTACATGGAATGCTTATATGGATTGACATTCTATTCATACGCACAAAACGTTTTGGGAATAGGTACTTTCTTTGTCTTACGCCTAATTAGTGGAATTCCCTGCCTGAGTCTGTGTTCCTGATAGCCATAGCCTGGAAGTCTTTAAGTCAAGAGTGAATAGGTCACTTCTAGGTAAATTTTCTTCGTCTTTCACCACATCATCTCGTACTATCAGGTAAGATGATGGTCAAATGCGAGCCCATTATCAATAAAAAAATTGTTTATACTATGTCATATCGAATTCAATGGTATGTTGATCGCAGTATGTAACACAATAATAAAACACGTTTGATGCTAACGAGAAGCTAACAAGAGAACCTAACACACCTATAAAAGGAAAAAGAGAGATTCTGTAAAGCCCGTGACATAGATTTTATGTATACTTAAATAGCCATCCTACTAGTTTCAGGGTTCATTTCCTTTACGGAGACTTACATAATTTTTATTATCCGGCATCACAAAGTACCTTAGTACCTTTTTGTTTCATTTCAACGACAGCCCGTACTTCTGGACGTTGTAAAAAAGCTTTTAAGTTTTCTCTTAATAGAAGGTCTAGTGCGTTTCTTTTGTAACCTTTTGAAACCTATGAGAAGGTGTTGTTTTGGATGATATTCAGCAGTCGCCAAATTGCTGTTGCAGGACGAAAAGACTATAGCATTTTTGAAGTTTCTGTTTCACTATCCTGCTAATCAAAGCCAAGAGAATTATTATAAGAGGTAGCCAAATTTACATACAAAACTATTCTACATAATTAACTAAATAAATGGTAAAAAATTGCTTTCAATACTTATTGCCTGCATAAATACCTTCATAATTATCCTGGGTGATGGATATCCATTAAAGTATCGCTCGCGAAACTTTGAGGTAGGTATATTTTTTTAACAAATTATCATAAATTGCTTTTCTGTAAAATGTCAAAATATATGTAAAATCGATGTTGCATGCTCTAAATGAGCAAAATGTTCCACGCTCAGAGACTACGACATATCAATACAAATGTAGGTTCTTGACAAATTACATTGGAATCAATATCGCTTTTGGCTGTGCCTACGTCAAAGTTACAGCTTGAACATCTTACAACTAGGCTATAATTTAGGAAGGAATACAAAGCTTTACTCAACTTAGTTAGAGCATAAATCAATCAGTCGATATGCTTCGGTAATCGGACGTAACCAACTACTTAAGAGAATCACGCTAGGGGTAAATTAATAAACATTAAATGTTTGTTTAGATTAAAAGGGATATGTACGAGGTTTCCGGCGACTGGGACTGTATTTAACTCGTACCACGGTCCTAGATCCATTTAATTTTAATATTACGTTCCTAATTTTTACATAATATGCTTAAAATAATATTTTTAAGTAGTTTTGAATGCGAATTATTTAAATGTCAGACATAATAAAAAAAAAACAAATATTGAATTCAGTCATTTCAAATACAAGCTTTGTCCGTCCTTTACAATTGTGAGGTAATAGATATTTTTTCCGGACCGTTTGTGTATCTGACCAGAAATTGTATGCCCACGGTTCCGAAGAAATCCTGGTGTAGGACAAAGCTTTTTTAATTTTTACTACCCATACGTGCTGATGCAACCTAGATTTTACTAAAATTAAATTATTTAGAATAATTTTGTTGTTTTCCAGACTCATTTAGAGTCATTTACATCTTTCACCCGAAGCCTCCCAAAATGATTCATAAAATTAATTTGTTCCACAGCGTAGCAAGCCTATTTTACGCCATGGAATTTTACAGGTATTTCTAACGTAGGTACTTACACATTTATGTTATTTATTTATTTATTTACACTTTATGCACATAGGTACAAAGGCGGACTTAATGCCGTAGGCATTCTCTACCAGTCAACCATGAGTGGTGAATAGTGTGGGAGGTGCAATATGAACGTGTGATGTAAAATTAGAAAAAAAATATATATATAATAATAGTAATAACACAAAAACCCTAGTATCATTAAAAATAGAAATCTACATAAATAATATATATAAATAAATACTTATATATATATACATATACAAATATATATATAATGAAGAAGCAAATGAAAACCGAATGTGGAAATTCTGCTTATTGGTGTAGAAAATAGATCCGCAATTTCTTTTTAAATGCATAGCGACTGTCAGCCGTTCTGATCTCGAGAGGAAGTGCATTCCAGAGGAGAATCGAGTGGATATGAAAAGAAGAATGAACAAAGTCAGATGTATGAGAAGGGCAGAGTAAGAGAAGATTATTGGATGAACGTAGATTCTTATTGTGTGAAGAACATAGAAATTGAAAGTGAGGCATTAGATAAGAAGGAGGGCTGGGAGAGTTGAGTAAAGAGAAAAGAGTTGTCAAAGCGCGCAAACTTCTCCTCTGGCGAATGGTCATCCATTTAAGCTCAGACCTGAAACTTGAGACATGGTCATATTTCCTTAAATTAAATATGAACCGAATGCAGTTATTGTGGAGACGATCAAGCTTATCGAGCAAGACCGCATTCAGGTCAAAGTACCACACGTCACAATAGTCGATTAAAGGGAAAATTAAAGTCTGCACAAGCATAGTCTTCGTCTTAACAGGCAAAAAGTTTCTCAGACGATACAAGGAACGCAAAGTGCCATTGGCCCTTTGGCTGACACTAAAAACTTGATTTTGCCAACCAAGTGTCGCGTCAAGATGCAAACCGAGATCTATTACGCTAGGGCTGATGGGAATGACGGCACCATTAAAAATAATAGGTGGAAGAGAGTTAGCCACCACTCTACCCATCATGCGTGAGCTACCAATAATGATAGCCTGACATTTTGAGGGGTTTACTGACACCCCAAATTTGTCAGACCAGCTATTAATAGCATCCAAATCTCGGTTTACATCCCTTATAGCATCCGACAAACCTTCAACCCGCACAGCAGTATATAATTGTAGATCATCGGCGTAAAGATCATACGAACACCGAAGACAGTGAGTTATAAAGTTAATGAAGACAGAGAATAATAATGGAGAAAGAATACCGCCTTGTGGAACACCAGCATCCAGACCACGCCAATTTGAAGATCTCTCATCAACGCGGACCGACTGCTGACGTCCCCGAAGATAAGAAGTGAACCATTCCAGCGCCTCGGGAGAAACCATAAGATGGGAGAGGATAGCTAGGAGTATATCGTGACTGACGGCGTTAAAGGCATTGGAGAAATCAATTAATACTAATACAGTAACTTTAGTATCCTCCATAGCTTCTCTAATGTCGCCAGTCACTTTAAGAAGAGCATAGGATGTACTGTGCCCGGGTCTGAATCCAGACTGGAATGAGCTTACAAGATTATTCCGGTAAACAAATCCAGAAAACTGTTTGTGAACACAGGCTTCGAGCACTTTTGACAGGAAAGGGAGAATGGATATAGGTCTAAAATGGTTAGGTAGTGAAGGATTTGATATTTTAGGAAGTGGACGGACATAGGCCATACTCCACAAGGATGGGAATTGCAGGTGCAGCAGGTGAGGAAGTTGAAATGTTTTCAAGAATATGGCGGCGTTTAGCGTTGCGTATCACCTGATTACACCGATTCCTTGCAGCTTTGTAGGCATTCTTTTTATCTTCACTGCGATCCTTTTTATACTTCCGATAGGCTCGATCCCTGCACTTCATCGCTAAACGAACCCCTGGTGACATCCAAGGAGCTGGTAGTCGCCTTAGTTTAACCTTCCTAACAGGAGCATGTTCATCGTAGAGGGCAAGGACGGCCTGATTGAAGATACCAAGTTTGTCATCAATGGTCTTTGCCGCTGCAAGGTGGCCCCAATCAATTTCTGACGCATCTTTACGCAGCTTCTCAACATCCATAGGTACCTACGCTTTCTTGGGATAGGCATATTGCTGCACCAAGTGGTCATAAGTTCCCACCTCATATTTGTTCTCAGCAATGAAAGAGAACAATATTGATGCACTGAATATTGAACATACTCGAGATAGTTCAGGCGCTAAAATTTTCCATATCGCTATGACGATGACGAAATTCAATAATGTGAACTTTATGCCCATGGTTTTAGGGACGAGAATTCAGACTAACAATACTACACCTCGATTTGAGGATTTTCAAATCGATCACAGTAGATTGGTTTGTGTTTGTCCAGTTGATTGCGTGTCGGCGAAATGTTACTAATGATGATTGTGTTTCGAGCGATCATTTTAATTATTCCCTTGCCCGTTTTAGTAGCCAACCTGTTTTAACAATTAATGTGCTTTTTTAACAACATTTTTTTCAATTTTAATTCAAACCTTGGGTTAGAATCTCGATAAAGTGATTAAACCAGCGATAACGTCAATTGAAATCGCTAACTGATTGCGTGTCAGTGCAAATACATTTTAGACTCCTCATAATTGTTGCTAGTTTCATTTATTTAAATTAATGTCGAAACGTACACGAGAACTTTTTACCTATACATTTACTCACCTCTCTCATAAAAACTAATTTGTGCTTGAAAATATCTTATTATATGCATAATCCTACTTACATTAATTATAAAAAAGGTTTGGATATATTGTTTTGTTTTCAATCACGCAAAAAATGGCTTAAGGCACTAGGCACACATATAACTCAAAAGCAGCGAAATAACACAGCAGGTTACCTATCTATTAGAAAAATTTGTACTAGAACGATATCGCGGGCAACAGCTACTACATATAAATTATTTATATTTGAAGGAAAGAAAGTAAATGTATTTGCGCTGTCATATAACATAGGAAAATGAGAAAAAACAAGGAAAACATTATTTAACTATCATGATAACACTATTCAGCAAGATCAATTCAATTTCAACCTAACCAAAATTCTACGATCCACTGCAAAGTGGATACCAAACTTCTCAGAAACAAATTCTGTTTTGGAAATATAAAACTAAAAATTATTGTTTTCAGGACTATTTTATAATTTTTTTTTTAACTATATTATAAATAAACTAATTGATTTTATGAAGTAACTTGGCAAGAATAAAATAAATCTACGGTTATGGCTTCATGCAAATTTAAAATAGCTTCCGCCCATTGTACACTAGTTTTCATTTTTGTATTCAATGGAATATTGTAAGGTGTACATTAAGTATACAGCGTGGTGATTAGGTTATCACATTAATTGAAACCACGTATTCTATATATATATTATATTATATAAAGCTAAATTACCACTCACTGACTGACTCACTGACTGACTCACTCATTGACATAATTGTTCTCCCAGATGGTGGATGGGGAGGTGGGTATATTTTGACAGATTCGTAAACAAGTAACTCTCAAACCTACGGGAAAAGTGCCAAACCTCCCCTTTTCACCCCCCTTCTCCCCCCTCCCTATCGTATCTCGGAAACTACGAGACCCGTATTTTTTGTTTTTTACGGATTCGTATAGAGGAGGCTCGGTAAAGTAAAAACCATTTTTCAAAGCCCCCCCCCCGCCCCCCTTCTCCCCTCCTTTAGGCGGATCTCGGAATCTAAGAGACTTGGAACATTTTTTTTTTCAGATTCATTTAGAGGGGCAATGCTTTAGTCGAAATACTTGTGCAACCCCCCCCATCACCCCCCCCCCCCTCTTTTTTTTTTTTTTTCACAATCACGCGAGGTGCTTGCACCTCGCGCAACACGCAAATACTTGATTTAGAGGAGCAATGCTTTAGTTTTTTTCACAAGCACGCGAGGTGCTTGCACCTCGCGCAACACGCAAATACTAAACCCCCCCATCTCCCACTTTTTTTTTTTTTTTTTTCTTCACAAGCACGCGAGGTGCTTGCACCTCGCGCAACACGCAAATACTAGTTATATAATATAAAGCTAAATTACCACTCACTGACTGACTCACTGACTGACTCACTCATTGACATAATTGTTCTCCCAGATGGTGGATGGGGAGGTGGGTATATTTTGACAGATTCGTAAACAAGTAACTCTCAAACCTACGGGAAAAGTGACAAACCTCCCCTTTTCACCCCCCTTCTCCCCCCTCCCTATCGTATCTCGGAAACTACGAGACCCGTATTTTTTGTTTTTTACGGATTCGTATAGAGGAGGCTCGGTAAAGTAAAAACCATTTTTCAAAGTCCCCCCCCCCGCCCCCCTTCTCCCCCCCTTTAGGCGGATCTCGGAATCTAAGAGACTTGGAACATTTTTTTTTTCAGATTCATTTAGAGGGGCAATGCTTTAGTCGAAATACTTGTGCAACCCCCCCCCATAACCCCCCCCTCTTTTTTTTTTTTTTTTTTTCACAAGCTCGCGAGGTGCTTGCACCTCGCGCAACACGCAAATACAAACCCCCCCCCCATCACCCCCCCCCATTTTTTTTTTTTCACAAGCACGCGAGGTGCTTGCACCTCGCACAACACGCAAATACTAGTTATATAATATACAATTAAAATAATTTAATATTAAACAATATTATAGCTGTGGGAACTTTTTTACATTTTAATATTTCACAACATCATGTATTGCATAAACGTAATCAGCTGACAAATCACTCGGCGCGTGCCCCACCGGTGCCGGCGCCGTGGCGTTTCCGCTTTTACAGATCTTATTATTGCTATATAATTTTAAACTAATATTATATAGGATTATTTATTTTTTACCAATAACGCCGTTTATTTTGTTTAAAAATGCATTTTCTTAATTTTAGTTAAATTATTTATTTTATTATTTTAACGGACTGATAACAACTTGTAATACCTGCTGTACAATTTAATGTGATAATCTAATCGCCACCCTGTATAATAAATAAATAAACAATGAAGCACGTTCTGATTTTATTGAAACTGAATTGAAATTTTGATCATTGCTGAGCAAAGCAAAGCTGATAATGATATAAGAAAAAAAAATATTTTGTCATTTCACTAAAAGTCTTAAATATATGTTATGTAAAACATATTTTTTCGGTCAAGTAGATTCAAAGAGGTGTGACGAGGATGACACAGACATAATTATCTACGAGTACTCCTAAGTAAAGGTTCGATTTTACCATATGGAAGGCATTGATATAAATAACATACATAATACTAAACATTTCTACGTACATAAATACCTAACTGAAGCGTCAATGGCCTAATGGCTAAGGTGTCGGCCTTGTGATCGAGAGGGTGAGGGGGAGGGGGGGGGCGGGTGAAGGGAGGGGCTAGTCATGTGAATTTTACCCACATTTCTAGTACTCTAAAAGAACAAATCTAAAAGGACTTATGTTCGGTCCGACGTGAAACAGAACGCACCCTTTTGACATAAAGAAATTTGATCTTGACATAACCTCTCTGACTTGACAGATAGACTTTGCTTGGAAAAAATGCCGGTCGTAGGGACCCTCTTGTAATTGTAATTGTAATTGAAATATCGTTTGGAATCGCGTTTTGAAACCGATAATTGGGTCGCGAATTATCAATTGTTTGAAATTGTAATCCCCATTTGACGAAAACCCCGGGATATTTTTGGATCTAACGCCGGTTGGTTGCCATCGCGTGGCACGCGCGTTTGTTGAAAAAAGTAGTGATAAATAGCGCTTTTGCTGGAAACGAGTTGTGCTGTGATTGCTGTTGTGACCGCGCCATCTGGAGACTGGCGCCTTGTGAACGTTCTACAACACTTGACTTACATCACACCTTTCAATTACTCACCACAAATTACAGTACAAACTACAAGTACTATTTGAGCCCGGCTGACAAAGCAATATATTCAAACTTATTAATTTATATAAGTTATGTTAAGTAATTAAACTCAAGTTTTAAGTTTTCAACAATATTCAAAACTTCCAATTAAACCAGTGGATCTTATATTATAAGAGCCACGCCTGCTACCAAAGCGTGGGTTCTAATAATAAATCCACATTTTGGTAGCAGGCGTGGCTCTTATAATATAAGATCCACTGGTTTAATTGGAAGTTTTGAATATTGTTGAAAACTTAAAACTTGAGTTTAATTACTTAACATAACTTATATAACTTAATAAGTTTGAATATATTGCTTTGTCAGCCGGGCTCAAATAGTACTTGTAGTTTGTACTGTAATTTGTAGTGCTAGCCCCTTGGTATTGAATTGACACGTAGGATTTATTTGTATTTTGGTATAATTTGGTGCATAGTTTGGTATTTGTTGCAATTAATAGTTGAATGTCATTGATCTGAATTTAAAAGGTTATCTAAATAATAATTACACATAGTCTAATATAACAAGACTTGAATTGTGTGTATTGGTTGTCGTTTATAGTAGTTATTGGACTGTGTTGATAGAGATTCTCCGGCTCAATATTATACAGACAATTGTTGTGCTTATTGATGTTTGTTGGTGTGATCCTGCACAATATATACATTGAATTGTTATTTATTTTGTAACTAGCCATCTGTACCAAGCTAGATTCATACTTGGAATAAGTACAGGGTCGGATTTGGACTTGAAATAATTGAATTTGAGTTTTTATTTTGGTGAAATTATTTGGTCGGCTAACAAGTCATTGTTGTTTGTTTAGTTAATTTTAGCCTGTTGTATTAATATTTGATTGTTGCAATGGCCTCATTAAGGGCAGTCAGGGAGGCTGCTGCCGGATTGACCTCACAGTTGAGATGGTTCACATCGGCAGCTGCAACGGTTGAGCGTGTAGAATTGGAAGACCCTTGCTCGGTATGGACAAGTGATTGAGAGGATCAAGTCAGTTGATGCTGCGCTCATACGCTTCAACGAGTACATCATGGACGTGGATTTGGGGGTGATGGATCAGACAGCCCGCGATAAGATTTTGGGTGACTATGACCAGATTGTCCACCTGGGGGATGTCATATGTCTACGAGCGCGGGAAATTTTGAAGAGTCGGGTGCCTGATGCGGCCAAGCTGCAGACCCCTGTTGTTGCAGGCCCTGGACTATTGAGTAGGCTGCCCACCCTGGAGCGGCCACATTTTGACGGTCGCTTGGACCACTGGCTGGGCTTCCTAAATCTTTTTAAAAGTCTTGTGGATGCACGCTCGGACCTCGGACCTGCCCAGAAGCTGGCCTATTTATTGTCTGTCCTGGAGGGCGAAGCCAGAGCCTTGGTGCAGCACTTGCCGGTGACGGATTCCTCTTACCCGACCGCTCTGGAGCTTCTCTCCCGACGGTATCAGAACAAGCGCTGCCTGGCTGATGTGCACATCGACCAGATTTTGGGGCTACCGGCCATTGTCAGCACGTCGACGTTGCGCACTGACTTGCTGAACCCGTTGGTCTCAGCGACCAACGCTTTGAGACGCTTGGAGTTACCGGTAGAACATTGGTCCTACTTGTTGGTGCACATAGTGCTGCAGTTGCTCCCCGCGGAGCTGAGGTCACGTTTTGAGCAGAAGTATGGTGGGGATAGTGCCACCCATCTTCCCCCCTTTGACGACCTCCTCAAATTTTTGGAAGACGGGTGTCGGTTTTCAGATAACACTCGTGGCGCCACGGGGTCACCCCCACTATCTTCTCACCCTAGAGACCAGGGACGGACTAGGGCTCGGGGGCCTGTTGATGTTCGCCCCGCCCCCCGTTTTGCTGGCGCCCGGAGTCCTCGGGCTAGGGGGCCTGTTGATGATCGCCCCGCCCCCCGTTTGGCTGGCGCCCGGAGTCCTCGGGCTAGGGGGCCTGTTGATGATCGCCCCGCACCCCGTTTTGCTGGCGCCTGGAGTCCTCGGGCTAGGGGGCCTGTTGATGATCACCCCGCCCCCCGTTTGGCTGGCGCCCGGAGTCCTCGGGCTAGGGGGCCTGTTGATGTTCGCCCCGCCCCCCGTTTTGCTAGTGCCCGGAGTCCTCATCATTGTGACTTTTGTAAGGCAACGGGGCATGTCATGGCGCGTTGCCCGGACTTTTTGAATTTGCACGTAAGTTCCCGCCACCGCATTGTCAACGCACGCCGTTTGTGCTTCTCGTGTTTGGGGGCCCACTTCCATCGGGACTGCCCCGACCCCCGCCCGTGTAGAATTTGTGAAGGGTCCCACCTTGAGATTTTGTGCGCCAACGCGAACCGCTCCAGCAGACCAGCTTCTGAGGGGGGTTCGCGCAAGGGGGGGTACCCCGGAGACGAGCACCGGGCTGAGACCCGCAATTCTGTACGCCGCACTCCACCTCCCGCGCAAGTTGAACGAGAGCCCCGCGAGCGCCATTTGGTCTCCCCTCGTCAGGGAGAACGCGCATTGGCTGCTAGGCAGCAGTGGCCGGGTCGGCGCCGCTGCCTTTCCCCTCCGTTGGCGGAACGTCCTCGGCTGGAGTCGCGCCCTCCGCCATTCGGGCATCCGGTGGGATATGCCCCTCCAGTGATGGCGAGCGGCTCGGGACACCGCGCGGACGAATATTTTGATTGTTGGCCTCGTCGAGAACGAAGGCAGCCTGGATGCGGCGATCGGTCGCCGCCCAGGCATCACTAAGAGATTGACGCCTGCCCCGCTAAAGGACCCCCCCGATCAAGACGGTTTTGTTGCCAACGGCCTCGGTCAAGGTCTGGGGACCCTTGGGTGACTCAATTGTGGTCCGTGCCATTTTGGGCACGGGAGTCCGGGGTTGCCTTTTGTCGTCTTGGTTAGCGGGACAGGTTAGCCTGAAGGTGAACGACCTTTCAGGCAAGATTTGGGGAATTGGCGAACCGGCTGACACCACTGTTGAGGGAAGGACCTGGTTTGAAATCACCCTTGTGAGTTGTCCGTACCCTAAAATTGGTGCTCCTGCCCTTGTTATAACTGAACTTGGTTGGGACGAGCCACTTCGGGAAACCATTTTGGAGGACGGTTGAGGCACTCTAGCCTTCCTTATGGGGCCCGTCACCCCCTTTTGTTGCCCAAGGAGGGCCACTTGGTTTAATTGTTGGTGACTGATCGTCACGTTAAGAACTCGCATGCCGGTTGCAATGCGCTGTTGGCCATTCTGAAGCGAGAATTTTGGATTTTGTCGGCTGATCGCGTCAATGAGGCGAGGCCCTTTGCTGGCGTCTTAATGGACTTGTTGGTCCCCCTTTGTTGAAGACGTCCACCCTTCGTAATAGTAAGATTGTTAAGGCTTATTTGTGTGTTTGTCTGCCTGTCAACCAAGGCAGTACATTTGGAGCTGGTAACCTCCCTCTCGACAGAGGCCTTTGAGGCGACTTTGGAAAGATTTGTGTCTCGCCGTGGGTTACCTTTTTTGATTAGGTCTTATTGCGGTACGAATTACAAGGGTACAAGTAACTATTTGAAGGAGGTATACGCCTTCCTTAATGAGAACCAGGTTGACTTTGGTAATAGTTTGGCCCGCCGAGGGGTCACTTGGTTGTTTGACCCGCCAGCCTGCCCCCCATTGGGGGGGTATTTTTTGGGCCGCGGTGAAAGCGGCAAAGGGACGCTGGCGGAGATTGTTGGGAGACACCGTTCTCACCTTTAAGGAACTAGCGTACTACTAAACTAAATACCGTAGTATTTGGCCGCATTGAAGCTGTGTTTAATTTGCAACCTTGTCAAGACTTCCAATTGATTAGCGGACGGGTAGGCCCGTCCGGGGGGGGTAGATGTTCGGTCCGACGTGAAACAGAACGCACCCTTTTGACATAAAGAAATTTGATCTTGACATAACCTCTCTGACTTGACAGATAGACTTTGCTTGGAAAAAATGCCGGTCGTAGGGACCCTCTTGTAATTGTAATTGTAATTGAAATATCGTTTGGAATCGCGTTTTGAAACCGATAATTGGGTCGCGAATTATCAATTGTTTGAAATTGTAATCTCCATTTGACGAAAACCCCGGGATATTTTTGGATCTAACGCCGGTTGGTTGCCATCGCGTGGCACGCGCGTTTGTTGAAAAAAGTAGTGATAAATAGCGCTTTCGCTGGAATCGAGTTGTGCTGTGATTGCTGTTGTGACCGCGCCATCTGGAGACTGGCGCCTTGTGAACGTTCTACAACACTTGACTTACATCACACCTTTCAATTACTCACCTCATATTACATACAAACCACTTGGGCGTGACCTTGGGGAAGGTCGAAACTTGGCGAACCCAGCACAGAAGGTTAGTGGTTAGACCTGTAATTTGTATGGTTTGTAGGCCGAAGCCTAGTAGAAGTAGGCCTTTGTTTATTGTAAGCAACGTTAAGCTCCACAAATCGTGGACAGTTCCGGACATCCCAGTTATCGTTGCATTGGGCTTCTTGAAGTCCCTAACAACTTATCTAAAAGGTTCTTTCGACGTCTTAGGGTCGGTTCACAACTGCCGGAACATGCGTCGCGTTTCATCGGTCACGTAACGCCAGAACAAACAATTATATGAGAAAACATTAAACCTTTCACACGATGATGCGTTAATGCGTCGAGCGTAGAGCGTCTGTTCAGTTTCCATCAACGCATTGTCGGCCGACGTAAGAGCGGCAACTGTCGCACCACGTGTATTTTGACTGATGAATACAGACTAGTGTCCGTATCGACTGCTCGGCCACAGTGTCATCGATAATATTTTATATCTATAATATTTTATACCTATAATATTAATCCTGGTTATTTATTTACATTTTTCAATATTATCTAAATCATAGCGGTCGGTACAGCCATGTTAAGTTCTACCCGCCTTTTCTATGCTATCCTTAGTCTCTTAGCTTTGAGACCGATAAAAAGCTTTCCATAGGATAGTGAAACCACGTCACTGCATCCGATTTAACGTGGTATGGCAATTTAGCTTTAGATGTTTATTCTCTATTTACGTTTCGTTCAAGTTTTAGCTTTGTACCTAGTATTTTTAAAGTAAATTATATTGGTAATTGACATTGTCTTATAACTTTATTTAAAAGAAACGACATTAAAATCTAGGAAATAAAAATGATTTGAATAAAAAACCTGCTCCAAAAAGCATCATTCAAATTGAATTTAGCAGTTAATACGGTTATATTTTTTCTATACTAATAGTGTTAAAATGTCGTGATCATAATTTAGTAATATTATTGAGCTGTTTTTCTGTTATAATTGGGGTTTCATTTTTATCGTTATTATCATAATCATAAGCAGATTAATTATTGTAAAGCAGTTAATTGTTCCACAGTTAAAAGACTCAATTAATAGGGACGATTAATTTGAAATACCGAGAACAGTATAATAGTTTCTGATAGAATACTACTAATTTGTGTTTTTACGTCAATTAGAAGGCAATTATTTTTAATTATCGTCAATTAGATTATTGAATTTAATGTATAGCACATGGTTATTTACGTACATATATTACGTATTATAACCAGCAGACGGTCATACATACCGGTTAAAATCACCATCCTATTGCTCACCCCGCAGCCAATAGAAGGGTAATTTTGACCGGTATTTGTGTATATCGGGAAAAAGGAAAAATTTGTTACATTTTTTTTAAATTAATAATTGGCTCGCGTTTGGCCACCATCTCACCTGATGGTAAGTGATGATGTGGTCGAAGATGGAGCACGCTTACCTAAAAGTAACCTATTCACTCTTGATTTAAAAACTCCCAGGCTATAGCTATCAGGAAACACAGACTCCGGCAGGGAATTCCACTCTTTAGCTGTACGCACAATGAAACTATTCCCAAAACGTTTTGTGCGTATGGGTGGGATGTCCACCATGTAAAGATGGCGCATGGCCGTTTATCTTGTAGTTTGATGATGGAACGGGCTTTGTGGAATCAGATTGTGAAATTCAATCGCACACCCCGAAATGTAACCGATAGAAAACCGATAGGCTTGCAAAACGTCGCCGATGTTCAAGGCTCTGGAGCTTTGCCGACCAGATTCTCGTTGCCAATGAGCCTCTTGGCCCGTTTCTCGATAGACTTAAGTGCATCAAGCTGGTATTTGGCAGATGTGTTCCAAAGATTGATAAAGGTTGAGCAGCTGTTTCTGTGTGAAGTACCGTCTTATCTTTGCTAGGAATACCAACTTTTTGGTAGCCAATTGAGCCTTTGCCTCGATAAACGGACCAAAATTAAGGGTGGATGTCAACGTAACCCCAAGAAGCTCGATGCGATTAGTTACACCACAGAAATAAGGAGCCGGTTGAAATTGTCTCCTTTTTGCGGAGAAAAGACACGCCTGGGTCTTAGGAGCATTAAACTTGACCAAGTCGCCCTATTCTGAGACAATCTTCAAAGTCAAGAACAAGCGCTCAACTGGATTTGTGACCACGCGCACTGGATATATATCTCTCAGCAACAATGCTGTCGTCTGCATACCCAAAGGTAACGCGCATTAGCAGATCAGATCGTTTAAATGCAGCAAGAATAGAGTTGCTGAAAAAACTGACCCCTGAGGGATCCCGGCATTAATATTTAATTGGCCAGACGAGCAGCCATCAATCACCACTCGAATGGACTGATCTCTCAGGAAATCTGCTATCCAAACGCAAAGTTCAGGGGGTAAACCAAATGACGGAAGATTAGCAATAAGGCTATCGTGCTACATCCTATCGAAAGCCCTGGATACATCGACGGAAACAGTAAGTGTATCACCGTGCTTCTCAATGGGAGGCCATTGAGAAGCACGGTGAAGCACTTATATATTCATTAGCATTCATATCTAGAGGGAGGACTCTAGATATGAATGGTTCTGCTAATGCTCATACTGTAAACCAAGAGAAAACAGTTTAATATTTATTTTTATTTAAATCTAATTTATGACAATTTAAACGCCGCCGATCGATCGCACATTACCTTGTAACGCTAATTAACTGCGACAGTATACAAGGAAGTTAAAAAAAAAACATAATTATATTGGCTTGGCAAAAATAATGGCTTTGTAGGGCCGGAGGACCTGACTCTAACAGAAAATACGACTTTAAAGCTAAATATTTAAAAAACGTTTCTCTTAATTGAAATAACCACATTTCAATTAAGAGAAACGTTTTTTAAATATTTAGCTTTAAAGTCGTATTTTCTGTTTATCCAGTAATATTTTACATTTTTCCCATACATGCTTCAAACAATCATTCCCAATTTGCTTAACAGTAAGAACGGATATCTTAAAAAAATGGATTTTCCATTAAAAAAAAATAAGGGAAATCGCAATTGGTGTAGAAATCACATTACCTACTTGCAATCTTGGTAACTAAGCTAACTATGCTTGTGTATGGAGTAAGTTCACGGCAATAGTGTACCTAATGGGTGCGGTTGGCACCCGGGTCCTCTCAATCACAAGTCCGACAACTTAACCATTAGGCTATTGACGCTCCAAAATTGCATTGCGTTTTTATGAACTGGATTGAAATTAATACGAATAGCTTGTAATCTTCAACCAGCGACCGACAGTATCCATACGAAAACAAAATGTTTTTATTTTATTTTTATATCAAAATATTCACTAAAAATGTTAAATTGATACGTAAAAGAAGCACTCTGTACATGCGTACTTGAAGGACGGCAACGTCGCAATTTATTTATGAATGCGTACGCGTGTACAGAGTGTTTCTTTTACGTATCAATTTAACATTTTTATTGAATATTTTAACATTAAAAAAAAAACATTTCGTTTTCGAATGGTAATATTTTTTTAGCATGTATGGATGCTATACTATTGTGGATTAACGGGAACGCCCTCTGTTATTTAACATACTGTATACCAATGTATACAGTATGTTTTACCAACCTGGATATTCCGGGATTAGTCGCAGTGAGAATTCAGAGATTAACCATATTAAAATGAAGCAATTTTTGCTCCTTGGTTTTGTAAAGATGCCTCAAAGAGCAGTCAGCAGCATTGACGGGGCCCGATAAGGCCATTGCCTATTGGTGTTGCAGGAATATTCTAACGAGTTACAGTGGCCCCGAAATGCAAGAATAACTGAAGGAATAGGGTGGGTTTTTAGTCTGTGCAAGTCTGAAACTGCCTTCCGTCCCTCCCAGAGCGGCAGCGGTCATTTGCATTTGATGATTTTTCCACCGAGAAAAAAAGATATGCTCTTTTAGATTTGTATCAGGAAAAAACAGGTTATAGTTTAGCTCGCGGCAGCCATGTAAAAACAGAGTTTGCATTAGTATGAAATAACTATATATTAATAATTACAAAACCTACCTCAAGAAATTTCTTATCCAACGGCTTAGGAGTTCAAATTTGAACAGACGTACAGAATGACAGAGGCGGAGAGCGACTATAATTTATACATTGTAGTGATAAAAACGGTCTATTTAAATGCAAGCATTCACGTAAATGCTCGACCACGCGCGTGTCATTGCAAATTTTCGGCGCCTGATTCTGATGATTCTGATTATGAATGAATACGCTCGTGCAGTCACTACTGCACGAGCGTATTCATTCATTTAGTACTGGGTGCAGTAGGCATATTTTGATATTTATTAAGTGCAACCAATTTGACACTACCTAACAAAAAGAAAAAAAATTATCGCACTTAAAATATATTATCTCTGAGCCAATTTATCCATATTATTATTGCGACAATCTATCTGTCGGCCTGTTACGGCTAAACCGCTGAACCTAATTTAATTACATTTGTAATGGAGGTTGTTGAAAGTATCTATGAAAAATTCAAAAGACATGTAGTAGTATACTAAAAGAGGGACTTTCATTTCGTTAATTCGACAATATAAAAAATCGGCCCTCGAGTGACTACATAAAACACCTAAGGACCCTTTCTAAATGTCAATAGCCGGCCCTTCCAAATATATTTCAGGGACAATAAGGATTCCTCTACAATAGCATTATAATTTGGTATAGTATACTCAGTTTGTCTACTTTGACTTAGTGTGACTCGACTTGTTAGAGCTGCAGAAGGCTTTTACCTCAAAATTGTTCAGAATATTCAAATTTCCCAAATAAAAGTACTTATTGATTGATTGATTATCTTTATAATGATGTTATAAACTCATGAGTTTTACATTGTTGTTTACCAATGCACTTATTCTATTTGTATAAAAATCTGAGTCTAATTTGTTAATCGGCTATCTGACGATTTCAGAACATATTGTTACGCCAGTCGCTTAGCTAAGTACGTCGAGAAACTTCAACCGACATTTAGAATGTTCGAGACACTATCGCCACCTAGCGGCGAGTAGCAGTACTGAGTATATCGAGAAACTTCGACCGACTTCTAATACGTTCGAGACACTAACGCCATCTGGTGGCGAGTAGCAGTACTGAATATCTCAAGTAGTTTCTGGAGTCAATTTTACAAGAATGTTCTAGAACTATAGACTGGGGTATAATTAGATCGCAGAGGAACGTAGACGACAGTCTTATTACAAGATACGAGGCGATATAATCGAAACTCTACAAGCGAATTTCAGTGCGATTTAAATGTTAAGTGACAAGTATTGTGGTGTGAATAATTGTGTTAATTTTTATTTTGTGTTTATTAAATTAGTGTTAATTTTGGTCTAATTGGCGTAATTATTTCTATCCCGAACCCCAGCCCGTGACAATATTTTTCTGCAGTATTTGTAAACATACGATCTTAATATATGGTGAACAAAGTTGGACTTACTAACATCTAGAAATCCAAACTAAAGGTTTGCCAACGAATAAAGTGTTCGAAACACAATACTGCGTTCCAAAACCAATATAACTGATGTACCTAAAAAGGCTGCCCAGCTAAAGTGGGAATGGACAGGACATGACTGCCGCATGACCAACTGTTGGCCAAAAATACACAAAACTAGTGCCATGAGACAGAAAAGCGGTCACGGCAGACCACGAAGGAGATGGCTTGAAAAACTAAAGAAGTTCTGGCGAAACTACAGAGAGGACAGACCATGCTAAATAAAAATAAGGCTTTTTTATTTTTTTTTATTTGTGGGTAGGCTCGCGTTTGACCACTATCTCACCTAAATTAAAGCGATAATATGGTCAAATATGAATCACGCTTCCCTAGACCTCCAGGTTATAGCTATCAGAAAATACAGAAGACACAGAGTCAGGGAATTCCACTTCTCAGCAGTACACATAATGAAAGTATACCCATAACGTATTGTGTGTACGAGTGTATTATTTCACAAAATTATATTTTATATAGTTATATCTCGCGTATACAGCAGCAGCAGTAGTAGCAGAATTTAGTTCAAAGTCCACAATCTTAATGAGAAAATTCCGTGATAAAAGTAAAAAAATAAGGGCTTTGTCGCTCATCAAACGTTGTTTACTTTCCGTGTAATAGCAGTGTCGCAAACAAAGTAACAACCTGCTCCGATGTGTTGGTTGCTGATAGCACCGCTATTGCTTTGTAATAAAATCGAAAATTGCGTGCATTAAAGCTAAATGAACTCCTTAAAAGTTGGCGAACGAGTAGAGATAGGACTTGAAATAGTACTCTGTAATGTCGACTGCAGCTCTGGAAGTATTTATGGGTATTTGATATCCAGTTTATACGGTGTACGGTGTTCTTCAGAACTAAAGTTAGTACTGGTATTTAAGTAACAGGTTTTTACTCTTAAAGTATTTTGTACTAAAGTAACTCGGTTGACTTGGAATTATAAATTAAAATATTTTTATTATAAACTTTATAAATTGACGTTCTAAGAAACTGCATCAAAGTCCAGAGTAACTTTTGTAACGTTACAGTTTCCCTGGGTAAAGGGAAATTGTAAGGTTGCAATAACTAATTAGGAGGAAGATGACCAGGAAAAGAAATCAAAGTGAGGAAATGTAACGTTATTTATAAAATTTATACAATGTTGAATCCAAAGGCACAAGAGATGACGGGAGGGTCTATGAATGGAGCGGATGATAAAAGTGGAACGAAGAGGTGGCTGCAGGACGAGTGGTCTTCGACGAATGGTCTCAGTAGCAGAATGAAGAGGGCAGCACGAAGCGGTGGCTGCGGACGGCTGGCCTTCAGTCGGTAGGCCTCAGCAGCAGAATGAAGAGAGCAACACGAAGAGGTGACTGCGGACGGCTGGCCTTCAGTCGGTAGGCCTCAGCAGCAGAACAAAGAGGGCAGCACGAAGAGGTGGCTGCAGACGGCTGGCCTTCAGTCGGTAGGCCTCAGCAGCAGAACGAAGAGGGCGTCTGGAGGTCCGGACCACGGCTTGTGTATTAGGAGGCGAACAAGCCGTTTTACTTGCAGACTTCTTCACTGTTTGTGTTCCAGGCGTAGACTGACTCTCTCCCCGTCATCTCTCTCATTACATTAACTTTCTAGCGTTTGAATTAGGTTCTAGAATGAAAATAAAAATTAAAGTAATTTATCACGAGGTACAATATCAGTTACATATACGACCTAACCTAACTCCAGCAATGAATTAAGAAGAAAACTAGTCCTGTCACTAATGACTTTACAGAAACGTAAACAAACAAAGTATTGTATAAAAAATAACTTAATATCAGAATATTAGAAAATCTTAAACCATGAATGATTTTAAAACGTAAGTGGAAACAATACACTTTAAACCATGTTTTTTATATAACAACTTTTAAAGTAACTATGAAGTTTCGTTAGTATAATAATAATTATAAATATGAATTTATGCGTCGTAAAAAATTAATAAATTTTTGGAATATGCACTTGCAGCCTTGATCGTATTCTGTTCCGACGCTCGCCCGCGACAGTCGTGCCGCTCCGCGCTCTCGATCGTTCCGTGCCTGAGTCATCGCTCCGTTCGTCACGCCCGCCGTGACGTCACTCGTAGTCGCCGACTACGACGCCTGGTCCGGATCCGCCTTTTTCGAGGCGGTGAAGGATATCGTGTTTCTCTAACAGAGATTGTCAAAACAATTTGGTTTGGCCCCTTCAGGGTAAAACCACAGTTTCGTGGTCCTTGGTTGGAAACCTCACGGTGTCAACAATACCAAGGGGGTGCTGACCCGACGCACCCGCTGATTCCCTTCAGGGTGAAGCAGTCAATTGGAGTCGAGTGCTAGGTTTTGGCCTTGGGGGATCTCCTAGTCAAACCTAGTCACTGAGTTCTCTTCACAGCATACACACCTAGTGTCGGTTGGGTGTATCTACCCCTTCGCACTAGACCCAATAGGGCCCGGTACGCACATTAAGATTGGCGACCGGATTACAAGCTTAGGGCACACCATTAGGCACACACCTCCCTGCTATCCCCGCAGGGAGCGAACTCACCTCCGGGTCATTCCCGCCCGGAGGGTTAGGCAAATAGGGCCCTTCAGGCCACATCAGACGGCAACACAGCTACCGAGTTTGTCTGGGTTTCTCTTCTCGGTAGCGAAGTGTTAGGAGAAACTCCGGGGCAGGGCTCTTTGGGGACCGTCTGCTCGGGGAGCTCACGTTTGACGTGTCTCCTCGAGGCGCTTATGTTAGGGTTAGGAGATTAGGATGCCCACCATTGTCGCCTCCAACATGGAGGACATGGCAAATATAGTAAGGGATCTCATGACTAAGGTAGACTCCCTACAGATTCGGTTGAATAAAACAACCGTGTTATTAGGAGACATCCTTAATAAAAACCCCGCCCTACAAAAGGAGTTTGAGAAGGAGATTGACGCCATAAAAGTCAATCCCGATCTCATACATCCCCCCGCGTTACCACCCACCCCGCAGCCAGATTTAGGTCCCACCCCCGCGCCCATCGCAGATAGGTCCCCCTCCCCCCCAGACGTCGAAATGGACTCTGCGGAGGAGGAACAAGAAAAAGAGAGCTCGGAAGGCGAGCGCTCGGAGCGCGCAGAGAGCATACACTCTGAGCGCTCGGAGCGAGCGGAGTCCGAGCACTCCTCCGACCAAACCTCTTCCTCCGACGAGTTTATCCTCGTCGAGGGAAAGAGGAAGAAGAGGTCGCAGGCCTCGTCCTCCACTCAGGCCCCTAAGGCCAAGAAACCCTCCCCTCCCGAGCCAGCACGCTTAGTGCAGAGCCAGCCCTCCACTTCCTCGGCCACTAGGCCCAGCCCTACCCAAACCCCAGTCGTCAGCGCCTCAGTGCGCAAGACCATCCCTCCCCCACCCATCTTCATCCATGACAAGGGGGCTTGGACAAACGTGTCCAAAGCGTGTGGCGAGCAACGCATCGCCTACACGAATGCCCGCGCCGTTCAGAACGGCATAAAAGTAGGGTTAGCGACAGCTAACGACCACCGCGCGCTTTCGAAGCTACTCAAGGCTCGAAATATCCCCCACCATACTTATACGCTCCACGAGAGCAAGCCCGTTCGGGTGGTCCTCTGCCGGATCCCCAGTGAGATCCCCACCACCGAGATCGTCTGCGACTTAGAGTCACAGAACATCCCGGTGATTGAGGTGCACCGTATGCACGGCAGAGGTGGCAGGGCGTCTAACAACGTCCTCGTCATCTGCCACCCCGTCTCCGAAGGTCCCCACCCCATCTTTGCGCTGAAGACTGTATGCAGTCTTTCAGGAATTCTCATTGAGAAGCCACACAAGAGTGGCACGGTAGGCCAATGCCACCGTTGCCAGTTGTATGGGCACGCGCAACGGAATTGCTTCGGCAAACCCCGGTGCGTAAAGTGCCTGGGCGATCACGGCACCGCGGAGTGCAGTCGCCCAAAAGATAGGTCCCAGTGCCCAGACCCGCCCAGCTGCGTGCTGTGCGGGCAATCCGGCCACCCCGCCAACTACCGAGGCTGTCCGAAAGCCCCGAAAACCTCCGCCCCTAAACTGGCAACGCGCGCTAGCGCACGCCAGGGACGAGAGTGTCCTACACTCTCGTCTGAGCTCCCCCAGACCCTCAGTCCCCAGCGTCCAACTCCTTGGACGGCGGCGAATCACGCCCAAAACTTCCCGGCACTAAGGCCGAAAGTCCCAGGGCTGATGGATCAACCCATCATGCCCCCCGCTCCGGTCGTTGTGGCTTCTCAGCCTCCTCCTCCCCAGTCACCCCCTCGCTCAGATGAGCCGGAACTCGATCCGTTCCTCATCCTAGCGAATACATTTAAATTCTTCAAGTCCCCCCGCGCCATCCAAATGGCAACGGAGGTCGTGGCCTGCAAAAGCATTGAATCCCTGATTCAGGTATACTATAAGTATCCTGATGTAAAAAGCCATTTTGACAACCTTTTTAAACAGCCATAATGTATAACACGGCTAGTAAGAGATTAAAGCCCCGATCCCTAAAGCTAGGTTACTTCAATGCCAATGGCATCACCAATCAACGGGACGAGATCGCGACTTTCCTTCGCGATCATAGTCTCGACATCCTTCTGGTCCAAGAGACCTTCCTCAAACCCCACCTTAGGGATCCCAAGATAGCCAATTACCAGCTAGTTAGGAACGATAGGACTAGATGCCACAGAGGTGGCACTCTAATATATTATAGGAACTCCCTGCACTGCATCCCTATGGATCCGCCGCCCCTTGCCCACTTAGAGGTATCCGTTTGCCGGCTAGGCATGACGGGCCATCCCTCTATCACAATAGTATCCGCGTATCTCCCACCGTACAACGACGTAGATTCAAACTCTTCGATAAACGCCTCACTTCGAAGCGACCTTACAGCCCTTCTTGACATGAGTGACTCCGTCCTTATAGCGGGGGATCTCAATGCCAAACATCCCGCATGGTGTAGTCGTATTACCAACCCCCGTGGGAAGGTACTATACGACCTTTGCACACCTCTCCACATAGATATCATAGGTCCTATGCGGCCTACTCATTACCCGTTCGAGCCATCCCACTTGCCCGACGTACTCGACATTGCCCTCCTGAAGAATGTGAACTTACGTTTGCACTCTTTAGAGACGGTAGACGAACTTGACTCTGACCATAGACCGGTGATCATGGAGTTAACTCCGAGATCGGGTCCCTATGACCCTAACCGCCCCCCTCCCACACAGGTGATCACTGACTGGAGGAAAGTAGGAGAATTGTTGAAATCCAACACGTCTCCTCACCTGGACAAGATCCCCGACCACATCCAGTCCGCCGCCGACACGACGGCTGCGATCGACTCACTCACGGAGCACGTACAATCTGTCTTGAACGACTGTTCAAGGGAGATTCCGGTGTCAGAGCACTGGCGCCGGAAGCTCCCGGACGATGTACGGGCCCTGCTGACTGAGAAGAACGCAGCAGTCCGTGCCTACAGAGCTTTCCCCTGCCAGAATAACAAAACTTTCATGCGGTACTTACAGCGCAAAGTAAGTAACAGCATCAGAGAGTGGCGTGAAGCCGGCTGGGACAAGACCCTGAGCGAACTGGAACCCACCCACCATGCCTTCTGGCAACTTCAGAGGAAAATGCGCGCCACTGAGGTTGCCTCAATGCCTCCCCTCATCCGCCCGGACAAAAGCATTGCCTTCGACGACGAAGACAAAGCCGAATGCCTAGCCGACAGCCTGGAGGCCCAGTGCTCTCCCAGCTCCCAACCAGTCGACCCAGCCCACCTTGCCCACGTGGATGCTGAGGTCGAACGTAGATCTGCCCTGCCCCCTGTCGAGGACCCTGATGCTCCCCTCCCCCCCGTCACGGTAGACGAGGTGGAGGAGATCATCAAGAAACTCAAACCTAGGAAAGCTCCCGGGACTGACAGACTGACCACTAGGGCACTTAAACTCCTCCCACGTACGATCATAGTCCTACTGGCTGCCATCTTCAATGGCGCCTTGTCCAACAACTTCTTTCCACAAGCTTGGAAAGAGGCTATAGTGATAGGTATCCCAAAACCCAAAAAGCCCAAGAACCTCCCGACTAGCTATAGACCCATTAGTCTGCTCAGCGCCCTCGGCAAGGTCTACGAGCGGATTATTCTTAATCGGCTCAAGGACTTTGTCGAGGCCAAGAGCCTACTCCCTAACGAACAGTTTGGCTTTAGAGCCCATAATTCCAGTGTCCACCAAGCCCACCGCATCGTAGAGCACATTAGCGGCCGTTTTCAACGCGGTCTGGTGACTATGGCCCTATTCTTTGATATAGCGAAGGCTTTCGACAAAGTCTGGCACAATGGCTTAATTTATAAGCTTTACCAACTAGGTGTGCCGGACCGTCTCGTGCTCATCATTCGAGACTTCCTATCGAACCGCTCCTTCAGATATCGTATCGAAGGAGCGCTTTCCACTCCCCGCCCTATCAGAGCCGGCGTCCCTCAGGGCGCCGTGCTCTCCCCCCCACTCTTCACGCTATTCACTAGCGATATCCCCAAAAAGCCCCCAGTAGAGTTATCCCTATTTGCCGACGATACGGCCATCTACTACTCGGGACATAATCCCGTTAGCATCGCTCATACCCTCCAGACCTCAGCCAACGCACTAGGCGATTGGTTTAGGAAATGGAGGATTGAGGTAAATCCCGACAAAAGTCAAGCAGTCCTGTTTCGCAGGGCTCGCCAGCATAAACAATTCACCCCCCCTCGCCCGATCACTATGTTCGGCAAGCCAATCCCTTGGGAGAAGCGAGCCAAATACTTAGGTGTGATCCTCGACCAGTTCCTTAACTTCAGTGAGCACATAAAGTCGGTTCGCTCGCGAGCCGCTTTCGCTCTCGGTAGGCTCCACGCCCTGCTGAATAAACACAGCAAGCTCTCCCTTAGATGTAAAATCCGAATATACACGACATGCATACGTCCTATCATGACGTATGCCTGTCCGGTGTTTGCTCATGCCAGTCCCAATCAGATCCATAGGATGCAAGTCATTCAGAACCGTTTTCTCCGAAAGGCCACGGGCGCGCCCTGGTTCTGTAGGAATGAGGATCTCCACGTAGACCTCAAACTCCCGACCATAAAGCAAGTGTTGAAACGCATGTCAGTGCGTTACTTCACCTCTGCTGATACCCACACTAACCCCCTGATCGTATCGGCCGCCCGATACAGACCCTCCAAGATTTCTCGGGTTCGTCGCCCGCGTAACATCCTAGACGAGCCTGACGACCCCACCACCATCCGACAAGAGAGCAGTAGGGAAACCAGCACTCTTAGAAAACACAAATACAGAACGCGTTCCTTATTCCGGCCTTGCCAACGAGGCCCATCGCGACGTCCGCGTACTTGTAATGAAAATCCTCCCCGACCTTTGCCAAACGAGCCAGCCCGCGATGCTGAGCCAGTAGCAATAAATACTCCCGTAAATAATATGACCCAGCCTGCCCCTTTGCTGCCCTCCCAAAATGACCCCGCTATGCCGAGGCCTGTACTCCACAGGGAGTGCCCTTAGCGTGCGGTCATTAGCTTTAAGTAAACTTTAGTTTGTAAGCCCTGGCTGGGGGCCTTTAATTTATTAGAGGTCACCACAGGACAGACCGGTTAAGTAGTACATTAGCCGTATAGAGCTAAACTACGAGTGGCCCTACCTAAAAAAAAAAAAAAAAAAAAACTTGCAGCCTTTCATTTGATACCTCACTTTAACCAGTAATTCAATTTCATATTTCGACCCCCTATAAGACTATATTTCATATGATTTAATTAAATATTTATAGTTTTTTGATGTTTCCTTGAATTTGTATATAATATAAAACGATATTACTTACTAAACATAGTTTTAGGTCAACGGAGAATCTAAATATATATAACTCAAAGGACTGACTGACTGACATAATGATCTATCAACGCACAGCCCAAACCACTGGACAGATCGGGCTGAAATTTGCTGGCACAAGCTAGTACTCTATAAATTTGATTTGATTTGGTTTAATTTGGTTCTCTTGAGAGTGTTGAAATATGCGTTTTTCTGGCATAAAAGGTTTTTATGTTACTTTAGAAGTTTAATTTTTTACAGCTGCAGAGGATTGTAGATATGAGTATATGGTTTTAATTTCAACCAGATATCTCCATGCGTTTCCGAAATTTACAGATACGGTATTGACAGATAGACAGCCGAACAACAAAGTGTTGCTATAAGGGTCCGTTCTTTCGTTTTGAGATACGGAACCCTAAAAGCAAAAAAATACAGTAGGTTATGACAAGTATAGATTGTCTGTCAAACCGACAGACAATCTGTACCTACATATCTTGCATCTATACTTCTACATAAAATTGAATTATCTATCTGTGAATTCAAAATATAAACACTATAGGCATTTGCGGAAACGTACTTTCCTATTTCGGAATCAAACACATTTTTTAATTTTTGTTTTCTGTTTATTCGGGCTTATGTCTGGAACGGCTGAACCAATTTCAATGAGCCTTTCACTATAGAAAAAGTTGTAAGGTTATTATAAATTTTATTCTAGAATTCCCACAATTTCTGGATTTACACGGGTAAAACCGCGTATGCATCCCACGGGAACGAAGATATATAAAAACAAAGTGGTGTGTGGCATTAGCTACCATTGGAAAATGGAAATGGAATAGGGGAACTTGTGTTTGCTATATTTTACCTCCAAACCCGAAAACAGAGAAGTTACAATGTTGATGTGTGAGTTAATATTTCTCAAATGGAAGGGCTTCAATCAATAACGTACAGGTCGTTCGTTAGCAGTTCTATGTTTCTATCCGCCATTGACCTCGCGTGCCTTTCGAAACGCATAGTTTCGACGTTCAAACTCATACACAAATAACACAATAAGTACGAGTACTAAGGGATATCAATTAGGATTCCACACTACACTGCGTTCCAAAACGGGCATAGTGGATGTTGGCAAGAAGGCCCCTGCCAGGCTCCTGGCCCGCTTTCACGAAGACCGCTGTGTGTAATTGTCCTTACGATTGGTTCCGGAAGATTGACAGCGCTGCAGAGACCGGCCCAGGAGGAGGTTGGAGACGAGGGCTAGTGAATTGATAGAAAAAAATTGCTGATTTTCAAAAAGGAAGATCACTTTTTTAATTTATTTCTTGGTCCAAGTGAAACAATTTTATTGAAATTTAAACTGGCCTGATCAATTATGTATATTTTTTCAATAAAATAATATAACTGTTTTGTATAGCACAAAAAATATTCGCAATACTCCGAAAAATATAAATATTTGTAAGTAAAACAAATTAAAATCTAAAAGCCAACAAATCTGTTTCCTCGATAACAAATTACATGTAAAGTTTTATGCGTTTTCTGTGTTTTATTTACAAATAATAATGATTCAAAATCACGTTACAGGCACGCCAGGAAACATAAATTACAAGGCTTGTCGCATGAACTTCATTCCTCCATTAGCAGGCTCATGGTACCTTTGCTAAATTACTTTGATGATGGATGGCGCGAAACAGTCCATTACAAATTATAGCACCTTGGCGCACACTTGCCAAGTTATGGCGCACTTCATATAAATTAAAGGAAATAATTTGCTCCTAAATTTTGCATGGTTCTCATTATCTTCACTTCGCAAGAGACAAAAGATTCTGTCTTCTTGAGACATTTAATTTACGCTTCAAAAGATGGCTGGAAATCTAGGATATTGTTGTTTTTTTCGAGAAAGTCTTCTTAAGGTCTTATGATTATTTATTTATTTATTATGTATTTTAGTGTTCACCTTACAATATATACTGGGTGCCCAGTAAATAGCACGACATATTGCAGGGGGTGATAGCTTGGGTCAAAACCTACCAAAACAACACAATATATGTTCAGCAAAATCTTACGGATTTACAGTGTTACAAAATTTTCCGAAATATCGAAAAATCTCTGGCTTGAAACAGAATTTTAAACGTTTCGTAATGATTAGTTCCTTTTTTAGAATTTTTTAAACCGAATTATTCGTGAATAGTTACTTTACCCATTCATAAGTCTTTTTTCTATCAAAAACAAGAATGTTTTCAAGAAATAGTATTTTCTGTTTAAATTTTCACAGAACGATTTTCTTTACGCATAAAAACCTACAGTGGTGAAAAAAATGTGTGTGGCAGTTTTCTACAACAAACTTTAAAGATAGCCTGTTTAATGTTAATTTTGGAAAGATGCAATACTAGTGCATTTTCATTAAAAAAAAAAACAAATTATGCTATTTTTTTTGCGCAACGCATTTCTGTATTCACAAATTATTGTTTCATACTGGCGACTGTTTTGTGCCTTGGACTCTGGACTTTGTTTGCCTTACGATTTGGATTTTTTAATGTGATCACTACGACGACTTGGCAACCACCTGAACTTTTGTGCTGTGTGACATTGTCAACCGCTGCGTTTTTCCGAGTTAAACGCAGCGAAAGTATGCTGAAAGGCTGAGATGGATCTTATTTACGAAGAAACTGGCCAAAGTTCTAGAGCTGCTGCCACCCTCTACAAGGAAAGGCTTCCCGATAGGAGACATCCACACCACGAAATGTTTGAGTGCATAACTCCTATTTGAAAGGCAGACACCCTGGTCAACGTGGCGGTGGATGGCCTCAAGTTTTTGACGAAGACATCAGGAACGAGAACAAGACCCGACAACTCGTTTAGGGCGATACAACGGCGCACAGGGATACCGAAGTCTACTGTTCATTCAGTGCTCAAGAGGTATGGATACCATCCATTTTCACGTACGACGCGTGCAAACTCTTTTAACTAGAGACTACGTGCCGAGAGTTCATTTCTGCTGCCACATGCTTGAAATGCATCGGGAGGACCCAAACTTTTTTAATAAGGTGCTATGGAGTGATGAGTCAGCCTGCACAAAGGACGGCCACTTATATTTGCATAAACTACATAGTTGGCAATTTAAAAAATCCGTATGTGTCAAGAGAAGATAGGTGGAATGGTGTGGGATTTTTAATGGCTAGATTGTGGGTTCCGTCGAACTTCCACCTACATTAAATGCCCTATAAATGCACTAGTCTTGTATCTTTCCAAAATCATTTCTATTAATGACCTGCCGAAAATATGTGACCGTCTCTGTGTGTTATTCGCTGATGACATCTCCATCCTCTTCAAAAGCCCTTCAAACAACTTAGAATATAACTCCAAAATTATTGAAACATATAACGTAATAAAATCTTGGCTCCTAAAACACAACCTTGAAGTAAATTACAAAAAAACTAAAATCATACAGTTCAAACCCCTACCAAAAACAAAAGATTAATTTAAAACTATAACTTTTTTTTTAACGTGGTAAAATCTACACTAAACTATAACTAACAATATCCAAATTGAAGAAGTTGAAGAATTTAAACTATTAGGTATCACATTAGACTCACATTTAAATTGGAAAAAACATTTCGACATAACAAAAATTAAACTAGCACAATTTTCATATGCGCTTAGTGTGTTAAAAATAAACGCTAACATTAAATGTTCATACTACTCACTGCATACTACGCGTATGCCTACGCATGGCTACGATACGGTATCATAATGTGGATATCATAAGTAGATGCCAACGATTTATTTATTGCCCAGAAGAAATGTGTGCGAATTATATTTAATGTTAAACCTAAAGGTAGCTATAAACCTCACTTTATACAAGGAAAATTGTTAACTTTACCCTCCGTTTATATATTAGAATTAGCCACTTTTGTGAAGAAAAATATAAAAATGTTTAATTTTGATAAAAACGAGTGTCGCAAAAATAAGTTGATACTACCAGCACCTAGACTACAAATGTTTAAAAATAGTCCAGAATACCACAGCATCCAAATTCAAAATAAACTACCAATGAATACCAGAATGTATAAGGACCACCTAAACATTATTTTTTTTTTTTTTCATGCTGTTTAGTGGGTCGGCTTGTAATTTATCTAGTTACAAAAACCAAAATGTCAACTACTTATCACCTACTACAAAATATTAGCTTTTCCCGATGTAGAGCCGTTAATTTTTGAGGAGTTCTCCTGGTATTTCACCATCAGCTCAACTTCACCATACGCATTATACGAGAATAAAGTGCTTAACATCCATATTCAAGTAATCGAATCGCAATCCACGAAATACTTATTATTAAGTAGTTTCGGTGGCCATCTGTGGTCTTCATCAGTTCTACTTCACCAAATGGCGTTTTTCGAGAGCAGCTGCACAAAGTACTATAAGAAATACCCAAAACGCTATAGGCGTGCCTATAATATTTGAAGAATTCCCTCGATTTCTCCATAGTTCCATCATCAGATCCTAACGTAATAACAATGGGACCAACTAGAAAGTATTTCAAACGCAAAAAGAATTTTCCAAATCGGTCCAGCTGTCTTTGAGTTATAAGGTAACATAAATAAAAATAAAAATTGTTCAAGACGAACTAAGAACCTCCTCCTTTTTTTGAAGTCGGTTATAAATATTCAACATAAAGAGATTTTTTTACAAATTAATTAATACGGTTTTGATATTTACCACACCTAAGTACTCTTTTGGATAGGTATTGAATTCATATGTTTGAACAAACAGTTTTTGGTTATTAAACCAGTGACTATCCAGTGGTACGTGGCAATAGATGGTCGCAAACTTTGTCAAAAATTAAAACTACCAAGCACTGCCTTATCACATAGCATTAAGAGGATTATAATTTTAACGAGTGGTCCGATGTATATGACAATAATGATAGTTAACCCAACATCCCACGGTTTAACGCATTTTTACAAACATCTAGACCCGGAATATTTTTTTTTATCCATAGAATCATACGTTCCGAGTACCAAAGACTGCTAGGTGAAGGGATCATTTAAACAGAGATCAGATTCAGAGAGATCTTACTCTAATTTCACTTCATCAAAGTTCTCATAAAGCTGTTTTAAAAAAGCTCAACATTATTGCCTACTCCAATGCTGATGGATTATATAAGGAACAAAGACGAGAGAGACGCATTAACTAAAGAGTTTTCTAAATTTTTATAGATTGACAATTCAAAAATCTCAGTTAGCGAAAAGTTTAAGTATTCTAGCAAGGTTAACTAATCTCTCACTCAAATAAGTTAATTTATTTGTGTAATTAGAAGATTTACGTACGATGGGGATGGTGATAAAAGCCCCATGTTAAATAAATAGAATAAAAACTTTATTGCCATATAGAAACTAGACGACGATAAATCTGCTGTTTAAGCTAAGTTACGTTCTATTGAACAGTTTATTAGTTCCGATTACGTCATGGCCCCGCGGTCGATTCGAACTGAAACAATTGTAAACACTATCAGCTTTCACAGCAAAAACACTAAGTTCAAGTTAGCAGAAATTTTATGTAACGGGTTGTAGCAAAACAAGGACAAAACCCAACTTTCCCAAACCCAAGTTTGATTAAAAACACTCAAGCGAGAAGCCGTCAGGGTTTACTTGACGTTTTTCTTATAAGATTTGTTTTGTGAATTAATTAAAATCTCTCACCACAAATGTTGTTTGGTACTTCTTTAATACTTAGGTAGGTACTTAGTGCTTGAATTTATGAGAACCTAGAATATTTTAAGGAGTTTGTCGTAGTGACGGAAATTCTGATGTGATATTAATTGTACGATGTCTCTTTTTACACCTTTGAGTCCTTGACTTATGAGAAAAGCAAGCAAAAACAAAACAATCAATAGCGATTGCTTAATAAGAAGTTACTTAACTTTTTCTAGAATTTTCAAAAGGGTTAAAGGATTCATCAACCTTTTTAGGGTTCCGTAGCCTAAAAGCAAAAAACGGAATACTCATAGATTCGTCATGCCTGTATAGACAGGCATGACGAATCTATGAGTATTCCGTTTTTTATATATAGCCGTCCTTCCGTAAGATTTCGTCTCTAAGATAATACATGAATGTTATAATTTATAACCAATACTTCAACATTATTTACTGATTTAAAAAAGTGTCCATGAACTTACTTACATGTTCTTTTCCATACACCTGTACTTTAATATAATTATATCAGTCAATATTTTGGCCTGGTTGACATTCCTTGGTAAAAGTCTTCCTTTCAATTTTCAACATACGTCAGTACTCTGCCAGTGGAGTCAGATAGTTTTATTGTCCCCAAAAGGACCTTCCTTTTATCTCCTGTTTGACATGTAACTCTCTTCTAAGCAACTTTTTCTGGATGTAGCTGCACCTACTGGAGTATGTTGGCACTCAACGCCAGATTGCAGACCCAAATGGAAAAGCTATCATGCCATACCCACGAATCGAACCCAGCACCTTATCTTAGCAGTAGCTTCGTGTAACTACCGCACAAACTAAGCAATCCAATATGCTGTCACTGGCACAATAGTGTAATACTGTCAGACTGGTGTCAGACTTGTGATCGAGAGGTCGCAGGTTCGAACCCCGCTCATTATACTATTGCCGTGAACCCACTCCAGACACAAGCATGTTCAGCGTAGTTGGAGCGGTTAACAATATCTGTACCTATTACCGACCGCCTGGAGCTCTTGGGCATGGAGTTGACGTCTAACCTCAACTTCGGCTCAACCATTGAGTCTAAAGCTCAGACTGCAGCCAAAAAGCTGGGCATCCTACAGAAAGTGAGGCGATACTTCACACCTGGACGGCTTTTGAATTTATATAAAGCACAGGTCAGTTCCTGTATGGCTGGCCTGGCTCACCGGCGAAACGTTGCTTGCCTGTCTATCTTCTACAGATTGTACTTCGGAGAGTGTGCGCAGGAGCTCCACAACCTAATCCCTTCCTTCCCTCTTTTACTAACGGCCTACCAGACGTACCACAGGATACCATCCACACTTGGTCGATATACCCTCTTGTCGTACTAAGCGCTTTTCTTCAACATTCATTGTGCGCACAGCCAAGGTGTGGAACTCTCTGCCGGCTTCTGTGTTCCCTGCCACATATGATCCGTCAGCTTTTAAAGCAAGAGTGAATAGGCACTTTCTGGGCTCGCTCGTTCGATCGTAGGCCTCATCTTACACTTACCATCAGGTGTAATCGAGGTCAAGAGCGGGCTCATTCGTAATAAAAAAAATAATAATTTGAATTCTACTCACATTGCTAGTTCTCTTTAAAAAAGAAACAATATCTGCTTTTCAACTTTCCTTCATATTAGTTTGTATATAAAAGTTATATTGCCGCGAAATTTTCCAAAATCATT
Organism: Tholera decimalis; assembly: GCA_943138885.2. Taxonomy (NCBI): domain Eukaryota; kingdom Metazoa; phylum Arthropoda; class Insecta; order Lepidoptera; family Noctuidae; genus Tholera; species Tholera decimalis. The sequence goes on along the minus strand of OW964563.2, from coordinate 17,711,053 downwards.
GACAAGTTTAAACAAGTTAAATATAATTTGGCTTTTCAGACTACTGAGTAATTATCCAATCAGCCTTGGAAACTTTAAGGCTTTTGTATTGGATTGTATAAACAAAATATTATGTAAGCGTACTGAATATTTTGCCTAAATATTTTGAACACAGTAAGTTGAAGCAGTAAAAAAGAGGGTGGGGGAAAATTTCATAAGCTTTATATTGATTTAAGAAGCCAGATAAATGATACTACTGGCTATGAAACCTGGCCGTAGATTACGGAGTCGAACGAAGTGTTATTGCATTTTTTTTTCTTTAAAAAATATCAATACAAACTCAGGGTTTTGTTTGTTGTCTATTCGCTATCATCGCCATCTTCGCATCGCCATATTTTTAATTTTTCGGATTTTCTCACTTTTTAAACTATTCCTCGACTTCCACAAAAATATTAAAAACAATGTTAGTCAAATCATTCCTGCCTTTCTCGAGTTGTGGCGAGAATAACGAACAGAAATGGTTATATATATGTATATAATGTATAATATATTTTTTTATTTTATTTGAGTCCTTCTACGTTCGTCATTTCGGCATGGTTCCCAAATGTCGCCAAGTTGACCAATATTAATATGATTTCATACAAAACATAGTTCTTAAAATATTGAGGTCAATGTGCACGGTAAAAGTATTGGTTGATAATCTACGTGCAGTTTCGTTCAAAATTCTGTTTTGCATAGATATTGAATTTCATTTTCACTTGGCTTCCAAAGATTTCCAGCAATGATATTGACGCTTCGATTCGTTTTTATTTGATCCACACTTTGACTGTTTTGGGTTTCACTACTATGAAAATCAAAATTGTTTGAAAACAATATAGATTTGGTTTGACCATGACCATAATTTTTGAACATGATTGTCATATGTGGTCGCAGAAATCCATATTTTCATATTAGTCACCATCTCCATAGTCATTTGATTGCCATCTTGCTGACTAATATTACACAATTATAAGCTCAACAATTATAAGAAAATGAAACAACAGTACCTACTATAACTATGCTTATAAAACTTTTATTGGAGATTTACCAATATGTACATATACTCTCCCGTAATGTGAGAACAGCCCAAGCGTTGCATCGTTCGACGTTCGATGTATCCGAACAGAAATTTCCTATAAAAAGCTCAACATTTTTTAATTTCGATGGTCGACGCATACGTGCAAAACCGCATGAACAAGGTAGTGTACAGAGTTGGCGTATCAGCGTTTTGGTTATTTGAATATAAAGTTAAATTATAATAAACATTTTTTTTTTCTAAATGTAACTAGCAATGTGGGTGGAATAATATGTATTATATATGTATACTATTCTACCCACATTGCTAGTTACCTTTACTAGCAATCTTGTTCCTCCTCCAACTAAGCTTATGCTTGTGTCTGGAGTGAGTTCACAGCAACAGTGTAATTATGTATATTATGGCCTAAGCCAAGTGTTCACCAATGGGGTCAAGAGTGGATACAGTAGGGTGAATGATCACTGGCGGTGTGTTAGTGTGGATGTTTTGGTGCAGTATCAGGTTTACATATGTTTATTATTATTCTCTCTTATTTTCCTCGTAAGTATAGTATAAAGCACTATGTATCACTCGGAAGAAAGTGCGATTCCCATCTCGTGTGTATTAAGGCCCTCAGCTGGGCTACGGGCCTCAAACTACACCCTCGTTGGTAATCGGTCACTTTCTCCCCTCGATGAACAATGTACTATTCCATATGGGTCTGCAATCTGGCGTTGAGAGCCAACATACTCCAGTAGGTGCGGCTACATCGATCACAAGTTCGATAGCTTAACCATTAGACTATTGACGCTTGAAATCTCTTCTTTTCTTGACAATGACTTGTTGATTGACGTTTGAAATCCAAGTGTAATAAATAGAAAACAAGCTTCTGCCCGTGACTTCGTACGCGTGGGAGGATTTTCCCGCGTCAATTCCGTTCCATGGGAATTCCGTGATAAAAAGTTAACCAAATTTCATTCAAATCCGTTCAGTAGTTTTAGCTTGAAAGAGTAACAAACATCCATACATCCATCATTAACAATTTCCGCATTTATAATATTATTAAGTATTTACTTATTATTATTTATATTTATTCATTGTATTAATTGTATCCATAGAGTATATTTTTTAGGCGTATCCTTACAACAAGTGTATATGAAAAACTACTAGAAATCCTGAAATAATTTTGTATTAGTTTCTCATCCATTAGTCACTGTAATTATTGTATCTTCTTTTTAAATTAGCGATTATTTAATTTATTGTTTTCTATTCATATTATAGATGTAAAGTGATGGCCTGAAACACAGGTTTTTATAAACCTAGATCAGCAGGTGGCTACATTATAGTAAGCAGTATATTTGACCGCTACTGAACTTAAAATAAATCTCCATTTTACCAGTGTTTTTCAAGCAGTTAGATTTACCCTTTAAATAATATATAGGTATTTATTTTCTGGACTTTTCTGTAAACATGTTATTTGAATAAAAAAATAATATTTAAATTAAATTATAATTATTTATATATACAATTATAAAGTTACTTGTTTGTGAGTTTATGTAGAAATATTATGTTAGAAATAGTGTGGCATCCAGCCGTTTTCCCAAACCTTTATGCACAATGCCCAAGTAAGTGTACAATTGTGTAGGTACCTTATATGCAAATATGACAAAATTACTCGCCACATGTGTAGCTTTACTCGAAATATTGAAGTTCCCGTCTTTACCAATGGCCGAGAGTGGCTTCAGGCCAAATGTCTCTGCCTGTATCCGAGAACAATCTGCAAGATGATTCGTTTCAAAGGAGGATTGAAGTAACCTAAACGTGTTTATATCTCTGACTGTTTCTAGCTTCATAGGGGATGTCGTTTATTCAATGTAGCATAACAGTCAATAGATTTCTGTGAAGACATTTGACTTAATATCATATTGTGTATATTTATCTGGGTTGATTGTACCCTTAAACATATTCAAACTTATTAAAAAAACATTTTAACAATTTGCTTTGTTTAAAAACGGAAAAGCTGATTCTTAATTTGGATTTAAATTAAGAATCTGCTAATGGGAAGGTATATAAACTGCTGTTTTGCCTTTTTCTATTAAACATTTGACAAGCAACTTGCTGTTTCATAATTCAGCTACCAAGTTATAGAAAAGGAGTATGTTACGAACGCTGTGTCCAAAGGCATTCTAATGCACACTGTATTTTACTGACTGAAAAGTTTTTTCTTCACTACAAATATTCTAACATACCTACCTTTTGTATAAACATAGGTGCCATGGATGGATCCTGGTACTTATAACGCTATTATTATTACCCATAAATAATTGAGTAGGTAATTGTACTCATTTATTAGCGCACGCAATTATACTTCTGTTGTTGACTAATTGACAGCACTGATAATTCTTGTAAAAGACGATGCATAATGAGCATGTCTGTCTTCCATAGTGGTCACGTCTCCACAATGCCCATCCGTCCCTCTTGAATGTACGGACACGCGCCATTAAGAGGGAGGGGGGTCGTAGGGTACCCCGATAGATAGCAACGCTACGTCCCCAGATTATTCCGGATATATTCGGAAACATATTGACTCGACTCGACTCGTAAGAGTGATGCCTCACCGTGTTTTGGTTTTGAGCTTAATTATTTTCCTGTGCTAAGTTTTGCACAAACGTAAGTTTCTTGCTTAAACTCAATACATTGCAAGCATTTGTGTTTAAGATTTGAACGCCTGTGTAAGTGTGTTGTAAGTCGACTTAAGTTTGCAGTTAAGCAAATTGAATTTGTGGTTTCTGCAACAGTACTTCCTTGTAACTACTTTTAGAGCTTCTGAATTGTTCCGTCCGATATGTGAAATGGAACGCACCTTTTTGGTTGGAAACACTAATTATCTGTGGGCTTGACATAACTTTGACTTGACAGATAGACTTTTGCTTTTTTGTTGGAAAATGTCCGTTCTTGGGACTTTGATTTAATTGTAATTGATAAAATATCGTTTGGAATCGCCGTTTGCAACCGATAATTGGGTCGCGATTAACTACTGTTTGAAGTTGTAATCCCGGATTGACGAAAACCCAGGGATATTTCTCGGAAAATATCGCCGTATTGCCTCACCGCGTGGCACGCGCATTTGTTGGAAATAAGTTGGGCTGTGATGCTGATCAGGACCGCGCCATCTGGAGACTGGCGCCTTGTGAACGTTCTAGAACACGTGACTTACATCACACTTTTCAATTACTCACCTCATAATTACATACATACCACACTTGGGCGTGACCTAGGAAGGTCGAAGCTTGGCGAACCCAGCACAGAAGGTTAGTGGTAATAAGGTATTTATAAAGCCTCAGAGGCTATAGATGGTTGTAGGCCGAGGAGCCTGTAGATTATTGTGTAAGCCTTTTGTTTATTATTGTTGTAAGCAACGTTAGAGCTCCACGAACCGTGGACAAGTTCGGACACACCAGTATCGTTGCACTGGCTTCTTGTAGTCCCTACCATGAATTGTTATCGGTGTTCTTTCCAACTCAGTTTTTGTTGTCTATATTGTGCTAAAACTAAAATTAAATCGTTGGAATTATTTTTATGTTTGGACGGAGACTGACCTATAAGATAAATGGATACTATAGCAAGTATTCCATTAAAAGTTAAGTGGCGGGTTCTATTCTCATACAAAAGTTATAGTAAGGCCTATAGATAGTTATTTTGTTCTGTGTTTGGAAAATTCCTAGAGTGGGACAACATTAAAAAACTTATAAGTATAAACGCACCAATAAAAAACTTAAAAAGAAACAAAAACAGAGAAAAAGTATAATTTATAATTTCGGTGACTAATGTTATTGTTTATTAATACTTATAACTACACAGACAGACAGACTTACATGCAAGCAATTATGCCATAATGTAGGTATTTTCAAATGGCTTTGGATTTGTATGTATCAATTTTCATGAAATCCTTAGTATACGTAAGTGATAATGAAAACATACCTACAGACATTTTGACTATCACATTTTTTATTATTAATCAGATTGTATTGTTAGCCTGAAAAGACTACGCTTCATTAACGGCACATAATGCGCTTTACTATTCACTAGTCTCATGCGATCGGTCATGATAACCCACGCACTACCGTAGACCCAGTGTCTTCAAAAGAACTGGCTTACTGCCAAAAGTAATGTGAGAAATGATTTAAGTGGCCATTTTTTATTTCAGCCAATGATATCGTAAGGTATAGACTGAATTTGGACATCTCAGTACTTATTGTGCGTTGATAGTTCTTTAGTGTTAGTGCCGCGAAAGAGGCGGGAGGAGAATATCATATCATTGATTAATTTCAGTATAAGTCGCAGTGAGACTCCCAACTTACAATACAAACATCTGTCCAGTCTTAGCCTCAAAATAGTCTCTGAAGATAAACATGTTTATCATTGGATATCGATGTCTTGGTGGTGGTGGCGCAGATTTCTCCTGATCACAGTCCCAGGTAGAAATTCCTTTCGGAGGCCGATGGGAATTAGTGGAAGTCACATCTGTTGCCACAGCCCCGGACGCAAGTGATCAAGGAAACACCAGGGAGGTTTTAGTCAGCTGACTGATCCCTTCCATCCACCCCACAGCGGAGGACATTCATGAGGATTCATATCTAGAAAAAAAAAGGTGCACGATACAGGATTTTCAGAAACACGTTTTTAGTAACTAATTTTACTAATATTATAAATGCGAAACTTTGTAATGATAGGTGGATAGATGGATAGTATCATTAGAACTTAAAACAGGATCACATTTAAATAATTATATCTAATGATACTGTTAGTGACCATGTTAGCTTAAAATCTTGGATAGATGGACGTTTGTATCTTCTTCACGCAAAAACTACTGAATGGATCTGAACGAAATTTGGTATGTAAATAGTTACTTTTTATCCCGGAAGTTCCACAGGATTGGGAGATAAAATCTTCCCAGGCGAACGAAGTCGCGGACTGAAGCTAGTAGCTTACAATCATCGAATAACCCTATGATAGGTTGCAGTCTACCCGTAGCTACGTATTATTTTTTATTAAGAAGACTACGAAGCTCAAAAACTGTGCTGTTTTAGCAATGACTACAAAAGGGCAGTCCCATTTTGTTTTGTATAGAATCCCGTTTGCCAATGGCAATAGAAACGTGCCATAAAGTGTTTGTTTAATAACTATTGTAATAAAATAATATTAAGTTCACACTGTTATTCCAGTATATAAGTAACTCATTAAAAACCACTGCTCCTACATAATTTATTTTTATTTTAAACTTAGTGCAAATAACCATTATCATTACTCATATTTATGTGTGTAACTTTAAATGTAGTACTAACAAGTGTAATAAATATTATTCTCTTTGTTAGCCTAGACGTGTGTGGACGTGATTAATCATTGCAATTCTTAAAACTTTTGTATGCTCTTAAGCGTAAAGGTAATTAGGATGGCCCTTTTTTATTTGTAGTCATCTCAATATTATAATCAAAACTTGTTATAAAATTTCGTTTAAAATACAGTTTTCAATTGTTAACTTGATCTTTGGTCAACTAACAATTTAGGAAAATATAAATTTAATAAAACTTTTCCTCCTTTGGTAATATTGGTCGAGTTAACTTCAACGTTAGGCAATTCAGTTGTCTGGCATTTTGGTGAACTGATCCTTTTTGGCACAGCCGTAAGGCACACACAATGCTGTTTTATATAGTATTTGTTTTCATTTAATTTTTTTTGTGTATTTAGTGTGACTTTACATCTGGGTCAAATAAATTTATTATCTTCTAAGTATATGTAGACCATACAGATTGACGTGACTGTTACTTGTAACCTTGTAAACTTCTAACAAATTAAACGCTTTTTTTTTATTCATGATAAGCTCGTGTTTGACCACTATCTCACCTGAAGCACGCTTGCCTAGTAGTAACCTAGTCACTCTTGATGTAAATCCCCCAGGTTATAGCTATCAGGAAATACAGACTTTGGCATCCGTGCTACGCTACGCACAAAGAAAAATAAACCGTTTTGTGCGTATGGTGTAGTCCGGTGATGGTACGGGCTTGATGAAAACCGTCATTTTATTAAAATGGTAAGATTAATACATACATACCTTTTACTTCGAGAACTTAGCAACTTTTCTAGTGTAAAAAAGGTTTTTTGCGAGACACGACTCAGTGTTAAGAAGACCCTGTTACGTTACGCATCGCTAGCTCCACACCTAAATTTTCTCCTTTCCCTAAAATCCTTTCGTAGAACCTCGATAAATCCGGTAAGTAACTATTTGAAAATAAAGGAATAGAGCCTACTTGAATATATACACATATTAATAAATGTTTTTTATTTATATTATCAACGGTTTAAAAATTTATTAAAAATTAATTTATAACAAGTGGACATTCCTATCTTACCGGTTGCAGCTGAGTATTAGTATTTTACATGGAACGACTGCCTATCTGACCTCGGGTAACGCAATACCCATTGGTCAGACCAGTCAGATTTACTGGCTTCTGACTACCCGTAATGACTGTCATTTGTTTAAATGACAGCTTAACGTGTTTTCCGAGGCACTAGTGTACCGCCAACTTCCATACAAGAGACAATATGATTTTCTTTGTAAAAGTAGTACGACTTGGCGGGGGCACTGCCGTACCCCCAGATATGTTTTTTTGTGAAAGCCAAGCAAAAGCTATTTTGTGAATAGGAGAGCAATGTGGGATAACAACGAATATTATGAATAGATTACCGCACTCTCTGGCAGTTTGAGTGCTTTATACGGCCCACCCAAATGTCCTTACTTTGGTATTGTTCGTCAAATCTTTCGAGCTCCGAGCTACACGATATTTGACAAATGCTTGCACGGACGGGCCTGCTAAAATCTGTGTGATTCTGTCCTCTAAAGGGCGCCACAGACATTAACCTGCATGCCTTGCATATGATTTGGCCACTACAGATTGTATGGACTTTAAAAGAGACGTTGACCTCTGAGTTTGTTTCAGTGTTTCTTCCCAGAGTAGTCAGTTAGGAAACACTGTCCTCATCTAGTTTACATTTACGAAAAAAGGACGAGTAAAAGTGTTATTTATAACTTATTTGTTTGCAAATAGGTTATAAATAACACTTTCATATATCTATACTAATATTATATACCGGAAAAGTTTGTTTGTTTGTTTGCTTGCTTGAACGCGCTAATCTGCGAAAGTACTGGGTGGATTTGGATGCAATTTGGTATGGAAGTAGCTTGAAGCTTGAGGAAGGTTATAGGCTACTTTTTACGCGACTGCAAAAAAGGAGAGTTATGTTTTTACCATGATAGAATCCACGGGAGCGAAGCCCCGCGTGAGTACTAGTAATTTCATATATATAAACATTATTATTTCATACACCGGGCTACTACTGAGATTTTTTTTAAGAAAAGCTGCTATACAACGTGTAACAGAATAAACGCAATTTCTGAAAGTAGTTGGTTTAGAATCGGCTTCTGAATCGATTTCCGTCACAAAAAATAGGTGAAATTTTGATGAAAAAAATCATTCATTTAACTTAAAATGGAAACACACAAACAACAAATTAATACAATCCTTAATTCAAGGAAATGCGCTCGTGTGCGTGTCGGCCGCTAACATTGCATGAGTGTATGCGTCTGCGTAAGGATATTGTATCACGCACATACGTTTTACGTTTAGTAAGGATAACTATTTTATAAAAAAATACTAGGTTTGGTTCCAATTTATTTAGTCACGGATGTTGTTTGAGACTTTTAATTTAATATTCTAATTGGGGTGTCTGAGGTATTGCGCTTAATCTGTTACACCTTGTTTATATGCATACCTTTTCAAACCATTAACAAGACGCGTGAGAGGGTTTTTGGACAAAAGCAATCCATTGCCGCTACAGAACACCGCATCAAAATCCATTGCGTGGTTTCTTCATCGTTAGCCTTTTAAGTATATTGGGGTTGACTTGAAATCTTACCGAATGTACCTAGCTTACTAGTGTTTTACAAGTAGCGGCCCATCTGCCCTCTACAACCCAGTGGCTGGGTAATACAATACCCCTCGGCAAGATCAGGGACAGAATTTCTGGGTACTGACTATTCCTAACGACTGTCAAAGATGTTTAAATGATAGCTGGGACTAACGGATTAAAGAGTTTTACGAGGAACGGAGGCCTTGATGTATGAACATGGTCATCCATACAAGGATCCCCCTTGGCAAGCGTTGCTTAACCTATTATTTAGCCTCGAGCTCCTCACATATTAAATACTAGCTGTGCCCGCGACTTCGTCCGCGTGGAATAGTGACTTTCGGCAGCATTTTTAATTATTTTGAAAATAAAACTCATACATAATTTGAATGTCGTATTTATTAATATCCAATCAAAAGTCTTAAAAATAAGTTTCAAGCTTCCAGCTTTAAAAATGACGCAATTTCCATGCAAACTTTCATCCCCTATTTCAACTCTTTACAGCCATTTTTTCGCATTAAAAATTAGCCTGTGTCCTTTCTCAGGCTCTAAACTATGTCCGTACCAAATTTCATTAAAATCGGTTCAGTAGTTTAGGCGTGATTGCGCACACAGACAGACAGAGCTACTTTCGCATTTATAATATTAGTAAGGATTTACTAACACTAACCTATGATGAGACAGAAAAGCTTATGGAAGTTACTGAATAATCAGGACTTTTTTAATTTTTTTCCTATAGTTAACTCGAATGATTGATACTCTTTGGCACAATGTAGGAATACAAAACACTCTCATACATACTACACATGCACATTCACCCTCACACGTACACTGATTCACACACGCACACTCATTCATACATTCGTACTCATACACACACGCAATAAACCTATAACTCACTTAGATTTTAAGTAAAACCCTAATTCTAATTTTATCATTATTTGTATCAAGTATTACTTTTAAGTGTTTTTTTTTTTTAAGTTTAAAGAAAGACGTAGGAGACTACTTGCTGATTTAATATAATTGTAATGTCATAGACTGAGAGGATTGGCGCTGTATGCCGAGATACAGGTGTTTACCTAGTTCGGCTACAGATGATCCTATATTATTTTACTTAAAATTTTTTGTATGTGCTAGTTTTAAGTAATATTGTAATTCTTTTTGATGCAAAAATGCATTGCAACACAAATATTAAAATAATGCAGTTATTTATAATAATGACGCATATAAATAGGGTTATTTAAATTTTGCTATTTATCTTAGTGCATAAAATTATTTTTTTTGTGTAGATATATTTAAACAATTAATTACAACAAATATACAAAATTATGTACTAAAATACAAACTACAATTAGTTTTAGTACATAATTTTGTATATTTGTTGTAATTAATTGTTTTGATGCAAATAAATTATTATTATTATTTAAGTTAAATGGACTTACGTTTCTTTACAACATAATAATGATGCAGTAAATGTACTGAAAGCTATAAGTTAACAGATAGGTACCAGATACTAATCATTACATCACTCTTCTAGTTAATTAATCTGGAGTATTTTCTGTAACATTTTTTATAGAAAATATGGTTGCGTTTGGCCACCATCTCACGTAATCATGTGATCGAAGATGAAGCACGCTTATCTAGAAGTAACCTATTCACTCTTGACTTAAAGACACCCAAGTTATAGCTATCGAGAAACACAGACTCCGGGAGAGAATTCCACTCATTAGCCGTACGCACAATGAAAGTATTCCCAAAATGTTTTGTGTGTATGGATGGGATGTCCACCATGTAACGATGGCGCATCGCGTTTGTAGAATTCACATTACTAGCTACCTTGTTAACCTCTCCAACAAAACTAAAATTCAAAGTTTTATCTGTTACGGTTCAAGAGATTCAGCCCGCCTTCAGACAGACAGATAGACAGTGGAGGCTTAATTAATAAGGTACTTTTGATTATTATTTGAGTACGGATCCCCATCACACACTTCTTTATGTTCAAACACATTTTTTTTTTAAAACTCTCTATGCAGGTAGAATTCACATTACTAGCCATCTTATTAACCCGTCCAACTGAGCTAAATATGCTTGTGTTTAGAGTGGGTTCACGTCTATAGTGTAATGGGTGGGATTTGAACTCGGGACCTCTCGAGCACAAGTCTGACACCTTAGCTATTAAGCTAGTGACGCTTCTACCAATACAATATCAGTTGGAAAGATTCTTTAGAAAATAAATCACCGTACGGAAACCTACTAATCCTTACTAATATTATAAATGCGAAAGTAACTCTGTCTGTCTGTGTGTTACGCAATCACGCCTAAACTACTGAACTGATTTAAATGAAATTTGGTACGGATATAGTCTAGAGCCTGAGAAAGGACATAGGCTATTTTTTAATGCGAAAAAGGGCTGTAAGGGGTTGAAATAGGGGATGAAAGTGTGTATGGAGATTACGTCATTTTTAAAGCTAGAAGCTTGAAACTTATTTTTTAGACTTTTGATTATAAAAATGTACATATAAACTATTAACAGTAAAATATTATAAAAAAACTTATTTATGTATGATTTCTATTTTCAAAATAATTAGTCTAAAAAATTAAAAATGCTGCCATAAGTCACAATTCCTCGCGGACGAAGTCGCGAGCACAACTTGTTGAATATATACCTTAGTTGCATCGATTATAAAATTATAACGTTCACTAATGAGAAGTCGAGGTGAAATCATCTTATCTAAGTAGTTCATATCGCTTTTGCAATGTAGTACATTTCACAAACTTGAAAACTGAACATGGAGTTAGTTAGGCTTAGATTGAGTGCAACTTAGAGTGGAATCGAACGTCGAGCACTTTGGGCATGTGCGGTTACATAACTACAAGTAAGTCACCAAAGTGCCAAATATGTTCTATTGTAGAACTGTGCCTCTTCAGTCGAACTGGAATTTGAATTATCACGTGAGTATCAATTTTTTTTTATTTAAGATTTTTGTGACTTTCTCTGGAAAATAAATGGGATTCAATAGTAAAATATAGGATTATTTCTTATCCCGGAATTCCTACGAGATAAAAAAAAAACCGGTCAAGTGCGTGTCGGGCCACGCGCAGTGTAGGGTTCCGTAGTTTTTATAACAGCCAATTGCGTGTCGTATTCGTTGACTGATCGTTTCGTACCATGCTCTAACTAAAAGCCAAACATGACTACCTAACTAATTTGACTTCCTATACAAATCCTCACCTGATCCGACAATTTTGCACAGAAAGTTTTAATTTTTTTTAGAGATTTGTATAAAACTTGTCATAGCCGGTGTTTTGAATTTAAATACGGACACAGAGCTACACTACTCAATCGTCACAAGAAACTAGCACGATACAACTGGCGCTTAGCGCCATCTATCGACATTTCTATAGAGTTGTTCGAAATTTTCGAGTCAAATACAATTGGTCGACTATTACTCGTAAACTTGTAAAGCCCACTTATGTGTGATAGTTTTCCTTTAAATTTCGTTATATATAGGTACTACTGCCGTGACATTTGAATTTCTAACTACAACCGTTTAGTTGATAGAGGGGGCGGACACTTGACTCTAACGAAAATTGGTACTTTAAAGCTTGATAAGTCACGAACGGTTTACTTAATAAAAAAACGGTCTTACCAAACCCGTAATGTTTTTGAAAGACCTATCCAACGATATCCCACACTATGGGAAGAACGAAAAATAAAAATTATCATCCCACTTGACATGTATGTGAGGTATCCTAAATAATTGTTTTTTTTTTTCAAAATTTTATTTTACCACTTTTTCGGCGTCATTAACGTGTATACTCATGCCAATGTACAACTTTCTAGTACCAATAGTTTTTGAGCTAAACCGCGGACAGACGGACAGACAGACGGACATGGCGAAACTATAAGGGTTTCTTGTTGACTACGGAACCCTAAAAAAAACGATTCCACTGCAGAGACACAGGCCCCTCTCTACGAGAGGGAATACAATCAAAAAAGAAGGCCGCAATGCACCACGCGGGCCCAGTGTGGGTCGAATCGTGTCTTTGGATTTTTCAATCAGGACATGCCTACCTCACGCTGTTTTACTTCACCGTTTTGAAAGCCGTAGTAATTATGAAAATTTCACAAAATTATGTGACTGACGGTGCCTGAGCTCAAACCCACTTTTTGCTATTTATACGTCGTGTCTATAACTACTAGGGCACCATTTCTCTAATACACATATAAAAAAAAGATTTCTAAATAAATTCGAGAAATCAAACTACAAACGAATAAAGATTTTCATACTGTGACAAAAATGAAGTCGACACATACAAATCGCTGTCGCAATTCTATTAAAGGAAACCCCAGTGCTGATCTAATTCCGTTCATGTAATTTAAGGATGCGCTCTTTCCAAGCGGTTCTTGCAAAAGGAAATTCTGGAATATTTTGAGGAAAAGTGTTGTGAGCAATATTGTGTATATGAATGTTTTGTAGCAATAAATATGTAAATAGAATTGAATAAACATGTATTTTTTACTGTATAATTTTGCAGGGAGCCTAAATATACACGAAAATAGAAATCTTAGGTGGCTAAAGGAAGATCTAGGCTATCGTTTGCCACGATACTTTACATTATCCTGTTTTTCGTCAACTTTATGTTTATATACTAGCAATTTTTGACACGCGTACCATTTGTGTGTGCAACGGACCTGATCTTTTTTAAAGGATCACTAAAACGATCGCTATGTATATGTACCTAGTTTTTTTTTTTATGTAGGGCCACTCGTAGTTCAGCACACTAAGGCTGGTCACTACACAACCGGGCGATGTATGTACCTAGTAGCTGTGGCGGCCTTTTTAGTCTAAACTCTTATCTCTGTACTGAATTTTATTTAAGTATCCATTTCTTAGCACTAGAACTTTCCATGATATGTTTTCTTCTTAGTAAACAAGAGCGAACAAGATGATTCATAGCAACTGGATGGTATTGCTATTTGAAGATTTAAACGTGGAAGAATTAAAGCAAACGTTGATTCATTTACCTTTAATTTCTCATGAGTTTACTCTTCAAAGTTTAACAGGTTACCAATCCACCAGTCACCACTTTTCATGACTACCTACATAGTTTCATCCCAATTTGAGTTTCAAAACTGAACCCACGTCACAGTTCTATAAAGCTAACTCCATAATTGCCATCTCACTATTACATTCTAAAGAAGTTAGTTATGGTTTCAATCACTTCGTAGAGAAACTATTTAATATATCTGAGTGGAAACGGAACATATTTTAATCGACGCCATATTATTCTTGTGTGTTAAATTGTATATCAATCCTTTTGACTGATAGACCAAAAAACATGTACATATACTCAGCTAGCGACCCAGCCCGGCTTCACATGGTCTTATCCGGTTAATCCATACAAATATTAATAACTAGTACTCACGCGGGGCTTCGCTCCCGTGGATTCTATCACGGTAAAAACATAACTCTCCTTTTTTGCAGTCGCGTAAAAAGTAGCATATAACCTTCCTCAAGCTTTAAGCTACTTCCATACCAAATTTCATCCAAATCCACCCTGTACTTTCGAAGATTAGCGCGTTCAAGCAAACAAACAAACAAACTTTTCCGCATTATAATATTAGTATAGATGAGATTCATGATGAAGGTTTATATAATACTAAAACTTGTCTGATGAATCATCCTTTCTAATGGTGAGAACCGAATGGAAATCTATTCAGTAGTTTTTGAGTATATCGCGAACAAAGAGACATCCTGACACGGCGGGAGCCTTTATTTTATAATTACGGCATTATCACAAAATTGGGAAAGTAGGTATATTGTTTTGTTTTTTCTTCTGTCTGTTTCACATGATTTACCTATATTAATTAAGTTTTTTTTTTTTAAGTTCTTTATTTTCTGTTGGTATATACAACGTCAAGCAGAATGTTAATGTTGTTGAAATGTTTATGCTATGCTTTTGCGAGTTTCTTTAGTAATTATCTTTTTTATCTTTATACCGTAGCACTTTTAACTATCAAATGTGAGAATATTTTGAATATAACATGTTTTTTATGTATACTTTGTAGGTTGTCTTTTCGTAAAAAAATAATTATATGAAAGGATAACATCCCAACCAAAATATTTTTAACCAAGTGTTTTATAAAATAACGTCAGAGATAAAAGTTTAAACTGCAGCTCACCTGAAATAAAAATGATATAGAATTTAACATAACATTCAAGTGGTTCACGGACTGATTCACATGCTCAGAATTTATATTCAGAGCTGAATGCCAACCTTTACTTACGTAGATAGTGTGCGCGTACCATTATATTAATGGGCTTACTATAGCAATTGTTCCTACCTCAGGATTTTAGAACTGTTTCGTTCCGCAATTTCATCAAGTTTATGTTTAAGTTTTTGTTACCTTCAAACCTGTAAATTAAAGTAAATTTTATTATATCTATCGGTATTCTTCTAGGTGATACGCATTTAACTAAAAGTGTGATGGGTTTGTGGATGAAAAATGTTGATGGATGGTGAGGTCTCAGTCGCTTCACTCTTGACAGAGTGGTCTGAAGATTGTGTGAAGAATGATATGAAAGACAAAGGACTAAATGATGCTTTGATGTCTGATAGGGGAGAATGTTAGAAGAAAACGTGTTGCGCCGTTTGATAAAGGCAGGAAGAGGATAGGTAAGAGCGCTTGATCTTGACCACATTATCTCTTAACATCAGGTGAGATGGTGACCAAAAACAAGCCTAGGATTCCGTAGTCGACAAGGAACCATCATAATTTACCATTAATGTCCATCCATCTTTCCTCAGCTCAGAAACTAATAGTACTAGAAGGCAGAGATCTGGCATGGATATACGTATTAATCACCTAGATAACTGATATTTATTTAGAAAATTAATAATAACTAACACTTTCACATATCATTTTTCTTTCATTTTAAACTGGCTGAAGCCGGTATTTTCTTACAAGTCCATACAAGTCAAATCCTATGTAGACCATATCGACACGCCTTATCAACAACGCAGGATCTGAAAATATCCAACTTTCCAGCAGAGCAGTTTAAAGTTTAAAAGCATGATAAAAATGTTATTTTATGGATTACGATTTTGAATTTTGGAATGAGTGTCATATATCCGATTGTCTGTTAAGCTAATGTAATGTTTTCATGAAATTGATTGATAAAGTGGTAAAATTTGCACATGAAGCCATTTTACACGGACTAATTTTATTAGCTTACGTCGGATGTGGTACTTCCTACAATTTTGATCGGAACAACATCTATCATAAAGGTCGGAAGTGGCACTTACGCCCTTTTTGACGGGATTTTTTTTTAATATTATTTGTTACGTGTGCTATCTACTTAGTTTTAGATACAAAAATATAAAAAAAAACTACTAGTATTACATTAAAGGCCGAGGCAAGACTTCGGGGAGAGGGCCTTCCTCTGGAGAGCCCAACACTGGTCTGGCCTCGAGCGAGGCCAAACTAGAAGAGGCCGTGGCAGCTGCCATCCGCACCATCTCGCGGAAGCGCAACAGAAAGAGCAAGGAGGACGCGATCGGCGAAGCCTTGGCCTCCATCTTAGCGGCCACGCGGACTTACGGCGGGGCTCCGGCTGCAAGGGACGATATGTCCGATCTGCGGCCGGAGGTCACCCGCCTGACTGCCGCCATTGAGGCTCTCCAGAGGGAGAACGCCGCCCTCAAGGCGGACCTGGCCGCAATCCGGGGAGGCGGCCAGCGGAATGCGCCGCCGCGGGGCCAAAAGGAGAAAGGCCAGCCCACACCAGCGGAGGACTCGGTTCTCGACCTGGTGCGACAGGAGCTGGCCGCCTTCCAGCAGCGGTTCTCCGTATTGGAGAGCCGCGTGCTGCGACCCCCGCTGGCGGCGACTTCGTACGCGGCTGCGGCCGCGTCCAAGCCTCCCCAGACGACGACGAGGCCGCCTCAGGCGAAGACGGCCACGGTGCGGACGGCACCAGTGACGGCGGCCCCTGCGAGGGCAAAGACGGCCCCGGCCAAGCCGAAATCGGGCCCATCAAAGCCGCCTCCGACCCCGACACCTGCGGGGCCGAAGCAGGCGGCCAAAAAGAAGAAGGCCCAGGCCGGGAACCAGCCGTCCCAGCAGCCTCCTCCAAAGACTCCTCCGGCCGGCGCCGACTGGCAAGTGGCCGGGGAGAAGAGGAAGGCTGCTGGCGCAGCCAGGTCCTCGCGGCGTAGGGAGAGACGGCGGCGGCGAGACGCCGCGGCGCGATTGCGCGCCCCCAAGACCGCGGCTGTAGTGATCACACTGCAGCCGGACGCGGTGAAGAGGGGCGTGTCGTACCGCGACGTGCTGGCGAAGGCGCGGATGGCGATCGACATCACGGAGCTCGGCATCGTCGGCGGCCTCCGTCACCGGGTCACTGCAACGGGGGCTCGGATGCTGGAGATCCCCGGCGCGGCCAGTGGCCCTGCCGCTGACGCTCTCGCCGAACGGCTCAGAGCGTCCTTAAATGCGGAGGAGGCCCGAGTCTCCAGACCCACCAAGCGCGCAGACATGCGCATATTGGGTCTGGATGACTCCGTGACGGCCGAGGAAGTGGTGGCCGCCGTCGCCAGGACTGGGGGGTGCCCTCCCGATCAGGTGAGGGCGGGCGCCCTGCGTCCTGGCTTCACGGGGGGGCAAACCATTACGGTTAGTTGCCCCGTCCCGGCGGTCAAAAAGATCCAGGAGGGCCGAAGGCTCCTGGTTGGTTGGGTGTCTGCGCAGGTGAAAGTCCTGGATCCCAGACCCCTGAGGTGCTTCCGCTGTCAAGTGGGCAACCATGCGGCATGCGTGTGCACCTCGGAGGTAGACCGCAGCGATAGGTGCTTCCGCTGCGGTCAGCCCGGTCACAAGGCCGGCTCTTGCTCCGCCCCGCCTCACTGCTTCGCATGTGAGGCGGTTGGCAAGCCGGCCGATCACCGGGCGGGGGGCAAGTCCTGCGCCCCACCCACCAAAGCCAGGCGCAGAGGTAGGCCCTCTGCCGCCGTCGACACCGCCACCGCCGCCGCCGCCGCCGCCGTCGCTACTGCCACCGCTGTCGCCGTCGTGGCTGAACCCCCGCGAGGGGCCCTGGAGGAGGCTGCAATGGATCCCGATTAATGGCCCCATTGCGCTTCCTCCAGGCGAACATCAACCACTGCGCCGCTGCTCAGGAACTTTTGCTCCAGAGCATGGCGCAGTGGTTGATCAACGTCGCCGTGGTCGCCGAGCCGTATTTTGTCCTGCCCAGGAATGACTGGGTGGCGGACTTGGACGGCTCGGTGACCCTCGTTTCGTCGGCCGCCGCCGGTACCCCGCCCCTCGATCGCGTCAAGAGAGGGCGTGGGATCGTCGCAGCACGGTTCGGGGAGATCGCTGTGGTAGGCGTTTATTTCTCCCCGAACCGGACTCTCGCCGAGTTCCAGAACTCCCTAACGGAGCTGGGAGACGTCGTCGTCGCCCTCGGTTCCCTCCCCGCCCTCGTCCTCGGGGACTTCAACGCCAAAAATCCGGCTTGGGGTTCCCGGTCCATGGACCATGGGCGGGGCAGGATGCTCGAGCACTGGGCCCGTGCGCAGGGCCTGGTAATCGAGAACCGGGGTTCTGTCCCCACGTGCGTGCGGTTTACGGGTGAGTCGGTGGTGGACGTTACGTTCGCCACCCCCAGCCTGTCACCGCGCGTCACCGACTGGCGCGTTGTGGAGGAGGTGGAGACCTATTCCGACCACCGGTATATCCGGTTCGACGTCTCCGCCCAGACCCCAGACGCGCCGGTCCGACGGGACCTGAGTGGTCCGCGATGGGCGCTGAAGCAGATGGACCGGGAGCTATTCCTGGAAGCCTCGATCGTGCAGGCCTGGGGGTCACCCCCGGACAGGCCTGCCGACATAAACGACGAGGCGGAGTGGTTCCGGGAGGCCATGTCGGAGATCTTCGACGTGGCCATGCCCCGGGTCCGGCAAGGACGCGCCCGGCGTCAGCTGTACTGGTGGTCGAGCGAGCTAGCAGCGCTGCGCGAAGCGTGCGTTGCGGCGCGACGCCGGTACACCAGGTTCCGCAGGCGCCGCACCCGACCTTCGGATGCGGCGACTGTAGAGGCGATCTGAACGAAATTTGGTATGTAAATAGTTACTTTTTATTCCGGAAGTTCCACAGGATTGGGAGATAAAATCTTCCCAGGCGAACGAAGTCGCAGACAGAAGCTAGTAGCTTATAATCATCGAATAACCCTATGATAGGTCACAGTCTACCCGTAGCTACGTATTATTTTTTATTAAAGACTACGAAGCTCTAAAACTGTTCCATGTTTTAACAATGACTACAAAAGGGCAGTCCTATTTTGTTTTCTATAGAATCCCGTTTGCCAATGGCAATAAAAACGTGCCATAAAGTGTTTGTTTAATAACTATTGCATTAAAATAATTAAGTTCACACTGTTATTCCAGTATATAAGCAACTCGTTAAAAACCACTGCTCCGACTTAATTTATTTTTATTTTAAACTTAGTGCAAATAACCATTATCATTACTCATATTTATGTGTGTAACTTTAAATGTAGTACTAACAAGTGTAATAAATATTATTCTCTTTGTTAGCCTAGACGTGTGTGGACGTGATTAATCATTGCAATTCTTAAAACTTTTGTATGCTCATGGCCCTTTTTTATTCGTAGTGATCTCAATATTATAATCAAAACTTGTTATAAAATTTCGTTTAAAATACAGTTTTCAATTGTTAACTTGATCTTTGGTCAACTAACAATTTAGGAAAATATAAATTTAATAAAACTTTTCCTCCTTTGGTAATATTGGTCGAGTTAACTTCAACGTTAGGCAATTCAGTTGTCTGGCATTTTGGTGAACTGATCCTTTTTGGCACAGCCGTAAGGTACACACAATGCTGTTTTATATAGTATTTGTTTTCATTTAATTTTTTTTGTGTATTTAGGTGTGACTTTACATCTGGGTCAAATAAATTTATTATCTTCTAAGTATAATTATGTAGACCATACAGATTGACGTGACTGTTACTTGTAACCTTGTAAACTTCTAATTAAACGCTTTTTTTTATTCATGATAAGCTCGTGTTTGACCACTATCTCACCTGAAGCACGCTTGCGTAGTAGTAACTTAGTCACTCTTAACTTCAATACCCCCAGGTTATAACTATCAGGAAATACGGACTCTGGCATCCGTGCTATGCTACGTACACAGAAAAATAAACCGTTTTGTGCGTATGGTGTAGTCCGGTGATGGTACGGGCTTGATGAAAACCGTCATTTTATTAAAAAGGTAGGATTAATACATACATACCTTTTAGTTCAAGAACTTAGCAACTTTTCTAGTGTAAAAAAGGTTTTTTGCGAGACACGACTCAGTGTTAAGAAGACCCTGTGTTACGCATCGCTAGCTCCACACCTAAATTTTCTCCTTTCCCTAAAATCCTTTCGTAGAACCTCGATAAATTCGGTAAGTAACTATTTGAAAATAAAAGAATAGAGCCTACTTGAATATATACACATTTAAATAAATGTTTTTATAATGGTTTAAAAATGCTTTAAAAATTTATAACAAGGTGTATCATCTGTCTGTACCATCAGGTGAGATGGTGGTCAAACGCGAACCTATTCTAAATAATAAAAAAAAGCGGACATTTCTATCTTACCAGTTGCAGCTGAGTATTAGTATTTTACATGGAACGACTGCCTATCTGACCTCGGGTAACGCAATACCCATTGGTCAGACCAGTCAGATTGACTGGCTTCTGACTACCCGTAATGACTGTCACTAATGTTTAAATGACAGTTTAACGTGCTTTACGAGGCACGAGTGTACCGCCAACTTCCATACAAGAGACAATATTATGATTTTCTTTGTAAAAGTAGTAATATTTTTTTTTGTGAAAGCAAAGCAAAAGCTATTTTGTGAATAGGAGAGCAATGTGGGATAACAACGAATATTATGAATAGATTACCGCACTCTCTGGCAGTTTGAGTGCTTTATACGGCCCACCCAACTTAGGTATTGTTCGTCAAATCGTTCGAGCTCCTCTCTCAAGTTGAGCTACGCGATATTTGACAAATGCTTGCACTGTTTGGACGGGCCTGCTCAAATCTGTGTGATTCTGTCCTCTAAAGGGCACCACAGACATTGACCTACATGCATGAGCGTGCACAGGATTATGACACTGAGTATGCGTTTAAGAATAAATAGTGGAGCAATGCGCACCACCCCTATAAATTCTATGGAAATTGAAAATGTTATACCTCCCTTATCTTTGCGACCTTATCCTTTTGAACCTCCCTTATCCTTTAGAAGCCATACAGTCAGCAGTAACATCCTCCATCTCAGCAAATACTTTTATTTCTGGTTTATTACCTGATATTCCAACCATTCTAGTTAAAGTATGAAACTTGAACATCAATAATAAGTGGTAAGTATATTAGCTTATTTCAATATCAAGTGTTTTTCAGATACTGTCAAATATAAATATGAATTCTTGGAATTTTTGAATGACAAATCAAATTTCTATTTATTATACACAGATGTATCGAAATCCGGTGATAATGTTAAAGCAGCATACTATGATCCACAAATGAGAATAACCTAATGCTTTAAAATGCTGTATTTTTACTGCAGAGTTTTGCTATACTAGCTGCTTTAACATATGTAAATAATATTGTAAATGCCAATGAACAGTGTAAACAAAAGTATAAATAGTGTAAATAATATAGTAATAATAAGTGATTCTAAGAGTGTTTTATCTAGCTTATGTAATTGTAACTTGAGTTATAAACAAAATTATATTGTACATAGAATTAAGTACATTCTACAAAAGATGGGAAAACATGTAGAATTTTTGTGGGTTCCATCTCATAGTGGCATAGCTGATAAAAAAGGAAAATGGTATGCAGAATTACAGCAAGACTTACCAACAACGCCGTGGTACAACAAATTCAAATATTCCAACAGAAAGTTCATAACCTGCATTAATCGCTTGCACTCTGGACATTGTTTAGTCCCAGCACATCTCTACAGGATGAGAATCATCAGTGACAACAACCTTTTGCTATAAGAAAAATGCGGATGTCAAACACGTTTTATTTGATTGTGAATCGTTTGCCATGCAAAGATCTGGCAAAGATTAATACTTGTCAGTGAAGTTAGTGACATTGCTGAACAAAACTCTCTAAGTGTTCCCCGTTACGTTCAGAAATTACTTTCCAATGCTGTTTATTTTAATCCATTTACACATTTATATTGAACACTGTGGAAAAAATTTAATCGATTTCATTTAGTTTAATGACTACGACTGAAGGACTTGTATCCATGGTTATGAATAAAGTTTAAAAAAAAACCTTACTGCTATTTAAACAAATAATAAACCTTACTAAACAAAAATGCATAATTTGCATACGTGATTCATCAGATTTCTGTCTATTATTTTTACTCGGATTATAGGCAACGAACATTTCCGATTACTCCCGACAACTGACGAAATTTCGTAGTCTACCGCAGGACCGGCGGCTTTCGACATTCATGGGTGTGTGCGTTTGCGAACTTGTACGGACATCAAAATTAATACACACATGCGAACAAATATCCTGCCTGAGTCCGCGGCATGACTTGGGAATTAGGTACATTAATTTGCAGCGCCTGACAAACATAAAGTTTGTGTGCTTGCAAATAGGTGCTATTTATAAAATATTAGGCGTTTTTAAGTTATTATATTTTGTTTTGTTTATTCATTTATTTACTATTAATTAAAGTCATCTAAAACGTACGAACGTTATATTAAATATCTGTGAATGGCAAGTAAAGCACTGCATTTCTGCCTACAAGGAGCGCACGCTCATGCCTACATAGCTTTCATATGATTTGGTCACTACAGATTGTATGGACTTTAACGTCTCTTACGTTGACCTCTGAGTTTGCTTCAGTGTTTCTTCCCAGAGTAGTCAGTTAGGAAACACAGTTAACATTTACGAAAAACATAGTTTACATTTACTAAAAAAAGACGAGTGAAAGTGTTATTTATAACCTATTTGCAAAATAAACATCATTATTTCATACTCTGGGCTACTACTGAGATTTTTTTTAAAGAAAAACTGCTATACAACGTGTAACAGAATAAATGCAATTCCTGAAAGTAGTTGGTTGAGAATCGGCTTCTGAATCGATTTCCGTCATAAAAAATAGGTGTTAAATTTTGACGGAAAAATCATTCATTTAACTTAAAATGGAAACACACAAACAACAAATTAATACAATCCTTAATTCAAGGAAATGCGCTCGTGTGCGTGTCGGCCGCTAGGCGCGCCGGTTGAGCGCATTGTGTATGCGTCTGCGTAAGGATATTGTATCACGCACATACGTTTTGCGTTTAGTAAGGATAACTATTTTATAAAAAAAAATCTAGGCTTTGTTTCAATTTATGAGATAAGGATGCTGTTTGAGACTTATAATTTAATATTCTAATTGGAGTGTCTGAGGTATTGCGTTTAATCTGTTACACCTTGTGTGTATGTATACCTTTTTAAACCATTGATAAGACGCGTGTGAGGGTTTTGGACAAAAACAATCCACTGCCGCTAGAGAACACCGCATCAAAATCCATTGCGTGGTTTCTTCATCGTTAGCCTTTTAAGTATATTGGGGTTGACTTGAAATCTTACCGAATGTACCTAGCTTACTAGTGTTTTACAAGTAGCGGCCCATCTGCCCTCTACAACCCAGTGGCTGGGTAATACAATACCCCTCGGCAAGATCAGGGACAGAATTTCTGGGTACTGACTATTCCTAACGACTGTCAAAGATGTTTAAATGATAGCTGGGACTAACGGATTAAAGAGTTTTACGAGGAACGGAGGCCTTGATGTATGAACATGGTCATCCATACAAGGATCCCCCTTGGCAAGCGTTGCTTAACCTATTATTTAGCCTCGAGCTCCTCACATATTAAATACTAGCTGTGTCCGCGACTTCGTCCGCGTGGAATAGTGCCTTTCGGCAGCATTTTTAATTATTTTGAAAATAAAACTCATACATAATTTGAATGTCGTATTTATTAATATCCAATCAAAAGTCTTAAAAATAAGTTTCAAGCTTCCAGCTTTAAAAATGACGCAATTTCCATACAAATTTTCATCCCCTATTTCAACTCTTTACAGCCATTTTTTCTCATTAAAAAGTAGCCTGTGTCCTTTCTCAGGCTCTAAACTATGTCCGTATCAAATTTCATTAAAATCGGTTCAGTAGTTTAGGCGTGAGTGCGCACACAGACAGACAGAGCTACTTTCGCATTTATAATATTAGTAAGGATTTACTAACACTAACCTATGATGAGACAGAAAAGCTTATGGAAGTTACTGAATAATCAGGATTCTTTTAAATTTTTTCCTATAGTAAACTCGAATGATTGATACTCTTTGGCACAATGTAGAAATACAAAACACTCTCATACATACTACACATGCACATTCACCCTCATACGTACACTGATTCACACACGCACACTCATTCATACATTCGTACTCATACACACACGCAATAAACCTATAACTCACTTAGATTTTAAGTAAAACCTTAATTCTAATTTTTTCATTATTTGTATAAAGTATTACTTTTAAGTTTAAAGAAAGACGTAGGAGAGTACTTGCTGATTTAATATAATTGTAATGTCATAGACTGAGAGGATTGGCGCTGTATCATGTATGCCGAGATACAGGTGTTTACCTAGTTC
Organism: Tholera decimalis; assembly: GCA_943138885.2. NCBI lineage: Eukaryota > Metazoa > Arthropoda > Insecta > Lepidoptera > Noctuidae > Tholera > Tholera decimalis. Next base: position 17,686,304 of record OW964563.2, on the reverse strand, counting down.
GGCTGCAGATGATCCTATATTATTTTACTTATAATTTTTTGTATGTGCTAGTTTTAAGTAATATTGTAATTCTTTTTGATGCAAATAAATTATTATTATTATTTAAGTTAAATGGACTTACGTTTCTTTACAACATAATAATGATGCAGTAAATGTACTGAAAGCTATAAGTTAACAGATAGATACCAGATACTAATCATTACATCACTCTTCTAGTTAATTAATTTGGAGTATATTTTGTAACATTTTTTTTTTATTGATAATATGGTCGCGTTTGACCGCCATCTCACCTGATCATGTGATCGAAGATGAAGCACGCTTATCTAGAAATAACCTATTCATTCTTGACTTAAATACACCCAGGTTATAGCTATCGGGAAACACAGACTCCGGCAGAGAATTCCACTCCTTAGCCGTACGCATAATGAAAGTATTCCCAAAACGTTTTGTGCGTATGGATGGGATGTCCACCATGTAACGATGGCGCATCGCGTTTGTAGAATTCAGATTACTAGCTACCTTGTTAACCCCTCCAACAAAACTAAAATTCAAAGTTTTATCTATTACGGTTCAAGAGATTCAGCCCGCCTTCAGACAGACAGATAGACAGTGGAGGCTTAATTAATAAGGTACTTTTGATTATTATTTGAGTACGGATCCCCATCACACACTTCTTTATGTTCATACACTTTTTTTTTGAAAACTTACTATGCAGGTAGAATTCACATTACTAGCCATCTTGTTAACCCGTCCAACTGAGCTAAATATGCTTGTGTTTGGAGTGGGTTCACGTCTATAGTGTAATGGGTGGGATTTGAACTCGGGACCTATCGAGCACAAGTCCGACACCTTAGCTATTAAGCTAGTGACGCTTCAACCAATACAATATCAGTTGGACAGATTCTTTAGAAAATTAATCACCGTGCGGAAACCTACTAATTGAATATCTGCCTCAGTTGCATCGATAAATTGCCAAATATGTTCTATTGTAGAACTGTGCCTCTTCAGTCGAACTGGAATTTGAATTATCACGTGAGTATCTATTTTTTTTTTATTTAAGATTATTGTGACTTTCTCTGGAAAATAAATGGGATTCAATAGTAAAATATATGATTATTTCTTATCCCGGAATTCCTATGAGATAAAAAAAAACCGGTCAAGTGCGTGTCGGGCCACGCGCAGTGTAGGGTTCCGTAGTTTTTATAACAGCCAATTGCGTGTCGTATTCATTGACTGATCGTTTCGTACCATGCTCTAACTAAAAGCCAAACATGACTACCTAACTAATTTGACTTCCTATACAAATCCTCACCTGATCCGACAATTTTGCACGGAAAGTTTTAATTTTTTTTAGAGATTTGTATAAAACTTGTCATAGCCGGTGTTTTGAATTTAAATACGGACACAGAGCTACACTACTCAATCGTCACAAGAAACTAGCACGATATAACTGGCGCTTAGCGCCATCTATCGACATTTCTATAGAGTTGTTCGAAATTTTCGAGTCAAATACAATTGGTCGACTATTACTCGTAAACTTGTAAAGCCCACTTATGTGTGATAGTTTTCCTTTAAATTTCGTTATATATAGGTACTACTGCCGTGACATTTGAATTTATAACTATAACCGTTTAGTTGATACAGGGGGCGGACACTTGACTCTAACGAAAATTGGTACTTTAAAGCTTGATAAGTCACGAACGGTTTACTTAATAAAAAAACGGTCTTACCAAACCCGTAATGTTTTTGAAAGACCTATCCAACGATATCCCACACTATGGGAAGAACGAAAAATAAAAATTATCATCCCACTTGACATGTATGTGAGGTATCCTAAATAATTGTTTTTTTTTTTCAAAATTTTATTTTACCACTTTTTCGGCGTCATTAACGTGTATACTCATGCCAATGTACAACTTTCTAGTACCAATAGTTTTTGAGCTAAACCGCGGACAGACGGACAGACAGACGGACATGGCGAAACTATAAGGGTTTCTTGTTGACTACGAAACCCTAAAAAAAACGATTCCACTGCAGAGACACAGGCCCCTCTCTACGAGAGGGAATGCAATCAAAAAAGAAGGCCGCAATGCACCACGCGGGCCCAGTGTGGGTCGAATCGTGTCATTGGATTTTTCAGTCAGTACATGCCTACCTCAAGCTGTTACTTCACCGTTTTGAAAGCCGTAGTAATTATGAAAATTTCACAAAATTATGTGACTGACGGTGCCTGAGCTCAAACCCACTTTTTGCTATTTATACGTCGTGTCTATAACTACTAGGGCACCATTTCTCTAATACACATATAAAAAAAGATTTCTAAATAAATTCGAGAAATCAAACTACAAACGAATAAAGATTTTCAAACTGTGACAAAAATGAAGTCGACACATACAAATCGCTGTCGCAATTCTATTAAAGGAAGCCCCAGTGCTGATCTAATTCCGTTCATGTAATTTAAGGATGCGCTCTTTCCAAGCGGTTCTTGCAAAAGGAAATTCTGGAATATTTTGAGGAAAAGTGTTGTGAGCAATATTGTGTATATGAATGTTTTGTAGCAATAAATATGTAAATAGAATTGAATAAACATGTATTTTTTACTGTATAATTTTGCAGGGAGCGTAAATATACACGAAAATAAAAATCTTAGGTGGCTAAAGGAAGATCTAGGCTATCGTTTGCCACGATACTTTACATTATCCTGTTTTTCGTCAACTTTATGTTTATATACTAGCAATTTTTGACACGCGTACCATTTGTGTGTGCAACGGACCTGATCTTTTTTAAAGGATCACTAAAACGATCGCTATGTATATGTACCTAGTTTTTTTTATGTAGGGCCACTCGTAGTTAAGCACACTAAGGCTGGTCACTACACAACCGGGCGATGTATGTACCTAGTAGCTGTGGCGGCCTTTTTAGTCTAAACTCTTATCTCTGTACTGAATTTTATTTAAGTATCCATTTCTTAGCACTAGAACTTTCCATGATATGTTTTCTTCTTAGTAAACAAGAGCGAACAAGATGATTCATAGCAACTGGATGGTATTGCTATTTGAAGATTTAAACGTGGAAGAATTAAAGCAAACGTTGATTCATTTACCTTTAATTTCTCATGAGTTTACTCTTCAAAGTTTAACAGGTTACCAATCCACCAGTCACCACTTTTCATGACTACCTACATAGTTTCATCCCAATTTGAGTTTCAAAACTGAACCCACGTCACAGTTCTATAAAGCTAACTCCATAATTGCCATCTCACTATTACATTCTAAAGTAGAAGTTAGTTATGGTTTCAATCACTTCCTAGAGAAACTATTTAATATATCTGAGTGGAAACGGAACATATTTTAATCGACGCCATATTATTCTTGTGTGTTAAATTGTATATCAATCCTTTTGACTGATAGACCAAAAAACATGTACATATACTCAGCTAGCGACCCAGCTCGGCTTCACATGGTCTTATCCAGTTAATCCATACAAATATTAATAACTAGTACTCACGCGGGGCTTCGCTCCCGTGGATTCTATCACGGTAAAAACATAACTCTCCTTTTTTGCAGTCGCGTAAAAAGTAGCATTTAACCTTCCTCAAGCTTTAAGCTACTTCCATACCAAATTTCATCCAAATCCACCCTGTACTTTCGAAGATTAGCGCGTTCAAGCAAACAAACAAACTTTTCCGCTTTATAATATTAGTATAGATGAGATTCATGATGAAGGTTTATATAATACTAAAACCTGTCTGATGAATCATCCTTTCTAATGGTGAGAACCGAATGGAAATCTATTCAGTAGTTTTTGAGTATATCGCGAACAAAGAGACATCCTGACACGGCGGGAGCCTTTATTTTATAATTACGGCATTATCACAAAATTGGGAAAGTAGGTATATTGTTTTGTTTTTTCTTCTGTCTGTTTCACATGATTTACCTATATTAAGTTTATTTTTTTTTAAGTTCTTTATTTTCTGTTGGTATATACAACGTCAAGCAGAATGTTAATGTTGTTGAAATGTTTATGCTATGCTTTTGCGAGTTTCTTTAGTAATTATCTTTTTTATCTTTATACCGTAGCACTTTTAACTATCAAATGTGAGAATATTTTGAATATAACATGTTTTTTATGTATACTTTGTAGGTTGTCTTTTCGTAAAAAAATAATTATATGAAAGGATAACATCCCAACCAAAATATTTTTAACCAAGTGTTTTATAAAATAACGTCAGAGATAAATGTTTAAACTGCAGCTCACCTGAAATAAAAATGATATAGAATTTAACATAACATTCAAGTGGTTCACGGACTGATTCACATGCTCGGAATTTATATTCAGAGCTGAATGCCAACCTTTACTTACGTAGATAGTGTGCGCGTACCATTATATTAATGGGCTTACTATAGCAATTGTTCCTACCTCAGGATTTTAGAACTGTTTCGTTCCGCAATTTCATCAAGTTTATGTTTAAGTTTTTGTTACCTTCAAACCTGTAAATTAAAGTAAATTTTATTATATCTATCGGTATTCTTCTAGGTGATACGCATTTAACTAAAAGTGTGATGGGTTTGTGGATGAAAAATGTTGATGGATGGTGAGGTCTCAGTCGCTTCACTCTTGACAGAGTGGTCTGAAGATTGTGTGAAGAATGATATGAAAGACAAAGGACTAAATGATGCTTTGATGTCTGATAGGGGAGAATGTTAGAAGAAAACGTGTTGCGCCGTTTGATAAAGGCATGAAGAGGATTATGGTATTCTTCTAGGTAAGAGCGCTTGATCTTGACCACATTATCTCTTAACATCAGGTGAGATGGTGACCAAAAACAAGCCTAGGATTCCGTAGTCGACAAGGAACCATCATAATTTACCATTAATGTCCATCCATCTTTCCTCAGCTCAGAAACTAATAGTACTAGAAGGCAGAGATCTGGCATGGATATACGTATTAATCACCTAGATAACTGATATTTATTTAGAAAATTAATAATAACTAACACTTTCACATATCATTTTTCTTTCATTTTAAACTGGCTGAAGCCGGTATTTTCTTACAAGTCCATACAAGTCAAATCCTATGTAGACCATATCGACACGCCTTATCAACAACGCAGGATCTGAAAATATCCAACTTTCCAGCAGAGCAGTTTAAAGTTTAAAAGCATGATAAAAATGTTATTTTATGGATTACGATTTTGAATTTTGGAATGAGTGTCATATATCCGATTGTCTGTTAAGCTAATGTAATGTGTTCATGAAATTGATTGATAAAGTGGTAAAATTTGCACATGAAGCCATTTTACACGGACTAATTTTATTAGCTTACGTCGGATGTGGTACCTCCTACAATTTTGATCGGAACAACATCTATCATAAAGGTCGGAAGTGGCACTGACGCCCTTTTTGACGGGATTTTTTTAAAATATTATTTGTTACGTGTGCTATCTACTTAGTTTTAGATACAAAAATATAAAAAAAAAACTACTAGTATTACATTAATACATGTCATTATACATTATCAAATTATGATAATATTAAAATAACGAGGAGGATAATAAATTAAAGTTTAATTAATTATCGCCAGTATAATATTTATTAATTAGGAACAGTGGAACTTATTTATAAGAAGACGACTATATTATTAATTTATACAAGACAACAAAAACAATGAAATAAAAATATTCATAAACTGAATTAAAATGAGCTAATTAAATAATAAAATTAATCATAAATTCATAATAAAAGTCATAAGCCAGTAAATCTGACACTGGCTTGGCTAGACCAGTGTGGGTATCGTGTTACCCAGTTACTGGGTTGTAGAGGTCAGATAGGCAGTCGTTCCACTAATTCTCAGCTGCATCCGATTAGACTGTGAAGCGGACCCCATCATAGTTGGGAAAAGGCTAAGCAGATGATGACAATGTTTGTATTTCTCTCGTCTATCAATAGAAGTAGACCCATCGTATTTCTCCCATGCTGTTTTAAAAATGTTCTCCTACAATTAAAGTACTTAAGAACATGGTTTGACATACTTTTAAAATTAAATAACTGCCAAGCCATAAAAATGAAAGCCCATGCTCGAAATAACTTACTGCGCCGCCTTACATCCATCAAATGGGGAGCGTCTCCTCAAGTCCTGCGAACAACTGGTATGGCACTCTGTCTCTCTGCTGGTGAATATACCTGTCCAGTATGGGACCGTTCCGCTCACGTCTACCTTGTCGATATAGCTTTGAATGAGACGTGCCAGATCATTAGTGATTGCCTTATACCGACCCCGGTACGAATGCTATATCCATTAACTAGGATTGCGCTTCCAAGTCCGCAGGATTATAGCAAGTCGCATCAAGAGGACCAAGCTACAAGCTGACTCGCGCCACCCAATGCACGGACACAACCCAGTGCCCCAGAGGCTGAAAAGCTGCAAAAACTTTCTCGGGTGCGTTAACCCAGCTTGTTCAGCGAATAGCAACGCCTGCACAGCAAGGTGCGACGTTTGATGGAAAGTCTTCAATCCACCTTATGGCTTCATCGAACCGTCTGAGCGCGTGTTACCGTGGCCAACTTGGAAATACCTTAATAGACTACGAACCCAAGTCAGCCGAAGCAAAAATAACCTGTATAGATATAGGCTTTACAGATGGCTCAGATTTCAAATGTATATGCGGCATGACTCCTCAGACAATGGGCCACCTTCTATCTTGCTACGCCTGCCCTGTTATCTACACTCTTGATGATCTTATCCATGATATTCTGCATCAGCTAGCGGAGTTTGCGTAGCTAAAACTACAACGTCCTTTAATGACCTGCAGGCTTTTCCCTGATTCTTGAACAATTTGCTTTTAACCACTATCCAGTTTTCTTTATGTGCAAATATTTTTTCCCCTTTATCAGTTTTATATGTTGTCTTTTTACCTTACGTGGATGTTGGTGTAGCACTATTTGCAATAGATGTTACAGAGAGTGTCGGTAGATTCTCGTAATGATCATCAGGTGCTATTAAAACGATATCTTCAGTACAATGGACACAAAAGTTACTATTACAAGGTTCGTGAATCTGAGCTGGTGATGAGGCAGGACGTGCTGCTTCACGAACTTGTACAGGTGATAGAGTAGGAGTAACAGGTTTTAGATTTAAGTTAAATTAATTATATTTGGGTCTAAATTTTCATCAATTTTGTTATCACTCATCTTATCTATTCCCTAACATTCAAGCTTTTCATCAAAACCAAAAACATCCTTTAATAGTATCGATAAATTCTCTAAATCATGTTTCCCGTCATCGAGTACAGACGACTCTCGAAAAAATCCTATGAAAAACAAACGTAACTACTTTTAATAATACAAACATAGTATTCGTTTTTAATTTTTTTGTTAGTTATACTTTTGTAAATATTTTTAAGATCTATGTAAAATGAAAAACAATGAACGTGTTAAAATTTAGATTGTAGTCAGTATAAAGAAAATAAAATAAATTAGCGATTATAGTCTGTTATTGTAGATTCAACAAAATTTACTTTATCGTTTACAATAAATAACGTCAGAAAGGGAAGATCCATCATCAGTGATTTAATTGCTTACGACCATTAACATCGAATGTGCCAGATCCTACATAATACATTTTTAAATTTTCGATCAAAAACGGCGGATAAGGCAGATCCAACAAAATACTCCAAAAAGGGTACAGTCAAAAACGTTGGATGTGGTAGATCCCACAATATTGAATCCATAATTTACGTTCATTAATGTCGGATGTGACCGATACGTACTTTATAAATGGACCAATAAGTATTTGCTATCAATCAAGAATATAAATTGTCTTATTAAAATACTGACTAAAACTAAAACTAGATAGTAAATACTTTTTACAACTACAAGTCACTTGATAATAGCTAAAAATAATGTTTAATTATATTAGATTTTTACCCGTTCAGTGTTTGAGGCACTTACAATAATATCATTATTTTCAATTATAATACTAGATTGTCGTTTTAATCCTGTTATTTTAGAAGATTTGCTCTGTTTGTTCTTTCAAGACATCGCAGTTATAAAAAAGATTAACTGCCACAGTGAAAATAAACTTGTATGCAATTTTCCGCTCATGAACTCAGGAACTGGCAGATCGCTGCTCTGGCTCACTCGATCCGTCCGATCAACAACGACGCTTAGTAAGTACCTACGTTTTTAAACGGACACAAACGTTACTACCGACGATGTTCACGTAATTAACTTCTTAAATTCGTGTAAAATATTTTTATTTTTAATATGAAATATATTATCATACTTTTTCAAGTACTTTTATGTAATAAAAATAAAATCGGCAAAATGCAGATCCTGCGTTGTTGATAGGGCGTGGCGATATTGGTTTATGTATGTCGTGTTCTTTTAAAGAAAGAAACACAGAAATTGAGTGTACATGAAAGAACATTAACCCATGCTCCCTTAATTATCACAAACTACACACGAAGTCACAAACCAACCCTCAAAGCTTCTATAGATACGTCATAACAAATAGATCCATTATCGGATGACAACACGTAATGCTTAACAAAGTGCAAGTCACTCTGGGGACATTTTGAGCTCACCTGTTTCCGTATGCGACACGGGTTCTGCTGGTCATGAGCGATAAATTCTTGAGTAAGGTGAGAGAAGTGCGGTAAAGAAAACTGTGTAGTGTGAATATGGAATCTGCTTTGATATTGCACCCTTCCTGGAAGAGTCGCGTAACTCAACTTGCGTCATATTTTTATTTTTTTTATTTTTGCAAAAAATCGAGCGTACTCTAATAGTATTATGAGAAGGTTTCTCACAAATTTTCATGAAGCTAGCGCCAAAAATAAGGGTACTGTCACAAAAAATGTGTATTTTTGCGACAAAAAAATAAAATAGTTTTCCATTCTTATATAGATGTAAACATACATACATTTATTTATTTTACAAATTTCCCTGGGTATAAAGCCATAAACACACATACCCATAACTAACTCGAAGAATTAACATAACTTTATAAAAGTAAATAAACATAGGCATTTGTTCTTGGATACTATTGCGAAGGCGTGTCTTGCAAGTCCACTTACTTACTTATTGCACGAAACTTGTTGCGGGATTGTTTTGCGTTACTATCGTTACGTAGTTTCTCCAAGCAGTTGTCATAAATACCTGACGCGTAGCTGCACTTACTTCTTTACTCTACGAAGAAAATAGTTTTATACAAATCGTAATACTGAACACTTGTTTTTCCATAGACATTAAGTGAAAGTTTTTGGTGTACCTGTCCTTAAGTTATATTAGAACGACAATCTTAGATCGGTAACCGTCAAAACTTACTTATACACGCGTTAGATTTTAATACCAAAGTGTGGAACAGCGCTTGCGAGCGCGCGTTCGTACGGCTGCGGGGGCACGGGGTTGTCACGTCGACGCATTGCATGCATTCGTGCGTCAGCATTATTGTGCTGTAGGTGTATGTTGACTTGGCGAATTAAAATTTTGGAAGCAATGGAGGATAAAAAACATCGTCCGCTGAGTGTGGTGGTAAGAAACCCACGGGTCAGGCGTATGCTTAATATGGACAGCATTAATTACGGTGAATTGTTTCCCCTGCTATTTTCTACTAGAATACTTTTTACTAAGTGCCAATATAGGTACCTCCTAAAATACATACCAGAACTTTACTGGAGATAACATCAATAATTAATTTGTTTTATTTTGTAAGGTTTCCACACGAGCAGACCGGACGTAAGTTGGTTGTGGTTACCTACTGTGTGATTTGTGATACTATTGAAGTTGCATGACTTTTTTTGCTCTTTCCTACTGTTTTCATTGAGTACGTAATTTACGCAGATTGCAGTTTGAACATTACTTATTATAGTTACAGATACCAAACCAGAGTCGGAAACCAATGCAGCGTTGTTGTTGCTGCCATATTTATACCATACCCATACTCCTACTAAAACTAGAAGATTTGGGAATTCGTGGAATACCGCTGGACCTGTTTCGGGATTACTTGTCTAACCGTAAACAAGTGGTAAAAATTAATGACAGCTGAAGTCATGAGGAAAGTGTTGTTTTTGGCGTGCCACAGGGTAGCGTGCTGGGCCCTACACTGTTTCTTATTTATATTAATGATCTCTGTAACCTGCACCTGAAGCAAGGCCAAATAATAACATTTGCTGATGATACGGTTCTTCTGTTCAACTCTAACACTTGGAAAGGAGTCAATGAAGTTGCAAATGAAGGGTTTTGCTCTGTAACATCTTGGTTGGATCATCACCTCTTGACACTTAACCGGGACAAAACCAAATTTATAACATTTTCAATCAATGCTAAATCTCAACCATCACCAAATTTGATTTCTATTCAAACTCATAATTGTAACAACTCAAATATCTGTCAGTGTAATCCAATCACTAAAGTCAACTCCATAAAATATCTAGGTGTGACAGTGGATCAAAACTTAAACTGGAAGGAACACATTGCTAACCTCAGTAATCGTGCAATAAAACTAATTTTTGTTTTTAAGACCATTAGGAATTCATGTGACATTAAATTATTATTAAGTATATATTTTGCACTATGTCAGTCCTTACTAGCGTATGGTTTATTTGTCTGGGGAGGAACCTCCAAAACTACTATGATAACTGTAGAAAGAGCTCAACGTATGGTACTTAAAGTTATGTGTCGTAAAAAATACACCCATCGTACAACACAGCTATACTCTGAACTGGGAGTTCTGACGGTGCGCAAAATGTTTATTAAAGTTATAATTGTTTCACAGCATAGAATTGAACCACACTTTACAATAAGACGTAGACAAGATATAGTGTGTAACGTTCCTAACTGTAAGACAAACTGCACGAAAATTTTACTATTATCTCGGTCCAAGCCTATACAACAAAGTTAGTAAACATGTAAAACTAAAAAATTTGAATTCTAAACTATGTAAAAAAACTACAGATATCTTCCTCAAATCACTAGACTACAATGAAACTGAAATTCTTTTGAACTAATGGAGATATAAAAGTGGGTACATAAATTTTAAACACTGAAACAGCATAAAACTTACACACACACCTCATACACATGCATAAGCAAATATCTTAAATATACAATATATATATAATAGAAGCAAGAAAAAAAAAACAACACATATTACATAATTCTAATACAGAAGTACTACTGTTCCATATCAATACGTCATGGTTATACACAGCTACGATGAGATTGAATGTCTGGGGAAGAGGTATACTATGCGCCCGTGAGACAGTTTTTAACTAGTACGGGGGTATAGCGTGCATCGTTCTAAAGACAACAAACCTATAAAAGCACTCAATATATTACAAACAAATAATTATGTATAGTGTTATTACATGCAATGGATTATTGTTAATGTCCTAATGGTTAAAATAATTTATAATGTAAATACTTGCATAAACATTTATTTGGAGAAAAATGTTTTCTTTTTTTTTTTGCTGTATGTAATCCTAGTTTGTAATAAGATAGTAGTCGTAAATAGTTGTTTAGCTTATTAAAAAGTTGTCTCAATGTTTTCGCAATAAAGGTTATGTTTATGTTTATGTTATGTTTATTTGGTGCCTTCAACCGTGTCAAAGAAAAAAGGAAAGCTCTCATGGAAGCCATCGTGTAGTGAAATCCGGGATGGATTTATATTGCAAATAGCTGGCGTTGATGACCTACAAACAGCAATATCAATTAGGAGAACGAAATTGGTGAAACTCGGACAAACATTTCAGCCCTTGATAATCTACACGGGCACAATTTGTGATATTTTAAAAATTTACGGCGTTGTTGGTCAAACTATTTACAAAGTAAATTCATTACTACAGGGAGTGGATGTAGCATTTAAGATTATACATGCGACAGGAGCAGAATACTCTGACGAATCTTATCTCATTTGGCTGTTTATACAAAAAGCATTGTATAACATAAACACTAAATTTGATAAATCACTTAGTGTTATTCATACCGAGTGATTTAAAGGATTAAAATGTTAACTTGTTTTGCGTGTAAGGCTCAATTTTCTAATACTAGATCTCTTTGTCACCATTTGCGTTCTCTGTGTATTGCTGCCTTAGAAAAAACCGTGTTTCATTGCGGAGAAGAAGGATGTTTCCGTCATTTTCATTCTATAAAATCACTATCAAAGCAAATTAATTTATGTCACAAAGTGAATCTTCTTTCAGTTAGTCGACCATAAATTTGCATAACTATATGTAGTTTTCACTTTTAGGACAGGAAAGTATTGTTCTATAACCTTTTAAACACCATTGACGCACATTGTCAAAAAATAAAAATTGTAATAAATAAGACCTTAAAATACTTGTATATACATAAATTAAGGCATAGTTGACCAAGATATTACCTTACCACTTTCAAGTCTAAACATATGTCTATAAGGTTTAAAGTTAAACACTTGGTCAACTATACATTTGCATAACTGAATGTAGTTTTAACTTCTAGGACAGAGAACATTGTTCTATAATCTTTTAACGCCATTGTGGTAACACTTTAAATTAATAAATAATTAAGACCTTAAAATACTTGTTATTTATTTACAAATCTATTTAACGATTATACCTTTGCGACACCAACGACGTAGGTAACTCAAAATAAGATGCGGTTAAAGGCTGTAATGCGTTAACTAAAAAAAATTTTTGTTTGCTAGTTATTTATTTAAATGTAATTGCATATAGTATTTTTGTTATTATCTGTGCGTTATTTATGTTTTGTTGTTTAAGTTTACATAAAAAACGAATTATGTAGCTTGTTATGTTACCTTGTTGAATCTGCTGTACGTTAGCCAGCTTCCTGCTTTCGGCACCTTTCCAGTCTCTAGCGAAAGGCGAAAGAGGCGTATCAAGATTGGAGACAGTTCAGGCGCACAAGTCGCCTTGTTGTTCCAACATGCATTTTATCATGTTGTAGTTACAGTACGTGCTTGTTCTATCAACATGTAGCTTATTATGTTACCTTGTTGAATCTGCATTATTGACTTGTTCTATTTACAGTTATAGTCCAACCGCTTCACTCAGTCCTCACCTGCGCCCTTTATCGTCATGAATCATCCATTCGAGTGGTCATTGGTGGCTGCTCATCTGGCCAATTGGCAATTAATGCCAGGGTGCCTCAGGGGTCTGTTCTCTCAGCAACTTTATTTTTGCTGCACATTAACGATCTGCTGATTCCCGGTACCTTTGGGTATGCAGAAGACAGCACAGTTTCTGAGAGATATGTGTCTAGCGCTCGAGCTGGTGGATCACAGATCCAGTCTCTCCGTGAGGACATGGTTGGGCGCTTGAACATGTCCTTGAAGGCTGTCTCCGAATGGGGCGATGCCAACGTGGTCATGTTTAATGCAGCTAAGACGCAGGCGTGTCTCTTCTCCGTAAAAAGGAGTCAATTCGAACCGGCTCCTACTTTCCGCGGTGTAACCGTACTGATAGCCGACTGTATCAAGTTTCTGGGGGTAACACTAACTTCTACCTTCAATTTTGGCCCGATAACGAGGCTAAAGCTCAACTAGCTTCAAAAATGTTGGAAATCCTAGCAAAGGTGAGACGGTACTTCACACCCGAACAGTTGCTCAATCTCTATTAAGCCCAGGTTCGGTCGTGTATGGAGTACTGCTCTCATCTTTGGGATGGATCTGCGAAATACCAACTGGACGCGCTTGAGTCTATCGAGAAGCGGGCCAAGAGACTCATTGACAACGATGCACTGGTCGAGTCAAAGCTCCAGAGCCTTTAACATCGACGACGAGTCGCAAGTCTATCGGTTTTCTATCTAATAAATTTCGGGGAGAGCGCGATGGAATTACACAGTGGAATTACCGCCAAGCCCGTTCCATCATCGAACTACGAGACAAAGGCGAAGCGCCATCGTTACATGGTGGATATCCCACCCATACGCACAAAACGTTTTGGGATTACCTTCATTGTGCGTACGGCTAAGGAGTGGAATTCCCTGCCGGTGTCTGTATTTCCCGATAGCTAACTTCAACCACATCATCACTTACCATCAGGTGAGATGGTGGTCAAACGCGAACCTATATTATAATAAAAAAAAAACAACGAGGCGAGCATGTTGGAACTATATGCCCAACACGTAGGAGTAACAAGATAAATTAACAAGCTGCTTGTAGATTCAACAAGCTAGTCATATCACAACAACATGTCAAGCATGTTGAAACAACAAGGCGAGCATGCCAGCACGTAAGAGTAACAAGATAAACTAACAAGCTGCTTGTAGAGATTCAACAAGCTAGTTATGTCACAAAAACATGTCAAGCATGTTGAAACAACAAGGCGAGTATGTTGGAACTATATGCCCAACTCGTAGGAGTAACGAGATAAATTAACAAGCTGCTTGTAGATTCAACAAGCTAGTCATGTCACAACAACGTGCTGAGCATGTTAAATCTACTTGCTAAACTTGTAAAAACAATCGGAAAATGTTAACGTAAATTCGACCTGACGTAACGTAGAAATAACATGATACGTAGCTTGTAGGATCAACAAGTTACACTTTACAAAATCAAACTTGTAGTTTCAACCAAACAGCACGTAGGCACTATTTTAACCCGAAAACTTGTTGAAGCAACGTGAAATCTGGTTTTTTTTTTCTCAGTGTAGAGTCAAAATGTTTTAACATTAACAAAGGTATTTTTTTGTGTGTTTGAGTAATTGGTAGAAGATTTCCGTTTTCTTTACTTTTGGGCACTTCATTTTACATACTATATATAGGCTTCTACAGCACGTTTTTTCTTCGCACACATACAAACATAATCTAAATCGATTAATATGATTGAAACGCAGCAATTTAACTTTTTTTTTAATTATTATAAATCTATATAGTATTGACATACAATTTTTCTACATGACAAGCTGTGAACAGTAAAATAGAAGTTTACGATGATACACTTCATTATTTGAATATTTTTTTCCAATAAAAAACAAGTTTATTCAGAAGCTCCAGCAAAACGTAGATACTTTCGCATGCATAAAGTATGTATTTCTGTTTACTTAAATGAATTTTTCGTGTAAAAAAATAAAACCGACTTCCATATCAAAACACTACAAAACCAAAAATATATTTTAATTTTGGTAGTCGGTGTTATTGGTTTTGTATTTTCTTTCTTTTTTCACACCGCCTTCCGAAATAAAATATATTTTTGGCTTTGTAGTGTTTTGATATGGAAGTCGGTTTTATTTTTTGCAAAAAAGTTTTCATTTTCGTGCTTTTTAGTGGGTCAGTGAATTTTCCAAATCTGTTCGTAAATGACGGAGTTATGCGCGAACAAAAAACGCAATGCAGAGTAAACGAAAAGGTCATCAACGTAAAA
This sequence comes from Tholera decimalis, assembly GCA_943138885.2. Lineage (NCBI taxonomy): Eukaryota > Metazoa > Arthropoda > Insecta > Lepidoptera > Noctuidae > Tholera > Tholera decimalis. Next base: position 17,670,944 of record OW964563.2, on the reverse strand, counting down.
ATTTTTTTTTAGACTTTTGTTGATTTTTTCAGAAACGGCTTGTCCGATTTCGATAAAATTTTCATGGGACCATTTGGAAAGTATACCCTTTTTAACAAGATAAGAATTTTTAAAATCGGTTGGCAAACGACGGAGTTATGCGCGGACAAACATAAAAAAAAAATACAAACATCCGAATTGAGAACCTCCTCCTTTTTTAGAAGTCGGTTAAAAACTACGTAATTGATACTTACCCTTTCAGACTAGCCTAAAATTGTAACATGACTAATGAAATAACTACACTTAACGCAGCCAATGCGGTACACCAAAGATCATAACAAAGCAATATTCATTTTTACACCGGCGGCATCTTTTGTAACAGTTTCGAGGATTATTTGGTAACCATATAATTCAACCTTATCTCACAGTATACATAAAACAATGAAAAATCGGAAACTCTATCATTTCGCCGCTGCTAAATGCCATATTTTGTTCTTCATTAGGTACTCCTGGGATTTTTTTGGAATGTTGGACACTATTTTTTAAGCTCCTGAAAACTTGTCCGAATTCACTTACCGCTTTCTTACAGGAAGGGTGCGATATGATAGGCAGTCAATCTAAATCAAAATCATAAAATTGCTAGTTTTTTTATGTCATTGTTTTATTGAACCCTTTTACTTTTGGAGATTCTAGCCAAAAGTACACATCAAACTTCACAGTACGTTTAAACTAATAAATAAATAAAACATTATGGTTCTGATATCACTTCCAGCTGACAAAGTTATTTCGCTTGATCAGACATAGGGTATGAGATTATCGTCCGAATCAAGCCAATTTGTAGCTGTTCAAGTCAATCTCTCTTACCAAATTTTCTCTCTCAATCTTATTTTTCAAACAATCCATCAATAATAAACTTAATTATTTGTAATTTTATTCGTATTGAAAAACTAGTTGAAAAAAATTGTCTACGACCTATTCCCAGACTTACCAAATATACATATACAAAAATAAATCGTAAAAGTTGGTCAAGCCGTTTCGAAAGAGTTCTATATACAAGATTTTAATTATGTAGGTACCTTAAATCCGAAGAAGAAAAAACAAAGAAGGACTACTTACGTGTACGAAAGTCCCCTATCTCATACGAGCTGTCCATAATTGGTCAATAAGGTGTTTATTATCACAGCCTAGTAATACATAGTTGGGTGTATATTATCTACCGGGTTCATAAGGGTATAATCTCATAATCGCACCCATGGGACGGCTCGAGTGCGATAAGGGACGATCCCATTTGTTATCGGTAACCTTTCACTAGTTACTCAAAACAAGGGATGTTGTTTACGTCATTTGGCACAAAATTTGTGTGAAATTTTAGCGTGATTCGTTATATTATTTCATGTTAAAATCACAGAAGGGTCACGATTGATTTGGATACACTTTTTATGTTAATAGGCTCGCGTTTGACCACCATCTCACCTGATTGTAGGCGATGATGTGGTCGAAAATGAAGCACGCTTACCAAGAAGTAACCGACAGATTTCAGGTTATAGCTATCAGGAGACTCTGGCAGGGAATTCCACTCCTTAGCCGTACGCACAATGAAAGTACATATTCCCAAATCGTTTTGTGCGTATGGGTATGATGCCCACCGTGTAACGATGGCGCATCGTCATTTATTTTATAGTCTGTTGATAGATCAGGCTTGGAGGAATTAAATTGTGTAATTCCATTGCACACTCCCCGAAATGTAACTGATAGAAAACCACCGATAGGCTTACAATACTTTGTTGATGTTCAGGGTCAGGAGCTTTGTATCGACCTGTCTCTCAATATACATACATTTACTTTTATACATTTAAGGAAGTGCGTAAATGAGCAACTAACCGAAGTAAGCACAATAAAGTATTCCTAGTGACTATTTTAGTATTAAACTATGTAGTTGGAGCATTAAACATAATAATTGACGATTATTTTTGAAAATATTGTATATACCGATTTTTTTTTTGACATTATTATTAACACTTCCCCCTTTTTTTATTAAAAATAGGTTCGCGTTTGACCACCATCTCACCTGATGGTAAGTGATGATGTGGTCGAAGATGGAGTACGCTTAACTAAAAGTAACCTATTCACTCTTGACTTAAACACTCCTAGGTTATAGCTATCGGGAAACACAGACTCCGGCAGGGAATTCCACTCCTTAGCCGTACGCACAATGAAGGTATTCCCAAAACGTTTTGTGCGTGTGGGTGGGATATCCACCATGTAACGATGGCGCTTCGCCATTTGTATCGTAGTCCGGTGATGGAACGGGCTTGGTGGAATTAGATTGTGTAATTCCATCGCACACTCCCCGAAATGTAACGGATAGAAAACCAATAGACTTGCAACTCGTCGTCGATGTTCAAGGCTCTGGAGCTTTGACTCGACCAGTGACTTGGCCCGCTTCTCGATTTCGATTCTCGATTTCGGCCATAGCGACCAATCTCAGCGTAGATTAGCCATCTGCCCAGGAGATATTGCCTTTACTCTCATAGTCCGATGGGACGGTAATCCGACAAGACCGAAGAGGGATCAGGCGCAAAACTAACGGTTTAAAGTGTTTTCCGAGGCACGGGGGTTATCACACCACAAAACTTCCCAACTTCGGGATGCTACTGAGAAATTTCTAACCCAAAAACCCAATAGAACTTCTTACCAGAACTAGGAATCGAACCCGAGACCCCATGCTCAGTAATCGCACTTGCTACCATTAGACCTAAACACTGTTGTTTGATAGCGAAGTTCTTGTATGTTTTGAAAATATCTTTGTACAGTCGCCAGCACATCAAGCTATCCGAATCTGTCAAATTTACCCAATTGAGTTTGAACCTTATCCTGTTGTTATAAAGTTGTAAATCTATATAATCATTTTGACAGATTGGAGTAGATTGATGGGCCGGCCACCGTACTTACGGTTTTGAAAACCATTGTTTACATTGGTCAAAACTCTTAGAGACCGTGGTTGTTTTCCTTCCTCCACTCAACGTCCACCGTCCACACATTTTTGAGCTCCATTTTACTTCTATCCGAGAGATATAGATTCTTAGTTGAAATATTACCGACTATCTTCCGATCAGCAGCTAAACTTTGAAGATGTAAGCTTCCCTATAAATTATTTAGTGCTTTCTAGCAAAGTTCCAGATAACCATATCAAAAGCTCAGTAATCGATTCTTTGCTTTAAAATGCTAGGTACTCACTTTCCTTTAAACCCGAGTTTAGAGCTAGCACATCAATGCTACAAATTCAGTTTCACAGTCACAGAGAACCTTGTGGTGTACAATATAAGGTAGAGGATCGGATGCTCGCATTGCCGTTTTCGAAAAAGCCAATAGTGAGCTTCTTAACTCTTCTTGAAACAAACTTTAATCACTGTTGAATCTGCACCCTAAGTGCAGATTCAACAGAATGGCAGTGAATTTTATTATTTATCACTAAGTGGTCACATGAGGATTAGCATTCTAGCTGTCTGTGTCAAACCTTACCAGCTTTAGCAAAAGAATATTTGATTTCTAAAAAGTAACTTCGGCATTAAACTCTCTAAGAAATAAAGATGTAGTAATACGTAAGTTGGAGTTAATTTTTTGTGCCTTATTCTGTATTTTTTTAAATTGATAATAGGTTCGTGTTTGACCACCATCTCACCTGATGGTAAGTGATGATGTGGTCGAAGATGGAGCAAGCTTACCTAAAAGTAACCTATTCACTCTTGACTTAAAAACCACTAGTTTACAGCTATCGGGATACAGACTCCAGCAGGGAATTCCTGTATGGTTGAGGAGTGTTATATTGGATCCCTAAACAAGGACCTGTCCTGTGGTTGGTTTTGACGGCTAAGAGTTTATATGGGTGTGCACGCCTACTAAAAAGCGAGAAGCTGCTTTCCGTGTCTTGAAGTATTATCTTCAAGACACCACGGTGGTCTGCCCCCACCAGGTGACACCTCCAGATACCTGCAGAATGACCGAAGTGACCCTCTTCGACAGTTACAGTGATCACTGTACAAACCGAAAAGTATTACTTGAGTCACCGCTTAGTGTATTTAGTTATGCCAAATAGCGTGCCCGTGCTGCCATATTCGGTGAAAAATTACTAATACTATATCTAGTGTAAATTCCAATAAAACCAGTTTTTCATCTTGCATGCATTATACAGCATTGCTCTCCCGCCCACAAACATGCAGAAAGTGATGCAATAAAAAATACCACATGCAATCAAATTACACTCGACATGTAGATAGATAGATACCTATACTCTTTATTGTAGGTACACTATAACAGAAAATCAAATAAGGAGTTAACAACTAAAAGGTGTCATGCAATGGGCGGTCTTATCGCTAAAAGCGAATCTAGAGAGCGAATCTTTCAATCTTTCTTTCCTTTAGGTTGTTTGCAGGTGGTATCCAGCTGGCATGTGTGATTCCCGTAAAGTAACTACTGATTCCTTGTTATGGTTAACGATCTCTAGGAATATATTACGCGTTAGGTGGGCATTCCTAAGCGCTAACAGTTGTGATCCACAAAAAACCTGCTACCGTAAAGTTTTCTGACGATATGGTTGGCGCAATGTCTGAGCAGTGTGCATTTGAACACCAGTTGTCCGGGTCTAGGTGTGTGTGTAACTATATTATGAGTTTAAATTCCTGTAAATTAATGCATCCACACTACAAGATAAATTCTTAGCATGGGCAATATTTAAAAAAATCTGTTCCCTCCTGTGGTCACCTTCGAGCAGTTTTTTTTTCACATTATAATAACCGATGATGTGGCCTACGATTATTTTTAGTTTACTTTTAATTTGCGGTTAAGAAATTATTCTGTTGTAAAGAATGTGATATCTATATCCAATTACTGTAGTAGTAATAAGTGTAGCAGTAAGCAAGTCTAATTTAAAAAAACATTTCTAATTTTATTTAACTAAAACTATTATTTTCAAACTAAATTGTATTCTCAAAACGTGACTTGCATTTGAAATTTCTAACCAACATTTTAACAAAGTGACAGAGGGAATTTACAAGACTGTGTTTGTTTTTCACTTGAATTTATTTTCGGACGTCTAAGCTCGTGTGTGTCCACGGGGTACTATTAGTTTCATCCAAATCCCTTTGATTTAACCTAAGGATTCAAATTGTCAGTGTAACAAAGAATTGTGTGACTTGGCTTTAAGTAAAACGAAAGTCTTGGGACGGATCTAAATACTCTTTACAGTTTCTGTGTAATAAAGTTTACTATACATAAAACATTATTTTTCTAAGTTCTCTCTTCTTACGACACTTTTTTAGTGTTAAGATTATGTGGAGATCATTGTCTGATCTAATGGATTACGTGAGTTTTTCACACATAGTGTGATGTTTTCAATGTATACAACGTGTAATTTAAAAGGTTACAGAAAATCAAATAAGGAGTTAACAACTAAAAGGTGTCATGCAATGGGCGGTCTTATCGCTAAAAGCGCATACATACCAAGTGCACGGCTTCTTTGGATGATAATAAACGATATGGCAAGGGTTTTGTAATCCTATGTGTACATGTGTGGAGCATATTAGAAATTTCAATACATTGATACCAGAGACCGAATTTTTCAAATTAAGAAGAACGAAGAGAATTATCGTTTTATTGGCAAGTGACGTGGAAAGTGATGACCCTCATAGTGCTGTGACATGTTTGCTATGATTGGTATTCAACAAACATATGAAACCAATAATTTGGGGTCAATTCTGTGAGTCACTTATTTTGAGCTGAAACTTTGCATAGAGACTCCATACCAGATGTTGTCTTCAGTCCTTTTGGATAGATATGAGGTTTCCGTTACACGTTGTATATTCAATACTTTATATGTTTTAAAAAAACCGAGACTGAGACAGGTAACATACAATATTTATTATATGTCAAATCCCATTTAAATCACTCAGAAAGACAGTCGAACGATAGATAGACAACATTTTTAAAAAAGGTTGTTTGTTTTTGTATCATGTAAATGACTATAAGCTCTTAAGAAAATATAGTTATTTTAAATCGCAGACAGACGCTTCAGTTTTATTCACATGTATGTATGTATTCTCAATTGTAGCTCGGAGTTTGGAAGTTGGCGGGGTAATACCCCCGTGCCTCGGAAAACACGTTAACCCGCTGGTCCTGTGTCTAATCTCTTTCCGATCGTGTCAGATTGCCATCCCATCGGACTGTGAGAGTAAAGAAACACATAGTGTAACTGTACCGAGACACATAGTTACTTGTGCCCTAAAATATTTAGTGTGCAGATGGATAAACTCCATTGAGCTTGGCCGCCGAGGCCGAAATCGATCAGGAGGATTTTTTTTTTTTATTTATTTCAGGCTTCTGAGGCCCATAGAAAATATACATACATAATAAGTAACAATAGACTAATACAGATTTTATTAATTCATACAAAAAAAAAACATTCTATTACACAATAAAATATACATCGTGTAACGGAAACCCCATATCTATCCAAAAGGACTGAAGACAACATTTGGTATGGAGTCTCTATGCAAAGTTTCAGCTCAAAATAAGTGACTCACAGAATTGACCCCAAATTATTGATTTCATATGTTTCTTGAATACCAGTAATAGTACACACGTGTCACAGCACTATGAGGGTCATCACTTTCCACGTCACTTGCCAATGAAATGATAATTCTCATCGTTCTTCTCAATTTGAAAAATTCGGTCTCTGGTATCAATGTATTGAAATTTCTAATATGCTCCACACATGTACACATAGGATTAGAAAACCCTTGCCATATCGTTTATTATGATCCAAAGAAGCCGTGCACTTGGTATGTATATACCCTTTAAATTATATTATTAAACACATATTTTCATAACACTATCACTATCACTATGCACGAAGTGGCGGCGTCATGTTACGCTGCGGGGTGTCACGTAGTCTCCCCCAAAATCGTCGATACACGACACCCTTTGGCCAAAACTCTTCTTTGAGAAAAGTCTCCAGTTTGAGGGTTGAATAATGCACAAATTTATGTATTTGCATTTTAAAAGTTGGACAAAAATTACAAATCTGCTGTCACTATTATCTGCGCGTGATTCATGTTACTGAAGGTCAAAGTGAAAACGCGACCACTACCCACATACTACTAGCCGTAAACGTATACATTCAAATCTAAACGAACCACCTATTTTTACCCGACGGCGGTGAGGCAAGGAGGAGGGTTATGTTTTTAGCGCGTATGTATGTATGTATGTCCACTCCTTTGTTCCCTCGTAATTATTAAACCAGTGAAAGGATTTTGATAAATGATACGTTGTTGAATTTGTCTTGATGGTGCGAGTGTTACTGGATACATTAAAATAAATACAAAGCATTACAAACCAGACGCCATATTGTCAAAAATTAAAAATGTAAAATCAACAAACTATGTCAAGTAGGGTATCATTAAATAGATCTTTAAAAATGATTTCGAAGTTCCTTTCACCATTTTTCGTTTTAACCAGCAATCGTTTAGGAAATATAATATTTTAAAACGGAATTAAATACTAAAAAGAGGAAAATAAAAAACTTGTTTAAAAAATCTAAAAACCACGACTGCTCAACTGAAATGCAAGAAACAAGCACATTTTTATTTTAAAAAGTGCAGGATATCTAAAAAAATATATGCTCTAGGTCTTAATCTTAAACTCTTACAACGAAAATTGGTTTGAAATTGAACAAGTCAGTCAGCAATTTTTTTAGATATAGCACATTTTCAAAAACCGCAAATGACATATGTATAACTTTGTCATTTATACAAACATTTTTCCCTAATCTTTGCTTGCCACTACGGAATCCTTCACGGGCAAGTCCGACTCGCACTTGTGTATTTTAGCGTGACTAGATCAGTACGAATGGAGTCAGTAAAGATATTACCGTTGTCAGCAGAACCCATCATTTTCTGTACCGTGCAGTTAACACGACATGACATTGGGACATCCATCGACTGTAGAACAGTATTTTCAAATGTAGCTAGCTCTCTAAATGTTTGTATGTTTGCCCTGTATAAAAGCTTACGCTCTCGAACAGATGGTAAAGAAGCTTTGCTGCTGCCACTGCCACGTGCAGCTGTTAGTTAGTTGTATAAATTATGACTAGTGACTCGGCCCGACTACATCATCATAGACATCCACAGCCTGACCACCAACTGCTGGGTATTATAGGCTTCTTTTATCTTGGGTTAAGGTCCACGTCCATGTACCAATCTCATTCAGGGTATACCAGTAATGGTAACAATGTCGTCTGCCCATCTTGCTGGCAGACGACCAACGCTCCTCTTTTTTCAATGCTTCGGGGCAAACGGTTGCAAGGGCTCAATCTGAACCTTTAAAAAAAAAACACTTACACCTTCCTCGTGAATTTTTCTATCCATTGGTAAAAACAGCATGAAATCCATCAGTACTTTTTGAGTTTGTATCAAACATACCTACAGGCAGAAAGACGCGGGTGGCTTTTTTTCGCGCTTTTGTTTTATAATTTGTGAGCATGTCGTATTCAATTAGCGCTATTTATTTATTGATTGTTGCAATTTTGTGCTCACCAATCCGAAAAACAAATTCAATCGCTTATGAATAAAAAAGAAAATGTACAATTTTTAATAAATCTAGTTATCTAAACAAATGGTGACCTGATAACCCTTTCAGTGTGGACATGCTCATCGATTTATTTTTCCTTTTCTATAATGTTTGTAATTTTTAACCGACTTCAAACAAAGTAAGAGGTTCTCAGTTCGGCTTGAACTTTTTTTTATGTATGTTATCGTTATGTATATCCTCATAATTCGAAGATGGCTGGACCGATTTGGAAAATATTGTTTTGTTTGAGAGGGTATTTCCTTCCGGATGATCCCATTGTCATGAAGTCAGGATCTGATAATGGGAGTCTTGAGAAATCGAGGGAACTCTTCAAATATTATAGGCACACCTATAGCGAGAAGAAAATATGTACAAAACCAAAGACACCGACTACCGAAATTAAAGTTATTTTTCCCTTTGCAGTGCTTTTTTGGGAAGTCGTTTTATTTTTTGTTAAAAAGTTTTTTGTATTGTATGTTGTATTCATCCGAAAAAAATTTTATAAAAAATATTTTGTGACACTTTACAGCCTATTGCAGACAATAGGCTTTAATTTAGTTTTTTCAGCCATTCTTCAGAAAATATATAGATCTTATAGAGCTAAGCTGCGATCTCTTACTGAAATATGATTCGCTCAAGCTTAAGGCTTCGTTCACTCACCAACGTTTACTTAGCTCAAATTACGTTGAGAAATGTTTATCGGTACGATCTATAATATTGTTTATGTTTGTAAAAGTGATTTCACTCGAATGGTTTCTATTAAAACATTTTAAGATGAATAGTGATATCTACTCAAATTCAAAAATATTTTATTCCACATAAGCCTTTTTTCAGGGTGGGAAAATGACTAAATGACTCCTCCCGCTGCGGGTGGAATGGAAGGGAGTGGCAGACTTTTACTGACTAATAACTCACCCTGCTCATTAGTTGGCCTTGCGTGCCGGGGCTGGGATATCGCGTTTGAATATATCCGCAACCCCGGCAGGCAATAGCCCTAACGGGACCCCTCAATGCGGCTGACTGCTGTTTGCCACGCGCTCACGCCACCACCACCAGACCACTGCACGCCGCCTACCCGGGCCTGGTCTTTACTGGACGGTGAGCTACTCCTGCTCGCCGTCCACAGGCTCGATTCCACAGAGGCTTAACGTGGGCACTTATAAAACATCAGAAACTGGGGCACTAGATACTATTAAAACGTAAGCGTAAAATACGAGGGACAAATACTAGAAGCTGACCTTAATATAGTTGGTAAGGGGCTTAATATAATTGCTTACTTAGTAACAAAAAACCACGAGTGAAAGCTTTGAGATAACCCCATTCCTTGAAGGTCACAATGGCGGTATCGAAATCAAACGTTACATTCCGTTCATCATAACACAATTGCTCGATGATTAATGGCTTTAAGGATAGATAAAGTAATTTCTTCCGGGAAATCTGAGATATTATCGTTTATGGAAGATACACAAGGTCATTCGTATCACAGCTGCTTTACATATTGGTTGGATCATTCATTTTCTTTACAATACAGAAACGCATAGTCATAAAATCTTGAAGATTTTCGCCGTATGTTTGTACTCAAGAGAAACCATCAATATTGATGCAAATATGTTTTTTCCTTTACACGGAAATCAGAGCTTTCAGGAGTCTTTCAACAACAGGAGTGACGATTTATTTTTTTATCAGTAATATAATATTATTTTTGGCGCTACCTGCGTTAGTAGATAACAATAATTACTAAAATGGGAAATATAGGAAAGCTTTTGAAATTTAACTGAACCTTTCATTAAGTTTATTAAAGGTCTATTTTACTCCTGTCTTCGGAAAATTCCCGCATCTTTCATACCTCGGTTTAACATGAAACATCAATAAGGTTTATTACAACACTTTCAAAATTCTTAATTAGACATTATTTCCTAAAACCTTATTACACGAGTAAAATCAGCGTCACTCCTGAACCTTGAAAGGGTTTGTATGAAAAGAATCAACGTCTTCAGAGCGTTTAATTACATTTTGCCGACGTAAGAAACATTCAACAGAAAGTGGCAGAAGATTCACTTTATACAGCGAGTAAAATGCGCTACACTGACGCATACATACCTACTTACAGCGATTTCAAACAAATGCCAGTCACGAGTGCGCTTGCACCCACTGTATTTGAATTATGTCTACATATATGTATGCATGTGTTTTTACGTGTTGCATGACGATGACCTTCTGGACTCATCTGTCTATTCCATGTCTGGAGTCTCTGTTTGTTTTAAGACGAATACATTCGAGTGGTCTGTAGTCCATTAGCATTTCAACCAGTCTGGTTAGCTAATGTGGTGTTGTAAAAAGGCAGGGGTTGGTAATTATTGGCTGAGCTTTAATTAACTCTGAAAACGTACCGTATTCTGCGATGTTTTGACTTTGAGGTCACGTATTTTCAACCGACGACGACAAAAAAAGGAGGAGGTTATCAAGTCGACCCGTATATTTTTTTTATGTATGTTCACCGGTTACTCAAAAACGGCTGAACCGATTTGGAAAAATCCTTTTTTGTTTTAAAGGGGATACTTAAAAATTGGTCCCATTGTCACCAAGTCAGGATCTGATGATGGGATCCTAGAGAAATCGAGGGAACTCTTCAAATATTATAGGCACACCTATAGTGATTTGAGTATTTTTAGGGTTCCGTAGCCGAATGGCAAAAAACGGAACCCTTATAGTTTCGTAATGTCTGTCCGTCTGTCTGTCTGTCTGCCTTTCCGTCCGTCCGTATGTCACAGCCATTTTATTCCGAAACTATTAAGACTATACATGTGAAACTTAGTAGGTATGTGTATTCTGTGAACCGCTTTCCGATTTTAAGCAAAAATTTTTAAAGTATTTAAAATAAAGGGGGTCCCCATACGTGGAACTAGAACTGAAAATATTTTTTTCATGAAACCTATGCGTGTGTGGTATCTATAGACAAATTTTTAAAAATGATATAAGGGTTTCTAAAACCAGTTTTTCATAAAGTCAATCGTTTAAAAGATATAAGCTTCCAAAGTGGTAAAATGTGTGTCCCGCCCACTCTTACTTCTATAATAATGGAGTCGAAAATAAAAAAAAATGAAAAAAATATATATCTGTAGATCTTAATGTAAACTTTCAACCAAAATTGGTTTGAACAAAATCGGGTCCGCAGTTTTTGAGATACAGCATATTTTCTAAAACCGAAAATATAACTTTGTAACTCATACAAACACTATGAAAAACAAAGTTATTTAGCGTAGTTGTAAAAATGTAAATAAGCCAGTCTTAAGAAATTTTTAAGGTTTTTTTTATTCGTCAAATAAATATACATATTATATTATATTATTATAGTTACTACGGAACCCTTCATGGGCGAGTCTGACTCGCACTTGGCCAATTTTTTATAGTAACTTGTGTAGTTGCATTCGAAAAGCACTTCTGAAGTGGACCTTATGATGTAGACCACAGATGGCCACTGGAATTACTCAATATATAAGTAGGAATAATAAGTATTTCACGTGTTCCGCTTAAATTACTTGAATGTAGTTATTAAGCACAATATGTTCGTCACAATGCATATGGTGAAGTGAAGCTGATGGTGAAGTACCAGGAGAACTCCTCAATAATTAACGGCTCAACATTGGGAAAAGCAATATTTTGTAAATGATTATAAGTAGCTGACATTTAGGCTTTTGTAACTAGGTAAATTAAATATCGAGCAACTAAAAAGAGTGAAAAAAAACTTTTTACCTAAAAATTAAACCGACTCCCAAAAAATACTGCAAAGTGAAAAATAACTTTAATTTCGGAAGTCGGTACCAAAAACGAAAATACAAAACTAAAGACACCGACTACCGAAATTAAAGTTATTTTTCACTTAGCAGTGTTTTTTGGGAGTCGGTTTAATTTTTTGTTAAAAAGTTTTTTTGTACTTAGTTATACTCTTTGTAAGTGTATATTTTTGAAGTATAATGTACGCAACTCTTACTTATCCGATTACATTAAGAACGTAACTATTCAGAATTCCATGTTTTGTTACGAAACTATAAAAAGGTTTAAAAAGCTAAGAACAATAATTGAGATGCAAACAAGACCATCCGCTTTTCAATTGTATATTTTTTTTATAATGGCTGTGGACTGAAAGTTCATTAAGACGCGCCTTCTGAGTTCGATCCATAAATAGGTGACCTCCGTGCCTCAGGAAGCATGTTTAGTTGTTGGACCCAGCTGTCATTTGAACATCTTAGACGTATTACTGACCAATTGAGTTGTAGGAGGAGGTCAGAGAGGCAGGCGCCACATGAAAAACATTACTACTAAGATGAATCCAGTTAGACTGAAGCAGACTGGTAACATGTTCAGAAATGCTACTCAGTTGAATTCTGTTAGACGAAGCCAACCCTGACAAAGTTCTAAAAAGGCTAAGCAGATAAAGATGACTCAATCAGGTAACAACTCCTATTCTACGCCATAAACGCATAATAAATGATGATCAACATTAAAGAACAAAGACAGATCCTGGCCTACACAATTTTTATATTTAATATGGCACGGCTATTTATCTTTCATGTATAAGAATCTATACAAAAAAAATCTAAACTATAAAGTTATATTTAATTTCTTTCGAGAACCTCTACAATATAATTGATTTATTAATAAATAAATAGCTGACTGGAAATTGTCAAAAATAAGTTGAGTTGTCAGTATGCTGCAAAAACTTTTTAATCAGTTTTTTATTTCACATCCTTTATTGTTTTCTGCATTCTTTTCTATACTAAAAATAGAAACAATATGTGGTGAACAATAATCAAATTTGATCACATAAAAATTCTGAAATAATATTTTAATTATTGAGAATAAAAACTCAGTTTTATTTTTATATATGGCAAGCAAAGGCTATATCGACTATTCTGTCAAATACAAACTCGAAAAGCAGAAAAAACAAGTGTCAAAAGTGATGAGGTTATTACAAAATAACCTCAATATTCCATATTTGTATTTATCCTAATATTTTTTTTGTTAGAAATTCTATACACTGTTTAATGCTAAGGAACAGTTCTTATTATATACGTATTGAAATACACACAATAAAATTACTTTCATCGCTGGCCGTGAGAATTTTATATTAAGTCGAAGTTACTATGGACACTTGGCATTGCTCTTAAAGGCCTTTATGCGCACTGCCTACCAGAAGATAACACAAGTTTACGGTCTATTTTAAGCTCAAAGTGCATATCGTCTCATTTACATTCATTGATAAACCAGTAACGCTTGCATACGATACTGTGATATCCATATCTATTTTCAGAGATATTGTCAGTAGTATTGAGCAAACCAAGTATCTTAGTTGAATTTATAAGTGCCTATACATATCGATTGCATACGAAATTGAGCGAAGGCGAAATTAGGGATTAACAAAAATTAGGGATTAAGGGAAAGTGCTTAACATCTATATTCAAGAAATCTAATCGCATCCACGAAATACTTATTATTGAGTAGTTTCAGTGGCCATCTGGGGTCTTCATCATCAGTTCCACTTCCTCAAATGGTGCTTTTCAAATCTTGCTTTTAGCTTTGGAACCTGCATTAAGCAAAAATGAAACTCTACATACCGAATGTCGACATACGGAATAACAAATTAATTATTGATCTGTTGCCCAACATTAAAATGTTAATTTTAACTGAATGACTATTAAAACGTTTTACACTTTTATTGGTGTTAAAAAGGAATTTATTACTACACAATGAATACAATGGTGTGTAACAAATTTATGTGTTCATTCGAAACATTGGTTATGAGGAAAAAAATCTAGAATTTTTAAAACTCTTACACATCAATATCTATAGTAATACTATTGTTGATTCTTGTAAAATATATAATATATCAACCTATGTCGTTTTTATAGTAGCCCTTCGCAGTAATTCTAACAATAATTTATGTTAATAGGGATAAATGATAATATAGTATGATTTTTTAATGTAAAGGATCACGGATCAGCTTTTCATAGAGAGGAGGTCTGTGTCCCTGCCGTGGAAACGTAAAAGACTGAATAATTATTCCTTTTTACATTTTAAAATATGAACGTAAAATATTATTAAGAATCACGATAATTATATACCTATTACAATTTACAAAGACTTAAAATTTTGTATTTTAATTATGTCTATGTACTTTTTTATACAATGTTGTGTAGGTCAAGTTTATTTATTTATTTACCCTTTATGCACATGTGTACAAAGGCGGACTTAATGCCGTAGGCATTTTCTACTAGTCAACCATAAGTGGTGAAGAGATAGTTTAAGAGGTGCAATATGTACATGAAAAGAGAATTTAAAAAAATAAATGTAATAAAACAAATAACCTAGAATAATAAAATTAAAAAACTAAGATAAGATAGAAATTTTGCCTACAGTGCAATTGCCATACTTCTAAAGGAAAATTCATACTAATATCTCGGTGATTGGTTAGCTGGAACCTTAACGTGCTTTCCGAGTTTTGACTGCCTCGGTGACCTAGTGGTTGCAAGCGCGACTACTGAGCAAGAGATCTCCGGTTTGATTCCCAGGTCGGTCAAAAAGTGCTATTTGCTTTTTCTAATAGACATATAGCACTAATAGCCCGGAGTTTGGAAGATAACGGTGTGATACCGTGCCTAGCAAAGCACGTTAAACCGTTGGACATGAACCTGATCTCTCTCTAGTCGTGTCAAATTACCGTCTCATCGGGCTATGAGATTAAACAGGAACACAGAATGCGCCTGTACCTGATCATTGGTCAATACGACTATATTGTATATAATTATTTGCAGCCAGTATCCAAGCAGTGAAGAAGTTGTGGCATTAATTAAACAGGATTATTATGGAAAAACCGTTGTTTTGTAAGGAAGAGCAGTTTTACTATGATAAATAGACTACAAGCCCGTGTCCAAAATGGATGGGTCATATGAACCACCAGGTGACGTATATAGGACGATATAAGAGCATAAAATAATAAGATTCAGCACTATGCCGTCACTTGTAAGCTGTCCAAATGAGTGCTGGTGAGAATTCAAAAGTGCAGGTAGAGTGAGTACATTTTGGTCCTATATTTTTGTACGGCATTTTTACCATCGATAGATCCATGAAACATAATAAGAAAGCGCGCAGTGCCGTAAAAACATGGTGCGCCACAAAGTCGGTAATTTTTTTTTTGATTTTCTGACAATTTCCAGGGTAAATTTGGTCATTTCATTCTGTACGGCATCAGTTTCATATTGTTTCAATACAGCTTCTAATCCATTATCCGCAACGCCGTACAAAAATCATGCGACAAGGGAAATAAATCGAGGGTTGCAACCCCCTCTCTTTCCGTGATCCGGGGGGTGATTTGAAACAACATAAAATTAATTTATTTTGAAAGTATTTTATGCGTAGATAATATTTTTTTACATGCCGTACATTTTCGTTGGTCCAAAGGTTTGTAGGAAAAAAAACTCAAGGAAAAATTAATAGAACGAAATGTACGACAAATCCATATAACGAAATGTAAGGTGAAATTCATGACGATATTTTTTTATACGGCATTTAGATAGTTTATTTGTACTTATTGCAATAATTTATAAAAAGTTGATGCCGTACATATCTGAAAGTTCATATTGATAAAAAAGTAATAAAAATATTAAATAAATATAATTTACACATATATCGCTTACGGAGCGACGTTCTGTTACGACGTTTAGCATGTAGGCATATATCTACACCTGCCTATACTGTACTGTGTGCTAAGTAGTCGTGGGTCACAACCATGGACAATAGACTAGTCTATTCTTCATGGTCACAACGTATTTTATTCGGATGTACTCGGCTTGGACCCGAGTAAGGTGTTCGTTTACGCTCGTTCACACATAGTTCGATTAGTATGTGTGTACTCAGCAAGGGCGGATCCAGGGTGGGGGGATCCTGGGCTGGGTCCAGGACCTAGGTGGACCACTAATTAAAATTTTTAAACATTGTTACTAGATAATACCCCAGTTTCTGTCGTTGTAAACGAATTTTGGCAGTGGATGGCCAAGTGGCAGCGGAGTCAGGAAATACAAATTATAACTTCTTGTGACTTGACCACGAAATGTGACCTTATGTGATCCCCATTCTGGCACCAAAGCTGGATCCGCCCTTGGTACTCAGTGACATAACGGAACCGGATGAGGAATCAGGTGAAGAAATTGATGACGTCAAAGGTAAATAAATAAATCTTTACATCTGTAATCTGTACGTAAGACTTTGATTTTGACAAAAACTTATTCATGTTTCAGAAAATATTAGAGAAGATAATTCGGATGTCGATGAAGACGTTGATTCCGATAACAACTCAGCGGCTGATTCCGATTAGAAGTGGGCAAAATGTATCATTTTTGAGATTGGAACATTTGCATCTCGATCACTCAAATGGGTCATTTCACGCAGGCTCAATTTTTTACTAATTTCGGTGGATTTTTTTATTTGTAGGTTTTCGGATGAAAAAATAAACTTGTCTTATTTTAGAACACATTAGTATTCTAGATATTTTAGTAGGAAACAAACAACTGTAGTAGTTTTGAAAATATGACGTCCACCGCAATTGCCAACCCAACGAAATTGAAAATTGTACACCGAAATTGCAACATCACACCAAAATGGAATTTTTGTATTGTACCATGATAGTTATTAAACAAAGAACAACTTAGCCGTTAGCAACATTATGTAGCGGCTGCACAGGCGGGTATAGCAGATGTAAAATACGTTTATTTGTCCGTATTCGATACTGCATCTTTTGACTTGGATCATAGACCACATTTAGCAGATTTACTAATTTAACTTTAGTTCTGCTAAATGTGATATGTTGAGGGTAATACTAAATAAAATGAAGTTATGATGAGATCTTCGTTTAATGAACACTTGAGCAAATAATTAGGGTTTTTTTTTGTAAAAATTCCTCAACTTGTAAACAAACATAAAATAATAAAATCTCAAAAACCTAAACTGAACAAAACAAAAATCAAAAAATATTAAATTCACTGTCAGAGTCTTTTTCAATATAGGTCTTAATTTGTGCTGTCCTAAACAAACATAAAATAATAAACTCTCAAACATATAAGTGAACAAAACAAAAATCATAAAATATTCAAATCACTGTCAGAGTCATGTTCAATATAGTTTTTAATTTGTGCTGTAGACGATTCTGCTAATCTTGATTCCTTTTTCTTTTCAGTTTTGCCATCTTTCTTCCAATCAGTTTCAGGTATTGAATTTTCAAATTCCAAACACTTTGCACTGTCAACGTTTTCAAAAAACGACGTGGAGGGGATGATATCCAAATCAACATTTTCAATACTCAGCGAGTCATCTAATGTCACCAATGACTTTGATGGAATGGTTGCTTTAGAAAGTTTCTTGATGGAAGGGTTGACTAAGTCAAATCTCTCAAGGTCGATTTACATCAGACGAGCGAATGCTCATTCTACCCCCACTATGTCAAATTCTTTTAGTGTAAACAGGCGTAGAGCATTCTTTCGTTGTTCTTAGTGCATTCGCAAAGATTCTATGGAATGTTCTAAGAATGCTCGCCCGCTCGATGTAAACGGCGCTAGAGCGCGCGAACAGTTACTTAGAGCGTTATTGCGTGTTCGGACGTGCTCGAGCCCCTGAGCGGTCTTTTCAAAGTGCTCTTGTGTTCTAACGATTGTATACATATCTTATCGATTAATTTATGGATTAGAACCACTTTTTTCTTATTTTTGCATATCCGTCCTTCGTTGCATTAAATTTATAACCCACTAACGTCTCTTTCTTCATTTATTTTTGAGTTTTTGCGACAAAATAATAAATGCAGCACTTGCAATTATGATATCGCTGTCAGAGTCAGACATAGCGAAGCATTACCAATACCAACCACAGAATTGATACGAATGAGCAAAGAACAGATGATCTAGCTTTCGTTTACACTAAATGATTACGAAAGAATGCTCTTGTTCTAGCTCTAGCTCTTTGTTTGTTTGATGTAAACGTTGAACACGAGTTTTCGTTTACACCAAAAGATTACGAAAGAATGCTCTTGTTCTAGTTCTAGCTCTTTGTTCGTTTGATGTAAACGCTAAATACGAGTTTTCGTTTACACTAAAAGATCACGAAAGAATGCTCTTGGTCTAGCTCTAGCTTTGTGTTCGTTTGATGTAAATCGACCTTCAAAAGCTTTAAAACGTTGCACGCATAAAATCTCAACTTTAGACTCAGTGCTTCTTGTGGAATATCGTTGAAGGTCAAGTTGTGTCATAAAACAATCTTTTTGGTCTCGTGCTTGTGAGTTATCATTGCAAGCAAGATTATAGAAGCCTAAATGTCTTCCATGAGGACAAATTGTTGCCTTAATCAAACAGTCAGTATGTGTACAAGACAATGATCGCAAAGCTAATCGTCGTGGTTCTTTTTTCATCCAAACTATCTGGTGTACCTTTAAAGTATCCGGAAATGTTTTTAATTGGTCAGGAAGAAGCCAGTCTTCATCCATCATGCGTCATCAGCCATCATGAGAAGGTCCTGGTTGTGGACTAAGCGAGCGAGAACGATTTAGTATGGAAGGACTTGTGGGAGATGATGCGCCTGTCATATCGTCACCCTGTGTTTCAGGAGAATCATTGGTTTTTTCAGGTGGAACATTTTTAGATGTTAGTTTTTGTAAAATATGTACTACCTACTTACAATACTACCCTCCAAAGTTAGTCCAATTAACTGTGTTACCTCTCAGGTGTAAATATCTTACCAAAGTCACATGAACCCACAGCCACTTTAGTATTGATGCAATATTGGTGGCAATAAACTTACCACCGAAACCACCGATATTACACCACCGAAATTAGAAACATGAAGAAAAAAATAAATAAAACAAAACTAATTATGCTTTATTTATTTAAAATGTATGGTCGCTTAGGGTACCCAATAACACATAACGTACTCGCCTATCGTACGGAAAAAAACTAACTTACATTCGTACAGTAACCCACCGAGATTGCATAATTTCGTATTCCCTCTTAGATTCAAAAAGTATAAGTACGTATTGGCGCGAAACCTCGACAGGATCGGACACGTCACTACTGCGAGAACGCAAGAGCACCACTGGGCCTCCGTGTACGTAAGGAGATAGTTCGTTAGAATATGTTAGAATAGACTTGTTTACGTTATAGATCGATTTCAACAAAACACACCGATATTGCACTTTTGGCGTGGAGGATAAGGAATGTCCTTATCACAATGGTCCTGATGTCTGCATGATAACAGAAGTAAAGGAATTAATAAAAATGGTTGCTTTATGCATAGACCAACATAATAATGTTCAATTTAAGTACTAAATTTCCATCACAACGTATTTAAAGAGGTAAATGAGCTTAAAAGTTAATCACGGACATACCACCGTTATTGAGAAACAGACATATTTCATTTTTTTTTAATTTATATTTAAGAGATTTTTATTTATACTAGTGCCTTCATATGAGCTAGTTTTCTTATTACACGAAAAAATATAAAATGGTCTTATATAAACATTTTACACAGTGATTTCACGCGAAGAACCTCTAAAAACGTTGTCGGTAAAACTACCCAAATGACTCAGTGAACGCCCGCGACGCTACGTTATGTATAGAAGTAGGAAAGATTTTTACGTTGCGTCTCGGGCGTTTATTATTGAGACATAGAAATGTTTTGAGGCATCAATACTGAATGTTTTATGTTTACATATTTATTGTAATAAGTGAGATTATAAATAAAGTCGATCTTCGTGCATACGATACAAGAGTCAATAGTTAAAGTAACTCAGTGTCTCTCAGTCTCCCTTTCTCGCTCGCTCACTGCTCAGTCGCCACACGAGCGATGCGTCGCGCGAATGAGCGAAAAGTGAAGCGAAATGAGCCAGAGTAAAGTAATGTTTCAGATTCAAATGATGCATTTGAAACGTTGTTACTGAACCAATCTTTTGAATCACTTCAATGATTCGGATCAGTGAGACGGTTTCGTAAAGTGCTACACACGCCTAATTCCGATAGTGAATAATTTAAATAAAAACCTTATTTTGTATTATCATCTTTAAATATATCGATTTTTTCTAAAAAATAGTTGTTTTATTTATTCACATCATAACAATGAAACAAATCAATTATATACATGTATCAATAATGTTTGAAGTATATATTAAACCAAAAAGTATACAAAACTGTTGATACTGGAATGTACAGTTTCAATTCTTGGATATTATATACACACCCTTTCACTTCAGTTAGACGGCATAATGATTTTATCATATTATCAATTGTTCTCTTCAAAAATATGTTAATACCGTACAGAATCAGATGGCCATAAAGTACTACACCCTTAAAATGGTAGCGTCATTTTCATCAGCCTAAAAGATATGGTCTGCATTAAAATGTACGGCATAACTTTTTCCTAATTTATTTATCTTAATACTATTTAAAACAAGGGAAAAATGTAGACAATTGCTATATTTTATTAATCTATGAATATTTAAACTTTTGCAATAATTTGAACAATTTCAGTTTTTGTATTTCTCTATATATTTTTTTTTAGAACAGTTTCTTTTGAACGTCAATACTATATAAAAATTGTATTTTACAATATCATGTTAAAAAAAAAGTTGCCGTACAGAGTCAAATGATTTTACAGCTTTATTTAATCAAGTATACCATGAAATTAAGATAATTAGTAATATACAATCAAATGAACAATAATATTTTGACGGCATTATTTTTAATAGTACTTTTGAGTGCTTTTTTTTTTTAACTTGGTAAAATAATCAAATAAGTCCTCCCACACCGGAGGGACTGTCAGACTTTTACTGACTAAAATCCACGGTGTTCCTTCAATAACCCTTTACGTACCGGGGCCACGGTAACGAGATGAGTCCCACGACCCCGGCAGGCTTCGGCCCTCTGCAGAGGGGGCCTCGTCATGTTGCTGACGCTCTTTGAGGCGCGCGTGGAACACGACGCACCGTCGACCCGGGCATGGTCCATGGTCGGACAGCGAGTTGCCCTTTACTCGCTGTCCGCATGCCCGCGCCTACGGTGGCCGGAGATCGTTGGCCGACGTCCGACGCCGTGGGCGTCTACCACTGCGGCTGGGCTGGAGGGAGGACGCCATCCTCTCCCTCACGCGGCCCGCCTCCTCCTTCCATTTCTTCTTATTATTTTTCATGGATCTATTGATGGTAAAAATGCCGTACAAAAATATAGGACCAAAATGTACTCACTCTACCTGCACTTTTGAATTCTCACCAGCACTCAGTTGGACAGCTTACAAGTGACGGTATAGTGCTGAATCTTATTATTTTATGCTCTTATATCGTCCTATATACGTCACCTGGTGGTTCATATGACCCATCCATTTTGGACACGGGCCTGTAGTCTAAAATTGCTTATTACGACCATAAGCCAAAGACCATCCAAAAGTTGACTGGAAGACATCGCTATCAGCAATAAGACCGCCATAGTAACCATACGTTAAGCAATATTATGAATCAGGTGTGTTTAAATTATTGGAGTGCAAAAAAGATTATTCAATTTTATATATCTATAAGTAATATTTTATCTATATAAAACGTGTAACGGAAACCCCATATCAACATCTGTTATGGAGTCTCTATGCAAAGTTTCAGCTCAAAATAAGTGACTCACAGAATTGATCCCAAATTATTGGTTTCATATCTTTCTTGAATACCAGTAATAACAAACGTGTCACAGCACTATGAGGGTCATCACTTTCTACATCACATGCCAATAAAACGATAATTCTCTTCGTTCTTCTTAATTTAAAAAATTCGGCCTCTGGTATCAATGTATTGAAATTTCTAATATGCTCCACACATGTAGGCATAGGATTAGAACACCCTTGCCATATCGTTTGTTATCATCCAAAGAAGCCGTGCACTCGGTATGTATATATCCTTTAAATTACACGTTGTATAATTGATGTACATATAATACAAGTCGTCAATTTTGAGATTTGTTGTTGTCTTATCTGTACATCGCATTCTCAATGATATCAAAAAAAATATCCTGCCGAGGAACTTGAGAAATGCCCTATTATTACGTTTGTCAAAAATAGGTCACTACTTTTTAAGCTTTCACTTGTTATATTTCAAATCAAGAATGGTTTTCTACTTGTGCTGAGGATGAGATAAAGTTTCTGCAGTGTGGAATAAATTTGAGTATATTACTTCACTTAGTTGCAATTAAGAAAAC
Organism: Tholera decimalis; assembly: GCA_943138885.2. Lineage (NCBI taxonomy): Eukaryota > Metazoa > Arthropoda > Insecta > Lepidoptera > Noctuidae > Tholera > Tholera decimalis. The sequence continues at coordinate 17,648,079 of OW964563.2, read as the reverse complement.
CTCTCCGTTGATTTGAAAGTATTTTCTAACCTATAAATTGATCTTTCCTGTAGCTGAAGCCAGAGCAATCTATTTGAAAGGATCAAAGAATACCGTTATTTTTTCAAGTGAGGTTATGACTGTCTGCCAAAAATAATAAAGCTTTACTCTGTCGCCATGTGAGACCGAAGACAGGAAAATAGAGACAGTGAGACAATTGATGCCGGTAAGTACCTTCAGATTAGTTATGAAGAGCTTGGTTGCGATGCTTCAACATTGCAAAATGTTGGTCAGTAAAGGTTAATATTTTTTCCATTTCTCAGCGAAGACGTCAGAATCAGGTTTGGCAGACAGTTATGTTGAGTGCAGAAAGTCTGTGGAATAGGAGACTGGGCTCAAGTGACGGAACGAATGCTAGGCAAGACTGGACGAAGCAAACAGATGGGATAGTTTGTCATAGAGATCAGGAGAATCTGTTTTCTTGTGAAAATTTTTAAAACATTGGCGATTTGGTCATTTTTTAACACGCTTTTATTAGGTCGACCTGTATGTAACTAACTATGTAATGGAATCTAAGGTAACTAATTTAACCATCTTCCATGGGTCGTAGGGTAATGAAAATTGGCAGCTGTATGTATTTCTGATGACAAGACAATAATATGGTACTGTCGAACTGATCTGATGATGGAGCCGGAAGATATGAACTGGAACTTCATGATGGAAAATCGTATCATAGCTGTTTTGGATTTGTTAGAAAAGTCTTGTAATGAACTTTGATCACGATTAGGTTTCAAGGTCTGATGATGAAGATAGGCACTGGCATTTCATGATGGAATATCGTATCATAGTCGTGTTTGCACTTGTGAGAAAGGCCACGTAATGGACTTTGAACACAATCAGGTTTCAAGGTTATAACAAACCTAAAGAAAATCCGTTATCGGTTTTCTTAACCTTTTTGAATTACCGATCAGATTTGAAAGTTGTCACTTTCAAATCCTTTGGGGGGATCGACCGTTTAATTGTTCACTACTCGTGGAAATAATATGGCAAAAACTACAAAAAAGAAATAGCAACATTTGTTTTCACGTGCATTTATTTAGTGTGTATTTCTAGTGTTTTTCAAACTATTAATTTGTACGTCTAACTTCAAAAGAATTACTTATACTCTAAACCATCTTAGATGAAGTAAAAAGGATACAGGAATGTATAAAAACTAAACAGATACTTATAAAGGTACCTAAAACACTTTTGTAAAAATAAGGAGAAGTCATTTGAAATACCTATGTGTTAAAGTTACGATACAAAGTTTTTGTACGACTATATTTTTGTTGTGTGCACAGCAAGCCGCAACGAACAAAGTCAAGTAATTAATCAAAGGTTCGCTTTTTTACTTGCGGCACTGCAAAATGTTTTGTTTTTCGATTCTCCCCTATCATTCGTCACGTATTTAAATTCCTAAAAATGAAATCTATTTTCATAATCTAGAAAACCTACAAACATACATTACACCACGCCACCTAACCCAATAACTACAGGTTCCTCACTACGTAAGGTACAAGCTACCTTGGAACTAGAAGTCTTCAATTCAAACTTAGGACTTGTTTTTATTGGCGAAAGTTAGAATAGTTTTAGGAGTATCCGGAGTCTTCTAATCATGGCCTTCATCGTTTGCTGTGGATCTTGAAGAATTTTCTAGCAGAATAAAGTTCTCTTACGTTGTTTTTAATACGCGCTTCCAACTTTAAATAGTTCCTGATCTTGATACTTGATAGTTTTACTTAAATGTATGGTTAGTTGGTATACTATATATATACATATATTGCTTCTCAATGTGGATCAACGAAGTTTTTATTTTTTCTTTCTGTTAAATTGGGTTTATATTAAATTTTTATTTTACTTTTTCAAACAATTCTCTTTTCGCGCGCCGCTTCAAACCACCCCTTATGGTACGCATCCAGGATATCTAAGCACCTCTTCCTAGGTCAACTTTGACAGCGCCGTCGATTTTCCGGCACTCATTTTTAAGCAACCTTTGTCCAGCCCAGTAAAGAGTTTATGGAAGGAATTAGGGGAGGCTTTTGGCCGGAAGTTCATTATAGTCTTTTTTTTTTTTTTTTTTAACGTGGTAAAATTATCAAATAAGTCCTCCCACTCCGGGCAGGGTGGGAGGGACTGTCAGACTTTTACTGACTAAAATCCACGGTGTTCCTTCAATAACCCTTTACATACCGGGGCCACGGTAACGGGATGAGTCCCACGACCCCGGCAGGCTTCGGCCCTCTGCAGAGGGAGCCTCGTCATGTTAATGACGCTCTTTGAGGCGCGCGTGGAACACGACGCGCCGTCGACCCGGGCATGGTCCATGGTCGGACAGCGAGTTGCCCTTTACTCGCTGTCCGCATGCCCGCGCCTACGGTGGCCGGAGATCGTTGGCCGACGTCCGACGCCGTGGGCGTCTACCACTGCGGCTGGGCTGGAGGGAGGACGCCATCCTCTCCCTCTCGCGGCCCGCCTCCTCCTTCGGAAGCATGACTGCTTCGCAGAAGGAGGCGACCGCTTCCCACTCCCTCTCGCCCCGCAGCATGGCCTCGATCAATGCCGGGCGCGAGAGGTCTCCGCCTATCGCCGCCGTGAGGACACGTCGGTGCTCTGCCCAGGCGGGGCAGTCTTGCACCGTGTGCTCTACGGTGTCCTCAGGGCGACCCTCGCAGTGGTGACACCCAGACGTTTCCTCCTTTCCCATCAGACACAGGTACCTCCCGAAACTTCCGTGTCCGGTGAGGACCTGCGTCATGCGGTAGGTCAGGACGCCGTGACGCCGATCTAGCCACTCCTCAAAGAGGGGTCTTACCGCCGCAATTGCGGCGTGCCCGAAGTTCATTATAGTCTAGAGAAAAAAGAAATTCGGAGCTGTGGATCGCTATTACATCACGTCGTGCTTGACTGTGAGAGCCAAGGTTCTCAAAACCACTGACACACTATTAAATGCGATCGGTGGTTTAAACGTCCGACGAATCTGTGATATAAAGTTAAGGATACTATTTCCATTCTGCGTCTAAACGAAGCATCGAGCAATATTGCTAACAGTTTGATCAGACTGTTTTACAATCTATCCCCTTTTTAAAGACAAAATCAGTATATACATATAACATCGATTTGACTAAAAATGTCTAGCAAGTACATCAAAGATACAAAATAGTTTATTCCTTTAACATAATTATTTACAGGTATATTGTGATTGCAGCCTTTTCTAAACTAATAAAACCTGTAATAGAGGTGTGTTGTGTCCTTGTACTTTGTAAAAGTAACTAAACTTACATTGTATTTGCTCTGGTGTTTTTATCAAGGTAACACCGGTTTCAAGTAAATACATAGTTTAGACTAACCAAAAATATTGAAGTGCTACCCATTTGTTTTACACACATACGCAAAAGAACAAAGGCGAAAAAATTGTTAATAGAATATTTGAGCGTCTATAAATGTCATGTTTGCAAATGTTAATAAAATAATTTCTTAGTTTTTTTCAAGATATGCTTATGAACTGACCCACTCTAATAAAAAATATATATTTTTTTGGAAATACAATTGACTAATATGATCACAAGGGATTAGATTATTTTTTCCTTTACATTTTGACTTCATGTCTTTTAGCCAATATTGTCTCAGTTGAAAGTGCTCTGCTGGTTTCTCTGCCATATATTAGTAAATCTACTCCAATTTATTAAAAGTGCTTTGCCCTTATTTCATAAGTATACTTTACAAGCGTATTGATAAACCACAATAAATATAATTGCAGATTTTTGTTAAGAATTCTGCTGAATAAATAAATACTAAAATAAAGTCATACTGCAAGCAAAGTATGGCAACAATACGACATGACATTGACATCTGCGTAACGTGTATTGACAACTGCTGCTATCTCGTCTAAAGTCGGTTGTGTTTCCGTACTTTTTAAATTATTAACTGCTTCTGTGTATAAACTCAGTTTTTTCTTGCGACTAATGCTTGCCTAAGGATTCCGATCAGCTGCTATTTACACCGTCGACGTTTTGCTTTGACTTTTTAGGACTACGATTCTACCTGATACTTTGGACTTTGTTGTTTGTGCATCCATTTGTATATCACAATGGGAAATCGTGTTATGCCTACTCGCATAATGTGTGTTAACTGCCGCATAAGTGGAAGTGGTCAATGGATAATTTAAAAGAGATTTTAAATTACTGAGGCAAGAATATTTTCATAGATCACTTCCCCACATGATGCAAAACTTCCAGATAGCAGCAGCTTTACTAAATAAGTTTGGTGCTCGCCTGCAAGACAGTGAATATGCCAAAGAAATATTAAACATAATTAGGCAAAATATGAATTTACAAAATAATCTGGCTACTATGGTTGAGACTGTTAATATGAATAGAAGAACTTCTAATTTCCAAAACATATCAGCAAACAGAAACAATGTTTACTTTCCTGTCTTAGAATATAGAGACCTCATTCTATTCGCCCTGGGAACGTACCAAATACGACAAGCACGTTCATATTATGGTGAACATGTACGTTTCCACGGCGGATACAGGATTGAGGTATGCAGTGAGTGAGTAAATTCATCTGAATACAATCTTAGAGGCAGTAGTGATACAACCCTTATTAGAGGCAAAATTAAATCACGCCATGTCTCTAGAAAGCAATACGTATAATTATATTAATAGAAAATAATGTGCCCGACCGTGCAGGAATAATAGAATACCTACTGTTGCAGTTGCTTAGTGGGAAGACGAACTGTCGGATGTTGCGCGCATATCATGACAGTAGTTTGGTATCTCGGATGGGCCAGACATCAGACAACTATTACTACACCAGCATGTTTTTTGAACGATATTATCATAAGAGAAGATGAAGAATAAATACATACATATATAAAACAAATTGTTTCATTTTTATAAGTACCTATTACCTACTTTTATAGTATTTATTTATTTAATTCGACTAAGATCCATATTTGAGGATGGCAAACAGATGTTCCGACTGATGGAAAGTGATCGCCGCGGCCTATATGGATCTGTATTACAAAAGGCATTGTACATGCGTTGCCATCCTAGAGACAGAGCCGCAATTAACTTGTACTACTTAATGCCTGTAATTATAGCTTTCATAACGCATAGTTACTTGTTTAAAACAGATTTTCAATATAATCAACTTCTAGGTATCCTTGGAAGTGGCGGGGGACCCATTTTTACCTGGGTGGGGGGTAAATCATCGAATGACTTCTCCCGCTCTGGGTAAAACGGAATCCCTTCCGCTTTACCCAGAGCGCTATCAGACTACTACTGACTAAAAACCCACCCTGTTCCTTCAGCTGCCCTTAAGTTCCGGGGCCGTGGTATCTCGTTAGAACATTACCGGGGTTGTGCCCCGGCAGGCAATGGCCTTATGGGGCCCCGTCACTGGTGCTGACAGCTCTTTGAGGCGAGCGTGGAACACGATGCGCCGTTGACCCGGGCTTGGCCCGCGCCTACGGTGGCCGGAGATCAGCTCGTGATCCCCGACGCACGGGGCGTCTTCCGCGGCGGCTGGGACGTGAGGAAGAGAGTTGCCTCTCCTTCGCGTGTTCGGCCTTCTCTTTCGCTAGCATTACTGCTTCGCAGAAGGAGGCGACTGCATTCTATTCCCACTCGCTCCGCTCCAGGGCCGGGCGCGAGAGGTCACCGCTGCCGATAGCCTCAACGCGGAAACGGCAAAGCTCTGCCCAAGCGGGGCACACCTCTACCGTATGCTCCACCGTGTTCTCCGGGTGGTCCACGCAATGTCGACACCCGGGCGTGTCCTCCCGCTGAATCCGAAATAGGTACCTCTCAAAACACCCTTGTCCAGTAAGCACCTGCGTCAGGTGGAAAGTGAGGACGCCGTGGTGTCTCTCCAGCCACTTCTCAAAGACGGGACTTATCACCGCGATTGCGGCGTGCCCAGCCTTCGGTTGCGACAGCCACTTTTTCCATGCTGACGTGAGATCGTAGGCGGGAGATCCCTGGCCAACTGACAATGGCTCACTACTAAGTCTATGTTTTCCACACTAGCGTTGACTATGGATATAATCAAGTCTGCGGTACCAGTCTGCTTCCAATAAATTGGTTTACGTAATAATGGCCAGACATAACCTCTAAAACTTCTTCAACGAATATCTTTTTTTCAAGAGTTCCTTTAATAGTGGATCTTAAGGCAAAAATGATCATGAATTGAAACTCTATACTCTTGTATATTTTCCATTAATAGACGCTACAAAATTATGCCAACAAAAATTTGATAGAGGATTCGCCATTGTTCTTTATAATATTTAATTACCTAATCAGTTGAAATTTATATATATGATAGATTTGATATGATATGATAGAGATATGTGGACAATGATAGGGATTATAAATTAATTACTATACGTATTTATACACACATCAAAAGTGTCTAGGGATCAAGCATTTTTATGCGGATTTCTTGAGATTGAGATGTGGCTTTGTAATAAATTTATGATTTTATAAATTTATATGGATCCTTTTTGGTGCATTTCATAATTTGAAACAGGAACTGTTAATCAAATTCGAGTAAAAGATGAAAATCAGCTGTCAATATTTTCCATAAAAAAACATACAACGCATTGAAGACATTATTAGTGCCACTGTTTCCCTACTACTGATTAAAACCAACGTTATTATGGAGCGGCGACGTCATTTAAGCAGGGAAGAAATGCTCAGAGCCGTGGGAATGATAGAAGCTGGTTCCCGGCAACGTACTGTGGCTTTAGCTCTGAATACAAGTCAGAGTGTTATCATTCGACTTTGGACACGTTACCGAAGCACTGGTACCGTGGCTGAGCGCCATGGAGGACGGTATCGCTGCACCACACGGAGACAAGACCGATACATTCAAATCTTAACTCGAAGAGCTCCAACAATAACCGCCATGATGTTAGCCGTGAGGCTTCATCACTCTTCAGGGAACTTAATTAGCGACCAAACAGTCAGAAACCGCTTGCATGAAGTGAACCTTCATTCCCGAAGACCGCTACGAGTACCACCTATAGCAATGCACAATCGTAGGATTCGATATCAATGGGCTCTTGAACACAGAAATTGGGCAGAAGAACAATGGCGTTTCGTGTGCTTTTCTGATGAGTCTCGTTTTGGTATGAGACCGGATACAAGACGTATACGACACTGGAGAACCCCTGGACGCCAACAGCTATTAAAATCCTGCCAGGAAGTCCATCCTTATAGTGGTGGAACCATCATGGTATGGGCGGGTATTTGGATCGGCGGAAGAACTGAGTTGATTTGGATCAGAGGCAACCTCAACGCTCAAATTTATGCTGAGACGATTGTATCTGACGTCATCGTTCCTCTACAAGTGCAAATCGGTCCCTTATTTCAGTTAATGAATGATAATGCACGACCGCACACCGCAAGAGTTGTATGACAGACTCTTGCCGCAGCTAACATCAATGTCCTGCTCTGGCCTGCTCAGTCGCCAGACTTGAACCCGATTGAGCATGCATGGGATATGCTACAGAGAAGAGCTCTGCCGAATATGGAGGGTATCCAGTCGCAAGAAGACCTTTTTTTGTTGTTGCAACGAACATGGGCGGCCATTCCACAGCGTGATTTGGATGAACTCATTTTGAGTATGCCAAACCGATGTTCTTGTGTTGTTCGTGTTCGCGGTAGAAACACGGATTATTAATTGTTTAAGTTACCCAATAAAATTTTAAAGAAAACTGTTATTTCAGTCTTTTTTTCGAACTTTAATGTTAGTGGTTCAAATGTCAAAAATCCCTTTATTAGGAAAATGGCAAATTTCTTTATTAATGCAAAGGTGACTTGGTTTATCGTTACTGTGACAAACAAAAACACTTTATTTGATGAATCCTTAAAGAAAATTTTAATTAATATCAATCAGGAGAAAAGTTATTGCAAAAATATATGTTGATCCCTAGACACTTTTGATGTGTGTATATTATATTGTTACGCCAGTTGCTTAGCAAAGTACGTCGAGAAACTTCAACCGACATCTAGAATTTTCGAGACACTAACGCCACCTGGTGGCGAGTAGCAGTACTGAGTATAAGGAGAAAATTTGACCGACTTCTAACACGTTCGAGACACTAACGCCATCTGGCGGCGAGTAGCAGTACTGAGTATCTCAAGTAGCTTCTGGAACATTCTTGGCAGTATAAGCAGTGAGTCGATTTTACAAGAATCTTCTAGAACTTAAAAGATCGCAGATGAATACAGACGGTAGTCTTATTAGAAGATACGAGGCGATATCATCGAAACTCTACAAGCTAATTTAAGTGCGATTTAAGTGTTTAGTGACAAGTATCGTAGTGTGAATAACTGGGATAATTTTTATTTTGTGTTTATTTAATTAAAGTGCTAATTTTGGTTTAATTGGCGTTAATTATTTCTATCCCGAATCCCAGCTCGTAACAATATCATAGGTACCCACATAACTGCTTAAAACAAATGTTTCTTTCCCATCACGATTACTATATTATTTTAAAATACTTAACACAATCAGCCGACCTATAACGTTCTCACTGCTGCGACATAAGCTTCCTCTTTATGAAACAGAATGGACCCTACCAGTAGGTAGAGTCCATTCTTTCTCAGTAGAGAATATACCCAGTGCGGGTTGGTGGATGTCGCATGGCTTCGGATTTTTGGTTCTGGGTTATACCTTTTTATTTTTCCGGGTGGGAAAATCATCGAATGACTTCTCCCGCTCTGGGTGGAGTGGAATGGTTAGACTTCTACTAACTAAAAACCCACCCTCGCGGTATGTGCCTGTCTAGGTTCAAACCCACAACCAACAACTCGTATTTTTTTTTATTCTCGCGTTTGACCACCGTCTCACCTGATGGTAAGCGAGGTCGAAGATGGAGCACGCTTGCCTAGAAGTAATCTATTCACTCTTGACTTAAAGACTCCCAGGTTATAGCCTCCTTAGCCGTGACTCCTTAGCCGTACGCACAATGAAAGTATTTCCAAATTTTGCATATACTGTACCACCACTGCTCTAAGTTAAAATACCTCATGATAAAAATTACTTTTTTACAAACTAAGATCATATTTTTACAGCACCAACCGTCAAACGAGCATCACCGATGTATTCACTGATAATCATTTGAGCCAACGTTGCTAACTGAAGTGGTTCGCAAAGCACTTAATTAAGGCGGAGCGCTTTGCTTTGCTTTGCGGGAACCCGTTTGCTTTGTAAATATTCCCCACCTCTGCTTTATGCGACCTAGAGAACACCGAAGCAAAACATTCGGGATCATAAAACAAATGAGTAGATTTTTCTAGTTTTTTTTTATTTTTCATAAAGTTTTACTACTTTGAAAACGTTGCAAAAATACATATAAAAAGGTTTTGCTTGGTCATAAAGCGAAGTGAGCCGTGTGGTGTTTGTGTATTGAATATTTGATGATGAGCTGATAAATGATGTGTAATGTATAAAATAAATTCTTATATTTTTATGTGAAAAGATTGTTGAAAAATAAATGTAGTTGTACAATATATTCAATAGAACGAAGGAAATGAAAGAATTTAAACAATAAAGTCACAACTACTCATCGTTTCATTCTTTTCCATCTCTGGGACGGATCTACCAAATACCAACTTGATTCGCTTGAGTCTATCGTAAAACAGGCAAAGAGGCTTGGCAATAATCCTCTTTGCCTGCCTGAAGAGTAAATCGGCGATGAGCTGCAAGGCTACCAGTTCCATCAGCTACATTTCGGGAAGTGTGCGATGGAATTGAACAATCTTATTCCACCAAGCTTGTTCCCTGATTGCACTAAAAGACGAACGGCGATGCGCCCTCGTTCTATGGTGAACAACCCACCCATACGCACAAAACGTTTTGGGAATACTTTAATAGTGCGTACAGTTAAAGAGTTGAATTCTACGAATTGATTTCCTGTAGTCTATGTTCCCTGATAGCTTTAAGCTGGAGGTATTTAAAGCAAGGTATTTTCTAGGTAAGCGAGCTTCATCTTCAACCACATTATCCCTTACTCTCAGCTCTGATAATGGTCGAGCACGAGCCTATCAATTTGTCAATCAATATCGTTTCAAATATAACACGAAATAAGTATTTTCTAGGAACAGCTGACACTTACTTTAACCTGTCTAGAAAACGTACGCCAAACGCATCGCTTTGAGCCGCAAATGACGCTTATTACAACACTAGATTATCTCAGGTTAACCCAGATTCCTACATTAAAGCGCAAGTAAAGTGACATTTTTTGTAACAAGTTTTTTGAAGGATACCTGCAAAACTGTGACCACAAAGTGTCGATAGAAAAAGCAGCAGCACACCTACATTCATACATGAAATGTTTTCATGAGATCCGTGTGGTGTACCAGTTAACGTTAAACCCACTCCATACAACACTCGAAGTTAACGAATTACTGCATGAAAAGAAATCACAACATATTTTCCGAACGTTACATAAAAGCTGTCTTTAATAAGTCACCTACTGAAGAAATTCTAAATGAAAAAGATAAATTAGAGTTGGTCATTTTAATATTCGTTACAGCAAATTAACTCCGCATACTTCACCCATTGAAGCTTAACTTCTCTTGGCAGAGTTTAACTTTTTTCGCCTCATTAAATACCTACGCTTTTCCAGACATTTTTTTTTGTAAAAGTCTCAAAGCTACTCGTAAATAAGTATTTTCTTCTGTAAACACTATCTCAAGGAACGAAATTGCGCGATTTTGAAAGGGTAATAAATAATCACATGCAAAATGTTTTATTTTGCCTAGCGAAGCATATCTCGAAAATCAATACTTCTATGTTTAAATGCCAAAGTTTGGGTGGATATGTAATGTATGTTCGTTACACAATTACGGTCGACTACCAAAATTAAAGTTATTTTTGGCTTTGTAGTGTTTTGATATGGAAGTCGGTTCTATTTTTGGTAAAAAAAAAAAATTCCACGTTTTTTAGTAATTATTAATATCCGGCCTCATTATAATTTTATTTTTAATCGATTTTTAATGTAAATTATGAAAAATTTTCGGTATAAATATTTCAAAGCATACACACAACGTTTTTAATATTGATTTGTATCAACAATTGATAGATTGTATGTATCTCATTCCACCTATAATTAATTGGCCTTTCATGACCGATGAATCATTGATAAAATCGTACCAAGCGCAACTAATAAGATTTCACTCAATCGGATTCTTATTCAATTAATTAAATCTCTCTTGCCCAAATCTCTTTGAGCTGAAATTAGAAAACTGTTTTTGATTTTATTTATGGATATGTGAGGTTATTTGGAGACTGGGATAAAATATAAAACAGGTCAATTGGCTCCAGAGGTTGTTCTTAGCAAGATTAATTAATGCCTTTTCTTTCTGGTGGGAATATCATCGAATAACTGCTCACACTTCTATTAACTAAAAACCTACCCTATTCCTTCAGTTGCCTTGCGGTCAAGAAGGTTACTTCTAGGCAAGCGTGCTCCATCTTCGACCACATCATCACTTACCATCAGGTGAGATGGTGGCCAAACGCGAGCCTATTATCAATAAAAAAGAACATTTCCGCAGCCCTAGTGAGCAATGGCCCTGTCGAGGCCCGTTAATTCTGCTGACTGCTCTAAAAGTAATTAATACCTACAGTGCCATCATGTGACATGAAACGAGTTTCATCTGTTTCCCCGAGCCCTATCCAATAAACGAATAAAACATAATCTGATATTCAAACAAGAATAACGGATATTATGTGCATTTATCATTTGTTTTCTTTAGTTACACTTAATGATACGATGCAAACTCCTACACTCAACCTTTAGGACAAGAAGCAAGACACTGTCGTAAAAGTTGTAGATTAAATAATGTGACATCTTGTGAGTAGTGTAACGTAATAAACTCGATAGTTCAAACGTCTAAAAATGACATGGTATACTCTATCAAAATGTCACCTCTCCCTCTCTTCTTTATCGTTCCCTGACTGCTGATGATCAGTTATTCCGTAGAACCATAGTCAACGCACGCCTCCATTGGTTGCGGTCGGTGGCCCGGTGCAGTGCAACGTTGACAGGAATACCCAGCTGCTCGGATATCTGATCCGACCATCTCTTCGGGCTACGGCCTCTCGGTCTTTTACCCTCCACTTTACCCATCACCATCAGTCTTTAGTCAGTTCTATCAATACTATCATCGCTCCTGCGAGCAATGGGGCAAAGTATTTTAGAACTTTCTGTAGGCAAACCTCAGGCAGTTGCTGAGCTTCTTCAATGTTGTGTTCTTTTAGGACAGAGACATGAATTTGTGCGGTAAGCGATCCAGGATTTCTTAGTAAACAGCGCCAACACCACATTTCCTTATATCTCGACAGTCCCAGAGCCTCTGTATCTACAGGGTCTTTCATTAAGCGTGTCCTATCTTTAAATTTAAATAAAACAAAGTGTGTGTGAGATATTATCGAAATTATTTATGTAGAAGTTAGGAAGATTGCTAAATGATACGGCGGATGATTATAAATAAGCTAAATATATTTCCGGACCAAAGGTCAAAGTCCGGTACAAAGGAGCGAGGGAGCACACGCGATGACCGCCAATCGTGTACTGAATAGTCGACTGCTATTAATGAGTAAAATAAGGTAAAATTGCAGGAGTGCATTATTGATGTATGGTTTCACCGTACAATTTATTTATTTGAAAGATGTAGTGATGCCATTATGTGTGGAATATGACATCATTCAAGTGGCCGCCACGGCTTCTCTGGGTGGAGCGCATGCGAGATATCCAATTTTCCATGACTTTTGCGCATAAATCAGGCTGAATTCGACCTATGGCATAGGTTATGTTGGCCTTGAGGGCCGCTGTGGTGTGTGATTTATTCGCATAGACCTGCGACTTAAGAAAACCCCACAAGAAAAAGTCTAGCGGGGTTAAGTCACAAGATCTCGGTGGCCAGTTCACATCAGCTCCACGTGAGATGACCATGCCCTCAAATCTCTCATGCAGAATATTCAATATGGCATGAGCTGTGTGGCACGTAGCGCCATCTTGTTGAAACCACATGTCGTTGGTGTTCAGATGATCCAGTTCATGCCAAATAAAATTGGTAATCATCGACCTATAGCGCTCGCCGTTGACAATGACGGCCTGGCCAACGTTGTTCTCAAAGAAATATGGCCCGATGACGCCGCCAGCCCAAAACCACACCAAACTGTAACTTTTCGGGATGCATTGGACGCTCTTGGATCTCATGTGGATTGGTATTGTCCCAAATTCGACAATTTTGTTTGTTTACGTACCCATTCATCCAGAAATGGGCCTCATCGCTGAAGATAATTTTTCTGTGAAAATTACGGTCAGTTGCTAACTGCTCCAGTGCCCATTCAGCGAACACACGTCGTTGTCTATGGTCGTTTATCTTCAGTTCTTGAGTGAGTTGAATTTTATATGGGTGCAGGTCCATGTCACGACGCAAAATTCGCCAAGTTGTGGTCTGTGAAAGGCCGAGTTCTTGTGAGCGACGCGAAATCGACTGCCTCGGATTCTCCTACACACTCTCACGGACAGCGGCGATATTTTCGGCAGACCTTGTGATTCGTTGACGTACGGGTGTTGGTCAATCATTTACCGAACCAGTGGACTCAAATTTATCCACCACACGACGAATAGTCCTCTCGGTAGGACGATTATGGCGACCGTAAAATTGGCGAAGCGCGCGGTGCGTTGCCCGAACAGAACACTCATTTTGATAAAACAATTTTATCATTTGCACGCCTTGATATACTAAAAACCCTATATCAATGTTTGCACGTCTTGTTGAATGCTATAGCTATCCAGGATGATTTGGCAAAACAGAATGAATAAATGACGACCAATTTGACAGATGTAGCTTCAACAAGATGGCCGCTACTAACTGTCAAAGTTCGGACGTGCCTATTGGAAGACCCGTTACTATTAAAATACTTGTATGCATATGATGTAAGTAGGTCGTAGCGTTCCCGCGAATCCTTAACGTCGGAGGTTTTGCCTATATAAATTTCGATTGAATGGGAATGCCAACATAAGAAGCAGCCTATACGTTGCCCTCCTCTGATTTTAATGAAAGCCACATTAAAATCGGTTCAAATGGTCAAGAGATTAGCCCACACACAAACAGACAGACAGATAAATGGTTGCTTGTGTTTTAGTATCGTGTATAACTTGACAAAACACTCGTATTTGGAAACTACAGACAGATAATTAAATTGTATTTATATTTAAATATTAATGGAGCCAAATCTTACAGTTGACTTTGATCAGTAGACCCAAGTGTTGCTATTTAGCCCAACCACAAAGCCTCGATACCAATAGTTTTAGTCTGACCGCATAGTAAATTGTATAGCTTAATATTTGCATCAGTTGGCGGCTTAAACATTGTTAATATTTAGTTATTCAAAATATGCACTAGATATATTAATAGCCTAAATGTTGATTTTCTGTATTAAGTTTCCAAAATAATTATGTATTCAATTATGGATATCAGTGGTATGCGTTCACATAATTAGTTCATCAGAACATTGAACTGCAGAGGTGGCAAATTAAATGAAATAATATCCTTTTTTTACTGTCAGATAAGCCTGCTCTCGACCTCGATGGCGCTACATGGAAAGCAAGAGATGGATGGTCTACGATGGACCGAGCGAGCCCAAAAAATGTACGTTCACTCTCTTGCTTTAGGGGTTAAGGGAACACAGAAACTGGCAGATAGTTCCACAAATTGGCTGTGCGCACAATAAATGTGGAGGGCTTAGTAACGATATATCTATAATGTAGGAACATAATTACTATCGTAAGGATCAGTCAAAGCGAGACACGTAGGTATATGCGCGTAGATTTAAATCAGAATCATGTATTACATCTCACGATGATTGCTAATCCCATTCGATTAATAAAATACGGGATGTTTATAACTAAACACATCTTCAGATACACTCATGGCCCAAATAAATCCCATTAAATAACTAAGACTTAAATAAATAAGACCTACATGTATTTAACAGTTCTTTGATCCCTTTATAAACCTCAACATTACAGTCATGCATAAAGATAATAAGCCTTATCTTCATCAAAATTTAACTTCAAGTCTCATATAATTCATAAGTCAAAGTTATGTCGGAGTACCTAACATACACGTCTGTGTCTCTCTTAGCAAAATTATAATTGACTAAGACTGATGTATTTTACTTAATCCAGACTTACATAATGTGCTCAGAAAGTCAGTGCTTACAAGGTGACTGGGTAAACGAGGGACGGTAGAAATTATAATGAATATATCTCTTTTATTTTAATATATACGTACATATAAATAAAATTAAAGTGTCTGGCTATGGGTTCAAAATATCTGTGTTTACCCAAGCGATTATAGTTATTGCCACGATACTAAAATACAATCTTTAAAAAAATATGTGTCTGTTTGTATTTTTTTCACAGAAAGATTGTGGGTGGAGGTCTCGTGAAAATGCCAAACCCTGAGAATTTTGGGAAAACCTACCTATATATCAGCCTACAATTTGTAGGCTGATATATAGGTAGGTTTTCCCAAAATTCTCAGGGTTTGGCATTTTCACGAGAAACCTCCCACGCGAACGAAGTTGCAGGCTTATTCATTATAATATAACATGACCGTTTGATCTTCGCTGGTTTTATTGGACAATATCCAATACACATGACATATCGTTATACTCCAAACGAATCTCTCAGGCGCAATTTTGTGAAAGAAAATGAACGCAAAGTGAATATGAAAAACTTTCTTTTTATCTGCCGAGATTATTTAATGAATTTTTAATATCAAATGTGTCATAAAGTATGACAAGAATCTATTCTTGACGTACCATTATGTAGGTAAGTAAGTATAATAATACACACTAATAAATAATTCTGTATCACGGTGATTTTATAAACACATAACCTCACATACATACTGCCATACCTGGAAAAACTCTATAGAATATGCACCATTTGTTCCGAGCGGATATTGAACCCAAGACACGCAGCGCAGCAAACGATTACCCAATCACTGCGCCAACCGTTTCGTCTAATTAATAATTTATGACGAGTCCGACTGGAGAGGTATGAGGAGTCTGAGTGGTGAACTTACTAGTAATTTATGTACTCTTAAAACGACGAACGAAAATATCGCGAGGCAACGTGTATATCCTAGTAAGTACCAAAACTTTTAGAGTTACTTGTCATCGACCTGCACTATGCTCCCGTGGTGGGTTACTGCCCATTCCCTTTTTTCATAGAAATCTATGTCAGAACGGATATATGTAGTCCATAGGACCCCAGTTGCCCAGCTCAGCTGTAGGTATCTGAAAGTATACCCAATGCTGGCAATCAAATATTTAATTTAGTAATATTTATAACAACAAATAAGTGCCCTTAGATAAGCTGTTACTATATCATATGCTTAGCATTTTCCAAAACATATCGCTATATCGCGTACTGAGTACATACTAGTGTTATATATGGAGTTACTGTTTAACAGACCTCCGCAACCCAGTTGCTGGGTAAGCGTTAACAAGCAAGACGGAGATGGCACAACGAAGTCAGTTTTTTCCTTCTGATCACCCATAATGATTGCCAAAGATGTAAGTGCAAATAACAGCTGGGACCAACAGCTTAGGCTCAATTTACACCGCCGCGGAATGGAATAGAAGCGACTTTTTGAGTACACAGCATAATGAACTTTATGTCAATTGAATAACATACAAATTAAATAGGAGCCAAAAAAGGTTGCACGTCTTCCGGGGAATCCTCGCGCATTCTCGAGAATTTTTGGCTCCTATTTAGTTTGTATGTTAGAGAATTGACATAAAGTTCATTATGCTATGTACAATTTCGTTGCAAAAATTCGCTTCCATTCCATTCCGCGGCGGTGTAAATTGAGCTTTAGCGTGCTTTTCGAGGCATTGAGTAATCTCGATCTTAAAATTTTCACCCATTAACGGGCCGAACTCGGTAGGTGATATTTTTTAATAATTAGGCACAAGTTCTAACAATCAACTGTATCTATAATTAATATTTTCAGTGATCAGTGCTTCTATCAGTTCATCTCTTCTTCTTGTTTTGTAATAAACTAATCTAGAGTTGTTTGCTGGTTTGCTCGTCAACAACGCCTAGAATATTGCGAGTTTTCAATTGGAAACAACTCATGTCGTTTGCCAGATAAAATCACCCACTCATGCCAAACAATTTGTGCCTTTATTACTTTTTGAGAATGGCTAAGGCAATATGGCTATTGCGAATGATCAATCACAAGGCGACTATTACACTGTATCAATTTAATCGGACTATGTGCCCTTAGATTTAGAAGTGGAATTATTTATAAACTGTAACAAGCTTGATATTCTTTGCATAATCGAACACATAAATTAATATTGTCCAATACTATTTGACCGATGTGTAGGTACTAAAACTTGAGTTATAAACACAGCTTTAGATCGAAATATCTTTAATTTTCGTGATGCTTAAATAAATATCAATACTATCATTTATTTATTATTAACGCACATAATAATATATATGGTATATATTTACTTTTGCCTCAGAAAATATTCCATGTTAGTATGAAAGTATGCGGTATGCCACAGCCATACACATAATGTAAGATCTAGAGATTTCCATATCTCACTGTACAGAAGTTGGTACTCACAAACAGATGCCTATTCACAAAGATCCATGTAAATTGGATACGAATACGAAACAATAATGGAATCGTTTCTGTATGCCAGCGTATCTCATTTTCGTTTCATATTTTTCCATAGAATCTTTCCTTGCTTATTTGATTCTTGTACACAGTTAAAAAGAAAACGTATCAAAGACTTTTTATGTTTGGCCATTATACCTAATAGTTTACACTAGAACTGTGTCATGGGTGAATAAAATAAATGAATATATGTTAGGCACAAAAGGAGGACAAAAGTGTGGGATATCGTTTGCGAAAAATGATTTACTTTCACAAAAGGTCGAATAATGGCCATTCAATATATTTTGATTATGATACATAAATTTAATAACATAATAGAGGCAGTAAAAATTTACGCTCACAAGTTTATTGTAAAAACTTTATGGACTATTTAAATAATAAAACTGCAGATCGGTAATAAATATATATGCTCGGTATCATCGTTGTTTGTAGTACTGACTCCATACTATTGTTGTTTGTAACTGCACTAATCTCTTTTTTTTGTATTTCAATTTGCTTGCTGACCGTGTATTGATATCATACAATGATTTTTTGTAAAAAAAAATCTGAGAGGTGAAATTCCGGTGACCTGTAAAACAGGTTTTTGATTACCTATCACAGGCACCAGTGTTTCTCGGCCAATTTTACTTGTGTTCTTATGTATGTCAATAAATAAATTATAAAGGCCTGATCTAATTTACATTTACGAAAAAAAAAGACGTGTGAAAGTGTTATTTATAACCTATTTGCAAAATAAACATCATTATTTCATTATTGACAAATAAATTAGACATATTTTGTGCATCTAGCAACTGGGTCTTTGTGCCCTACAAATAAACAAACTAAATGTTTTGTTGCCAATACAGCAGTTGAAAAGCACTGTAGCTAACAGAGCGTTTCAACTGCTATTAGGAAAAACTTAGTGCCATATTGTGACGTCTTAGCTGTCAAATCGAACCATTTAGGTAAAGACGTTTATTATTTACATGAAAGAATACAATTTTAATTTAAATAAAAACCCTAAACTACATATACACACCTAAAAATAAACTAAAATATTGCATCCAGAAATTCGTGCGCATCGCTGTCCACTGGCAATGTGCCCAAAAGACTGGCGGCATTGCCACGTTGTATGGCAATGCTTAACCTCTGTCCAAGGTAAAAGCCAGCCCTTGGGTCACGCGAAGTGTCAACTAGGCGTCTGGACAGATCTTTAAATAATTTGTGAGCACTCGGACCCCACGACCCCAAGGTTTCAACCCCAAACGGCTCGAAAATATAACTACCAACAAGGTTATTATATTTCCGCCGCTTGAGGTTCTCAGCAGCCGCAGCGGCAGCGCCAGCGCAACAAGATGAGCTAGGAAGATGGGATGGCGCAAGAGTATCGACACAAGTTGCGTCCCACACTAAAGGCCTACCCATCTTCCAAGGAAATAAAGACATACCGTCCGGTCTTTTGCCATCGTCGCGTGCCAGGCCATTTGGTTCTAAAACAGCTGGAACGCCGACAGTGACAAGAGCTCGTCGGATAATGTCGTTAATATTAGCGTGCCGTGCTATGCGACCCGCGCTGCGGCCGCATGAAAGGCCGTGGTGACCGAGGCTGTTGACAACTTCGCCACAGTGACAGCGATGAGCAGAACAGCAGGGAGCACCTAATCGAAGGGAAGCAGCGAGGCGGAAAGTAGTATCATCATTTAGGTAAAGTGCACAAAAAAGGATTTATTAAATTACTTATTTACAAATATTAAGCGAAACAAAACTAGTCCCTTTTACATATTTTGGTGGTCAAACGCGAGCCTATCATCAAAAATAAAATAATAAAATAAGTTTTAATAATTTTGACATAATTCTGGGCCTTTGCGCCATGCGTTCTCTTTACTTTCGGGCGTATTGGTGCCAACAATGAAAATAAGAGAGAAAATTATGTTTAAAAAAACTAATTATGACTTTAAATAATTGATTGATATTATTTTTATATTAATTAACTCGGTTAAAAGAAGTAAAATAAACCGTTATTATTTTTCGCCATTACGTTTTCTTTGCAAATCGTACTTTTTGAGTGACATTTGACAGATAAAGATTATTTAAATTCCTAACAGCATTTGAAACGCATAGTATTTATAAAATTGAAGGAATATAAAATATATTAATCATTTTTCTTTTAGACTCGACAGTTAACTTTAATATAATTATTTCGTCACAGAAGTTTCCATGCATTAGGTTTATATGTATTCATAAAGTTTTCAAAAATGAATATGAATGATATACAGCTGCTAGTTATTTCTAACTAGACCGCATATGTCATCTAAAAATACGCACAAGCAATTTTGACAATAGTACGCGGCAAAAGCATTCCCCTCACTTTATTCGTTCACCGCCAGCACCTCTGTACAATAGCCGAGTACAAAACTTTTTAGTCTATCTAGCATGTGAAAAAGTAGCTAAAAATAGGTTTTGTTTGATTATTCAAATATAAATGCATAGGTCTTACGGATCTTACAGATCTCTACGTTTGAATCCCTATACCAGAATTGTTTTCTTGAAGTCATTAAATTGTGTTCCTTGGGCACCTCAAAGAGTCGTCAGCGGGGCCATTGGCTGACGGGGTTGCGGGAATGACTAACTCACTCGTATATCTCACTATCTGTCATATCCAACTTCATTCAAATCTAATGGGCTCCTTCAGTTCATAATTATTGGTAGGTACCCATATAAACTTATAACCCAAACACTTTACGGGTAAAGCATTTTAAATATAAAAGCAAGCATTTTGACTTTGGGAGACAAACGTTGCATTTAAAAAGAAAGTATTTTGCAGTATTCCATAAACGTAAAAGCATATTTTTATAGAATACATTTGAAGCTGTATAATATAAACAAAGTCAAAAGGTATATAGTTTGAAAAAAAACCTATTATATGAACTTAAACCTCAAAGGACTCCTGCACGCAACCGTTTGTTCACGGGTCCAACACGCACTTGACCGATGACATTTTCACCTTTTTATGCTACCGTTTCCACCTCCAGTCCAAACCATCTTAATGAAGAACAATCTTTGAGGCGTAGGTTTATGTAAAATGTTAAAACCCATCATTACATATAATCACCGACAAATCGTCATTCATGTCGTCATGATCAAACCTTCAGACAAAATATCCACATTAACTCAGCACAATTTAACTGATAGTCCTAATAAAAACTCATTACCATTCAGCACGTAATAATAATATAGCGGCCATTACCTTATATGAGATAAGGTCAGCACTAAAGCCCTAAATGACCCGAAACTAATGACGTCATCATTAACACTTCTCATAAGTACCGGGAAATTAATTTATTGTGTGTGAGGCAGGTAGGTTCACGTGTAGCTATAACGGTGAAAAACTACATGAGCCGCATTGATCTTTTTTAGGGTTCCGTAGTCAATAAGAAACCCTTTTAGTTTCGCCATGTCCGTCTGTCCGCGGCTTAGCTCAAAAACTATTGGTACTAGAACGCTGAAAGTTGACATGGATATACATATTAATCACGCCAACATAGTAGTCAAACAAAATAATGGAAAAAAAATTTTTTTAGATTTCTGCCCCTACACTTAAATACGGGGTTGATTTTTTTTTATCTCGTCTACCTCATAATGTGGGGTACTTTTGGATAGGTCGTTCAAAAATAGTGGCAGTGTGTTAAAATTCCAAATCGAAAAAACAATTTTCGATTTGGAGTTCTCTGTTTGCGAAATATTAAGCATTAAAGTGCTAATTTTCGTTTGAGTCAAGTAGCTTCCCTCTACCAATTAAATGGTTGTAGGTAAGAATTCAAATGTCACGGTAGCAGTACTTACATATAACGAAATAAAAAGGAAAACTATTTGACCTAAGTTGGCTTAACAAATTTACGAGTAATAGTCGAGCAACTGTACTTGCTCTCAAACAAATTCAATAAAAAATATTTAAATCAAGTTCTTATTTGTGTACAACAGAGTAGTTAGTATTTGTTAGAGCATGGTAGTCTTGGTCCGCTAATCAGACACGCACTTGGCGTTGTAGTAAACTAGGTATGGAACCCTACACTGCACGTGGACCACCACACACTTGGCTGGTTTTTCTTTGTATTTCAGAAAAATAACAAATAATGGAATTGATGCGTTTCTGGGCTTTTCTCTGTGGTTGCACAAACTATTCCCTGGAGTTTAATTGACTTAATTAATGTTTTGAATCAGGCAACTGATCGCTTTGAATTATTGTGCATGCAAACACAATATATCTCACAAGTAATACATATATAAATTAAATTGTTTATTGCGATTGCCAAGTCAATCTATTTATTTAAAACGGTAAAGATTTTTAATATTGATATGGTCACTATAAGATATCGTTAGGTTAGATAATTACGTAACAACTTAAGACAGAAGGTCCCTTAGGGACTGAATAAATTAATAACCGACTTGGTATTACATGGATCTCACAACTTTTTACGGTAGAACAACTAAATTGCGAGACTTGGTTTTTTGACAAGTATTGTTTTTTATGGGATCTCATTGCTTTTTGTAGAAAGTCCTACTTTTTTCCTTTCCGGTACCTTCTACTTCTTGTATACCAACAACGAATTTTCTTAAAGCCCTCTCTGTCTTATGAGTTTTTTTTATTTTTGTAGGTAGCCTTCCTTTTTTTATTTTCCGGTATTACTTCTTGAACTTCAGCTAAATTTTTTCTCAAAGCCCAGTCACTCCCTGTCTCTATGGGTTTTTTTCGGAGGCTTTGATACGCACATATGAATACGCACGTACGTCTTTTGCATTAGTTAGTAATAATTAATGCCGCACTCGTCAAAAGTCTTGGTTAAAGTTAATCCATAAGTAAGTAATTATGCAATTTCGGGCAATTTACTCTACTTAATACTCCTCAATACTCTTAATGCTTCTTGTTTTTTTATTCCGTTGACCATTTAACAAATTACCTTTGAGCATAATTATTATATCTAGGTACCTATCTACACTGGAAGACACGGTGGAGCATATGGTCGAGGTGTGCCCTGCATGGGTGGAGCACCGTCGTATCCTCATAGAGGCGATCAGTGGCGGTGACTTCTCGCGCCTTGCTCTGGTTTAGACCATGGTGCGAAGCGAGAGGGAAAGGGATGCAGTCACCTCCTGCTGCGAAGCTGTCATGCTAGCGAAGGAGGAGGCCTAACGTGCGAGGGAGAGGCAACTCTCTTCCTCGCGCCTCAGCCGGGGGAGACGCCCCGGGCGTCGTGGATCGCGAGTCGATTTCGGGCCACCGTAGGCGCGGGCCTGCGGATGGCGAGCAGGGGTCACTCACCGTCCGGTAAGGACCAGGCCCGGGTCGGCGGCGCGTTGTGTTCCACGCGCGCCTCAAAAAGCTGTTAATACCAGTGACGGGGCCTCATAGGGCCATTGCCATGGGGTTTGCAGGAAAGTTCCATCGAGATACCGCGGCCCCGGAACTTTAGGGCTTCCGAAGGAACAGGGTGGGTTTTTAGTCAGTAGAATTCTGATACACCCGAGCGGAAGAAGTCATTCGATGATATTTTTCACCAAGAAAAAAAAGTACCCATCTACATCTATTATTTCATTATATTATACAGGTACACATTAATTAACTGCAAATGTAACTTTGTAATCCTATATATTTATATGGGATTACAAAGTTATTTATGCAGTTGATGTATCTAGAAAACTGGAACGAAATTGAAAAATATTATAATTTTTTCCTTGATTCATATACTAAACACTAATTGTATTCTAAATTTGAAGCTTCTATGTCTGCTAGAAGTGCCTTAGACTTTTGATGATCGGTCAGTCAGTGAGTGACAAAATTAAAAAAATTAAGGAACTTTGACTCGTTATAATTCTTAAACTACTGGTTCAAATTGAATGAAATTTGAAATATACCGTGTTTATACAATGCCTGTTTAGTTACTGAAAATTCAGGCTTCTAGTTTTATCCACAACGAAGTTATAGGGGGTCGAAAATGGCCTAAATTGCTTCGAGAAAAGAATGGTACGGCCGTGCCGCTTTTTTGCTCGACTTGGCGGGGGCACTGCCGTGCCCCCAGATTAATTAGTTAGTAGGTAAATTCATCCCGTGGGGTAATTTTGGAGCGGGATTCTTGAGCTGGCTTCAAATTTTAATCGAAAAAATTACTAAAGATTCCATACCGGATTTCAAAAATGTCAAAAGGAATATTTTTGAATTCAATAACAATTCAACCTCCATCACATTTTTAACTATTTAGACCAATGACGTAGTTATTATATCGTTGATCTAGACACTATTTTTTTTATAAGTATAGGTACTAAGGATATTCTATAGTATGATTCGCAATTTACCAAGTAATGTGATTAGTAATTTACGCTTTACTTGATACCATTTCACCCAGTCCTCAAATTCAAATGAAAAACTAAGTAAATAACATTCGTCTAACAAAACAAAAATATTTAATTTAAATGTCATTCCCTCTATAAACAAAATATAAAAGACGCGATGGAAAACACATTTCTGTCAATGTTTGTTTTCCCAAATGAATAAATAAATATAGAGCAATAAATAAAATATCAGAGCATGGCTTAAACGAAATTATTAAAAATTCTTCACGAAACTAAAAAGAATAGACTAGAAAATTCGAGCTTCGCGTCGCGAAGATTTCCTCAGTTTTACAAAACGTAGGCGTCAAAGAGATGACTCACCGACCCACGAATATGACGGATGTGTGTAAGTAAACCACTTCTTCAGAGAAAAACAAAGGCAAAGGTTCAGTAATATACAAACACAAACAAAACAGTTTATTTTTGTGTCTATACAAAAATTCACGTAGAAAAAGCTGCGTCACGTTTTAGGAATATGAAAATATTCAAAAATCTGGCGTATTTCAATACTACAAAGGAATTTTTAACTAAATAATTATGTATAGGTACTATTTCTTTTTTGGACTTCTTATAATTATATTAGCAGTGTGCGTGTTGTAACGCGTACTTCGTTTATTAAACCTCGTTGATTAAAGTAATTCAGGATATTTTTCGTTATTGATTAAACTTAATTTTGCAATATAAATTATTTAAAAAAAATTTGCTTACGACCTTTCCAGCTCTACCAAATATACTAAAAGAAATCATCAAAAATTGGCCAAGTGCGAGTCAGACTCGCCCATAAAGGGTTCCGTAGTAACTATGCCAAATAACTTTGTTTTTCATAGTATTTGTGTGAAACACAAATTACATTTACAGTTTAAGAAAAAGTGCTATATCTCAAAAACTGCTGACCCGATCTCGTTCAAACTAATTTCCTTTGAAAGTTTTTATTAAGATATACAGCATATATAGTTAGAGGGGGAGATTTACCACTTTGGGAGCGTATATCTTTTTAACGATTGACTTTAAGAAAAAGTGGTTTTAAAAATATCGATCTCATTTTTAAAGACCTGTCTATACAACGTGTAATTTAAAGGGTATTTATATACCAAGTATACGGCTTCTTTGGATGATAACAAATGATATGGTAAGGGTTTTGTAATCCTACGTCTACATGTGTGTAACTTATTAGAAATTTCAATACATTGATACCAGAGACCGAATTTTTCAAATTAAGAAAAACTTAGAGAATTATCGTGTTATTGGCAAGTGACGTGGAAAGTTATTGACCCTTGTAGTGCTGTCACACGTTTGATATGGTTGGTATTCAAGAAACATAAGAAACCGATAATTTGGTATCAATTCTTTGAGTCACTTATTTTGAGCTGAAACTGTGCATAGAGACTCCATACCAGATGTTGTCTTCAGCCGTTTTGGATCATATGGGGTTTCCTTTACACGTTGTAAATACCACACACGTATAGGTTTGATGAAAAAATATACTTTCTGTTTCAGTTCCATGTATGGAGCTATCCTTAATTTTATATATATTTGTCAAAAAATCAGAAAGCCGTTCACAGAATATATCTACTTACTAAGTTTCACATGTGTAGTCTTAATATGTAATTTCGGAATAAAATGGCTGTGACATACGAATGGACAGACAGACAGACATGACGAAACTATAAGGGTTCCGTTTTTTACTACGGCTACGGAACTCTAATAAAAATCAGTCAAGCTGTTTAGGAGGAGCTCGATACCAAACATTGACACGAGATTTTTAAATGTTGCTTTATTATAATAATTAATGAGGGTTCCAAATGCTAGGTCACAGAACTTTTCTCTAAAATAGGGAATGGGCTGGAATCCATAACACAGGCTCAGTGGCGTAATAGGTTGATTATTTATAAAAAATATCGGCCGCAGATAAGTTAGTCTTTGCCTTTAGACTCTTTTTTCTGGTTGGGAAAATCATCGAATGTCTTCTCCCGCTCTGTGTGGAGCAGATGGGAGTATCAGACTTCTACTGACTAAAAACCCACCCTGTTCCTTCAGCTGCCCTTGAATTCCTGGGCCGCGGTATCTCGTTAGAACATTCGCGCAACCCCGGTAAGCAATGGCCCTATGGGGCCCCGTCACTAGTGCTAACAACTCTTTGAGGCGCGCGTGAAAAACTACGCGCCGCTGCCCAGGGCCTGGTCCTTACCAGACGATGAGCTACTCTTGCTCGCCGTCCACAACGACGCACGGGGCGTCTCCCACGGGAGCTGGGGCGCGAGGAAGAGCGTTGCCTCTCCCTCACGCGGTCAGCCTCCTCCTTCGCTAGCATGACTGCTTCGCAGAAGGAGGCGACTGCGTCCCATTCCTCCTCGCCCCGCACCATAGTTTGAACCAGGGCTGGGTTCGAAAGGTTGCCACCGCCGATCGCTTCCACGAGGACACGGCGGTGCTCCGCCTAAGCAGGGCACACCTAAACCGTATGCTCCACTGTAACCTCCGGGTTGTCCTCACAATTACGACACCCGTCGAGTCCTGCTGTATTCGAAACAGGTACCTCCCGAAACAACCAGGTCCGGTCAGCACCTACGTCAGGCGGATGGTGAGGACACCGTGGCGTCTCTCAAGCCACTCCTCAAAGTCCGTACATAATAAATGTTTATTAATTTATTTATTAGGGACAAAAAACAGTTACATGTTATGATATTACATTAATGTTCTTAAGATGTAGGTAAACACATAACCCACACAAATGTTATTTAACTGATTGAAAATGTAGCAGATTTTGACACTGTTGTGTCAATTAATATATCGTAGGACACCACTGGGCTATAAAATACTTAATCTAACGCAATATCAAGTGTTGTTTTACGACTCCACGTGAACTACTTCGTCGATATTACCTCTTCAAGACTGTATAACGGTTAGTTTTGTTGATCAAGATCTGAAACAAAGTAATAAAATTGATACGAGAACTGCTGAACATGGGTTCGTTTTTACATCATTGGCTGAGGAGGTTGTTTGTGAAGACAGTAGATTACAACTTCTCAGTAAAAAATAGTTTTATCTGACTATTAGCCAGGTAAAACTGTTTTTTGGACTTTTTTCACCATCTAGCAGCTAAGTGTAATTGACTGGAATTACTCCAAAATATGCTTTTTTATTGTTACCTAACTTTTACATAATATTTATAATCTTATACTTTTTGCTTTGGTTAGATGTGCGTAACCTTGCCTACATGATAACTAAGTCCTATCAAATGTGCATAATGTACACATATATCCTTCAGAGCAAATTTCGTGCGCTGTGTACTTCTTTCCTTAATTTTTTATCCTTAATATCTTATTATTTACTGGCTTAGTTTTAGTACGACACGAGCATCAAAAAGCAATAACAATCACAAAAATCAATCAAAATACAGCAATAGATAGATCCATATAATTATGATCAAACATGTCACAACCATGTAACCCATAAACCATTTTACAAGACAGCATATTCGCAACAGAAATCTTGATGGTACACAAAGATGCACGCCGACAATATATGAATACAAAATAGATAAACAACTCGCGACATCCCTCGAGACATGTGACTCAGTCTCTTTGCAGCGCTCTACTATGCATTCCTAACGACGATGCACGGACGACATGCCTTGTTAATCTTCAAGATACTTGTTATCAGTTCGAACAATGTGCTAAAGTTATAAATATTAGAGCGTAGTCTCTTAGAAACTAGCTAGAATTTCTAATTATACAACTATGCTAAAGCTGAGCAGTAATGCCTCGTGGTTAAACGCCTGACTTGGGAGTTGCAGGTTGGAGTCAAGCACATCACTTTGCATCATTTATAATAATCATCAACACTGCTCTCAAATTGGCGAAGGAAAATATCATAAGGAAACCGGTATGTCCTTTTTTTTCGGTGGGAAAATCATCTAATGACTCCACCCGCTCTGGGGTAAGTGGAAGGGAGGGTCAGACTTGTACTGACTAAAAACAGTCTGATCCTTCAATTGCCCTTACGTTTCAGGGCCACGGTCCCAGGACTAAGAATTTGAAGACATCATTATGATATCGACCAACCCACACTGGACTTGCGTGGTGGATTACGGCCTATAGAGGAATGAGAGGGCCTGTGTGTGAGTAGAAACGTAATAGGCTGAATTATTATTATTACCTTAAAATCATTTGCTCTCCGCTTCTTTTGAAATTCATAATAATAAATATTACGTATTTGAACCCCTGAAGGCATGTAAAATGTGGATCGTTTATATTTTTTTGGCTCTTTATCAACTAAACGTGGAATGATTTGTAAAAAATTCGGCTAAGTACGAGTTGGACTCGCCCATGAGGGGTTCCGTACACCAAATAACTGACAATATACAGTTGAAACCAATTTTCGTTGAAAGTTTACCTGAGATCTACAGCACATAATATTTAATGCAATATAATTTAAAGATTCCACAAGAACACTGCCGACAAACTATACTGCAGTTTGGCAAAAGATATAATAATACATGTATTTATTTGTGAAACTTGTCTATTAAGACAATTACAAAAAAAAAAAAAAATTTTTTTTCGATATTTACACTTAGGGATTGTCCTTCGTTCAAATGATTAACTATAAGAAAAAATTGTAGTTGGTACCCCGAAGTCATTATTAGACCTACAACGTGTAATTTAAAGGGTATATACATACCGAGTGCTCGGCTTCTTTGGACGATAACAAACGATATAGCAAGGGTTTTCTAATCCTATGTCTACATATTAGAAATTTCAATAAATTGAAATTGATACCAGAGGCCGAATTTTTCAAATTAAGAAGAACGAAGAGAATCATCGTTTTATTGGCAAGTGACGTAGAAAGTGATGACCCTAATAGTGCTGTGACACGTTTGTTATTACTGGTATTCAAGAAACATATGAAACCAATAATTTAGGGTCAATTCTGTGAGTCACTTATTTTGAGCTGAAACTTTGCATAGAGACTCCATACCAGATGTTGTCTTCAGTCCTTTTGGATAGTTATGGGGTTTCCATTACACGTTGTATATAGACATCCCGCACACATTGGTGTGATGAAAATGAAATATGGACAGCCCCTAACGTTTTATTTTTGTATAAAAATCGTAAACCGGTTCACAAAATACATCTCCCTACGAATGTCTACTTTATGGTTCTTATAGTTTCGAAATAAAGTGGCTGTGACATAAAGATGGACAGACTGACACAGACAATGAAACTCCAGAATCGGATACGCAAATCAATAAAAAATATACAAAGCCGGAAATTAACAAGGGACTTATTTTTTAAGGCTCATTGCGTATTGTTTTTACTAATAAAACTGGTACGTACAAACAAAGAAAAGTGGTCTCAAACAAATCACAGAATAGGCAATAATTTCAGAGGCGACATGACGTCATCGCTGTGGGTGTAGGGTCTGATTTTATCTTTATAGAAGACGTCTGCAGTGGTATTGATCTTTCTTATCTTGATTTCTTAAAACCAAAGCCAAAAGCTAACATTCTCTTTTCGTTATGTGCACATATTTCCTATCGCGTTGTCAATAGCCTAATGGATAAGGTGTCGGACTTGTGATCGAGAGGTCACGAGTTTGAACCCCACCCATTACACTATTGCCATGAACCAAGTCCAGATACAAGCATATTTAGCTTAGTTAGAGGTTAACAAGATTGATGCGATTACTCACATTGCTAGTTATCTGTTTTATAAAGCATTTTTTTTCAAATGTACGAATTTTTAAGCCTTTGTATCATACAATGGAAGGTCTTGCTTTGACATTCATCCAAAATTTTGAAGTCTATATATACATAGAGTTCTAAACAAAAATATTTTTACAGAAGTTCAATGAAATAATTTATTTTAGAAACTATACATAACTCTACTTTTTGTCTTTCTTCCTCGTATCACAAAAACATGAGCGATAAAATAATTTAAAATACGACTTTTAAGGTTAAATAGTTTCTAGCGGGAGGAAGAGTGATGGGATACTTACATATTTTTATATTTGTTTTGTCTTTAAAATTATTTTTTTACTTTCAAGTTCGACACATCTTCGAGCATTATTTGTGTCTAAATAATGTCTCAAAACTAGGCTTTTAAAAAGGTTTCAGTACCCGTAATCAGATTGCATTGTAGGTTTTTTGGTAATACTGATTAGCATTTATATAGACTTTTTCACTTTTGCACCATACATAATATATTCTAGAAAAGAAACTTAACTTTTAAGCAAACTAGCTTCATATTTCACTTTAATATGACGCTAGAAAATTAAGAGTTACCGAGAAAAAGTGTAATCTATGCAGACACGGTTGACAGAGCTTTTAAATAAAACTATGAAAGTTGTACATTATTCATAACAATTTGTATATTTATATAAATATACCATGATATTGTGTAAATTTTTGGCCAGTTTTTATATTCACCTTTATTATTTCGTCAGACTATACAACGTGTAACGGAAACCCCATACCTATCCAAAAGGGCTGAAGACAACATCTGGTATGGAGTCTTTATGCACAGTTTCAGCACAAAATAACTGACTCAAAGAATTAATACCAAATTATTGGTTTCATATATTTCTTGAATACCAATCATAACAAACGTGTCACAGCACTTCGAGGGTCAATTACTTTCCACGTCACTTGCCAATGGCACGATAATTCTTTTCGTTCTTCTTAATTTGAAAAATTCCGTCTCTGGTATCAATGTATTGGAATTTGTAATAAGTTCTACACACGTAGACTTAGGATTACAAAACCATTGCCATATCGTTTGTTAACATCCAAAGAAGCCATGCACTTGGTATGTATATACCCTTTAAATTACACGTTGTATAACTAAAACACACATACACCGCAAAATGGTCAACCTCAGAAGCAAAATCAATCTTGAACTTTGGATATAAAGTTTAAATTCCAGTGTAAAAATCCTCTGTGTTTAATAGCCGTTCCCATCAATAATGCAACGTACACTGGCTACATTTAACCCTTGGGATTCTGCCCCTAATTAACTTTGGTCCACGTTACCACTGCGAATATTACGAATGCAAAGCCGGTGTCAAACTCCGAACAATCAAAGTAATAATGATGGTTCGTTGTAAACAAGGTGCGTCCGATACTTGGAGTTAAAAGTTCGCTTCGTTAGTCAATTGGGAGCCAGAAATATTTTAGTTCGCAGAGGTATTTAAGCGGAGGAACTTTTGAGACTTTTCTTGAACCTAGTCTCATTTAGTATTCTGCTATTTATTTGTAGGTTAATTTAGGCTCATTTATGTACAAACATATTTTTTTAAAGAGTACTAACAATGTGCATAGAATTCACATTACTATCGATCTTTTTAACCACAATGCTTGTGTCTGGAGTGGGTTTCAGCTTACACTGAAAAAAAAATGCAAGCCAATCAAGTGACTTTTTAGCTTGATTGACGATATCTTGCTTAGATTAATCAAAATCTTAGTTAAGTTGATCATCACGACATCATGATTGCAGCAATACT
Organism: Tholera decimalis; assembly: GCA_943138885.2. Classification (NCBI taxonomy): domain Eukaryota; kingdom Metazoa; phylum Arthropoda; class Insecta; order Lepidoptera; family Noctuidae; genus Tholera; species Tholera decimalis. Next base: position 17,616,463 of record OW964563.2, on the reverse strand, counting down.
AGTTCAAATGATTGAACGCTCAAACAAGTTTCTCGATTACCCTTAACATGACATCATTGTAGAAAGAGACAAGTTAAATAAATGATAATTACTGTAACAAAGTAAGTTAGTTGTGTCAATCAAGCATTTTGTTTACTTCAATAAAGATTATTGATACCTTATTAAGTTGATTTAACTTGATAGCATCAATCATTGCAAATAATTGTATTAATCATACAACTTGATCAAATCTTGCGCTAAATGTTTGCGCTAAATAAGTTCCTTGATTGTGTTTATCAAATACCTAATAATCTTGGTTGGAGCAACTATGTTTTTATTGCTGCAAATAAGTTTTGTGATAACTCCAATCAAGATCCCTCAATCAAATAAAATTGGTAGCTGTGATTATTGTGCTTGATAAGCTCAGATGCAAACAAGTTACATGATCATTCTAAACAAAATCTTGATTGTGGTAACTGTTTTTTTTTCAGTGTATCACATTAAATAGGCAGGGGTTTACATTCAATGCTATTTTTTTTTGCGAATGAAAATCGGGTGAAACAAAAAGGAATTTTAGACTTCTGCTGACTAAAAACCCACCCAATTCCTTCAGTTGCTTTTGCGTTCCGGGGCCGGGTTCGTTAGAACCGCAACCTGGGATGCTAGTATTACTTGCGTTTGCGTATTGATTGCGGTTATTATAAATCATGTCAAGCTGTGCAAGCAAATCATGTGCAAGTTTGGCTCTAACATAATAATCGAATGACAGCCGATGGTTCGGATGGGATCGCATTACAACTCCAACAAAGCATTCAACCAAATTCAATGTAAAAAAAATACAAGCCGTATGACATAAGAAGGTCTTCCGACTTATTGAGCAAGGAAAAATGGCATAGGAAAGTGAATAACGTGGGAGATACTGGTTCTTAGGCCAAACTAACGCTTAGCACTATGTGATGTGCAAAGTCGAAACCGTCTTCGTAGAATCACTGTTAACACCATACGAGTGTTTGTAACCATAGATTATTACTATAAGAGAGCTAAAGAGACGATACACGGTCCGGTTGCGTCACGTGCTGGCCCGGGCCTTTAAACATTGCTGATTATCGATATTGTCGTGACTCTCACGACAATAAGATCAGCAATCAGGATTTTTTTAAATAAAAAAATGACTATTATAACGTAAATTTCTAGTTAAACAATAAATTATTATATATTTTTTATATTTGTGTGTCTCATTGACTAAACATAGCGGAATACCATTAATATAAGACCTATACTTGTGTATACTTGTATATACTTGTATATTTTACAAATGAATGATTCTGATTCTGGTAGATTTGGATTTTGGTGATGACAAGCGGATAGCCAGACAGACAGACATTCAAGTAAACTTATAATTATGTGTTCTGTTTTAATATTGAACTTCGGAGCCCTCATAAGCTGGTTGTATATATATGAATAGTGAGTGAACGTGGTTTCAATAGTGCCCCATTATCATATTAACCGTTAATGACCACTGCTTAATATGACCCAACCCAGCCAGAAGCGAGAGAATCCCATGGAGATTAAACTGCAATCAACGCGTTTAGAAACCGGATTACTGATTGTAGGGATTTATAAGTACCTACAGATGGAAACATGAATTTAATCCTTCAAGACATCGCACTCAATGCTATGGAACGTTGTGTAAAGACGAATCATATCTATATAATATTGAATACTAGCAGGACCACCTCCGCTTCACTGCGTCATTTGTTATCTTTATCTACTATTCTAATATTTTAAAGCAGAAATGTTTGTTCGTCTGTTTAAATGTGGTATCCCTCGAAAGTACAAGGTGGATTTGGATGAAATTTGGTGTGGACGTAGCTTAAAGCTTGAGGAAGACTACAGGCCTTTTTTACCCAACTGCGAAAGAAGGTGGTTATGTTTTTATCGTGATAAACTCCACGGAAATCAAGCTCTGCACGTATGCTAGTTCAACATAAACTTCATACTAAGTTTTACTCATTTAGGTACTCGTTTACGGGAAGAATGTTCATGAAACACTTTTGTTAGCTGACATAATATTATGTCAGCTAAGAAAGTGTCATATCATGTCTAATATTATTTTTTGATATTCGTTAATTTATGAGTGAGTATCTTATAGCTTTCAGATTATTAGGGTTTAAAAAATAATAATAAAGAATTTGTTCATGCTTGAATGAAGTATGTAAAACCACCTTCTGGACTGCAAATATACAACTAATGCAAAAGGGAGGTAATGTGTCAAGTGTAACCAAATTTACACTTGAAATATTTTCTGCCACTCCAAGGATTATCTTCAGGAGATGTTGACATAAAATGATCGTGATCTATAAAAACATCACGAATGGTAACATACGGCTAACATATATGTATATATACAAGTGATATTTCATCACAATAAGCTGCTTAGTAGTTAAGGCATATTCCCATTTGCCTACAATTTATCATTTTCACTGACTCGCCCTGAGGCTACGGTCCCCGGTTTTATCTCCCCTCTGCCCTTTACCACGAGACCGAAAGTATCATTCTTTTCTCTCAATCCGGTAAAGAATTTGATAAGCGAGCCCGAAGGCTTTTGAAAAGTATTGTGTTGAATCTAAAATCGCTTTCCTCTACCCTAATTCGAAGCCTAAAAATGTTTATTATATAATTAATTATTAATTTTTATTAAACATTTTTAGTGGTCTCATTGTACTAAGGTATGATAAAGAACGGTTTTGTTAAAACAACCTTACATTAAAACACTCAGTTGAGTACATTATTTAAATTTTGTAGTTTATTTTTGTCGCGATATTTGTTTTAGTCAAATTTGTCTTTATATTTACGGCCTTAGTATGTTAGCGCAATGATGCACATGAATCTTATATTGGACTGATGTGTGGAACCTAAGTACACACATTAGAAATAAATGGAGAAGGTTATTGAGCCTGATACAGAAGATTGTGTGGTTTGAGTTTTACTTCTATGGAGCCTTAACCATTAGTGATTTGGATATCAGTAGACTAATATTTAGCTTCTTTTTTTATTCCAGATGAGCTCACTCTTGACCTCGACCTCGCCTGATGGTAAGCGATAGATGAGGTCTATAATGGAACAAGCGAGCCATATTATGATATGGCTCGCTTCATCAGAAGATGCTTGTTTACTCTTGCTTTAAAGGCTGAGAAAGGTCATAAGTGGCAGGGTACGCAGAAGCTGGCAGAGAGTTCCACATGTTGGCTGTGCGCACAATAAATATGGAGGAGAAGCGCTTGGATACAGGGTCGTTAATTTTTGAGGAGTTCTCCCAGTAGTTCATCAGCTCCACTTCAGCATATGCATTGTGACGAGCATAAAGAATTTAACAATGACATTCAAGTAATCGAATCGCAACTCATGATCTTCAGTTCCACTTATACCACCTAATAGTTCTTTTTAATTGCAACAACACAAGTTTATACAACGTGTAACGTAAACCCCATATCTATCCAAAGGGGTTGAAGACAACATGTGGTATGGAGTCTCTATGCACAGTTTCAGCACAAAATAACTGACTCAAAGAATTGATACCAAATTATTGGTTTCATATATTTTTTGAATACCAATCATAACAAACGTGTCACAGCACTACGAGGGTCAATAACTTTCCACGTCACTTGCCAATAACACGATAATTCTTTTCGTTCTTCTTAATTTATAAAATTCGTTCCTTGGTATCAGTGTATTGGAATTTGTAATAAGTTCTACACACGTAGACTTGGGATTACAAAACCCTTGCCATATCGTTTGTTATCATCCAAAGAAGCCATACACTTGGTATGTATATACCCTTTAAATTACACGTTGTATAAACAACACCAAAATCGCTCTAATAATATTTAAAAAGTTCCCTCGATTTTTCCAAGATTCAATCTTCTCTTGACTTTATGACAATGGGACCAACAGCTAGAAAGTATACCTTTTCAAACAAAAAAGATTTTTTCCAATTTAGCCCAGCCACTGTCTAGTAAATAGAGCATATATGAAAAAAAAACCGACGTACTTAGAATCTCCTCCTTTTTTGAAGTCGATTAAAAAGGTCAATTCTCACAACAAAATAGAAAAATATAAGTACAAAGTTATAATGACTTAAAAACTTACAATAAAATTCAAACACAAAAACAGACCTTTGCACCCAATCACTTATGTAACAAGTTTTAAAGGAGCGTAAACTAATATTTTTTCATTTTGACAAAGTCTACAGAGAGATGCCATCGCCGCCTGCACCTCGAGAATATTATGAAAATATTGAATGTATTGCAAACATTCAATATATCGAAAGTATTCAAAAATATTTATCACCTCCTGGGAAATATTTTAGAAGGAGATTCTCCAACACTTTATAGGAGAAATTTGAAAGTTTCTCAAATTGAGTGCGCTCTTAGACTTTTCTTTGAATATCTAATTCCAAATTCAAACTGAAATTAATCATAAATAATGTTATCGATAAATAATTCTGATTGAAGATTGCGCGTGTAAAACCAATTCAATGAAAGGATTTTTAGCTTGCTAACGAATTGTATTTGGAAATATTTCCAAACATAGTTAATAGTTTAGTAAATATTTAATTTTTGCTGCATGAATAAAATTTTTATGTTACAGCTTTTATTTAGTTTTACCAACTTTATGAATTTCCGTGATATTTGAAGAAGTGAAAATAGCAACTATGATCATTTTTGGTGTTACAAACGCAATAAAATAGCGTCGGTTGTTTTGTTCTATTAATGTATGTTTTTTTTCATGCAGATTTATTCTGCTTCTTCGTTTGTGTACTTTTAAGTTTACATGAACCACTGTTTTTATGAATCAGTGCAATTTTTCGTGTATAAAAATCATTTTATTGTTACGTAATTGATACATAAAAGAAACACTCTGTACACGCGTACGCATTCATAAATAAATTGCGACGTTGCCGTCCTTCAAGTACGCGTGTACAGAGTGTTTCTTTTACGTATCAATGTGACATTTTTAGTGAATATATTAATATAATAAAAAAACGACGGGTTGCACTCCGGGAGTGCCGGCAGAAGTGAAAACTTGAATAGTAACGTTGTGCATTTTTGATATTTTGGAATGGTTAGGGAATAATTTTGCACGAATTGCTTTAATTATCAGCATAAAAGTACTATCATTTATGTGGTAGAATACAATATTTATTTATTGCGCTATCGTACACAAACATGACAATTTATATTACATTAAAAAGTTTGCGCATGCATACATTTTCACCGCGCCGTAGAAAGAAAGGGGGATACTTCCTCTCCTACGCCGCGCCGACTGCCTACTCTCCGTCCGTCTTACGAATTTTCAATCAGGTCACGTGTCCTGACGCAAGTTTAACATTTTTTACCCATTACAAAAAAAGTGCACAACGCCGCTAAAGAAGTTTTCACTTCAATAAAAACCTTTTGTTTTCGAATGGTAATAGGTTTTTAGCATGTATGGATGCTATACTATTACGGGTTAACGGGAACGCCCTCTGTTAGTTAACATATTGTATACCGCGCCAAGTAAAATAGCCAATATTTTATGTCATGATGTTTGACTACTTATATCCTCAATGGTATGGCGTGATGATAATCAATTTGAAGATGAAAACTGTCAGTGACTGTAATATTAAAAAAAATGTGGTAGCTATAAAACTGTTCAATGCAAAGCTGTAGAAATATATGGCTTCCATTTATTAAATAGCGTAATATTTTAGTTTATCGAAAATTTGAATACAATCTGCTGAGTATTGTTTACATGATGTGGGCTAACTAAACCGACAAACAGAAAACTGGCATAATATAAATTACAACTTGGCAACAAAATTGATGGAAATGGTTTGTTCCAACAGAATGTTATTTTTCAACACCCTGGCTATTTTTATTGGATATATTTTTAACCGACTTCAAAAAAAGGAGGTTTACAATTCGTCTTGAACTTTTTTTTTTATGTATGTTACCTCATAACTCGGAGATAGTTGGACCGATTTGGAAAATTCTTTTTGCGTTTGAAAGGGTATATATACTTTCTAGTTGGTCCCATTGTCGTCACTTTTGGATCTGATGATGGGATCATGGAGAAATCGAGGGAACTCTTCAAATATTATAGGCACACCTATAGCGTTTTGGGTATTTCTTATAGTACCTTGTGCAGTTGCTCTCGAAAAGCACCATTTGAGGAAGTGGAACTGATGATGAAGACCCCAGATGGCCACCGAAACTACTCAATAATAAGTATTTCGTCGATTGCGATTAGATTACTTGAATATGGATGTTAAGCACTTTATGCTCGTCACAATGCAAATGGTGAAGTAAAGCTGATGGTGATGTACCAGGAGAACTCCTCAAAAATTAACCGCTCTGCACCGGGAAAAGCAATATTTTGTAAAAGGTGATAAGTAGTTAACATTTTGGCTTTTATAACTAGATAAATTACAAACCGACCCACTAAAAAGCGTGAAAAAAAAACTTTTTAGCAAAAAATAGAACCGACTTCCATATAAAAACACTGCAAAGGCAAAAATAACTTTAATTTCGGAAGGCGGTGTCTTTAGTTTTGTATATATTTTCGTTTTTGACACCGCCTTCCGAAATTAAAGTTATTTTTGCCTTTGCAGTGTTTTTATATGGAAGTCGGTTCTATTTTTTGCTAAAAAGTTTTTTTCAATGTACCTACAAAAACAGTTCGTCTTTTATTAAATTACAATTTATAATATGTGTTATAACTAGCTGTTCCCGTGACTTCGCTTGCGTGGGTATCGAAACACCTTCAAGGTTTTCCCGCGTAAATCGTGGCTTATTATGTATAATTGTGTATCTGAGTGTGGGTTATATGTGTGTGTTGTGTACATGAGTGTGGGTGACCACGTTAATTAAATATTTTTGTTTTTTTTTTAAGACAGTGTTAAATAATAACTTCCCGAGTCCAACTTTTTTTCCGGAGGGAAAATCATCTAATGAATCCTCCCGTGTCAGACTTCTACTGACTAAAAACCCACCCTGTGTCTTCCGCCCTTACGATCTGGGACCGCGGTATCTCGCTAGACTATTTCCGCAACCCCGGCAGGACTTTCCCAAGCCCCAGGAGAACGTATTTCAGCCACTAACGACATATGTCCAGTTAAGGCCATTCATGCATTAGGCCATGTTCAACACAACCCAGTGCATTTGCAATTTTGCAATGCAAATTCAATGACTGCATACAAATATATTGAAGTGGTAACATAATTAAAACTATGAACTGTTTATTTTACTTGCTTTTGTTTGTTCGGATATAATTTCATTAACTTTAATGTTGGTTTTGCTGTAGTTAATTTATCGTATATATATACTCGAATAATAATAGAGGATATGAGAGAGAGACTTCGCTTGGAAACCTTAACAGGAAGAGAATATCATCTCTTTATGAACCAAACAGTGTTAATACATATTAAAGTAGTCCAATGTTCTCTATGTATGCTGTGTATACAACATGTTACATAACTAATGCAGATTAGTTTATCCAGAATTGTTTACTAAATCGATTCATGACAATTTTAAAAATAGGTAATTATTTATACCAAATATAAGTTAGTCTGCGTGAATTGCAATAACAGTATCGCTGTACAACGTTATTCAAAGTTCTTTTGAAATGCAGTATTATACAAATTCGGTCATTCAATACACATTAAAGCAAAATGAAACTTATTTCGAGGAAGTCTTTCAAAAACTATATATAAAAGTAAAACAAAAACTTAAGTGTATGTATTATGATTGGGTGTGCCTTAATTAGGATATATGTTATATACTATGTATATATGTATATTAATTTCGTATAGTTCATCCACAGTTTTCTGGAAGAATATCGCTTATACTATCGAAAACTTAGGTTGAGTGTCATTTTTAAGCAATTGTGTTAAAATGTTGGTGTACAATAAAGTATATTATATGTAGGTATTTATCTACAATTTGTTATGTACAACATCATAATTTGGAAGCCATTACAGAGAACATACTTTTTTTTAACGTGGTAAAATCATCAAATAAGTCTTCCCACCCCGGGCAAGGCCGGAGGGACTGTCAGACTTGTATTGACTAAAATCCACGGTGTTCCTTCAATAGCCCTTTCCGTTCCGGGGTCACGGTAATGGGATAAGTCCCACGACCCCGGCAGGCTTCGGCCCTCTACAGGGGGGGCCTCGTCATATTGCTGACGCTCTTTGAGGCGCGCGTGGAACACAACGCGCCGTCGACCCGGGCATGGTCCATGGTCGGACAGCGAGTTGCCCTTTACTCGCTGTCCGCATGCCCGCGCCTATGGTGACCGGAGATCGTCGGCCGACGTCCGACTCCGTGGGCGTCTACCACTGCAGCTGGGCTGGAGGGAGGACGCCATCCTCTCCCTCACGCGGCCCGCCTCCTCCTTCGATAGCATGACTGCTTCGCAGAAGGAGGCGACCGCTTCCCATTCCGTCTCGCCCCGCAGTATGGCCTCGACCAGTGCCGGGCGTGAGAGGTCTCCGCCTATCGCCGCCCTGAGGACACGTCGGTGCTCTGCCCAAGCGGGGCAGTCTTGCACCGTATGCTCTACTGTGTCCTCAGGGCGATCCTCGCAGTGGTGACACCCAGGCGTTTCTTCCTTCCCCATCAGACACAGGTACCTCCCGAAACTTCCGTGTCCGGTGAGGACCTGCGTCATGCGGTAGGTCAGGACGCCGTGACGCCAATCTAGCCACTCCTCAAAGAGGGGTCTTACCGCCGCAATTGCGGCGTGCCCGACAAAGAACATACTTGTCAGATTTTTGGTTTAATATTTAATAGTACGTACTTATGTGTGTCAAGAGCATTGGACAGATTTGAACTTCGCTTATATAATAAGCATTACGCTAAGTACATAATTATCTAATAGGATCTATATAAAATGTTATTGTATTGACGACTTAAATTATTGGAGCATCAATGTACCACGAATATTATATCTGTATATAATGTACTTACAACGAATATTATGAACTAGCTTTTGCCCGCGACTTCGTCCGCGTGGAATAGTTACTTTGGGCTAACGTTAAATTCAACCCCGATTTTGAAGCATTCTTCATTGGCGCTCCGCTCCTATTGGCCTTAGCGTAAGTTAATGTATTGGTAATATTGTTTAGATCACGTTCACATGAGGCTTAAGTACCTAGAGAACGCTTAGACAGCGAGACGCGTCGAGCGCGGTGACCGATTCTCAAAAATAATCCTTATAGCATGATTCAGCATTCACGCGCGATGGCTTATTATTATAAGCGTATTTCATGTATAACTTTGGTGTTTCTATACCGATTTATATGATTCTTTTTACGGTTTCGTAGCCGAATGGCAAAAAACGGAATCTTTATAGTTTCGACATGTCTGTCCGTCTGTCTGTCTGTCTGTCTGTCCGTCCGTCCGTCCGTCCGTCTGTCACAGCAATTTTATTCCGAAACTATTAGGACTATACATGTGAAACTTGATAGGTAGATGTATTCTGTGAACCGCTTTCCGATTTTGAGAAAAAATAAATAAAGGGGGGCTCCCCATACATGGAACTAAACCTGAAAATATTTTTTTTCATGAAATCGATGCATGTGTGGTATCTATAGACAGTTCTTTGAAAACGACATCGGGGTTTCTAAAACCACTTTTCCATAAAGTCAATCGTTTAAAAGATATAAGCTTCCAAAGTGGTAAAATGTGTGTGTGGCGGACACAACCTCTAACTTCTATAATAATGGAGTGAAAAATCTAAAAAAAATATATGTCTGTAGATCTTAATATAAACTTTCAAACAAAATTAATTTGAACGAAATTAGTTCAGCAGTTTTTGAGATACAGCATATTTTCTAAAACCGCAAATATAACTTTGTAATTCATACAAACACTATGAAAAACAAATTTATTCGGCGCAGTTGTAAAAATGTAAAAAGCCAGTTTTAAGAAATTTGTAAGGTTTTTTTTTTCAAAACAAATTTATTTGGCGCAGTTGTAAAAAATGTAAATAAGCTAGTTTTAAGAAATTTGTAAGGTTTTTTTTTCGTCAAATAAATTTGCATATTATATTATAGTTACTACGGAACCCTTCATGGGCGAGTCTGACTCGCACTTAGCCAATTTTTTTATGGAATAGTTAATAATGTTAACTTTTTCAATTAGGGGTGACTGAGAGTGTTATAAACGTAAGAGTAGACAAATATTATAATCAGAAAGCTTCGAACTGCTAAGCTATCGGGAGTTACACGTGTTATTGTGAGTCAACCATAAAAGTTAGACATATGCTGTCGTGGGATATTTTTTATATAATTTTAAGGAGAACATTTCCGTCATGAAATGATTTGTGTAGCTTTAACCATTAAGGTTGCACACGCGACGGAAGCTTAAAAAATGGAGTAACTTCTCCCGTTTTCCCAACATTTCCCTTCACTGCTCTGCTCCTATTGATTGTAGCGTGATGAAAACTATACTATAACCCGCTCAGGAGTATGAAAAATAATTGTACCAAGTTTCGTTAAAATCCGTCGAGTAGTTTTTGTTTCTATAACGGTTATACAGACAGACAGACAGACAGACAGACAAAAATTTAACTGATTGCATTTTTGGCATGAGTATCGATCCTTAATCACCCCCTGATAGTTATTTTGGAAATATATTTCATGTACAGAATTGACCTCTCTACAGATTTATTATAAGTATAGATAGATTACCGCACTATCTGGCAGTTTGAATGCTTTATACGGCACACCCAAATGTCCTTACTTTGGTATTGTTCGTCAAATCGTTCGAGCTCCTTAAGGTTCTAAGTTGAGCTACGCGATATTTGACAAATGCTTGCCCTATTTGGACGGGCCTGCTCAAATCTGTTTGATTCTGTCTTCTAAAGGGCGCCACAGACATTAACCTACACGTCAAAAGAGACGTTGACCTCTGAGTTTGTTCCAGTTTTTATTCTCAGAGTAGTCAGTTAGGAAACACTGGCCTCATCTAGTTTACATTTACGAAAAAAAAAAGACCTGTGAAAGTGTTATTCATAACCGATTTGCAAAATAAACATCATTATCATTACCATATTAAAATGGCTTATTCACGTGACATTTCGTCAACATTTGTGCATTCCATACACTTTTCCGTATTGCCTTTGTTATTATAGCGCTAACAAAATGTGACTTGTGCATACCAATTTTTACTTTGTAGTCGGTGTCTTTAGTTTTGTATTTTCATTTTTGGCACCGACTTCCGAAATTAAAGTTATTGACGTGACAACGTCTTATAATTCGATAAAGCTGGCTGTACGCATGAAAATACATGACTCATGCGGCGTTACCTTGCTCTGAGGCACAGTATAAAAATAATAGACAGATCTGAGGCGTTCCATTCTTAAATGGAACGCCTCAGAGCGAGGTCAGCAGGCTTGAAGTGTAAGCAAGAGCGCGAAACGAGCGACAAAGAGGCACAATCGGCCTCCGCGTTCGGCAGCGTTCGACATCTGTCTCTCTCCTACTTGAGTGAGCGATGCGTCCGCGTGGACAGCTGCTATACAATAATATATTTACATGTTTTCGTCAAGTATGAAGTGCAGTGAAAAGTGAATGTGGTGTCAATTGTTTATATCAACGATAATTGCGGCGATAAAGGTAATAATTCTTTCGATATTAAATATACTTTAGCAACGCCATTCGCGCAGCCAATAATCGCTTATTTTTTTTTTCGTGGTAAAATCATCAGATGAGTCCTCCCACCCCAGGCGGGGCCGGAGGGACTGTCAGACTTGTACTGACTAAAATCCACGGTATTCCTTTACGTTCCGGGGTCACGGGGCAGTCTTGCACCGTATGCTCTACTGAGTCCTCAGGGCGATCCTCGCAGTGGTGACACCCAGGCGTTTTTTCCTTCCTCATCAGACACAGGTACCTCCCGAAACTTCCGTGTCCGGTGAGGACCTGCGTCATGCGGTAGATCAGGACGCCGTGACGCCGATCTAGCCACTCCTCAAAGAGGGGTCTTACCACCGCAATTGCGGCGTGCCTGAAAGCCAAGCCAATAATCGCTGCTTTAAAATCGAAAGCACAAAAAAAAAACGTGAGTACAGACAGCGTATCGCAGCATCTAGAACTCCTGCTCAGGCGGCTGCTGCGAGAAAATTAAAAAAACGAAAGACAACGCAACAACAGATTACGCCAAGCTGCTAACTTAGCTATTGCCAGTGGTTCTCTTGAAGCGACAACTACATCTTCATCTCGTTCAGGGGCAGAGTCCAACAATGTTACAACAAAATATCTATAAACAAATTAAATTAAATTTTCTTTTGAAAAATGCAACCATTCCATCAGTATTTTCTAATGACGTTGTCACGTTCAACTATCGTCAGTAAACCGACTTTACAGAAAACCGATTTTTTTTTCACTTTGCTGTGTTTTTTGGAAGTCGGTTTAATTTTTTGGTAAAAAGTTTTTATTTCACTCTTTTTAGTTGGTTGATTTTTAATTTACCTAGTTATAAGAGCCTAAATGTCAACTACTAATATTCATTTACAAAATATTGCTTTTCCCAATGTTGGGCCGTTAATTGTTGAGGAGTTCTCCTGGTACTTCACCATCAGCTTCACTTCACCATATGTATTGTAACGAGCATATTCTGCTTATTAACCACATTCAAGTAATCGAAGCGGAACCTACGAAATACTACTGAGTAGTTCCGGTAGCCATCTGTGGTCTTCATCATCAGGTCCACTTCACAAATGATGCTTTTCGAATGCAACTACACAAGTTACTATAAAAAATACTCAAATCACTATAGGTGTGCCTATAATATTTGAAGAATTCCCTCGATTTCTCCAGGATCCCATCATCAGATCCTGACTTGGTGATAATGAGACCAATTTCGATGTATACCCTTTGAAAGAAAAAAATAATTTTCCAAATCGGTTCAGCCGTCTTCGAGTAATCGATGACCATACATAAAAAAAAATATACGCGTCGAATTGATAACCTCCTCCTTTTTTGTCGTCGGTTGAAAAGTTTTTTAATTGATTTTCTTCGACATTTAAACTTTTATGGTATTAAAGATCACGCATGCGGTTATAATTTTTTAACCAGAAAAGTGCACACTTGACAGCTGTTTATTTATTTTAATGAATCAACATTCAGTAGGCAGTTGCGGTCACCCACGATTTGTGTTGCGGTATGTGGCAGGTTCCGTAAAATACGCTTTAATAAAAAGAACTTCTGTTGAGTGCTACCATATTCAGCGTTTAAAAATGTTGGCTTCATTTTAAAAATTAAAATGCGTACCTTAGTTTACGACCACTGAACGCGGAACTTTTTCACATGAAAAAACATAAAATTGTTTCCAATCGCGATAATTTCTTTAATATGGAGTTTAAGTTGAAGCAATTACGGAGCTAAAAAGAAGATATTTTTAACAACATTAACTCAGATACTGTTAAATGGACAAAGGAAAGTAGAATAAACCGTTCGTTATAGAGGAAATTCCGTTTTGAACGTCTGTAGCGACAACGGCATTTAAGCGTACTTAATTTGCGGGAATTTGCGATGTAAATAAGGAATTGTTTAATGACCTAAAGTACATTTGGACATTTAAAAAGAGGGAAATGAGCCTTTTGTGATTGGCATTATGACAAAGCTGCTTGTTAATACAGACACTGCGCTTTATTTCGTCTGTCTAATTAGTCTTGTTTGTGTTTGTCTGTGAACTCTTTATTCATCGTGATTTTATTTAATTTTTTTTCAATCATGGAATTTATATTTAAACAGCGTTAGGGTGTAAAAATAAATTTAATTATTTTAATTTACTGCTCAGATTAAAATTACGTTCATGTAGGTAATTAAGAAAAGTAACATTATAGCAATAACATACACATATTAAAAAAAAATTGGCCAAGTGCGATATATACAAAATACCTTAAAAATTTCTTAAAACTAGCTTATTTACAATTTTTACAACTACGCCAAATAACTATGTTTTTCATAGTATATATATGAATTACAAAGTTATATTTGCGGTTTTCGAAAATATACTGTATCTCAAAAACTGCTGACTCGATCTCGTTCAAACCAATCTTGGTTGAAAGTCTACATTTAGTTCTATAACATATGGTTTTTTTAGATTTTTCACTTCATTATTATAGAAGTTAGAGGGGGGGACACACATTTTACCACTTTAGAAGCGTATATCTTTGAAACAATTAACTTTATGAAAAAGTCATTTTAGAAACCTTAATGTCATTTTTAAAGATCTGTCTATAGATACTACAGACGTATAGGTTTCATGAAAAAAAATATTTTCAGTTTCAGTTCCATGTATGGGGAGCCCCCTTTATTTTAAATATTTTTTTTAAATTTTCTCTTAAAATCGGAAAGCGGTTCACAGAATACATCTACCTACCAAGTTTTACATGTATAGTCCTAATAGTTTCGGAATAAAATGGCTGTGACATACGGACGGACGGACAGACATGTCGAAACTATAAGGGTTCCGTTTTTTGCCATTCGGCTACGGAACCCTAAAAAGTACCAAACATAACTCTAACGACAAGACAAATTAACTTAGTAGATGAACAAAAATTCTCCAATAGATTAGTCATTGTCCTATCTGCAAAGTAAAAGATTTTTATTTTACTTGTGCTATATGACCATGCTTGCCGAATTTCATGATTTTATACAGCATGAAACATAGTTTATGAGCATTAAAATATGTCGCTTTACCAGGCTTCTTTTTTATCCCCCGACGCAAAAAGAGGGGCGTTATAAGTTTGACCGTTATTATAAGTTTGATGTGTGGCACCGTAGCATGTAAGCGGGTGAACCGATTTCAATACAGTTTTATTGTTTTGTCAAAATCGGTTCAGCTATTTACTAAGTATGGGGGGTGAAAGTGGGGATGATTTATAATATTGAAATTAATGTTAAATACGTAAGAAACATCCCTTAAAAAGTAGAAAAAAGTCGCAGCGGGGTATCGCCAATTTAGAACTAATATTAAAAGTTTGTTTTTTTTTTTATTTTTAAGGGAGTTTCTTAAACTACTTATAAATATTTTTGCGTATAGGGTTTTTTTTTTTATTTAGTTTTTATAGTAAATGCTAACTTTGACGCTTAAATTATATACTCTCTACAGCTACAAATTCCTGAGAAATACAATTGTCACAGACTACGTGACAACACGCGACTTCAACACTGGGTCAGTAAAAACCAGCACTGTGTCATTATTTTGCACGGCAGCACAGCATTATATTGAGCCATGACCGGTTTGTGTATGTATGATGCATATTTTACTTCTAGTTTAAATTATTTTCGTAATTTCTTTTCTCACTTACTTATGCGTCCTGTAACAACGCAAATAAATTAATTTGCTGTCATTCTTTTTTCTTTCGCGTCGGGACCAACGGATAACGAATTGGTTTTAAAAGGTTCTTGAAAAGGTCATTTTAGGTTTCTGAAAATCAAAAAGAAACAAACCTGGAACTAGTTTATCAATTAATAAAAGTGTAAAACTGCATCTAAGAAGATACGTAAGTCTCTTTTTCTTACTTTCGGGATTGTCAAATCAATTGTTAATGCTAACATTACAACAAATAACAACACAATTGATTTGACAATCCCAAAATTCATTAACCATCAGTCCTACTCTAATCGGATGCAACTGAGTACTAGTGTGTTACTTGAAGCAACCTCCACAACCTCCCAAAACTGGGTTACTCGTACTTTCAACTGTTTTGAGATTCAAAATTTAAACACATTCGAATATAGAACAGTTCCAAATTCAAAATTGCCGGGAAATATGGAAACGACAGAATTTTTGAAAATTGACAAATTGACAAGACTGGTGTCACATTTTTCTGGCGTCTGACTTACTGTAACGATTGTCAAAGACGTACAAATGAAAGTCGCGACTAATGGCTTATCGTGCTTTCCGAGTCATAGAGTAAACTGGATATGTTACGATAGTCACCCATCTATGGACCAACCTCCGCAAGCTTTGATTAATCTTGAAAATGGACTCTTGTTTCTCCTATTATTTAGCCATGAGAAGGGAATTGAAATTAATTTTAACAATGCTAAAATTCATTAGTTGAGTAAATTCAAGCACGAATTGTAACATTTTTATTTTAATGCCACTTTACATGAAGTTTCTGAGCTGGCATTAACAAATTTAAGCTCACGTTAGCCTCTTTACAAGACATTTGAATAGCAAAGCGATGTGATTTTTATGTGATTTTGGAGTAGTTGTGTGAAATATTGAATTCTGTTACGAGAACAGATTTTCATTAATTCGTCTTGTTAGCAAGTAAATATCGAGTGGCTTTGCATTATTTAAGGTTTCCATATTCATAGATATTGTTACGCGCATTTTCGTTAATTATTTTCTTCAATTTATCTACTTAGTGTACAATAAATAATTTGAGACTACTGTTGAGCCATTTTTCCAACAAATTAAACCCCATGAAGGTACTTTAATCCCCATGAATAAGACTAACTTTTGCCCGCGGCTTCCCTCGTATTTAAAAACGTTTTTTTTTTTTTTTTCGAAAAAAGAAGTAGGCTATGTAACGCGCCTACCGTTATCCGCACCAAGATCACATTATTCCGCTTCTCCATATTGACGTAAAAGAAAGGCAAACTAACAAACACACGTTCTAATTCATAATATTAGCATGGATGTCTGATAAGTGACTGAAGCTGAGAGGTTATCACCCTCGTCAATGAGGAACACGATGCGAGGTGGAGGTGGTCTCATAATTATGTATATTCTCACTTACTTCAGATGTGAGTCAGAGTGATGAATAAAATTGATGCAACCGTGACGATCGCATTCGTGCAATAATCGCCATTAGGAAGCTAGTGCCTTTTCAGTCTTTTTCCGCTCTGAGTGGAACAAAAAGAAGTCTCAGACTTCTGCTAAATAACAACCCACCTTATTCCTTCAGATGCCCTTAGGTTTTGAAGCCGCGCCGTGAACTCGTTAGAAGATTCCAGCAACCCCGGAAGGTAAGTCCCTAGCGCCTAAGACATCGTCTTAGTACTGGTCAAAAATTGCAATTTTCCTTTGCTTTTGTGTGTTTAACCATTACTACAGTTCTGAATATTTTATTTTTTAATATAAACAATATTCTGTTATGACATCGGCTTCTCTATATTTAAACATCAAGTAATTTCAAATTAAATTGTACTTTATTCTTGTAAGTGGTTTTCTAATAAATAATAACTAGACCTTTTATTACCTCGGAGAAAGATAAAATTCTGTCACATTATCTAACGTTTTAATGTGATTATTTAGAAAGGTAACTTCCAATCGTCCTTGAATAGGATTTCGTTTAAATAGTCTTATAAATCGGCTTGCTGCCTAATATTGAGACTTTGATCTTTTACGACCTTATTTATTTCCAAGTTCAACTAATATACAACGTTAACAAGCTCTAGAAATGTAATATTCTGTCAAAGCAAACGAATGTCGAAAATAAAGAAGTTAAGTACAGAACACGTCATATTATAGTATGCATATTAATCTCAAAACCTCTGCTAATCGATTTTCAAACAGGTGCGATATGAACTGTGCTGTATCTTGTAATATTTAAAAACACCGAAACAATCTATAGGCAATATAAACATTTGTTCTGGCGCAGGAATCGAACCCTCGACACGCGGCGCAGTAGATCGCTCAACTACAGCGTCAATCATGTCATCACTTTCATACGCCAATGAGTCAATTGTTCTATGCTATACGGGAAAGCCTGAAACTGAACCACCACCGTCTTTAGGCGCTTTCCATGCTCCGGGCTGCTACTGAGAAACTCTTAATCAAAAACTCAATAAAACGTTTCACCATCTATCTTAAATCAATACTTATGCAGCGCAGGAACATTCTCGCTTTGTATTTCCAAAATAATTTAATAATTTTTTATCAGGGAAAAGACTTAACAGTTATACTGGTAGCAATAACCTGTGGAAGAGTTTAATTCAAGAGTCAATAGGTTACTTCTTGGTAAATGTGCTTCATCCCAGGTTATTTTCAGCATTTTGGTTTCATCAACGAGGAAATTCAAACATACACACATCAAAAGTGTCTAGGGATCAAGCATTTTTATGCGGATTTCTTGAGATTGAGATGTGGCTTTGTAATAAATTTATGATTTTATAAATTTATATGGATCCTTTTTGGTGCATTTCATAATTTGAAACAGGAACTGTTAATCAAATTCGAGTAAAAGATGAAAATCAGCTGTCAATATTTTCCCTATAAAAACATACAACGCAATGAAGACATTATTAGTGCTACTGTTTCCCTACTATTGATTAAAACCAACGTTATTATGGAGCGGCGACGTCATTTAAGCAGGGAAGAAATGCTCAGAGCCGTGGGAATGATAGAAGCTGGTTCCCGGCAACGTACTGTGGCTTTAGCTCTGAATACAAGTCAGAGTGTTATCAGTCGACTTTGGACACGTTACCGAAGCACTGGTACCGTGGCTGAGCGCCATGGAGGACGGTATCGCTGCACCACACGGAGACAAGACCGATACATTCAAATCTTAACTCAAAGAGCTCCAACAATAACCGCCATGATGTTAGCCGTGAGGCTTCATCACTCTTCAGGGAACTTAATTAGCGACCAAACAGTCAGAAACCGCTTGCGTGAAGTGAACCTTCATTCCCGAAGACCGCTACGGGTACCACCTATAGCAATACACAATCGTAGGATTCGATATCAATGGGCTCTTGAACACAGAAATTGGGCAGAAGAACACTGGCGTTTCGTGTGCTTTTCTGATGAGTCTCGTTTTGGTATGGGACCGGATACAAGACGAAGAAGGAAGAGGCAACCTCAACGCTCAAATTTATGCTGAGACGATTGTATCTGACGTCATCGTTCCTCTACAAGTGCAAATCGGTCCCTTATTTCAGTTAATGCATGATAATGCACGACCGCACACCGCAAGAGTTGTAAGACAGACTCTCGCCGCAGCTAACATCAATGTCCTGCTCTGGCCTGCTCAGTCGCCAGACTTGAACCCGATTGAGCATGCATGGGATATGCTACAGAGAAGAGCTCTGCCGAATATGGAGGGTATCCAGTCGCAAGAAGACCTTTTTTTGTTGTTGCAACGAACATGGGCGGCCATTCCACAGCGTGATTTGGATAAACTCATTTTGAGTATGCCAAACCGATGTTCTTGTGTTGTTAGTGTTCGCGGTAGAAACACGGATTATTAATTGTTTAAGTTACCCAATAAAATTTTAAAGAAAACTGTTATTTCAGTCTTTTTTTCGAACTTTAATGTTAGTGGTTCAAATGTCAAAAATCCCTTTATTAGGAAAATGGCAAATTTCTTTATTAATGCAAAGGTGACTTGGTTTATCGTTACTGTGACAAACGAAAACACTTTATTTGATGAATCCTTAAAGAAAATTTTAATTAATATCAATCAGGAGAAAAGTTATTGCAAAAATATATGTTGATCCCTAGACACTTTTGATGTGTGTATATGTTCAAAACTCAGTAATGGAATACGATATTCTCCGAAAGCAGCCGGATCGCTACATAGGTACTGTTAGACTCCTATTAGATTTGGATGTAGTCACAATGACTGGAACTAAGGAACTTCACTTTGTCTTATCATGTTCATGGCCGCCTCATATACATTTAGACTCAGGAAATCTCTAATTTAATTTCAAGATAGAAGTGTTCCAATTTTGAAACGAGTCTTGTTACATCACTATGTAAAAGCATGTAATCAAATTTATGTTTTAAAATAGTAGTCTGTGTGTAACCTATTCGACTGTATATAGTAATAATATTCACATTTTATTGTAATTCTTGTGACCCGACACGGCTGGACACTATTGGCCAAAATACAGGTTCTAACCTACTTTGGTGGATAGCGTCCGCAATGTTACAAAAATACATGTAGGTAACGGTACTTATTCATATTTGTAAGTGAATGTATTTGCTATATGACTGGAATAATAAAGGATATGTTATCCTTTATTATTCCAGTCATATCATCAATAATGGTGTTTCTTAAGATTTATTAGTTTGCAACTTTATTCACGTAGATTTTCACATATTTACCCGGTATAGAAATTAGCCTATGTGTAAGTTATTCCAAGTTGTAATATATATTATGTGTGCCAAAGGTGTAAAATTCTTGAGCTATTTTTGCGTGATTTAAACATAAACTTTCAAACATTTTATATATTAAAACATTTTAGATATACATCTAAAATTAAACTAAAATATGACATCCAGAAATTCGTGCGCATCGCTGTCCACTGGTAATGTGCCCAAAAGACTGGCGGCATTGCCACGTTGTATGGCAATGCTTAACCTCTGTCCAAGGTAAAAGCCAGCCTTTGAATCACGCGAAGTGTCAACCAAGCGTCTGGATAGATCTTTAAATAATCTGTGAGCACTCGGACCCCACGACCCCTAGGTACGAATGCGCACGAATTTTTGGATTCCATATTTTAGTTTATTTTTTAGTTTAGGGTTTTTATTTAAGTCTATAAAGTGTTAAAAATTTAATGTTAAAAACCATTAGAGTTTGATTAATTGTCACTTTTTGGTAATAAAGTTGTTTTTAACCGACTTCAAAAAAGGAGGTTTACAATTCGTCTTGAACTTTTTTTTTTTATGTATGTTACCTCATAACTCGGTGATGGCTGGACCGATTTGGAAAATTCTTTTTTTGTTAGAAAGGGTATACTTTCTAGTTGGTCACATTGTCGTCACGTTTGGATCTGATGATGGGATCATGGAGAAATCGAGGGAACTCTTCAAATATTATAGGCACACCTATAGCGTTCTGGGTATTTCTTTGATGGCGCTGCGTCTAGCCAAACGTTGAAACAATCGCTCTGTTATTAAATATCAGTTAAAAATACTATTTGTTCTTTTAAGGGAATAAAAATAATTGAACTAATAAAGCATCACCTAATACTTAAGTGACAGTGTTATCCACGTATTTCATACATAAACTGTGAAGTTAATACATATTATACTTTGAACAATAAACTGTGCTTTAAGATAACAAACACGACTATAAAATCAACAATAACAATGAAAATAAACTAAAGACTGCAAAATGTGTAATATTCTGTGACTTAATTCAACGAAAAAGGTGAGGAAAAAAATAGCAACAAAGATAAATTGAAAAAGTGACTCACACAGTGATTTGAATTTAAACTGTCACGCTGACCTGCCTATTCAAAGAAAAAACATCTGCTGCAATAGGTCGACAAATTTGACAAGCCTAAGTAATGTGCAGTTGGCGTAATAGCTAACGCTCCAACTTTTGCAGTTTAACTAGCCTCACACGAGTGGCCGCGGGTTCAAACCTCAGTGACTGCATCACTTTTCGTAAGTTACAAAATTGATATTTGGAATTTATAAAGAAAGTACAAAAAATTATTGCAAGATGGCAGCACTAGTAACATGTCATAAATGCAAAAAATTAGTAAACATAAAAAATACTGCTTTGTGTTCTGCCTGTGATAACCGGTATGAATTGGATTGCGATGGTTATCCAGAACATACGTATTGCCTCAAAGACGCGGAATCAAGAAAAAAGTGGAGTTGTAAGGTATGCATTAGAAGCAAAAAATACGCTAATACCGACTGTACACCCAATATTACCGTGAGGAAAAAAGTAACATCGATGAAAACACCCTCACCAACGGAACAACCACAAAGCACTAAGGATATATTACGTGATGATTCGTTTAAACCTCAATCTACGGTTCAAAATACTGCAGATTTACTTGATTCCCACATATTGACTGAGTGCGAAACATCTATGGAATCGCATAGTACTCCCAACAAATTGTCAATGAGTGTTGACGGTACTGTGTCTGTCTTAGTATCAGCCTCAGAAATGAAGGAGATAATTGCACAGCTCACACTAAAACTCGAAATTACCGAAAATGAACTAGGAAATATACTGTTGGAAAACACCGATCTACACAAGCAAATAAACAAGTTAACTGCAGAAAACAAAACATTAAAATCGTTATGCCAGTCACCCTCCATATTTTCAAGTCCGGGTCCAAATACTAAGAAAAAGAGGCCAGCTCTGTCAACTCCACTTAACAACATACTTTCAGCACCATCCTCTTTACCATCATCATCCAGAAAGTTGAAATCCAAACCCAATGACAACGCAAATGTATCATCCCTGGAGCAAGAAATCGTAACCTTACAGCAGCAATTAAAGGTTGCACAGCAAGAGATTTCAGCTCTCCATGAACGCATTGCAATCATAATGCAAAGTAGTTACAATGTCTGTGAACCTGCCGTACGTCAAGAACTGAAGCGAGACACGGTGACCACCGCCAGTGCTCAGACATGTGTTGCCACAGATGGGAATAATATACCCGAAAGGAAGATATTTATCTTTGGTACTCAGCGTTGCGTCAGACTAGCAGCAGCCATCTCACATTCAAGGACTAATACGCAGTACGAAAAATACAGACTCGTTGCTGAAACAAAGCCAAATGCGCCTAGCAACGAAATTATAGCAAACTGCAGAAATACTAAATTGACCACTGAAGACAAACTTGTGATATGCATAGGTGAAAATGACAACAACCCTAACCTGTTGTTGTCTCAATTGCAAATAGTATTAAATACATTTATAAATTATTGTGTTAAATGTCGTCAATAACATGTACCTCAATGTCCGTAAGTTAAACTACTCTATAAAAAATGTTTGTAATAGTTATAAAAAATGTCACTTCGTAAATCAAACATCCACAAATCTATCCGATGTTTGTAAGTCGATAAATTATGTTATAGATTGTTGTGATTATAGCGATAAGTATTTAAATCCGAGCGAAATACGAAAAATAATAGCGTGTAACAAATCAAGTTCCAAACTAAACGTTCCTACAGATAAACCCAAAAAAGGGACAATCCCTTACTACTTTGGTCGTATTGAGTGTACAACGCCCCACGAACGTAGTTCCTCTTTACAACACAACTCAAAAGGTCAAATAGGGACTATACCTTATTACTTTCCTGTGTTAAACAAGCGTGACTCTTTTTTCGTATCTCAAACTAATTAAACACACCAGTTTAGAATACTCCATCAAAATATAGCGAGTTTATTATCTAAACAAGAACAACTACAAATTACTATTCAGGAGTTAAAAGAGGCAAATAATGATCCAGATGTTATATGTCTATCTGAAACCTTTGTTAAAAAAGGTTATGAAAATTATGTGAAAATCTGCAACTATAAGTTGGCTACCAGCTACTGTAGAGAAAAGCAAAGAGGTGGCACATGCATATTAGTGAAAATGGGTTTACCTTACAAAGAGCTATCATTTGTGAAAAACTACGCAACTCAAAACACGTTTAAAGCTTGTGGCATAGAAATAATAAATAATAAATTAATAGTAATGTGTGTTTATAGAACACCACAATCAGATCCAAATCTGTTTTTGGCAAAATTACATAATTTTTTGCACGATTTGTCAAATAAATATAAGTCAAAAATAAATATAGTTGTGGCCGGTGATTTAAACATAAATACTCTTAAAAAAGGTAACATCACAAATGGATTGCAAGATTTATCTAACAATCATAATTTAAAAATCCACATCACGGTACCAACTCGCAAATTGACTTGTATTGACCATATTTTAAGCAACATTGCCAATGCAACTGCTACTGTACTGCCCCTGTATCTGTCTGATCACGACACAGCACAAATGTTAAGCTTTCCAATCAAAAATAAACCACAGAAATCAACAATATATATTTATAAAAGAGACTATAACGTAGACAACATCCGAAAATTTAAAGAATGTCTGAAAAATCTTTCTTGGTCCGATATTTATCTCGAAACTGACACTAACTGTGCGTTCAATGATTTTCATGAGCTGTTGTGTCTGTTGTATGGTCTCTGTTTTCCTAAAGTTAGTGTTAAAATCAATAGTAATAAGGAAAACAAACAAAAGTGGATAAGTAAAGGTTTGAGACAAAGTTGTAAAACTAAACGGAAGCTACGTTATGGATATTATAAAAATAAAAATGTAATTAAAAAAACTAAATATAAAACCTACCTGGAGTAGGTTTTATATTTAGTTTTTTTAATAACATGCTTGTGCCTCAATTTGTATTTAACACCCTTGTATACCATGTTTTACGCAAATAAATATTCTATTCTATTCTATTCTATAGTACCTTGTGCAGTTGCTCTCGAAAAGCACCATTTGAGGAAGTGGAACTGATGATGAAGACCCCAGATGGACACCGAAACTACTCAATAATAAGTATTTCGTTGATTGCGATTAGATTACTTGAATATGGATGTTAAGCACTTTATTTTCGTCACAATGCAAATGGTAAAGTAGAGCTAATGGTGATGTACCAGGAGAACTCCTCAAAAATTAACGGCTCTGCACCGAGAAAAGCAATATTTTGTAAAAGGTGATAAGTAGTTGACATTTTGGCTTTTGTAACTAAATAAATTACAAACCGACCCACTAAAAAGCGTGAAAAAAAAAACTTTTTAGCTAAAATTAGAACCGACTTCCATATAAAAACACTACAAAGGCAAAAATAACTTTAATTTCGGAAGGCGGTGTCAAAAATGAAAATATATACAAAACTAAAGACACTGCCTTCCGAAATTAAAGTTATTTTTGCCTTTGTAGTGTTTTTATATGGAAGTCGGTTCTATTTTTTGCTAAAAAGTTTTTTTTTTGAGATTAATATGAATGCATTTTTTTACAGAAGTTTTTGACTAACATATTACACTACAATATTACTAAAACATGATATTTGGCGCAAATATAGACTCATGTTCTTAACCTTTTCCCAACTACATATGTTGCGGCCATCTTCCAATCTAACGGGATCCAGCTGAGTATTAGTGTTCAACTAGTAAGGTTATAAAATGCTAGCTGCGCAGCATATAAAAACAGTAAAAGATGGACTGCCTACCCCGCCCGATCACTATGTTTGGCAAGCCAATCCCTTGGGAGAAGCGAGCCAAATACTTAGGTGTGATCCTCGACCAGTTCCTTAACTTCAGTGAGCACATAAAGTCGGTTCGCTCGCGAGCCGCTTTCGCTCTCGGTAGGCTCCATGCTTTGCTGAATAAACACAGTAAGCTCTCCCTTAGATGTAAAATCCGAATCTACACGACATGCATACGTCCTATCATGACGTATGCATGTCCGGTGTTTGCTCATGCCAGTCCCAATCAGATCCATAGGATGCAAGTCATTCAGAACCGTTTTCTCCGAAAGGCCACGGGCGCGCCCTGGTTCTGTAGGAATGAGGATCTCCACGTAGACCTCAAACTCCCGACCATAAAGCAAGTGTTGAAACGCATGTCAGTGCGTTACTTCACCTCTGCTGATACCCACACTAACCCCCTGATCGTATCGGCCGCCCGATACAGACCCTCCAAGATTTCTCGGGTTCGTCGCCCGCGTAACGTCCTAGACGAACCCGACGACCCCACCACCATCCGACAAGAGAGCAGTAGGGAAACCAGCACTCTCAGAAAATACAGATACAAAACGCGTTCCGTATTCCGGCCTCGCCGACGAGGCCCATCGCGACGTCCGCGTACTTGTAATGGAAATCCTCCCCGACCTTTGCCAAATGAGCCAGCCTGCGATGCTGAGCCAGTAGCAATAAATACTCCCGTAAATAATATGGTCACCACAGGACAGACCGGTTAAGTAGACTCACAGCCTTAGTGTGCTGATCTACGAGTGGCCCTTCATAAAAAAAAAAAACTGCCTTTATATGGACTGCCTTTATATATCTTCACATTAATATAATTGTACAGTGTTATTACAATCTTAATAAGGAATAACAGTTTAGAATTCTGACGTCCTATTTAGATTACAGAGTAATCTGTGTTAAGGACCGTCAGCCTATTTCTACAATGAGAGAGAAAAGAAAGAAGATTGCAAAATACGTAGGTGCTGCTAAGAAAATAAATACAAACTAAACAATCTTAAAAATAAAAATAATGAGCAATTACAATCTAAAACTAAAATTAAACTGAAAAATAAAGAAATATATATAATACTATATACTAATACTCAAGCATGATTTTTGTACTTACACGCGTGTGTATGCGGGAGTGTGAGATGATTAAGGCCTTCGCCCAGCATCGAAACAAAAATGGATAAGTTCATATAAAAATAGGTAAATGAACACAAATTATGGTATGTGTTGAGCCCGCGGGATGTTAAATAAAATGGACTGTATATAAAATTTGTAGGCGCGGTTTATTGCCTTCCCTTTTACAAAAAGTAAGAGCTTCGTGGACAAACAGAAAAATAAATTAAATTAACGATAAAATGACCGTAGTCGGTGGAGTCCGAGAGCGCGAATGTCGGTCCAAGCCTCTCTCGCTCCGTCGCCCCCTCGCCGCACACGTCCCCGCCGTCGCTCGCCGCCGATGACTCAGGCGCAGGTAAGTGCGCTGCTCACGCGTTGGCCGCGTGTATGTTGGGTTTGATTCCCAACATGTTCCCCGGGTTGAAGGAACTTCAAAATTCTGGAAGGGGACAAATATTATTAAAGGCCCTCCTGATAGTGCCCCTCTTCGTCTTGATCTCTGCGACTCTGGATATACCGTCGCTACCAGGATACACCTTGGTTACTCGTCCTAGGCTCCAAAGTGAAGGAGGAAGAGCTCTGTCCTTTATTAAGACCAGAGAGCCGAGCTTCAGCTCTGACCTTGAGGAGTGCCACTTCACCTTCTGTTGAAATAGAGCTACATACTCCAGAGAGAAACGGTCCCAGAAATGTCGACGTATGAGCTCTATTCGCTTGAAACGCTCCAAACTGTTGATCTTCTCAATGTTTACATCAGTACCCCGCGAATGAGGTAGAGCATTAAGTGGTCGTCCAATTAAAAAGTGAGAAGGTGTAAGAGCGGAGAACTCAAGAGGATTTGAGGAAAGAGGAGTAAGAGGACGGGAGTTTAAAACAGCTTCTATTTGAGCGAGGCAAGTAGCCATTTCCTCGTAAGTTAAATGAGTGGTATGTAACAACCTTTTTAAATGGTGTTTTATGGAACGAACAGCTGCCTCTGCTAAGCCGTTGAAATGGGGACTGTATGCAGGAATGAATTTAAATTCAATTCCTTCAAGAGCTAACTGACCTTCAAGGTCTGATCTTGCTAGAACCTTTGATAGTTCGTTAGATGTTCCGACAAAGTTTGTGCCATTATCAGACGTGATACTTTGAGGTTTTCCACGACGTGACACAAAACGATTAAGAGCGGCTATATAAGCTTCACTAGATAGAGCCGTAACGAGCTCGATATGACAGGCTTTAGTGGCATTTACGACAAAGATTGCCAAAAAAGACTTTATTAGTTTGCAACCTCTGCCCTTCCTGTCCGCTATCATCACTGGTCCTGCGTAATCAACGCTGCAATGTAAAAATGGATACTGTAATTCAGTGCGCGATGACGGTAATTGCCCCGTGATGGATTGAGCACATTGTGCCTTGTATCTGCAACACCGAACACATTTTGAGACAATGTTTTTAGAAAGGTTTCTGCCACCTAAAGGCCAATATGTTTGTCTAACGTTTGCTAATAAAAGTTGGGGACCAGCAGGTAAATGTTTTAAATGAAAATATTCAAAAGTGATTTTAGTTAAATGGTGTTTGCTACACAGTAGGATAGGATGCTTAGTATCAAAACTATATGGAGAATTATCTAACCTACCACCCACTCGTATAAGGTTGTTTTGATCTAAATAAGGAGACAAAGAAATTAGTCTATTATTTTTAGATAAAGGTTTCTTTGCTTTAAGAATAGCATATTCATCAGGAAACATTTCCAACTGAGCTTTATGTAATAATAAATTTAAAGAATTTTTAAGTTCATCGACCGAAAAATGACCGTTTCGTTTGTTGGATTTGTTTCTAAAATTATAAATAAATCTTTGTAAATATGCTATTGTTTTCTGTAAATAAATAAAGTTTGATGTATTATTAATTAAACTACAAATAGGATCTACATTAGTATTAGAAGAGACAACAGAACATGAAATCAATTCTGGTAGATCGTGTTTCTCCTTGTGATTGGGCATTTGTGGCCATTTAAGTTCATTTTCTAATAGAAAAGTGGGACCAGACCACCACAACGATAAATTGCTGATGGAATCGGCCTTCAGCCCGCGGGAAACAAGATCCGCCGGATTGTCTTTCGACGGTACGTAGCTCCACAAGTGACCCTCTGTGCTCTCTTGAATTTCGTGAACACGGTTGCGAACGAAATTTTTAAGTTGCAGTGGTGATTTAGTTAGCCACCCTAGAACTATGGTAGAGTCACACCAAAATCTGCATTTGCTAACTTTAAGAGTTAAAGAGGCTAATACCTTAGCGCACAACCTTGCAGCCAACAAGGCACCGCAAAGCTCCAGACGAGGTATCGTCATGGGCTTTATCGGCACTACTTTGCTTTTGGATGTTACAAGGTTTACCTTTACTAACCCTGAACGCTGCACGGAACGAATGTACAAACAAGCGCCGTACGCGAGCTCTGAAGCGTCTGAAAACACGTGAATTTCGTAATGTTCACAATCATAACTGAGAACCCAACGAGGAATTTTCAGTTGATTTAAAAAAGGTAAAGTGTCAGCAAATGAAAACCATGCACTCTTTATGTCCTGTGAGATTTCATCATCCCAATCATATTTATTAATCCACAGCTTTTGCATTAGGATCTTGGCTTCTATCACGCATGGGGCTACAAGACCTAATGGGTCGAAGATCTGACTAATGACAGAAAGTATATATCGTTTTGTTATGCTTTTGACTGGCTGCTTTAAGTTAATTGAAAATGACAAAGTGTCTGAATCACAGATCCAGTTAAGACCTAAAGTTTTACACGTGCCATCTGTACTAGTGTCTGAAAGGTCTAACATTTGATTTGAATTATTAACTGAAGAAGGAGAGATATGATTTAAAATGATTTTACTATTAGATTTAAATTTTCTTAAATTAAATTTTGCAGATTTTAATGTAGAAATGACTCCCAAGCACAAGTCTATGGTTTTATTTATGGTTGTAGAGCCCCCCAAATAGTCATCTACATAAAAATCTCTCTGGATCGACTCTCTGACGTCATTATTCAGATTACAAGAGGCTAGACTCACTAAGCACTTAGTGGCTAAATAAGGTGCAGATGCCGTGCCATAAGTCACCGTGTTAAGTGTGTAGGTTTTAAGAGGTTCTTTGGGACTATAGCGAAAGATGATTTGTTGTAGAGTCCTTTGAGATGGATTCAGTTCAATGGCTCTATACATTTTCTCTACATCGCCAGTTACGACATATTTATGCTGGCGAAAACGTAGTAAGATGGAATAAAGATCTTCTTGTACAGTTGGTCCGATCATTTGAATGTCATTCAAAGACAAACCTGAACTAGTAGTGGCCGAAGCATCGAAGACTGTACGAAGTTTGGTTGTGGTGCTTGCCTCACGGATCACGCCATGGTGAGGTAAGAAGTAACTCACATTTTCATGACAACTATTATAAGACTCTCTATTTTCAGTCATATGACCTAAACGTTCATATTCATGCATGAACTCTAAGTACCTATTTTTGAAGACAGGGTCTCTATGAAATTTACGTTCTAATGATAAGAACCGACACTTCGCCTTTTTGTAGGAGTCGCCTAAGACTGAAGGATTTTTCTTCAGCGGCATGACAACGACGAAGCGCCCGTCGTCCCTACGAAACGTATTATTTTTGAAACTCTCTTCACATGCGTGTTCTTCAGGAGATAGGGAGTGCTTAGTTGCTACGGAGTCTAATTCCCAGAAACGAGTTAAGTCTGGATCGCCTTTCTCACTTAAAAAATTACAAAGAAGAGGAGAAGAGCGCGACTTATGTCGGGCAACATACCCTGACACCAGCCAACCCAGTTTTGTTTCATATAACTTGGGTTGATTTTTACCCAAGTCAATAGAATTATTACATATTACGGACCAAAATGCATCGGCTCCGAGTAAGATGTCTATTGCTGACGGTATATTGAATGAAGGGTCAGCTAGACTTATACCCAATGGAAGGGGAATATTGTCTATGTTTATAAATGAAGACGGTAAGACTTTGGTGACGTGAGGTAATATATGACAGTCCACAGAAAATCTATATTCCTCATCATAATTGGAAATAATAGTAAGGCTGCAAGATTGTGAACTATGCGAAGTATTATTATTTATACCTGTCACTGTGGTGCTCGCAGCACGTCGTGACAAACCCAGATAACCGCACAGGAATTCTGACACGATGTTGGCCGTGCTGCCATTATCGAGCAGTACCCGAGCTGTGTGCACGTCACCCTTGCTGTCCACCACCCTCACGAGCGCTGTGGAAAGCAAAACATTCGGAGGAGTAGTAAACTGTTTGACGTCAGTTGAGCTAGAAAAAGTATCTATATTGCTAACTGGTATAGATGGCTCAAGAGCAGTTTCTGCCTCATGCATATGAAGAAGCGTGCTGTGCTTTTTCTTGCAATATTTACAAGGAACAAGATGACATTTTGAATCAATGTGCCCTGGTCGTAAACAATTAAGACAGACTTTAGCATCTTTAGCCTTTTGTCTACGATCTTCAATGGATAGGGATCTAAATGATTCACAAGAAAATAAGAAGTGGTTCTGATTGCACATTGGACAAGTTAATGGTTTTTTAAAAGAATTGCTGTGTTTTTTATTTGTATTATATTGTAAATGTGTGTTTTGATTATATTTAGTAGATGTAGGTAGATTGTAATTATGTTTTTGTGTTTCTGATGTATGTTTATTATATGGTTTTATTTTACCTTTACTTTCTTGCAAAGTTTCCAATAAGTCTGCCCTGTTGCTAAGAAATGTA
The DNA here is from genome assembly GCA_943138885.2 of Tholera decimalis. NCBI lineage: Eukaryota > Metazoa > Arthropoda > Insecta > Lepidoptera > Noctuidae > Tholera > Tholera decimalis. The sequence goes on along the minus strand of OW964563.2, from coordinate 17,585,570 downwards.
ATTAAAATTTCTAAAGAAGGAGGATTATTCAAGGTGTTTCGATGTTCTTCCCATTCCCTATGTGTAACGCTATCTAATTTCTCTGCCATCATATGAATGATAAGCGTGTCCCAGCTTTGAGTGGGCTGATCCAAAGTAGACAACGCACGAAGGTTTTTATTTGTCACATCAATAAGATGGCGTATTGCTGAACAAGATTCATGTTTTATGTGTTCAACATTAAACAACGCATGAACGTGATTATTAACTAGCAACCTTTTGTTATCGTACCTACTGCATAACAAATTCCAAGCGGACTCATAATTCTCAGCCTTAAAATCTAAATTATCAATAACTAATAGTGCACTACCTTTAAGTGAAGCTCGAAGATAATGCAGCTTATTTATATTATCTATGTCTGACCTTAAATGTATTAAAGACAAATAAGTATCCCTAAATTCAAGCCAGTGTTGATAGTGACCATGAAAGGTAGGCAAATTAATCTTTGGCAATCTAACGCAATTAGATATAAAACCACTCGCCTGACGATCCTCGCAAACCGTCACGGCACCATCCTGAAGATTAGAAGACTGGTGAGGACGAGCACCGAGTAGACTCCGCGCCGCCGCCACCAGCTTATAATACTGATTCTCGAACTGCTCACGCTCCTCGCTTTCGTCGTCGGGATCCTCCGACATGATCTCGATATCGCACTGCAATTTGTCGAAATCATCGTATAAGCTACCGAATTTATTATATCTTGTTTCCAAGTCTAAAATCTGCAAACCACTAAGTTCTTTGCAACTTTCTAAAGTACTAATGTAATTAGTAAAAACCGTTAATTTGGATTTCATACAGCTGCGTCGTTTGACTAGTTTAGCGATCTTTTCGTCAGCCATCGCGATAAGTAATAACCGTTAGCAAAATGAAGTTTAAATAAAATGCAACAAGAAACGGGTTTTATAAGCAAAGCAAACAAAAAAATGTGCGGTGCGCTAATGACTCAGCGACGCGAACAAAAAATCAGCTGTGTCGCAGGTAACGGCCGGTCAGCTGTTACAGATAAGAATTTGCGTAAACAAGTTAATGACTTTAGCTATGTGATTGAAGAGATGATATTTTGCAAGCAGAAGTGGTAAAAGTACGGAAATATATGGCTTTGAAAATTAAGAAATCTACTGTATAAGTTAAATTGAAATTAAAGGAATACACTCGCTTAAATATTACTTTTTAAACACGTAAAATAGTTACGAAGAAAGGAAATAATTGGAACGAACTCACAGAATGTCTAAACCATCCACAGGATAAACGATGATCTGCAACTTTTCGTTCTTCTTTGTTCTCGAAGATGACTCGTCACTTTCGATGGGTACAAAGTCCGCCGTACGGTCAAGTCTTCGATTTTTCGAAACGTAGGTATACGGCTGCGATGCGAAGAAGTGTTCGTCAGGACCTTGATGACTCCTGCAGGAACTGTCGCTGCTGAAGACCGCAAATTGAAGGGCTTCGAAACCGAAGTCAAATGAAGATGCCCCCGAGTTCTTCTAATTCTTGTAATTAGGCCGGCGAGTTCCACGAAGGACCATGTTAAGCCATCCCTTTTACAAAAAATAAGAGCTTCGCGGACAAACAGAAAAAGATTTAAATTAACGATAAGATGACCGTAGTCGGTGGTGTCCGAGAGCGCGAGTGTCGGTCCAAGCCTCTCTCGCTCCGTCGCCCCCTCGCCGCGTCCCCGCCGTCGCTCGCCGCCGATGACTCAGGCGCAGGTAAGTGCGCTGCTCACGCGTTGGCCGCGTGTATGTTGGGTTTGATTCCCATTTGGTATTATGATAAATATATGGCTTGATAAATTGCGAGGCACTCTGTGAAAATTATCTAAAAGAGAAAGCAGATTTTGCAAAAGAATTAGGCTCAAATCAAAATGCCAAAGTGTTTACTTGCGAGATTATGAAGAAAGTATGCATTAATGATAATATGTTCTCGATTATTGATGTCGTTCTTATTGCCACGAATCTTAGGAATTTCTAAATCTAAATGGTAGTCTGACCAATAACGTTTGGTCTTATGCTTTTTTGCATGTCAGAAGTTTAAAACGGATTAAAAAAGGCCAAAAGCGTTACAATTAGGTACGGAGCCACTGCACCAAAACCAATAATCATGATTTTTGCTGTCGAAATCATGGTTATTGCTTGAGAGCTCCATTCATATTTTATTATTATTCGTTACATCGGTAATATTAATACTCACTCTGGGAATATTTTTTTTTATTTGCTCGACAAACGGACATACACATTGGCAACTTAATAATTAGCTTCAGTTTTCGGGTACAAAACCAGTAACCTCAATTTATTTTTCCAGCGGGTTCAAATAGGCATTTATTATGTCGTAATGCCATAGGGGATGAAAGTTTGAATAAAACTTTTAACAGTTTTGTTATCATAAATGTGTTTATCAGATATTGGTTTGGAAACAAAATTATTTTGATAGACATAATAATTTTGTTACTTGTCTCTCTGATTTGGTTCCAGAAATACTTAGAAATAAAAGATTATAGTAGTTTAGTAGTATTATAGTATAGTTTAGTAGTGTAGTATTATAGTAGTAGTAGTTTTTCATTCAAACTTCACATAATGTATCGGTTCGTTATCACAACAGACAAGTTGTCGAAGTGTACTTCAAGAAATAGGTCACAATGTTAACAGCGGGCAATATAGTCGCAAAGCAGTGTGTCAGCCAAGTTCACAAAATAAGAAAGTCACACGAACTGTGGGATTCTTAGATATGCATTTCAAATAGTCTCGATTCATCATCATCCTTAACCTTTACTCAACAGTGTTTGGGTCCACTTTCAGTGTAACAGGATTCAGCTGAGTACCGGTATTTAAAATGGAATGGCGGCATATCCGATCTTCATACATTAGTAACTCAGAAATAATACTCTTTGGCCAAGACTGGTATCTAACAATCCATCATATTATGTGGCTTCTGACAAACTGTACGGGCTTACTTACGAATGTTAAATATCACTACTAACTAAATTGCACTTTAGTAAAAGATTCAAGTTTGTAAGTATAAACTTGTCAAGCTTCATTATTGAGTAGCGAAGAAATGCGATATAAAATAACGGAAAAGAGAATTTGCATGGTTTGTGAATGTCAGGAGCTAAGTTTTCGTTATTTTTATAAGCTCAGCTATTGAAAAAAACTTGGCATTTTTTCACATTTTTGTTTTCTGCAAGAAGTGTTCTTACACAAAGTACTTATGTAACACTGCAGTGTTGGCCACCATGTAGCCTCGATGCATCATTTTGAACTAGTCTTTTTATCGTTAGACAGTTGACTAACGCGAAAAAGACAAGAACAAAGAACAAGTTTCTTAAGTTTCGAACAATCTTATTCACTGAGAGTCCCTTTCAAAATATCGTATGGCGTCTTGTTTTCATATTGCCGATGATTCTTTATTCTCTCGGTCAGTAAAGCAACTGTTTCTCTTATTTAGACCTTAGAAGGGGTAGATAGTAAATCAGTTATGTGAGAATATCAATCGCAACATAGATACCCTTTTTTCCTGAAAAAAATCTTCAAACGTCTCTTTCCACTCTGGATGGAGTGAAAGGGAGTGTCAGACTTCTGCTGACTAAAGACCCACCTTGTTTCTTCAATTGCTCTTGCGCTCCAGGCCCATGTTAAGTTGACTACTCATGGAGGCGTGGAATTTGCTGCTTACCGGACGGTGAGCTATTGCAACATGTGTGATACAAAAGAACACTCGTCAGATAAGAAATCCTATGCTATTACTTATTATTGCTTTGATAGCATAAGATTTCTTAACTAACGCGTTTATTTAAATAATTTGAATTCAAAAGAAGCTAAGGTAAATTAAGTACAAACTGAAAATCAAAATAAAACTTTTAATAGCATAACGTATAATAAAATATGATAAATATACAGTAATCAGAATGTTAAAACATTAAAGCACGTGAACGTGTTCACTTGCCGATTGCCGAGGACTTAAACTCAAGGCCTTTGCAACACGACAGGTATTCCAGTAATCTAGACAAACGGTTATCGAAATTCGGCTATTTTCCCTCCTAGCTGTTGGTTCCGTGGATCGTAGAAAAAAGCAATATGCTATTACATCCGCAGAAATTAGAAAATATCTTGAGGAAAGGTAATATGATCATGAATTCATTTACTATGAAGAGTGGGGAAGAAAAAAGGAAGGTAGAAAGAAAAGATAAGACTATTAATATGAGGACTAATAGAGAAGTATGTAAGAGATAGAAGATTATGTTACGCTGAAATCCCTATATGTTTTAATTTATTTATTTATTAAATACAAAATTAACTAAATTCATTTCTATTCGAATGCACTGAGTCCGCCTCTTATTCAGCTTTCTTATCACAGGTTTGCTGGATGTTTTTTTCTTGACAATCTTTTGTCGGTACTTTTTCTTCTATTTACTAAGTGTAATGTGAGTACTAAAAGAAAAAGTGGAAGACATACAACGAAGCTATCGTAAATATAACAAAGAAATAAAAAAAAACGTACTTTAGCAGATAAAGGAAACAAAAAAAGAATTAATTAATATGGTGATGAATCACAAAACATGATATACAAGATATATACAGAACTAAGGGAAAGAAACAGGGGACGAAAAATACCCCCATGGTAGTTTAAATCTCGTCTACTCTATTAAAAACTGATATTCTGAAGATGTGTAAGGTTTATAACTGGATAAAAATACTGCTGGACCGCCTACGGTAAAGTTTACGTCAAAAAACAGGACGACTCGCCAACTTGCCTAATCAGATCTGAATCCCAAATACAATCTTTAATGCAGGAGACATGACTATAATCAAAATGTTCGTTCAACAATCTACAATGTTTAATCGTATTAAATTTTTACACGAAGGATATTATTGTAATAGTTTTTATACTTTTAGATACTCCACTAAAAGTTGTATATTTTTTAAATAATATTATCATAACTGTTTTAACCCTCTTAAACACACATACCCACTCACCCAAAATAAACATTCAAAACCATTCTACAAAACGATTTCGCATATACATCTTTTCTTATATACACTCTACCTTATTATAGCGTAATCTGTCAGGTGTTGAAACACAGTCTATCAAATTACCTATGGATAGTACAAACATGATTTTACAAGAAATAGATGATTTAGCTATAGCACAATATAATGAATTTTGATTTGAAGATTTTTACAAACGATTTAATGCCCGGAGTTCAGACTTTAAGTTCCTTCATGACACACATACTAGAGATTTGAGATCATCGGTAAAGGACATCAACCACTCAGTATGGCGTTTGGGCCAGAACATGAACATAAAAATATTGCACTATTTTTGATTTTATTGAGTGGCTTACAGTACAAAGAAAACATATAGATAAGAAGTTTTATATCAAATTGATTAATATAAAAAAATCGGTTATTTGTAAAACTCCCTATACCTACAACCTAGGAGTCTTTAAGTCAAGAGTGAATAGGTTACTTTTAGGTAAGCATGCTCTTTCTTCGACCACATCATCACTTACCATCAGGTGAGCTAATCATCAGAATCCATTTTGAATAGCACAAGTCGTTAAAAATAGCCAAAGTCGAAATAATATTCACAATACGATATGAAAAAGAGCGCAAACGCAAAGCGAATAACGATCGAATGGAATGACATTGATAATCGTCACTAGTCGTGGGTGTTTTGACAACAAACCGTTTTCAAAGCCCTTTTTACGTTCTGCGACGGTTAAACCGTTTTAAGTTTGTGGGTCCAATCAATCTTCGTTGCACAAACCAGTTTTCGAATTACTTGATGCGATTTTGTATTTTACAATTATGAAAATACAGTTGAGAACTCATTGATTAAACGATCACACTTGTCGCGACGTCGTTCCGTTTCGTTTCGCACAAACAGTTATTTCCATGAAAAGTGAACTATACAGACGATGTAATTCCTGGAATTGGAATCAGTGAGCTTGAGTGTTTGTTTACATTTTTTTGGTCAGTTATAATCTTGCACTCGCAAACTGAGACCTCATTATTTGTTTTGTTTTTTTACAAATTGATCTGCTTATGAGTGAATTGTAAATATTCAAGTGTACACATAATATTTAATAAACTAATTATATTATATATAATAATTTACAACCCATCGCAACGTCTGTACCGCGAAAATACACCAGAGATTTTGCTCGCATTTCGATAAAGACAGTAAATATAAAAAAGCTAAATGCCATTTATGCCACGAATAATTAAGCTAAACATCATAATGTTGTCCGATAAAACGTTTTATTCAGTAAACCGTTTCATACATTTGCAACTTGAATCGTTTGTACTTTGTACATTGCAAGAAACTTTGTTGCAACGACAAACGTTTTCTGCAACCGTTTTCGGCGTCGGAAAAACGGTGGCGTTTTGTTCATTCACGCACCCCGCACGCTGTACCGCAACTGTCACCATACACAAACAAAATAATCAACAAAAATATTTTTAATTCGTTTTTAATATTATTTATTTTGACACTCCCAATTAGAGATCAATGTTCATTAAATATTAAAACTAAATTATCTATGAATTCCTTTTTTCCCAATACGTCTGTTTGCGGTATGGCCCATTTTGGTTGATGTCTTTTGACACTTTCAATGACTGCACATTCCACAAAATGTTGTGATTCATCGTATACGGTGCAGGCTACTGTGGAATGCATTGCCGTTGTCAGTTAGACAAGCACAGTCACTTGCAACTTTTAAAAGATCTGTTGTCAAACATTTTTATACACTCCTATGATTATACTTTGTATATCTCTCCTTTTGATATATTTATATACATATACAAAACACATATATTTATATATACTTATTTATATATTGTATTGTTTTATATATATATATATATATATACTTATATTAACTACTTTAGTTACTTTTTGTGTATGTCATATACTTGAAGTAGGTACACTGACTTTCCCCTCCCCTCTTTGTTTTATGTTCCTAAAGTTCATTCAAAAGGTTGTCTGGAAGATATCGCTATCAGCGATAATACCGACATTTTAACCATATTTTGCAGTATTGTAAATCAAGTGTGTGTTTAATTATTGGTGTACAATAAAGAGAACTATATCTATCTTATCTAGTTTCTGATCACAATCTCCAGGCTGGGAAACAAGCTGCCAAAATTACTATCAGTCTTTCAGAGTTCTTACGTCTAAAATAATTATAAATACACCTTGCCTTTCTACATCGTTTTTTCGATCCCAGTCTCACTCGTTCCGGCAGATAAAATAAGCATAGTTGCATTGAACGTAAACTCTTTAGAAGGTTTTACGCGTTCCCACCTATCGTTTGCACAACGATTGAATACTAAATGACCGCCACCAAAATATGGTATCGCCGTAAAATATATGTTTACCCTTTCCAAGTAAAACGTTTTGATAAAGTTGCTCTCGCAACGTTCATCTCTTAGTATGAAATGTTTTTTTTGTATTACTTACTAAGCTCAAAACATATACATATATATCATTCCGAAGGCTCGTGTTGCTTTTATTATGATTAGAGTATGATTTATTTTTTTATTCCCTTTAGTGGTTTTTGCTGAAATCAAGATATTTGCGAAGATATTTTTAAAAGATATGAGTTCGGAGATTCCGCTAAAATATTTTGTGATATTGACCTATGTTTTTTTTCTTCCTCACTTTTTGCTACTTTATTAGGGATCGTCTCTTCTAATAGTAGCACTAATAACATCTTTCATTTTGAGCGAGAGCGAGCATGGCTTTCAATGTCAAACCACCGCAAGTTTTTAAAAATGGTTTACTTATGAGTTCACCTCCCTCATTTCTTATGCATATTCAATATTTTATATCAGAATAATCAGTGCATTTCAATCTTGGAGATAGTCTTGTACGTTGTTATTCCCGTAATAACAGTGGTATAAACCACAAAGTTAGGTCATAGCACACTTATCAACCAAAAAAAAGATCGTCACCGTATCGGCTTCCACCTCGCCGTCAAACAGGCGTCAGCCTAAATTAAGATATAAATACAACACAATATTAACTACTACATACTCACATAACATAACCTATTAACACACATAAAATTTATATTGTTAAATTGTTAGTTCGAAGTATCAAATTGTGTACTAAATTGTTTACCGTAATTACCTTAAATTGCGGAGGACTGGAGTAATAACTACCTAATACAGGCATTACGTACTTAAAATGAAGCACCAACCTTCAATAAATGTTTGAGGTTCTGTATTCGATCAGTATGTATGTACATATAATATGTATGTATGTTTGTATATCCGCGAAATACGGTTTAAGTGGGTAAAAAATCTGTTGTCTTTAAAGTCGGTTTACTGACGATAGTTGAACGTGACAACGTCATAAGAAAATACTGATGGAATGGTTGCATTTTTCAAAAGAAAATTTTAATTTTACATCACTATTACTGCACTTCTCATGACAATGGAAGAATCCCTACACAGTGACGTCATCTCTTACCGTTTTATGATAGCCTAGTACTTGACTCGTTGATTCATACATAAATGTCAACTTGTAGATCCAATTTGATTTGCTTTGGAACGCCTCAGAGCGATGGAACGCCTCAGAGCGAGGTCACGCCGCATGAGTCATGTATTTTCGTGCGTGTAGCCAGCTTCATCTAATTATAAGACGTTGTCACGTCAAAAAAAACGTGTACAACAAACCCTCTTTTTGAAAAAGTAAGTGCGAACGGTGTGTAGTTATCTCAAGTAACACAAACAATGATACACTAAACTAACTTTTTTTTACAAAAATTTGAACCGACTTCAAAACTTACAAAAAAGACTTGCACTACAAAGAGAGAAATTACCTTAAATATTGTTTTATTGCATGTCTAATTCCTTTGTAGTGTTTTGATATGGAAGTCGGTTTTATTTTTTGCAAAAAAGTTTTTTTTCACGCTTTTTAGTGGGTCGGTTTGTAATTTATCTAGTTACAACAGCCAAAATAAATAAATAAATTTGTTTGTAATTTATCTAGTTACAACAGCCAAATTAAATAAAAAAAAATATCAACTACTTATCACGAGTTTTCCTGGTAGTTCACCATCAGCTCTACTTCACCATATGCATTGTGTCGAGCATACAGTGCTTAACCTTTTCACCGCTACGGAATTGTATAGAAGTTCTGGATTTTCGAAAAAAATAAATTTACTGTAAAACAGTAAATTTATTTTTTTAACTTAGCTAAAATTAAGAACTAATGTCGTAGCGCTGGTGGCACGAAAATCCAGAACTTCTATACAAGTCCGTGGCGGTGAAAAGGTATCCATATGCAAGTAATCGAATCGCAATACACGTAATACTTACTTATTATTGAGTCGTTTCGGTAGTCATCAGTGGTCTTCATCATCAGTTCCACTTCCCCAAATGGTGTTTTTCGAAAGCATTTCGCATTTAGAAAGCTTTTCGAAAAATTTCTCCATGATTCCATCATCAGATCCTAACGTGATGACAATGGAACCAACTAGAAAGTATACCTTTAAATTGTTTATTAGTTAAAAAAGAATTTTCCAAATCGGTCCAGCCATCTTAGAGATATGAGGTAACATACATAAAAAAATGTTTAAGACGAACTGAGAACCTCCTCCTTTTTTGAAGTCGGTTTAAAAGAATACTGAATGGCTTTTTTAACAAGAGAACTAGCAATGTGGGTAGAATTCACATTACTAGCAATCTTGTTAACTGCTCCAACTAAGCTAAATATGCTTGTGTCTGGAGTGGGTTCACGTCAATAGTGTAATGGGTGAGGTTTGAACCCGCGTCCTCTCGATCACAAGTCTGACATTTTAGCCATTGGGCTATAGATGCCTAGTTGATACGGTGACGATCCCTTTCCGTGTTTATATAATGTATGCTTACCTGTCGAACAACAACTCTCGTAACATAACTCATCATTATGTAGCAACACAGTTTCTATTACCTATTTCTGTGAACATCGTTATTATCAGGAAGATCATACGTCCAAACCCGGTATTGGCAGGTACAAAGTAGTATGGAAATTTAAATAAATTATTGAAAGGGACTGAAAGCGACCGGGGCAAAAGTAATTTCAATAAGCATACGTAGGGGTTGATGGGGACCTTTAATGTTTGGAGACAATACCATTTCCTTTAGTCTTATATCGCATTCCATTTAACCTCTACACATGAGGGCCTATTTATTCGCAATTGTATAACAGACTTGTACTGACTAAAATCCACGGTATTCCTTCAATAGCCCTTTACGTACCGGGGTCACGGTAATGGGATAAGTCCCACGACCCCGGCAGGCTTCGGCCCTCTACAGGGGGGGCCTCGTCATCTTGCTGACGCTCTTTGAGGCGCGCGTGGAACACAACGCGCCGTCGACCCGGGCATGGTCCATGGTCGGACAGCGAGTTGCCCTTTGCTCGCTGTCCGCATGCCCGCGCCTACGGTGGCCGGAGATCGTCGGCCGACGTCCGACGCCGTAGGCGTCTACCACTGCGGCTGGGCTGGAGGGAGGATGCTATCCTCTCCCTCACGCGGCCCGCCTCCTCCTTCGATAGCATGACTGCTTCGCAGAAGGAGGCGACCGCTTCCCACTCCGTCTCTCTCTCACTCTCTCTTCTCCAATGTTGGTATGGCTTAGAAATAGTTGTTCCGGGTTTGGGTGTTTGTAAATAGGTATGCACTCACTATACAAGAGTACTTCCTTGTGTGAGACAATGGTGCAAAATGTAGCAAATGCAAAGTTTATATTAAAATTTGATTTCATTATTCGTGTTGCTTGTTTACTTTTGGTGCTTCATACGACACTAAGCTTTAATCATATTACAACCAATTTGAATTTATGGCGTTTTTAAAAATGATCACTTAAAGATCAACTTAGAATACATTATAACATGAATGTGACATAACATTATGATTTGAAAACTAAAAGGTTGGTTTGGCTTGTGGAGGATGGAAGCCACTAGATCTAGAATTACTCAATAAAATACGGACTAGTCTTTACCATCATTTTCAACCGACGACAAAAAGAGGAGGTTATCAATTCGACGCGTATATTTTTTTTTTAATGTATGATCATCGATTACTCGAAGACGGCTGAACCAATTTGGAAAATTCTTTTTTTGATTGAAAGGGTATACTCCGAAATTGGTCCCATTTTCATAAACGTCAGGATCTGATAATGGGATCCTGGAGAAATCGAGGGAACTCTTCAAATATTATAGGCACACCTATGACGTTTTGGGTATTTATTATAGTAACTTATGCAGTTGCTCTCAAAAAGTACTATTTGAGGAAGTGGAACTGATGATGAAGGCCACAGATGGCCGCCGAAACTACTCAATAATAAGTATTGAGTGGATTGTGATTCGATTACTTGAATATGGATGATAATCACTTTATGTTCGTCACAATGCATATGGTGATGTAGAGCTGATGGTGAAGTACCAGGAGAACTCCTCAACAATTAACAGCCCATCATTGGGAAAAGCAATATTTTGTAAAAGGTTACATTTAGGCTCGTGTAACTAGGTAAATTAAAAATAGACCAACTAAAAAGAGTGAAATAAAAACTTTTTACCAAAAAATTAAACCGACTCCCAAAAAACACTGCAAAGTGAAAAATAACTTTAATTTCGGAAGTCGGTGCCAAAAACGAAAATACAAAACTAAAGACACCGATTACCGAAAATAAAGTTATTTTTCACTTTGCAGTGTTTTTTGGGAGTCGGTAATTTTTTGGTAAAAAGTTTTTATTACATAACATCTTTTTTTAATATGTTGACAAATAAGTATAAAAAGATTATTAAATAAAAAACATTTACAGCCAATTCTAAAATATTATAATAAGGTTGGTCGGTCCACAACATGGCTAATAAGCTAAACAAACCTTTTCTTAGAATGTCTTGAAGCGGAAGACATTTTCCAAGGACCAAACAGACAATCTCATAATTTTGTGGAGCGTTTGTGTCCGTATCACTAATAATATTCTGACTTTCTGACATAGATACCCGAAGTTATACCTAGTATTTAGTGTATTCTAAAGCATTTTAAATACGAAAAATGGGAGTCTTATTTAAGTTATAATAATCGCAAAAAAAGAACAACATCGTGAGGCAATGGGATTTTTCTATAACCGAATAATCCGAAAATAATTATGTGACATCCACTAACATGCACTGAGCCATGGATTGGTGGATTGCCACCCCTTCCCTATCATAGATAAACCTGAGTCCTAGTAGTAAGCACCTTATGCTTACGTCATGGGTAAAAGTAGGGACTAATTCATAATTTTGTCCACAATAACCTGCCTCGATGGTTCAGTAGCTGCAAATCTCTAGTGCTAAGCATAAAGTCTATATTTTAAGTCCCGTGTCGAACAAAGAGTTATCAATTTCTACACCTGGAATTCCTTAGTCCCTTAGCCCGGGGTTTTCATTCGTTGTGAAACATATTCCAGGTTCACTTCTACCACACTCATACAATTATATAAGCGTGGCATTATGTTATGTAATTTACCTACATGCAATAAACTTTACTCCACAGTTACCTACACAAATCTGTTGATTTATTCCCTCACTTACGAACCCATAACAATATCTCTAAAACTTGAAAGGCCTCCATGGCACGTGTAACGTACAGTCCTACGCCATCCATTAAGGAACGAGATGATTAGAGATTTCACATCCTACACTGCTCAGGAAAATAATATATTAAAAATTTTACTTTTTACATATTATAGGTATACAACGAGTAATTTAAAGGGTATATACATACCAAGTGCATGGCTTCTTTGGATGATATTAAACGATATGGCAAGGGTTTTGTAATCCTAAGTCTACGTGTGTAGAACTTATTACACATTCCAATACACTGATACCAGAGACCAATTTTTTCAAATTAAGAAGAACGAAAAGAATTATCGTGTTATTGGCAAGTGACGTGGAAAGTTATTGACCCTCATAGTGCTGTGACACGTTTGTTATGATTGGTATCCAAGAAATATATGAAACCAATAATTTTGTATCAATTCTTTGAGTCAGTTATTTTGTGCTGAAACTGTGCATAGAGACTCCATACCATATTATAAATACGAAATTTTGTGAAGACGGATCTTCTCTTTCACGTAGAAGCTAGTGACAGGATCTGAATGAAAATTTGGTATGTAGACAGCTGAAATCCTGAAATAACACATGGCCCACTTTTTACCCCTAAATTCCCACGGGATCGGGATTTAAGTACGCGGGATAACCCCTACATGAACAAAGTCGCGGGCAGAAACTATAGTTAAAGACATACATTAAAAATAACTTCAACCATAAATTTATTTTTACGTAATTACATACAAATCAACACACTCCTCTAAGCTCCGTTCGTACATTAGAAAGATTCTTATATATTAATTATAGATTAAGCTGTAATCAATAGTAATGCCACCAGAAAAGCAGGGAATAAAGGATCGGAATTTATTAGAAAAGAACAGCGGACGTATAAAAAAGTAAAGCGCGTTAAATCTATACTTCTATTCTAATATTATAAATTGTAAAGATTGGTTGTTTGTTTGTTTGAACACTTTAATCTCCAAAGTTCTGGGTGGATTAGGATGAAATTTGGTATGAAAGCAGCTTGAAGTTTGAGCCTGACTTCAAAAGGAGGAGGTTATGTTTTTATCGTGATAATAAGTTTATTCATTTTGTTTTATGTTAGTTCCATTGATATGTATACAGTTATAAAAATATGTATTTGTAATCCATATTTTTACGTTTCTTAATTTTGTGTAGGAGATTTAATTCCTTTTTAAGCCCTGACGCAAAAATAGGAGTGTTATAAGTTTGATGTGTCTGTACACAGATCTTTGTGTCTGTGTGTATGTCTGCTGTGGCATCGTAAGACCGATTATGACGCGGTTTTTTTGTTAGAAAGCTGACGTGATCGAGATGGTTCTTAGCTATAACTTATCAAGATCTGTTCAGGTATTTCATGGTTGTCGGGGGTTACCTAAAATTTTAATTTTAATTTTATATGCTAACTAAGTCGTTGCTTTTATTAAAATATCTTCGAAGCAATGTCATAATTGCTATAGTTTTCACAGGATCAGAAAAACGGCACTAATACCTCGAATCCCGATGGTACCTACAGATTTACCTATTATTTTAAAAGGATACAACTACTGGAGTTGCGGGAATATTCGAAAGAGATATCAAGGCCCCGGAACATAAGGGCACATGAAGGAACAGGGTGGGTTTTTAGTCAGTAGAAGTCTATCGATGATTTTCCCACCGAAAAAAAGGGTCAGACATTCAAACGTTCATAGATTTAAAGCTATGTTGTTAGGGTTCCATAGCCGAATGGTAAAAAACAGAACCCTTATAGATTCGTCATGTCTGTCTGTTTGTATGTCACAGTCATTTTATTTCGAAATTGTGTATTAAGACAACAATGTTGAAACTTTGTATATAGATATATTCTGCAAACCGCTTTCTGATTTTTATACAATATAATAAAAAAAACATTAAGGGGAGGCTCCCCATACATGGAACTGGAACTAAAAATATATTTTTTCATCAAACCTGTACGTGCGGGTGTCGGTGTTTATAGATAGATCTTTCAAAATGACAGTGACGACGATGGTTCCAAAAAACATTTTTTCTCAAAGTCAATCGTTAGAAAGATACACACTTCCAAAGTAGTAAAATGTGTCCCCTCTATCTTTTAAAATAATAAAGTGCAAAATAAAAAAAAATTATATGCCGTAGATTTTAATGGAAACTTTTAACTAAAATTGGTTTGAATGATATACAGTCAGTCATTTTTGACATATAGCACATTTTCAGAAACCGCAAATATATTTATTTATTTATGTATACATATGGCACTAATAAGGCGTATTATACAAAGAGAAATACGTCAATATATGCAGCGTTTCTAGATCTTTCTAGGGCGTTCGACCTAGTTAGGTACGACTTATTGTGGAGTAAGTTGCGCGAAGCGGGAGTGCCCGACGCCATTACAAATATGTTTCAGTATTGGTATGGCCACCAAACCAACCAAGTCAGATGGGCCCATGATTTGTCTGACGAGTACAGGTTGGAATGCGGGGTGAGACAGGGTGGATTGACCTCGCCAGCGCTTTTCAACCTGTATGTAAACCAGCTGATTGTCGGGCTTAGTAGCACACAGGTTGGCTGTTCTATTGACGGTCTCTATGTCAATAGCATCAGCTATGCGGACGATATGGTTCTGCTCAGTCCGTCAGTTAGTGCACTCAGAAGGTTGTTGGCCGTCTGCGAGGCGTATGCGGAGGAACATGGTCTTAGGTATAACGTTCAAAAAAGCAAACTACTTGTTTTTAGGGTAAACCAAAAAAAACCGGCACATGTACCCCCGGTTATGTTAAGTGGGATGGCCCTTGAACGTGTATCAGATTTTAAATACCTTGGGCACATTGTAACTGAGGATTTAAAAGATGATGCTGATATGGAAAGAGAACGGAGGGCGTTGGCTGTCCGATGCAATATGCTGGCCCGCAGGTTTGCGCGATGTACACCAGAGGTGAAATTAACGCTTTTTAAGGCTTTTTGCCAATCGGTGTACACGTGCACTCTGTGGGTTCGGTATACGCAAAGGGCATACAACGCCCTCAGAGTTCAGTATAATAACACCTTCAGGAGGTTGTTGGGGCTCCCACGTTACTGCAGCGCCTCAGGGATGTTTGCCGAAGCACGTGTGGATGGTTTCAACACCATTCTACGAAAACGGATGGCGTCCATGATGCGTAGAGTGCGTGGGAGCGCTAACAGCATGCTGAGGGTCATCAGTGATAAGCCGTGTTACGACATCATGGCTCACTGGGTGCATGTACACGTGCGTGTGCCCGGGGTGACAGGTGAGCGCGGTCGGTATAGGAAGTGATGTGTATTTTATTGTTACTAACATAGTATGTAAGTATCGTGTACCTACTAACAATATTTAAATGTATAGGCGTTTGTTATTAACATAGTTTATAAGTCATGTATAATACTAACAAAACTATGGATCTTGAGGTCTGAAATAAAATATTTTTATTTTTATTTTATTTATTTATAAGAGAAAAATAATTACAGAAAAAAAAACAGCACAAAGCAAAATAAGCAGCAGCTTATTTCATAAGAAATTTCTTCCAGCAGACCTGCGACAGGAGAGTTGCATAAGAGATGATGTAACATGTACAGTACCTATGTATAAATACTAATTACGTAAATTAAAACATACTTAGATAATAAAATACATATACAAGAAAGAATAGGTTACTTCTAGGCAAGCGTGCTCCATCTTCGACCACATTGTCACTTACCATCAGGTGAGATGGTGGTCAAACGCGAACCTATTATAAATAAAAAGTATATATACCTACCTATCTATACTATATAAAATTACGGGATGGTGGAGAGGTAGTGTTCTTTGACTTTGTTTTTTATAAATATTAATCTTATGAACTTTGTTATTCATACAAACACTGAAAAAGAAAGTTATTTGGCGTAGCTACTATGGATCCCATCATGGACGAGTCTGACTCGCACTTGGCCAATTTTTTTTCACGTGGCCTGTTATATTTTGCTTTATCTAGATCCGCAAGGAAACCAATACATACTAATACCACAAGAAAATAGGACTAAAATCATATTATATAAAGCTAAATTACCACTCACTCACTCACTGACTCACTCACTTACTCATTGACATAATTGTTCTCCCAGATGGTGGAAGTTTTCACAAGCACACGAGGTGTTTGCACCTCGCGCAACACGCAAATACTAGTTATTATACTATATAAAGCTAGATTACCACTCACTCACTGACTCACTCATTGACATAATTGTTCTCCCAGATGGTGGATGGGGAGGTGGGTATATTTTGACAGATTCGTAAACAAGTAACTCTCAAACCTACGAGAAAAGTGCCAATCAACAAGTTTACGGATTCGTATAGAGGAGGCTCGGTAAAATAATAACCATTTTTCAAAGTCGCCCCCCTTCTCACCCCCTTTAGGCGGATCTCGGAAATTAAGAGACTTGGAACATTTTTTTTTTCAGATTAATTAAGTGGGGCAGTGCTGTAGTCAAAATAACTGTTCAAACCCCCCCTACCCCCCCATCACCCCCCCCCCCGCATTTTAATTTTTACTACTGAAAAAACTGTTGATTCTTACTTTTAACTATAAACGGGCCTTCAAATTTTTCCCCTAAAATTGAAAAGGCTGTAACTTCATAACGGTTAGAGATAGCCATTAGGTGTTTGAACAAATATTATAGTAGGCGTCGAAACCTGTCCGGTGGTACGTAGGGCCTGAGTGGAATGAACCTGCGAGACCGAGTGGAGTGAAGGGGGGAGGTGGCGAGCGAAGCGAGCCGGCGACCTCCGTAGCGTAACGAAGGTTGAGTGGGTGAAGCGTGACTGTTAGGGTTATGTTTGACATTTTACTACATTTAGGGGTTTTAAAAGTCTCAGATTCCTCTATTTCTCTCTTCTCGCCATTTCAGATTCATTACTGAAAAAACCCTCTCAGTGAAAGCTTATACTTTTGTAAGACTGGTCATTTTAGCTCTTTTAGGAGTCACTGGAGTATCACTATCAGAATTACTCATCATTTTAAGCATTGATTTTCACTTAAAAAAATAGATACTTTAATTATTTAACCAAAACAACAGACATTTTTTATACAATTTCGTAGATACATCGATTGTGAAATCTGTGACAAAGAGAATGTAATATCTGTGATAATGTGACCTGTCACTGTCACATTAACATCTGACATCTAACAATTCGTTCAGTAATTATAAATCGTTTCCAGCATCTGTTTTAACATATACGTTCCGTTTTCGGTACGTTACGTTTTCGCTACGTTACGTTTTCGGTACGTTACGGTTTGCTGTTAGTTTGCCATTCACAGATATTTACCTATTCTCAAGTCCTGCCGCCCTCTACCGTAGGATTTTTCATTCAGTTACGTTTTCGGTACGTTACGTTTTCAGTACGTTACGTTTTCGGTACGTTACGTTTTCGGTACGTTACGTTTTCAGTACGTTACGTTTTCGGTACCTTACGTTTTCGGTACGTTACGGTTTCGATACGTTACGTTTTCGGTACGTTACGTTTTGCTACCTACCTAACCTAACCTAAACCTACCGAAAATGGAAAGAAGCGAAACCTACCGAAAACGAAACTAAACAAAACCAAACGAAACGAAACCTACCGAAAACGAAACGAAATCTCCCGAAAACGAACCGAAACCGAAACCTACCGAAAACGAAACGAAACGAAACGAAACGGAACCAACCGAAAACGAAACGAAACACCTACCGCTATGTTTTGGAACAAAATTTTGAGGAATTTGACTTCCACCAACCCACACTGGGTTTGCGTGGTGGATTATGGCCCTCTCATATAGATAACGCCTATGTCCCAGCAGTGGGAACGTCATAGACTTTTTATTTAAGAGTTTGTTATTAAAGAAATTTGAACGTCTTATGACATCCAATTGGCAGATTACAATTTTTAGTTTTTCTTCTTACTAGGTTAGGTCACATAATATGTAACTGATATTGTACCTCGTGATAAATTACTTTTATTTTTCTTTTCATTATAGAACCTCATTCAAATGCGTAAAAGTTGATGTAATGAGAGAGATTGACGGAGAGCGGTCAGTCTACGCCTGGAACATAAACAGTGAAGAAGTCTGCAAGTAAACATAGTCACACGGCTTCTTTCTAGCTAGATAGTTCCCAGAAATCTTTATAAATAAATAAAAAGGAATCGTTGAAATGTATGTACACGCATAACATCCGATTACCTGCACCAAATTGTATGACTTTTGTTGTTTACGCTGTACGCTTAGCGCGCCTTATCAGTGCAATGGATCGTCATTTTAATTAATGAAATTTGGAGTACTTCGCTATGGTGCAACTGTATGCTAGAGCTGATTACGACTCCCATGCTGCCCGGCGACTTTACGCCGAGCCGCAATAGTTGGAGTCGCTCCGTCTACTAGATCATGTGCAGTTGCAGACACCAACATATGAGCAGGGCAGAGATCGATCGGCCGTTATTTCGCCAGAGCTCGACGAAGAAATCATCGAGTACTTTGAACGGGATCTAACCTGGGATCTAGCACGGACCTAACTCTGTTAGACTTTTACTTGTGGTCTGAGCTCAAGCACCTGGTGTATCGTGAAGAACACTATAATATATATATAATATATATATATATAATATATATATATATATAATATAATAACTGCGATAGTGGACGCTTTCAATAACATAAGAATTAACAGAAACCTTTAATTAAATTGAAAGACAATCAATTAAAATAGCTCGATTGTGTTTTCGACGCAGTGGCTTGCAATTCAAATAATTACTCTGTTACCGGGAAGTATAGGTAAGTACCTACTCGTATTTTTGTAAATATTGAACATTTTAAATTATAGTAAATAAGTTGATTCAAATTTATGAAATACGCCTCAAATACTTTGTTAGGTCTCTAATTAAGAAAATTATTTTTCTTAGATACTAAACTTGTTTTTATTGAATTTCGAATTACTAAAAAGTATTTATGACGGTCCTAAGCCCGTTAAAGTATGAACGAAAAATTTGAATAACTTTTGGGTAAAGCTTATTATTATCAAGAATAAGTTATCAGCTGATTGAAAAGCACGCATGTCAACGGCCTCGCGGCCGTTCGGCGCCCGGCTCGCGCAGCTCGCCTCCCCAATGGGAGGATTACTATTGATTCGTGGTCACTTTCGAGTTTTGTTTTTCACAATGGTTAATCTAACATTTTTTGTTTCTAATATTTTATTTGTTTATAAAACGATTGTATTACCAAGACAAAGCCATTTCGCTGCGGGAAAATAACCATTAAAATGTAACGGCATATATTTAAAAAAAAAAAACAATATGAATAAAAAATTTGGTGGTACTTATGAAATTAGCCAAGAAGAAGAAAAATGAGCACTCGGACTACGATCTGAGAGTTTCCACACCAAACAACTCGAAAATCTACAAGTTTATTATATTTTCCCCGCTTGAGGTTTTCTGCAGCTGCAACGGCAACAGCGAAGTATGCAGATGTCATGGTGCAATTTTATTTCTAGAGGTATTTAGTTTAGTCTTTTTATTTAAGTGGGCCTATATCATGTAAATATCATGTAAATTTGTAAAATATTTTTTTGTTCTTTTGTAAGCTATATGAGTCAAAATAATATTTTTTCTTACTTTCATTGTTATATGGAGATGACAACAATAGATGTATAAGATGCATAATATTCATAAGAATACTTGCTTGCGCAAGTTTTATTTAATTTATAATTTTTCTACTGTCACATTTCGGAACGCACTTCTAATGGTATAATTATGTTGTTATCATCATATTTCCGAACGCATCTTACATATTAGAATACAGATTCTTATTTGACCGCAGTTTTTGAGCTAACCATATCTCCTTACCTCATATCCTATTACCATAAATCAGAGAGAGAAGAAATGCTCACCGCGCGCCAATCAGTGTGGCGCATTCGCCGCAACCAATCACGGCACATACGCTGTGATTTGGAAGAAAGAAAAGCGCCATATTGTGTCTTCGTTAGAACACCACCGCTAAGCTACAATCCCACGCCGCGACAAAAATAATGAAAACCGCTAATATATCTAGAAATCCAAAAACTATCAACTATCCGTGTTGGCCAACACACGTGTGACAAAATAAAGACCAAGTGGAGTGCTCAGCAACTAAGAGGAAGAGATTCAACACACGTGCAACATCTTCTTATGCGGTCCTTGCATCCACGCGCTTCATCCAGAGGATATCAAAGTAAGTCCTTCACCACCTTTCTTCCTACCCTGGTCAGCTCAATACTGTGTGTGGTCAATATTTCACTTCGCCTAAAATTACATTCCCGCATACGGTCCTTCGAATGCCGCAAATACCAAACCGCTAATCGCACCAATACTAAACAAGAGTAAATTGACGCCGTACGCTCCGCAAAAAACAGAAGTAAATTAATAATGATGGTAAGGCGACTGGACTAAATTCATGTTTAAGCTTTGCAGGCACTCGAGAATAAGGTACCTTCAATCTACATATCAGTGAGAAGACGACATTATAAAACTAGTAAAATGTAATAGAAAGTTATTACGTAAAGTCTAAGACGGCTCAAGAAGTCTGGGGGAGTATATCACCCATGTATTGAGTATCATGTATTGAGAGCCCTTTATTGTATTTGACTGTAATGCCTTATGCAAGAAATAAAAGGCTATCATACATTTGCATGCAAAAACATCGCACTTCGCACAGTTTGGTCTAGAACAAGATAGTTCTGAAAATAAGTTTAATTAACAACAATTTTTAATACCATGGGTTTACCGTACAAACCTACCTTTTTTTTTTTTTAACGTGGTAAAATTATCAAATAAGTCCTCCTGTAGAATTTAACGCTTGTTTGGTTTAGCATTAACTTCTGAGTTGGTTGATATTTGGTTTATTTGGTGTTATATTAGACTGGTTTAATGATACGAAATGATATGGTTTAAAGGATATATTGAATATTGGTGATAATTATTAAATGGTAAATCTAAGCTAAATTAGCACTAAGATGGTTTGATCTAGTTTGGTTTGAGTTACGCGATTGGTAGTCGAACACGTACTAACTGGTAATAGCTGCGATACATGCATTTATGGAAATGCACGCAGACAAAAGTGCTGAGCTGTTCGGTTGCAAATATTGTACCGAACATATTCCCGAGCACAAGATGAGATACTCGTAAGAAAAGAATAAAGTAATCATCAAATCACCTTGGTTGAAATAATAATACAAGTCAAATGGTAAACAAAATAAAGTAATTATAAGATGGTACACAATTCTTATAAAATGGTAAACATAGTAAAATTCTTATAAAATGGTAAAAAAGTAAAAGTATTTCAAAATGGTAAATAAAGGTAAAATTCTTATAAAATAGTAAACAAAGTAAAAGTATTTTAAAATGGTAAATAAAGGTAAAGTATAAATTCCAGTTGTTCTTAAAAACATAAATTCTTACACTAGTGAGTCTTCAACTGTAAGCGTACGCTCTTTTCTCACTTTAGGCAACGTAGCCCTTTCCTTTTTACCTGTGCTACGCATAGCACTTGGCCACCGTCTGGCGAAATATGTACTTAAACCTATCGATTCACTCTCACTTTGCTGACGGTCAGCAGTGCTCTGCTTTCGCGGTTGCACTTCACTCTGCACTCTGGTTGACTCCGATGTAGTCGCCATAGACTCCTGTCTGTGGTGAGGCTCCGCCCGGCTGGCCGAAGAAGGCGAACTGCATCTCACTCTTTGCCAGACCCAGACTGCTGCCGCGCATAGGACAACTCCCAGCAGTAGATATACAATGGTGTACTGGTGAATGTCATGGAATGATATGTCATCGACCCCTGCTTTGGTGGATTTCAGTGTTTTGATCTGTTCTCCAAGAATGGATAGAGATCTATTAAGACTTATGTCTTCTGGTAATGCAGTTTCCGTTGGTATTTCAACGTTCACAATATGGTTTATTTGGTCGAGCTCTGGTACGAGTATATTTGGTGAAAAATTCAGTTGGTTGGATTGTTGTGGTAAATAATACAGTGTGTAATCTTTACTTTTAATAAAGCATTTCTAAGTCATGCTAATGATCCCTGCTCGAGTCAGCTGACGAACAGTAACTTGATCGTCGCATATGATTTTGATGGAATACGTGTTACAGCAAAAATATAGGTATTGTGACGTTGAGTGCAATTCTACCCATCTGTTTTTGCACGCTGTTTTTTCTGTTTTGCACCTTTGATTTATTGGACTTGTTTCGCAAAAATTTTCGTCTTTTTCCAAATTTAGGATGGGTTTGAAGAGCTCACACATGAAGGATTCGCCGTGATATAAACATGTGTCTAGTTCATGGATGGTTCGTACAAAGTAAGCATCCTTTTTTAGGTTAACTGCGACGTATTCCGATATTGGTATTATGCTGGTCATACTGTAGATGGTTTGTTGCGGAATTGGTATTATCCTATATAATTGAAAACTTTCTCTTGCTATGAGCGGGAATGTAATTTCGAAGATAATATATTTTTCAGTTACCCGAGCTTTTGTTCTCAGTAGCTTGTAGATGTGCTGAAGGTCTGTCTCTATGTTATCGATTGGTAGGCCTAAATCTTGAGGCATTTGGCCATAGATAATTTGTAGCTCCCGTCTGAGCTGTTCTGGTGTCAATAGATGCAGACTGATTTGACCATGGTAGATTTCTGATATTGTATCGATTAAAGTATCCTGTATCTGTTTCAAGTTTTGCAACATGTTTATGGTAGCTATAGAGACTAATGTGAAGTCCTGTTGTATTGTCATCACATCGATTTCTTGTTGCAGCTTGCTATTAACCTTGTCCAAAGCATTTAAATGTTTATTTATGGTTTTGTGTTGCTTTGCTATTATGTCTTCAGTCCTTTGTAGTACATTGTGCTCTGCTTCGACGATGGATGTCAAGTTCTTCCATAACTGACCTTGGTGTTTTTGATTACGGTGCACAAGTTCAATGTCCTGTCTGTATTTTTCCGCGAAACTTTCGTCTAATACTCCGAACAATGAGTTTGCAATTGAGCCGACCGCGTTGATAAGGCCGCGTCGTGTTCGTATACGCTCACCGTAATGCTGGCTAAGCAGCAGCTGGTTGTAGTATTGCAGTTCATTGTAATCGTGACGTATTTGTAGGAGTATCATATGACAGTGACTTGATTCCATAATTATTTCGCATGTTTTCTCGAGGTAGCTTGTAAAGTCATTTATGGCTTTGTCTCCTTGCCAATATGGAGACATATCAAAGTATGTGACTAGTTTCCACTTATCCCGGATCAATTGAACTTTCCCCACAGTGTCAAAGTACAGAGTTTTATTGGTATTAAATTGCGTAATATTGTATGAAGCTGTTGTTGGTAATATTATACTTAAGAACAGTAATAATGCCATTGCAATGTTTACTATCTTGGGATAGGTCCTGTACGTTCTGGTGTTTGGTTGCGGGCTATTACGTGGTTCCTTTTCGGCTCTAGTATTTTGATGCTGTAATAGTGGTTCACCTTTTTGTTTTTCTGGTAAGGTTGGCTCTGTTTGGTTTATTGGTAAAACGGATAGTTTAACAATAGGGCGCTTCATGTAGCCGTTTTTGGTTTTTAAGGTCACTACTCTGACCAGTTCATCTTTTCCTGGATGGACTTCCATCACTCGACCCATTGGCCATTTCCCTGCTGGTAAGTTGTCGTCATGTATCATTACGAGATCACCCACGTTGACGTTCTTCTGGTATTTCGTCCATTTGTTTCTGGTTGATAGTTGAGTTAGGTACTCTGTTTTCCATCTCTTCCATAAATCTTCGAATAATTTCGACACTAAATGCCACCTAGTTCTGGCGTCTTCTGCTGTGTCAATTACGGTTAAACCTGGTTTTGCCGAAAGGAAATGGGCTGGTGTGAGGAAATTTAAATCCTCCGGGTCTTCTGATAGCGCACAGAGTGGTCTTGAATTCAGGCAAGCTTCTAGTTTGGATAACAATGTGGTGTATTCTTCAAACGTAAATTTTTGTTGTCCAATCACGCGTTTGAGGTGGTGTTTGAGACTGCGCACGGCTCTTTCCCAAAGTCCTCCCGCATGAGGCCAAGAAGGTGCGTTGAAATGCCATTCGATTTGTAATTCTGTTATCTCTTTGAAGAAGGATTCATTGAAAATATTTTGAAGATGGTCGTATTCCTCTTGCAGCCTTCTGTTGGCTCCAACAAAATTGGTTCCATTGTCGCTATATATATGACGTGGAGCTCCGCGTCGTGCTGCCATTCTGGTTATTGCAGCTAAGAAAGCGGAGCTCGTTAAATCTGAGACGAGTTCTAGATGCACCGCTTTCGTCACCATACATACGAAAAGCGCTATGTAACCTTTGGTAGTTTTTATCCCGCGTCCTTTGTTCGCTTTCACTTCCACAAAGCCTGTGTAGTCGACACCACAATGATAGAAGGCGCTTTCAGGGTTCACTCGGGATGTTGGTAGATCACCCATGAGTTGGTATTGTTGTATAGGCTCTTGCTTCTTGCATGTAACGCACTGTCGTATGATTTTCTTTGTGGCTGAATATCCGCTGATTATCCAATAATTTTGTCGAATGTTTGACAAGGTAAGGCGTGCTCCACCGTGGTAGGTTAGCTCATGAGCGTATTTAATGATTAACGTGGTGATTCAATGGTTGTGTGGTAATATGATCGGGTGTTTCATCTCTGAACTTATCTGTGCATTTCTTAATCTACCCCCTACCCGTAGGATACCATCTTGGTCTAGGATAGGGTGTAATGGTAAAAGTTTACTTTTCGATTGTACGATTCCATTCTTAAGCATGCAATTGACGTCACCGGCAAACTCCATGTGTTGCACACTTTTAATAATCAGCAGTTTTGCGCGACGAAGTTCATGCAATGTGAGATAAGGTTGACGGCCGGCCTTTGCAGTAGGTAATCGTAGTATCCATGCAAAAACGCGCACGATTTTTGCAAAGGAATTCAATTTGTTTAATAGATGGTGAATAATGTTTGGTACGGTCATGGTTGCTTTTAGATGTTTTTCCACAACTACTGCATTCGACTGTCTTATCTCTAAGCTGGTTTCATACGTGGTTTTAGGTGTATCATGGTTTTGAAATGATTGAATCCATGATGGTCCCTGCCACCATAGATCATGTTTTCTGAGCTGGTTAATTTTCAATCCACGACTTGCACAGTCAGCTGGATTTTCCATGGTTTTGACATAACTCCATTTTTCTTTTGGTATTATTTTGGTGATAGCTTTCACGCGGTTTGAGACGAATGGTTTCCATCTCGCGGGATCCCCTTGAATCCATCCTAACACTGCTGTTGAATCACTCCAGCAATATATTTCCTGGTTATAAGAATCTAAGCAAGTTTGAACCTTTTGCATCAGCTGTGATAATAGTTGGGCACCCATCAACTCCAACCTTGGTATTGATATATCTTTACTAACGGGCGCTAATCTTGCTTTTGCTGTGACCAGGGTTACCTCGTTACAATTATTATGGTTGCTGACTTTGCAATATATAACAGCGGCATACGCCTTATTCGACGCATCACAGAATCCGTGTAATTGCAAGGTATTGTTTTTCTTTGTTCCTAGCCATCGTTTTACTTCTATGGTATTTATGTCTTTTATTTCTCCTCTTAAGTTTAGCCACTTGATCTTGATATCTTCTGGTAGCGCGTCATCCCAGTTAAGACTTGATGACCAGACACTTTGGAATAGCATCTTCATGGTTATAGTTAATGGTGTGAGCCAGCCTAATGGGTCGAAGATTTTCGATATGTCGGAGAGAAGCGATCTTTTGGTTGGTTTTGATATTGGTACTGGCTCCAGTTTTGAGTCAAAAATAAATTTATCCTGTTGCGGATTCCATCCAAGTCCCAGTGTTTTCGTTGAGTCTGACTGTTTAAACTCGTAGATTTGCTGGTTCCACAAAACTTTTTCTAAGTCAGCGAGTAGTTTGGGTTCATTAGTGGCCCATTTTCGTAGATTAAACCCACCCTTGCTGAGTAGTTTTATAAGGTCTGATTTAAGTTGTTTTGCTTGTTCCATTGAATGAGCCCCTCCACAATAGTCATCCATGTAGAAACTCTCCTCTAATGCTTTTGCTGCGTCAGGAAAATTGTGTTTTTCCTCGGCAGCTAGTTGTTTTAAGCACATCATTGCCAAAAATGGTGCAGGCTTTGTGCCGTAAGTTATGGTTGTAAGTTGGTATGCTTGGATAGGTTGGTATGGTGAGTCCCTCCATAATACTTTCTGGTACGACTGATCTTCAGGATGTACCATTTTCTGTCGGTACATTTTCTCGATATCAGCTGTGAAAACGAACTGATACTGTCTCCATTTTAAAATCAGCTCCTGTAGATCTTGTTGTAGATTTGGACCACGGTACATGACGTCATTCAAGCTTAGTCCTGATGATGACCTAGCTGATGCGTTGAAAACTACACGCAGCTTCGTGGTGGTGGACTCAGCTCGAGTGACGCAGTGGTGTGGTAAATAGCACTCGGGTGTTGTGCTCCTGGTTGATAGTTTCATATGGTTTAGCGTGTGATATTCATCAATAAATTTTGCATATTGATCTTTAAGAACCAAATTTTTCTGTAGCTTCTTTTCTAAATTCTGAAATTGGGCTAAGGTTAATGATTTCGTGGAACCCAGTTGTTCCTTGGCTTCTGGTTTGAATGGTAGGCGTACTTGGTATCTCCCATCTTCGAGTCTCTCCGTGGTTGAGAGAAAATATTGTAAGCATTCATGATCTTCTGTGGACATTTCGATGTGCTGGTTGATGTCTTCGTTTTCCCAAAATCTACGTAAATCATCCATATTGTGAAGGACGACGTTACATAGGTACTTGGGTGTCATTGTCCCACAAAGCAACCATCCTAATTGCGTTTGCTGGGCTATTGGTTGATCTTCATTATCACCTCTCAGAATGCCACCTAATGCAATCTTACAGTAGACGTCTGCCCCAAGGAGTAGATCCACTGGTCGACTGATATTGAATTGGGGATCTGCTAAATTAATATTTTGAATATGAGGCCACGATGGTTTTACAAAAGATTTGTTTGGTAGGTGCTTTATTAGGTTGTTCATTATTAGGACGTTCCCTTCTAAGGCGAAGTCGCTATGAATAGATTTTATTCGTATGTTCATCACTCCCTTGCAGCTATTTTCTTTTTCTCCTACTCCGAATATTGTCCCTTTGCAATGTTGTCTTGGTAATTTTAAAACTTGCGCCGCTTTCTCGCTTATCAAGGAAATTTGCGAACCTGGGTCAATCAAGGCTCTCATGGTGTGATATGTACCATCGGATCCCATCACTTTGACTATAGCCGTAGCCAAAAGTGTTTCCGATACCTCATCCCAGGACACATGAGTTGAAGTTGGTACTGGTTCATTATTGGTTACGCAAGACGTGCTAGGTGTGTGCACAGCCTTATGGTTAGATTTTGCTGATATGGTTGGTTTACTTTTCGTAGCGATTGCTTCATGCAATAACGAATTATGCTTGGCGTTGCACTTGCGACATGTTTTGCTAGAAAAACATATTTTATCGTAATGGTTGAATAGGCAATTTACGCAACACTTTAGATGGTTGACAGTTTTTAATTTTTGCTCATCCGACATTTGCAAAAATTGGGGACACATCCAAAGCCCGTGGTCATTGTTACACAATGGGCAGGTCATTGAACGCGAAACGTGGAGTGACTTCCCGTGGTGGTTCATGTTATGGCTGTTTTTGTTAGATGTTTGCTGGTTATAATTAGAGTTGAAATTTCTCCTTTGGTTTGCCTGGTAACTCGAATGGTTCTGTGGTTGAGTGGTCGACTTTTGATGGTTTGATTCTTGTTTACGGCGAGATGCTTCCATGGCTGTAAACTTGTTTTCCAGGAAATTCAGAAATTCTTGTAGAATTGGTAGTTCCCTAGGGTTCTTCACTGACTCAATATATTCAGCGAATGATTCACTGTCTAGTTTCTGACCCAACAAAAGTACTAGTAGTGGATCCCAAGTAGTGATATCCACTCCCATATTTTGTATAGCATGGAGACATTCTTTGGTGATGTCATGCAGTCTTTTGAACATACTTATGGATGGTTGCTGCATATTAGGAATGTTCAGCAATATGTTCACGTGAGATGTAAAAATAAGTCTGCTGTTGCCATATCTATGGTTAAGTATTTCCCAGCATACTTCATAATTTTCGGAACTAATTTGAAGATGGTGTATCAGACGCTCAGCCTCACCTGACACTTTACTTTTTAAAAACCGCATTTTCTGTGCGTTGGATAAGGATGGGTTTTTATGGATGGTTTCTGTGAACAAATCTTTAAAGGAGGTCCACTGGTGGTAGTTACCCTGGAAAGTCGGAATATCCATCTGTGGTGTGCATTTGTCACGATGGGATACAGACCACATTTTTGAGCTGATCGTTTTCTTCAAATCATTATACATTCGTTCGTATCTGGTAAACTCCTCCTGGTACCAAACATCTTCATTTCCATTTTCGCTTTCTATTTCCCAGTGCAGATTGTCGATGATGGTCCACCGATTTTGGAGAGATTTCAAAGCATCGTCGAACTCCCACTTGCTCTGCAATTGGTCGATTTCTATGGTGGTCACTGTTCTCATGAACGCTCTGAAGTTAATGATTTGCTTTTTAATCAATCCCTCTAACTTGCTGTTTTCTTCTGGTACTGGTATCCCACCGTGCTGCATTTGGGATGCCTGAGAACGAGATGAATCCCCTGATTGGTTAGTGGTCCTGGCCTCTGACAGCGGCTGGTTGACGCCTTGATGCTTTGGTAACAGGTTCTCCATGGTTTTGGTAATTAGTTGCTTGATCGACACATAAATTTCCTCTGCTTTATCGAAACAGTTTTTGGTAAAATATACATGATCAAATTCCGCAAACTCACAACATTTCCTATGGTTACGTTGGTAATCTCTCCAATAATTCTCTAATAACTCCAACTTCCGCTTGCAGTAATCTATGTTTTTGCGGTCTGCTCCGTCTTTTTTGATATTGGTTAAAAGTTTAACTAGAGAGTCATATATTTCAGTTTGGTTGATTGTTAACTGCTCCATTTTTCTCACGAACAGATAAATTGTTAAGAAAAAGGATATATAAAATGGTTTGGTCTGACCTTATATGCTGCTTACGCTCCACAACTGGTAAATCTCCTCCCTACTTTCCCTACAGACACTTCACACTGGTTGCAAGGTCCCGGTACACAAACACTTCACTGCACTTCGCGAACCGAGGCCCTTAATACCCGAAGGACCATGTAGAATTTAACGCTTGTTTGGTTTAGCATTAACTTCTGAGTTGGTTGATATTTGGTTTATTTGGTGTTATATTAGACTGGTTTAATGATACGAAATGATATGGTTTAAAGGATATATTGAATATTGGTGATAATTATTAAATGGTAAATCTAAGCTAAATTAGCACTAAGATGGTTTGATCTAGTTTGGTTTGAGTTACGCGATTGGTAGTCGAACACGTACTAACTGGTAATAGCTGCGATACATGCATTTATGGAAATGCACGCAGACAAAAGTGCTGAGCTGTTCGGTTGCAAATATTGTACCGAACACCTCCCACCCCGGGCAGGGTGGGAGGGACTGTCAGACTTTTACTGACTAAAATCCACGGTGTTCCTTCAATAACCCTTTACATACCGGGGCCACGGTAACGGGATGAGTCCCACGACCCCAGCAGGCTTCGGCCCTCTGCAGAGGGGGCCTCGTCATGTTGCTGACGCTCTTTGAGGCGCGCGTGGAACACGACGCGCCGTCGACCCGGGCATGGTCCATGGTCGGACAGCGAGTTGCCCTTTACTCGCTGTCCGCATGCCCGCGCCTACGGTGGCCGGAGATCGTCGGCCGACGTCCGACGCCGTGGGCGTCTACCACTGCGGCTGGGCTGGAGGGAGGACGCCATCCTCTCCCTCACGCGGCCCGCCTCCTCCTTCGAAAGCATGACTGCTTCGCAGAAGGAGGCGACCGCTTCCCACTCCCTCTCGCCCCGCAGCATGGCCTCGACCAAGGCCGGGCGCGAGAGGTCTCCGCCTATTGTCGCCGTGAGGACACGTCGGTGCTCTGCCCAAGCTGGGCAGTCCTGCACCGTGTGTGTGTCCTCAGGGTGACCCTCGCAGTGGTGACACCCAGGCGTCTCTTCCTTACCCATCAGACACAGGTACCTCCCGAAACTTCCGTGTCCGGTGAGGACCTGCGTCATGCGGTAGGTCAGGACGCCGTGACGCCGATCTAGCCACTCCTCAAAGAGGGGTCTTACCGCCGCAATTGCACAAACCTACCTTAGGTTTCATAAACATAATTTCACTTTGATAATCACGCTTTTGATAAGATTTACTTAAATCGTCAGTAATCAATCGCTCACGAATTTGGTCGATATTTTGCACATTTTATTTATTTATAATCAGGTTTCGCATTTTTGCGTCGCCTGTGCATATATTTTTTCATATGAAAAAATATCAAAAGTCTCCTCCCGCTCTGGATGGAGTGAAAAAGTGTCGTAGGTACTTCTACTAAGTAAAATCTCACGCAGAAACAAGATGGGTTACCCTTGCGTTTCGAGCCACTGTATCTCAATAGAACAGTCCCACAAACCCCGGTAGTCACGTCAGCCTGCTTCGTTTTTAAACGTTTCATTAAAATAAAAGTAGTTCTAACTTGACTTCCTACCAAAAAAGCCGTCAGACTTTATTAAAAGTAAGTGATATAATGGAAGTCGTTATCAGCATGCGCTCGGTTAACGGCACCATATGCACTCAAGAGCCTTGTGTTAGGGCCTGCATAACTTTAAAACTTTTGCCTTTGTTCATTTGATTTGATTCGGTGTTCAGGGGATTCAGTGCTTTTGAATGTAGAACGTTGAAATTGTAATAAATTCTTACAACAGTGGGTCTAGTGATAGCAAAATGCTACTGAATTTGAGGAGGTAGATTTAATGGACTCGCCTATTACGTGAAGCTTAAACATAATTGGCGGAATTTTAGTATTATTTAACACTTTAACGCACCAGCTTATGCTTGTATTTTCCTCTTATAGTACACTAAGTAGTGTAAAATATAACATAAGATTATTCTAATATTATGTTTCAATAACGCGTACAAATCAAATATCTCACATACAAATGACTGCCGTATGTGGTAACAATAAACCTAGTTTGAACAAACCGTATGTATACAATTTAATATTCTGCGAAATAGCAAATATTTTCTAGGTCAATGATATATAAAGTGTAGATACGCTGCCGGCACTCTGAAATGGCTACATAAAAAGGAGGTAACTACCGGGATCCTCTATCCCGCGAGCGTATTCGTAGCTATCTTGCTACCGATTAGTACCGATAGAAGCGATGCCATGTTTTTGAGCCGTATTGTTGGTACGTGATATTTCTATCATGTGATGTTAGTACGTCATTTTTATTAAGAAGATGTCACATCCAGGATAGCTCGAGCAGCCTTCGCACAACTTCGTCCTATATGGCGGTCCAAGAAGTTGACAAGGAGAGTAAAACTTAAAATCTTTTGCTCCAATATAAAAACTGTCCTGCTAAATGGGTGCGAAACATGGAAGGTTACCAAAGACATCACGCGTCAGATCTAGGTAGTCGTCAACCGCTGTCTCCGACAGATTCTCGGTATCTTGTGGCCAGAAAAGTTAACTAAGGAACACCTACTGGAGGTTTGCCATGAGATACCGATTGGACAGCAGATCGCTCGTCGCAAGTGGTCTTGGATTGGCCACACTCTTCGAGAGAGAGTTAAAGAAAATAGGGTTGATGTGGCCCGAGGCGAAGCGCGTAGCCAAAGACAAAACGCGATGGTGGAGTACTGTAGACGCCCTCTGCCCCACCTAGGGGATTCAGAACATTAAAATGGAAAGAATAACATTAATTACTGTTTATTAAGAAGCATGATTCCAGCTTCGGAATTTATTCAAATATGACCCAAATAACATTGATGTGTTGGTAAAGAATTATTATAAAGTTTTTTTACTCATCATTTCTAGTCAAACCGTCGGATGAAAAGTGGTATCTAAATATCACTTGATCAATCCTGCGCTGAGATAATGAATTTTTTTGAAGAACTATTTATACATTGCAGCTATTCCCACTGCTTCCACGTTAATCTCGAGAATAATGCCATAGGAACTCACTACTACTACTACTACTACTACTAGAGGTCTATTTTCTAATCCAGGCAATCCGTTCATCCTGTCGGGTTAGGAGCGTTATAACTACCTTCAAGGTGTCTTTTTAGTCCGTAGAAGAATGACTACTCCCTTTTGTCCACCCAGAGCGGAGGAATGAAATGATGATCTTTCACATTGAATTAAATGGCAATCCTTTCATATAGACTATTTCAATAATGCATATAATAAGTTCAGTATAAAGAAGCAAAATTAAATAAAGTGACAGAACATCACCCATCCCCCATCCCTGCATAAATCCTGGCCAGCAATAAAGGCTTATTTATTTAAGGTAGAAGTTAGTTTCCCGTTCACTGCTACGCAGAACGATGGAATGTAAACAAGGAATGTAGTTGTGACGTAAATCCGTTTTACTAATCTGTTTGTCTGACGTTTTGTAAGTTGGAGTAGTTTGTCAGTCGCTGACAAGGATAAGTCAATAACAGTCCTTCATTTCCACAGTAGATGTAGAAAGACAATACTCGGTGTTACAACTTATAATGAGAAACAAAGTATGTATTATAAAGTTTACAAGGACTATTATTTAAACTGAAGTTCTCATTTCATATCATTTATTTGTGTGACCTAATTTATAGTACAAGTACTATTATGAAAATATATAAGAGCTCATTTCGTACCGAGAATATAAATATTATGACATATCAAACCTCAGCACCTCACCTTCTAGAGCTAATTTGCTACGATTTTTTAAGTGATTTTTACACCAAAAACTTGGGGTGCAAATAGTTGTAGTCGGGTTATTAACTGCGCATAAAGCATGTAGTGTATTGTAAAATATGTCCTATAATAGGAAAAAGAAAATTTAAATTTTATTAGGATTAACTAATTTGACGACAGTGTTAGCTCAATAGTTAAGCGAATTGGCTCTGCGTGTTGCGGGTTCCTTTCCCGTATGGGACGTATATTGGTACCGTTTAGATACCTATATTGCCTTTAGGTATGGCGTTTTGTGCACTGGAATTTATATTTTAGTTACCGCAGCCTCGATACATGAGTAAAAGGCGTAGTGTGGGGCGACAATAATAAAATATTTTTCAAAAACTGATTTCGCTGATATAATGACAGATATAACCAGAATCTACCTTGTTGTATACAACGGAGTTTTTTATTTCAACACCGTGCCAAAAGTGGGCACTATTACAATAGTTTATCCTGTTGCAAAGTCAGTATAAATTAATGACATTCAGTCATTAATTAGTAATAATAAAAAAAAACTATAATATTTAAGATGTTTCAAGAAATAACCACGTCCTGAACTTTAAGACGGTTTATCTCCGAAGGTACGGATATAATTTAGACAAATTTGTTATAAAGGAGTTAATTCGTTTATGAGCTATCAGAAAATTTTACAAGGTATCTTTTTTACAGTCCAATTCTCGCAAATGTATTTAGAATTACCATATAAGCTGCCTAAATAGGACCTCGAGGTGTCTCAGTGCCTACTTCTTGCAAATTAGCTTTTATTTAACTTTTAATTAACTTTTTTATTTAATACAATAGTTTAAGCCATTAATTGTAAAGAGAATATAAAAACATCTTTGGCTTTTAAAATTTTATTTTAATTATAAAGATTAGGTATGTATTAGGCATTACTCACGATTGCTCTTAATCATTATTATCGTCAATCGTCTTTCTCTCCTTAGAGTCTTAACCCCGCTGCAATAAAACTATCCAAAATTAACAGTACTCAAGTAAATCTCCAAACAGCTGTAAAGAAGTGTTTCGTCTAGGACTAAAGAAAGTTTAATTTCGTTCCCGAGAAGAAAACCGGACACATTTTAAACTCAATCAAATTGAATTTCTTTCGCGATCCTCTGTTGTTTCTACTCTTAATTTAAAAAATATAATAAACAACGTTGCTCAGCTTTAAAAACAGCGCATACGGCTTTATAATAATAATATATGATCCAGAAGGTCAAATACATACAACGATTGAAAAACGCATATTATGTAGATTCACAGCATGGACTAACATTCACGTCATGCATGTTAGCGGATCTGAACCTGAATTCAAATGACTTCGAATAAAATAGTAATCACGTAATAATAAACTACCCAACTGGCCCAAATTACAAAAAAACATGCAGTGAATCGGGAAAAATTGGTGCGGTCAAAGGTCTGTCAATAGATGGGTCTATCAATCATGGCAAGATGCCGTCCAACCTCAGAAGGCACTGTAATCGTAAGTTTCTGGTGCCAGTGGTCATTTATTGATAATTAACAGTAGCTACGGTGGTCAAAAGCCAAGATATATGACACCTATCTCGCCAAGGGCTACTTTGTTATCCATTTACTGTATTGCGGATAGGTACTTGCTCTATATATACAATGCAAGCTGCAACCAGTTAGAATCAGAGTCGTAGTTATGAAAAAACCAGGCAGATTGATAGTTTTTTACGAGAAAGGCAAAACTAATCGATGATCTTACAATATAGTTTGAAACTAAAACGATTGTTCAGATGACAAAAGATGAAAAGACGAAAGGGAGGACCTAAAAATCGATGGAATAATGAAATAATTGCTGCTGCAGGAATAGAGAAAAGTGAAATAAAATGGATGTGGCCTTTACCGAAATAGGGTTTTCAGTTCAGATGTGGAACAGTCATTAAGTTCTATACCTTTAATTGTATTAAGAAGTATGTAAATAATTAAATAAACATAATATTTAACTAAAGATGATGGGAAATAAAAGGGTTTTATTATTTTTAAGGGTTTTCAGTATCACGTCTTGAAAATTTTTTTAGGTAGGACTCGAACAGTGGTGAGTGGAATAAAGTAACGTAGAGTCTGGCAAACGAAAGTAGACACTCGAATTATTTGCAAACTTTTTATATGGCAATGCTATACTAATGTCAAACTCAATTTTCCAAAACAAGATGGCGCACAGTGGGTCGAAACGATGATTTTAGTGACTTAGGGATCAACTTTGTTTTTTTACTTTTTTCTTTATGCGGATCGATAGAACTTATTAACCTCAATAATAATTGTTCTGATGCTTTTTTCCTAAACTTGCTCCTTTAGGTGGAAAAATGCATTTTGTTATATTTTTGTATGGAAAGGATCTAATTAAATTAAATTCCTGCTAAGTGGCGAGTGATCCCGCTTTGAAACTATATTTTTCTTAAAGCTTGCCCAGTCTACTATCATTTGATGCTATGAACATTTGCATAAAGTTGCAACACTGCCAAATAAATGAATCGAAAAAAATGAAGAAATACATCGAATAATTTTTATTTTCTCAAGTTCTTTTAAGTTAAAATTGGTGTAAGTAAAAGCACTTAATAATTCACATAATTAATTAACAACTAACGACAATATATTAAGGTTCGTTATTAGCTTAAATTTACTAATTACGTATTACTTAAAAATGTGGATATCATTTATCTATAAATTTCTATTGACTGTAATTAGCTTGACTTTTTACTTTATAAAAAACAATGTTTTTCACTTTTAGTCATTACCTTAATGTTAATGAGGGTATTAGAAATATTAGTAAACATTTGATTGTCATTGGAAGTATAAAATTACCATATTTATTATATATTTACTAGTGTTCGTTTATTCGTACTACTATTAACATCTATTGTGATTGTGATCGTCCCTTTTCAATATAATGGAAAATTTAGTTAACAATTTAGATTTATTTATGATTTTAAGAGAGCAGCTTAAGTCGCTGTCAGATAGTAAAAAACTCTTCCAATACCTACAAAATAAAATAAACGTGACGCAGGAGAACAGTGCTAAGCTCCAAAAATTCTGTACGCGTTTTTGTTCAAATTTAAGTGCAAGATGGGAACGAAGTAGTCGCACGTTAGCACCGTTTTTAAGAAGAAATGGTGATTGGTTAGAAAGTGCGATAAACTGGCCCGAAGGAATAATACCTGAAACTGTGAACACTGAACAGGAAAAGCTCGAGATTTGTGATATTGAAGATGTTGAAAATCTACCACCATCTGCTACAGAAGCTTCAACATCTACATTTACACCTCGAAAACCTTTCGTAGGATTGGGCTCCAGGCAAAAACGAAGACGCGTTGATCAAATAAACCAATCGCTTTCGTTATCTCCGGATGAACTGAAAGTTACTACAATTGCTAGTTTAAGAAACACTGGAAATGAGGATGTAGGAAAATAATGAACCATTTGCTAAATCACCCCGAAGATCTAGAAAAAGTTAAGCAGTGTTTAAGTGCAAATAAAGCAAACAGTAGTACATATGCACCCGATAAGGCACTGGCTTTATTAGTTTCACTTAAATTAAGTAAGTGGCAATATATAAGCCTAAGAGAAGCAGCCAGTGAAAATGAGTCTGATTTATACCCTTCTTATTATAAAATTAAGCAAGCAAAGTCAAAATGTTATCCAGGGAAAGAAGACATAACCGTAACTGAAGAAGGAGCTGCTATTAAACTGCAAGCATTACTCAACTTGACGGTTTCTAGGCTTTTAGATGTAAATGTTTTGGATTTGGACTCGGCAATAGAGTTACTACTTATAAGCAAATGGGCTTTGATGGAGCCTCAGGTCAAAGCAATTACAAACAAAAGACTGAGAAAGAGTTTGATGACTCTACTATATTGATGGCCAGTCTAGTTCAACAATCTGATGGAACAATTGTTTGGGAAAACGACCGACCATCATCGACTTTCTATTGTCGTCCGATAATGTTTAAATTTACCAAAGAAATCCAGACAACAGTGGCAACTATAAAGGACATAACAGAAGAAATAGAAAGACGTCTGTCAACAAGAATCCACCAAGTAGAAGTTAAGCATCAATTGTACCTGACGATGATAGACGGCAAAATAACATCATATTTGTCGGATACATCTGCAGCTGTCTGTGATATTTGCAAGGCCGTCAGAGATGAACAATTTAGAGGCATTTTCTCAAAGAGAAAAAAACGAGGAAATGTACTAGTATTGTATGTCAAACTTACATGCCTGGATAAGATGCATGGAGTGCTTACTTCATATCGGTAAATATAATTTTATTACTTCATATTTTTTCATGTTTGTAGTTTCCTGTGAGATTATTTTTAAGTGACATTTCTTTTTTTTGCAGCTTATCCATTTATTATTGCTTATATATTTGGACTTCATAAAATGGAGTTGCAGAGGTGACGACAAAGATAAACTGTCCCTTAGAAAGAGTGCTATACAGCAAGAATTTAAGAGGGAATGCGGTTTACTCATCGACATAGTCAAACAAGGAGTAGGCACAACCAATGATGGCAATACTGCCAGAAGATTTTTCAGGGATGCAGCAACAACAGCCCGCATAACTGGGATTCGTGAAGATTTGATAGAAAGGTTTCACGTGATTCAAAACGTTGCATCTGGAGAGCCCGTAGACCTTTCTAATTTTTCCGAATTTTGTAAAGATACGGCAGAATTGTATGTTACCTTTGCATCCCTGGTATTATATGCCTTCCAGTGTACATAAATTGTGGTAATTGTGTACATGGGAGTGACATAATAAAGAACTTTGGTGTCATACCTATAGGGAAACTGTCGGAAGAGGCAGCGGAAGCTCGTAATAAAGATTTTAGGAAATATAGAGAGAGTCATTCTAGAAAGTTAAGTAGAACGGCGACAAATTAGGATGTTTTACACAATCTTTTTTTGTCGTCTGAACCAAAGATCACAAGTCTACGGCCTCGATTGGCGAAACAAAATAGAATGGTTCTCTCTCCAAAAGTCAAAGAGCTTCTGCTGAGTTTTCCTTCAGAATCCGATTTAGATTTTATTGATGTAGATAATTTACAAGATAGTGAATAACATTATTGATAGATTGTAAGTTTCGTGATTTTTTTTTATTAGTTTGTATGTCATGACTGAAAGGAAATAGTAAATTTGTTGTTGTACATAGTTAGTTTTAAGTTTTTACCTTTAGTAAATTTGTATTTGCATGTATCTTTACTTACTATTCAGTATTAAATCTAATTTAAAAGATTTTATAAGTTCATTAAATAAACAAATAGAAATGAATAGATCCACATTTTTAAATAATACGTACTTAGTAAATTCAAGCAAATCAGGGACCTTTAAATGTATTGTCGTTAGTTTTTAAGTAATTATGTGAATTATTAAGTGCTTTTACTTACTATTCCATATCAATTATAACCTAAAAGAACATCCGAAAATAAAAAATGAAGCTTTTTATTCAAAGTATTATTTTCTTTTTTTTCGATCCATTTATTTAGCAGTATTGCAACTTTATGCAAATGTTCAAATCATCAAATGATAGTAGACTGGACAACCTCTAAGAAAAATATAGTTTCAAAGGGGGATCAAACGCCACTTGGCAGAAATTTAATTTAATTTGGTCCGCTCCATACAAAAAATATCTAAATGCATTTTTCCACCCAAAGGAGCAAGTTTAGGAAAAAAAATTTCAGAACAATTATTATTCTCTATCGATCCGCATAAAGAAAAAATTAAAAAAACAAAGTTGATCCCTAAGTCACTAAAATCATGGTTCGACCCACTGTGTGGCGTGTTGTTGGTGATTTGTTGAGATCTTGTTAACAGCATTTATTCAGCGAAAAATGAGCAAAACTATTAAAAGTGGAGTACGGGAGATGTTGTTTCGCATGATGACTAAATATCAAGAAAAACAACAGGAGAAAGACGCCGAATTCAAACAAAAACAAGATTGTTTACGTATGGTGTTCGATTTCATAAGTTAGTATGACGCTACTTAGTTGATACTTTGTCGTAATTTATAATTTATATTTATCTTTTAGCAAAGAAAAATATTTATCTGTTTTGATTCAGATTCATTTTATAGTATGTTAAACACCTTCATAATAATGCATTATGGTTATTTAACATACTATTAAATGTTGCGTGGTTTTTAACAAATTTTTTTCTTTTATAGAAAATCTGGTAGATGTAGCAAGGGTTGATGAGATGGTGAAAACTATTGAAAAACTTACGGGTTTAGAGCAGAAAGATAGGATAAGAACCCAGAACCAGTACTTGGATGAAATAGCTTCAATCGCTGGTAAGTTTTTACTAGGAATACATAACTTTTATAAAGATGTAATTGAATTCATGATTTGCAGAACCTAATCATTCTGTTTTACCATTCTTTACAGAAGTGAGCGTTACTACATTAAAAAGAATTAAAAAGGAGGTGCGCGTAAAGGCCATGTAAACCCACAGTGTCCGACTTAGATAGTTTCGACATAGATGCTATTCGTAACAAAATTAACGAATTTTATATCGTTAGAAAACAAGTTTAAAACGAAACACACCAGAGCCAGTATATGTAGCTGATGAAATTCTGAAGCAGAATGGGCACAAGGTATTGCGACTTCCTACCACTGTGATCTAAATGCCATTGAGTTAGTATGGAGTTTGGCTAAACGTAAAGTGGCAAGTAAAAATATTGCTCTGCCTGCAGTGGAGTTAGAGAAAGTTATAAAAGAGAAGTTTGAAAGTATAACTCCCGAGTGAAAGAAAATGATCATGTCTTCCATGTTGAAAATAAATACAAAAAAAGGGACAGAATTACAGAAAATAATTTAGAAAGTTTTAAAATTAACGTAGGAAACAACGATTCCAGTGACTAATGAAACTTTCCACATGGAAGTCTTACATTCAGATTTTTAATATAGTGAATAAATCAGAACTATTTTAGAATACTGTTGTTTTTTTTTTTTAATTCGAATTAAGACACAATATTTAAACTATTACCTACCTAAACCAGCTTTTGTATTTTTATTCCGATGAAATAAAATAGACAATTCTAAAGTATCAAATATGGTTATTCCAGGTATTTCATAGTAGTTTTGGGGTTGCTATGTTGATATTTTTTAAATTTGCCGCGTTTTTTCAGTCTCTACTTTCGTTTGCCAGGTAGAAGATCCTTGCGTTTGCCAGACTATATGAATAGCACAGCGTATATTCGCAGAATGGAGTGGCAGTGGTGAAAATGTTAAACAAACAATTATTATAACGTACTACCCACTTGGATTGCGGGAATGTTCTAACGAGATACCGCGGCCCCGGAACGCAAGAGTAGCTGAAGGAAAAGGGTGGATTTTTAGTCAGTAGAATTCTGACACTCCCTTCCGCTCCACCGAGAGCAGGACAAGTCATTCGATGATTTTCCCAGCGGGAAAGCAAACTACCCGCTTAGTCTATCAACTTTTTTTTCTTTCTTTCAAATTATAACATTCATTTCAGACCATGAAAATTGTATATCAATGAAGATACAGCAACTTCACTGATATACAATCTTCACGGTCGTATTCGTACAATCGACCTGGTCTTCTGGATCTACCTATACAATGACATACGGATTCATGATATCAAAGCGAAGAATCCGAACGGTAGACAATGGTTATACAGTCATTGTTCATGGTCTTGTATGCACGGGCGTATGGATTAAGCGATACACAATGCAGAGTCAACTTCCCTGACAAAGGAGATAAAACAGCTTGCTGATTAAATTATTGTGGAGTTAAGTAGGCGGTTTGTTTTATGGGGATGGTCTTGTGAAGCCAGGTGTTAGGGGAAAGGATGTGTACCTGTTTGTAATTACTGCGAAAAATATACCTGCTTACATGTTTATATCCTCTGAAATTGATGAATGATAATGAATTTATACCTCATTTATTTTCAGGTGACGAAGACTTAAATATAAATACCAACCTAAATCTAATTAGCTATAATACGTTTGTAATAACAATTGTTTTAGCATTTTATACTTAATACTATATACTTAATACTTAATACTACTTAACACGAAGTGACAGCGTCGTGACCCGTTCCGCCTTCCGCGGTACCGCCAATACATGACACCCGTCATCAAAAACACTTCCTTGAGCCAAGTATAAATACGATGTGTCGGAACCCGCATTACGAACGTATTGAAGTTTAAATAATGCGTCTCTAATATTGCCATCCTTTTTTGGCGTGACAATCATCAAATAACTTCTCTCACTCGGAATGGAGTGGAAGGGAGTGTAAGACTTCTACTGACAAAACACATCCTGTTCCTTCAGAAATTATACCCGCAACCTTGGCAAACATTCCCACCCGCAGGATAAAGTTAGTTTTCACTCGCAATTACTCCATGATCTCCTCAGCCTTCGTAGCGTAGTGCAGAAATGCTAATATCCCTAAGAAGAAACGATATTTTGGAATAAGAAAGGGGCTCAACGCATTAATAACTGGTACTACAAAAATCGATCACTGTTCGGCCTGTACCTGCGTAGCCACATCGAACGGTTGGATGCTTCTTGCATTTGCTGAAAAACTTTATTGACCGTATTCAATATATACCTAGTTTAGGAGTCAGGGTCTCTACTGTCACATGATTCTTTAATTTTATTTGTCAATTTTATGCTTAAAATTATATCTAACCATGTGTTGCTGTGTAACTTTTTTTTTAGTATAAAGAAAAAAATACGTTACCATAGTTTACAATTTTATGATAATACCCTAAAAATAAGAATCAGTATTTATTTTGTTTAAAATACAAGCTATTAGGTACTTACGGTTTTGTACGCGTAGAAGTTTTTATATATCAATACCACGGGATTAAAATATTTATGTAGCCTATGTCCTATTTCAGGCTGTAACCTATTTCTGTGCCAAACAACAGATCCGTTCAGCAATTTTTTCGTGACTAAGTAACAAATCATCTATACTAACATCTCAACTTTCGTATATACTGCTCCTCCCGTCCATTCCCTTAGTTCTGTTTAATACTTCAGACAACAGCGTACCAACATGACGAGACACAGAGTAAGTATCCAACTATAAACCAACACGCCTACCTCACCGCAGTCGGTTAAAATACAACGCAACTTTGAATAGACAGTGAAACAATAGTTGTTCCACGTTCCAAGTCCACTCAAGTTGAGTCGCCACGTTGTTATCTCGAGCGGAACCTTTAACTTAATTAAGCCTATTAGTTGTAACAGAGCAATAAACTAGAGCAAAACATAACTGACTAGTTGGAATTGTATGTCATACGCCTGCTTTGCAAGTCTAGCTGCAGCAATATTTCTTTTCTTTATTGGCGGGACCCGATAGTAGGGTGGGTCAAAAATTTTTTTTTTTTGTAAACGTGTTCTAATAGCGAAAATATGTTGAAGTAGCGTATTGTTGGCGATCGCCGCGCTCTCTTTACAAAGTTAAGAGTGACATCACCGGAGCGGCATGGTGGCCCCTGGTGAAACGAGCTGCGTGCGTTGCTGAATCCCGAGCCGGACGTAAACAATGATAAGATGGAATCAAACTTCACCATGGGAACAAAAGCGTTCTCATGGACTATGGAAGTGTGGTGACGATTATTAGGATTGTATGGGTACTCTTCGGGAGACCTTCGTAAGAGGAGGTCGATCTAGATTTCTGTTCCTTTGTCTTGTTAAAAATAATATATTGTTATATGGTTATTACAGTGGTTTTAATTAATACAAAGTAAA
Source organism: Tholera decimalis (assembly GCA_943138885.2). Lineage (NCBI taxonomy): Eukaryota > Metazoa > Arthropoda > Insecta > Lepidoptera > Noctuidae > Tholera > Tholera decimalis. The sequence continues at coordinate 17,542,234 of OW964563.2, read as the reverse complement.
TTAACTAAGTACATAATAATATATAGTTTACATCAGAAGTGGCACGCTAAACCCACACGTAGCTATGGGTAAACAAAGTAAGCGTAATAAACGCCTAAAACAAAAAAGAAATGAATACGTCCAAGTTCAAGTTCTAGCAGCAGCGGTAGTGCCAGGACTCCGTCACCTCCTCCGAAACACAGGAAACAGGTATCACGTAAGGCTGATACCTCAACTGTGAGTACAAGTAACACTATAAATAATATTATACCCGAGTTCGATCTTGAACGCTTGGCTTAGTGTTATTAGGTCCTATGCTTAAACTTTTACATGGACTGATGAATGATCCGTTATCAAGCTCTCAACAAACTAAAGGGTTCCGCAAAAGTTTGGTACGATTCACTGTTACAATCGGATAGTCATTGACCTACGTGGAAATGGAAGGACTGGAACCAAAGTTGGCTTCCAGTTTTCGAGTCCGTCGGAATATGTACGATCTCTTAAAAGATATTATTAAGTAACAAAAAGCCGTTAGAAAATCAGTCGCTTTCCGAGTTTTATTTTGAACAAAAATGTAAAATAGATCGTTTATTTTTGAATTTTGTATAGGAGACAGTAGTATAGGCGCATCAATTGAAGCGTATAAATTTATAACATGCGATAATTTAGCTAGTTTCCTACATGGTCGAACGTATACATCAAAAAGCCCAAAACAGATAAGCGCAATCATGCGTGATGTCCACACGGAACTGACCAGTCAGAATCAGGTATCTGCGACCACGACGTCAGTCACTGTACCCTCAGCAACCGTAAGTCAGGCTGCTTCTGCTAATTATAATCAAGACGTGGGTCAGGGGCAGAGTTGGAGGCAGGTCTAGTGTTTTCTGTGCGGCGGTAACCATAGAAAGAGTCAGTGTGATGCAAATAAATGCGATTATTGTGGTAAACGAGGTCATTTAGACTCGACATGTTACCATAAAAAGAACGCGGTTAAACCAGAGAAACAAGAAACAAAATGTGTCTCAATATTGGACCTGTGAAATAAAGTGAAAATAATATGTATTAATAATCTGTATCAAAAAGCATTAATTGATACGGGAAGCAGTTGTTAATTGATTTCTGAATCGCTCGTTAAAAGATATTCAATGGCAATCATTTCGTTGACCACGCCAGTTTTATTGCGCGGTTTCTCAAAAGAAAATTATAAATCTGTAACTCACAAGATAACAGTTGATCTGAAAATCGATTCGGTGTGCCTAAATCAGGTTGATTTCTATGTACCTAATCGACAACTTGGCACATTGTGAAATATTGATAGGAAGAAACGTGACGGAGCGCTCTGGTATATTCGCGAGTGGCTGACAAATTTAAATTTGACTATGCGAATAAATTTGTGAGTTTTGTAAAACAATTCGTAATTTCGAGTTTGATGGCGATTCCTGCCAGAATGAACTAATGACACTTTTTCAAAAATATGAAGACTGTGTAGCGTCAAATATCAAAGAATTAGGAAAGGTAAACGAACGTAGAAAGGTCACGAAATGATAATTAACGTAACTAGTTCTCAACCAATTCAATGCAGACCTTTTAAGTCTTCTTATTCAGACAGAAAGATAATTCGCGTAATGGTGGACGAGCTTCTGACAAATAATATATGTGAAAGTAAATCACCATATGCTTTACTAGTCAATAAAAAGAATGGAGAAAAAAAAAACTCTGCATTGATTATCGAGCGCTAAATAAAGATAACGTATTATATACGGATGCTAGTAGAGACGGTGTAGCTAGTATACTCATGCAAATCACCGATGAAGGTTAGAAACCAGTCCATTATTATAGTAGACAGACTACGGAAGATAAAAAAGTACCATTCGTTTGAATTAGAGTTATTGGCGATTGTTAGTTCGCTTCAGAAGTTCCGATTATACCTAATCGGATCACCTTTCAAAACAGTAACTAACGCAATGCCGTACGGTACGCACTGAAAAAGAAAGAGATTATTCCTCGGATTGCACGTTGGGTTTTATCCACACAAGAATTCTCGTTTGATATCGTTAAGCGAGAAGGCGTAGACGTCTTGAGTCGTAACCCCATGCAGTTCGGAGAAAAATCAAACCGAGATTATAATGTCTATAACGAGAGCAGATTGGTTGCTTTCGGTACAACTACAAGATGCCGAGTTACAATGTATTCGAGCAATTATTGAATCAGGAGAGGCCGAGGTAAATAAAGGCGTTTTAAAAAAAAAATATGTTGTCCTCGGTGGTAAAGTCTACCGAAGGATATCCCGAGGTCGCCGATGGTTGGTTCCAAAGAATTGCATTTAGCAAATAATTAAATGTAACCATGACGATCTCGGGCATTTCTCTGTTGATAAAACCATAGAACAAGTGAGCCATCAGTATTGGTTTCCGATCAATTGCATATATTTTAAGAATAAAGGCGGTCCAAAGGAAGGAGAGTTGTACCCGTTACCAAAGTACGCACAGCCTTTTCACACTCTACATATTGTTCATTTAGGACCTTTTGTTACTACTAAGGCCAAACATAAATATTTATTGGTCATCGTAGATGTTTTGACTAAATTCGTGTTCATTATGGCGGTTCGAACAATAAAATCCTCGTATGTAATTAAAGACTTAGAAACTACTAGCTTCTGCCCGAGACATCGTACGCGTGGGAATGTTTTCCCGCACAAATCCCGATCCCGTGGGAATTTCGGGATAAAAGTAGCCTATGTGTTATTCCAAAATGACAACTATCTACTTACCAAATTTTATCCAGATCCGTTCAGTAGTTTTTGCGTGAAAGAGTAACAAACATCCATCCATCCTCACAAACTTTCGCATTTATAATATTAAGTAAGTATTAAGTATAAGTAAGTATTAGTATTAGTAAGAAAGAATAGTAAGAATAAGAAAGAAGTAAGATATTAGCAAGATTTTTAAGACATTCGGAAACCTTCAAAGAATCATCACAGACACCGCGACATGCTTTACTTCTAGTACCTTTACGCAGTATTGTACAAATAGAAACATACGTTTACAACCGGTATGCCTCGCTCTAAATGCCAGGTTGAGCGATTTAACAAAACTACTCTAGAAGCACTAAATTTAGTAGGTGCTAACGATACAGATGATAGGTGGGATCAGTATATAAAAGCCTTACAAACAAGGTATAAACAGTACAATTCACAAAACAACAAAAACTGTTCCTAGCGAAGTTTTCCTCGGATATAGATTACGCACGGATAGTGATAGTTTGGCTCCGGAAATTGGTAACGGACATAGGATAGATGTAACTGAATTGCGCGAGAGGACAGAGACAAATATTAAGTCCAATGCGGAATCACAAAAACAACGATTTGATAAAAATCGTACTAAAGCACGGGTTTACGTCGAAGGAGACTTAGTTACTCATTAAAATACAAAGCCAGACCAATGACGGGCAAAGTCGGAAATTGTTACCTGTTTATAAAAGCCCCTATCAAGTAAATAAGATATTGGGGAATGATAGATATGAGGTGATGGATGTAAAAGGCAGTGAAAGGAGTACTAAGAAGTATACAGACTTAACCGCTGCCGAGAATATGAAACCATGGATACATATTGATGATTGGGAGATAATTTAAAACTACGCTCTAACTTAACCATTTCTGCCCGTGTTGGCGATGAAGGTAATTTTAAATTTATCAAACGGTTAAGTGCGAGTTAAGATAAAATGCTTTGAGTATTTGTAAATGTTCCATATCGTAAATTACACATTAGAAGCCGAGTGGTAGGTTCAAATGAAGAACAAACTTGGAACGCTCAAGAGTGGAAGCCCCTTTGAGTGCAAGTGGTTCTGGAACGAACTTGGTACGCTTAAGTGAGGTTAATCCCCTTTAAGTGCAAGTGGTTCTGGAACGAACTTGGTACGCTTAAGTGAGGTTAAGACCCTATGAGTGCAAGTGGTTCTGGAACGAACTTGGTACGCTTAAGTGAGGTTAATCCCCTTTAAGCGCAAGTGGTTCTGGAACGAACTTGGTACGTTTAAGTAAGGTTAAGGCCCTTTGAGTGCAAGTGGTTCTGGAACGAACTTGGTACACTTAAGTGAGGTTAATTCCCGTTAAGTGCAAGTGGTTCTGGAACGAACTTGGTACGCTTAAATGAGGTTAAGACCCAGTGCAAGTAGTCAAACCCAATTTTATTGTAGCTTTATATGCACATGATTTAATGTTATTAAAGCCTGCCCTCGGACTCACTGATGAAAATGTGTAATGATAGATGACAGTTCTAACCCAAGTCGAACACCAATGCATATGCAACTGACAAACTGATAAATAATTGATAATTTGTGTTTCAGCACTTTATCTGAACTCGTGGGGTACCTGGTGGGACAGGCACCTGGTAGGACGGCCGTGTTGGCGATCGCCGCGCTCTCTTTACAAAGTTAAGAGTGACATCACCGGAGCGGCATGGTGGCCCCTGGTGAAACGAGCTGCGTGCGTTGCTGAATCCCGAGCCGGACGTAAACAATGATAAGATGGAATCAAACTTCACCATGGGAACAAAAGCGTTCTCATGGACTATGGAAGTGTGGTGACGATTATTAGGATTGTATGGGTACTCTTCGGGAGACCTTCGTAAGAGGAGGTCGATCTAGATTTCTGTTCCTTTGTCTTGTTAAAAATAATATATTGTTATATGGTTATTACAGTGGTTTTAATTAATACAAAGTAAATTAACTAAGTACATAATAATATATAGTTTACAGTATCGTTATCAATCCTCTAAAATATTATTGAATTATTTTAAGTGGAAGAGCCCGCGCAAAGCCGTTGAAGTTTTGAAACAAAAATGTTCAAGTGGGTACTTTTACATCTCAAGTTACACGTTTGTGGTTGGATGTAGATTAGTGTTCTACATGGAATTCACTAAAATACATGTCAATTGTGATATTTAAATTGTGTTGTTTATTCCGTAAAATCAGTTTTGAGGTAAGTATGTACATTCAAAAAGTTCTTGTAAAAAGGTGACTAAATTCTTGTGATATTCCCTAAAACTATCATTTTTGTTTTAGAACTTGGAGTTAAAAACCATCATGTCTAAATGTATCAAATGAGTGTCATGTCAAAGGGTACGAAAAGGTAGATATATTGAAGAACACGTATCTGTTATTAAAGAACCGGATTCTATTTAATTAGTATATGTGACACCAGCACAAGTAATAGCTAAAACCATTGAGATATCAATAAACGCTCTACTTTTTGCAAAAAATATTAGTACTGATGATCTCCTGGCTATTGGATGCGATGGAACAGTAATAAATACAGATAAATTTAGTGGTGTCATAAGGCTATTTGAAGAAAGACTTCAGAGACCTTTGCAATGGATAATTTGCATGCTTCATTTAAATGAACTGCCTTTGAGGCATTTTTTTTATTACATATATGGTAAAACTTCTGGTCCATCTTCATAAAATGGTCCTATTGGTAAGTTGCTGGATAAGTGTGAAACGCGAGCTGTAGTTGAATTTGAGCCAATACCAGGCCAATTACCAAAGCTAAAACCTGATGACTTAAGTACAGACCAAAAGTATTTATATGAAATTACCTCAGCAGCAATTACCGGTAGATGTTCAGATGACTTGGCAAATAAATCGCCTGGAAAAATGTCACATGCCCGTCGGTTGACTAAAACTAACAGGATTTTGCGTCTTTACTTTTCTACACTAATACCATCAAGTAATTTAATTAATTTGGCCCAATACATTGTGAAAGTATATGCCCCTGTTTAGTTCTAAATAAAGACACACCCATCATGTAAAGACGGATAACGGCATCTTTGGAAATTAATTGAAAGTTAGCGATACTTAACAAGTGCGTTAAAAGCAGCCATAGATCCTGTTATTCAACGGAACGCATATTTTGCTCACCCTGAAAATTTATTGTTGGCGGTGTTAACAGATGAAGAAAAGCATATAAGAGAATTCGTAGCTAGAAGAATTCTAAAGGCGCGTAGTTTACCTGTAACTGGAATCTACCACGTACTTTAGAAGTGCCTAAACTCAAATTTGATGCTAAATGTTTCATTGATCTAATAAACTGGCCAGAAGTAAACTTTGATCCACCTATTCTAAGAAATCACACGAATGAAGATCTTATTCAGATAATAGAGAAAAAAGGTGACGAAAGTTTGTTGTTTATGAGGCTCCCTTGCCATACTCAAGCGGTTGAACGATCTGTTAAAATAGTTACAGAAGCTGCGATGTGATAAAAAATCAAGGGACGGTATAATTCATGCAAAACTTGCGTCCAGAAAACTTATGCCGAAATTTGATAGCAAGTAGGAATTTATGCACAAAAATAAATAATAAATTTGATAACTTTTTTAGGTTTATTTGATTATTTTTTTATTTTTGACGTTAATGTGTGTCCGTAACTAAATTTTTGTTTTGTTACAATAGTATTTAAGCGATATCCAATAAAGAAGTATGATATTTAGTAAGACGTGATTTTTTAATAAAACGTAAATGTTTGAAGCGCATGCGCGGGCTGAAGATATAAGTTCCCTTAACTTTTTTTTACAAAAACTATTTGTAATGATACACTACAACATAATATTACTATTAGAATTTGAATTGTCAATATTTTTTTTTTCTTCATATAAGAGTGACCCACCCTACCCGATAGGCCATAGGCTGCCGGGGTTTCGAGAATGTTGTAACGAATATAATAAGCGTCAATAGCCTAATGGCTAATTCATTAAACTACTGCCGTGAATCCACTCCAGACAAGTATTTTTAGCTCAGTTGGAGGGGTTAACAAGATTGCTAGTAATGTAAATTCTACTCACATTGCTAGTACTCTTGTTAAAAAAGCCATTCAGTATTTTTTTATGAAACAAGAAACATACATGGACATTAATCGGAATCGTAATGTCACCGCCTAGCCACAGATTACTAATAAGTTACTAACGTAACAGATCCATCACTTCCCTGCAAAACGACAAATACCTACGCTATAAAGCTTTGGTTTCCTAGGATAGCGGTGCCGTCAAATAGCGGCCGTAATATAGCGGTGAATGACGTCACTATAACGTTGTCTATGTAAACAAAATGGCGCGGTTTCCTAGGGAGCGGTAACTGACACCGTAACGTCAAAAAGCGGTGCCGCCATTTGCATGACGGCCGTCTTGTCGGTGTCAGATGGTTTCGTGAACGTTTCCAAAGAGAATGTAATACACTAGATAGCGATGAAGCAGACAGTGTGTGAAAACGGCCGTGGAACTTTCCACATGTCGTTACCGTAAAGACGGCCGCCTTTTTGCGTCCGTAATATTACGGCCGCTATATGACGGCACCGTTTTCCTAGGAAAACAAAGCTTAATTAACTAAACTTTCTAGCTGTCAAGCGACACAAGGAAATATGAGCTTAACTGCTTTGACTCAACGGAGCATTTCAAGTGCACAGCGGGCGATGACGTCGGACGGTATTAAAATACCTTAGGGTTGACCCAATTAAATAAAATACAAAAATGTTTTTAATTGATCTAATTTTATAAAATGGTCAATTTGCTTTTTACCTTCTCTAAACGTTGCATTTGTAAATTTGATAACGGCAAAAATTCTGAATCTAATAAAAAGTTTGATCAAATAATCATGTGGGTTTATAAAATTTATGTAGTTTGATAAAATGTTATTGATTTTAATACATCATAAAATTGTATGATGCTCCCAGGCCGTCCCATCAAGTTCGATGAAAAGTTTTGTATAAATGCAATTTCTAATCTTCTAACATAGGCATATTGAACGTCTCCGGTGGTACTTTCAAACCACCATAAAAGGAAGAGCTCTTGTTATATGCTTTGAAATGTGTGAACATTCCAGAGTTATTCACATTTCGTATTTTTTTTTAATTCGTCTGCGAGGCTTGGAAAATTATGTTTTTTGTTGCATTTAAATAGTAAATACTCAGAAATATACGTGAGAGCATTTTGAATGGGTAAATCAAAACGATAATCAGTATCACAGGCGGGCGTGGCGTCCCTCTGCCACTTGTGCGTTCGAACACACGGCTAGCCGGTAGGTACTTATCGCGCGACCTTGAGCGAGTGACGGAGGCCTGGCCTAGCTTAGCGAAAAACACACGACCCGAGGTGCGGTGCGTGGTCGACTTGCGGCTCCCGCGCTTATGCAATGCGTATGTTATTTTTGTATTGATAATAGGTTCGCGTTTGACCACGCGAGGTGAGATGTCACCTGATGATAAGTGATGATGTGGTCGAAGATGGAGCACGCTTACCTAAAAGACCCCTACACTCTTGACTTAAAGACCCCTAGGTTATAGCTATCGGGAATTGTTAGTTCGGTATTAAAAAAAGCCATACCGTGACTCAGAATGCTAGGACAATTACTGGAGGAAGAGGTTCAGTTTTTAGTCAGTAGAAGTCTGACCTTCTGCTCCAGGAGTGGGAGAAGTCAAGATCAAAACACTGTCACTGGTACAACACTTCTATATTGACTGGTGTTTTGCAAACTGGCAAGTACTCCTCTAAATTCCCTATATTCCTAGGTCTTTGATATTGGTTCACGCTGACATGATTTTGCGATATGAATTCTAACGTTGTATAGGTAGAATAATTGGCTTTATGTGCATCTATTATTCAGATATTTAGCATGTGATATTTAGAACTGGTTCAAGTTTTCGTAATAGCGAGGAAGTGGCAATACATTACTGAATATCTTGAAAAACCTAAACTCGACAAACAAGACAAGGACGTGAGACTACAAATAAAATACTCCTTTGACAAAAACAGGCGAACATGTCTGGCCTGATAAGGAACTGTCCTTTCTCATAAACCCACAAAACCCTACCTTTGCATCCAGTCCTTTTGAGCTTAAAAAAACACGCAACTTTGAATAGACAGGCGTCACTATTCGGGAAACAATGGTCGTTCCACGTTCCGAGGCCACTCCAGCCTCCACGTTTTTCAGCATAGCGTCCTTTAACACGTTCACGTGACGTCAGCAAGCTCCCTACTTGTTCGAGTGAGTCGTTGAAGGTACCCGCTGGACAGCTCAACATTAAATTAGGATATACTCGTATGTATGTACGGCTATCTAAAGCGTGTGCTGGTATACATTTGGGTCTGTTTGCAATCCGTCAAGTGTGCACTTAGGACTTTTTCAATGATTGTGTATATATAATTCACACGATAGTATGAATTTTTATGAGTTAAGCAAATATTTTTTTTATTGTTGATAGGCTCATTTGGGCACTATCTCATCTGATGATAAGCGATGACGTGATCGAAGATGAAGCACGGTTACCCAGATGTAATTTTCTATTCTACTATTAGTAGACTATTCACTCTTGACTTAAAGACCCCCAGGTTATAGCTAACAGGAAACTCAGAGTCCGGCGGATAACTTCACTCTTAGCTGTACGCACAGTCAAAGTATTATTAAATGATAGTATGTAGGTAAGTAAGTTTTTTAGGGTTCCGTAGCCGAATGGCAAAAAAAGGAACCCTTATAGTTTCGTCATGTCTGTCTGTCTGTCCGTCCGTTGCCGTCCGTATGTCACAGCCATTTTATTCCGAAACTATTAAGACTATACACATGAAACTTGATAGGTAGATGTATTCTGTAAACCACTTTCCGATTTTAAGAAAAAAAGATCTTTTTCTTTTTTTCTTAAAATCGGAAAGTGGTTATTGGATATTTAAAATTAAGGGGGGCTCCTCATACATGGCACTGAAACTAAAAATATTTTTTTCATGAAACTAATGCGTGTGTGGTATTTATAGAAAGGTCTTTAAAAATGACATTGAGATTTCTAAAACTACTTATTCATAAAGTCAATCGCTTAAAAGATCAACGCTACCAAAGTGGTAAAGTGTGTGTTTGTCCCCTCTAACATCTAAATATATATAACTCAAAGGTGACTGACTGACTGACATAGTGATCTATCAACGCACAGCCCAAACCACTAGACGGATCGGGCTGAAATTTGGCATGCAGGTAGATGTTATGACGTAGGTATCCGCAGAAAGGATCCGTAGAAAGGATTTTGCGAAATTCCCACGGGATCGGGATTTACACGGGAAAAGCTTCCCACGCGAACGAAGTCGCGAGCAATTGCTAGTCTATAATAATGGAGGGAAAAATCTATAACAAGGATATGCTCTAGATCTTAATGTATACTTTCAAAGAAAAGTAGTTTGAACGAGATCGGGTCAGCAGTTTTTGAGATATAGCATATTTTCTAAAACCGCAAATATAACTTTGTATTTAATACAAATACTATGAAAAACAAAGTTATTTGGTGTAGTTACTAGGGAACCCTTCATGGACAAATCTGACTTGTCATTGGCCAATTTTTTTTAAATCTTTACACAAACGATAGAAGGACAGAATATCTATATCGTATTCTAAAACGATGACAAAATGGTGCTCATCCGTCCACGGGAAATATGTATATAGATATGTATGTACAGACGCCAGTACATGAAGCTACCCGAAACTGGCAAATTTTCCCAATCAACCTTGAACCTAATTTCTTTACCGATAAATTTGAAAATCTATTGAAGAAACTTGACAGATTGTTGTAGCTTGATGTGCTGGCGTCTGTACAATTCAAATAAATACAATTAGGTATTTGAATGCCTTTTAACCAAACTAAGCTAATCTGAAGCATCCTCGAACATTCTGTATACACTTTACATTTTCTGATTTACTCAGCATTCGCAGAGCAACTACCCTTAATAAGGGTCAAGTAATCCGGACAGGGGCTACGAGAATTTATTCAAAAAGGTCTAACATTTTCCTCTGAGTTTGGTTTGTCAGACTAATATTTGACAGGCAGAATGAATTCCAAGGGTGATGCCAGTTGGTAACTTTAATTATATCTCGTTACTCTTAATATTGTGCTGTTTATTTCAAAGCCTATATAAATTAAAATTATAGAAAGTTGTGTTTATTTGGGTTTCATCATATTATTTGCTTCCATTTATGATTCCCTTTTTATGTTAATATTTATAAAAGGTTTGTTAGTCTTGGTGTAAATTCAGATCGCAATTGGCTTGGATCACAGTTTAGGTATGGATAAATGAGTAAATTATTATTATTAGTGCCATACACCGCATTCTTCGTGATTGAGTTAATAATTCAAAAGATTTAAACTGCGATTGCAATTTTATTAACATTTAAAATTCAAACGAATACAATAAAACAAGAAATAAATTGAGGACAGTTTACGTCACGTCTCCGCCAAACGGTGATTACTCTGATTTTTTAACTAGAACCAGCTTTGACTGGATCGCGTCCACATAGTAACTGAAAAATGTAAGTTACTATAATAATCCTACTTTATATTATAACTATGAGGGTGAGCATGTATGTTTATAACGTCTCACGCCTGAATCGCTTAATAAATTTAAATTAATATTGTTACAAAGACTGTTGACTTAACATGAGCGAATCTGGTAACAATTTATAAAACTTATTACCTTGTATTTAAATTGATATCAATGCGTTGCGCATACGATCGTCCGTGGCTGGTCTAATGCTTATCATATCGTGTTACTCAGTTACCTGCGTAAAGGACGTCAGATAGTAGTCTATTCATGTAAGTTACTTAATAAGGTACTTAGCTGTATCCGGTCAGACTGAATGCCAATATCAAACATAGAAAGTTTACAAAAGTTAAGAAAGATGATTTTACCATCCTTTCGGGCTAGCCAAGTACATTTTACTCATGAATTTAACAACCTTTTAAACTGGATTCAACTCCGAAATATATACACAACCGAAATTAACTCGCAGACAGATTTTACAAAGCTTCCTTCTCATTAACGAAAAACACTACACATTTCCATATGCAACTATTTACGGACCTGCATCTTTCAGCACGGGGCACAATTCAGGCCATGCGTTTTTGCATCGAGTTTTTGAATGAATAACGATGAAACGGTGTGGTCGCAGCTTGCACATCAGCATACACAGAAATACTCAGATTTTTGCGTTGTTTTTGTTTATTTAAAATGCAGCATTTAATTGCTTTCACCATAGTATATGTTGCCGTAAAATTGCCAAACCGTTACATTATGATACATCTCGTTGTAATCTATCGATAAATTGTGATACGTACAGTCGGCCAAGAAAGTGGTGTACCACCCTAAGGTTGAATATCGCTTGCAGATTCATAGGTGATAAAGATTAGTTTCGCTTGCAGATCGATCTGACAACTTCTATTGCTGTCTTTATCTGATTATTGATAACGACTATTACTGTTTGTAACGTGACAGCTGTTCTTAGTTTGAACTTGATGGAACCAATGACGTCGTAAAATCAACGGCGGGGGGCTGTAGATTTTGATGACAAAATTGTATCTACAAATTCAGAATTGTAATCAACAAGTTACATAAAATTATAAAGGCACAAGGCGAGTCCACAAACCTACAATTTCTGTAAACTTGTAATTACAATATCAATAAAAAACAAGCTAAAAATAGATTTATCCTTTTATTAAATTTCTACAATCAATTTTAAAATACTTATAACAAACAAAAACATAGCATATATAGTAATATTTAGAAGACATTGAAAATTTTTAAAAATTAGAAACGGGTGTAACCGCCGTTGGCCTCTATAACCTCTAAAAGACGAGACCTCATTGAACCAACAAGCCGTGAGCAAATATCGGTTCCCCGCATTTCCTCCCAGATATAATTACAGTGACTAATAAGAGCTTGTTTGGTTCTTTCATTTTGATGCGACCATCGTTGGACCATAAGGCCCCAAAGATTTTCTATCGGGTTGAGGTCCGGCGATCTTGAGGGCCACTGAATTACCCTTACGTCAGTGTGTGAACGAAACCAGGCTCTTACGATCCTCGCATTATGAATTGAACAATTATCTTGAACAAAATCAAATTGTGGCACTTCGTTCTCCGGGTAAACATTACGGACTATCGGTAGCATTGCATTCTGAAGCACGTCGATATAATTTACAGCCGTCGCTCGAGGAGGTAGAGAACACAATTCTCCTACACCATCCGTACTCATCCAGCCCCAAATATTTACGGAAATTCGACCTGATTCTCTATTTGGGATTACATGATCATCTTTATACCGTGTTGAATTATATCGCCAAAGGTGAAGACGTCCATGCTGACTGGATTTAAACGTTTTTTCATCACAAAACACTGTATTAGACCAATCAAACTCTAAGTGCTCTCTGGCGAAGTTCAGACGAGCAAGTCTGTGAGCATCCGTCAAATATATTTTCTTGGCGTAATGCCTGTGGTGCAACCCCATGTAATGTAGATGATTCCTTATTGTTTGGGCACTCACATCGAACATCTCCGCAAAATGTTTTGTGGGCTTAAAACCATTGATTTCATATTCCCGTCTCATGAATTCTCTATCGTTATTGAAGAGTGCAGGCCGGCGACCACTTCTTCTGTGATCCAACAAACTTCCCTCCTCTCCTTCACGACGAATCCAAAAGCGGACAGAACGCCTCGATATATTCAAATCCCGGGATATCGCACTGATACTGCTTCCCTCATTAAATTGGGCAATTATTTGTGCTCTTTCGGCAATGGTCAAGTTGGCAGGCATTGAGATGATTTTATATGCAGTTGATTGAAAAATAACACGGAAAATATATCGATTTTTTGCATATATTTGACAAAATGTCAATTGTCAGTTTTCTTTTTCAAATGGAATTCGGTTGTCTAAATAGTTTTTATTACTTTTGTTTGGAAACATTTCAATTGCTTTGTAGAAACTAATGTCCTTTTCATTTATACTAAAGGTTAAAATGTCATGTACTTATATGTGACATATGACGTATGAATACTAAATACATAGGTTTACGTCATGATAATGTTGTCTCTTTCAGTAATATCTTTTTATAACGAACCTTGTTGTAATTTTCGATGACCGGGAAACTAAATCAAAACTGGTACACCACTTTCTTGGCCGACCGTACCATACTGCTTGCAGTTTAACGCATTATTTTTCGATGTATGATAATCTATTGCAATGAAATACACGCGAATAGCCATGTCATCCACACGTCTTGTCAAAAGATCGTCTTTAAAAGCCTCTCACAAGTAACATCAAAAATACTATGAAAATATAAATACGAGAAGCATCCTATAAAAAGCAAAAGAAGTAAATAAAAAATTGGCCAAGTGCGAGTCGGACTCACCCATGAAGGGTTCCGTAGTAACTATAATAAATATAATATAGGTACTTAATATATTAAAAAAAAAAAAAACAAAAAACCTTACAAATTTCTTAAAACTAGCTTATTTACAATTTTTACAACTACGCCAAATAACTTTGTTTTTCATAGTATTTGTATGAATTACAAAGTTATATTTGCGGTTTTAGAAAATATACTGTATCTCAAAAACTGCTGACTCGATCTCGTTCAAACCAATTTTGGTTGATATTTTACATTAATATCTACAACATATGGTTTTTTTAGATTTTTCAATTCATTATTATAGAAGTTAGAGGGGGAGGACACACATTTTACCACTTTGGAAGCGTATATCTTTTAAACGATTAACTTTATGATAACTATATAGAAACCTTAATGTCATTTTTAAAGACCTATCTATAAATACCACACACGTATAGTTTTCATGAAAGAAAATATTTTCAGTTTCAGTTCCATGTATGGGGACCCCCTTTATTTTAAATATTTTTTTAAATTTTCTCTAAAAATCGGAAAGCGGTTCACAGAATACATCTATATACCAAGTTTTACATGTATATTCCTAATAGTTTCGGAATAAAATGGCTGTGACATACGGACGGACGGACAGACAGACAGACAGACAGACAGACGGACAGACATGTCGAAACTATAAGGGTTCCGTTTTTTACCATTCGGCTACGGAACCCTAAAAAGGCTGCAAACTGTAACTAATCTGATGGAAATTAAACGAACGAATCGACACCGACTACATTTCTCGATAATACGAAGTATCAGTTAATAATGTTACAAGAAGCAGGCTTTTCGACTATTTTCGGAATTACTCGCGTTTTTTTTATAGAGTCGAAAAGTTTGTAATTAGCAATGTTCGTCTGTATTTTTGGCTGGAATTTGTATCTGATATTTTCTCCACTTATCCCAATTCCAGTTTACAATTAGAGTGCCAGACTGTTTTGACTAAAATGTTTGAACATCAGTCCTTTATTTACTTAAGCAAACGTAGAAACAGTTATAAATAGTACATATTTTTACGTTATTTTCGGGAAAGTGTTTTAAAATAATGTTGCGACGTGATATTGATATTACATCAAATAAGGTAGATTCAGAGCCGGATTAACCCTGTCAGAGGCCCTAAGGCAATGGCATTCTCGGGGCCCCTTTTCTCACTTTGACTGACCAAATCGTGAGTGAACTGAGGAAACGCACATTAAGGGCTGTGCTTCTAAATCTAAATATAATATTAAAAAAAAAAAAAAAAAAAGTTGACTGACTGACTGACATAGTGATCTATCAATGCACAGCCTAAACCACTGAACGGATCGGGCTGAAATTTGGCATGCAGGTAGATGTTATGACGTAGGCATCCGCTAAGAAAGGATTTTGCGAAATTCCCACGGAATCGGGATTTACACGGGAAAAACTTCCCACGCGGGCGAAGCCGTTGGCACAAGCTAGTTTTAATATATTTGTTTACTTATTACCAGATTTGTTCTAAAATTGTTTTAATTCTACTACTAAATCTAAAAATTTGTATTTTGTTAGATAACAGTAAGGCCTAAGTTCACACGCACATTCAATTCTCGTTCGAAGAAACATGTTTTCTTGGTGCGTGCACTGGGCCTGGGCCCTTAATTGATGCGGGGCCCCTAGGCAGTTGCCTACTCCGCCTAATGGTTAATCCGGCCCTGGGTAGATTAAGTGTAATATCACTTAGACTTGTTATTTGCTGCTCATGGCTCTACTAGTAGATGAAAAAAGTTCTGACCAACGATTATGTCACTTGTTTTTATTGTTACCTTTATTTAATAATGGTGCCTTTAATACAAGTTATTTAATTAACTTAGCAAGGGTGCCAGTTACTACATATTTATGTATTGTAACACGACCACAGAGCGTGCGCGCATATGACGTCGCGCACCTCCCACCGAGCCCCACTCAAGCGCACGTCACTGCCACCACTCCGCGGCCGCAGGGTATATAAGGCCTCGCGCGCCGTCAGTCCGCCAGTTCGGCTTGCACGGACCGCTTCCTTCGGAACGGTTTCGGGCAGTTGAGCGCTCTCTGGCTTGCACGGTCGGCATCCCTTCGCGGAACCGATATCGGGCGGTCACATCACGTACCTCGATCGTAGTAGTTTTATTGTACCAGTGTGTAGTTTACCTTAGTACATCTTGTAAAAGTGTTTTAATAAATAACCCTTTGCTGTACATTGGTTTGCGAGTGGTTTTATTGGAAAACCCCCTTATAAGTGGCGCACAACGTGGAGGCCGAAGATAGAAAATATCTAAGGCCACGGCCTACTCGCAGACCAGTTCGATTTGGAGATAGTTCACCTGCAGAAATGGCTATCAACATGTCAGACAGCCAGTTTAAGGAGCTGATCCTCGCAATAACCACTGGCACACGAGGGGGAAGTACCTTTTCACAATGCCCATCTAAATTTGGAGGATCAAAGGTCGAAGTTGAAGCTTTCTTAGCAGCTGTGACAGTGTTCAAGGAAGTAGAAAAAATATCAGACGAGAACGCTCTTGAAGGCCTACCTTTAGTTCTGATCGGTGACGCAGCGATTTGGTGGCAAGGCGTTAAAAGTAGCGTGAAGACTTGGGAACTTTTTAAGGAACGCTTGCGCCATACCTTTGCTCCAAAGAAACTAGACTACATTATCTATCAGGAAATAGTTGGTGTAAAGCAAGACAACCAGACCCCGACCGAGATTTTCATTGCTAAGAAACGCGCGCTTCTTGCTGAGATGTCAGAGCCACATACGGAGCAGCAAGAGATCAACCTCGTTTTTGGCCAGATAAAATTCCCTGTGAGGGAGAAGATTTCTAGGGATTCTGTAAAAACTTTTGATGAGCTATTAAAAAGGATAAGAGATATTGAAATAACACTGATAGAGAAAAGCAATCAAAAAGAAGAATCAGAGTATTTACAAGATCAAGATAGAACAACACAACAAAAAGCATACAAGAAACAAAATAAGACACGCTGTGGTTACTGTCGTCTGCCCGGTCACACGGCTGAGATATGTAGGAAAAAGGCAAGAGACGACGCAGCTAAGAATAATGTTAAGGAAACCACCTCGAGCACACAAAATGAAGACAAACCGAAGGTTGCCTGTTACGGTTGTGGTGAGCCAGGTGTCATACGCAGTCGCTGCCCTAAATGTAAAATCAAGCAGTCTCTAACGGCAGTCGATTTCTGTTTCTGCTCAGCCAATATGACTGCTGATGTACGACCACGTCCCACTGTACCTATTACCGTCGGAGGAATGACTGGTATAGCGTATATAGATACGTGTGCAAAGTCGAGTGTTGCCTCCTACCAACTATATACACGTCTACAGCGAAACGGCGTAAGTTTTGAGAGGGAGATTATGTATGTAACACTCGCCGATGGAGTGCCAAGGAGACAGGACGTCCTTACAGTTAAGACGAATGTTAACCTCTTTGGCCGAGACGTAATCACGTCCTTCGTTATCTTTCCGGATGCCCGAGAGAATAGGACGCTACTTGGGGTAGGATTTATAGAAGATGCAATGTTGGCCCTAGACCTACCCCAACGAATTTGTCATTTTGTGGATGAACCACACAAGAAGTACGACCTAAGACCAGAGGGTCTGGATGAATCAAAGGACATAGCGGGTGTTTTATCCAGTGTGTGCATACCAGCAATGGAATCACCGATAATGAACACACCAAGCCCTGTACTATCGCCTGTTGGTATGACAAAATTCATTCCGCAACAGCAACAGGAACCGCTTATGCAAATGATGACGCCTCCACATTCTCCTAAGAGAAGTCCCGTTATTGTGCCTGGAGCAACAGAGCAAGCCTTGGATCGACCTTATGGGCCATTAATACCCATAGGATTCTCGACTCCTCCCAAGAGACCACGAACGACATTATTCGATGGATACTCTCCTATTATTGATGCATTGTACGAGGATGCGCGTAGGAACATCAATAATGCTGACGTCGAGCTGTCACCAGGCTCTGCAGCTTTATTCTCAGAAACTGAAATCTCTTCACTTTCTATGGACAGCCATGAGTGCGTGCTGACGGAGGAAGAGATCAAGCGCTTACAACATTTCCTTGAGAGAAATGAAGCGGTATTCATATCCAATGGCAAGCCAACCACGGAGACTGAACATACCATTGATACGGGATCACACAAGCCTATATCTGTTCCACCATATAGGCTATCGCCAGTTAAGATGCAAACCCTGAAGGTAGAAATACAGAAGATGTGTGAGCAAGGAGTTATTGTGACATGCTCCTCACCTTGGTCAGCGCCAGTCGTACTAGTTCCAAAAAAAGACGGTAGTACACGAGTCTGTGTTGATTACCGTCAGTTGAACGCGATCACGACGGCAGATGTGTATCCACTGCCACGTATCGACGATCTCCTACATAGTGCTAAGCCTACGCGTTACATGAGCACCATAGATCTTCGCGCCGGCTACTGGCAGATTCAGGTCAAGGATGAAGATCAGATAAAGACAGCCTTCATCACACCTTTCGGTATGTACAAATTTTTGAGAATGCCATTTGGACTACGAAATGCACCTGCTACTTTTCAGCGGCTTATGGACAGATTTCGCATATCCCTTAGTCACATTAAGCTCCTCATATATTTAGATGACCTGATAGTCATGTCTACCAGTCTAGATGAACATTTTAGAGACCTGCAAGACGTCTTTAACCGCCTAAATGAGTACAATCTCACGGCAAACAAGAACAAATGTGTTTTCTTCTGCTCTAAGGTCAAATACCTAGGACATTATATAACACCTGATGGTCTCCAAGTAGATCCAGATAAAGTTGCTTCCATAATGGACATGGCCGCGCCAAGAAACTTGAAGCATCTGATATCATTCCTGCAGATGTGTTCGTGGTATAGGCGTTTCATCCCTAATTTTGCAAAGATCACCGAACCACTCTCTCGTTTGATGAAAAAGAATTCTGTTTGGACCTGGAACGATGAACAAAAAACAGCGTTTGACGAGCTGCGGAACCTTTTAGTTACGGCACCGGTGTTGGTACAGGCAGACCACACCAAACATTTTACAATAAAATCAGACGCCAGTAACTACGCGATCGGTGCTGTTTTGGTGCAGGGGGAGGGAGAAAGTGAGCATCCAGTTGAGTATGCTAGCCGCCTCCTCACTCCAGCTGAGAGAAATTATTCAACCACAGAACGAGAAGCACTAGCTGTAATCTGGGCAGTGAACAAATTTCGTGGTTTTATCGAGGGTACGAATTTCACTGTACTGACCGATCATCAAGCCCTGAAGTGGCTAATGTCGTTGAAGTCCCCAACCGGTCGACTAGCACGTTGGGCCCTGCAACTTCAACCTTATAATCTGACGATTAAATACATCAAAGGTAGGACGAATGTTGTCGCCGACACTTTGTCACGTCCTAATTGCGATCCCACAATGGAAAAAGACTGTGGAGTATGCAGTGTGATAATTGATATGCCAAGAAAGAAATCTAAAGAAATAAGAGTGGAACAATTGAAAGACAAAGACATAGAAAAAATAATTAACGAACTAGAAGGAAACCAATATGAAAGCGGAAGGTATTGGAGTACAAAAGGGTATCTCATGAATCAAGGGCTACTCTACAGGTACAAATCAGAACATGATAATGAAAATGCACAACTAGTTGTTCCCAAGCATGAGCAAGCAAAAGTTATCAGTGTGTATCATGATGAAGCCTCCGCTGGACATTATGGAGTGGAGAAAACTACTGAACGCATTGCTAAGCGATACTTTTGGAAGGGAATGAGAACCCAAATAGAAAATTATATCCGGAATTGTATCCAATGTCAGCGATACAAGCCAACCAATCTCAAACCCGCGGGCCTGCTCCAAACTACGGCTCCTAACCAAAGATTTGAAATATTATCCTTCGATTTGTTCGGACCTTTACCGAAAACGGCTAAAGATGAGACATGGATCTTCATTATAGAAGACCTGGCTAGTAGATGGGTTGAGTTATTTGCATTGAAGCAAGCTACCGCAGAGGAATGTGCGAGAGTACTATTGGATGAGATCATTCTACGGTATGGCACACCAAGAGGATTCATTAGCGATAACGGATCTCAATTTGTTAGCAACGTGATGCAGCAACTGACATACTGTCTGGATATCGAACACAGTTTTACTCCTGTTTATCATCCAGAAACCAACCCCGTCGAAAGGCGCAATCGAGATTTAAAAACACAGTTGGCAATACTAGTAGGAGATAGCCATAAAAGTTGGTCAGAACATTTGCCAAGCATACGTTTCGCCATGAACACAGCTGTTTGTTCATCTACTGGGTACACGCCGGCCTACTTAACCTTTGGCCGAGATCTTCGCACGTTCGACGACATAAATCATGACCTGCGACACATAGTACAAAATGAAAACTTTGTTCCCGAGATAACACCAAAGTTATTGATGATGGCTTCTACATTGAAAAGAGCCCATGAGATACAGGAGATGAAAGAGGAAAAGCGAAAAGAATACGCTGATAAGAGACGTCAACCATGTCCTAACTATCAGCCTGGCGATCAAGTTATGGTTGATGTTCATGCCTTAAGCAAATCATCACAAGGTTTCAGTGCTAAACTAGCACCTCGCCGAGATGGCCCATACCTCATCAAAGACATTCATGGACCATCTTCTTTTCAGATTGCTGATCCTGCCACTCCAAACCAGACTGCAGGGTTGTATCACTCCTCAGCCCTGCGTCCGTACCAAGGGTTGGCATCAACCGCCCTGCCCGAGCCGGTCCTACCCTTACGCCGGCGAGGTCGCCCGCGGAAGTACAAACCAACTCCGCTGGAGGACCAGACACTCACAGTCAAGCCCCGTCCCCGTGGGAGGCCGCCAAAGAAGCAGCAGCCTACCTAAGTCCTGTCTTCCTCACCGGGACGTCTTCGGAGACAGAGGGGGAGACTGTAACACGACCACAGAGCGTGCGCGCATATGACGTCGCGCACCTCCCACCGAGCCCCACTCAAGCGCACGTCACTGCCACCACTCCGCGGCCGCAGGGTATATAAGGCCTCGCGCGCCGTCAGTCCGCCAGTTCGGCTTGCACGGACCGCTTCCTTCGGAACGGTTTCGGGCAGTTGAGCGCTCTCTGGCTTGCACGGTCGGCATCCCTTCGCGGAACCGATATCGGGCGGTCACATCACGTACCTCGATCGTAGTAGTTTTATTGTACCAGTGTGTAGTTTACCTTAGTACATCTTGTAAAAGTGTTTTAATAAATAACCCTTTGCTGTACATTGGTTTGCGAGTGGTTTTATTGGAAAACCCCCTTATAGTATGTAATTTTTCTATTATAACAAAATGAAAAATGTATGATATAAACATATTTATTATATTATTATAACAACTCCCTACCTACACGATGCCAATAAACATTATTGAGAACATTGTACAGACGCCAGCACATGAAGCTACCCAAAACTGTCAAATTTTCCCAATCAATCTTGAACCTAATTTCTTTAACAATAAAGTTGAAAATCTATTAAAGAATATTGACAGATTGTTGTAGCTTGGTGTGTCTGTACTATGATAAGTAGAAGATCATGTGGCTAAATAATAGCAGCTGCATAGGTCGATCTTCAATGTTAAACAATACTTCCTGAGGTCAGTACATGGATGGGCGAACATCTAAACATGCTGTTCGGTCCGACGTGAAATGGAACGCAACTTTTGGTTGGCAACATTAATTATCTGTTCTTGACTTTTTGACTTGACAGATAGACTTTGGTTCCGTTGTTGGAAAATGTCCGCCCTTGGGACTTTTGGGATTATTGTGTAAGTACTATTATTGAGAGCAACGGTAGGGCTCCACGAACCGTGGACAAGTTCGGACACACCAGTTACCGTTGGCTGGCTTATTGTAGTCTCGAACACATGCCATAAGTCGTTGGTTCCGACTGGCAGTTATACATCTTTGACAGTCGTTACGAGTAGCAGAAGCCTGATAATCTGACACGAATGTTACCAAGGGGTATCGTGTTACCCACCTACTGGACCCCGCGTATTTATTTTCTCCTTTTTTTTTTTTTTTTTTCTTGGTGGTAAAATCATGCTGTGTCAAATCCATCCAAAGGTTGTCTGTAAAAGATCGCTTTCAGCGATAAGACCGCCGATTGTAACACCCTTTGTAGTTTTTAAGTCCTCATTTAATTCTGTTATGGTGTACAATAAAGAGTATATCTATCTATCTATCTGGGTTGGTTTGCTTCATTTAAAGACTAAATCCAGGTAGACAGGAAGCCACTGAAGACACACTTGGGAAAAGGGTAAGTGGTTGACATATCACTTGATAAGTATCAAAACGTTTGATCTCAGATCTGAGCTCTCGTTCTATCTCTCTTATGACGAGTAAACCCGTCCAATTTGTTTAATGATGCTATAAAAGTTTCTATATAAAAAGAGCCTACCTTTATTCTATTGTGCTTTTGATCTTTCGACCCATAAATCTTACATTTTAATATTTATAGTCGTGTTTGCTGTTTAACACGTGTTTTCTTTACAGAATATAATAATAAAATTCTTCATAATATTTGTATAGGTACATTTGTAGACGGTTCTTTTCAGGTAAGAAAATATCTTTGCAACAAATAATTTTATTGTATTGACAAATAATTGCTGATTGAGGTTACTGGATAAGTATTGATAAACTGGTAATATTTTTATTCTTTTATTAGCTGTTCCGTCAGACTCAGCTTGCGTGGAAATCTATACTACGTATCACAATAACTTTGTACTTACCTCTTTTTACGAAAATAACGCAGACGTAAGAATATGTAACTTGGTTGATGTAGCAGTACGAAATTTGTAACTTGTATAATTATTATTATTATTGCCACCTTTGTAACATTATGGAATGCAATAAAGAACTGAATATTGAGTACAATTTGTTATATTTCTTGTTCACGAGTGCCTACTCGTTTTCAGTACCTACTTAAAACCGTTGCTTAATTAAGAGCCACGTGAATTAATTTGCTATAACATACGATTTTACCAACGTCTAAGGTTTTTAACAAATTACTGTAAAATGTGTAGGTTTTGTTGAAGGAGAAATGTCGTTGTTATAAATGTTGGTATTTTCGATATTGCACCATTCATCAAGTTACCAACGACGTGTCCAATGTTTTCCAATAAACGTCATCGTGTACGTTCGTTAGATTGGTAGGAGGTACCTATATATGTAGGTAGTAGGTAGGTACACATCCATCGACTGGGAACATATTTCGTACAAAACCAAATTGAAAAATCTGGACTTTGTGAAAGTGACATTATTTTAACTGTTTGTTGTAAAGCTTTGTTGAGAATATGTGTTCAATACAATAAAAAGAGAAAGGATCCCCAAAATATTAAATGTAAAAAGAGGTGAAATCAAAACAAAAATATTTTATTTCATTTAGGTTTCCATGGGCACCAATAATAAGTATTTTTTTACATATTTTGTCAAATCCTCTGCTCTGTGTCTTTAAGTCTTCGTTCTTACTAACATAACTCAAGTACATATTACTAAAAGACTAGGTTTGATTAATTTTGATACCTTGTTTTTCTTTCTTGGTGGGAAAATCATCGCATGACTCCAACCGCTGCATGCCACCGTGAGATCGTGCTGAAACTTTGTCCACTGTGCTGTAATTTGCCGCGTCAGCGGAGTTTCACCCCGGCTATAATTTTGATACCTAAGTTTTCAATTTTGTATGCATTTCATTTCATGTGGCAATAAATACTTTTTTCTTTTTTTTTTCTTTAGAAGCTAGGTCACTATCCGAATTAGTCATTTCTAATAAAGAAAAACAGGCAAGAAACTTCACGGTCACGCTTTTCGAAACTTTAATTGTTTTTTTTTTACATAAAACAGTATTATAGGTATGAGAGGACAGCATACATTCAACATAGTACAATGTAATTACAAAATGAAACTGAATCTAATTTGACAATCAGTTAGGCAGTAATCGGGGCTGACTACACAAGATGTTTTCACCAGTGATTGTTAATAAATAGATACCTACCATACCTTATTTATTCGCTTAAATAACAAGAAAACAATAATACCTAAGCCAAAACCGACGTCAGCCAAAAAGTTGGCTGTATAGTAGTAGATTCGTACAATCAGATATCAACTAAAGTGTCACGTTTCAGAAAAGGTACAACTGATTCTGAATAAGTCCTGAATTAATTAACGTCACGACAATGGATTAAGTATAATCCAGCCGAGCACGCGCGATAATTTTACCCCGGAACCACGTCTCATTTCCGAGGCGCATTCAGTAAAATTGATTATACGATAGGGAAGATATAGGTGAGAGTAAACTCGTATGGTAGCTTATCTATGAAGGATGTATTTTATCACCACATGGATGTAGGAATAGTCATGGTAATGTGCTACTTTTAGATAACCCCTAATCCATCCATACTATTATACTTTAGGGTAGGTTAGGTATAAGGTTGTCTGAAAGATATCGTTATCAGCGATAAGACCGTCATTGTAACCGTAATTTGCAGTATTTTAAAACAAATGTGTTTTTAAATTATTGATGTACAATAAAGTTATGTGATGTTATATCTATTTATCTTAACAAAGTATAAAACAAATTCGCTCTCGCTGTCTGAACGCTTAGATCTTTTGAGCTCCGCAATGGATTTTCTGCAATAGATACCGTGATTCAAGAGGAAGTTGTATATGTATACAACCGGGGAGTGTGCGATGGAATTACACAATCTAATTCCACCAAGCCCGTTCCATCATCGGACTACAAGACAAACGGCGAAGCGCCATCGTTACATGGTGGACATCCCTCCCATACACACAAAACGTTTTGGGAATACCTTCATTGTGCGGACGGCTAAGGAGTGGAATTTCCTGCCGGAGTCTGTGTTTCTCGACAGCTACAACCTAGGAGTCTTTAAGTCCAGAGTGAATAGGTTACTCCGTTACTTTTAGGTAAGCATGCTCCATCTTCGACCACATCATCACTTACCATCAGGTGAGATAGTAGTCAAACACTAAACTATATCAATAAAAAAAAAAGTGGTATATTGTACATTGCACCTGTGCGAAGTCGGGGCGGTTCACTAGTAATATTATAAATGCGAAAGTCTAGTTGGCTGTTACGCTTTCACGGCTAAGCCATAGCACCAATTTGTATGTTTTTTATTTTCAAAATTAACCTTTATGGGGTTGAAATAAGGGATGGAAGTTTGAATGAGAAATCTAAACCGCTAAACCAATTTAAATTAATTTAGCCTTTTTTCCTCAAATAACGCGGGTGAAACCGCGGGGCACAGCTAGCAATATTATAAATGTGAGTCTGTCTGTCTTATACACTTTCACGTCTACGCTACTTAACCGATTTTGATGGGTAGGTACTAAGATAAATCAGGCCTTGGAAAAAAATAGTCTACTTTTTCTTTCGCCGAAAGAAACGTTTCACTTGAGCGCAACAGTGAACATAGGCTAATCTATATATATAAAAGCGAAATATCACTCACTCATTAATCTACTAGTCTCAAGAAACTACAAGTAGTAGGGCTCTCAAATTTTGCATTTCCTTTTAGCACGCAGATGCTCGCTAAGATGGGATTTTGCGAAATTCCAACAGGATCGGGATTTACACGGGAAAAACCTCCCACGCGAACGAAGTCGCGGGGAACTGCTAGTGATATATAAATCACAAAAAGTAGGGAAAATTTCCGGACTTACGAGTATGTAGCGTCAAAAGAGAAAACATGGTGTTTTCGCCTAGATACCTCGCTCCTAAAGGCGGGCAGAGGACATTTTTAGCTGAGAGAGAGACCTAAAACGCGGCTACTTGGAAAACATCTAGAAGCGTAGGCCCTACCGTGCACTGAGCAAGTAGAAAAACGGGAGATTTAAACAGTTATTCAATGGTTATTTCAATTACAATTTATCGTCTAATGTGATAGTGCATTACTTCGTAATTGACGTTACTGGTTGACATGGTTTGCCCAGTTACCAAAAATAATCAGTATACCTCATCATCATCGTCTTAGCCTTTCTCAACTACATTAGGGTCTGTTTCCAGTCTAATTGGATGCAGTTGAGTACTTTACATGGAGCACTTGCCTATTTGACCTACATAATTTAGTATCTTGTATCAAGACAAAACAGATTTACTAGTTTCTGACTGTCAAAAATGAACTTTGCCGCAGCTTTACGTGCTTTCTAAAGCACGGAAGAATCTCGATGTGTTAAGATGATCATCCATCCACGGAACGACCTCGGTAAATTTATTAAGCCACAGTTCGTTGCCCTCGATATCTCAGTATTATTATTTTTCAATCAGTTTTATTCAATCAGTATTTTAATCAGTTATTATTATTTTTAACCAACTTCAAAAAAAGGAGGTTTACAATTAGTCTTGAACTTTTTTTTTTATGTATGTTACCTCATTACTCGGAGACGGCTGAACCGATTTCAAAAATTCTTTTTGCGTTTGAAAGGGTATACGTTCTAGTTGGTCCCATTGTTACGAAATCATGATCTGATGATGGGATCCTGGAGAAATCGAGGGTACTCTTCAAATATTATAGGCACACCTATACCGTTTTGGGTATTTCTTATAGTACCTTAAGCAGTTGTTCTCGAAAACTACCATTTGAGGAAGTGGAACTGATGATGAAGACCCCAGATGGCCACCAAAACTACTCAATAATAAGTATTTCGTGGATTGCGATTAGATTACTTTAATAAAGATGTTAAGCATTTTATGCTCGTCACAATGCATATGATGAAGTAGAGCTGATGGTGATGTACCAGGAGAACTCCTCAAAAATTAACGGCTCTGCACCGGGAAAAGCAATATTTTGTAAAAGGTGATAAGTAGTTGACATTTTGGCTTTTGTAACTAGATAAATTACAAACCGACCCACTAAAAAGCGTGAAAAAAATTTTTACTTTGTCCAATATAAAAACATCTTACAGCATAAGATAATACATACTAAAAATACAGATGAAGTCAATGAAAATCAGAACTCAATCTGAGTAGCGAAATGTACGTCCAAATTTGATTGTACCATCGTCAATAAATCGTAGTCAATCAATTACTAAGAGCACTAACATAACGCTAAGGTCGACCTCGTAAATCATAAATATACCAATAAGAATAAACAGTAAATATGCCGCCTCAGTCTTACCCTATCTTTGGCTCTTGGCACATCCAATTTGCCGGTATGATACCCGTACAATCTCGCTAACAATAGAACCA
Organism: Tholera decimalis; assembly: GCA_943138885.2. Lineage (NCBI taxonomy): Eukaryota > Metazoa > Arthropoda > Insecta > Lepidoptera > Noctuidae > Tholera > Tholera decimalis. The sequence continues at coordinate 17,514,775 of OW964563.2, read as the reverse complement.
CAATGAATGGCGCCTGATCCAGCCGTAAATATATCAAAATTATGTTCAGCCCCGACGGCATAAGTTGAGAAAAATTGTTCGCCTTCGTTTTATTTTTCCTTTGTGCTCTTATTAAAATTAATTGGTGTAATATAAATTAATAAGGGCCCAGTTTAAGATTTGTTCGTTTTGATTATCATTTGTAATTAAATTACCAGTCAGCATCATTGAGTTTCAATATTACCTACACTTAAAACTACACAGACACGATAAATAAATAAATTAAACATATCTTATTATTGTAAGACCTATAAAGTTTCGATATTTCAGATAACAGTATATAATAAATGAATTTAAAAAGTAATAGACATAATAAGATATTCTTTTCAGTTTTACTTCAATTTACTACAGTTTTATTATTTCTTACGTTAGGTGTGAGGTCTTTAATCAAATAAACATTTTTCTTTCTTACGTTTTAGTCATAGTTGTTCAGAGGTTAACGAACTCACAAAATCTAGCGAGAGGCAAAAACCTCATGCAAAGGTATCATTTTATTCGAGTAGCGGTCATCACGTAACACTCTGAACCTTTTAGATTGTTTCATAAAAAATGTAAAAGCGTGCGAATGGCTTTGTTGTGGGAAGGCGCGGCTAAATGACCCGGAAGAAAAGCCACAAGAAACGGAATGTTTCAACGAAGGTAAAAGACTCATATATTCCGGGTAACATCACGTTAAAGATATTAGATAAAATACAAAGGAAATTATGAGGAAATCTCGGAGACAGCCAATGTAACACGCGGAAGTTACACGTTCACAAAAATGATCTTAGGGATAAAAATCTGTATTTGAATGTGTATGTACCAACATAGATTTTTCTTGAAGAGATTTTGCTTACATCTAGGTAGATGTAAGAAAAATCACTTCTGTGGTTTTTAAAAGCATAATTTTACATATGTAATGTAAAGTGCCTTATTAAAGGGCATAGAACTTTTGCAAAGCTAAATGTTTGCTCACTGCGTGTTAAAAGCGCCCGCATAACACTGCATAAAACTCAGGCTAGGTTCTGTTAAACATTCATTCTGATAAAACCCAGTTTAATTTCTATTAAACTACATAGAACTGTATTATAGCTATTGTTACTGGACAGTATTTTAATTCATTAAAATGAGTTATGTCGACCCACAGTGAAAATATGAACAAGAAGGGAATTATTTATCGTTCATTTGTTTTATTGAAATACTATACTAATACCTGCGATGTTTTACGCGCGGGAGTCAATATTACCAATGCGAGGTTTGCCGCGTAAATCCCTATCCCTTAAATAATCCGGAAAACGTAGTAATATATCTTTCATTAAAATCGGTTCAGCGGTTTCAGAGATCAGCCCGTACAAATAGAAAGACGGACAGACAAAGCGACAAATATTTAAATAATTTGTTGTTAAGTGTCGTTGAAATAAACATTTCACTTAATGTACTTGAAAAAACTCGGTTATCATAAAATCACACTTTAATTTATATTTACTTAGGTGTAGGTACCTAAGTAAATATAAATTAAAGTGTGATTAAACATTAACTCCATGTGATAAATATATAATATTATTTACTTGCCACTCGCTGTAACAAAACCGCAAAAAAATTAAAGGCTCTAACAAGAACAGATGAAAGTATTCAGTGTTCTTAATAATATTTAATGTAAACATATTTATTAAGCCAAGTTATCTTCTTTTAAGACAAAATGACCTGGTTTTATCTACATTATATTACCTTTATTACCGTGACTACAAGCGCTACATCACAATCCATTCACGAGCTTTTTAGTTCATCATGCATACATTTTGGCGTTTGCAAAGCAAATTCAATTTCGCAGATTGATTCTCTAGTGCCCGCCCGGACTTACAAAGGAGTAATCAACTAATCAGTCTTCCATAGTGCAAGTTCTGTTGCATAGACCTAGAGGCAAGTTATTAATCGATTTTGTAGTTGAGATTAAATGATGAAGTTATCGCATATCGTTCAATTTATTATAAAAATCACACTTGGCCCTGAAGTCTACTATTTAATTTGTTTTATTTTAGACTAACTGCTGCCCGCAACTTCGGATTTCCCGTTTAAATACCGATCCAGTAGGAATTCCGGGATAATAGTAGCTTATGTGTTATTCCAGGATGTCAACTATCTTCTCACCAAATTTCATTAAAATCCATCCAGTAGGACCGGAGTTTAGCGTGTACAAACAGATAAACAGACATACTTTTTTTATATTTTTATTATTTTTGTATAAAATTTAAATGTACAGACACCCTTTTTTACTGTTTTATTATATGTATATATATAAAGATGTACAGATGAAGAAGTTTAGTTCAAAATATATATAAATACAAATGGCAGGTGGCAGAAACATTTAGTTTAGCCAGCACAAATTATATCGGTGGCAATACTGTCCTTCTTGAGGAGCTCATGACTAAATACATCAAAAGAATAAGCAACAAAGTCAGTCTGTCGTTGAGTGACCAGCATAAAATGTAGAGAATCCACGGTGCCACGAAAAACTCCGTTATCCAGTTGCTATCCACTCAAAGTCAGTAAATATGACTCCAGTCTTATCTAAGGGTATCCTACCCAGTTACTGGGTTATGTAGGTCAGACAGATACGAATTCTTTAAAACAGGTGGATATAGAACGCAGTGTTTATGTAAAATGCAGTCTCAATATGTTTTATTTTACTTTTTTGGAATTAGAGGCTGGTGGATCTTAATACAGGTTACTATGTAACCTAGCTAGGCTGCCAGATCCGCTTAAATTGTTATTTTTGTAAGCGATCCTCAAATAATTATACTTAAGTATATTGTACTAGCTTTTGCCCACGAATTCGTTCCCGTGGGAGGTTTTTCCCGTGTAACTCCCGATGCCGAGGGAATACCAGGATAAAAATTATCCTATGTCCTTCCCAGGGTTCTAAACTATTCCCATGCCAAATTACATCTAAATCGGTTCAGCGGTTTAGCCGTGAAAAAGTAACAGACAGACAGACAGAGTTACTTTCGCATTTATAATATTAGTATGGATAATTATTATTATACTTGCCAAACTTTTTGCAATAAATTGTTTGATTGATAACAGGTAGATCTCCGAGGTCACGCGCTCTCAAAGTAGGTTCTCCGTCTAATCCCCGGGTGATCCCAGGAAAGATGATGATGTGCCACCATGAACTGTGAAGCTCAGAGGAGACCTCTTTACAGTCTCCCCAGAGATGTACCATAATAAGCGATGCACGCACAGGGTTCCAGAGTGGTGTTTTTAGTGGTAATGTCTCTGCGTCCTCGTCTCTTCTAAGTGCTGATAGTTGGGTAGTTTTGGTGAGGTAAAAAATTCTCAATTTTTTGTCTTTACACTGGAAAAGGATCTAAAAAAGGAAAAGGGCCAGGCAGATAATGATACTCTGATACTACCTACAGTGAAAACATTTTCTAAATAAATTAAGTTTACACAATTTCAACTCAAAAGTCCATCTAACATCGTTTAACGAAGTATTTTGTAGCAATATCACTGTAAATTAAACTGAATAGGCGTTGAGCAATAAAATAATCTCCGGAGAATTGGACCGATTAAGTCCACTCAGTCCCCATTCGGTCTTAACTACCTTAACTGTAATTCAATATTGGATAGTTAGTACTGTATAGTTGTTTTATTAATAGTTAGATGAGTTAGTGTTTTGTGGGGGAATGCCGCTGATATCCAGACGGTTATTATTTTTCAGAAAAAGGCTTGGCGTTCAATATAAAAAATAAGACTACTATGTCAGTAGGTAGGTATTTAGGTAGGATAATATACTGTACAGTTACACGTACACTTCTCAGCCTCATTCAAAACCAACTCATTTCTTAAAATTGTTCAACACCTGTGAATGAAAATAATTGAAAATAATCCTATTCTGTTACTAATAAGATATAAACCGCCAACTGCTTGTATGTGTGTTATAAAAACCACAGACAGATTTGTTTCTTTGTACGATATAAAAACTAAATTATAAAATACACTGGTTCAATCGAAACCCTCGGAATATAAATCAAAATCGCATTTTTGCGGTTTTTTTCATATTCTTATATATATATATATCCAGTAGCTTATAGGAATGCGCTTATATACCGAACTATCAATATGAGTGAACAATATGAGTACATAATATTTTAAGCCTTAAGTTAAGGTCTTTAAATTAAGAGTGAATACATTATTTCGAGGTAAGTAAGCGAGCTTCATCTTCGACCACATCATAGCTTACCATCAGGTGAGATGGTAGTCAAACGCGAGCATATTATCAATAACATAAAGCCTCCGTGGAATATTAGCCAGATTTTCAGTCTAGTTTTAAAGTGTCATATAATTTCTTCACATTACAGGAACATATCTACAACCCCTGTACTTCATCCACAATATTTCGTCTTATGTAATGTGCCCCTGCAATTTTCTGCCCATTTATGTTATGCTGTGTTTTCCTTATTGTGTGGTAACGTGAAGTCATAAAACCCTATATTTTTGTACATTGCTCATCGACTTTGTTTAGATCAGTATAATTTTTATGCACTATAGTAAATTTGAGCAAGTTATGTCTTCCGTTTTCATGGAGGTTATCACGAATGTCGAGGTATTTGAAAACTAGACAAAAAAAACCGGTCAAGTGCGTGTCGTATTCGCTGACTGATCGTTTCGTACCATGCTCTAACTAAAAGCGAAACATGACTACCTAACTAATTTGACTTCCTATACAAATCGTAACCTGATCCGACATTTTTGAACGGAAGTTTTAATTGCACCATTTGGTGAAGCGGAACTGATGAAGAAGATCACAGATGGCCACCGGAACTACTCAATAATAAGTATTTTACAGGTTGCGATTCGATTACTTTAAAATGGTTCCTAAGCAACTTATGGTCTTCACATTGCGAATGGTGAAATGGAGCTGATGGTGAAATACCTGGAGAACTCCTCCACAATTAACGCCCCTGCATCGGGAAAAGCAATATTTTGTAAAAGGCGATGAGCAAGTTTTAACAAAAAAAAAACCGACTTCCAAAAAAAACTACAATGTGAAAAATAACTTTAATTTCGGATGTCAGTGGCAAAAAACTAAAATACAGATCATCATCAAATTAGTTATTTTTCACATTGTACCTAGTGGTTTTTTGGAAGTCGGTTTTTTTTTGTTAAAAAGTTTTTTTTTCATAAAACTTATTTAAATATGAAACTAGCGCGATACACCTGACGCTTAGCGGCATCTATCGACATTTCTATGGAGTTGTTCGAAATTTTCGAGTCAAATACAATTGGTCGACTATTACTCGTAAACTTGTAAAGCCCACTTATGTGTGGTAGTTTTCCTTTAAACTTCGTTATAATATAGGTACTACTGCCGTGACATTTGAATTTCTAACTACAACCGTTTAGTTGGTAGAGGGGTGAAGGGGTCAAGTGTCCCCCACTTGACTCAAACGAAAATTGGTACTTTAAAGCTTGATAAGTCACGAACGGTTTACTTAATCAAAAACGTTCGTGCCAAACCCCTAATATTTTTCAAAGACCTATACACCGATATCCCACACTATGGGAGGGACGAAAAAAAAAACTATCATCCCACTTTACATGTAGAAGAGGTACCCTAAATAATTGCTTTTTTCAAAATTTTATTTTACCACTTTTTCGGCGTCATAAACGTTTATACTCATGCCAAAGTACAACTTTCTAGTACCAAAAGTTTTGAGCTAAACCGCGGACAGACAGACAGACGGACATGGCGAAACTATAAGGGTTCCTTGTTGACTACGGAACCCTAAAAACCTAACGTAACCGACGAGGACCTTGTGTTGATGCTGTATACTGTAAAATGGTGATGAGATGTAAAATCCGTGGCTGAATTAGTCAATTAGGTGGCAATATTTAAATAAGAAGGACAAGTTAAGATAATTGTTGATCTTTAATTGTCGCTTTTTGTAGAATATTTAGTTGGCGTTGTAAAAAAGACTAATTAGTTTATTAGGGGCTATCTCATTTTCCCGTTGCTTAGTTAAAAAATGAGAAGTTTGATCACGTGGCCAATAAAGAGATCTGTGGCTGGACTTATTATTTCCCGTTTTATAATAAATTAAGCATATTTTTTTTAAGGATGGGAAATCTGTCTTAGCATGTAACAATATGTGGCCATAAACTCCTCTCTAGAGGAGACCTACATATGTCCTACAAGTTAGGTTGTATACTTTACCGCATTGCACTTTTTCAAGTCTACCAGCTCGCAGGTCTCCTGCATCAGTTCGCATGCTGGCTCTCATACTTACACAAGATTTACCGTAGTGTGTGTGTTGTTACATGGTAGAGTCATTACACATAAAACGTTTTGTGAATACATTCAGTGTGCGTACAGCTAAAGAGTAGAATTCTTTGCCGGAATCAGCATTTCCTGATAGCTATAACCTAGGGGTCTTTACATCGTGGGCTTGCGGACGGCGAGCAGGGGTATCTCACTGTGCGGTAAGGACCAGGCCCGGGTCGGCGGCGCGTCGTGTTCCACGCGCGCCTCAAAGAGCTGTCAGCACCAGTGACGGGGCCCCATAAGGCCATTGCCTGCCAGGGTTGCGGTAATGTTCTAATGAGATACCGCGGCCCCGAAACTTAAAGGCAGCTGAAGGAACAGGGTGGGTTTTAGTAAGTAGAAGTCTGAGACTCCCTTCCGTTTTTCCCAGATCGGGAGAAGTCATTCGATGATTTTCCCACCCAGGGAAAAGGGGTCTTCACATGAAGTCCGGTATCACCGGATGCCGACCTACCTCTGTCGTGTGGTCGAGGCCTACCTGACGGACAGAGCCGTCATTTACCCTGGTCACCAGGGAGAGTGGAATCGGCGAGAGATGTCGTGCGGTGTCCCACAGGGATCAGTCCTGGGACCACCCCTGTGGAACATCGGTTACGACTGGGTGTTGCGCGCCGACCTCCCTACAGGCGTCAGCGTAGTCTGCTACGCTGACGACACGCTGGTCTTGGCGCATGGGAGGTCGCACCAGGCGGCGGCCGAACTGGCGATGCGAGGGGTTGCGACAGTCGTAGAAAGGATCCGGCAACTGGGACTCGAGGTGGCTTTGCACAAGTCCGAGGCCATGTGTTTTCATGGCCGTCGGAACGCGCCACCTTCGGGTTCCCAAGTAACGGTGGGAGGGGTTCACATCGGCGTCGAGACGACGATGAAGTACCTGGGACTTGTCCTCGACAGCCAGTGGAACTTCGTCGAACATTTCCGACGTTTGGCTCCAAGACTGGATCGGGCGGAGGCTGCACTCAAGCGGCTCCTACCAAATCTAGGGGGGCCAAACGCCTCCTGCCGGAGGCTATATGCGGAGATTGTGCGGTCCATGGCCCTCTATGGGGCCCCTGTGTGGGCGCTGAATCTACAGCGGTGACCAGCTCGCCAGCTGGTCGCGTCTCAGAGGGTCATGGCTATCCGGATGATCCGGGGATACCGCACGATCTCTGGGGAGGCGGCGAACCTCCTTGTCGGATTGCTGCCGTGGGATCTGGAGGCGGTAGCCCTCGCGCGCGTGCACAATTGGCGCGCGGAGGTGCTAAGCCGGGGTGAAACTCCGCTACCGCGGCAAGTCGCGGCTCAGCGGATAGAACTCCGGCGCGATCTCACGGCAGTATGGAAAGAGCAGCTGTCGCAACCGAAGGCTGGGCACGCCGCAATCGCGGCGATAAGTCCCCTCTTTGAGGAGTTGCTGGAGAGAGGCCACAGCGTCCTCACCTTCCGCCTGACGTTTGGTTTGGTGCTGACCGAACATGGTTGTTTTGGTAGGTACCTGTTTCGGATTCAGCGGGAGGACACGCCCGGGTGTCGTCATTGTGAGGACCACCTGGAGGACACGGTGGAGCATACGGTCGAGGTATGCCCTGCTTGGGCGGAGCACCGCCGTGTCCTCGTAGAGGCGGTCGGCGGCGGCGACCTCTCACGCCCTGCTCTGGTTCAGACCATCATTCTGTATTTTTTTTTATTGATAATAGGTTCGCGTTTGACCACCATCTCACCTGATAGTAAGTGATGATGTGGTGTGTGGAAGATAGAGCATGCTTACCTAAAAGTAACCTATTCACTCTTGACTTAAAGCCCCCAGGTTATAGCTATCGGAAAACAGACTCCGGCAGGGAATTCCACTCATTAGCCGTAAGCACAATGAAAGTATTCCCAAAACGTTTAGTGCGTATGGGTGGGATGTCCACCATCTAACGATAGCGCATAACCGTTTATCTTGTTCTTATTATGTGACTTTCACTTAAATTCTTCTAATTGGCTATTAAGGATGACAATAATATGCTATTTTCTAAATAGTACCTACATACATAAACGGAACTAGAGTGTGCTATACCTATATAGCTCATAGCAGAGTTTTGACTCTGAGCCGTGTATTTTTATGTTTCTATTGTTAGCTTAGAAAATAATAATATGAAAAAGATACACCTCAGGCTTGGTGAATACAAATTCGTAATCCAAACTTTGACAGGCGGTAGAAACTTATTACGACATAAACGCGGCACAAACAATGGTTGAGGCACTAAATTATTCACAATAAATTGTTTTTCTACGAGATTGTTTTTTCTCGAAAGTCTCTTGTAACAATTGAACAGCTGAAAGGCTGATTGTTTACTGTAATGTTTATCTACGACATGGTATCCATCATCATCTTGTCGTCCACATTTTGATCAGATCCTAAATTCAAATTTTTAAATGATAGATTTTGTTGTTTGTACATCATACGCTCTAATGGAGCAACCGTCATCAATTTAAGACCTATTTGAAAATAAAATTATATACATTCATACATATGTTGTGTTAAATAAATTTGACGAGAACTGGATAAATGTACTTAGTAATAAGTAACATCGCGACCCTTGAATAGTCAGTAATTAAACGTATCTCTTGACCAGACGTATTTCCTTTCACCTCATACTTCAGACGCACACACACAATAATAAACATTCTTAGCAAGCAGCTTTCAGGTGCCCATTTAGTATAGATACACTAGCTTCTAACCGATCAACTACGACTTCGATCGTGAAGTTGAAAAAGTAGCTTATGTATTATTCCGGGATGTTAACTATCTACTCACCAAATTTCATTCAAATCCGTTCAGTGGTTTTTGGGTGAAAGAGTCAAACATCCATACATCTATATAACATTCGCATTTATAATATTAGTAAGAAGTATGATAAGATTAGAAATTTCAAACGAATACTACACCCTTTTTTAAGTTTTCTAACTATTACCCAAAGCACAAGCCACATATTCGCCAAACTGAGTGGCGAGCCACAGATGCAACGAAGCGAGTTACCATGGCTGTTAAGTGAAACGACGCGAGCATCCCCAACTCAAAACTTTATCTAACACGCCAAGTTTTCGCTCACGTATTTGTGGCCCCAGTTGCCTGTATTGCTGTTTTTGCAACCAAGTATTTCAGTAATAGTATGTCTTCAAGATCCGGTGTGACCTTAAGTTGTTATTTTATCATCTTTTTAGAAATACATTTTTACTTACTTTGAGTCAATGGTCAGCTTAAAGATAGCTACTATACTCAACAAGTTCTTTTTTTTATTTGCAAACACTGTCCCACTTCTGGGCAGAAGCCTCCCTTTCCCTTCGCTTCAGACCAACCCTCACGAAACACGTCCAGAAAGTCTCGCTAACTCTTCCTGGGCCAGTATCGGCGGCGTCGTCCACCCTCCGGCAACCAATGTGTGAAGACTTTCGTCCAGCAATCCTGCATATGGATAATGTAAGCCTCCCAATCCAATTTCAGCCTAGCAGCCTTTTTGCCAACATCCACTATGCCCGTTTTAGAATGCAGTGTAGTGTTTCCTGTTCTGTATATTTTTCTCACACCCAGAATGCTGCGTTCCATTTTGGCAAACTCCAAGACGCGGCAACAACAAATTCTATAATCAATAAATTTTAAATAATCTATATAGCGATCTCAATTTTAGCCAGGCTAACCGGATGCTGCTGTTTGTCAGTATACAGTATAAATGAAAACTGGAACATGACATGACGACCACGACCGCTCTGGCGAGAGCGTATCGACTGAGAAGAAGATGATAGTAAATGAGGCGAGCTCCGTCACCCAGTAACAGGATAAGACGATATCTCTCGGCAGGATTGGTTTAATATTAACTACCCGTAACGACCATCAAAGATGTACAAATGACAGCCGGAACTAATGGATTGTTTTCCAAGGTAAGGTGGAACATTGATGTGTTATAATGGTTACTGATCTTCGGACCAATCTCGGCAAGTTTTGCTCAACATTGACCATACCCTGATGTTATTAATTAGTGAGGTAGAAATATATTCATCGACACAATGGGAAAGGAGACTGTCTAATGAATAAATTTCTATTTTCTTCTTGTTCATTAACGTAGGTAGTATAATCTAAACTTAAAATATTTGATATTTTGTGTGTAATGTACAAAAATGAACAGGTTTTAGAAACCATTTCACCAATACAAAGCTATGCCAACTTAGTATTTATCAGATAGTAATACAGGCTAAAAATCCTCATAAAAGCTATTGGTATTACATAAAAACTACACACCTTAATAATTAATGTTCACTCTAATGTAAATAAAAACGTTCATGACAAAAATAAATATTGATATGTCATTATTATATTTATATTCCAAAAGAAGATCTCATGGCTAAATAATAAGAGGCGCACGGGATGATATTTAAGGTTAAACAACGATTTTAATATCGAAATTTCTCCGTGCCTTATTAAGCACATTAAACCATTCGTCGTAGCTGTAATTTTAACATCATTGCGTATGCATTACGGGTACTCAGAAGCTAGAAAATCTGACCGCTAGCTGGCTGGCATGGCTCCATTTCGCCAACATGGTAGAACGGACTTATGTGAACTTAGGCACAGCGATAGATTAAAGTTTGGAATAGCACAAATGCACATTAACTTCGGCAAACTGTACAAGTTCCGTAGGATAGATTTATCAAAATTTAGAACGGATATAGGAGTATGAAGTAGCGGGCAATAGATGTAAGTATCGTGTAGACGATACTTCCTATCGTCCAATCGGCATGACGCTGCAGGCTTGATCAAATCTGCAGTTCGTCTATATACACCACACACGATCAGTTTAAATTGTCCAATCGGCAGCGACGTTCATTTGAAGCCATGGCGTCACCGGTGACAGACGACGATGTTTTAGCCGTTTTGGGCATTTTACTCGTAAAAATGAAACAAAAAAAAAGAAAAGATCCAGCAGAGTGGTGCAAACAGTGGCTAATGAAAAGAAAACAGTTTACTCATACAAATTTATTAAAAGAATTGAGGGCTACGCCTAAAGATTATTGTAATTATTACCAGACTGAACTGACGATCGCGAGACCGCAATGCACGGTCCAATCGGCATGATCCAATCGGAATGATCAAGCTAAAAGAATCTAAATTCGATTGTTCCATCAAGTATAACTGTCATGCCAATCCACCGTGTGTGGGAACACACGGTCAGTTCTAACTGATCCAATCGGTAGCGTCATGCCGATTGGACGATAGGAAGTATCGTGAATGGCCGGCATAACACACACAATCTAGTAGGTATATGTATTAATATTATAAAGCAAAAGAGTTGGTTTGATTAAACGCGCTTATCTCAGGAACTACTGGTTCGAATTTAAAAACCTTTTTTGTTTTGGATAGTCCATATATCGAGAGAGGCTATATGCTACATAAAATGGTTGTCTTTTAAGGTTGACTCACTATAACTTAAAATCACTCACGCAGGTGAATCCACGGGGCACAGCTAGTAATATTATAATGTGAAAATGCGTTTGTTTGTTTGTCCTTCTTGAACATCAAAACGAAACAACGGATCGATGAGATTTAGTGTAGAGATAGTTAAAGGACTGGAGACTACTGAAAGTGAAATAGGTTACTTTCTATTCACTGAATTATTTTTTTTCACGCGAGAAAAGCCGCAGACGGTTGCTAGTAACTATAAAACGAAAAAAAATCAACAAGTATAAAAAAGTCCGAAGCTTCCAATTCCAACCCCTCTTTCTCATAAACTTTCGAATGAAGCAATTAAACAAAACAATAGATCAAATTTTCAATTACAAATGAAGACCCTACTCAGACACTGTGAGCCTTGATAAAATCCTTGAGCCGTAACTAATATTGATGTAGGAGTACGTAAGCCTACGAAAGATTTCATTTGTCAAGTAACGGTCGCTCGGCTATCTATGCCTGTCATCTGAGTACACACGAATATAGATGAGATCCGTGAACAAGAAAGAAAGAATACTCATGGTATTTTCTTCGTCTGGGGTTACGGGAATGTTCTAAGGAGATATGGCGCCCCCGGAATGTAGGTGCAACTGAAGAAACAGGCTGGATATTTAGTCAGTAGAAGTCTGACACTCCCTTCCCCTCCACACAGAGCGTGAGGAGTCATTTGCTAATGTTCCCAAAGAAAAATCGTGGTGTTTTCTTTGTGCTTATGTCAAACTGCGGAAATTTCTCTCCAAAAGGGTGAAGGGATTTCCGCAATTTGTTGGTTTAAATGGAATATAGGGACTCCATTATACTTAACACCCGAAACGAAACAGCCCGTAATTGCATAAGTACTTTGAATAACAAAAATGGAAATCTCTTTCTTTTTGAGAATTGAACATTAACTTCATTTCTGCTGTCAACAGTCGTTAGGTCTTTTTCGAGTTTTATGAACATATATTTCACAGTACGATCAATTATTTTTTTAATTCGAACGGAATTGTTAGAGATTATTTGCTACTAATTGATAAGATAATAAGCTTTCTTGCGCTTGCAGAGGTCGGTATGTGGATGGATAAAAGTAATAAAATTATTGGGCATAATTTATTATGATGATAGATTTAAACCAAGGTTGGTTCAGACTTGCAAAGAAATTTTATTCACTGACACTTGTCAGTGAATAAAATTCGTCTTCATTCATTTAGGCATGAGCTCATTCACTTGAAAGAGCTCATGCCTAAATAACAGTCAAACGGCGGGACAATGGATGTTAAGCTTCACTCGCTGAGGTTGGTCTGTGAATCTGTGGTCGTGACCAAAAAAAAAGATAATGAAAGTAAAAACTAATACATGGCTTCAAACGTTGTTCAACACTCAAACTGAAAGGTTATTGAAAGAACACTAACGTCAGTAACATTCAATTTAAACACATACGCACTTATACATACATATACATACACACACATATTCACACTCAAAAAAATTACTTTCTTATAAAGTAAAATGAAAATGACGTGGTACTTAACCGTTTCTCGTTCAAACAACACACTTCTACTTTTTTTTTTTTCTGTGGTAAAATCATTCTCAAATGACTCTCACTCTGGGTGGAGTGGAAGGGATTGTCAGAATTGTACTGACTGAAAACCCTCCTTGTTCCTTCAGTTGGTCTTGTAACCTCAGCAGGCAAAGACATCAGTGTTTAACTAATAAAAAGTCCTACTAAAATAGGCTTCTTTAACTTGAAAATCATTCAAAATTATTGAGGAATTGGTAGAAGCGAGGAATTTCGAAACATTTAGCGTTTTCCCAACTATCTCATTCTACATGGAATGACTGTTTTTCTGACCTCTTAAACCTAGAAAAATAGTAATGTGAGATACTTTGGCAAAACTTACCTTCAGGCGAGATCGAGATGAACAGTGGGCTTATCAGTAATAAAAATCTGGTCTTCGATTTTCTGACAACGTAAGGATACATTGAGTTTTTACTTAACACAGCCAAATCTCAGCATGTTAAGTATAGCCACCAATCCACTTTGACAAGCGTTGCTTAACCTCAATATTAATTCAACATAGAGAATTATTTGAATACCTACATTCTTATCGTCAGAAAAAATATAGAGGTAATTTTATTACCAGAACGTTCATTCAGTATGAAGCCCTTTACGAATAACTGATAGGCCTGAAATCTAGTGGTTCATAATAAAGGTAGCTTCAGAGCTCACAAAGCCGTTAAGTGACCTTGAAGCCGTTGCGGAAAGCCCTTAGTGCGGCCAGATTTGTAAGGAGTGCAACACACTGGCAAAACTTCAAGAGAGATTCGGAAAACTTTTTGCTTTTTTGTATTATTGATAATAAGCTCGCGTTTGGCCATCATCTCAACAGATTGTAAGTGATGATATGGTTGAAGATGAAACACACTTACCTAGAAGTAACTTATTCGTTCTTGATGCAAAAACTCCCAAGTAATAGGTATCAGGAAACTCAGGCTCCAGCAGGAAATTCAACTCCTTAGCTGTATGACAAGGAATGTATTCCCAAAACGTTTTATGCGTATGGGTATGGTAGGGTAATCTTGAATTAATAACTTTATAGAGTTAGTCCTCCATATCAAATTTCGTCTATATTTTTCAATCCTATTTCAAGAGCACAGAAGAAAATATAGTGCATCAGTGTATGTATCAACACATAGATACAGGTCCAATATATGCTCTGATTGTTCAAATGGATTGCAATCCAACAAGACTGGCAAGAAACCAGGCGAATTCACGTACCTATTACCCTTTATTACTACCCGATTTATCCTACAATCCTGAATTAGTTAGGATTTATAATACGTGACGGCAACTGGGATTATCTCAGATGTAAATGTTCCTTGGAGCCTTTTGGTCCAGCTATGTTCTGAGGATTGACTTGATATAGACTATAGAGGGAAGTGGATGTTATTTTTTTTTTTTACTCTTTCGCTGTTCTTGTTGATTTATTTAATTATAAAATACATGTCTGTTTCATAATCAACTGTTTAATATATATTATTAATAGAAGTAAGATGAATGAAGTAAATATTTTACCTTAACTTACATGTTATAATAAAAAGTGTTATTATATTCGATATTTAATTGTAGGATCCAATACAGTTTAATTGTTTCTCCGGGAGCGGTCGAGCTTCATCGACTAGGTGTTTCTGGTGTTTTATTATGGTATGGTATTTATTATTCTCAAGAGATAGTAATTCGGTATAATGATATAAGAACAGAGCTTCATTATAATGTAAAATTTTGATTGCTAATAAATATATTTGATTGATTTGATTTGATTCTTCGATGCATAGGGCGGTATATGACATCAACTTTTGACTAACAATGCCAAAATCATTAAAGACATATCCGTCATACACCACCTGAATTTCAATTCGGATCATAAAATGGTTCGTGCAAAACTAACAGGAACAAAAGTAAAGACCAAAAGACAATTTCATACAAATAATTCAGCCATTGTATGTACGGGTAATACCACTCAACTTTTGAATAAACTACAGGAACTAACAAATAATGAAACAAAGGAACCACTTTCTATTCAGGAACACTACGAGAAGATTATAAACCTATTGAGAACAGAAACGAAGAAAACAAACGCAGAGAGTAAAAGAGAAATCTCAAATGAGACATACCAGTTATTACAAGAAAGGAAGGAATTATTACAACAGAAAGAAAAGAAAGCTAACCGCCCTAAAATATCTGAACTCAGCAAAAAGATCAACCAAAACATCAGGAAAGACAAGAAAATTAAAAGGCATTCCACATTAAAGAAATATATAGAAAGAACCGGTGGAATTAAAAAAGCAATAAAGGAACTGAACAGTAAAAAAGATTGGATGCTAAAAGTAAAGAACATAGATAACAATTATACAAACAAAAGAGTAGAAATACTAAAGGCAGCTACAGACTATTATCGAAAGCTTTACCAAAGCAAAAACCAAAAAGAAACAACAAATGAAACAAATAATAAAGATTCTGAAGCAATCCCTAAAATATTAACTGAAGAAACAATTAGAGCAATCAATACGCAAAAGACAGACAAGACACCAGGTGCCGATCAAGTCACAAATGAAGTGTTAAAAACTACTATACCAGTCATTGGTCCTATATTAACGGATATATTTAACAAAATAATAGAGACTGAAATTATCCCTGAAGACTGGACTAAATCAACAATAATATTATTACATAAAAAAGGAGATAAAGGAAATATAGGTAATTACAGACCTATAAGTTTGATGTCCAATGTCTATAAAGCCTTCTCAAAAATAATTCTGTCACGAATCACTTCTACCCTAGATGAAAACCAACCAAGAGAGCAGGCGGGGTTCCGCAGTAAATATTCAACTATATACCATATACATGTTCTAAGGCAGGTTCTACAAAAATATAAAGAATATAATAAAAAATACTATTTGGGATTTGTTGATTATAATAAAGCCTTTGACTCCTTGGAACATGAGTATATCTGGGAAGCACTACGTATACAGGGAATACACAAAAAGTACATACGTATACTCCGGAAAGTATATCCAAAAGCACAGCCCAAATCAGGCTTGAAACTACGGGGGAAGAATTTCCTATAGAGAGAGGCGTCCGGCAAGGAGACCCAATTTCTCCTAAGTTGTTTTCGGCGGCTCTAGAGATGATATTCAGGAATCTACAATGGGATCACGAAGGCCTGAACATAAATGGTGAAAAACTAAACCACCTACGATTTGCAGACGACTTGATCTTATTTGCAGAATGTCCAATTAAATTAGAGCAAATGTTACAACAACTGTCAGATCAAAGCGCGAAGGCTGGACTTACAATGAACACGGCAAAGACAAAGATTATGACTAACTCTTCACAGACGCATACCATCATAGTCAACTCAGAGAGGATAGAATATGTCGAAGAATACGTATACCTAGGACAACTCATAGCCGCTGAAGACACCATGCACAAAGAGATTGAAAGACGGATAGCCAATACATGGAAGAGATATTGGTCACTCAGCGAAGTCATGAAAAACAAGGACATGCCTATCAAAGAGAAAAGAAAAGTGTATAACATGTGTATACTCCCTTGCTTAACATACGGCTGCCAAACATGGGCCCTAACAGAGCAATTATCAAATAGAATAAAAGTGTGCCAGAACAGCATTGAACGAAGCGTGGCTGGCGTAAGAAGGAGAGACAAGGTAAAGTTGGATACAAAAAGAAACAAAACGAAATTCAAAAATGCGCACAATGTTTGCAAAACGCTAAAATGGCGATAGACGGGACATATGTTGCGGGACACAAAGGAAAAGTGGACCAGGTTAATAACAGAGTGGTACCCAAGGGGCGATAAAAGAAGCAAAGGGAGACAGCGTAAACGCTGGGAAGATGACATAAGGCAAGTAGCAGGCCCTGAATGGACCCGTATAGCCAAGGATCGAGAATTATGGAAGTCTTTGGAGGAGGCCTTTGTCGCAGGATAAGCTGTTACAGGAAAAATAAAATGTGAACCGATTGCCGCTATGTAAAAATAATTAGTATGTAAATGTCAAGTATAATAAATAAGAAATAGTTTATAAGGTTAACCATTGTATAAGTAACAGCAATAAAGGCTTATTTTATTTTATTTATTTATTTTATTAATAGAAGTAAGATGAATGAAGTAAATATTTTACCTTAACTTACATGTTATAATAAAAAGTGTTATTATATTCGATATTTAATTGTAGGATCCAATACAGTTTAATTGTTTCTCCGGGAGCGGTCGAGCTTCATCGACTAGGTGTTTCTGGTGTTTTATTATGGTATGGTATTTATTATTCTCAAGAGATAGTAATTCGGTATAATGATATAAGAACAGAGCTTCATTATAATGTAAAATTTTGATTGCTAATAAATATATTTGATTGATTTGATTTGATTCTTCGATGCATAGGGCGGTATATGACATCAACTTTTGACTAGGCCGACGTGGACTAAAACAAAGAGGGTAGTCAAGTCAAGAACTTTTAGAGCATAATTTACTGCGTAACAAAACTTGTGGGATGGATAGTAAGTATTAATATAATTATGTTTTTACCTAAGAATTGTTTTACTAAAGAATGATGTGCATCGGGTCACATATCAGTTACCTCGGGGAGACTGCCAATTTATTGGCATCAGGTGTTATGGTTGTATCAAACTATTAAGTTACTTTTTTGTAATAGAGTCCCTAGTAAAATTTACAGAGCACTTACTCTATTAGTTGTTCAATATGTTTTAAGTGCTAGTCGCTAGCTTACGTAAGATCCACAAATATGTTTGCGTAATTTATTTACTAGGCACGTATTAGGATAAATAACCATCTCATGCTCTTCTGAAATATATTGTCAACTACTTACACCACTAAAGAAATAAAACGTCCAAAGCTACGAGTATGCCTACGCTGAACTTACAATACTCTATTCAATACATTTTATTTATTGGAAAATAAGTAACGTCTATCAAGCATTTTATGAATATGTTGATGTAAGGGCCATAATAGCTTCCCTCGTTACTTCATCTTCTTTGTTGCTCTCAGGAGCTTTAATGAGCGCTACTATATGATACGTACCTACGTATATGTCAACGTTATATAATAAAATTTTGTATTGATGTTTCGGTAGGTAACAATTTACAAGTAACTCTCTTTTTCTTCGTTTTTCTTTTTAAAAGAGAATTGTGCAATTTTGTTAGAATTCACAGTACTAGCAACCTCGTCAACCGTTCCAACTAAGCTAAATATGCTGGTATCTGGAATGGGTTCATGGCAGTAGCGTAATGGATCAGGTTCGAACCTGCGACCTATAGAACACAGGTCCGACTCCTTAGGCATGGGGTGAGGGTTGAATCTCTTGTATACAAACCACTTTAATTTTAAGTTAAAACGAAAAATGGCGACAATATCAGCTTTAAATGTGGATTTCTTTAACCTACATTTAATAGTTATTACTTACTACAAGTCCTTTGCCACAAGCTACATTACTAAATAATTCATGTTGTAAACTATTCCATAAACGAACTAATCAAAAAATAGATCTTCTAAATATATATAACTCAAAGGTGACTCACTGACTGACTGACTGACTGACTGACTGACATAGTGATCTATCAACGCACAGCCCAAACCACTGGACGGATCGGGCTGAAATTTGGCGTGCAGGTAGATGTTTGACCCACGGGATCGGGATTTACACGGGAAAAACTTCCCACGCGGGCGAAGCCGCTGGAACAAGCTAGTTTTATAATAAAAATCATAGAAAATATTTATTGCCATATACATAAGCCCTTGTGTCGGGCGACAGCTTTCCGTCTAAAGGAAGTGCCCATAAATCCATGTAGAGAAACCGTTTCATATGATCCCTTCAGCGTTTCAAAGGCCGCCAATTTTCTATAAAAGTAACAAAATGATTGGGTATATGCGTATCTATACCTACTATCATATTAGGTTCGGTTATAAGAGAGATTTCAACCAAGGTTGGTTTAGGCTTACTTCATATTTTATTCTATCCTGTGGAAGATCTTATGCCTAAATTACAGCCAAACAGTTCAAGTGTTTATGTTATGTTTCTCTCGGCGTGGTTGGTCAGTGAATGTGTCAACATTCATAAAATACAGAAAAGCTCCTCCGTGCTTCGGATAAGACATTTAGCGAATCGTCCGAGCTGTCATTTTTATCACCGTTACAGATAGATTCTTTTAATACTCGTCCAACCAACAAGTAAGCAATTGGCTAGACAGATTAAATAAATGAAAAAAGTGCGCAGCGGTACCAAAACGGGATTTAGTTGAATTTATGTTTGAAGCGGGTTAGTAAGGGAATAACAGGTTTAATTGATATACATTTTTAAACGATATGAAATACAGTTGAGCTAACCAATTCGATTTTGATAAAATTTAGTACCTACAAGTAAAAAATAATAGTTTAGTTTTAGTGTTCAAGTTTATATTCAAATAGTTATGTATCAACGCATACAAAGTCCTAGAAAAGTACTTACATAATATTCTTAACAAATACCTCTAAAGCAATGTGTTTTACGTTTTAGTAAAGCACATTTTCAGTATTCCTTGAACAACGTTGTGTTTTGTTAGAAAATTCCATTCCGTTTGAACGACACGACGTACAATGAAAGAACATATTTCAAGCTTTTCTGGAATACTGAGAAAATAACCTACTTAACATCGTTAACGTTGTTGTTTTCACTTTGATATTATGTAAATATTTATTTATCATGTTGATAGAACATGAGCATGTTGATAAAGCATGAGAGTTGATAGAACAAGGCAATATACCCTACCATTCATAGCATTATTCTGACACAACAACACGGATTTGTTAAAAAAAGATCTACTGTTACAAATTTATTAACTTTTACAGAATACTTGTTCAATAATATGGATCGTCAGGTACAAGTGGACGCAGTGTACACAGACTTTCGTAAGGCTTTTGACAAGGTGGATCATGAACTGCTTCTTAGAAAGCTGGCATATAATGGCATTCGTGGGGATCTACTTCGCTGGTTTGCATCCTATATTTCGAATAGGTCCCAAAGAGTTGTTATAAGAGGTTATCGGTCCAATTCAATTGGCGTCACTTCTGGTGTACCACAGGGCTCTATTCTAGGCCCTCTGCTTTTTATTATTTTCATTAATGACATCGGGACTTGCTTCACGCATTCTAAGTATTTGCTATACGCAGATGATCTTAAAATTTACAGACAAATTCGTAACGACACTGATGCTTTACTCCTACAAAATGATCTTAATCGATTTTCTCATTACTGTGTAGAAAATAAAATCCAGCTGAGTACATCTAAATGTGTATCTATTACATTTACGAAGAATAGAAATATAATAAGTAAGTATTACACATTGGATAACAATACATTACAAAAAGTTGCATCAGTAAGGGACCTTGGAATACTATTGGACACTAAACTTCATCTTGATCAGCATATAAGGAAAATAGTTAGTAACGCATATCGTATGTATGGTTTTGTGATGAGGGCTACCAACAACTTTAAGCGTATTGATACTTACATACATTTATACAAATCGTTAATTCGGTCTCAACTTGAATACGCTGTACTCATTTGGAATCCTCTTTACCAAAAATACATTGACACATTGGAAGGGATACAACGTAAATTCCTCAAATCCATAAAATATCGGTGCCGCCTCCATTTGATATCCTCGAATTTAGCCCACAGGAATATTGAGTTGTTGAGCTTAAAATCTAGACGCCTGTATCTTGAAACCATGTTTCTTTATGACTTGTGTAATAATAGATATGATTGCATAGACCTTATTAATAGGCTTAGTTATGTTGTACCAAGGACCATCATTAGACGGGAGGTGCGAGCACGTCCAATTTTTGCTGTGACTTCCTGTCGCACTAACGCTGGGGTTCGGGCACCTCTTCGTCGTATGGCAAACAATTTTAATATCGTCTTTGGGAACTTAGACTTGTTTGCTGTGTCTGCAAATAAGTTTAAGATCTCCTTATTTGAATTCTTAGCTGATGCATCAAATTTGTGACACATTTAATTGTAATAATTATCCTTCGTTATTAATTATTTATTTTGATTTGTTTAATTTTAATTATTTTTAATTTCAATGATTTGATACCGTTTGTTTTTCTATCATATTATTTCAATGTTATTTTGACGCTATTTTTTTTCTGTTTTTTGATTAATATTGTGTTTTATTTTTATTTATTTTTATAATTATTATTTTTGTTTTGTGAGTGTTGTAACCTTATTACGTCGTAAAATTTAATCTGTGGATAACGCAGTGGGTTACACATATGTTATTGTTTACTTAATGATACTAGAGACTAAGTGCTTTGTGTAACTGTTTGTTTTCCCGAAATAAATAAATAAATAAATAAATAAATAAATAAAACATCTTTCTAAACGAGGGTGAAACACTTAAGAACGATTACTGAGACATAAGTCCATGAAAGGCCGACATTAACGATGTGATTAAGATATACATAAATAAAGAATATTTATAATCTCACCAATTAATCACAATAACACAAAAATACTTTTTCTATAGCATTAGGTATAGGTATGTATGTATAGTGTATTAATTTCGGAATTGTTCGAAAGAGTTACTGCGGTCTCGGAATACGACGGGCAAAAGACGGAACCCGGATGTCTTTTAGTCAGTAAAAGTCTGACACACCCTCCCGCTTCGCCATCGGGAGACAGTCATCGGATGATTTTAAATGATCTTAAAGCTTCATACGTGACATCAACTTTCAATCATTAGAATGTGGAGGTCTGCTATGCGAGCGGTCAGCCTACCGCACTGGCTGGCATAGTTTGAAATATTTGAATTTAGATCGCAATGTTGGACATGCGAAGAAATTGTTTTTGACAAAGGAGAACGGCTTGGGACGCCGGATAGCAGACTCAATATAATAACCTGAAAATGTAATTAGAATAATCTTCCATAAAAATGTAAACATAATAAAGTATAAAACCTACCGCATTTATATTGAAAATCCCGAGTACACACACGTCCCCGTTACAATTGGTGGAGGTTATGATTGTTTACTGAGGAGCAATCAAATATCTTAAATATAACGAGATTCTTCTGAACCTAGGAAAGCTTGCTAAGCCTTAGGTCCCAGCTGTCATTTGTACATCTTTGATGACAACTGTGACGGAAGTCAGAAGTCGGAAAATCTGACACCAATCTTGTCTAGGATATTTTGTTGCCCAGATACAGGGTCGTGGCGGTCAGATAAGTAGTCGCTTCATTTATTTATTTAATTCATTAAATAGAACGGCCGAAACCAATTACACTATTTAATATACTTTATATGTAATTTATTTAGCACATTCACACATTCTTCTCACAAAACTTCAAACATTCTGACAATATTATCTTCCATTCATCCACAAACATATCTAAATCTGTGTTTGAGTCCAAGAGAGCGTTAATAGCGGCTAGAGTTCGAGGAATAGGCGACTTGGAGTGTGCAACTGTGCGACGAGTGGGAACAGTCAGAGGCGGTGTTTTCTATGAGCACAGTACTTGTCCGGGACAAACAGATTGCAGACCTCATTATGCAGGTCAGGTGCATCAATCATTCCCCTGATAATCTTAAATATCACAGTCATCTGATCACGCGACCGTCTCACTTCCAACGAATTGAAAGACAAGCAACCCAACAGAAATTTAGTGGGATACAGGAATTGATAATACCCATACAAGTGTTTGTAAAGGTATCTTAGGAATGCTTTTTGTACTTTTTCTAGAACTAGCGGATACTGTTTTTCAAAAGGATTCCATACGCACGCACTAGACTCAAGTTTGCTACGGACTAATGCCCCAAAAACAAGCTTGATTACGTGAGGGTTTTGGAAATCACGACAGTTTCTTAAAACAAAGCCAAGGCGCCTGAAGGACTCCTTCGCGGTAGATGTGATGTGGTCGTGGAAAGTAAGCTTACGGTCGAATATGACACCCAGGTCTTTCATGGAATCAGTTCTTGCTATTGTATCTCCATTCAATGTGTAAAGAAAGTTGACTGGGTGCCGCATTCGACCGAAAGACATTACGTAGCATTTTGATTTATTAAATTCCATTTTATTTTCTAAACTCCACTTATATACTGAATCAATGTCTGATTGCAAAGCTTGGCAATCGAGCTCAGACTTTATTTCATAAAATAGCTTTAGGTCATCAGCATATAAGAGGCATCTGGCATTTACAACCACATCAGGGAGGTCGTTAATCATCAAAATGAAAAGGAGAGGGCCGACTACCGAACCTTGACTCACACCCGAGCGAGTGTGGTATGGGAGTGACTCGTACAAACCTAATCTAACAAATTGTTGTCGGTCCCGCAAATAGTCTGCAAGAAGCCGTAGGAATCCTCGAGCAACACCTATCGCACTGAGCTTTGAGAGCAAGACGTCATTATTGACTCTGTCAAACGCTTTTTGGAAATCAAAGTATAGAACGTCAACCTGGCGTCTGCGATCAAGACTAGTAGATATATAATTAACTAGTGTAAGTAAGTTAGTGTTGACGGATCTTTTTTCACGGAAGCCATGTTGCTCATTGCACAGGTACTGATTCACTTGCTTGTAAATTCCTTGATGTAGGACGTTCTCGAAAACTTTCGCGGGTGAAGATAGTATTGCTATTGGACGGTATTCATCGACTGAAGATCTATTTGAAGGTTTTGGTATGGGAGTCACTCGTGATATCTTCCACGGTGGTGGATACACTCCAGATTTTAGCGATAAATTAAAAATGTGCGTCAGGGGCCGAACAAGAATTTCCTTTCCGTCTTTTAGGAACCACGGAGGAATATTATCAGGCCCAGTAGAACTGTTGAGTTTTAATTTATTTATTCCATTGATTACGTCATTTTCAGAAAAGTTTAGTATATTAATGTAATTACTAATATTACAACTGCTTGGACTGGCCATATTTCCGAGGTCTAACTTTGGTACTTCAGTGTGGAAAACGCTCGCAAAATAGTCCGCGAACGCTTCAGCTGCTGCTACACCACTGTGAACTTTACCTTGGTGCGTTATGTTAGGCTCAAACCCGCCTTTTGACTTTAGGTTCGAAATATGCTGCCAGAATTTTTTGGGGTTTTTTTAATGTTCCCTTCGATGCGCCTAACGTAAGTTTTATAGGCATTCGTAATACGAGACTTTAGGCTAGATCTACTGTCAGAGAATTGTTTATATAGTAGTTCACATTTAGTCTTTTTCCATTTGGAATGCAATTTAACTTTTTTCTGAATATCTAGAATAATATCCGACGTAAACCAAGTGGGATATCTTCTAGTTATGTTTCTGCGTTTTTTCGGGGTACAAGTGTCAAATAAGCTGTAAATAATATCGTAAAAAGCCTGAGTGCTAGTGCGAACGTCTTTGGATGATATAACTGCATCCCAAGATACCTCAGAAAGAAGTTCATAAAGCTGATTGTGATTACACTTTTTGAAATTCCAGTCCCTTCTACGATCGACATTACTAGGTTCTAGTCTTTCACCTCTATCAGATGACTGTAACTTTACCTGGATGTCCAACGGCGGATGGTACGCATCGGGGGGTACCAAACCTTCAACTGCTGTTACCGAAACGTTATGCAAGCTAACGCTCTCCTGAACCAAAACAACATCTAACATTCCTCCATGCATATTCTCAACATTATTTCTTTCACACAAATTACAAAATGTTACAAAATAACAATAATAGTTACGAACATTTAAGGAAGCACTATTTAAATTAAGATCTCCTAAAATGATAACTATCCCCTTTAAGTCATTTATAAAACTTTCCACTTTTGTAAACCAGGTCATATAATCGCTGTCAGTGGCACTTGGTTTTATATACACAACACACACGAAAATAAGGTGACCATGCCACGTGAAACACAGTCTGTCTCAAGTTCACGTAGTCGGCGCGGGATTATAGGGGCGCGTGCCATAACGAGCACGCCACCACACGGCGTGCCTCTGTCGCGTCTTAACACGTTCCACTCACGTTGAACGGCGAACCGTTGCTTGAATGTGGGTTTTCTTCAGATTGTACTTCGGGGACTGTGCGCAGGAGCTTCATGACCTGATTCCTCCATCTCCCCTTCACTACCGGTCTGCCAGACGCACGGCTGGGTACCACCCACACTTAGTTGATATACCGTCTTGTCGTACCAAGCGCTTCTCCTCCACATTCATTGTGCGCACAGCCAAGCTGTGGAATTATCTGCCGGCTTCTGTGTTCACTGCCACTTACGACCTTTCAACCTTTAAAGCACGAGTAATACGCATCTTGTGGGCTCACTCGTCCCATCTTAGACCTCATCTATCGCTTACCATCAGGCAAGATCGAGGTCAAGAGTGGGTTCATCAGTAATAATAATAAAAATAATTAGATGAGCTTTAGAATCATATAAGTATACCATGAGTCATCTAGTCAAATTTCATCAAAGTGCTTTCCTAAAACCGGCCTTCTAAACGTGCCAAGCTTACTCATTCAAGAACGGCTCTATTTAATGTATTGTGTGTCGGATTTTATACCATGCTTATTCATAAAGAGGTCCTTCAGTAGTCTGTAAGGTATTCTGTTAGATACTCTTTGAATTTCAAATAGATATGGCCGGTAAATATTTATTATTGGCGATAAATATCTGTGAATTCGATAAAGACGAAATAGGAACATAAAGTTCTCGGTATCATACAATAATATTTTATAGATGGGAAATATTATTCCCGGAATGAATGATATGGACGAATCAAATGAAATCAATCTAGTTTTATCAATCATCAAATATTACACTAACAAAATGAGTTTACTCCCAGTATTCTTAGTGTTCGAATGAAACTATTAAGTAGGTACCTAACGAGATTCCACGAAAGCTAAAATATTTTTATTTATCAATAAACCTATAAATGCTTACTAAATGATAAGTAAATTCACCTAAAAATTACCATTATATAACGTTCGTACTGCTGAGACAAAGGCTTAATATGACCAGAAATGGGCCGTAACAACCAAGCGGACTCAGTGCGGTGTGGCGCCTGTCTTCGAAAAGTTGGTTTCCTTAATAACGTTTTTGTTCACCCCTATGAGATCAGTAGTGATGATATAAATAATACAAATACAAATATTTATTGGAACAAAAAACAGTTTACAAAAGTTTGTGTACGTTAACAATCACATTAGTATGAAATACTGTGTTGCGACCATTAGCGCCCACCTCCAAGAGGGGAGACTACAGCGTTCCATGAATTAATAATATAAAAGAAAAGTAACAAAATTATTTTTTTTTAGATTTTGGAATGAATGAGTGTGTGTATTCGTGGAATGTATGTATGTGTAGGCGTGTGAGTGAATGTGTATATCTGTAAAGGTAGGAAGGTGCGTATGTTTGTTACCCTTGCGATTTGGAAGGCAATGAGGAATGAAAGGGACGTTACCAATTTTTTTATGTCTTTTTATTTTAGGCTTTCACAACATCTTCAAGCTCTTCATAAGTTAAAGTCATAATAATGTACCCCACTGGGTTCCAACCTACGACCTACAATTTTTTTTAAAGATTACTAGGCATGTGGGTAGACTTTAAATTACTAGCAATTCTGTTAACCCGTCCAACTAAGCTAAATATGCTATAGAGTCTGGAGTGAGTTCACGGCAATAGTGTAGTGACTGGGGTTTGAACCCACGACCTCTCGATCACAAGTCCGACACCTTAGCCGTTATTAGCGTTATTAGCCTTAGTAGGCTATTGATGCTTCAAATTTGTAAGTCGAATCCGTAATAATGGGGCCAGCATTGCTTAACACTGAACTACCCTATCTTTACTATTCAACTCTGTGTTCATTGAGTTAACTACTTTTGTAAAATTGCCTTTTGCGTTTAGCAGACTAACATAAGTACCTACTTCTGAAGCACTGGATGACAAGCATCCTTGCAAAATTAAGATCGCGTAAGTACAAACCTTGTTAAATATAATTTCATTAGATTTTATTTTGTTTCATAATAAATACATAGGCAATGATCGTTTAGAAAAATGTAGGCCCAAATATTAACCTAATTTTGCCTTGCCTAATTTACTTATAACTGAAAGGTTGAGTTAAAACAACAATAAATATGTCTTTAGCCCCAGGCTTTATTTAATTTAAGGGACAAAAGTTCCTATTCTAGTATAATCTGCTTAGCGTTTTCCCAACTAAATAATAAATTAAATAAATTGTTTATTATATCTCAAACAGTAACATTAACAAATGTGAATGAAACAGCCCCAGTAAGTAGTGAATAACACTTGTGTTGGGGTTGTCTCGCTCCTCCACTTGAAAGTTAGTTGACAATATTGAGACTTACTAGATCTAGATTAAAACTAATTTTAAGAACAAAAATATTGACTTAAAAGTTATAAATTAATCTAATTGCAGCTCTGTATAGTGTGTTATTGTGCGTGTGTCTATAGAAGTGCCTGAGTTTGAGTGTGTATGGATGTGATAATGTGTGCGTGTGTTTATAGTAGGGTGTGAGTTTCGGTGTGTGTCGATTTGATGGTGTGTGCGTGTGTTTTGAGTATGTGTGTGTGGGGATGAGATGGTGAGCGCATGTTTGTGTTAGTGTTGAATTTAAGTGCCCAGCTATGTTAGGATCGGCTTCAAGTCTAAGTGGATGCAGCTAAGTTCTAGTGTTTACAAGGGGTGAATGCCTCTATGACCACTACAACTCAGTATTTGCGTAACTCAATTCTCCTTGCCAATACTGGTGTCAGATTTTCTGGCTTCTGACTACCCGTGATACCTGGCAAAAGTATAAAACTGACAACTAGGACTAACGGCTTACCGTACTTTTCGGGACACGAAGGAATTTCAATATGTTAAGATTTTAACCCATCCGCGGACCGACCTTGGCAAGCTTTACTTTACCTTAAACATTAATTTGTATTGCTGTTATTATTTAACCTCGAGCTCCTATCCTTTTATATAGGTTATACAACGTGTAATTTAAAGGATATATGCATACCGAGTTCTTTGAATGATAATAAACGATATGGCAAGGGTTTTCTAATCCTATGTCTACATGACGTATGGAGCATATTAGAAATTTCAATACATACCAGAGACCGAATTTTTCAAATTAAGAAGAACGAAGAGAATTATCGTTTTATTGGCAAGTGACGTGGAAAGTGATGACCCTCATAGTGCTGTGACACGTTTGTTATTACTGGTATTCAAGAAACATATGAAACCAATAATTTGGGGTAAATTCTGTGAGTCACTTATTTTGAGCTGAAACTTTGCATAGAGACTCCATACCATATGTTGTCTTCAGTCCTTTTGGATAGATATGGGGTTTCCGTTACACGTTGTATATAGGTCCTATTTTCACATTAAAAGTAATTAAAATCTTATTTTTTTTTAGTATGGGACGCAACTTGTGTTGATACTCTTGCACCGTCCCATCTTCCTATGCTGGTGCTGCCGCTGCAGCCGCTGAGAACCTCAAGCGGCGGAAATATAATAACCTTGTTGGAGGTTATATTTTCGAGCAGTTTAGGGTGGAGACCTTGGGATCGTGGGGTCCGAGTGCTCACAAATTATTTAAAGAACTATCCAGGTGCCTAGTTGACACTTCGCGTGACCCAAAGGCTGGCTTTTACCTTGGACAGCGGTTAAGCATTGCCATACAGCGTGGCAACGCCGCCAGTCTTTTGGGCACATTACCAGTGGACAGCGATGCGCACGAATTTTTGGACGCCATATTTTAGTTTATTTTTAGATGTATAGTAGTTTTTATTTAAGTGTATATTCCATTATAGATTACATAAACTGAGAAAATTTTATAGTCAATCAAACGTTACTTCCTACTGCCGTGGACTTTATCATGATAAAAACATAACCCTCCTTCTATTGCAGCCGGATACAAAGTACCTTTTAACCTTCCTCAAACTTTTCATCCAAACCCACCCAGTACTTTCGAAGATTAGCGCGTTCAAATAAAAAACAAACAGACTTTTTTTATAATATTAGTATAGATAGTATGTAAAGTACAGTTTGCGAGGATGGATGTATAGATGGGGGGATGTATTGATGCTTGTTACTTCATGTTCTTTCACGCAAAAACGACTGAACGGATCTGAATGAAATTTGGTAAGTAGATAGAGAACACATGATGACATCCTTCAATAACACAGAGGCTCCTTTTTGTCCCGGAATTCCCATAAGATCGGGATTTACGCGGCAAAGCCCTCCCACGCATATGAAGTCTTTAGAATCTAGTAGATCATACACTGCAACACATACAAAACATAAGCTTTGAAGTCAGGAAAGTTTCCTCACAGTTTGCGGGAACAAAAAGCTAATTTAGAAATTCCTGGCCTTCTTGTCTAGCGTATGGTGTTGAAACTGAAACTAAGATCAATTTGTTAAAGTTTTAAATTATTTAAGTTTTTATATTTTTCTTTGGAAAAGTTAATTTAATTATGATAGTTATTTCCGTAAAGTTTATTACAAAACTGAAATAAAAGAGTATTATCTTTTATTTTTCCTAAGATCCCTTTTAGATCCATATTGCATGATATATTATTGTACTAAAAATAATTTTAGTTTTAAAAAATTACCACGCAAGCATCAGCAAGTTCGTATATTTACTGATTCGGAGTCGACCAAAAGTTAATCACTTACACAATTTCCTTCGCCACGCCGCCGTCTTACTTGTCGTAAATCTTCGTCAACTAAACTGTCACCTTTATAAAGAGATACAACTTTTTTTTACAAAAGGCCTAGATGGTTTGCCGCAAGAAAAGGATCAAGCCCATTTTGTGACGTCACTAGCTCGATATGGACTTGCCCTCGTTTTTACGACGAATAAGTAAACAATTTTTCTCCCTTGTGATAAACATTGATGATGTTTTTCTGTTGCAGATTCTATATGGGTTTTCTTTTCTACTTTGTTAGCTTTGATATTAGTTTGGGAAATATGTTGTCGCTTGTGACCCTTCGAGAGTGTATTTAATGGGTATGATATGTTAGGACCAGTTAAAAACCTTTTATTCAAATGAAGTTTTTGCCGTTCAGACTACTGTTTTGTAGATAAAAAACCGTGGAATGTTTTTTCTCAATCTCCGTTACCAAAGATTTATAATAATCTAATCAATATTCATCCCTGTGAAATCTATTTTTGCGAAAATATCAGTAAAAATAAGAAGCCTACAAAGAAAATATTATAAAATCATAAATCCGTAATTAGAAAGGAATAATGTCATTCGCCTTGCATAGTGCAATCTTTCTCTCACATTATAATCTTTGGGACGTCATAGCAGTACGCAGTATCGTGAAATTTATTGGTAGACCGAGTTGCTGAAAGTCGGTCTTTCATAACGAACCGATCGTAATTCGTGTGGTCGCATGAACTCAGCTAGAAATTTCAAATTTGTTGTGCCTTCCATGCACGCTGCAATCAAACTGAAAACTATTAAACAAGTATCTAGTAGATTAGACTGAGAATTACGCGATCGAATGTAGAGGCTATTCAACGAATTTCGATCTTCAATTGAACACTGCTTTTGATTGCGGCACTGAAATCTGTTCATGATTTGTCAAAAGTTTATCATATTTTCGTTACAAAGAAACAGATTTTACTATAATTCAGTTAAAAATATAAATGTATATTAACTTGCAAACAAAAAACATTCTCGCATGACGGTGTTTATTTGACTACAAGTTTGCAATATGTTCGAAATGGTCTAAATAACTTAACCGGAAAACTGAACTAAAATTGCCTATAACATTCAGCAGATTATAAAAATTCATAATCATATTTTACTTTATTCGTTTCTACCAATATTACTTGGAGAAATCAATATCCTCAAAAATTATAAATTCGTTCTGATTTAATATTTAAGTATTTTTTACATATGGTTCACAAACTTGGTCTCGACTAACACCCAGAAATTTGAACTCAAGGTTTGCCAACGGGCAATGGAACGCAGTATAATGTGTTAAATTGAAGGATCGTGTTCGAAACCCAATACTGCGTTCCAAAAAAATATACCTAGCTGATGTAGCTCAAACGGTTGCCCAACTCAAGCGGGACTGGCCATAATACTTAACAATAAGGTTGTTGGTGATTCTGTCATTTACTCCGTTCCCCTTTTCAACCGACGACAAAAAAGGAGGAGGTTATCAAGTCGACGCGTATATATATTTTTTTCTTTTTTTTGTATGATCACAGATTACTCGAAGACGGCTGAACCGATTTGAAAAATTCTTTTTTTGTTTGAAAGGGTATATTTACTTCGAAATTGATCCCATTGTCACCAAGTCAGGATCTGATGATGAGATCCTGGAGAAATCGAGGGAACTCTTCAAGTATTATAGGCACACCTATAGTGATTTGAGTATTTTTTATAGTAACTTGTGTAGTTGCATTCGAAAAGCACCATTTGTGAAGTGGACCTGATGATGAGGACCACAGATGGCCACTGAAACTACTAAATATATGCTCGTCAAAAACTAACGAAAATACAAAACTAAAGACACCGACTACCGAAATTAAAGTAATTTTTCACTTTGCAGTGTTTTTTGGGAGTCGGTTCAATTTTTTGATAAAAAGTTTTTATTATGACAAGTTATCAGTGGGTATACCACGTTGTTTTAAGTTTGTATATTGTTGTGTAAGATCAATGAATCACTCAATAGATAGTATAGTATGAACAGTAAATAATATATGACGTCATTCATTATCTGTTCAGCCTTTTCCCAACTATGTTGGGGTCGGCTTCCAGTCTAACCGGACCCAGCTGAGTATTAAGGTAAAACCCAAATCTATGCGAAGCAGAAGAAATCGCTTTATTTTGCTTCGCATAGACTTCGTAACATTTAGGATGTTCAATTTAAACATTTTTATTTTTGTATGAAAATCTGGTGTACGAATTTTAAAAGTCATAGAAAAAAAGTTGTTAATTATAATGTTAGTAACATAGTCCTGAGAGGTTAACGGTGTTTTACAATTAACCCTGTATATTTTATTTGTTTTTACACGTGCATTTATAAAAACGTGTTTTTCTAGTGTTTTTTTAAGTATTAATTTATTCCCTAATAAATAAAATAAACAAAAACACTAGTAAAAGAGCAGAGCAGCATTCATTAGCTCTCTACAAGATTATCTTCTTAAGCACGTCAGTAAAGCCATTCTAGAATTAACGAGATAGAACAAACTAATCCCCGAGTTGTTACCTATACTAAGTAGGAGGTATCTTGATTCCAAGAACAAAACAGTTTACTGGCCTTCAGTACCCTAATCTTTGGGTAACCACCGACACTCACAAGTAATAAAAAATCTTTATGGTTACTTACCAAGTTTATAACAAGCTATGAACAGGAATTGCGGTGAATATCACGTGGGTTATGTACAATTCTAGTCTAGATAATTGAGTATTAATTCAACAAGCTGTAGTGGAGAAATTAATATTGTTATTGGTTACACGATTAAAGGGTCGCAGACGTGGTTTGTGAAATGTAATAGCATTGGAATACCTAGATAGGAATGTAAACACAGTTACGACAAAATTACTACTAAACTAACTACTCGCTATAAGCTAGCCATCAGTGCACTAATGCGATTCGTCTGTATCTTCTATAGTTTTCAAAATCAGCGCTGCTATGATCGTTGTCAACTGGCTTGGTAGATCACACATTTTCCCTATATATGGCGCTATTGAGTGAATCTTATTTTGTTACAAGGTAATTAGTTTGGAAGCCAGTATATAATGTGTTTAGTAACTATTCCTACTACTGTATTGTTGTCTCGCTCTTACATAATCTATCTCTCTTCCGTCTGTGTCTCAAAGCAGCACGCTTACCTCTTACTTAAATATCATCAATTTAATTGTCTAAACCTAATACAAAAGTCTGCAACCTATGTAAACAGTGTTATTAAAGTGCTTATCTCATTATATAGTGTTTGTGTAACAATCAGTTCGTGGTTTTATTTCAAAATACCAAACATAAAATTGGTCCTTCGAGCCGGATCTCGATCGGATCGATCGGACTCGCATGCGCTAGCGCGGCTGCGCTGCTCCTACTTGCCCCGCCATCTCTAAAAACGACAAGTCGACAACACGCTCCGCAAAAAGAAATCGTGGAAAATCAGTGTGAATCATATCTAAATATCTACTACAAATACATTACAATATTGAAAAGTACTACGTGCATCACAATTTCTCATAATTTTCAAGAAAATGCCCCTCAACAAACTGAAGGTCCAGAGAGGTGCTCTAAAAGGAAAACTAACAAGAATCATGAACTTCGTCGATGGCTACAGTGAAGACCGCAACACTAATCGCGATCTTGAGGTCAGGAAATTGGAACTCGGCTCCATGATTCAGCGCTTTGAAGACATACAGTTGGAAATAGAAATAGCGGACATTGACCCTGACCATCAGTCAGCACATGAACTGGAACGAGAAACCTTTGAAGAACGATACTACAGCACAATGGCTAAACTCGAGGAATTGACAAATAATTCACAACAACAATCGGCAAATCTATCCATTGGACATAATTCTACAACTGTGCATGAGTGCAACAATAAAAAACCACGTGTCAGGTTACCGCAGCTTGAACTACCGAGGTTCGATGGCGACATCAGACAATGGTCAACCTTCAAAAACATATTTTACGCATCAGTGGACAACGCGGACTTACCTGTGGTGAATAAAATGCAATATTTGAAGTCTGCCCTCGCTGGAGAAGCCGCCGGTCTTATCTCGTCATTGTTAATCACAGAGGAGAATTACGAAAAAGCATTGAATATCCTATCAAAAAGGTATGAAAACAAATCTATTGTTGTTAACTTTCATTTCAAAGCTATGTTAACGAAGCTCAATTTAATTACAAAAACTAACTTGAAAGACTTTTTAGTTACCTTGCAGCAAAGTCTAGACTCATTAAAGTCAATTAACTTGCCTGTAGAAAGCTGGGATGCCTTACTTGTATTTTTAATTTGTCAAAAATTGGATAACTCTTTACGTGCTGCATGGGAAATAAATAGAAAAGAAAACACCATAGCAACATTAGCAGAACTATTAGAATTTTTAAATTTACGGCGTACAGCATTTGAGATGTTAAATGATAACAAAACCAATGATAATTCAAATGTAAAAACAAGTCATTTATCATCAGCAACATCTAATTTATCTTGCATATTATGTCAAAGCAAACATACCTTGTCTAAGTGTCCTCACTACCTAGAACTAACTATACCTAATCGTATACAGCTTATTAAAGCTAAACTCTTGTGTTATAATTGTCTACAGCCTTATGAATCTAAGCATAAGTGCTCAAAATATAAATGCTTAAAGTGTCACGGTAGACACCACACAAGCATACATATGGATAAGAACCAGCTACAGGTCAGTCATACATCTACTACATTACAAGACATACCCCAATCATCACAAAACATATTACCTACTACTACATTAAATGAACACCCGCAAGTGCTACTACATAATAATATTTCACCGCAAACACAGAAGTCTTCTACAACTTCTCAGCTCGACTGTACACAGTCACTACACACTAACAATTCTCATAACAATCCCTCAACTTCAACTGTGCTAGTGTCCAGTGTTAATAAAAATCAAATTCTACTCTCCACAGCTATCATACGCATACAAGGCCCATCAGGAAAGTGGGTGAATGCTCGTGCTCTACTGGATGCTGGAAGCGAAGTAAACATTGCTACCCACAGACTTGCTACGCAACTGCAGCTTGAACTAACAAACAATGCTTGTCTCATACAAGGTATTGGCAACAGCCAAAAGCCAACACAAGTGAGTGCTAATGCCACTATTTCATCTCGCTATAATGACTACACTGCCAATCTCTCATTGATTATTATGGATAAAATTACTGTGCCACTACCACATACATTCATAGCTACGCACACTTGGCCTATTCCTTACAAACAAGCGCAAACACTCGCCGACCCAACCTTTTATATTCCAAGTACAATAGACATACTCATTGGTGCTGAACTATTTTATTCTATTATGCAATCTGGACGCATGAAGCTTGGTCCTAATCTGCCATATCTTATAGACACTGCTTTCGGGTGGGTTGTTTCTGGTCCAGTTGCCATGGACAGCAGCTTAGCTACCTTGCTCAGTGCTCATGTTAGCATGTGTGTTACCTCTGAGTCCTCTAACTCAACAGATCAATTGCTACAATCTTTTTGGGAGCAGGAGGAACCTGTTTCTAAGAAAAAGATGCTCTCACCCATGGATAAATACTGTGAGCAGCTCTTCAGTTCCACAACTATACAAAACAAATTAGGACATTACATAGTTAACTTACCTATTCAAACACACAGGATTAAAGAATTAGGTAATTCATTCAATATTGCTTACAAATTATTACTTCAACTTGAATCCAAAATGAGTAAGGACCCTGAACTATGTAAACAATATAAGGCATTTATTCACGAATTTATAGATCTTGGCCATGCTCATTATGTTAATCATTTCTCACCTACAGAACTAAATACATACTATATGCCACACTTTGCTGTCTTGAAACCTGATAGTGTTTCAACAAAGTTACGCACTGTATTTAACGCTAGTGCAAAAACGTCATCTGGAATATCTCTTAATGATATCTTGTATGAAGGTCCCAATATATATAATGATTTATTTGAAATTATTATCAGATTTAGGACATATAAATACGCATTTTCATGCGATATAGTTAAAATGTTTCGTGGTATTTTTATTAATCCGCAACAAACTAGACTACAAAGAATATTATGGAGAGACTCTCCAAATGAGAAACTTAAGTGTATTGAATTAGACACAGTTACTTATGGCACAAAAAGTGCACCCTACTTAGCATGTCGTACAATGTTATATTTAGCCGAAAAATACACAAAGTCACATAAATTGGCAGTTAACTGTATAAAAAATAGTTCATATATGGATGATTATTTATGTGGAGAAAAATCTAAAGAAAAGCTTTTTCAATTATGTTCAGAACTTATTGACTTGTTAAGCAAAGCTGGATTCAAATTACACAAGTGGACATCTAATCATCCA
Organism: Tholera decimalis; assembly: GCA_943138885.2. Lineage (NCBI taxonomy): Eukaryota > Metazoa > Arthropoda > Insecta > Lepidoptera > Noctuidae > Tholera > Tholera decimalis. The sequence goes on along the minus strand of OW964563.2, from coordinate 17,478,353 downwards.
GATTTATACAATTATTTAGCAAGCATAGACCCTTTATTCAAAAACCTACCCTTACAAACTTCACAGAAAGATAAAGACATAGATGTTTCAACTACTTCTACTTATAACTTTATACCACCTACCTCAGTGAAAACCTTAGGTATTACCTGGTTGCCTGCTGAAGATACACTTCAAGTCTTTATCCCACATCTTACCAATATCCCTTGCACAAAAAGGAATATTTTGTCCCAAATAGCTCAAATTTTCGACCCTATAGGACTCTTAGCACCTGTCACTATATTAGCTAAAATTCTGATGCAAGATATTTGGAAACAGAACACTGACTGGGATTCTCTTGTTTCACAGGAGATACAAACCACTTGGCAGAATTTTATTAATCAATTGCATAATTTAATAAATATTCAAATACCTAGATATTATTTTACAGATAATCCTAACAATATTATTTTAATAGGTTTTTGTGACTCTTCAAGTAAGGCATATGGTGCTTGTTTGTACTTACGGGCTACTTATCCCAACAAACAGCCTACTTGTACTTTGGTTACCGCCAAATCTAAAGTCTCCCCTATTAAAAAACAACAATCAATCCCTAGATTGGAATTATGTGGAGCAGTTCTTTTGGCTCAACTTACCAATAGAATTATTGCTCTAACAAAAGATATAATTACCATAAATCAAATACATCTCTTCACAGACTCATCCATCGTTCTCAACTGGATTAGATCACCATACAAATCTAAACATGATACTTATGTCACACACCGCCTTATGCAAATTATTGAAACTACTCAAAGTCGTGATTGGTATTACGTCAACACTAAACAAAATCCCGCTGACTTAAACAGTATGGGAGTGATGCCAACTGCCTTACAGTCATGTACCTTATGGTGGCATGGTCCATCATGGTTGTGTCAAGATATTACATCATGGCCTATAACACATACACCACAGCCAACTGAGTTCACTCAGGCTCAACCAGGAAAATCCTCACCTTATCAAAGTGGTGTGTTTACTGCTTCGGTAACACCCCATATAAATTATAGTTCATTCTATGAGAGCTTTTGCAAACATTCAAATTTCACAAGTTTGATCAGATCTATGGCCTACTTATTTAGATTCATACATAATATAAAAAATAAAAACAAACTCACTTCTTATCTATCTATTTCTGAGCTAAAAAATGCACATGACTTTATAATAAAAACATGTCAATATAATTCATTTTCAAAGGAAATTCATGAAATACAGTCCACTCACACAAATGTCTCTCAACACATAAACACAAACAAGGTAAAGTCATATACATTTACATCAAGTCCACTTAAGAAATTGAACCCCTTCTTGGATGAGTTCAATCTTCTAAGAGTAGGAGGTCGTATACAACACGCAGATATACCTTACAATCAGGCACACCCTATTATATTACCTGCGAAAGATCATATAACGTCTATCATTGTACAACATTATCACACTAAATTATTACATGCAGGTATTCAATGCACTCTTTATAACATGAGATTGAAATATTGGCCTATTAATGGCAGATGTGAGGTGAAAAAATGTATTCACTCCTGTGTCCGATGCATTAGATACCAGGGCAAGGTCTGTGGACAGCAAATGGCAAGTCTCCCAGCACCTAGAGTGAATTTAACACGTGCCTTCACTCATGTAGGAATCGATTTCAGTGGTGCTATATCTATTAGAAATTCTATGACTAGAAATTGCAAGTATTCAAAGGGATACATATGTTTATTTGTGTGTCTGTCTACTCGTGCCATTCACCTTGAATTGGTGACTGATATGTCATCGCAATCATTTATTTGTGCTCTAAAAAGATTTGTCTCCAGGAGAGGTATACCAACTTGTCTATACACAGATAATGCAACTAACTTTAAAGGTTCCAAAACCGAATTACATGATCTGTACAAAATGTTTAAAAATGAAACTTGTTATAGTAATATACTGGACTATGCATCTGCAAACTGTATAGAATATAAGTTTACAATTCCACTAGCTAGTCACATGGGTGGCATATACGAAGCTGGTATAAAATCAGTAAAATCTTTACTTAAGAAACACTTGTTTAGCACTAAGTTGACATATGAGTTTTTTTATACCATATTAACACAAATTGAAAGTATTCTTAACTCAAGACCTTTATATCCATTAACAGACTTACCTTATGATTTAAATTGTTTAACTCCAGCTCATTTTATCATAGGTACAGCTTTGACTGACCTACCTGAACCCAATTTATTAGACCTAAACGAATCTAGACTTAATATCTATCAGAAAATTATACAAATTAAACAAAAGTTTTGGAAGCAATTTTATTGTAATTACTTGTCGGAACTGCAATCTAGAAATAAATGGTTACAGGTACAAAATAACTTAAAGACTGGTGATCTTATTATAATTAAAGATGAGAATACACCACCCACCTTTTGGCCCTTAGGCAGAGTTATTTCTACCAATAAAAATAAAACTGATGGTTTAGTTAGATCAGCAGTGATTCGCACTTCTAAGAGTGAATATACTAGACCTATTCATAAATTAATTTTATTACCTAATAAACTTGTTCTAAATTAATTAGAATTAAGCTACTATAATTAAGTTGTACTTCTTCGTTACTATTAAGATTTTTCTTTGTTACTATTAAGTATGTAAACTTGTGTGTCAAAATACTGTAATAGTAAAACTAACTTTAAATCTTATTATACATCTATAGTTGCTTTTGTTAAAAAATCAGTTATTCAATTTTGATGATTGTATAAACTTACTTAATACTCTTATATTATAGTATGTAGCTTTACTTTAAAAATAAGGTGCGAGAATGTTTAGTAACTATTCCTACTACTGTATTGTTGTCTCGCTCTTACATAATCTATCTCTCTTCCGTCTGTGTCTCAAAGCAGCACGCTTACCTCTTACTTAAATATCATCAATTTAATTGTCTAAACCTAATACAAAAGTCTGCAACCTATGTAAACAGTGTTATTAAAGTGCTTGTCTCATTATATAGTGTTTGTGTAACAATCAGTTCGTGGTTTTATTTCAAAATACCAAACATAATGTATGCATATCGATGGCCCCACCGAATAAACGTGTAAGAGAAAAGTGACAACTTATCCGCAAAAAATAAGAACGTTTAAACTTCAATAACGCCCTTTTCAATGTAAAAATGTATAAATAATGTTTGATCGAATTATAGGTAAAAAAATAAACTATAGATTTGAATATTTACTTTTTTAAAAACTTCAGCGAGTTTCAGGAAATTCATGAAAACCTATTTAATGTTTTTACTCTTGTAAAATTTGCATGACTAGTTCACAGTAATATATCATTATACGTTTATTCGTGTAATAATGCACAACGAATAAAACATATTGTAATGTTACACTATTATTCTCCATAAATCAAGTTTAATTTTGACCCAGCTATAACTATTTACTCGCTTGTTTACAGTACATTGTTCTGCGATTATATGATTGGAAAGATCGTATGCATTTTAGCTTATTTATAGTCAAACTTCCATTTTGTGGAATAAAACATTAGTAATAAAATTTGCATATATTTCTACACGAATAAACATGTAAGAAGACATTACCGAAATTCGAAAACAATCACAAATCTCCTCAAGTTTTAGCATGTTTATTCTTGTGTACTTGGCGACTCAAAAAACATGTAATAATAGCATAAACTATTATTCATATAACTTTAAAATTAATTATTTCCCTAGAATACAGAAATTCAATATAATAATAGGCGTATTTTGAGTCTAAAATATATAAAAAAAATTAAGTAGGTGCAGGATAGGCAAAAGAAACGAAAAATAGAAAAAAACCTAAATTCGTGTAAGAGCTCTTGCACGTTTATTCGGTGGGGCCATCGATATATTGTGTATATTGTACTTTCCATCTTTGTAAACATATTAATGTAAATAAACATATTATACGTATTATATATTATTATATTAATTACTTACCGGACAATAGCCCTATTGCTGTATTGAATACCTTATTTACATACTCGTATAATATAATATTTATAGATCAATTGATAGATAAAATGTTTGTTTGCGACTACTACTGTAATGTTTGTTTGATAACAACATCAAAAAGTAAATAGGTATATCTACATATACTAATAGTATAGAGCAAGTCAACTTTTTAGCATGGCTTCATGACTTTCTAGACAAAAAGCTGAAAAAGCAAACATTTACTATACTTAAATATAGATAAATTAACTCTTATCTATTAAAATTCATCGTGTTAATTTCGTCCACGACGGCCAATTTCAGCGGAGAATATCCATCTGCGCAGGAGTACACAAGTATGTGCGTAGGTACAGGTGCACTCCGTCGTGTCCTCGTAGAGGCGGTCGGCGACGGCGAATTCTCGCGCCCTGATCTGGTTCAGACCATGGTGCGGAGCGAGAGGAAATGGGATGTAGTCGCCTCCTTCTGCGAAGCAGTTATACTAGCGAAGCTGGGCGGTGAGCAGGGGTCGCTCACCGTCCAGTAAGGACCAGGCCCGGGTTGGCAGCGCGTCGTGTTCCACGCGCGCTTCAAAGAGCTGTCAACACCAGTAATAGGGCCTCATAGGGCCATTGCCCGTCGGGGTTTGCGGGAAAGTTTTATCGAGATACCGTGGCCCTGGAACTTTAGGTTAGCCGAAGGAAAAGGGTGGGTTTTTAGACAGTAGAAGTCTGATACATTCTTCCGCTTAACCCAGAGCGGAAGAAGTCATTCGATGATTTTCCCACCCAGAAAAAAAAGGTACAGATGTACTCTCTGTTCCTTTACTTTCATAGCCCAATAGGTCAACAATCCGTTATGACCGAGGAGAGATCAGGCGCAGGACCAACGGCTTACGTGCTTTCCAAAGCACGGGGTGTATCACACCACTAACTTCCTAACTCCGGGCTACCACTGAGAAATTGCAATTAGAAAAATCCAATAGCACTTTTTACACAACCTCAAGATCTCTTACTTAGAAACCACGTTTGCGACCACTAGGTCACTGAGGCAGTAATTTTTTATACTCACGATGTGACGACATGTATGTTGACTTACCTATCAGTAGCGCTCTGTAGCTGTTCATACTCTATGTTTCGCCCTATAAAACAAAGTTCAACCCCGAAATGTGCTCACGTCTGACCTATTTATAGGCTACCGACTTACGGTAAGGTAAACACGGTGAAATATATATGAGCTTAATAGAATTTTTAGTTCCGTACTTTACAAAAACATTTTAGGAATAGACACAAAGTATGTACTTTGATCTGTTGTAAAAAAAAAATAGTATGTATTTTATTCTTCAGTTCGCTAAAAGTATCATCATCATCTGTTTAGCTTTTTCGCAACAATGTTCGAGTCAGCTTCCAGTCTAACCCGCACGCAGCTCTGTACTAGTGTTTTACATGGAGCCACCGCTTACCTGACCTCTACAGCCCAGTATCTCACAAAAAATATTTTAAATTATAAAGCACCGTATTTATTAGTCTATTATTTTAACATATATATATGTATTTTATTAATATATATATACAGTATGTTAACTAACAAAGGGCGCTCCCGTTAACCCGCAGTATGTATAAGCACATCAATTAGACTGCCGCCCACGCGGCCCGTTATTTATAAATAAATTGCGACGTTGCCGTCCTTCAAGTACACGTGTACATAGTGTTCTTTTTTACGTATCAATTTAAGATTTTTAGTGAATAATTTAATATTAAAAAAAAAAAACAAAAACATTTTGTTTTCGAATGGTAATATTTTTAGCATGTATGGATGCTATACTATTGCGGGTTAACGGGAACAACCTCTGTTAGTCAACATACTGTATTTATATATATGTTCTTTCGATAATGACATTTATTTTACTTGTACACCTACCACATTGTGGTCTTTTTAACCCAAAGGTTGACTGGTAGAGAATGCCTTGTTGCATTAAGTCCGCTCATGTACCACAATTGTACAAAAAGTAAATATTTGTTTCTAACATTGTAAGTTCATATTAATGAGGAGTTCATATTTAAGATGTTTTTCGTACCACTTCCTCAAAAAAGTGACATTCTATGCCACAAAAAGCGAACATAACAATAGTCATTTTAATCTGTTAAAAACAGGGAAAGTAAATTGTACTGAATTAGATTCATCCTCTAGGGGGAGAATGTGATTTAAATTTGGAATACTTACCGAAATTTATACTGAACTACATCTGTGTTTACACCATTGAGTTTGTATATAAGCATTATACATTCTTTTTGAAAAAGGAATACACATTTATTATGCAGTTATGATTATTAAATAAAATTTCGTAAGTAAACCGACGAGGCCGTATGAGCTTGATGCTTTTGCTTTTCCAACAAAAAAATATTAGTCTAGGAATTTGCAGCGTTTTTGTTTTCTTCAAATACATAAACGATAAGTTTATTTTAATTTATTTTTATAAACAAGTTAATAAATGCTTATCTCATATCGACACGCCCTATCAATAATGTAGGATCTGAAAATATGCAACTTTCCATCAGAGCAGTTTAAAGTTTCAAAGCATGATAAAAATGTTATTTTATGGATTACGATTTTGAATTTTGGAATGAGTGTCATATATCCGATTGTCCGTTAAGCTAATGTAATGTTTTCATGAAATAGATTGATAAAGTGGTAAAATTTGCACATGAAGCCATTTTACACGGACTAATTTTATTAGCTTACGTCGGATGTGGAACTTCCTACAATTTTTATCGGATCAACATCTATCATAAAGGTCGGAAGTGGCACATACGCCCTTTTATCGGGATTTTTTTTTAATATTATTTGTTACGTGTGTTATCTACTTAGTTTTAGATACAAAAATATAAAAAATAATTACTAGTATTACATTAATACATGTCATTATAAATTATCAAGTTATAATAATAGTAAAATAACGAGGAGGATAATAAATTAAAGTTTAATTAATTATCGCCAGTCTAATATTCATTAATTAGGAACAGTAGAACCTATTTATAAGAAGACGACTATATTATTAATTAATACAAAACACAAAAAAAATGAAATAAAAATATTCATATACTAAATTAAAATAAGCCTGCAATTATTAATTACAATAAAATTAATCATAAATTCATAATAAAATCAGTCGTTACGGGAAGTCATAAGCCAGTAAATCTGACATTGGCTTGGCTAGACCAGTGTGGGTATCGTGTTACCCAGCTACTGGGTTGTAGAGGTCAGATAGGCAGTCGTTCCACTAATTCTCAGCTGCATCCGATTAGACTGTAAAGCGGACCCCATCGTAGTTGGGGAAAGGCTAAGCAGATGATGACGATGGTTGTATTTCCCTCGTCTATCAATAGAAGTAGACCCATCGTATTTCTCCCATGCTGCTTTAAAAATGTTTTCCTACATTTAAAGTATTTAGGAACATGGTTTGACATACTTTTAAAATTAAATAACTGCCAAGCCATAAAAATGAAAGTCCATGCTCGAAATAACCCACTGCGCCGCCTTACATCCATCAAATGGGGAGCGTCTCCTCAAGTCCTGCGAACAACTGGTATGGCACTCTGTCTCTCTGCTGGTGAATATACCTATCCAGTATGGGACCGTTCCGCTCACGCCTACCTTATCGATATAGCTTTGAATGAGACGTACCAGATCATTAGTGATTGCCTTATACCGACCCCGGTACGAAAGCTATATCCACTAACTAGGGTTGCGCTTCCAAGTGTCCGCAGGATTATAGCAAGTCGCATCGAGAGGACCAAGCTACAAGCTGACTCACGCCAGCCAATGCACGGACACGTCCCAGTGCCCCAGAGGCTGAAAAGCTGCAATAACTTTCTCGGGTGCGTTAACCCAGCTTGTTCAGCGAATAGCAATGCCTGCACAGCAAGGTGCGACGTTTGATGGGAAGTCCTCAATCCACCTTATGGCTTCATCGAACCGTCTGAGCGCGTGTTACCGTGGCCAACTTGGAAATACCTTAACAGACTGCGAACCCAAGTCAGCCGAAGCAAAAATAACCTGTATAGATAGGGCTTTACAGATGGCTCAGATCTCAAATGTATATGCAGCATGACTCCTCAGACAATGGGCCACCTTCTATCTTGCTTCACCTGCCCTGTTATCTACACTCTTGATGATCTTATCCATGATATTCTGCATAAGCTAGCGGAGTTTGCGTAGCGAAAACTACAAGGTCCTTTAATGACCTGCAGGCTTTTTCCTGATTCTTGAACAATTTGCTTTTAACCACTATCCAGTTTTCTTTATGTGCAAATATTTTTTCCCCTTTATCAGTTTTATGTGTTGTCTTTTTACCTTACGTGGATGTTGGTGTAGCACTATTTGCGATAGATGTTACAGAGGGTGTCGGTAGATTCTCGTAATGATCATCAGGCGCTATTAAAACGATATCTTCAGTACAATGGACACAAAAGTTACTATTACAAGGTTCGTGAATCTGAGCTGGTGATGAGGCAGGAGTAAGAGGTTTAAGATTTAAGGTCTAAATTTTCATCAATTTTGTCATCACTCATCTAATCCATTTCCTAACATTCAAGCTTTTCATCAAAAACCAAAAACATCCTTTAATAGTATTGATAAATTCTCTAAATCATGTTTCCCGTCATCGAGTACAGACGACTCTCGAAACAATCCTATGAAAAACAAACGTAATTACTTTCTGTTGGAAGTAATTACGTTTGTTTATATACAAACATAGTATTAGTTTTTATTTTTTTTTTGTTAGGTATACTTTTGTAAATATTTTTAAGATCTATGTTAAATGATAAACAATGAACGTGTTAAAATTTAGATTGTAGTCAGTATAAAGAAAATAAAACAAATTAGCGATTATAGTCTGTTATTGTAGATCCAACAGAATTTACTTTATCGTTTACAATAAAAATAACGTCAGAAAGGGAAGATCCGTCATCAGCGATTTAATAACTTATGACCATTAACTTCGAATGTGGCAGATTCTACATAATACGTTTTTAAATTTTCGATCAAAAACGGCGGATAAGGCAGATCCAACAAAATACTCCAAAAAGGGTACAGTCAAAAACGTTGGATGTGGTTGATCCCACAATATTGAATCCATAATTTACGTTTATTAATGTCGGATGTGATCGATACGTACTTTATAAACGGACCAATAAGTATTTGCTATCAATCAACAATATAAATTGTCTTATTAAAATACTGACTAAACCTAAAACTAGATAGTATATACCTTTTACAACTACAAGTCACTTGATAATAGCTAAAATATATAGTTTAATAATATTAGATTCTTACCCGTTCAGTGTTTGAGGCACTTACAATAATATCATTATTTTCAATTATAATACTAGATTGTCGTTTTAATCCTATTATTTTAGAAGATTTGCTCCGTTTGTTCCTTCAAGACATCGCAGTTGTAAAAAAGATTAACTGCCACAGTGAAAATAAACTTGCATGCAATTTTCCGCTCATGAACTCAGGAACTGGCAGATCGCTGCTCTAGCTCACTCGATTCGTCCGATCAACAACGACGCTTAGTAAGTACCTACGTTTTTAAACGGACACAAACGTTACTACCGACGATGTTGACGTAATTTACTTCTTAAATTCGTGTAAAATATTTTTATATTTAATTGAAATATTTTATCATACTTTTTCAAGTACTTTTATGTAATAAAAATAAAATCGGCAAAATGCAGATCCTGCGTTGTTGATAGGGCGTGTCGATATTATTATTGTGTTAATTTTTTCGCAAATGGTACTAAAAGTAGAGTATTTTCCTCGGTGATAAAGCTGTCTTAGTCTTGGGTGAACTTAAATCCCTTGCTACACTCAGGACTCGTCTTAAATCCCTCGCTTCGCTCGTGATTTAATTTTTAACACCCTCGCTACGCTCGGGAGTAAACGTCGAGTCCTTCGTTACGTTCGCGATTTAAATCGTCACCCGCGACAGAAGACACTGCTTTATCCCCTTGGTTAATAATCTACTATTACATGAATTTTGCTAAAAATGTCTAGTTTATTTTGAGTTTAAATTAACTCTTTAAACTTTTATATTCAGCAAAGGAGAAGAAAAATATCAAAGTGAAGGATTACTAAAAGTTTATGTTACTTAAGTAGAAAGATCAATAACCTGATAAGTCAATTGAGTTATCTTTTCTTAAATATATTCATTTCTTGAAAAATCTGCTCCTAAATCAGCCTCTCGTAATTTTTTATTGCTTTGTTCTCGAGATTTACAAAATAGTAAATAACAATCGTTTTGTCGCTTTTACTGCACCGTATAAAAAGCATATATTTACGAAAAACCTTACGAAATGATCACTAAACTTCATTACCCTATGCCGAGATACTTCATTACGATATACACGAGTGAGATTGTACGAAAATCTTTTTATCTCCGTGTAAGAATGTAAAACAAGGTTACATAGTTTTCGTTGGCTTCGAGCCGACGACTCGTGTACAGAAACAATTTTTATAAGTCCTATGTTATGGTTGTAAGTCTCATATAGAGAGCGGCGTTTCTGTGCTAACATAGAAAATAAATGATATTTTGGCTTGGTATTTTTTATCATGCAATCAAGTTAGTAATTTTTGTTTTTCTAGTGTTTTAACGACATAGGACCTCTCCACCGCCAGAAATCTGATAACTGAGCCTTGCTATTTGGTGTTTACAATTATTATTCTTTTTTATATTATAAACTGGTCAAAATGGATAGTACAGTTCTCTGGAAAACGTAAAGACTGTATAGATCAGTAAAACCACCACAAATTGAGTATCATCACTACTATAATGGGGCGTGTGTGTACTCGGGAATTCAATACAAATGCAATAGGTATTATCCTTTGAAGATTAATATAATTATATTCTTTGAGTTATTTTGATGGCGAGCCTGCTCTGCTCGCGGCGTCCCAGCCGGCTCTCTCCTTTTCATAAAACAATTCACTCGCATATCAAACATTGCGGTCCAAATTCAAATTATACCAGCCAGCGCGATAGGCTGACCGCTCGCATAGCATAACTCCACACTACCATGCCATCTTTTAAAAACTGACTCTTTCTGTAGTAGCTTGATAAGGTCTTAATTAGAGACAACTTTTGTATAGGCAGGTACTTTGTCAGATAATTGCAAGCACCATTTTCAATATTCTTAATCACCTCTAGACTTATTTTAAACAGGTCAGCTCGAATAAAATAAATCTTTTGAATATTGAATATCTTATTGGGATAGAGAGACTAAAATATCACACGACTTTTTGAAACTTACTTTTTTACCTGGCGGTTGCGTTATAGCACTTTATGAAATTAAAGTCGAGTACATACGTAAGGTCAGCTTACATAATAAAGGAAAAAAAAATCTAATGAAATTTCTTAACAGACAAAGAGAAGTATCACTATAGGTAAGTAGTTCATATAAACTTAATGCCTAGACTTTTCCACTAAGAAATCCTATTAAGAATGCCTTTGTAGTCTCAGTAAGGGCACTAAACAACTGAAAAGCTTTATATGAAGAATGGACTTATATTGCCCTTCCCTTTGTCGTGTTACTTTGAGAGACTCTTTTTTGCTTTAAACTAATAATATTATTGTCAATGACACGATTTTTAACGTAGAATTGACAAATAAAAAAAAACCGGTCAAGTGCGACTTATAGACAAATGTTTTTATTTTCGAATCATATTTTTTTAACGGGTGGTCATATGAAGTAGGTAAGCGTTTTTAGGCGAAAATAAAGGAATCCTACAAAGGTTTTAGTACTTCTGGACAACACACATAAGCTTATCACAAAGAACCTATTCTTGAATGAAAAATATTGCTATCTTAATACAATTTAGAGAAAAGAAACAAACATTGACTATTGCGTAAAACACTTTCTATCACAATTCGAAGTGTTTTTAAGGAAATCCCAAACACAATACCAAATATATCCTCATTGTGGTACCCTTTGTAATGTTTTCTTCTTTTTTCCTGTAACTTATATGGTGTAGCTACATACTATTTTGTTCAAAGTTTAACTTTGTCTGGTTCACAAAGTAAATAACGCAAACAATGTGTTTCAACCGTCATTGGTTGTACATATGTGATAGATAAGCAAAGTGTTTTTGCCCAGGCAGACAGGAAGGTCCTATTGCCCAAACACTTATTTTTTATTTAAATTAATTAAATTTTTCATCTTAATAGGTAGTTAATAGAAATAATAGAAGCAACGTTTAATTTAGACCACATTTTAGTCATTTTAAAATAGAATTGAAATCCTTTTTTGTGTCACAATCAGGATACACGGATCAAAAACATGTTTTATGAAGAAAAAGTGAAGTTATAAAAAGAAAAAGTATACAAAATGGAACCAGAACTTTACAGAAATGAATACTAAAATAATTCCGCCATAAAAAAAAATTCTCTGCATCAAGAAGGAAATTATTAGCAGAATAAACACAATATAACAACTAGATACTTTATTTTATGTGACCAAAATGCCTCATAAACTTACCACTAATACCTATTTGTAACCCATAAGAAAGTTCTCTATTAAACAAAAAAAAAAAATTTTACAAAAAATAGAACCGACTTCTATATCAAAACACTACAAAGCCAAAAATAACTTTAATTTCGGTAATCGGTGTTATTGGTTTTGGATTTTCTTTTTTTTTTCACACCGCCTTCCGAAATTAAAGTTATTTTTGGCTTTGTAGTGTTTTGATATGGATGTCGGTTCTATTTTTTGTAAAAAAATTTTTTTCACGCTTTTTAGTGGGTCGGAATGTAATTTATCTAGTTACAAAAGCCATAATGTCAACAACTTGATCACCTTTTACAAAATATTGCTTTTCCCGATGCATAGCTGTTAATTTTTGAGGAGTTCTCCTGGTACTTGACCATCAGCTCTACATCACCATACTCGTATGTATTGCGACGAGCATAAAGTGTTTAACATCCGTACTCAAGTAATCGAATCGCAATCCACGAAATACTTATTATTGAGTAGTTTCAGTGGCCATCTGTGGTCTTCATCATCAGTTCAACTTCCCCAAATGGTACTTTTCGAAAGCAACTGCTTAAGGTACTATAAGAAATACCCAAAACGCTATAGGTGTGCCTATAATATTTGAAGAGTTCCCTCGATTTCTCCAGGATCCCATCATCAAATCCTGATTTTATAACAATGGGACCAACTAGAAAGTATACCCTTTCAAACACAAAAAGAATTTTCCAAATCGGTCCAGCCGTCTCCGAGTTATGAGGTAACATACATAAAAAAATAAAAAGTTCAAGACGAATTGTAAACCTCCTTTTTTTGAAGTCGGTTAATAATGAATATACTTAACCCAATTAGTCAGATCAGTATAAATGATTAGACATAAATATTTTTTGATCCGAACGAATTGACATGGGTAAAATACGTCATTTTAATATGGGTGCTATTGACGTTATTTCGGTCAAAAAGTGTACTAAGGCCGTGCGCGCACTGCCTTGCGGTGGCCGCAATTCCGGTAGTTCTACCGCACCGGTAGACTGACCGCAGTGCGCGCACTTCTATGACACTCCATACTTCACAAATTTTGCGTTTCCAAAACGCAACGCAGTGCGCGCACGGCCTTAGGCCGTGCGCGCACTGCGTTGCGGTGGCCGCAATTCTGGTAGTTCTACCGCACCGCAAAATCTGTGAAGTATGGAGTGTCATAGAAGTGCGCGCACTGCGGTCAGTCTACCGGTGCGGTAGAACTACCGGAATTGCGGCCACCGCAAGGCAGTGCGCGCACGGCCTAAAGAGTAAAGTCACGCTACTTGATAAAATACGTAAAGAATTTTTTCAATATACCTATATAAATATTGTAGGTAAACGTACATACTTCAGTATATTTTTCTGTTTTTTCTTTTTAACCGACTTCAAAAAAAAGGAGGAGGTTGTCAGTTCGTCTTGTACTTTTTTTTTTATGTATGTTACCTCATAACTCGGAGTCGGCTGGACTGATTTGGAAAATTCTTTTTGCGTTTGAAAGGGTATATTTTCTAGTTGGTCCCATTGTTACGAAATCAGGATCTGATAATGGGATCCTGGAGAAATCGAGGGAACTCTTCAAATATTATAGGCACACCTATAGCGTTTTGGGTATTTCTTATAGTACCTTGAGCATTTGCTTTCGAAAAGTACTATTTGGGGAAGTGGAACTGATGATGAAGACCACAGATGGCCACTGAAACTACTGAATAATAAGTATTTCGTGGATTGCGATACAGATGTTAAGCACTTTATGCTCGTCACAATCTATATGATGATGTAAAGCTCATGGTCAAGTACCAGGAGAACTCCTCAAAAATTAACGGCTATGCATCGGGAAAAGCAATATTTTGTAAAAGGTGATAAGTTGTTGACATTATGGCTTTTGTAACTAGATAAATTACAAACCGACCCACTAAAAAGCGTGAAAATTTATTTTTTGCAAAAAATAGACCCAACTTCCATATCAAAACACTACAAAGCCAAAAATAACTTTAATTTCGGAAGGCGGTGTGAAAAAAAAAAGAAAATACAAAACCAATAATACCGACTACCGAAATTAAAGTTATTTTTGGTTTTGTAGTGTTTTGATATGGAAGTTGGTTCCAGTTTTTGCCAAAAAATTTTTTATCAGTGTTTTGTTTTGTATGTATTAAGGAGGTTTTTCCGGCGCAGGTGGGAGTAAAGTTTGAACTGGTTCTAATGTATTGTCGACCAACTTCCAACCCCAGTATTTTGGGTCTAGCTGATAACCAAATCACACTTGAACTTGGTAATATGTAGGTATACCAGAAAAGAACTTGATGAGCAGCCGTGAGGTTGGATGAAGACAAGCTATCTGCACTTGTTTTGTATTTTGAATATTCTTAACGAAACTGGCATATGATATAGATAAGTACTTAAACATATTATAGACGATAACAACTCTTTCAACTTTTTGAATCGTTATATCTCATACATGGTGGCTCTTAGGAAAAAAGTATTCAGACATTTTTATAGATAATTCTTTCTGATCTACAATTTTTGTCTGGGCTAAGTTTATGATAAAACTTACTGTTTTGCTGAAAATCGCGAAGACTCCGTTTTTGTGACCTTTGACCCCGAGTTTTTTTTTTCCAGATGTCCGCCGATGAGGACTTCTTAGATTTAATTTATGATGGTATTTTAAAAAATCCTACCAAATTTCAGCTGGGTGGAAATATTTGTACCCTCGGATGTCTAAATTGACCTGACTAGTAGGTAGGTACCTACATACACATTTTGTTTTTCTTCCAACACCAGAATTTGCTAAAGGCTATTACTCTACCGCCAAACGAATGCATATCAATCATTATATTAAAAATCATTGACTTTATTAGTTGTTCATATTTGTCCTGTTTCTTTTCTCAAGATTTCTCCGGAATTAATTCTGTATGATGCTATTTCAAAATTTTTAAATTACCTACTTGCACAATTACCCAGACTCGGTGCAAATATCTGTAGGCCATAAAACATTGGTTTTAGTACGGATTTAAAGAACATTAACAATCAAGCCAACACACATCATTCGATCTAAAAACTAGATATTTACCATGTGCATAAATTGTTTCGAGTTTCCGATATTTCGGCACATTCATCCGTAATCCGTGACCGCTTGCAACAGAGCTGAAATATCAGAAACTTTAAACAATTAATAAGCATAGTAAATATCTTACATGGCGGACATCCCACCCATACACATAAAACGTTTAGCTGGTATACTTTCATTGTGTATATCCTACAGCTATAGAGTGAAATTCCCTGCCAGAGTCTGTACTTTCAATTAGCTATTACCTAGAAGATTTTAAGTCAGGAGTGAAAATGTTATTTCCAGGTAAGCGTCCTTCTTCTTGAACCATATCATCGCTTACCATCAGGTGAGATAGTGGTCAAACGTGAGCTTATCATAAATTTTACTTTATTGATAATAGGCTCGCGTTTGACCACTTGTTTCAAGATTGAATGATATTAGTGACCGTTTCAGTTCAAAAATAACCCGTTCGTTTTTTCAGATGTGTACCTACCGGGTTTACAGAGTTAGCTCTTTTAGAGTTATGGGGCTAGGTTTGACTGACAACTCGAACAGCTAAAGCATTGTAGAGCTTGTGGGTGTTAGCAGCCAATTGATATTGATTTTTGGTGGAATAATGTGTGTAAAAAATATTTATTTAATAAACAACTGTAATATATTACTCGAAACTTCAAACCACTTCAAATAAAGCATCAGTAGGTATTGAAATTACGTTAGCTCAAGTCGGTGAAAATTGATCCAGCCTATATATTTTTATATGAGATTTTCCCGCAAGGTTAGAGCTATTTTGGGATTTAGGGATAAAACTGGATGATTGTTTGGGTTGAAGGGTAAAAGTTATATATTTTTATCGTTATTTGAAGTCATCTGTACCCAAATTCCAAAAATAGCTCTGTAGATATCTACAAATCTATTTTTGGAACTACATATATAATTTTGTGTCCTTGCTGTTGTATTGGAAGGATAAGGTAAGGTACATATTTTTTATTTGTTAAATATCCTTCTTGAAAACATCAACTAAGTGTCTTAAATGCGGCTTACTAATTAGTATATGCGCTTGGTTGTGGAGTTGCGGATACCTGCCCGATATACCTACCTACTAATATAATATTAGATCAGAAATGTGATCAGAAATACATAAAAAACAAATAAACAATATTTCATACAAAATATAAATACCTAAGAAAATAAAACAAGAATAACACCCGACCTTAATATCAAAACAAAAAACTTAATTAACCCTTAATTCACCACCTGAGTCCCAGGGTGAGTCCCATTCAAATTTCAAAACTACATTATTTCGTTCATTTTCGCGACTTCATTGCTCCCCGCCACAGTACCTTCCTGCAGTGTCGCGGGTGACGGGGGGTGAAGCGGACGTGCGCGTACGGCTCTTATATGGTGAGTTATTACGCCAAGTGAGTCCCTGGGACTCATGGTGGTATTTTTATGTTTTCACTGCCTCTATTTCTTGCCATTTTTTACTTGATTTTATTTATTATTGATAATCTATTAATCTCGTAATGTTTTTTATTGTTGTAGAATCACAAAATGGCAGTTTTGGATTCTTGGCTTCAACAACAACTCGACGATGAAATTGGGAGTGACAATGAAGAAGATGATAGTCAACTAAGTAGCAGTCATCAACAGAACCTTCTGCAGCTGGATATTATTTTGCCACCGACTGATCACCAGAATTCTGCTCTTAGGTATTGGTCGAAACCCGTTGCACAATTTTTATTTTTATATAGAAGCATATGTTTTTGTTATTTCTATTTTATTTTGTAGTCTATTATGAAAATATAAAAGATAGTTACTACCGTTTTTCAGAAGTTTTTGACAGTTTTAAGAGACTTAAAAAAAACATTTTTCTTTTAGGATGTTAAATATTCCTATAATTTCTAAGATGATCTCAAAAGTTTTGCTAAGTTTATTGTGTTCATTTTAGTACTAAATAAATGGTAAAGAAGTTAATAAAAAAATCATTTGAAATAATGGTTATTTTATTTATAGAAAATTTTAAATAATACATGTGAGTCCCTGGGACTCACAGTGGGAGTTTACGTTAGTTTCTTTCACCTGGTGAATTAAGGGTTAAGCAAAAATTTACATTTTTTTAAATTAATAATAAACATTTTACTTTTTGGGAACAACCTGTATCGTCTAACATTCCACCACCACTTTTGTTATAAAGACGGCCGGCCAGAATAGTCACCCATGTGTCCTCGTTAGTTGTAGTAAATAACTATTACTTTTTAGCTTATATTATACGCCCAATGTATTTTAATTTGTTAAACAAGTATTCCTTAAGATTGTTAAATTATGTAGTCGATGTTTTTGGTGCACGATAAAACTCTAATGAGTTTATGTTGGCACCAACATACCTACCTAAATGTAAATAATGTGTGTGAACTATGGCACAAATAAAAAAAATCAGTGCCAATATATAAATGTAAAATACATAGTAGAATCTGAGTAAATTAAAAGGTAGTGCCTCGCGTCTATGGCACGTCTTGGCTGGAGCACTGCCGTACTTCAAGATAAAACAAACACTTCATGAATTTCAAGCTATCCCAGAGCACAATAGATTGTACGAAAACATACACAATGATTGAAATAAACAGTTGTATTTCGTCGACAGCACTTTAACATCAGGCAAGGTTCTTGAGCGAAACACATTAAGTACATATGTATTCAAAACCCCGAAAATGTTCTAACATAAGGTTTCTTGAACTAAAAATCCGTACAACCTTTGTTATGTAGCGTAAAGAGCTACGCAATTCCGTTCAGTGCCATTACAAACGTTACTAAACTCGAGCAACGTGTGAAAAATACATTTGGTGTAGTTTCCTTTTTTCGGGATGTATAAAATGGTAACGTTATCTTATTTCTTGCGTTGACTTCGTTACGCACCATTAGTGGTTACCCCACGCCGCGGCAGAAAGGATTACGATACTGTAATACACCCGCAGCAATTGTGTGGCTTTTGAATGAACAGCCTTCAAACAACTTTGAGCAAGTTTATGTAGGGCAGGTTTAGAAATTAACACATTTTTACACTGCAACCCAAAAATTATGTAGCTAAGTAGGTAGGTATATATCTACACACATGTTATGTTAGTAGACTTGATAAACAGACAGTTCCCGTGCTATATAATGTACTTCGGTAACTATGTTTCTTAATATCAAATAAAGACAGTATAAACAGGACGCTAGTACAAATTTTATTTTCAGTAATTTTCTCATAGGTAGGTACCTGCTTACAAATCTTGACATTTTGTTGCAAAACGGACGTTTGACTTAAACGGCTTATAAAGAGGCTGTTATATTTTATTGTACTGTAACCATAAAATGTGAAACATAAATTTTGACGGGAACGCAAAATTCTTTTTTATTTAACTTGAATTACAAGGCGCAGGAAATAGCTGTGCATGTCATTTTCAACTTTTGTGAAAACGACACGTACTGTTCAGTCGTTATTTGGGTTGTGTGTCGACCCAAATAGCTCTGCCCATTGAAGAGAGTTCCTCGATGACAAAAGGCTTATCTGACTTTGCGAAATTCAACCCGTCCTTACATGATCAGCATTGATTCGTTTTGTGGACGAGAAGAATCATTTACATAAAATTTCTTTAACAGATCAATTTAATTACTCCGGAAGAGTTTTAACTACTCGTGTTATACCTACTTATTGCCAGCTCTCATTTTAAATCCTATATTAATTATTACAGCTTGTTTACGGTGGTGCGTTCTATGCAGCTCACGACCACGTAATTATGTAGATATATTTAATTAAGATACGATATAACTTATTGCTTATGTTTCATTCTAACGCTTCCCTACACTGGGACAAAAAGTGTCCCGGTTTGAACTAAACACTTTTCTATGGACCATCGTACGACCATCGTATGCCCTCTATACTCGTGTGAATCCACAGAAATCTGAACGGTTGGGAGCCCTAATGCCTGCCCCTTGAGTGAGGTTTAATAATATAGGCTTAAATATTACTTGCTAGAGAATCCAGGGTAAAGTAGGTATTCCCACAACGCTCGCCAATTGAATCAATAAATAAAGATAAACCGCTACTAGGAATACGGTCAGAACTTCCACCAACATAGCACACACGCGTAACATATTATTCATTACACCAACTGCGGCCCGCGCAAGATAAATACGATAGTCCAACGTGGTTCCACGTTATTGCCTTGATATAAATCTGCTGAACACACCTTGTAAAGCGTTTTCATCTTGAAACAAAGCGAGCACGAGTCACGCTGAAAGCGCTACAAAAGCTGTCACGTCTATTTCGGTGTAACAATTGTGTTATCGCGCTTTGTGTCAGCCAATAGCATTCGCGCTTTTCGTGACATCTCATACCAATTGTGGAATTCGGGGTATTGCAGAGCCAAATTACCTATAGGTATAATTGTTAATTCAAAGAAGAGAGAAGAGGCATCAATACCCTAATGGTTGGTGGGGTTGACAAGATTGCTAGTGATTTTAATTCTACCCAAATTGACTGAAACCTTAAAAAAAAAATAAGCCATATTTTAACGCCTAGTTTCTCCCTCCTCTTATATGTACTTTTTGAATTAATTAATTCAACAGCAGCCTTGTCTTTTTGCCAACTATTGTATTTTGGTTTGGATCTTGCCAGGAACATCAGCAGACTTTAGAGAAAAATTGTTTCCTCAAATTGTATGACAAACATTTGATCCATACTTTGGTATCTCAAAATAAATTGCTGAAATACGCAAATAATGTTATTTAACTAAGTCTACGATAGATGCGATACCTATGTTATGAAGAGAATGTTTAATATTTCAGCTACCTGATAATACGTTGGGTTAGTGGTTTTACCTTACCGATTCCGCCTTCACATAAAATTATAGCATTTTCGTCCTATGGCTGAAGTCCTTTTACATACTTAAATCAGGTATCTTTGAGAATATTATATAGCCTGTACATTTTTTGAACGCTTATCCTTTTTTCTCTGTAGATTTAGTCTCTAATTTATTGCGCACTAAATAGTAACCCAAGTATATCTCATATCTAAGGCCATGACACATTTGGGGCCACCGAGCCAACACGGTAGTAGGTACTTAAGCAATAAAACTTATCTACAATGCCCAAGTAAGAATGTCTCAATAAAGTAAGTTTTTATTCATAGAAAACCGAACCATATTTGCCATATGGTTAGCTGTACTGAGTTATATTACGTATACATTGATCTGCACAAAATCTGAACCTTCAACCTGAAATATATTGATTTACATACCGTAATATTATTATACAGTATGTATATTATACATGTCCTAGTTTGGTGCTAGAAGTTTTCAACAAAAATATGACTATATTTTGCTAAATTCCTATACTTTAAATGCATATGATTTGTTATCATGTCGCTACTTTTAGGATTGAACGAAATTGGTTTCTTGTTGCACTATTTGCAATCCGATTAAATCACACATTTACATAGTAACAGTGCACGTAATAAATGCGTACCCTTTGGCACGTTTTTTAATGAGGTAGGCGGAATGAAAAGCCAATTTAGTCAATTTAGTTATATCTACGGGTTTATCGAATTGCTCGATAGAAAAAACTTAATCCCATGTTGAGTTAAAAAGTATCGTTTTAACACTTCGTTTAAAGGAGACGAAATGAAAACAACATTACTTTACAAATCCATTTAATGATGAGACTAAATAAATATCAATCAATTTAATTTTATATTTACATTTAACTATTTTATTTACATTTCAATTAGCTTATTTACACAATTAATTATCTGTACAAAATGTTCTTGATCACCACAAAGATATTTTACACACAACGTGGTTACTGAAACAGTCAACAATACTAGCAGAACTTCGTATCTTGCAAAAGTATTTACATTTTCTTATAAGTAATTATAATTTTACGACGAACCAAACAAAAGTTAGGCGGGTAATGTATTCGATGAATTTTGATATAAGGTTGGGCGAAGTGATAAGCGCAAGTGGGGCGGAAAAACGTGGGGCGGACAAACGTGGGGCGGACAAACGTGGGGCGGACGAACGTGGTGATCGTTCGTCCGCCATGACACTCGACGCGACTACGATGCGACGACCGCTAGACCCGTCGCTTCTAGTTTCATCCGCTGCTGAAACGCTGCTGACCTCCGGAGGGACGCAGTTCGGAGGCTTTTCCTGCTATAAATAAAAAATGTCCGTCAGATTTACCCTATGGTCCTTCATTAACATAATATATTTACCTATACAATATGTAACATAATTAATGCATATCCTGAAATATTTTGTTTGTTAGAATCGTCATGTCATTTTTATTATATTTAATTTTTATCATAAAATAATTAAATCTACATCCATATACAATGGACTAATCCAAAATGGACCATAAATAAGTAATAACTTTTCTTATCAAACATCATTCAATTCCAATTGAAATAATTGAAAAGGAAGTTCAGGTCAATGTATTATGATTATAACATAATATTCTAATTAGGGGGTTTTGAGAGTTTGCGTTAATTATGATACATCTATACGAATATTATAAAGCGGAAAAGTTTGTTTGTTTGTTTGTTTGCTTGAACGCGCTAATCTTCGAAAGTACTGGGTGGATTTGGATAAAATTTGGTATGGAAGTAGCTTGAAGCTTGAGGAAGGTTATAGGCTACTTTTTACCCGACTGCAAAAAAGGAGAGTTATTTTTTTACCGTGATAGAATCCACGGGAGCGAAGCCCCGCGTTAGTACTAGTGTTGTATAAATATAAAAATCAATTGCCGTTCGAGAACGGTTGGGCCAATTTGGCTAGTTTTGGTTTTAAAATATTTGCGGAAGTCCGGGGAAAGGGCAATGCAACTTTTGCCATACATAGCTGGCATGTTTTTATTTTTCTTTTCGCCAAAAGTGAGACCTAGGCCATATGTTAGAGGATTGTATGAGAAATCAATAGCAAAAAGAACTAGGTCTACCAACCGTAACCGAACCAAGTTAGAAAGTGTTTAGTAGATTGCTATTGTTTTTATTAGGCGTTATAAAAATACTCCGTGTGTAATATTTTAAGTTTCCCATTGTTAAATACTACTCGGCAACTTTAATGAGTCATTCTGCATCCCCCGCTTCTGCATACGTCAACAGGCGCGTTCGGTGGCAAGCGGGTACCAAGTGACTCGTTTCAGTTGGCGGGTTATGGATTAAGTAGTTAATGTAAAAATAATTATATTTTTACTAAAACACATTTGTGTCTGATAATACATTCAGTTCTTACTGAGCTCTGTTTCCCGATAACTACAACTGGAGCCTTCAAACGTAAATACTTTCGCATCATACATATTGCGCGCGCCGTGTTAAGACACGCCGCGTGTTTCTGGAAATCCCCACGCGCATGAAAGAGAATAGCATATTGTTGTTCCTCTTATCCCAAGCTTGCAGACCTCTTTGTATTGCTGTTGCTGTTGGCTCACTCGAGGGCAGGTTAGATATTTCGGTTTTGGAAATATTTAACATCGACGTCATCAATCCGTGACTGCTGCGTAGCCGAATCCAATCGCGACATAGACGACACCGCACATACTTCGTCTATCTTTTGATAGAAGGGCTTAATGATGGCGTAGCAGCAATAAAAGGGCATTACTTTTCCTATATTTCTGGGAAGAGAACACTTGGTTGTTGTAGCCACGTCATGTCTGTATTGAGGTTCATGGCGTGGGGCAGGCGTCAAAAAAACTTAAGTCCTCCAGCTCAATTTCTGGATTTCATAATAAGACAGGATGAGGGAGTAGAGGACGAGTAATGATGGTCAAGTTTATCTATAAGAATTTAGTAGTTTAACACTTTCACTGTGCAATAAACCACATATGGTTCATGTGATTGTTTGTGTCTGCTTTGTGGGCAGTAAAACTTAGTGAAAGTGATATAATTAATTATGATAGAACAATATTGATAAAGTAAACAAAGGTTTTTGTACAACCAGATGTACTAATTATTTAATAAATAGTTTCGGTTTTTATAGTTGTATCATTTCTTTTCTTGTAAGAATATTCCATAGTACAATTTAGAAAAGTAACCCAGAAGACCTATCCTATAGTGGATACGCGATAAATAGTGTTTCAATAGCGGTCATCGCAAAACAAACGTACCCACTAAGGCGCATCTATTCGATTCGATTATCATTTTTTTTATTAGTTTTAGCGATAAAAAACTGCCAATGAGAAAAAAAATAGTAACAACCAACTTGAATCTATTTTATAAATTGAAATATCAAAATATCACATATGATTGTATTTTCATTTAATATAAGAAAAATAGATCAACGCCTGACAAAAATATACTAGCAATACTTCCATATGTATCTTCGTTCGGTTACGGTTGATGGACCTGGTTCTTTTTGTTATTGATTTCTCTCTTTATACTATATAAAGCTAAGTTACCACTCACTGACTCACTGACTCATTGACATAATTGTTCTCCCAGATGGTGGATGGGGAGGTGGGTATATTTTGACAGATTCGTAAACAAGTAACTCTCAAACCTACGGGAAAAGTGCCAAACCTCCCCTTTTCACCCCCCTTCTCCCCCCTCCCTATCGTATCTCGGAAACTACGAGACCCGTATTTTTTATTTTTTACGGATTCGTATAGAGGGAGCTCGGTAAAGTAAAAACCATTTTTCAAAGTCGCCCCCCTTCTCACCCCCTTTAGGCGGATCTCGGAAATTAAGAGACTTGGAACATTTTTTTTCAGATTCATTTAGAGGGGCAATGCTTTAGTCCAAATAATTCTGCAAACCCCCCCCCCCCCATTTTTATTTTCACCAGCACGCGAGGTGCTTGCACCTCGCGCAACACGCAAATACTAGTTTATCATATAACCTTGGTTTTATTTTTGGCGAAAGAAAAAGTAAATCAAGCCAATAGTTTGCATTGGTCTTTAAAAGGTGAGAAAATATGAAAAAAAAAATGGTGGAACGATCTTCACCGGGGCTTCTAGTCGACAATAAAGTTTCAAAACAAGACTTCCAAGATATATGTTTTATTGAAGAAATATGGAAATTCATGAAACAATAGTGACGTGAAGGCTCAAACTTCTAAACAATGCGATAAAAACTTGAAAACTTCCCTGAAAGATATTTATGGTAAAACAGTGGTCTTTAAGTACATATATTCATGAACGAGGACAAAAAAACTTTTGTCTTTGTTAGAGGCTTACCGGGGGTTGTGTGAAGTTGACTTTTTCTTGACATCTCCGGGACTGATGGGCGATGCAGGCAGCATATGCTATGGCGTGAGGAATATAGCTTTGTTCGACTACCCCCGTGAACAAAATCGTTGCCATTGGACCTAAGTAGAAGAAAACACAGAAATAAGAAAAAAAGTAGTTATTATTAAAATACATATGAAATTAGTAATAAGAAATAAGTACTATTTAAAGAAATAAGTAAGTTAAGTATTACAAAAAACTGTTTAAGACTCAGATATAGATTTTTGTAATACATACAGACTTAATACGACCGAGGGGCTTTCCTTTAAACTGCGTATACTAGGTACCATTTTCAAGCTTTGTACCAAAAATCAATTAAATAGGAGAAGTAGTTTAGTCGCAAATGATTTAGATGAGATGTACCTTAAAGCGATAAATCTGACCAAGACAAGAGACAAACACACGCCGCGCTACGTTGCCACTTTGCTACCTAGGTATTTAAGGTCAGTCACATTTATTTACAAAGGGTGGTTTTGGCTCTTTTTATTTTTTAACTATATCAAATTAACAATAAACACGTATTGTATACGTAGTGTAATTTAATGCCCCTCTGTCGTATCAACTCTGTATATTTCTCCTGAAACTGATCATCATTATCCCTAATCGAGTATTGTATTACTTCCTGGGGTGGTACCGGCAAGAGTCACTTGATTGAAGTAGAGAGGGCACAGCGTGCCATACTCAAAGTTGCAGCCGGTCTCCCCTTTTTTTATCCAACCGTCGATCTTTTTAAGGAATGTGACGTTCTGACTGTTAGGCAAATATTCATACTCCGTACGGTGCTAAAGCAACATTCATCTTTGCCTTTCGATACAAAACTCCACATGGATAAACGCCGAAAAGGTAGGGTGTGTCTAACACAATCCACTAAAACTGCGCACTCTCACAATTTCTTCTTCTTTCTGGGGCCGTTCTTATATAACAAACTTAACAATAAACTCAATATATACCCCCTCACTAAATTAAAATGTAAAGATCAATTATTTAAATTTCTTAAAAGCCTTGACTACAAGGGAACTGAGGATTTGTTGGTCCCGCTGAAATAATACTGTATTTCTTGTTTTGTACTTACTGTCATCACGCATACTCATACAGCTCTTTTTCATACATTTACACTCTTCAAAATGCATAACAATCTCATACACTGATACACTTAACAAACTGGTTCCACGTCTTCTCATGTATGTAAACAATAATTTTCAACTTTTTAGTCTTTAAGTAATATTGCTTTATTCTTGTATTCAATTCTTTATCCATTATTTAAGTTACAGCGGTTCTCAGGCCGCGGGAGGGAACTGGTGACCTGTAATACAGGTTCTCGTTGAAACCCACTTCAGGCACCAGTCTCTCACAAAGTCAAACCACTACTTTAGTTTACTGTAATTTTTAGCTTTAAGTTACTTTGTGTTGAGAAAATTAAACGTCTTATATTATTATATTATCATCTGTTTTGCCTGTTCCAAAGTATGTTAGGTACGGCTTCCAGTCCGACCAAATGCCGCTAAGTATTAGTGTTTAACATGGAGCAACTGCCCTTCTGACCTCCACAATCCAGTTGCTGAGTGACACGATACCTCTTCGCAAGACCAATGTCGGTATATGATAGCCGCAACCAACGGCTTAACGGGATTTCCAAGGCATGGAGGTAATCTCGATAATATGTTAAGATGGTTACTACGGACAGACAACGGCAAGCGTCCGAAACCTTGAAGATCGACCTGCGTGATCTTCAAGGTTCTCTTGCAACTGATATTCTTATACAAGCGTGTCGAAGTTGAAGAATACTCTGTGTAGGCACTTGGTCAATTTGTATTTTTTTTTTTTTCATTCTCTCTATATTTAAGCTAACCTATCTGTATTATTATATTCTATACCTAGTTACTGTTGAAAACTTGTAATTGGCCATATTTTTTTAAAGATTACTAGCAATGAGGGTTTTTTTTTCGTGGTAAAATCATCAGATGAGTCCTCCCACCCCGGGCAGGGCCGGAGGGACTGTCAAACTTGTACTGACTAAAATCCACGGTGTTCCTTCAATAGCAATAGCGTCACGGTAATGGGATAAGTCCCACGATCCCGGCAGGCTTCGGCCCTCTGCAGAGGGGGCCTCGTCATGTTGCTGACGCTCTTTGAGGCGCGCGTGGAACACAACGCGCCGTCGACCCGGGCATGGTCCATGGTCGGACAGCGAGTTGCCCTTTACTCGCTGTCCGCATGCCCGCGCCTACGGTGGCCGGAGATCGTCGGCCGACGTCCGACGCACTGAGGGTAGAATTCACATTACACTGTTGGTCTAGTGGTCAGTGGCCCTGACTGCTATGCTCAAGGTCGTGGGTTCTGTTCCCACCCAGGACAAATGTTTGTGTGATGAGCACGATAATTTGTTCTTTGTCTGGGTGTAATTTATCTATAATATGTATGTATTTAGAAATATATATGTATGTTTATTAGTTGTCTAGTACTCATAGCACAAGCTCTGCTTAGTTTGGGACTAGATGGCGTTGTGTGAAAGTTGTGGAATATTATTATTATTACTTACAATCTTGTTAACCCCTCCAACTAAACTAAATATACTTGTGTATGGAGACACTATCTATATATACATCTGGAGTATCATTGCTATTGTCTCTGTCTAGTAAGTTTTCCAAACATAATAAAACGAAATAAAAAAAACATACCTAGAGCCCAAATAGGCACATCTTCTCCACCATGGGTAGCCCACTGCCTTGGCACCGCAGCTGCATGAACAGCATCAGCAGAAGCGGCGGCTGACGACGTCGTATTTAAAGGCAGAGCCCTAGGTTCAGAATGCCCAGGCCCAGTCCCATAAAGCAATGTAGTATACCGCAACCCATCAATATCTGAGACCACGGTATCCGCACCTAAACAAAAAAACACTTCAAACTTCTTAAACAACTCTCAATCTTCAAATACTTCTAAAGCCGCAAAAACCTCAAAGTTAAAATCTTTAATTAATTTCTAAAACTCTAAGCTGCAATTTGAACGGAGCCAATAGCCATCAGTGCGGTTTAGAGGACATCATGTAAACGAAAACTGTTTGGCACACGACTTCAATTAGCAACTTTTGTAGTCTGTGCCAAATGTAGCTTGTTTGGCTTGTGTTATCTACATTTCAACTTGAGCATAAAAGGGGAAATTCGCTAAAATAGAATGTATATTTTAATTTTGTGTTTAGTTTGTTACCTAAAACGGGGTGTCCTCTCGGAGTAGCTTGCCCACCAAAAGTCATTACATGACCGTGATCGGCGGTGACGACGATCAAAGTTTCGGCGGGATTAACCCTCTCTAATGCTGCCAACAGCGCGGTTTCTAACTCCAAAGTCTCGTCAAGAGCTCTATATGGATTGTTGTAGTGATGAGCGTGATCTATCCTTCCACCTATGTGTAAAAACAAGAACGTTATCATGCCGTCTTAAATTGTAACTACAAGAAAATGGTTAAAGACAAGATAAAGATTTACAATCTTCTTGAGTGAAAAAACTGGCCTAGAGCTCGCGGTTCCGTAGTAGCAAGCATAGATTAGCAAAATGCTGTTATTCATAATGTTTCTATAAATGACAAAATTATATTTGCGTTTTTTTCTTAATGTGCATTATCTCAAACAATTTTGACTGTACCATGTTCAAACTAATTTTCATGGAATAAAATGACTATGACATACGGATGGATAGATAGACAGACAGACAGACAGGCAGTTAGACAGACAATCACATAGACAAATAGAATGGCAGACATGATAAATCTATTAATATTCCGTTTTTCTGCTACGGAACCCAAAATAACATGAACAGAAATATAGTACTCATGATAACGAACTTTAGAGGTTTTAACGCCTAAATAAAAAATCTTACCTTCGATAAGGAGAAAAAAGCCTTTGTCATTTTTCGTCAATATTGACAAGGCGGCTCTAGTCATATCAGCTAAGGACGGATCGTCCGCTTTTACAGCAGAAGTCGCGCTCGCTCCCTCGTCCGCGTCCGTAACCGCGCCTCGTTCCGCATTGAAATCCATGTGCGAGTATTCGAACAAACCTGCATTTAAAAAATTAAAACGTATTTTTTATATACAAAAGGGAAATTTTCCAGGCAGTAACATCATTAAACGTATTAAACGCATTAACAGAATTTGAATGTGTAATCATATTCGGGATTAAAGCTTCGCTGTTGTACACAAATGGTTGTCACGTTTGTATTAAGCTGGCATATAAGAACTGTAAAACAAATCTCTTTCATGAGGTCCTCTATACTATTAAGCTTAATAGCTTGTTATTAATAAAATATAAAGATTAAAACGAATCTAACAGATAGGGATGGCCGATGTCAAAATTTAATAAGGATGAAGTAAAAAAGAATTGTCTTTTCAAGGATATTCATTTCAACACAAGAATCGTCTCCTATCGTAAAACCCACTCCAGACACGAGCATATTTAGCTTAGTTGGAGGTATTAACAAGATTGCTAGTTATGTGAATTCTACCCACACTGCTTCTCTTTATGAGAAAAAAAAACTTCCAAATATTTTATATTGAATGTTTCCACGACCCGTCCCAACGCAACCAACTCGTAAAAAACCAATATGAAGTCACTCTGTTAAACATTTATCACAAAGCTGATACAACCCACAATTTAATAAACGTGTACAGTCCAACAATCCAGGGTACTTACTGACAGATTAATTAAAATAATAAGAAGCGTGGTTAACAATACAATTTTTGAATTAAGGATGTTGGTAACAGCATAATCCATATTTGAAATGCAAATGCTACTTTATGTCGGGCGGTTGGGATTAAAAAGGATTCAAATAGGATTACACAACGAGGCCACACTGATCATAATGTAAACTTGGTAAACATAATCTGGGTGAACGTAAATATTTTATAAACTCCGCCAAAGGGACCGGAAACATTTCTGGTCCAACTTTTCTTAAACCAAATGCTTTCTTCCCTCTTGTGTTTCGTATATTAATTTTACATGGGATATTCATTGCGGTTTATCGTTTCCTGATCTTTGCGAAACACAGGAAAGTTAAGTGCTGTACAAAAGACGGGATTGCTTTGAAATATTTATAATAACTTGCAGAAGTTTTGGTAAGTACAAAATTTGAAATGGCTATTTACAGCCGTGGCCCAGTTTTATCTCTAATATGCAATTGTACTAACAATTGCATATTAGAGATAAAACGTTGATATAAAGTTCATAGAGTTAAAGCCAAATTCCAATCAGAAGAATTCAATTGATTTAAGATTTCAAATGTCAGACAACAATAGTGAATCTTTGCTATTATTAAAAAACTGTCCAAGTACGTGTCGGGCCACGTGTGGCGTAGGGTTCCATAGTTTATTACATCAAGTGCGAGTCATATTAGCTAACCGAGAGTTCCGTTCCATGCTCTAACATAAACATAACTATTTTTCATGATTTTATTTTACCATATTGTCAGCATGATCAACATGTATATCTTTGCCAAATTTCAGCGTTCTAGTACCAATAGTTTCTGAGCTAAGCCGCGGGCAGACGGAGGGACAAACAGAAACGGCGAAATTATAACGATCCTTGTCGACTAGGAACCCTCAAAATGTTTGTATATAAAAATTACAAATTAATCGGCATACCGTTATGTCTCATCCAAATTTAATTAAAGGCATCCATCTATCTTTCTAAACGAAAATGTCTGTTTGCTTTAACTATTAATGCTTTCTTTTGTCTCGGTCTGTCTTTAGTTTTAATAGTAAGATGAGCTGTAACAAATGCCTTTAGTTCTAAAAATATCGTAGTATAAATAGGCTCAAATCTATTTCAGGGAAGATTTGACAATTTGTGTAGTTATTATACAAATTGTCAAACTAAACTGCATATTTATTACTTTAATTTATATCTTTGCCTTCATTGTAAACGGTTGTCACCCCAAAACAGGCTTTGTAGACACTCAAATCGCTGAGTGAGCTTTAACCCTTAAACAAACCAAACAAAGCACACAAAAGGGACCAGTTTCTTAAATAATCCGGTGAGTTAGGTGAGGCGTTTTAGAAAATTTGTATAAAAACGCAGTTTCGTAAAAGTAATGGCTCTTAAACTGAAGGTTTAAGCCATAATTTAAAGACATAATACAGAGTTTTACGTAGTTATCCCGGAAGTAAAAGTTTAATGTGTAAGTAATATTTTCCGTCTTTATAATGCTGAATTTTGGTATCTATTATAATTGCGAGGTAACCTTTGATATTTTCCTAACCAGCATGCCAAAATAGGGCTATATTTTCTCCAAAAATATATACCAACAAAAACTTAATTATAACATTAATAATAAACAAATTGTTGCCACTACTTTCAGCACCAATATTTTTCTTCATAGATTGTGATTAATATACTGGTTCAGCACGACGAAAATAAACTATAACTTGTTTTCAATATAGAAAGAGCTTCGGGTATTTTTATAGTTTCACAATTTGCCTTGCATAATGTATCAAATATTTTGTTACATAACCTCATTCACATTTTATAAACAGACTCCCAACATGATTGAGACCAAGACCTTTTTAGTACAAGGAACTCTTATAGTTTCGTCTATCCGTCTGTCTGCGGCTTAGCTCACAAACTATTAGTACTAGAACGCTGAAATTAGGGATTATTCCCAATAGTCCCCTCTAGCCCCGTCCTCCGGGGTGACAGCTGGGAACTATTCCCTTTGAAAACTGACCAGAGGGGACAAATGGGAAGGAAGTCTGTTTCTCAGTTTTTACCGGGGGGGGGGGGCGACATTTGCTACGTTTCCTTCCCAGAAAAAATAATTAATTACCATAGATTTCAGCTTTTTTATTTCTTATGCTACATAGAATCAAATAAAAAACAATTAACACAATGTCAACACGCTTACAACATTAGAAAATATTAACTATTCTACCCTGTTTTATAATCTCAGAGACAGAATTGACACATGCAAATGTCAAGTTTAGAAATAATGTTGCCCGCTCTTTTGTGCAGTGTTATACCTACGACACCGGTTTGTTGAATCGTATCTTTTTACCCGACTGCGCGACGCAAAAGAGGATAACTGTGTGCTTAGTATGAGTTTGAAATACTTTTGTCGTTTTCGAAAACTGTCGCTTTGTCTCTTTCACACGTACCAGATTAGTGTGAAAGAGACAAAGCTATAGTTTTCGAACACGATAATAGTATCGCAAACTCATACTAAGGCCGCTGATGTGTTTCACAGTGTGTATGTATGAAAGTATGTATGTATGTACCTATGTGGCGATGTACAGGCTAAACGCGTGGGCCGATTTGAATAATTCTCACGTTCATGAATTCGTCTTAACCATGCGAGTGTCACTAGAGAAATGACAGCTAATTATCAAAAATCGGCAAACTATATCAAGTGGGCTATTGTTGAATAGGTCTTTTTTTATAAAGAGAACTAGCAATGTGGGTATAATTCACATTACTGCCCAAGTAACACAGACGTGCTGAATAAAGATTGAGTAAGAGCAATCATCTAGAGCATATGATGAATTCTAAGCTGAATAACGTCTGAGTACCGTCTATTCAGCTGTTATTCAAGCAAAAAGGGCCCCAATTTTGAATGCTTAACTCTGAATAACAGCTGAGCAACATCTGAGTAGGAGCTTAATAACGTTTCAATTAGCTTAATAACTTTTGAATAACAGTTCACATTGTTTTTATTAAGCTCTTACAACTGAGTTATTCAGCTTAGTCGAATTGGTTATTGTATTCAGAATTTATTAAGCATTTAAATTATTGTTTACATTTTTGCAAACAATATTCATACATACAGTCAAAAAAAATGGAATAAATATTATAATGTCGATGTCGAATGGTGTTGATTTAAAATGGCCGGTGAAATTATAAAATAGGTAAGTAAATTTTAATTTACAAGTTAGAGGTCTGCTACATGTTAATTGTTAGTGCGCAAGAAATTTTGTCGTGAATATTATGTGTTTTTCTTTTGTATTTATTACGCACCGCGTGAATAATCAAGATAACTGATATTAAATAGTATTTTTATACATACAAACTAGGTCTAACAAAAGTACTTGCAACGAAATAGCTAATACTAGCGATTTTAAACCAACAAAGTAACATGAATCGAGTTGAAAATGTTGTAGTTGTAAGATTAAGCATTTTGGTGATCTATTAAATTCCTTGTAAGTATAAATTACAAAGATTTTTAATGGCGATCGAAGTTTTGCTTTATAATGCTGAATAAAAGTGCACACATGTCTTGTTACTGAGCTGTAACTTGAAAAAGAGTAGTCTCATTGCACTAACTTATGAATAAAAATTAGATAGTTGGCCACATTTCTACATTACTCAGATTTTTATGGTTCTCTAATTGACAACGTAGTCCCAACGCGTTCGTCGGGTCTACGTTGTCCACTTACGTAGGTACTAATGCTGTAACAAAATAATCATATCATGTAATGATGTGACTCATTTGACCGAAACTCGGCATGTAAACAAAAAAAAATCTATGAACTGATATAGTAACTGAATCATACGGTATAGGTATCGTTGTTATATAGGTATTGTTCGTAAAAATTTTCAATGTTACGTACGGAAAGGTGCGCGGTGCGCGGGAGTTGTGGCGTTGGCGGTGTGAGTGGATTAATGGAATATAAACGGCCCACGCCGTCTCACTCTCACTCCTGCGCCCAGTCTAACTCCGTGCTCGCCCCCGCCCCTACTCTCGCATCCGCGCGTTCGCTACCACTACACAGTCATGCGTCGCACCGACTCGACCGACTGCCAATTTCAAATCAGTCAGTCGGTCGCGTTGGTTGCGAGCTTTCGGTGACATTCGCTCACGTGTCATGCGAGTCCCTACCAAACGGTAAACAATAAAACTAACCACGCAATAGGCTAAACTTTGCAGTATGTGTTCCGTTTTTTATCGAGGAAATTTATTATGTTGAACCGACATTAGAATACCTACGTATCATTGCATCGTAACGATAATTTACATTAATTTCGTTTAAGGAAAATGTCTTTTAAAATAATTTCAAGACGTCGCGTGGTAAGGGTCGCACAGAATTGTGTACTGTACCGTCCTTATGGGAGAACAAAGGACAACTTCGATGGCCAAGATATAATGCGGATTTATTAACTAAAGACAGCAGAGTCCAACCTCACGCAGATTGACGGCTTACAATGAGTTGTACTCTAAAACGAAAAAATTATAAAACTTATGAAGAAGCTGAAGAAGAATGGTCGAAAATGCTAAACTTAACGGATACTGACACTGATCTTGATCAGATTGAACCTTCATTTTGTAACTGTGATTTGTAGCTGTTGATAAACAATTTTGTAGGTGAAATAAACCATTAAACTTTTTAACTTAAATTATTTATTTTTAATTAAACTTCGAACTTAACCTATATAATATACAGTGTGCAATTAAGATACGAAATACAACTCATTCCTATATTCATTACACACAAACTTGAATTTTACATCTTGAGGAGATAGGCATATTGAGGCGCGGGTTTCAGTTGGCATTTTAGATTTAAATATGTTAAAGTAACTTGATTTTACTGGCTGATCAAAAACTTCAGTCAAACCTGAAACTTTGAAAACGTATAAAAATATATTGTCATTTTCTTTAAGTATTTTCTCAATTTCCATAATGTCATTCGGGTATACCAGTCAGAAAATTAGATAGGCTTTTCCAGCAAAGACGTGGAAAAGGTTATCAAAAATATGGTACGAGGCAGGTCCCCAGACAATGATGGGCTCAGTATTGAGCATCTGCAGTATGCAGGAAAGCATTTTTCTAGGGTCTTGACCATGCTGTTTACCTTTTGTATGCGACACTCTTACCTACCAACAAAGCTGACAGAAACTATTGTAGTGCCGATACCAAAAAATGTAAATGGTGAAGTCACAGATTTAAACAACTACAGGCTGATATCTCTCGCGACTATTATTGCAAAGGTCTTTGACAGTCTATTGGATGCACAACTCAGCAAGCATATTCAGTTTCACGATGCGCAGTTTGGCTTTCGTGAGAACCTGTTGACCGAAAGTGCCATCTTGACACTGAAACATACCGTCAACTACTACGTTAATAGAAAAACACCTGTCTATGCTTGTTTCCTGGACTTGTCGAAGGCCTTCGACCTGGTGGATTACAGCAGGCTCTGGGCCAAACTTGGAGAGGTAGGGGCTCCTACTGAACTTATTAATAAACATCTTTTCCTTTTGGTGTAACCATCAGAAAAATTATGTAAAGTGGGCGAATGTGTTTTCGGATGAGTATACACGTGAATACGGTGTCAGACAGGGAGGCCTGTCCTACCGGGTCAGACCGCTACTCGGTAACGATATCTTTACCGTTAGGTAGTTCCGACCACTGTCTGGTGAAGCCTGTATCCGTCTACTCCCCGCCCGATCCTAGCCTTAAGGCACTCGGCAGATTTGGCGATATAAGTCACCGAATTGGGATGGCATGCGATCTTTCTTTGCATGTTATCCTTGGCAGCCTACTTGCTTCTCTTCAAATGATTCATCGTCCTGCGCAGACCGCCATGCGCCGTGGCGGAAATTTTGCGACAGGGGATGGAGTACTACATTCCATTCTCTGACCTAACAATGTCCGGCAAAGCTCGACCTTGGTTTAGCGCCGAATATGATCGCGCTGAAGCGCTTCAACACGCGGCGTACCTAGCATGGGTCGATGCTCGTAACTGCAAAGCAAATGACATGGATTAGAAGAAGAGATCCTTCAACAGGGCTGCCAAGTCCTGCAAGAAGGTATTGTGGAGGGCTCGGTTTGACCACGTTAGCCGAATCGGGAACCAACTCTCTTCATACCCAGCTGGCATCAAAGCGTTTTGGTCCCTGGTAGTAAGCTCCTGGTATACCTAGAAGCCAACGACATCCTCAGCGATCGACAATACAGCTTTCGCAAAAACTGGTCTACCGGAACCAGCTCCTGCTTTCTGTGGTGTAACCGTTCAAGGTCCACCCTCAATTTTGGTCCGTTTATTGAGGCCAAGGCTCAACTAGCATCAAAATAGGTGAGACGGTACTTCACACCGGAACAGCTGCTCAACCTGGATCAAGCCCAGGTTCGATCGTGTGTGGAGTACTGCTCTCATCTTTGGGATGGATCTGCCAAGTACCAACTGGAAACGCTTGAGTCTATCGAGAAACGGGCCAAAAGACTCATTGGCAAAAAATACGCTTCAGGACCACAATTCCTAGCAAGAATAAACTGTGACAACCTTTAACATATTAAAAAAAAAAAAGCTGCAAAGTGAAGAATAACTTTCAATTTCGGAAGTCGTTGCCAAAAACGAAAATACAAAACTAAAGTTTCAGGTTCAGTTTAATTTTTTTCAGCTTCAGCTTCAGCATCAGCTTCAGTTTCAGCTTCTACTTCAGGTTCAGCTTCAGTTTCAGTTTCAGGTTTAGTTTCATTTTAATTTTCAGCTTGTTTTAGTTTCAGTTTCAGCTTCAGCTTCTGTTTCAGGTTCAGTTTCATTTTCAGGTTCAGCTTCAGGTTCAGTTTCAGTTTCAGCTTCAGCTTCAGCATCAGCTTCAGTTTCAGGTCAGTTTCATTTTCATTTTCAATTTCAGCTTCTGTTTCACTTTCAGCTTCGGGTTCACTTTCAGCTTCAGCTTCAGTTTCAGCATCAGCTTCAGTTTCAGGTCTGTTTCATTTTCAGCTTCAGGTTCAGCTTAAGTTTCAGCTTCAGCTTCAGTTTCAGCTTCAGTTTGAAGTCAGTTTCATTTTCAGCTTCAGGTTCACTTTCAGCTTCAGCTTCAGCTTCGGGTTCAGTTTCAGCTTCAGCTTCGATTTCAGTTTCAGTTTCAGATCAGTTTCATTATCAGCTTCAGTTTCAGCTTCAGGTTCAGCTTCAGCTTCAGTTTCAGGTCAGTTTCATTTTCAGCTTCAGTTTCGGGTTCAGTTTCAGGTTCAGCTTCAGTTTCAGCTTCAGCTTCAGTTTCAGGTTCAGCTTCAGTTTCAGCTTTAGCTTCAGTTTCAGCATCAGCTTCAGTTTCAGCTTCAGCTTCAGTTTCCGCTTCAGCTTCAGGATCAGCTTCAGTTTCAGCTTCAGGTTCAGTTTCAGTATTAGTTCCAGTTTCAGTTTCAGCTTCAGCTTCAGGTTTAATTCACTTTGAGTTTCAGTTTCAGCTTCAGCTTCAGCTTTAGGTTTAATTCAGTTTCAGTTTCAGCTTCTGCTTCAGTTTCAGCTTCAGCTTCAGTTTCAGCTTCAGTTTCAGCTTCAGTTTCAGTTTCAGCTCCAGTTTCCGGTTCAGTTTTATTTTCATCTCCAGCTTCAGTTTCAGGTTCAGTTTTAGTTTCAGCTTCAGCTTCTGCTTCAGTTTCAGCTTCAGTTTCAGCTTTAGTTTTAGCTTCAGTTTCAGGTTCAGTTTTATTTTCATTTTCAGCTTCAGTTTCAGCTTCAGCTTCAGCTTCAGTTTTAGCTTCAGCTTTAGTTTCAGCTTCAGTTTCAGTTTCAGCTTTAGCGTCAGTTTTAGTTTCAGCTTCAGTTTCGTTTCAGCTTCAGTTTCGTTTCAGCTTCAGCTTCAGTTTTTGTTTCAGTTTCAATTTCAGCTTCAGTTTCAGCTTCAGCTACAGTTTCAGGTTCAGTTTCAGCTGCAGCTTCAGTTTTAGCTTCGGTTTCAGTTTAGTTAGAATGACAGACAGACTGACGGTTTTTGTCATCGGCTACGGAACCCTAAAAATCATGACCACTAATTATATTTTTAATATTTCCCACAATATTTATTTTATAAGTTTTATTATTTTCATTCTTATGCAATATCACACTTTGCGTACACTTGTGTAGTTAATAGCAGCTATTATTGCATCCCTAGAGGGCAATCGTTACTTGGTGACAATGGGACCAATTTTAAAGTATACCCTTTCAAACAAAAAAGAATTTTCCAAATCGGTTCAGCCGTCTTCGAGTAATCGGTGATCATACATAAAAAAAAACATACGCGTCGAAATGATAACCTCCTCCTTTTTTTGTCGTCGGTTGAAAAAGTGACAAGCAGGCGGGACTCATCCCATTTTTATATACAACGTGTAACGGAAACCCCATATCTATCCAAAAGGGCTGAAGACAACATCTAGAATTGATACCAAATTATTGGTTTCATATATTTCTTGAATACCAATCATAACAAACGTGTCACAGCACTTATACGAGGGTCAATAACTTTCCACGTCACTTGCCAATAACACGATAATTCTTTTCGTTATTCTTAATTTGAATTTTTTGTGTATTGGAATTTGTAATAAGTTCTGCACACGTAGACTTAGGATTACAAAACCCTTGCCATATCGTTTGTTATCATCCAAAGAAGCCATGCACTTGGTATGTATTTACCCTTTAAATTACATATTGTATATGTATGTTCGATTGGGCCCCACCTGTTTGCAATAAATCGGTATTTATTGTGTAAGAAATGGAGTATTATTTGAATCTGATTAACGAATACCTGTGATAAATTAAAATATTAATAACATAATTAATTACAGGTATATAGATATCTTAATTTATTAATTTTCTATTTCTAAGTTTTAAATTAGCACCTACACATTATTTAAGGATAACGTATTATAAAAAACCGATACTTGATTTTACTAACGTCAAGTTTCGATAGTGGCACATCACTATTTAAGATTTGCAAAAAACTGGCAACCGTCGTAATGTCAATTTTGTCTCTGAGATTAAAAAACAGAGTATAAGTAAATAAAAATGTCAAAAAAGTTATATAGAACCAAATTAAAAAAAATCTACATTGTTTCCTTTAATAGGTACAATCACAGATTATTAACTTTAATTAATACTAATCGTATAACCACAGATAATCACTAAGGGTAAAGTTACACAAGCTAATTTAATAGCATGCTTGTTTGTAAACTTGCTCATTGATTTTGTGCCTTGCGCCGCAGGTAGCATGACACAAAATCGAACGACTCGAATCGATCTCATTCCTCTATCTCTCTCTAAGCACTCTTGAAATAAGCAAGTACAAATGAGATCGACGGACGTTCTATTTTGTGTCATGACATATGCGGCGCAAGGCACAAAATCAATGAGCAAGATTTCAAATAAGCATGCGACTAATAAGCACGTGTAACTTTACCCTTAGTGATTATCTGTGGTTATACGATTAGTATTAATTAAAGTTAATAATCTGTGATTGTACCTATTAAAGGAAACATAATGTAGATTTTTTTTTTATTTGGTTCTATATAACTTTTTTGACATTTTTATTTACTTAATAGTTAATATTTTCTAATGTTGTAAGCGTGTTGACATTGTGTTAATTTTTTTTTATTTGATTCTATGTAGCATAAGAAAAAAAAGTAAGCTGAAATCTATGGTAATTTTTTTTTTTTCTGGGAAGGAAACGTAGCAAATGTCCCCCCCCCCCGGTGACAACTGAGAAACAGACTTCCCATTTGTCCCCTCAAGTCAGTTTTCAAAGGGAACAGTTGGCACCAATTGTCACCCCGGTGACAACTGGGAAGACAATTCCCAGCTGTCACCCCGGAGGACAGGGCTAGAGGGGACTATTGGGAATTATCCGAAATTAGGCATACATATAGGATATACAGATTAATCACGCTGACACCGTGGTTAAATACAATATAAGACATTTTCTTAGGATACTCCGCCGTTTTTTATCTCGTTTGCCCCATAGTGTGGGGTATTTTTACAATAATGTGTGGAAATACATTTTGAATCGAATTTTCGATGCAGTGATCCGTTTGCGAAATATTAAGAATTGAAATTATAAAAGAGTCAAGTGTCCCCCACCCCCTACCAACTAAGCGGTTGTAGGGAGGAAGTAAAACGCCACGACCTATATCTAACGAAGTTAGAAGGAAAACTAGCAGCACTAAATTGGCTTCACAAATTTACCAGTAATAGTCGACCGTATTTTACTCGCTTTCGGACAAATTCCATTGACCAATATTTCGATCAATTTCTAATTTGTGTAAAACAGAGTGGTTTGTGTTTGTTGGAGCGTGGGACGGAACTTTCGGTTAGCTAATCCGACACGCACTTAGCGTTGTAGTAAACTACGGAACCCTATACTGCGCGTGGCTCGACACAATCTTGGCTGGTTTTTGTGTTAACGATCAGACGCCGCAACCATTACGCTCCTGTCATGCTATTTTCCCCGATACTGTAACCTAGACATGAATAATGTCAATCAGACGCCATCTTTTAATCACAAACTTCTTGCCATCTTTTTTGTAGTTCAGAATTTACCGTGACGAAAGACGAAGTATTGGGAACAGATGTTTTGATTACAAAGTAATGTACGGAGAAGTTCATATACGAGATCAAAGAGCAATATCTTCAATAATTACAGGTGACTAACTGATACAAAAAATGCATTTATTTCGAGTGACTATGACTTCTACAGTTCACACGCTAACAATGAAACATACAAAACTATTATTCTAAGATACATATAAATTACAATTAAATAAAAAAATATACTTCAGGAAAAATATTTAGTGTTAATTCTGCCAAAAACCGATGATCAATCTTGAGTGTGGATTGTTTGGTATGTGATTTCTTTTTTGCATCCCTTCTGCATGTGCATATATTTGCGGGGAGGACAGTGCTGCATACTGGATGCAGGATTGATCATCAGTATTAATTTGGTATAAATTTCCGCAAAGTACCTAACGCCAGATTCCATTATGTATAACAGATGACAGTCTAACCGATCGTTCGGAATTTACTGGAAATCGATTTTCACTCTTATTGAAATGGACAGTGGATGGCACACACGTTTGCATAATACTTAAAATTGAATCCTCAGGTAAAACGATTGTGAATAGTGGAGCGTTTCTGTGTTTCAAAGTCCATCAGTGAGAATATCTTCTCTGGAATAAGGCCACAATTTAAATATGAATGATTGCTTGGAAATACACTTGCTGACTTCAGCCATGGTCGAAGCTATTTAGATTCTGATATAGTTTTGACCGTCAGCATTTAGAGGATTCAATTATTACCAAGAAATTCCTGTGAGATTTGGACGAGACTCGAATTATTAGGGAACCATAGCTCCAGAGACGAATCCTTTACTCTGGTAACAATATTGCCGATGATGAAAAATAATATACCGAAAAATATTTATTTGACCACAGACTATATACAGGGACATAAAATGAAACAAAAGTACAAAAGCAAATACAGTGAAGACATAACAACAGTTTGTGCTTCTAAGTGGCACTAAGAAGGTTAATTTCAGCAATATGACCAGAAATATAGACAGTTGCTGTCTAGAAGTATTAGGGGTCAGGAAACATCTTTACAGTCACCCATACAGACGATACACAGAGAGCTCCTGGGCGTTCTCCTAAGAGGACCGGGTGTTTCTTTCTATATGCTAATGCTAGTTTTCGAACATACCTAACAAATAATCCACAGTTCTTGGATCTAATTTCGCAAGTTGTTCTCTTGTGTGTATGTATTGAGCTCGCAATCGCCGTCTCTTCTTTTCTCTTGCCCAATCTTCTGCTAAGTTTCTACCATCTAATCTTCTACCTTCTCGGTTCGGATGCTCTGGATCTGGGGTGACATTTGGTAGAAAATGTCTTCGTCCACCACCCATTATAACCTGTATAAAATAAAACGAAATTATGTATACATTTTTGGCATGGCTGGCCCAGTGGTTGAGTGATTGGCTGCTGACTTGCAAGTCGCGGGTTTGATTCCCACATTTCGCATTTTCGTATATTTATATGGCCCACAAATTGTTGTTCTGGTCTTGGTGTGAATGTGAGTGCAAGTGAGTTTAAATGTTTGTAAACGCAGTAGGATCAATATTTTTCTCCTGTTTAACCCATTCCTCCCCACTATCCTATTTTTAGGACACTATATTCAACATTTTTTTTAATGTTAGTTCTTTTATTTTAATGTTTTCTGATGAAATTCGTATTTTTACACTATTTTTCTAATTAAATGCTTTTTTTTTTCGCTGTAAAAAATGTTTCCGTAATTTTAATATAATTTTTTCAAATTGATCATTTTTGATGCATCAAGAAGAGCATTATGTTCTGATTCTATATACCGTAAAAGAAAAAAAATAACAACTTCAAAGTACATAAAACTGATTCTAAAACCTTTACCACATATATAATAAATAAAAACAAAATAGAATTTGGGAACTTATGAGATACTTTCAAAATGAGCCGTACTATAAATATGACACCGGGAACATGTCTATGCAAATTGCCACGAAATCGTGTTAGATCTTTAAGTCAAGAGTGAATAGGTTACTTTTCTAGGCAAGCGTGCTTCATCTTCGACCACATCATCGCTTAAGATCAGGTGAGATTATGGTCAAACGCAAGCCTATAAACTATATAAAAAAAGTAATATTATTTTTTCTTACCGTATTAAGAACTTAATTTAAAGATTTGATCGAAAATTTTAAATTTTTTCGATGCTTGGGAATAATGGGTTAATAAATAATAAAAAAAATATAACAGTTTTGTCCGTCAGATGAAACACACAAAGAAAAAAAATTAAATAGAACAACTACTTAAAGAGAAGAACACAAGATATTGAATATATATTGTGTTTACTACAATCCTACTAACTCAAAAACTCTTGAATAATATATGTATATTAATCAGATATTTTGAGTAAGTAGACAGTAATCGTATGAACGAAATACCTAGAATTATTTAAACTTGCCACACGAGAATGTATTTAAATACAAAAAGGTCGACAAATACAAGTAACACAAGGCGAGGTTAAATTTTGTTGTATATATTTTTTATATTCAATGTTTTATTTAAAACCAATAAAGATAATCAACATGTAAAATTAGATTGGAAATGTAAAGTTTCCATATGAATATCTAGCTACGCTACTGACGCTACGCTAGCTGAGTTCAATAGCTTACAAAAACATCTTTATCCAAATTGCTTAAAAACAACTACAAAGTACATGATATGAAAATGATAATTAAATTAAATTTAATGTAAAATTTTATCAAGTTCACTAGCTTCCGCCCACGACTTCGTCCGCGTGGAAAAAATTTCCCCCGATTTTGAAACATTTTTCATTAGTACTCCGCTCCTATTGGTCTTAGCGTGATGATATATAGCCTATAGCCTTCCTAGATAAATGGACTATCTAACACTGAAAGAATTTTTCAAATCAGAGCCGTAGTTCCTGAGATTAGCGCGTTCAAGCAAACAAACAAACAAACAAACAAACAAACAAACAAACAAACTCTTCAGCATTATAATATTAGTATAGATACATGCGTATTATTTACTATACAACGTGTAATTTAAAGGGTATATACATACCAAGTGCATGGCTTCTTTGGATGATAACAAACAATATGGCAAGTGTTTTGTAATCCTAAGTCTACGTGTGTAGAACTTATTACAAATTCCAATACACAATACCAGAGACCGAATTTTTCAAATTAAGATGAACGAAAAGAATTATCGCGTTATTGGCAAGTGACGTGGAAAGTTATTGACCCTCGTAGTGCTGTGACACGTTTGTTATGATTGGTATTCAAGAAATATATGAAACCAATAATTTGGTATCAATTCTTTGGGTCAGTTATTTTGTGCTGAAACTGTGCATAAAGACTCCATACCAGATTTTGTCTTCAGCCCTTTTGGATAGATATG
This sequence comes from Tholera decimalis, assembly GCA_943138885.2. Lineage (NCBI taxonomy): Eukaryota > Metazoa > Arthropoda > Insecta > Lepidoptera > Noctuidae > Tholera > Tholera decimalis. The sequence continues at coordinate 17,434,850 of OW964563.2, read as the reverse complement.
GGGTTTCCGTTACACGTTGTATTCATAATAACATCCCCATGGATCAATCTTCCAGATTAAACTAAGTTTGCTGAGATCGTTCTGTGGATAAGTTAACAATTAAATATATCTAGATTCCGTGCTTTAGAAAGCACTATAAGCCCTTAGTCCCGGTTGCATTTTGATATGTTTGATAGTCGTTACTGTAGTTAGAAGCCAGTAAATCATATACTGGTCTGGCCAAGGAGTATAGTGTTATCCAGGTAGATAGGCAGTTGTTTCATGTAAAACACGAATACTTAAATAATAACAGTCTAACCAGACTGGAAGCCGATCCAAAATAGTTGGCAAAGAATGAGCAGATGATAAATCTCTAAAATAAAAAATATAAAGTAGAGAAAATTCTGATATTTGCATCAAACAAGTACATTTACATCCAAACTCGGAAACTCCTTACAGAAAAAACCCAATAACAATTTTTACCCGATCGAACTCACGTTCGGCAGTCAGTGCTTCCGACCATGTAATGTTTCCTTTTTATAGGTTTTTGATACTTACGTTATAACATCATTATTAGTTTAGAACTTCCTAATGCTGATATTAAGCTATTTTTTCTGCAATATTTTGTTTGTTTATGTTTCTGTAAAGTCATTAGTGACAGGATTAGTTTTTCTTCTTAATTCATTGCTGGAGCTAGGAGGTTAGGTCGCATAGGTAACTGATATTGTACCTCGTGATATGTCTACCCCAAAGATATATAATAAACTATAGATACGTTGTCCGCGCTCTAAAATGGCAAGTTGAAATCAAGGTAAGTTCCCCGTGTCTGTTTAGTTACGCACGAACCTGTGTCGCGATCGCTACACTACACATCTTAAGAAAAAATGTGTTTTAAAAGAAAATTAGGAAAAAAGCATCCCTTTGTGTGTTTTCAGACGTTGCACGAATTATACTGCTTCCGTGAGAGGTCAAAATGTGTCATTTCATAGGTAAATATCAACAGAAATACATTTTTATTTTTATTTTTCTACACGGCTAATGGCGGCTAGCGTATGAATGAAGTCAGTCACGTGACGTTAGGGGAGGTTGTTAACTAAATATGTATATTCATCTCTCTCTAACATCAGGTGTACCTAAAGATGGCATTTATTTTCTGTCCCTTTCTTTACACGTCTTAGATAGTAATTCTCTACGATTTTACCACGTTAAAAAAAAATGTATGTGTTTCGTGCCGCTTTTGAGAGGTGTTTTGTGGGAATATGACGCGTCTATTATAATACGTCATTGGTCTACCCAGGAAAATGTAACGTTACAACCATTAGACCAATAAGGCAGTGTACTCACGGCTTACAATGTTTATAAATACTCCTTTCTATGTACTTCAAGCTTTTTATCTTTAAAGTCCTTAATACTGTAGCACAGAATGAAATGCATGAATGTTAGTTGCTGAAGTTGCGGGAATTTTCTAACAAGATTCCGCACCCCGGACGCCGGGGCAATTGAAGGAACAGAGTGGGTTTATAGTCGGTAATACACTGACACGCCTTTTTAAAGCCACCCAAAGCGGGAAAAATGATTTTATGATTTTCCCTCGAAAAAAAAAAGCATATCGTCAAAGTAGGTTAATCATTGAAAACTCACCGATCAGCCAAAAATACTAACGTTGCTACTCCTAATAAATTAACATCACTAACTCAATCATAAAAAGGCTTTTCAACAATTTCAGGATTCAATTTAACTCATCTCTTGGGAGCTATTATTAAAAAAAGTTTTTTGCTTCTGTAGGCACCTTTAAAAATTCAAGTAAAATCTCTTCCTTTTCTTAAGACGTATCGCAAGTTTCTTCGCCTAAGCTTTAATTTAACAAAACATTGCGCTCTGTTTTGTTTCGAAAACATTTTCAGGGACATGAACTTTACAAAATTCGTGCGCATTTTGCATGGAAATTATACGGGTTGATTATGAAAAAAGATACACGTAAATGTACTTATTTGATGTAAATTGCTGAATTTTCTCTATATTTTCTACTTTCGACATTTATCATCTGCTCAGTCTTTGCCAACTATTTTGGATCAGCTTCCGGTCTGGTTAAACTGTATATATTTAAGTAGGTATTCGTGTTTTACATGAAACAACTGCCTACCTGCCTATTGACAGGCCTGTTGGTTTAGTGGTCAGTGGCCCTGACTGCTATGTGCAAGGTCGTGGGTTCGATACCCACCCAGGACAAATGTTTGTCTGATGAGCACGATCATTTGTTCTTTGTCTGGGTGTAATTTATGTATAATATGTATGTATTTAGGAATATACATATGTATGTTTATCAGTTGTCTAGTACTCATAGCACAAGCTCTGCTTAGTTTGGGACTAAATGGCGTTGTGCGAAAGTTGTGGAATATTATTATATTATATTATTATCTACCTGGATAACACTATACTCCTTGGCCAGACCAGTATGTGATTTACTGGTTTCTAACTACAATAACGACTATCAAACATATCAAAATGCAACCGGGACTAAGGGCATATAGTGCTTTCTAAAGCACGGAATCTAGATAAATATTAAATTGTTAACATATCCACAGAACGATCTCAGCAAACGCTGTTATTATGTATATACGCTTTTTTGCTTCGAGATGTCTAATTAATAGTTAGATTACTTAAAAAAAAAAATTGATGGGCAGTTCTCATAGTCTTAACCTTCGCGCATCAAAATATTTACTTCTTCACATTCCTATTCACCGTACCGGGCTTATGGCTAATTTCTATGCTATTTCTACCATTTAACTCTGGAACAAGCTACCCCTTGACATCAAGAAAGCCGAGTCTAAATTCTCTTTTAAGCGTAAAATGAGAAACCACTGCTTTAAAAGGCTTTGAAGTAGTGGTTTCTCATTTTAAAATACGGTAACCAAACTAAGAATTTTAACCAAAGTAAGGCTAGTTAAGCTCATGTACCACTATTGTACATAAAGTTTAAATATAAATTAATTAATTTTAAATAAATTTATATATGAGAGGTTATCGAGTGGCCATATTATCGTTTGAAACGATTTTTTCACTATAGCAAAGAAAATGGTGATAGTCTGGCATCCGCTACTAGCATATCTTAGATATAAGATAACTTTTCAAGTAAATTATGATGAAATTTACATTATTAGTTAGTTGGTAGTTTGCATACCTTTTTCTAGTATTCTTGATTTGATTTCACTATCGAAAGGAATTAACAACGTGACGTTTTGGTATCAATAAACAAATATTGAAGAAAAATAAAATTTAATAGTAATGTACAAAATTGAAGTGTCTGTCTGTGATTTAAAAACAATTTGTTGTATAAATTATGAAAATTGCTTATAGTTATTATCACGATACAATTACACTAACTTTTTTATCTGGGGCAGTGATGGCCAAGAGGTAGGCCCTATTTGTGAGTTGAAGTTCAAACCCAGTCATTACTCTGTATAATTTATATCATCGCCACTGCTCTCAGATCGGTGAAAGATATAGTGAGGAAAACATCCACCAACCCGCATTGAGCCCGATCCCGATTACGGCCCATTCCCTCTCAAATAGAGGAAGCCGGTGTGAGTGTGGGTTGGTTAGATAATATTTTTTGTCACTTTAGTGTACAGTTCTTGCAATTATTTAGGAAATACTTACATTTATACTTCTCCCTGGCTCATTCTCTACAAGCTGCATGGCTATGTCCTTGCAGTCCTTTCTGACTGTAGGAGGCACTCTGCTGTCGTCTTCCCAGTATCTGGACGGCGCATGCGCATATAAAGCCGCAGGAGTCGCATGCGTTATCCGCGCTGTTGTCACGATGCCACTGGATTTACCTGGACAATAGAAAATACAGTTCATCAAAATCAGTTAACAGTCAGTCAATCAGTTTATTAAGTAACATACTTTTTCGCCATTACGGTGGTCTTATAGGAACTATATTCTATTCATAATAAAAATAGCCCGAAGCACTCATTGGTTTTGAAGCTCTCCAACAACATAATAATCATAGAATATATATTACCTCCAACAAAATGATGTATAAAATAACCTCATAATAGTATTGTGAATTATGGAGACATAATTTGTGTTTTTTTTATTGATGATGCATAAATAATATACTTACTCAAATCTTTGTGTCTTAGAAAATATAAAAATAAATGGCTTGTTCGCATTAATTATCATTCGTATTTTTGAAGTACTGTTTCTTTCTTTATATTTCATTTTTTATGAGAGATAATTGAAGGGCAGGAGAAAGATAGGCTGCTTTATTCGTTAAAAATACTATACACGCGAGCGCTCGCAGCATAAGCTAGTGGTAAAATATACTTTAAACATTTAATTAAATATCACCACCGCAGGATAGTGACCCAGTAACATAATCGCCATCATAACATTAACAAGAAATTCAAATCAATATTCTTCTCCCTTCTCAAATAAGCACAGTCAATGTGGGCACGCAATATTTTAATAGGAATCTGACATTAAACAACAAGTTATTGATCTCAAATAGACACTTAATAAAGTGTGTGTGTAGAGTGAAAGGGAATTTATTCATTCAGCTACAAGAAGTAGATCTATCGCAGTTAGTACTTCGATGTGGGTAATACAGCAGAAAGCAGTATAAGTCAAGCTGTTAAAAGAGGACAAGGTCAGTACCTAACAAACATAAAATTAAATGCTACTTCTATCAAGAAACTCCGAAAAAGTAGGAAAAGTATCATAGTAAAGAAACTTGACATTCCATTTAAATTTAAGTGAAAACATTCAAAATAATAAAGGCAAAAATGTAAAGACAAAAGACTGAATATTTTGAAGAACCTTGAACAATGAACTTTAGAAAGTCTGCTCGGTAGATGCTTAACTGTTTATATAAACCATAAAGTTAGCTTTCTGTCGTTCCTGGCTTTATGATTATGATCTAAAGAGTTTGGTGAATGTTGTGTGTCGTGACGAAATGGAAATTGTTTACTCAGAATGTAGAGTCGCTTAAGTATAAAATGTTGAAGCTTTACGTCCTTTTTCTTTGCGTAAGTAAAATAAAAAGCTCTAAAAGATGTCATATTTATTTTTAGAGTGATTAATTTTTTTAGCGCTGATAATAACACTCGTGTGTAGCCTGATCGCTATAAATTGGGGGTATTTAAGTCAAGAGCACAAGCGTGCATCATCGCTTGCCATGAGGTTAGGTGCTGGTTAAATGCAAGCCTATCTATAATTAAAAATTGGCCAAGTGCGAGTCAGACTCGCTTAAGGTTTCCGTAGTAACTACACAAATTAACTTTGTTTTTCATAGTGTTTGTACGAAATACAAAGTAATACTCGTATTTTCAGTTTTAGAAAATCTGCTTTATCTCAAAAACTGCTGACTCTATCTCGGAGCTGCTGGCTTTAGAAACCTCAATGTCATTTTTAAAGTCCTGTCTATAGATACCACATACGAATAGGATTAATAAAAATAAAATTTTCGGTGCCATGTACGGGGAGCCCCCTTAATTTAAAATATTTTTGACGAATCTATAAGTGTTCCGTTTTTTTGCCATTCTGCTACGGCACCCTAAAATTATACACATTTATAAGGAACAGATAATGTCGTGTAACGTATCTTTAACTTTTAAATCATCCTCTACTGTATTCAATCCTTAGGGCCCCATAAAGCACTTTGGTCCCGGCTATCATTTTAGCACCTACTTCGACGTTCGTTATAATAAAAAAGTGATCACTACAAAATCTGACACCAGTCTGTCTTTCCAAGAGGTGTCGTTTTACCGACTTTCAGGTTGTGGAAGCTAGAAATGTACTAAATTCAAATACTATTCCCACAGTAGAACATAACTAAATATAGCATGGTCGAGATACGTTCACACACTTGCCCATTGAGTGCCAGTCCATTGAAATGAATGCATCACACAATGGCTCTCGACGTTACTATTGTACCCATATTTTACCAGCACGACAATTTCACTTTACTTGGAAAGTATCATATGGGATCGATATTATTTTAAGCATCAAAATTGACCGCTTCATCATCGTATTTCTACCAACTAACAAGACACCTTTTTAGGGTTACGTTGGCGATTTGCAAACCGGGACCCTTATAGATTCACCATGACTGATCACTGTCTATCTGTGTCTGTCCGACTCTATATCATAGCCACTTTATTTTTAAACTATTAGGATTATAGGGTTGAAACTTTGGGCACGCCACAATAGCGGCGATAAGTCCCCTCTTTGAGGAGTGGCTAACGAGGCGTCATTGCGTCCTCACCTTCCGCCTCACGCAGGTGCTCATCGGGCACGATTGTTTCGGGAATTACTTGTGTCGGATTCGGTGGGAGGAAACGCCCGGGTGTCACCACTGCAGGGATCGCCCTGAGGACACGGTGGAACACACAGTGGAGGTTTGCCCCACTTGGGCAGAACTTCGCCGTGTCCTCGTAAGGGCGATAGGCGGCGACCTCTCCCTCCCGGCCCTGGTTCAATCCATGGTCTGGAGCGAGGAGGCATGGGAAGCGGTCACCTCTTTCTGCGAAGCAGTTATGCAAGCGAAGGAGGTAGCGGGACGTGCGAGGGATAGGTGGGTCTCACAGCCCTTGCGCCCCAGCTGCCGCAGGAAAGGCTCCGGCTGTCGGGAGTAACAGGGTGACTCCTAGCTACCGTAGGCGTGCGCCTGCGGGCTACGAGAAATGGGTAGCTTGCCGCCCGACTGAAACCAGGCCCGTGTAGAAGGCGCGTCGTGTTCCACGCGTGCCTCAAAGAGTGTCAGCAATATTGTCGGGGCCTACAAGGAGACCGTTGCCTGCCAAGGTTGCGGAATTGTTCGAAAGAGTTACCGCGGCCTCGGAACACGAAGGGCATATGATGGAACACGGATGGGTTAGTCGGTAAAAGTCTGACACACCCTCCCGCTTCGCCCAGATCGGGAAGCAGTCATAAGATGATTTCCCATGCTTCAAAAAAATGTTTGAAACCGATTTATGATTTTTATTAAAAAAAAAAATACAAAATAAGGGGGATACATATTTTCAAAAACCAAAAATACAATTTCGTCAAACACTATGAAAAACAATTAAATATTTCGCTAATCTATACTTGCTACAACGGAACCCATCATAGACGAGTCCGACATCACTTGGCCGGTTTTATCTGTCCATTCGCGTAGCGTCATAAACTTTCGTATCATTCTTAATATTATGGGACAGCTACATTTTAATGTCATGCATACGGCCAGTAGTAGTAAGGGACCCATATATATTAAAAAAAAACATGTAATCTATTCCACTCGTCAACATATACATAAATCAACATGTATTGTCAACACAACATTTTATTCCAATACGCACGAAATTCCTAGAGCCACGTGAAATTCCTAGAATGTGTTATTTTTATACTTTACTATTAATGCTAAATAAATAAATACTAACATTTAATATTAAATAAGTACTCTTTTTTGGTAAAGTGACTCAATTGTGAATCAATCATGCCTTAACGGAAGAATTTGAACAACTTGGTTTAACTTAATACACGGTTAACCCATTACCTAGAATACGAGATTGGATACATTTTGTTCAAGTATCGTAATATATGAAATTCGGATCCCTACCAAAATGTACCTAACATTTTGGTAGGGATCCGAATTTCACGAGGATCAAGCTGCTGTTGAAAGTTTAGTGTCATATAAAAGAACAAAAAAAAGATTCTAACCGTTGATAAAGTTACATTACACTTGAACAACAATATTGAAAGGTACCTACTTGATAAAATGAATGATATCTATTCATCTACTGCGCTCCCTTGGGCAAATATCATCGTTATTGGATAGTTTCCTTCGGCAAAAGATACACAGAATTCCTTATGGAGGGTATAATAAAACATTGTTTTGTGACGTCATTCATAAGTGACAGGCACAAAGTTGGTAGAGCGGAAAAAAGAGGTCAGATTCGGGATACGTATGCTTTATAGGTATCATATATTATTTGGCTGAGTTGAATCCTGCATTTAAAAGTCGAATATATTTCTGAGAAATATTAATCTACTGATTATGGATTCCTAAAAGAAGAACTTAATATCATTATGGAAATATTCAACCTATAGTTTCTCATATATTATCGTTAAATGAAATCTTTGTTTAGTACTATAAGTTTTAGCACAAAAGTATACCTACTAAAAGCCATGGGTTTTCTTAACCAACGCAGTGGAGCGATAACATCTGCCATGTTATCACTTCACTGTCTTTGGTAAAGATCGAAATCAAATCGTGCAAAAAAATCGAAATAATTATTTATTTATTCTTTCTTCTAACAACAATTATTCTGCCTATTAGATTCCCACTGCGGGACACCGGCCTCCTCTCCATAGGAACTGGGCTGTAATCCACCACGTGGGACCAGTGCAGGTTGGTAGATATCACATGTCCTCGATTTTTTGGTCTATGGACATGACGGTTAAGTTTCCTCACCGATTTGAGAGCAGTGGCGATAATATACTTAAATTACACAAAGTATTGTGCCTGATTGAAGAGCAATGGTGGCCCAGTGGTTACAGGCCCGACTTGTGAATTGCAGGTCGCGGGTTCGAGCCCCGTCAGAGACATTACTTTGTGTAATTATTTCATCACCACAGTTTGAGGCACACAGGCAGTTTGAGTGCTTTATGCGGCCCACCCAAATGTCCTTACTTTGGTATTGTTCGTCAAATCGTTCCAGCTCCTTAAGGCTCTAAGTTGAGCTACGCGATATTTGATAAATGCGTGCACTGTTTGGACGGGCCTGCTCAAATCTGTTTCATTCTGTCCTCTAAAGGGCGCCACAGACATTAACCTACATGGCTCTCATATGATTTGGATCACTACAGATTGTCTGGACTTTAAAAGAGACGTTGACTTCTGAGTTTGTTTCAGTGTTTCTTCTCAGAGTAGTCAGTTAGGAAACACTGGACTGAAGGAAAATGTCGTGAGGAAACCGGTATGTGCTAGGACTAAAAGTTCGAAGACATGCGACAATATCAATCCGCACTCGGCCTGCGTGCTGGATCATGGCCTATTCCCTCTCATAGAGAGAAGACCTGTGTCCCTGCAGTGGGAACGTAATAGGCTGATTTATTATTTATTGTGCCCAACACGGAATAGAAAATACAGTGGAAGTGCGCTCAGATATCGCACGCGTGTCAAAATTAAGCACAGATGCGCGACATTAGCTTATTCGCTGTCAGATTCATGTCGCGATTGGTTGTCTCTAAAATACACGAAATATTAGAAATTATGCATTATTGTGCGGTTTGGACCTGCAAAAACGAAAGCAGTAAATAAAATGTATCTTGTAGAGGCGTATCGTATCATCGATAAGTATTAAAGTTTGTTAATTTTAAATATATTTGATTTTAATGACAATACCATATTTCATGACTTCAATGCAAACTATAAACAACCTTATTTTCATTAGGAACACGTTTAAATCTACTTGGTCGTTATCTGGAGGAAATTACTATAAATTCTAGTAACTTCGACGCTACTCAATTAGGGATGGGACACATTCGTAAAGTAGGTCTGTATCGATAATTTTTATTTATTTCTAACTCTTCATTTCATAGCTGGCACCATCATTCAGAAAATTGATTTCGGACGGTTTATGTGTATAATTTATAAAAGTTTAACTGAGATTGCACAGAAATGTCGACGTTTTAACCACACGTAGCCTGCATCCGTCTGTAGTAGATACAGGTCGCTAATCACACCGCCTATTGTACACTCATTTTTATAAATTATTGTCCTGTGTTAAATTGAGGTGTACAATAAAGTAAATAATAATAATTACACTAATATTATAAGTCAAAAGTTTGTGTTTGTTACTTCTTCACGCTCGAAAGGCTGAACGGATTTCAATGAAACTTAGTACACGGCCTACACGGGTAGTAGTTAACAACACATCAATTTCTGAATATTGACCTAATAAAAAAGTAAAAAAGTAATTTAAATATTTCAGCTTTCCCCAAGATCCTTTTATTAAGGAAAATGGATGTTTATTGGGTCGTCAATATTCCAAAACATAATCTATCATCAGTTAGGGGAATTTCCTACGTCTAATCATATTACCGACTTAATGAAAGCCATCACAAAAGCCAGGCAAAATATATTAATATACGCTTTTATCACCTATTAAAATTAAACATAAAACTATCAAAACGGCAATTATTAAACAAATATGTGTAATCACAAGGTCAATAAATATTTTTAATACTATCTATTAACATTTTATTGAACACTAGCTTGTACCAGCGGCTTCACCCACATGAAATTAATACTTTGTTATATGATTTATAGCCTATCTATAGAATAATGCAACTACATATTAAGGAAAGAATTTTCAGAATCGGTTCAGTAGTTTCAGAGATTACCCCTACATACAAACTTACAAATTTTACCTCTTTAATATTAAAATAGATTCTATTTTTTTGAAGATGATCAACCTATTTCCATTACTGACCATTTGTATGATGTAGATAAATTATTACATTGCTCACACGAATAAAATACGTAACATCGATATTATATATCGATATTTGTCTACATCTCTATCTGAGTAGTAAAAGAAAGTACTTAGCGTTCCGAATAGAATAAATTGGTTACAGTGCCATCTAGCGTTGAGTAGCTGAACTCGTTGTAAATCGTTCGATTTATGTTTTTTAAACGATAAACGCCTTTATTGATTATGTCATGTCAAATAATAACAACTTTCGGTCGTTGTAATAAGACTCAATATTTTTGACAGCATTAGGATGATGTTTTGTTAAAGTTGCATTTCAACTTTGTAGCCAATTATATCACAGTTTTTTATGTTTGTAATGGACATTTTGATTTGCAAATGTGTGAGTTTGGCGACACTGGTTCTCGTTTCGAGAGAGTGTAGGGGCACTTCTACTTAATTTTCTGTTCTGTGGTGCCTAATTTGGTTCGAACCTTACAACTCTTAAGTCGAACCCGTAACCACTGGGCAATCACAGCTTTTCGTGATTTTCTCTATCCTTAACTTTTTTTTTATTCCACCGTTCTTTTCCACTAATGGGCAAAGGCCTCCCCCAAATTCTTCCTAATACTTTTTTTGAGTGCCACCTCGGACCACCCATCGCAGTGCACTACAACAACTTTTATTCATCGTCATCTGCTTAGCGTTTTCACGACTATGTCATGGATGCATTCGACTATTAGTGTTTTACATAGAGCGACTGCCTTACTGACCCATAACCCATAACGACTGCCAAAGATGTCCAAATGAAAGTCGGGACTTCGGCTTAACGTGCTTTCTGAGGCACACGGGTATAACACCGCTAACTTCCAAATTCCGGATTACTACCGAGAAATTTCTTATAAAAAAACCAATAGTACTTTTTTCCCAACTCGTGAAGCGAACCTGAGACCTTAACAAGTAAGCAGACCAACTAAACACGCAACTTTTTTTACGCTTAACTTTTATTATAAAAGATTTAAAGTGTTTGTAGAAGGAGCTACTGTTCACTAAACTAATAGAAAGCATAACGACTATCGCTTAGTGCTGTAGGCTACATTTTATCTCAAAATAATGTTACGTTCCTGACTTAAGGCCACACGAATACGGCCAAACCAAAAAGTTAACAAATAAAACAGAAAGAAACCTTGCAATGTTTCCGCTTTTCACGTTATTTATTCCTCCGATACAATATCGAATTCAGAGATTATACCATAATACCGTTCTCCACTACGTGACCCCGGGTTAAGAGCAGAGCTTAGCTGAATCTTTGCTGACAGAGTTAACAAGTGGTTCTAGTTATAACAATATAGAGTTAAATCGGACTGACCCTTTTACACGTCATAAATTTATGCCAATTTACTATTCAGTGACATTTGAAACTTAAATACTATTTAGTTTTCACACAAATTGGTAGGTAATTTTCAAACTAATCTTTTGGTTTGAGCTAGTTGAATTTAAATGTTATTAGTAAACCAACATTTTCATAATAAACAAGTTCAAAAATAATGAATACATCATCCCTATTATGAAACAGAAATCTGTATACTAGGTATATCTCAATTTATACTTGAGTAAGTGATCAAATTGAGTAATTCATCAACTCGACCTACAGTCTGTTTTTTAATCTCAGAGACAAAGTTGACATTACGACGGTCGACGGTTGCCAGTTTTTGCAATTCTTAAATAGTGATGTGCCACTATCGAAACTAAACGTAAATAAAATCAAATATAGGTTTTTATAATACGTTGTCCTGAAATAATGTGTAGGTGCTAATTTAAGACGTAGAAATAAAAAAGTTGTAATTTAAGACATATATATTTTTAATAACATAATTAATTACAGTATTCGTTATTCAGATTCAGACACTGACTCCATATCTTAGGAATATTCTGAATCATCAGAATCGCCACCTATTTTTATGATAAACCTATCAGTAATATCATCGACTATATGGCACAGATGAAATATAAAACACACAGTAACTCAATATTTATTATGTACAAGCAGGCGGGACCCAATCGAACATATATATTTATAAAAATGGGATGGGTCCCGCATACTTGTCACTTTTTAAAATGAAAATGTGCTTTTTACTTTCCTTTCAGCTGAACAGTCGTGATTTTTTTTATTACCTTTTTATTTTTAACTTTTATTGTTTTAATGTGTTAAAGATTTCACATGATTATTTAATTCTTGCTAGGAATTGTGGTCTTGCGTATTTAGAAGTTTATTCGGATCAACTGCACAAATATAGCCATATTGTTTCTTACTCAGCTCAATACAATATAGACCTTGTGTAAATAAATTAGAAGTTAAATACATCACAGCTAAAGTCGTCCCTTGCAGTTAATGTTGATGTCGGGCCCGGCCCGTGAGACACTGTTCCCTACAATTTCATAGAATTAAGCGTCCACCGATATCGTTGTCGGTATCGGTGCCGGGCCAGCCAATGAAGAAACGCCCAATGCCCAATGTCACTGCCCAGCACAATATAAGCGGCAGCATCATCCAAGCCAATAAAATCATCACCAACTTCACCGAGTGAAGGTACCCCAACTTTAGCTGGCAAATAACAATATTATAAGTCAAGAAAGAACAATTCCAACTTTATCCTTTCTTTAGTATTACGATTATTCAGTCTTTTTATATGATTTTTCATTTCTATTTAGTTTTATACAAATAAATCACATATTTGTTGCCCTCTAGTAAAGCCCTTTAATTCAATACCCGACTTAATAGGCTTGAAAAAAAAACTACACCCTGAATATGCCACTAATCCATTTTAAAACATACATATCCTAAGCGATTTCTTTGAATGAAAAATAGAGAAAAAAAACCTTAAAATGGCTGAGATATCGGACTTGTGATCGAGAGATATTTAGCTTAGTTGGATCGCAAGATTGCTAGTAATGTGAATTATACCCACATTACTAGTGCTCTTTATAAAAAATGACCTATTCAACGATATCCCACTTGATACAGTTTGCCGATTTTTTATAATGTGTGACACTTGCATGGTTCAGACGAATTGATTAACTTGAGAATTATTCAAATCGGCCCACGCGTTAGCCCTGTACAACACCACAAATAGGTACAAACTGTGAAATACATTACCCTCCTTTGAATCGCGGTCGGGTAAAAAGTTACGATTCAACAAACCGGTATCGTAGGTATAATAACAGTACACAAAAGAGCGGGCATTATTTCTAAACTTGACATTTGTATGTGTCAATTCTGTCTCTGAGATTAAAAAACAGGGTATACAAGCATACGGCCCATTAGGACGACTTGTAATAATAAAAAATTTCATTCTGCATTCGTCCCACGTTTAATTTTCTTGTGGAACTTTGAACTTTGTCAACGTTTAATACAGTTGCAAGACTTAACATCTTTTTCAACCGACGACCAAAAGAGGAGGTTATCAATTCGACACGTATATTTTTTTTTATGTGTGATCACCGGGTATTCGAAGACGGCTGAACCGATTTGGAAAATTCTTTTTTTGTATGATAGGGTATACTTTGAAATTGGTACCACTTGTCACCAAGTCAAGATCTGATGATGGGATCCTGGAGAAATCGAGGGAAGTCTTCAAATATTATAGGCACACCTATGGCGTTTTGGGTATTTCTTATAGTAACTTGTGGAGTTGCTCTCAAAAAGTACCATTTCGGGAAGTGGAACTGATGATGAAGACCACAGATGGTCGCCGAAACTACTCAATAATAAGTATTGAGTGGATTGCGATTCGATTACTTGAATATGGATATTAAGCACTTTATACTCGTCACAATGCATATGGTGATGTATAGCTGATTGTGAAGTATCAGGAGAACTCCTCAAAAATTAACGGCCCAGCATTGGGAAAAGCAATATTTTGTAAAATTTTATAAGTAGTTGACATTTAGGCTCTTGTAACTAGGTAAATTAAAAATCAACCAACTAAAAAGAGTGAAATAAAAACTTTTTACCAAAAAATTAAACCGACTCCCAAAAAACACTGCAAAGTGAAAAATAACTTTAATTTCGGAAGTCAGTGCCAAAAACGAAAATACAAAACTAAAGACACCGACTACCGAAATTAAAGTTATTTTTCACTTTGCAGTGTTTTTTGGGAGTCGGTTTAATTTTTTGGAAAAAGTTTTTTATTTTTTGGTTTTACTTTTGTTTTATTCTTAGATTATTAAATACTAGCTGTTGCCCACGACTTCGTTCGCGTCACGGAAAAACCTCCCGTTTTTCATACAAACTTTGACCCCTTTTTTAACCCACTTTAAGGGGATTTTTCAAAAATTCTCTCTTAGTGCTCGCTTACACACTCCACTCCAAGGAACATACATGCCAAATTTCAGCTTCTTGTGCCCAGTAGTTTCGGCTGTGCGTTGTCTGTCAGTCAGTCAGTAACGGAAGCATTTTATATACAACGTGTAATTTAAAGGGTTTATACATACCAAGTGCATGGCTTCTTTGGATGATAACAAACGATATGGCAAGGGTTTTGTAATTCTAAGTCTATGTGTGTAGAACTTATTACAAATTCCAATACACTGATACCAGAGAACAAATTTTTCAAATTAAGAAGAACGAAAAGAATTATCGTGTTATTGGCAAGTGACTTGGAAAGTTATTGACCCTCGTAGTGCTGTGACACGTTTGTTATTTTGTTATGATTGGTATTCAAGAAATATATGAAACCAATAATTTGGTATCAATTCTTTGAGTTAGTTATTTTGTGCTGAAACTGTGCATAGAGACTCCATACCAGATGTTGTCTTCAGCCCTTTTGGATAGATATGGGGTTTCCGTTACACGTTGTATATATTGATTGAAAGTTAATATTTCCACACTAACACCTTTGCTACTGATTTACCTTTTCTTACTCGTAATTTAATAGTAACGTGGGACGATCTCGTCCCACGTTACTATGAACGCAGAATGAAAAGATTTTTTTCAGCAAGATACCATAAATGGACCACAGGCGTGTAGGACGAATTGATGACTAGGTAGTAATAGGTATTCTTACCAGCTTCATGCGCCCAGTCAACCAGTGAAGTGACCTTCGAGTTGATAGTAGAAGCACAGCTATTGAACCTGCCTCCAGCGTCCAGGCCCAGGGTTTCATAACGCGCCTTTACACCGCAGAGAAGCGCGGTTGCACAGGCTGAAGACTCTCCGGTTTGTGCATCGATGTTATAAGTCTGAGGAAAAAAATTACATGTTATAGTGAGATAGACAGGTCTGCTGGAAGAGGCTGCTTTTGTCTTATTTAGTCTTTAAAAACATTGCTCCTTTGTTGTATCAATTTCTCTATCCATTTTATTTTAAGGTACAGTGGGTTTCAAGCCGCTGGAGTAAACTGGTGACCTGTAAACCTGTAACATGTTTCTCGGCGAAACCCACTTCTGGCACCAGTCTCTCATAAAGTCAAAACCCTACTTAAGTTTACTCTTATATTTAACATTATTTCATTAAGTTACTTTGTGTGGAGAAAATTAATCGTCTTATTTATTATCTTGAAAATAGAACAGGTCTGCTGGAAGAAATTCCTTTTGAAATAAGCAGCACCTTTGGGCTCTTTTGTCTGCGTATTTTTTTTTGTTTTCTTTTAAGTATCAAATGTGTACATAAATAAATAAATATAACTTTTATCGAAATACAGATCCCAATGCATATACCTAGAAGCAATTGGACAAAGGCTACACACAAGGAAGAATCACGTACGCTTGTCTTTGCTCGTCTGCTGCATTTTAATCAATGGCACAATGCTCAGTAAGGCAAACGGGTCGCAGGATAAGCGTACATGTCTAGTTATAACGTGTTCGTTGTTGGTTTATAGCTGCTGCATACATCATCATTAGAACTTTAAACGGGATATTTACGTAACGAATATATTCATAATAGGTATACGTATTATAATACAAGCACTCATATTCATATTAGGATACGCGAATATCATATATTAGGCTACCTGGATATTAGTCAAATAATAGGTACCCCGATATTTTCGTCACGTAGCAATATTAGTATATTATCTAATAGCGTGTATTAGAGTGCGTTTTACTGAATAGTTCCTATGGCGTTATGTTGGCAGCAATATTTTTCAGTGTTGCCATATTACCTATAATAACCTACCGCAAAGTACGGGTGATTTAAAGGATGTTTTTTTGTTAAATTCTTATATACATATTTAAGATTATTCGATTGATTCGATATCATTTTAAAAATCAGGACAGTAGTAAAAAGCATTAATAATTAAATAATTTTTATTATAATATTATATTATGAATGCACTGAATGTGCATTTTTTGTCTGATCATAATTAATTGTGTTTGGAGTAATTATGCTCATCCACCAGACTTATACCCGAGAGATTGTCATCTTCCATATCATCATCGTCATCAGAAGTGTCGCTATCGTCTCCCACTTCAATTATAAACCTGTCCATCTCACTATCAATAGCAGGACCATCGGCGTAATATTTTTCTTCCACTTTTTTCACGTGCTCACATTCTTTTCTCCATTCTTCTTCGGTGATCGTTGCAAAGGCTTCTTCTGTGATTTGGACGATTTTATTTGCTTCTTGACCCACGTTTTTTTCAGCAATTCGTCTTTTCAAGACACTCCATATGAGCTCTATGGGGTTTAGATCGCAGTGGTAAGGTGGAAACCTTACCACTTTATGCCCATGCGCTTCCAACATTACAACGGCTTCATAAACGGGCGGCTGTTTGTGTTCATTTATTATTTGAAATAACTGGGCCTTTACCATACTTGGCAAGTAAGAAAGACCATTACTTGTGATCCAATTTTGCATTTCTGCCTTTCTGCTTGCCATTGTTAGTGCTTTGTTAAGCTGTACTGTGTAGTAGGAGGCGTTATCCATCACCACAATTGATTGGGGAGGCAGATTTGGTATAAGTTTTTCACTAAGCCATTTATTAAAATTCGTTTTGTTCATATCATCGTGATAGTCGGCCGCTTGTGACTGAGATCTGAAGATCAGTTGAGCATTGGGTATGAAACCCATAGCACCACCCGCGTGGACGATAATCCAACGTGGAACTTTGGAGTCTGATGTTAATATACCTTCTTCTTGTTCTTGTTGTTCTTGTTGGCACTTTGCCAACATTTTCCGGCGCAATATGTTGCGTGTATATACGTCTCGTCCAAATATACAACTGGGCGCTGGTTTCCGAGACGATTATTTCGCAATTCTTCCAGGTATCGATAACGCCAGGCGACAATATCGTATCTCTCCATTAGGACTTTCCTTTTGGATCTACATTTTTCAAAATAAAACCCCATATCTTTGATAATTCTCCACAAAGTGGTACGACTTCCTTTGCATTCTATCTCGTTTCGCATTTCATGCAATAACTTTGTTAGAGTAGGCAATTCCTTTTTTACGGCATAAAATTCATGTATTTTATGCCTTATAGCACACCGTTCGAAGTCATCCAGTTCGATTCTTTTAGGCCGGGGACCACTTTTGCGTGGTGTTGAAACCTTAGTCGACGTGCTGGCTGCGACCTCACCTTCTTTGGTGATTTTAGATACGGTTTTTTCAGATACACCTAAAACAAATATTTCGTTTTATTTGTCTATTATCACAGTCACACATATACCACCCGTCGCAATCATAATCAATAAAAAAATGGTGGTTTAAGTGAGGAAATTATTATCTGCTACTGGTAACCCTATTTGACTTACCTGTCATGGCGGCGACACGAGCTTGAACACATTTTAAAGGAATTAACGGGGCCTCATTACGTTTTTCACGTTCACAAAAGTTCTTCACCTTTAACACCATAATTCTTTCACCACTTTTCAAAGTTTTGGACATGATTTCAGTCAAAAATCTAATGAAATTAAACAAAATCTGCGGGAGCGTCTTCTCGTATCAATGAATTTGACAGACAGAGTAGGCAACATAACGCCATAGGAACTATTCGGTGAAACGCACTATAGCAATCACTCACTAATAGCCGATATTAGGTTATATAGTCATATTAGTATAATATACCAATATGTCGATATTAGGTAATATAGCCGTATTAGTATAATATACTAATATGTCGATATTATATAATATAGCCATATTAGTATGTATATTATAATAATAATAATAATAATATGTCTCTTAGCCGATTTCGACCACGGCGGCCAATCTCATAATCAATTAGCCAGCTGCGCAGGAGATATTATAGTGCACAAGTATGTGCGCAGGTACAAGTGCACTCTTTCTTCCTTTACTCTCACTATCCGATGGGGCGGCAATCAGTACAAACAATATAAAATAGTAAGATGCACGGGAGCGGGTTGGTAACACGGTGCCGATACGAGTGTATGAGCGAGATGGCGCGACAATGGTGCGATTCTTGGCATATTTTGATATTATGATGAAGTGTGATATTGATATTGCGATTCGTTATAATGAAATCATGAAATAATGATGTTTATTTTGCAAATAGGTTATAAATAACACTTTCACACGTCTTTTTTTTTCATTACTGTAAACTTGATGAGGCCAGTGTTTCCTAACTGACTACTCTAAGAAGAAACACTGAAACAGAGGTCAACGTCCCTTTTAAAGTCCTGACAATCTGTAGTGATCAAATCATATGAGAGCCATGTAGGTTAATGTCTGTGGCGCCCTTTAGAGGACAGAATCAAACAGATTTGAGCAGCCCCGTCCAAACAGTGTAAACATTTGTCAAATATCGCGTAGCTCAACTTAGAACCTTAAGGAGCTGCAACGATTTGACGAACAATACCAAAGTAAGGACATGCACTCAAGCTGCTAGACAGTGCAGTAATCTATTCATAATATTCATTGTTATCCCACATTGCTCTCACATTCACAACATAGCTTTTGCTTTGCGTTGCAATAACATGTCATGATGTGTGTTTGACATACCCAAAGTGAAACATTTAATGTTCTTTAATGTGAATTATAAACATAATTTTGGTTAAAGAAAAATTCGTTGTAATTAAGTGATTAACTATTTAAATACGCCAATGTATTCATCGTTCACGGTCCTATGAAGAAAAAATTAATCACTTTTTCACTATATCGTTTATATTAAAGAGAACACGCTTAATATGAATGAATACTAATATTGGCTAGACTAATATTTGGCTAATATGCAGTAATAGGTATAGTGTCAATACGTATGTACGAGCGAACATCTAATATGAATGAATATTGATAAGAATATGAATATTGGCTACACTAATATTTGACTAATATCCAGTAATAAGTATGGTATCCTAATATCAGATTACTAATATATTCAATATTATAAAGTGTAATTATTCTATCGAGTTTCCGATATTTCGGCACTGTTGCAACCTATAGTATAACAATAAATACACATGGTAAATATCCCGATTTCATTTCTAATTATACGTACTGCTAGTGACCATGTTAGCTTAAAAACTTATATTGCTGAATTAATATAATTGA
This sequence comes from Tholera decimalis, assembly GCA_943138885.2. NCBI lineage: Eukaryota > Metazoa > Arthropoda > Insecta > Lepidoptera > Noctuidae > Tholera > Tholera decimalis. The sequence continues at coordinate 17,414,899 of OW964563.2, read as the reverse complement.
GAAGTCTAAGCATCGTTTAAAATCAGTTTTACAGTTCAGTCCTACGATATAACAAAACTCAGTTGGAACAGTTTGAAAATATAGCCACAGTCATAACTTTCTTCATCTTTTTGAATATCGTTTCTAAGTGCTTAAAACCATACAGTGTTGTCATTTGGCGCGAGGACTCGTCACGATGTCATCCAAAATTGTAATAACATCACGCACATATGGGCTGGGGATCACAATAGAATATTATTTCGTTCACAGGTGCATACCGAGAATAATCCTTTAATCGCCGCTTACAACACACATCAAAAACAACGGGACACTCTTATGCCGGAAGCCATACCTATAACTGTTTATGTGGGAATATATAAGAAGAGAATTCTCATCACGGAATTGTTTCGCAGAGCGAGTTATAAGCAAACAAAAGAAAGTGGGTTAGTGTGTTAAAGACGTGGAAAGCTGCAACTATTTACACTATAATAACTACTAGTAATATAGAGTATCTCGTAAACATTCACAGCTTACGGTCTCCCGCGGAGGCCACAACATCGAACGAGTTTGTACCGATAATGCCATAAGCTCTCGTTGCCACAATACAGATTAGTCCTATCACTGAGATTTCAGAAGATATAAATGTAAAGAAAAGTGTTTGGTAGATGGCGGTTAAAAGATAATAATATTTTTGGAAGTGAAGGCTGCTGACGCTTTTTTTAAAGTCTAAAAATCCACTTGGATGTCCTCCACCTTGGAGTAGACGGAAGGGCCTGTGGACGGCGAGCAGGAGTAGCTCACCGTCGAGTAAAGACCAGACTCGGGTCAGCGGCGCACTGTGTTCCACGTGCGCCTGAAAGTGCAGTCAGCAGCATTGATGGGACCAGATAGCGCTAATGTCTGCCGGGTTGCGGAAATATGCTAACGAAATACTGCAGACCTGGAATGCAAGGGCAACTGAGGGTAAGGAGCAGGGTGGATCTTGAGTCAGTAGAAGACTGATCCTCCCTTTCACAGCGGGAGGTGTCGTTTGATGATTTTCCCAAGCAGAAAGAATGGGATAGACAGAAGAGTCTGTCAGTCTCATGCTGACTAAAACCAAACTGTGTTTCACTTCGTCACTTCTAGCTGAGTAAGGGACAGGCTAGAATTCTCCACAATCACCCCAGCTGAAGCTGCTGGTCCTAAAACAACCAGAACCAACAACATAAGTGTCTGTAATGTTGATACGATAGTGAGATTCCATCAGAACACAAATTACCTTACTAATATCAGAGAAGACGAAGACTTTCTTCGGACTCTAAATGAAACCTGATTAGCATCAAAAGTCTTTGGAGTATCATCATATATGTAGCAGGAAAAATAAGACGCAAACGGAAAAGAAAATGCTCTCAGAATATTGACTTGGAAAATTAGCAAAACTTGCTGATAAAGGCACGTGGAAAGATAAAATAAAAATGGCGTCCTATATTCCTTTTAGCATGTTATCACTGATGATATGTATTATGCATGTAGATTTTATACGTTGCCTCAATTGTATCTTTGAATGAATTTGATCAATTCAAATTTTGATGGTATGAAATTATTTGATCCAAGTTGTGATCTTTGTATATTCAAATATACCTAATAAGTTTTTACGTTTATAGTACTTATTCCACATGGCTTTGAAAGGATTTTTGTTTAACAATTGTGAATAAAATATTACATAAATATAACAGCTAAATTTGTGGGTAGGCTATATAAAATCGTCGTTTATAATTTAGTAAGTTCCATATTCAAATGTATCTCGAGCTGTTTGTGGCATTGAACCGGTAAATATGGAAACTATAAACAAGCCTTAAACAAAGCACTCAAACTTACTTCCCCGTATTTACACTCATTAAAAATTTAATACGTTCCTCTTGTTGACTTAATCTTCATTAGAACAGTGTACTTAATACCCGCTACGTTCCGTTTACATGTTGTTTAAAAACAACCGTTATTACATACTCTAGTTAGTTAGCTCAAAGAACTTAATTAGCTTTAGCATAATGTTTGTTGAGATCTTGGTTACAATTTACAAATAGGAATCAGCAACTGCTAATAAAATAATAAACAGCTTATAATAGATATTTAATAGAATAATAGATATTTGCAAAGGTAAAATTAGCTTTGATTATTATCGTGGCTTTGTTACAATACCTTCCATGAGGATTAAATTACTGACATGTCAGTTTTGTGTCAATATATGGTTGTCTATAAAATATCGCTTTTAGCGATAACAGCGCCCATTGTAACAACGTTTTCAGTTGTTATATCCTTTAACAGAATTTATATGAAACAGAAATAAATAGTATATAGACATATACTATTTGTTTCTTTTTCATATAAATTCATCGTTTGCATAAATACACATAACAAAAGATTTAAAAAATGCTAGGCTGTATTTGGAAAATAAGGCAGATAATTATTTAAATAAATTTAAGTAATTCATTGCAATTCTAAAAACCTTTGCACCATGATATTTCTCCTGTATCTTGAATGCGTTTCCAAACATTTATTTTTGTTGTTGATGAGGTGTTGCGAGTACATAGCACGTGTCGATTTTGAATTTCGTCCGCAAGTCACATGCAAAAAGCAGAGAGAGATTGAGAGCGCTCATATTTTCCGTTCGATGTTGGAATCATCAGCAAGATGGTCAGAGTATGTGGCCCATATATCTGTCTACTTTAGTTTACCTTCGTAAAACCCATACTGGTGAACCATGAATATAAACTTCTTAGGTACCATTCTAGGGTAACAGCTCTAAAAGCAGTTCAGTTTTCATTTCATTTTAGACCTTGAGAACTGGAGTTAATCGGGCAAATGTTAAGATAATCCCTGTGGGCTCTTATTGGTTACAATCAATCAAATACATATTTTATTCGAGTTAGACATAACTGTCTGGTAGTTTGAGTACAAGTAAGGAATACTTTGGTATTGTACGTCAAATCGTTAAGCTCCTCAATCGTTCTAATTAGGGCGATACGTTATCTGACAAATTCTTTTGCTCGCCTTAGACAAGGTTCCCATATAATTCAACCAGTATAGATTGTATGGACTTCAAAAGAACTGACCTCTGAGTTTGTTTCGGTGTTTCTTCTCAGGGTAGTCAGTTAGGAAACGAAAATTATTAAATTTACGAAAAAAAATGACGTGTAAAATAGTGTTATTTAATAACCAATTTGCAAAATAAATACAAAGTTTTACACACCTACATAATGATGTCTTTTAAGCCATACATTGTGAATGGTAGATAATGCTACACTGCATTATGCTGGTGCACCTTATCAGCTTTACCCAAATGAAGATACAAGGATCGGCTTCCAGTATAATTGGAAGTAAGGATCAGTATTTTGCGTGGTGTGACTGCCAATCTAATCACTACAGCCCTGTTACTGGGTAACGATATCGCCTAGTAAAGTGGTCTGAGATTTTCTCACTTTTCAGTTGGAATTTGCTCTCATGTCGGACCAACAGCTTAACGTGTTTTCCACGAAACACGAAGAAAATTTAAAGATGGACTCTCACTGGCTGCATTACTGCTTTTGTCATTAACCTATGAGCAGCGAGCTCCTCCGGAAAATCAATAAAATAAAACATGATTTGGTATACCGCTGTTTCTATATCGTTTCATTCTCGGTAGAGTAGCCGCGGTTGTAAACTATCAGGGGTGGCCTGCTTCCACAATCCTTCTCCATTCCTCCCGAATCGTTGCTTTTCTTGCGCATTCGTAAAGGTTTTTTTTAAGAAAACTGGCAATGTGGGTAGAATTCACATTACTAGCAATCTTCTTAACGCCTCCAACTAAACTACATATGCTTGTCTGGAGTGCATTCACGACGATAGTGCGATTGGTGGGGTTTGAACCCGCGACCCCTCGATCGCAAGGCCGTCACCTTAGCCATTAGGCTACTGTCGCTTTGTTTAGTTGAGGGTGGGTTTATAATAAACTAGCTATATTATATATTACCTTAGCCAAAGCGACTGCTGGAAAGGTATCCCAAGCCAGGTCTGTATCTTCACCTGATTGGCCTCGTCGTTGACCTCTGAGGATCCTGGCTGCGGTGGCTGTGGTTAGACTCATACCGTCGCCCACGACTAATATAACGTTCCTGTAACAAAGAAAGTATTTAAAATATATTTTGTATCACGGCACGTGGCGTCGATAGACTTATACCAACAGTATTTTTTTTTTATATTAGGCTCGCGTCTGAACACCGTCTCACCTGGTGGTAAGCGATAATGTGGTCGAAGATGAAGCACGCTTACGTAGAAGTAACCTATTCACTATTGACTTAAAGACACCCAGGTTATAGCTATCGGGAAACAGATGCCGGCAGGGAATCCCACTCCTTACGCGTAATATTCACCATGTAACGATAGCTCATCGCCGTTTGTTTTGTAGTCCGTCAGTTTTTGTATTTTATTCTCAGTTTATGCGTTAAAGTCCTAATGATTCAAATGATAATATTTTTCAATTTACTGTCTGTAAATAAAAATCATTTTTTATTCTATTTATTCTACAATACAGCAAAAATAAAAATTTACATAGCTATACAGCATGTCCCGAAACTCAACGTCCAGCGTGTACGGGGCGATAGGCTAGGTTCCAGTTCTAGCAAAAATAATATTTTTTTTTTATGCACCTGCCATGCCATCTCTTCACCACTTATGGTTGACTGGTAGAGAATGCCTATAGCATTAGTATATTTTGTGATGCATAGTTTTAATAAATAAATAAATGAAAATCCATGTAACTATTTTTGTTTTTTTTTTCTGGATGGGAAAATCATCAAATGCCTTCCCCCACTCTAGGTGAAGCGGAAGGGTAAAACCTAGCTTATCGCCCCGTACCCGCTTGACGTTGAGTTTTGGGACACCTTGTATTATAAGACATAGAACCGTTTCAACGTCAAATAAAAACAGAAATTATTGTTCCAGTTGTTCGTTAATAGGTACTAGATTTTGTGCCTATGTTACGTTCATTGAGGTACTATCTTTTGCCCGCGGCTTCGCCCGCGTTAATTTACAGTTTGTCAATAATTCTTGTTGCCAATCGGTACACCTTTTTGGGTGGTTAACAAAGCATTAAACATAAAAAAGTCCAAGTGCGAGTCAGACTCGCCCATGAAGGGTTCCGTAGTAACTATAATATAATAATATGTATATTTATTTAACAAAAAAAAAACTTACAAATTCCTTAAAAACTAGCTTATTTACATTTTTTACAACTACGCCAAATAACTTTCGACCAGACCGACCCGATCTCGTTCGAACCAATTTTGCTTGAAAGTTTACATTAAAATCTACAGACATATTTTTTTTTAGATTTTTCACTCCATTATTACAGAAGTTAGAGGGGAGACACACACATTTTACCACTTTGGAAGCGTATATCTTTTAAACGATTAGTTTTATGAAAAAGTGGTTTCAGAAACCTCCATGTCATTTATAAAGACCTGTCTATAGATACCACACACGCCTAGGTTTCATGAAAAAAAATATTTTCAGTTTTAGTTCCATGTATAAAAATATTAAAAATAAAGGGGGGCTCCCTTTATTTTTAATACTTTTCTTAAAAGCGGAAAGCGGTTTCTGACTGACTGACTGATATTATACCTACCTTGTTGCTTTTGTTTCTTTTTTTAATTTTTAATTAATTACTTTCTTGAATTTAAAATTCGCAAATCAAACTATAAAGTCGTTTTGTTTCCACCAATTAAAAAACATTCATTTTAAAGCATTCATTTTATATGTCAACGAAATGCGGGGAATTGCTGAACATATTTTTTGAAACAAAGGCATGTAAACAATCATCGCAGGACAATTAGTAAATATTAGGGTACGTTCATTGCGTTACTAAATGATAAATTATATTTATCTTGTAAGTAGGTTTATAAACACTTTAAATGTCACTTTTTTTGTTACTAAACTTGATACTTGAAGCCCGTCTTTGCTATTTAACGACCCTGAGAAAATACACCGAAACAAGTTCAGAAGTCAAAGTCGATCGGTTTCCTAGGTAGTAGTAGACTACCATAAAATGAAACACTGAAACAAACTCAAGAGTATAAAAATTTAAAAGAGACTGACCTCTTTTAAATTTTTATACAATTCGTACTAGTCAAATCACATGAGAACCAGATTTGAGTGGATCTGTCCAGACAGTGCAAACATGAGTCCACTGGTATTGTGCAGCTCAGCTTAAAATTTTAAAGAGCTCTACCTAACCTATTCAAAACTATGTTGGTGGCGGCTTGCAATTTTACCGAATGCAGCCGAGTGTTTTTTTTTTTATTAAAAATAGTTCCGCGTTTGACCACCATCTCACCTGATGGTAAGTGATGATGTGGTCGAAGACGGAACACGCTTACCTAAAAGTAACCTATTCACTCTTGACTGCCTATCCGACCTCTACAACACTGGGCAAACACAATACATCTTGGCAAGACTGATTAAGTGATTTCTGATCTCTGAGAGCTAAATAATGACATTCTATAATAACTGATAAAGACCTTTTTAACACGCTTTTATTAGGTCGACCTGTATGTAATTAACTATGTAATGGAATCTAAGGTAACTTATTGAACCATCTTCCAAGGGTCGTAGCGTAATGGAAATTGGCAGCTGTATGTAGTTCTGATGACAATACAATAATATGGTACTGTCGAACTGATCTGATGATGGAGCCGGAAGATATGAACTGGTAATTCATGATGGAAAATCGTATCATAGCTGTTTTGGATTTCTTAGAAAAGTCTTGTAATGAACTTTGAACACGATTAGGTTTCAAGGTCTGATGATGAAGCCGGAAGATAGGCACTGGCATTCCATCATGGAATATCGTATCATAGTCGTGTTTGCACTTGTGAGAAAGACCACGTAATGGACTTTGAACACGATCAGGTTTCAAGGTTATAACAAACCTAAATAAAATCCGTTATCGGTTTTCTTAACCTTTTGAATTACTGCGTAATCCGTAGATTTATTTTTTTATAGATGTCACTATCAAATCCTCTAGGGGGATCGACCGTTTAATTGTTTACTTTTTGTTTTTACGTGCATTTATAAAAGCGTGTTTTTCTAGTGTTTTTAGATAAAGCAATAATTATTTTACAGCGGGAATATCATCAAATGACTTTCCCCCACGACATTCCCACAAGGGAGTGTCAGACTTTTACTGACTTATACCCAGTTCCCCAGCCCAACCGCCGTTACTTTCCGAGCCCGCGGTATCTCGTTAAAATATTCCCTCAACCCTGACAGAACTGTTAAAGACCTGAAATTACAGCTAGGATAAGGAACAGCATGGGGAAAGTGTAACTTAAGGGTTGTTGACCCTTTAGTTGTTGTCGTCTTTCCGAGGAATGGAAGAGTCCAGGACTCTTCTGTTCTACCTCCGTTCCGTTCCGAGCCATCCACGGACTGATCTTGACTAGTGGTGCTTAACTAATAAGAGCGAGCGATATGGCTGTTTTTACTAGGCAACGAGCTTCTCGTACATAGCAAATATTTTTCTTACCATCTCCGGTTGCTATTCAGTAAAATACAATAAAAAAATCTGTAACACAATACAAACCTTTTTCGTATTTTTTTGTACCTATCACATTTATCAGTGTCAACGTTCCCTAAGACTAATGTAGGCCAATGTGAGGATTGTGAGGGTTTGGGGGCTTAACTTGTCCCCCAAAGGGTCGAGTGGCAGGTATGTACGTAAACAAAACCATTAATTACATATCAATCTTACCTGGTGGAGGAAAAATGGAGATTTTTCTTGTTACTGTGAAAAACATTGTTGCTGATCATTGGTAGACCGTTGCATTAAATGATAGACTTGCCCGCGACTTTCATCGCGTAGAAATTCACACATTTTGCCGGTATTAAGAAAGCCAGTTATTAAATTATATTTAATAACTTTCCAAGCTTTGTCTAATTCCCTTAAGTAATTTTTGCGAAATTGAAAAAGACATAAAACACACAAACTTTCTCATTTATAACATTATTAGGATTAATTGCGGCCTATAAGCTATCCCTGTGCCTAATCCGTTCAGCCGTTATCTAACCTGAGTTTAACCGTTATCTATCTGACTGAGTTTTGTTCATCCTTTTCCTGTCTACTGCTACTGCTATTTTAAGATGGCTTTGTAAGATTTGACCCACATACCACCTAAATAATAAGAGGTAAATAAAAGCTTGAAATTCTATATTAAGTGTCTATATTACAGCCCAAAATGGATTAAAAACTAACTTCCTACATTGATAAAAGACGTTAGTTTTCAATCATTTCTTTTTCAATTGTATATTTTGCGCTGATGTCCAGTTGGCTTCAAGAATTATTATATACAGTACTTTGCAGTAAATATTACACTGCATTTGGCTGAATGATTCCGATGATAAATTGAAGTAACTACTTCCAATTCCCTATAGGCAACTACTAACTAGCAACTAATTGCCTCAAGCATACTGTAATTTAACTAGCAAATTACAGGCTGGCGATTAACATCCAACATTGATGGTAATGTACCTATTGAGAAGGACGGGCATAGACCATTTGGCTTCAATTACATACTACAACCCAATGCTATAACCACGTTAACAGACTACTAAATACTGTAGGACGCCATTATACGAATTCAGAACGTAACAACCTTATCGACTTTATTTTTGATAAGTGGAACGGCTTCAGACTTCATGAAACAACAATCTTCAGAGGGTGAGTGGCATCAGCATTACGATAAATGGCATATGTTTTGAGAGGCCTGTGTTCAATTACGTACTGTTGACAGTTCATCAGTCAGTATGACTATGAAAAAAAAAAAAATAGCTAGACAGGTAGACAGTGAAAAGCACAAAGTTTAGATCGGAATGAGAACAAAATATGTTGCGTAGGAATCAACACGCAGCGCGGCAGCAAATCGCTCAGCCCCAAGGCCAATTTTAGTCTTTATACTCACTAAAAACGAAAAACAATATTTAAAAAATAAATACTTATACGTAGAACGTAAATTGCGGACGCATCTCAAGACTGCAGTAAGACTGAAGTGGGACTGCGCAGGCCATATCTGACGAAAACCGTCAAATATGTGGGCCCGAATATACCGCAAGATTGGAGCACTGATATAACTAGAAGAGGTCTTGGAAAACCGAGAAAAAGATGGCGGGTCGCCCAGAACTTGAATGTAATTGGTTAGGAACTACCATACGATAATGATGGGTGGTATTGGATCTTCTATCCAGTCAGTTTCAGTGGTTCGCATATCATTGCTTTAGAAAACATCAGTTGAATAATACAAAATGCCTACTACAATTCTCATCAGAAAAATCGAAACACTTTGCAAGTTTATATTTTATAAGGATTAGCAGAAAAATGTGTATATTTAAGAATATATGTCAAATGTCACTTAATAGTGAATAATATGAGTTTTTCAAATCCTAATGTTAATGTTTAAATTCAAATAAAATTTTCATAGGTTTCGTATTTTGTTTAACAAGTCATTTTTACCCTGTATGGAGTATGAAGAAAATTGATAAAACAACAAACGTAAAAAAAAGTTAAGAAACGTTTATATAAAAACTTGTATTCCCTCTCGGAGCTATTATTACTGCTTCCATACGGTTCTTCATCGATCGGATGAGAGTCACGATCAAATGCTGTGACATTCCATTCCATTCCTCTTGGATTGCATTTTGCAGCTAGCTAAGTGTTTCTGGGAAGGATCTCTTGCACGAATTCGTCTCTATAATTCATCCCATAGATTTTCGATCGGATTCATGTCCGGGTTTCTGCTGGCCATTCCATAATGGAGATACCGACTTCGGTAACATAAGCTCGTATGAAGTTGCTAATAAAATATGCATAGGGCATCACGTGAGGCTCAAGACACTGTTTGATGTACCGATGACTGTTTAGTGCAGACAAACGTGGCCCAGACACAAGACATGCTCTGTCTTACCGTCGCGTCGGCGCTGATTCCTCCCTAAACTGTCCACGAACTGCCACCATAGCTGACCTTTTCTTCAATGCAGCATTGTGCAAAGCATTCTCCATCTCTTCTGTAGACCTTGTTCCTTCCGTCGTTACCATACAGCATAATTATACACTCATCAGAAATGAGGACTTTGTTCCACTGGTATGATGAGCTATGAAAAATGTAGGTGCTCACGTGCAAAGTTAAGGCGCGCTCTTCGATGTTATGCAGTTAATTTTGGCCCATTTGCTGCCTTGTGCGGTACCAATCCACGTTACTTCAACCTTCTAATTGAAGAATCACTTACAGCCACCCTACGTGCAACATGAAGCTGCTGCTGCAGTTAAAAAGCATTAAGGCGTCACGTCCATTTCGTAAAGAAGTTTTTATAATAAATCGATCATCTCGCTCAGAAGTGACCCGATTCCTGCCAGATCCTGAACGGCGCGTGAACAAACCGACTGGTTTGTTCATAGAGTCTACAAACGCTACCGGGAAGTCTCTCGATAGCGTTGTATAATAACATTTTAGTCATTTCAGTTTGGCCATTACTGGCCAAACTGCCAGCTATCATGTGATTTTTTTTATGGAACTCTTTTGTGTTAAATTAGGACAGAAGCCATAAAACGGAAGTGTTTCGATTTTTCTGATGAGAAGTCTATTTAGTTAGTTTAAAGCAAGAAATCACGAGCTTTGACTTAAAAGACAAGCTGTACTTTAATATTTTTTCGAAGAATCTCAAATTCCCTATGTTCAGCTGAACCATTGAATATACCGAAAATACATGGGGCTTAAATTTTGAGGAAATGAGATTCCCTATGTCTGGGATACTCTGAATATTACATGTTACATTACATTATACTTATTACATGTCACTGTTACATGAGGTACTTAACATTAAACAGGTAAAATATTAGTATATGACAAGAGTTATTCCTATCAACCATCTGAATATAAGGCATAATTTTTTATTATTCATAAACTTTTCCAAACAACTTCTGTCACATTAAAGTAAATTACAACCACCTACAGATGATACACCTACAGATTTTGGTGAATTTTGGTACAGAGATTGGCTATATCTGTAACAAAATTCATCAAAATCGGTTCAGCAATTTAGGAGTGAAAGCATAACAAAGAAGCTAAGTAACTTCCCATCATGATAACTACCTAGGATGAGCTAGCATTTAGCCACTATGCCACCTAATGGTAAATAAAAATCTAAAACATTAACATGTAGATGTTATATACAACATGTCCCAAAACTCAACAATAAGCCAACCCCGGAGGATAGACATATCCATGACTACTCTGGCAAAAAAGAAAAAATATCTAAATTATTTTTAAGGTAAAAATCTTCAAATAACTTAGGGTATAAAATAAATTTGGTTATTTGTTGTGAAAAATTTTATTAGATTTTTTAAGGATTGTGGTGGATAGCAATCTTATTCAGATTGCCTATAAAAAAATGTGGTCATGATAGTGAAAAATACCTAAAAAGTACACAATTTTTTAAGAAATTCGAAAAAAAAATTGAGAGCCAACACCGGAGGATAGACCTGCCTATCCTCCGGTGTTGGCTTATCATTGAGTTTTGGGACATGTATATGTAGATATTCGGCAGTACTCTGGAAGTCTGAACCATGTCAGTGGGCCAGTCTAAAAAATTCAAATTACTCAGAAGGATAGTCATTACCTTACAAAGTCATTATTTTTAATATAGAAACTTATAATTAGATCTGTGGGGAAAACTAACTTGTTTATGGTGTTTCATTTCCCTTTGGCATGTAGTTCTGATTAATGTAATAACAAGATTTTTCCAGTTCTGGAAAGTAAAAATACCTAGCAATCTGCAGAGTATTTTCCCATCTACATTGGGGCTGGCTTTCAATCTGACCTGCATTGATTATTTAAAACATTTGCATGTCATCATATAGGCATACATGTCTGAACTTTATTTTCATTTTTATGTTATCTCACATGCGTTTTTATTCTGTATGTGTACACATGTTTGGAGCAAATAAAGAAATCTTATCTATCTTATCTTATCTTATATCAGCGAATTTGTGATAAGTTATGTCATCTGAAATCCACAACCCAGTGACTAGGATACAAGATTTTTATTTTATTCAGAATAGGCTTGCATTTGACCATCATCTCACCTGATGGTAAGCAATGATGTTGTCGAAGATGGAGCATGCTTGCCTAGAAGTAATTTATTCACTCTTGACTTAAAAACTCCCAGGTTATAGCGATCAGGAAACACAGACTCCGGCTGGGAATTTTTAAGATTACTTCTTCTCAAGATTATCTGACTTCCAACTACCTGTTATAACTGTCAACAGTCTAAGAATGTCATTGAAGACAATTATTTAATGAGCTTTTGGAGACAAGCTATAATCTTGCTATCATATATCATCATCATCCATCCATAAGTGTGGGCTCCCCAGCTATTCGACACAATGTGTTCAGATTTAAATTAAGAGGCTTCAATCAACAATAGTTTAGAGGCATATTATTATTATGGGTAGGTGAGAAATAAACATATAATGATCATATATGTACCTATCTCTAGAATTCATTTTATATAATACACCATACAATTTCCTAGTTTTTATAAATTATACTGGTCAACACAATTACTGCTGCAGCTAAAACAATGTTAATTAACTTCATAAAGAACTATGCATTATAATTCTCTAAGAATCTATAATATGTCTACAACAGTTGATCCAAAGTGTAATGAAGTCCGCAGGACTAGTCATTTATGACATAATTATGTTGAAATTGTGTATAAATAAAATGGTTCACTTTGAACCTATAAAGTAATGAGTATAGAACTTTGTCAACAGATTAGTAGATGCTCAAAAAGAAAGTTGAGAGACATGAGCTTATTCTGTACATCCTATCATCCTATGCCTAGCTCTTTATAAAATAATATTTATTTTATCTGCAATTAAACAAGTTTTAATTTGTAGGCTTATGTTATCAATAGATAATATTGAATTAATGAGTAGGTACTCACGTTGGTCAGTGGGTCGTCTTAGGGGTTTGCTGCCCATTTATGTGTCAATTTTTGCATAAGACAGGAGAATAAAATTGGAAGTGCAAATCCAGTGTATTAGACCTGCCAAGGAATCTACGGATGAACTAAGAAAGGCTTAAAAGGTTCTGTCCCCTTATTCAAAGAATTCTTGTCAAGGACCGGGAAGACCATCTTTGGTAATGGCTTCACTTTGGGATGCGATTAGGGTTGCCAGACGGTCGGGAATTGGCGGGATTCTCCCGAATTTTTGTATGTCCTCCCGACTCCCGACAAAGCAAATAATCTCCCGAAAAACAAGTTTGATAATTTTAAGTTCACATTTTCGTCGAACGAAACTAGCAAACCACTTGGGCTCAGAGCGAAAAAACATTGCAATGCACTCCGTCTGAGTCGAGTCGAGCCGACCTTGGCTGCGCGAGGTGAGTTGAGGTGAGGGAGGAAGGAGGAATTTCTGAAGTGTATTTATATTTTGTACATAGCGTTATGTTAGAGTTTCAAACGGCGATATTGGTTGGCATTGGAAAATGATGGATGTACTGTCCTGGAAATAGATGGTATTATGAGAAAGCTGTTGAACCAGCTAAAAAGCCGATGAAAGGACAAATTTTATGGCAGTAAAAATAGGTCCATTTTAACAAAATTCCTAAACGCCGAAAATGAAAACTTTAACAAAGAAGCAGAACAGTTTTCCCAAAGGGCCATCAGGTATTTGGAAGAACGTTTTGATTTTAGTGAGGAGTCTTTATACAAAATACTCTCTAAGTTTTCATTAAAAAAAGAAACTTGGTTCACATGGAGTGAGATCTTAGAAATTATAGAAAAATTAAAATTTTTAAATGATATTGACACCGACCATTTGTACAGTGATTATTTTTCTTTAAAAGAAGTTTTTAGTTTAAATCGCCTTCCAGAAGAAAAAACTAAAATCACAAATGATAAGCTATGGGCATATTTTATAAGAAACTGCGTTGAAGTTAAAAATTTAACCAAAATTTTATGTTTTATATTTTCAATTCCAGTAACGCTTGCTGCGAACGCGTTTTTAGTATACTTAATAATTTATACTCAAAAGAAAGGAACCGAATGAACATGGATTTAATAAAGGCGGAATTAATAATTCGTTTGAATTTTGACGAAAATTGTTTAAATTTTAAGACCTTTTTGAATAGCGATAAAGCTCAAAAGTTGTTAAACGCGGTAAAAAAAATGACAAATACTTATGGCAAGAACAAAAACAATAACATGCTCATTCGTTTCTTATCTTATGTGTCACAAATACCTACTATGTTTTTTTTTCTTATATCTACAGTGAAATGCAAAAATATGTTTGATTACTTAATATATTATGAATAATTAATATTATTAACTTATTTTTTTTATTTCTCCCGACCAAAGCCCTAAAATCCCGAAAAATCGGTTATTGATCCCGATAACAGGAAGAATCGATCTGGCAACCCTAGATGCGATGCTGATGGACTTAAGAATTATTGTGATTAAGGCCAAGGGAACCTGCAAAACATGACGGGTTAGTTTTAATAGAATTTTTCAAATTAAGAAGAACGAAAAGAATTATCGTGTTATTGGCAAGTGACGTGGAAAGTTATTGACCCTCGTAGTGCTGTGACACGTTTGTTATGATTTAGATAAAGGTATCAAATCTTTGAGTCAGTTTTTTTGTGCTGAAACTGTGCATAGAGACTCCATACTAGATGTTGTCTTCAGCTCTTTTGGATACATATGGGGTTTCCGTTACACGTTGTATAATTTTATCTATTTATTAAAACTTAATGTACAAGGCATTCTCTATCAGTCAATCTTTGGTTTAAAAAGACCACAATGTGGTGAGGTGTACAAGTAAATAAAACATAAATGAATCGAAAGAGTATTGGTACCTACACATATTATTATTATTATATTATATAAAGCTAGATTACCACTCACTGACTCACTCATTGACATAATTGTTCTCCCAGATGGTGGATGGGGAGGTGGGTATATTTTGACAGATTCGTAAACAAGTAACTCTCAAACCTACGGGAAAAGTGCCAAACCCCCCCTTTTCCCCCCCCTTCTCCCCCCCCCTATCGTATCTCGGAAACTACGAGACCCGTATTTTTTTCTTTTTACGGATTCGTATAGAGGAGGCTCGGTAAAGTAAAAACCAATTTTCAAAGTCCCCCCCCCGCCCCCCTTCTCCCCCCCTTTAGGCGGATCTCGGAATCTAAGAGACTTGGAACATTTTTTTTTTCAGATTCATTTAGAGGGGCAATGCTTTAGTCAAAATACTTCTGCAAACCCCCCCCCATCACCCCCCCTTTTTTTTTTTTTTTCACAAGCACGCGAGGTGCTTGCACCTCGCGCAACACGCAAATACTTGATTAGAGGGGCAATGCTTTAGTTTTTTTTACAAGCACGCGAGGTGCTTGCACCTCGCGCAACACGCAAATACTAACCCCCCCATTACCCCCCCCCCATTTTTTTTTTCTCAAGCACGCGAGGTGCTTGCACCTCGCGCAACACGCAAATACTTGATTTAGAGGGGCAATGCTTTAGTTTTCTTCACAAGCACGCGAGGTGCTTGCACCTCGCGCAACACGCAAATACTAGTTATACTATATAAAGCTAAATTACCACTCACTGACTGACTGACTCACTCATTGACATAATTGTTCTCCCAGATGGTGGATGGGGAGGTGGGTATATTTTGACAGATTCGTAAACAAGTAACTCTCAAACCTACGGGAAAAGTGCCAAACCTCCCCTTTTCCCCCCCCTTCTCCCCCCCCTCTATCGTATCTCGGAAACTACGAGAACCGTATTTTTTGTTTTTTACGGATTCGTATAGAGGAGGCTCGGTAAAGTAAAAACCAATTTTCAAAGTCCCCCCCCCGCCCCCCTTCTCCCCCCCTTTAGGCGGATCTCGGAATCTAAGAGACTTGGAACATTTTTTTTTTCAGATTCATTTAGAGGGGCAATGCTTTAGTCGAAATACTTGTGCAACCCCCCCCCCATCACCCCCCCCTCTCTTTTTTTTTTTTTTTTTTTTTTTTTCACAAGCTCGCGAGGTGCTTGCACCTCGCGCAACACGCAAATACTAAACCCCGCCATCACCCCCCTTTTTTTTTTTCACAAGCACGCGAGGTGCTTGCACCTCGCGCAACACGCAAATACTAAACCCCCCCATTTTTTTTTTTTTTTCACAAGCACGCGAGGTGCTTGCACCTCGCGCAACACGCAAATACTAGTTATACTATATAAAGCTAAATTACCACTCACTGACTGACTGACTCACTCATTGACATAATTGTTCTCCCAGATGGTGGATGGGGAGGTGGGTATATTTTGACAGATTCGTAAACAAGTAACTCTCAAACCTACGGGAAAAGTGCCAAACCTCCCCTTTTCCCCCCCCTTCTCCCCCCCCTCTATCGTATCTCGGAAACTACGAGAACCGTATTTTTTGTTTTTTACGGATTCGTATAGAGGAGGCTCGGTAAAGTAAAAACCATTTTTCAAAGTCCCCCCCCCCGCCCCCCTTCTCCCCCCCTTTAGGCGGGTCTCGGAATCTAAGAGACTTGGAACATTTTTTTTTTCAGATTCATTTAGAGGGGCAATGCTTTAGTCGAAATACTTGTGCAACCCCCCCCCCATCACCCCCCCCCTCTCTTTTTTTTTTTTTTTTTTTTTTTTTCACAAGCTCGCGAGGTGCTTGCACCTCGCGCAACACGCAAATACTAAACCCCGCCATCACCCCCCTTTTTTTTTTTCACAAGCACGCGAGGTGCTTGCACCTCGCGCAACACGCAAATACTAAACCCCCCCATTTTTTTTTTTTTTTTCACAAGCACGCGAGGTGCTTGCACCTCGCGCAACACGCAAATACTAGTTATATTATATAAAGCTAAATTACCACTCACTGACTCACTCATTGACATAATTGTTCTCCCAGATGGTGGATGGGGAGGTGTGTATATTTTGACAGATTCGTAAACAAGTAACTCTCAAACCTACGGGAAAAGTGCCAAACCTCCCCTTTTCCCCCCCCTTCTCCCCCCCCTCTATCGTATCTCGGAAACTACGAGAACCGTATTTTTTGTTTTTTACGGATTCGTATAGAGGAGGCTCGGTAAAGTAAAAACCATTTTTCAAAGTCCCCCCCCCCCCCCCGCCCCCCTTCTCCCCCCCTTTAGGCGGATCTCGGAATCTAAGAGACTTGGAACATTTTTTTTTCAGATTCATTTAGAGGGGCAATGCTTTAGTCGAAATACTTGTGCAACCCCCCCCCCCATCGCCCCCCCCCCTCTTTTTTTTTTTTTTTTTTTTTCACAAGCTCGCGAGGTGCTTGCACCTCGCGCAACACGCAAATACCAATTTCTTTTTTCACAAGCACGCGAGGTGCTTGCACCTCGCGCAACACGCAAATACTAAACCCCCCATCACCCCCCCTCCCTTTTTTTTTTTTTTTTTCACAAGCACGCGAGGTGCTTGCACCTCGCGCAACACGCAAATACTAGTTACACTATATAAAGCTAAATTACCACTGACTGACTGACTCATTGACATAATTGTTCTCCCAGATGGTGGATGGGGAGGTGGGTATATTTTGACAGATTCGTAAACAAGTAACTCTCAAACCTACGGGAAAAGTGCCAAACCTCCCCTTTTCACCCCCCTTCTCCCCCCTCCCTATCGTATCTCGGAAACTACGAGACCCGTATTTTTATTTTTTACGGATTCGTATAGAGGAGGCTCGGTAAAGTAAAAACCATTTTTCAAAGTCGCCCCCTTGCCCCCCTTCTCACCCCCTTTAGGCGGATCTCAGAAATTAAGAGACTTGGAACATTTTTTTTTTTCAGATTCATTTAGAGGGGCAATGCTTTAGTCGAAATAATTGTGCATCCCCCCCCCACATCACCCCCCCCCCCATTTTTTTTTTAAGTGTAATTCTAAACCCCCCCCATCTCCCCCCATCACCCCCATCACCACCCCCCATATTTTTTTTTTTTCACAAGCACGCGAGGTGCTTGCACCTCGCGCAACACGCAAATACTAGTATATATATAATAATGAAATACATACCTATATATGCTAAAATAATAAACTAATAATACTAAATTGTGTTAGCAGTTCTCTTATTGTTTGTACAGTATTGTGAGGTATTGTGTCTAGACTAGGATCATTCTTGTACGGGTCGAGTATGTTTGCTCGCATAAACAAAACAAGTGGGAAAGTTACTCTTTTACTGCGAGGAAATGAGGCCAGAGGAAAATCAACATGTGGAAGTGGAAGAAAATGAGAGGAGTTTCATTATAAGGGATTTGGGTTTATTCGTTTACCTATGTTAGGATAATTAAAAACATTTATGGCTCTGGTTGATATCGATATCAAACATTTTTCACCGATTTCTCAAAACCTCAGAACCTAATAAGAATGGTAACTATAGGTAGAGGTACGCAAATTGTGAACCTCCTCTTTTTTCTGAAGCCGCATTAACTTCTTATATTTTTTTAACGTACTTACCAACAGTTTCTAGCGGATATTAAGTAGGTACCTACTCGAAAAGCCATAGTAAGCTTTAAATGTACAACCAAATTATTTGATAAAGTTTGTCATACATAGTAAAAGCATTCATAGTAGAAACAAAAATATACTGTTTGTCTTAGCTCTACTGAATCATTTTTGACATAGTAAGTAAACTAGTAAGTAAAATAATAAGTAAACACGGTGCTATTTGGAAATTTTTCGCCCGATGTGGCCCATATACGAACTTGACCGAGATTTCCACGAAAGTATTGCTTTTGTGAAAATGTCGGTCATGCAACACAAGCGACCGCGTCACACAGTAATCTGTAATACACGGTACTCGGAACAGGAATCTTATATCTCCAGGCAATTGCAATATGCGAGATCAAATTTGATATTAGGTATCCAAAATACGAAGTTATTAACGTCATTGGTACGGAAAACAATTTACCTACCTTTTTCATTCCGATAGGCTTTACCTAAGCTTAAATAAATTTACTTAACTTTTATAATGAAGGTTAACTTAAAGTCATGAATCGTGTATTTTTTGCCTGAATTCGTTGGAATTGGGGATAAAAGTTTGTAATTTTTGGTCGTTGGTAAGTCTATCTGACACCGGCACTCCGGCAGCCTAATTGCGTAATAAAAAAATAAATGGGTTTGGTCGACCAAAGCATTCATAATTACATGGCAACCATTCCGTGGTTTATATTGTCGATCGGACGATTTTTTAACTGATGAAGTAATGGATTGGATTTTGCTTTTGATTGAGAAAATATCATAATATGCCATTTTATAAATTACGCAATAAGGATGCCGTTTGTCTCAATAATCAATCGCTTATAGCTGCTGTGCGGAGTGTTATCTCCTTATTTTCGATAATTCATAAAAAATACTCACTTTGCAACAGGATTTTTATCAGCAGCGTACTGCAATCGTTTCTGTAACGTTTCCTGTGCTTGCGCGTACCAGTAGTGGCGATCTGTGAAAAATGACATAGACAACAATTTAATAAAAAGTTCTAAAAAGCTAAAAAAAAATAATTCACAAGTTGTATCATCCATTACTTACAAGTCTTTTCTAAGTCACCTTGATTTATTTTATGCAATTAGAAGGTACATAGCATGATCAGCCTATTAAGTTCTATTGCTAGGACACAGGCCTCCTGTATTTAAGAGAGAATGGGCCTTAATCTACCAGGCGGGTCCAATGCGCGTAGCGCGTAGATATCGCATGTCTTCAGATTTTCGGTCCAAGGACATGCCAGTTTTTCACGAAATTTTCCTTCGCCGTTAGCCGTGTTAGTAACGACTGGGACATTGCAGAAAGGTGCAAAGTTGACAATATTACTATAAGCATTGAAAATTCGAACAGCCTTGTATGTAATTGTCTACTACATTATGCATACTCTTAAATATAAATCTTCCTCTTAAATAACGCTGTAAATTGATGAATAATTATGTAGTTTGAAAGATTTTAGCATACAGAGGGCACAGAGGCGAAAAGCGAGTTTGTTTAATACTATGTAGAGAGGTACCTATGTATAAATTTTGAAAATGCATAGTCGAATCAACTAATGCGGCGATATCTCGATCAATTTAAAGAACATTTTTTTAAATTTATTTTTAACTCAAATTATCCAATTACAATACTATTTTTAATTCTGCCAAACTTTGAAACAGTTTGTCGGCAGCTCATCTTGTATTATCGTACATAACCTATATTCACAAAACTAATTAATTAACAAACTATAAACTTACAGTCTATTATTTACACTAAAACAAAAGCGAAGCTATTATATTTATAAAATTTTAAAATGATTATCGATACAGAGGGCTTGGAAGGTTGTGTGTTTTAAATTTTAGTGGACAATTAATGAAAAGGTTGACGTTATAATACCCAACAGTATTTACATCTAGATATATAAATAAAATTAAAGTGTCTGTCTATGATTTCAAACTAACTGTTTGCTCAATTACATACCAACTTATAATTATTTTCACGATACTAGAATATAGTTTTTTCGTCAGTGTTTCTGCTAATCCGGGCTAATCTCTGGATCCGATGAACTGATTTTGATGGGACTTCCATTGGAAGATAGAAGAGGTTATAGAACAGTACAGGCTACTTTTCTTCCGAGAATTCCCGCAGGCTCGGGATTCAAGCGGGTAATACTGCGCAGTCAATATCGACGCAGACGCGCCAAGGAAGTCGCGGGCCCCGATGAATATCTACTTTGTACGAAAACGGATTGAGGTCACAAGTAGCAGTAAGCTTTCATAAAAAACCTTTCAATAATAAAATTAGGTAACTACCTCCGTTTACTTTTCTGAAAACCCACAGATAACTTTGAAACTATATGGAACGTACCTATGACAAAGAGCGAAATTTTTTACGTTTATGAGACGAGATCTCGAATCAACGAGATCTAGAATAGATAGAATTGAATATTTTAGGTGGTTTTTAACTATTTTATTAAAGCATCGTTTTTCATATACCTTAAGGAGCTCGTGGCTAAATAATAATAGCGGGTTGGTCTTCAAGATTAAGCAACATTTGCCGCGGTTGGTCCATGGATGGGTGTCCGTCTTAACTAATCGAGTTTTCTTCATACCATTGATCCTGGTTGTCATTAACACATCTTTGACAGTCGTTACGTGTAGTCAGAAGCCAGAAAATCTAACAGCAGTCTTTCCAATGGGTATTTATTGAAGTGAAAACTTCTTTAGCGGCGTTGTGCACTTTTTTTTTTTGTAATGGGTAAAAAATGTTAAACTCGCGTCAGGACACGTGACCTGATCGAAAATTCGTAAGACGGACGGAGAGTAGACAGCCGGCGCGGCGTAGGAGAGGAAGTATCTCCTCTCTTTCTACGGCGCGGCGAAAATGTATGCCTGCGTAAACTTTTTAATGTAATATAAATCGTCGTGTTTGTGTACGATAGCGCAATAAATAAATATTGTATCTACTACATAAATGATAGTACTTTTGTACTGATAATTAAAGCAATTCGTGCAAAATTATTCCCTAACCATTCCAAAATATCAAAAATGCACAACGTTAATATTAAAGTTTTCACTTCTGCCGGCACTCCCGGAGTGCAACCTATCGTTTTTTTTATTTATTAAAACTCTATGCAACACAAAATGTACAAAGGTAGAATTAATGCCTTAGGCATTCTCTCCCAAGAGCGTCAGCAACATGACGAGGCCCCCTCTGCAGAGGGCCGAAGCCTGCCGGGGTCGTGGGACTCATCCCGTTACCGTGGCCCCGGTATGTAAAGGGTTATTGAAGGAACACCGTGGATTTTAGTCAGTAAAAGTCTGACAGTCCCTCCCACCCTGCCCGGAGTGGGAGGACTTATTTGATAATTTTACCACGTTAAAAAAAAAAAAAAAAAAAAAAAGGCATTCTCTCCCAGTAAACCATCGTATTACCCAGCAGCTAGGTTGTGAAGGTCAAATAGGTAGTTAGTCCCCCATTGTAGCTTGTGTGCATAAAGTATTAATAAATAAATAAGCTCCGTAAAGTTCATTCAAATACAATTAAATATTAGTCCATTCTACCTATTTACATAAAGTTCAGCAAAACATACAATGGCCGGGTTTCGTTTGAATACAACAAAGAAATATTTTGTACAATAACAAAAACACAATGCGGTATAAATTACATACAAGTCATGTCTTCAGTTTACACTCAGTCATAAGGCTTCCACAGAAGTAGGTGACTTCCTTTGTGTTGGAAATATGTGTTAACAAGATTATTGGATGTCTGACAGAAGCCATATTGCGCTTTTAATGTTATATAACACAAAAGAAATACGATGCTCAAACGACGCGACGTTCAAACTACGGGTCGAACTATGGCTCGACAATTTACGAGTACATAGCCTTTTCACAAGTTATTAAGTGTCAATATCAAGAAGAGAGTTTCAAGATTAAGCAATGCTTGCCGTGTCCAGTTGTGTTATTCTGTAAGACCTCATTCTAAACTTCGAATCTGAATCCGCTGTGAGTTTATTGATTGGCATTCTAATAACTCGGTTGTTAATTCGAATTTACACTAGCGCTACCCTTGCGAGCGTGTCAGCGAGTTGAAGATTTTGACAGATAAAGTATGAGATGACGTGAGAAGTGGCATTCGGTAAGGTAATTCCTCCGTCACTTCGACGCTGCTTACAGAATGCAAAATCAAGGTCACTTCGAACCATAAGCGAAGTGACAGTGGATAGCTATGTGAGATGCGAGTTGTTCGAATTTTACAGAATCGACGTACAGTCTATGTATTAATCTTAACATACCGAAGTTTCTCTGGAAAGCATGTTCAGTCGTTGACCCCAGCTGTCATTTGAACATCATTGAGGCGTTACGGTAGTCAGAAATAGAGATGTAAATTGAAAAAAAAAAAATGTTTTTTTCTCACAATCTTGAAAAAAAACATGAAAAAAATCTTGGCACCGTTGTTTTTTTTCTACATTTGGTTTATTTTTTCAGAAAAAGTGAAACTCTATAACTAAAGTGGAATAAGACACTAAATTTGATTGTTTTGTTTTTATTCAAGTCAAATAATGTTTAAATCAATGGGTAACTATTATTATGAACTTAAAAAATACTTAATGTGTTACAATCATCAGTATCAGTATCAGTAGCTACGGCTACGCTTGTTTTATCAGCTTCGGAATAATGTTCTGTGTCTGTATTTGTTTCATCTGATTCTGAATCAACGACTATACTATCAGGGACTCTATTACATTCTGCTTGTGTTAATATTGTTGATGATTGTACTGATTGCACAATGTACACTATTTTCCTAGCCCTGTCATTTGTCAGTCTATTACGTTTCTTGGTATGAATGTCGCTGTAGGTACTAAATGTTTCTGCAGTCTGCACCCAAATCAACCAAAACATAAACCAAACGAGGATTAGGGAAATCCCCGTCCGTAAATGTAGTTTACACTTGGTGTAGCCAATTATGTTAAGACATGTATTATTTAACAAAAAACAAATGGTATTTTCTTATTGAACAAAAAAAAAATAATATCAACTCACATACGACAACCGCCTTCCCATATTTTTATTTTCCTACTCATGAAAAAAAACCTACTCCAGAAAAAAACTGTTTCTTTTCATGTTTTTTTTAAACGTTTTTTTTTCATCTCAGAAAATAATACCGTTTTTTTACAACTCTAATCAGAACCCAGAAACTCTAACACTGGTCTTGCTAAGGGATATCGTGTTACCCAGGAGTTGCAGCTGGTAAGACTGGGAGCCGACCCCAACTCAATTTGGAAACGGCTAGGCAGTTGACAGTTGGGATTTTCAGTCAAATTGGATGCAGATAGATTTAATGCGAATAGATTTTTGATCAACACAGCCTTTCCACAGATTTTTGTACCAACATCCAAACTGGGCTCTCAGGAAGAAAAAAAAGCAAAAGCTGAACCATAATATCCTTTGGCACATTTTATCAGAATGTGTCCTGCCTGGGCCACAAAGACGGTTAACTCTTAGGGACAATATTTTTACTACAAGATTTCGGACAGTATCCTGTCGTGTCCACAGTCAGAATCAGGCCATGGTGGTATTCAAAATTCAGTTAAAGTTGCCAGTAAGTTCGGTTGACACGTACTTTGATTACGTGTAGGTACCTACTCAATATTGGGGGTGACATTTCCGTTATTGAAAAAACCTACCAATAATAAAGAAACTCTTGGAAATGTTCAGAATCCATATACCATATATTATAGAAGTGTATTCTTCGGTAAACTGAACGCAAAGTACAAGTACCTACGTAACACAGTATTCTCGTTACATCTGTGTGTATAAAAAATAGAAAAAAAAAATTGGCTAAGTGCGAGTCAGACTCGCCCATGAAGGGTTCCGTAGTAACTACGCCAAATATCTTTGTTTTTCACAGTGTTTGTATGAATTACAAAGTTATATTTGCGGTTTTAGAAAATATGCTTAATCTCAAAAATTGCTAACCCGATCTCGTTCAAACCAATTTTCGTTGAAAGTTTACATTAAGATCTACAGCATATATATTTTTTTAGATTTTTCCACTCACTAATTTTACCACTTTGGAAGCGTATATCTTTCAAACGATTAACTTTATGAAAAAGTGGTTTAAGAAACCTGAATGTCATTTTTAAAGACCTGTCTATAGATACTACACACGCATAAGTTTCATGAAAAAAATATTCAGTTTCAGTTCCATATATGGGGAGTCCCCTTTAATTTTAAATATTTTTTTCTTAAAATCGGAAAGCGGTTTACAGAATACATCTACCTACTAAGTTTTACATGTTTAGTCCTAATAGTTTCTGAATAAAATGGCTGTGACATACGGACGAACGGAGAGACAGACAGACAGACAGACATGACGAAACTATAAGGGTTCCATTTTTTGCCATTCGGCTACGGAACCCTACAAAACCGTGCCTTAAAGCTATGTAGCTATAATTATTATTGGAATCAAATGTAGTGTGTAAAGTGATTAAAGTAGAAATTATGTTACTCTCTCTACTTACTCCCTCACTGATGTTTTCTGACTATCATCATCACCATCATCTGTTTAGCCTTTTATCAACTATGTAGGGTCCGGTCAACTGTTCAACTCAACTTCTGCTTTCTCTCCCACTCTTACTGGGTGCAGCTGAGTATCAGTGTTATACATGGAGCGACTGCCTATGCAAAGTGGAGAAGACAATACGACCTTAAATTGACCATAGCCTAAATGAACATGTATTCAGGATATTTTTTCTATTTTCATATTTTTCCATAGGTTCTATTTAGCTACTGTGCTTCAACGCAGGGTCAAATATCCTGCGTTTAAGCACGAAAAAATCTCACACCATGAAGGTTTTAAGTCAATGGGGCGTGCAAGTGAAAGCTAATCGCAGATGGCGCCACCACCGTAAGAACCTTTGTCACTGTCAGTGTTAGTTAGATTGTGAGATATTATATAGTTATCTGTATCATCTATGGTTATCTGTGGTAATATTTTTTCTTTTCATTTCATTGATTTCAATTGATTTCTGTACAATTTTCCGATTAAAGAACATAATACATGTTCTTTAATCGAAAAGTTCTCAATAACTGTCTTTAATTTAGGAATTCATTACTGTTCCATAGAGAAACTGCTTTGATATTGGTAAGTGTGCTACTAGCGCCACTTTGACAGTTGCACGCCCCATTCAAAGCATCTTTCACTATTAAACGGCAATTTCATACTTTACCCGTACTATTTAGATTATTTGAAAATATTTTTTTTTTATTATTTTTATGTCACATTTATTTTATCCTCACTATGGTTTTCTTGGGATCAGTATAGTCGGTATTTTCATTTATAGTCGTATCATCTTCCCCACCCTTAATATCTCCACAAACCAATAGCTGTGTAAAGCTTTGTTTTCCTAAGAAAGCGGTGCCGTCATATAGCGGCCGTAATATTATGGACGCAAAAAGGCGGGCGTCTTTACGGTGACGACATGTGGAAAGTTCCACGGCCGTACTTTTTGCCTGAGTCAGGAATTGAACCCGATAGCTCAGGCTCGACAGTCGCACTTGCGACCGCTAGACCAACGAGGCAGTCAAGCTCTGACCTTTTCTAATTTCATGATTTAGTATAATTATTTTGCAAATTGAATATAAATAATGCCTACTTGTACCTCGTTTTCTTATTTTTTTAATATAAACAAGATGAGGCCAGTTAATTGTGGGGTAGAATAAAGTTAAATTGTTCATCCGGGACCCAGATGGAGCTTCTTTGGCTACCGCGACGTTTTTCTACTGTTTACCACTCCATCGATTTCAGATCTCAAGAGATAGGGTTCCCAAAAATCCCCTATGCAAGACTTTGTGACTTTGACGAATTTTTTCGACTTCTGATTAGAACTGTCAACAATCTTCAAATGCCAGCATATGGTTATCCATCTACGTGATCTCCTCGGAAAGCTTTGTTAGCCTCGAAGACCGTCCAGTGAGGCTGTTATTTTTTGAGCACGTGCTTCTATTGGACTATGAGCAAGTACGCTATCAAAAGTCTATTTCAACCGACGACAAAAAAGGAGGAGGTTATCAATTCGACGCGTATATATATTTTTTTTAATGTATGGTCACCGATTACTCGAAGACGGCTGAACCGATTTGGAAAATTATTTTTTTGTTTGTTAGGGTATACTTCGAAATTGGTACTATTTGTCACCAAGTCAGGATCTGATGATGGGATCCTGGAGAAATCGAGGGAACTCTTCAAATATTATAGGCACACCTATGGCGTTTTGGGTATTTCTTATAGTAACTTGTGCAGTTGCTCTCAAAAAGTACGATTTGGGGAAGTGGAACTGATGATGAAGACCACAGATGGCCGCCGAAACTACTCAATAATAAGTATTTCATGGATTGCAATTCGATTACTTGAATATGGATGTTAAGCACTTTATGCTCGTCACAATGCATATGGTGATGTATAGCTGATGGTGAAGTACCAGGAGAACTCCTCAAAATTAACGGCCCAGCATTGGGAAAAACAATATTTTGTAAAATGTTATAAGTAGTTGACATTTAGGCTCTTGTAACTAGGTAAATTAAAAATCAACCAACTAAAAAGAGTGAAATAAAAACTTTTTACCAAAAAATTAAACCGACTCCCAAAAAACACTGCAAAGTGAAAAATAACTTAAATTTTGGAAGTCGGTGCCAAAAACGAAAATACAAAACTAAAGACACCGACTACCGAAATTAAAGTTATTTTTCAGTTTGCAGTGTTTTTGGGAGTCGGTTTAATTTTTTGGTAAAAAAAATTTATGATATATTCATCCCACCCATACGCACAAAACGTTTTGGGAATACTTTAATGGTACGTACGGCTAAGGAGTGTAATTCCCTGTCGGAGTCTGTTTCCCGATAGCTAGAAGCTGGGGTTCTTTAAGTCAAGAGTGAATAGGATTTCTTCTAGACAAGCGTGCTCCATCTTCAACCACACCATCACTTACCATCAGGTGAGATGGTGGTCAAACGCGAACAATTGGTTCGCGTTTGAATGAAAAAAAAAAATAACAAAATTCATTTCTTATCTTGACATAAACTATGATTAAATTTTTAATATGTATTTCAAGAAGTCAAAATATTTAAAAAGAAAACAATAACTCAATTTCAGCAGCAATAGGTAATAAATTTGTTTATTTCTAAACACGAATCGCATTGTAAGGAAGTCTGTCTTTTTTGAAGCCCTGACCTCCGCCCCACCTAAGACTCTGTTCCTAATAATTGAGCTACAATTATTAGTACCTAAATAACAGGTTAAATACTGTGGTCTGATATTATTTTAACTACATACATTTGAGTTATATGGAACATTAATACACCAAGGCTTCTGCCCAATATCATCTTCATTCAATCTGGTAAATTCTCAAAACTCTTAACAAATGCGATATTGAAGCTCGATAAATTTCCGGAGTATTTTTCACCACACTGAAACCTTTTCCAAGGTTTTACTTAATCTATTAAACGTGTGGAGCCGCGGGCGGCATTTTGCTGGCGAAAACCTAAATATTGCAAACTTTCAACCGCAGAATTTTCGAAACCAATCTATTGCTTCTTGGAAAGCCAGCAATATATTTATTAGCTTTTCTCATGTGTTAAAAACATAGCTTGAAATGAGCGTAGTGTTATAAAAACCTAGCGTTTCATTGATAAATATTAATATTTACAAAAGAAAGTCACCTCTTGTTGACAGTAAATTATCTATGCATTACTATTAACTGCAAATCAACTTCATATTATTTACAGGTAAGGGTAAATCCTAAGGGTAAATCATAGGACCAACGCTACATTTTGGCATTAATTTACGTTTCAGAAACTGAGTTGACCTTTTTTAATTGCATCAAGTGCCTCTAAAATCCATTAGCTAATCGACGTAAATTACCTCATTAGCCTTGGTAATGATACCTACTAATTACTCAATGACTTGAAACGAAGCCTAACATTGACTATAAAAAAGGTCAGCGAGTGCTTAGATATAGTAGGATTAATGTACGCTTGTACAAAATGACTCATAACTTACTTCAATGAATAATATTGATAGGCAGTTTTCGTCATTCTTCATTTTATAGCCTTATTATTTAAAAAATCGTAATCGGAATATTTTGAGTACTTGTAAAACACAGCCTTAAAGTCAAATAACATATTTTCACACTAATTTTCAAATAATAATTTCTAATCTGAACATTGAACATAAGTTGAGTTGCGTTGAGTGGGTGTATTCCAGTTTGAGCACCAATTTTTTGAGCACCTGTGCTTTGAGCACCAAAGGTATTCCCATTTGAGCACCAATCAATAAATTAGCTTGGTGCTCAATGACTTCTTGTGATGGGGTTCATAAAAAAAGTTATCGAGAAAAATTGGCAGTACTTTTATTATCATGTTAATTTGAGAAAAATAAGTAACTACCGCAGGTGCTCAAAAGGGAATAAAGTTGAATATTTTTTATTATTCCCAATTGAGCACCAAGCTACTTTATTGGTTACTGCCCAAATGGTAATACAATTTTATGCTCAATGTACAAGTGCTCAAAAAATATAATACACTTAACAGTAGATTCTTAATTCGAAATATCTACTGAATATTTGAATGTAGATTCTGATAATGGGTATTTAAATATGTTAGGTAGGTAATCATATTAATATGCTTTGATTTTTTAAAGGCTGTTTCTTACAACGTGTTAGAAAGGGTGGGTCAAATCTATAAACAGGTAGGTAAATACATATAAATAAAATTGAAAAGTGTGAGTTTACTCCATTGCTTACAGTTGCTTGAACTAATACTCGTCGGTGTGTCTTTCTGTTTGACCGGGCTAATCTCTGGCATAGCTAAGCTGATTTTAAAGGAACTTTCTCTAGAAGATAGAGGAGGTTATATGGTATACTTTTATCCGGGTATTCTCGCAGGATCAGAATTAACAAGGGAAAAATACAACGCAAACGAAGTCGCGGGCACAGCTAGTATAGATTATAAACAGAAGTTTCTTGAGCGTTCATTGACCGAAAGGCACACATTAGATTCCGATCGTATAACTTTTCGAGTTTGTGGGAAGCCCCTTTCATATAAGCGCTTCAGAGCACTTTTTGTTGGTTCTTTATAAAGGAAAAGTTTATGATGAAAAAGCATACATTAATGTGAGTTTATCAGCTATCGAGAACACTTATGATATAAATAAAAGACTTACACTTTAAGATTTGGAATAAGTTAAACTCGATAAAATAATAATAAAACCGTATACGCAATTGAAACTGCCAACACTAGAAGAGAAATAAAACTGTCGTGTAGTTTTCGATAATGTAGTTATAGTGACGTTACCTCTAGTACTATTAACAGTTCCATTGTGGAACTACTGATGTTTTCTTAAAACACTAGTATCATTTTAAAAGAATCAGTTAAAAGTCACACACACACTACAATACACTAGGGCTTATTTAGTTTTAGTACAAATTTACATTAATCGTGACTCCTAATGATGGCAGTTATTCTAACAAAACATAGATAATGCCTTCGTGAAATATTTCGTCAATTATAATCAAAATTTTATTTCATGAACCAACTCCATTCTTTTCACGAGCCAAATAAGAAACGAGCGTATTTAATCAGACGGAAAATAACTGGAAGTCGTTTCTACCGCGTTGATGTCATTATTTAAATTTTCTTAGTATTGTTGGGTGCTTAACTAAGCATTTTGTTTATTTGGGCCATAAATGCTTGTTATTTAATAATGGCTGTTTGACGTGTTTATTTTTATGGGTTTGTGTGTGTTTTTATACCTTTTAGGTAGGTATAATATAAATAATATAATATTCCACAACTTTCACACAACGCCATCTAGTCCCAAACTAAGCAGAGCTTGTGGTATGAGTACTAGATAACTGATAAACATACATATATATTTTTAAATACATACATGTTATAGATAAATTACACCCGGACAAAGACCAAATGATCGTGCTCATCACACAAACATTTGTCCTGGGTGGGAATCGAACCCACGACCTTGAGCATAGCAGTCAGGGCCACTGACCACTATACCAACAGGCCCGTTATGGTATGGTAATGAGATCAATTGTAAAATGTTTTAGGTGGCGAATTTACTTGGCGAGTTTGCACGTGGGCATTCCTATGGACCATGTCCGTTGAATCGCTAAATCAGGTATGTACTTCTGCCGCTGACGGGGTTTGAAAGGACCATTGCCTGCCGGGTTTCGAGAATGTTTTAACGAAATACTACGGCCCCGGAATGTAATGGCAGTGAAGGAACAGAGTGGGTTTTTAGTCACTAGAAGTCTGACATTCCCTTCCACTCTACCCAGAGCGGGAGAATTCATTAGGTGATTTTCTCACCGAAAAAAGGTAAGTACTTCTGCCTCCGCCAGTTATATAATCATATTATCAAAGAGCTATAGCAATGCACTCTCTTTCAGCAATTTTTTATGTTCTATTCCTTTGACCAAAATTGTTGTGACAAATAATCTGACGACTTGATTGGCCCAGAAGTGGAGCAATTGACTTTGCGTATCGCGGGTTCGATTTCTGCACCGGGAAAAATGTTCCTATTGCCTACAAATATTTTTTCCGGGTCTGGGTGTTTGTAAAACTCACGTTACAATTGTAGCAATGATTTTTTTAATGATAAATACTTATGTGGGCAGTATGAAATGGAAAATCACATCCCACCAAAAACATCCTGTAAAAAAACTTTTTACCAAAAAATTAAACCGACTCCCAAAAAACACTGCAAAGTGAAAAATAACTTTAATTTCGGTAGTCGGTGTCTTTAGTTTTTTATTTTCGTTTTTGGCACCGACTTCCGAAATTAAAGTTATTTTTCACTTTGCAGTGTTTTTTGGGAGTCGGTTTAATTTTTGGTAAAAAGTTTTTATTTCACTCTTTTTAGTTGGTCTATTTTTAATTTACCTAGTTACAAGAGCCTAATTATCAACTACTTATAACCTTTTACAAAATATTGCTTTTCCCAATGCTGGGCCGTTAATTGTTGAGGAGTTCTCCT
Source organism: Tholera decimalis (assembly GCA_943138885.2). Taxonomy (NCBI): domain Eukaryota; kingdom Metazoa; phylum Arthropoda; class Insecta; order Lepidoptera; family Noctuidae; genus Tholera; species Tholera decimalis. The sequence continues at coordinate 17,383,306 of OW964563.2, read as the reverse complement.
GGTACTTCACCATCAGCTCTACATCACCATATGCATTGTGACGAGCATAAAGTGCGTAACATCCATATCCAAGTAATCGAATCGCAATCCACTCAATACTTATTATTGAGTAGTTTCGGCGGCCATCTGTGGTCTTCATCATCAGTTCCACTTCCCCAAATGGTACTTTTTGAGAGCAACTGCACAAGTTACTATAATAAATACCCAAAACGACATAGGTGTGCCTATAATATTTGAAGAGTTCCCTCGATTACCCTTTCAATCAAAAAAAGAATTTTCCAAATCGGTTCAGCCGTCTTCGAGTAATCGATGATCATACATTAAAAAAAAAAAAAAAAAAAGCTTCGAATTGAAAACCTCCTCTTTTGGTCGTCGGTTGAAAAATTGGCCAAGTGCGAGTCAGACTCGCCCATGAAGGGTTCCGTAGTAACTATAATAAAAATTATAATATAATATGTATATTTATTTGACGAATAAAAGAAAACCTTTAAAATTTCTTAAAACTAGCTTATTTACATTTTTTTACAACTACGCTAAATAACTTTGTTTTTCATAGTGTTTGTATGAATTACAAAGTTATATTTGCGGTTTTAGAAAATATGCTGTATCTCAAAAACTGCTGGCCCAATCTCGTTCAAACCAATTTTGGTTGGAAGTTTACATTAAGATCTACATATATATATTTTTTTAGATTTTTCACTCCATTAATATAGAAGTTAGAGGGGGACACACATTTTACCACTTTGGAGGCGTATATCTTTTAAACGATTGACTTTATGAAAGAATGATTTTTGAAACCCTTATATCATTTTTAAAGACCTGTCTATAGATACCACACACGCATAGGTTTAATGAAAAAAAATATTTTCAGTTCTAGTTCCATGTATGGGAACCCCCCTTTATTTAAAATATTTTTTATTTTTTCCTTAAAATCGGAAAGCGGTTTACAGAATACATCTACCTACTAAGTTACACATGTATAGTCTTAATAGTTTCGGAATAAAATGGCTGTGACATACGGACGGACGGACAGACAGACGGACGGACAGACAGACAGACAGACAGACGGACAGACATATCGAAACTATAAGGGTTCCGTTTTTTGCCATTCGGCTACGGAACCCTAAAAACTAGCCAAGTTTCGATGGAGCTGCTTGTTTCTCCAAAAAAAGTAATGAAATCTCTAAGCAAAGCCAAGCCAATTCTAACGTTCATTACTGCGATTCCTTTATTTATTTATTATATACTTTATTGTACACCTTACAATACACTTAAGGATACAAATAATTAATTAGTGTTTATTCATAAAGTTATTAATTATTCATACAGTTAAATTTTATGTGACCGGGCGTTGATCATTCTTTATGCACATTTACTTGTTGACACATCCAAGTCAACGGCCAAGTTTTTTTTTTAAGAAAGTGCTAACCACGCTGAATAAATTTTGTGAATACAGGATGTCAATAACTTTAATAGTTTGGCTGATCTGTTACAGTTTCTCCTCAGTTTTGATAGCTTTCCCTTTATAGGGGCACTAAACCCCACCTCTTTGCCAAATTTCAGCTCTCTAGGTTTATGGGAATTACTAGTTCTATTTTGATGATCAGTGAGTCAGTGAATCAGTGAGTCAGCGAGTGTCGAATTAGCACAACTTTACTTTTGCATAACTGAGGAAATAAATAAGTTACAAACATGATTATAATTATACACCAAATTTTGTGGTTTAAGGTATGCTTATAGCTTAATATATGACGATGATTTCAGCGTTCTAAATCTATCCACAGGTCTTCAAATAAGAGCATGAAAATACGCCGAAATAGTTCCAGAAAATGATAGTACGGCAGTGTTTGCTTCGCGCTCGAAACGGTGGGGCCACATGCCGTGCCCCCAGAACAAAATTAGGTACACTTAACAATTAATTGGATAATTACAGTCATAAATGATTTTACTTGAGCAGTGGTCGCTCAATTGTAATGGGCCCAACTTATGAGTTTGTAGTTTGTAGGTTTGCATCCAAGCTGAGCATGAGGTCAGATCATGATATCTAGGTACTTAGTAAAATTTATATAATTAATAAAATTAATATTACGACTGCTCTCACAATCAACATCAACGCCAAAACATCAACTAAAATTCCAAGATATGGTAAACCCGCCACCCCGTACTGGCGAGGATTGGAAGGAGGTAAATGTCCCAGCGGTGGGAAGGTTATAAGCTGATTACAGTTATAGTTATGATTTGAATTGCAAATTACGCTGTATCCCTTAAGGACTACAAAACTTCAATGCGGCTTTGTAATGGTTGTATTGCTAATATCTTCAACCATATTTTACATCATATAATATTATTGTTCTCTTATTTTTTATGCGTAATAAAGATGCTTCGTGGTTATAAATTTTGGCTTTAATGATTAACAGCTGCTTAGAAATCTATACAATTTAAACTATTTATTTGTTTAAACGCGTTAATCTTCGAAAGTTCTGGGTGAATTTGGATGAAATTTGGTATGAAAGTAGGTCAAAGCTTGAGGAAGGTTATAGGCTTTTTATACGACAGCAAAAGGAGGGTTATTGTAATTGTTATTATCGTGATATAGTCCTCGGAACTACTAGTAAAAATATAGCAAATAAAGAAACGGAAAAAACGACATCAAGCCACTCTTAATCGACATCTTTCGTGATCCTTAACAATTCATACTAATGAAAAGCGAAATAGTTTATTGTTCGGGTCTTTACAAAGAGATATTAGACCCAAAGTGACGACCGGTGTTGCCATGCTAAAACAGACTCCTGTACTTTAAGTAAATCTTAACACGACAGCTTTCTTTGCTCAAATTGACCCTTAGAAGTTGTTATTTAGTGACTTTCATTGAATTATTCTTTTTTATAATGGGGTCTGTGTTGAATAAAGTGGATAAATTTGACTTAGAAAAACTTACAATCTTCTATATCTTTTATACATACATAATTAATTATTATTATCATATATAGTGTCTATCTCTGATTGCAGCATTACTGCGTTTTCTCAAGTGTTTATTATTATTTATGTAGGTACCTAAATATCAATAAGTACTTAAGAAAACGCAGTTATTTTGTTCGAAAATATCTTTGTTGCAACAAAAAAACTTTTTTTAATATCTGTTGGTCTGGCTGTCTTGTTGTTTATCTAGGCTCCTCCTTGGAACGGTTAAACCGATTCTAATGGGATCTCCAATGGAAAATAGACAAGGTTACATTTTATCCCGGTACTCCCGTGGGATGTAGAATTCCCAGCTGGAGTCTGTGTTTCCTTATAGCTATAACCTGGGGGACTTTAAATCAAGAGTGAATAGGTTACTTCAAGGCAGGCGTGGTTCATCTTTTACCATATCAATGCTCGCGATTAGGTGAGATGGTAATCAAACGTAGTAGTATCAACAATAAAAAAGGGAACAGAATTTACTCGGGACAAACCACATATATTACATTGGACAATAGGTAATAGTTACCATAAGCTTCCTTAGCCTCAGTCTTCTGCGGAGCCGGTGTTAGAATACTGGTACTGATAGTGGACATCATGATCGCGATGCAACACCAAGCACTCATGGTTCACAAGCCTCATCGGTGCTGCAGTCTTGTCCGGGCGTACCGAAGAAATCACAATCCGTCGTTATGTACTGCAACGCGCTGGTTGTGACGTAATCAGCGAGGCTATGACTTTATCTGTAAAGATGAAAAAGCTTTGGTTTATTTTTGGAAGACTTAATACTTTGTATTTTTTTCTTTTTCTAAAGTTTAATTGGACGTTTTTCAAAAAACGTGACCGTTTCGGAACCGGTATGCAATTATTTTTGGCTAAATATAACCTTACGAACGTTACGAACCTGACGTCAAAAAAGACAACATACCTCGCATGAAAACACAATATATCTCACAAGTAATACATACATATAAAAATTGGATTGTTTTTGCGATTGCCAAGTCAATATATTTATTTAAAACGTTAACAATTTTTAATATTGATATGGTCACTATAAGATGTTGTTAGGTTAGATAATTACGTAACAACTTAAGACAGAAGGTCCCTTAAGTAGGGACTGAATAATCGAATAACCAACTTGGAATTACATGGATCTCACAATTTTTTACGGCAGAAGAACTGAGTCGCGAGACATGGTTTTTTGACAAGTATTGTTTTTTTTATGGGATCTCATTTCTTTTTGTAGATAGTCCTACTTTTTCCCTTTCCGGTGCCTTCTACTTTTTGTATACCAACAAAGAATTTTCTTAAAGCCCTCTCTCTGGCTTTTTTATTCCGTTGACCATTTTATAAGTTACCTTTGAACATAATTATATCTAGATACCTATCTACACCTATTATTATATTATATTATACATAATTATATACAGGTACACTGATTAACTAAGTGTAAATGTAACTTTGTAATCCCATATAAATATATGGGATTGCAAAGTTATTTATGCAATTGATGTATCTAGAAAACTGGTCCGAAATTGAAAAATATTTTAGTTTTTCCTTGATTCATACACTAAACACTAATTGTATTCCAAATTTGAAGCTTCTATGTCTGCTAGAAGTGCCTTAGACTTTTGATGATCGGTCAGTCAGTGAGTGACAAAATTAAGGAACTTTGACTCGTTATAATTCTTAAACTACTGGTTCGAATTGAATGAAATTTGAAATATACCGTGTTTATACAATGCCTGATCGGTTCCTGAAAATTCAGGCTTCTAGTTTTATCCACAACGAAGTGATACGGGGTCGAAAATGGCCTGAATTGCTTCGAGAAAAGTATGGTACGGCCGTGCCGCTTTTTGCTCGACTTGGCGGGGGAACTGCCGTGCCCCCAGATTTGCTATATTGAAAATTCGAGGGAAAATCGAGCACCATTTTAATGAGAATGAAACTTCAATTTGGTCCAATTGTTCCATTTGATAAATAGAACAAAATAGAGATCAATTTCATTTTTCGTTTACAAATTAGGTTAGATGTTAGTAACAGTAACACTTGGTATAATTTTAGTACATTGAGATAGGAAAAGTACCTATATTTTAATACAACATGAATTTACAGTGTGTTTTTTAATCTCAGAGATAAACTTGACATTACGACGGTTGCCAGCTTTTTGCAATTCTTAAATAGTGATGTGCCACTATCGAAACTAGAAGATAAAATAAAGTATCGTTTTTTTACAAAGTTATCTTGAAACAATGGAAAGGTACTTATTTAAAACATAATAATACAAATACGTAAACCTAATAATGTAAGACATATATTTTAATTCCTATTTTTTCTTAAGGTAGAAGGTAGGTCTCATAGAAATCAAAAATACAGGAGAAGTGGTAAGGGGGCGTATCGGTGTCCGCGCGACATGGCCACAGGGCTCATGTCACAGGCAAGTGGCCGTCTCTGCGAACTAGTGCGCTTTCGACGGCGATCATGATAACATATATGAATGCCGAGTTTTTCTGTGGTATCTTGTAAAAACCGAAGCCAAAATCAAAACTATGTGAATCATGGAATCACTTACCATATGTAAGTACAAGTATTTTACAATATTTGTCTTTAAAATCATGAAAAACAATACATCGTAAAATATTTCTTGCTTTTACTATGTTATTTTTGTTTTCAAATATCAGAGCGACTGTACTACTTTTGCTATAAATACATTGCTCCTTAACCACTACCTGAGTTCGACACCAAATAACTGGACAAGCAATGTAAAAATAACATTCGATACTGTCTCACGCGGATTCATCGCGTAGTGAGGCCGCCACTTCTTGCGACGATTTAGTGATGTGCTTGTGCAGATCCACTAACGTAGGCTATCGACAGCAATGTCGATTGACGAATGAAATATTGCTATTATTATATATTTAGGGGTTTTTCAACCGACGTCAAAATAAGGAGGAGGTTATCAATTCGACGCGCATATTATTTTTTTTATTTTTTTTTATGAATGGTCACCGATTACTCGGAGACGGCTGAACCGTATACTTCGAAATTGGTCCCATTATCACCAAGTCAGGATCTGATGATGGGATCCTGGAGAAATCGAGGGAACTCTTCAAATATTATAGGCACACACAGTGATTTGAGTATTATTTATAGTAACTTGTGTAGTTGCATTCGAAAAGCACCATTTGTGAAGTGGACCTGATGATGAAGACCACCGGTGGCCACTGGAACTACTCAATATATAAGTAGGAATAATAAGTATTTCATGTGTTCTGCTTCGATTACTTGAATATGGTTATTAAGCACAATATGCTCGTCACAGTGCATATGGTGAAGTGAAGCTGATGGTGAAGTACCAGGAGAACTTCTCAACAAATAACGGCCCAACATTGGGAAAAGCAATTTTTTGTAAATGAATATAAGTAGTTGACATTTAGGCTCTTGTAACTAGGTAAATTAAAAAAACGACCAACTAAAAAGAGTCAAATAAAAACTTTTTACCAAAAAATTAAACCGACTCCCAAAAACCACTGCATAGTGAAAAATAATTTTAATTTCGGAAGCCAAAAACGAAAATACAAAATGAAAGACACCGAATACCGAAATTAAAGTTATTTTTCACTTTGCAGTGTTTTTTGGGAGTCGGTTTAATTTTTTGGTAAAAAGTTTTTTATAACATACGGAAACCTCTAAGAAAATATGTTTAACTTTTATTTTACATGAGATGACAGAAATAAAAGGATGTACAAAAAAGTAAAAAAGAATAAACAATTTATTTTACGCCCGCAGCATGCGTAAGGAGTTCCGACGTCGCCGTCGCTACAATAGTTTATTTTTCAATCTGTCAACCGTTTTAACCCGTGGAAGATCGATGTAAATGTTTTTTTACTTATTTTGATTTTTTTACAGCGTAGTAGAGAAATGCATAACCAATGTTCGTAAAGTAAGTTACTTTAATTTTAGGTTAATAATCGGTGGTGTTTTTTAACCGACTTCTGAAAAAGGAGGAGGTTCTCAATTCGGATGTTTGTTTGTTTTTTTTTTTTTTATGTTTGTTCGGGCATAGCTCCGTCGCTCGCCAACCGATTTGAAAAATTCTTTTTCTTTTGGAAAGGGTATACTTCCCAAATGGTCCCATGAAAATTTTATCGACATCGAACAAGCCGTTTCTGAAAAATTAACAAAAGTCTAAAAAAATATTTACATTGATGATCTTTTCGGTTACTCTATATTGTGTTTTTTATTCGCGCGTTTTTACTTTTTTGTAGTTGACATTTTGGCTTTTATAACTAGATTAATTACAAATTGACCCACTAAAAAGCGCGAAAATAAAAACGTTTTTGCAAAAAAATAAAACCGACTTCCAATGCCTTATCCTCGTGCTGTTTCTTTATTTTTTATGGTTTTTGTATTTTACTTCCGTTGAAGTTTCGAATGCGTTATAATAATCGGCATGGTTCAGATAATATATTAGTGAATTTAGCTTAAAATAAGTCAATACATTCATGCTATTTATTTGTTATGCATGGATGTGTGTTTGTTTCCATATATTTAACAATTTCTCTACTAACTAGGGTTTTTCTTATACCTAAAAAAAACCAATTATAGCCTACTAAATTACCTGCGGGGTAATTGCGTAAAACACTTACAGTAGGAATCGGTTTCATTATGATAAATCAACAACACTCACTGCGTTATTTACGTTGTTGAGCAGACCAATATTTCGAACATATGAAGCAATGGATTAGCAATATGCGTCAAAATCATTCAGATCTTGATTTATAGTGTGTTACGTAATTATTGCGATGCTTATTATATGGTGACGTTTAGAAGTAGCTTAGGATGTATGTAAATGATAAATAAGTGGTTTTCGTACTTTTCAGCTTCCCAAAAGATGGTAATATAAATAAGGAATGGATTGATGCCACAGGCATGCCACCTAACTGGTACCCTACAAAAAATAGCACCATATGCTCGGTTCACTTTAGCGCAGAAATGTTCCAGCCTCTAAAGAAAAGTCGCAGGCTTTTTGACTGGGCAATTCCAAACTTAAGAGTACAACCGATTTTTGCAGAAGTGGTTTAAATTTTATTTTATTACTGAAAGCTATTGCTCATATAAGCTCATGTTTTAGGGCATTCATAAAATCATTTAGTCATTCAACTTTTCAGGATTCTATACAACCTATACGGCTGGTATGTTCCGATCAAAAGCGTAATGTTAGTTAACATCAACTTCTATTTGACCTATCACTATGATAATTGACAGGCCCGTTGGTATAGTGGTCAGTGGCCCTGACTGCTATGCGCAAGGTCGTGGGTTCGATTCCCACCTAGGACAAATGTTTGTGTGATGAGCATGGTCATTTGTTCTTTGTCTGGGTGTAATTTATCTATAATATGTATGTATTTAGAAATATATATGTATTTTTATCAGTTGTCTAGTACCCATACCACAAGCTCTGCTTAGTTTGGGACTAGATAGCGTTGTGTGAAAAAAAAAAAAAAAGTTGTGGAATATTGTGGAATATTAATTAAATAATAAGATTTAAGTCGAAAGCGCCATGGTAGCCCTCGAAATTCAATTTGCAGATTAAAGAGTACTTAATAATAATTATGTAATGTTATGTTCTTAATAACATGTTTATTGTTATTATAATATTTTCTGGACATGCCATTTTTTATTTGGTTCATTTTCAGGTGCCCAAACAAAATTGTACTAATAAATGGAAGAATCGATAACTTTTCGATTTAGTCAATCACTAGCGTATATGTAAAATAAATTGCTTTTGCACAGCACAACGATAGCGACCGATGTTTTTGTGTGGGTAAGTTCTACGGTGCATGGTAAATACACGCTGTGTTTGATGAAATAAGGTTTATTATTGATTGTATAGTACGTTCTGATTTAAGAAATGCGAGTGTGTGCGCCAGTGCATGTCTATTGATTTTATTAAACCGCATATGTAGTTGTTGCCCCGCCCAGCGCCTAACTGGAGACACACGGTTCCGATATAATTTCGTCTGGCGGGCATATCTACTTATTTACGTTATCTAAGGTAGGTCTACTAAATAAAATTAATTGTCCTGCAAAAACATTTGGGTTCCAAATATCTAATATTCTTATGTCTACGGGTATTCTGATTTATTAGTCCGAAATAATGTTTGTTAGACACGAAAATAACATAATTCCAAATACCCACCACAGAAGCGCTCGTAAATAAACGGTAGGAAATCGGGTAGAAAAAGCAATAAAAAGCGATCATGCGAACACTAAAATGTAATCATTTTGACAAAAATTGCGAGGAATTATGACTTGTCATCGTGTCAGGTGGGTGTTCACACGCCCTAGTCGCGGAAGTTGGTACCGGGTAACTGTGGGTGTGAATAGTAGTCTAAATTAATGTCCATGATGATCCGTTTTTAACCGACTTCTAAAAAAGGAGGAGGTTCTCAATTCGGATGTTTGTATTTTTTTTTTTTTTTATATTTGTCCACGCATAACTCCGTCGCTTGCCAACCGATTCTAAAAATTCTTTTTTGTTGGAAAGGATATACTTCCCAAATGGTCCCATGAAAATTTTATCGAAATCGGACGAGCCGTTTCTGAAAAATCAAAAAAAGTCGAAATAAATAATTTACGTTGATGATCTTTTCGTTTACTCTGCATTGCGTTTTTTGTTCGCGCATAACTCCGTCATTTTCGAATCGATTTGGAAAATTCACTGACCCACTAAAAGCGCGAAAATAAAAACTTTTTTGCAAAAAATAAAACCGACTTCCATATCAAAACTTTTCGTTTCACTTCATTCTATGATCCATTTATCACCCTAGTCGATCGTTGACTGCGTTCAAACCATGACCGCTAGGGCAATTGTTACAAGAAATACATTCTCATAGTCGCTTTGCATCATGATGATCGATGTTATACGACAAATCGCGTGTAGAAGCGATACCATCATACATCGCTAGCAATTCGACAGATGAATACAATAAATATTTCTGAACGCGGCATCGCTCGCGCGGAAATGTCTTTTTTCAGATAAAGTAAAGAAGCCTATGTTACTTGGTGATAATGTAATTTTTATATTGGTAAAAGAATTATTGAAATCGATCCAGTAGTTTTTGAGTCTATCCATTACAAACAAACTAAAAATCCAAACTTTCCTCTTTTAGGTAGATAAGAATTGATTCGTTATTATCGGGTCAAAGATTGACGATGATGCCGAGACTCGATTGAGTTTTTGAGATAAAGATTCACCCACCATTGTGATAGTGTGCCAAGTTTCATCCAAATCCAACCAGCCGTTATTACGCAACAGTTAACACACGGAGAGAATATGTTACTTTCTCTCTTATTTAAAGCGCTGATTTCTCCAGCAATATGTTGGCTAAGTTACTTGACTCATTTTATTACCCAAATATGTACGTAAAGTAAATCACAAAAGTAACACAATTCATGTGGAAAAACAGTTCGCCTTACATTAAATCTATTTGTTAAGTAAGTATTATGCTGGAGGAATTGCGAAAGCGACAGTAAACCATTCGTAGGATAAATTATTCCCTTTTTGTTTTTGTATTTGGGGGGAAACCTTTAAATAGCGCCCGGACTTTCCGGAAACTCCAGGGAGTGTGGGATTGTTACTTTTTTTTCGGTGATAAAATAATCTAATGACTCCCCCCGCTTTGGGTGTAATGGAAGGGAATATCAGACTTCTACTGACTAAAATCCCACCCTGCTCCTTCAATTGTCGTTATGTCCCATGGCCGTGGAACTCGCTGGAACATTCCTACTACTCCGAGCTTATTTATTTTATCTATGACTCCGAGGGATTGTTACTCTACTAAGACCACGCGTATACAGGGCCGTATTAACCTTTAGGCGGAGTAGGCAGCAGTAGGAGTAGGCAACTGCCTAGGGGCCCCGCATCAACTAGGGGCCCAGGCCCAGTGCACGCACCAAGAAAACATGTTTCTTCGAACGAGAATTTGATGTGCGTGTGAACTTAGGGACCTCACTGATATCTCATAAAATACAAATCGTTAAATTTAATAGTAGAATTAAAACAATTTTAGAACAAATCTGGGAATAAGTAAACAAATATATTAAAAACCAAAGCCCTTAAAGTGCGTTTCCTCAGTTTACACACGATTTGGTCAGTCAAAGTAAGAAAAGGGGCCCTGAGAATGTCATTGCCTTAAGGCTTCTGACAGGGTTAATCCGGCTCTGCGCGTATATCACAATCAGTCCATAAAATGAGCTATAACCATTTTAAAAGAGCACCACAGAGAGAGTTGGTTGGGTAAAGAGCTTGTAGCTAAATAATAACAGCCGCACGAGTCGTTCATCAAGGTTAAGCAACGCTTACCGAGGTTGGTCTGAGTATGGGTGAGCTCCATAGCATTTTCTGCCGACTATTCGTGCCTGACAAGTACATCGGACACCGTCAGAACCGCTTGCACAATTTGTTTGCTCCACCGACTTCCAAAACTGTCGCCTAAGCTGAATCCCCAGTATGTCGCACTCTAAGGATGCTCAATGCCCTCCTGACTACCAACCCTAAATGTGATGTGTTTGTTGACGAATGGAGTAAAATTATGCGTGCATGTCTGGTGTTCTGTGAGAGGAAGTATGCATGAGTGTCTACTATTCCATTTTAATTTTATCTTATATATTTATTTATTTATTTAAACTTTATGTACAATTGTGTTACATGGGCGGACTTAATGCAGCAAGGCATTCTCTACCAGTCAACCTTTGGGTTAAAAAAAACACTGTGGTAGGTGTACAAGAAAATGGAATGAAATAATATATTTAATACTAATAAATATAATACTAATATATAATAATACTAATAAAATACACATATATGCTAAAATGACAAACCAATAGATACGGTGCTTTATAATATTCTCTCTGAATAAGAGAGCTCATAATAATTATGACGAAGACCAAACTAAGAATAACAGCCCCTTAAGTAGTGGTTTTTAATTTTGCGCTTAAAAGAAAATTTTGACTCAGCCTTCTTGATGTCAAGGGGTAGCAAATTCCAGAGTTTAATAGTAGAAATAGCGTAAGAATTAGATAGAAACCCGGTGCGGTGAGAAGGAATGTGAAGAAGTAAGTTTTTGGATGCGCGAAGGTTAAGATCATGAGAACTGCCCAACAATTTAAAATTTTGTTTCAAGTAAACAGGAGCACAAGGATCGTTCATAATAGTGAAGAGCATACAGAGGGATCTGAGGGATCTCCTTTGACGGATAGGCAACTATTTAAGCTAACTAATTTAAGAAAACGGAAGGAAGAAATGTGATCATATTTTCGAAGGCCAAAAATGAAACGAAAACAGTTGTTGAGAAGTCGATCCAGTTTGTTAAGAAGTTCTTGGAAAAGATCAGAATAGCAAACATCAGCATAATCAATGATAGGAAGCACAAGTGATTGGACCAATGTGGTTTTAGTGCTACAAGGAAGGAAATGCTTGAATCTATAGAGAGATCGCAGTGTGAATGTTACCCTCTGGCTAACCTGTGCAATCTGCTTATTCCAACTTAACCTGTCATCAATATATAGGCCTAAGTCTTTTACATGTGGCGAGAGAGGGATGACAGTATTGTTGAAGTTAAGCGGGAGAAGTTGGCTGGTGTCCAAGTTTCGCAGGAAATATGAGCTACCGATCAGGATAGCCTGACACTTACTGACATTGACAGTGACACCAAACCTGCTTGACCAATCACTGATAGCTAGAAGGTCAGCATTCAGCAATAAGATGCAGTTGTCCAGGTTGTCAACGTCAGCTTGCGTGTAGAGCTGTAGGTCATCAGCGTACAAATGGTAAGAGCATTTGAGGATAGTGGTAATAGAGTTTATGAAAAGAGAAAATAAAAGTGGAGAGAGTATGCCGCCTTGTGGGACGCCAGTTTTCAGGGTGCACCACTCAGAAAAAGTCTGATCAGTATGAACAGCTTGCTGGCGACCACGAAGATAAGATGAGAACCAATCTTGTGCCAATGAAGATACCCCAATGTGTGACTGAATGGCCAGGAGGATGTCGTGATCAACGGTATTGAAAGCATTGGAGAAATCAATTAAAACTAATACCGTTAATCTCGAATTCTCCAGACCATTCCTTACATCTTCTGTAACCTTAAGCAAAGCTGTGGCTGTGCTGTGGCCAGGCCGAAACCCTGATTGGAAAGGGGATAACAGATTATTCCCAAACACAAAGGAAGATATTTGCTTAAGAACAACTGCTTCCAGAATCTTAGATAGGAAAGGAAGAATAGAGATAGGTCTGTAGTGATTTAGCAGGCTGGGGTTGGATATTTTTGGGAGAGGGATTATGAAGGCCTTACGCCAGATTGTGGGAAATACCCCAGTCTGCAGGGAGGCATTGATAACGTGTGTAATAATAGGAAGAATACTTTTAATAATGAGGGATAGCATAGATCTGCTGACACCATCACAGCCAACAGCCTTGGACTTAATAGCATTGAAAGTCTTGAGGATCTCAGAGTCGGTCACAGGAGAAAGAGAGAAAAAATCGGGAGGTAAGATAGGCGTGGAAGTAATCTCAAGAATAGTTTGGTTTTTAATAGCAACCGCAAGCATGGCGGAAGATGAAAAATGCATATTTAAATCACTCAAGGACACGTTTGAAGAAATAACATTAGAGGAAGACTTAATTATGCCGAGTGATTTGAGAAACTTCCATATATCAGCCGGTGAAGAGTTGAGGACATTTTCAGAGATATATCGGCGTTTAGGCTAAGGCTCTTACCATCTGGTTACACCGGTTTCTTGCCAATTTGTACAGATTCCAGTTTTCCACACTGCGATCCCTTCTATATTTTCGAAAGGACTTGTCACGCCGGCTCATCGCCATACGAACTCATGGGTTAATCCATGGAGCCGGAGGGCGCTTGACACGGACGGCCCTCAGCGGTACATGAGCGTCAATGAGCTGAAGAAGAGTCCTATTGAACGCTTCCACTTTCCCATCCACTGTCGATGTCTGTTCAATATTTCAATTTTCAATCACAATTATGACTATTCTTTTCTTAAATGTATTTCTATTTCTGTGTTTATTAATGTAATTGGTGTTGTACCGTTTTAATTAACTATAAATAAATAAATAAATCTTAACGTATCGAGTTTCTTCCGTGACTTGGAAACCACGTCAAGCGGTTGGTATCGGTGTAATTAAAACAACGGTTGACGTGATGACCTGACACTTTTATATGTTGCACATACAAGGCATCAGATAGCGTTCGCACTAGCATAACTCACACACATCTAAAATTTGTTACCATATTGAAATACTATTACTTGTATCGGGTGATATCACGCGTCTGTTATTTGTTCATCTTTGACAGTCATTACGAGTAGTCAGAGGCCAGAAAATCTGACACTGATCTTGCCAAGGAGTATCCTGTTAGCTATAACTACGTTGTGGAGGTCAGATAGGCAGCCGCTGTATGTATAATATTAGTACCTACTCCGGTTAGTATAGAACCGACCCAAACGTATTTGGAAAAAAGATAAGCAGATGATAATGATGACCACAGAACAGATAAAAGAGGTTTTATCTGTTCTGTGATGATGACGGTGGAGTAAAATAGAATTGGGCAGGAATTGGGAATGCGAGACAGAGGAGACAGAGAGTTTTCTATAAATAAATTCTGATAAAGCATATCCACAGGAAGAAGTATTAATTGTGTCTGTTAAAACTAACGTTCATTTTCTTGGGCGAAATTTCGTTAAATCAAACAGACAAATAGATGAATGACTCTGTATAAATCTTTATCCAAGCAAATTGCCTGATTTGATTTGACAAACTGGAAATACACAGCCCAAATGGTGGATCATGACAATAAGCTCGCTCTAAATTATGTGGAACATATTAAATGTGGGTACACATTAAACTCTACCTTATCATTCGGGCTACACAGGGCTTAGGAGTGATAAGTTGTATCTTCGGACACTCGCTATTGGTGGATAATTTTATGGATATTTATTACAGATAGTTACAGGTAGTGACTGTAGTTTAGAATACCAATACTTAATCATTCTTCTCTACCAATCATTAATCATTCTTCTTACAAATAAACTGATGATTGATTTATTCACTCAGTACCTGCAATGAGACACAGACCAAAGAAGCGCTAATTTAATAAATTAATGTATAGTGATTTTATTTCATTTACTAAAATTAAAAATAAAATGCAGGCTCCAAAAGCGACAAAAATATAGCAGAATGCTCAACGCAGTTTCGATGTCACGAAATTTATTATCATCATTTCTAAATGCTGACACCGTATTCTAAGATTCTATACTCTATGATTGAGTAATAATATTCATACAATGTCAAGCAGACAATAGCAATTAATAACGTTATTAATGTCATAGGTTAAGCTCCTGAATCTTAATGTTATCTCTGATCTGAAACGACGATAATATACTCATACTCATATTGTAGATATATGGGATTCCTAGCAACGTGCACAGGGTTATACATCATTTATTAAAGAAGAATTGTGGAAGTATAAATCAGAAACTAAATAATAAATAGGCAGACACACAATCTCATACACATTCATTCATTCACATATACAATGCTCACACTAATACACACCACACACAAATACTCACGCAGCCACACAAATCAGTCACGGCAATTAATAATCTTAATCTTAGTCTTTAGACTGTTTTCTCTTTTTTCTTTTGTAATTTGTGTAAATACGTTCCTTACTTGGAATAAATTTCCCTCTCAACTTTTGCAGCTATAATCATCGTTTAATATTGTTTTGCTGTCTGTATTTGTTAATTTTTCCAAATAAAACGTTATTATTATTATTACTAAACGTTATTATTTATTAAAGATTTATATGGATGCGAATAACACCTATGCTCTGAGCTGACGTCAGGTATTTGACAGGATATTGAGTAAAACATAAGAGCAAAACACATTTTCGTGGATTAACAATTTAATAAAATCCATTCAAGGCTAAGCAGCGCTTGCTGCGGTCGTATCATAAGATGACCGATCATTTCATAGCGGAATACGTTTGTATCTCAAAAAACATGTTTGGCTCGTGCTCCCGACTAGCATTAGTAAGTCTTTGATAAGCAGTCTTTACTACGGTAGCTTGATCTCGAAAACTAGTTAATTTGTTTAGGGTTCACGTTACTCGTGAGAGCAGTGAATATTTCCCCATAGGGCCATTGCTTGCCGGGGTATCGAGAATGTTCTAACGAGATACCGCGGCCCGGAATGCAAGGGCAGCTGAAGAAACAGGGTGGGTTTTTATTCAGTAGAAGTCTGACACTCCCTTCCGCTCCACCCAGAGCGGGAGAAGTCATTCGATGATTTTCCCACCACAAAAAGGGGTAGTGAATATTCATCTGAATCATGTTAGGGTGGAGGCCAATCTTGACATAGCTTGGAAAATACTCAGCAGAGTGATGCGAAATTTTTTACTCGGGAAAAATAAACAATACTGTTTAACTGATGAAAACAAAATGGCTATACTGAAAAAAGCTTGTCACGGAATACAATTCAGCGACAGTTATTTTATGTCCTAACAGAAGTAAAATAGTATGAGATTAAGTATGGTACACTACAGGCATTCATCATACACCACATACCTACACACACACACACACACACACTCACACACGCACACACACCAAGACACATTCATTTAATACTCCCCATGCAGACTTCTTAATACTGTATAATAATGTTAATCTAAAAAAATATATTTCCTACATGTTTGTTACTAGTGAATAAATTGTAAATCCGTAATTGGCTGTAAGATTAGATATAAGTTACTATAAAACATTGTTTTAAGAGCTGTGGATTTTGTTATAAATAAATAAAAGTTAAAAACTTAATTTTTTGCCGCAGAAACTCTGAACACTTACCTACTGTAATTATTGGATGGAATAGGAACGCACGGCCTAATTTTTATAATAAGAAAACATTAAAAAAATATTTTATATATCTTTTTATTCTTATTTTGAGATCTGAAATGAAAAAAGAAATGTTACAAAGGTACAGAAAGTACCACGTAAGGGCATGCCAGACAAAGGAGGCTTCCATAGTTAACCCCATAACCATACAAAATCGCATGTCGATTTTCATCACTGGCTCGAAATTGTAATTCAATTTTGAGCCCATTTTCGATAGTGCGAACCCGAATACCATTCAAATTTGTGAGTTTTCAACAACCAACATTGTTATATATTTAATAATAGCTTCCTCCCGACTTCTTCCGCGTGGATTTCGAAATGCACACAATGCCTAGTAATATCCTGTAGCACTTGCAAATAATGCACCTTATTACTCATGAAAAAATTTTTAGAATTGGATCAAAGTTCCGGATATTACCCCCAACAAACACACTTACATATAAATTTTGCATCTTTATAATATGAGTATAGACTTGGTGTTGCTAGAAACTTCATTCGAATTTTTTGGCATTTTCCCGGGATAAAATGTAGACTATGAGTTATTACAGTTTTAAACAACATAAATAGTGCGCCATGTTTGGTTCAAATTCCTCAAAGCCTTTTTTACATGATTGATACATGAATATACTTAGTAAACTCACAAAATTTGGCCCGTAAATAAAAGCCACCCTGTACAAATAAAGTCTGTAATAAAATCTTTTTCTACACAGGAATTTTATACGTTACATTGCAAAGGCTTGGACGGACAAAAAGATTATGAACATTGGCTAAAAGCTTACAATACATCGCTCATGCAGACAGTCTTTCCCAGGTTTTAACGCAAATTTATTTCATTGTATGTAAAATATTGAAATCATTCCATTGTTTTGTAACCTTTAAAGTTCGTTCATACGAGTAACGGAGCTTAGTGGTTGATTCTAAAAGCAAGACTACCTACTAAGTACCTACTAAGGCTAAAAATTGCTTAATATGTTTCTGATGAAATAAGATCATGGGTCAAAATCTATTCACACCCAATATGATATGCTGTAAATATTTAGCCATGCATATTTAAGTACCCAAAGCGGTGAGTTTCTCTCCCGACCCTGGTCCAATGTATAGTCTGGAGCGAGGAGGTATGGGAAGTGATCACCTCCGTCTGCGAAGCAGTAATGCACGCAAAGGAGGTGGCGGGACGCTCGAGGGTTAGACGGACCTCAAGGCCCTCACAGCCCTTGTGCTTCAGCAGGCGTCGCGAGTCGGGCGCCGCAGGTGACTCCCGACCGTAGGTAAGGGCCTGCGGGCTGCGAGCAATGGATAGTGTAGGTAGACAGCGCATCGTGTTCCACGCGCGCCTCAACGAGTTGTCAGCGAAATTGTCGGGACCTAATATTGGGCCGTTGCCTGCCGGAGTTGCGGAATTGTGAATATGTGTTGTTTGTTGAGGAGTGATTTACCTAATAAATGGAGAAGGATCTATTTGAAAAATTGCATATTTTTTTTTTTTTTTTTTATTTGTGCCATATTGTTCGAAGTAATTGTGGTATGTGGTATAAGCTAAGCAAAGCTATTAAGAAGTTTTTCGAAATATTAATTCATTAAAGTAAAACATAAAATACGTTGTAAAAAAATACAAAAAAAAATACATTGTATGTTTGTATCCATAGAAATATTCTGTAAGATATAAGGTGTATATCGGCGGTAACCGTCATCATCGTAGTGCTTTCGATGAGTTACGCTAGATGACTCTATATGTTCCTTGAAATGTAATTTAATATTTAAATTAAATACTTGACGATATGATAGCGTTCTTATAATTTACAGGGATTTAGTTTGGCTATTTTCTGTTTTAAATATTGCAATATCCTGTTGAATATAATATTTCACCTGGCAACTTCCTTTGTTATTTTATGAATAGGTATTGTAACATCCGATTGAGTTTAAAGATGACAAGTTTCTTTTTATTTAAATAGGAATTAACTTAACCACTTCAGCCTACTTATTTATTTTAGGATATTTCTCTACTGTCTAAGTTCATATTGTATTAATTTATTTTGTTTTAGTTTTTGCTGCCTTATTTGTTGAATGTTTTTTTATTTATAAGTTATTTCTCTTAGCTGTAATTAATTGTAATGATATAGTACATACATGTTCAAACACAATGACAATTGTTATATGAATGAACTAGCTTCCGCCCGCGACTTCGTCCGCGTGGAAAAAAAATCCCCCGATTTTGAAACATTCTTCATTAGTGCTCCGCTCCTATTGGTCTTAGCGTGATGATATATAGCCTATAGCCTTCCTCGATAAATGGACTATCTAACACTGAAAGAATTTTTCAAATCAGAATCGTAGTTCCTGAGATTAGCGCGTTCAAGCAAACAAACAAACAAACAAACAAAAAAACAAACAAACAAACTCTTCAGCTTTATAATATTAGTACAGATAAATGAAATGAAATGTTAACTTCCGCTATCAACTTAAGACCTGTCATTTTCTGTGTATTAAAAGCGATGTAATACGGCAATCTGCCTCTTTCTCTGACTACTGTGTAATAAACACCTTGGATTCAAGTTAAGTATCTTTATTTTGTGAAACCTTTGTGTAAATCCTGCTACCTACATATTTGTTGTCAAATTGTATTTTAATATAACTTTGTTTTGTGTGATTTCAACGCCAACGGCGATGATGCGCCGACATGTACAATAAAGTATATAATAAACTAGTACTCTCGCGGGGCTTCGCTCCCGTGGATTCTATCACGGTAAAAACATAACTCTCCTTTTTTGAAGTCGGGTAAAAAGTAGCCTATAACCTTCCTCAAGCTTCAAGCTACTTCCATACCAAATTTCATCCAAATCCACTCAGTACTTTCGAAGATTAGCGCGTTCAAGCAAACAAACAAACAAACAAACAAACAAACAAACTAACAAACTTTTCCGCTTTATAATATTAGTATAGATAAATAAATACGTTTATAATATACTAACTATAATAAATACAGCGTGAACATTGATGACGGCAAAAGACCCTGCCTAATCGAGGTGATGAATGCGATACATAATAACACAATAAAGAATTAACACAATCCTAAATAGGATATTATATTTTCTGTCGAGTCACGCCGCAAAGCTTTCTCATTTCCTCTACATCTAAGGAAGTAACCCAAATTAATATTATGGAGTACGCTTTGAAAATAAATCTCCGCATACATAGCGACAAAGCGATTAAAGAACAAGACAGAATCTCATTTATCTCCGAGGAACTGCGAGTACGTTGATAAGGACAAGTTCCCCGTTGTTGGCAGCTTCCGACAGCCATGAAGTTCCAAACTCCATTCTTCTGATTGCGGTCAGCGAAACGTTGAACTTTAAAATTGTTTTGTATCCGAACAGAGGTCCAATCAATAGGATTTGTTACCAAACGATTCATTAAAATCCCTTGTGGCATTTGAATCTCAGTTTAATCTGCGCGTTAACAACTTTAGTATCATGGCCCCGAAAGAAAATGTTAATAAGATAGCCTAATTATTTTGCTACAGAATTCTTCGAGCGACGATAATTCAATGATTACGGCGAGCGGTGTTTCTGTTCAGGAATCGTGTTTTTGATACTCAATTTAATCTGCTCTAAATACATCAAGATTTTCCTGTTTTTGTTTCGCTTTCATGAATGTCCAACTTAATTATGAATTAAAAGGAAACAAAAAATGGTCGTAATTGGATAAAATAAAAACAATTTTATTAATAAAAGCCAGTGAGGATGTATGTTCGAGGTTCGATAATGAACTTCCGGAGCCTTCAAGCGACGTTGCAATACAATAGTTCCCGTATGCGACACGGACGTAACAACATGTGCGTTTGTATATATTTATGAATGTGTCTATAAGGCCGTGCGCGCACTGCCTTGCGGTGGCCGCAATTGCGGTAGTTCTACCGCATCGGTAGAATGACCGAGGCCACCGGTGACTCTACCGCACGCGTTTATTCCACCGCAGTGCGCGCACTTCTATGACACTCCATACTTCACAGATTTTGCGTTTCCAAAACGCAACGCAGTGCGCGCACGGCCTAATGTCCACCAATACAGAACAATGGAATCGAGGTATAGCAATGTTTAGCGGAAACAAGACCACCAATTACTTAGGCGAGATAGTCAGCATGCTTTTGTTTTGAATACTATCTAAATATATATAACTCAAAGGTGACTGACTGAGACAGTGATCTATCAACGCACAGCCCAAACCACTGGACGGATCGGGCTCAAATTTTGCATGGGGGTTCCTTACACGGGAAAAACTTCCCACGCGAACGAAGTCGCGAGCAACTGCTAGTAACTACATAACTGTAATTGTTCATACAAATATTACCACGATTTAAATTAATAAGTCACAGAATAATAATGCAAACTACAGAGTTTGCAATTATCCTGTGACGTATAGGTTATAAAAACAAGCTATTTTATGTCTCTTTATAATCTTACGAGACACTGTGAACTCACCATAAATTATCAATCGTGCACTTGAACTGGACCGTGATACGAATTAAAATCTTTCTTAGTTATATTATAAATGCGAAAGTTTGTGAGGATTGGATTTATGATTGTCTGTTACTCTTTCACGAAAAAGCTACTGAACGGATTTAGATGAAACTTTACAGTATACATAGTTATACATCGAAATAATTAAAAGAACAAAACAAAGATTTTTAGAATTTGGCCATTATATTAAGACTAGTACTCACGCGGGGCTTCGCTCCCGTGGATTCTATCACGGTAAAAACATGACTCTCCATTTTTGCAGTCGCGTAAAAAGTAGCCTATAACCTTCCTCAAGCTTCAAGATACTTCCATACCAAATTGCATCCAAATCCACCCAGTACTTTCGAAGATTAGCGCGTTCAAGCAAACAAACAAACAAACAAACTTTCCCGCTTTATAATATTAGTATAGATAGTATAGATAATATATATAATAGATACATCGAAATAACTAAAAAACGAAAATAAAAGATTTTTTAGAATTTGGCCATTATATTAGGATAAGTATCAAGTGAGTCGGAAACATTTCTGCTCTATGAGCTATTTTGGCGTACGTTGCCTGAAAATTTTGAGTTACACGAAGGTAATATAACATGGGATTTATCGTCTTAAGAGTTCTAAAAATAGTCTGCGTCAGCATTCAAAAACCTTCATTTATAATCAGTTCTTAAATTACTTACCATAGTCTGAAGCACATTGTACCACGCAGACCTTTTTTCTTCGGTGGGGAAAATCATCAAATGACTCCTCCTGCTTTAGGTGGAGCGGGAGGGAGTGTCAGATTTCTACTGACTGAAAACCCACCCTTTTCTTTCAGTAACCTTTGTGGTCTGGAGCCGCGGTATCTCGGAACATTCCCGCAATCCTTTCAGGGCCGAGACAGACCAAGCATTACTCATAGCTTTGAAGTTGCTATTGTTAGTGGCATCTGGACTGTGACGACATTGTTATGCCAGCTATCCTATTTACCGATTTCAATATGGAACTGCATTCAGAATTCAAACTCGTCCACCTATTGAAATTTTATATTAACGTGTTCAAGGTAACTGAGATGTGAAATAGTTATGGCGTTTGACATTGGATACAAATTCAAAAGCGTAGTTTTTTTCCATATGTGTCAGTTTTTATTAACATTGAAGGTATGAGAGAGAAAAAATGTTTTTCATAGATATGGCTACGTTCAGATCAAGGACCATACACTTATAAGCTTGGGTTTCCTTCCTCTAATTTTGCCTTCATCTTTTTGAAATAAGAATACAGAACTATGAAACCAAAATTCATAGTGGGGTGGGTTGTAATGGTCAAGAATATTATGTGTTTTAAGCTCAAACTACAGTTTTTGAAAAACAGTTCCCTAATCTTTCAAGCTACCAATTCTTTGAAATATGAATATATTTTACTAACACATGTTTATACCACACAAAACTACCACAGCATAATTATGCATCAACTACAATGCCTCAGTTTACGTACAAGATTTTTATTCAAAAGTGAAACAATTGCACAGATACAATCGCTCCCAGAGGCATTCCATTTACGAAGTTGAAACAGCTATTCGAAGTTTAAACACGTTCTATAACGGTCAATAATCTGATTTGAAACTGCACGAAATTCTATTCCGTTTATCATATTGTAGATAATGAGGTATTTCCAACAAAAGTGGCTTCGAAACACAATGGACATTGTCTAATAAATCTGATGCCTAACAATAGATTGGGGTGTATTTTAGTTTCGGGAGTTGGAAACTTTTTAGTTTATAACTTTTTTTTGAGAGTCCTCGTCTATATTGCGGTCTTCAGGTATTCAAGGGATTCAAGGCGATAGTTTCGTTAAAGTTTTAGAACATGACATAGTTTGTCATTTTTGCTTTGATATTTGACACGGAAGTACCTAAAGCTGCCGGTTATGTTAGAAACCGTTTTTATTTCGAATGAGCGTTTTAACGTCAGCTGGCATCCGATCGTTATTATAAAATACTTATAACCCGACACTGCCACAAAAAGCAATTCTAGAAATATTGTAACAACTCCAGACGAAAGAAAATACATTTAGTACAAGAGAAAGATATTCTTGTGAAACACTTCCAGGAATACCAACCTGTTTTTGTTTGTAGATAAATTCGTGAAATGTAAGTAAATATAGGAATAGTATTTTGATATTTTTAGACAAAATAAATAGTGTGCAAAGGAAAATGCTTAGGTAACGTTTAGTTTCCAGAAATATAATAATATATTTTTGATTATCTAGAATTCTAGAGAGAACTGTTACCAAGTAAATATGAGATTAGGTAATAAAAAAAAGTCATTAATAGCATTCAACATAAAATAAAAATACAACCAAAATTTTCAAGTGAAGTCTGATTACGTCTATTCTCCAATATTTCAGGGTTATGAGTTCAAGCAAGACCACATCATGGTTACTCTATTATTGTCGTCCTATGCTCTTACATTCGGCAACATATAAGGCCTCAGAAGCTTATAAATTCAAGGATTTGTTCAACCCTGAGTACCTATACAAAGTTTAATTTGTTTTGTATAATGTTGCCCTACACTAGGTATTATTCCTGTGTGTGTACGTTTACAAACATTCGAAGTCACATACACAAAAAGTCACATCCTGTAACAACTATCTGAATACTATACAAATTATTTATTTGTTCAATGTGGGAATCAACCTACAATACGAATTACAACAGCCAAATGTTCAAACATGAGGGCAACTATGTCGTTTGCCTTTAGATGGAGCGGTTAACCAGATTGCTAGTAATGTCAATTCTACCCACATTGCTTCTTTTCTTGAAATAATGAACTTTCTAGTTCATTATTTCAAGAAAACAAGCAATGTGGCCAACGCTATGCCAATGATAATACGTAGGTAATAAAAACTCCTTTATATTTTAGCTACAAGTTCAGTCCGCATTCGATATTTAAAAATAAACTGCTACATTGACAGATGATATATCATACATGTACATACAGCCATAAGCTGCTTTAGACCCACCCTCTTGAAATGAACCCTCGTCATTCTCCACATTATAATCAATGCCATTGTTTGCTAAGACTTATATGACAAGCAAACATCGGAGCGTCCCTTGACTTAATTTCAATTTTACGACACACATAAGTAGGTACAATGCCTGCTAAAGACACAGCGCGTTCATTTTAATTTAACTTAACTTCAAGGTTACATTTCAAGATGAAAAATTATTAAAAATATCTTATAAACGAATACTAAACGGTTGCCTCCAAATATTTTGTTTATTTTGCGACGTTGCCAAATCTACACTACGATCACTGACTACGATTGAGTCTTAGTTTCTTTTGCTTACTCTGGGATGCGACGTTGTCGCTTTGCAGGTAAGGATGTTTCATAGATGTTTTCTCAAATTATTTTTTTTATGAAATATCAAAAAAAAAGGTGTTTTGGTTGTCAGATATATGGGATACCCTAGAATTTTTAGTTTTTAAAAAGTAACAAGTTGCATAACCGCAAAGAGCACTTGGCTAAATTATACTATTCACACGTATTGATAATAAAGGTTAAGGCTGCTCTCTCGAAAAAAGCTTGAAAAAAGCATTCAGATGAAGCAACTTTTCGTCGGCAATTACAGAGAAATTACATCTGAAAAAAATTGTTAGTAATCTACATGATATGAACCGTAATTTGGTTTAGCCACAATTTTTCTATCGGTATCACATAATAAGAAAAAAAACGCCAAATCACCTCCAAATCATTGAGATGAAACCATTTTACTCCTTAATTTCTTATCAAAAAAGTATAAAAAAATATACTACTGCTTTGCAATACAAATGAAAATAATTTGGTTTTGTTACTTTTTACAAATATGTATTATTTTTAAAACAATAAATTAAAAATGCGTCCAATTAAAGACTGCGTTTACATCACCCCCGCACTCATCCACAAATTCAGTGCGGGGCGCATCGTGTTGCTAGGTGGACGTACGTCGCGTTGCGAGAGCTCAAGCACTACGAAATAATATCGTAAAATATTACTGCAAAAATTAATTTTGTAAATAGTGGAATAGCTTTTTAACCGACTTTAGAAAAAGGAGGAGGTTCTCAATTCGTCTTGAACTTTTTTTTTATGATGTTACTTCATTACTCGCAGATGGCTGGACCGATTTGGAAAATTCTTTTTTTGTTTGAAAGAATATACATTCTAGTTAGTTCTATTGTCGTCACGTTTGGATCTGATGATGAAATCATGGAGAAATCGAGGGAACTCTTCAAATATTATGGGCATAACTATAGCGTTTTGGGTATTTCTTATAGTACCTTGTTTAGTTTCTCTCGAAAAGCACCATTTGAGGAAGTGGAACTGATGACGAAGACCCCAGATGGCCATCGAAACTACTCAATAATAAGTATTTCGTGGATTGCGATTAGATTACTTGAATATAGATGTTAAGCACTTTATGCTCATCACAATGCATATGGTGAAGTAGAGCTGATAGTGATGTACCAGGAGAACTCCTCAAAAATTAACGGCTCTCCACCGGGAAAAGAAATATTTTGTAAAAGGTGATAAGTAGTTGACATTTTGGCTTTTGTAACTAGATAAATTACAAACCGACCCACTAAAAAGCGTGAAATAAAACTTATTATCAAAAAATAGAACCGACTTTCGATTCGTCAAAAAGTTTTATTTCTGATTCTTGTTTATAAGTTAAAGAGTATTCTATGTATCTATAAGTAGTGTTAGTGTTATAAACTCATAGTATTTTACAGTTTTGGTAGTGTTTAAATTTAGTTTGTAAAACATGGGAATAAGCAGAAACGAATGAAGAGAGGTCTAAAAAAATATTACAAACAAAAGGGTATACCTACATTTATTATCAAGGTAAGTTTAAAGTTTGATCTACATATTTCATTATAAACTATCGCTTTACTTACCTCGTATAAAAGTAGATAGCACAGAGTAAACGGACAGAGGGTAAGCTTCATACAACTGCGCTATGATAGGTACACTACTACAAGCAAGGCGCGTGTGTGCGCTTCGTCTGAGCGAGGCCTGGCTTGAGCCGATATGCACCGGTTTCTCTTCGTACGGATGAAGCCGCCAGTTGAGATAGAGAGATAGAGTTAATACACCTTTTAGTTTTTTCTTTTTTTTTTTTTTAGTTATACACCTTTTTTTTTTTACGGTGTTCCTTCAATAACCCTTTACATACCGGGGCCACGGTAACGGGATGAGTCCCACGACCCCGGCAGGCTTCGGCCCTCTGCAGAGGGGGCCTCGTCATGTTGCTGACGCTCTTTGAGGCGCGCGTGGAACACGACGCGCCGTCGACCCGGGCATGGTCCATGGTCGGACAGCGAGTTGCCCTTTACTCGCTGTCCGCATGCCCGCGCCTACGGTGGCCGGAGATCGTCGGCCGACGTCCGACGCCGTGGGCGTCTACCACTGCGGCTGGGCTGGAGGGAGGACGCCATCCTATCCCTCACGCGGCCCGCCTCCTCCTTCGAAAGCATGACTGCTTCGCAGAAGGAGGCGACCGCTTCCCACTCCCTCTCGCCCCGCAGCATGGCCTCGACCAATGCCGGGCGCGAGAGGTCTCCGCCTATCGCCGCCGTGAGGAAACGTCGGTGCTCTGCCCAGGCGGGGCAGTCTTGCACCGTGTGCTCTACGGTGTCCTCAGGGCGACCCTCGCAGTGGTGACACCCAGGCGTTTCCTCCTTTCCCATCAGACACAGGTACCTCCCGAAACTTCCGTGTCCGGTGAGGACCTGCGTCATGCGGTAGGTCAGGACGCCGTGACGCCGATCTAGCCACTCCTCAAACACTAGTAATAATTATACTACCTATCTACCTTACTCTAAGTTCCTACCTACATACCTACCCTACCTACCTACCTACCATTTTTCTCTTAATAGAAACCTTCCTCAGACTATAACGAATATTCGAAAAAAAATCCGTATTGGTCCAGCCATTCCTGAGTTTTGCGCTTAGCAACACATTTAGCCATTAATTTTTATTTATATATAATTAAGTTAAAAAGATACATCAAGTTGTTTACCTCATGTTTCGAGTAGTGTTGCCCAACACTAGTTTCGAGCCAGGCTGATCTATAATAGAGGTATAGTTTCTACAGTACATACTCAAAGTGCATCTATATCAATAGATAATAAATAAAAACAAAATTTGACCACTTTTGATGCGGTACAAATAAAAATGAATTTAACTTTCATGATGACTTGACCTTCTGTGATTTCGATACTCTGTGCCGAGACTAGGCGAAGCGACGACGCATGCTGGCGGCGCAAGCGCGGGCCGAGCGCGCCTCTCTTTTCTGTTGCATGCGGGTAGCGGAGAGCTGCGCGGAGTGAAGCGCGGAGAGGGGTCGTTAGCTCCGCCCAAATGGTCAAGGTTATTGGCATGAATACAAGCCTTAAGCAAAGTTTTCCATCGGTGCGTGTTGATTAAAAAGTTGTTGGTTCCGGATGTCAAAACCCAAGATATTGTACATAAGACTTAGCAAGGTTCATCATTACCCAGATACTGGGTTGTGGAGAAAAGCTAGACAATCACATCATATATATTACTAGTAGACTGTATAGACTGGAAATAGGTGTGATTGAGCCATACATTGTAACTTTTATAACAACAGCGTGAATGTAGGTCAGAAGTCCCATCCAATTCATTGACCCATAACCAACTTGTTTACACAAAATTATTCACGTTCATGCAACATAAATCGTTTTACATAATTAAGATCGCACAAAAAAAAAACTAAAATCCCAGAGAAAATTACGTCTAACATAGTTGTAAATTTTCAATTCAACGTGCATTATAAAAATTACTGCTGGCTATTATGTCAAAACTAACATAATAGTGTAATTAGTCGCAATTAGCTTACCGCACAGTTATTTAAGTCGCATGGAGCAATTTGCACTTTCCTATCAAGCTGCCAGAGGAAAAAACTACTTTAAAAGTAAAATAAAGTTTCGGTTGTAGGTTCTATTCATGTTCTTATAACTCAGGGCTGATTTTGGTCTTAAGGAATGGTTGAAATTGTTGCTTTGGGTGGAGCGGAAAGGAAGGACTAAAAATTCACCGTGCTCTTTCAGTTGCCCTTGTGGTCCGTGGCCGCAGTATCTCGTTAGAACATTCCCGCAACCCCAGTAGGCGAATACTAACTGCTCCTTGAGGCACGGGTGGAACACGACGCAAAGTCGACCCGGGCCTGGTCCTATGTCTAAAGTCCTTATGTTAAATATCGTAGTGTATTACAGTATAGCAAAATTATTGCAGTAAAAATGGATAGCTACAGATGAAAAAATTAAAGTTAAGAGCTAACAGTTTTTTTCGCATTTATACTATTCTCGTTCGTGTCGTAAAGCGCACAAGTTATTAAACATTAGAAAATCAAAATTGTATACAATACTGCCATTTGTACAAATTTTAAAGAGTTCACGAACAAAGAAACTATATCTACATTTATTACAAAACAAAAAAAAATCATCGCGTAAATTCAACTTTCTAAATAAAAATTCCAACAACTGTATCCCTTTTTATCTTTAATTCCTAGAAAAGAATACGAATAAATTAAAGGATTCACTATTTCTGGAGTGAATAATCATATCTACCTACCATCAGGCCGGCCATGCACCTGATACAATGGAAATTATATTGCTCAAAAACTACCCACATTTGAAAATTATAATTTATTTATTGTTACCAATGATTGTAACTAAGTCGATGCTTCTTAAGTTTAAATTCTTAATAGAGCTGTAATGTTTCATCCGGTGCTTTCATTAGACGTAATAGTCTAATTTAATCGCGGGATGCCCCCGTATTATTGTACTTATATTATTAATAGCAGTTAAGTTCATTAAGACAGGGGTGGTTTCAGTTAGAGTCTAACAGGGCCGAGGATATCCATTATCTTCTAATATACATAGAAATCTCGTGTCACAGTGTGTTGTTATCGAACTCCTCCGAAAGTACGAAACCACTTGATCGATTTTTTTTTTTTTTCATTTAAACCCATAAATTTTGTATTGTGACAAAACAAGGTTTTTTCTAGTATTCATTTCAAAACTTTTTAAGAATACTTTCACTATGTGCACAGATAAGGAGTGGAAGGAGCGTGCTTCATCTTCGACCACATTAACGTTTACCATAAGGCAAGATGGTGTTCAAACGCGAGTAAAATAATATCATCAATAAAAAAATTATTAACTATATAAACTTTCGCAAATCAGTAAACCAAAATTAATCTAATGATTTTACTGTGAGTGTCAGCAAAACTGTCGTAGCCCACTAAGAGACCGTTGCCTGCCCGAGGTTGCGGAATTGTTCGAAAGAGTTACCGCGGCCTAGAAACAGGAAGGCAAATAACGGAACACGTATGGGTTTTAGTCAGTAAAAGTCTGGCATACCCTCCCACTTCACCGAGATCGGGAGACAGTCGTAAGATGATTTCACATCCTTAAAAAAATTATTTTACGGTGTCAATTAACTTCATGTTAATTAAATTGCTTACTATTTTATCTTTATTTCTTTAACATGCGTCATATAAAATGATATAAAGCAGGATTCAATTATTCATCACTCATCATACGATTACGCTTCTTGTATTGAACAACCACTTATTATGGAGTAATTACAGGGTGAAATATGGTTTTCATTATGAAATTCTTCATAAAATTTTCGGATAATAATGACTCGATTTCGTGACCCTCTGGTGGTGACATTTATATATGACTGATTTGTCGTTTTTGACTGGATTTATTTTACATTTTATTAGAGACAGTTAAGTCGAAATACGATTCCTTTATTTGCAACATTTGTAAAACTTCTATCCAAAATGTCATTATAGTCTTCCCTCCCTTGCTATGTCCTATCCCACAAATGAAATTCGATAGTTTTTGAGCAGTGGTGACCCAGTGATTATCGACATATTGGAAAACTTCTACAAGTTGTAATATATTATATTACAACTTGTAGAAGTTTTCCTCCGCCGTTTTGAGAGCAGTGACCACGATGAATATTAAACAAAGTTATAGGCTTGACTGAGTCAGAATCCAAAACCTTTTTTTTATTCCTTTTTTTTATCTGGGTGGGAAAATCATCGAATGACTTTTCCCACTCTGGGTGGAGCGGAAGGGAGTGTGAGACTTCTACTGACTAAAACCCACCTTGTTTCTTCAGCTGCCCTTAAGTTCCGGGGTCACGGTATCTCGTTACAATATTCCCGCAACCCCGGTAGTCAATGGCCCTATGGGACCCCGTCACTATTGCTGACAGCTCTTTGAGGCGCGCATGGAACACAACGCGCCACTGACCAGAGCCTGGTCGTAACTGGATGGTGAGCTACCCCTGCTTGCCGTCCGCAAACCCGCGCCTAGAACCTGCAACCTAGTAGGTTAATTATCATCATAACCAATTCTCTCTAAACGGCGAAGGAAAACTTCTTGAAGAAACCGAAATATCCTAGGACCAAAATATCCGAAGACATGCGATATCCACCAAACCCACACTGAGCCTGCGCGGTGGATTACAGCTCGGTCCCTCTCATAGAGAGGAAGTCTGTATCTAGCGGCAATGTCATAGGCTGATTGTATTCTAATAACAAATGCTTCATTTGGCATCCGCTTTGTATGACATGTTTGCCTCCTACATTCGATGTCATTATAATCGGGTTCCATTGTAAAAGTAATTAGTAGGAAAGTATGAGGGCTAACCCTTCAGTCTTGTATTCGACCTTCAAAGTTATACGTTGTTCCGCACCGACGTATTGGTTTAATTTCGACATTGTTGCGGAGTTTTTTCATCAATCGTATTTGCTACGCAATTTCGATTTCGGTCCATGGGCCGCTTTGACCTGTTAAAATTACCAGAGTATGTGTGAAAGGGAGATGGAATTATATCTGTTGAACAATACTTGATTTTTACCCGGCACTTCTTACTGCGTCAGAAAAGTAATGATTTCTCGAGAGTTTTTATATATTTTATTTCTCTGGCACGCCGTACAGATTATGTTGTATAGTAATGGTGTGATAAATTGTAAGAAATTAGATTTGGTTTAAAGGCCGAACTGGCTTAGACTGTATGAATTTTGAAGAATGATCTGAATTGTGAAAGCCTATAGGTATGTGAAGTCATGTTCTTTCTTGCACAGCCATGTAAAGTATCCAAAAAAAAATCTTCAATTCCAATTCCAAATCTGTTACTCGCTAAAATTAAGTTAAAATTAGACTATGGAGTGCCAAAAAGCAATTCTTTAAAGCAGTTTGTGGTATTAAGATACTGTATTTCTCTTTTTCTCATTTTTTCATAAAAGTTCCTATCGTAGGTTCGTTTATAAACACGGTTCCAACATACACAAATCTGGGACATAGAAAATGTTGTGTAGTTCGTATCAATATACTGTATTTCTACGTCACAAGGCTATGAATGTGAGTGCTTTTACAACCCACATACCGGCTGTATTTAAAAAAAGACAAAAATAAAAAGGAAATATAGAAATAGAAAAAATAAACTCCTACAAGCTTCAGCTACTTTTTCGTACCTTTTTTTATTACGGAAATGAAATGACACTCCGACTCAAGTGTCACCCTTTTACTGACTAAAGACCTATCCTGTACCTACAATTTTATTTTATTTATTTTTGGATAGTAAATAACCATAATAAATAAACATACATTTAACAATATACTTATGGCTAGTATTTACAATATTGCAGCCCACTACATTATCCACATGTTAACATGCAATATTTGTACATATATAAGGAGCCGCTAGTTTAGAAGCGTTTTCTCTTTGTAAACCTTTTCATTGTTTACTTTTTTAATGAGGACGTATAAAATATAATCGGTTCCTCATATTTAGGAGTCCGAATGATGGAACGTAAGTATGTACTGCCATCTAAAGTAAACGTACCTATACAGGAAGCTTCAGCAGTGACTGAATGGAAACAGTTGGTAAAATAAAAATAAATATTGTAATAGAAATGATATCTTTAGTTAATATCCATACTCAAAATTTCAACTCAATCGATTAGGGATGTCAATTTCAAAATTCGCTGCCATACATATACGTACTAAATAACAC
This sequence comes from Tholera decimalis, assembly GCA_943138885.2. Lineage (NCBI taxonomy): Eukaryota > Metazoa > Arthropoda > Insecta > Lepidoptera > Noctuidae > Tholera > Tholera decimalis. Next base: position 17,350,782 of record OW964563.2, on the reverse strand, counting down.
GGTAAGATACAAAGCTTCTATAAAAGAAAGCAAAGTAAATTACGACAAGCAAAAAAAGTAAAGTTGTTGAACATGAAATTAGATTAGCCAAAGTGATAAGGTTTCAGTATTAAAAGGTAGATAAGCAGAATTTCGAAAACAGGCTACACTTATACGAATAAAGGTATTAATATAACGCCGGGGGCATATAAATATTTTATGTTTTCGTAGAACGTCTAGGATGACGAAACTCTAATCCAGTGTTAATTGGAAGCGTACAAAAACAAAGGAATATTCCATTGATCTTTTTTGTAGCACACTATCAGAACTTTGCTGGTTGTTAGGATATAAATAGACGTAATCAAGTGAACAAAAGTAGTTTATATTTCCATAATTATAAATTCAATAATAACTCTGTATGTCTGTCTGCCTGTTATACTTTCACTTCTAAATTACTAAACGGATTTTTATGAAATATCTATCTCTGTACAAATTTAATTTTGGAAAAGGGTATAGGGTAGATTCTTTTCCTGAAAAAAACTTTTCATCCAAGCGACGGGACGCCAAGTAGAAGTTAGTGTAAAATAAGACAAGGTCGTGTGACCAAAAGATATGTGATTTTTAGTATTCTGTGGAGTATTTTAATAGTATTGCGGGGTTTTGTAGATGTATATTATTTTACACATAATGTAACCTGACCCAAACCTGTAACTATTGAGAATCTACAACAATGTTCCAAATGGTTGATAAACGAATATTTGACGTTAAGTTTTCACCGACCAAACATTATATAAAACTGAAGTTGGGCTAGAAGGAATAAAGATACGTGGAACAGACTAAATGCTAAGAACTCACGGGACAAACAAACAAATGGACGGACTATCTGAAAGGAAAGGCGACTCACTTCCCAATGAAGTTAGAAAGACAAAAGGGTTTCCGTAATGTGATTCCCATTTCAACAAAACCTTAAAAATACTTCAAATATAGCTAGAACTACATCTTGTCACGCAAACTGAAATGATTACGTGAATAAGATTGAGTTGGAAAAAATGCTGAACAATTTTCTTTTAGTCAAAGAAAGACGTAGGTAAATCAAATCACTACTGAAGTTTCAGCTATTCCTTTTTCGTCATGATTTGTTTGAAACAAGATATAAATAAAATTTTGTACCGGAGATTGAGAATAGGTAAATTGAACCATCGTTATTTGAAAAGATGTTTAAGATTAAGGTAGGTACTTCACAAATATTATTCTCGCAATTAAGTTTTATAAACAAAACATGAACTATGCAAATTAAATGTTTAAAATTCGTAATATAATAAAAAAAAATAAAAAAAATGTAACATTCTTGCAAAAAAGTTATGAAAATATATGGATACTTGTAAATTTTGGTAAAGTTAATTTACAAGATTTTGAAATATTTAATTTTTTTTTCTTTGAGAAATAGGTGGTAAAAATATTAAGAAATGGGGTGTAAAGTTAGATATAGGAATAAGAAGTAGTCACCGGTACTATAAAAAAATACTTCTATTGCAGCTGAGGTAAAACTGAAATGCCTGAAAAAAGAAAGCGTTGAACACATGGCTGAAAAAATTAAGTACTAATATAGGTAAAATTCAGGTCACAGCTTTAACGTCTACACGAGAAATTATGTCAACGGCGGATATAAACAAGTATCAATGGAAAATTATATTTCAACTACAAAATTCAATTCGTATTTACGTTAGAGTAACTGCAAACAGTCGAGTCAAGGAAATTTCTTGTGCCGTGGTATGAATGGCCAATAATAACTGGTGGCATAACTGACTTAAATTCTCGTGAAAATATTGAGAGAGGCAATTTTATAGGAAAGTAGTTAGTTGCTGCTTGATTTTGCAATCGCACTATTTTAACCGAAAACTAGCCATCAATTTTCTAAGTATACCAGTCGCTATGTATCTGAAGATTTCTTTAAGTTTGGAAATTCATTAATCAATAAATATAAGCTAGCGCAAACAATATTAGAAAGATCCTAAGTCAGTAATATTTTGGATATAATCGGAATTATTAACTAAATAGTTCGGATTAACGGTTATGTGATGTGATGTCATGTACAACTCTATTACAATAAACCTTTTTTAGTATATATGTTACCGGCCAAACCCGATTTCAGGACAAACTAGTTTTGCCTAGGCTAAACTAGTTCTTCCTATACGCGACCTATCGCATATTATATGCTATATATATATCGCTATATCTATATTAATCCTAATTAACTAGTATAGCCTAGTCCAAACTAATTTGTCCTAAGCCCGATAGGATAAACCAGTTTAGCCTAGGCCAAACTAGTTGATCCTGATATAAATACGCACTCTTTTTTTTTTTTTACGTGGTAAAATTTTCAAATAAGTCCTCCCACTCCGGGCAGGGTGGGAGGGACTGTCAGACTTTTACTGACTAAAATCCACGGTGTTCCTTCAATAACCCTTTACATACCGGGGCCACGGTAACGGGATGAGTCCCACGACCCCGGTGGGCTTCGGCCCTCTGCAGAGGGGGCCTCGTCATGTTGCTGACGCTCTTTGAGGCGCGCGTGGAACACAACGCGCCGTCGACCCGGGCATGGTCCATGGTCGGACAGCGAGTTGCCCTTTACTCGCTGTCCGCATGCCCGCGCCTACGGTGGCCGGAGATCGTCGGCCGACGTCCGACGCCGTGGGCGTCTACCACTGCGGCTGGGCTGGAGGGAGGACGCCATCCTCTCCCTCGCGCGGCCCGCCTCCTCCTTCGGAAGCATGACTGCTTCGCAGAAGGAGGCGACCGCTTGCAATATTTTGTTAGGATGGTTATTATCAGTATTCTTCCAGACTTCTCTGTTTGAGGTCTAGGCGTAGACTCACCTCCCCCGTCATCTCTCTAGCTAAATCGAGTTTTAAGCATTTGAATGAGATTCTAGAACGAAAAGAGAAATAAATGTAATTTAACACGAGGTACAATATCAGTTACCCATGTGATCTAACCTAGCTCAAGCAATGAATTAAAAATAAAAACTAGTTCTGTCACTAATGACTTTACAGAAACGTAAACAAACAAAATATTGCAGAAAAAATAGCTTAATATCAGCATATTAGGAAATTCTAAACTAATAATGATGTTATAACGTAAGTATCAAAGCCTTATAAAAAGGAAACATTACACAGTCTAGGATAAACTAGTGTGGCCTAGTCTAAATATTACAGTATATCTAGAAAGTCAAAATAAATAGATAAACTGAATAAAATACTCCGTAATTGGAAAAATAATCATTTTTATTAAAACAATGATTCGTCGTTAAAAGTTATGGATAATTGGTAATACAAACAATCATACTATAACAAATGATAAGTGTTTTTTAATAGAAGCAATAATCATATCTCAATTATTAAAATTGTCATTTATTTTTACATGGTGTACTTTGGTGGCACTTAGAATTGCAGAGTATCATTGCCTTCTTGCATTGGCATCTGTTTGTGGAACAGTCCTGACATGTTTGCTCAGTTACTTTCGACTCTACTAAATTGGTTTAGACTAGGCCGTACTAGTTTATCCTAGAGTGTGCGTATTTATATCAGGATCAACTAGTTTGGCCTAGGCTAAACTGGTTTATCCTATCGGGCTTAGGACAAATTAGTTTGGACTAGGCTATACTAGTTAATCCTATCGCGTATAGGAAGAACTAGTTTAGCCTAGGCAAAACTAGTTTGTCCTGAAATCGGGTTTGGCCGGTAACATATATATACCTATAAGCCAAAATATACATACCTTAACTTTTTTTGTTGAAAAACAGTAAGAGAATAGATTGCAATATTTATTCTCCATTAAGTAACATACTGTTTAAAAAAGTGGGCCATCAGCTGTTGCAATCATCTGTGTGCGACCACAGCGCATTACTAGGCATATCCTTTAGTTGCCCAGAAGCTCTATATCGTAACAATACGACAAACGTATAACTTTATTAATTCTGATGTAGTTTTAACAAAAAATTGTATGTATATAAAATAATTTTAATTTTCTGTTATAGTTCTCTGTGTCTCAGATTTTTTATTACCCAACAAAATATAACAATTTGAAAGGTATGTTATTAGCATGTAGACTATGGTCTAAAGTTTATGATATTTCTTGTGATTTTTCAGTTGAAGGCACACACATTTTTGTTAATAGGTACGTATAGTCGAAATAATTTCATTTTCAAATTTATTGATTTTAGTATAACTTTTATGTTGAATAAAAAATGATAAAATACCTTTCATCCCCATAAAATAATTGGAAACATTACACTCTCTGCGGCAGCTGCTATTATAGTCATTAATAGGTCGATGAACTTAACGATGGAAATGCTTCTGTTTTATGGTCCCATAAGTCATTGTTAACGTCTCACAAAAAGAAATATGGAAAGGGACTAATTTATAGCGAAGATGTTTGTGAAAAAGTCTGCCACCAATAAATAGTCATGTACATAAGATGAAAATGCCTAGCTGTTTTGCTACTAAGTTAAGGTCAGCTTAGTGTCTTACTGGATAAATCTGAACACTGGTTTTGTAACATGTAGTGATGTGACAACTATTTTTATAATATGTTTATTTGCTACTTCTTATCTTATAACTACTTTACATTTTATTAAATTGTTTCTTTTTTTCTCAATATCCTCATGGATGTCTTCCACCCTGCAGCGGGTGAAAGAGTCTGTCATAGTAGAATAAAATCACCCAGTGTTTGCTTGCAAACTTGTACCGGTTTTTTTATGTGTTGCCACTCGCAGGTCAAACTATGTGGTTGTCGGCTGCTTGACTGGACTTGCCTGTGGCGATCTTAATCATAATGATGAAATCCAGGTTCTCCGGAGTTGCGGTAATGTTCTAACCAGATACCGCAGCATCATAAGTAATGGTTGAAGTAAAAGGGTGGGTTGTTAGTCAGTATAAGTCGAATACTCTTCAACGCGGTTCCGGAGTGGTGCCGTCTGGTCTAGCAGTTGGAATGAAGTGTTTGATTCCTCCTGCACGTCTAGGTCAACCGTCTCTGACAACTTGATTGATGATAATTATGTTTATTTTGCAAATAGGTTATAAAAATCACTAGACGAGGCCTGAGAAGAAACAACGAAAAAAACTCAGAGGTCAACGTCTCTTTTGAAATCCTCACAATCCGTAGATAGTAATCAAGTCATATGAGAAGCTTAACCTAGCTGAGTAGAACGACATCTTACAGTAAAACTGGTTGAGAATTTTGGGCGTCTGATTATCGTAACGATTGAGCCAAATCCACAAATTGCTGCGGGTACCAGGTGTGAACTCAAAATCAACTCTTTCAGCTATTATTACGTAGCCAAGCGCACAGACACACAACAAAATTGAAAGAAATGAAAGAATGTATAGTACATACTTTCATTTCATTCAAGTATGTAAGAAACAAATTAATTTTGCGCACCAAATAATGCGCTGCGCTTTTGTTACTCACAGAAAATTAATTAAAAGACATACCCACATATGCCACATATAACCTTTTATTAAATTAATTTTCCTTACCTTACCTTTATTTACTTTATCGAAAGACTAGGTAGTCTTTCGATAAAGTAAACGCCAACCATTAAAACTGTTCCGTAATGTTGGGAACAAAAGCGCCTTTGAGTTGGTTTTAAAAATGATTGGTTTAAGTAGCCAGTGACACGGAATATCTTTAAACTTGTAACGCATAAAGAAATCAAAGAACTTTGAAAATTGTAGAGATTAGAAAACATATACTGAACATAATTTAGACATCAGACTGCTTAGAAAGTGTTTTTTTTTAGCTTTTATTTCTTTTATATATTTGCAGCAACTGTTTTTTACTATGCACCGGAAAGATAACATCACCCATAAAATATTATAATGCGTAAGCAATTCGGGAACACTTATTTCCGGTGAGAAAATCAACAAATACCTCTTCCCGGTCTGGGAGGGGCGGAAGGGACTGATTGAAAATCCGCTCTATTTATTCAGTTTCGCTTGCGTTCCGGGGCCGTAAAACTCGTTAAAACATTACCGCAACCCCAGCATTTCGGGAACACCCTGCATGCCACATTGTCAGTTTTAAAATGAAGTAACTTTGTGCTACTAGTTTACGGTTGCCTACGTCCATTTTTTTTTCTCGTGAATCTAATTGCGTTATTATTAATAGATATGAACCTGCTTTAGCAAAACTTTTTGATTGGAAATTGAATGAAAGAGAATGATAGTATTCACTATATTTTTTTTCTCGTAATATAATAAATATATATTTATTTAAACTTTTTGTACAATAGTGATACATGGGTGGACTTAATGCAACAAGGTATTCTCTACCAGTCAACCTTTGGGTAAAAAAAAACACATTATCCTAATATCATAATTTTACTGCCCTTGTAAAGTAAAGCCTCCCCCCTCCATTCTTTCAAACCTTAGGTTCACTTTCCTGACACACCACGAACAAACATCAGCAGTAAGCGACTATTTAGGTATCGGCAACATAGGGTTTCCTAGGCTTATTTTTTTTTATTTATGACGGGGTCAGACTTTCCTTCAACCATATTGTTACTTTTTAATTTTTACTTTTTTATATGTTACGCAGTTTTTAGGGCGAATTCAGCCAGTCATTACAAAGTTATTGAGTGCTTTACTTACCCTAAAATATCCCCACTTACTTATTTTGGATAGCAGTATAATGTTCTACGTTGAAAGGTCACGATGGTCGTAAAAAGGAAAACTTGAATATTTTGAAACAGGGATTATACACTTCAATGTTCTTGATGTGTTCTCAAGTAAAACTTGATTTGAGCTGATTAATTAGTTAGCTTATTCATTTAAACGTCGGTATTTGTAGTTTGACGCTGTGACCGTACAGTGTTAAATTCCATGCTTGACAAGGCAACGCTGTTTGTCTTATTATTAAAAAAATAATGATTTTTTTTAGCGTAGTTATTTTACCAGACCACTGCTTAGCTCCAATCTTTACTTAGTCATTGATAACAGCAAACGTTTTTGCGCGCGAGATCAACTCACACTTGGGCAATTTTGAGGCGATGGAAGAATTCTGTGTGTGTGTGTGTGTGCGCGTGTGTGTGTATATATAGCCTGCCGAGAAACAGACAGACGGATAGTGGAGTAATATAGTACAGACCAGGTAATTACTTTAGTTATTTTAGTTAGTTTCAAAGAATAGTTTTATAGCTGCATTGCTTATCATAGCAACTAGCCAAACTCCATCAATAAAAATAAAACATATCAATACATCTCAGATAAAAAAACGTTTTTATTTACTGCACTAAAAAACCCCCTTTAGGGTGAAATAATCAGAACAAATTAATTAGACGGATGTAATGAGCACAAAATCGATATGTTTACTAGAAGGCAGTCCAAGGTTCCATCAGCCATCTTCCAGTCCCATCATCAGACTAGCTCATGGTACTATAATAATCATATATCATCGGACTACAAGACAAACGGCGATGCGCCATCGTTACATGGTGGACATCCCACCCATACGCATGAAATGTTTTGGGAATAGGTACTTTCATTGTGCGTACGGCTAAGGAGTGGAATTCCCTGCCGGAGTCTGTGTTTCCTGATAGTTATAACCTGGGAGTCTTTAAGTCAAGAGTGAATAGGTTACTTCTAGGCAAGCGTACTTCATCTTCGACTACATCATCGCTTAAGATCAGGTGAGATTATGGTCAAACGCAAGCCAATCAACAATAAAAAAAATCAGGAGAAATGGATAGAATATGTTAAAACGATCCAATGAGCCCGAGCTCGATATGTTTACTAGTAGGCAGCCCAAGGTTCCATCATCCACCTTGCAATTCCGTCATCAGACCAGCTCGATGGTACCATAATATTGTATTGTCATCTAATCTACATATAATTGTCAAGTTTCATGATTATACAACAATTAGAAGTGCATATAATTCTGATTCTTATGTTTTATTACATAGTCAGTTAGTTTGTCACAGCTCGACCTAATAAAAGCGCGTTAAATACAGTATTTTTATTCATAATTTTATAAACTTTTCCTACTAAAAGTGCATCATAGTTTCCAAGCTCTTTCTATTTCAATAAAATACAAATTTATAAAAAAAAAACCTTTTTGCTGTATCTCTGTCATCTGTGCATTTGTCAGCAAAAGGTTTGTGTACAAAACTGAGTAGAATATTATTTATTTGTTAATAAATATCGGAAAAACCTAGTCAATTTAATGAAAAGGTTTATCAAAACTGGATGTTCTCATAAATTCTGTTAGCAAAACTGAATTAAATAATATTTAAAATAAAAATCAATATTTATTGTCTATACGTAATACCTACCTATATCCGGATACGGTGGATTTGTGAATAAATTATTTTTCTACTACCTGATTCGACAGACTTTGTCATTCTGACCTTTTAAACCTTTTTCGTAAGAGAAGGAACGTAATACAAAAAGAATTCATGAAAGCGGTCCAGCTACTCTTGAGTTTTAGCGAGAAAAACGAACAGCTATTTGTTTATATATATATATATATAACGAGAAGAAGAAGATTAAACAGGTTCATATTACTTTTGTGTCATCGAGAATGAACGTGTTCAAACTTAGTGTTTTGTCGGTAATCGATCAACTGAAGATACACTCGAATAATATTGGTATTTCTAATTTCATGAAAGTTGTTTATTGCTTAATCCAGGATTAAAGGTTCGTGACTTCGGATTACTGTCAGATTATTTTTATATACGAGTTTTAATGGATAATCGTATTACAGGGTGTGGAACCAATCAATACAAGACACAATGGCCAATTAAAAAAGAATTTTCTTAAAAAATACATTAATTAGCTATCACAGTAGTTGAAAGTACCAATTTATTGATAAAAATCTTTCGGTCGTTGGACGCTGAAGATTAGAAGAACACAGAAGGGATATAATTAAGGGAATTTGCGAAAGACGTTAATTAACAAAGGAAGAGAGAAACACTTTCTTCTATGAAGTATCATTTCGTGTGTCCCTCATTTTCGGGAAATTGCGTCGAATGTTTGTTTGACTTAACAAGGAAAATTGACTTATAAGGACAACTCAACGTCACAAGATGCAAAGATTAACAGACTACGTACCTATTTATTATTGGAATCAAATGCAGCTCACAATTTAGAACCAATCAGTATTAGTGTTTAATTTTAATCCGTGGTGCAGCTTGGTAGCAGTGCTTATCATAGTCGTCAGTTAATAATCACTCGCCAACACACATATAAGCCCTAAGAGGCTTTTGTGTATGTGTGAAGTGTATTGGATGCAATAATAATAAATAATTTCTGGTCTAGCTCTGTTTAGTCTCCTGTTTCTCACTGTTCTTATCTGATTTATATCGTTGCTGGATCCGAGGCAGTTTAATCGTTTCTCCTTGATTCGGCGAGCATCATTACCTCAGCGTTCTTCCGGTGGTCAACGCTGTTGATTCTAGGTATCGGTTCTTACAGTGCTCGGAAACACAGAAGAAACACAAATAGTATCTTTTTCCGTTTTAATAGTGCCCGTGACACGATCTGCCGGTATTCCTAAAATGTGTCAGGAGTTGTAGAACTCAGCTGCATACAAAAAGCATTCACAGGTTTTTAGAAAATTCATTGACATGAGTGGGAGAAATACAAAAAAAATACAATTTTTAATATGGTCTGGGCAAACAAGCTCTGTCTAGACATGTTTATCAAGATCGGAAAATCAAAATAAAACCTTGACAAACATAAAAAAATACGAGCAAGTTATGACATAATTATCACAAGTTGAACCATCTGGCGGATTAAATGCTTTATTAGTTAAACAACGCCTTCTCAATGTCACTAAGTCCTAACAGAAAGACACTAATCCCGTGTTAAAACAAATCGAATATTCTCGCGAACAAAAATAAACATTCAACAAAAGGAGGTAAACTGATAAACAATTCGTCATGTAATGGAATAAGTACTTCCCTTACGTAACCAAAGGTTTGAATAATTTATCCAGAAATAACAAGGAAACAATAAGGTTTTCGTTTATCATCCACTTTGCCAAATATTCGATTAATGATATTGATTACCTAAAGTTATATCGAGAGTTCGGTACTTGGGTAGCGTTTATCATTTTCTGCAATCGTTTTCCGGGTTCTTGGTAAGATTAACTTCCCTTCTAACTCGCAATAGAGTGAGGTAAAATACTATATTATGTACTATATTATAACATTCGCCCGGGTCACCCTATTGGCTCAAGCATTTTTCGTGATATCGGTCTGTGGTTTGTTCAACATTTCTTACTTTATTCAAACCATTGTTTGTTTTTGTGTATATAATATTTATCAGTCTTTCAGGTCAGGTTAGATTTGCTGAGTGATTTGTCTATAACGATTCTTAAATTTTATTTGCATTGGTTCTATTAAGATTGGTAATTGGCTGGCAACGTGGGTGTGCCATTGGTACCTACTGCATTTCAGATAAATTTTTGGGGGAATATAGGTAGGATAACTTCTATGTTGAAATAATAGGTACGTAATTCTTCATTCAGGTGTAGTACACGAAATATTAGTTTTTTTTTTAATATGACTTCATGTACATAATAGGTACAAAGGCGGATTAAATGTCTATGACAAATTGTATCGCATCATTATTTAAAATGATATCATCTTTTTTGCAAATTGGTAATAAATAACACTTGTATACATAATTTTCTTTCATATTAAGTTCAAACGAGATGATGTTTAGTTTAGTATTAAATTTTATTTTCAATTTAAACATCTGTTACATTGTAAGAAATAAAAAACCTATCACGTTAATTATTAACGTGATAGCTTTTTTATTTCTTATACTAGGTGTACTTGCCTCCTTTTATGTAATAAAACTGCAAGAAAAGTATCCAAAAGGATACGCTTAAAAACTTTAATTCAGTAAAATATTTCCAACAATACCTTGTTCTAGGCATTTCCTTTCTCCAATTACTCCGCCATGATAATGCGGGTGTACAGGACAACTAGAATAATTTTATTCTGATTTTTTATTTTTCTGTTCATTATGGCAACCACGTCAAATGGAACGACATTTTCGCGAACACACATTGTGTCCGTGGTAACGGTGGACATGACCTGGAGATGCGGGTGTTAAAATTTTAATAAAATACGAAATAATATATAAAAGCTTGTTTTGTGGTTGCAGATTTTTTGTAGATAGTTTTATTTTAACTACGGTGTAGAGCTTGCATTTAATTAACAAAGAAATTTTGTAGTGGGTTTTTGTTTTAGCGTGGCAATAGCGGTCAGTGACCGAATTAACTGATAATATCATTTCAAAATCAGAACTTATTTTATTGGTGAAACAGTACGGCTTTTTTTTAAATTCAGAATGAGCTCACTCTTGACCTCGATCTCGCCTGATGGTAAGCGATAGATGAGGTCTACGATGGAACGAGCGAGCCCAGAAGATGCCTGTTCACTCTTGCTTTAAAGGTTGAAAGGTTATAAGTGGCAGGGAACACAGAAGCCGACAGAGAATTCCACAGCTTGGAAGTGCGCACAATAAATGTGGAGGAGAAGCGCTTGGTACGACAAGACGGTAAATCAACCAAGTGTGGATGGTATCCAGCCGTGCGTCTGGTAGACCGGTAGTGAAAGGGAGATGGAGGAATCAGGTCATGGAGCTCCTGCACACACTCCCCCAAGTACAATCTGTAGAAAACCGACAGGCAAGCAACGGTTCGCAGATGAGCCAGGCTATGAAGCTTGCCCGATAGCGCCTCGTCGCCTATAAGCCTTCTAGCGCTGCGCTCGATCAAGTCCAGTGCAGCAAGTTGGTATTTTGCAGAGCCATCCCACAAGTTGCTGCATTACTCCATGCAGGAACGGACCTGTGCTTTATATAGATTCAGAAGGTGTCCAGGAGTGAAGTACCGCCTCACCCTGTGTAGGATTCCTAGCATTTTTGCTGCAGTCTGAGCTCTGGACTCGATGGTTGAGCCAAAGTTGAGGTCTGACGTCAACTCCATGCCTAAAAGCTCCAGGCTGTTGGTAACTGGCACAGATGCACTTCGGAAAGTAGGGGATAATTGATATGGGCTCCCCACCACTCATACGCATAACACATTTTAGGAATACTTCGGTAAGGGATTGAATTCCTTCCGGAGTCTGGGTTTTCTGATAGCTATAACCTGGGAGTATTTAAGGCAAGAGTGAGTAGATTACTTCTAGGAAATCGTGTTTCATCTTTGACCACATCATCGCTTACCATCAGGTACGATAGCGGTCAACCGTGGGCCTATTATCAATAAAAAAAGTCATTTTCAACGTTCAGAAGAGTCCGTACATTGCACATGCCATATTATGTTTTCGTCTCCATTGGCAGATTGATAGAAACTACTTGAGGGCCTACGTAAGTCTACCATTACTGATAATAGGATCGTCGTCGCGGATTTGATTCCCGTAACAGAACAAATGTTTGGGATATCGAGGGTAGTGATTTCAGATAAAAGATTTAAATAAGAAATTGAGTGTTACGTGTTCACACGGGTCCCACAGATTACCAAAGAAACTGAATACGATTCACCTTCCTCTGCTGGCCAAGATATAGAGTTCCTCACGGAGATGTCTCCAGGTATATGACGGTTGTCTCAACCACACAAGGTGTTCAAAATCACTGGTATAACTGCCTACAGATATTTGTTCCGGGTCTGGGTGTTGCTGCCAATAAATTGCTTTGAACATGAAAAGTAGTATGAGTAAGATTTAGTGTGGGACAAGGTTTAAAAAAGAACCACCATCGCACCATGTAAATGTTTTTTTTTTATTTAATGAAAAGTTCATCTTCAATAATCAATTTCATATCGGTATGTAAACACGATTTTATGTCATATTAGCTGTTGGCTGCTACTTGATCGCTGGAAGGTTTGCACATACGAGTATTTCCAGGATGATAAAATCTAGACGATAAGTAGTCTATTTCTCTGAAAATTTCATCCATACCTGTTTAGAGACTAAACATGCTCCAATAATAATGTAATAATACAAATATGATGTGATGTAACGCATACCTGTAAGTTTGCATGCTATGTATCCTTAGCAAAACATGTACGCACTTATTTTCATGTAAGAACTTTAATACCATGTTTGATGCAAATAAAATGAATTTGAATTTGAATTTGACATTTTGGCGAGACTAGTCTCAAAAATCTATCCCTATATATATACCTATATACATCGCATTTCTTAAAAAAAAAGTTTTATTTTGAGAAACTTTTACAAAACAACACTATTACTTGATTTAAAAGGCGATAAAAGGATACGTTTTATCAAATATGTAATGTTTGAACAACTTTACTATAAATCGTAAATAACCTTTGTTCTGTACGATTTATAGTACTGAATTTGTATCTTGAATAAGCGAAAGTCGAGATACGAGATTGAGATACCGATTTATTTTATGAGACGCACATGTCTGACTGGAATTGTTACTAGAAAATCGATACATTTAAAGGCGTAATCGAAACGAGAAATTGCCATAATTCCTGTGGCATGAGACGTATCTGGTATCTTCAAGGTCGTATAATGCTTCACGAAGTCGCTACGTGGATCGTGGCCATCTGTAGATACAGACTTGTTGGTCCCAGCTATCATTTTGTTAATCTTAATTAATTTGAATTATAAGGGTCGATAGCCTAATATAGCTAATGTTTCGACCTTGTGATCGAAAGGTCGCCGGTTCAAACCCCAACCATTACACTATTGCTGTGATCCCATCCCAGACACAAGCATATTTACCTTAGTTGGAGGGGTTAAGACCAGGCAGTCCAGAATAATTTTCACGCAAGCTCCGCCCCCATGGACCCCGGTTAGGCCGTTGTATACTAAACGCTAACGCAGCAGTAATAATGTTGAATATCACGTACGCTCTTTCAGCATGTTCGGTTTCGAAACTGCCGTTGTGTGCTAAACGCTAACGTAGCAGTAATAAAGTTGAATATCGCGTGCGCTCTTTTATCATATTCGGGTTCGAAACTAAATATCATAAGTCTCATTTCTTATTTCGTTTATAACTAAAGGAATAATTGATGTAGAGAAAAAATGTCCTATATTTGGATAATAAAATATATTTTCTGACTGTCAATACTAATTTTAGACATAAAAGCCGAGTAATCTTAATTCAATTTTGAATAATCTTTAAAAAAGACATAATTTTCGATTAAAAAATGAATCGAGCGAAAATGTTCCAAATACGAAACTGGTCTAGACATGTAAAGAAAAAGATCCAATAAATCATATACTAAAGTTCCATTTTGATTGTATGCGTGACTGTTTCAGAATATTAATGCAAAGTTACATACAATTTAGGGAGCCTCCTCTTAACAAGATTGCTATTTGTCTTAAAAAAATCTTTGACCGTCGTTAAGCCAATAAATTTGTCACCAGTCGTGCTAAGGGATGTCGTGTAACTCAATTACTACGTTTTGTAGGTCAGATAAGCAATCTTTCCATGTAAAATACTAAAATACTAAAAGCTATATCTAGTTACACTGGAAGTCGACCACAACATATGGAAATGGCAAAACAGATAATGTTTGTTTGTAAGAAGTCTTTCATCCGAAAACAAAAATACTTTCACAAGCCATAAGTTATACTCATAGGTTATTTTATTTATTCCAGAATAGTGCGTTGTTTTTATGAGATTGTATTTGGTTTCAAAGTAGCGGGAATAATCTTATAATGTATCCTGTAAGGTATTTTTCTGTGGCTGTCGTATCTGATTAGATCATTTTCGCAACCCAGGCAGGCAAAGATTCTATTGGGCCACGTCTATGCTGCCGCAGTAGCTGGAGCGTGAGGAAGCGAGTTGCCCCTCTCTCACGAATTCAGCCTCCTCCCTCGCTATGACTGCTTGGCAGGAGGTGACTGCATCCCATTCTGCTTAACCCTGTACCATGGTCTGAACTAGAGGTGGGCACGAGAGGTTGCCGCCGCCGATTGCCGCCGTGAGGACACGGCGGTACTCCGCCTAACAGGGGTATACTTCCACTGTGTCCTCCGGGTGACCCTCACAATGACGATTCCCCAGCGTCCCTCCCCCCCGCTGTACTGTTAGGGCTAATTAGTGGAGACTAAAGGACGTTTGAGTAATTCATAATTTTTTGTTCTTTGGGTGTAACGAAAAGATATATTTATTTTATAGGTAAATTTATTCAAGGAATTCATACTCAAAAGGTGAGTATAGATTAGATAGAGCATTTACTTGTAACAGAACAACGAGCCGCTCTATGATAATGTTCCAGTGTATCCCCCTTCACGAACCAGACGTCGAGCACGCTCGCCGTATTGTTACAACAATAATTGTGCAAAGCAACGAGCGTATTGGTGTAACATTTCTTCAAGCCTTTGGTGACGCGGAGGGAGAGGGACGAACGACGCGCGCGGTCCGCTGTCCGAGTCCGGTTGTTCGTTGTTCAAGTTCACATGGTTGCATGTGCATTGCATTAGCGTGTTATTTATACTTATTATCTATTTTTTATTCAACAATATCGTGGGATAGGGAAAATCTTTATTGTTTACTAGCTTTTGCCCGCGACTTCGTCCGCGTGGAATAGTTACTTTGGGCTAACGTTAAATTTAACCCCGATTTTGAAGCATTCTTCATTGGCGCTCCGCTCCTATTGGCCTTAGCGTAATGATACAATATAGCTGTGCCCGCGACTCCGTCAGCGTAAGTTAATGTATTGGTAATATTGTTTAGATCACGTTCACATGAGGCTTAAGTACCTAGAGAACGCTTCGACCGCGAGACGCGTCGAGCGCGGCGACCGATTCTCAAAAATAATCCTTATAGCATGATTCAGTATTCACGCGCGATGGCTTATTATTATAAGCGTATTTCATGTATAACTTTGGTGTTTCTATACCGATTTATATGATTCTTTTTACGGTTTCGTAGCCGAATGGCAAAAAACGGAATCTTTATAGTTTCGACATGTCTGTCCGTCTGTCTGTCTGTCTGTCTGTCCGTCCGTCCGTCTGTCACAGCAATTTTATTCCGAAACTATTAGGACTATACATGTGAAACTTGATAGGTAGATGTATTCTGTGAACCGCTTTCCGATTTTGAGAAAAAAATTAAAAAATATTTAAAATAAAGGGGGGCTCCCCATACATGGAACTAAACCTGAAAATATTTTTTTTTTCATGAAATCGATGCATGTGTGGTATCTATAGACAGTTCTTTAAAAACGACATCGGGATTTCTAAAACCACTTTTCCATAAAGTCAATCGTTTAAAAGATATAAGCTTCCAAAGTGGTAAAATGTGTGTGTGGCGGACACAACCTCTAACTTCTATAATAATGGAGTGAAAAATCTAAAAAAAATATATGTCTGTAAATCTTAATATAAACTTTCAACCAAAATTAGTTTGAACGAAATCAGTTCAGCAGTTTTTGAGATACAGCATATTTTCTAAAACCGCAAATATAACTTTGTAATTCATACAAACACTATGAAAAAGAAATTTATTCGGCGCAGTTGTAAAAAATGTAAAAAAGCCAGTTTTAAGAAATTTGTAAGGTTTTTTTTTCAAAACAAATTTATTTGGCGCAGTTGTAAAAAATGTAAATAAGCTAGTTTTAAGAAATTTGTAAGGTTTTTTTTTTCGTCAAATAAATTTGCATATTATATTATAGTTACTACGGAACCCTTCATGGGCGAGTCTGACTCGCACTTGGCCAATTTTTTTATGGAATAGTTAATAATGTTAACTTTTTCAATTAGGGGTGACTGAGAGTGTTATAAACGTAAGAGTAGACAAATATTATAATCAGAAAGCTTCGAACTGCTAAGCTATTGGGAGTTACACGTGTTATTGTGAGTCAACCATAAAAGACAGACATATGCTGTCGTGGGATATTTTTTATATAATTTTAAGGAGAACATTTCCGTCATAAATGATTTCTCTGTAGCTTTAACCATTAAGGTTGCACACGCGACGGAAGCTTAAAAAATGGAGTTACTTCTCCCGTTTTCCCAACATTTCCCTTCACTGCTCTGCTCCTATTGATTGTAGCGTGATGAAAAGTGTACTATAACCAGCTCAGGAGTATGAAAAATAATTGTACCAAGTTTCGTTAAAATCCGTCGAGTAGTTTTTGTTTCTATAACGGTTATACAGACAGACAGACAGACAAAAATTTAACTGATTGCATTTTTGGCATGAGTATCGATCCTTAATCACCCCCTGATAGTTATTTTGGAAATATATTTCATGTACAGAATTGACCTCTCTACAGATTTATTATAAGTATAGATAGATTAAAAAATACTGGAATCATGTCATTTTATGGGATCCTAATCACGCTCAACATTACAATAAATAATAAAAAACGACGCATGACAAGATATTGCTGCCGAAACGGAGAGCTCTGCTAATGAATGCAAAAAAAATTTCAAGCCTTCTAGGTTCCCTTCGAAGTGAAAAAATGAAGCCCGAAAAAACTGTTAGCACTGGAAAAGGTTAGTGATGATATAATGCGAATACATAGCAGAGCAGATATATTCAGTTTGGATAAAATTATGAGGTAAGTAAATGAAAAAGACATTTTTTTTTAATTTACGTTACAGATGAAATTTACAAAAGTTCGTGGTTTGCGTACTGTTATGAACCTTGTACCTATATGCAATAAACGCATAGTAAGCGATTCACCCCGTCGCTTCCACAATTATGCCGAGTATACATAAAGGCAATTCACACGTGTTTAGTAGAGAGTTTAGTTCAGAAAATTCACTTTAAGCCACACAAACGTAAATAGTTTTTAGTTAGGTAGTCAAAATTGTAACCTCTTTTTTATTAATAAAAGTATCTCAGCAGTGAAATGTTATCATAAAAGGACTCACGGAGCGCCATCATAACAGTACCGTAGCTTACAGTTTATGCTGGATAGGAATAAACCACGTCCCGTTGATGATTCGGTAAGTTACTTTTTTATTTCTATATTTGTAAGTACCTATACATATTGGTTTTGCCACTTCAACGCACCTTGAGAACAGTATTCAGCAATTTCATCTCTCATTATTTTTGCAAAAGCACTTTCTGATAAGTTTCGAGGTTGATTTGCTTGATTTTGCGAAGAAAGAAACGAAGCACGGCCCTCGTTATAATCACTGGTATTATTATCTTGTGAAGTGTTTTCTTGTAAGTACGTTCCTTCTGAATTCCTTCTAAAGAAATTGTGTAAATGGCATGTGCACTTTACAATCAATGTAACTTTATCGGGGTTCAGTAAGTAGTGTAGGATTTCGCAAAACACGGAATACTGACGACAATAGCTCACACATTCTCAACTACGCGCCGAGCTCTACAGAGTTGGTAATTGAACAATCTTTTAGTAGACCCTTTGGGATGCATTCCAGAGTAAACCTTCATCATATTTTTTATGAGAGGGAAAGCTTCATCGCCAATGAAATAATAATGCATTGACGTACGCCTACCTGGCAGTGTAGAGAACTGTGGCAAATTAAATGATTTATATTGTAGTTTTTTATAAAACATACTGTTATTGAATACTCCACCGTCTGATGTTCGTCCTTGGCAGCCTATATTAGTGTTAATAATTTTATAGTTTGCATCCACTACAGCCATAAGTACAATACTATAAAACCCTTTTTAATTATAAAATTCACTGCCACTCCAAGTGGCGTGGTGGTGCTCGAATTAATATATGTTTCTCGTCAATAGCACCTATACAATGTGGAAATTGCCACATTTTCTCATAACCTTCTGCCACTTGTAACCACTCCTGTGATGAATTTGGCATCTACAAAAAAATATATATTTTTAATTATTTCAGGCTGACAACAAGACCGAGGAATATCACATGCGGGCTACTACGGCTGATTGCGAGTTGCAGTCAGCACATCCTATCAAAAAGAAAAAGATAATGGTTTCTAAAAACAACACAAATGACGACAAAGAAATTGGAAATTGCATTTGACATAAATTGCAAAAATCGGCTAAGAAAAATGACTCTAATAATGACAAGTTATCAAGTTATGGTATTTTTGTCTATCCCTTGAATTTAACTATCCCTGTGCATACAGTCAACACTATAGAGATGATTATGGGAACAAAACATCTCGAGGATATACATAATACAGCTTCAACGTCAAATGAATCCTTTGTAAGTCCGCATCGATCCTGTGTCTCAAATACAGACTATAGATAGGCTACACTCCCGCCATCGAAGATCGAAGAAGAGCAGCTGCAACCTCCAATGAAGCCCGAGGTCCGAGTCGAGTCGGTGAAGCAGATACAGACGGGGGCGATACTCAAGATTTGATAAGAGTCAGATCAATACTCAATCATTTATTGCATTCCACAATGTGAATACATAGTACAGATCATTGTGGACCCTGTCGGGCACAGCAAATTATAGAGGAAAAGGACTTTACAATTATTATAAACTAGTACTCACGCGGGGCTTCGCTCCCGTGGATTCTATCACGGTAAAAACCACAGAACAGATAAAAGAGGTAAGAAAGGAAATAGTTCCTGATTTGTATGAGAACGCGTGTCACCGCTTGTCTCCCCACTCTCTAGCTCTACTACAAGCAAGAGGCCCGTTACGTATGCGAATTACGCACACAAATAAATTACACACACTTAAATCGAGAGCTTGCTACTGATTGTAACTCACTGTTGATAAACACGCGCCGTGCATCACGGCCAATCAGGGCAAAGGACAAAACATCAATGGTTGAAGTGTGGCGCATGCAGTACACTGTGAGTGGACTTGGTCATTGCATTGATTAAGCGAGTACACAACGGGCAATGTATACTTTTTGTAACTTGTTGCAATAATGTTGTTAACGTTCGGAATTTTATAGTGATCAGAATATTTTTATGTTTTTTACAAATAAAATTGTAATTAAATGTTATTTTCGACTTACCGATGAAAAGATATACCTCCTCGCTCTATACTTGCGGTCTGTTTTTTTTTACGGGTTATAATTGCACAACATGGCATTTTAAAGCAGAGCTCTGTATACCGAAGTAATCCGAAGCGCACTAAACGTGGTGAATGAATTAATCGGTCGCGCTATGATTGTGTCGTATCATAAATGTGGCGCGCTCGACCCGCCCACATTACCATTCCAACCTTATTCATCTATTCCGTGGTAAAAACATAACTCTCCTTTTTTGCTGTCTCGTAAAAAGTAGCCTATAACCTTCCTCAAGCTTCAAGCTACTTCCATACCAAATTGCAACCAAATCCACCCAGTACTTTCGAAGATTAGCGCGTTCAAGCAAACAAACAAACAAACTTTTCCGCTTTATAATATTAGTATAGATAAAACGTGTATATGTTTATAAGTTAAACTACTCCTACATAGGTTTTATACATTTTTAGGATACTACATATATTTTACATATACGTGGACGTCCGTCACTCAAAAATGGCAGATTTGCGAATGTACAATCGCGAATTCTTGACTGAATTTATAAGTCTTTATAAATCTCTGCCTGACTTTTGCATTGTCTTTTTTTCACTAGCAAACACTCGAAAAATAGTAGCAGAAAAAATTGTTCTTCACTGGGAAACATTGTTGTTTCCACGCCGACGATATCGACAAGAATGTGGCCTGCGCGTACTTAACTGTGTCGTGTAGTAATGCCGTCCGGGTACAGGTTTTCATGCGAGAAGCTTGCGTAGGCAAAACTGTGGTGAAGTTTGTGCGTGTGGTAGGCCTATTAGGTGCTTTTGGAGTGTAATTTCAGTTTTGAGCCCCCAGGTAAGTTAAGCCTATTTTTGTGTCGTAGTGTATAGTGAGTTTGTATGTGTTCTCGTGTAGTAAATAAATGTTGGTTGTGTCTAACGATTTGCATATTTCCAAGATGTAAATACAGGGAAGGGTTAAAAGTTTGTGTTCTTGGAAGTATGGTTTGCAGCTATCTGTGTTCTCTATGTTTACCAGTATTCTGATGAGTCGTTTTTGTGGTGTGAAAAGTGTTGGTGCATGTGTACTGTTTCTCCATAGTTTTACGCCATAACTTAACCATGCGTACGCGTAGGCGTAATATGTAGCCAGATCAGTGTGGAGATTTGTAGTTTTTTTTAATTTCACGAAGGGCATAAGCAAATTTTAGAGATATCATCAGCGAATAGAACACATGACTCATTTATGATGTTTGGGAGGTCGTTTTATAAATGATAAATAATAGGCAGCCAATAACACTTTCTTTGGGGATTGAGGCATTAATTTTATTACTGTCCGATCGAATATATTCTATTAACTTTGTATTTTCGTTGTAGTATTCAATCTCGACCTGGTGTTCTCTATTTTCTAAGTAAGACTTAAACCATTCAAGAGATTTTCCTCGGATCCCTATTCCTTGTAGCTTATTAAGTATATGCATATTGCACTTTATCGTAAGCCTTTGTCATATCTAACAGTTTACCTACAGCGTATTTTTTCTTGTTAATTAGATCTCAGATTACTTGAATGATTTGAATTGATCTTAAATAAAGTATAATGAAACTCACGTAAATGTTTTCTTTCAGTTCCTCTGTTATTGCTTCACGTACTTCTGGTATTATCGTCCCAATACTATGTCTTGATATTCTAAAAAGATACTGTAACTAACGAAGGAATCACCTGTAGCTAAATAACGTAAAGTTAATGCTAATCTCTCTTTCGCCGTGGCTGTAACTCTGAATCGTGTATTTTGCTTTGATATTTTAGCGCCAATTGAATTCAATAAACTTTCAAAATCACGTGAAGATAGTGCAGTAAAGTTCTTGTATTCACCACTTAATCCTGCGATTTTAAGTCTAACATTAATTACAGACCTCCAAGAGTTTGTGTTATATTGTAAATGTTCATTTGCCACCATCTTCTATTTCTATTTTTCTTCTTTCTTTTAATATAATTCATCAAGATAAACGCAGCACACGCAACTTGTAGGTCCGACATTTCAAGGAAGAATGAACGCAAGGTACAACGAAATGTTACGGTTAAATGCACACTTGCTGTGAGCATTACGCCGAGCATTCGCAGGAACGCGGTACGTTACATGGAAATGCTTTGGAAACTGAGCTTTTACCTGTATTGTACCATTCGTAAGAACATTACACAGAAATGCTCGACATAATGCTCTAGTCCAGGGATGGCAAACCAATGGCACGCGTGCCACTGATGGCACGCGACATAATATTTTGGGTACGTCACCGATTACGAAATTCATTATGCACTAAGAAAAAAAGTTGAAGTAGGTATTTTATGACGAGCGACCGCGAGTGACCCTACACTACAGAGTTTTCGATGAGAAATATTGTAAAATTTACCTTTCTGTAGTAAATAAAGGGTTTTGAGTTGATAATATTATTATTATTTTCCAATAACAAAGTCAAAATTATTTGACAGCACGTTTACGACCTTATTAAAAATTTCTTAATAAAAATGGCACATTGATACTTAAAGGTTCACCTACCCTGCTCTAGTCTATACTCACCTAAAAACAAAAACAAATCTTTTCATACAAAATATTAACAGTTGATAAAATAAGTATGGTCGCTAGTTGCAAGAATTAGTATAGTTCTTTGAATAGAAATAAACTGTATATATATGTATGTAGCTTCGTTTCTTAAAGGAAAATAATTTCTTTTGACAAAGTTTGCTTTTACTGGTATGCCGTTTTGGAATGTAACCAACATAAGTTGCAAACATTCTTTTACATAAATTCGTGCTGCAGTTTCACAATTATTATGGCGCAGATTATTTTATGAGATATCTACACTAAAATTATAAAGCGGAAAAGTTTGTTTGTTTGCTTCAACGCGCTAATCTTCGAAAGTCCTGGGTAGGTTTTGATGAAATTAGGTATAAAAGTAGCTTAAAACTTTAGGAAGGATTAAGGTTTTTTTTTACTGCAAAAAAGGAGGGTTATGTTTTGAACGCGATAAAGTTCACGGGAACGAAGTCCTGTGCCACTACTAGTCCTTATAAAAAAAATATAGGTACAATTATTTATTGTATACTAACAAAAAAGTCGTATAAAAAGCATAACTGTTGAACTCTGCATTTCGCGTTCTCATTCAGTCAACATGGAATGGAAAGATCTGGAAACAAAATGGGCTTACGACTGCTATATATAGCTTATTATTTCATTGAAATCTGTCTTATCTCGAAATAAATACCTCGTTCGGTATCTCGACTCAACTGCTTATATCAAAACCAATGACCATACATACAAGTAATATAAGTATACATTACATCAACAATTTAATAAAAAAAAATTATTCATAAACCAAGTAATTCCAATTCAAAATATAGTTTTTTTTTATTAATCCGCAACCGTTACCTATAAATACAGAAAAATAAATCGACCCTACAAACACAAGTAGAATTTCCGCAAAGCTTTTATTATTTAAACCGAGCTGAGCTCTAACATCGTTGTGGACATAAACTTTCAATATTTTTTCATGAGGCGGACCAAGCCAATCTCTCCGCAGTCCCCAAACGGGATTACACTCAACACCAAGCATTTTATTTTGTTTTGGCCAAGCATTCAGTTATACTCAACACAAATGTTATGAGCCTCTGAATTATTATTATATAACATTGTTGAGTACAAATCTTATTTGCTACGAAACTGAACTCGAACGATTTAGAAAGCGCTACGGTTGTTCGTAGACCTACGAGGTGCAGCTACGATGCTACGCCGCTTGTGACGTCATGTCTACGTCCAAAAAGTTACATTCAATTTTGGAACACGGTCGAATGCGGGGATTCGTCAGTTTATCCTAAGGGATTGGTTTAGTTATGATTACCAATCCCTACAAGAAAGAGTTCTGGTCAATTTAATTTAAAACTATATAAACTTGGGACTGAAAACTGTTTCTTCTTTGAGAAAATGTACATTACCGTATAATACAGTATGATTAATTTTATTACAGGCTTGTTGTAATTTACAGTACTTTTTTGTTTATTTTTCCGTGGTTCTTAATTATTAAAAAAATGCTTTACAGGACCCAACTTCGTTTAAGAAACCTAATAGCGCTGTGGTTAGATAAAAGTAAGTGTCTTAAGTACTTAAAACTTGAAAAATATATTCTAAAGAACTTTTTTTATAAGCAGAAGCGTCAATGCTACTTTTTTAAGTAAGAAACTTTAAAACCGTTTTAAAAGTTCGATAAATTAAAAACAAATAGGTGTTACAAAACTAGCAAGGGGTTATGTTACTTGCATGTTGATTGGAAAATCAAAGATTCAGATTCAGATAACTATATTTACTCAAACATGAGTGTACATACATCTTATAAACAACAAAAATGCATGCAAGGTGTTACAAGTGCCCTGGGATCTGGAGGCGACTGCCCTCCAGCGCGTCTATGAATGGCGCGTGGAGGCGCAGCGCCGGGGCGTATCCCCGCTGCCACGAGAAGTCGAGGCGCGGCGGGAAGAGCTCCGGCGCGATCTCAGGGCAGTATGGAGGGGACGATTGTCGCAACCGACGGCCGGGCACGCCGCAATTGTGGCGGTAAGACCCCTCTTTGAGGAGTGGCTAGATCGGCGTCACGGCGTCCTGACCTACTGCATGACGCAGGTCCTCACCGGACACGCAAATTTCGGGAGGTACCTGTGTCTGATGTGGAAGGAAGAAACGCCTGGGTATCACCACTGCGAGGATCGCCCTGAGGACACAGTAGAGCATACGGTGCAAGACTGAACCGCTTGGGCAGAGCACCGACGTGTCCTCACGGCGGCGATAGGCGGAGACCTCTCGCGCCCGGCATTGGTCGAGGCCATGCTGCGGGGCGAGACGGAGTGGGAAGCAGTCGCCTCCTTCTGCGAAGCAGTCATGCTATCGAAGGAGGAGGCGGGCCGTGTGAGGGAGAGGATAGCGTCCTCCCTCCAGCCCAGCCGCAGTGGTAGACGCCCACGGCGTCGGACGTCGGCCGACGATCTCCGGCCACCGTAGGCGCGGGCATGCGGACAGCGAGTAAAGGGCAACTCGCTGTCCAACCATGGACCATGCCCGGGTCGACGGCGCGTTGTGTTCCACGCGCGCCTCAAAGAGCGTCAGCAAGATGACGAGGCCCCCTCTGTAGAGGGCCGAAGCCTGCCGGGGTCGTGGGACTTATCCCATTACCGTGACCCCGGTACGTAAAGGGCTATTGAAGGAATACCGTGGATTTTAGTCAGTACAAGTCTGACAGTCCCTCCGGCCCTGCCCGGGGTGGGAGGACTCATCTGATGATTTTACCACTTTAAGAAAAAAAAAGGTGTTACAAGTACATGAAGTCGTGCTAACATGTTTACCATATTGTCATGGTGTGCAAATATTAAGAAAAGTTTATGAATAATAATAAATAAAATATTACAATATTCATTAAAATTGACAATTCTGACATAAGTAAACAGATTAAATTATATCAATTAACAAATTAATTATTATAGAACTTTACAATAGGAAGATGTCAAACATTCAATTATTTAAAAAATAAATTAAAAATGAAAACAATAATATATCGGAAATATATTGTGAAGGATGGTACGGTAGACATATGTCGGGCATGTCACAAACCGGGAGAATCCATTCGTCACATTATCTCCGGTTGTTCTCGTCTAGCTAACGGAGACTATTTGCATAGACACAACCTTGTAGCTAGGATTCTTCACCAGCAACTTGCTCTTACATACAATCTTGGGGAATCAGAAGTACCGTACTATAGGTATGTGCCCGACCCAGTTCTCGAAAATGGCAATATTACACTGTACTGGGATCGGTCTATCATCGCTGACAGAACTATTAACCTGACATAGTGGTAATAGACCGATTAGAGCGACGCACAATGATTGTTGATATAGCGGTCCCTCATGACGAGAACCTCGTGAAAGCCGAGAAAGATAAAAATAGAAATATAGGAATAAGAAATTAAGTATCTTAACTTGGCTCGCGAGGTTGTTGACATGTGGGATGTGGATACAGCAATCATTGTGCCGATAGTCGTCTCAGCCAATGGCATAATATAGCCAAGAGCCTCGATAAACATCTTAGGAGGCTCTCGTTGGGCAGCTGGATCACGGGCTTGATCCAGAAAGCAGTACTTCTGGACACGGCGCGAATTCTTAGGAGGTTCCTCTCTCAAGAGCCCTGACCACCGGTAGCTTTGACCCTGTTCGCGATACCGGTGGGCTACTGTTTTTTATATTTTTAAATGTTTTTTGTTTTTATAGGAATATTTAAAAATGTAAATAATAGGTTTATAAAATGTAATAAATGATATAAAGTCAGTATTGGTAAAAAAAAAAAAACAAAAAGTACTTAGTCAAAAATCATTATTACATTAACATATATTTAAAATTAAATCAATGTATAAAGGGCAATTTAAACGACTACATAAAGATAAAAATAAAGCAATGTCTCAAAAGATCGCTTCAGACTGTAACCTACAAGGTTCCCATATAATTTAACCACTAAAACTTGTATGGACTTCAAAAGCGACCTCTGAGTTTGTTTCGGTTTTTCTTCTCAGGGTACTCAGGAAACACCGGCCCCATCTAGTTTAAATTTACGAAAAAAATACGTGTAAAAGTGTTATTTAATAACCAATTTGCAAAATAAAGATCATTTATCATTTAATATCTAAAAAAATTACTTGTGATGTATTTTCACATAAGTAACATCTGATTGCATACTGTAAGTTATCATGAACAAGCTGAATTCCCCATACAGAAAAACAACAAATTTTTCGTCTCACAAACTCACATGACATTACAAACTTAACACCAACAATTAGGCCCAACAAAACTTGGATAAGGGATACTACCTCAAAGTAAAAGATCAACCTTTGCCATTCCTTTTGCCGTCACTTAACTAAACAGGTATTTAATAATGAGCGAGCTCTTAGTGGTAACCGTTTACATTATGCAGGTTTTCCGTGACCCCATTATAACGAGGATGTGTATCTTTCAGGAGCTTGTAGGTGGGAAGTGTCTGACATCTACACTTGTGTAGAAAACACAACAATCAGGAAAGGCGAAAGTTTTGGTAAGGTAAATCCGTTTATAGTCTACAACTTAGTCATTAGGAATATTAGTGAAACACACCTTTATATTTGTTATTAGCCATTTTATAATTTAAACATTGTTTCTGTCTATATAGAGAAGTCAAAGTTAAAATACTAATAATAA
Source organism: Tholera decimalis (assembly GCA_943138885.2). Taxonomy (NCBI): domain Eukaryota; kingdom Metazoa; phylum Arthropoda; class Insecta; order Lepidoptera; family Noctuidae; genus Tholera; species Tholera decimalis. The sequence goes on along the minus strand of OW964563.2, from coordinate 17,323,622 downwards.
TCACGACTGTTTTAAATGTGAAAGTTTAGATGGATTGATGGAATTGTTACAGGTTACTCAATACCTATAAAATGGCTGAAAGAATCTGGATATAATTATTAATGTCTGTATTAGCATAGATTAATTATCCAAATTCCCACGCGAAGAATGTCAAGGCCAAAAACTAGGACCCAATAAAAATTGCTATACCTACCGCCAATATTCTTTATGAGCAGTTGACGTCTGTGTATGGATATTTTTTACTGTTACTTACTCGATGAAACTTGTTCATCTCTATGGGTAGGGGCAATGTTTAAAATATAACAATACCATTCCATTACACTCTGTAGAAAAAAGCTAATAAACTACTGATTTACTGAGACATGCGTTATTTCCTTTTGGTGTCTATTTAACCCTAAAAATATTAGTTTTTGCCGCTACTTTGAAACCAAATCCAATCTCACAAAAACCACGCATTTTTCCGGAATGAATAAAATAGCTTGTGATTCTCAGTAATATTGTAACTTTCGACCAGTGAAAGTATTACTTGCCCAAGTAACTTTTTGCAAACCAACAGACTCCTCATCTGCCCAACTGTGTAACGTTTTTCTAATCATATCAGGATTAAATTTTAGTCTAACCAGACGCAGCTGCGTACTAGTATTTCACATGGAATGCTTCCCTATCGAACCTCCGTGTCCCAGTAACTAAATAACACTAGTATACAATTGGTAAGACTGGCTGGTTGCTGACGACGCATAACCAATGCCAAAGAACAACGAAGACATCCGAGATCAACAGACTAACGCAAGTTAGCCTGTTTTTACTTTTTACTAAGGAATTTTGATACGTGGAAATAGTGACCCATCAATGGACCGGCCTTGGCCAGCGTTACTTACCTTTTAAAATCAACACTTATGACTGTATATCATGATATCATAAATATAAATCAACAAACTGTTTACTTTAAATTAATAAAATTAATATTCCCTCTAAATTAACCATTAAAGTAAAAACATTGATGTTATATTCAACCAATTTATTAAGTCAATATCATTTAACTGTTTACTTATTTGTAGTATTTGGTTTTGAAGATTTTTATATAGAAACAAGCACATCAACACAAAAGTTCAATGCCAGCGGTGGGCGTACCAATTTAATAATTCAAACTCGAAACATTTATTTTGAACTACGAGTAGATGAACTTTGTACGACCGATTAAAATGAATACATGAATTTAAATCATTCGAGCATTTTAGAATTTTTGTGAGACTAAAGCTCTAGAATTATATTTTATAGGTATTATGGGCTTTTCAAAAGTATTTTTACATATTTTACAAGAGCAAATAAAAAGAATAAAAGGGTTTCAAACAACTCATTAAATTCATTTATTCATTCATTTTGATGCTAATAAAGATTATATATTTATTTAAATGTTCAGTTCAATCACAGGTTTGGTACCACTACCTGCATCGAATTGCTTGAATTGCAACTTGTTTATCACCACACAATGCAAACCTAACCACAAATATGACCATGTTCTTTTAAACAACCTGTAGATAGAGGCATTTCTTAACTGTTGGAGAATAAAGAACCTGCACGTATCGAAGTGGAGATTTCAAGCAATGCAATCTGACAAAAACAGACGCGGCAACAGACTGTGAACATTACATGTATATGTCTACTCCGCATAAATTCACTTAGACTACAAAATCTGTACAGGAGTTTCTCCAAAAGGAACACATCAGAATGTTGAATCACGAAAATTGAGTATTTCTCCAGTTTTTCTGCCGTGAGACACAGATACCAAGCCGTTAAGGTAAGCGTGATTTTCAAAGAAAAAGGTATGTAGCTTTAGGGTATTGTAAGCCAAACTACATCCTCCTGTAAGGATTTAAAAAGCAACTAAAGGATTGGCAAAGGAAAAATATATGTGTTCCTTATGTTTGTCTGAAAATAGATGCTATTATTTTTTTTTTTTTTTTTTTTTTTTTTTTTTCACCTGCATATTTATATAAATGTAACTGTTACCTTAGGGGTGGAGACCTGGTGTCCTGAAACACAGACCTTCCGTCTAGCTTAGGCACCAGTCTCCCACAATATTTTGTAAAATAAATTTGTTGTTTAATGTACCGTTTTATATTGTGGTGAGAAAATAAATTATTTTGATTGATTTTTTGATTGATTATTCGTACTTAGAAATACTTTGCTATTTTGAGATTTAATTTCGATACAAAGATCGACTTACACACTCGTTGTAGTGGTTTGAAGCAATGCTCTGCGATATACTATTTATTGACACCACACAAGATTGCCTTTACAAACAGCTGGACTTACATTATGTATAACTTTAATTACTATAGGTTTTTCCTAACATTGACAATATAAGATTCATAGGTGTTTATAATTCAAAAATGTTAAAACAGACAACGGCAAACTTAAATAGTTCTACTGAGTGTTTGACTGTATTGTGTTATGATATGTTATTTTATTTTATTTTGGGACATGAAACAGTAGTACAATGTGTATTGTATATAAACATGTAACTTTTTTTTTTTTAACGTGGTAAAATTATCAAATAAGTCCTGGGAGGACTTATTTGATAATTTTACTCCGGGCAGGGTGGAAGGGACTGTCAGACTTTTACTGACTAAAATCCACGGTGTTCCTTCAATAGCCCTTTACGTACCGGGGCCACGGTAACGGGATGAGTCCCACGACCCCGGCAGGCTTCGGCCCTCTGCCGAGGGGGCCTCGTCATGTTGCTGACGCTCTTTGAGGCGCGCGTGGAACACGACGCGCCGTCGACCCGGGCATGGTCCATGGTCGGACAGCGAGTTGCCCTTTACTCGCTGTCCGCATGCCCGCGCCTACGGTGGCCGGAGATCGTCGGCCGACGTCCGACGCCGTGGGCGTCTACCACTGCGGCTGGGCTGGAGGGAGGACGCCATCCTCTCCCTCACGCGGCCCGCCTCCTCCTTCGGAAGCATGACTGCTTCGCAGAAGGAGGCGACCGCTTCCCACTCCCTCTCGCCCCGCAGCATGGCCTCGACCAAGGCCGGGCGTGAGAGGTCTCCGCCTATTGTCGCCGTGAGGACACGTCGGTGCTCTGCCCAAGCTGGGCAGTCCTGCACCGTGTGCTCGACTGTGTCCTCAGGGCGACCCTCGCAGTGGTGACACCCAGGCGTCTCTTCCTTTCCCATCAGACACAGGTACCTCCCGAAACTTCCGTGTCTGGTGAGGACCTGCGTCATGCGGTAGGTCAGGACGCCGTGACGCCGATCTAGCCACTCCTCAAAGAGGGGTCTTACCGCCGCAATTGCGGCGTGCCCGGTCGTCGGTTGCGACAGTCGTTCCCTCCATACTGCCCTGAGATCGCGCCGGAGCTCTTCCCGCCGCGCCTCGACTTCTCGAGGCAGCGGGGATACGCCCCGGCGCTGCGCCTCCACGCGCCATTCATAGACGCGCTGGAGGGCAGTCGCCTCCAGATCCCAGGGCAGCAATCCGGCAAGGAGGTTGGCCGATTCGCCGGCGATCGTGCGGTATCCCCGGATCATTCGGATAGCCATGACCCTCTGGCATGCGACCAACTTTAGTTGTTTTTCGTAAACGTTATTGAATAACATTTTGTCAGGCTAAGTGATAATTTATTAGTGGTGCAATAATTGGACAGTCTATCTAAGTCACTTTGTAGTAATTCACAGTCTTCGATACTTTTTATTGTTTTATAGATTTTTAAGTCATCTGCATAAAGTAAATATTGGAAGTGTTTTAAAACAAGCATTATAATAATAATATTCCACAACTTTTCACACAACGCCATCTAGTCCTAAACTAAGCAGAGCTTGTGGTATGGGTACTAGACAACTGATAAACATACATATATATTTCTAAATACATACATATTATAGATAAATTACACCCAGACAAAGAACAAATGACCGTGCTCATCACACAAACATTTGTCCTAGGTGGGAATCGAACCCACGACCTTGCGCACAGCAGTCAGGGCCACTGACCACTATACCAACGGGCCTGTTGAAAAGCATTAATATCGTTAATGAAGATGGTGAATAATAATGGACCTGCGGGATCCTAGATGTGACAGATATCTTTTCAGATTAATACCCATTGATAGCAACACTTTGAGTACGGTTTGTTATGTATGAAGAGAACCACCGAAGCAGATTTCCACGAATTCCATTAAAGGCTATCTTATGTAAGAGTATTTTGTGATCCACCTTGTCGAAAGCTTTCTGAAAGTCAGTATATGTTGCATCTGTTTGTACACTATTATCCATGTTTTCAAAAATGTTATTAATAAAAGTAAGTAGATTAGTATAAGTAGATCTACGCCGGACGAATCCATGTTGTTGTGGAATTATAAGGCTGTGCAAGATCGGGTAAATCTCATTATAAACCAATCTTTCAAAAAGCTTCGACAAGGTGGGTAGAATTGTGATAGGTCGATAATTTTCGACATCGTTCTTGGATCCTTTTTTAAAGACAGGAGTCAGAAAACCTGTTTTCCATTCATCAGGGAAAACTCCCTCATTCCCAAGGATTGCATAGCTCATCTGCAACACGTTTCAGAAATGAAGGTGGAAGCCCATCGGGTCCAGCACCTTTCGAAGAGTCTAAAGATTTTAGTTCTTTGCTAACTTTCGAGGAGTCTATATAAATACTGTTGATTATTATTATACACCCAGACCGTGCTTTTTTCAAGAGAGGTAGTTTTGACTAAGTAACATTTTAACAACACGGGTTATCATATCACTATATCTAAGTTACTAATATTTTAAATGTAAATGTCGATACAATTTGATTAACCTACTTTAATTTTTAATATGATACTTACGATGAGTAAATCTTCCCCGAAATGTAAAAATGTATATGGAAGTTGGTTACTTTATCACACCACAATGGCAGAATGGATCTAGATGAAATTGACACAAAGATAGATCTGGACGAATGAAGTCCCGCGCGCAGCTAATATTAAACATGTAAAACTCTTGGCTTGCGTACAATGATACTTACGTTATGAGTAAATCTTCCCCGAAATGTAAAAATGTATATGGAAGTTGGTTACTTTATCACACCACAATGGCAGAATGGATCTAGATGAAATTAAAACAAAGATAGATCTGGACGAATGAAGTCCCGCGCGCAGCTAATATTAAACATGTAAAACTCTTGGCTTGCGTACAATGAATTTAAGATTTCTTTTTAAGTTTCTTTCCTTAAAAAAAGGAACTAGCAATGTGGGTAGAATTCTTATTAGTAATGAGGCCACTGATGTTCGTGTGAGTGGGCTGCAATCCACCACGCTTTTCGCATAGATCCGTTTTCTCACCATGGTTTCTTTAACCGTTAGAGCAGTCGTGAATTGGGATGAAATAAATCCCAAAAAGTAAAACGCCTTTCTCGGTTAGAACCCACGACTCACACTCGTAATTGGTACTGTAACCACCACTGCCATCAATTTAAAAAGATTTATAAAGAATTTGAATTTGAATAAATATAACCTGCATCAAGGTTATATTTATTCAAACTCAAATTCTTTATTAAGTACAAACTAAATGTGTAATCCTTTTTAGTGTTAACAATACGTAGGCTCTTAGAACTTAGTTGACTATTAAGGCATTGCATTTCATCTCGCTACATACCTATTGAAAAATATGGTATATTTTAGACATGAATCGTTCATTTCGGTGCCAAGAGTCTATGAGAGTAAATGGGTTAAGCTAAGTGCACCTGTGTTTACTTACACGCTTCATTGTGCACTATATAGTAGGTATCTTAATAATTGGCTTATTCCGTTGAGAGTTTAAATTGTTTAAGTGTTTTTTTTTTATATTCATTTATCTTTCTTTTGTTCTCCTGGCGCCGCTTTGATCGTTATAATCCCTCTTTGTACAATGTTGTTTTTAATTATTTCATGATTTGAATCTCAGAAAAATAAAATTAGAAATATTTCTTGTTATCTTAATAATATGAAATACGGTTCATAATTGGTTTTGTCATGTAATTTAAATTGAATTATTCTCATTTTTACCCAAAAATATTTAAACTTAATCTCGTTGCCTATTATCTTCATGAGAAAAATCTCTATCATGCTTCATTGTATGAATGGTCAAACGATATGGATCTCCTTTGATTTCATGCACCTAAGAACCTCAAAGATCGCAAAGTTACATTTATAATCCCTATCAATTTTTATTAAATTATTGAATAAGAACATCTTAACCTCTCAAGGACCGCCATTATTTACGTCAACTATTAATTGAGCCCCGCTGGCACACAAATTTGTTGCCAGCGGGGCTCTACTAATACTGGTTTACTGGCACGTTTTTGTGCCAGCGGGGCTCTAGAAGTTAAACAAGTACGTAGTTCTATTGTCTTACTATTTTTTTCGCACAAAATACAACAATTAATTTTAAAGCACAACTCATATATGATTTAGGTATAAGCCGTGCTAATTATTGCCTGCCGGGGTTGTGGAATTATTCGAAAGAGTTACCGCGGCCTCGGAAGACGAAGGGCATATGATGGAATACGGATGGGTGTTAGTTAGTAAAAGTCTGACACAATCAACTGAGAAAACAAAAAACTGATCCAATTACTGCCTCTTGCTTCACCCAGATTGCGATCGGGTGCCAGCAATTGGTTGATTTACCATCCTTTAAAAATAAAAAAGCCGTGCTAATTCCTTTAATAGCTATTAATTATTTATGAAAAACAGTACACATTCTTTAATATTATTTTATTTACCCTCGTCCAAGTGTCACTGTGCCAACTGAAAAATGCTGTGTTGGTAACCTTTTCGGCCAGACATGCTCAACGCGATTTTTGTTGTTTTCAATTTTCATTTTTTTTTAATCAATTTCGAATGAGTTACAATATTATACTACTTATAGGCTATATAATTACTGACATTATTACAAAAAAAAAGGTTGTTTACTAGAATAATTAATGTGTTTTATTATATTCTAGTTTATTCTTTGACCCGGGACTCGCCATTTTGAGAAAGTGCACCAAAAGCTCCGACGTTGAGCCATATTTATGATGCTTGTCGCATAACCAGGCCCTTTCTGGACATGTATAACAATCTAAGCAAGATATTAAAAATAAATAAATAAATCATTTTATACTCTTTCTGTATATTAAAGATACATTTCGGAAAATCAGAACAATATCCGCATCCCCGTAGCATTTTACGTGAAGTGAGTAGATTTACAGGTACATATGCACAGGTTTACAGATTATAGTTGTAGTATGTTACACTGAAATTTGAATTAAGATAAATACACAGAAGCGACAAGGGTTCTGTTTCATGATTGGAATGAACGAAACCTTGCAAATAAGAAGTTATTTATCGTATTTATGCACACTTTATACAGGGTGGCCCGCTTACAGTGGTCCAAAGATTTTTTTCAGCTTGAGAGCATCATAAGTGATGATTTAAAAAATACTTTAGTTAGTCGAAAACTTATGGTTTCGAAATTATGATTTTTTTAATAATCCGAAATTTCAATATTTTTGACACAAAATCACTCTGTTATGAAAAGTACTGGACCGAATCGAATGAAATTTGATATAAGCATAGTGCAATAATCTACCTATCGCGCTATAAGATCATCTAGTGTAAATAATTAGATAAATAAATGTGGTCGAAGATGGAGCACGCTTACCTAAAAGTAACCCATTGGTTACTTTTAGGTAAGCGTGCTCCATCTTCGACCACATCATCACTTTCCATCAGGTGCGATGGTGGTCAAACGCGGACATATTCTCATTAAAAAAAACTCATCTACCAATGAATTCCTTTCTTTTTCAGTGGGAAAGTCATCAAATAAATCCTCCCGTTCCGGCAGGAGCAAAAGGGAGTGTCAGATTTCTACTGACTAAAAACCCACCCCCCTCCTTCAGTTACCCTTGCAGTCCATGACCCCTGTATCTCGTTAAAACATTCCCGCAACACTAGCAGGTATTGGAATCGAAAACATAGATGTAATTTTTGCTGGTTTCTTTTTGTGAAATCTACATTAATACAAAACTTAATTTTCTGCTCGGGATATTTCACACTTACATCATTTTTTTACAATAATTCATATCAATAAGTGTTTATATAGTTGCCAATGCTAAAAGTAACGAAAGGCATATTTGATTGCTCAATAAAAAATGTAAAGGACCTTTGGTAGATTTCATCCAGTGTTCGATTATATTTATCTTTAGTGTGTGTAGGTAGGTCGTAAAACTAGATACACACATTTGGAGCAAGCAGTGAATAAAAGACGAAGTAATATAGTGAATAATAGATATGAAACAAACATTTCAAGCTATACAGCACATATATATGTGTAAAGTACATCACCTTAGTAGTTTTGCCAATATCTTTGCCCGAAGATAAATTGCTCTTTCTTTGTATAGAGAGAAAACTTATATCCCAGAAGTAGGGATATGTTATAGGCTGACTTTTTTGTGCTTTTTGAAGAGAAAACTTCTATAGCGGCGTTGTGCACTTTTTGTAATGTGTAAACAATGTTAAACTCGCGTCAGGACACGTGACCTGATCGAAAATTCGTAAGACGGACGGAGAGTAGACAGCCGGCGCGGCGTAGGAGAGGAAGTATCCCCCTCTCTTTCTACGGCGCGGCGAAAATGTATGCCTGCGTAAACTTTTTAATGTAATATAAATTGTCATGTTTGTGTACGATAGCGCAATAAATAAATATTGTATTACCACATAAATGATAGTACTTTTATACTGATAATTAAAGCAATTCGTGCAAAATTATTCCCTAACCATTCCAAAATATCAAAAATGCACAACGTTAATATTCAAGTTTTCACTTCTGCCTGCACTCCCGGAGTGCAACCCGTTTTTTTTTGTCACATTGCTGGTCATAAGCTTTCCTGTCCCTCGCACGTTCTGTGTCATATTTTGCTCAGTAAGTAGACTTCACCTGGATGTAAGAAAATATTATGACTAGTGAATGTACTTCTAGCCTAAAGTCTGATAAAGGAATAAGAAGCCCAAGTTTATTTAAATCCAATTTAAAAAATGTAGGTATTTTATTTGGTTAAATTGTACCAAAAAAAAACAGTTATCTAAACATTATGCAGCATTACAACAAGGCAACTACTGTTTTAATGAGCACTGGCTGTTTAGGATGCCAGCATCCTTATCTTTGATTTGACCTTAAGGTTGTAAGACGAGCACAGTACAAAATTTAGTACATGATAGTAATATATCTATATTGTGGCCTATTTATGTACCTATGTATGGGTGTATGTATGTTTAAGAGAGAGAGAGGTCAGATAAATATAGTGAAAACTTGGGCTTATATGAGTCTGTGTAAGTATGATTATAAATAAAGTTTAGTAAATTACTTGGGGTCTATGATCGATATTTGTAGTAAAACTTTGGCCTCATTAACACTCAGTGTTAAGAGCCATTTCGTGACAGTAGTTTTGCATCTATTTATATACATACAATATACACATTGGAGCAGAGTTTATTTATTTCATTATACAGTGTGGTGATTAGGTTATCACATTAATTGAAACCACGTACTCTATATTAGGTATTTTATCATATACAATTAAAATAATATAATAATAAACAATATTATAGCCATGGGACCTTTTCTAGGGTTCCGTAGCCGAATGGCGAAAAACGGAACCCTTATAGTTTCATCGTGTCTGTCTGTCTGTCTGTCCGTCCGTCCGTCCGTCCGTCCGTCGGTCCGTCCGTATGTCTCAGCCACTTTATTCCAAAACTATTAAGACTATACATGTGAAACTTGGTAGGTAGATGTATTCTGTGAACCGCTTTCCGATTTTAAGAAAAAAAAATGTCAAATAAAGGGGAACCAGACATGGAACTGAAACCTATAATTTTTTTTTTCATGAAACCTTTGCGTGTGTGATATCTATAGACAGGTCTTTAAAAATGACATGGAGGTTTCTAAAACCACTTTTTCATAAAGTTAATCGTTTGAAAGAAATACGCTTTGAAAGTGGTAAAATGTGTCCCCCCCTCGCCCCTCTAACTTCTATAATAATAGAGTGAAAAATCTAAAAAATAAATAAATTCTGTAGATATTAATGTAAACTTTTAACGAAAATTGGTTTGAACGAGATTGGGTCAGTAGTTGAGATACAGCATATTTTATAAAACCGCAAATACAACTTTGTAATTCATACAAACACTATGAAAAACAAAATTATTTGGCGCCAATACGCCCCCATACTCGACTCACCCATGAAGGATTCCGTAGTAACTACACTTAGTTACTACGGAACCCTTCATGGGCGAGTCTGACTCGCACTTGGCCAATCTTTTTCGATTCTAATATTTCGCAACATCATGTATTGCATAAACATAATCAGCTGACCAATCACTCGGCGCGAGCTCCGCCGGCGCCGACGCCGCGGCGTTTCTGCTTTTATAGGTCAGTAAACTAATATTATAAAGGATTATTTATTTTTTACCAATAACGCCATTTATTTTGTTTAAAAAATGCATTTTCTTAATTTTAGTAAAATTATTTATTTTATTATTTTAACGGATTGATAACAACTTGTAATACCTGCTGTACAATTTAATGTGATAACCTAATCGCCACCCTGTATATGTAAATGGTTTGCCAGTGTACTAAAATTAAGCTGAGCAAGGGCCGTTCATTTTCTTCGAGGATTTTTTTCTACGAGGGATGTTTACGCAAAATAGTGCCAAGGACAAAAAGCTGTCTCACATTGAGAATCTGACATACGGTGTAGAGAGCCGTGGTGGAAATCACGTGGCCTTCTATGATTTTCATTATCTGTTCCACTTTACCAAATGGTGCTTTTCGAATGCACACACAAGTTACTATAAAAATACTCAAATCACTATAGGTGTGCCTACACCTAATATTTGAAGAATTCCCTCGATTTCTCCAGGATCCCATCATTAGATCCTGACTCGGTGACAACAAAACCACCCTTTCAAACAAAAAATAAGGAATTTTGCAAATCGGTTCAGCCGTCACGTCTGCTGAACTCACAGTTAGAAAGCCATGCATTCCATTTTTTCAATTTACATGTGAATGTTTAAACGTGAGGTAGTCAATAACGCTTTAACAGCTTCAGACTTCTACTGACTAAAAAACCCTCGCTGTTCCTTCAGTTGCCTTTGTGTTTCGGGGCTGCGATATCTCCTAAGAACATTCCCGCCACCCCGCGCAGGAAATGGTATAATCAGGCTACATCAAATCATTAGGTACCGTCAATTCAGAATTAGGAACCTTCTCACTCGTTATAATCCCTAGTACAAAAAACACACACAAAATATCCAGTGTGAATTTTTCAACGATATTTTACTAAAAACTTCCATTTTAATTGTATCCCGAAGGCATTGTTTTGATAACCTTAATGCCTAAAAACAAGCTTTAGGTTATTGAGTTTATGAGTAACCCCTTAAAATATCGTATTAAATTACTAAAACATAAAAGTTTTTTTACGGTCATATTGGGTACATTATTTTTATTAAAAAACGCTTTTAGCTTGGTACTCTTTTCTAAAATATAAAATATACATAAATATATTCTTTTACCTAAACAAAAGTAAGTATGCCCAAAACCATATTTTAGTGCCTTGCTTTGTCCAATTCCTGGGCCTTCGCTGCTAAAATGCCTAAAGCCTTTCACTCTTTCCATTTCTATTGAGCCAACGCTCCCAGTTCCTACGGAACTATTCAGTTCGTCTCCCTCCTTCGTTGTCTGTCACGATCCTGCCTCTCTGTCTCAGGGTACCAGATTTGTGCAAATTTAACCCACAGAACATAACGATTACCATTATATTGATAACTGATATTAACTTCAAATTCACCATAGTAAATAATATGATCATTCCAGACGATAAAAAGAGTTGGAGGTCAGACTACCAGCGCTCGTTTGAGTGAAAAAATGAGTGCTGGTGCTTTCATAGGTGTTAATGCTAAATATTAGCCGAATTAATTAGCAAATGTGATTCACTTTTTTCAAATTTGAGACCCAAAACCATTCAACACACAGTTTGTTTGACAGAATGAACGTTACGCAAATCTAAAGTTATAGTATGAAGGCCATTTTAGACAAAAGCACTGCCTTTTATTTACTTTAAAACCTTACACAATTAAACCGCAGATGTAATGCCCGTTTAGTAATAAAAGTCACGTTGATTTGTTCGATATGATCCATAGATTATAGTGTTTTTAACACATTTTGTAACGTTAAACTAAAACTGGATGCAAACTTCATACCAGAGCTAAACATTTACCACTGTCTCCGACACGGACACATTGAAATCTGGCTTAGCATACATGACTGAATTTTGGATTGTTGGCTTACCTTCAAGATGCCATGACCAGAAATGGCGGTGTGTAATAGGTGTTCTCCAATTTCTGTTCTCTTGGACACGAAGTCAGCGGAAGGGGGGTTGAAACCTTAACCATTAAGCTATCGCCACTTTAATCCTAATTTTAATTTGATTAGTAATTAATCCTTTAAATAACCACAAAAAACACAAATATCTGAAAACATTAAACAATTCAAAACAAATGGTTGTCATTATTTAGATGACTTGACACTTCGCAATCTATCAGCGTCCGATAGTGATTGACTGAAATCGTCTTCAAAACCAATTTAGTTTATATTATCCATCTTGGTTTTTGTAGTTAATATCAATTATGTTAAATAAATGGCTCGTTTGCTTATGAATAAAAAACTATTACGAAGTGTTTATGTGTATAAATTACACAATATAGAACATTCTACTTTTAGTTGACTTTGTGGCTGCCTTGAAAATATCTCTTTCGTGTACAATTTCGTGTTTATTTTTCAAAAGAATATTGACCAGTTCACTAATTAAATTTAAACAAGGATAAATCGTCTTCTTAGATGTAGTAAAAATAAATAAAATATGAATTGCATTTAAACATTAGAATGAAACAAAATACATCAGAAGGGTAGATGTATCTATGATTTCTTATAAAAGTTGGCCAGCTAGAAACCAAGTTGTACAAGCGTTGTGATTTTGCTGCAGCTGTCAATTTACATTGACAGCTAGTAAAAACTCATTTGATTCAGTTTGATTCCAACCTTGAACTGTAAATAAATAGTACGTTTTTTCTCTTCCTATAAATGTGTAAATCGCTCCAAAACATAAATTTTATTGACATGACGACCATAAACATACTTATACTGCGAAAAGTATCAAAAACTTATCTTACACTACAATTACACGAATCCAGTTTGCTTTATTAAAACTTATCTACCCTTCAAAATTACGAATAGTTTCGTTATTTTTGGGATTAATTTGAATAATATACAGCAGGCCTATTCGATTATTTCAGTTAAATGAAGAATCTACTAAAATAATAGAATACAGATACTAAACTAAGATTGTGGTTATTTTTTTAAGTGGACTGGAATATTCCAAAAAAAAAATGAATAGAATAAACAAAAGACGCTTAGTTAGTTAGTTCCTTTTTTTAACCGATTAAGTTTTCGAGTTAAACGGTAATAAATGAGTGGCGAACATAATTTCTTTACCGACTTAATGTTCGCTAATCCGATTATTCTGTTCACGCCCATTTTACGTTCCAACTATAGGCTAGTTAGAGGATTCATTCCAACTACAGAGCTAGTTACACTAAAGCTGGATTGTGGTAAAGTTCCAAATGTATGTTGTATGTATTGCAACTTATATACGTACTAAAGTTCGGCTTAAAGCCTGTACATGAGTATAGCTTACAGCAGTGAGTACGAGTGTTTCTAGCTAAAACTAAAACCTTATAGTTGCAGCGTTATACTAAATAAAATCTTTTTTGTAGCCAGAATATCTCTACTTTTGCTGTAATCATTGAGAATGATTTAAAGGCGGAATGTTTTGTCTTTAAGTTCCCTTAATTAATTTCAAAATGCGGTAGCTTTTCCTTAACCTGGAAAAAATCTTTAAAGTTTGATAAACATGCTCTATCATAACCTAATTCAGAAACCAGTAAAAATCATGAACTTTCTCTGAGTATCGAAATCAAAAGTCATTTCCAATTTGCACTCCTTCAATATTACTTTTATAGAACTTGATGTTGTCTGTTTTAATGCATTTGTGTAGTTGTGGGTTTTAGAAAATATAAAAATTGGCCTAGCGTGAGTCAGACTCGCCTGTGAAGGGAACTTTGTTTTTCGTAGTGTTTATATAATGGAAAATGTTACATTTTTTTGTTTTTTGTTTTATTATTGCTACAATACAATACACAAATAAACACAAATATTATACTTAAACAAAGCAAGCAAAGCAATAAATATCTACATGTATTTATTTCAGACAATCGGGACTATCAATATCATCATAATATCTTGGTTGAGCTTGAATTCTAATCGCAACGATCCTAAGATGCAATCCAAACTAATTGGTCTGCATCTGATCTTTGTTGCTAGTTAGGTACTCGAATTAATTAATTTTCCGCACCCTTAGTCTTGATCTTGATTGGTTCCTTGCAACCCATCTATTAAATTGGCCAACCAATAAGATTGTTTTATAAAAAAACTTTATCAACCGGCTCGACGACCGCGTATGGAAATAATGAGCAGTGGTGACTTTGTGGTTAAAGGAACTGTTGCAGGTCATAGGTTTGAACCTAGTTAGGCACATTACTTTGAGTAATTATCATCAACACCACTGCCCTCAAAACGGTGAAGACGATCTGACTGAGGAAATCGGAATGTTCTAGGACCGAAAATCCGAAGACATTCAATATCCACCAAATCACAATAGGCCAGTGTATTCTCTCTCATAGAAATAAGGCGTTTGTTCCAGCAATATTTTCAGTGGAAACCTTATAGGCTAATTACGTATATTACTTACCAAACTTGGTTGCTGTACGTCTTATTTTAAGGTCAATGATCACTAAACTGGCCTATGCTAGTAGATTTACCTTAATGATATTCGAACATTACCCCATGGGAACACACCGCGGGAATAAATAGTATCCTTCGTCACATGTTCATACGAATGGTCTATCCGTGTACCATATATCAACAAAATCTGTTAAAACGTGAAGAGGTGACTGATAGACAGAGTGCCTTTCACATCCATCCAGATAGGACAAAGTTCTGCTAAGCGTCATAAAAATAGCGTGGCGTCGATTGAGTTTTTAAAACTGCGCTGAATGAAAGAATAGATATTGGTTTGAAAAAAAACTGCAAGGTTTTAATGCAATTTCATGCAAATGCAAAAATATATCTTATCTTATATATCTTATTGAAATGGTGGCATTTTGATGTGACACGATATCTTTGTGCCTTTTGTGCACTCAAAGTAAAATACGTGGACTTTAATAATGACTGGTGTACCCGTTACTTGTTAAAACAAGAATAAGACTGCTCCCGTGGGCTTTATCACGATAAAAACATAACCCTCCTTTTTTGCAGTCTGGTAAGCCTACAACCTTATTCAAGTTTCACTACTTTATCCATCCGATTTGGATAAAATTTGGTACTTCCATACCAAATTTTATCCAAATCGGGTGGATTCTAGTAGTTTTGAAGATTAGAGGTAAGTAATAGATGATATAACAACAAAATCTCTAATATTAACAACATGTAACAACGGAACCTATAACTTTATTTAATATAGCGATTAGTTAATATAATTAACGATTGATATAATTTTAAAATAACTGATTTTTATAAGCATAACATACATTAAATATAACATCGTTTGACATAACATACATTAAATATAAAATCGTTTGACATACCACTCAAAAGATATAAAACTTATTTGGTATATTTAAAAGTATTTTTTCTTTGTTTTATTCTTTGTAAGTTCTATCGTAGTTATAGGTAATAGTAACCTAAGTAGATATTAAACATAACTAGTAACTGATTACTACCTGTGCTAAGATAGGTCGACGGAGCCCCATCGTGGGTCGTCGTCGTTCTGGATGGTTTAAAAAAAATAACCACAAAGGCTAAAGCGGGAGCGAAGCGAAGCGGAGCTAACCTAACCTATCCGAGTCGGGGTACTCTAAGTCGGGGTGTTAACCATAATGACGTTTTTTATATATATTAAACGTTAGACCAAATGACTTTCGATTAAAAAAAACAATATACATATTAAACGTTACACCAAATGATAACCGATTACATAAACGTTATATCAAACAACGTTATACGTTAAGTTTAAGAATAAATAAATGTTATATGTAAAGAAATTATATCAACAGTTGGTATATCTCACATTGATTATATCTTATGAACGATAATAAAATGAAATTAGACCAAATGAGTTTATACGTTATGAGACGCACCCGAAGATTAGCGCGTTTGAACAAACAAACATACTTTTCCGCTTAACAATATGAGTATAGACATAGATTGGCGTGATGTCTTCATAGTGGTAATTTCTGAAGTGTTTGTCTTGTTGTTGTTGTTTGTCTGAAGCCTTCGTATGCGCCGCCCGCGCACATCTCTTCTCGCGGAGATTCGCAAGCACGTCTTGTATAGACATCTTCCTGGATCTTTTTAAATTTAGTTTTCTAATACGCCCTGGTCGGAGGCTTTAATTTTAATAAATTAACGCAGCCACAGACAATTCTGATTGCAGATGCTACACACAAAAAAAAACTTTTCAAATCCTAGTGCACGGGTTGTAGCCACAGGAACAAATCGTTCTTAAATAACATGATTTTTTGGGATATGAATTATCAGTTTAGTGTCGATTAAAATGATTTAGTTCTATTCCTCTTTCCCAGAAAAGAGGCATGTGTACCATAAGTGGTAACATGCTATGCTAAAACCACATGAGAAATTACCAAAACTCATAATAATATGACGTGCTCGCTCAAGCCTCTAAATATTCGTCTATTTGCAAAGCCAACTCCTTAAGTTAAAACAAACATGACGGCATACTTCACAAGACAAACATGAACCCAAGACCCGGTTGAACCTAGATCTAGTTTAGTCAACAACTAAGCTAGGTACTTAACCACTTAAAGTCAAATATTAGTATGAAACTAGGCAATTCAGAGTTAATTAAATAAGTGATCCAAAAGGTTAAGTCAAACAAAACTGAATTTTCACTTAAATTTTAGCGGACGGTCAATTAGAAACTTACAACGCGCGGTCCGTCATCAAGGATTTACGTTCTTTGGTCAAGACACAGATTAATATACGAATGGAGTGTCACGAAAAAAGTTGAAACGAATTATAATTTAATCAATTAATTAATTTATTTTAATTGTAACCCAAAGGTTGGCTGGTAGACAATGCCTTGCTGCAATATATCCGCCCATGTAACACTATTGTACATAAAGTTTAAATAATTAAGTATGTATGATCAAAATTTTATCATACACCACGATCATCAATCATTCATGATTTCAGTGTTGAATAGGAATAAACTTGTAACTACCTTATTTATTTACTGATCAATTAAACCATTCATGAAAACAAACATTTGTATTGCAATCAAAGCGGCAGATGGTCAACAGATCTTCAAAATTTTACATATTGGTCGCTATGTAAAATTGTGCGCTACGCAATGTGAAAAAAGTTCCCATTTATTAAACTAATATCGCATTAATAAGTACCTAATACAGCCAACCTATCTTTTTACGCAAATACACTAAAATTTTCATGAATAAAAAACGTGCGTTTTCATTCAAGAACGATGGTTACCCTATTTATTTTTAATGTTAACTAACCTTTACTAGCCGTAATAACTAAAAGTTCTAAGAACATCAAATAAATTGGAATTAGTTTAGGCATAGTCATTAAGGTGAAATTAAAAAAATCACACACAATCAACACATCTATGTATGTGAAAATGAACGCTGAAAATATATCACGTTTTAGATATTCGTATTATAATTAATCCCTCAGGTGTCAACGGTACACCGTTTGTATATAACGTCACGGCTCGCATTGGACGATGGTATTTTACGTTTATGTTGCAAGTAACACGATGTGGCTGTATCATTCGACTAATCGATTCATACTTGACCGGTTTTAGTAACATTTTAAAGAGAACACGGCTAAAATGAACGAAAAGAAAAATGATTACAAAATGCATCTGTGGTTTTTGTTGTGACGCCGCAGACTTTTTCGTTGTGTTATCAAATAGTTTTTAGTAATTTTTACAGTGTCTCAGTGGAATAATTTGTGTTAATATTGCCTACACATTATTGTGTTATCGTATGTCTTTTTTCGTGTGTATGACTTCGAATGTGAGTGAAAATTATAAAAGTGAAAACATATCACATCACTGCGAGATAAGGTCAGTTTGATTTGCTTATTGAATGATACTAATATTATAAAGCTGAAGAATTTGTTTGTTTGTTTGCTTGAACGCGCTAATCTCAGGAACTACGGTTCTGATTTGAAAAATTCTTTCAGTGTTAGATAGCCGATTTATCGAGGAAGGCTATAGGCTATATATCATCACGCTAAGACCAATAGGAGCGGAGCACTAATGAAGAATGTTTAAAAATCGGGGGATTTTTTTCCACGCGGACGAAGTCGCGAACGGAAGCTAGTTGAATGATATAAATAGTTAGATAAACTCATAACGAAGCCAGGAAGGTATAATATATACCATGATAATGGTCATAGATTGCCGATTTATCATTTTTTTCTGAAGTCCTACCCAAAAAGTACTAAGTATTTTGAGTGAAAAAAGGATTGACTGAGTAACACTCCATTATCCCACTACTCTTTGTCAAGCTAATTAATTCATGCCCCATGTTTGTTGGATATGGCCGCTGTTATACAAATAAAATTTGGAATAAACAGGATTTTAGGGGCATGTTGTACATGTATCTTTGTTAATATGTTTTTTGTCAGATTTGTGCGTTATAATTTACTGTATTTAGGTTGAATTTTAAAAGCATTCTCTGGTAACTGTCCTTAATGTGGAACTGTGATCGCCAGCATAATAACATTGATATAGAAGCCCCCATGACGTTGTAGACTGTTTTGTTCCATAAAATTTGCAACAGCTAAGCGCTTTCCCATCCTTGACATTTTGATGTCAATAAAGTCCGATGAACATAGCTCGCTAAGTAAGCGATACGTCTTTTTTTTTATTTTTTATTCTTTACTTAGACTTTTCTTTTTATTTCGAATCAAAGCTCCAGAGCCTTGAATATTGACGACGAGTTGCTAGTCTATCGGTTTTCTATCGGTTACATTTCGGGGAGTGTGCGATGGAATTACACAATCTAATATTTCCGCCAAGCCCATTCCATCATCGGACTACAAGACTAACGGCGATGCGCCATCGTTACATGGTGGACATCCCACCTATATGCACTAAACGTTTTGGGAATACCTTCATTGTGTGTACGGCTAAGGAGTGGAATTCCCTGCCGGAGTCTGTGTTTCCCGATAGCTATAACCTAGGGGTCTTTAAGTCAAGAGTAAATAGGTTACTTTTAGGTAAGCGTGCTCCATCTTCGACCACATCATCACTTACCATCAGGTGAGATGATGGTCGAATGCGAGCCTATTATCAATAAAAAAAAAAAATCTTCTCAGCCATCTACTTAGCCTTGTCCCAACTATGTTGGCGGCTTAAGTCTAACCAGATGCAGCTAAGTACTCATGTTTTACATAGAGTGAATGCCTATTTGACGTCCACAACTCCGCAGCTTTTTTTAGGGATGGGAAGTCATCCAATGACTGCCCGATCTGGGCGAAGCGGGAGGGTGTGTCAGACTTTTACTGACTAAAACCCATCCGTGTTCCATCATGTGCCCTTCGTGTTCCGAGGCCGCGGTAGCTCTTTCAAACAATTCCACAAAACCCAGTAGCTTGGTAACACGATACGCCTTGGCAGGACAAGTGTCAGATTTTCTGACTTCTGACTACCCGTAACGACTGTTAAAGATGTACAAATTACAGCCAGGACCAGCAGCTTATGTTAAGATGATCATCCATCCACCGACCGACGAGAGCTCCAGCGGCACAAAAACGTGCCAGTAAACAAGTATTAGTTGAGCCCCGCTTTCTTACCATAAGATCCCGCACGCGGTGCTTGACGGATGGTTGACGTAATAATGGCGGTACTTGAGAGGTTAACGTTGAAGACCCAAACTGCTGATATTATTTAACCACGAACTCCTTCTTCTCAGTAGCACAAAACGTAAATATTCTCCGATTTTGCTTAACATTCATCATTCAACAAAAACTACATTTTCTCATTATAAATGGTGTTCCACTTAGTATATCAAACAGTTTTGCTTTCCGTAATATCTGGTTGCTTAAGTGGACAGGAATTTCTTTTGTAAAGTACCGTTATATTAAAGTGGAAACTACTATGGAAAACTTAGTCAGAAGTTTTAAAATGTTCATCTTTCTCATAATGGGTACAGCAATATACCTGGGCAGTTTTCTTAGTTCTTTTTTATATATAATGGAATCAGGAGTAACTGCGAGCGAGTAATTCATGGCATTACTCACGTTATAAACAATTTTTACCGTTTATTCCACCCAAAAAATGGTGTTAGAGCTTGAACGAAGTATGCCGGCCGCACCTCCATTTCGTACATGACGGAATGTGCACTATATTTGATCCTAAATGTTTTTTTCTTCTTATCACAAAGACACGTTTCTTTGTGTTTAATCTCATCCATACCCGTTCAGAAATGACGTGACATCCATTCATCATATTTTTTAAAATAGAACTAGCAATTCATGTAGAATTTACATTATTAGCAATCTTGTTACTCTTTCCAACTCGGCAAAATATGCTTGTGTCTGGAAAGGGTTCACGGCAATAATGTAATGGGTGGGGTTCGAACCCGTGACCTCTCGCCTATATTATTTTATAATATGCCTCAGCTACTTAGCGTAAATATGTAGATAGATTCACTCATTAACTGTATAAAATCAATCCTAAAGAACAATATAATACTACGACCATTTGAAAAAATCTCTGACTAAGTACAGAACTTTGGAATAATCTGGCTCAATATATAAATAAACTCGGAGAAGATAAAGAGAGAATAATAAAATAAAGTTCGCTGAATTAACATAATTATGGAAGTTCTTAGACCAGCTAAGGAACCGCATAGGTCAATATGAAATTCAATTATTTAACCTTTAATTGGAACGCTAATTTACCATCCATTTATTTATACCTACATTCAGCCAGACTGTATTGACTGATAGCTATAACCTAGGGAAATTTATGTCAAGAGTGAATAGGTTAGGTACTTCTAGGCAAGCATGCTTCATCTTCGAAAACATCATTCCTTACCATCAGTTGAGATAGAAGTCAAACGCGAATCTTCCTTCTATATACAGTCTATTCTTCTGTGGAATACACTACCTCTCGATATCAGGACGGACACCAATCAATATGCATTTAAGAGAAAGTTGCGGGATTATTTTCTTAACAAATAGTGGAAGCAGAGTTTTCATAAGCCTCTTTCTATAACTTTTTATTAATATATATACAATATATTTTTGGTATGTATTATGATAAATATGTATGTAAGTTTATTCTAGTTATATATGTATATCACTTGTAATAAAACTTTTACTTTAAATATATTATTTATTTATTTTATTATTTATGTACACACAGTAAAATACATTAGGATACAACATAATTATAATATTTGAGTACAAAGGTACTGCTTATTTCTTAAAAATTATTTACTTAGTTTATTTTTTTTTATGCACCTGCCATTTATGGCAGGTGCATAAAAGAAATAAACTAAGTGAGTGGTGAAGAGATAACATATATATATGTTATCTCTTCACCACTCATGGTTGACTGGTAGAGAATGCCTATGGCATTAAGTCTGCCTTTGTACATTTTGTGTGCATAAAGTTTTAATAAATAAATAAATAATACAGGAATGTTAGAAATTCTAAGAAAAGAATCTGACTAAATATGTCTGGCACATTATAATCAATGTTACATAAATTCCATTCTCTATTTAATTAGGTATGTAGGGAATAGATAAAACCTAATCTTCAAAAGTTTTCTACCTAGACGCCGTTTAACAAGACGCTAACTAAATCCCCAAGGAAACTTCCAAGAACAAAATAATTGTTTATTCTAGGTATCGATACAAAACTCTTTCAAGGAAAAAGAAACCTTTTCTATATTAAGTAGTAATTAACCATTCTACTGTATTATGTAATTAGCTGGTAACAAGTTGAGTTTTTATTTATAGAACGTTCTATTAAAGGCACATAATTAAAATACAGTTTGTTTTATGGTCACTCTATTTATAAAATTAAATCGGTTTATCAGTATTGTCCATTCGTAGAAGTTTTGATCATTTTTGGGTTTTACTCTACAATACCTATTTAGCTGTCTTGGTACCTTTTCCTTTTCACGGCACAAACTCACAACACTGATATTCAGGGGCACATTGCGTAAATGGAGAAATAGTTAATAAACCGGCTTGGCAGGAAAATCATCGAATGACTCCTCCTGCTCTAGGTGGAGGGGAAGAGAGCGTCAAACTTCTACTGACTAGAAACTCAACCTGTTTCTTCAATTGTCCTTACGTTCCAGGACTGCGGTGCGCTCGTTAGAATATTCCCGCAACACACGCTTAATGGCCCTGCCGGGCCTCGTCAATGCTGCTGACTGCTTTTTAAGGCGCGCGTGGAACATGACATGCCGTCGTCGACCCGGGCCTGACCTTCCCGGACGGTGCGCTACCCCTGCACGCCGCACGCAAGCCCGCGCCTTCGTTGGCTGGAGATCGGCTCGCAATCCCCGAAGCCCGGGGCGTCTCTGCTGGTTACACGTCACGATGACCCAGTTTAGAACGAAACCTTTCTTCTTGGGTTCTGTGACGGGTCAGAAATATTTTCTTAGTGATGAATAGGGAGTGGCAAAGCGAAAAGAGTTCTGCCACATTTAGCAGCAAGAGTTGGCTGGGTTTTTAACCGACTTCAAAAAAAGGAGGTTTACAATTCGTCTTGAACTTTTTTTTTATTTATGTATGTTACCTCATAACTCGGAGATGGCTGGACCGATTTGGAAAATTCTTTTTTTGTTTGAAAGGGTATACTTTCTAGTTGGTTCCATTGTCGTCACGTTTGGATCTGATGATGGAATCATGGAGAAATCGAGGGAACTCTTCAAATATTACAGGCACACCTATAGCATTTTGGGTATTTCTTATAGTACCTTGTGCAGTTGCTCTCGAAAAGCACAATTTGAGGAAGTGGAACTGATGATGAAGACCCCAGATGGCCACCGAAACTACTCAATAATAAGTATTTCGTTGATTGCTATTAGATTACTTGAATATAGATGTTAAGCACTTTATGCTCGTCATAATGCATATGGTGAAGTAGAGCTGATGGTGATGTACCAGGAGAACTCCTCTAAATTAACGGCTCTGCACCGGGAAAAGCAATATTTTGTAAAAGGTGATAAGTAGTTGATATTTTGGCTTTTTTAACTAGATAAATTACAAACCGACCCACTACAAAGCGTGAAAAAAAGCTTTTTAGCAAAAAATAGAACCAACTTCCATATAAAAACACTACAAAGGCAAAAATAACTTTATTTTCGGAAGGCGGTGTCTTTAGTTTTGTATATATTTTCGTTTTTGACACCGCCTTCCGAAATTAAAGTTATTTTTGCCTTTGTAGTGTTTTTATATGGAAGTCGGTTCTATTTTTTGCTAAAAAGTTTTTTTATACTGATAAAATAATTTAAAAAGTATCCTTAAATACTAATCAGCGGATTCTTTATTCAAATTCGCTATAGAAACTTTGAATTCCGAAGATGCTGATCAGAATATGAACTAAGCGAATGGTTCTAATTTATTTTATTTGCAGAAACGTAGTCGAGCTTCATTTATGTTTACTAATAGATACTTGGCTCGGCCATTTTGTTTTTAGTAATGTACGTCTCAAACTTCTGGGAGATTTAGGCAAAGTGACATTCTAATAGTGGTAAGCACTAAATGTCCAAAGTTGTTTAACAAGTTACATTTTTGATGCTGCTGTTTGAATTATTCATGTAAACTTAAATAATTAGAATATTACATGCCAACCATACACATAGGGCGTCAGGCGGCGACCATTGCTCGCAGCCCGCAGGCCCACGCCTACGGTGGGTAGGAGATCAACAGCCTAACGGGTCCTTCTACAGGTAAACCGAAGCACTTGTATTCAAGTATTTACTTCAAATCCATTATATACACATAAAGGTGGTATAACATTAAAAGCTTGCTGAGCTCGATCCGCGACTATAATCATTCTTTTAATACCATCGTTACGGAAAGAAGTCAGGAAATCTGACACCAGTCTTGGCATTGAGAGAAATATAATATATCACCCTTTTTTATTGGTAATAGGCTCGCGTTTGACCACCATCTCACCTGATGGTGAGCGATGATGCGGTCGAAGATGAAACACGCTTACCTAGAAGTAACCTATTCACTAATAGATACATACACTATTAACTTATAGACCTAGGTATCTTTAACCCTAGATCACTAAATATTAGTCTCACAGGCGACACGGCCCCGACGCATTCGCTGTTTAAGTAAGTTCCCGACACTCCCCCGCCCCACCACGCTCAGTACCCTCCTAAATCAGTGTTTTAGTGCCCCGTGCGCATGCATTACGTACATACGTATTTTACTTCCGGAGTTTTGACACATTGTTAGTCTCACGGACTAATGTTTAGTGATTACGCGTGTAAAATGAGTCAAGGTAAGCTAAGAAAAAATTTGTTTATATATTAACTTCTTGTATAAATAAAGTGTGTTTTTTATTGATTACAATGCACGATCAACCGGAAATTAACTCCAGCACGAAGAAACCCGAAATAATACATTTCTATAACAGTACCAAAGGAGCCGTTGATACTGTCGACCAGATATGTTCTGGTATGAGCTGCAATCGCAAAACAAATAGATGGCCTCAGTGCATTTTTTATAATATGCTGAACTTATGTATGATCAATGCGTATGTCATTTATGTATCTAACGGAAACGACAAAAACCGCTGAAACGCAGAGCATTCATACAAAACTTGGCCGACGATCTCATTGAGCCATGGTTGCGGGAACGGTATAACAATGTAACTTTGAGAAAGAATATCGAGGCCAGTTTCAAAGATATCCTGCAAATTGAAGATGTCGTGGCTAGTACTTCTCAAACACAGCCAAACAAACGAAAAATTTGCGCATTTTGCCCATATCAGAAGCACAGGATGACTAAAGTGTCATGCCACTCCTGCAGGAAGGCGATTTGTGGCGAACATACCATTCCTGTCTGGTCAGACTGCCAGGATTAACATTTTTAAAGTGTCTAATAGTTTTTAAGAAGTCTTAATAAATGTCCTCTCATGTTACCTACTTTTTTTAATTAATGAATGTCATTTCAATAAAAATATTGACGTTTAATTTTGTTAGTCCAAATGACTACTGTTTAGTGACTGTGTAACTCTAAAATATGTTTAGTGAGCTAGGGTTAAGTCAAGACCTAGATATAACTCGCTATCAGGAAATACAGAGTCCGTAAGGGAATTCCACTCCTTAGCTGTACGCACAATGAAAGAATACCCCAAAATGTTTTCCGCGTTCGTGTGGGATACTAGGTCAGCCAAATTTTCCATGTAATAATACATTCAATTATTGTCGGTTAAATGGAATATGACGCCAATATATTGTGTTTATATAACTCATGTTTTGGCATATTCATAATATTCGTGCTACAGAAACGCCTACACGTTATTATTTCAACAGCTAACGCCGGCTTTTGGTCACCACAGTGCTCACTACACGCGACTAAACCGAATAAATTGGTTGCAGGAAATCATTATTCAGTATTCAATAGAATTACAAAATGAAATCAGGTGCTACTTTGCAGTAATTCATACCAAACTACTAGTTCTAAAAACATCTAGTGTTAATAATTCTTGGCGGAATTAATACAACATATTTTCTAAAGTATCAGTTTTCAATAGATTTGATTTTCAAACTGAACCAGGCCTTGGCTTTGACAGGCCTGTTGGTCTAGTGGTCAGTGGCACTGACTGCTATGCGCAAGGTCGTGGGTTCGATTCCCACCCAGGACAAATGTTTGTGTGATGAGCACGATCATTTGTCCTTTGTCTGGGTGTAATTTATCTATAATATGTATGTATTTAGAAATATATATGTATGTTTATCAGTTGTCTACTACTCATAGCACAAGCTCTGCTTAGTTTGAGACTAGATGGCGTTGTGCGAAAGTTGTGGAATATTATATAAAAAAAAAAAATAATGAGTAATTTATATGGAACTACGTTGATTGACGTATAACACTATTCGGTGTATTATCATAATGATAAATGATGTTTATATTACAAGCTGATTATAAATAAAATTTTACACGTAATTGTTATAGATAATTTAAATTACATGAGGCCGGCGTTTCCTAGCTAACTAAGCTGAGAAAAAACATCGAAACAAACTTAAAGGTCAACGTCCCTTTTGAAGTCAATATAATACTTACTGATGAAATGAGCCCCCATTTGAGGAAAGAAGCACACAGATTTGAGCGGACCTGTCCAAACAGTGCAAGCATTTGTCAGCTTAGTTCAACCGAGTTACCGCAGCCCCGGAAATTTAGGGCAGCCGAAGGAACAGGGTGGGTTTTTAGTCAGTAGAAATCTGACACACCCTTCCGCTTGACCCAGAGCGGAAGAAGTCATTCGATGATTTCACACACTCGCCAAATCACAGATCACACGCCAAAAAAAAAAAAGATATCGCGAAGCTCAATCACGAACGTTAAGGAGCTTGATCATAAACGGTACAACGCTTACAGACATTTTGGTAGGCCGCATTAAGTACTCAAACTGCCAGATAGTGTGGTAATTTACTCATAATATTAGTTATATTACCATATCAATACAATATAACATATCAATATAGTAAAAAGTGTGTCTTTGAATAAGTTTACAAAAAAAATATTGATAGGGGTTTAGAAAACTTATAAGCGCAAGTCAAAAAAAAATCTACCTGTTTCTTTGTTTATACACGCGCATCTCCGGAACTACTCGACGAATTTTAATGGATCTTTTGTTTGTTATATAGCTAAATCTAGATAACATGTAGACTATAATTGATTTCGTAAACCGGAACACATGATGCAGAACGTTAGACTCGAGCGAAGCCGCAGGCAGAAGATGTTAATTATTAGATATATAATATTTTGTATTGCTGTTTTCAGCAAATATGACATAGTTTTGGTCTGATAACCAGATAGGTCCTATAAAGTGGAACAACGAGATCAAGAGTTTACATCCGTCAGTAGACTATTTTGTCAGAATACGATAATGATGATAAAAACTGGTCTCACTGAAGTCACATGTTACAATACATTAGTTTTATAAAAAAGAAAGAAGCTGTTGCCAACAACTTCGGTCGCTCAATTTATTTCTATTAACTTTCATTTCCTATCTCAGCCTTTTAGGGGTTCATTTGTGACTCCATGTTCAAATATCTCCAAGCCAGATTACATGAAAATCGGTTTAGTGGATTAACCGCGAAAGCGTACACGTTTAAAATATTATGCGATGGATTTCATTTTCTATTCTTATTGTTTGATATACTTGGTTTGTGTATGTAGAATTGCAAAACTGATACAAACACATACAAAAACTGTCATTCCAGTGAAGTTCTATTATAGATGTCATTCGATATCACCACAGTTGTAAGGTTATAAAAATAGTGCATATACTCAAAAACATTCCCAAGGATGTGTGGCCTTCTGTTTATGTTATAATTGTTGGATTTTTTTAAATTTATTTATTTCTTAAGCCTAACAACCAAAGGAGAGAATATAAAATACAAAAAATACATTGAAACCATACACATGGCTAAGTATATGCATAATTTTGTAGTGAACTTCTAGCACCCAAACTAGGACATATCCTGTATCTTGGGTGCCAGCGTTATCCGTAGACTATTCACAAAGAGAAGCCCAGTCAGCCCAAGGTCACAAATTATATTATTATTTTATACTAGCTTCTGCCCGCGACTTCGTACGCGTGGGAAGGTTTTCCTGCGCAAATCCCGATCCCGTGGGAATTTCGGGATAAAAAGTAGCCTATGTGTTATTCCAGAATGACAACTATCTACTTACCAAATTTCATTCAGATCTGTTCAGTAGTTTTTGCGTGAAAGAGTAACAAACATCCATCCATCCTCACAAACTTTCGCATTTATAATATTAGTAGGAGTAGGATTAGTACCTTATATTACACAAAAAGTAAGTAAAAACTAGTAAGGAGGTTCTTTGTATATGCGTGTGTGTTTGTGTGTATGTGTGCGTGTGAGGGTGTGTATGTGGATGTGTGTGTATGGTGTATATGGTTGATCATGCGAATGAATCTTTAGTGTATAAATAATTGCTTGTTTCCGATATGACTCACTCACAATGCCATAATATCTTAAGATTCGGGTGAAGTCTTTGGTGTCATGACAACTGATGATATTAATTAATTACCAAGAATAATTACTGGGCACATAATGATAAAACTCATCATCTGCTTAGCCTTTTCCCAATTATGTTAGGATCTGTTGTCGGAGCGACTGCCTATCTGCCTCCACAACCCAGTATCTGGGTAGCACGAAACCTCTTGGCAAGACCAGTTTCAGACTGGCTTATGACTACTCGTAACGACTGTCAAAGATGTAGAAATGACAGTTGGTATCAACTGCTTAACGTGCTTTCCAAGGCACAAAGGAATCTTGATATGTTAAGATGGATCTTATATGGGATCGGCATCGGCAAATGTTGCTTAACCTTTATGCAAGCGAAGGAGGAGGCGGGACGCACGAGGGAGAGGCAGGTCTCAAGGCTGTCAACACCAGTGACGGGGCCTCATAGGGCCATTGCCTGCCGGGGTTTGCGGGAAAGTTCTACCGAGTTACCGCGGCCCCGGAAATTTAGGGCAGCCGAAGGAACAGGGTGGGTTTTTAGTCAGTAGAAATCTGACACACCCTTCCGCTTGACCCAGAGCGGAAGAAGTCATTCGATGATTTTCCCACCCCAAAAAAAAAAAAAAAAAAAAGTCAAAGGAATCTTGATATGTTAAGATGGATCTTATATGGGATCGGCATCGGCAAATATTGCTTAACCTTTATGCAAGCGAAGGGGGAGGCGGGACGCACGAGGGAGAGGCAGGTCTCAAGGCCCTCACAGTCCTCGCGCCCCAGCCACCGCAGGAGACGCTCCGGGCGTCGGGAATCACAGGGTGACTCCCAGCCACCGTAGGCGTGGGCCTGCGGACTATGAGCAATGGGTAGCTCGCCGTCAGAATGAATCCAGGCCCATGTAGACCGCGCGTCGTTCCACGCGCGCCTCAAAGAGTGTCACCAAAATTGTCGGGGCCCACAAGAAGGCCGTTGCCTGCCGGGGTTCCGGAATTGTTCGAAAGAGTTACCGCGGCCTCGGAACACGAAAGGCACATGATGGAACACGGATGGGTTTTAGTCAGTAAAAGTCTGACACACCCTCCCACTTCGCCCAGATCGGGTGGCAGTCATAGGATGATTTTCCATCCTTAAAAAAAGGCCTTAGATGTCTCTGATCATACATACATCTTAATACGGCTATGCAGTAACGAATTCACAAAATAGCCTGTACAAAAGCAGACTTAAACCATCTCGTCATAGGAAACAAGCACATCAACACACAAGTAACGTAACAAAAGTTACGTAACCAGTCAACATTAGCTTTAGCCAGCGCATTTGGTCATAATGATTGTACCCCGTTCACAGTTCATTTGGTTGGCGGTCTACGGTTCACAGGAACTAAAATGGACTATGTGTGTTGAAAACTCATTGCCTAATGGTAATTTGGTTCCGTGAGGAGCTTTTACAGATACGTGATTTAGTTAACGGGCTTAGGTTTGAACTGGGATTGTTTCAGTACATAGGTATTCAATTTGAGCTAATGACAGACAATTACTGGATGGCCTACAGGCCTTTAAATTTACGTTTTCTCTATCTTTTCCATGTATCAAATCAAATACTTATCAGGGATTTGGTCTATACCTGTGAAGTGGTCTACGCTAAAAGCCGCCTCCAGCTCTAGTAGATCCATTAGTTAGCTATTACGCATAGAAAATTAGGAAAAACTCCCTTGTCTGACGAAATACCACAGCCCTGAAACGCAAGAGCAACTAAAGGGAGACAGTGGGTTTTAAGTCAGTAGAAGTCTGACAGTCTTCTTTGTTCTTCGAAAAACAGCTCCCTTGTAGAACAATATAACAAGTTACAGATAACAAATTTAAACATAGACCTTAAATGCCTTCTATTTAAAATGCCCACTAAATTCCAAACTTTACGGTTAAAGAATTTATATACGCTATGTGCATACATTATAAAACCGGCTCTCAGCAGCCTTAAAACTAAATTAAAATTAAATTAAAAACGACTGCGACTTAAAAACGTTTAACACATCAAATAAATGCTGGCACAATTTGTGTCACGACAAAGGTCTCCCATACAGACTACAGTCAACTAAACTGTCCCGTTTTAGTACGTCGCGACGTTCCTATCTTGAAATTCTATCACTATCCTCCTATTTAATGAACGCTGGAAGTCTTAAAATTCCGTTGAGGAGACTATATATCTGAGGTCTCCGGTTCAGTACTGTTAAATATTCTTAGTGTTTTTGGCATTTTGTTCTGTGGGATTTACATGTTTAGACCATTTGAAGAGTTTTATTTTGTATTTGTTCGTATTAGTAAACTTGTTTGACCTTTCTTTGACTTTGATAAAGGCACTAAAATTCGGAGATCAGGCGCTGTACTTTGTGTGCTGAAAAAAAAACGTTCCTGAATCTATCGTGGTATTCTATAGATTTCAATATTTGTTGTTAACTTACTGCCAGTTTTCTTACTCTCTCTTAAGGTACAGTATGTATTTTATTTATTCCCATTACTACTTACATCATTAGCTAGAAATTTAATAAAAATAAGGATCTTTTCTTAAATGGATGCGATGCAAAAATACAAACACTTTTTTATCCAAATAAAACTAGAAACCTGAATTTTCAGTAACCAAGTAAGCATTGTATATACACGATATATTTCAAATTTCATTCAATTTGAACCAGTAGTTTAAGAATTATAACGAGTCAAAGTTTCTTAATTTTGTCACTCACTGACTGACCGATTATCAAAAGTCTAAGGCACTTCTAGAAGACATAGAAGCTTCAAATTTACAATACAATTAGTGTTTAGTGTATAAATCAAGGAAAACCTAAAATATTTTTTAATTTCGGTCCAGTTTTCTAGATATATCAACTGCATAAATAACTTTGTAATCCCATATATATAAAAGGGATTACAAAGTTACATTTACAGTTAATTAATCAGTGTACCTGTGTATAATTATGTATGATATAATGGAATAATAGGTGTAGATAGGTATCTAGATATAATTATGTTCAAAGGTAACTTGTAAAATGGTCAACGGAATAAAAAAGCCAGAGAGAGGGCTTTAAGAAAATTCGTTGTTGGTATACAAGAAATAGAAGGTACCGGAAAGGAAAAAAGTAGGACAATCTACAAAAAGAAATGAGATCCCATAAAAAACAATACTTGTCAAAAAAACCAAGTCTCGCATCTCAGTTCTTCTATCGTAAAAAGTTGTGAGATCCATGTAATACCAAGTCGGTTATTCGATTATTCAGTCCCTACTTAAGGGACCTTCTCTCTTAAGTTGTTACGTAATTATCTAACCTAACAACATCTTATAGTGACCACATCAATATTAAAAATCTTTAACGTTTTTAATAAATAGATTAACTTGGCAATCGCAAAAACAATCTAGTTTATATATATATATGTATGTATTACTTGTGAGATACATATATTGTCGAGTCAAGCGATGGCCGAGTCAATTTTTTTTTTTTTTTTTTTTTTTTTTTAGGTAGGGCCACTTGTAGATCAGCACACTAAGGCTGTGAGTCTACTTAACCGGACTTTCCTGTGGTGACCTCTAATAAATTAAAGGCCCCCAGCCAGGGCTTACAACTAAAATATACTTAAAAACTAATGACCGCACGCTAAGGGCACTCCCTGTGGAGTACGGGCCTCGGCATAGCGGGGTCATTTTGGGAGGGCAGCAAAGGGACAGGCTGGGTCATATTATTTTCGGGAGTATTTATTGCTACTGGCTCAGCATCGCGGGCTGGCTCGTTTGGCAAAGGTCGGGGAGGATTTTCATTACAGGTACGCGGACGTCGCGATGGGCCTCGTCGGCGAGGCCGGAATAAGGAACGCGTTCTGTATATGTGTTTTCTAAGAGTGCTGGTTTCCCTACTGCTCTCTTGTCGGATGGTGGTGGGGTCGTCAGGCTCGTCTAGGATGATACGCGGGCGACGAACCCGAGAAATCTTGGAGGGTCTGTATCGGGCGGCCGATACGATCAGGGGGTTAGTGTGGGTCTCAGCAGAGGTGAAGTAACGCACTGACATGCGTTTCAACACTTGCTTTATGGTCGGGAGTTTGAGGTCTACGTGGAGATCCTCGTTCCTACAGAACCAGGGCGCGCCCGTGGCCTTTCGGAGAAAACGGTTCTGAACGACTTGCATCCTATGGATCTGGTTGGGACTGGCATGAGCAAACACCGGACAGGCATACGTCATGATAGGACGTATGCATGTCGTGTATATTCGGATTTTACATTTAAGGGAGAGCTTGCTGTGTTTATTCAGCAGGGCGTGGAGCCTACCGAGAGCGAAAGCGGCTCGCGAGCGAACCGACTTTATGTGCTCACTGAAATTCAGGAACTGGTCGAGGATCACACCTAAGTATTTGGCTCGCTTCTCCCAAGGGATTGGCTTGCCGAACATAGTGATCGGGCGTGGGGGGGTGAACTTTTTATGCTGGCGAGCCCTGCGAAACAGGACTGCTTGACTTTTGTCGGGATTTACCTCAATCCTCCATTTCCTAAACCAATCGCCTAGTGCGTTGGCTGAGGTCTGGAGGGTATGAGCGATGCTAACGGGATTATGTCCCGAGTAGTAGATGGCCGTGTCGTCGGCAAACAGGGATAACTCTACTGGGGGCTTTTTGGGGATGTCGCTAGTGAATAGCGTGAAGAGTGGGGGGGAGAGCACGGCGCCCTGAGGGACGCCGGCTCTGATAGGGCGGGGAGTGGAAAGCGCTCCTTCGATACGATATCTGAAGGAGCGGTTTGACAGGAAGTCTCGAATGATGAGCACGAGACGGTCCGGCACACCTAGTTGGTAAAGCTTATAAATTAAGCCATTGTGCCAGACTTTGTCGAAAGCCTTTGCTATATCAAAGAATAGGGCCCCCGTCACCAGACCGCGTTGAAAGCGGCCGCTAATGTGCTCTACGATGCGGTGGGCTTGGTGGACACTGGAATGATGGGCTCTAAAGCCAAACTGTTCGTTAGGGATTAGGCTCTTGGCCTCGACAAAGTCCTTGAGCCGATTAAGAATAATCCGCTCGTAGACCTTGCCGAGGGCGCTGAGCAGACTAATGGGTCTATAGCTAGTCGGGAGGTTCTTGGGCTTTTTGGGTTTTGGGATACCTATCACTATAGCCTCTTTCCAAGCTTGTGGAAACAAGTTGTTGGACAAGGCGCCATTGAAGATGGCAGTCAGTAGGACTAAGATCGTACGTGGGAGGAGTTTAAGTGCCCTAGTGGTCAGTCTGTCAGTCCCGGGAGCTTTCCTAGGTTTGAGTTTCTTGATGATCTCCTCCACCTCGTCCTCCGTGACGGGGGGGAGGGGAGCATCAGGGTCCTCGACAGGGGGTAGGGCAGATCTACGTTCGACCTCAGCATCCACGTGGGCAAGGTGGGCTGGGTCGACTGGTTGGGAGCTGGGAGAGCACTGTGCCTCCAGGCTGTCGGCTAGGCATTCGGCTTTGTCTTCGTCGTCGAAGGCAATGCTTTTGTCCGGGCGGATAAGGGGAGGCATTTAGGCAACCTCAGTGGCGCGCATATTCCGCTGAAGTTGCCAGAAGGCATGGTGGGTGGGTTCCAGTTCGCTCAGGGTCTTGTCCCAGCCGGCTTCACGCCACTCTCTGATGCTGTTACTTACTTTGCGCTGTAAGTACCGCATGAAAGTTTTGTTATTCTGGCAGGGGAAAGATCTGTAGGCACGGACTGCTGCGTTCTTCTCAGTCAGCAGGGCCCGTACATCGTCCGGGAGTTTCCGGCGCCAGTGCTCTGACACCGGAATCTCCTTTGAACAGTCGTTCAAGACAGATTGTACGTGCTCCGTGAGTGAGTCGATCGCAGCCGTCGTGTCGGCGGCGGACTGGATGTGGTCGGGGATCTTGTCCAGGTGAGGAGACGTGTTGGATTTCAGCAATTCGCCTACTTTCCTCCAGTCAGTGATCACCTGTGTGGGAGGGGGGCGGTTAGGGTCATAGGGACCCGATCTCGGAGTTAACTCCAAGATCACCGGTCTATGGTCAGAGTCAAGTTCGTCTACCGTCTCTAAAGAGTGCAAACGTAAGTTCACATTCTTCAGGAGGGCAATGTCGAGTACGTCGGGCAAGTGGGATGGCTCGAACGGATAATGAGTAGGCCGCATAGGACCTATGATATCTATGTGGAGAGGTGTGCAAAGGTCGTATAGTACCTTCCCACGGGGGTTGGTAATACGACTACACCATGCGGGATGTTTGGCATTGAGATCCCCCGCTATAAGGACGGAGTCACTCATGTCAAGAAGGGCTGTAAGGTCGCTTCGTAGTGAGGCGTTTATCGAAGAATTTGAATCTACGTCGCTGTGCGGTGGGAGATACGCGGATACTATTGTGATAGAGGGATGGCCCGTCATGCCTAGCCGGCAAACGGATACCTCTAAGTGGGCAAGGGGCGGCGGATCCATAGGGATGCAGTGCAGGGAGTTCCTATAATATATTAGAGTGCCACCTCTGTGGCATCTAGTCCTATCGTTCCTAACTAGCCGGTAGTTGGCTACCTTGGGATCCCTAAGGTGGGGTTTGAGGAAGGTCTCTTGGACCAGAAGGATGTCGAGACTATGATCGCGAAGGAAAGTCGCGATCTCGTCCCGTTGATTAGTGATGCCATTGGCATTGAAGTAACCTAGCTTTAGGGATCGGGGCTTTAATCTTTTACTAGCCGTGTTATACATTATGGCTGTTTAAAGAGGTTGTCAAAATGGCTTTTTACATCAGAATACTTATAGTATACCTGAATCAGGGATTCAATGCTTTTGCAGGCCACGACCTCCTTTGCCATTTGGATGGCGCGGGGGGACTGGAAGAAACTGAATGTTTTCCCAAGGATGAGGAACGCATCGAGTTCCGGCTCATCCGAGCGAGGGAGTGACTGGGGAGGAGGTGGGGGCTGAGAAGCCACAACAACCGGAGCGGAGGGCATGATGGGTTGATCCATCAGCCCAGGGACTTTCGGCCTTAGTGCCGGGAAGTTTTGGGCGTGATTCGCCGCCGTCCAAGGAGTTGGACGCTGGGGACTGAGGGTCTGGGGGAGCTCAGACGAGAGTGTAGGACACTCTCGTCCCTGGCGTGCGCTAGCGCGCGTTGCCAGTTTAGGGGCGGAGGTTTTCGGGGCTTTCGGACAGCCTCGGTAGTTGGCGGGGTGGCCGGATTGCCCGCACAGCACGCAGCTGGGCGGGTCTGGGCACTGGGACCTATCTTTTGGGCGACTGCACTCCGCGGTGCCGTGATCGCCCAGGCACTTTACGCACCGGGGTTTGCCGAAGCAATTCCGTTGCGCGTGGCCGTATAACTGGCAACGGTGGCATTGGCCTACCGTGCCACTTTTGTGTGGCTTCTCAATTAAAATTCCTGAAAGACTGCATACAGTCTTCAGCGCAAAGATGGGGTGGGGACCTTCGGAGACGGGGTGGCAAATGACGAGGACGTTGTTAGACGCCCTGCCACCTCTGCCGTGCATACGGTGCACCTCAATCACCGGGATGTTCTGTGACTCTAGGTCGCAGACGATCTCGGTGGTGGGGATCTCACTGGGGATCCGGCAGAGGACCACCCGAACGGGCTTGCTCTCATGGAGCGTATAAGTGTGGTGGGGGATATTTCGAGCCTTGAGTAGCTTCGAAAGCGCGCGGTGGTCGTTAGCTGTCGCTAACCCTACTTTTATGCCGTTCTGAACGGCGCGGGCATTCGTGTAGGCGATGCGTTGCTCGCCACACGCTTTGGACACGTTTGTCCAAGCCCCCTTATCATGTATGAAGATGGGTGGGGGAGGGATGGTCTTGCGCACTGAGGCGCTGACGACTGGGGTTTGAGTAGGGCTGGGCCTAGTGGCCGAGGAAGTGGAGGGCTGGCTCTGCACTAAGCGTGCTGGCTCGGGAGGGGAGGGTTTCTTGGCCTTAGGGGCCTGGGTGGAGGACGAGGCCTGCGACCTCTTCTTCCTCTTTCCCTCGACGAGGATAAACTCGTCGGAGGAAGAGGTTTGATCGGAGGAGGAGTGCTCGGACTCCGCTCGCTCCGAGCGCTCAGAGTGTATGCTCTCTGCGCGCTCCGAGCGCTCGCCTTCCGAGCCCTCTTTTTCTTGTTCCTCCTCCTCAGAGTCCATTTCGACGTCTGGGGGGGAGGGGGACCTATCTGCATTGGGCGCGGGGGTGGGACCTAAATCTGGCTGTGGGGCGGGAAACACCGCGGGGGGTAAGGAGTCAATCTCCTCCCCATATTTCCTTTGTAGGGCGGGGTTTTCAAATAGGATCTTTCCTAATATATCGGTTGTTCTATTTAACCGAGCCGATAGGGATTCGACTTTGGACATGAGATCCTCCATCTTGTCCTCCATATTGGAGGCGACAAAGGTGGGCATCCTACTCTCCTAACCCTAACATATGCGCCTCGAGGAGACACGTCAAACGTGAGCTCCCCGAGCAGACGGTCCCCAAAGAGCCCTGCCCCGGAGTTTCTCCTAACACTTCGCTACCGAGAAGAGAAACCCAGACAAACTCGGTAGCTGTGTTGCCGTCTGATGTGGCCTGAGGGGCCCTATTTGCCTAACCCTCCGGGCGGGAATGACCCGGAGGTGAGTTCGCTCCCTGCGGGGATAGCAGGGAGGTGTGTGCCTAATGGTGTGCCCTAAGCTTGTAATCCGGTCGCCAATCTTAATGTGCGTACCGGGACCTATTGGGTCTAGTGCGAAGGGGTAGATACACCCAACCGACACTAGGTGTGTATGCTGTGAAGAGAACTCAGTAACTAGGTTTGACTAGGAGATCCCCCAAGGCCAAAACCTAGCACTCGACTCCAATTGACTGCTTCACCCTGAAGGGGATCAGCGGGTGCGTCGGGTCAGCACCCCCTTGGTATTGTTGACACCGTGAGGTTTCCAACCAAGGACCACGAAACTGTGGTTTTACCCTGAAGGGGCCAAACCAAATTGTTTTGACAATCTCTGTTAGAGAAGCACGATATCCTTCACCGCCTCGAAAAAGGCGGATCCGGACCAGGCGTCGTAGTCGGCGACTACGAGTGACGTCACGGCGGGCGTGACGAACGGAGCGATGACTCAGGCACGGAACGATCGAGAGCGCGGAGCGGCACGACTGTCGCGGGCGAGCGTCGGAGCAGAATGTGAGGCCGAGTCAATCTATTTATTTAAAATATATACGTTTTGTGCTTAGTAAGGATAACTATTTTATTTAAAAAAATGCCTAGGTTTGGTTTCAATTTATTTAGTTGCGGATGTTGTTTTAGACTTATAATTTAATATTCTATTTGGAGTATCTGAGGTATTGCGCTTAATCTGTTACACGTGGTATATTATGTCACCGCGGGATACCAAACCTTTCGGTATGAACACGCACAACGTCATGATTTACTATGATTTCTTTGACTTTTTTTTTATTATTCTTTTTTTTTTTAACGTGGTAAAATTATCAAATAAGTCCTCCCACTCCGGGCAGGGTGGGAGGGACTGTCAGACTTTTACTGACTAAAATCCACGGTGTTCCTTCAATAACCCTTTACATACCGGGGCCACGGTAACGGGATGAGTCCCATGACCCCGGCAGGCTTCGGCCCTCTGCAGAGGGGGCCTCGTCATGTTGCTGACGCTCTTTGAGGCGCGCGTGGACCACGACGCGCCGTCGACCCGGGCATGGTCCATGGTCGGACAGCGAGTTGCCCTTTACTCGCTGTCCGCATGCCCGCGCCTACGGTGGCCGGAGATCGTCGGCCGATGTCCGACGCCGTGGGCGTCTACCACTGCGGCTGGGCTGGAGGGAGGACGCCATCCTCTCCCTCACGCGGCCCATCTCCTCCTTCGGAAGCATGACTGCTTCGCAGAAGGAGGCGACCGCTTCCCACACCCTCTCGCCCCGCAGCATGGCCTCGACCAATGCCGGGCGCGAGAGGTCTCCGCCTATGATTACTTTGACTTTAGTGAAAAAAAAAATATAGGTAAGCTATAAACACTGTACATTTTCATCTAAATCCATTCAGTAGTTTTTGTATGAAAGAGTAACAAACATCGATACATCCATACTCACAAACATTCGCATTTTTAATATTAGTAAGATTTATTTTTGTTAGCGTTTCGGATTTCAGTAAATATCGTAAATTCTATATCGTATCTGAAGTTCGTATACAAAAATATACTTGGATTTTTATGAGAAATGGACAGCCTTCTTCGTCTAGGTTTGAGTATCTAAACTGGCTCACAACAAGGCCCATTTCCTTCAGTCCTCTTTTACGACTGTCACAGAGATTCATCTTCACAATATACTTAGCTTCTACGCTTTTCCTTAGCTGCTTAGTCACACAAGTTAATATTCTTATCGGCTTATTGGAATAATACTTTATCTGGGGCGGCCCTAACCGCAAGAAAGCGGAAAGATTGCTAATCACGCTTCAAGCAGCTTTTTAAAAGAAATATATCGTGATTTGGTAGCCAATTTAGCTTGCATGACACGCGACGGTAAAACTATGCTCATAATATAAAAAGGAAAATAGAAGAGTAAAAAAATACGACTGTAGTTTCTTTAGGATTTTTTTTTTGGAATTTGTTTTTTGTTCGTCGTGTTTCTGTAATGGCTTTCAGTTTGAGCGGCCATTACAGATGAAGGAATTTGTTAGTAGAATTATTTGCACATTAGGACCGTTTGTGAACAGTAGGTACCCTTTAAAGTACGGGTCGTAACGATCAAGTAGTAAGTTTTATAGCTGTTACTTGTTTCAAGTCTTTTGCTCACTTTAAGGGGAATTTTAGCTTGGAAACTGTAGACAACCTTGTGTTTGAATACTGGTCGAATTAAAAGAAAAAAAAATTAAAATAAAGAAAGAAAAAGCGTTTATTGACACATGCCACATGAATCACACAGTAAAAAAACAAACAACATCATATCATTATTAAAAGTAAATAAAAATAATAGAATTGAACAGACTTAGGACTATTAATATGTGATTCACGTCTGCGCCAAATAGGCCCAGTTCAGCAAAATGTACACAATGTAGAACGTTGCGTGTCAATCAGTTTATATTCGCGCGTCAAACTTCGCTATAGATCATGCAAGGTTGACTTGAAAAAATCTCAATGATGTTACGAAGCCATTGGCATTAACTCCGTCTTTGTGCCTTTGTGTGACATAAAGTTTTATTAAAAACATGAGAAGCCTGAGTCATTTACCCTACTAATTAGCCGACGTCTAATGCAGTTTATTTTCAAAATAGACCTTTGTAAACTAAACTTCGTAGAACACCAAAGTCAGGGCGTACTTTTTACGATGAAAAGTTTAAATATCTCAACAATTTTTTAATTTGTTTTTTTTCGCTCGTTATACAATATGTATCGTAATTAACGCACACTCTCAAATACCCTAATTAGAAAAAAATATTATTATCATCATACTCTGAATTTTTAATTTTACTTGTTTAAACAGTTTTTTTTAAGACTTTAACTTTGTTCCTTTGTCCAACTGTTATGTAAATAATTACCAAACTCTAATGACTTTTTAACTACTTTTAATCACAATTCACAAATGAACCAGTTCTGCAAAATACAGATAAAACTATGTATAATTTATATGTTTGATTATACTCATGAAAATAAACATAGACTTTTTTGTTCGACTGTCGGAAGTACGATTCCAACATTCAAGGGAACCAATAAAATGAAACACAATCAACCTACAAAATACGAATACCTCAATTTTTTAGAATATATTTTCCACGAAAACTCTTTCCAGCACAATGTGTATTGGTAATAAAAAAAACTACAGTGAAAATTTTATATACATTTAATACATACTTACTCTTTGATCAGAAAACCAAATAATTTTAAGGAAGCGCTCCGATACATTCAAAAGGATCGTTTGTTATTTTATAACATAAAATCTCGTTATCACGATAAACTCAATTTATCCTAATCGAATTTTTGTCGCTCTAAACGAGTTTACCATTTTCATCAGCGAATTCAATAAGCCCTGTGAAAGAAACTTGAAAAACAAGCCGACCTAAATCTGCCATTGACGGCAAAATCAAAATTTGACAAGTCATTTGACTTTGTTCATTTCCCCAGACACTTGAAGTCAAAGACGAGAACCGGAGGATATATTTGCACCCATAGTATCGAGCGAACCTGATTATAATGTTATAACTTCTGATTTAGTAGTACTCTAAACAGATCATAAAAATAACCAAATTGCCTGGCACGCGCCGATGGCCAGAGACCGAACGGCACGTCTTTATTTCTTTGGAATATGTGTAGGCCTTTAGTGTGGAACGCTTCTTATATCGAGACTATTGAAACATTCCATCCACCTAGCTAATTGTGCTTTAAAATTTAGAACTTAATTACATAATTATAACATTTTGCTTTTTTGAACGTTCTTTTGAGAATACTTTCGTTGTCAGTGTGAGAAATATTTGGCTGACGCGGATGAGGAAAATTATAAGGTTTGGTTCTAAAAAGTATCTTAGTTTGATCTTAGTAGAGTGTAATAACGGTCCAGCTACTATTATTGCATAATACATAATATTATTTTTTGTTAATATTCCTTTTTAAAATAAATACGTTTTTCTATTCATTACTGTGTTAACAAAAGTTTTCTTTCATCAAATTCAGTCATCCGTCTACTAAACGCATCACTATCTTTTATGGCCTGTATTCATTAGCAGAGAAAGGGCGATGAAATTGATTGGTTGTCCATCTCGCTCGTAGAAACTGAATGGGAATTGTACCGTGGGGACAAACAACAGCACTCTCCTGCCTGTTTAGATTGACTAGTTTGGAAAATGTTTTCAGATAGTGCCAATTAAAATGAGCATTCAAAGATCTGATTTCCATATCGGTGCAACAAAATTGATTTATGATTTATTATTATGCTTCTCTTATTTGGTTTTAGCATTGTATATGGGGCTTATTTCCCTCTCATAAATAGGAGACCTGTGTTGTAGCAGTAAGAACTTTAGGCTGAATTATACAATTATAATAGAAACAATCAACCTACAAATCATATTAAAATTTTTTTTCACTATGTCAAATACTATATTTTTAATCTAGTTTTTTTATAGTTGAGAGGAGAGTAAAGACAAATGCTTAAAGTTACTACTTCACACTAAGATATCCATGAAAAATTTCAAAATTCAGCTTAACTAGAAACATTGTTCGATAATAGTAGAAGACAAGCATTTGTAGAAAATGAAGACGACGATCTTCGCCGTGAATGTAGTGAAACGTAACAAGCAACTTAAGTACTCTAAAGAATTACCTTAATGGGAACATATTTTTACTTAAAGTACCGTTGCCTTCACTAGCATCGCTTTTCCACGATTTCCATATCAGCTAATGTATCAGTTGCTGCAACGCAACGTAGCGAAACGCAAACGATCGCGATGCGGTCGGCGTTCATAGATGGCGGTATATGCCTTTCGCAACGTTGCGCTTTGCATTGAAACCTTTCGCAGTCCGCTTGTTATTCAGGTATTTTTACTGTGAAAGCCGATACGAGACCAATCTGATACCGCATTCGAAAATATACAGTAGTGACTAAAAGTGAATGAGTTATTTTTGTGTTTTAACTATATAAAATGTACTACATGTTTGTCGTTTATGTAAGGGTATTTTTTGTCTTCCTTTAAGTCTTCCTTACAAATATGTATTAATAGTAAGGAAGACTTATAGAAATATGTACGAGGAAACGTTTTAAGCTAACTCTGAGTGAAATAGGATGAGAGTCAGAAGATCTGGATTAAAATAGTAGATTAATACTTTAGGGGTCCATAAGCATCAGCAACGCTGTTGGCGGCCAGACCAAGGCAATGTGGCTGCGCTTACGTAACGTATTCAGCCTACAAAGTTTCCACTGTTGGTACATAAGCCTTCTCTCTA
This sequence comes from Tholera decimalis, assembly GCA_943138885.2. NCBI lineage: Eukaryota > Metazoa > Arthropoda > Insecta > Lepidoptera > Noctuidae > Tholera > Tholera decimalis. Next base: position 17,281,283 of record OW964563.2, on the reverse strand, counting down.
TGAAAAGGAATGGGCCGTGATTCACCACGGACCCAATATCAATAGTTCAGATTGCAGCATGTGTTCAGATTTAACAAACATAGGATTTTTGAAGTGAAAACATCTTTAGCATCGTTGTGATTTGAAAGTTTATGGAACGAAAAAGCGACAGTAAAAAGAGACAGACACATCAATTTTTTGAAAGTTTCACTTCTACCACGTGTAAATTGCACACATGTTTTTTTTGGTTACTAGCATATAAGCCCGTTCCATTATCGGACTACAAGACAAACGGCAATGCGCCATCGTTACATGGTGGACATCCCACCCACATGCACAAAAGTTTTTGGGAATACTTTCATTGTGCGTACGGCTAAGGAGTGGAATTCCCTGCCGGAGCCTGTGATTCCCGATGGCTATAACCTGGGGGTCTTTAAGTCAAGAGTGAATAGGTTTCTTCTAGGTAAGCGAGCTCCATCTTCGACCACATCATAAGTGATGATGTGGTCGAAGATGGTATGATCAGGTGATATGGTGGTCAAACGCGAACCTATTACGAATAAAACAAAAAAAATATCCTAGGATCGATCACGATTTTTTTTTTTCACCATTTTGAGAGTAAATGCTCTCCCCATGACTTCCTATTCATTATGTCCACGGTCGTAGTGGACAGTGGTCTAGCTGGGCGTCAACAGCGAATAATAAATACTTATGGACGTCCAGTGGAAAACATTCCACGGTAGTTAAAATTATTTCAAATCCATTATTACATAAAAATATGAGCTTCTTCACTCCTTTAATTTCATACTGCTCCGACTGCGTAAATTTCGTCAAAATGTGTTCAAAGTTTGGCTTCGCGTAGTAATGTTTATTTCGGGAAACAATAGACATACACACAGTGCAAGATCAATACACACCAAATTTATTTATTTATTTAGATTAACCTACAATTGTTTACACTATGCATTTGTATGACACAGTCATATAACATTTATAAGTGCAACAATGAATTACAGGCTAGCACCAGATATGTTACTTACGGTAATAAATCAATATTATTAACTTACGTAATTCCATACATAAAATAAATACATACAAAAAAAATAAAGGAGACTAGATAAGCTACACCACCTCGCAAGCGACATGTCTAGACATATATACAACGTGTAACGGAAACCCCATATTTATCCAAAAGGACTGAAGACAAGATCTGGTATGGAGTCTCTATGCAAAGTTTCAGCTCAAAATAAGTGACTCACAGAATTGACCCCAAATTATTGGTTTCATATGTTTCTTGAATACCAGTAATAACAAACGTCAAACGTGTCACAGCACTGAGGGTCATTACTTTCCACGTCACTTGCCAATAAAACGACAATTCTCTTCGTTCTTCTTAATTTGAAAAATTCGGCCTCTGGTATCAATGTATTGAAATTTCTAATATGCTCCACACATGTAGACATAGGATTAGAAAACCCTTGTCATATCGTTTGTTATCATCCAAAGAAGCCGTGCGCTCGGTATGTATATACACTTTAAATTACACGTTGTAGTGATCTTAAATTGACTAACCAACTTGATTAAATGGTAAATCTAGCCTCAACAAGAACCGCATAGGAGTATTAATTACGAAGTGCTAATTAGTTAGGAATAATTTATAAGCAGTGTTAGGTGTCTGGTCCGACACTTGGATGTTCCATATTAACATGAAGGTCAATGTAGGTTAGTGGTTGAGTAGGAGATAATTTTATTTATGTAGTAGAGAAATAATTTGAAAATGGGATTTGATCAAATTTCACCTAACAAAGATCTTTTTGTAGTTTAATATCTACCTTATGAGTTTCATCGAGACGATACGCTATGACCCACGCGCGCTTTATAGGCAGTCAGCACCAGCGAAGGGGGCCTACAAGCCCATTGCCTACTAGGGGTGCGGAAATATTCTAAACAGATACCTACAGCGGCACCTGAATGCAATGGTACAGTTGCCATTGCGCCCTCGTAACAAGTCTTATGGGAGCTGAGCCGACTACTTAGATATATTATTATACAAAACTGAGATCCTTATGCCAGAGTCTATCAGCCTGTCGAGTTTTAACGTAAGTCGACGAGGCTGGAGGCATAAATGATTTAAACAAAACTTTCTAACATGCAAACGTGAAAATAAACTTTGAAATAAAGTTTTTAAATAGACCACAATATTCCCATGCAGGATTAAAAAACACCATAAATCAAAACAAAACGTACATCGATTTAATTAAACCTATTCTATTAATTAGGTACGTTTCTCTTAGTTGGCGGGAGCGTTGGATTGTAGGCGCCAGACTTAATGAAAGCAAGTATTACTATTTCACTATTTTATGTACCGATGAGCAAATTCTAAATTCAAATTCTTTGCAGAAAATTTGAATAAGGAATTTGTTAATTAGATTTTAGCGTAAACATTTAGAAAAAGTTTTTATATATCCCCATAGTACCTACATTTATAATGTCGTAAAATAGTTGAATTTTTACGTTTTTTCTCTAGGTGGGAAAATCTTCTAATGACTCCACCCGCTGTGGGTGGAGCGAAAGTCAGTGTCACACTTCTACGGAATAAAAATCTAACCTGCTCCTTCATTTTCCCTTTCGTTCCGGGGCCATGGTATCTCGTTAGAATATTCACGCAACCCCGTCAGGGCCTTGTCAGGTCCGTCAATGCTGCTAACTGATCTTTGAGGCTTGAATTTTACCTAGCCTTATAATAGGTAGGTATACAATGAGACTGTCAGTTTTGGAACTATAAACGAATATTAATTGTAACATTCACTGGTAGTTCAGATACTCGACTAATTTATGGCACTAAATTGGAAGGTGGGTAAATTAGTATTTGTAGTACAATGCACGTAAACAATGTTTTCTGATTGGATGATTTTGCATCAGCACTAATTAAACAACCAAACCAAACCTAACTAAAGGCTTATTGTATTATGTTAGAAGAGTATCATTTAGTCAAGTAAATAAAATTAAAAAAAATATTAATTATTATATTATAATTATGTAGGTATCCACCGATGTCGGATGGGTATCTAAGGGGTTGTATGGGTTTGAACGAGTCACGTTAGCAGGATGCACGGATAAAGATACGTGAGGAGCTCGTAGCTAAATAAGCAGCTGCACGGGTCTTTGCAATGATTTACGCAGTCAATCTGTGGGTGCGTATCCATCTTATCATATTTATTAATATATTTAAACTTCACGTACAATTGTGTTACATGGGCGGACTTAATGCAGCAAGGCATTCTCTACCAGTCAACCTTTGGGTAAAAAACAAAAACATATCCGTCACGCCTCAGAAACCACGTTAAATCTAAAGGTTCGACGGTTCGGGCACGCCGCAATTGCGGCGGTAAGACCCCTCTTTTAGGAGTGGCTAGATCGGCGTCATGGCGTCCTAACCTACCGCATGACGCAGGTCCTCACCGGACACGGAAGTTTCGGGAGGTACCTGTGTCTGATGGGAAAGGAGGAAACGCCTGGGTGTCACCACTGCGAGGGTCGCCCTGAGGACACAGTCGAGCACACGGTGCAGGACTGCCCCGCTTGGTTAGAGCACTGACGTGTCCTCACGGCGGCAATAGGCGGAGACCTCTCGCGCCCGGCATTGGTCGAGGCCATGCTGCGGGGCGAGAGGGAGTGGGAAGCGGTCGCCTCCTTCTGCGAAGCAGTCATGCTTCCGAAGGAGGAGGCGGGCCGCGTGAGGGAGAGGATGGCATCCTCCCTCCAGCCCAGCCGCAGTGGTAGACGCCCACGGCGTTGGACGTCGGCCGACGATCTCCGGCCACCGTAGGCGCGGGCATGCGGACAGCGAGTAAAGGGCAACTCGCTGTCCGAAAAGAGCGTCAGCAATATGACGAGGCCCCCCCGTAGAGGGCCGAAGCCTGCCGGGGTCGTGGGACTCATCCCGTTACCGTGACCCCGGTACGTAAAGGGTTATTGAAGGAACACCGTGGATTTTAGTAAGTAAAAGTCTGACAGTCCCTACCACCCTACCCGGGGCTTATTTGATAATTTCAACACGCTAAAAAAAAAAAAAAAACCTAACGGTTTAAAGTGCGGTCTCGGCTGTCATTTTTACATCTTAGACAGTCGTTATGGGCAGTAGTCATTAAGTCATTAGGATATCAAAGTGTCATCATATTAAAAAAGTATATCTACTTTCAACGACACTATTTTATTCAATCTCGTTTGAACTCTTTACCAACGCTCAACGCCCAACAAATAGCTTTCAGTCTAAGAGGAATGCGCTCGACCTATCAATTGTCTACACTGTTTGTGAAGTCAGTTCAAGCCTGAAGCTTGCTTTGAATAAACATCGCCAGGAAATTGACTAAGCCTTTGTTTTCTGTTGAATGTTGTTGTTGTTTAGAAATGACAGATTTGAAAACAATCTAAGTACCAAAGAAGATTGATTAAAGACTGGTTTCTAGAAAGTAGTACGAGTAGTAAAAGAAAGGAGCTCTTGCCAAGTAATAAAATCCGCACGGGTTGATCTTCAAGTTAAGCAATGTTTGCTGAGGTAAGTCCGTGGATCTTGACGTATCGAGTTTTTTTTTTTCTTTTTTTTTTCACAACTTTCACACAACGCCATCTAGTCCCAAACTAAGCAGAGCTTGTGGTATGAGTACTAGACAACTGATAAATTTATATATATATTTCTAAATACATACATATCTATACTAATATTATAAAGCGGAAAAGTTTGTTTGTTTGTTTGCTTGAACGCGCTAATCTTCGAAAGTACTAGGTGGATTTGGATGCCATTTGGTATGGAAGTAGCTTGAAGCTTGAGGAAGGTTATAGGCTACATTATACGCGACTGCATAAAAGGAGAGTTATGTTTTTACCGTGATAGAATCCACGGGAGCGAAGCCCCGCGTGAGTACTAGTTATAGATAAATTACACGCAGACAAAGAACAAATGATCGTGCTCATCACACAAACATTTGTTCTAGGTGGGAATCGAACCCACGACCTTGCGCATAGCAGTTAGGGCCACTGACCACTATACACATTAAGCAGTTCTTCCTGGCTTGGCTGGCTTTATTTGTACATCTCTGGTAGTCTATACGAGTAGACAGGAGCCAAAAATCTGACAATAGTCTTGCCAAGGAATAGTACCTAGTATTATGTTAACGAGCTACTGAGTTTTGGAGGTCAAATAGGCAGTCGTTTCTTGTAAAACAATAGTACCTACACAGCTGCGTCCCTTTAGACTGGAAGCTAACATATCGACGGTCTAAATATCAGAGCTCGTAACTCCATTTGAGTAAATTTTACAGGAGCAAGAAAAAACTGTTTTATTTATTCATTTATTGCAATATTTCAACTTGTGATTTAAAGGTAGAATTGATAAAGAAAATTATTTATATATTCTTTTTTAAATATTGCATTGTATTTGTAAGAAAATTGACTTAAGTAGGTACGAACGAACTTTTCTAGCCACGGTGTTTGGAGTTTGGATTGATAAATGTAGATACCTTATCGTTTAATCGTTTTTGGGAAATAAGAAGTATTCCATTGTATAGATTATAAAATACTGCACGAGATGGCATTAAAATGCCATTTTCGTTTTTTTTTTTTTGGTGTTACGCATTTTGATAATTAGACCGACGATATCGTAGGTCTAATTATCAAAATGCTTTTCACAACTGTGAAAAGGCTAAGCACATAATGACAAGTTTTTAGAAAGTCAGGCTCCTGCTAATTCAACCAATAAATCACAGTTGTTACCACTCAGTTGATAATTCGGCATATTCATTTGGCTATTACTTTACAGAAACTTTGCTACAAAATTTCCTGCACATCAATATGCATTATTGAAACTGAAAGATCGTAAATAAATCAAGTTCATACAGAAGGAATTCGATAAAATATTTTATGCGTTCTTTCTTCTTATTAGAAACTTGAAAGTTATAAGTTGGGGCACTAGGTATGAATTTTATCGGCATCGTAAAATATATGACGTGGTAAGGTTCGAAGGGCGTACTCATAAATTTATGCTCTAAAATATCAATGACACGATGAGATATACCTACTTTTATTTTTATATAAAAAACAGGTATTAATAATAATTATTATTAGTACAGCCTATTTCGTTTTGCCGGATTTGTAGGAATGTACGAGATACTGCAACCCCGGAACACAAAGGCAGCTTAAGGAACAGGGTGGGTTTTTAGTCTGTAGAAGTCTGACACTCCTAAGCCTAAGCCTATTACGTTGCCGCTGCTAGAACACAGACCTATCAACCATAAATGAAATGAAATAAAATATTTATTTTATAAATTGGTTATAAATAACACTTTTACATATCATGTTTTTTTTGCGTGTTAAGTTTAGTTTAGCTAGATGAGGCCGGTGTTTCCTAACTGACTGCTCTGAGAAGAAACACCGTAACAAACTCAGAGGTCAACGCCTCTTTTAAAGTCCATACAATTTGTGTTGGTCCAATCATATAAAAAACATATTTAATTATCAATAATAATATGAATAAAGAAAATGTTTACCTCAATTCTATCTATTTATCTTGACATTATTTGTCGTATTGAATTTGTCTCTGCGAACCGTCACCTAATAAAATCAATTTTTAAACAATCATAAAGTAATTCACAACACTGGTTACTTGTCTATTTATTGAACTTGAAGAAACCCGGATTTATTATTTCAGTACAACTTTTAGTGCTTGTATTGTAATGCAGTCCACACGGTTATTGTCTCGAAAAAATTGAAAAATATAAAAAATTAATTAAACATTTAAACAACCTCCTACGGAAAGAATCCTTCTAAGTAGTTTAAGAAACATCCCTTAAAAAGTAATAAATTGTATTTAATTTTTATTTTAAGTTTTTTTAAATTTTGACCAATTCCGTCGAATGGACAGTTTTTGTAATGGTGTGTACCATCATCACGTCGTTCCCTTTTATTTGATACGCCAATTTCAATAGCAATATATATATTTGATAATATTCAATTATTCATCCCCAATTTCACTCCCCATACCTAATAAACGGCTGAAACGAGTCTATTAAAACATTTTTGATTGTAATATACACGTCATGCCCTTTCATTTGATATCTTACCTGGGAATATTTGACAACATTCGATTATACATCCCCACTTTCACCCCCCATATCTATTAAATGGCTAAACCGATTTTGACAAAACATATCTAAAAACTACCACTGAAAAAATCTGCTTTCAAACAAAAAAAAAACCGCATTGAAATGGGTTCACCCGCTTGGAAGCTACAGTGCCACAGAGAGACACACAGACACACATAGTGGTCAAACTTATAACACCTCTTTTTTTGCGTCGGGGGTTAAAAATAGGCAAAAACATTTTATGAAAAAATCTTGACCGCAACGCTTGAAAATGTACTTTACTCTTGTAATAAATTTTTATAACAGCTACTTGACACAACTACTAAGTATAACCACGCACTTTAACAACACCAAATACCTATAATTAAACTGATTTAAGTACAGAAACTATACAAAAGCTTAATTCAAAACTTATTTCTGAAGCTATCTTAAGAAAACGTAGTCTCGGCCCAAAATTCATTACGTTTTTGTTTCTATGGACACAGATAGACAGACAGTTTTTTAGCCTTTTATATTATAAGGTATGATTTAATATTTCATCTTTTTGAAGTAAAACCCTATCAATAACAAAGTTCATAAATTACAGCATAACAGTGGAAACACCACAAAAAAGATTCTTCACCGTTTTTGAATACACCTGAGGGAAAAAGCTTCACGTTTTTCTTTTTTTTTTTTTAACTCATTTAAATATTGGGAGCCTAAAATACCTATCCTCTTTTGTAACATTTCATGAAAGATCCGAATGCCGCATAATCTAAAAATAACTTCCTGTGCCTCATTTGCAAGAAAAAATACCTAGGCGTCCTTTTTAATAATTCTTGTTGTAAAGGGTCCATAATACCAGTTAGATCCTGACGAGGTCACGGTGCGTTTCACAATTGTAAAATATCTTGTTTAAATAAAAATTCCACAAATACTTGGTATTCCTCTAGACTAGAGGCTAAAATCCAGAGTGACATTTAATTAGAGTGGGACTGGGTGACGCGAACTGGGCAAACCGGGTGGATAGGGTAGCCAAAACGTCTCTTTTTTCAGTTAAACTTTTTACCCCTCTGACGGTAGATATTCAATTAGTTAAATTAAGCAGCATAGTCGCTTTGCGTTCACATTTTTTTTTTGTTCAGATCGCTTTTGCGAACGCAAGATAGTAAAAATACATTGAGGAAAAGTTTATCTCAAACGCAACCTCGGTTTACGCTGAAAAGCAATCCTAAAATAATATTGGCGATGTAGCGATTTCTGGGTGTCTATAGACATATAAATAAAAACATATTAAAATATTAAGTTTATTTATTAAGGATTGTGAAGACGGAAGACAGGTTTTTTTTTAAGCTTTGTGGTTCCCTGAAGGATAAGAAATTATAAGTAAGACATTGAGCCCCAACGGGCGTTGCACAGAGGGGGCTCCGGAGTGGTCTTTTAAGAGGTAACGGGGCCTCTTCTATGTGTTGATGGTGATCACCGGGGTGGTTTTAGTGAGGTAAAAATCCCACACTCCCTGTTCTTTTCCCCAAAGGTTCAGGCGCCTTTTGAAGGTTTCCCCCCGATAACAAAAAAAAAAAAAAAAAAGGTGGTTTTTCTTCAACAATTCATATACATATTATATTACTTCAGTTCACCTCGATCCTATTTCTAACATTCTTTTAAAAGTATTTGTGTCAGAACTTTTTTGGCTAAATTACTTAAAACTTTTAAGTAACTAAATTTAAAAACACTCTTAAATATGATGTCATACGCATTTTAGTTTTGCAAGAATATGTAAGTTTAAATTCTTTAAATTTCAGTCACCTCAATTTACCAAAATTAACATCAACCTTTAGTAATATCAAAATTAGTTTTTAAAACATTATCATACTATATTAATACCAATACGATATTCATCCAATAGGATTACAGTTTTGCTCATTTCCTGAATTCAATTTTGTTATAAGAACTTTTAGCTCGCGGCTATGACGGAGTGAAAGTTTAATATTCTAATCGACTTCGATCTTTTTCAGACATGAAAGACTTCTTTGTGATATCAGTATTAAATAATATGTTTTTTTTTTTTCGGAGGAAAGTCATCAGATGAAACCTCCCGAACTGGGTGGAGCGTAAGGGAGTGACAGACTCCTACTGACTAAAAACCTACCTTGTTCCTTTCTTTCCTATTGTTCCGGGAACGCGGAATCTTGTGAAAATATTCCCTCATCATAATGACGAAGTAAAACTATTTAAAGATAAACAAGGAAACGAGGTAGTGAAAACAAAACATGGAGTGCATTGTTACTCAACAATGCACTCCATGTTTTGTTTTCCCTACCTCGTACACATAATCCCCATAGGTACTCAGCTATGGGGATTATGTGTGTCCGGCCCATGCTCACCTACGGGGCACAAACGTAGTCGTTAACGCACCGTCAAAATTCCACCCTCGGGTCCTGCTCGCAAGCAGTTGGACAACATACCCTCGGGGATTGGATTATAGACCGTATAAGGGTCAGTCAACACAGCTGCCAAATTAATATGGAACTGAGCTGATCGTATCTTGTGAATAAGAGAACTGAGAAAGGCGAATCGAACAAAATAGACTAAAACGGTAATTTATCAGTTGATAATGTTTTTGCGTGCTGCATCTTTAACTACATCATCGTTTACCATCAGGTGAAATGATAGTCAAACACAAACAAATAAAAGCACCAATTTTATAATTTGATTTTAATTCGATAACAATAGTTTGTAAAAAAATGAGATATTAATTTAGAATAGAGGTTTTTTTTTTATTTTAATGATGTTTAATTTTAAATCATATCTATTCAATTTTAGTATAGTCTGTATACTTAATATTATTACTAACTTTAAGTTAGTAATAATATTAAGTTACTAACTTTAACTTTAGTATTTTAAGTTTACTTATAAAAATATGGATCACTGACATCTAAACTAAAAAGAAATTATGAGGAACTTTAGTACATGAGTTACGTACAATCGATCCTAGCCGATAAACATTGATGGCTGACATCGATCAGTTTTTTAGCAACTCCCATAAACAACATAACAAACCTACCATCAGGTGAAAAGCTGAACAGGTTTTCATGTCAACAGGTAAAAAAATCCGTTCTACATCAGCACGAAAACGAACTAATAATTCAAAGGATTAAAAGCCAATTCACACATCACGTTATTGACAAAGCCCGTCACCGTTGACGTGAATAAATATGGTTGCATGCATTTTGCGTGATTTGTGCGGTTGCATCGCATTGACAAGCCACAATTCGCAATCGTGCCACGTTCGGATCGTGACGTGTAAATACACCAAAAGAGTAGATAGGGATGTCCAATTCAGGATTTAATACGGATTTTCTGAGTTAACATATGAGTACGAGTTTTTATTTGTTTGATGTTGATTTTCGGTTCTTTGAGTCACACTTTGTTGATTTTTGCGCAGAAGAAGTTCGCTTGTAATTGATAGATAGATAGATAAGTATACTCTTTTTTGTAAAAAATAACAGAAAACAAATAAGGACTTAACGACTAAAAAGGGTGACACAATGGGCGGTCTTATCGCTAAAAGCGATCTTTTTAAGTTATATTACATACAACGTAACGGAAACCCCATATCTATCTAAAAGGGGTTTTGACAACATCTGGTATGGAGTCTAGGCACAGTTTTAACTCATAATAAGTGACACAAAGAATTGATACCAAATTATGGTATCATAATTATGCTTCATGTTTCTTGAATACCTATCATAACAAACGTGTCACAGCACTACAACGGTCAATAACTTTCCACGTCACTTGCCAATAACACGATCAATCTCTTCGTTCTTCTTAATTTGAAGAATTCTATCTCTGGTACCAATGTATTAAAAGGGAAATGTCCATTTGATAAAGAAGTTTTGGCCAAGTGACGCTCACGAAAGAAACAAAATTGGAGGCATAAGGGTTGACATCATAGATAAAGAAACAAACACTATTTTTTACATAGAACTCGGTTGGACTTTTATAAATCATAATATAAAAATTCAATTTTAACAAAAAGCATACTCATAGATTTTAGTAGCTACGCAATATAAGTTGTTGAGTATGTAACTTGTATGTTTTTATAATTAACTTACTTGTTGTGATGCAATCCATTGCTGAAATATAGACCGAACTTCCACATTGCTCAAGGTAAATCTCTTAAGTATTCGTGTATCCACGCCACAATTGACACAGAGATGACTCCGTGGTAAACTGGTAAGTTCGTGTAAATCAGGTTACATAATCGTGTCAAGTCCTTCGTGAAAAACAGGTACGGTCTGCATTGGCAGGCCGGTGTCGTCGTGGAAGGCGGTTACAGAACCCAATGTCAAAGCTTGATTACAAAGCCAAGATCTTCATCGGGAACGATTACAGGGTCCATAATCGTAATCAAAGTAGTCAGAATATCAAATACAAAAACGCAGTAGAAAAGAAATCACGGTTCACAAAGAAACAGAACTAAACAAAATGTTAAATGTCAGTCAGTTGTCAATTACGATTTTCTTGACGTAGGGATGACGCTAAGAAATCAATTTATCGAAAAATCTATATTTTTAAGAAACTGGAAACACGGAATCGGTTAAATGGTTCGTATTTAGAAGCTCGATAGTGGACAAACCTTTTTTGTCTCTAAATAAAATAATAAAAGCGAAACAACTACACAATAAAAATATATTTTTCATAAATCGATTTTTGGTAACCGGTTTTAGTGTATCGATTTTTTTTCAGTAAAAGTTACCATCCCTACTTTGACAGGATTGACCAGCGAGCGGAAGCGTAAATAAGGAAATAAACGATTGAGTTTCTTGATTAAATCGGCTTTAAATTCCGGAGTTTTCATTACCAATTAATAATAGCAATATTTTAGTTACTTACTTACTTATCATATTGATGGGCAAAACATGGCCAAGAATAGACGTTTCCCTTTCTATAAGTACCACACATGTAGACATAGGATTATAAAAACCTTACCTTGCCGTATCGTTTGTTATTATCCAAAGACGCCGTGCACTTGGTACGTACAATGTATATACCCTTTAAGTTACACGATCTATATAGTTTTATTTTACAGTAGTTTGTAATATTTATGTACATAAAAAAGATGCTTACCTCTTTACATAACTTCATGTGCTCTCTGGTATACGGCTCAATCTGTAACAAAAATAAAACTTGTTAAACCGTAGGTATTGTAGGAAGATACATACCTAATTTTTATAGCATAAAAATTTAGGCAAAATTAACCCAGAAATACAAACAGATGGGTTGAGACGCAACATTTTCTTCGCTATGAATAAATTCCATATAATAAAAAAGCTGCTGTGCACATTGATTAGAATTCCGCAAAACTAATCTGGAGTTCTGTTCTCTCTCATGTAGTTTATTCACCGCAGTGGTAACCAAAAAATTTCTATGAAAGCGTTATTCTGTGTACTCGCGGGATTGATTTTTGCTTGAACTGTAGTATTAATTGCTGACGAACGGTTTGATTCAAACAAACCACTTTTGTTTTTTGTAAGCTATTGGTTTTTGATTAACTCTACTCAGTCGATATTGTTAGCTGCCTTATGCTCGGAATTCTGCTGCTATTGAGTTTTTGAAACAATGGAACAAAAAATAGTGGTCACACATAAAAGGGATCAGCGAATATTTCTGGTATTTTATCGATAGATGATTGTTTGTGGAGTGAAAATTCACGCTTCAGTACCCGTATAACTGATTGAAAGACTGGTTATCAGTCCAGTGCATGTTGCATTAAATGGTTTCCGCGGAGTTTACCATGCCATCGCGCTACCCTGTGGGAAGCCCTCTGCAATTCTTAAACGATGTCTCCACTACGGAACCTTTCACTGTCTATTCTGTAAGTTGTATCCACTGTTACTTAAGACTGTGTCAGTACCTTAAGTCTACGGCACGTCGAGTTCCACGTGTACCTAAAAGAGCAATCAGCACTAATGACCGGGCCTGATAGTGCAATTGCCGGGTTGTAGGAACATTGTAATAATAAGTGTCGGCCCCGGACTGCAAGGACAACTGAAGGAAAAGTGTAGTTTTTAGTCAGTAAACGTCTAATATAATTATTTTAATCCCGAAAATAAATGGTTATGTCGGTACTCTTAATTCACCTATTATTACTATATAGCACAAGGATTTCCCGAGTATACCTTCTATCCCCCTCCCTTTAGGTGACTTAAAGCCTTCTAATAAGACGCTTTCTGAGAGATCACGATGCAGATTCATGTTTCTTCACAGGGTTAAGGAATTGTCTTGAAACATGGTGGTAAGTGAGATTAGAATATATAAAATAGTGCATCGTGGAATTTACCGTGCGTATTTATTTTCTCCTTCTGTGTCAAATCCATCCAAAGGTTGTCTGTAAAACATCGCTTTTAGCCATAAGACCGCCCATTGTATCATCCGTTTTAGTTTTTTTTTTTTTTTTTAAATATCTAGTAATGTGGGTAGAACTCACATTACTAGCAATCATGTTAACCCCTCCAACTAAGCTAAATATGCTTGTGTCTGGAGTGGGTTCACGGCAATAGTGTAATGGGTGGGGTTCGAACTCGGGACCTCTCGATCACAAGTCCGACACCTTATCCATTAGGCTATTGACGCTTAAGTTATACACTATACGCTTAGTTGTTAAGTCCTTATTTGTTTTGCTGTTATGGCTTACAATAAAGAATATATCTATCTATCTTAATGAAACATTTTAAAGTTAAGACTAAAAAGGAGATTGCCAAGTAAGCGTGATCCATCATTGACGACATCATCCCTTTGGAAACAGTATCTGTCAATAGTAACAGTTACTGGTATAAATTTACTTGACTACGCTTTTCTCTTTGCTAAACTCTCCTACCCCTAGTCTCCTACCCTTATTTCTCATTTTCAATTTCTATGTTCTTCACACACTAAAAGTTTGCGCTCTTCCAACAATCTTCTCTTTCTCTGTTCTTCTCATACTTCTGATTTTATTAATTCTTATATACAGTACTCACGCGGGGCTTCGCTCCCGTGGATTCTATCACGGTAAAAACATAACTCTCCTTTTTTGCAGTCGGGTAAAAAGTAGCCTATAACCTTCCTCAAGCTTCAAGCTACTTCCATACCAAATTGCATCCAAATCCAACCAGTACTTTCGAAGATTAGCGCGTTCAAGCAAACAAACAAACAAACAAACTTTTCCGCTTTATTATATTAGTATAGATTCTTCTGTGGATTGCACTACCTCTTAATGCCTCTGTATAAAAAAAATTGTTTATTAATATTATGCAAATAATTATAATAAGTATTACATAAATATTACACAAACAATTCCAGAACACTAGCTTTACTCTAATGTTAATTTTATTATTTTACTGTACGCCACCTGCTCGACGTCCGTAAGTACGGCTACTGGGATCCAGCAGAATACCAGCGTCAGGCATATTTGCCTGGCACATGCTGAGCTGAACTCCCATTTGGTGCAATTTGGAGACACACACCACACCAATGTTTTGTGTTACATTTTTAAGTATGTTTTCTTTTCTTTCTCATTTATTATATTTTTGGTTGTATACGTTTGTTCTGTTCTTTTTTTATGTAATTTATGTGTTATAATTATGTTCATGTGCTTTTGTGTGTTGTGTCTTCTGTTGTCCAATAAAAGTTTTATCTATCTATCTATCTATCTATCTAATATCAGGACGGCCACCAGTCAATATTCATATAAGAGAAAGTTGCGGGATTATTAAACAAGTAGTGGAAGCAGAGTTTTCATAACCCCCTTTCTATATTTAATATATATTATATACATTGGTATGTATTATAATAAATATATATATATATATATATATGTAAGTTTATTTTAATTATGTGTGTATATGTATATACTTGTAGCAAAAATTTTACTTTGAATATGTATATTATCTACTTAGTAAATTTTTTTAAGCACCTGCCATGTTATCTCTTCATCACCCATAGTTGACTAGTAGAGAATACCATTAAGTCTGCCTCTATACATTTTGTGTTGCATAAAGTTTTAATAAATAATTAAATAAGATACATCTTACGTCTTGCTTATAGGTATACCTGTGTAATGAAAAAATTAAGCGTTCTGTCTTAATTTTTTTTTCTCAAAACCCTTTTTGGCAACCCTGCTTAAAAGTAAAGTTGGAAACGACAGTCAAAAACGTGCGCTCCATGCACATTTCAACTCCCTCGCAAACAACTAAATAAATCACCCTACTTTACTGTGTATTGTGCACGCTTTTGTTGAAGATCTACTTTATCTACTGAGGGTGGAATTTGTAATCGGAAGACGTAATAGCCAAATGGATGTTATGTACGTGATTATGGTGCTAATATGACGAGCACTTCCTCATTTGTGGCGTTAATTTATGACTCTTCACTATTTATGAAGAGAGCTACAGTTGATTATGAATGACAAAGACAGCACTCTAAGATGCTGAACTTTTTTTAAACGCAATTTTTCCTAATGACTACTAATATAACAACGGCAAGAATGATTAAATATTGGGTTTTGGACGTGGCTATTTTTCCGTGGCATAATAATAGCAATAAGTACTAATATTTAGTCTAAGCTACTAACACTCATAATTACTAGTCTGTTTATCTCTTCTTGTTACCTGTCAAACACGAAGCATGCGGTGTTTACCTGTAATTAGGTGTGCAGTATTATTAATATTGTTATCTAACAAATATCAATCATGTTTAGCTGTAACACTTGTTGGTGAACCATAAATAAATAAATAAATAAATAGTGACTCCTCCTGCTTTGGATGGGACGGAAGGGAGTTCTAAAGAAAAAAACACCCGTTTCATTTAGTTTCTAACGCGTTCTGGAGCCGCGGTAATTTCGGCTGGCATTGGCCCTATCAGGCCCTTTCTATAGTGCTGACTCCTCTTTCAAAGTAAAGTAGCCACTGACACTGAGATTCATTTATTTTATTTATTTATTTATGTACACACATGACACTTACAAAAGAAAAAAATATGAATACAGACAAAAGAGCACTAAGGTGCTGCTTATTTCCTAAGAAATGACATGGACAAAAAAGTACATTCCATGTACACATACATAGTAAATAATATTGTATATTAAAAATAGAAAAATGATTTAATACGTAGTTTTTAACCTCTCTGATCTCGTCAGTGTTTATATTTCAAAATAATTAGTAATCAAGATGAATTCAAAGTACCATTTGTCAACGTCCGACATAATGGACCATAGAGTAAGATAAATACAATAATGGGTGTTCCACATCAAGCATACTACTTGCATATATCACATAGACGTGTGATATGGACGACAAAACGCTATTATTAAAAACATTTTATTTATACGAAACTGTCTTCGTTGGTATTTTTGGCATTTAAGAAAATTATCTTTTCATAATGTTGATGCGTAAGATAGATTTTTTTATATTTCACACAAAAAAAAAAATCGGAAAACGGAACGCGTTACTTGTTTGACAATGTGTCATTGTCTATGTCAAATGTCAATATTATGTTATTGCAGATTCTACATTGCGTCCTGTGTTTGTTTTTGCGATTATTTTCTAATATTTTTGACCCCTGCTTATTTCAACGTACTGATAACTTCTACCACCCGATTACCTCGCTATTAATACTGGACTCTGATTTACATTGCGTTGTGGATCAATATGAGGTGCATCAACTGCGGAATAGCCATGCAAAGGTTGCAGAGGCATCTCATATCCTCGCTTTCTGCACACAATCAAACAAGACTTTCGCGTTGGATAACCAATGCCCAAACCCAGGTAAGAAGTTGGACTAGAAAAAACTTAACCTGATTTATTTTTATATAGTTCTGGTATGCGAAATCTTACAGTGCATCTTATTTTCAGTTGCCTCTTGATACATTTATTTAACATGGTTTGCCTTGGATGTGGCAAATCAGTGAGGAAAATAAGACACCATAATGTCAGTATGGAGTGTCCGTTGCTGGCTGTTCTATTATCACAAAATACTAATTATGTGGTAAGCATTTTGTTTTACATTAATTATAAATACCCAGTTGTATTAATCTATAAAAAAATGAGCTTTCATACTATGTATGTATGATTGTTATGTCTGTGTTTTATGTATTTTTCATCTTTAATATAATATACTTGCCTAAAGTAGGCATGTGTAACAACCAAGGACCCATTAATCGGATTAAAAGGTTAACCGGTTAGACGTTTAACCCATTTGTTTGATTAACCTTTATACGGGTTAACCTGTATACTATAAAGGTTAATCTATAAAATATTGCTGATTAATCTGAATGAAAGAGACAGAACCTGTAAGTTGCACAATCTCGGCTGCGTCGCGGTATCTTACGTCACAGGCGGCTGTTGTTGCTCGGGTTTATTTGTCGCTCTTCTGTTGAATTTTGCACTTATTCAAAATTATGTGCGTAACCACGCACAGTGGAATGAAAATGTTTGGTAGGTAAGTGTATGGTGAACATTAAAAATTCAATGACAAAAGCAAATTGAGAAATGTAGGCAGGTAAGTAGGTAGGTGTCTTTTTAACCGACTTCAAAAAAAGGAGGTTTACAATTCGTCTTGAACTTTTTTTCTTTTTTATGTATGTTACCTCATAACTCGGAGACGGCTGGACCGATTTGAAAAATTCTTTTTGCGTTTGAATGGGTATACTTTCTAGTTGGTCCCATTGTTACGAAATCAGGATCTGATGATGGGATCCTGGAGAAATCGAGGGAACTCTTCAAATATTATAGGCACACCTATAGTGTTTTGGGTATTTCTTATAGTACCTTGAGCAGTTGCTTCCGAAAAGTACCATTTGGGGAAGTTGAACTGATGATGAAGACCACAGAGGGCCACTGAAACTCCTCAATAATAAGTATTTCGTGGATTGCAATTCGATTGCTTGAGAACGGATGTTAAACACTTTACGCTCGTCACAATACATATGGTGATGTAGAGCTGATTGTCAAATACCAGGAGAACTCCTCAAAAATTAACGGCTATGCATAGGGAAAAGCAATATTTTGTAAAAGGTGATAAGTTTTTGACATTATGGCTTTTGTAACTAGATAAATTACAAACCGACCCACTAAAAAGAGTGAAAAAAAAATTTTTAGCAAAAAATAGAACAGACTTCCATATCAAAACACTACAAAGGTAAAAATAACTTTAATTTCGGAAGGCGATGTCTTTAGTTTTGTATATATTTTCGTTTTTGACACCGCCTTCCGAAATTAAAGTTATTTTTACCTTTGTAGTGTTTTGATATGGAAGTCGGTTCTATTTTTTGCTAAAATTTTTTTTTTAGTAAGTTGATAGTTAGACGGTAGAACAGGTTAGGTATCTTTTTATGGTTCCGTAGCCAAATGGCAAAAAACGGAACCCTTATAGTTTCGACATGTCTGTCCGTCTGTCTGTCTATCTGTCTGTCTGTCTGTCCGTCCGTCCGTCCGTATGTCACAGCCATTTTATTCCGAAACTGTTAGAACTGTACATGTGAAACTTGGTAGGTAGATGTATTCTGTGAACCGCTTTCCGATTTTATGAAAAAAAAAAAATTAAAATAAAAGGGGCTCCCGATACATGGAACTGAAACTGAAAATATATTTTTTCATGAAACCTATGCGTGTGTGGTATCTATAGACAGGTCTTCAAAAATGATATAAATGTGTCTAAGACCACTTTTTCATAAAGATAATCGTTTAAAAGATATACGCGTCTAAAGTGGAAAAATGTGTGTCCCCCCCACTGTAACTTCTGTAATTATAGAGTGAAAAATATGAAAAAAATATATGCTATAGATCTTAATGTAATCTTTCAACCAAAATTGGTTTGAACGAGATCAGGTCTGCAGTTTTTGAGATACAGCATATTTTCTAAAACCGCAAATATAACTTTGTAATTCATACAAACACTATGAAAAACAAAGTTATTTGGCGTACTTGTAAAAATTGCAAATAATCTAGTTTTAAGACATTTTTAAGTTTTTTTTTTTTTCAAATAAATATATTAAATTATATTTATTACAGTTACTAAGGAACCCTTCATGGGCGAGTTTGACTCGCACTTGGCCAATTTTTTTTATTTATTTTACTATATTTATTGGTTTACTTTGTTCTGTATATTACACACCTGAAAGGTGTTCCGAGGTGGGAATGTTTTACCCGTAAGTATACAACATTATGTTTAGTATATGCGAAATGTGAATATAGTTCGTTCGGAATAAGTAACTAAATCGAATCATTCTAATATTTTATAAACCTTTTTTGTTTTTGCCCCAAAAATATTTAAAAAGAAGTTACAAGTTGGACACTTAGTAGCATATATACGCAATGATACGGCGCACAACACAGGTCACGCATTACGCCACTAGACGCGCACGGCGCGACGCACTATGGGACCAACCGGTATTTTCCATCTCAAAATTAGTTGGGACAAAAGTCGTGTTACTGAAACTGTTTTGATTGTTTTACATTCTAAGATGATAAAGCCACCCGATAAAACAGTAAAAAAAAAAATACAAAATTTTTTTATTTACATTAAATTACACCCAAACTTTATACTTTGATAATTTGATATTAACTAGACTACTCGTTATGGAAGTTCAACTTAAGATTTCTAGTTCATAACTACGTTATTTTGTGATGAAAAATATATTTTCGAATTTTTTAATATAATTTTTAATTGTCATAAGGAAATTTTACGTCTATTTAATTTTCAAGTTGAGGTTTCCTTGTTACCGATGGCTCCCGATGTCAAGTTAATGACATGTTTCGATACCTTACCTATTCAGTAATACAAAAAAACCTGCGTCATTGCTGCCCCATTTCGAACTAGAAGCAAAAATGTCGACCTAAATATATTTTCTCACGAAATTTTTTTTTGCGGTGACCATTTTAACCACACGTATGATAAAAATCATGTTGCATAGTTCTTATCTGTTGTTGTAATTATAATAAGTATTAGTGTGAAAACTGTTTTTATCAATTTTCTTATTGGTTTTGCTTGCACAAGTTACTGAAACTAGGGTCCTATAAATACTCGGGTTTGCAGCGTGTTCATCAGTGTCCGGATAACTTCCTTCGGTAACTGTGAATTTGCTGAAAAAAGTTTAAAATGAGTGAATTTGTGTGTTTTCGACGCGATATATGTGCTCAGATAATAAGCGGGAAAAGTACTTCAGTTATTGAAAATATTTGTGGGACAATTTCCATTTATCAACAACAGATGTGAGCACGGTTATGCAAAGTATTCAAAGAAATTTGATTACGATTTGTAACCAAAAATGGGTGAAAGCTCAAAGAAAACAAGATTGCTTCGAGAGCCAAAACACAAATTGGTTAAATGGCGAGTTTAGAGTACGTGAAAAAAAAGAAAATCCTGACGTGTTCGGAGAGTACGAAAAAAACGTAAAAACTTGGAATTACTCCAGGAGTATGGAATGGGACATGTGCATTACGCTTATGTTCAAGGTTTACGATCTATGGGTGAAAATGATGAACCTTCGATTGTGAGTATTACGAGAAATACAGAAAAGGAGGAGAAAAAGTCATTTTACGAAGTCCAGATGGTGTACCTTCCCATACCAAAGAAGAAGCATTATGTATATATATTGAAACCGATCTATCCAAAGCTCAATATTCCTACCTGAGGCTGAGACTTTTTGAGAAAAACTTATTTTCGGTATTTCCATCATACCAAATTTTGGCTGAAGCAAAGAAGGATTGCTATCCTCTTGCGTCAAGCATATCCGTAACGAATATAAGTGCTAAAGTGAACCTTCAAGAACTCTCAGATCATACTGCCTGTCGTATTTTAAAAATAGACTCGGTTTCGAAAAAGTTCACCCGTCTCAAACTGTATAGCAAATGGGGTTGCGATTGATCCTCGGGACAAAGTGAGTATAAACAAGTTTTACCGGAAGAAAATGAACAAATATCGGATGCTAATATGTTTATAGTTTCACTAGTACCATTGAGACTAGTGGACGAATAAAGTAAAGTAGTTATATCGCAAAATCCAACATGTTCTTCAGTTAGATATTGCAGACCCATTTCTCTGGAATTAGCAAAAGAAACTCTTGACTTTGAACTTTGAAGCTGTTGTAAGTGAACTTGAAGCAAAAATTAATGAATTAAGTCAAACGCGAACGCCTGCAGCAAAAGAAGGTAACATGAGTAAGACATGAGCTGTTTATGACAATGATCGACGGGAAAGTTGCTCAAGTGTTAACGCAGACTCCATCGAGTGCTTCATGTACTGTTTGTGGAGCAACTCCTAGACAGATGCACAATATAACAAAAGTAACTGCAAGAATTGAGAATGAAGATACGTTTAAATACGGGCTGTCTACCTTACATGCTTGGATAAGATGTATGGAAATGATTCTGCATATTTCTTATAACCTAGGATTTGAAAAGTGGGCTGAATCGACTCCAGAGAATAAAAGATTAAAGAAGAGAAAAAGAAGCACGTTCAAACTCGCTTCCGGAAATTGCTTGGTTTACACATTGATAAACCTCGTCAAGATTCTGGAAACAGCAATGACGGAAATACGGCAAGGAGATTCTTCCAAACCTATCAATGTTCTGCAGAAATCACGGGTATCGATGAAGAGTTGATCAAGAGATTATACATAATTCTGCAAACTATGTCATCAGGATTTTCTGTTAACGCAGTAAAGTTTGGTGAGTATACGCTGAATTTGCTTGACTTCTGTAGACTTCCTCTGTCGCTAAAGTGCGTATGATTATAATGCCGTTTTTAATATATTGTACCTTTATGCCCATAAATGCACGGTGACTTGGCCGTTGACTTTGATGTATTAACTAGTAAAAAAAAGTGCACAGAGTATGTTCAACGGCCGGTTACATAAAATCTAACTATATTAATAAGGAAATCGCAGTAAAGATCCTTAGACTTGGCTTCGCTTTGCTTAGAGATTTCATTACTTTTTATAGAGAAACAAGCAGCTTAGGCGAGGCTTGGCTAATTTTTTACAGGATGTTTTGGTGGGATTTTATATTTTGTACATTGATTGTGTTAGCTTGGTCCTTATCTTGTAATGCAAAACCAGTAAGCAACATAGCCGCCGAGCGCTACATCTAAGCTAACGACCAATAATTGATAGGCACGCGGTGCCGTCCCACTGTGCAGCCACAAAATAGATAGGTTCAGAAGTCAATCTACATAAAAAGCGCGCTCGAGCAACGCACTCATAGACACCGCTCACGGAGATGATATCTTGGCGCAATGCAGCTCAATGCGAGCGCGGGTACCTAATAATAATAATACCAGCTGTTTGCAGCGAGAAGAAATGTACCATAATTCCGTACACAGAGAATTAAGATTGTTTTAACCGCCGCGCGACCCACGAATGTGTTAGGGTTGTACCCATAAATATAATATTATATTTCTATGGTTGTACCTATGCTGATATTGGTAAAAAAACGAATGTTGTAGAAAAACAATTCATTCTTTTTATTTGTTGATCAAATATGTTTCAGTTTAATAAAATGATAGATGCATTTTTTTCCTTCCCTGATTTCCCGATTATATAAATTTTAACGTCTAAAATATCCGAAACCGCGTAAATAATTGTAATAAATAATTAATCAAAATGGAAACAGTAGCAAACGGGAGGAAAATCAATTGTTTTTAGGTCGATCCATTATGACGTTGTCAAAATTATTTAAAAAGGTTCAGGCAGGCGTGCGGCAACCCACTGTTGGATGTACCGACGGCGATACGCGAAGCGGTAGGCATATAACACGTGGCCTTGAGCGAGTGACGGACGCCTGGTTTTAGGCATACTTAATCAGATCACTATAAGTTCACGTAGGTATAAAAATAAAAAAAAAAACATGTGGGCAATTCACACGTGGTAGAAGTGAAACCTTCAATGTTGGCTTTTTTTTCTTATGAATTCCTGTGTCTGTCTCTTTTTACTGTCACTTTTTTGTTTCATAAACTTTCAAATCACAACGATGCTAAAGAAGTTTTGACTTCAAAACAGGTTGGTAATAACGCTACTTATGTATGTGCTAATTATGAGATCAAAAAATTTTTTATCAAAAATTAGAACCGACTTCCATATAGAAATTAAAGTTATTTTTGGCTTTGTAGTGTTTTGATATGGAAGTCGGTTCTAATTTTTGCAAAAAAAATTTTTTTCACGCTTTTTAGTGGGCCGGTTTGTAATTTATCTAGTTACAAAAGCCATAATGTCAACAACTTATCACCTTTTACAAAATATTGCTTTTCCCGATGCATAGCCGTTAATTTTTGAGGAGTTCTCCTGGTACTTGACCATCAGCTCTACATCACCATATGTATTGTGACGAGCATAAAGTGTTCGTACTCAAGTAATCGAATCGCAATCCACGAAATACTTATTATTGAGGAGTTTCAGTGGCCATCTGTGGTCTTCATCATCAGTTCAACTTCCCCAAATGGTACTTTTCGGAAGCAACTGCTCAAGGTACTATAAGAAATACCCAAAACGCTATAGGTGTGCCTATAATATTTGAAGAGTTGCCTCGATTTCTCCAGGATCCCATCATCAGATCCTGATTTTGTAACAATGGGACCAACTAGAAAGTATACCCATTCAAACGCAAAAATAATTTTTCAAATCGGTCCAGCCGTCTCCGAGTTATGAGGTACTTAACATACATTAAAAAAAAAATTGTTCAAGACGAATTGAGAACCTCCTTTTATTGAAGTCTGTTAAAAATAACAAAGTTCTACTAAGTACCTACGACAAACGACGATATGTACAAGTAATATTTTAGCGTCGAACATTAGTCAATATTAAAAACAGTATTGTGCAACATTAATAGGGCTCAAAGTTCAATGCATTCTATGCGGTGACTACGAGAGTCATGTCGGTACACGATCAAACACCGCGTGGTAGTTATCTCTGTCACTTTCTTGCAGATGTTTTATGTGCTAAAACTTTTTAGCAAAAAATAGAACCGACTTCCATATAAAAACACTACAAAGGCAAAAATAACTTTAATTTCGCAAGGCGGTGTCAAAAACGAAAATATATACAAAACTAAAGACACCGCCTTCCGAAATTAAAGTTATTTTTGCCTTTGTAGTGTTTTTATATGGAAGTCGGTTCTATTTTTTGCTAAAAAGTTTTTTTTCACGCTTTTTAGTGGGTCGGTTTGTAATTTATCTAGTTACAAAAGCCAAAATGTCAACTACTTATCACCTTTTACAAAATATTGCTTTTCCCGGTGCAGAGCCGTTAATTTTTGAGGAGTTCTCCTGGTACATCACCATCAGCTCTACTTCACCATATGCATTCTGACGAGCATGAAGTGCTTAACATCCATATTCAAGTAATCTAATCGCAATCAACGAAATACTTATTATTGAGTAGTTTCGGTGGCCATCTGGGGTCTTCATCATCAGTTCCACTTCCTGAAATGGTGCTTTTCGAGAGCAACTGCACAAGCTACTATAAGAAATACCCAAAACGCTATAGGTGTGCCTATAATATTTGAAGAGTTCCCTCGATTTCTCCAGGATCCCATCATCAGATCCTGATTTCGTAACAATGGGACCAACTAGAAACTATACCCATTCAAATGCAAAAAGAATTTTTCAAATCGGTCCAGCCGTCTCCGAGATATGAGGTAACATACATAAAAAAAAAAAAAAAAAAAAAAAAAAAAAAAAAAAAGTTCAAGACGAATTGTAAACCTCCTTTTTTTGAAGTCGGTTAAAAATGCACCTTATGTCGAAACCGGTTCTTATAGGCTGATTAACCCTATAATACGGGTTAACCTTTATTGAGGGTTTTGTAACCTAATCCTAAAAATTAACCGGTTTAAAACCCTCATACGGGTTAACCTTTCGGTCCCTGGTAACAACACATGCCTACTTTCACTACTACTACTACTACTGCTCATTTTACTATAACATAGTACTTGAAAACATAAAGAGATATTTAAAATGATACCCTTGTTGCTAAAAATTATATAAACATAAGAATTATCTAATGATTGAATTAATTTATTATTGTGTTTATTCTAACTGTGGTTTATTTTCAGCCTTCAAGAAACAACTATGTTTGCCATGTGTGTTGGATGCGAGCAAATAGACAGGCAGCGCATGACTCATCACGAGACATGCAAGAATTGGCTTTGAATAATGATGCAGCAGCCCCTAATGTTAGCCAAGTTGTTAGCCCACCAGAGCCACCACCGTTGCCGCCTGTTCAAAGAGGGCCATGGGAAAGTAATACCATATCATTACCTAATTACAAGCGAGCTTCGATCACATTTGTTCACAGTATATTTCAACAATGCAGAAACAGAATTGTACATTTGGTCCCGCAATTCCTTAAAAGACTGCTTTTGCAGGAACATAGTTTCTATGTTCCTCGCAGCTGTAGAGTGTGTGAAACACATTTGTGCAGCGATCAATGGCATTTATTACCTCAAATGAATGAGACACATTCTACATTTAGTGCTATCCATATAGAAGACATAATTAATATTATGAAGTCAAAAGCTAATATTTTGAACTTTGAAAATGTCTCAGAAATTCTCTCACGGAACAGTAATCACAATTGTAAAATAATAATAAATAAATCTATGATTGTATTTTTTTTAACAAGTCTGGTTATGTTAAAAGCAGATATTTATGTAATTACTGAAGCCCTATATTTACACTTAATCCAGGTTAGTATATTGGTGAAATAAAAATGCTCTGTTCTATCCAAGCTGGTTGATTGACCTCCCTAGGTCTCTTTATTAACACTATCGCTGCATTGCTCTAATGTATATTATCTTCGTAAGCATTTAAGATATAATAATTATAATATGTTAAAATATTTTTATTTATTTTCTCTAATAAGTAAATAAATAATAATTTTTACTCCTTTGTTTTATTCTGTGTTTCCCTCGTTGGTCTAATGGTCGCAAGCACTACTGCTGAGCATGAGGTCCTGAGTTCGATTCCCAGGTCGAACAAAGTGATATTGGGTTTATTCATCAGGAATTTCGCAGTAGCAGCCCGGAGTCTAGATTTGTGCCTGGTTGATAGAAACAGACTCGCCCCCTATTAAATGGTACTCAAAATAACTGGTGAAATCTGGGTGTACTATAGGTACACCTCTGCCCAACCCTTCGGGGAATACAGGCGCGATGTTATGTTAATTTTTGTTATTACTGTCACATTTTTGAGACTATTACCCGGTTTAATAAATGTTAGTCAATATTCAGTTTAAAATCCTTACTTTGTTTATTGGTTTAATACTAAAACTATATCAGTTATACGCAATAATTCACAACTGTTCACTATTTTAAAGCGCCTTTAAGTTTTTAATAGCGAAATTATAATCTAAACTAGCGATCTGATTAAAAGTTTTACTGAAACTGTTTTTTGTCTAGTCTGGTGTAATGACAAGATTTCTGAGTTTTTTATTTATAGCATTTTAATGAGTCAATATTTACGAATATAAAACACCAAAACTCATTGGTGTACACTAAATTCGATAACTATGCCGACGTCCATAGTAAAATTGGCCATATCCTTTCTTCCAGCAGACCTGCGACAGGAGAGTTGAAGAGAAGATGATAGACACAGTGTGTATAAATACTAATTACGATAAATAAAACATACTTAGCTAATAAATTACACTATAATTATATAATAAACAAATATATACATACATAGAGATAAAATACATATTTATACTAATGCTATAAAAATATATACCTATAATAAATATATAAAATATATAAACGGGATGTTACATAGGTGATCTATAATCTTGAGGCTGGTCAATGATCTTTGACCAGCTTTTTGAAAATACTAATGGATTTAGCTTCGCGGATCTTATTAGACTGCTAATAAATACCAAAATACTTTGTTGGAAAACGGCTAATTATTTGACTGACACGTATACGGACGACAATATACGGATAATTAAGTCCAGATACCTTTCTGCGAGTTGCTTCGAACAAGTTTAGCCCACACCGTGCATAAACTAAACCTACTAATTCATTGATTGATTCTGACGGAAGACCCAACGTGTACACTAAAGATTAACTTTTACATTAGTTGATTTTAATTTATGCAAAGGATACTGAACCCTTTTACGACTGTACATAATACAATAGCGGAAACAGTTCATGAACTCTCAAATCAAGGTAAAAGCTTCCGTATTTACGAGTATAATCACAGTCTTTACAAAGTAGTATGGAGATCTTACGGGGACCATCTTACGGAATAGATCAGATGAATTAACAATTTTCTAAGAAAAATAAAACGGCAAAGTGATCATCATCTGGTTTATGTCTATGAGCTCCACAACTTATTGGCTAGGTAACATAATACCCCTTGGCAAGATTATTCTTTTTACATTTAAAATGTTACGCCTTCGGGTATGAAATAGCGCACTTAATATTATATCAATAGCGTTATTTCTATACCTTTTTGTATCCAAAGAGCTCATGGCTAAATCGTAACAGCCTCAAGGTTTGATCTACAAGGATGCTTTCTGAGGTTAGTCTGTGGATGGGTAAACATATTAAGAAGGCTGAGTCAACATTTTCTTTTAAGCGTAAAATTAAAAACCACTACTTAAAGGGCTGTTATTCTTAGTTTGGTCTTCGTCATAATTAGTATGAGCTCTCTTAATCAGAAAGAACATTATAAAGCACCGTATTCATTATTTTGTAATTTTAGTATATATGTGTTATTATTATATTTATTAGTAGGTATTAAATATATTTTTCGTACCACTTGCTCAAAAAAGTGACATTCTATGCCACAAAAAGTGAACATAACAATAGTCATTTTTAATCTGTTAAAAACAGGGAAAGAAAATTGTACTGAATTTCATTCATCCTCTAGGGGGAGAATGTGATTTAAATTTGGAATACTTACCGAAATTGATACTGAACTACATCTGTGTTTACACCATTGAGTTTGTACATAAAGCATTATACATCTTTTTGAATAAGGAATACGCATTTATTATGCAGTTATGATTATTAAATAAAATTACGAAAACCGACGAGGCCGTATGAGCTTGATGCCTTTGCTTTTCCGACAAAAAAATATTTGTAATTGTCATTATTTTTAATAAATGCTTATCTCATATTATTATTGTGTTAATTTTTTCGCAAATGTTACGAAAAGTAGAGTATTTTCCTCGGTGATAAAGCTGTCTTAGTCTTGGGTGAACTTAAATCCTTCGTTACGCTCGCGATTTAAATCGTCACCCGCGACAGAAGACACTGCTTTATCCCCTTGGTTAATAATCTACTAATTTCATTCCATTTTCTCGTACACCTACCACAATGTGTTTTTTTTTAACCCAGACTGGTAGAGAATGCCTTGCTGCATTAAGTCCGCCCATGTAACACAATTGTACATGTACATAAAGTTTAAATAAATAAATAAACGTATCGGTATTCCTCCTTGCCTTGGTGTACACGATAAGCTGTTGATAATTGTCAATTGGGCAATTTTTACAGTCGTTAAGGATAGTCAGGAGCCAGAAAGTATGACACTGGTCTGCCAAGGAGTACCGTGTTATTCAGCTACTAGATTGTGGAGGTCAGATAAGAAGTCGCTCCATAACATTAATACTCAGCTGCATCCACTTAGACTGGAAGCCGACCCCAAGGTAGTTGAGAAAAAGTTAAGCAAATTTAGTTGTGTCTTTATTAGACAAATAAATGTTTTGTTCTATTGATTGAATATTGTTTTTTTTTTTTTTTTTTTTTAGGTAGGGCCACTCGTAGATCAGCTCAGTAAGGCTGTGCGACTACTTAACCGGTCTGTCCTGTGGTGACCTCTAATAAATTAAAGGCCCCCAGCCAGGGCTTACAAACTAAAATATACTTACAAGCTAATGACCGCACGCTAAGGGCACTCCCTGTGGAGTACGGGCCTCGGCATAGCGGGGTCATTTTGGGAGGGCAGCAAAGGGACAGGCTGGGTTGTATTGATTGAATACTGGTGTCAGATTTTCTGGCTTCTGACTACCCGTAACGACTGTCAAAGATGTACAAAAACAGAAAGGGAGCTCGGTATGTTTTTTTTATTATTATTAATAATCAAATATTACACAATTCGTTTTACAGTGATCCCCAAACTAGACGTATGTCTGTATCTTTTTTTTTTTTTTTTATCGTGGTAAAATTATCAAATAAGTCCTCCCACCCCGGGCAGGGTGGGAGGGACTGTCAGACTTTTACTGACTAAAATCCACGGTGTTCCTTCAATAACCCTTTACGTACCGGGGTCACGGTAACGGGATGAGTCCCACGACCCCGGCAGGCTTCGGCCCTCTACGGGGGGGCCTCGTCATATTGCTGATGCTCTTTGAGGCGCGCGTGGAACACGACGCGCCGTCGACCCGGGCATGGTCCATGGTCGGACAGCGAGTTGCCCTTTACTCGCTGTCCGCATGCCCGCGCCTACGGTGGCCGGAGATCGTCGGCCGACGTCCGACGCCGTGGGCGTCTACCACTGCGGCTGGGCTGGAGGGAGGACGCCATCCTCTCCCTCTCGCGGCCCGCCTCCTCCTTCGGAAGCATGACTGCTTCGCAGAAGGAGGCGACCGCTTCCCACTCCCTCTCGCCCCGCAGCATGGCCTCGACCAATGCCGGGCGCGAGTGGTCTCCGCCTATTGCCGCCGTGAGGACACGTCGGTGCTCTGCCCAAGCGGGGCAGTCCTGCACCGTGTGCTCGACTGTGTCCTCAGGGCGACCCTTGCAGTGGTGACACCCAGGCGTTTCCTCCTTTCCCATCAGACACAGGTACCTCCCGAAACTTCCGTGTCCGGTGAGGACCTGCGTCATACGGTAGGTCAGGACGCCGTGACGCCGATCTAGCCACTCCTCAAAGAGGGGTCTTACCGCCGCAATTGCGGCGTGCCCGGCCTTCGGTTGCGACAGTCGTTCCCTCCATACTGCCCTGAGATCAGGCCGAAGCTCTTCCCACCGCGCCTCGACTTCTCGAGGCAGCGGGGATACGCCCCGGCGCTGCGCCTCCACGCGCCATTCATAGACGCGCTGGAGGGCAGTCGCCTCCAGATCCCAGGGCAGCAATCCGGCAAGGAGGTTGGCCGATTCGCCGGCGATCGTGCGGTATCCCCGGATCATTCGGATAGCCATGACCCTCTGGCATGCGACCAACTTTAGTGGTCGCGTCCGGATGCACAGGGCCCACACTGGGGACCCGTAGAGGGCCATGGACCGCACGACGCCGGCGTACAGCCTTCGGCAGGAGGCGTTTGGCCCGCTGAGATTAGGGTATGTCTGTATCTTGGGGACCAGAGTTGCACATTTATATCATAAAAAGTGATTATTAACAAAAACAAAATTAAAAAGAAACTAAAACTATGATATAGTGAAATAAAATTAAAGTTATGAATTAAAATTACGAACAAAGCATGATGATAGAAATAATAAATTGGTTACAATCTCGTATATGAAATTGGTCTTGCGTGTAAGGGTGTGTTTGTGTGTGTGTGTGTGTGTGTGAATGTGAAATGTAAAGATAGACTTACCTCGGCAAGTGTTGTTTAAAATTGAAGATCAACGCCTGTTGTTGTGTTTTATAAAATAAATCGGTACATAAATAAAGAGCCCTTTTAGTACTGAATCTGGCGAGTAGAAACCACGTAGGAGCAAATACTAGAACTTTAATTTACAAATAGTTTCGTTTCAGTTACAACCCTATTGTACTCTAAACCATCGGACTACCAGCAAGTCTCATACTCATCTCCATTTATCACAGGAAGCAATAAAGACGCGCACAGCAATATATTTGCGTCCCGCTCTCGTATATTGTTGCTAATGATACTGTTCGCAAATAAAAGGGAAGCTTTTAGAAATTGTGGACACGTTTTCTTGTTGCCCGAGGCACTTAATAGCACGTGTTTATTTCGGTTTTGACAAATCGTTTCGTACGCATCGTCGTGAGTGATGTGTAGGGGAACGGTGGGACGTGAAGTGCTGAAACGCAATAGGATACGAGGCTAAGTAAGGGTTAAGTTATCAACCACCCGGGTAGACGGCGCGTCGTATATCACGAACACCTGAAAAAGTAGTCAGTACTAATGATGGGGTTAATTAGGGACATTCACTGCCAGGGTTATGGGGAACGCATGAGCAACTCAAGAAGCAGGGTTGGTTTTTAGTCAGACGAGGTCTAACCACTCCATCTAGAGTCAGGTTGTGTGGGCTTATTTGTTTGTGATTGCTACAGCATCACGATGGCACAGTGGTTAAGGCCACAACTATCAGGCACGAGGTATGTTTTTATTTCACGTATACTTTCGTGTACCTCAGATACAATTGGAATAATGATGAACGAGGACATAATAAGAAATTCTGCATTCTCTTAATTTTATAAGGTTATGCTATCGATTTTGTTTGCATAGACTTCACACTAGGATAAGAAAATATCAATAATATGTTTCATGAAACTCGCCAATTTCATCCAACATCTTTTTGTTTGAAAGCGTATCAAAGAGCCATCCTGGTTAAAAAATCACTGGTGTACGTGTTATTTTATTATTTTTAAATTCGCGTTTGACCGGCATCTGGCCTGATGGTAAGCAATGATAAGGTCGCAGATGAAGCTCGCATACCTAGAAGCTATTTACTCTTGACTTAAGAGGCCGAGGTTATAGCTATGTCATGGCCAGATCTTAGAATTAATAATTTCATGAAGTGTTTGACCATTTCATGAAATGATTGTACCTATTTCATGAAATTGAACATCGATCGATGGTCACATCATGATGTGGTCCTGCCAGATCATTGAATACGTATCGTTTGACGATATGAACAGTTAAACGCACGACTACTTCATGATTTGGCCAAACATTAGTGATCATATCGTAAAATAGTTAGATTATCCAACTGTAAAGGCGTCTCATAACGTATAAACTCATTTGGTCTAATTTTATTTTATTGTCGTTCAAAAGATATAATCGTGAGATATACCAACTGTTGATATAATTTCTTTACATATAACATTTATTTATGCTAAAACTTAATTAGTATAACGTTGTTTGATATAACGTTTATGTAATTGATTATCATTTGGTGTAACGTTTAATATGTATATTGTTTGTTTAATCGAAAGTCATTTGGTCTAACGTTTAATATATATAAAAAACGTCATTATTGTTAACACCCCGACTCAGAGTACCCCGACTCGGATAGGTTAGGATAGAAGGCTAAGGCGGGAGCGAAGCGGAGTGAAGCTCCCGCCTTAGCCTTCGTGGTTATTTTTTTTTAAACCACCTAGAAATAGGAGCCTCCATCCAACCACCCAGAAATAGGAGGCTCCGTTAACCTATCTTAGCACAGGTGGTAATCTATCCATTTACAGACAATTTTATTGTACCCTTTGAACTTTTGCAGTTTGCCACTAGCGAAATGCCCAGTGGTCAGTTGAGAATGTCGATAAAAAGGTTGCTTTCGTCACGATATGGCCATTTATATGATGATCATTCCATGAAGTGTTCGGAAATTTCATTAAATGGTTGTGTTTCATGATATGGCCAAACGTTGACTGGCATTTCATTAAAAGTTGACGTTTAAACGATATCATAAATTTTAGCTGGCCATTTCATGAAACACAACCATTTCATGAAATGATCAATTCTAAGATCTGGCCACGACAGCTATACACAGACTCCGATATTCCAATCCTTAGTTAAACGCATAATGATAGTATTGTGATGTTCACCATGTACCGATGGCGCATCGTCGTTGGTCTAGTAGTCCGATAATGGCACGGGCTAGTGGGACTTCCGTGGATTATATGGAAAGCCGGACGAACGTCCTGCGGCTGAGCGATTGCCGATTTTATCGGTTTTTACGTCGTTGTAAGCTGCCTCATCGGACTATGAGAGTAAATACACTCGTGAATCAATTTCTGTAGCTGAAATTCGGACGAAATTCATTACCATTTCCATATTTTTATTATAAGCCGGTATCTACACGTTTCATATATTTTCATAAACGGAATTTACTCGTATTTGAAATTTTCATAAAAGTATCATGGAAACTCCCTAAGTGATATGCATGTAATTTTGTATCGATTCAGACTTTCTGGGTAACAAGAGTTACTATAGTAAAATTCTGTGTTTGTTTTCAACACCTATTTATTAAAAAGTGAGTCATGTTTTTCATCACATTGCCTTGTCGCGCTTTCCTCTCACAATGGCTAAAATTATTTTCTGTTCATACATACATACGTTGCGCTATAGCAATCTCTTGTCGTATACTACCTGATGCAAGGACGATTAATCAAGAGGAACATCGCATAAGACGATATATTACTTAAGCCTGTCTGGTTTTACAGAGCGAATTGCTAAAGTGGATTATACAGCGGCACTTTCACATGTTGGCGGGGGTTACGTTTTGTTTTATCTTCCTGCTGATATTATTTTTGGGAAAACGTTTTGTTTGTGTTCAGATTCAAATCGGAATGGCCACCGTAAGTGTGTTGATATTGTCGGTGTTTTCAGTATTATTTTAGATATTATCTTTAGTTTTAAGCTACTTTTGGTTGGTTTTATTTATTTTTTATTTTATTTATTTATTCAAACTTTATTTTTCAAAAATTAGCACAAGGGTGGACTTAATACCTAAGGCATTCACAGGTGCATAAAAAACGAAGTAAAAAATATATTATAGGTAAATGGCTTTTAGAATTCGTTGTTATAAGTCCGTATGTTCTAATTAAAAATGAAGCCCTTGATCATTTGACATCTGATTTGCTCAATTTGATTTTTATATACTTTTTGTAGGCAAACAATCGATGACTATGGTATCTGAAGGTAAGATGGATGGTATGTTGGTTGTT
Source organism: Tholera decimalis (assembly GCA_943138885.2). Taxonomy (NCBI): domain Eukaryota; kingdom Metazoa; phylum Arthropoda; class Insecta; order Lepidoptera; family Noctuidae; genus Tholera; species Tholera decimalis. The sequence goes on along the minus strand of OW964563.2, from coordinate 17,247,300 downwards.
TATAGACCATGGCTGCCAAATTATTGCCATTAGAAAACATGAACATTAAGTGGTCCCATAACCTCTCAGTTTGTTGGTCATCATCATAAAAGCCTTTTCCCAACCATCTTGAGGTTGGCTAGCAGATTAACCGGACAACTGCATCCGATTAGACTAAAAATCGACCACTGAGTGACAGTATTTTTTCAGAGACTGCCTAACCCCCACTACCTAACTGTAAACTGGAACTTAATAACACAGTAATCTTCAGCATCTTTACCGAGATAAATTTCAATACCAGTCCTTGTATGGTAATATTCAGGTGCGTTAATCAGATTACGAAGTTTCTTCCCATAAGTCTTTAACAACTTTTACGTAAAGAAAATAATTTAGCTAATTTATCTATACCTACCAATTTCTCAAACTTCAGAGTAAACAATTCTGTTCAGAACTCACCACTTACTTAACGTTCTGACTAATTTCTTCCACTCACCACTATCAACTTTTTTAACAAAGTTTGGATGTTTGTACTCGTATGTTTGAATATTTGAATGTTTGTGTTTCATTTCACTCTTTAGGGCGTATTGTACACCTTTATACACGTGCAGCCTGTGGGCTAACTACACGCAAAAAAGTTATAGTGCTCTCCTTGTACAATATAATAACGCGTTTAGGGCAATTGTGGGGCTGCCCCGCTTCTGCAGCGCCTCAGGGATGTTTGCCGAGGTGCGTACTAGCTACTTATTTATGCGACTATGCGTAAGCGGAGTGCATCCCTAGTGCACCAAGTGTGGACTAGCTCCAACACTATTTTGAAAATGATAGCAGGTAGGCTAGACTGTCCCTATATACGACATTGTTGTGGGAGACATGTCGCGTGTGGGGTGGGATAGCCTATCTGTTTTGCATGTTTTTCTTTGATTTTTTTTTTTTTTTGTTTGGATGGTTAAGGTAATTTATAATGTTATGTATCTGTCTTTAATGTATGTGTCTATATGGGACTTTTAAATCCTCAATTAAATGTATTTTATTTTTATTTGTTTATTATCATCTGGCCTTTTCCAAGTATGTTAGGTTAGCTTTTTTAGTTAGCGGCTTTCGGTTTAACTGGCTGCAGCTGGATTGAGAGGTCGCGGGTTCGAACTCCACCCATTACACGTTTGCCGTGAACCCACTCCGGACTCATGTATATTTAGCTTAGTTGGAGGGGTTACTAACCCTCCAACTAAGCTAAATATACATGAGTAACCCCGGGTTAGCAAGGTTGCTAGTAATGTTAATTCTACCCACCACATTGATAGTACTCTGTTCTCTTTATAAAAAAATAGGAAAAATTACTGACAAATACGATCTTCTGTTTGGCTGTAAACTTTGGACTAAACAATACAATTACTGTTGTGATACTAAGCTCAAAATAATGATGAAGGAATAATTTATTTAGCTATATTTCCTTTTCGTAAAATGTAATTAAGTTCTTCATTTGTGAGACGTTCTCAGAAATATATTTTCTGTTTTGTCTTTATTATCGTACTTACAACATTGTATACTGAAAAGTTTTCCTTTAAAAATGTTTTCTTTTAATTTCCTTAGGCTTTATTAATATCCTTTGGGAATGAATGCTTGCGTTCCTTTAGAAATATATTTTATTGTAACCTTTATTTTTAATGGTAGGAATGTTTCATTTAATTATTCATAAGATCAAGTTTCATGTCTAAGCTTTTTGTAGTAAAATTAATAATTATTATCATTCTATCTTATTTTTTGTACAAAGATTTTTTTTATTTATTCACGTACGGAACGTGAACGTATAAAAAACAAAAATAATATATTATGCCTGCTAGTGCTTGCGATGGCTGATATCAAATATTTCCAAAAAAAAAACTAAAAATTCAACCGACTTCAAAACAAACAATAAGACTACTACGTACTACAAAGCGAAAAATGACCTTAAAGATTGTTTCATTGGATGTCTAAATCCGTTTAAAGTAAGGGCTAGGTATTTACTCACATGGCTGAAGTCAGTGCCAAGCCAATGAATAGTTTTAATAGGCTAAATACGCCGCATTTTGACAAATTCTTGGCATTATTATAGCAATAGTATATATATTTATAAACCACTTCATTCTGCCCGCGGATTTGCTCACGTAAAAAGTGTCTTTCTTCAAGGACTAACTATCACTGTAGCAAATTTCTTTAAAATCGGTTAAGTAGGTTAGATTTAAAAGTATTACAGTCAGACAGAGATTTTTTTGCATTTTTTAAATTTATAATATAGGTAATATTCTATATAATAATTATCAATTAGTATACAAAAGCCAATAAATTTCTACTAAACTGCTGCGATTATATAAAGCATCGCATTTTGATTAATCCTATTACAACTCAAACTATTACAGCAAGTATGTGTATGCAGACAAAGTAGCTCATTGTAATGAACTACTGAATTTAATAAATTAATTATTAATTAATTTATTTATTATTAATTAGGCAAATTGTAAATACGCATAACGTAAATAATTCGAGATTAAATTTAAGTTCTAGATACACGTAACCGCAAAATCTTGAAATTACAGAATTCTCAAAATTTTACAGACGTCTGACCGAGTATGTTATTGAATTAACGTTTTTTAACTTCACAGGTATATTGAACACACTTCAGAAACTCAATTAATAAGTTTATTAATATTTCATTTTATAGTTTACCAGTCTTTTACGATGACCCTGCCAAACCATTTAATTCCAACTACAAATCAATAAAGTCTGTTTTAGGTAAACTGTATCCGTTTGAGAATTTGAAACATTAAGTGCTTAAATACTGTAATCATCCGTTCTCTAGAGAGAATGGACGTTTACGAACGAACGAACTGATGGTAATATATATTGATGGTAATATATATACCTATTGGTTTACTTAGCATGTAAGGTAACGACAGCAACGGGAATCGAACCTGCAACATGCAGTGCAACAGTCAATCGCTCAAATACTACGCCACCGTGTCATCAACCCGTGTTGGTTACCCTTCGTATGCGGAACCCTAACAAGCTGGTTAGTAACCTAAATAGAAAGTAATACATTAGCTCACTACCCACAACATTGTCCAGTAATATAATAATTTCATTATAGACATGTAGGTAGCATTGACACCTGTATTATCCGTGTATATGATAATAATTAATAATTAGTACAGTCCATTTACTAATGACGTGTTAAAACGTCATATTATCTAATAGGAAGCAAACATCATTATGGACTATAGGGAATTCATCCGGCCTCTGGCATTATTGATTTACTTGAGACCAGATATTTATATTGAGTTATAATTATTCAGTCTACTTCACGCTATCTTTGAAGTTTATATAAAAACCGGCCAAGTCCGAGTCGGAATCACGCATGAAGGGTTCCGTACCATTATCTATAAAAACGGCAAAAAACGTCATGTTTCATCAATCATGGGGAGCTCCCATACAATATGGGAGCTCCCCTTAAATATTTGTTTTATTTTAATTTAATTATTTATTTTTAAAGTGAATATAATATGTATTACTAAATATTTCAATAATTTAATATTTCAAGCGTCTACATGTTGCCGTTATCAAAATCGAGCAAAAACGAGAAAAAAGATCACGTTTGTTGCATAGGAGCCCCCTTAAATATTTATTTTATTTCGTTTTTTAGCAACAGAAATACATCATCTGTGAAAATTTGAACTGTCTAACTATCACAGTTCATGAGATACAGCCTGGTGACAGACGGACAGACGGAGGTCCCGTTTTACCCTTTGGGTACGGAACCCTAAAAAGAGTCTAATAATCAGATAATTATGAAAACTTAGTTTAGGTACTGATTAGAGAATTATTTTAATTTTCAAAAATTTTATGAATTAGCCTGAATACGCTGTAGGTACTAATTTAGTTTCCGGAGAGTGAACTATTTTCAAATTATTTTGTCAACTATTTTTAAAGGTCGATACATACCTATGTACATGCAGAAATATTTTGGGATTGGAAGCTCGATCTGTCGAGCTTCCAATCTCAATTCAATTCAATTTCCAAAATTGTGTAACTGACTCTGGTCAGTTACACAATTTTTGGCTAACCAGACGTTCAATAACCATTTTTATTTGAAATTTTCAATACTTTTTGTACTCATTTGTGTCTACAACGTGTAACGGAAACCCCATTACTATCCGAAAGGGCTGAAGACAACATCTGATATGGAGTCTCTATGCACAGTTTCAGCACAAAATAAGTGACTCAAAGAATTGATACCAAATTATTGGTTTCATATATTTCTTGAATACCAATCATAACAAACGTGTTACAGCACTACGAGGGTCAATAACTTTCCACGTCACTTGCCAATAACACGAAAATTACTTCTTTCTTCTTAATTTGAAAAATTCGGTCTCTGGTATCAATGTATTGAAATCTGTAATAAGTTCCACACATGTAGACTTAGAATTGTAAAACCCTTGCCATATCGTTTGTTACCATCCAAAGAAGCCATGCACTTGGTATGTATATACCCTTTAAATTACACGTTGTATAAGGAGCTCTTAGCCAAATAATAACAGCAGCTCGCTCAATTTTCGAGGTTAAGCAACGCTTACTGAGATCGGTCTGTGGATGGGTGACCATCTTAACATATTGAAAAAATATATTATTAAATATAATTATTGAGATTCCTCCGTGCCTCGAAAAGCACGTTAACCCGTGGGCCCAGCTGTCATTTGTACATCTTTGATAGTCGGTAAGGGTATTCAGAAGCCAGAATATCGGACACTGGTCTGGCCAAGGGTATTGTGTTACTCAGGTTCTGGGATGTGGACGTCAGATGGGCAGTCGATATTAAATACTCAACTGCATCCTGTTAGACTAGAACCCGACCCCAACTTAGTTGGGAAAAGACTACGCTAATGATGAAGACTCATTTGTGTATTTGTTTGGGAAAAGACTACGCTAGTGATGAAGACTCATTTGTGTATTTGTATGGGAAAAGACTACGCTAATGATGAAGACTCATTTGTGTATTTGTTTGGGAAAAGACTACGCTAGTGATGAAGACTCATTTGTGTATTTGTTTGGGAAAAGACTACGCTAGTGATGAAGACTCATTTGTGTATTTGTATGGGAAAAGACTACGCTAATGATGAAGACTCATTTGTGTATTTGTATGGGAAAAGACTACGCTAATGATGAAGACTGGTGCTTACTTTTGTGATGAAAAATACTGAAAAATGATTTAAAAAAAAACTATAAGAACATTATCTAGACTATTTTTGAAATAAGATCCTCCTTTTAACAATCAAACAGTTGCTTTGGCTAAAAGCTGCTATCATTAATTTAAAAACCAAAACCACTTGGTTAATATTGTAACTGAGGCCAGAAGAGGTTTACTATATTTTACTAGAAGAGTGTATTCTACTAGCCACCTAGTTTGCGGTGACTATAACTACCTAGTTGGTGACAGAATATTTCGGCACTAACCCTCAGAACTTTACCTAATCTAAGTTTCTAAATTGAACATGTAACCTCTCCAACTCCAAATTCGCGTCTAACAATACAATTGCTACATAAGTTCTATCTATTGAACGGATATCAAAATGTGATCTTAAATTACCGAGACAGATTTAAATAAAGGAAGGTGGTCTGCTTAGCAGAGCCTATGTACGGAGAGTTTTAGTTGAGTTACACGTAAGTTCACGTAACATGCTTGATTATGTATCGAAACGACCAAGATATCATTATATTCCTACCCTTATCCCAGTTACTTGGGGTCAGTGCAACACGTTTCCTTCTTTCAATTTCAACTGTCAGACGTCACAGCATCATTCACTCATTTTTCTTTCATATTATTCCTCACACAATCTATCCATGATTCTTTTCTTTGACCTTGCTTTACCACTCCATCAATCAATCAAATATATTTTAACATTCAAACCCATCACACTTTTAGTTTCATTGGTGTCATCCAGTCCTTTAAATTTATTTATTTATTTACACTTTATGCACATAGGTACTGTTTAGTACCAAATGTTTCCGAACGCACCCTATTGACATAAGGAAATTTGATCTTGACATTACTCTGACTTGACAGATAGACTTTGCTTGGAAAAAATGCCGGTCGTCGGGACCTTCTTGTAATTGTAATTGTAATTAAGATATCTTGTGAAATCGCCTGTTGAAACCGATAATTGGGTCGCGAATTATCTATTGGTTGAAGTGTAATCCCCATTTGAGTGAAAACCCCGGGATATTTTTGGAACATATCGCCTTATTGCGTCACCTCGTGGCACGCGCTTGGTGGAAACGAGTTGGGTGTGATGCTGAGTTGGAACCGCGCCATCTGGAGACTGGCGCCTTGTGAACGTCCACACACTTGACTTACATCACACTTTTCAATTACTCATCTCATATTACATACCTACCACACGGACGCGATCAAAAGGATCCTTGCTTGGCGTCCCCAGCACAGAAGGTTAGTGGTAATAATGTATTAACAAAAGCCTCAGAGGCTATAGGTTTTCGTAGGCCGAGGAGCCTGTAGATTATTGTGTAACCTTGTTTATTGAAAGCAACGTTAAGCTCCACGTATCGTGGACAGTTTAGGACACCCCAGTTACCGTTGCACTGGCCTATTGTAGTCCTGAACAAATTGGTAGCAGGCGTGGCTCTTATAAGATCCACTGATTCATTCTGGTAGTAGGCGTGGCTCTTATAATATAAGATCCACTGGTTTAATTGGAAGTTTTGAAAGTAACTTTGGTTTGATTACTTAACACAACTTATAACTTAATAAGTTTTGAATATATTACCATGTCATCCGGGCTATCTAATTGAAGTTGAATCAATTGAAGTTGTATTTGTAATTTGTACTGTAGCCCCTTTTATTGCATTGACAAGTAAGATTTATTTGTGAAATTAGGAATTGGTTGTATTTGGTACATAAGTTGGTATATTGTTGTAAAAGTTGTTTGGTATTTGTGGCAATTAATAATTGAATGTCATTGATCTGAATTTAAAAGGTTATCTAAATAATAATTACACATAGTCTAACATAATAGGACTTGAATTGTGTGTATTGGTTATTGCATTTGTGGTACTTATTGGACTGTATTGATAGAGATTCTCCGGCTCAATATTATACAGACAATTGTTGTGCTTATTGATATTTATTTGAGGTTGATCCAGCATTGTATTATACATTCAATTGTTATTTATTTTGTAACTAGCCATCCTTAGCAAGCTAGATTCATACTTGGAATAAGTGCAGGGTCGGATTTGGACTTGAAATAATTGAATTTGAATTTTTATTTTGTTGAGATTATTTGGTCGGCTAACAAGTCATTGCTGTTTGTTTAATATTTGATTGTTGGTTGTTGATTGGTGTTTTGTATTAATATTTGATTGTTGCAATGGCCTCATTAAGGGCAGTCAGGGAGGCTGCTGCCGGATTGACCTCACAGTTGAGATGGTTCACATCGGCAGCTGCAACGGTTGAGCGTGTGGAATTGGAAGAGCTCACCCTTGCTCGGTATGGGCAAGTGATTGAGAGGATCAAGTCAGCTGATGCTGCGCTCACGCGCTTCAACGAGTACATCATGGACGTGGATTTGGGGGTGATGGATCAGACAGCCCGCGATAAGATTTTGGGTGACTATGACCAGATTGTCCACCTGGGGGATGTCATATGTCTACGAGCGTGGGAAATTTTGAAGAGTCGGGTGCCTGATGCGGCCAAGCCGCAGACCCCCGTTGTTGCAGGCCCTGGACTGTTGAGTAGGCTGCCCACCCTGGAGCTGCCACATTTTGACGGTCGCTTGGACCACTGGCTGGGCTTCCTAAACCTCTTTGAGAGTCTTGTCGATGCACGCTCGGACCTCGGACCTGCCCAGAAGCTGGCCTATTTATTGTCTGTCCTGGAGGGCGAAGCCAGAGCCTTGGTGCAGTACTTGCCGGTGACGGATTCCTCCTATCCGACCGCTCTGGAGCTTCTCTCCCGACGGTATCAGAACAAGCGCTGCCTGGCTGATGTGCACATCGACCAAATTTTGGGACTACCGGCTATTGTCAGCACGTCGACGTTGCGCACTGACTTGCTGAACCCGTTGGTCTCAGCGACCAACGCCTTGGGACGCTTGGAGTTACCGGTGGAACATTGGTCCTACTTGTTGGTGCACATAGTGCTGCAGTTGCTCCCCGCGGAGTTGAGGTCACGTTTTGAGCAGAAGTATGGTGGGGATAGTGCCACCCATCTTCCCCCCTTTGACGACCTCCTCAAATTTTTGGAAGACGAGTGTCGGTTTGCAGATAACACTCGTGGCGCTACGGGGTCGCCCCCACTACCTTCTCAGCCCAGAGACCAGGGACGGACTAGGGCTCGGGGGCCTGTTGATGTTCCCCCCGCCCCCCGTTTTACTGGCGCCCGGAGTCCTCGGGCTAGGGGGCCTGTTGATGATCGCCCCGCCCCTCGTTTTGCTGGCGCCCAGAGTCCTCGGGCTAGGGGGCCTGTTGATGTTCCCCCCGCCTCCCGTTTTGCTGGTGCCCGGAGTCCTCGGGCTAGGGGGCCTGTTGATGATCGCCCCGCCCCCAGTTTTGCTGGCGCCCGGAGTCCTCGGGCTAGGGGGCCTGTTGATGTTCGCCCCGCCCCCCGTTTTGCTGGTGCCCGGAGTCCTCATCATTGTGACTTTTGTAAGGCAACGGAGCATGTCATGGCGCGTTGCCAGGACTTTTTGAATTTGCACGTAAGTGCCCGCCGCCGTATTGTCAACGCACGCCGTTTGTGCTTCTCGTGCTTGGGGGCCCACTTTCATCGGGACTGCCCCGACCCCCGCCCGTGTAGAATTTGTGAAGGGTCCCACTTGGAGATTTTGTGCGCCAACGCGAACCGCTCCAGCAGACCATCTTCTGAAGAGGGTTCGCGCAGGGGGGGGTACCCCGGAGACGAGCACCGGGCTGAGACCCGCGATTCTGTACGCCGCACTCCACCCCCCGCGCAAGTTGAACGGGAGCCCCACGAGCGCCATTTGGTCTTCCCTCGTCAGGGAGAACGCGCATTGGCTGCTAGGCAGCAGTGGCCGGGTCGGCGCCGCTGCCTTTCCCCTCCGTTGGCGGAACGTCCCCGGCTGGAGTCGCGCCCTCCGCCATTCGGGCATCCGGTGGGATATGCCCCTCCAGTGATGGCGAGCGGCTCGGGACACCGCGCGGACGAATGTTTTGATTGTTGGCCTAGTCGTGAACGAAGGCAGCCTGGATGCGGCGATCGGTCGCCGCCCAGGCATCACTAAGAGATCGACGCCTGCCCCGCTAAAGGACCCCCCCGATCAAGACGGTTTGTTGCCAACGGCCTTGGTCAAGGTCTGGGGACCCTTGGGTGACTCGATTGTGGTCTGTGCCATTTTGGACACGGGAGTCCAGGGTTGCCTTTTGTCGTCTTGGTTAGCGGGACAGGTTGGCCTGAAGGTGAATGACCTTTCAGGCAAGATTTGGGGAATTGGCGAACCGGCTGAAACCACTGTTGAGGGAAGGACCTGGTTTGAAATCACCCTTGTGAGTTGTCCGTACCCTAAAATTGGTGCTCCTGCCCTTGTTATAACTGAACTTGGTTGGGACGAGCCACTTCGGGAAACCCTGTTGGAGGACGGTTGAGGCACTCTAGCCTTCCTTATGGGGCCCGTCACCCCCTTTTGTTGCCCAAGGAGGGCCACTTGGTTCAATTGTTGGTGACTGATCGTCACACTAAGAACTCGCATGCCGGTTGCAATGCGCTGTTGGCCATTCTGCAGCGAGAAATTTGGATTTTGTCGGCTGATCGCGTCAATGAGGCGAGGCCCTTTGCTGGCGTCGTAACGGATTTGTTGGTTCTCTTTTGTTGAAGACGTCCACCCTTCGTAATAGTAAGGCTTATTTGTGTGTTTGTCTGCCTGTCAACCAAGGCAGTGCATTTGGAGCTGGTAACCTCCCTCTCGACAGAGGCCTTTGAGGCGACTTTGGAAGGATTTGTGTCTCGCCGTGGGTTACCTTCTTTGATCAGGTCTGATTGCGGTACGAATTACAAGGGTACAAGTAACTATTTGAAGGAGGTATACGCCTTCCTTAATGAGAGCCAGGTTGACATTGGTAATAGTTTGGCCCGCCGAGGGGTCACTTGGTTGTTTGACCCGCCAGCCTGCCCCCATTGGGGGGGTATTTTTTGGGCCGCGGTGAAAGCGGCAAAGGGACGCTGGCGGAGATTGTTGGGAGACACCGTTCTCACCTTGAGGAACTAGCTACGGTATTTGGCCGCATTGAAGCTGTGTTAAATTTGCAACCTTGTCAAGACTTCCAATTGATTAGCGGACGGGTAGGCCCGTCCGGGGGGGGGTAGATGTTTAGTACCAAATGTTTCCGAACGCACCCTTTTGACATAAGGAAATTTGATCTTGACATTACTCTGACTTGACAGATAGACTTTGCTTGGAAAAAATGCCGGTCGTCGGGACCTTCTTGTAATTGTAATTGTAATTAAGATATCTTGTGAAATCGCCTGTTGAAACCGATAATTGGGTCGCGAATTATCTATTGGTTGAAGTGTAATCCCCATTTGAGTGAAAACCCCGGGATATTTTTAGAACATATCGCCTTATTGCGTCACCTCGTGGCACGCGCTTGGTGGAAACGAGTTGGGTATGATGCTGAGTTGGAACCGCGCCATCTGGAGACTGGCGCCTTGTGAACGTCCACACACTTGACTTACATCACACTTTTCAATTACTCATCTCATATTACATACCTACCACACGGACGCGATCAAAAGGATCCTTGCTTGGCGTCCCCAGCACAGAAGGTTAGTGGTAATAATGTATTAACAAAAGCCTCAGAGGCTATAGGTTTTCGTAGGCCGAGGAGCCTGTAGATTATTGTGTAACCTTGTTTATTGAAAGCAACGTTAAGCTCCACGTATCGTGGACAGTTTAGGACACCCCAGTTACCGTTGCACTGGCCTATTGTAGCCCTGAACAGGTACAAAGGCGGACTTAATGCCGTAGGCATTCTCTACCAGTCAACCATGAGTGGTGAAGAGATAGAGTGGATGGTGCAATATGTACGTGAAAATTATATTGGAAAAAATATGATAATAATAGTGATAACACAAAAAACCTAATATCATAAAATCGAAGTATCATAAAATAGAAATCTACATAAATAATATATATGAATAAATACTTACATAAATATATATATACTTAAGAAGCAAATGAAAATTAAATGTGGAAATTCTGCTTATTGGTGAAGAAAGTGGATCCGCAATTTCTTTTTAAATGCGTAGCGATTGTCAGCCGTCCTAATACTCCTGATCCATTATTTTTTTTTTTAGTTTTAAACTTCCTCGAAACGACCAAGATTTAAAAAGTCTTGTTCATCACAACCATTGTGATTTATTGTAGTTGTTAGTATTCCATTATGTAGGAATAAAAACTACACCCTTACATTAGGTATCACTCGTGTATCTGCATGGTTGTCCTTCTTTCACAGCCCCAGCCAAGATGTCCCTAATCAACTAGAATGATTTAAATGGGTTTAATGGGTTAAAATAAAAAATGGTTGCAATTAAGTTCACTTATAAACTCCTGCGGCTTAAACACCCAATTACCAACCCAACTATTTAATAATTTATATTTTTGTGTATGTAGGTACGCCGTAATACAAAAGGATCTTAAATATATTTTCTTCGTAATCTAATTTTCCATTTAAATAAAAAACGTGTAGTTGTTAATGAAATTCGATGAACATTTTATCTTTTGACAGGCCTGTTGGTCTAGTGGTCAGTGGCCCTGACTGCTATGCGTAAGGTCGTGGGTTCGATTCCCACCCAGGACAAATGTTTGTGTGATGAGCACGATCATTTGTTCTTTGTCTGGGTGTAATTTATCTATAATATGTATGTATTTGGAAATATATATTTATGTTTATCAGTTGTCTAGTATTCATAGCACAAGCTCTGCTTAGTTTGGGACTGGATGGCGTCGTGTGAAAGTTGTGGAATATTATTATATCTAGTCCCTTTCCAATTACGGGACATAATTGGGATAACAAACTATGAATCAGGCTTTAAAAACAAACTTAGAAACATTAAAGTATGATTCATTCTCTCTTGCAAGCAACACTCACTGGCCTGATCATTTGCTTAAGTTCATGCTAAAAGTAAAATTCAGATTAACATATCCTTTCAAGTTCATAACTTTTTCAACAAAACTTGCGCAAATTGTAAACAAGTTCATAACCGTTAAACTTCTCCAATTCTATACAGCCAAGGATTCACAGTTGAAAGTCAAATAAAACACAAATATTATAAAAGAAGCGGCAAGACCGTCATTACTGACAGCCGACGTCGATTTGCACGCCGGGGCGAACATTACACCGATAATACTAGACTTCAGTATATTTTTAGGCAAACGGTTTCCTAAGATATACATCTTAACCTTGTTCCGTTGTAAGAGAGAAACGAAGCTATACCTAAAGGCCTATTCCTCTCACACAATGGAAAGATGGCATCGGCACGTCGTAAGTACGGAAGCTGGGCTATCGACTCGAATCAGGTATAGAAAGTAGCTGAGAATGTGGCGGTAAAAAGGGTTACCTTTACGATACTGTATTTACTTCGATAGTGTGTAGACATAAGACATTATAGCAGCATAAAAATAGCGCTGCCTTTCGTAGCCTTATAAGCCAGTGTCAGACTTCTACTGACGTAAAACCCATTCTATTCTTTCAGTTGTTCTAGCGTTCCGTGACTGCGATATCTAGAAAGAAAAAAGAAAGAAAGAAATAAAAAGTATTTATTGCCAACAGACAAACGACATGCTAACAATATTAAAAACTTATTTAGTTCCTTAAGACTAGAGTTAGTAATTGGTACTTATAATTATGTTAATAGGTAAGGACAAAGACTTAGAATTTACGAAGAAAAAGGAAACAACAAAAAACAAGGCAAATGCACTATCAATATCTCGTTAGAACTTTTCTGCAAAGCCGAGCCCTTAGCAGTCTAAGTTTATATAATCCATTAATACGTCAAGCAAAAACATTTTAATCACTCTTTTCTTAAAATTGCACGGACGGATTAGTATGCACTAAACTAGCTGCTGCCCTCGACTTTGTGTGAATCGTATTAGTACTTCCCTTTTATAAATTACAGCTAAGCCTTTGTATAAATATTCTTCAGTAAAGTTCAAAGCTGTCCACGCAAACTTTTACAAGTACATACATTTTAAAAATATTATTAAGAAAATTATATTTATAAATGTAAACTGCCGATAATGGGGGCATGGTCCAAGCTGCCGCTGGTAAGGGCTCCAAAGAAGAGAACCTACTCATGATACGAGCCGTACCGAGGAGTACTGCCTAATATCAAGCTCTTTATCCAAACGCCATCTTTGGCAGATAGTCATCGAAGCTCTAAGCCATCAGGCCAATATTCATAACGACAGTCGGTACAATTATTGTTGATGGATAAGTAATTAGTATTAATTAAGCTTTAATCGGTACTATATAAACAATTAATAATTCATCCTATAACGAGCTGCGATACAGACCTACTCTATATATGAGTACTAGTAATAGTATACCTTATGTAGGTAATATCTATCTACTACAATAATGCGGGAATCTTATCGGGTAAGTCACGGGATTGGAATGCAACTTATGTTTATGTAAACCATTGGAACTCTTCTCCTGTATAGAAACATAACATATTAAGTAAGCTAACCGGCAACCAGTAGGTACAAGAGAAACTCATGTTTCTAATATTTTGTTCCACGTGAGTAGAAAACCCGTAAGCGTAGCGCTGAAAAGAAATGCAAGTGCGCTTTGTTGTAGTAAAGAAAACCCACCATAAGCCACCATATAAACATTACCCTCTTTCTTGTCAAAAATAGGCTCGCGTTTGACCACCATCTCACCTGATGGTAAGTGACGATGTGGTCGAGGATGGAGCACGCTTGCCTAGAAGTAATCTATTCAGTCAACCTATTCTTTATTTTTTAAACCATTCGAGTAAAAAATAAAGTTTACAATCACCTTCTCTTACAGCCAGGTCGAGCTATAATAAGCTTTCCGTGATGCAATAACTTTGATTTGAAATAGTACGCTTCAAAGCAAAAGAAATAATTAGATGATTATAAACCACCAAAGAAAAAACCTACTGTAGAATAACACGCAATACTCCATAAAACACAGCTCTTTGATGAAATGAATCAGATTTTTATAAAAATAATGACTGGCTTACTTTCAAACCAGTTATTATATTAATCATAGGCTTATCACAACTTGACTAAAAAAGCTGTGATTCAAGGTAAACATTATTTGAAAATACGATAACCATCAATAACACTGTAGCTAATCTATTCGGACAATTCACATAATTTTGATGTGAAAATCATATTAGCAAAATGTTATCCAATATTAAATAGAACGTAAATAATAGGTACCATTTAAAAGTATATACTCGAGTCGTATTTAGTGGACTCAACTTGTTAATGTGCTCTTCACTTAAGTACTTTTGCTAAAACCACTCCTATGCATAGATGTTTCTGGAAATTTTGTTAGTTTAAAACTACTTTCAGTTTGCATGGACTTTGTGGATATACTACTTACAGAGAAAGAAAGTAAGATAAGTACACTATTATTTATAGGAAATGATAAAAAAGCTAGATGGATGGAAAAAAAAACTATGAGGTTAATTACTAAACACTGGTCTGACTCTGTACGAAAGGTGATGGGACTTACAGTGACCGAAGCGCCTCAACAAAATGCCAGAAACCAAGTAGCTCGTAATAAATCTAATTACACAATCTAATACCGCCAAGCCCGTTCCATCATCGGACTACGAGATAAACGGCGAAGCGCCTTCGTTACATGGTGGACATCCCACCCATACGCACAAAACGTTTTGGGAATACCTTCATTGTGCGGATGGCTAAGGAGTGGAATTCCCTGCCGGAGTCTGTGTTTCCCGACAGCTACAACCTAGGAGTCTTTAAGTCCAGAGTGAATAGGTAACTTTTAGGTAAGCGTGCTCCATCTTCGATCACATCATCACTCACTCACTTACCATCAGGTGAGATAGTAGTCAAACGCGAACCTATTTTCAATAATAATAAAAAACAAAAGAAAGTTCGTCAGGACGGGTGCGACCTTCAGAAACAAAGTTCCTACTCATAATTCATGTTTTTCATTAAAGGGTTTTCTTTATGGTTAACTGAACAGAAAAAGCCAATATGTAATTATAGGAGTTAAGTCGCTTCCATTCATATGGAGGCAATTGCCAAGGCGCACACGCCTCACACGTCAAATCCCGTCTGTACTATAAATAAAGGCAGGCGAGACTTCGGGGTCGTGGGTCCTCAAAATGGGAACACTGACCGCCCACTTAGTGACCCCAAGAGAGATCGGTATCGATTCGGGGTAGATTCCCCAAATTGAGACAAATGATAGATAGATAAATAAACCGTTTATTTAGTACAACACAAGACACAAAATACAATTCACATAATAAAAACAAAAACAATGATGACTCACAACAAAAAAATAAAATAACAAAAGAAAAAATATAGCATGCAGTTTGAGTAACATTATGAAAATACATAAAGTAACACTTACATGAATACATTAAAAAAGACGTAAAAAGTGCGGTGTGTGTCTCGCGATTGCACCAAATGGGTCCCAGCTCAGCATGTGCCAGGCTGTAAATACCTAGCGCTGATATTCTGCTGGGTCCCTGCAGTGACATACGTAATATATAAAATTGTATACTCGTGTATAATGTGTGAGTATTGTGTAGATTTTTGTGTTTTTATATTTATTAAAAAAAGATAAATATATAATGAGTGCGTGTATCCTTTGTTATGTTGTGTATCCTTTGTTGTATTTGTATGCCCGGCAGTGCGACAGGCACTGCCGGGCAAAGGCCACCCTCAATTCTTTCTATACAGGGTTATTTGTAAAACACCAAAAACCTCTCAGGACTATGTTACTAACATCATAATCAACAACTTTTGTTCTATGACTTTTAAAAATTCGTCATATTTTAGTTCACCAGATTTTCATATAAAAATAAAAATATTTAAATTGAACGCCCTAAATGCATGTAGCGTCTATGCAAAGCAAAAGAAAGCGATAGTATAAATTGCTTTCTTTTGCTTCGCATAGAGTTCGTAACATTTAGGGCGTTCAATTTAAATATTTTATTATATACTTTATTGTACACCTTACAATACACTTAAGGATACAAATAATTAATTAGTGTACAATGGGCGGTCTTATCGCACAGGGCAATCTCTTACAGACAACCTTTGGATGGACAGAAATGAAAGGAGACAGATTTAGGGCTGTCAGTGTGCAACATCATACTAATCAAACATAATAATATGAAATACATACCATATATATAAATATAATATATACTAATACATATCAAAATCATAATAGAGAAAGGAGGGGAAAAATAAAATTATAGTGAGAGGTAATGCTCCTTCACCATTTTTTTTGAAAGTAGGTAATGTTTGAGCACGCCTCACATCTATGGGCAATGCATTCCATAAACGGGCTGCTTGGATAGTGAAAGATTTATCAAAGAAAGAAGTGGAATGCATACGGATACTTAACTCTAAACTTTCCGATGATCTCAAGGACCTTGAATGTGTGTCACAGAGAAACCGAAAGCGGTCTTTAAGATAAAAAGGAGTGAAAGGATTAAATAGCACATTATAAAGCAGAGAAAGCAAATGAACATTCCGGCGAAACCTAATAGGAAGCCATTTGAGCTTAGTGCGAAATTCAGAAACATGGTCATATTTGCGCAAGCCAAATATAAACCTAATACAGAGATTTTGAAGTCGCTCTAGCTTGTCGAATTGGTCTTGGGTCAAATCAAGATAGCTGGCATCAGCATAGTCCAATATAGGAAGAAGAAGAGATTGTGCAATTTTTTGTTTTTTGTTTGAAAATCTGGTGACCTAAAATATGACGAATTCTTAAAAGTCATAGAACAAAAGTTGTTGATTATGATGTTAGTAACATAGTCCTGAGAGGTTTCAGTGTTTTACATTTAACCCTGTATACTCTTTTCCCACGCCGCTTCAAACCGCAACTTCAATATTGTCATCATATGAGTCGACTTCCAATATAATCGGATGCAGCTGAGTTATAGTATTTTACATGCAGCGACTGCCCATCTGTTATCTACAACCCATTAACTGGTTAACACGATACTCCTTGTCAAGACCAGTGTCAAATTTTCTGGGTTCTGACTACCCGTAACTGTCAACTATGCTCAAATGACAGCCGAAACCAACTGCTTAATATAATTTCTGAGGCATGGAGGAATCTGGAAATGTTACGATGGTCACCCATCCAAAGACAGACCTCGGAAAGAGTTGCTTAACCTCGAAACTCGACCCATGTAGCTGTTAAAAATAGGACAATTCAATGCGTTGTTACCACGGAATAGATGAATAAGGTTGGAATGGTAATGTGGGCGTGGCGAGCGCGCCACATTTATGATACGAAAATCATAGCTCGACCGATTAATTCATTCACCGCGTTTAGTTCGCTTCAGATTACTTCGGAACACAGAGTTCTGCTAGAAAAGGCCGTGTTGTGCAATTATAACCTGTTAAACAAAAAGTCAGACCGCAAGTATAGAGCGAGGAGGTATATCTTTCCATCGGTAAGTCGAAAATAACATTTAATTACAATTTTATTTGTAAAAAGCATAAAAATATTCTGATCACTATTAAATTCCGAACATTAACAACATTATTGCAACAATTTACAAAAAGTATACATTGCCCGATGTGTACTCGCTTAATCAACGCAATGACCAAGTCTGCTTACAATGTACTGCATGCATTGCGTCCTCCACACTTCAACCATTGACGTTTCGTCCTTTGCCTGTTTTGTCTGTTCTGTGGTTGTTGCCAGTGTTACCACCGAGTCGCATCATCAACACTCACTCCCGAAAAACGGCAAAAAATATGTACTAAAATATTTATTTCTCTTTCGTGTAAATACCTTAGTTACTTTTTTTATAATAGATAGACTTACTTTTGACCACCATTCACCTGATGTTAACACGTTGGCTGACAGTGAGCACTTACCCTGACACCACATACGACAGTAGAATTTTCCATACTAAATGACAAATCAACGTAGTACTCGTGCACAAGCAAGTAATATGAAACTACCCACAAAATACTCGTGTTACGGCAGTAAAAAATATGAAATGGCTCCTTAAATCTCATCCTCATAAAACTATCTACTACTCTTATTCCTTCTCTGTCCATGCGGTAAGATTGTGGAACTCACTTCCGCCTAGCATTCGTGATTTAAAAACTATATCTCTATTCAAATGTCGATTAAAAGAGCATTACCTTTCCTCTTAACTGTGTTAATTATTTATGTTTATATTTATATTATATGTTTATATATTATAACATTATGTATTTATTTAAGGATATGTTATTTTTATTGCATTGTAAGTATGTGTAAGTATATTTAATATTTTAGTTTTAGTTTTAGACTTCACACATTCATATTTATTTCTCTTCTTGTTCTCACACACTATTGTCTACATTTCTTTTTCACTTCTCCTTTCGCAGGTCTGCTGGACGAAATTTCTTAAGAAATAAGCAGTACCTTTGTACTCAGATATTATAATTATGTTTATCTTAATGTATTTTACTGTGTGTACATAAATAATAAAATAAATAAATAATAATATGACAGTGGATACTGCTCTTCATAATACTTAATAATAATTATCGTGAGACGACTTACTCTTAAAAATAAGTGGCCCATCCTTCGACGTACTGTCCAAACGCACTATTTTAATTTCCCGCCTAACGACGTACTGTCAGCGAACGTGTTAAGCGAGGATGTGGTCGAAGATGAAGCACGCTTGCCTAAAAGTAACCTATTTACTTGGGAACAAAATACGATAAACAGACACTCGTAAAGCTCACTTTTCATTTCTATCTGAGCAATATAAACTAAAGTAATAGTACATTGTGAATTAAGGGCGGTAAGTAAGGAATTACGATCGAGGCTCTAGTAGAAGCCCGAAGACGGAGACTGAGGGCTTTCTGAGTCGAGGTTCGTAATTCCCGTACCGCCCGTGAAACATACAATGTTTTTCATCACATTTGCGAGTAAATAAATAAAATTATAGAGCAGAAAAAAACTTTACATTAATTGTTTTTGCTGCATGGATAATATCTGGCGGTGTTGCATTCAAACCACACTCATCGGACAACGACGACGACATATTATATAACTTTTTTACTTATCTTCAAATACAAAAGGTAAATAATAATGAATTACAGCTTTAATACACAAGTCAGCACAATTATTATTACGTAACTTACGAAATAAGTGAACGTTTTCTTAAGCGGATGGCGGGCTTTATGCCCACACCACAGATTATACAAATGTTTCGTTCAGAAACGTTAAGGGCAAATACTTACGTAGGTATACTGCCATGCCAAAGTGAAAAAAATAAAAATAATTTCGACGGTTTGATACAAAAAAGTATTAAAATCGATTATTAAGAACATTAGTTTAGTATTTAAGTAACATGTAGTGAGATTGCAATGACATTCCTGTTTTTTCTGGCTCGATACTTATAAACACAATACAATCTTTTTTTTTTTTTTTTTTGTATAGCAAACATAAACTTTAATTAAATAAAAACCCTTAACTACATATACACACCTAAAAATAAACTAAAATATAGCATCCAGAAATTCGTGCGCATCGCTGTCCACTGGTAATGTGCCCAAAAGACTGGCGGCATTGCCACGTTGTATGGCAATGCTTAACCTCTGTCCAAGGTAAAAGCCAGCCCTTGGGTCACGCGAAGTGTCAACTAGGCGTCTGGACAGATCTTTAAATAATTTGTGAGCACTCGGACCCCACGACCCCAAGGTTTCAACCCCAAACGGCTCGAAAATATAACTACCAACAAGGTTATTATATTTCCGCCGCTTGAGGTTCTCAGCAGCCGCAGCGGCAGCGCCAGCACAACAAGATGAGCTAGGAAGATGGGATGGCGCAAGAGTATCGACACAAGTTGCGTCCCACACTAAAGGCCTACCCATCTTCCAAGGAAATAAAGACATACCGTCCGGTCTTTTGCCATCGTCGCGTGCTAAGCCATTGGGTTCTAAAACAGCTGGAACGCCGACAGTGACAAGAGCCCGTCGGATAATGTCGTTAATATTCGCGTGCCGTGCTATGCGACCCGCGCTCCGGCCGCATGAAAGGCCGTGGTGACCGAGGCTGTTGACAACTTCACCACAGTGGCAGCGATGAGCAGAACAGCAGGGAGCACCTAATCGAAGGGAAGCAGCGAGGCGGAAAGTAGTATCATCAAACAAGGTGCCTATGTTCGATGACGGTAGTGCATGGAGCCAGAGACCCGACTCCCATTCACCCACAGCCAGCAGGCGCGCACGCTCTGCAGCCGAAGCAGATGTGGCAATAAGGTCACTCTGAACTGCTCTATAGAGTGGCTCATCCCACCGCCTCTGAGATGATGGAATGTCGGGTGGATTTAGGTTCGGGCAAGCGAGTCTCCAGGTATCTATAGCCTCGGTGAAGTACGGCACATTGAAATCAACCAGTGATGGAGCTAGGATATTCCTGATTAATTTCACAGTGCCGTGCACCGAGGATACAAAAGCCGGTAGACTGATACTACTAATTTTGCGGACGCCGAGACCACCCATACGAATGGGAAGAGTAGCTTGTGCCCAAGCTCGGTCGTCCATAGCCACATTTAAAATTCCTGTCAGAGTTTGACGAATAATTTGGTCCATTTTTTCCAAAAGGTTAGGATGATGCCATAGATGCGAAGAACGAAGAAAATACATTAATTTGGGTCCAAAACAACAGTAACGAATTAAGGTGATGGCCGAATGCATATTAATTTGGTATAATCTGTCCGAGATGTCATTAAAATTTTGTATTTTTTCCTCGACAAAATCGGGAAAGGAATTCTCATAAATTGGAGACCCAAGAAGACGAAGAGAACTTTTTTCCACAATTTGGATATCTGGGGCTACTGCGTCGAATTTTGAAAGTGTCAGTTGTCTGTCAGTACTGTCGGATATGAATAGTTCACACTTCGAAAGGTTGAGGTTTATTCCATTCCTGTTTAGATAACATTTTAAGACAATTTTTCAATTGCGTGTAAACTCCTTGCTTGAACTTGCATGACCTGTGTGCTGTGCTATAAATTAAAAAAAAAATTACTTACCGACCTTGGGTTTCATGACAAAAAGAAAGCCCGAGGGGCATTACGGCCAAGTTAACCTGTATGTTTAGATACTGTTTACGTGCAAGTGTGATGAAAAAATTGATGTATGTTAGAATGCATAGAAAGCCTTTCCGGTCACAATTCTTCTCTAAATCTCTTTGTTGCTGAAAATTGATGTACCAATTATAGAGTTCGGAGGGAAAATGAAAGGAAATAGTGTAGTTTTAAGTGAAAATAACTTTTTTTTTTCTTAGCTTTTTTAACCTAGTTATATTTCGTATCCTTTACAAGTATCATTAAAATCAGTTTAAAAAAAATATAACTATCCCGGTAGTCAAAATTCGACCATAATTTAAAATATTTCTAATCCATCAGTAAGTTTCTTTTAGTAAAATGATAACTCTTTTTGGCCCGTTAATTAGACTTTCAATAAATATTGCACACATATTCTTGCCTGTTCAAAACAATAAATAATTACTAATAGCCAAACTTCGAAGTTAAGGAGCAGGAGAGACGTCACAATGTGCTAAACAATATAACACGGCGTGAAGTCACGTGAAATTTCATCTCATTGTATCGCCATTTTTCAATTACACGAAAAAAGAAAAGATGCGTTTCCAATATTTTTCGCTATCGAAGTGACGCAAGATATAAAATATTTTAGGAAACTACCCTATTCAATGTATAAAAATAGTAGATAGGTACCTTTCTGCACTCGTTCATCTATACCATATTTCATACCTCTCTGTCCGTGTAATTTTCGTAAAAAGATGTACAAGTTTCCACTTTTCACGTATTCATATACCTATATCAGAGAATTTGAGTATGAGATATTCTCCAGAGTACGTTCTCCATACAATTGACAGTTTAAATTACAAACTACGATTTCTGCTGATTAAATTCTAACTTAATTAAATTATAGGTCCTATCATGAACTAATTAATCTGATATGTAGGTAATGGAGCCTCTTAATACATTCGTATGGCTTTCTGACTGTATAACATCAGTTAGCTTGGTTCCTTCAAATGTCAGAAGCAAACTACATTATAAAAATCTTTTGTACTGTTTAGTAGCAGACGTACGGGGCTTCGCTTCCGTGGATTTTATCACGATAAAAATCTAACCCTCCTTCTTTCACGGGTATAGAGAAGCCTATAACTCTCCTCAAGCTTCAAATTAGTTCTATACCAAATTTCATCTAAATCCACGCAATACCTTCGAAGCTTAGCGCTTTAAACAATAGGTAAAACAAACTTTCCGCTTTATAATACTTCTTATTACATAGTATAGATTTACAGACTAACTGATGCCAGTGACATTGTTCGCGTGGAAATTTCTCACATTTTATCTAAAACTCGGCCCGGCTTCGCACGATCTCGTTCTGCTACGTCACACAAAACTTACACAAAAACCTTCCTCATGAATCACTCTATATAATGATGAAAACCATATGAAAATCTGTTTCTATATGCGCGTGTGTGTGTAAGCTAAGGTAGTAAATTAAGTGTGTACCAAGGTCCATCCAATTTACCTTACGCCATTTTTGCGTGTTGAAAAACAAACATTTAAAAATTCAAACTTTCGCACTTATAATATTAATAGAACTCTTAAAAATCCAGACTTCTGAGGACACACATATTAGTAATAATTATTAGAAGCCATTGCCTAAAACCTCATTGAGAGGTTTAATGTCACGCGATAGGAAATTGAGAGGGCTATGTTTGAAGCACGGAAGTTCCTTTATGTGTTTGAGTGAGTAATAACATTATTACGGACGTGACAGCCGTGTGGATGGCGCAGAAGCGACCGCGGTAACACCGCAGTAGTTTTAGTCAGTACGAATATGACAGATCCCTTCGCTGACTGCTTGAGACATCCATGAGGATATCCAACATGAAAAAAAAAATATTGAGCGATGGCTAATACACTATGCATCGTGGGAATCAATCCCGCACCGGAACAAATTTTTGTCTGCTTCTTTTCGAGTCGATGCTCAAACCTCTTTGGACCAATATGCAGCCACCTGATTAGCTCTTTTATTGACCTCGTTAAGCAGCAAGGTGCAACTGGCCGTGCACGATAGACATGACAAGAGGAGGGCCATATCTTGTAAAGAGGCTTCACAATGGCATTGCGTGCGCAATGGGTCAAGAATACCCCATTTGACCAGATTATATTGACAACGACCAACCTGGGCCTGCAATCGCTTAATTGACTTCCAGATTGCCCCCTGAAGTTCGTGTCCAGGCGAGAGGTCTGGTTGTTTGTGCAAGTAATACAGGAGAAAAGCTAATGTGGGACAATACCTTTTGTTTGCTTGAAAAATATAGAAAAGAATTATAAAAGTTAGTTGTGGGGATGGATAATTCTTTTTATTCCGTGTGTTCTTGGAGACAATTTCTGTCTTTTGCGTGGGCGTAGCCGCTAGTAAAAGCTAGTCAGTAATATCCGCAGGATTATATTTATACCTACGAGCTCAAAAATTGGAACATGATGTCGATAACTAGAGAGCTCTATTACCTTTCGGATATTTTCGACACTTTTCCAGCATGTATGTAGATATAATTTCGTGTAAGTTTCTAATAAAATGGTAAGTGTAGTATACGGTATGAGAAATGTAATAAAATATAATTCAGAGGAGTAGATAGTTGTGACCTATTAAACACGACTGCTTACTAGTAAGAAATTTTATGATATAAAATATATTGGAGGAGCGATGTGGAGGAGTACTTTGACGCCTAAGCTTGTTTTTTTTGTTTTTTAATTTTATTTTTTTATGTACATAGGTTTAGCAGTGCTTTTTTTTAATTCAATGTTTTTTCTTTAATTAAATAAGATAAGATATATTTTATTTGCATAAAACATGGTATACAAGTTGTTATTATAAATATGAGATCAACATGTCTTGCTTATAACTAAAGCATGCAAACTTACTTACTAAAGGTACATTATTACATTCAAATTAATATATTACATTAAAATTCATATTAAATAATCATTCATTGAATAGAAATTATTATTATTGAGCCATTTATATAATTCGATTTTAAATAATTTGCAATTTAATATTTTAAACATATTGGGTAATTTATTATATATACGAATACACATAGCCAAACAGTTTTTATTATATTTTGCTAATCTGGGCAACTCATCCCGTACAAGTCTGTATTGGTCACGGCGACTTCGAGAGCTTATTTCATCCGCTGTTTTAAATAGCCCTTTGTGTTTTTGTACAAACATGCATATTTCATATATATATAATGAAGGTAACGGTAGCAAACCAAGTTCCTTAAATATTGGTTGACATGATTCGTCAGATGGGATCCCGTATAGAGCACGTATACATTTCTTCTGAGCGACAAATGCTCTGTTGCGGTCAGTACTATTACCCCACATTATTAGTCCATACCGTAGTGAGGACTCAACATATGCGCGGTATGACATCACAGCCGTTTTTATATTAGTTACTTTTTTTATTTGTCTCAAAGCATACACGAATTTATTTATTTTACAGCATATACTATCAACCTGTGCTTTCCAGTCTAAGTGTTCGTCAATTACTATTCCTAAAACCTTAGTTTGTGTCACTTGTGTAATTTTCGGTATGTCCATTTTAAAACTAAATTTATTATTATAAGATTGATTAAACTGTATATATACTGATTTATTAAGATTGATAGATAAATTATTATTATTTAACCAGTTAATTAGCTTATCTATTGTATAATTAATGTCCGCTTCATGATCCGTAATTGAATTATATTGTTTGTCGGTCGTAACAATTATAGAAATGTCATCGGCAAAAAGGATGCATTTATGATTGGTTACATTAACGATGTCATTTATGTAGAGTAGAAACAAAATAGGGCCCAATATGCTACCCTGGGGGACGCCGCGTTTTATGCATATATATTGAGATTTATATTCTGTCATTTCCTTACTACCATTAAGTTTACAGACAGTGACACACTGCTGTCTGTTCCTTAAGTACGACGACAACCACTGAAGTGGCAGTCCTCTAATACCGATAGCCTCTAGCTTTTGTAATAATATTTCATGTGAAACTAGGTCAAATGCCTTTGACAGATCAAAAAATAGCCCTGTGGTTAGCTGTTTGTTATTAATATTGGTCAATATTACTTTCAAAAGTGAATAGATGGCTAAGGAAGTGGACTTCTGTTTCTGAAAGCCGAATTGCTCTTTTTTTATAATCTCAAATTTCTCACAGTAATTAGCTATTCTTTGATACATGCATTTTTCATATACTTTTGATAATATAGGTATCAGTGTTATGGGACGATAATTATGCATGTCACATTTTTCACCCTTTTTAAATATCGGTTTAACAACAGATATTTTTAAAGAATTAGGAAAGACTCCTTGTGAAAACAACAGGTTGATGAGATAAGTTAACACTCCACTTATTTCATTGACACATGCCTTAATAATTCGGGTATTAAGCTCATCATAGCCTTCCGAGTTTGTATTTTTCAGGGATAATATCTGATTCCTCACCTCATTTTCGGATATAGGTGTGAGGAACATCGAGTTAGCAGTTTGAGCATCACTGGGGCAAGTATTTGTACAATTTTGCGTGGGTATATAATTTGTAAAATGGGTGTTGAAGGCAGATGCTATTTCTGCGGGTTTGGTAAGTATGGTGTTGTCAATTTTAATGTGTTCAATATTGTCTTTGGGGTACGTGTTGTGTATTTCATTTTTTATGACCGTCCATGCGGCTTTACATTTGTTGTCATTATTGTTCATAAACTTTATGTTAGCATTTCGTTTAGCATTGTAGATATACTTTTGCAATAGTTTTGAATATGTGGTATATCTTCTCTTGTTCAGTATATTTTTATTCTTGTAATATTGATATCGTAAGAAACGCTTCGTTTTAGAACTCTCTTTGAGACCCTTACTTATCCACGTTCGCTTTATTTTATTTTTTAAATTTATCTTTACCCTAACTTTCGGAAAACAGAGATTGTAAAATAAACATATTATTTCATGGAAAGCGCTAAATGCTGTATTTGCATCAGTTTCCACGTAAATATCTGTCCAGGATAGATTTTGTAAGCATTCAATGAATTTATGCCTATTATCTAGACTATAGTCTCGTTTGTAAATATAGAATATTGCGGCTTTTGCTGTTTGAAGCTTTAATGGGAAGCTTAACATTTGTGCTGTGTCGTGATCCGACAGATGAAGTGGCAATACTGTAGGGATTGCATCTGGTATATTACTCAATATATGGTCTATACAAGAAACTTTTCGAGTAGCTACCTCAATATGAATTTTTAAATTATGATTGTATGCTAAGTCGTGAAATTCTTGAGTGATCTTATTTATCTTCAAGGTATTAATATTAAAGTATAAATATATTGTATGTTTACAATTTAGAAAAAATATTAAAAGAGAGAGAAGCTCACACAGTTACGTAATCGGTCTGTAACGTTTCTCATCTGCGATGCAAGCCTCTTATCTATGACAGGGTATAGGTCGTAATCAGTCAGTCAGTGCGGGTTAGCCGACGTTGCGTGTCTTCGGTTATTTCGGTCCTAGAACGTAGGTAGGTACCGGTTTCCTGTCTACCAATATCCGATGTTTACCATCTCCTGTTTTGAGAGCAGTAGTGATGATGACATTTACACAAAGTAATGTGCCTGCAATACAATTTATTTATTTATTTATTAAAACTTTATGCAACACAAAACGTACAAAGGCGGACTTAATGCCATAGGCATTCTCTACCAGTCAACCATAGGTGGTGAAGAGATAACATGGCAGGTGCATAAAAAAAATAAACTAAGTAGATTAAATTTTCAAAGTAAAACTAGAATAAACTTACATATATATTTATCATAATACATACCAAAAATACATTATATATATATATATATATATATATATATATATACATTAATAAAAAGTTATAGAAATGGGGTTATGAAAACTCTGCTTCCACTATTTGTTAAGAAAATTATCCCGCAACTTTCTCTTAAATGCATATTGATTGGTGGCCGTCCTGATATCGAGAGGTAGTGCATTCCACAGATGAATAGGCAATCGGTTAGAAGACGCCTACGACACTATCTTATAGACGTACAACGAAAGCTAGTTATGGCAGACCTTCAGAGTAAGACCTCGTTCTAAACTTCGAATCTGAATCCGCTGTGAGTTTATTGATTGGCATTCTAAAAACTCGGTTGTTAATTCGAATTTACACTAGCGCTACCCTTGCGAGCGTGTCAGCGAGTTGAACTAAAGGTTTTGACAGATAAAGCATGAGATGACGTGAGAAGCGGCATTCGGTAAGGTAATTCCTCCGTCACTTCGACGCTGTTTACAGAATACAAAATCAAGGTCACTTTGAACCATAAGCGAAGTGACAGTGAATAGCTATGTGAGATGAGAGTTGTTGTTCGAATTTTACAGAATCGACGTACAGGTCTCGGGCAACTGTTCCGTCTTATTACTTTTCCATACTAACACTTTATTTTCTACTATTCTTTTAACTTAGTAAAAGAATAGTAGAAAATAAAGTGTAAGTTTACAACTTGTAATTTAAAGGGTATATACATACCGAGTGCACGGCTTCTTTGGATGATAATAAACGATATAGCAAGGGTTTTGTAATCCTATGTCTACATGTGTGGAGCTTATTAGAAATTTCAATACATTGATACGAGTACCAGATACCGAATTTTTCAAATTAAGAAGAACGAAGAGTATTATCATGTTATTGGCTAGTGACGTGGAAAGTGATGACCCTCATAGTGATGTGACACGTTTGTTATTATTGGTATTCAAAAAACATATGAGACTCCATACCAGATGTTGTCTTCAGTCCTTTTGGATAGATATGGGGCTTCCGTTACACGTTGTATAACGTGTAATAATACTTGTTCAATTTAATCCTTCGTATTTCACACACATATATTCAATATAAAGCAGATCTGTAGCACGTCGACACTATACATTATAAGGTCTAGTAGAAAACTAGTGTGCAGTGTCAGGCAATTTGCAGTTGTCTAGCATTTTACTGAACTAGACCTTTCAGGCACAGCTGTGAGGCACACACAATGCTATCGAGTTTATGTTTTCATTTTATTTTAATTTTTGTATTTATTATGTGCCTTTATATCTTGGTCAAATAAATTTATTTTCGTTCTTTCTTCTTTCATAACTTGTAAGTCGCTCTCTTCACCCATTTATTTAATTTCAAATGTATACAGCTCTACTTGAGAACCTCCTCCTTTTTTAATCTAGCTGAGAAGGTCTAACAAGAAGAACAGCCGGTTTAAAATTTAATCTAGACCTTACCCTTGCCGCCGAACGGAGCCATAAATTTGGCACCTGACTGCTCAACTAATGACGTAAATCAACTTCTGGCAAAAGGGTGGAACAGGATTAAAGAAAAACTCCTCAATTCAAATCTTTATTGTCGACAAAACTTAACGATATAACATTCTCTTATACATATAATATACAGAAGATAGGTACTGTACTATACTACTATTTATTGTTCACCTTAACAGAATTAAATAAGTATTTAACAAATAAAAAGGATGTTAGAATGTCAATCAATGTCTTATCACTAAAAGCAGGGATTTGACACAGCAGGAGAAAGTGAATACGCGGGTAGTCCATATATACAATTATATTAACTCTTAGTGGCATTACCCAATAGCTTTCTAAGCAAAGCGATTGCTTAATCTTTGAGTTTACACATTTTTTTTGTGCTTTCTGCCATGTATGTTTAATAGTGAAGAAATGAACTTTAGATTTTATTAATTTTATAAACCAGATTTTTCAAATCTGGAAGTCACTTACCCGAATGCGGGTCCAGGTTGGCCTAATATAAATAATCTGGTCAAATGGAGTATCTTTGATCTATCGCGGACGCAATGTAAGTGTGGAGCGCATGTACAAGACCTCGCTCTCCTCTTGTCATGCCCATCGTGCACGGCCACCTGCATGTTACAAGATCCTAACAAGGCCGATACAAATGCTGTGCAGGTAAGCTGAATACTAATCCAAAGAGGTTTGAGCATCGACTGTTTTATATAGGTTCACGTTTAACCACCATCTCACCTGATGGTAAGCGATTATGTGGTAGTAACCTTGAATAAATGACTGGTAAAACCACACAATACCTTTTAGAAGTATTTTAACCTGAAATGCGTGAGTTGGCTTACACTTTCACGCCTAAATTGCTGAATCGATTTTATCCAATTTTAATATAGATTGAGTATAAGAGATACGAACGAAAGCTGGTTCTTCTTCTGTAAAATTAAGGAGTGGAATTCCCTGCCGAACTCTGTGTTCCCAATAGCTATAACCTAGGGGTTTTTAAGTCAAGAGTGAATAGGATACTTTAAGGTAAGCGTGCTCCATCTTCGACCACATCACCACTTATTATCAGGTGAGACGGCGGCCAAACGAGAGATAAATAAAAAAATATTAAAAAGTACTGGGCGGATTTGGATGCGATTTGGTATGGAAGTAGGTTGAAGCTTGAGGAAAGTAGTTTACTTAACTGTAAAATAAGGAGGATTATGTCTCTATCGTGATAATGTCCTCGGGAGTAAAGTTCGTGAGACTGCTAGTAGGTAGGGTCACATAAGGTCACATTTCGTGGTCAAGTCACAAGAAGTTATAATTTGTATTTCCTGACTCCGCTGCCACTTGGCCATCCACTGCCGATATTCGTTTTCAACGACAGAAACTGGAGTATTATCTAATAACAATGTTTAAAAATTTTCAAAAAATTAAAAGCTCATTCGTAATAATAAAAAATCCTGGACCCAGCCCAGGGGGGGTCATGACCCCATGACCCCCCCCCCCTGGATCCACCCTTGTTTGTAAGTCTATAGCGCTAACCCAATTTTCCGTCCATGTCTTAAAAAAGGAATATTCATAATATCAACGCGATGTTAAGGCTCCTACATTGAGTCAGCCTTCAGTACTATTATAACATATAAAGCAACTTTAAACAACCATTTTCTTAATTGGAGATCGTTATCAAGAAAAATGTAAGCACATTTACCTTTCCAACTTAAATAGAGACTAAAATGTTGCTCATTATTTTCAGTAGGTACTCCTGCCCAGTTATTTTAAGGATGAAATTAAAGCTATTATAATTGAATTCAGAGAGAAATTAATAATATATTATCTGAATATGACGAATTTTGTATTTACTACAGATGTCTGCAAGCAGATAATAATATGGAGAGGCAAGGAATCTACGTCTCTGGATTCTATTTGAGTCTGATATGCACTTTAAGGATAAGGATTTAATTCATATGAGGAACCCGAATTCACCTTTGCCTAAATTGTATTTTTTTGGAGAATAAATATCACAAACTAAGG
The DNA here is from genome assembly GCA_943138885.2 of Tholera decimalis. Lineage (NCBI taxonomy): Eukaryota > Metazoa > Arthropoda > Insecta > Lepidoptera > Noctuidae > Tholera > Tholera decimalis. The sequence continues at coordinate 17,216,648 of OW964563.2, read as the reverse complement.
AGTATTTCATATTTAAAAATATACAAATTAGTTTCTGCTACAGACGTTTAAATAAGGTCTTATTAGCGACTTTCAACGGGTAGGTTAATTTTTTGATCTTCGTGATATTAAACTGGCTTCGTTAAGCAGGCAACTTCATCCTTAAATATACAGTTTAATTAATGAGTCGTGTACGTAAAGCAATGTTCCTGTCTAGATAAGAAAATAACGAAACGAAAATTGAAATGTTGGCAACGAGCCGCCACATGAAATATAGGTTCCGCCACCATTTTGCTACTGTTATCTAGAGCTGGCTAAGCTAGCCAAAAAATCCCACTTTAATCCAACATCCAAATGTCACAAATGACAATTTAATGCTATCGTTGATGTGCGCTAATTTATCGTAAAGTTAAATATTAATCTGTAGGTAGACCTATTCATTGTTAACATGATCTAGAAAATGATTTTATGGCCTAAGATAGTTATTTCGGGTGTTGTCGTTTGTGAATTTGAATGTTATTAAGCGCACCCGTGATACATGAGAAATTTCTAGTAACGAGCAACGTTTCTATTCAAAAAGCGAATAGAATATAAGTGCCTATGTAACTACAGCTTTGTCTTTACCTAGAAACATTATTAAAATATTCCTTTTAGTCGTTAATCTTCTTTAAAATAAGTCTTTATACTAAAACTACAAAGAGAATTCCGTCATTAATCTGCAGTATTTAAGTTATTATAATTATTAACAGCTAAATCACTTGCTTCCAACAAAAGGAATTCTACGGTAAAACTTAATTTTAATTTATCGAACAATATTAATTTAACTTATTGTAGTTATCGGAATATAATTTGTTCCAAGTTATTTGGACACGGCAAAATTCGACATGTTAATCTCTGTGTTTCAGGACATTTATCAGCCTTCAGACAGGTTTTCACTAAATCACTAGATGCAGCGGCGGCCCCAGAGCGGTGCGAACAATCCGAGCGCTAGGCATAAAGGGGGCTTGCGGGAATGTCTTAACGAGAACGAGAAGCCGCAGAACGCTAGGGCAACTGAAGGAGTGGGGTGGATTTTTAGTCAGTAGAAGTCTGACACTCTATCCCACTCCACCCACAGCGTGAGGAGTCATTAGATTTTCCCAAAGAGAAAAAAATAAAAGAAACGGCGTAGAGGCGGCGCCGAAGTTAAGCAACTACATAGCAAAGGTTTCATTTCTGTGACTGGAGCGGTGCCGCTATGAGATCACGCACCGACCATTGTACTAGGGCCGCTACTGACTAGATGGATATTAAATTATTACGTAGTAAAATATACATGCTATTAAAAATATATACATACGAGTAAACATACGTATTATGTAGGTAAATTGTACATACACGGGGTAAAACGAAGAGGCAAGAGGCTGACTCGACCTTTAAAAAGGCTTCCACGTTGCTACCAAATTAGATAAACGCTCAAAAACATCGCAGCACAGCCTCTTGACTGGCAATACTGATTATTTGACCGAAGAAAATGCCAGCCCACTGGTTACGTCACTTGTATTGTTCACTGATTGATTGAAAAAGTTGCCCCACGATATTTCGAAATTCGAACAAGAATATACTAAAGGTTTGTTTCGTTATGTGTATATACTTTAACGTAGGTCTGTATATTTCATCCTCATTACATTTCACTCTTGCAATCAAGACGGTGTGTGAATTATCAAACTAACTACACACGTGAAAAAAAAAATCTGAAGCAATGACAGAAGCTATTTCCGAATTCCTTTTTCAAATACATTGAAAAATCACACTCTAAGCTTGTCAATTAATAACACATGAGTGAGTTTGTCGTATTAGTACAGTTCAGGAATTAATACACATATTTAACTTCCTGATACTTCGTTATAGGTATCTAGTAACATTTATATTTTACAGTGAATTCATTGTAAAGAACTTCCCTGACTGTACTCCCTTGATAGTCCACCAATGACAAGTCATAACTTTCAATTTAGTTGAATAAGTGTGAGTAGAAGTCTGAAGTGCTTAGCCTAATGGCTAAGATGTCAAACTTGTGATTAAGAGGTCACGGTTTCAAACCCCACCCATAACACTATTATCGTGAACCTACTGTAGACATAATTATATTTGGCAGTTGTAAATAGCGGTTTTGGTAAGTTAAAAATTATAAATGACACGTTTAATAACTAGTTCAGCAGTTAAAACTAAGCAGTAAAGTAAACAAAAATGAATAATAAAAAATAATTAAATGGATCAGTGAGTATATAATTGAGCAGGAAAATAATTAAATGGGCGGTAAAAATTATTGAACGAGCGGTTACGTGTGGGCAGTAATAAATCGGAATTTGTCGGTAAGAAATCTCATTCTAACCTAACCTAACCCACTTGATTCACCAACCATAGAGGGGATCTGATGCAGGTATATATGAGGCCATCATTTTTACCGCTCATTCAGTTATTGGACTGCTCAATTATTTTTAGATTTGACATTGTATGATAAAATAACCGACTAATTGATTTTTTATTACGGTCCATGTTTTACTGTCGCAATAATTAATCAACCGCCTTTGAATTAAATAACTGCTCAATATGTTTTTCAACTGATCATAATAACATCTCGAATATAACAGCTCAAAAAATTAGTTCCCATTATATTTAGCTTAGATGGGCTTCTAAGATAAATATGCTAGTATAACAAGATTGCTAGTAATGTGACTTCTTCCCACATTTCTAGTTCTTTTAAAAAATAAGTAAAAGCAGGTATTTACTTTGACACCAGCGATATATAACGCTATAAGATTCGCAAAATAACGAATAAAAACAATGCTATGATGCAAATAAAGCACCTATTTAAATTCAATCCGGAAGCAGGAAAACAGTTTAATGTAAGTGCTTTCGAGAAAATGAATTACAAAACTCCTTTGTCTTTCGAAGCTAATTTAGCTTCCGTACGTATTTGAATGGGTTCCGTGTTAGTGCTGATTCAATAATCCGTATAAAACAAGTCTGAAACAAAGCCAGTCGAGGGGGATACGGAGATTATCACTTACTATCCCATTGTACCTCGGACAGCCACAGAGCAGCTGGGCTCAATTAAAACAGGATTTAATTTAAGTTTACTAGGCGATTTCGAATAGGCCCTTTAATATTTAGCTGATTTTGTGGATAACTAAGTTAAAGTACTTTTACCGAAAAAGTTTAAGCAATTATCTAAAAAGCCCTCTATATATTTTGCGGTTAGAAACGTATAAGAAAAAGCAATCTACCGTGTATAAATACATGAATTTATAATTCGATATAACCGCCAACTACAACATATACACCGTTCTAGGTGTATTTCAAATTGATTTTTAAATGATCTTTTGTACTAAAAATTGGCCAAGTGCGAGTCAGACTCGCCCATGAAGGGTTCCGTAGTAACTATAATAAAAAAAAAATATATATTTATTTGAAAAACAAAAAAAAAACCCTAATAAAATCTTAAAACTTAGTTTATTTGCAATTTTTACAACTACGCCAAATAACTTTGTTTTTCATAGTGTTTATATGAATTACAAAAATGCTGACCCGATCTCGTTCGAACCAATTTTGCTTGAAAGTTTACATTAAGATCTACAGACATATTTTTTTTAGATTTTCACTCCATTATTACATAAGTTAGAGGGAACACACATTTTACCACTTTGGAAGCGTATATCTTTTAAACGATTAACTTTATGAAAAAGTAGTTCTAAAAACCTCAATGTCATTTTTGAAGACCTGTCTATAGATACCACACACGCATAGGTTTCATGAAAAAATATATTTTCAGTTTCAGTTCCATGTATGGGGCGCCCCCTTTATTTTAATTTTTTTTTTTTTTCATAAAATCCGAAAGCGGTTCACAGAATACCTACCAAGTTTCACATGTACAGTTCTAATAGTTTCGGAATAAAATGGCTGTGACATACGGACGGACGGACAGACAGACAGACAGACAGACAGACGGACAGACATGTCGAAATTATAAGGGTTCCGTTTTTTGCTATTTGGCTACGGAACCCTAAAAAGGACGTTCGAAAATCATTGATGGCAATTGGCAATGGAATCCAAACTTAGTTTTGTATAATATAGAGTTTACAGTCCCAATATTTGATAGCTATGCCAATTCTAAACTCAAATATAGGTAAACTAATTGAATATTTCAAAACTGTACACGTGTAACCTTTGGCTCAAAGTAATTGAATCATAATCGATCGAAATTCAAATTGGTTACACAAAATTAGGCTATTTTCGTTACAGATTTGGTATTCGGTCCTAAAAGTACTATCACAACTCGATCGCCCAATGCGAGGAACGGGAAGCGGCAACAATTAGCGAGATGCAAATTGGCACTGGCTAATGTTTGTTGTCATTTTTTGTAAAACGCCCTTTACTCACAGAAATGCATGTTGTCTCTAATTGGGCGAAACCAGGGAGGGGTGTGGTTTATCACTAGCTGCGCTTCCGCAGAAATATTTTCTTAACTGAGCATGCGTATCTTTGGCCTATAATAGTACATTCACCTTATTCGTTAAAAAAAAAACAAAAGCAAATGAATCGTGGTGCAAATGAGACAGTGTAATATAATGTATAAAAATTAGCTGAAAAAAAATGGCCAAGGGCGAGTCAGACTCGCCCATGAAGGATTCCGTAGTAACTACGCCAAATAACTTTGTTTTTAATAGTATTCGTATGAATTACAAAGTTCTATTTGCAGTTTTAGAAAATATGCTATATCTCAAAAACTACTGACTCGATCTCGTTCAAACCAATATTTTCTGAAAGTTTACATTAAGATCTACAGTAAACATTTTATTTTTATTTTTCCCTAGAAGTTAGAGGGACACACATTTTACCACTTTGGAAGCGTATATCTTTTAAACGATTGACTTTATGAAAAAGTGGTGTTAAAAACCTCAATATCATTTTTCTATAGATACCACGCACGCATAGGTTTCATGAAAAAAAATATTTTCAGTTTCAGTTCCATGTATGAGGAGTACGCCTTAATTTAAAAAAAAATATTTCTTAAAATCGGAAAGCGGTTCACAGAATACATCTATCGACCAAGTTTCATGTGTATAGTCCTAATTGTTTCAGAATAAAATGGCTATGACATACAGACCGACGGACAGACAGACAGACAGACAGACGGACAAACAGAGAGACATGATGAAGCTATAAGGGTTCCGTTTTTTGCCATTCGGCTACGGAACCCTAAAAAGACAGTAATTTGCATATTTTGTAACTTGTAACGCAAGCCCTCTGTCAGTTATCTAAAATGAACATATTATAAGCATAAAACATTATTATTATTTTCTAAATTCTGCCGACGACTTCATTAGCGTGGGAGAGTTTTCCTGCGTAAATCCCGATCATGGGATTTCGGGATAAAAAATTAGCATTTATGTTATTGCAGAATGTCAACTATCTACTTACTAAATTTTATTCATATTCGTTCAGTAGTTTATGCATGAAAGAGTTATAACATCCATTCATCCATCCTCACAAACATTCGCATTTATAATATTATTATCTAATTATCTATTAGTAACTAGTAAGACTAGCGACCAGGCCCTGCTTCACACGGTTCTCATTGTACTAATTCACACAAAACCTTAATAAATTATAGAAGTAATTAAACCTTCCTCATATAAATCACTTTATTCATTGATGAAAACTGTATGAAATTCTGTTTATGAGTTGTTGAGTTTATCGCGAACATACAGACAGACAGACTCGGCGGTTGACTTCGTTTTTAATATGTAAGGATTTTTTTCTTTTTTGTACATGTTTGGAATATTTGAAGGCATATGCGTGTTTTCTCTGATATTTTGTAAATAATATAATAAAGGAAAACATTGCCTGGTTAGCTACTAAGCAATATTTAGATGAAACATAGGATTGCGTTCAGCGTTAAATTTTTGAGTTCCTTTGTTTCCTAGTTTAGATTGGTACCGGTTTTAAGTTATTAGGTATTTTACAACAGAAACACGTGTGGTATATTATACACGGGGCGTTATTAGCGACACATTTTCTGTCATGTCTGTCTGTCCGTACGTATGTCACAGCCAATTAGACTACAGAGTTGATACTTGGTAGGTAGATGTCTGAACTGCGTTCCGATTATCAAAGAAAAAATAATATATTTTACATGAAACAGAAACAAAAAAAATGTTTTCATCAGATCTAAATGTGTAGAAAAACTCTCTGCGAAAATTGGTTTTAAATAAATACATCCAGCATTTTTTGAGACATAAAATATTTTAAAAAAAGCAAATAGATATAACTTTGTCATTTAGACAAACACTATTGAAAAGGAAGTAATTTTTACAAAATTTTTTTACAAAGTAATTTTTCGCTAATCTATGCTTGCTGCTATGGAACCCTTGATGAACGAGTCTGACTCGAACTTGGCCACTTTCTTCTTGTTATTAAATGCAGTGTCAAATTTCCTATTAAAATTTCGCTCATTAAAAATACACACATCAAAAGTGTCTAGGGATCAACATATATTTTTGCAATAACTTTTCTCCTGATTGATATTAATTAAAATTTTCTTTAAGGATTCATCAAATAAAGTGTTTTCATTTGTCACAGTAACGATAAACCAAGTCACCTTTGCATTAATAAAGAAATTTGCCATTTTCCTAATAAAGGGATTTTTGACATTTGAACCACTAACATTAAAGTTCGAAAAAAAGACTGAAATAACAGTTTTCTTTAAAATTTTATTGGGTAACTTAAACAATTAATAATCCGTGTTTCTACCGCGAACACTAACAACACAAGAACATCGGTTTGGCATACTCAAAATGAGTTCATCCAAATCACGCTGTGGAATGGCCGCCCATGTTCGTTGCAACAACAAAAAAAAGGTCTTCTTGCGACTGGATACCCTCCATATTCGGCAGAGCTCTTCTCTGTAGCATATCCCATGCATGCTCAATCGGGTTCAAGTCTGGCGACTAAGCAGGCCAGAGCAGGACATTGATGTTAGCTGCGGCGAGAGTCTGTCTTACAACTCTTGCGGTGTGCGGTCGTGCATTATCATGCATTAACTGAAATAAGGGACCGATTTGCACTTGTAGAGGAACGATGACGTCAGATACAATCGTCTCAGCATAAATTTGAGCGTTGAGGTTGCCTCTGATCCAAATCAACTCAGTTCTTCCGCCGATCCAAATACCCTCCCATACCATGATGGTTCCACCACTATAAGGATGGACTTCCTGGCAGGATTTTAATCGCTGTTGGCGTCCAGGGGTTCTCCAGTGTCGTATACGTCTTGTATCTGGTCTCATACCAAAACGAGACTCATCAGAAAAGCACACGAAACGCCATTGTTCTTCTGCCCAATTTCTGTGTTCAAGAGCCCATTGATATCGAATCCTACGATTGTGCATTGCTATAGGTGGTACCCGTAGCGGTCTTCGGGAATGAAGGTTCACTTCATGCAAGCGGTTTCTGACTGTTTGGTCGCTAATTAAGTTCCCTGAAGAGTGATGAAGCCTCACGGCTAACATCATGGCGGTTATTGTTGGAGCTCTTCGAGTTAAGATTTGAATGTATCGGTCTTGTCTCCGTGTGGTGCAGCGATACCGTCCTCCATGGCGCTCAGCCACGGTACCAGTGCTTCGGTAACGTGTCCAAAGTCGACTGATAACACTCTGACTTGTATTCAGAGCTAAAGCCACAGTACGTTGCCGGGAACCAGCTTCTATCATTCCCACGGCTCTGAGCATTTCTTCCCTGCTTAAATGACGTCGCCGCTCCATAATAACGTTGGCTTTAATCAGTAGTAGGGAAACAGTAGCACTAATAATGTCTTCAATGCGTTGTATGTTTTTATAGGGAAAATATTGACAGCTGATTTTCATCTTTTACTCGAATTTGATTAACAGTTCCTGTTTCAAATTATGAAATGCACCAAAAAGGATCCATATAAATTTATAAAATCATAAATTTATTACAAAGCCACATCTCAATCTCAAGAAATCCGCATAAAAATGATTGATCCCTAGACACTTTTGATGTGTGTAGTTGGGGGCAGTAATAAGGAAGTTCTCACCTTACGTCGTTTGCATCAATTTACAAGCTACCAGCTTAAAAGGTAAAACGGAAAAAAAACCTTACTTCGATTATTTTATGGACATTTATTGGCCCACAACTGAGTATTTATTTCGTGTAGTATAAAAGTCGAATACCGACTTATTGTTTTGATCGCTATCTACAGTTGTTGAATTCAGATATGTAATTCCAAACAAATAAATACAGCATTATAATTACAAAACGTATTTAACATTTCCAACTCTCTCCATACATCTCACATTCCATATACGTATATATATTTCCATATCAATTCCTCTCATATAATGTTCGCCAACAAATTCTTACGTTGACATTTATTCAATGACAGTCTATGTCAAACATGACATCGGGCGATATATCAAACAACACAACGTTGTGTTAGCAGCTTGCGAAGCAGGATATAAACGTCTTTTGACGACCGAGATTCCACTTACTACATGCATTATCACATTCATGCTTCAGGGTAAATGTTTGCGTCTATTTATTTGTGGAGGCCACCAATGTTTACTTTGTGTATGTCTGTGAATACCCTTTTGTTGAAAAGTGCAGGACTATTTCTATGAAAATAAATGCCGCTTTAATTTTTGTAACCTATAAAGCTTTAAGAGGTCAAAGCATACATATAAGGGTTTTGCAATAACTGCTCAGTGAGCTGGGGGCACGGTGGTGCCCCCGCCAAGTCGAGCAAAAAAGCGGCACAGCCGTACCATCCTTTTCTCGAAGCAGTTCAGGCCATTTTCGACCCCTATAACTTCATTGTGGATTAAACTAGAAGCCTGAAATTTCAGTAACAAAGCAGGCATTGTATAGACACGGTATTTTTCAAATTTCAATCAATTTTAACCAGTAGTTTAAGAATTATAACGAGTCAAAGTTTCTTAATTTTGTCACTCACTGACTGACTGACCGATCATCAAAAGTCTAAGGCACTTTAGAAGACTAGAAGCTTCAAATTTAGAATACAATTAGTGTTTAGTGTATGTATCAAGGAAAAACTAAAATATTTTTCAATTTCGGTTTTTTTTAATGATAATAGACTCGCGTTTGACCACCATCTCACCTGATGGTAAGTGATGATGTGGTCGAAGATGGAGCACGCTTGCCTAGAAGCAGAACTATCTACAAAAAGCAATGAGATCCCATAAAAAATAATACTTGTCAAAAAAACCAAGTCTCACAACTCAATTATTTTACCGTAAAAAGTTGTGAGATCAATGTCATTCCAAGTTGTTTATTAATTTATTCAGTCCCTACTTAAGGGACCTTCTGTCTTAAGTTATTACGTAATAATCTAACCTAACAACATCTTATAGTGACCATATCAATATTAAAAATCTTTAACGTTTTAAATAAATAGATTGACTTGGCTTGGCAATCGCACTAAACAATCTAATTTATATATGTATTACTTGTGAGAAATATTGTGTTTTCATGCGATGGCCGAGTCAATCTATTTATTTAAAACGTTAAAGATTTTTAATATCGATATGGTCACTATAAGATGTTGTTAGGCTAGATAATTACGTAACAACCTAAGACAGAAGGTCCCTTAAGTAGGGACTGAATAAGTTAATAACCGACTTGGTATTACATGGATCTCACAACTTTTTACGGTAAAAGAATTGAGTTGCGAGACTTGGTTTTTTTGACAATAATTGTTTTTTATGGGATCTAATTATATTTCTTGTCTTATTTTTTTTTTAATATGATCTACTAATTCCCGGTACCTTTGGGTATGCAGACGACAGTACAGTTGCTGAGAGATATGTGTCCAGCGCGCGTGCTGGTGAGGTACAGAGCCAATATCTCCATGAGGATATGGTTGGTCGCTTGAACTTGTCCTTGAAGGATGTCTCCGAATGGGGTGATGCCAATTTGGTCACGTTTAATGCAGCTAAGACCCAGGCGTCTCTCTACTCCGCAAAAAGGAGCCAATTTGAACTAATTTCTACTTTCCGTGCTGTAACCGAGCCGATAACCGATCATATTGAGCTTCTTTGGGATGACACTAACTTCCATCCTCAATTTTGGTCCGTTCATCGAGGCTAAGGCTCAACTAGCATCAAAAAAGTTGGAAATCCAAACCAAGGTGAGACGGTACTTCACACCGGGACAGCTGCTCAATTTGTATCAAGCCCAGGTTTGGTCGTGTATGGAGTACTGCTCTCATCTTTGGGATGGATCTGCCAAATACTAACTGGACGTGCTTGAGTCTATCGAGAAGCGGGCCAAGAGACTCATTGGTAACGATGCACTGGTCGAGTCAAAGCTCCAGAGCCTTGAACATCGACGACGAGTTGCAAGTCTATCGGTTTTCTTTCGGTTACATTTCGGGGACTGTGCGATGGAATTACACAATCTAATTCCGCCAAGCCCGTTCCATCATTGAACTACGAGACTAACGGCGATGCGCTATCGTTACATGGTGGACATCCTTCCATCCAGCTTATAGCTATCGGGAAATAGAGGTTGATTTAAAGACCTAGGGGTCTTTAAATTAAGAGTGAATAGGTTACTTTTAGGTAAGCGTGCTCCATCTTCGACCACATCATCACTTGCCATCTAGTGAGATGTTGGTCAAACGCGAATCTATTGTCAATAAAAAAAGAGAAACAATCTATGGACAAAACCTAGAAGGCCTGTATGTTGAGAGACAGTGTTCAGTCAAAGAGTTCAATTGACGCAGTTTCAGATTCAAATAATGAATTATTTGCATGCCTACTAGTGAAATATGGCCGAAGTATGTAACTGGCTAATTATCACCCATATTCGTAAGTTAGAAGTTCCTTGCAAAAAGGTTGAAATCTTTCGTCGATAAAGATGTGAAAAAAACTTTGTTCTGTTGTAGGACATAACTGGTTAAATAAATAGATTTTATAGCCACAAAGTGCACCCAATCCTCTCGATAGATTCGATTTTGACGTTCGACATTATCACTCGCCAACACGCCGTCCAGTTTTTGTTACTACAGCACTATCGCAAAGCCGCTTCTAAAGTGTCAATAGGCACAAAATGATAGTGCACCTCCGCATTTCTCTTTTCAAATAAGCTGGACAGAAAATCTATAGAAAAATGCGGGACAAATTTGTCCAAAAAGAATCCAGCGATCAGTATGGCATGGGTTAAAAAATGCAGAAATTAATTGTCATTTCTGAAAGACTTACAGAAATGACAATTATTATTACACTTACTTACTATCTATATATACATAATAACAAAATTGTTTCGACCTATTTCTGTACCAAATATTATAGAATGACAGTTTAAAATAAACCATTTGTTACTCGAAAAATGTGTATTGACATATTTTTCGTTTCCATTTCGCCTAACTTGACATTTTTGTATGATGACAGGGAATTCTAGACGAATGGTTCCAAATATTGCCATTCACCCGTCAACTGAAATAATGATCTGTAATGAAAAAACTCTGAAGGTCACATACGAATGGATATATGAGAACAAAATTACTATTTGTTAGAGTTGGGCCAACTAGTCGTCGCTGAAATCAATGAGGACTAGTCTGACAAATACTGGTCGACTGTAAGGCCGTGCGCGCACTGCCTTGCGGTGGCCGCAATTGCGGTAGTTCTACCGCACCGGTAGAATGACCGGTGCCACCGGTGACTCTACTGCACGCGTTTATTCCACCGCTGTGCGCGCACTTCTATGACACTCCATACTTCACAGATTTTCCGTTTCCAAAACGCAACGCAGTGCGCGCACGGCCTTATAGTAAATTATTATTATTGCTATTGGGTTTTTCAATAACAAATATATCAGTAGTAGCCAGTAAGAAATATTTTATTTTTATTTTTTATTGTTGAGTAGTGTAAGTGTAGAGAGTAGGCTTGCGTTTGACCACCATGTTGATGTTAAGCGATGATGTGGCTGAAGATGAAGCACGCCTGCCTAGAAGTAACCTATTCACTCTTGACTTAAAATCTCTTAGGTTATAGCTAAAACACAGACACCGGCAGAGAATTCCACTTCTTAGCTGTACGCACGATGAAACTATTACTAAAAAGTTTTGTGCGTATGTGTGGGATGTCTACCATGTAACGATGGAGCATCGCCGTTTGTTTTGTAGTCCGATGGTGGAACGGGCTTGGTGGAATTAGATTCCAACTCACACTCCCCGAAATATAACCGATAGAAAACTGACAGGATTGCAACACGTCGCCGATGTGAAAGGCTCTGGAGCTATGTCTCAACCAGTTATCAGTAGTATTGTAGCCAACCTGAATACTATAAATTAAATATAATGTAAACAGTTATACGAGACGCGGGCGGAGGGCCGCGCCCTCACACAGTGACCACTATTAAACTTATGTAAACATTACCAATTATATATTAACCATTCTATTTTAATAAAAAACATTCATTTTACATTCATTACTGCGGCTTCACGCCTTGTCATTGCTCTCCCTAACTAATTCCCCAAAGCGCTGTGTATTAAATCTCTGCTACCTTAAATATAATCTCTAAATATAGTGCTCAAACTCAGCACTAAAGTATCATAAAGTTTAGAGGTTGGCGGTGGGATACTCACGTGCCTTGGAAAGCACGTTAAGCCGATGGTCCAAGCTGTCTGTTGGATATCTTTGACAGAAAGAAAAAGAAAGAAAGAAAATTGCGTTCATTGGCACATAAAATTAAGAAATACACATTATATACAACATTAAAAATAAAAAAAAAGAATATTGTGCCAAAAGGGCCTCAGCTCAGCATAATGTCAGGTGGCAACCCTAAGTATTACCACCTAACGCTGGTTTTCAGCTGCAGCCCACGGGTGCCACACGCTCGAATGTGCAATACACACGCGTAAACGTTCCAGTCAAAAGTTAAAGAGATATAACTGAATTATGCCGTAATAATATACATAACAATTTGGAATATGTCTCATTAAAGAATTGAAAAAATAAATAAAATTGAATAATTAAAATAAATAAAATGGAATAATTACAGCGGACAGCCGTTACGGATAGTCAGAAGCTAGAAAAAAGAATACTAGTCTGGCCATAGGGTATCGTGTTACCTAGCTACATTTTCAGAGAGATTCAGCCAGTAGGTATATTGCATTCGTACCCCCAACAGTGCCCTAAGCTATTTTTATCGCCACCATAAGCGAGTCTGTTTGAATACACGATAATAAATGATTGGTTAACGAAGATAAGTCGCTCACAAAAAAAGGATTTACTCACTTTAGTCTGCTACTAGTTGATCTTTCTCTATTAGATAATTAATATCTGTTTTAATGTTACTTTTCTTGTAATAAAACGTATCAATTATTAACTTTCCTTTTCCGTAGTAGTTTTTCCGGCTAATCACTCGCTTATCGCCGAATACTTACATATAAATGTAGCAAAATAGTCGGGTTCCTCGACTATTGATAAACTAGTTGGTGCGTCACTATAATCTATTGAACAAAAATATGGTTCCTACATTATTCATGTGTAGGATTCTGGGGTCTAATAGCGTTCCAATCGGTAAGGCTGTGCTCCTGTCAAATAAAGCTCCGCATAGAAATTGATGAAGGGAGTAGTTGATTTACGGACTCTTTTTTAGTGGGTCTAATAAATAAGGAGTTTATATATACTGCCGTTTACTTATGGATTTTAAATGTCACTACTTTTTCTTATGTAGGTATCCCAAGTGATACATTATCCCAAGACAAGCGTAATATTCATACTTTAATAGATACAGCTGGATATTGTTTTTGCACACTGGTTACAAATAACACGGCATTTTCTTTAATTTATTTAAACTAAATAAAGCTGGTGTTTCCTAGCCGAGTATTTTGAGAAGAAACACTGCAAGATACCCTGAGGTCAATGTCTTCTTTCAATCCGTTCTGGTCAAATCATATGACAACCTTGTGGGTTTATTATTATGGTATTCTTTTGAGAAAGGAGAAGAATACTAGGTCGAAAATACTACATACTTGTAACAAAGTCAATTTAAACTTGTTTATAGGCTAAGGAGTGGGTAGTCCGTCATGTCTTAGCTAAATAGAAAGTGATAGGCGTAAAGTGTAGGCGTAGTACAACTTCTAGGTACACAATTATATTCCAGAACATTTTCATTCACAATTATACCCTTTAGTTTGGAAGCCTAATTCATTGTCAACCCCTTTTTAGGTCTTAGGTTGATCTAAGAACTTTCGTCATTATTTTAAACATCTACACATTTCAACCAACTTCATCTTACATTATAGTACAATTCACATCGTCACCATTCCGACTAACAAACCTCACTACTGAACAAAGGTGGTACCTCAGGTGCTCGCCACATTGACCAGTCTTTTCTCTGCAAACTTCAAAACGTCTAATGACGTTTTGAACCAGTGTTCACTTTGTAAGAACCTTCTCTTTTCGTTTGGTTTTCCATGGCTGCGTGAGCTATCAGCCTCAACAAAGCCAATTCTGCGGGTAGTGAGCCATACCTACCGTCCTTATGGCCTTAATACCGCTTACGTTTGTGACTACCACACGGTTGATGTCAAAGGATAAGCATCACTTGCCGAGGTCGATCCGTGGATCGGTGGCCACCTTAAAATATCGAGATTCCTTTGTGCCTCGGAAATACGTTAACGTCCCGGCTGTCATTTGTACATCTTTGACCGTCGATACGGGTAGTTAGAAGCGAGAAAATTTTATACTAGTCTTGCCAAAGGGTAAGTATACAACGTGTAACGGAAACCCCATATCTATCCAAAAGGACTGAAGACAACATCTGGTATGGAGTCTTTATGCAAAGTTTCAGCTCAAAATAAGTGACTCACAGAATTGACCCCAAATTATTGTTTTCATATGTTTCTTGAATACCAATAATAACAAACGTGTCACAGCACTATGAGCATCATAACTTTCCACGTCACTTGCCAATAAAACGATAATTCTCTTCGTTCTTCTTGATTTGAAAATTCGGTCTCTGGTATCAATGTATTGAAATTTTTAATAAGTTCCACACATGTAGACATAGGATTACAAAACCCTTGCTAAGTATATCGTTTGTTATCATCCAAAGAAGCCGTGTTTAAATTACACGTTGTATATGTACAGAGTTGATACAACCAAGGGGCTTTCCTTTAAACTGCTTATACTAGGTACCATTTTCAAACTTTGTACCAAAAATCAATGAAACAGGAGAAGTAGTTTCGTCGCAAATGATTTTGATGAGATGCACCTTAAAGCGATAAATCTGACCAAGACAAGAGATAACACACGCCGCGCTACGTTGTCACTTTGTTACCTAGGTATTTAAGGTCAGTCACATTTATTTACAAAGGGTGGTTGCGTTTTACTCTGATTTGTAAGCTATTTAGTTCGTTTGAAAAAAAATTTTTTTTGGCTCTTTATTTTTTAACTGTATCAAATTAACACTAAACACGTATAGTATACGTAGTGTCATTTAATGCCCCTCTGTCGTATCAAACTCTGTATAGTTCTCCGCTTCTGGGTTTTGGATGTCAGATAAGCAGCCTGCTGCTTAAATGTAAGTGTAAAACATTAGTACTCGCAACATAGTTGTGAAAGTCTAAGTCTTGTGGTCAGTGACCTTGACTTCTATGCGCAAGTTCGTGGGTTCGATCCCCACCCAGGACAAATATTTCTGTGATGAGCACGATCATTTGTTCTTTGTCTGGGTGTAATTTGTCTATAATATGTATGTATTTAGAAATATTTATGTATGTTTATCAGTTGTCTTGTACTCATAGCACAAGCCCTACTTAGTTTGGTACTAGATGGCGTTGTGTGAAAGTTGTGGATTATTATTATTATTATAATAGCAGTTCTATAACGTTGTAAAAGTCAAACCATTCGCCATTCACATAAAAACAAAAACTTACTTAATTGAATTGCTAAAGTGCCTTCCCAGTGACAATAGTCCATTCCTCTTACCCTAACAACTTGAGAACGCACAGCTGTTGCTTCCAGTTAGTAGATGTTTTTCTTAAGATGTTGGCAAAGCGTTGAAATGACGTTGTAAAATAGAAAAACTTTAAGTTGTTCTAGAAGACAATAAATCCTCTTTGGTTAGCCTGCCTAACCTTTTCCCAGCTTTAATGTTCTAACTGGATGCAGCTGATGAATACCTTAATGTGCTTTGTCGTGACTCGAGTCTAAGTATATCATGGATAATCACCCATCTACAGACTGAAGGCAGAAAGCATCACTAAACCTGAAACAGGCATCTTCTGGGCTCGCTCGTCCCATCTTAGACCTCATCTATCGCTTACCATCAGGAGAGATCGAGGTCAAGAGTGGACCCATCAGTAATAAAAAAAAAAAACATAATGGGTGGAGCCCTTTTTTTTAGCGTGGTAAAATTATCAAATAAGTCCTCCCACCCCGGGCAGGGTGGGAGGGACTGTCAGACTTTTACTGACTAAAATCCACGGTGTTCCTTCAATAACCCTTTATGTACCGGGGTCACAGTAATGGGATAAGTCCCACGACCCCGGCAGGCTTCGGCCCTCTGCAGATGGGGGCCTCGTCATGTTGCTGACGCTCTTTGAGGCGCGCGTGGAACACAACGCGCTGTCGACCCGGGCATGGTCCATGGTCGGACAGCGAGTTGCCCTTTACTCGCTGTCCGCATGCCCGCGCCTACGGTGGCCGGAGATCGTCGGCCGACGTCCGACGCCGTGGGCGTCTACCACTGCGGCTAGTCTGGAGGGAGGACGCCATCCTCTCCCTCATACGGCCCGCCTCCTCCTTCGGAAGCATGACTGCTTCGCAGAAGGAGGCGACCGCTTCCCACTCCCTCTCGCCCCGCAGCATGGCCTCGACCAATGCCGGGCGCGAGAGGTCTCCGCCTATCGCCACCGTGAGGACACGTCGGTGCTCTGCCCAAGCTGGGCAGTCCTGCACCGTATGCTCTACTGTGTCCTCAGGGCGACCCTCGCAGTGGTGACACCCAGGCGTTTCTTCCTTTCCCATCAGACGCAGGTACCTCCCGAAACTTCCGTGTCCGGTGAGGACCTGCATCATGCGGTAGGTCAGGACGCCGTGACGCCGATCTAGCCACTCCTTAAAAAGGGGTCTTACCGCCGCAATTGCGGCGTGCCCGTGGGTGGAGTCCTTAGCGTCTTTTTTATAACTAAAAAATACTAAGGAATTTCTCTTAACAATCTCTTTATTAATTTTACTCTTTTAAGACTGCATAAAACATATCTTTAATATGTTTATGAATATGTTTTATTTAATTACAAAAATAGCTGTTTTTGGCAGAGAAACATCGATGAAGTTAATAATTAATTAACTTCATCGATGTTTCTATCACTTGTCAATGGAAACATATACCTACAAATCGTGAAGTTTCTCAATTAGTTGAACGTCATGCTATACCACAGTAATAAATGGAATATTGATACAAAATTACTCATTAAACTCTACATCAATTGCTAAAAGTCAAAAGCCAGGTGCGCATAACATTGAAAGTTTAAATTACTTTCAAAATCTACGGAAAATAATGTCTAGAATCTCATCTAATTTCGTCAATACGCTACGCACAGAGATCATAAAGTAAAAGTGCCTTGTCGCGGGCGTTAGAGACTTCCGTCCTCGTTGGAAATACCATCACGTGTGTGTAATACCCCTTAATTGTACTTCGGTAGCAGTAACTTTTTATTGCTCCAGTAACTGTTCTTAATTTCTTTCGCTCCTACTATTTCTCGTTCCCAAAGACCAGGGATCAGTTAGACAGGAATGGCCATGGACGGTGAAAGGCTCAGTAATTTATAGTTTCTCATAAAAAATGAAGATTTATCGGCTAGTTCCCGGCCGTACAGTTTCCTTTGTGGCCCGGTCACATAAGTGTTATAACATCAGAATTCATGTATTCGGTTATAACCGTTATTCTTGCAAAACGATGACAATATCCGGTTTTTACGATTTTCACTTGAACTGTGACCGATATTGGTCATCTGTGGCGGAATTATGACGTTCGAAACGTTCAGGTTCCGTGGCCTCAATTTTGTGACTTCACTCATTGATTAATAAATTTTTTAGGAGTAGTACAAAGGTGAACTTGACTATCCATTCAGTATAAACAATGTGTAACGGAATCCCCATATCTATCCAAACGGACTGAAGACAATATCTGGTATGGAGACTCTATGCAAAGTTTCAGCTCAAATTAAGTGACTCACAGAATTGACCCCAAATTAGTGGTTTCATATGTTTCTTGAATACCAGTAATAACAAACGTGTCACAGCACTATGAGGGTCATCACTTTCCACGTCACTTGCCAATAAAACGATAATTCTCTTCGTTCTTTTTAATTTGAAAAATTCGGTCTCTGGTATCAATGTATTAAAATTTCTAATATGCTCCACACATGTAGACATAGGATTAGAAAACCCTTGTTTATTATCATCCAAAGAAGCCGTGCACTTGGTATGTATATACCCTTTAAACTACACGTTGTATATAAATAATATCTATATTAATAAATAAAAACAAGCAGTCGCGCGGGGATTCACTCCCGTGGACTTTATCACGATAAAAACATAACCTCCTTCTTTTGCGGTCGGGTATAAAGTAGCCTATAACCTTCCTCAAGCTTCATGCTACTTTCATACCTAATTACATCCAAATCGACCCAGTACTTTCGTAATTAGCGCGTTCAAATAAACTTTTCCGCTTTACAATATTAGTATAGATTAATTAACGAAATGTATGTACGTGCGTAACTTCGAAAAGCCTGCATCGAATTGCATTCAAGATAATATTGGAAAAAGTACGGAATCTAAGTACGAGTGGCTATTTTTATTTTCCTCGTTGGAAAAATCATCGAATGATTTCTCCCGCTCCGGGTAAGGCGGAAGGGAGTGTCAGATTTCTACTGACTAAAAACCCACCCTGTTCCTTCACTGCCCTCCGGGGCCGCGGTATCTCGTTAGAACATTCCCGCAACCCCGGGAGTAGCTATAGCATGGGGATCTTTAAGTCAAGGAGTGAATAGGTAGTTTATTTCTAGGTAAACGTGCTCCATGTTCGACCACATTATCACTTACGATCAGATAAGATGGTGGTCAAACGCGAGCCTGTTATAATTAAAAAAGAACGCAGGCTAGTTTTAAATAGAAATGACTTGCTTAGAGTAGAGGTTAATGAACTGTTAATTTGGTTTCAATCTTTATACAACGGTGTATTCGCGTTTCTCTACTAGCACGTATATAAGTAGTAAGTAAATACTTATATCCCAAAAGCATTACGCAACAAAAGTAATGTTATAATTTCGCACATACCCGAGGAAATGACAGACAGCAAAATCTCTTTCAAGCGCCTCGTTTCCGGGTGCGTCTCATATCATATAAAGTTATTTGGTATATTTTCATTTCAATAACGTTTACAAAATATAATAAACGCGATTTATAACAACTGAAAATCATTAGGCCTATCGTTTAAAATATATAATATTGCGATTAATTTGATTGAGCGTGTTGCGGGAGCGGCGTGACAGAAACGAATCGCTGCAAAACCGACTCCACGTAGTCTTGCCTGTGTTACCGCTGGAGTGTTATTTAAAATCGCGTAGGCGCAAAGTGACGAGGGGGCACGTGAGCTGAGGAGCAGGTGGTTATAATACTCGCCGCCGTGCCGTAGCCGCGGCGGTAAGCGTGAAACACATCTGCGGCGATAAGCTTGCGTGGGACCGCCGGAGCCCTGCAGTGCCGGAGCCGTGACAGAAACCATGCCTACTGCATGCTTGCTTGCATGCTGCATGCGTGTTGTATGCTTGTTTGCATGTTTTTACAGGGAAATAAAAACCACATATGTTCACAATCAACTGTTTAATAATGATTCATGCTTTGATTGATTGACTATCAAATAACAAAAAAAAACCAAACGATTACAAAAAGTTATTGTTTTAGACTAAATAGGTTTTATTTCTTTTGAGTGGTATATCACACGAATTTTTATTTTTTTTTTAATTTATTTTATTATATTAACTGATTATTATATCAAATAAAATTACAGATTCAGTTGTTATATCTTGTAAATATTACAGATTTTGTAATTTTTTTTTTTTTGTAATTATATCATATTATATTACTTACCCCTTGTGTCAAACTATTTACAAGAATACAATTTAGAATATCCTGCTATAATTCAGTATAAAGTTGTAGGAAGAATGTATGTGCTCTTATCTATACTAATAATATAAAGAGGGTTTCTCTGAAGTTAGTATGTAGAAGGTTATTTAAGAAATGAGTGAACCAATTCTAATTTTGTTTTCATGCTTTATTGTATGTTTTCGAAATCCACGCGGAGTAAATCGCAGGCCAAGTGCTAGTTATGAATATTTCTGGAGGATTAAAAAACAGCGAATGGGGATTACACATTACGCATTTTAAAATGATGAATCCTACTAATGTCATAAATGTGAAAGTTTGGATGTTTCAATCACGCTAAACTGGCTTGCCCAAGAATGGATTTGAACGAAACTTTTTATTTACCAACTTGCCAATCATAAAGTTTACAACCTAACACATAAGCTAGTTTTTATTCCTGTTAAATGTACTCTGTACTACCTACTCTCAAATCGGAGAGCGAAAACATCGTGAGGAGACCGGCCTACATGTCCTATGAAAAAAATTCGAAGATTTGTGACATATCTGCCAACCTGCAATGGGCCCACTTGATGAATTACGGCCTATTTATTCCCTCTCAGAGAGAGGTCTGTGTCCCAACAGTGGGAACGTTATTAGCTGAATTAGTATTATACAGTATGTTAACTAACAGAGGGCGTTCCCGTCAACCCGCAATAGTATAAGCACATCAATTAGATCGCACACGCGGCCCGTCATTCATAAATAAATTGCGACGTTGCCGTCCTTCAAGTACACGTGTACGTGTGTTCTTTTACGTATCAATTTAACATTTTTAGTGAATATTTTAATATTAAACAAATAAAAACATTTTGTTTTCGAATGGTAATCTTTTTTTAGCATGTATGGATGCTATACTATTGCGGGTTAACGGGAACGCCCTCTGTTAGTTAACATACTGTATAAAGGTACGCCACGCCAACTAAGGCGCGGGGCACAGCTATTATAGATATTTTAGGAACAAGTGACAATCAAGCTAATTAACGACAGATGACAAGTGAGAATCTGACAATCTGTTGTCTTCCAAGGATCTTCTACCTACTAACTGGATTGCTTACGAATGATTCAAAGAATACAGAAAGTCTTTCTTAGCTGTTAAAGAATAGAGTATAAACTTGCACGCATAAAACTGAAGGAACTATTCGTTCCGAGCGAGACAGTGCGAGTGTGGGCTGTGTCCCTTCTGTGTGTCAGATTAAAAATATTTATTTCAATGGTAATTTTTTCAACCTGTCTGTTGTAGTAATAACACCTAGTTTTAAACTTCTTTGGAATTCTATCTTTAAAATGAATTACCATTATTACTAAAAGGGTCAGAAACGGTTCCAAAATTTGTAGCCGCCATTTCGAGCCCGAAGTAATATTGCATTTCGAAACAAGATCAAATGATGCAATTCCATCCATTTTCCCTTTTTTTTTTTAACGTGGAAAATTATCAAATAAGTCCTCCCACCCCGGGCAGGGTGGGAGGACTTAATGATAAGGACTGTCAGACTTTTACTGACTAAAATCCACGGTGTTCCTTCAATAACCCTTTACGTACCGGGGCCACGGTAACGGGATGAGTCCCACGACCCCGGCAGGCTTCGGCCCTCTGCAGAGGGGGCCTCGTCATGTTGATTTTCCCTAAAGTAAGTTATCAATCTTTACAAATTACATGAAGATCACCGTTTCGAAATAGAATATGAGCATAGCAAGATGAATTTTCATTTTGAATCTATCTTAACCATAAATACTACAATTTTGTTCTCATCAATCTATTATTATTTTAGATTCCTGTCAGCGAAACAAATAAATGTTTTAAGTACTATAATATTAAAACCCACTAAAGAAAAGAATATTCAACCTGTACTGGGCACATCCAAAGATCTGGTAAGTGAAAGTTATGAAAGGAGTCAAATTAATGAGCATAAAAGTCGACATTTTAGTTGTTTTATTTACTTTTGCTTAGCAAATTGATGGCAAAAATATTTTATATCATTTTGGCCAAAAACTCAGCTACGCAAACCTGCTTACAAGTGTAGTTTATTATATTAATAATTACTTATAACTTAATTACTTAACTTTTATCCACTGCAGTTAGTTAATGTCGACAAATAATAATAATTCATAATTTAAAGATTATTTCCATACTTTTTACTAATAATAGTGTAATACATTTTTATAGGGTTGTGTGTCAAGCCAATCTTGTAACAAACCTGCAGCTGCAACATATGAGGAACTAGAAAATATAGAACCAACCTAATAATAATAACCTTATAATTATCATTCGATCTGCCTCCTTTATGTTTAGAATTATGTATGTTAATAATATTGATTTCTAACCTTAAATAGCACATGTGGTGTTAGCCTGTAATTAATTTTTACACTTATAAATGTAATATGACTGTTTCATACAAATGTATAGTGTAAACAATTGTAGGTTAACCTAAATAAATATATACAGAAATAAATTATATCTCTTCTGTTATTCTTTTTATTTCTAATCATCGTTTTTCATGAAGGGTTTTAGTAGTTTTAATTATATATAAACATTGCATCATTTTATTTTTAGTCTACTGGTTCTAACCGTACAAGTGTCGAATAAACATAGATTACCAATTAATGCACGTTTGTTTGGAAGTCTATACCACTGCCTATCAAGGCCAAGCCTTCGAAGAGTTGCCAGCTGGTGATTCTGTTATTAATTCTGTATCTGCAATAATTGTATTTGTATCACGGGTCTTAACCACTTTGAAAGTTTATAATTCAACGCAATAAAGTCTGCTTAACAAAACCAATTTTGCATTTAGCCCGCATAAGGAAGGGTTTATTATAGAAATTAGCGCGCTCAATATAAGTTCCTCAGATATATATTGAGAACTAGCTTTTCGCCCACGTAGAATTCTGTTATATCGCGCTACCGAGCAACTGTTCAAAAATCTGAGATAGAAAGAACCCTATATAGTTCCCAGGGTTTTAAACTATCTCCATGCCAAATTTTTTCGAAAGCGGCTCTGTGATTTAACCGTGAAAGCGTAACAGACCGATACAGACCTATGTATTTATAATTGAATTTATTTCTTTCTTTCTATTTAATACGTTGTTAAGAAAAAAACTGGCCAAGTACGAGTCGGAATCGCGCATGAAGGGTATTTTTATAGGTAGGTAATGAATGGTACGGAGCCATTGCCTATAAAAAGCGCCAAAAAAATCACAACTGTTGTATGGGAGTCTCCCTTAAATATTTATTTTAATTAATTTTTAGTATTTTTTGTTATAGCGGTAACAGAAATACATCATTTGTAAGGTTAATAATAAGTTTCTAAAAAAACCTGCAAATATTGCATCAAATAAAATTGTCCTTACGTTTATCGCGAATTGATATCCACACTACTAGAAAGAGATAGCTAGGTCCTTCGAGGGTATACTCTTCGGAACGGATTTGAGCTTCGCGTCCGCATTCCAGTTTAGGTACAAGTTCCTTGGTTGTCTTCATATTCCGTCACAGTCCGGAGTAGTCAGCAGTATTGACGGGCCATTGTCTGCTGGGGTTGCGGGAATATTCTAACGAGATACCGCAGCCCCGGAAGGAACGCAAGAAAACTGAAGGAGCAGGGTGGGTTTTTAGTCACTAGAAGTCTGACACTCCCTTCCACTCCACCCACAGCGGGAGAAGTCATTTGATGTTTTGCCCACCCAGAACAAAAAAGGGACTCAAAATACCTAAGGAATGGTCACTATATTATTATCTATTTTATAGCGTCCCTTTCATAGCTTCATAACATTAAGGGTAAATGTGTCTACTAGTAAATCCTGCCAAGCACATCAACCAATTTACGGATGTTGATGTTTTCTTTGAGAACACAATTCCATCGGATGTCACAAGATGAGTACAATGCCTACACGCATTCCTGAACAAACAACGCTCGTTGGAAAACATTACCCTCTTTATTCGAGTGTAAGGCTTCCTCTACATAACATTGTACCTACTAAAGGTTATTTTATACGTAGTCTTCAAAACCCGGGCCACTGCATATACTGTATAGCAGACTAACTGGCTTTTTGCAAAGTTGTGATGTTACGGGCACAGTATTTAAAAAAGGAATTCATATTTTCATTATCAATTCCAAATTTTGTTTTTTTTTTTATCTACACATGTTCCATACTAATAAATGCACTCATTTTATACCGATAAATTCTATAAGAGTGCAACTATGCATACTATTTATAGAGTTCCATGCTCATTAGATCTGAATGTATAGAAAGAGGACGGATAACTGAACAATGGGATCGATTGTAGAACAAATCTGGATTAACTGAGCTTACCAGTCCATTGATTCTCTAAGGGATCCATTTTATATTTAATTTACTTTAATCTGGATAGGTATGCTTATCCGTAAACAAATAGTTGTTGTATATTGTTGTAAATCCCCTCGAAAAAAAGGCCATAAAGATTTCAGATTTTTGGAGAGAAAATCAGTAAACGGCTAATCCCAAGTGGAGCGGAATGGAAAGGTAGGCTTCTACTGACTAAAAACCTTCCCTGTTCCTTCAATTGCCCTTACATTCCGGGGTATTCCATTCCGTATCTCGTTAAACAATCCCGCAACCCCGACAGGCAATGGTCCTCTCGGGCCTGTCATTAGTACTGACAGCTCTTCCAGGTGCGCGTGGAACACAACGCGCCATCGACTTGGAATCTTTTGGGTCATGTTTTGTATCTAATAAACAATACAAAAACAATCTCACTGTTTGGCATCGGATTTTTTACATTGAAAGAAGTAAGAAGGCCTAAATATGAGTATACTCAATCACGACAGTACTTAAAAAAATTAATTGTCATACTATTCCATAATAAGAGCAGTGGTGGCCTAGACTACCTAGTAGACCTAGTTACAGATACAACTTGTGAATTTTAAGTCGAGAATTCGAACCCAATCAAACACTTTACTAATTCATACCATCACTACAGCTCTACATCGTGTGAAAATCGGCTGTCTTAGAACCAAAAATTCAAATTCATGAGACATTCACAAAAAGAAGTGGCATAGTAACAGTCTTTTACGTTTATTATTATTATGAATAACGTAAGGCATGCTGTTATATATATGTTATATATGTTATATATGTTATATATGCATAATAGACAAATATGGCTAAGGTGTATTTAAAATGTATTAATATGTTTATGTTGTTGTACGTATAATTTATACATACATAACATATAGCAGAAAACCCCAGATATTTTCACTTATAAGTTTTTAAACTAAATGTGGTCTGGTAGATATCGCTATTACCCATAAGACCGCTATTATGTCTATTAAGTTTGTGTCGAAATATATTCTACTAATTACTGGAATTATTATAACTACATACTCAAATTCTATGTAGGTATATCACCTATTGTATAAAATAATAAGTACTTACTTTGTTTTAAATTTTAGATAAATACCCTAATTAGTGCAAGCAACAATGCTTACACTAACTAAACCAAGCTAGTGGAGACACCGAAAAGGTCTACCTAACAACAATGAATTAATTTTTAAATTGAATTATAAATAGTAAACGTTCTATGCTGTGAAGGTACAGACAAAAGCTAGAATTATGTACATAAGTCTTTAAGTGTACGTTTTGATTCAAATAAAATATTATTTTTTTATCTTGATAAATTTAAAGGCATACATTTCACAACTTGTATTTAATTACCTTAAGCTAAGCATGACTTAAGTATATATCTAGTTGTAAGAAAAATTTTATAAATGATTTGATTTTGATTTAATTTGAACTTA
This sequence comes from Tholera decimalis, assembly GCA_943138885.2. Taxonomy (NCBI): domain Eukaryota; kingdom Metazoa; phylum Arthropoda; class Insecta; order Lepidoptera; family Noctuidae; genus Tholera; species Tholera decimalis. The sequence goes on along the minus strand of OW964563.2, from coordinate 17,190,667 downwards.
AACTCAACTTACAATCGGAAGCCTTAAAATATTCCTGTGTCATGCTATGTTACTGCGTTTTAAGCAACGAATGGCCACGCAATAACAAGCTCAAAGAGAACTCCTCTAGAAGCGTTATTTGCTTAATTCATACAGCCCTGCGTTTAATTAAATGCGTTTTTCATACTAAATACCCAGTTTCAGATTCAGTGTCTGTCTACAGTTTAGAATTTAATTGAATTGTCCTCTAATTTGTTGCAGGAGATATTTTAGTCACATTTTACAAGGCAATTTTAGACCCTACTCTACCACGGTGCTATGAGAGTGAAAAGGGTGCCTAAAATAGAGGTTGGTTTTTAATTAATAAAATATTTCACTTCTCTAACAAGAACCATATACCTCTGCTTAATCAAATTTTATATAATTATGTATTCAAAACTTTGCCAAAACCAACTACAATAAATCATAAAAAATTACACTCAAGGTAGTGGGTTAAGTGTCCAAAAGATCGGCAGCATTGCCATATTGCAAGACAATGTTAAAAATGTACCTATTACGATTCTACCTAATCTCTACATATTACTAAAGAGCAGACTGTAATTTCATTACGTTACAGCCACTTGACAGGCAGATACACGTACAGACGGTGAAAGTTTCGAAATAGGCCTCACGGAAATAACGGTCATCTGTAAAGCAAACGTATGAAAGAACTTACAAAATCGTTGGATTATACAGCTGTCACCTGTTGGTAATATTTTTTTAAACTTATAATCTGAAAAGCTTCTTTGTATGCCAAATAAGTTTTGGTAAGTATTTGCTTGGTCAAAATTCCATGCCGAAAATAAAAGTCTTTCTAATATAATCTCAATATTATCATTTTCAATAAAATAGCGACGAAATTCAATCTAAGTTGGTGACAGAGTCAATAATCTGACCGTTGAATTTGTTCAAGCAGAGGGAGGTGAAAGCGGTAGGAAGACGTGGATTTATTTGATTTATTTCATCTGAGCCCGAAGCTTTATTACTGAACGAGGAATAATCCAAGCTAGTTTAAATGTTTTTTATATAGGTTTCATCTCAAAGTAATGATTTTTTTCCCAGCTATTTATGCAACTGCAGAGTTGGCAATGAAATGAAATGAAATATTTATTTTGTAAATTGGTTACAAATAACACTTTTACACGTCATGTATTAAACTTTTTAAGTTTAGCTAGATGAGGTCGGTGTTTCCTAACTGACTACTCTGAGATGAAACACCGGAATAAACTCAGAGGTCAACACTCCTTTTAATACATCAATGGGTCAACGCCTCGTTTAAAGCCCATAACAGTTCGTGTGGTGCTCTTTTGAAAAAAAAAAGCACTCTTTGAGCGGACATGTCCTACTGTCCGACTGTGAAAGTATTTTGTAGGTTGTTATGTAGCTCTACTTAGAGCTTAAGGAGCTCAACGACTTGAGGAACAATACCAAAGGAGACAATACAAAATGGGATTGTTTTGTTGCAGAACATAGTTTGATGCATTTGTCATTGCTTTTTTATTTTGTGACAGAGGGACCTTGGTATTTCAAATATGCATAGTATGTAAATAGGTTATTTGAAATATTAAAATGTGATTTAAATTTTTAAGAACGTATTCTATTCACACAAAAATATAGTAGTGTGTAGAACTCATTGTTTCATTTCATTTTCAATCATAGTATAATCTTAATTATATCTCTGACTTTACACAAGTGACTTTTTTTCAGTGGTAGTGTGGCGAAGGTGTTTAACATAACGTCAAAAATGTATGGGATTGACCAACGCGGCTGTCAACATATCACGTGAAAATTCCTTTTTTTTTAATACTTTGGCATTCCGTCTATCGCGTTCCCTTATAGAATGGTTTTTGAGGCCATGATCTATCCATACTTAATATTATAAATGCGAAAGTAACTCTGTCTGTCTGTCTGTCTGTTACATTTTCACGCCTAAACCGCTGAACCGATTTAAATGAAATGGCATGGGAGTAGTTTAGGATCCTGGGAAGGACATAGGATAGTTTTTATCCCGGAAATCATCCCTAAAGGATGTTAAAGGGTGTTGGAATTTCGTATAGGGAATCAATAATGTCCCCGCCCTCCCCACACAGATAATATACTTAGACTGCTGAACCGATTTAGATAAAATTGGTATGGAGTTATTCCTGGAAAAGACATAGGATAGTTTTTATCTCGGAAGTCATCCCTTACGGATGTAAGCCAATTCATTCGCGTATTCAAGTACCACCCGAAACATTTTTTTTAAACTACACAACTACATGTAGGCTTTGTGTAGGCTATACAAATCTTTGTTTAGGGCTGGGGTCGAACCCACGTCATGCACCAGTCAACCGTTACGCCAACCGTGTCGTTTACATTTTATCCAATCAAGTTAGTATACGAATCATTTCTATTTTTTTAAGTAGATAGGTACTTACACTTTTATATACTTTGTTTATAATATCTAGGTATTAGTCTTTACTTGCAGATTAATAGTAGACACATACGTAAGTAGGTATCTCAGAGACATAAATATATAGGTAAGCTTACGCGCACATACATAGGTAACTGTATATGCGTTTTTTAATCACCCAAAAACGTGTACCGATTGGCAACAAGAATTATTAAAAAAGTGTAAATTAACGCGGGCGAAGCCGCGGGTAAAAGCTATCTATTATATATTGATGATTTCCATAGCACTTGTGACAGTACTTATCTAGTAAAAAATTAAACCATTAGTTCTAGCCGTGTCCCAACTATAATAGATTCAGCTTCTAGACTGACTGTTAGAACCTATTACCATAAATGAATACCAAGATACCTATCAAGACTGCTGCCCGTTTTCTGCCATATTAAGTAGTGAATAATATATTTCTAAATAAGGAACCACATCATGAAAAAGCAAAATAATGAAGAAGAATTGTTTTACGTGTTTCGACTTCATATGAAAATGGACTTAAACTAACTCTGTAGGTACGAAATAACTCCGTAACTACACACAAACTATAACAAAGAGAAAGTTCCTCTACAACAATTACAAAGCAATAAATCTGAAGAACAAAGAAACTGCGACCGTTATTGGAATGTGAATATTCATAGTCCAGTCTTGGTCTGGGTTATAATGAGGTTAATACTGAGACTTCTCCCAGCTTATACTGTCCCGCTGTTTTACAGTCCCACATTGTAGTTTCGGAGTATATTTTCATAATTGCAGCCCGGGATAATGATAATGAGTCCTTTTTCTTGAGAAATTTTCAGCTGCAGTTACGTTTTTCATAACGAGACAATTGTGTAGACTCTGAGGGTTTTTTTGTTACAAAAAAAGAGAGTAAGAACCTTTCGTTTTTAACGGTTTTGAGACTATATATTCGAGTTTTTCATCAAAGCAACTCGTGGCTAAATAATAAACACAAAACTAACGCTAACAGTTAAATTTTATTAATCCGTTATCGTTTTTCATTCAATATGTTATTGATTAATCCGTGGAAAATAGTGTGGGTTATGTGTTTACCTATATATCTTAAGAACATTAACCCCTTACTGCATGAATTATGAAGGAGGTTAATAAAAAAAATGTTTTTGGTACAAATGTGTTTATATATCTTCATTGAGAACAAATCAGACAAAAAAATAAAATAAAAGTTATTATTTATGAAAATAAATGAAAGCGCCATATCTGGATTCGTATGCATCTAGTGAAAATCGAGTAAGGTCATTACTATCTGGCTTTGTATGCATAGCTGTTACTTTTGGCGTAAATCTTTGAAACAGTTACGCTTGTCATTATAGCAATACCTCGCATTTTTTACATTTTATGTATCTGCGTAACTTAGAGCTGTTTTGACCTAATCAACGATCATTTTAACCCAAATAGGAAAGTGGTCGATGCTGACGTCAGTCCATACAGATGTTAGTGACATGTGATGATGTCTGACTAGGGCTATGGGGCTTTTTTTTGAAGATTTTGGAGAACCAGGCAGGCTTCATGGAGTTACAGCTTGCCGTGACGGTCTGCCAACTCTGCTCAATGGTGTTTCAGCTCTTGACGTCGTCGCTGTTCCTAGAAAGCAGGCCCGACGACCACGTTTTTTTGTCTGTTTGAGCAGTTTTCCTGCTTTACGCATATCGGTCGGTAGGTCTAGCTGGTGAATCCAGCTGTTTTATTTCCTTTGAAAAATCTGTGTTACCTGTGAACTTAAAATTTTCTTCGACATTAGGTTCAATTTTTATATCTTTTAGACCTCTCGTTTTTGCTGCATGTACTGTAAAGGTGTTTGCATCATCGGAACTATCGGAGTCAGACTACGGTATGTTAATGAGCTTCTTATTAGTTGAACGGGAAGAAGGATGTTCGCTTTCTAGGACAGAATCGGAAGCAAAGTCATGTTCACTCAAAGAACCATCACTAAGTATAATATTTACATAAGTATTTGTTACTACCCTAAAACGTGCAGAGACCATTTCGGAAAATCATAAGACAGAAGCTTGAGTGCATAGGAAGCCATATTTGACCAACCGTATTTTGATGGAAAAGCATACCATGCCTAATTTGGAGTTTTTTTTTTTGTATTTATTTAAAGTAGGTTCGCGTTTGACCACTATCTCACCTGATGGTAAGTGATGATGTGGTCGAAGATAGAACACGCTTACCTAAAAGTAACCTATTCACTCTGGACTTAAAGACTCCTAGGTTGTAGTTCTCGGGAAACACAGACTCCGGCAGGGAATTCCACTCCTTAGCCGTACACACAATGAAGGTATTCCCAAAACGTTTTGTGCATATGGGTGGGATGTCCACCATGTAACGATGGCGCTTCGCCGAAAAAAAGTTTGCAAAAAACAGGTCAAAAATCAAACAAAAATAAAATTATTTACAAAAACAACTTTCTGTTATTATAGTATACTATTCAAACAATGAATGACAATTTTTATTGAATATCAGAATCACTTTATTACTTCTATTTTTTACTGATAAAAGTTTCACTCAGTTGTGTAATGCACTCGCCGGCCGCGCTTTGAAAAAAAAAAACCTCAAATATTTTTGAGCACTAATGACTTACCCCGGATAAAAAAAAAATAGATTTCGATTCAGAAAGAATTATTTTTAGGATATAATTTATTTGACTATAATTTAATAATTAATTGAACTGGAAAAAATTAACAAACTTGTGCAGCCATTAATGGCTTCGTATGCGGTAAGGGGTTAATGTAATATCCTAACACGTAACTGTTTTTTGTCCCTAATAAATAAATAACAGCTGCACGAGTCGATCTTTAAGGTAAAGCAACGCTTTCCAAGGTCGATCTATGGATGGATGCACATCATGACATATCGAGGTTCCTTTGTGCCTCTGAAATCACGCGAAGCCGTTGACTTTAGTCTTGCCAAGACTGTAACGTATTGAAATGGAGGTCTTACTTCTTACTAATATCATAAATGCGAAAATTTGAGAGGATTATAGTATGGATGTTTGCTAATCTTTTACGCAAAATGTACTGAACAGATCTAGATGAAATTTGGTAAGTACCTAGATGACATCCTGGAATCACACATAAGCTACTTTTAATCTTGGAAGTTTTACGGGATCGGGATTTACGCGGAAAAAACCGACGCGAACGAAGTCGAGGGCAGAAGCTAATAAAAAAATATATATACTCTATTCCAGTCTAACTACTTGCTTCACAAAGTATGCCGTCAAGCATGAGACTATGCCAATGTCCACGAAGACAATGGCGTTTATCTCCCGGAAGGCTCTCTGTGCAAGTTCCATTATTGAACGGAACACGTTCAATGGTCAATGTATGCCACGCCGTGTTACGCATGACTTGATCTCATGTATTGCATAATTGGGTGATGGTCATCCAAACTTAGTTGGTATGGTTAGTTGGAATAAAACAACTAGCTGACTCGGAATACTTTGTTTTGCCACTTTTTTTCTTGTGAGAGCTCTGCGACCTATTCTCAGACCTACTATTTTAAAACAAAAAATGTCATAAAAATCGGACATACCGTATCGGAGGAGTGCTATTACAAACACTGTGTTACGAGATTTTAAATACAAAACTATGTAAACTTTCGCATCTACCATAGGCGATCGAAAACAGCTTGTTGACTAACGCCGCACGGTGGGCTGAAAATCGGCTTTCATAGACTTAGGCATTTTATTTTGCAAGTGCGAGTTTTTTTGCCGGATATCACTTCTATTAGTTATAACAATATACAAAAATGACACCAGAATTGATTCTGCACAGAAACGAAGGAATTATAATTTTTTTACGAAAATTTTGTATGGAGCTAGTATGAAAAATCGAAATATCTCTAAAACGGCAGCGATAACCGTAATATCCTTATAGGAGGTTTTAGTACTAATTATTTATGATTTTTTGACGTACGTTACATAATGGTTGTAGATGCCTTTTTTTTTTTAAAATCGTCAAAATATTTTTATTTATTTTTACATATTTAAACGTTCCTTTTAGTGTTTAAGTTGAAGAATTCAGAGCTTTAACAACTCTTATCATAAAATAGCATCACCCCTATAGACCTGAAGGACTAGACAGAGGTGTGTAGTGTCTTGTTGATCTTGTAAGATTTCCAACAATACCAAATAGTTGAATATCAGTGTCAAAGTGCCCATGCTGTCGCTTCTTTTTGAAAGATAGGGGAATGAAATTGTTAATTGATCATACCCTAAAAGTATGATTACAACATAACCGGACAAATAATAATAATAATATCCTTATAGGGGATTATAGTACTAACATTATTTATTTTAACATATGAAACTGTTCAAAACGATCCATGAACTGTGTCAAAGTTAAGAACATCGTTAGGAAGCATGCTTTTTCCCCAAATATTAAGAATATGTGAAAAAAAAAAGACTGTATATAAACTTTTTATTGATAGGTAATTTAAATAAAACAGAAGTAACAAAAATAATATCTAATAAATTCAATTATACAAAATACATATTTGAAACTATAATTTATGAAATTATTAACTAAACATATTGGTACAATAAACTAACATAAATAACAAAAGAACATAAAGAAAAATAATTAAATTTTACAAATTTTCTTTACAACTTTCGTTGTCGGACTCCAATTCCGAGTCAGAATCCAGATCGGATATACCTACAAACTCGAACTCAGTTTCCGGAAACTGTATTAGGTCGAGAGTTTCAGCAAAAAAGGTTGTCTTCCTTTTGGCATCTAACTTCGGCCTTTGTGCACTTAGAAAAGGATCCGAAGAAACAACAAGCATATTTAGGATATCTTGATTAGAATCTTGCCTGCTTCTTTTCCGCGAATGATGTTCCCGGAACCTCCTAAAATCTTTGTTTCGAGACTCTGAGGCTTCTTCCGAGAGAGTCCCAATCGGGACAATATCATTTTTTTCGATTATGTCAGCTCCGTGTATTAATAGTTTATGTACGGTTGATGACATGTAGTACCAGTCGTATAATTCCATGTACTTTTCTGCTGTTTTGCGAGCAAAATCTTTAAATTTGATGACATCGATCTTCTCACCAGATGTTATTGCTTGCAAAATAACAGCAAATCTTTTTATCAGGTTTTGATCCAACCCAGTAATAGCTGCAGTTTTATTGGGAAACTCGAAAAACTTCCTTGCGGTATTCCCGTCATTGGTAGTTCCCGAGCCTTGTTTTACTATATCAATTAACAGATTGAGCTCCTCTTTAAATTTATTTTGAATGTTTTTTTTCTGTTTTGTAACATATCTTTATGCTCATTACTTCTTGCTGCCCACTGTTTGAAGTCAAGTCTGTACGCAATGTGTAACAGACATTCCATGCAATTTATACGGGCATGTAGGGATGATAGGCCAAATTCATATATGTCAGAACACACAGTTTTTGATGTTACAGCATCTAAGTGGTTCATTTCTGTTGGTTTTGCTAAGCACAGGTAGCATGATGCATTTGATCTAGCTTCAGAAAGGTACGTGCAGACTTTTGCGTCGATCATTGTCATCATTAGTTTATGAGTCACCCTGTTACTATTAATGCACTCTGTGGGGTTAAGGGCCTCAATTTCCTCATCCATTTTTCTTTTGTTATCAATGACAACTGCATGGCTTTCTTTTACAAAAGTGAACTGAACCGGACGACAATAAAAAGTTGAGCATGGTTTCGGGTTTGTCCATATAGTATTATCTCCATCTGTCAGTTTCAGTGGCACCAAGGAGGTCATGAAAATGCTTGAATCATCATGCTCGCCGTCCATTTTCTGCTTGTATCGGCTTTGATTGGAAGCACCATCAAATCCCCACTTCGATATCAGCTTTAACTGCTTATTTTCCACATTATCAGAAAGACTTTGAAGAATCCGCTTCACCGTGATGTCAAGTAAAGCTTGAAGTGTAATTCTAGCTGATGAATCCGTAACTGATACTGATTGATTAGGAGGGTAGCATGCAAGCTTAGTTTGTTGCAGTTTATAGTAGGATGGGTAAATATCCTTAGCACCTTCCCGAATGGCAGTCTCTCGCAACGTAATATATTGCCACTTTGAAAGCTTAAGTGAAAGAAGCAATCCAAGTGCTTTCTCTGGTGTAAATATTACTGTTTTCTTAATGCTTTCCTTGATTTTAACGGCAGCTTCTGGATTTTTGATCATATAATTGATTACAGATGCGATATCTTCATAACCTTCTTCTTTTAAACGTGCTGCAGCTGCATATGCCAATTCACAGGAATCCTCGCCTATGTGCTCACTAGATCTTCTCTTTTTCTGTTTGCTTCCCAGATCTTTGAATGGTTTTCGGGACCTTTTTGTCATTGTTCCAACAGTCGATGATGTCGAAGGTTCTGGAGAGACTGAGCGTGCTCTTGGTATCTCATCAACAGTTGGTTCTTGATTTATTAAAGTTTGCACGCAACTCGGCCAATCAATATTTGCTTGCAACCACTCTCCGTACGTATTTCTAAACTTATCAAAGAATCGTTTAGATTTCTGCCACCTGTTTAAAGCAGCTCGCGTGAATCTCCGGCAAAATTCTTTGAGAGTTACTTGATCTTCGGCAGAAAGGCAATCGCCTATGCGGGACACAATTGCACTAAACAATACTTCATGATTAAATGAAGGACACTCACTTTTTAGAAGAACAAACAAATCTAAGTTGGTGATTAAACTTTCCATTCTAAGATTTTGTAGTCGCAAAGCAAATAGTTTTAGTGTTAGCAGTTACACGGTTGTGAACAATCTAAATTATGGAACAAAATTATAGCCCTTTTATTGTATAAAGTCAATAATTAGTTAACTACCCTCATTAAAGTTATAAAAGATATGATAATAAAAATTTATAATCGTCAAAAACATTTCGTAGAACTCATAGTAGAACTAATCAACATTAGCAAATCACATTAGCTCACTAATTATAAAAAGGTGAATGCAGTTCTTAGTTGGTATTGTTGCGAGATATTTCAAATCATTTAATCACTTAATAGGCTCATTAGAATCAGAAGACTACAACCATCATTCTAATTACTTAATTACTTGTCATCAGACTCATTAGATGACTACACAATATGTTATTTTGTATTTTGAACGTATGCAAGGTTTTAAAATTCCTTTTGTGTCGATATTATTATGTGTCCGGTTATGTTGTAATCATACTTTTAGGGTATGATCAATTAACAATTTCATTCCCCTATCTTTCTAAAAGAAGCGACAGCATGGGCACTTTGACACTGATATTCAACTATTTGGTATTGTTGGAAATCTTACAAGATCAACAAGATACTACACACCTCTGTCTAGTCCTTCAGATCTATAGGGGTGATGCTATTTTATGTTAAGAGTTGTTAAAGCTCTGAATTCTTCAACTTAAACACTAAAAGGAACGTTTAATATGTAAAAATAAATAAAAATATTTTGACGATTTAAAAAAAAAAAAGGCATCTACAACCATTATGTAACGTATGTCAAAAAATCATAAATAATTAGTACTAAAACCTCCTATAAGGATATTACGATTATCGCTGCCGTTTCAGAGATATTTCGATTTTTCATACTAGCTCCATACAAAATTTTCGTAAAAAAATTATAATTCCTTCGTTTTTGTGCAGAATCAATTCTGGTGTCATTTTTGTATATTGTTATAACAAATAGAAGTGATATCCGGCACAAAAACTGGCACTTGCAAAATAAAATGCCTAAGTCTATGAAAGCCGTTTTTCAGCCCACCGTGCGCCGCGCCGTAATGTTTTGGATTTTGATTTTGTGAAGAATCAAGCATTGTTGGACGAACCAACAATGCTTGCGAAATCAAATCTTACAATCGGATATATGATTTGTGGAATTGATCAATCTAATTCCACCGAGTCCGTTCTATGAAACGGGGTTGATGATTATCAAAAAATATTGGACGCGTAATTTTTGATTTATCAAAAAATATGACAACGTTAAACCGCACAAAAATTCAAGCGCTTGTGACGTCACGTCCATTTATAAAATTTACCAATTTGTGATGTCATCTCAAATTCAAACGGGCAGTGAGTTGCAATTTCAGCACTAACATCAACTTTCATACTGTAAACTGAAAATAAATTCAGCAAACCAGGACTCCTATAGGAACTATGTAAAAAAGTTAAGTGAATATACACAATAGTTTCATGTATGTAATGTTGGCTCACTTTTGCGTTTTACTCGGCCCATTTGAAGCGTGATGAAATACGAATATATTTCATTTCGATTCCCTGTGGTGCTATACATCGTAACCGAGTATCCTGCGGCCTTTTTAGTGATATATTTTATTTGTATTGGAGTTATTAACGCGTAATGGATTTGTTTTCAACCGACGACCAAAAGAGGAGGTTATCAATTCGACGCGTATATTTATTTTTTTCTCTTTTTTTTTTTTTTTATCTATGATCACCGATTACTCGAAGACGGCTGAACCGATTTAGAAAATTCTTTTTTTGTTTGAAAGGGTTCGAAATTGGTCCCATTGTCACCAGGCCAAGATCTGATGATGGGATCCTGGAGAAATCGAGGGAACTCTTCAAATATTATAGGCACACCTATGGCGTTTTGGGTATTTCTTACAGTAACTTGTGCAGTTGTTCTCAAAAAATACTATTTGGGGAAGTGGAACTGATGATGAAGACCACAGATGGCCGCCGAACCTACTCAATAATAAGTATTTAGTGGATTGCGATTCGAATACTTGAATATGGATGTTAAGCACTTTATGTTCGTCACAATGCATATGGTGATGTAGAGCTGATGGTGAAGTACCAGGAGAACTCCTCAAAAATTAACGGCCCATCATTGGGAAAAGCAATATTTTGTAAAAGGTTATAAGTAGTTGACATTTAGGCTCTTTTAACTAGGTAAATTAAAAATCGACCAACTAAAAAGAGTGAAATAAAAACTTTTTACCAAAAAATTAAACCGACTCCCAAAAACACTGCAAAGTGAAAATAACTTTAATTTCGGAAGTCGGTGCTAAAAACGAAAATACAAAACTAAAGACACCGACTACCGAAATTAAAGTTATTTTTCACTTTGCAGTGTTTTTGGGAGTCGGTTTAATTTTTTGGTAAAAAGTTTTTTTACGTACATGTGTCAAAACGGAATTTTGCGGGATAAAAATACTTCGGATTATTTTTAATACCTGACTGATCTGAAAATTTAATTTAGTCACCTGTTTTTATTTTTTTTATCCGGTTGGAATATCATCAAATGACTCCTCCCGCTTTGGGTGGAACAGAAGGGGGGAGTGTCAGACTTCTACTGACTAAAAACAAACCCTCTTCCTTCAGTTGCCCTCGTGATCCGGTGCCGCATTATCTCGTCAAAAATTCCCCGCAGACCTAGTTTAGGTACCCACTAGTAAGAGAGCTAGAGAAATGTAACAGAAAACAAAAAGGTGAACCTCATTTAAGCAAACACCTTTGGTAAATACATTTCTGGTTTTACGGGCTATTAAGACCCATTCCTGAGGAGATCGTAGACTTTGATTAGGCTGTTGATGTTTAAGTTTCCTTTTTACACCTTTATGTGATATGAAATGACTCAGAAGTTCGTAGTCATATTAAGGCTGGAAACAGTGTTTGACCGACGGTCGGCGCTGACCGTCAGTCCGCGTAGCTATATCTATGCAGGCCTATGAATGCGCACTCAGCTACGCTGACGATTTTCACAACCGACGGTCAGCGCTGACGGTCAAAACGTACGGTCAGCGCTGACCGTCGGTCGAGCACTGTTTCCAGCCTAAGAGTGAAGTATTTGAGAGCCATAAATATAAGGCCATATTACACGAGAGAAAACAAATGATTTATTTTTTTTTATATTATTATGTTTCTCGGTTTATATTAAAGTCTGGAATAGCACATATAGGCTACTTATGTGACAATATCTGCATTTCCACGTGAATAAAGTCGCCAGTAGCAACTAGTATTAGCTAAATTCGATTCAAAACATTTAAACAAAACTTTAAAAAAAATGTGTTCTTAATTAAAATAACTTGTTCAACAAAATAAGTATAGTGAGGTATCTTCAAAAACTTTAGTCGGGATTAAATCAAAACCTAAATAAAATATTCCTGTTGAGCCCACTGTTGACCTGGCTCATGCCTGATGGTAAGCTATAGATGAGGTCTATGACGGAACTAGTGAGTCCATAAAATGCCTGTTCACTCTTGCTTTAAAGGCTTAAAGGTCATAAGTGGCAAGGAGAAGCTGGCAGCCGGCCGTCAGTGTAAAAATAAACATGAATTGCAGGATCAATGAGAAAAAGAATAAAAATAAACTCAAGTAGATACCATAGAATTCAAAAATATAAACTCCGGCCAACACAAACATCAGAAAAGGATCGAACACTTCCTGATTTGAATTAATTAATTATTATTATTGTTAAGACGTTTAATTCAGACTTTGCATCCATATAGTGTTAGTAACAAAAACTTACAATCTAGTGTTAGTACTTATCAATATATTAATAAAATGGCTCAGAATTGGCGAGCTAAAGCTACCCGCCACCGTTTGCAGCATGCTGTTGGGACTCTCTCTCACCGGCCTTAGCAAAGATGCTGTCTTTTTGCGCAGAATCGCATGAAAGCCATCGGTGCGGGCTTGCGCGAACATCTCTGATGCGCTGCAATAGCGAGGTAGTCCCAACAACATCCTGAAACTATTATTATATTATACACGCAGGGCATTTAACGATCCTTTGGAGTACTTGGTCCATAGATTACTCGTGTACATACTCTGACAGTACGACTTAAATAATGTAATTTTTACTTGTTCTGTACAACGAGAAAATCTACGAACCAACATTTTACTCCGGACAGCTAGTGCCCTGCGCTCTCTTTCAATATCAACATTGTCTTTAAGGTCGTCGGCAAGAAAATGCCCTAAGTATTTAAAGGTGGAATTAACCTTCACAATTTTCCCTTAAACCGAAAAAAAATGATGACCTGAAAACATAGGTACCTACTCATTTTCGGGCATCATATTTTTACTCGTATGAATTAAAATTATCAAATTTTTGCCGGAAAACCACTTTTCACTTGTCACGTTTGTAGGGAGATCAAGGGAAGATCGCTGATAAGATAAATGTGTTTCTCTCAAACGTTCACGGTATCTTTATGGGAATATTCGATAAATGACGTCACCTTATGAGATTGATTGGATCTCATCGGCCGGTATCTGTCTCAATGGGTTGTACGATCTGTCAAACGGTTGAATGATTTTTGATACTCTTTCGATGTGTGATTGTATACCATGAATGCATCATGTGATTATAACATCATCATGCTTATCTTGGAGTGTCATCTCTTTCTTCAAGTGTTCTGTATTTATAAAGATTACAAACCCAGTTTGCTATAGAACAAAATGTTGGGGTCAGGGTACATTATTAAAAGGGGTAAATATTTATTATTATTTATCAACTTTATTGTTGTACTTGGAGTGAGTGTGTGTACTTTAAGTGAGAAAATCTGTGCTCATATAAAAATGCGCAACACAAAAATTTTCGCTTTCATGGCTAAACCGCTAATCCGATGTTATTAAATTAGTCATAGAGGTATTTGAAGTCTCAGAGTCAAACTTGGGCCACCTTTTAACAAAAATAAACCCCTATGAGGTTGAAATTTTGAGTGCAAAATCGTGTTTATGAAGTTGTAGGCAATAACTATGTAGATAGTCATTAAATAACAGAGGGCTTGTGGGCACCTGGGCACTGATTACTAAATAGTTACTACGACCTGGGTCAAAGGTACTTCGTTAAATGAAATAAAGACTCGCACAATCGTACGCTGACCGATAGGCATGGACCTCTTCATAATTATATTTACGTACAGAAAGAGCTATACATAGAGGAATTACGCACCTAATTGCTAAGCTTATTCAACAAAACATCCTTAGGTACTCATAAAACGAAATTGACCGTATTTAATTTTGAATACTGAATAGCGAATTCCAATTTCAAATGAAGTATAAAAAATGTGAATGTAGAATATTCTCTTTGTTTAAACTTTCTTAAGTCAAACTACGCGTGAGACTTATTTGAACAATGTTTTGAACGCATATAGCTCCATGATGAATGAGGGTTTCAAAATTAGGAAATTTATATTGGTTTTCTTTAGGCACTTAAATTCCAAATTACATACCTACTAATATTCATTGGTTTGAAATAGAATTGCTAGCACTATTTACGATCACGAATCCTTGAACTCGCATTAAAAAAGAGAACTTGAACTGTCTCTAAAAAGTTTCAATTGACATAAATTCACACAAATTACTGATCAGCAAATGGCTCTAAAACATGGGTCAACATCAATTTGAACTATAATAACTAAAAGCTATTACAGTTCAAACCAATTCCATTTTGCCAAACGAAAGTAGTTGAAATTGTTAAAAGTCATTTATTAGCTCAACGATAATTTAATTCAATGTGAAACAATAATCATTTTGTATGAGCTAGTGTATCCAATGCTTTTTATTACAATGCCAGTCTAAATTACTTCAATACTTGCCCCTGACCGCCATTTTATCTGCGTGTTGTTGGTTGTTGGATTTAGAGAGAAATAAAAATTAAATCAGCATACGCGCGAAGCGTTTTGGAAATACTTTCATTATGCGTGCAGGCATAAGGAGTGGCATTCCTTACCGGAGTCTGTGTTTCCTGAGAGCTATAACCTGGGGGTCTTAAGTCAAGAATGAATAGGTTAATATCAAGTAAGATTCTGGTAAAGCGCGAGCCTTAATAAAAAAATTGTGGCCAAGTGCAAGTCAGACTCGCCCATGAAGGGTTCCGTAGTAAATACGCCAAATAACTTTGTTTTACTAGTGTTTGTGTCAAATATTGCGGTTTTAGAAAATGTGCTATATTATCTCAAAAACTGCTGACCCGATCTCGTTCAAACTAATTTTCGTTGAAATTTTTCATTAAGTGATCTTAATGAAAAATTTCAACGCATCCATTGATTTTTTAGATTTTTCACTCCATTATTATAAAAGTTAGAGGGGGACACACATTTTACCACTTTGGAAGCGTATATCTCTTAAACGAGTGATTTCAAGAAAAATTAATATTCCGAACCTCGATGATGTGATTTCAAAGTCCTGTCTTTAGATCCACACACGTAGATATAGGTTTCATGAAAAAAAAAAATTTAGTTTTAGTTCCGTGTATGGGGAGCCCCCCTTAATTTTAAATATTTTTTTATTTTTATCTAAGAATTGGTAAGCGGTTCACAGAATACATCTACTTACCAAGTTTTACATGTGTAGTCTTAGTAGTTTCGGAATAAAATATCTGTGACGGACAGACAGATAGACATGACAAAACTATAAGGGTTCCGTTTTTTGCCATTCGGCTACGGAACCCTAAAAACACTATAATAAATTGTACATTGTGATATTATGTAAATGGCTCCAGACTTTACACTTCTTCATTATTCTGGTATCCTGGTAATTGGTGGGACTAGTCAACACTTTAGCCCCCGGAATACTTATTCATGGGGCTCAAATTCTCATGGAGCTTCACGGGGCTCTCTTCCTCATTCACCGCGAAAGACACACCGGGCATCGGAGATCGTGAGCCGCCCCGGGGAGCCGGGGTAGCCCACCGACCGGTAAGGACTAGGCCCTGGTCGAAGACGATGTGTCCAGTTATACGCGCGCATCCGATAAGGCATTCCCTGTCAAGGGTTACGGAAATTTTCTAACGAGATTACCTGGGCCGGGAAAGCAAGAGCTAATGAAAAAACTGGGTAGATTCTTTTAGTCAGTTGAGGTCTGTCACTACCTTCCACTCCATGTAGAGCGGGAGGAACTATTATTTTCCCGCGCAAAAAATAATCTCGTATTTAGATCGCCAGTGAAAAAATATGAAGTTTTATGAGTGTTCAGAAATAAAAAAAAACGCTTTAAATTACCTGTATACATAAGAGTGTAAAGAAATTTGTTAGAAAAAGGAAGAGATTAAAATAAAAATTAAAATAACGTATTCATACGAGTATAAAAATTTGCACAAAGACGTCCCATAAATAACTCAGTAACTGCTACAGTGAATAATTTGAACAAAACTTTCCTTACTACGTACCTACTTTGACAAAGTTACTCTTAACTGTTAGTAAATTTAACACCAAGCGCCTGTGGTTTATTAAAATACCGTGTACGTACACTACAGCAAAATAATCGCAACCGCGAAGCCACGTGGAATTTTCTGAAAGGAAAAATACTTATTTTACAATTTTATTTGTGTTCAATTGTAATTTTAACTTTGGAAATACTGAAAAATACATTTTTTACGTTTTATGGTTCCTTCCCTCAAAAGGGAACACACGGAACCCTTGTAAGAGCACTTTGTTGTCCGTTTGCCGGTCTGTCTGTCTATCCGACCCTTTATTTTAGGAACACGTGAAATATTGAGTTGAAATTAAAACCATATACTCAAATCTACAGTCCCTTGAAGCTGTGAAAAATCATACTTAACGTAAAAATAAGATAATGAAAACGCATATATCGACACTCTCAAGGGAATCAAAATTATTAATAAGTTACTTTTCGTTGACCTAGAACTATGAAATATAGCACGTAACATTGTTTTATACTATTAGCTCAAGAAAAAAACTGATAACTATATGCAACGTGTAATTTAAAGGGTATATACATACCAAGTGCATGGCTTCTTTGGATGATAACAAACGTTATGACAAGGGTTTGGTAATCCTATGTCTTCATGTGTGGAACTAATTTGAAATTTCAATAAAATGATACTAGAGACTGAATTTTTCAAATTAAGAAGATTGAAGAGAATTATCGTGTTATAGGCAAGTGACGTGGTTATTGACCCTCGTAGTGCTGTGACACGTTTGTTATGATTGATATTCAAGAAACATATGAAACCGATAATTTCGTATCAATTCTTTGAGTCACTTATTTTGTGCTGAAACTGGGCATAGAGACTCCATACCAGGTGTTGTCTTCAGACCTTTTGGATTGATATGGGGTTTCCGTTACACGTTGTATAGGTATTATAATCTTTAAAATTTAAGCTGCTAGTTCAAGTGAGGTATCATATGAAAGGGCTTGTTGTATAATTCAAAACATATTTTATTTATTTTTTGCTATGAATACATTCTTATTTGTAATAAAAAATATTATAAATTACATTCCGCTCCGGGACGCAATACTCGGTGGTGGGCGAGTCTGACTTGCACTTGCCCGGTTTTTTATTTAGATTTATTTGTATAAAATGGACACGAAACTTATGAACATTGTATTCTTTTTTTTTATATTTATTTGCTTCTCCATGTTTTACGCTTAGAAAAGCTTTTTTATATATTTGACACCCAGCAATGACGTAGTTATCAACCAGTTATAGATTTTTAAATAATTAATTATACAAACTTTTTTATAATACATTTTTAAATAGAGATCAAAATACCTACTACGAGGATCATTTCCATAGGGTCCAGATAGCAGCACTATGTTATATGTCTCACGTTTACTTCTAAAATTGCTTAAATTGAAGTCATGTGAGGGCACAGCGCGCTATGTGCCCACAATACAATTAAAGAGCGCATGTAGTCGCTGTGCCCAAAATCGGCTGTGAATCCATACATGCTATCTTATAATATATTCAATAATAGAACGCAATTTACGGCAACTTAACCAGAGGCAAAAAGTCAATAAATTATTTAAATGTAGACCTTACCTAATATTAACTCTGGCGTTTTATTGCCATCAAATGCTATAATAAACAATTCCGCTTAGAATCTCTCTTCACGCCATTTTAAATCGTTCAGTTACGTCACTGGCCGCCGACCGTGAAATTTACAGCATAAGATAAATCGTTCAAAATACATTAGCCAGGATCCTAAACGATTACAGCTATATTAATGACCAGTGCTAAAAAAATATACGAATTCAGTAAAAAATACTTACTGTGGATACCTTCTAAGTACTTAAACTAACCTACTCCTAATTGTCAAAGCCATTATTAATTGATTCAATAAAAACATAAACTGTAATTTAGTATAATCTAAATTTAAGTTGAAATACTATGTTGACTATTAATTACTTTAGTAATTAGTATGTCACTTGCAGGATATCTGATCCCTCATTAATTAATTTACTGTATCTAATTACTAATCTGATAATTTTATGGAACCAAAGGACTTTTTTCGTCAGTTGAATTAAGGAAAGCAGCTTTGGCAAATAATAACATCTGCACGAGCTTGTTTTCACGGGTAAGTAACGTTCGCCAAGGTCAATCCGTGGATGGGTGACTATTAAGTATAGAAATATTATACTACATTCATATTACTTTGCATTTGAATAAATAATAACTATTTGCATTTTATTATTAATATCACATTTAAAAATATTGAAGGAACACGTTACTATACAGCGTGAAATTTTAATGGTTGTTTTCCCCATGCGAAATGGCTTTGCCTTGGTAATACAATCGTTTTATAAACAAATAAAATATTCGAAACAAAAAATGGCATAGTGTAGTTAATGCATTATCACCATGCGTGAGAGCTTATTTTGCTCTGAACATTTATTAATCACTTTTTCCTTTGTTTGCAGCACGCGGCGGTGCATGTTTCGTGTAGGTACCTACGTTACGTCTACTAAACTACTAATGATTCTCGCGCTTTCGAGTTTATGAATATGTTTTTAATAATTTGAAAAAAAAAACGTTTTTTTTTTAGTTTAACTGTATGCTTCGATACTACTACTGATGGGTAACCGTCCTGCCGTGGGAAAACAACGATTTAAATTTCACGCTGTATAATAACAGCCACACGGGTGGGTTTTCAAAGGTCAAGTACCGATTGCCGAGGTCAGTCCATGAATGCGTATGCACTGTACTCATCTTTTTATATGTTTCGCTGATAATGAACGAACGGATGACCCTTGTAACACAGGTTTTCCTAGCATGGGGGTCATTAATCATCTCTATTTAACATGTCTCCTTGAATTCTAAATATGTGTCTAGTTATGTAATGTGTGCTTTTTTTGGCAATTAAAACATTTATTATTATTATGGATGAGTGACTGTCATAACAGAACATGTACCTTGAAAAGCACGTTAGCCGTTGATCTCGGCTGGCATATGTATATCTTTGACAGTCGTTGCGTAATACGCGCCAGAAAATGTAACACCAATCTTGCTAATAATAGTATGTAACCCGCTTCTACTGACATAAACTCACCCTGTTTCTCGAGTTCCTCTTGCGTTCCGGGTCTGCGATCCCATTAGAACATTCTCACAAGCCCGGTAGATGGTAGACCTACGATTAATTGACTTTGCATTACACATAGACCGACTAGTACAAAATGCCTAAGACATTAATCTACCTGTGTAGTATATAAACTGTACAACATGTATCGTAATCAACGCACACCCTCAAACGCCCCAACTAGAAAATTATGATATTCTCATAATACGTACTCTGAATTTTAGTTTTATTTGTTTAAACAGTTTTTTTAAGACTTTAACTTCCTTTAAATGATGATCATTTTTTCTGTAATGTGTACTGAATGACGAAATTTATATAAATCTGCATATAAAAAGTTTATCTTTAATTTACGGTCCATAGTTAGTTTGTTTTACTATACAGCGAAAGTGTAATTTGTAATTTACGTAGATTTAATTGCTTTGGGATAAAAATTTCGTTTTTTTTTTAATTAAAAATTATAAAAATAGATTCAGTAAACGATTCTGAACAAACTAATTTCAAGATGTGCATTAATTATGTTACATGTTGTATATAATTGCGATGGTCTAGTACATCATATCGTTTACTACCGAGTAAAATAGTGGTAAATTGCAATTTAATCCTATTGTCCGTGATTAATTGACATATTTCCAGTCCCTTCATACTATATTGCCGATGTAAAAGTTAAAAGTATTTTATATTTACGTAAAACCTACATACCTACGCACCAGTAAATTTTTGAATCAATATTTACTTACCTGCCAGTTATTATAATTGTCGAGTTGTGAAATTTCCCATCATACTCACAATAATGAGATGATTTTAGTTAAATCCTGATATTTGCCGAGAACAAAGCAATACCCGGTCAATGAATTTATATCTGAGTACACAAATTGTATCAAAATATTGACATCGTGTTTGTTAATTCATGCAAATATACTTTACTAGTTGACATCGACGAGGAGGAAATTTTCAACGCTTTTCAATACTTTAGATTTATTTCTAGTTGCTAGAGGTTTAAGAGTTTAGTTATAAGGTGTATCAATTCTTTCTTTTATATACGAGTATATCGTATACAGAACATCGATTAAATATAAAATTGCACAAATGGAATAAAAAATTAACAAGTTTTCTTAATTTCCTGCCTGTCCGTCATTAACTCACTCAAATCGAATCAAAACTACTGTGACCATCTATTAAAATTCCTTCCTTAATGGGCTTCCGAAGGGTAATAGAATGCATGTATTTACGGAACATGCACAGAAAGAACTATACGCGCCGCACCATTTATATTTACTCTGACAAGATGACTTAATTTGTATTAAACTATACCTAACTTGATACCTACTAAATACTATGCTTCATACTAATTATTTGATCGTAAAAACATTACAAAACAAGAACTAAAACATCTAAACAAAAATTAAATGATATATGAAATCCAATGTAACAAATCTTATGTTCGTATGCATACTTGGTTCCTTATCCAATGAAAGTGTTTTATTTTATTATCTGGGGGCCCGGCAGTGCCCCCGCCAAGTCGAGCAAAAAAGCGGCACGGCCGTACCATTCTTTTCTCGAAGCAATTCAGGCCATTTTCGACCCCCTATAACTTCGTTGTGGATAAAACTAGAAGCCTGAATTTTCAGTAACCAAACAGGCATTGTATAAACACGGTATATTTTAAATTTCATTCAATTTGAACTAGTAGTTTAAGAATTATAACGAGTCAAAGTTCCTTAATTTTGTAAATTTTGTCACTCACTGACTGACCGATCATCAAAAGTCTAAAGCGCTTCTAGCAGACATAGAAGCTTCAAATTTAGAATACAATTAGTGTTTAGTATATGAATCAAGGAAAAACTATAACATTTTTCAATTTCGTTCCAGTTTTCTAGATACATCAACTGCATAAATAACTTTGTAATCCCATATAAATATATAGGATTACAAAGTTACATTTGCAGTTAATTAATCAGTGTACCTGTATAATATAATGAAATAATAGATTTATTTAAAACGGTAAAGATTTTTAATATTGATATGGTCACTATAAGATGTCGTTAGGTTAGATAATTACGTAACAACTTAAGACAGAAGGTCCCTTAAGTAGGGACTGAATAAATTAATAACCGACTTGGTGTTACATGGATCTCACAACTTTTTACGGTAGAACAACTAAGTTGCGAGACTTGGGTTTTTGACAAGTATTGTTTTTTATGGGATTTATTCTTTCTCTTCCAGTCAACCTCTAATTATTTTGCTTATTTTGTTTTTTATTCAAATAAGTTGAATGCAATTTTTTTTAAATAATTATACATACACAATTAAAAAATATTTATTAGTTATATGCAGTGATCGGAATAGGTAGAGCTATTTAGATTCATTGACCGTAAACATTGATGTTAATATGGATATACTACGGGATTTTATTGAATTTCATTATTTTTGTCAATATGTATAAAATGTAAATATGTTTATGTAAGCCACTAAGCGCATGAGCGACTTTGTAAATTTTACAACTGTAAATGTTTTTGTACAACTTCAGAATAAAAACGTTTAAATGATTTTTGATTCTTGAATAAGAAATTGTTACGTAAAAAAATATATGTGGTTTAATGAATCAAGTTTATCTATTTATTATACTATCCTTAATCCCGTCCTTCTTATATTTACCCGTCAGAAAGGAAGTATAATATTTCATTAGTCCCGAAGGCGAGAATAGTTTTTTTTTATGATATTACTACTTAAAAACCAAATCCCGGGACTGGGGGAATATCCATATTATTCTAACCTATGGCAAGTACATAAAACAGCTCTACCTATTCCGATCTCTGGTTATATATTATAACAAATATTTATTAATTAGTCTTTTAAAATCCTGAATTCTCGCAACATTATTTAACGCCAAAGTTACGTGCGACTTCTACCGTTTCCAAAAAGTTCAAAAGAATCTTGTACTTACTACAAATCTTCAACAAAGATTTTATCTTGGTCGCCATAGACATAGAGGTAGACAAAAGATATACTGAGGCGACTAGATATTTTTATAACAATAGAAAAGACGTCTGGATTATCTAACAAACAGACCAATTACTTCCCTGAAATAATGAGATCGGAATATAAATGACCCGCTTAGGGCAAAATAACTTGGCCATTATGGTGCTCAATTCCTGTCATTAATTATCAAAAATCACAGCACTATATCATAGCACATAACCCATAACGCCATCTATCTAGGACATCTGTAACTACAGCTCCAAACACGTCGCAGAAGTATAAAAAATTCAATGTCAACCACGACCGTTTCCCAATTAAATTTATGTGTCCCCAGATTGTTGTAGTCGTACTACTTTCCATTTACAATACCCTACTTATCTTTTCCATGAAAATTCAGGCAACGCACCCCTGGGGTTACGTAACAATTGTTCTGATTGTTAAGATGCCAAGACATTTTGGCCACAAATGATTGCGCGTCAGTACCACTGCGCAGCATAGAAGATTTTTCTTTGTCATAACATCAATGGGAAGGAAGTAATCTCGAAGATGGTCGTTCGCAGATTGGACAGGGGGAAATAAACGAAATTATGTAAGAAAGGTTATTTGCAATGTTATTACTTATTATGCACTTGGGGTGTAACTTATTTTTATGACTTTGTTCGTGAATTGCTCTAGTTTTTCGTGGACTTTCAACAGCTTTTGGTATCCATTATGAATACCGTAACTTTTCCTTCACTTTTTTTGTTGAGTAATATTATGAGTAAATTAGAACCCAAAGTCCAGGAAAGATGTTATGTAAACTTCGTACCTACTGTACACGGTTTCACCTAAAAACATCCTAAGATAACCGAAACACATGGTACACATTTTATGTCACTCCTGCTACAGCTGGATCAAGGGCTTGATGAGAAAATAAGGACATTACAATTTATTTTACACAGTTCTTACTGCTATATGCGAGAACGAAATGTACATTAGTCCCCGCGATAATCGTCTGTGTGGGACACCGAACAAAAACAAAGTAAACGAGGGAAAGTTTTTGCGTGGCCGACACCAAAGCAACGCGTTCAGAATTTTCCCCATTAATTTTGTCCACGGAAATCGTTTGACAGACCACTGGGCATGTCATGAACCTATTATGTCTATCCAAACAGAAGACTGACCCTTCTATGGAGGTCGAGAGAATAAAACTACCTATATGCGTTTATTTTTCAGTTTTATAATACGTACGTACCGAATAATGTGTTGACAAAAATATGCTACATTTTTTTTCTTTAAAATCTTTTGTTATGTGAAAGATTACCTACAATAAAGTCAATTGAATAAAGAAAAACTGTATATGGTCAATTAGGCATATTTTTAAGAACGCTGACCAAATTTAACTAGGTACCTGCACTGTCGTTTTCAAAGTCAATTTAACCTTAGTGAACAGAAAGTAAATGTATATTTTAAAAAACTTTTTTGAAATAAAAATAAAACCGACTTCCATATCAAAACACTACAAAGCCAAAAATAATTTTAATTTCGGTAGTCGGTGACATTGGTTTTGTATTTTCTTTATTTTCACACCGCCTTCCGAAATTAAAATTATTTTTGGCTTTGTAGTGTTTTGATATGGAAGTCGGTTTTATTTTTTTCAAAAAAGTTTTTTTTTCGCGCTTTTTAGTGGGTCAGTGAATTTTCCAAATCGATTCGTAAATGACGGAGTTATGCGCGAACAAAAAACGCAATGTAGAGTAAACGAAAAGATCATCAACGTAAATATTTTTTTTAGACTTTTGTTGATTTTTCAGAAACGGCTTGTCCGATTTCGATAAAATTTTCATGGGACCATTTGGGAAGTATACCCTTTCCAACAGAGAGAATTTTTGAAATCAGTTGGCAAGCCACGGAGTTATGCGTGAACAAACATAAAAAAAATACAAACATCCGAATTGAGAACCTCTTCCTTTTTCAGAAGTCGGTTAAAAAATAGAAAATAGTAAAAGTATAAATCTTAGACCTTGTCGTACCAAGCGCTTCTCCTCCACATTTATTGTGCGCACAGCCAAGCTGTGGAATTCTCTGCCGGCTTCTGTGTTCCCTGCCACTTATGACCTTGCAGCCTTTGAAGCACGAGTAAATAGGCATCTTCTGGGCTCGCTCATCTATTGCTTACCATCCAGGCGAGATCTAGGTCAAGAGTAGGCCCATCAGTAATAAAAAAATGGAATCAAGTTAGCAAAAAAATCTTTAATAAATTAGTGTTTGTGAAATTAAAATATACATAAGTAATCGCTCACATGACCGATACCTATAGGCTGTTTCTTTATTTATAAGTGCCTATGTAGGCCTATGTGATATAAAAATATTTTTGATTTGATTTGAAAAAGTTAAGTCAATTTCATTCTCAAAATTCAAAATAATGCCATCAGTTTCAAACTCGTACAAATTTAAATAAAAAATACAGTTCCATTTTAACATCGATTAATTGTTTTTGTAATCACAAAATGTCAACACGACTGCCTGCTATCCATTTATAGGTTGAAAAAGCCAACGTTCTGTGATGAATGAATAAGTTTCATATAGCAGCCGGATCCGTCACACAAAATACTTTCAAAATACGTTCAAAATGTGTACAAGTAAGGCTTGCATTTATTTAATCTTGACAAATTTCAACGATTTTTCATTATTTATGTCGTCAAACAGACGAAGTTTTCTAAATAGGTATGTAGCTCTGAAATCATAAGATAATATAATTAGGCTATACCTAACGTTCTTAATGCTTGGTCAGAGGCTTCCCGTTTATTAGGAAGAAGAAGAAGAAGTAGGTACTACCGACCAAATTTCAATCACGGTAGCCAATCTCAATAGAGACTAGCCAAGTACGCAGAGGATATTACTGTGCACTCAGTAAACAGAGGCGCATTCTCCGTTCCTTTATCCTTGTCGCCTTTACAGCACGGCGATCCGGCACCACCAAAGTGAGATCAAGCGCAGTATCTTATTCACTTTTGTTACAAACGCGTATCGTGAAATATTATTACTCTTAAATAAAACTTGAAATGGGACCTTGAAAGAAACCTTGAAGTATGTAAATTAACTACTGCGGGTACCATAATTTTTCGCTTCTATAAAACAAGATCTATGTATCTAAGAAAGACATAACACCAAAGGCGTAAACCAGCAATTGAGGAGCTGAGGAGCCAAACTAACGACCATGGTTTACTTTGGCCCTGGATAAGAAGAACTGAGAAGCACCTCGAAATCATGAGTAGAGGCCTTTTCCCGGCAGTGGAATGATGCAGGCTATCAGTCACAGCAAGTAATTGAGGAGCTTGTAGCGAAATAATAAAAGCGGCACGGGTCCATCTACAAGTTACGCAAAGCGCCTTTGGAAAAGGCATTCCGTGGACGGAATCATCTTAATATATCGAGATAATATATAGATACCGTGCCACGGAAAGTCCGTTTAACTGTTGGTCCCAGCTATCATTTGTGTACCTTTGATAATCGTTACGATACTTAGTCTTGCCAAGGGGTAACGTATTACCCAGCAACTGTGTTTTGGAAGTCAGATCGCCAGTCGCTTCATGTAAAACACTAGTACTTAGTTCACTCAGCATCCGGTCAGATTGGCAGCGAACCCGGACATAGATGAGAAAAGACTAAGCTGGTAATAGATATTTTTATTACCAGCAATGTAAAAAACTTGACTTTTAACACCCGAAAAACCGAACAATACTTTCGCCCCCATCGCTCTTCAATTGCGGTTTATGAGAAGTTACATAATCGCGTGACAAACACTTTCCGTTTTAGGTTTAGGTTTGCCGCATCGAGTATTCGCGCGATTATCGAAAGACGACGCTTCATACTAGGGTACTATATTATTAAGTATGTGTTAAATGGCCATTTCTAAGAAAGCTGGCACTGTCATCAACGCAATACATCTGTTAAATCGCGAGCCTAAAAGAAAATACTAATATATTTATAATAAGTAAGATTTTCCTGCCTCTAAACGTGAGGACTTTTAATTGGCTCACTGTCTACCAACTATATTACCCTGTGTATAATAGCTGTTAGTCCTCCATACTTGTTAAATAAATAATTCAATACTTATCGTAAATATTTGTCGTAAGCGTAAGTATAAAAATGTCAAAGCTTATAAATTAATAAAATCAATAAGTACCTACTTTCCTTTTTTTCCGGGTGGGAAAATCATCGAATGACTTCTTCCGCTCTGGGTGGAGCGGAAGGGAGTGTCAGACTTCTACTGACTAAAAACCCACACTGTTCCTTCAGCTGCCCTTAAGTTCCGGGGTCGTAGTGTCTCGTTAGAACATTCCCGCAACCGCGGCAAGAAGTACCTATTTTTCTAGTACAGTCATTATAAAATAAAAAGCCACATGCATTTTTGTATAAAAGTACATCCTATGAACGTTACGTATCTGTCGTTTTATGAAAACTATAATGTTTAGGCCGTGCGCGCACTGCCTTGCGGTAGCCGCAACGGTAGAATAACTGCAACCTCAGGTGCGCGCACTGCGGCGAAAAAAACGCACCTTTTGTCGTATTTCTTCTAATTATCCGTATCGAGTGCTAATCTGTATCACACATCAAAAATATGTATAAATACAAGGAAATCTGTATGTATGGCAACATTATCAAACAAAACGCGTTTTTTTCACCGCAGTGCGCGGTACTACATACATTCCTATGCGATACAAAATATTTGCGGTAGATTCACCGCAATTTTGCAGCGAAAGGCCACCGGTGACTCTACCGCACGCGTTTATTCCACCGCAGTGCGCGCACTTTTATGACACTCCATACTTCACAGATTTTGCGTTTCCAAAACGCAGGCCCGTTGGTATAGTAGTCAGTGGCCCTGACTGCTATGCGCAAGGTCGTGGGTTTGATTCCCACCTAGGACAAATGTTTGTGTAATGAGCACGGTCATTTGTTCTTTGTCTGGGTGTAATTTATCTATAATATGTATGTATTTAGAAATATATATGTATGTTTATCAGTTGTCTAGTACCCATACCACAAGCTCTGCTTAGTTTGGGACTAGATGGCGTTGTGTGAAAAGTTGTGGAATATTATTATTATTATTATTATAGTGCGCGCACGGCCTTACATAGTTTAAAGTTTAGAATAACACTTCCTTTCTTAAAGTTACGTCTTCCTGCTTAGAAGCGATGTTCAATGTAAAATCATAATAATACAATATAATATATTATGTACATATTATATATCAGCCCTTTAAGAACGTTTACGTTTTAATCAATTTTTATGAATTTTCAGCCAGTAAGGAGCTTGTGAGAATAATATCAGCCGCACGGGTTGGTCTTAAGGTTAAGCAGAGCAAGGTTAATCCATGGATGGGTGACTATATTAACATATCGAGATTCCTCAGTGCCTCGAAAATTTTAAATAGCACGTGTTTGCAATAACATCAGCATGCATGCTCTCCAAATAAACAATATATACCACGGTATTCTAGACACAATGGTTGGGCTCTAGACGAAGGCATTATATGAACTTCTTCATTGTATTCTCTGTAACAAAAACATATATGTACACAACAGAAACCACTAACACTGTAAAAAAATAGTACAAAACTGGATTAAGTCTCTCACTTATGAGGATACGGAAGCTCTTCTAGTATAATTATCATGAGTAGCATAATCACACCCCACTCAACTACACACAATACACTACTATTCTACAAGACACCACACAACACCACGCTACACCACGCTAAACCTCACCTCACTACGCCACACCAGTCCACACCACAATACACACCGCCCCACATCTCATCACATCAAACCACACTAGATTTTACACATATGCCATAATAAACATAGCAAACTAAGATAAGATGTAATGTATTTATACCTTTTAATATAAATATACTATCTATAAATATATATATTTTTTTTAAGTAAGTATAATCATATAGTTTCTAAGATATGGAAGAGGAGACTCCGCTCCTAAGACAGGCATTGTTTGCCTAAAAGGAAGCACCAAACACAAATCATTGTACATGAAGTTCTTGGTGTAAATAAAAAATATTCTCATTTTCATTCTAGACTCTAACATTAGGCATAGTGATACTTCTTTGTACTAACCCTTTAACAAAAAGCTCGCCTTGTTATGTTGCGTTCACTGTAATAAATGGGCGGAAAATTTTCGTGATCAACCGATAAAAGATAAAAAGAATAAAATAATGGCACATAAAGATTCATACATCTTGTAAGTATAAATCTTTATGTGCCATTATTTTATTCTTTTCACGCGACACGAAAACAGACACAGTTTTGATAGATATGGTTCAGATAAAACAAAGATAAACTCGTTCTGTAGATCAATTTGAAACAATACTGAAAAAGAAAACTTCGAAAGGTGACTGCATCCCTTTAGACCACACCACCGACCGCTAGATTACGACCGGTATTTAAAAGTAATAAATAAACTATTGTCAATAAAGATATACTATTACTTTAACCTATGCGTTAAAAGCCAAATTATGACTAAGATGTTGGACTTGTGATCGAGAGAACCCCACCCATTCCACCATTTTTTTTTCTGCTAGGTACATACACAACAGTCAACAGCGTTGAGGATAAATTTTGGATAAAGTTTAATTTATATTTAATCACCAACAAACTTAAGTATAATATTCTTACTTATATACTTAACTGCCTTTTGAAATTTAAGTGAAAATTGAATAAGGTGTAAATTGTTCACGGAAAGGTTTTCACAACGAGAAAATACGACAGCAAGTCGCACCTTTCTGTGTAAGCTTTACAGGATTCACACACAAAAAGCGTTATCTTTTTGCTAAAATATGAAAAGGCATCGAATCGAAAAAGGGTCGGGTCTTGAAAGCTACGGATGAACGTTTTATAATTAAATTGTCACAGCTACGTGCCATTCTGACCTAGGAACAATTTGATATAATAAAGAGAGAGTTGAAATCGAGAAATCGGGTTTATTGTTACCTACCACATACTTTAAGAAAATAATAGAAACCCCTCTACTGTCACGTGCCAACACCCTTGTGATTTCGTTGAGAAAATGAGACAAGGCTATATAAAACGAATGGGACTAATGCGTTTATAGAACGGAGTCATGATGGGAATCATGAAGGGTACCCATCCACGCTTTGTCGATATACAACGTGTAACTTAAAGGGTATATACATATCAAGTGCACAGCTTCTTTGGATGATAACAAATGATATGGCAAGGGTTTTGTAACCCTATGTCTACATGTGTGGAACTTATTAGAAATTTCAATACATTGATACCAGAGACCGAATTTTCCAAATTAAGAAGAACGAAGAGAATTATCGTGTTATTGCCAAGTCACGTGGATAGTTATTAACCCTCGTAGTGCTGTGACAGGTCTGTTATGATTGGCATTCAAGAAACATTATAAAACCGATAATTTGGTATACATTTTTTGAGTCACTTATTTTGAGCTGAAGCTGTGCATAGAGTCTCCATACCAGATGTTGTCTTCAGCCCTTGTGGATAGATATAGGGTTTCCGTTACACGTTGTATAGTCTTGTCGTACTAAGCGCTTTAGGGCCATTTCCTGCCGGGGTTGCGGGAATATTCTAACGCAATAACGCGGCCCCGGACCACAAGGGCAACTGAAGGTACAGGTTTGGTTTTTAGTCAGTGGAAGTCTGACATTCTTTACCCGATGACTTTCCCACCGGAATAAAAAAAGGATAGACTAAGCTGTATGTTGCTGAAACACACTTTTTGGTCGTTTTTGGACTATATCGATGGGTTAAATTCAACCTCACTTTGAAAAATCATCAATATGGATTTAAGAGAAAATTCATACCGATCTTTATTATTTTAAATAGATCATCACTTCTAAGAAAGTCAAGCGTTATTTTAAGGAAAAAATATTGTTATCTTTTTACTTCTTACTATCTTACTAATAATTGATCTTACTTCTTTATTCTAATCCATATCCATACTAGTCCATACTGGTATTATAAATGCGAAAGTAACTCTGACTGTCTGTCTGTTATCTTTTAATGCCTAAACCGCTGAACCGATTTAGATTAAATTTGACATAGAAATAGTTTAGGACCCTGGGAAGGACATAGGATAGTTTTTATTCCGGAATTCCCACGGGATCGATAATTACGCGGGAAAAACCTTACACGCAAACGAAGTCGAAAGGTTGTGAGGATGTTTATTACCCTTTCACGCTAAAACGACTACACGGATCAGAATGAAATTTGGTATGTAGATAGCTGTAATCCTGGATTAACAAATAAGCTACTTTTTTATGAAATGAATGAAATGGGAAAAGCTAGTACTAGATAATTTCCTCAAATTATTTGTATAATACTGTGTTATTCTTTGTAAAGTTATTTCCAACGCGGTCATAAAAAGACCATTACGCAATAATCATAAGGCGTACTTTTATACAAAACTAGCTCCAGCCCGCGGCTTTACTCGTGTGAAATTTTATTTTTAGCAATAAAATGTCTATGTTCTTTTCCAAGGTTTAATGAGGCAGATTAGACCTTGGACTAGAACATAGACTTTTTGTACCACTTTTTATCTAAATCGGTTATGTCGTTTAAAAGTATCAGACAGAGTTACATTTGAATTATTTTTTTTCATTACGAATGAGACCCCTCTTGACCTCGATCACACCTGATGGTAAGTGTAAGATGAGGTCTACGATCGAACGAGCGAGCCCAGAAGATGCCTATTCACTCTTGCTTTAAAGGGTGAAGGATCATAAGTGGCAGGGAATACAGAAGCCGGCAGAGAGTTCCGCAAATATTATAATATAATATTACAAAGTAGCAATAAGTTTCCGGCTTTTTATATTAAAGCCAAAAAGTAATATGCTGGTTTTTTCAACTAAACTTTTGTTTGAGGTGATTCATTTTATTCCCTTAAAACTGTTCGACGCTTTTTTCACCTTAACTATCGACAATTTCATAGAAACTTTCGGGTACTTAGTCTTGAAAATGAATGACCTGATTAAAATGATGAGTCTGAAGTCTAAAAAGTTAGTTAAAAAGTTTTTGGAAATGAGTTCAGAAAGCAGGAGAGCAATTTTTCACTCTCTATAGAAAACTTAAAATTGTCTAGTGCCTCTTGAACCTAATTCATCAGGTTTATAATTCGTTCCTTAGCTGCCTTAGTAGACTAGTGGTGTGCAAGTGTGACTGCTGAGCAAGAGGTCTTGGGTTCGATTCCCGGGTTGGACAAAAACAGCTACTGGGATTTTCTGTAAGGAATTTTTCAGTGGTTGCCCGGAGTTTGAAAATTGGTGGTGTGATAACGCCCGTGACTTGGAAAGCCCGTTAAGCCGTTTGTCCTGCGCCCGATCTCTCTCCGGTTATGTCCGATAGCCGTCCCATCGGACAATAGGCACACCTCTACACACAGGTCTACACCTCTCATTATATAAAGACACACACACATATTATACGAAACACGAAGTACACATATCACGCGTCACGTGACCGTGTTGGGACTTGTGTTTCACTATTTATTTTATATTACGGTATATATTTATTTTACTGTATTTATTTTATATTATTGTATCAATTATTTAAGTAATATTGTTTGCCAGACTTGATTTCCGTACGTCATATTTTTAAGGCAACCGCTGAAAACCAGCGCCGTGCTGTGGGCATGCCCATGGCATAGCACCACGACCACGACGTGTTGTTTCCTTTTTCTTCGTAAATTGTCAATATCTAAGTCTTTGTCCTTACCCACTAACATAATTATAAGTACCAATTACTAACTCTAGTCTTAAGGAACTAAATAAGTTTTTAATATTGTTAGCATTTCGTTTCTCTGTTGGCAATAAATAGTTTTTCTTTCTTTCTTCTTTCACCTGCACACATAGCTGTGCACTATAATATTTCCTGCGCAGTTGGCTAATCAATTAAGAGATTGACTGACATGACCAAAATCGGCTAGGAGGGCTATTATTAATTCGTTCCTTATGCTTTAAAAAGACACAGTTGGAAGCACCACCATGGTCAATACACAATGTTGAAAATACAGAACTTAGCACCGAACTGAATTATGAAAGGGTACAATAAAAATGTTTCGTGATGAATAAACTAAATGTTAATAACAACATAACTATTATCTAACCAATAAATAACAGCTTAATACCAGTCAAGAATCTGATGACGGTTTAAGCATGAATAGTTTACCGAAATACAAATATATTCAATTTATTTTAAATCGATCAATTAATAATGTATTGAATCTGAACGATTTCTTTTTTCTTTTTATAAACAGAACTATATTGAAGAGTATATACATACTAAGTGCACGGCTTCTTTGGATGATAACAAACGATATGGCAAGGGTTTTGTAATCCTATGTCTACATGTGTGGAACTTATTAGAAATTTCAATACATTGATACAAGAGACCGAATTTTTCAAATTAAGAAGAACGAAGAGAATTATCGTGTTATTGGCAAGTGACGTGGAAAGTGATGACCCTCATAGTGACGTGACACGTTTGTTATTATTGGTATTCAAGAAACACTAATTTGGGTTCAATTCTGTGAGTCACTTATTTTGAGCTGAAACATTGCATAGAGACTCCATACCAGATGTTGTCTTCAGTCCTTTTGGATCGATATGGGGTTTCCGTTACACGTTGTATAATATATATAAATCTTTTTAAACCTTTCAACTAAACTAAATATGCTTGTGGAGTGGGTTCACAGCAATAGTGTAAGGATGGGTGGGGTTCAGACACGCAACCCCTCGATCATAAGGCCGACACCTTACCCACTAAGCTATTGTTGCTTCAGATGTAATCAATTTTATTTTTAATCGATTATTTAAATTATATTGAATCTGAACATCAAATAGCTGAGTTTACAAGAAATAAGTCACATTTTAAAATAGATTCCACATAATGCCATATATAGTTTTGTATTACTTCCCATGGCTCACTGACGTTTTTGTCAACGCTCTTATAGAAACTAAATTGCATCAAAAGTACTGTAAAAGAGAAACACAAAGAATCTACAAAACACAGAAAGCGAAATTGCTTTTGAATTTCGCAATGTTGAATGTAAAAACATAAGTTACAATTGGTAACAGAACACTAATGTAAGTGAATATAATTCTTATAAAGATTAAAGTAAAGAAAGTTCTGATAATTATAAATACTTATTTCTGTATACAATTACGAAAATATGGTTACTACTACTGTAGTCACTACAACCGGTTAACAAGATACCGCAGCTTTGGAACACAAGGGCAACTAAAAGAACTGTGAGAATTTTGATTCAGTAGAAGTCTGACTCTTCCATTTGCTCCATCAAAAGTGGGACGAGCCATTTGAATGGCAATCGCAATAAACAATTTAATTTATATATGTATTACTTGTGAGATATATTGTGTTTTCATGCGATGGCCGAGTCAATCTATTTATTTAAAACGGTAAAGATTTTTAATATTGATATGGTCACTATAAGATGTCGTTAGGTTGGATAATTACGTAACAACTTAAGACAGAAGGTCCCTTAAGTAGGGACTGAATAAATTAATAACCGACTTGGTATTACATGGATCTCACAACTTTTTACGGTAGAATAACTAAGTTGCGAGACTTGGTTTTTTGACAAGTATTGTTTTTTATGGGATTAATTTTTCCTCTTGACCAACCTAATCAGAAGATGCCACAGAATGACTGAGAACACCACAAACAATCCCTTTCCTCTCATCTTTTGTGGAAATATCGCAAACAACTTCACAAATCCAACATTAGGTCAAGAGTTCAAGACTACAAGAGTCGTTGCTGAATACAAATCACATCGAAAGTCATTATATTGTATTGCTATTTCTCAACACAACGACGAAGAGATAGTGGCAAAAAATGTGAAAATGACTAAAATGTCGGCCTTATAATCGAAACCCACTCCAAACACAAGCTTAGTTGGCGGGGTTAACAAGATTGCTAGTAATCTGAATTCTACCCACATTGCTAGTTAGTCATGGGTTTTAGTCAGTAAAAGTCTGACACACCCTCCCGCTTCGCCCAGATCGGGAGGCAGTCATAGGATGATTTCTCATCCTTAAAAAAAGGAATCAACTTATTGATTGAAACATTATAGTGTACTTTGACAAAACAAAACAAAAAAGTCAAAGAAAAGGTCATAAATAAGAAGTGAAATATTTATTTTGTTAATCTATACTATATATTATATATATATTATATATAATAATATTATAAAGCGGAAAAGTTTGTTTGTTTGTTTGTTTGTTTGTTTGTTTGCTTGCTTGAACGCGCTAATCTTCGAAAGTACTGGGTGGATTTGGATGAAATTTGGTATGGAAGTAGCTTGAAGCTTGAGGAAGGTTATAGGCTACTTTTTACCCGACTGCAAAAAAGGAGAGTTATGTTTTTACCGTGATAGAATCCACGGGAGCGAAGCCCCGCGTGAGTACTAGTTGGTTATAAATAAAACACTTTTAGACGTAATTTTTAGGGTTCCGTAGCCGAATGGCAAAAAACGGAACCCTTGTAGTTTCGATATGTCTGTCCGTCTGTCTGTCTGTCTGTCTGTCCGTCCGTCCGTATGTCACAGTCATTTTATTCCGAAACTATTAAGACTATACATGTGAAACTTAGTAGGTAAATGTATTCTGTGAACCGCTTTCCGATTTTAAGAAAAAAATTAAAATATATTTAAAATAAAGGGGGGTCCCCATACATGGAACTAGAACTGAAAATATTTTTTTTCTTGAAACCTATACGTGTGTGATATCTATAGACAGGTCTTTAAAAATGATATAAGAGTTTCTAAACTTACTTTTTCATAAAGTCAATCGTTTAAAAGATATAAGCTCCCAAAGTGGTAAAATGTGTGTGTCCCCCTCTAACTTCTATAATAATGGAGTGAAAAATCTACAAAAAATATATGTCTGTAGATCTTAATATAAACTTTCAACCAAAATTAGTTTAAACGAAATCGGGTTAGCAGTTTTTGAGATACAGCATATTTTCTAAAATCGCAAATATAACTTTGTGATTCATACAAACACTATGAAAAACAAAGTTATTTAGCGTAGTTGTAAAAATGTAAATAAGCTAGTTTTAAGAAATTTTTAAGGTTTTTTTTTATTCGTTAAATAAATATGCATGTTATATTATATTATTATAGTTACTACGGAACCCTTCATGGGCGAATCTGACTCGCACTTGGCCAATTTTTTGTGTTTGAAATTAAGCTAGATGACGCCGATATTTCCTAACTGATTAAGTGATTACTGTAGAAAATTAGATGAAAAAGTTCATATTTACGTTCTGGAATTTCAGTTAAATTTCAGTGTTTTTGCGGTTTTTTTTTATGAATTCGTAGTAATTGCATCGTAATGATTACTGCCCCTCAGTCTAGGTGTCTACGTAGTATCTAATTGTCTGAGGCCAAACTAATAATGCAGTGTGGTACAACGGTAACCACAACTGTTGTGGTTCTACTGCTAGTTAAATTATTAGTATAGTAAGGGAAGACTGGCGGGTTCATTTATAAGCGGTTTGCCAAGACAGAGGGCGTAGGTCTTACATGATACGTCACTGGACGAATTCGGTCACACATAGGCCTTTGTCAAGGAACTATAATTATTTGGAAATGCTATAGATAAATAGATTGTACACCAAAACAGACCTATTTAAAAATATTTCTCAAGCTATAGCTACAATGGCAGTCTTATCGCTGAGCGCGATATCTTCCAGACAGCCTTTATTCATATTATATTTTTTTCATGTTAGGAAGTCTGAAATAATTAACTATAAATCCCTATTGTGAAACTAATAAAATTTCAGAAAATAATGTATATCAAAACCCGTGCAAATCAAAATATATTTACTTAAAACTACTGTTCGTCACGTCATCGTAAAACATGCAATGAATATAATGACGAAAAACAAAATTACCGACAGTTGTATGACATAGGTAACTTTTTATACCCAAAACAGAAGCGATTAACCCATGTTAATCGCTTCTGTTTTGGGTATAAAAAGTTTGGCCACATGAAAGTTTGAAAGTTCTGTTGCAAGCAAGTACATACATACTAATGTTGACAAGTCTCGTATTAGTGGGCTACAAATTATGTATTTTTTAATATTTCTACTAACTTAACACAAATTGTCCGCTTAGCTACTGACCTCCAAAAAATAAAAATAAACTTAACAGACCGCTGGGTAAAGATTGATGATCGCGATCTTCAGGTCAGAGAACGATTAACTCGACCAGTTCTTGGGTCAAAGGAAACATCAAAAAACCATTAAAAAAAAAAAATGCTGTGAATACAAGGGTCTCATAGATTCTACCCCAAACGGCTCGAAAATATAGTTGCCAATAAGGCTGTATTTACTCAGCTTGATGTTTTCCGCAGCCACAATAGCTCCGCCAGCACTACATAATAAACTGGGAAAATAGGATGGCGCAAGAGTTGCGGGTTGCGTTCCACACAAAAGGCTCACCATCTTCAATGAAAACAATTACAGGCTGTTCACCCTTTTGCCATAGTCATACGCCAAACTATTTGGTTATACGGCTGGCACAGCTACTTGAGTTCTTTGGATGATGTTCTAAAATTTAATTAAATAGACATAAAAGAAACTTGATTGTTTCGGTCCCCTTCAAATACGAGTTTAATTTTGTCTTAAACGGATTTTTATTTTAATTATTAAAACAAAACTAAAAGGGCATTTCGTAATTTACTTGCCTCTTGTAAATCACGCTCATATTATTATGTAGATTTCTTTGTTTTCCTATGCAAAATACAAGTCTAGGGTTTTTTAAATCATGTTAGTCACGCTTTGAAAATTTGATCCTTGGAAAATAACGAACAACGTCACTAATGGAGCAAGTTTAGGTATCAAACAATTAGTAAAATACTAATCCTAATCTTTAACAATATCACTGTGAAAGCTTAGAAATATAAATTTGGAATATTGGCAAATTTTAGATTCACACTTTAAATTTTATTGGTTACACATTTATAGAATAACAATTTGTTGGCCTGTTCCGAGACACTTAGTTAGGTACAATTGTTTCCAAAGAGTGAAGGCGCATCACGAAGGCTACATTATCTAAAGAGGAGGCATAATCGACAATCACGCCATTATGTCAAGAATGAAGAAAGATTTTTTTTGACAGTTTATTACAATATAAAAATAAAATCAACAATGTTGACCTGTGATCAGTTGCTTTCTTATGTGTATGATGCTTAGTATTATTATTTTTTGTTTTTATTTAATTTCATATAGCTTAATGTTAGTTAATTTAATTTATTTTTACTTAAATTTAATTCCAATTGTGTAACTTAAAATCATATTCTCATTGTATAATAATTCTCTCTTTTCGACATTTTATTCATATTAATTTTATATTGTTATTTTTTTAATATTTATTATTGTATTTGAAATGATTACTTTTGACATTATCATTTAGTTTTGATTAGATTGATTAATTCATTTTACTTTATCTTAAGAGGAGGCATAATCTACAATCACGCCATTATGTCAAGAATGAAGAAAGATTTTTTTTGACAGTTTATTACAATTTAAAAATAAAATCAACAATGTTGACCTGTGATCAGTTGCTTTCTCATGTGTATGATGCTTAGTATTATTATTTTTTAATTTTAATTTAATTTCATATAGCTTACTGTTAGTTAATTTAATTTATTTTTACTTAAATTTAATTCCAATTGTGTACCTTAAAATCATATTCTCATTGTATATCAATTCTCTCTTTTCGACATTTTATTCATATTAATTTTATATTGTTATTTTTTTAATATTTATTATTGTTTTTGACATGATTGCTTTTGACATTATCATTTAGTTTTGATTAGATTGATTAATTCATTTTACTTTCCACAAGAATGTTGTGCATACCTGTAAGTGATATACTTGCACTGTATCTCAAATCTTTGTAAATCTTTATCCATTTGATTGCAAATATATCGTTGGTGTGTGGTGTGTTATTGTGCGTGCAAGCAGAAGCTTTAATAACCGGTGTAAGCAACACGATTTTGATCCGTTTATAACAAGTGTGATTGCAGCCAGAAGACGCCTAAGTCTTGATTTTTTCAAAAATAATTAATATATGTAGTTTCTGTGTTGTATGTGTTATTTATATCTGCTATCTATTTAGTCATTTTGAATATTGTATTTATGATAATGGTTATATTAAGACTACCTTTTAAGTGTTCAATTTAAGATTTTTCTGTCCCTAAACGTGAGGACTTTTAATTGGCTCACCGTCTACTATACTATTTAACTTCTGTATTTAATAGCTGTTAGTCCTCCATACTTCTTAAATAAATAAACATAAAGAATGCATGACAGAGGAGGTGGTTATTATAGCCTAATTAATATAGCCAACAATCATGATCTTCTTAGCCTTTTCCCAACCATGTTGGCGTCAGGTTCCAGTCTGACCGAATTCCGCCGAGTACTAGGGTTTTAGACGGAGCGACTGCCCATCTGACCTCCACAACCCAGTAACTGGGTAACACTAAAACCCTTGGTAAGACCAGAGTCAGATTATCTGTCTTCTGAATATCTGTAACGACTGTCAAAGATGTACAAAAGACAGTCGGGACAAAGGTTTTAACTTGCTTTCCGAAACAAAGGAATCTCGACATGCTGTGTTATTCTGTAAGACCTCATTCTAAACTCCGAATCTGAATCCGCTGTGAGTTTATTGATTGTCATTCTAAAAACTCGGTTGTTAATTCGAATTTACACTAGCGCTACCCTTGCGGGCGTGTCAGCGAGTTGAACTAAAGATTTTGACAGATAAAGTATGAGATGACGTGAGAAGTGGCATTCGGTAAGGTAATTCCTCCGTCACTTCGACGCTGTTTACAGAATGCAAAATCAAGGTCACTTTGAACCATAAGCGAAGTGACAGTGAATAGCTATGTGAGATGCGAGTTGTTGTTCGAATTTTATAGAATCGACGTACTGAATCCGCTGTGAGTTTATTGATTGGTATTCTAAAAACTCGGCTGTTAATTCGAATTTACACTAGCGCTACCCTTGCGAGCGTGTCAGCGAGTTGAACTAAAGATTTTGACAGATAAAGTATGAGATGACGTGAGAAGTGGCATTCGGTAAGGTAATTCCTCCGTCACTTCGACGCTGTTTACAGAATGCAAAATCAAGGTCACTTTGAACCATAAGCGAAGTGACAGTGAATAGCTATGTGAGATGCGAGTTGTTGTTCGAATTTTACAGAATCGACGTAATGTTAAGATGGTCACACATTCACAGACTGACCTCAAACAGAGTTACTTAACCATAAAGGTTTGCCTATGCAGCTGTTATTATTGCGGGAATTTTTCTAACGAGACATCGCACCACTGGAATGCAAGGCCAACAGAAGGAGCAGGGTGGGTTTTTAGTCAGTAGAAGTCTGACACTCCCTTCCGCTCCACCCACAGCGGGAGGAGTCAAACGATGATTTTCCCAACCAGAACAAAAAAGATGTTATTATACAACGTGTAACGGAAACCCCATATCTATCCAAAAGGACTGAAGACAACATCTGGTATGGAGTCTCTATGCAAAGTTTCAGCTCAAAATAAGTGGCTCACAGAATTGACCCCAAATTATTGGTTTCATATGTTTCTTGAATACCAGTAACAACAAACGTGTCACAGCACTATGAGGGTCATCACTTTCCACGTCACTTGCTAATAAAACGATAATTCTCTTCGTTCTTCTTAATTTGAAAAATTCGGCCTCTGGATATGTATTGAAATTTCTAATATGCTCCACACATGTAGACATAGGATTAGAAAACCCTTGCCATATCGTTTGTTATCATCCAAAGAAGCCGTGCACTCGGCATGTATATACCCTTTAAATTACACGTTGTATAGCTACGAGTTCCTCACATAGCCAAGAATATACAATCATATTTCGAATAGCTACCTATATAATGGAATTTCAAATATGTGTGATTTTAAATTATTTATTTACCCGGAATTCATAACAAAACTAAACTAAATACCAACACACAACAACCTCATATTCAACATTTTCATAGAAAAATTGCTATCATTTTTGCCGCAA
Organism: Tholera decimalis; assembly: GCA_943138885.2. Lineage (NCBI taxonomy): Eukaryota > Metazoa > Arthropoda > Insecta > Lepidoptera > Noctuidae > Tholera > Tholera decimalis. The sequence goes on along the minus strand of OW964563.2, from coordinate 17,149,852 downwards.
ACAGAATCCATTACAAAAATTTTCGTAACTCTGTTGGTATGTTGATTTTATATGAGAGTTACTACTTAACTGATATCCATATTACAGTAAATGTATAAAACTGTACACTTTTGACTAGACTCAGCCTTAGACTCAGTAGAATTTGGATCAGACTGGCGTCTGACTGAATCTTAACTTTTGTCAAAAATATAATTGGAACCAACAGTTCTGAAATACTAATTTATAATGGATTGGCAGAGATTTCCTGATTCCATTCTTAATCAAATCGTGATATATTCGGATAGCTACCACGGAGCGACCTAGGCAGCGTTAGTCACCAGACGGAACCGCATGGCTATTATTATTTAGCCCCAAAGCTCCACAAAATTCAGTTCACAGAGTACTAATCTAATAATAGCTAGAGTATCGACACAGCCGACTCACCATTTGATCGATTATACAGTACCTAATCGATCTTCGCGATTAGACCTTACAAAAGGGATGAGCTTAACTTCGTTCACGGTCACTAGACAAATTGACAGCGGGTACAATGTAGGAACTTTAGGTTTTTAAAAAGACTTTTATTAAAGCAGTGTTTTTTAGGAATTTGTAAGAAAAACTATGAGAGAAAAAACATGGCTTTATAATATCCTTCTAACAAAAGTTGCAAATGGAATTTGGTATTCCGTAACCACACTATATCTGTCTGTATTTTCCACTTTACACATTTTGTTTTTCAATAAATTCTTAATTAACTTCTTATACTTATATGTAAGTATAATCTGAAAAAAATCTTGACAAAACCTATCTCTCGTGCTGATTAACGATGATGTGTAACAAACGAAAACAATAGACGAATTTCAGATAGAAGTGATAAATGGAAATGGGGATGTTTGGATCAAAAAAATATGATTCCATTTATTTCTTCAGTTAGATTTTATCTAATATTGCACGTATTCAACACAAATAAAACAGATAAAAACTGGCATTTCATTGCTTGTTACATCAATTCTAGGTAAAGCGGACCTGCGGACCAAAAGTGAGGCACTCTTTTGTTCTCAGAACAGTATTGCGGAAGCACTCGAATCTGTTCTTAACTCAGAGTTGAGTGAACGAAAGCGTAGAGAGTCTGCTTTACAGCTAGAAGTAAACTTGAAGTTCTACGCCGACAGTTCCTCTTCTTCAGTCCCGTATTTTATAACAGAGTTAACAATGTTCTCAATATTTACCCATGTACCTCCAGGGACTGCATAAGATTGCTAGACGAATGACTCCACACGCTCTCGTATGAAGAATTGGAGAATTCAGTAAAGCCCTAATAATATTCCTTCCGTAGACATGCATACCAAAAACATGTGGCGTAGAATGTGCTTGTGTGGGGGTTCTATACAAACGCACTCTATACTAACACCTGACGGACATGCACTACATACATAATATACACATATCACTCCCACGTGCACAACAATTTTACACTCACCTAGTTTTGTCCATTCTTATTATTATTATAAATTTGTTTTTAGTTTTAGTTTACAGTTAGTTTACAATAGTTTTAATTTTTGAAAACCCTCGAACAATAATTAATTGGAACGCTGTCGTCTCCCTCTTGGAGGTGCGCGTTAATAGCTGCGATACAGTTATTATTACCTAATGTGGCTATTTTCGTACACAATTTTTTTTTGGAAAATGTCTTTTTGTTTCAATAAATTATATTATCTTATCTTATTTTCTACGTAAACGTGACGTCACACGAAATTTAAACGCTCTGTAACTGTTTAATTTATTGTTAATGTGAAAAATAATAAATTGATAACAGCCGCAGACGACCTTAGAGGTTAAGCAACGCTTGCGTCGGTCCGTGTGTGGGTGACCAATTACATGGAACTTAACATAATTAGCGAAATGTGAGTTTATTGTAAGGTACTCTTCTGCCTAACACTCAGGAGTTACAGGCGTGAAGTTATGAATAAAAATGTATTAAACTCCATTGAATTAGTTTCATTTTAAATCACCCATATTCGGAATTTTACAAATAACACAAAAGACAAATAAAAATAAATTAATTTTTCCATCTAGTTGTTTGTTATATCTATAACTTACTTACTCGCTGTTATGGCGCCATCTATTAGAATACTCGAACGTAATCTCGTTAAACCGTTAGTACTATGAGCGTCGTCGTTAGATGGCGTACACTTCGATTGCGATTAACAATTACACTTCAGACACAAGAATACTACCTAAGCTTATTTGGAGGGGTAGTAATATCAATTCTACCCACATCACTAGTTCACTTTAAAGAAAAAAAAAGTTATTGAGGCTTACTCACAGTTCAAACATAGACTCCAGAATTACTGTTAACTAATTACTTTGTAACTACATACATACATTTTCACGCTAAAACGATCGCTACTGATCAGACCTAATAATTAACGGCTACAAAGAACGGTTAAAGGGATTTATAGCTTTAATTAGCTCACTTGACAAGCGAGTAAGTGATGGCTGAATGGCGTAATGAGCACAAAGGGATGTAGCCGACAGACAGGTTTTATAGCACAAATGAGATAAATACTTTTCAAGTACACAGACACATGTTCATTGTGCTTGTTTTATTTATAATTCAACCCTTTATAAATAATAGCCTAATTATTAAACAGATCATCATCTGTTTAGGTTTTTCCCAAATATTTTGGGGTCGGCTTCCAGTCCAAATGGGCTTTCAGTCCATTTTACATGAAGCGACTGCCTATCTGACCTCCACCACCCGGCAGCTAGCTACGTTGGCCAACATAGTGGCGAATATAGTGGCCAATGCCTATTGGCCAACGTGTAGAGGGGGTGTTTGTGCATCTTAGGTTGTATTGCACTCCTTCTGCATGTTGGCCAATGGGCATTGGCCACTATATTCGCCACTATGTTGGCCAACGCGAAAAGCCGGCATAACGCGATACCTATTGGCCAGACCAGTGTCAGATTCATTCATTCCTAGTAGATAAAACTTATTATTCAATTGAAAGCTGTTTAGGGTTCCGTAGCTGAATGGCAAAAAACGGAACCCTTATAGTTTCGACACGTCCGTCCGTCTGTCTGTCTGTCCGTCCGTCCGTATGTCACAGCCATTTTATTCCGAATCTGTTAGGACTATACATGTGAAACTTGGTAAGTAGATGTATTCTGTGAACCGCTTTCCGATTTTATGAAAAAAATTAAAAAATATTTAAAATAAAGGGGGGCTCCCCATACATGGAACTGAAACTGAAAATATTATTTATCATGAAACCTATGCGTGTGTGGTATCTATAGACAGGTTTTTAAAAATGATATTGAGGTTTCAAAAACAACTTTTTCATAAAGTTAATCGTTTAAAAGATAATATACGCTTCTAAAGTGGTAAAAGATGTGTCCCCCCCTTCTAACTTCTATAATTATGGAGTGAAAAAAAAAAATATGCTATAGATCTTAATGTAATCTTTCAACCAAAATTGGTTTGAACGAGATCGGGTCAGCAGTTTTTGAGATACAGCATATTTTCTAAAACCGCAAATATAACTTTGTAATTCATACAAACACTATGAAAAACAAAGTTATTTGGCGTAGTTGTGAAAATTGTATATAAGCTAGTTTTAAGAAACTTTGAAGTTTCTTTTTTTTTGCAATTAAATGTATTAAATTATATTTATTATAGTTACTACGGAACCCTTCATGGGCGAGTCTGACTCGCACTTGGCCAATTTTTAAATGATACATTATAAATTGTCATTGTACGTGGATTTAATTTAAATGACATTGCCACAAAATGTATGTATTTATTATCAATTTTCCTAACATCCTTATTATTTTTTTTTTATGGAGTTTGTCTATTGTTTCATTGAATGCTGTAATTTTAATCTAGGTCTGCTTTAAATTTCGTTAATTTACTTTGTATTTGTACACCATCGGATGGTAGGACATAATGATTCTTATATATAATATTATATGACTAACATCTATTGTACACTTATGCTCACAAATAAATGAATTGAATTGAACTGATTTTGTGGCTTCAGACAGCTGGGACCATGTGCTTTCCGAGGCACGGGGGTATCACTCCGCTAACTTCCAAATTCCGGGCTACTACTGAGAAATGTCTAATAGAAAAACCCAATGGCCCTTTTTTGTCATCTCGGGAATCGAGTACGAGGCCTCACGATCAACAGTCATGCTTACAACCACTAGTCACATTTATAAACAGTTACTGTTACTATAAAGATTCATGAAAATCCGTTTTTAAATGAAATACGGGTCGAATCAACATTCTAGCACACAAAATTTCACATTTATAATATTAAGTAAGTAGTACAAGTAGATGTAGGTACTTTAAAAGTTTGACTTTGTAGCCTCTTATTAAATACTAGCTTCTGCCCGCGACTTCGTACGCGTGGAAAGGTTTTTCTGCGCAAATCCCGATCCCGTGAGAATTTCGGGATAAAAAGTAGCCTATGTGTTATTCCAGAATGCCAACTATCTACCTACCAAATTACATTCAGATCTGTTCAATAGTGTTTTCGTAAAAGAGTAAAAAACATGCATCCATCCTCACAAACTTTCACATTTATAATATTAGTAAGAAAGAAGTAAGAAGAAGTAAGATTAGTAACGAGTAAGATAAGATTTGGAATAACTAAAGTCAAACTATAACTTTCCCACTATTGGGCCACAGGAATACTCTCTATGAGATAGAATGAGTCATAAATCTACCACGCGGGCCCATTGCGGATTGGTGGATATCACATGTCTTCGAATATTTAGTTCTAGAATATGCCGATGGTTTCCATTTTGGTTTTCGGAGTAAAAAGTAATGTGTATATCTGGGTTCGAACACGCGACTTACAAGTCGCAAGTCGACATATTACTTGAGTATCTATACTCTATACTAATATTATAAAGCGGAAAAGTTTGTTTGTTTGTTTGCTTGAACGCGCTAATCTTCGAAAGTACTGGGTGGATTTGGATGCAATTTGGTATGGAAGTAGCTTGAAGCTTGAGGAAGGTTATAGACTTTTTACGCGACTGAAAAAAGGAGAGTTATGTTTTTACCGTGATATAATCCACGGGAGCGAAGCCCCGCGTGAGTACTAGTGTTTTAATAAGACCCGAGTCATCACTCGATTTCTGTTATGAAATAACTGACACCTAGTAAATTAAATGCTGAGAAGAGACGCGATTTGCTGTTTAAAATTCACCTAGACAGTCACAGCAATTATTTTTTAAGTATCATTTATATTAGCTCTTGACTTAAAGACCCCTAAGTCTTACTCAACTCAGACTATTTAGTTTCATTAAAAGAGTATAAGTTTTAAAACATTGTTAAAACATCTTCATATATTTCTTGAGTGTCCCAATCACCGCTACACATTTTCAGAAATACATGTTTACAAATAATCATCGCTTTACTTAATATTGACTGTGGCTATATTATTCTTGATGAATCAAGTAATTAATTGGGACAAATTTTATTCGTAAATTATAAGCCAAAAATAACTTTAATTTCGGAAGGCGGTGTGAAAAAAAAAGAAAATCCAAAACCAATAACACGGACTACTGAAATTAAAGTTATTTTTGTCTTTGTAGTGTTTTGATATGGAAGTCGGTTCTATTTTTTGCAAAAAAAATTATATAAATAAAACATTTTTAATTTGCGTTTTTACTTTTCTTATTCGATTTTTATGCTCTCTTACTTATAAAAACAGAATAGAATTATTACAAATTTAAACCTATGAAACGGAATAGTTATTCCGGACTATGTTAATCTTAGTATAACTTTATTTTTATTCTTTTATTGATAACGGTTCGCGTTTGACCACCATCTCACCTGATGGCAAATGATGATGTGGTTGAAGATGGAGCACGCTTACCCAAAAATAACCTATTCTATCTACAACTCTTGACTTAAAGACTATAGCTATCGGGAAATACAGACTCCGGCAGGGAATTCCACTCCTTAGCCGTACGCACAATGAAAGTATTCCCAAAACGTTTTGTGCGTATGGGTCAGATGTCCCCCATGTAACGATGGCGCATCGCCGTTTGTCTTGTAGTCCGATGATGGAACGGACTTGACGGAATTAGATTGTGTTATTCCATCGCACACTCTCCGAAATATAATCAATAGAAAACCGATAGACTAGCAACTCGTCGTCGATGTTCAAGGCTCTGGAGCTTTGACTCGACCAGTGCATTGAACATCGACGACAAGTTGCAAGTCTACCGGTTTTCTATCGGTTACATTTCGGAGAGTGTGCGATGGAATTACACAATTTCAGACTTCAGTGCTTTTTTTAAAATTCATCTAATTAAGACTGATAATCCATTAATAATCACGGTTTTTATTCACCCAATCCAGGTATACCACGCCTAATGACATCAGTTTCGTAAAGTAAATGAGGGTGACCACTACCGGACCCGAGTCTACGGCGCGACGTGTTCCACATGCGCCTCTAAGACTATGATGAGGCCCGATATGACTAATGACTGCCGAGATTGCGGAAATGCTATAAGGGGTATCTTATAACGCAAGGACAAATGAAGGAACACTGTGGGTTTTTAGTCAGTGGAAGCCTGATGCTTCCTTTCGGCCACCCAGAGCGATGTGAGTCATTTCATGATATACCCCCGAAATAAATATCCACTACCGGTGATACCTACATCGCTGTACACCTTGCTAGGTTTATCATGAGATTAACGAACATTATTGCAAAATTATATGTACTATCGGCCAACGATAAGCATGCTCACTTAAGACAATATTTCTGTGGAAGCGCAGCTAGTGACAAACTTCCTGTTTTCGCCCAATTAGAGACAATATGCATTTTGTGAGTACAAGGCGTGTAACATTACTAAACTACGCTTCGTGCATCCTATTGGTCAAAATACATGCATTAGGGGATCGAGTTGTGAGCCGTGCTATGCGACTATAGCCTTAAAGGTGAGCATGTGGAAGATTGGTCGATAGTACCTATATAAATATAATTTTGCAATCATGTTCGTTCCAAAAAGGAGAGCTCAGTCATATCAAACATCATTATCTGTTAAGCATTTTCCCAACTATGTAATTGTAGAGGTCTTCTTGCAGTCTAACCAATGCAACTCTATACTTATGTTTTACACAGATCGATTATCACCCAGTAACTGTGTAAAACGATACCTTATACAGAAAGTCACACAGACACACAGATCACACGTTTACACAGTCAATTTTGTACATTATCCTTCTACCAGACAGTCGAATAAAATCGTTAAAAAGTAAAAGCAAAATTTACTTCATAACCATAATGCTGTGGTCATAACGACTTTCCACTGAAACTCGACATAATTTTTTATTTTATTTTTACTCCAGTAATAAATTAGGCTCGTTGTAACATTTTACGGCAATTAACCTTTACATCACCCTGCTGCCTTTGTCTTAAAGCCTTTTTTTCCCGAAAAGGAATGTTTTTTAACTACTTTAACTACGTTTATGCGATATAGGATATACTGTTTGTTGCGGGGTTGCGGGAATATTCAAAAGAAATACCGCGGCCCGGAACATAAGGACCGTTGAAGGAACAGGGAACGTTGAAGGAAAGAGCGGGAGAAGTCATTAGATTTTATGTTGAGTAAACTGTGATTAGCGGTATCTAATGTCTAATTCCGTTGAATATTTGAATAAAAGATGCACTAACCAGTATTCGAACTCGCTTATCATGTGGTTATTAAGTTTTTATTAATAACGTTGACAGTTTCAAAACCTAAAAGATTTAATAAAGGTTTAATTGCCAAATGAAACTAGCTATCGTAAAAATACAATGTTAAAATTTTTGACATTAATCAAAGGTAATCACTATTATTCCCAATTCTCTTTTTTGAACATCAAAGGAAACTAATAAACTTTTTATACTAATAAATCTGTTTTTAATTAATTGTTTCATTAGTATATTTTTTTAATTAATTAACTTCATTGTTTAACTGAACCAATTGCGACTTTCAACACTGACATGAAAATTTAAAAAGTTAGAACCTATTATAATACAAAAAGCTTTCTCAGATATATGTCTACTTCAAATTGTCTTCATTGCTAAACCCATTAAATATTAATTAATCAAACGATTCGCCTTTTGAAATAAACAGAAAAATTACTTGAAACGAAACTTAATTAATTCATTTATTAAAATTCCGGTAAGATATTTCTGGCAAGTACTTAAGGGGCAGATATTCGATTTTCGATGATTTTTAATCCAAGATCACGTCTAAACGGCTAGTCGGTATGCTTTGAAAAAAAATAATGATAAACTAGACTATTTCCTTAATAATTTGATATATGAATATTTAAATATTTTTTTGTAAAACATTGTGTAATTTATTTTTAAAAGTACGTCTAACGCGGGCATAAAAGCGAAGATCAGGCAACAACCATTGGGTGTATTTTTATGAAACTTTCACAGTCTAAAAGATAATTTAATTGCCAATCTTTTAGTATACGGCTTTTCTTCATATTGTGTTTGGTAAAGTCATGGTGTATTATTATTCGAATAATCTAGGTGCGCAATGAATCGGGGGCTCTTGCGGGCGACGGGCGGCAGTGCATCGCTGACCACTGTCACGGGTAGACGCTAACGCTCCGCGCAAAAAATACAACATGATTTTATTCGAATAGAAGTTTAACGCCAAAATGGTTGGTAAACCCAAAACACTAAAAAAGAAACGCCTTACAATGTTAAAAATAGATCAATGAAGTAACGAATTTTAATTATTTATATAATTTACTGCCGCCATGGTCGAGTGGTTTAGGGGTTTAACTTGTGTGTGGTCGTGGGTTCGATTCCCGCGGGACGCATGCTTTGTAAATTTGTTTCCACTTTGGCTAGGACATTGCAGGCCTGAATCACCTGATTGTCTGATAAAAAGATGGTTCCGTGCTTCGGAAGACACATATAAGCCGGTAGTCCCGGTCGCCAAATGGCGGTCGTCAGAATAGACCACGTCAGAGGCTCTTGAGGCAGTCTAGAAACTCTGACACTAGGGTGTATGGTGTCATTAGACATTACTACCCACACGATAAGAAGAAGATTATTTATATAATCTCTATCAATAGTTTAAATTAGCATATTGGAATAAAATAAATGTGATTTAAATGTAGTAAACAAACTTTTATTTTATTGAAATAATTATGTTATTTCCTTTTAGGAGAACACCAAATAGTAAAGATTCTTGAGTCAAAAATGTAGAGACAGGGTGAGTATTGAAATGTAATTTACGAGTAGGTAACCATATTGGAGCGTAGTAAGGACAGTTCGATTAGAGTTTCAAAAATACTTGAGTGTTGCTGATATTGGAATAGTTGTAGGTAGCTCTTGATACGTAAGTAGCATGACCTTGAATGCGGAGATCTAATATTTAGTAGGTACTTACTTAAAATTATTTTTTTTGGAGTATATCAAATAACTTAGATTCTCGCCGCGAAAATGCAGAGACGAGGTAAATATTGCAATGTAATAGCACCATACTACAGCGTAGGTACTAAGGACAGTCCGGATAAGAGTATCAAAAAATACTTGAGAGCTGATATTGACACGAGTTGTAGGTATAGGTCTAGGGTAGGTACTTATGTAGCATGACCTTGAATGCGGAGATCTAATGTTTAGTAATTTTTTATTTCATTGAAATAATTGTTTTTTTTTGTGGTGAGTACGAGGCTTACCTCGTAATGTATGGTTACATTATAGTTAAATACTTATATTTAACTATAATGTAACCATACTACAGCGTAGTAAGGACAGTCCAGATTAGTTTAAAAAATACTTGAGTGCGGTTTTTGACATAGTTGTAGGTACTTATAGCTAGCTATGATACGAAAGTACCATGACCTAGAATGCGGAGATCTAATGTTTTGTTTACGCACAACTCTCCAATATTCCAACGTTCACCCATATGGTCAATCCTACTTTCGCGCCCGTGCCTATACTTACCTAAATTTAATTTATATTATATAACTCGCTTTATATTATATAGATCGCATCGAACTTCTTGAGGTTACGTTGACATCCACCCTTAATTTTGGTCCGTTTATCGAGGCTAAGGCTCAATTGGCTGCCAAAAAGTTGGGAATCCTAGTAATTACACCCTAACTATTGATGATAATATAATAACATTAGATTCACAAGTCGCCACAGAATTTGAAAATTTTTTCACTGACATTCCCGTATCGACAATCAAGTCGCTAAAATCAGCACTCCTTAAGAGACAAATTTAAAGAGATTAATATTATGACTCTGAATGACTCTGACTATGAATATTAATCTCAGTATATTTATGAGAATCTCTTGTATGCACACAAAAAAATTAATCTTTTTAAAAAATACAGTGATATTCATAGTGTAAATACAAGGAACAAAGACACATATGTCATTCCTAAAACAAGGAAAAAAGATTGGTGGATCGTTTAGATGCCAATGTATACGTTTTTATAATAAAATTCCTAGCCATATTCAAGAACTAAGTATTAATAAATTCAAATTATTTATAAAACGTAAGCTATGTCAGAAAGCTTTTTACACAGTTACAGATTATATTGAGGACAAGAAGGCCTGGGAATGAGATGCTCCAGTGATATACGTGTGCCTTTTCTATTTAGTTTTAAAATTTTGATTGATGATTTATTTTTGATTCATTAGAATATTTGCGTTCTCAAGTATTGTATATCCTTATAATCAATAAAGAGAAAAAAAAATTGTATATACCTATTAATTTTGTTTTTGTTTATTGTTTTTTTTATATACAACGTGTAACGGAAACCCCATATCTATCCAAAAGGGCTGAAGATAACATCTGGTATGGAGTCTCTATGCACAGTTTCAGCACAAAATAACTGACTCAAAGAATTGATACCAAAATTATTGGTTTCATATATTTCTTGAATACCAATCATAAAAAACGTGTCACAGCACTACGAGGGTCAATAACTTTCCACATCACTTGCCAATAACATGATAATTCTTTTCGTTCTTCTTAATTTGAAAAATTCGGTCTCTGGTATCAGTGTATTGTAATTTATAATAAGTTCTACACACGTAGACTTAGGATTACTAAACCCTTGCCATATCGTTTCTTATCATCCAAAGAAGCCATGCACTTGGTATGTATATACCCTTTAAATTACACGTTGTATATAAATATAATTATTTAATTATTGTACTTGTGAGGACAATGTAGGTTATTCTATCTTCGTAGTTTTTACTTTCACTATAATTTCTTTAATGATGTCAAGCAGTTTGAGTACTTGTGTGGCCTACCCAAATGGCCTTGGTATTGTTCGTCAAATTGTTGAGCTCCTTAAATTCTAAGTTGAGCTACACGATAACTGACAAATGCTTGCACTGACTGGACAGGTCCGCTCAAATTTGCTTAATTATTTCCTCAAAAAAAATACCACAGACATGAACTTACATGCTTTTCATATACAAATACAAATTGTCTGGACTTTAAAAGAGACTTTGACCTCTGATTTTGTTTTGGTGTTTGTTCTCAGAGTAGTCAGTTAAGAAATACCGGCCTCATCTAGCTAAACTAAACACGCAAAAAAACATGACGTGTAAAAGTGTTATTTATAACCAATTTACAAAATAAATATTTAATTTCATTTCATTTCAAAAGTGAGACGGTACTTCACACCGGAACAGCTGCTCAACCTCTATCAAGCGCAAGTTCAGTCGTGTATGGAGTGCTTCTCTCATCTCTGGGACGGATCTGCCAAATACCAGCTTAATGCACTTGAGTCTATAGAGAAACGGACCAAAAGGCTCATCGGCAACGAGAAACTGGTCGAGACAAAGGTCCAGAGCCTAGAGCATCGGCGACGTGTTGCAAGCCTATCAGTTTTCTATCGGTTACATTTCGGGGAGTGTGCGATGGAATTGCAGTCTTATTCCACCAAGCCCGTTCCATCATAGGACTACAAGACAAACGGTGATGCGCCATCGTTACATGGTGGACATCCCACCCATATGCATGAAACGTTTTGAGATTACTTTAATTATGGGTACGGCTAAGGAGTAGAATTCCCTGCCGGAGTCTGTTTCCTGATAGTTATAACCTGGAAGTCTTTAAGTCAAGAGTGAATAGATTACTTCTAGGCAAGCGTGCTTCATCTTCGACCACATCATCACTTAACATCAGGTTAGATTATGGTCAAACGCAAGCCTATAAACTATAAAAAAAAAATTCAGCTCTGGCTGTATACAAAAGGGAAAAACTCAACTCAGCATGTCGAAAATGAGGACATGATTGCTGACAAGTAAATTCATACTTATTTCAATATTCCGATTTCAATGTTATTAAAACTTAATTATTTACGAGTATCAAATGAGTCTAAGTAGCGTAGCCACATAGTCATTATATTATATTATATAAAGCTAAATTACCACTCACTGACTGACTGACTCACTCATTGACATAATTGTTCTCCCAGATGGTGGATGGGGAGGTGGGTATATTTTGACAGATTCGTAAACAAGTAACTCTCAAACCTACGGGAAAAGTGCCAAACCCCCCCTTTTCCCCCCCCTTCTCCCCCCCCCTATCGTATCTCGGAAACTACGAGACCCGTATTTTTTTCTTTTTACGGATTCGTATAGAGGAGGCTCGGTAAAGTAAAAACCATTTTTCAAAGTCCCTCCCGCGCCACCCTTCTCCCCCCCTTTAGGCGGATCTCGGAATCTAAGAGACTTGGAACATTTTTTTTTTCAGATTCATTTAGAGGGGCAATACTTTAGTCAAAATACTTCTGCAACCCCCCCCCCCCATTATCCCCCCCCCATTTTTTTTTTTTTTTTTTCACAAGCACGCGAGGTGCTTGCACCTCGCGCAACACGCAAATACTAGTTATACTATATAAAGCTAAATTACCACTCACTGACTCACTCATTGACATAATTGTTCTCCCAGATGGTGGATGGGGAGGTGGGTATATTTTGACAGATTCGTAAACAAGTAACTCTCAAACCTACGGGAAAAGTGCCAAACCCCCCCTTTTCCGCCCCCTTCTCCCCCCCCCCTATCGTATCTCGGAAACTACGAGACCCGTATTTTTTTCTTTTTACGGATTCGTATAGAGGAGGCTCGGTAAAGTAAAAACCATTTTTCAAAGTCCCCCCCCCGCCCCCCTTCTCCCCCCTTTAGGCAGATCTCGGAATCTAAGAGACTTGGAACATTTTTTTTTTTCAGATTCATTTAGAGGGGCAATGCTTTAGTCGAAATACTTGTGCAACCCCCCCCCCCCCATCACCCCCCCCCTCTTTTTTTTTTTTTTTCACAAGCTCGCGAGGTGCTTGCACCTCGCGCAACACGCAAATACTTGATTTAGAGGGGCAATGCTTTAGTTTTTTTCACAAGCACGCGAGGTGCTTGCACCTCGCGCAACACGCAAATACTAGTTTTTATATATATAGATAGATAGATTTACTTGTCTAAATACACATAGTAGTTTTCAATGACCAGACAATTAAAGTCCAAAAAAAATTTGGATGGTGATAATAAATCAGGCAGTATAGTCTTTACTATTTGAAATGTATGGTTACCTTACGAAATTTCGAGCTTGCGTTGCGGGGGTGCATTGCGCGGTCGCGGGGAGTGACGCAAGCTGCTCCCCAGTCGCTCAAGGTCGCTGCCATATAATGTCGCCTTAAATAATAAACATTAAAACAGACTTTTTGATTCTTTTAGTATTTATCCTCAAGAATTTGAAATATAATTAAATATTAATTATAAACCTATAAAATTTAGGTACGTGCATAAATAATTGATTTATGTATTGAAAACATTAATTTTAAATACCTCCATATCCTTTTTTTCTCGCTATCGTATATAGACAGAATATACTTTATTGTTCACCAAAATTAAAAGACACATATTCAACAATAAAAACTATCACCAATTACTAATACAACCAGTATCACCAATCTATTAAAAAAACTTTTACGAACATAATGTATGAACCAACTTGAACATTTGTCTGCTTAACGAAGTTCTCAATAAGTACTTAGATCGTTGAAAAGAATAAAAAGTCTATTTATAACAATAACATTGCACTTACCAGTAGCCATAAAAGTTTTATACAGTACAAACCGTACAGTGCTTCAAACTTCGAACACAAAAGCTATATTTTGCATTCGAAACACAACAGCTAGTCACACAGTTTTAAATCACTTTAACAATGTTTTAAAAGTATTTTCAAAGTTGTCATTTATTGAGAAAAAAACTGTCACATTATTTTTTAAACTTAAGTCACTATACAATATGTTCTTTTTTTTTACGATTTTTTCCGAAGTCGTAGTTACGTGAGAATCTCGCGTCTCGAAACTCGAAACACCCCTGTCCGCTTTCAGGCGCGCTTCGGTATAAACTGGCTCGACAGAAAGGGTGCAAGTATCGCGCATGCGTAAAGCGGCAGATGACATTCTTAACTGAATAATTAAAAAATCAACGAACTTATACCTTTACTATAACAGAAATCGGGGACACATATCAGCCTATAATGATTCCACTGCTGAGACACAGGGCTAATCTCCATGAGAAGGATTGAGCCGTTATTCACAACGCGAACCCAGTACGGGCTGGTGAATTTAATATGTCTTCGGATTTACGGTCCTAGGACATGCCAGTTTTCTCATAATATTTCCTTTCACCGTTTCGAGATCTGCAGTGATGATTAAAATTATACAAATTAATGTAGCTGCCTGGATCTGAACCCACGACATAAGTAGTGAGCCGTGCCAGTAACCACTGGGCCACTACTGCTACGAGAAATAGGAAATTCAGGAGTTACAAAGTCAAGAATTAATTGTTCCACCAGTTTTGAAGTAGGTAATTGCGTTAACGTTTATGAAAGTAGAAAATCTACCGGCTTATGAAGAAAACAATACTTACGGCCTACGCGTGGCTTTTTCTGACAGAATTTACCTTGTAAACTCCATCAATATATATTGTAGTCACACAATACGTGCGATAACATACACGACGTAGTTTGGTACATCATATAAAGCAACTAACTGGATTCATTACTTAGTTAAAGTGATGTGTAGAAACATTAAAGTTTATTCAAAATATATCTGTAACATACGCTGTAAACAATTAAATCAGGAAAACACGTCTTATATTAAGATTTCTTGAAAAACAGTTGCGGCAATAATTTCTTGTATGATATTATGTTTCGTGTAAAGTGCTTTTTACCCGACTGCAAAGATACGCCCGAAAAACATAACCCTTCCGGTTATGTTTTTCGGGCGTATCTTGTATGTATGTAATATTCTTTATTACCTCACATCTCCAGAACCGCTGAACGGATTTACATAATTGAGGTATCGTTAGATTCGGCTTAGCTGCCCAGGTGTTCTTAGATATGTGACGTTAAAAAAATCAAACATGGCGGCTGTGCGACGCCATTGAATTAGGTGAAAAAAAAATTTTTTTTTTGAAAATTTCAATTGAGCAGTCGGGTTTTTTAGATTTTTTAATAACGTTTCTTATATTTAATAGCCAAAGTTCACCCGCGGCTTTATCTGCGTGGTTTTCGAAATAATTTATGGAAAAACACTCGCCAATAATGCATCTTACTACCAATGAAAAAAAATTGGAATTGGATTATTCATTCCGGAGATTACCCCTTATATACAAACCTGCAAACAAATTTTACCTCTCTATAATATTTATTTAGATTTGGGTTAGGTTGCCACTTTGTTCCCAACCTCTAAAACTATTGCGAGACAGAATCAACAGCGACGACTACCCTCAAAACATTGAGTCATCTAAGCTTGGCGAGTTCCGGAGAAACGATTACTTAACTCACCCCACTGAACCCCACCTATTACAAATTCAGCCTTCCGAAATTAAAGTTATTTTTGCCTTTGTGGTGTTTTTATATAGAAGTCGTTTCTATTTTTGCAAAAAAAAAATTTCACGCTTTTTAGTGGATTGGTTTGTAATTTATCTAGTTATAAAAGCCAAAATGTCAACTACTTATCACCTTTTACAAAATATTGCTTTTTCCGGTGCAGAGCCGTTAATTTTTGAGGAGTTCTCTTGGTACATCACCATCAGCTCTACTTCACCATATGCATTGTGACGAGCATAAAGTGCTTAACATCTATATTCAAGTAATCAAATCGCAATCCACGAAATACTTACTATTTAGTAGTTTCGGTAGCCATCTGGGGTCTTCATCAACAGTTCCATTTCCTCAATCGATAGCAACTGCACAAAGTACTATAAGAAATACCCAAAACGCTATAGGTGTGCCTATAATATTTGAAGAGTTCCCTCGATTTCTCCATGATCCCATCATCAGATCCAAACATGATGACAATGGGACCAACTAAAAAGTATATATACCCTTTCAAACAAAAAAAGAATTTTCGAAATCGGTCCAGCCATCTGCGAGTAATGAGGTAACACACATTAAAAAAAAATGTTCAAGAGTCTTTGGTCCTCCTTTTTTTTTGAAGTCGGTTAAAAAGTAGCGTATACCCAAAAATAAAGTGACGTAAATTGTAAAGGACACTCACACTCGAGATTACGTTATTTCAATCTTGTAGTCTCAATGTATAGATTTCAGACGTTTTTGTTTAACTTGTAACCCTACAGTTTTGTTTCCCTTGACAGTATCTAAATATGCGTTTTTTGCGGCATATTTTTATATTACTCTAATATATTGCCATATTTTTTTACGTTACTTTAGAAGTTTGTTTTTTTCTGAGCTTCATAGGAATGTAAAATAAACTAGGTATTTGGTTTTAATTTACTCGATATCACCACGCGTTCCTGAAATAATGAGTCTTGACAGACAGGCAGACAGACATTCTTACAACAAAATGGATTAATTTAATCAACCCCTTTTTTACTACTTAACCATGACAAAATTGTGTTGCCCACTCACTATGTGAAATTACTACATCATAAACACTGCTGCTAAATCTAGGAATGGACAAAGGCGTGGATTTCTAAAGCCAAAATAATAGTATCTAAATCGCCCTTATGATTTTAGAAGAAGAAAAGGATATGTACTGAAATAGTGTCGTGTGGGTGAAGTGTCATCAGTCTGCTTATAAAACACGGAGTAGGATTACGATTAATCTCACCCCTTGTCAGTTGTCACATGTTCAAAGCCTGTGTTGAGCACAACGTTTATCTCGTTTAGGGTTCCGTACCAGCACCACGCCCGGGTCGACGGCGCGTCCGCGTTCTGTTCCACGCGCGCCTCATTGACCCGTTACCAGCAATGACGGGACCCGATAGGTCCCCTGCCTGCCAGGGTTGCAGAAATGGTCTAATGAGGTGGCGCATCACTAAAACGCAATGGCAACTAAAGGAACAGTGTGAATTTTTACTCACTAGAAGTCTGACACTCCTTCCCACTTCACCCAGAGCGGGATGAATCATAGGATCATCTATCTCCCTTTCCGGTTATGTAACAGTAGGGTTAGCAAAGGAACTCTATGACTAAGCTTCCGAAATCGGTCCGTCCGTCTATCCGTTCCCAATGCCGCATTTTTCAACACTCTCAAAACTTAAAACTTGTCGTCCACCTAGTTTTTTAATCTTCATATTTCGTATAAAGGAAGTTTCATATGCGTAAATAACCGGTGAGTGGTTTCTAATCACACCCATGGGATTTTCAATTAATTGAAATATGTTAAAACTGAACATAAGGTTTGAGTACATACCTATAATATAATCTATAAGCTAGCATAACTTTGTATCTCATTGTCAGTAACCCTATGTATCGTTCTTACGAGAAAATGCTTTAAAACTAAACCTAAATTATAATATTCTAGATTGGTTCGTTACTCACACATAAATTCACTAGTGGCCTCTGTGAATACCCCCTGTAGTTGGCATACATATAACCTCATATAACCAACAAAATATTACTGACATAAATAGTAATTTTTAAAGACATTTTATGGCCTAATATATGTACTTACGTACATTCTCCGGTCCTCAACAGTCGATACGGGTAATATACGGGTAAGTAGCCAGAAAATATGGCATCAGTCATGTGAAAAAAGGTATGCATTTTAATATGCAGTTACTGGGTGGAGGTCAGATAGGCAGTCACTCCATGTAAAACAACAGCACAGAGCGGCATCTGCATTGACTGGCACCTGACCGCAACATACCTACATACAGTATGTTAACTAACAGAAGGCGTTCCCGTTAACCCGCAATAGTATAAGCACATTAATTACATCATCACACGCGGCCCGTCATTAATAAAAAAATTGCGACGTTGCCGTCCTTCAAGTACGCGTGTACAGAGTGTTTCTTTTACGTATCAATTTAACATTTTTAGTGAATATTTTAATATTAAAAAGAAAATAAAAACATTTTGTTTTCGAATGGTAATTTTTTTTTAGCATGTATTGATGCTATACTATTGCGGGTTAACGAGTACGCCCTCCGTTAGTTAACATACTGTATATGGTTGATTTTTCTCAACCATATACAGTGTGTTAGGCAGAAGTTGATGGTATATCATATATATCAGATATATCATACTAAGTACATAAAGAGTAAACTTTATGTACATTTTCATTATATTTATTTACCTACATATTTCTAGTATTCTGGTTTTGAGCCATACCGTTGCTTTTAGATTGTTTATCAACCGTGTATTTAATCCATCCGTATTTATTGACACCTGAAATATTTTTGTCGGCAAAATGTTACCCAAGGGTGTGTTTGCTTTCACCTCTGGATATGTTTTTTGTTGCGACTTCAGTAGAAATACGGTAATAATCATTTTTAACCGACTTCTAAAAAAGGAGGAGGTTCTCAATTCGGATGTTTGTATTTTTTTTTTTTTTTTTTTTTTTTTTTTTATGTTTGTCCACGCATAATTCCGTCGCTTGCCAACCGATTTGAAAAATTCTTTTTTTGTTGGAAAGGGTATACTTCCCAAATGGTCCCATGAAAATTTTATCGAAATCGGACGAGCCGTTTCTGAAAAATCAAAAAAAGTCGAAAAAAATAATTTACCTTGATGATCTTTTCGTTTACTCTGCATTGCGTTTTTTGTTCGCGCATAGCTCCGTCATTTACGAATCGATTTGGAAAATTCACTGACCCACTAAAAAGCGCGAAAATAAAAACTTTTTTGCAAAAAATAAAACCGACTTCCATATCAAAACACTACAAAGCCAAAAATAATTTTAATTTCGGAAGGCGGTGTGAAAAAAAAAAGAAAATACAAAACCAATAACACCGACTACCGAAATTAAAATTATTTTTGGCTTTGTAGTGTTTTGATATGGAAGTCGGTTTTATTTTTTGCAAAAAAGTTTTTATTTTCGCGCTTTTTTAGCATATAGCTACATAAAATAGTTACAATGCCTACTTGGGACAATTTTTATCGTTGAATAAAAACTATATTATTTACGTACAATAAATTGATCAAGGCAGAACATTAAGTTAGATACAACATAACTTTCAGACCCAAAAATACTTTCTAAGTACTTGCTAATTTATTTTTCCAAAATCATGTACTGTTTAAAAAGTGGGTTGCAATCTTGTGTAGAATTATTGATGTTTTTACTATCCGCAAATCAGCATACACACAAAGATTCAGAAGTATACTTTAATTTAATTAAAACTTCATGTCAAGGTATAATCGCGAACTTAATACCTTGGGAAATTTCTACCTGTCAACCAAGACTGGGAAAGAGATAAGATTGCAGGTGCTTTGTTTTAAGCGTTGAATGTTTCAACCATATGAATGCAAATTGCAGAATCTTGTCTGTTTATTAAATTGACTCAAGAATATGATAAAGCAGCAGTGGTTATACATTTTAACATTTGAAATTGACATTACGACCGAGAGTAGCCTAAAATTATTTTGAATAAAAAATGCAAATATCCCTTTTATCTAAACCCATCGAAATACTAATTATTCTTATGAATAATATCTGGGATTCATACTTTAATTTCCGCTGCGGTGATTGTAGGACATTTTGTTGAAATGAGATTTAAATTGCCTTTTGTCGTGCTTTCGCATGATTGGGCTAATCAAGATTGTACATCGTGCACAATATTGAATTTTTAGAAATCGTTGTGTTAGTAAATTAAACATAACCGACTTTTCTACATCTATTTATTAATAAATGATCTTTATTTTGCAAATTAGTTC
This sequence comes from Tholera decimalis, assembly GCA_943138885.2. Taxonomy (NCBI): domain Eukaryota; kingdom Metazoa; phylum Arthropoda; class Insecta; order Lepidoptera; family Noctuidae; genus Tholera; species Tholera decimalis. The sequence continues at coordinate 17,129,685 of OW964563.2, read as the reverse complement.
CGTTGATTTAATAAAGATGAGGCGGTGTTTCCTCACCGATTACCCTGAGAAGAAACACCTAAACAAACTCAGAGGTCAAAGTCTATTTTGAAGTACATACAATACATACAATATGTACTTGTCAAATCATATAAGAATCTTCTAGGTTAATATTTGAGGCGATCTTCTCTCAAAAGGAAAGATGCACCTAGATTTGAGTGGGCCTGTCCAGAAAGTGCAAGCTTTTGTCAAATACACCAGTTGTTAAATGTTGTTTGCACGTTAATTGTGAAGGAATTCAGTGTTGTGTGTGTATCATGTTGCCATTCTTAAAGTTTCAGCCGCTACACGCTGTTTTGTTTTATTCATAACATATTATATAAAGTTAAATAATGTTCCCACTTCTAGATTTTATCCTTTATATGAAAAGCAATAGGCCATAATTCACCATGCGGGCCCAGTGCGGCCTTTAGTGGATATCGCATGTCTTCGGATTTTTGTTAGTCGACATCCTGTTTTCTATTACACGAAGTTTTCTATTTTGTCGCACTTGTTAGTGCATATCAAATCACGAAACTTCTGTTACTTTTCTATTTTTATCCATGAGAATCTGTAATTGACTTTATGTTATAACTAGCTTTTGCCCGCGACTTCGTTCGCGTGGGAGGTTTTTCCCGCGTAAATCCCGATCCCGTGAGAATTTCGAGATAAAAACTATCCTATGTCCTTTCCAGGGTTCTAAACTATTCCCCTGCCAAATTTCATCTAAATCGGTTCAACGGCTTAGGCGTGAAAGGTAACACACAGACAGACAGAGTTACTTTCACATTTATAATATTAGTATGGATTATCACGTACGCAGACGTCACAGCGTTGATTGTGTATGGAAATGTCTGGGGAGAGGTTAAGCATTACACAGAGCTTGCGCTAAGGGACATTATGACTAGGCTTAATGATAATCTCTTGACGTTAAACGTTAACAAAACATAATATATTACCTTTTCGCACCGTGTCTATACCCAACCACCCTCTGACTTTGCAGTCGGTGCACACTCTTCTTACTCAAAAGACAACTGTAGATGCCAAAATTTGACACGAGCTCCCAATATTAAATATTTAGGATTAATTATTGATAGCTGTCTAAATTGGTCAGAGCACATAGGACAATTAATTGCCCGCACTCGAAAATTTAATCCAATTTTCAGGAAACTCAGGAATTCTGCAGATCATGAAACTCTTCTATGTATTTACCACGGAATAGATGAATACGGTTGGAATGGTAATGTGGGCGTGGCGAGTGCATCACATTTATGGTTCGAAAATCATAGCTCGATCGATTAATTCATTCACCGTGTTTAGTGCGCTTCGGACTACTTCGGAACACAAAGTTCTGCTTTAAAATGACGTGTTGTGCAATTATTACCTGTAAAACAAAAAGTCAGACAGCAAGAATAGAGCGAGGAGGTATATCTTTCTATCGGTAAGTCGATAATAACCTTTAATTACAGTTTTATTTGTAAAAAACATAAAAATATTCTGATCACTATGAAATTCCAAACATTAACAACGTTATTGCAACAAGTTACAAAAAAATATATATATATTGCCCGATGTGTACTCGCTTAATCAACGCAATGACCAAGTCCGCTTACAATGCATGCATGCGTTGCGTCCTTCAACACTTCAACCATTGACGTTTCGTCCTTTGCCCTGATTGGCCGTGTTGCACGGCGCATGTTTATCGACAGTGAGTTACAATCAAGCAAGCTCTCGATTTAAGTGTGTGTAATTTATTTGTGTGCGTAATTCGCATACGTAACGGGCCTATTGCTTGTAGTGGAGCTAAAGAGTGGGAGACAAGCGGTGACACACGTTCTCACACAAATCAGGAACTATTTTCTTTCTAACCTCTTTTATCTGTTCTGTGGTATTTACTATGCATTTGCTCAGAGCTTATTGAAATATTGCATTGTAGTTTGGGGTGGGATTGGCAAGACAATTCTTCTTCCACTAGAACGTGCTCAAAGAGCAATTCTTAAGGTCATGCTTAGACGTCCTCGTAGGTATAACACTGTTTCTAGACAGCTGTTTATTGTATCTACTATACTCCGTAAGCATAAAAGCCTGAATTTCACCCCTATATTAAAACGTAACAAAACAAGAATCTTTCCGGTGAGACCACACAGAACTACACTGGCTAGACATCAATTCTATGTTATAAGCAACAACCTGTCAAACACGAAGCATGTGGTGTTTACCTGTAATTAGGTGTGTAGTATTATTTATATTGTAATCTACCAAATATCAATCATGTTTAGCTGTAACACTTGTTGGTGAACCATAAATAAATAAATAAACATATACAACGTAGCAAACCGCGTAAAAACGTGTATGCACTACCAATAATTAAATGTAAGATTTTAATACGTAGCTGGCTCCAACGATTGAACTATACTGAGACCGAGAAAGTTATTAACATTTTTAGTTGATCATATTTTATATATACCCTACTCAACACATCTCTCATTCACACGCACAACTCATTACTCAGACACACACAACTCACTAATTAGTCACACATATGACTCCTTACTCACTTATTCCCACAAATCATTTCTCTACTATTCATGCACACCACAACTTACTACTACATGCTTAATTCTTTTGCCTTTGGTATTGTACCCCTTTCTATTATATTTAAAAAAAAACTTACCTTCTTCTTTTTATAAATATTTTAGTTTATTACAGTAAAATCAAAAATGTATGTACCTACAAATTCGCTAAATGGTGAATATTGTGATTAAAATCAGGGTGGAAGACGCTGTCGTCTGTAACACAGTTAATACTAGCACCTACTAGCACAGTCGACAACGTGACCTCTTACCATTTTGCTATAAATTTATTGTATTATATAAGTTTAGACTAAAAGTAATTTGTCTATATAAATCAAGCATCATAATCGAGTTCTCTGGAGGTATACCAGCTACCATTGCAGTCACCATTAGTTAGCGATTAGATTTTTTTAAAGACAACTATCAAAGTGGGTAGATTTTTCATTACTAGAAATCTTGTTTACCCCTCCAACTAAGCTAGCTAAATATACTTACTTGTGTCTGGATTGGGTACAGTAGCCTATTCACTACCCAGCCCTTCAACTATTTTCACACCCGAATAGAGATCATACCGTTGCTCCGTTTAGTCATGAAAGAGGACATAAAACAACACTATTTCGCATGTATAATAAATAATTCACAAGGCATTTTAACGCGTGACCGGGACGGAGCTATAGGTATTGCTGCGCCCGGCCATACGGCCAACTTATAAATAACTATCAAACAACAAGTCCAGTGTGTGATTTATAAATAAGCTAAAATTATTGTCAGTAACGCTATGAATTACTTCAAAGTCTTTCTTCTGAAACCAAATAAAATAATAAATAAAGAGATTGGAAGGAAAACAAAATTTTGCCGACACAATACATACCCCTTTTTGCAAAGTCGGGCCCCCCAATTTTCCGTAACGAGTGTCAAAGATATACCAAGGATAGCTAAGACTACCGATGGCATGTTTTCCAAGTCACAGAGATACCTCGATATCTTAAAATGGTCATCCACGGACCGTTCTCGTCAATTTTAGCTACAAGTTCCCTCCTTTTTCTCCTTTGTAGTTTTTAAGTCCTTATTTAAATATATTGTTACGAGCTGGGGTTCGGGATAGAAATAATTACGTACGCCAATTGGACCAAAATTAACACTTTAATTTAATAAACACAAAATAAAAATTAACACAATTATTCGCAGTACAATACTTGTCACTTAACACTTAAATCGCACTGAAATTCACTTGTAGAGTTTCGATTATATCGCCTGGTATCTCATAATAAGACTTCCGTCTGCGTTCCCCTGCGATCCGTCTGCGTTCCCCTGCGATCTATCTATACTCCGGTCAATGAGTTTTAGAACACTCTTGTAAAATCGACTCACTGCCTATACTGCCAATAATGTTCCAAAAGCTACTTGAGATACTCAGTACTGCTACTCGCCGCAGATGGCGTTAGTGTCACGAACGTATTAGAAATTGGTCGTAGTTTCTCGATATACTCAGTAGTGCTACTCGTCGCCAGGTGGCTTTAGTGTCTCGAACATTCTAGATGTCGGTTGAAGTTTCTCGACGTACTTAGCTAAGCGACTGGCGTAACAATATGTTGGTGTACAATAAAGAGTATATCTATCTATCTCAATTATTCCCCCATTCCATAAAGAGGTACATAAGTAATTTGTAGTAAATAAGGACCTAATTATCCTGCATCTGTTATCGCTGTATCTGTAAATCGCGAGTCTTTAGGAAACGAAGTATCTTCCTTCCTTATAATTTTGACATTGGTTGCATAATGAGAAAGCTTAGAGAGTACCAAGAAGTGTTTGTCGTGTGACGAAGGTGTTTCTTGTTTTCTTTATCTGTTAAGCCGTTTCCGTTAAAGTGGTTTAAATTTCAATGAAAATTCTGAGTCTAAAATAGAATCAAGTTGAAATTGAAATTGAAATTGAAAACCATTTATTCGGTTATAAACACACACAACAACAGAAAATTACAAACATAAAAAAAAAAAAAAAAATTACAAAAAAAAAATAAAATAATAAAAATAATAATAATTAAAATTAAATTTATTTCAAAAGTTTAAGCCGTTTGGCGTGTACCAACTCACCTTTATTAAAGGATTTATTAATTTTAACTTATGAAGTGTAGTGGTACACGAGTGAACTTAATATAAAAATGTATAATTGAGGAGCTTGTGTCTACATAATAATAGCCGCACAGGTCGGTTCAAGGTTACGCAACGCTTGCTGAGGTCGATCTCTGGATGGGTGGGATCTTAAGGGCCTATACTACCTTCGCTTCTCACTCTTTATCTCGCTCGCACACTACTGGCTGCGGTCACGCGAGCAAGCGAGACAGGGTGGCAGGGAAAAGACTCCAAGACACCGATAATTTAGTTTATTTCTTTTTACGGTGAAAATAATGGTAATTTAAAAAAAGTAAATAACATAAGACCTGCTTTATAGTTAGTTCAATTTAATTTGAAGGTATTATTGAATACCAGCGGTTTATTTGTTCAGTTTGGAGGTAACTTTGGATTTTTTTTTCTATCAAGAAAATTTTATGGAATCGTGTTTTCGTCAAATATAGTACCTAATATTAATCCTCAACTTTACCATATATTTATTTCAAAATTATTGCTGCAGTATTTTCGACATAACGGAGGATCATGCTAAGCCATTTGAGGTTAGGGTTACCAGATCCGAAAAATAAGTTTTCCTGAAAAAACCCTATATTACAAACTCGCGCGCGGCGCGTGGGAGTCTGAGTATGAGTCTTGTGGCGGGATGCGGGGCGCGTCGCGACTGAGCGAGTCAATTAATAGTTCTTAGTTCAAACGGTGCTAAGTTTACTAGTGTTGTGCGTATTTCTGTGGCAAGCATTTATTTTATAACGAAAAGGCTTACTTTTCTCTTTTTTTTTAATTCCTGAAAATTTCCACCTTTCCCTGTTTCCCTGACAGAGAGCTGAAATTCCGGACATGTCAGGAAAATTCCTGTCATCTGGTAACCCTATTTGAGGTAGTATAGGCCCTTAACATATAGAGTTTCCTCCGTGCCTCGAAAATCATGTTAAGTTGGTCCGTTGGTCCTGCCATTTGTACATCTTTAAACTTGACCCTAGTCTTGCCAAGGAGTATCGTGTTATCCAGCTACGGGGTTGTGGAGGTCAGATATGGCAGTCACTCCATGTGAAGTAGTAGTTTCACTTGCATCCGGTAATATTGACAGCCGATACTTGAGAAAAAGTTATGCGACGATGACTCAAAAAACTCTTATTAAGCCGGGTCCGCTGCGCCATTTTTCTAACAAAACATGTTATTGAAACATGTTAGGAAAACATGTTATTAAAACCACCCGTCCACTATTGTTGTAATGTTTTTGTTTAGTTTTAGATGTTCAGAAAGTGATTATCAAGAGCTGTTTTCATTAATTTTACCAGATATAGAGAAGAAAACAACTTGGAGGAATGATGTGATTCCTCCTGACATGAGATTAGGTGTGGCAATTCTGTTTCTTTTGAGATTAAAAAATAGGGATAGTGAGCGCGAACACAAAATGCGTCACTTTCCGCCTCCCCGCAGGCGAACGCGGGGGATGTTATCCATTCGTCTCGGCAAACATGTTATTGTGTTTTTGCTAACAAAACTGTTAGGCCACGCCTATATTCTGTTAGCAAACAATGTTATACTGTTTGCAAACACGAAAACAAGTCGCAGCGGACCCGGCTTCACAGTGCCTAGATATTAAGTTTCCATATTTCTAGGGACCGTTTGTACCAAAGACCATTTCTATTTGATTTTGTTTTCTCTTAAAAAAATGAGCACAATATTTTAGCCTTTATGCATATTTTATTTAATGTAATTACTGTTATTTCTTCCAAAAATTACGGTTATAAACGAGGAAGCAATTCTCTTGACGATGTCTAGTCAATCATTCATTATTGTAACTGTGTTTGACCTATCTTTGACCCAGATAATTTATCGCTGTTCTCATATTGGGAGGTAAATATCCTCTGAGGGAAATGGGCGTCCGGGCAAACCTCAACAACGGTCGAGGTGACTGATTGCTATAGTGTAACACATACCTTTTCTTTCGGTTCGTGATCAAAGTGTGTTGTTAGCTCACAGGTGGTCGAAATTGGACATCCCTCTTGTAGGTATAATCTTTTTGTCACCTACAACGATACTCGAGGGAGCTATAAGGTTTAACCGTGGTAAAGCTAATTGCTAGGTAATGTAAGGTATAAAATATTATGCGTCTTTGTGGTCACTTTATACGACTAAATCAATAGGAACATTATCTATTATTATAGATCCTAGAATCAAATAAAAGCTATTGCTTTTATTTGATTCCAGGACGAAACGATATACATAGGCAATTGTTGTAAATAGTTGACCTCATGTTAGGTACATATTATGTAGATTCTCGGTATCTTCTGGCCAGAACAGACAGCCAACGAACACCTACTGGAAGTCTACCATGAGATACCGATGTGAAAACAGATCGCTTGCTGCAAGTGGTCTTTGACACTCTTTGAAGGGAACCCAGTCACATCCCTAGACAAGATCTAGATTGGACCCCACAGGGGAAACGTGGCCGTCTATAGCATACTTGGAAGCGTTCGATAGTGGCGTAGTTGAAATCGGGTTAACGTGTCCAAAAAAGAATGCGATGGTGGAGTTATTCTTATATAATTAAGTAAAGTCACGTTACATAACTACTAATAATTAGAAGTAATAATTAGTAAAGGTATAATCGTATCCCTTAGGATACGATTATACTTTTACATAAACGATTATACCTTTTGGCATATCAATTAAGACGAATTTGCCGAGGCTGGAATGCAAAAAGTAGCGCAATGGCTGCAGTTTAACCTGCTCACGCTAAATGTGGAGAAAAAAAAGGTTTATTGCAGTGTAAGCGGAAGAACTGCGGCCCTATCATCTTTAATGCTTCAACTGCATGCCTGCGACTGCATTCCAGAAAGCTCTTGTTCTTGCACCAAATTTGAGACAGTAAGGCTGCTTACTGTCTCAAATTTGGTGCAAGAACAAGAACAAGGTGCGTCTATATTGACCAACATCTTACATGGGAGAAACAAGTAAGAATTCTGAACGGCCGTGTCAGAAAACTGACCTACATCTTCCGACGACTTCGATCACTGGTGGAGATCTCTATGCTGAAAACAATATATCAAACTCTATGCCAGTCAATACTACGCTACTGTGTCGTGACATGGGGATCCGCTTGTAAAACCCGTCTCATTACTTTTGAACGAGCCCAAAGAGCAATGCTAAAGATAATGCACAAGAAGAAAATGCGCTACCCAACTTACCAACATTATCAAGACGCAAGCTTACTTACTGTACGTCAACTATACATTTTGGCAGTTGTGCTCAATTTCACAAAGCGCACTTTCTGATGTGATTATGACAGAGCGTTCGCAAAGGAGATCAAAATGGAAAAACAGCCATGCAAACTCAATTTCGACAAAAAATTCTGCTTTTATGGGCTTCCTCCACTGATTTGAAAACCACTTGATCGCACATACATTGCCCCGCCGACGCACGAAAACTATGCGAGTTTTTGCTCCTATATATTGGCTACGATACACGAACCATTTTAGTTGTGACCAAGTATTAGGCCTGTGTGCATGCTAAACAATTACAAATTTTAAATTTTTGTATCCAATTTATAACGCATAATAATGCTTTCATGCACGTTGAAGTGGTGTGGAAAACATTCCCAGACATCTAGATACCAAATGGATGACATAACTATTCATCAGTAATGAAATAATATGAAAATTATTTATCATTAAATCCGATTATAAGCTACCGCAGAGGTCCATTTAAAATGGTGGTTTGGGTGGTCATGGACAAAATTGTGTCGAGCGTTGATGTCTTTTGGAAATGTCTCTTTCTTACATGAAGAAATTCTAATTCTTTTATCCCTGTCTTTTCATCTGTATTTTTATCGTAAAAATCTGTGCTGTTACCTATAACGGCTGGATACGATATCGATAATTATAAAATTAAACTTATGTTTTCGTAATTCAATTCAGATAGTTGTCATAAAATACCTATCTACATTAACCGACTTTAAAAAAATTGGCCAAGTGCGCGTCAGACTCGCCCATGAAGCGTTCCGTAGTAACTATAATAATATAAAATAATAATTATGTATATTTATTTGACGAATAAAAATAAACTTAAAATTTCTTAAAACTAGCTTATTTATTTACATTTTTACAACTACGCTAAATAACTTTGTTTTTCATAGTGTTTGTATGAATTACAAAGTTATATTTGTGGTTTTAGAAAATATGCTGTATCTCAAAAACTGCTAAGTCGATTTCGTTCTTTCCCTCAATCAAGTAGAGCAATCCCTAACTCGGCATATCTATGAAGCTTGACTTTGAACTGACCAATTGCAGTAGCGCGTTTTTTCCTCGCCTCCCAACCCGTATTGGTGAGTTGTGTTCTTCAAAGAAATCGGCCTATAAGCTCTCTAGGTTAAATACTCTCTGGCTTCCTCCATCTGTACTCCAAAATGAATGCGGACCGAAATATTATACGCATGACCAGGCGAGTTTGTAAAACCAAATGTAACAGCTTGGCTTTTGGATTTGGACTACACTAAAACTGAAGTTTTTATTAGTATCTAAACTCTATACAATAACACACGAAATTTGGGTACACAATTTATCCCTAATGAACTACACTTTTACACTAAACACTTCACTCTCTCACACTTGCACACTCTTCAACACACATACACACACTCAATCACCTGAAAAAATCTGTAAAAATAAACTGTATTTGTCTTCAATAATTAGAGCAAAATGTGACGAAGGAGACTGCACCTCACAACACAGGGTATAGTAGTGTGGGGTTTTTTAAGTAAAATAAATAAATATTGTGTCAAATAACTATTTTATGGCCACAAGATATCATAGCCGCCACATGTCGATACTTCAGTTGATAACGATTGAGTCAAAATTATTATTTTTTTCTTATTAAAGGAAAATTCCAATTTACTGGTTTTTTGTTTTGAAAAACATGTTATGTAAACAATTCATTCGTCTGACTTTATTTAGGTGCTGGTGCGACACATTTTCTGGACAAGGCCTGTCCCTAATTTGAACGATAAGAAATCATTACGCGTCATTACCATTTTAATTGGTCCAATTTATTTACTCAAGACCCTTCTCGTAATTACTGCCTTCAAAGAATAATCGAGCTACAGTCGGGTCGAAAATAAATAAAGTACATAAATATAAGAAGAAAGTTTGATTCTGTAGAGCAACACTCGCCGAGGCAGGTCCAGGGATTAATTTAATAGTTCTTCACATAACAGGAATTATTCATGCCTTGCAATTTAGAGAATTTTGAGAGAATTTTACCATAGTCACTACTATGGCTAGTTAGAAAATCTGGCACCAGTCTTGTAAAGCAGAATCATTGAACCCACTTATTGGGTTGTGAAAGTAAAAAATAAGTCACTCCATTATAAATACTAGGGTCTATCTGGTGGAATGGCTGACTCCGGCATAGCTGGCTAGACAATTTTCAAGATTTCACAGATCCAGAAATTTTGTTCAAAATGGTTCCCATAATTTTTAAGACAACGGATACATTGGAAAAAGGGCTTGTCGACTATCATCTAATAGTCCTTTTTCTTCCTTCCTTTTTATCCCGTTATTTGGTGTCAGGACTTCTCACTTATCAGCGATAAGATAAATAATCTGGGATGGTCTTTAAGCCTTTAAGGCCCCCCGCGCACTAGGCAGCCTGGCTGCGCAGCCAGGCTGCGGCAGCCAGTGAAACATATAACGTTGTATAGGAGCCCGCCCACTAGGCAACCACGAATTCCCGGCTGCGGCAGCCAATACAACGCGCTTGATTGCACGGCAGCCGGCTGGCTGCGCGCAGCCAGAAAGGCAAATGTATGTGGCTGCGGTCAGTCTCCGCGCACTAGTTGTAGCAGCCAAACGTATTTTGCGTTCCGAACTTTGATAAGATGACTTTCGATTTCAGGACTTATACAAGCTCGCATAGGAGTATTAATACCCTTGATTGAATTTCGTATTTTTTCCAAAAGGTCATCAAACGATTGCACTGACATCCTCGTGTAGTTAAAAAACCGGTCTGGGAATGCGCGAACATCTTTGAAATAGGTTTAGAATAAGCCTTTTGAGTGTCTTTCTAGAAAAAGAGGATGAATCCAGTGTCTTTTCTTTGTTTTGCGTTTTTTACGAGATAGGTAAGCAATAATTGTAAGTTCTTCCACGTCCATATCGCTCGACGGAAGGATCTAGACTATCGATCCTTGATTGGCTGCTATAACTGGCTGCGGAAATATTCTGGCTGCCGCAGACTGGCTGCACAGCCAGGCTGCCTAGTGCGCGGGGGCTCTAAGGGCTAGTAGCTTCATCATTTGTGTATGGCGGACGTCCTCTTCTTCTATGTTGTTTTTGGAGGTCCAGTATTGTTTGGACTATCTTTCCTTTGTTTTGACTTGTAATATGGCCTTACCATAGAACAGCGTTGTTCAACGTGTTGGTCGCGACCCCCTGAGGGATCGCGAAGCCTATTCATGGGGGTCGCGAAGCTACTGAAATAAAAAAAAAACATTTACGTTGAAAAAGATTAATTAAGGAAAACTTGAACGAAAGAACATAATCATTTGAATCAAATAAACAAAAAATAGAAACTTAATGTGTTCTATATTGAAACATTCGTTGTAAAATATGCTTTCAAACAACGAAATCGATCGAAAGCGATCGAAATCGGATGAGTAGTTTCTGAGAAAATCGCGGATATACAAACATACATACATAATATACATACATGCATACATACTGGTCGAATACAGAACCTCCTTTTTTGAAGTCGCTCAAAAAAAGCAACGGGCGAAATATTTCTTCATACTAAAGGGGCCGTGTCATGAAAATGGTTGAAAAATACTGCCATAGAAAGAGGAGGAAGTACTCGTGGCTAAATAATTACAGCCAGGGTGGTAAATCTTCAAGGTAAAGCAACGTTTGCCGAGGTCGATTCGTGAATGGACAACCATCTTAATATATCAAAATACCTTCGTGCTTTGAAATAAACCTTAAGCCGTTGGTCCCGGCTGTTATTTGTGCATCTTTGACAGTCGTCAGGCGTAAAGAAAGCCATAAAATCTGACACCAGTCTACCCTATACAACGTGTAATTCAAAGGGTATATACATACCAAGTGCATGACTTCTTTGGATGATAACAAACGATATGGCAAGGGTTATGTAATCCTAAGTCTACGTGTGTAGAACTTATTACAAATTCCAATACACTGATACGAGAGACAGAATTTTTCAAATTAAGAAGCACGAAGAGAATTATCGTGTTATTGGCTAGTGACGTGGAAAGTTATTGACCCTCGTAGTGCTGTGACACGTTTGTTATGATTGGTATTCAAGAAATATATGGAACCGATAATTTGGTATCAATTCTTTGAGTCAGTTATTTTGAGCTGAAACTGTGCATAGAGACTCCATACCAGATGCTGTCTTCAGCCCTTTTGGATAGATATGGGGTTTCCGTTACACGTTGTAGATGTATCGTGTTACCTAGCTCTGTAGCTAGGTAAAGGTAAAGGTAAAGGTAAAGGTAAAGGTAAAGGTAAAGGTAAAGGTAATGGTAAAGGTAAAGGTAAAGGTAAAGGTAAAGGTAAAGGTAAAGGTAAAGGTAAAGGTAAAGGTAAAGGTAAAAGTAAAGGTAAAGGTAAAGGTAAAGGTAAAGGTAAAGGTAAAGGTAAAGGTAAAGGTAAAGGTAAAGGTAAAGGTGAAGGTCAGATAGGCAGTTACTCCATGTAAAAACACTCAGTTGCACGATGACGGCCTTACCAGGTGGTTTTCGGTGATATGATCTGCGACATAATTTACCCCAAACGATTCTTCATCCATGTTATAAGTTTTTAAGCTAACATTGTCACTAACAGTATCATAAGAACTTAAAACGGGATATTTACCATGTGTATTTTTTGTTTTGAGTTTCCGATATTTCGGCACTGTTGCAAGCGCCACGATCACGGATGAACTGAAGTAATTGCGGGTGGAAGTTTATGAGCAGACAAATCGGTCTACCCTCTTTCTCGTTCGTTTACACATGGTGAATATCCCGTTTTAAGTTCTAATGATACTTCATTAATGTTGTTCATTAGTTCTTATATAATAATAATAATTCAGCGTATTACGTTCTCTCAGCTGGAACACAGGCCTCCTTACTATAAGAGGAAATGGGCCGTAATCCACCACGCGGACTCAATGTAGGTTATTGTGATGGCACAATAATGTCTTCGACATTTTTGGTCCCAGAGGAGGTCACATGTCCCATGTGTGTGTAATCGATTTCAGAGCAATGGTGATGATATAAATTACACAAAGTGACAGGGTTCGAACCCAAAAAATAAAAACTACATTAGATTAAAATAAGAACCACAATAATAAGTTAAATATAATAAGAGTTCCTGAGATCTACTGTAGGATATAGAAACTAGAATATCGCAAAGGAACAGATAATTCCTCAAAGAGTCCGCAACGAATTTAATCAAAAAAGTAGTCTTAAAACTTCCAGCGCTGGAAATGGAAGATTACAAAATTGGTCTTATAAAAAAGACGCTATTTTACCGCTAAACAATTGAGTGGTATCAGCTGACTGCTCAATCTTGATCCTCTTAATATTGGTATATTAACTTTTGAAGAGCAATATTCTGAAAATCCATACTAATATTTTAAATGCGAAAGTAACTCTGTCTGTCTGTATGTTATCTTTTCACGCCTAAGCCGCTAAACCGATTTAGATAAAATTTGGCATCGGAATAGTTTAGGGCCCTGGGAAGGACATAGGATAGTTTTATCCCGGAATTCCCATGGGATCGGGAATTACACGAGAAAAACCTCCCACTCGAACGAAGTCGCGGGCATAAGCTAGTATTCAATATTGGCTTATAGTGAACAAGAACATCGTTTAAGGAAGCAGGGCCATTCGTTTTAAAACAATGACACCTCGACTAACTTATACAAAATGTTATGACGCAATTAATTTAATTAAATTGTCAAAATGTTAGCCATTGCCCTTAAAACGGTCAGTAATGTGCCACTTCCTAGAGTTTTAGCTCTAAAAACATATAAAATACTCCAGCAGCAAAACAAACATCTTAGAATTACCGTTGATAATGTATTTAATCGCGACAAGGATTTTTCCTTTAATCCAAGTCTTCGTCAACCGCTGTCTCTGTCACATTCCGGTATTTACTAGCCTGAGACCATTTTCAACGAGGAACTGCTGGGATAATGCCATGAGAGCCCGATTGACTGCCAGTTCAAGGGACATGGATCGGTCATACGCTTCTGTGGGATTCCAATCACATACATAAACACGCGATGCATTAGAATTCTCAAGAAAAAAGGAAACGTGGCCATCTCGGACAATCCCGGCATCGCACCGTGGCGGTAGAAGCGGCAAGCATCAGGATGGAGGTCTACTCTGGACGCTCTCTGTCCCATCTAGGTGTTATAGGATAATAGGTCAAGTAAGATTATGAAAAGAATCTTCAATGTTAAACTCGAACAAACTTCAAAATTAACACTAGTGCCACAAGAAAACATAAGCACAGAAGTAAGCTATGTAAAAAGGTGCACACTATTCCTACTTATCTAGATATAACACGACACTACTGTAAAATGGTGCCGACTCCTACTCAAGTACCGGAACACATCAACAACGACGTGACGCACCCTTGATATTTGCTGACGGACTTTCGTGGTTTCACAGATTACCAAACCCTCACTGAAAATCAAACTTTATTTTAAAAGCGACATGGTCTTGTTTTCTTTGGTGCAGGATGGGTGATAGTCTTCCCGGTTTAGGTGTACTTTACCTATGTAATCTATAATCCGGCCTGCTTCCGTAACGGGCTCGCAGGATAAAAGTTGTGGTCGGACTTTTAATGAGCTCTCAACATTGCTCGGTAAACCATTTTATGCAAATACAATTTAAAACATGTGGGTTCAAGTGTGTATTACCATACCACTTAAGTTGTTAGGAGTTTATATTAAGTTACTTAAGAAGGTTCACCTTGATACATATTTTCACGAAGTTGTAAAGTCTGCGAAATATTTCCTTTTTTTTTTTCAATGAACCGTTGCCCCACTCTAGGACCTTCTATATCGTGGGTGTATTTATAAGTATTCAAATTCACTTGCACAAACACTCAGACCCAGAAGAAATATCTGTCAGTTAGGGTGTTTTAAATATCGTGCGGATTTCATCACGCACGCGGGATTGCCCCGCATGCGTAACACCCGCAAGTGTCCTTTTATACAAGTATTTATTGTAATGCGTGGAATACGCATGCGGGACGCGGGGTGTGATCCGTGGCAAAAGCCCCGTGCGGGGACTCCGCGCGCGTGAGCACTTCTATGAAAATCAGTGTGCGTTTTACTGTCATGCGGGGTGCACGCGCGCGTAGTACAGTCCTCAGTACAGTCACATTTAAAATGAAAATTGACACAGAACGTGTTATAATTGAAGTGCATCTGCGGCCGTGATAAATCCCATGAATTACCTATATAAAAACAGAGATGCTAGAGACGCTGCCTGGAATTGTATTTTTATTTTTTATATTTTTTCTTGAATTGTATTTTGTAGCCTGTGTTCAATTCTTCCAAACAATTCATCAAAAGTACGAATGGACATTCGAAAATAAATTCATTCGTAATTTACCATAGTGTTTGACAAACGTTCCAGCAAGAATCCTGTTTTCAAATAACAGGCCATACTGTGATCTCGTCTTCTTATTCCGTCTTTTATAAATTAAGAAGATGATCAATAATTTTCTGAGTTTGTCGTTCATTGTACACAACCACAATGCATGGCAGCCCGCAGAAAACTCAATCGTGGGCTAGCGTGTCTCACACTGCGTGAAATTTTCCGCAGGCGGGCCAATCCCGCGTGCGTGATGAAATCCGCACGATATTAAAAACACCCTCATACAAACATTTGTTTCGAAGTGGAGATAGAACCCGTGACACATAGTACAGCAGCCAATCGTTCAATTACTGTGTCAATCTTGTCGCCTGTTATTATTAGGGTTCCGTAGCCGAATGGCAAAAAATGAAACCCTTACAGATTCGTGATATCTGTCCGTCCGTATTTCATAATCATCTTATTTCGGAATTATTATGATTACATAGTTGAGACCATAATTATGCTGTGAACTGCTCTTTGATATTTATACTAAAATAAAAAGTAAAGGATAAAAATAGAACTGAAACTAAAGAACTATTTTTTAACATACCTATACATGCGAGATTTCTATACAACGTGTAATTTAAAGGGTATATACATACCAAGTGCACGGCTTCTTTGGATGATAACAAACGATATGGCAAGGGTTTTGTAATCCTAAGTCTACGTGTGTGGAACTTATTACAAATTTCAATACATTGATACCAGAGACCGAATTTTTCAAATTAAGAAGAACAAAGAGAAATATAAAGATATTGTTATTGGCAAGTGACGTGGAAAGTTATTGACCATCGTAGTGCTATGACACGTTTGTTATGATTGGTATTCAAGAAATATATGAAACCGATAATTTGGTATCAATTCTTTGAGTCACTTATTTTCAGCTGAAACTATGCATAGAGACTTCATACTAGATGTTGTCTTCAGCCCATTTGGATAGATATGGGGTTTCCGTTACACGTTGTAGATAGATCTTTAAAATTACATTAAGATTCTACAAACCAGTTTTTAAGCTAACATGGTCACTGACATTATCACTAGAACTTAAAACGGGATACTTACCATGTGTATCTTTTGTTTCGAGTTCATCCGTGATCATGGCACTTGCAACAGTGCCGAAATATCGGAAACTCGAAATGTCAATTTTGATGAGGAAATAGTTTTTTTTTACAGAAATATAGCAATGTGGGTAGAAATCATATTACTAGCAATATTGTTAACTCCGCCAGCTAATCTAAATATGCTTGTGTCTGGAGTGGGTTCACGGCAATAGAGTAATGGGTGTGGTTGGAACCTGAAACCTCTCAATCACAAGTCTGACACCTTAGCCATTAGGCTATTGACACTTTAAGTTACAAGGATGGAGAGTGACATTAGCTACTTTTCACTGAAATTAACTTTTCACGCGAGCGAAGCTGCGGGCTCAAACTAGTATTTCATAAAAGCCAATAACTTCTAAACATCATATTTCTTAGTATTAATACAAACGAGATTTATTATTATTATTTATTATAAGCCTGTAGTGTCCCAATGCAGGGCAAAGGCCTCCATTCTTTCCTTCCACTTTTCCCTGTCTATTGCCACATCCGACCAATATTTTAGGTAGAAATCTAGTTCGTCACGCCATCTCCTCCTGGACCTACCGCGTCACCGGTTCTTATTATTCGGAGCCCAATCAATAGCCACTTTTTTCCAATTTTGCGACGAAATGCGGTATGTGACCAGCCCAGTTCCACTTCAGCTTACAAACGAGATTATAATTATGAACAACCATAATTCCAACAATCATTACAGGATTACCAGATGACCCAATTTTGGTAAACAACCGCAAACTCACTCTACAAATTGTACTCGCGATTCCGAACAACGGCTTTGGGTCAAGCTTTAATTAGAAAATATCTGATACATGTATGTAATTTGCAATAAAATTTCTATATACGTAGTTATTAATGTTTTTGGCACAATGTCCCTGTTTTATTATGAGAACTGGTAAGAAGGTGAAACTTAGCATAAACATCTATTTCAGATTATTTCAAAAGGTTAGGACTTACCGGTAAATACCGGCCTCATCTAGTCATCTAGCTAAACTAAACACGCAAAAAAAAACATAACGTGTAAAAGTGTTATTTATAACCAATTTAAAAAATAAATATCTCATTTCATTACCTACATGAGACTAGAAAATACTTTGCTTACTCAGTCAATTTAATAGGTATTTTATAAATGCAAAGTAAGTTTAAAGGATCTTTAACGAGTTACTCGTAGCGTCAACGTAAATTGACCATCGCTTGTGATCGTATTGAAAAAACTAAAACTCACCTACTGAAGAGTCACGATCTAAATAAAAAACAAGAAAATTTTCTTAACTGATAAACTGATCTCATCTGATAATACTATGATACCCGTGTTGTTATGTTAGGTGGCATACGATCACAGCTATCCTTTACACAACGGTTTCAGATGATTGGCTTATCTCTTAAATTTAGGCAGAGCAGTTCTGTTAACAGCGTCACATAGAATACAAATGCAAGGTAAATGTAGTATATATCATATACAGTATAATAAACCTTACAGATTTGTATCATTTAACTGTAAGAATATCAAGCGTTCACTTATTGATAATCAACGTTTGTGTGTTGCATGCATTAGTTTATCTAGAAGATTTTGTATTTGTTTATTATTTTACTAGCGACCCGCCCCGGCTTCGCACGGGTGCAATGTTTATATTACCTAAATATACTATAGAATGTCTTTATATACATCGTTGACAGCCTTTTTGTCATTCGACATACATGTTCTCTTTAGTAATTACTCTTGAAAGTGCGACACATAATTTACCATGTGAAAAACATTCAACGCTCAAATCTAAGCAACATAGGCACGCGCGCCGTGCCTCCGCCGGCACAGCGCAACCGCTATGTCCTTGCATTTTAAATCTGTAATATCTTCGAAACTATTTATTTAAATTATATTCTGTAAAGGGCAATATTGATTTATATTAAATGCACAATGTATTTATGATACTTAATTGGATAAGGATTAATGCTGTATTGCTTAAAATCGCTTCGTAAAATATGCTCGTATTTCTCGTAAAAAGTAAAGGATAAGAAATGGTCGTTGTGGGTTATCTATAAGAGATAGACAGATGCCATCGAGGACTTTTTTGTTGACCTTTTTAAGGTGTACAATACTGTAGTACATTATTTTGATCTATCTCGTAGGGTTCAGCCAGCGTTTGCAAAGCAAGCGCAAAAAAATGAATTTATTTGCGACATCACATTAGAAACCTCAAAAATTGTCAGTGTTCCTCTACTATATTATGCATTTTATATACTTGAAAACCTTTCTATTGAATCACTCTTTCTATTGAAAGAAATTGCATCAAAATCCGTTGCGTAGTTTTAAAGATTTAAGCATACATAGGGACAGACACAGGGAAGCGACTTTGCTTTATACTATGTTAAGATAAGGGCCTAGTTGCGTGAAATAGGAATAAGGATATACTCTTATTCTTTACGTTCTCTAGAGGGCGGTTAACAGTCGTTACGGGTAGTCAGAAGATAACCTTACAAATGTTCTAGGGATATCGTACGTGTTACCTAACTATTGGATTGTGGAGGTCATATAGACAGTCATCCATTTAAAACACAAATACTCAGCTGTATCTCGTTAAATTGGAAGCCGACGAAAAATCTAAGCAGATACACTACAGTACTAGCTGTTGCCTGCGACCTCGTTCGCGTCGGAGGTTTTTCCCGTGGAAATTCCAAAAATCCTTTCTTAGTACTCCCCTAGACACTCCAAGGAACATACATGCCAAATTTCAGCTTCTTGCACCCAGTAGTTTCGGCTGTGCGTTGTCTGTCAGTCAGTCAGTAACGGAAGCATCTAAATATATAACTAGTATATATATAGTATACTAACTCAAAGGTGACTGACTGACTGACTAACTGACTGACTGACATAGTGATCTATCAACGCACAGCCCAAACCACTGGACGGATCGGGCTGAAATTTGGTATGCAGGTAGATGTTATGACGTAGGCATCCACTAAGAAAGGATTTTGCGAAACTCCCACGGGATCGGGATTTACACGGGAAAAACTTCCCACGCGGGCGAAGCCGCTGGCACAAGCTAGTTTTATATATATTGATGATTGATATTTCATTCAGTTGTAATTAACTAAAACAAGATGAAAAATTTTAGCCAGAAGACTTACAGTCAACCTATGCTCATAGAATAATACGGATGAATCAAAGAAAAACGGAGTGCAGGCATTGACTTCGTAGTAACAATCGGAGAAAGAAAATATTGCATACAGTTCATCTCAAGGAATTGATGGTATCTTTAGTATGGTACATCGTCTCCAACATGATGTATTTTATGTTTCTAGTGAGCAACATAATACCATTGTTTATATTACATATTTGGAAGTCTGCCAGATATATTTGGTTCTAATACTACACTTGAATTGTATGGGAGGATGGGAAACTGTTCGTATTGCAAGATTGGAACTGCCAAGTGACAAATTAGAAAAGTTCGTAATGATTATGTTGGAAGATATAGAAGTTGGAATGACATTAGTTGGGACCGTAATTAGGGCTATGATAATACCGTTATCGTTAATTATACAAGTGTGAGGTCTCGTAGTTTTAAATAAATAAACTTATCCACTTTGTAATATCAGTAGTTTTTTTATTACGAATAATCCCGCTCTTGACCTCGATCACACCTGATGGTAAGTGTAAGATGAGGTCTACGATCGAACGAGCGAGCCCAGAAAATATTCAAATTCAAATTCAAATTCATTTATTGTTTGTTACATGTCAAAAAAGGATCTTATAATTATCATGTTTGTATCAATGTAACATACCTATAAGGTGTACAATATTCATAAATGTGATTAGAATTTAATATTACAGAAATATACTTATTTGATTTAGTCACTCTTATACATTAGGTAGTCAAATTATACATTCAATGTTATTAAATTATGAGTCAAAATAAAAATGTAAAAGTAATAATCATTGTAATAAAGGTTAAATTATTTTAGAATATTAATATAAATTAAATAGTAATTCAATGTCAATTAAAAACACCGCCTTACACCAAATTCTTGTCATTTAAAAAATCGTTTATTGAGTAATAAGCTTTATCTATCAGGAATTCTTTGAGCTTACGTTTAAAATATTGAGGTCTGAAATACTTTTAACAAAATTTGGTAGTTTATTATAAATTTTCACTCCTCACACCTAGATTTAAATTTAACTGTTCTGTACCTAATTCCCGACAGTTCATTTTTATGTCGTGCACTTTTTAGTGTTTCATATTTACTTAAATCGCCTTTTATCATTGCTGCCGCTTCATAAATATATAATGAAGGCAGAGTTAAAATTTTAAGTCTCTTAAACACTTCCTTGCATGAGTCAGTCTGTTTAAGTCCGCTCATACTTCTCACACATTTTTTTTTGTGCTCTAAAAGCGTTTTCTCTATTAGAGGAATTACCCCAGAACAAAACACCATATTTTATATGCACATGCACACATATGCATGGTAAGCGCTTAGTAACGCAGTTTCATTTACAACTTTTCTTAACATATAAAGGGCATAGGACTGTTGGTTTAATTTGTTACAAACTTGATCAACCTGGATTTTCCAGTCCAGTCCGTGGTCAATATACATACCTAAGAACTTTGTGCTATTAACTTCTTTTATTGTTTCTTCTTTATAGCTTAATTGCAGATTTTTAGGTTTTTGGTTTTTATTTGTAAAAGTCATGTAATTTGTTTTGTCCAGATTGATTTTAAGATTATTTTGTGTTAGCCAATTAATAATAGCTTCAAGTGATTTATTTACATTCGTCTCATATTCGTCTTTGTCATCGTCAGTAAAAATGGCAGTGCTATCATCTGCAAATAGTATCATTTGCTGGTTTATGACATTTGGGAGATCATTTATATAAACTATGAACAAAAGAGGTCCAAGGATGCTTCCTTGGGGCACTCCATAATGAACTACTTTTGGATCTGATTTATAAGTCTGTTCAAACCTTGTATCACTTGCTATTCGTGTTATTTGTGTTATTTGAAATCTGTTTGTTAGGTACGATTTTATAAGATTAAGTGCATTTCCTCTTACTCCATATTTTTCTAGCTTAGTTATTAGTATCTGATGATCCACATGATCAAATGCTTTTGACATACCCATAAAAATCGTGGTAATTTGTTTTTTGCTATCTAGTCCAGTCATGATTTTCTTTAAAAAATTAAACAGTGCATCACATGTTGATCTGCCTCTTCGGAACCCAAATTGTTCGTTATCAAATATGTTGTTGGTTTCGAAGTAGTTATATAAATGATTATAAATAACCCATTCAAAAATTTTGGCAATAACTGGTATTAAAGCAATAGGTTGATAATCTCTCGTCTCATCTTTATTTCCTTTTTTAAATAGGGGATTTATAACAGTCGTCTTTAGTTTTGAAGGGAACACTCCCTGTTCAAGGCAAAGATTTATAATATGGCTAAGTATGGGTGCAATGAGATGAGACACCTTTTTAATTATCTTTGTGTTTATGTTGTCATAGCCTGTACTGTTAGTATTCTTAAGCGCATTAATTATCTGGTGTACCTCATGAAGAGTTGTCGGTTTAAAAAAAATTGAATTAGCATTATTGTATGTCAGTGTTTTTACAGAAACTCTTTTGTCCCTCTTCGTCTTTTTAATATCGTCAATGAAGTAATTATTAAATGCTTGAGCTATTTCTTTTGGCGCTGTAACTACTTTATCCTGTACCTTTATTTGGTTAATATTCTCTTTTGGTGTTTCGGTCTTATAATTATTTATAACTTTCCATATCGCTTTGGCTTTATTAGAAGCTGAGCTTATAAAGTAATTATTTTGTGATTTTTGGGTTTTCTTAATAATTGTTCTTAGTCTCTTCGCATATTCTTTGTAGTAAATTTTGTCTTTTAGGTTTGAATTTAGTCGATAATTCCATAATAGTTCACGTTTACGCTTAGAGCATGACCCTTACTAAGCCATTTAGGCCTCTTAGAAATAGGTATTTTTAGTTTGATGTTAGGAAAACACAAATCGTAAAATAGCTTAAATAAATCGTGGAAAGCATTATAAGCGGTTTCAGGGTCATTATTTGTGAAACATTCTTCAAAACTCAGACTTTTTATACAATTTATAAATTTTATAATATTATCCTCACAATAGTCTCGTTTAGTTTTATACCAATGTGTAAAAAGGTAGCTTTTCTTTACTGGGTATCTTAAAATTTGTGCTGTATGATCCGAAAGCGACAGTTCCAAGACAATAGTTTTTGATCCTCTAATATGGGTTGGTTTATCGTTAATTTCAAATTGTAACTTAAAAGTAATTGTTCAAACTGTCGGGATACGTTATTATTCTCTAATCTATTAATATTAAAATCACCACATATTATAACTTTTTTGTGTGTGTAACATATTTTGTTTAGTAGAGTCGATAGCCTCATAAAAAATAAGTCAATGTCATCTTTTTTGTTTTTAGGAGGCCGATAAACACATAATATTATAATTTTGTGATCGATTAGTTCAACACCACTACATTCAAAAATATTCATAATACTGAGGCTTTTGGCTTCAGGTATAGTTTTGAAATTATGATTTGTTTTTAGCAATATACAAGATCCTCCATGTCTATTATTTCGTGAGAAATTGTCTCCTAGTATGAAATAGGGTAGTTTAAGTAATTTGCTATCATCAATTGTCATGTTATGTTCAGTTATACATATAATGTCGATCGGGTAGTGGTTATTTATTTGACCTAGCGAGTGTAAGTGTACTGTTAGTTCATCTAATTTACTTATTAAGCCATTTATGTTTTGATGAAGTATATTTATGTGTTTATAAGCGAAAAAGATCCTGATTTGAGGGAGAATTTTCATTATCTTGATAATTAAGTTCTGTCTGAGTACATTTGTCATTATAAGTAGTAGTTGAAATGTCAGGTTTACGATTTATCATGGCATATTTGTCATAGCTTTGTTTATAAGTGTTTCTTAATATTTCCTTCAGAGTTAATTGGCATATATGCAATGGTAAAAAGCGATATTTTGGCGTAAATATTGAGTAATTCATGTCCACGTAAGTAGAATGAGAGTAGTGAGAACAGATAAATTTCAGTTTATAATTAAAAAAAATTTCATTTAAATGATTATTAAATAGTACTTCAGAGATCATTACATTCGTGTTTCTTGTATTATTTAAAAAGTTACTAAGGCATAGTTGAGTTAGTTCTGGGTTGGTATCATTTACACCTCCCAATACAATTACGAAGTCGTCCTTATTTAATAAACCTATTTCTACTTTTTCAGTTATTAAAATTTGTTGTAGGCACGCTCCTGGTTTCCAAAAACATCTTACTAGAAAGTCATCCCCTATAAGTTTTTGAAGAATTCTCTGAATATAGCGTCCCTGTTGATCTGCTATGATAAATACTTTATTTTTTCTTTTTTCCGGTGTCATCGTGCATTTCGATAATGTTATCACAGTATTCGGCTTAGACAACCTGAACGTCTTTTTTGTGGAAGCGTAGGGTATGGTTCAATTCCATACTTCTTTTTGGTTCACACTGTAATATATTTGTGTTATTCGCAGATTTTTTTGAGGTATTTTGGTCTGGAAGTTTAACTGTTAACTTCGTCTGAATGACGCTGTCTGCAGGCGTTGAGTTCAATCCAGTACTTGCTGACGGGATACATTCCACTATATTTGTAGATCTAGCCAATTTTATAGGAGTCGTGAAAGCGATGTCGGTTGGTTCAACATACTTTACATTCGGTATCGATGTGATTGGTTGCTTTGAATTTTTTTGTGTAGGTGTTACTTTATTGCTTTGTTTCGAATTTCGTTTACGTTCTGAGCACGGAGTCAAGTTATTTATGTCGATATCATTTATGTTCTTGTAGACATTTATCATTTTAATATATTTTTGGACATCAGTTTTCAGTCTAAAGTTTTCAGAATTTAAGTTTTCAATTTCTTGATGAGCGCTTTGTAAATCATTGGATAATTGCTTAACTTTTTCTTGCAGATCTAATATTGTTTGGCTGATATTTAATGAGGTATTCGGTAGACTCGTCATCGTTTGATCAAATAGATTCGAATTGTCTGCAGTAATATCAGGCAATGAGCTTGTTCTGAATAGATTATGGTTACGGTAAGTTATGTTTTCATCCATAGCTATTTTGCCTTGTAGTCACCGGAAAATAATATTTTCCTACCAAATACAATTATATTTTTGCAATGGTAACCCTATGCGCGCCCTCTGGTGGCGAGTAGCAATGTTTTTTGAGCGCTAGTTGTCATAAAATATGACGGGTACAAAGGTCATTTTATGAATATTTTTCCAAACGGTATTTGTTTTTATGTTTTTTCCAAAAGATATCACTAACCTTGATGGAATCTGTACAGAATCTTGTAGTTAAGTTGCACTTTTATGGTAGAGGGTAGTATTATTGGGTGTAGTGTTATTGAGATCACTAAATTCTTGTTTATATATAGATTATAATATTAAGCAGCGGTGGTGTGGTGGTTTCAGGCACAACTTACAAATTGTAGAGACAAGGTTCAAAGCAGTAAAAACGTTATAGAATGATTCTATGTAATAATTCAATTTTTGCAAAAGTTGCAAATACTACGACGGAAAATACCACAATATGAAATTCTGGGTTCATTTGGACGTTCAAACTAGTTTTGTTTCGGAAGTCATCTATAGAATCTAAGTATACTAAACACAAGTTATACTAAACACCAATACTGAAACTAAATACAGTAAGTACTTATTTTAGTAAGCTTTTATGTAATACACAGCACTCCCCTGACCGTTAATACATGCACATGCAGAAGATGTGGCTCCGTGGATCTAAAACGAAAGACGTATCGAGTATAGATTTGGGTTGGATGTTCACATATTTTCGCATAGGAAAGATAGGTGCGTTATACAACTTTCAAGCTTGAACAACAATTTCTGTCTGATGTAAATATTGTCTTAAAACAAAGTCATTACATTCTGTATCACCTGTATAACGTTTTTATGTATGTAACAGAGTGTTTTATATGGACCGACTGCTTATCTGACCTTCACTTACCATCGTGACTTACCATCGTGGTTCCCAGCTACTGGGAAGTAGCTGAAACCACGATGGTAAGTCTGGTGTTAGATTTTCTGGCTTCTGCCTAACCGTAATGACTGCTAAAGATATACAAATGGCAGACGGGACCAATGGCTTTCCGAAGCATGGAAGAATCTCGACGCTCACCCATCCACAAATCGACCTTGGCAAGCGTTGCTTAACCTTGAAGTTCAACCCGTGCGGCTCTTTTTATTTAGCCATGAGCTGGCCATATTCCAACCTGTATATAA
This sequence comes from Tholera decimalis, assembly GCA_943138885.2. Taxonomy (NCBI): domain Eukaryota; kingdom Metazoa; phylum Arthropoda; class Insecta; order Lepidoptera; family Noctuidae; genus Tholera; species Tholera decimalis. The sequence goes on along the minus strand of OW964563.2, from coordinate 17,103,896 downwards.
GTTGCTTTTGTTCAGGCTCCATTCAAATATTCACATTGAGGCCCCCAAAATTTAACATAATTATTGCTTACCTTACTGAATCGAAATTAAAATCCCTGAAGCCCAAAGCCAAAGAGTTCTTAATAACTTTGTGTACAACGATGCATTTAAATTGGAGCTAACGATAACGCTACTTCAAAATTGAGGCAACTATGTATATTCAAAGTCCGGTTCTCCTGAAGTAATATTATTATGGACTGACTCGCTGAAACGAGAAGTTTAGTTAAGTGGATGAGTTAACGAACTAACTCATATTAAACTTCTAGGCATAAAAAAATATATACTTCTATGATTATATTTTTTCATGTGTGATATGAGTAATAAAACAGTGGTAGGCCAGTGATAGCAGTCAGGAATTACTGTGACGGACGTAAGTTCGAACCCAGGTACAGCATTACTTTGTGTAATTTTCTTAATCGCCACTGCTCTCAGCAGGTACTGACTTCCAATGCAATATTTTTGGCTCATTTGCTGCAATTTTGATCCGATAACTCGAGGAGCAACATGGATTTTAGTTTTGAGTAATAATCGAACTTTATACTTTTAATGGAAGATTTTTTACTCACAAACTACTCATTATTGTAGGGATACTCCAATTTGATACTCTTTAAAAACTTCATGAACGACTGAATATTTTTTTTAAATATCCATTACTAAGGAAATTACGCGTCGTTAAATTAAAGCTGTGAAACAGTTGCGCAGGTTCTAAATTCTCTTGTAAAAAAAAGAGTTTGATTACAACCCAATGTTGATCCTAAGTTACTGGGGTCAAAATGTAGGCAGCGATTCTCCAGAACATCCCAACTGAACGAACAAACTTAATAATCAGTCATCCTGGAAATGCTATGATGATGGTCCTCCATCAGTCCCTCGCCACCACCCGCACCGCCCTCACTGCCAGGTGAAATTTTTTGGAGCCGATGCATCTTTAAATTGGTCAGACCATCTGGCTAGCAAGCGACCTCGGGCTCTCTTGCCTTCTACTCTGCCTAAGCGTCCAGTTTCTTCAAGCTATCATCCTCTTACCGCATTATGTGACTGAAGTATGAACGAATGCGACATAGATAAATGGTAGATATACGGGTTTCGACGTGGAGTCGAGACTGAATAGAAAAACTTACGTATATCTATATAAATAAAACGAAAAGTCCTGACTGACTGATTGACTGACTGACTGACTCATCAACGCCCAGCCCAAACCCTTGGACCTAGAATGCTGAAAATTTGCATAAAGGTTCCTTTTATAATGTAGACAAGGAATAAGGAAGGATTTTTTGAAATACAACCCCTAAGTGAGTTAAATAGGGAATGAAAGTTTGTATGGAAAATCGTCACTTTTGAAGTTTGAACCATGAAAATTAGTGGTTAGTATTCTGGTTAAAAATTAATAACCACATGTTTCAGTGTTTTTCGAAATTCAACCCCTAAAGCAGTTAAATAAGGGATGAAAGATTGCATGGATAATCGTCATTTTTGTAGTTTAAACCATGAAAATTGGTGGTTATCATTCTGATTAAAAATTAATAAGCATGTGTTTCAGTGTTTTTCAAATTCATCCCCTAAGTGAGTTAAATATGGGATGTAAGTTTGTATAGAAAAGCGTAATTTTTGTAGTTTACCGTATACTTACAATTTGTCTTAAATAGTTCTAAATAAAAGACCGTGACAGCATATATTTACCGTTTATAAGGAAGCCACTATGATCAAAATAGTGAACCATAAATACAATTAAATTGGAGACTTTTTTTAAATGCACATTTTAGAATAATTTTCAAACTCTTATCAAAATCGATACATTTGTCGCTTTAAGTATTTAATGTAGATAAACTTTGTTTTTTACACTAAGTAATTTGAAAGCATGGTTTAAAAGTTATCACGATAAGATTGACTTGAATGGAGCTCGAGTGACATATATGTATATACGCGCGGTGAGTAAAGCGGGAGAGCGGGAGAAGGGGCGATGTGATCCAAGCAATGACGCGTCATGGCTGAGTGCGCAGACGTCATTGACGGCTGTGTTAATTTTTTTTTTTTTTTTTTATAATAAGCTCGCGTTTGACCACCATTTCACCTGATGGTAAGTGATGATGTGGTCGAAGATGGAGCACGCTTACCTAAAAGTAACCTATTCACTCTTGACTTAAAGACCCCTAGGTTATAACTTTCGGGAAACACAGTCTCCGGCAGGGAATTCCACTCCTTAGCCGTACGCACAATGAATGTATTCCCAAAACGTTTAGGTGGGATGTCCACCATGTAACGATGGCGCATCGCCGTTTGCATATTTTCTCTACAGCAAAATCGATTTTCGAAGCGATTTAATAATTCATACAACAGGCATAATTATTTCTTTTAATTAGTGTATTTTTGTAGAAACAGAGAACTTTTTTCTTTGTTTAATTATAGGATTGTAGTTTTAGTTATATATATTTGCAGTATATATCGAAACCGGAAATTTCAATTGTCGTAAAGGACATTTTGCCGAAAATGAGTTATATATATATTTGGAATCAGCGTCGCAAGCTCTATCGATTGGTTGTAATAAAAAAATTCTATCTTAAAAAAAAAGCCCCTTACGACCTGGCTTTCGAACATCTCTAGCGCGATTTTTTTTACTATTTGGGATGTATCGTAAAAATATTTTTCAATAGGGAGCGTAAAGTCATGTTTTAATTATTTAAGAGGTCGTAATCCTCATTTTTGCATTAAACTTTTTTTACGACATTATAAATAATAATTATTATAACAAATCAAAAGGTCGTAAACATGTTATTTGATAATCGAAACCCTTACGACCAAATCTATGCTTTGTTTTAACTTACGTAAATAGGGCGTAAAGGACGTTTGTTTTATTTATTGTCTTTTACGACCCTAATTTTAACAAAAATACAATTAACGTTTTTGTTTCGTTCTTATTGCCAACGGCGCAAAGACGTGTGCGACAGGTTGTCTTGATTACATTATAAACGAAGGTGAAGGATCTAGACCAGTATGTCAAAAGTTTTTGATGAACACATTAGATATTACCCAAAAGTTTATTTTATATACAGTAAAAAATGCACACGAAAATATGGCAAGCGTAGAAAGGAGAACATGCCATGCACAGAAGTATAGTGATGAAGATAAAGCATACGCAAAAGCTTTTATCGAAAGCCTTCCAGCCGTTCCTTCCCATTATTGTCGTAAAAAGAGTTCATATCTGTATTTACCTCAGGATATTAAAATGCTAAAAATTTATTCAGAATTTATCTCAACGAAAAGATTCTAAATTACACTTGAGTGAAAAAGTTCTTATTAAAATATTTAACGATGATTACAATATTCGATTTCATACACCAAAAAAAGACAAATATGCCACATGTACAAAAGCTGAAAATACAAAATTATTATCAGAAAAAGAAATCAAGGACATGGCTGTTCATCTCGAGGAAAAAAAGGTTAGCTACCAAAGATTTAAAATTCATCAGAAATTAACTTTCAACGATATGCTTACAGTTATCTTTGACCTGCAAAAAGTGCTTAATACTCCTCATGGACCGAGTAGGTTGTTATATTAGTCTAGGAAATACGCCGTTTTACTTTATTGCGACTCTTGCCCTGGGCAGAATAAAAATAAGATAATTCTCACAGCCCTACACTACTTTGTAGAGAATTCCAAAAACGTTGAAGTAGTACAAATCAATTATTTACTACCTGGGCATACTTATATGCCCGTCGATTCAATGCATGTAATCAATGAACGCGAGGTTAGATGAATTATTGTTTGGAGTCCGAGTCAATGACCGACGTACATAGAATCTGCAAGAATACGTCCTGAACCATACAAAAATAATGTTTTGGAGTACTCCGATTTTCTCAATTGAGACAGCTTGATGTCTGAAAAATTTACCAATATTTCTCAAAGACAAATACAGCTAAAAGCAATGCGCATTGTCGCATTCAAGAAAAAAGAAAATGCTAAAAGTATGGAAGGAAATATTAAATGAAAGAAAACAAAGACGCTCAAGTAGTAACATTATATGATGAATATAAAGGAAGAGGATCAAAAGGAAAAGGCAAATGGAAAAAAAAATAAAAAAAACAAGATTTAACAGGTAACAAAGTAGAAGATGATACTTCTAATATTGGTTTATCAACGCTTTATGACAAACCTAACCCTATACCGGTCGCCATGTATAACGATTTAAAGCGTTTATGTACTAACGGAACTATACCAAACCGATTTCATAAGGAATATTTCGATCTACCGTCCTTAGGGACTGTTAAAGACAGTCTTCCTGAAACTGACGAGGAAGACGATATCGACACAAATGATCTCTAAGATTTTACTGTTTAAGGCCCAGTTTTTTGATAACTCAACCAATGGTAAAATTTCCCGAACTGTATCCCTAATCCATAGGGATTAGGGATACAGTTCGGGAAATTTTACTTCAATTGTTAGTCTTACAAATTTAATGGTCTAATAATTAACTATCCAACTTATTTGGCCATTTGTGAGACTAACAAATGAATAAACATGGTATTTTACCGTTTGCAACCATTTAACCATTGGTTGAGTTAACTACGGATCAAAAAGCTAGGTCTAAGTTTCATTACTATAATTTTAAAAGACTGAATTTTCTTGTCATTTAATTAATACTTTAGAATGTCAATTGTTTGAGTTTTGAGCTCTGGTGGGCAAAATTTGTTATCATTTTGGTTATTTTAACTTTATTATTATGTTTAAGCAACTTTTTTAAATTTAAATCGCCAGTAATCGTTGCAATGCAAACAACAGAACGTTGTTTGAGTTGCATTAATTGTGAAAAAAAACTAGTTAGTAGATTAGTCTATTAGCTGATTATTCTAAAACTTGAGTTGTTTGCATTGCAACGATTACTGGCGATTTAAATTTAAAAACGTTGCATAACATTGTGTTTAAATTTTGAATTCCTATTAGAATAATATTTTTGATACTTTTTTTTACAAATATTTAAATAATAAATAAAACATAATAAAAATACTTTTCTATTTAGAACTTTAGGTTTTTTGTTCCTTTTACCCCCTTAGTCTCTGATTTAATTGACTTGTACTACCCATTGATGATCATGATTAGTCCTTTACGACATATCTGATTTTATCATAACCAATTTTTCGTGGTTGTAAAGTACTTCATTTACATTTTTTTGGGCTGTAAAGGACTCTCATTTTCGTCAATAATTAAGTTTGGTTTATTTTGATAATTTATATGGATAGATCACGAAAAAATAGTTGGGGTTTCTTTTGACATCATAAATACCTAGTACTTTGTTTGAAAATTATTCAAGAAAAAAACATTTTATTTTTGTTTTTTGGCTCTACTGAAAACTCGTGTTTTGTCCTTTACGACAATTGAAATTTCCGGTATCGATATATTTGCAGTTCCCACTTAAATATGCATTTTCAATGACCATCAATAAATCGCAAGGGCAAACTTTAAAGTTAGCAGGGATACATTTAGGCACGCCCTGTTTTTCACACGGCCAGCTCTACGTAGCTTGCTCACGTGTTTCTTACGCGCGAAATCTACATATTTTCGCTTAACGAAATAAATCAAGTAACATAGTTTACAGGAGTATATTGCAGTAGGTAAGTAGGACCGCCAAAACTAAAAACACATTGATAAATTACCTTACATTGTAAATTATTCTAAACCTTTCAGTTTCACTCGCTGCTGCCGAACGAAGTAATTCATTTCAATAAATTCATTAACATTACATACTAATCCTTGACTGACACGAACAATAAACGAAAGTAACCTCTGTTGGTTCTGTTTGTTAATCAGTGCCATTGTATGTATCATGGCTGTGCTGATCTGTTTGTGATGAAATTTGATATGGATAATGTCTAGCCTGGGGAAGGGCATAGGCTACTTTTTATCAACTCACCACACAGGCGAAGTTTATAATAAAACTGTAACTTGATTGACTAACACACCCAGCGATTGACGGACAACCGAAACCACTGAGCTTAAATGAGCACTAAGAAAAGAATTTCGATAATTCCACCTCCAAGGGTTTCCCCCTTGGGCATGCGGACAGCGAGTAAAGGGCAACTCGCTGTCCGACCATGGACCATGCCCGGGTCGACGGCGCGTTGTGTTCCACGCGCGCCTCAAAGAGCGTCAGCAACATGACGAGGCCCCCCCTGTAGAGGGCCGAAGCCTGCCGGGGTCGTGGGATTTATCCCATTGCCGTGACCCCGGAACGTAAAGGGTTATTGAAGGAACACCGTGGATTTTAGTCAGTAAAAGTCTGACAGTCCCTCCCGCCCTGCCCGGGGTGGGGAGACTTGTGGGATGGCTCTGCAAAGTACCAGCTTGCTGCATTGGACTCGATCGAGCGCAGAGCTAAAAGGCTTATAGGCGACGAGGTGCTGATGGACAAGCTTCATAGCCTGGCTCATCGGCAAACCGTTGCTTGCCTGTCGGTTTTCTACAGATTGTACTTCGGGGAGAGTGCGCAGGAGCTCCATGACCTGATTCCTCCATCTCCCTTTCACTACCGGTCTACCAGACGCACGGCTGGGTACCACCCACACTTGGTTAATATACCGTCTTGTCGTACCAAGCGCTTCTCTTCCACATTTATTGTGCGCACAGCCAAGCTGTGGAATTCTCTGCCGGCCTCTGTGTTCCCTGCCACTTATGACCTTTCAGCCTTTAAAGCACAAGTAAATAGGCATCTTCTGGGCTCGCTCGTCCCATCTTAGACCTCATCTATCGCTTACCATCAAGCGAGATCGAGGTCAAGAGTGGGCCCATCGGTAATAAAAATAAAAAAAGATACTTATTTGATAATTTTACCACGATAAAAAAAGGGGTTTCCCCCTTAATATAATAGAGGTTCAAAGATTGTATGGAATCCATCAGTTTTGATGCTAGACATCTGAAATTTCGGATACGGAGTAGAATTTAAAGTTAAAAAAAATATTTAAAACTAGCTTTTGCCCGCGACTTCGTCCGCGTGGAATAGTTACTTTGGGCTAACGTTAAATTTAACCCCGATTTTGAAGCATTCTTTATTGGCGCTCCGCTCCTATTGGCCTTAGCGTAATGATACAATATAGCTGTGTCCGCGACTCCGTCAGCGTAAGTTAATGTATTGGTAATATTGTTTAGATCACGTTCACATGAGGCTTAAGTACCTAGAGAACGCTTCGACCGCGAGACGCGTCGAGCGCGGCGACCGATTCTCAAAAATAATCCTTATAGCATGATTCAGTATTCACGCGCGATGGCTTATTATTATAAGCGTATTTCATGTATAACTTTGGTGTTTCTATACCGATTTATATGATTCTTTTTACGGTTTCGTAGCCGAATGGCAAAAAACGGAATCTTTATAGTTTCGACATGTCTGTCCGTCTGTCTGTCTGTCTGTCTGTCCGTCCGTCCGTCTGTCACAGCAATTTTATTCCGAAACTATTAGGACTATACATGTGAAACTTGATAGGTAGATGTATTCTGTGAACCGCTTTCCGATTTTGAGAAAAAAATTAAAAAATATTTAAAATGAAGGGGGGTCCCCATACATGGAACTAAACCTGAAAATATTTTTTTTCATGAAACCGATGCATGTGTGGTATCTATAGACAGTTCTTTAAAAACGACATCGGGTTTCTAAAACCACTTTTCCATAAAGTCAATCGTTTAAAAGATATAAGCTTCCAAAGTGGTAAAATGTGTGTGTGGCGGACACAACCTCTAACTTCTATAATAATGGAGTGAAAAATCTAAAAAAAATATATGTCTGTAGATCTTAATATAAACTTTCAACCAAAATTAGTTTGAACGAAATCAGTTCAGCAGTTTTTGAGATACAGCATATTTTCTAAAACCGCAAATATAACTTTGTAATTCATACAAACACTATGAAAAACAAATTTATTCGGCGCAGTTGTAAAAAATGTATAAAAGCCAGTTTTAAGAAATTTGTAAGGTTTTTTTTTTCAAAACAAATTTATTTGGCGCAGTTGTAAAAAATGTAAATAAGCTAGTTTTAAGAAATTTGTAAGGTTTTTTTTTTTCGTCAAATAAATTTGCATATTATATTATAGTTACTACGGAACCCTTCATGGGCGAGTCTGACTCGCACTTGGCCAATTTTTTTATGGAATAGTTAATAATGTTAACTTTTCAATTAGGGGTGACTGAGAGTGTTATAAACGTAAGAGTAGACAAATATTATAATCAGAAAGCTTCGAACTGCTAAGCTATCGGGAGTTACACGTGTTATTGTGAGTCAACCATAAAAGTTAGACATATGCTGTCGTGGGATATTTTTTATATAATTTTAAGGAGAACATTTCCGTCATGAAATGATTTGTGTAGCTTTAACCATTAAGGTTGCACACGCGACGGAAGCTTAAAAAATGGAGTAACTTCTCCCGTTTTCCCAACATTTCCCTTCACTGCTCTGCTCCTATTGATTGTAGCGTGATGAAAAGTATACTATAACCCGCTCAGGAGTATGAAAAATAATTGTACCAAGTTTCGTTAAAATCCGTCGAGTAGTTTTTGTTTCTATAACGGTTATACAGACAGACAGACAGACAGACAGACAGACAGACAAAAATTTAAATGATTGCATTTTTGGCATGAGTATCGATCCTTAATCACCCCCTGATAGTTATTTTGGAAATATATTTCATGTACAGAATTGACCTCTCTACAGATTTATTATAAGTATAGATATAGATGATTTGTCACGAGACTATGTGGCAGACCAAATTCCACGCGAGCGAAGCCGCGGGCAAAAGCTAGTTATATATATACGGTATATATATACGGTATTATGTGATGTAGCATACCTATCTCTCTGCATTTATCTTAAGATCTTCTGGCTGAACAATGTCAATCCGCATCCCTAGTGGTAACGCCATCTCATTTTGAAATTTGGTTAAATAGTTTGTTCCCACATTTTGACGTTTACTGTCAGAACGGACGACCATTCCCTCTCCCTACCCCAAAAAAGCATGTCTGCCACGAATCTATGGCAAGCAATGACACCGCAATGACAGAACGTGTTAAGTACGCCTCTCCACGCGGACGTATTGTCGATGTCTTACCGTACTCCGCCGTCCGTGTGTTATACCGCTAAAACTCCGCTTATTTATCTATATAAATCGTGATTGAACTAAGATGAACCGCCCGCGGGTGTGATTGAGTGGTTTGGTGCATTCTGATATCAACACGTCGTGTAATTCGAAGCTCGAAGCAGGCAGGCGCCAGCAGGCGCCATCTTGAAGACTTCAGGTAAGACGTGCTTTTCCCTCATAATCCCTGAAACTCGGTCGCCCGTTCATCATCCTGTTCTTTCTAGGCGAAACCAGCCATCCTCAAAATACAGTCCACTTAAAATCAAACATTTTCAATTCGCCTACATAATTTGGTACATCTCCGTACCATTTTTTTGGTCCTTCGAGCCGGATCCATTGCTTGATCCTATTCAAGTGGATTCATAGCTCGCCCCCGCAAGAGAAGGATTCATAATCCATATTCTCTATATACCGCATAGGCACATTATAAAAGTACCTACCTAGGAAGTTATAGCACCTAGCTATACGCCTTAGTCCATATCCATACCCATTACGTGGTTAAATCTCGCCCCCCTGTAGGTAATATACTTAAAGTAGCTACCTACATTCCTAAATATCATTATACAAACTATCATAGTTGCCTTGTAAATTCCATATTTCAAGCATCTTTTAGTTTTACCGCCAATTATAATTATCATAGTTCTTGCCTAGCTAGGAATAACTACCGCATAAACATATTTACGAATCTTATTTCAGTTGCAAAAATAGTGGTTACTTGGTCATTCTTAGTTAGTTTGTTCCTAACAACTTATTTACTTATACCCACACAACATGTCGAAACAAAATAAGCCGTGTATTTCGGAAGAAAAAGAGCTAACAATCTTGGAAGCTAAACGTAATGTTTTATTTGAGCGGATTCAAAATATTTACGAGCGCTCAAAAACCGCCGCTTCTTCCGAAATTAGTACCGAATCATTTCTTAGTTATTGTGTAACAGTAGATAATATTCGATCAGACTTTCATAATTTGTTGGACACATATAACGATAAATTACTTTCTTTTGATCCTGATTCAAAACCGAATTATCATCCGAGGATCTTTATTGCATCATCAAGCGCATACAATTACAGTTAGAGGGTAGATACTCCACGAGCGCCGCACCGGTTGTCCGAGCGCCGCCTAGACTACCTCCGATTGAACTTATGTCGTTTGATGGCGATATACGGAACTGGCCGTTATTTCATGCAAGTTTTAAATCAACGGTGCACGATAATGGCTCTCTGACAGACGCTGACAGGTTATACTATTTAATAGGGAAGCTGTCGCCGAAAGCGCAGTCCGTATTCGCGGGTGTCACACCCAGTGCTGAGAATTATCAGGTCATATTCCAGTCACTCCTTGATAGGTATCAGGATACTCGTATCCTCGCGTCTACTTACTTTGATCAGGCTTTAAACCTTAAATTGTCCGGTCCCGCGTCTGAATCGAATTTCCAGCTGTTTATAGATAACTTTGTTACCGCAGTTAATTCACTTAAAAATTTAAAATTGAAAGATCTTTCCGACTTCATATTGTTACAACTCGCTTTAAAGAAGTTCGACACTGAAACCATTCGTGCTTACGAGATGTCGGAACGTAATCATAAAATACCTACTCTAGATAGTTTTATTACTTTCATCAAAGATCAGTGCCGAATATATCATAATACCCTACCTAGTTCATCCAGCTCGTCGAATGATAACAATAGTAGACAAAGTTCGAATAAATCGCGAAATAGTAAAAATAGGTCGGTCCCTAATCCGCAGTCTTATGTAGCATGTTCGGAACCTAATAAAAATAATTCGTCTAAGTGTCTGTGCAGTAATATTGTGCACGACCACTATTTTAAATGTCCCGCTTTTAGTAATTTAAATCCGACTGCTCGTTTCAAATGTGTGAAAGACAACAAAGCTTGCGTTAATTGTTTAAGTATAAAACATAAAACAAGTGATTGTTCTAGTAAGACAAGGTGCCGCTCATGCAATCAGCGTCATCACACATTATTACATTTCGATAAAAAATCTACGCTAACGGATGAGTCACCGTCACAGCCACAAACCGCCAATACCACGACGGCGGCCACTTCCGCGTCTCAGCCCGAGGTGTCGCTGTGTACGACATCCATTGCGTGTGCGCGCGGTCAGCGCTCGCGCACTTGTCATGTTCAGCGCGATGCAGAGCCGCAATGTATGGCGTCCACAACGGTACTGTTAGCGACAGCGCAAGTTATTGTTTACGATGTCAATAACTCACCGCACATAATTCGTTGTTTACTAGATAGTGCTTCACAAAGTAATTTTATTACTTCTGATTGTTTTAAACGCCTCGGACTGTGGAATAACTTTAAAAATACTAACTTAGTAGTTAAGGAGATCGGTGGGTCGGAAAAATCTTGTAAGGGTTCCGTAGATGTTAGAATACATTCCCGTTTCAATAAGAATATTAATTTTAATATTTCCTCGCTTATCGTGGAACGTATTACGGACACACTGCCGAACGCTCAGGTGGACGTGTCCTTACTTAAGCATCTCGAGTATTTTATCGCTCGCAGACTCTGACTTCTCGCAACCGGGAAATATCGACGCTTTGCTCGGCGCATCTATCTTTCCACATTTGTTCCTACCTAACGTGATACGTAGTGAACAACATAATTTGCCACCCGCTATTGAGACGGTATTTGGATATGTGATTATGGGTACCGTACCTACGTCACATATTTCTCAATATACTACGTCTTGTTGTGCTGTTCTTCAAGAAAATAATATTGATTCTCTTCTCAAGCGATTTTGGGAGCTTGAAGAGATCTCCACCCCGCCCTCGATGAGCCTTAATGATCTCGAGTGTGAAGAACACTTCCGCACTACCACTGTTCGCGACGACAGTGGTAGATATGTTGTGGCGTTACCCTTTTGTGGTGACCCGTATTCGCTAGGCGACTCGTACGCTGCGGCGCTTAGACGCTTTCATTGTTTGGAACGCAAACTGGATGCATCGATCAAGTTGCGCGGCGCCTATAATGACGTCATACGCGACTACATAGATAAAGGTTTTTTGAGTCCGGTTGTTAACAACGAGGACAATTCTCTTCCCGCGTATTATATTCCGCATCACGGCGTAGTTCGCGAAGATAAAACCTCCACGAAACTTCGCGTGGTTTTAGATGCTAGTTGCAGGACTACATCGGGTAAGTCGATCAATGACATTTTGCATGCCGGCCCTAATCTACAGGGTGACTTATTTAATATATTAATAAAATTTCGACTTTTCCAAGTTGCTCTGTCAGCTGATTGCCGCCAAATGTTTCTCAATATCGGCGTTCGTGAATCTGACCGTAGATTTCAACGGATTTTTTATCGTTTTAACAAAAATGAACCTTTATCTGTGTATCAGTTTAATCGTGTTTGTTTTGGACTCAAGTCCAGTCCATATCACGCGTTACGAGTTGTCCGCCAGTTGATCGCTGATGAAGGCGACAACTTTCCCGCCGCAGCGGCTGCCGCTACTTCCGCTTTATATATGGATGACATCGCTTGTAATGTCACATACGCTCCGCAAGCAATTTCGCTTTGTGAAGAGCTTATTCAGCTTTTCAAGCGAGGCCAGTTTGATCTTGTCAAATGGACAAGCAACTATAAACAGGTTCTCGAGCACTTACCTAATTCTCATAAGGCTTCTCCAGACATTGAGTTTGAGAGGTCTGTACCGCATAAAGTTCTCGGTTTACGTTGGTATAAATCCAGTGATAGTTTTCTGTTTGATGTCGCACCACCTGATGATAAGTGCACCAAACGCACTATGCTGTCCACAGTGGCACGACTATGGGACATCATGGGTTTTGTGGCTCCCACAATTTTGTACGCCAAGCTCTTGATCAAAGAACTTTGGTTATCAAAGTGTGAGTGGGATGACGCACCTCCCGACCGTATTGTCGCCGCTTGGAAACAATTTTGCATTGAGCTTTCCGCGCTCAATCAAATAACTATACCGCGGCATCTTGGGTTGGTCGATGGATGTACTATCAACTTAATAGGGTTTGCTGACGCCAGCGAACGCGCTTACGGCGGAGTCGTATATTTGCAAGTCCGCATTGGTTCTAACTACTCGGTGCAGTTAGTTTGTGCCAAGTCCAAGGTCTCGCCTGTCAAAACCATTTCGGTTGCGAGACTGGAGTTGTGCGCGGCCCTTCTGCTGTCTCAGTTGCTCCGCAAGGTTCAAGACACAGTTTCGCCCCACTACCCCATCAATAAAATATACGCATTTTCTGACTCCAAGGTAGTGCTCGCCTGGATTTATTCCTCTCCTCACCGCTGGCAGACTTTTGTCGCCAATCGCGTTACTAAATTAATAGAACTTGTTCCTGCTACTTGTTTTAATCACATCGCGGGCGTTGAGAATCCTGCTGATTGCCTATCTCGTGGTGTTACTCCACTTAAACTTCTGCAACATCCTTTGTGGTACCGTGGACCTTCTTGGATTTCTCATGATCCGTCAGAGTGGCCCATACAACATTGTGACCACAGTGCAGAAGCCGAGGATGCGCCCGAACGGAAATCTGTTTCTCACCCCGTGATTGTTGAGGTAGCACAATCTCCGATCTATGCACTCGCGCTGCGCATGTCGTCGTGGTCTAAGTTACTACGCGCCATCGTTTATGTCTGTAGGTTTCTTAGGCAACTACCTAATGGGGCTTCTGTTTCGAGCTCTGATCTTGAATTCGCAGAGTATAAATTATTGCGAGTTGTACAGGCTGTTCACTTTAGTAACGACATTCAAAATTTAAAAAATAATGTATCTTGTTCTCCCGTGCTTCTTAAGCTCAAGCCGTTTCTCGATGAGCACGGCATTATACGCGTTAGCGGTCGTCTGTCAAATTCGGACGAACCATACAACTACAAGCATCCTTGCGTCTTACCGCGTCATTACCACGTTGTCGACCTTCTTGTTGATTTTTATCACAAGAAACATCTCCATGCCGGTCCAGAGTTGCTTATGTCCTTACTCAGGCATAAACATTGGGTTTTAGCTGCACGGCGAATAATTCGCCACAGAATACACAAATGTAACGCGTGTTTTAAATTTCGTCCTCGCCCGGTCTTTCCTCTCATGGCTGACCTTCCTAGCCAGCGCGTCAATCAAGTAGATAAGGCGTTCACACATACCGGTTGTGATTACGCAGGACCGCTGCAGTACACGCCAGTGCGTGGTCGAGGTGTTAAAAGCCGTAAAGCCTGGCTGTGCATTTTTACATGTTTAACGACGCGCGCCACGCACATTGAAGTTGCGACGGATTTAAGCACGGTGTCATTTCTGGCAGCCCTAAAACGATTTCTTTCGCGACGCGGCCCTATACAATGTTTGTACACGGACAACGGCACTTGTTTCGTGGGTGCAAACTCTTATTTACGCGATCTTTATAAGTTTCTTAATAAAGAATATCGTACAAGTCTACAGGAAGAACTTTCCGTAAATCACATTGATTGGAAGTTTATTCCGCCTGCTTCACCACATTTCGGTGGATGTTGGGAGAGCATGGTCAAAGTAATTAAAACGCATCTCTTCAAAATCGTAGGTCAACAGATCCTCTCTTATGAAGAGCTTTTAACTGTCCTTGCTCAAGTCGAGGCACTGGTTAACTCGCGGCCGCTCACAGCACTGAGTAGCGACCCTGCTGAACCATCCGCGTTAACTCCTGCGCATTTCTTGAACACAGCGCCATTATCGTCATTTCCCGCTCCTAAAGCAGACTCTTCTAGCTTGCTTCAGAGACATACTCTGCTCGATAATATCGTACAGTCGTTCTGGCGGCGCTGGCGGTCGGAATACCTTCACCAGCTTCAGGCTAGATCCAAATGGAATAGTCCTGCATCCCCTATACAGGAGGGTACGTTGGTTATTGTCATAAATGACAATTCTCCGCCGCTTTCATGGCCCTTAGCCATCGTTGAGAAATTGCATACATCTAAAGACGGTACAACCCGCGTTGTTACTGTAAAAACCGCGAAGGGTAGTTACGTGCGCCCTGTTGTACGTCTCTGTCCGCTACCGACTCAGTGAGATCTAGCCTGAAGTTGGATCTCCCTCTTAGTTTAGGTATTTAGTTAATAGTTTCCGCTATAATTGTTCCGCTAAAGTTAATTTAGATTAATTTAGTATCATAACGCTGTTTTAGCTCGTGGATAGGTTATGCGGTAGTATACCTAACGTAGCTTATTTTATTTGTTTCCTTTTAAAGGCAACCCTTTAAAGCCGGGGGGAAATGGTAACGCCATCTCATTTTGAAATTTGGTTAAATAGTTTGTTCCCACATTTTGACGTTTACTGTCAGAACGGACGACCATTCCCTCTCCCTACCCCAAAAAAGCATGTCTGCCACGAATCTATGGCAAGCAATGACACCGCAATGACAGAACGTGTTAAGTACGCCTCTCCACGCGGACGTATTGTCGATGTCTTACCATACTCCGCCGTCCGTGTGTTATACCGCTAAAACTCCGCTTATTTATCTATATAAATCGTGATTGAACTAAGATGAACCGCCCGCGGGTGTGATTGAGTGGTTTGGTGCATTCTGATATCAACACGTCGTGTAATTCGAAGCTCGAAGCAGGCAGGCGCCAGCAGGCGCCATCTTGAAGACTTCAGGTAAGACGTGCTTTTCCCTCATAATCCCTGAAACTCGGTCGCCCGTTCATCATCCTGTTCTTTCTAGGCGAAACCAGCCATCCTCAAAATACAGTCCACTTAAAATCAAACATTTTCAATTCGCCTACATAATTTGGTACATCTCCGTACCACCTAGATAAAGTATTTTTACTAACATTCTCTACCCCTCAACTAAAGGTGGTGAAGTGATATTATGACTGGTGCATAAAAGATGAACAAATAAAAATAATAGTAAAATGGTTAAGATTTATCAAAATTATCAGAACACTAGCCATTTTATATTAAACCTATCCAGCTCATTCCTCTTCCATTATGTATCAATTACAACTATTAAATCAAGAAATTACTATACTCAATAGTTTGAGAATTACGATACTGCCAAACTATCGAAACTGACATTTAGCGAACAAACGGCCGAACTTCCATCCATATTCCGACCAGAAATAGGTGAATATTAGAAAACGATTTTCTTAATCCGAGAAAACATTAGCCATGAGCCCCTAGTGCACGAGCCACGAGCCATGAGCCATGATTCAACAAAGCTCTGTGAAAGAGACTGTAGAAAACATTAATCTTTTTCAATTGAAGTTTTGAACTTTGAATATGTCGTTATTAGCTCTGGATGCTCGCCAGTGCCATTTTTATTGATCTATTTGTAATCTATACTCACATCTTGAACAGGTGACATTATTTTTATGTCTGTCTTTAAAATTTCCCATAGGAAACTAACCCGATTTAAAAATGCTTTTAATACTTACTTCAAATATAGGTAGGTGTTGTTGACTGGTTTCTAATCAACACATCTACAAATCAAAGGGAGCCCGGTTAAAGACAAACTAAATCAAGCTTTGTACACAGTTCACAGATTCTAAACATTGGAATAGCCTTTTGGCACTATATCTTAGCATTCAATCTTGAATGGACATAAGAATGTTATCTTCTATACTTATAATAAATCTGTAGAGAGGTCAATTCTGTACATGAAATATATTTCCAAAATAACTATCAGGGGGTGATTAAGGATCGATACTCATGCCAAAAATGCAATCAGTTAAATTTTTGTCTGTCTGTCTGTCTGTCTGTCTGTCTGTATAACCGTTATAGAAACAAAAACTACTCGACGGATTTTAACGAAACTTGGTACAATTATTTTTCATACTCCTGAGCGGGTTATAGTATACTTTTCATCACGCTACAATCAATAGGAGCAGAGCAGTGAAGGGAAATGTTGGGAAAACGGGAGAAGTTACTCCATTTTTTAAGCTTCCGTCGCGTGTGCAACCTTAATGGTTAAAGCTACACAAATCATTTCATGACGGAAATGTTCTCCTTAAAATTATATAAAAAATATCCCACGACAGCATATGTCTAACTTTTATGGTTGACTCACAATAACACGTGTAACTCCCGATAGCTTAGCAGTTCGAAGCTTTCTGATTATAATATTTGTCTACTCTTACGTTTATAACACTCTCAGTCACCCCTAATTGAAAAAGTTAACATTATTAACTATTTCATAAAAAAATTGGCCAAGTGCGAGTCAGACTCGCCCATGAAGGGTTCCGTAGTAACTATAATATAATATGCAAATTTATTTGATGAAAAAAAACCTTACAAATTTCTTAAAACTAGCTTATTTACATTTTTTACAACTGCGACAAATAAATTTGTTTTGAAAAAAAAACCTTACAAATTTCTTAAAACTGGCTTTTTTACATTTTTTACAACTGCGCCGAATAAATTTGCTTTTCATAGTGTTTGTATGAATTACAAAGTTATATTTGCGGTTTTACAAAATATGCTGTATCTCAAAAACTGCTGAACTGATTTCGTTAAAACTAATTTTGGTTGAAAGTTTATATTAAGATCTACAGACATATATTTTTTTTAGATTTTTCACTCCATTATAATAGAAGTTAGAGGTTGTGTCCGCCACACACACATTTTACCACTTTGGAAGCTTATATCTTTTAAACGATTGACTTTATGGAAAAGTGGTTTTAGAAACCCCGATGTCGTTTTTAAAGAACTGTCTATAGATACCACACATGCATCGATTTCATGAAAAAAAATATTTTCAGGTTTAGTTCCATGTATGGGGAGCCCCCCTTTATTTTAAATATTTTTTAATTTTTTTCTCAAAATCGGAAAGCGGTTCACAGAATACATCTACCTATCAAGTTTCACATGTATAGTCCTAATAGTTTCGGAATAAAAATGCTGTGACAGACGGACGGACGGACAGACAGACAGACAGACAGACGGACAGACATGTCGAAACTATAAAGATTCCGTTTTTTGCCATTCGGCTACGAAACCGTAAAAAGAATCATATAAATCGGTATAGAAACACCAAAGTTATACATGAAATACGCTTATAATAATAAGCCATCGCGCGTGAATACTGAATCATGCTATAAGGATTATTTTTGAGAATCGGTCGCCGCGCTCGACGCGTCTCGCGGTCGAAACGTTCTCTAGGTACTTAAGTCTCATGTGAACGTGATCTAAACAATATTACCAATACATTAACTTACGCTGACGGAGTCGCGGGCACAGCTATATTGTATCATTACGCTAAGGCCAATAGGAGCGGAGCGCCAATGAAGAATGCTTCAAAATCGGGGTTAAATTTAACGTTAGCCCAAAGTAACTATTCCACTCGGACGAAGTCGCGGGCAAAAGCTAGTTGTATATATATTTGAATTCATAATTGTAGACAAATATTACATTTAGAAAAAAACTGTAGGTACATTTAGTTCATTGTAACGTTTTTCAGGGCTTTTTTAATACAAATTTACAGTTAATTTCGAACGTGATTAATAAAATCATATCATTAACCAAATCTTTTTTGGCGATGGGCAGAATGGATATTTAATTATAATTTCAAGAATAGATACGTAACGAATCTATGACTATTACTGATTATTATATGTTATTATGATTTAAACCATAGCAGAAATAAATACTGTATAAACTACAAAGAATAAATATACGTGTATTTTAAAACCAAGATTATCATCTTGTATAAAGTTTAAAAGTCTTCTCACACACTTAACCGCAGATCCGAACTTTTCATAGAGTATAATATTCTGTCTCTAATTAGATCATTAATGTTTATGTTCCACGATAACCTAATTGCAAGTCATAGGTCTACATTATAATGAATATTCATTAAGTTGCTGCTGCCACTAATGCCTACAGACTTCATAATTCTTAGACTAAGTAGGTAAGGTTATTGAACTTAGTCTCTTGGGAAATGATTTAACGATTACTGCTGTACGTTTATCCCTGATTTTCCTCCCCCGTCGCTGGGGCCTTAACCTGAGGTTCCTAGGTACCCACACCCTTAGAAGGTATCTACACTCTTTTATTTCGGGTGGGTAAATCATCGAATGACTTCGCCTGCTCTCGGTGGAGCGGAAGGGAGTGGCAGACTTCTACTGACTATAAACCCAACTTGTTCCTTCAGCTGCCTTTACATTCTGGGGCAGCGGTTCTCTTAGAACATTCCCGCAACCCCAGCAGGGGGTACACACTTAGTGTGTAGATACTTAAGTTTTTTTTTATTAATTATACATATACAAGCTTTAAGTCATTTACATGCACCTTTATCGTCTCTTAAATCCTGAAAACTGCCACTCATATATACTCCATATTATCCGATTTATAAAGTACCTTTCATCTGTGACAATGTATGTGGCTGTATACAATATAATATATATAACATCATTATGTAAAAACATCATGTCACAATGTTTTTTATCGAACCCCTCCGAAACGGCTTGACCGATTTTATGAAAGTTTTGTGTAACTTTAGTAGGTCTGGGAATAAGTCATAGGCTGTTGTTTTTCTACTAGAAATTATTTGTGAGGCAAAACAACGTTTTCGGTAAACGTTGTTTTGCCACATAAATAATTTAGTCAGCTAGTCTTCCAATATATAAAAATCTCATGTCACTATGTTTGTTATCAAACACATCCGAAACATATTATTTTGTTTTTATGTATATTAAGTAAGTCTAAGCAAAGTTTTTGGAGGTAGTAAACAATTTTTTTTTTCACTAGAAATCATTCATATAGCAAAACAACACAAACTCAAAATATTTTATGTCACACACACACAACGTTCGGACAACACAGTCTTATAGTATTGTAACTTTGGATAGCAATGCAGTGACAAAGACATCTATCTCCCTGAACATGCGAAGAGTCGACCAACTGCTTGGTATTACATGGACTAAGCGTTTAGGGCTGAAACTTATAATTCCAAATGCCTGCCGTGGTTGCGGAATTGTTTGAAAGAGTTACCACGGCCTGGGAACACAAAGGGCAAATGACGGAATACAGATGGGTTTTAGTAAAAGTCTGACACACCCTCCCGCTTCGCCCATATCGGGAGGCAGTAATTGGATGATATCCCATCCTTAAAAAAAAAATGCGGGTTGCACTCCGGGAGTGCCGGCAGAAGTGAAAACTTGAATATTAATGTTGTGCATTTTTGATATTTTGGAATGGTTAGGGAATAATTTTGCATGAATTGCTTTAATTATCAGTATAAAAGTACTATCATTTATGTGGTAGAATACAATATTTATTTATTGCGCTATCGTACACAAACATGCCAATGTATATTACATTAAAAAATGTATCTCTCGAAACAGCAGGCGCAGGCATACATTTTCACCGCGCCGTAGATAGGAGAGGGGGATACTTCCTCTCCTACGCCGCGCCGACTGTCTACTCTCCGTCCGTCTTACGAATTTTCGATCAGGTCACGTGTCCTGATGCGAGTTTAACATTTTTTACCCATTACAAAAAAAGTGCACAACGCCGCTAAAGAAATTTCATTTAAAAAAAATCCTTCAAAAATTTACGAAATTTCAAAGGGATGCGTTTGCCCTGGTTTGCCCATTTAAATTTCCACGACATAAGAAACACTGCATAATGCTTCCTATCTCATTTTCTCCCACGTTAAATCTTATGAATTTATGTGTCTGTCTCTCTTTACTGTCGCTTTTTCGTTTCATAAAATTTCAAATCACACCGACACTAAAGAAGTTTTCACTTCAAAAAATCCTGTTTCTTGCTGCTATTCAAGGCTAATATTTAAATGAGTTTCCCGTTTGATTAAGGTAAATAAAATATTACTTAATTTTAATTACTTTTGTAATAGAATTTACTTAATTAACAATCCACATTATCAATTATTTTAAATAAATCGCTTAAATCCCGACTTGGCGTTTCATTTGAAATTTCGGAATTCTTAAAGTCATACATGTTTACATTATATAGTAACATTTTTGGAGATGGAGTAAACGTAACGCAAGATCCACCATCACGTTTCGTGTCATCATCAAACTTAACTGCATTTTAAGGGACAATCGGTTTCGTAATTTGTTTTTAAGTGTTATGATATATCGAAAAAGCGCGTTCAATTTTAAAAAAGTACAGTCATGAATGCAAGTGCAAGTTTGGAAATATTTTCAAGACGCTTATTAAATGCCCATTAGCGTCACAATCATCAAATACTTCCGAATACTGCCTAGTACCTACATAGATATACTACTTCCTATTACTAGTACATAGATAATCTGTAATGTAGTAGTACTAGGCCAATAGCGGACCGCACGCCCCGTAGCCAATTATGTGATGCTTGTAAATGTATGTATGCCTCTAAAAATAGCCTCGCCCCCCAATTCACCCCTCAACGTGCCCCCCAACTCGCCCCCCAACTCACCCCCAACTTGTCCCCCAACTCGCCCCCCAACTCGCCCCCCAACCCGCCCCCCAACTCGACCCCCAATTGGCCCCCCACTCGCCCCCCACTCGCCCCCCAACTCACCCCCCAAATGGCCTCCCCACTTGCCCCCCAACTCGCCCCCAGCTCGCCCCCAACTCGCCCCCCAACTCGTCCCCAACTCGACCCCCTACTCGCCCCCCAACTCGCCCCCAAACTCGCCCCCCCACTCGCCCCCCACTCGCACCCGACTCGGACCCCAACTCGCCCCCCAACTCGCCCCCCAACTCGCCCCCCAACTCGCCCCATAACTCACCCCCAACTCGCCCCCCAACTTGCCCCCCAACTCGCCCACAACTCGCCCCCCAACTCGCCCCCAACTCGCACACTAACTCGCCCCCCAACTCGCCCCCAACTCGCCCCCAACTCGTCCCCCAACTCGTACCCAACTCGCCACCCAACACGCCCCCCAACTCACCCCTCAACTTGCCCCTCAACTCTCCACTCAACTCCCATCAACTACCCCCTCAACTCCCTTCAACTCCCCCCTCACCTCCCCCCACAACTCTCCACGAGACCCTCCTCCCCCCACCCCGCACCCACACGGGACCCCCCTTACCCCTCACCTCCCTGAACTCCCCACGCTTTTTCGTTTCATTAACTTTCAAATCACAACGATGCTAAAGAAGTTTTCACTTAAAAAAAAGTCTTACGATTTTCGATCGGTCACGTGACCCTGACGCGAGTTTAACAGTTTTTACCCATACAAAAAGTGCTCAGCGCCGCTAAAGAAGTTTTTACTTCAAAAACAATGAAAGGGTACCTACCGTCCACACTTGGTTGATATACCGTATAATAATATAATATACATTTACTGTGCGCACAGACAAGATGTGGAACTCCCCAGCCGGGTAGGGGGCCAGAGTCTGGGTTCTCTCATTCCATCATAGACTTCATCTATCGCTTTCCAACAGGCGTGATCGAGGTTACGACTGGGTTCGTTCGGAATAAAAAAGAACTTGTGTATACATTTATAAGATTGAGAACTACGAGTACATAATTTAGGTATCACGAAAACCCACAATCCAATCCGTATTTAACCACACGAACGCATTACACATGCTTAATAAATCGTACCTATTCCCCAACGAATCTCGTCTCGTTTATTTATTATCTGTAAAACAGTATTGTTACGTCAGCTATAGAGTAAACGTGTTGTAAAATTTTGCGAATACCGCGGTTTTACTGAGAGGGTAAGAGATGTAAGTGGCTCTTCTAATTTCACTTAAAAGGGTGATTCAAACACTTGACATATTTGAGTGTTTCGAATCTTCTGTGTGACGGAAAAGTGGTAAGAGAATTTAATTAATTATTTATAATTTGTAAAGATTCGGGAGGTACAGAACATGATCAGTATTATATGTTTATGCCGCGAGTATTTTTGTGGTGTAACGTGAACGCCCCTATTTTCAATCAGATGAAATGATTAATAGCAAATACACACATCAAAAGTGTCTAGGGATCAAGCATTTTTATGCGGATTTCTTGAGATTGAGATGTGGCTTTGTAATAAATTTATGATTTTATAAATTTATATGGATCCTTTTTGGTGCATTTCATAATTTGAAACAGGAACTGTTAATCAAATTCGAGTAAAAGATGAAAATCAGCTGTCAATATTTTCCCTATAAAAACATACAACGCATTGAAGACATTATTAGTGCTACTGTTTCCCTACTACTGATTAAAGCCAACGTTATTATGGAGCGGCGACGACATTTAAGCAGGGAAGAAATGCTCAGAGCCGTGGGAATGATAGAAGCTGGTTCCCGGCAACGTACTGTGGCTTTAGCTCTGAATACAAGTCAGAGTGTTATCAGTCGACTTTGGACACGTTACCGAAGGACTGGTACCGTGGCTGAGTGCCATGGAGGACGGTGTCGCTGCACCACACGGAGACAAGACCGATACATTCAAATCTTAACTCGAAGAGCTCCAACAATAACCGCCATGATGTTAGCCGTGAGGCTTCATCACTCTTCAGGGAACTTAATTAGCGACCAAACAGTCAGAAACCGCTTGCATGAAGTGAACCTTCATTCCCGAAGACCGCTACGGGTATCACCTATAGCAATGCATAATCGTAGGATTCGATATCAATGGGCTCTTGAACACAGAAATTGGGCAGAAGAACAATGGCGTTTCGTGTGCTTTTCTGATGAGTCTCGTTTTGGTATGAGACCGGATACAAGACGTATACGACACTGGAGAACCCCTGGACGCCAACAGCGATTAAAATCCTGCCAGGAAGTCCATCCTTATAGTGGTGGAACCATCATGGTATGGGCGGGTATTTGGATCGGCGGAAGAACTGAGTTGATTTGGATCAGAGGCAACCTCAACGCTCAAATTTATGCTGAGACGATTGTATCTGACGTCATCGTTCCTCTACAAGTGCAAATCGGTCCCTTATTTCAGTTAATGCATGATAATGCACGACCGCACACCGCAAGAGTTGTAAGACAGACTCTCGCCGCAGCTAACATCAATGTCCTGCTCTGGCCTGCTCAGTCGCCAGACTTGAACCCGATTGAGCATGCATGGGATATGCTACAGAGAAGAGCTCTGCCGAATATGGAGGGTATCCAGTCGCAAGAAGACCTTTTTTTGTTGTTGCAACGAACATGGGCGGCCATTCCACAGCGTGATTTGGATGAACTCATTTTGAGTATGCCAAACCGATGTTCTTGTGTTGTTAGTGTTCGCGGTAGAAACACGGATTATTAATTGTTTAAGTTACCCAATAAAATTTAAAAGAAAACTGTTATTTCAGTCTTTTTTTCGAACTTTAATGTTAGTGGTTCAAATGTCAAAAATCCCTTTATTAGGAAAATGGAAAATTTCTTTATTAATGCAAAGGTGACTTGGTTTATCGTTACTGTGACAAACGAAAACACTTTATTTGATGAATCCTTAAAGAAAATTTTAATTAATATCAATCAGAAGAAAAGTTATTGCAAAAATATATATGTTGATCCCTAGACACTTTTGATGTGTGTATTAACTCGAATGAGGTTGGTATTTATAGGTAGATAAATGAGGGAGCTTCTCAAGATACATTATAATATACTTAGGTTTAGATTACTACACATGTTCAGATATTGCTTCGCATTAACAGAACCGTCATGAATATAACGACGATTAAGGGATATTTTACGTTCTTATTGTCATTGGAACTGAAAGCGGTTTGATGTGTTTTTTTGTTCATTTAGATAATTTTTTGTGCTGCATTTTTAATTATGTCATTTTAACGTGACGCAAAAGCAAACTAGCAATTTATTACGATCTTAGTGAATTTCTAAACCTAAAGGACAGAAACATTTAGTAATGTATATTTAGCATAGCTCAAGCAGATTGTTCTAATTAATTAGAAATCTGAGTGTAGTTAGCACCCACGCCTAGATAATCTACGTCTCATTTTCAAGACAATATATTATTCTAATATTCTTAACTATTAAATAGGCAAACCTTTCTCAAATTACTTGAAATTCTACATCATTATTTATTGCGATGACAAATTCCAAAATATTTTATCTTAAATTTAAATCATAGTTATGAGAAAGTCGTTTTGTTTTCGTTATGAGTAAGAATAATTCATCATAATCATAAAATTATGTATATAATAAAAACTTTTTAACAAAAAATTAAACCGACTCCCAAAAAACACTGCAAAGTGAAAAATAACTTTAATTTCGGTAGTCGGTGTCTTTAGTTTTGTTTTTTCGTTTTTGGCACCGACTTCCGAAACTAAAGTTATTTTTCACTTTGCAGTGTTTTTTGGGAGTCGGTTTAATTTTTTGTTAAAAAGTTTGTATTTCACTCTTTTTAGTTGGATGATTTTTAATTTACCTAGTTACAAGAGCCTAAATGTCAACTACTTATAACCATTTACAAAATATTGCTTTTCCCAATGCTGGGCCGTTAATTGTTGAGGAGTTCTCCTGGTACTTCACCATCAGCTCTACATCACCATATGCATTGTGACGAGCATAAAGTGCTTAACATCCATATTCAAGTAATCGAATCGCAATCCACTCAATACTTATTATTGAGTAGTTTCAGCAGCCATCTGTGGTCTTCATCATCAGTTCCACTTCCCCAAATGGTAATGGGTTGGATTTTTAATTCAAGAAGAGAAATGTGCACGAGATTGTTTCATTGGATGTCTAATTTCGTTTATAATAAAGGTACCTATTCCGATTGAATTCGGTGCCGCATTCCGCACGCGTGGCCTAATGTGATATGTCGGGAGCGTGGGTTCGTAGCCTATCAAACCTATTCATATGCCTTAACACCGACTTCAACCTCCTTTTGGAAGTCGGATGAAAATAGAATTACTTACCCGGATACAAATGATAGCTACTAATTTACAGATATCACTCTATCCCTAATTTAGTAAAAAGCCGCGTTTTCAGTTAAGTAATAATGTACACCAGGCAGCTTAGGACTGAGCGCAGTGCGACAACCGCAGCAATTTCAACCAGCTTCCGTTTCATTTATAAACACAGACCTCCACAATGTTACTGAACGAATCCGGCACAAAATTGACAACTCATTAAAATCACATCCATTTATCGCTCCGTTTTGTTGTGATAGAATACAATACAATGATAATCCAATAATTTATTCTTTCAAATTTGGTACATACAGCTAAAAATATAATACATTATTATATATATTACTATAAATTAAGTTTACAATAGGTATTTCAGACATCAGCGCTCTTCCTATAGCATGTACTACTTCATTATTACATAAGATTCACCACTGTACCACGGTATAAAAATTATGTGACTGTACAGTGAAATGTTGATAATAGCGAACAGTACAATTAATAAAGATTAGGAAATTGTATGGAACTTTTCATAATTTATTTTTCCATTTTAATTAAGAATGGTTGTATACCTTGTTCTTTAACAAGGTATACATCCATTCTTAATTAAAATAAAAGATTTGAATTGTGTAGTAATAGAAGAACAAATAGACATCCCACTTACTTTCGTGCTATTAGTGCGAATTGGCTAAGTAAAAACGAGCTAATTGCAAGGAGCGAATTTGTCGTTTCCTGTCTATAAGAATCAAAACGAAACTAAACGGTTTACCTTCTCTTAAAAAATACGTTGGCTTATTTGATAAATAACTATATGCGGCGTTCTAAAAGGTTAAACGGGTTGAGGGTGGTCCGTCGATGTGTAGCCAGCTCAACATACCGAGATTTCCTGAACGTCAAAAAAAAGTTAAGTTGCTCATCGCAGCTGCCATTAGTAGACTTTTGTCAGCCGTTACAGGTAGTTTTTTTTTTTATTGTTATTGATAATAGGCTCGCGTTTGACCACCATCTCACCTGACGGTAAGTGACGATGTGGTCGAAGATGGAGCACGCTTGCCTAGAAGTAACCTATTCACTCTTGACTTAAAGACTCCCAGGTTATAGCGATCAGGAAACACAGACTCCGGCAGGGAATTCCACTCCTTAGCCGTACGCACAATGACAGTATTCCCAAAACGTTTCGTGCGTATGGGTGGGATGTCCACCATGTAACGATGGCGCATCGCCGTTTGTCTTGTAGTCTGATGATGGAACGGGCTTAGCGGAATTAGATTGTGTAATTCCATCACACACTCCCCGAAATGTAATCGATAGAAAACCAATAGACTTGCAACTCGTCGTCGATGTTCAAGGCTCTGGAGCTTTGATTCGACCAGTGAATCGTTGCCAATGAGTCTCTTGGCCCTTTTCTCAATAGACTCAAGCGCATCCAGTTGGTATTTGGCAGATCCATCCCAAAGATGAGAGCAGTACTCCATACACGACCGAACCTGGGGAAAAAAATTGGCGAAAGGAATAAAGGCTAAGAAATCTGACGCCAGTTTTGTTTTAGTTCAATAAGTTCTAGGCAAGGACACGACGGCATGATACAACCTGCAAATCTATTTCACGATAGGTCATGACGCTTGAAACTATAAAGAACTTCGCCACAGTGGCCATATAGAGCCTAAGAACAAACGTTTCATTAAGTTAAATTTGAGGCATTGTTTGCTGGTTGATTTGTAGTGGGCGTTTTTTTTTTAATGAATACAGCAAAACTGCAAAATTAAATTCACAATTATAATAATAGGTAGTTTGTTTTAAGGGACAGGAATTGTTATTCCTTAATACAGGTTATGCAATAACCAAGCTAGGAAAGCAGGACTTCACCCACCAAATTGAGAATTAAATTGTGCAAACTTAAAGTACCTACAACTTATGCCTCATGTACTACAATCTCCTTTTCAACCGACGACAAAAAGAGGAGGTTATCAATTCGACGCGTATATATATGTAGGATCAGGAGGAGTGCCGAGAGGTATAGCATCAGGGTTTGGAGTCCCGATTTTATTGGAATAAATACGCTGGTACAAGCAAAATCTGATATTTATTTATAAAGCAAATTACAAAGAAATAATACAGTAAGGCGAACAGACCCTTCTAAGGTCACAGTTCGTATAGTGGCCAAGCCACCCAATTACAAAGAATACAGTTAGGCGAACAGACCCTCTCAAGGTCACAGTTCCTATAGTGGTCAAACCACCCAATTACAAAGTGTACCCGCTTGCTAATAGCAGGGTTATACAGCTATTGTAAATATACAGCAGCGCTGTACCAAATAAACCGACAGTTTTGTCGGGAGCAGGGAAGCTCTTTATTGAGTCAGATCCGAAGACAGACTGCTGAGCTTACCAAGTGCACGGTCTTTTATAAGACGATACCCGCACTTTGAAATCCCTCCAACTCTGTCCATTGGCGCGAGAAAGTGCGTCACGTGTTTACTTGATACAAAACGTAATAATACAAGAGTAATTATCGTTAATAAACAATGGAGATATCGCAAAGTTTAAATTAAAGCAACATGTCATCCATTGTTTTGATCAAAACTATCAGTCACACTTATCGAAATAAGTTGCCAAAAACCAATTAGTGCGTACACTAAGTACTTAATAAATTATGTTTCGATTTATCAGACAGTAATTGATACTGAAAGATCACTTAAATTCATAACAAGAAAATCAACTCTTAAGAAAATATGATGAATACCCACAATAACTAATAGTAATTGACAACCAACTCCGACACGGCCAGAACTGACGTTCTACACGACCTCGTGTGATCCTGAAAAATAAAATCTCATGTGAATATCGATCGGCCTTTCTGACAATCAAAAGCCTTAACAAGAAGTATGGTGAAACTAAAAAATCCCGTGTTTATCAAATAAAATTATTATCATCAATAGCAGTTGCATCGCAACGATTCAAAAAGCCTTCAAAAAGTATTGTGAAACGAAAAGTCCTGAGTTTGTCAAATAAAATTATCATTATCAATAGCAGTTGCATCGCAACCATTCAAAATTACTAAACTGTTACTGACAACACATAGCTTTACTAGAGACATAGTCTCCCAGCCGAAATCACACCATGGGATTCGACGAATAAGGTCAAATAGAACAACCTGCATAGGCGTCAAGATAGAACAACCCGCATAGGCGTCAAGATCAACCTCCTGGAGTCGAATAGAACAACCCGCATAGGCGTCAAGATAGAACAACCCGCATAGGCGTCAAGATCAACCTCCAACTGAAATCACACCATGGGATTCAGTAAATAACTTGGAGTCGAATAGAACAACCCGCATAGGCGTCAAGATAGAACAACCCGCATAGGCGTCAAGATCTACCTCCAAGCCCAGACAAGAGTCATCATAGACAACTTGCCAACTCAGCAATGCTATGTCAGCAGCAGATGAGTCATCATCAGTGTCAGTATTGACATCATTACTAACAGTAACTGGACATTCAGGCATTTTTCGTACACGATCATGGGGATATTTGTAAAATCTATTTTTACTCAAAGCTTTCAACAAGTATCTATCACCATCTAATACTTCTAAAAATCTACAAGGACCTTTATATTTGGGGTCTAATTTAGTTTTGGTTTCGTTCCTCATTAGCAATTAGTACAAAGTCTACTTGGAACTTTTCAAAACAACTTTAGTCTTATCGTAACGGGCTTTATGGTATTCGACATTTTTAGTTATACTCAGGGCTGCTTGTGTTGACTTCCAATGCAAACCGGCTGAAGCTCGTAACGAACACGTGGGAGTACTTTCACCACATGATAGCTCTCGCATGCAGGAGTCCAGCTTCCCTGTCGACTGTGCCAGATTTCTAAAACAAAAGGCAAATAATTTAGAACGGTACGAGGCGCCTTGCAACCTCGGTTGACATAGGTTTCCTGGTCCTCTTGACTTGAACGAAGTCGTTCAGACATCCTCTGGTTCTCTGTTTGGACTGGAGTTTTCGATAGCGACGTCTTGTACCTGACTTCGAGTGAGTGGAGTTGCCATCTGATTTGCCTTCTCGGATGTCATCAGATGTGTATCGCAACCCGTATCCATACTTGACCTTACCTACTAAGAGTGTTAACAAACAAACAATAAGTAAGACATTTTACAGTGAACTTTCGGGTAGCCTGTTGTTCCAAACACTCAGTAATACATGATGAACAATAACTAGCTAATCCCATAAACTGATGGACTATTATTTCACACTGCGTTTGAATTGAGTCAATCAACGCTTTAACTTTATCATAACTCTGTCTAACCTGACTTTCCACTAATTATCTATCCCAAATACTGAATCTTAATTGCCAAAAACGTACACATCTAAAGATTTATTGAAAAACCCTAAAGCTGGTTTTTATTAAAACTGTAACGCAATAAAATGAGATCTACAGTTTTACTAGATTTTAGTATCTAGAATGTCATGATTGGAATTGAAATCTAAGTTTCAATTATCTTACTACCCTATTCGGATAACTATTCTGTATTCAAAATAGTCGTACCTACAGTTATCAGATGTTCATGTAGGTATAGCACGACACCACGAATAAATAAACATCGAGACTCAATCCATGAAACTAAACAGGCAATGTAACATTAGAGGTACTTTCTACTTCTTGAATACCTAACAGCAAAAATGTGGGACCACTATCTGTTAACACGTCTACCCGCACGTCTTGAATAATGGTCGCTACTAAAGTCTTTAAATATCGAAGTACCAGACTTACTACTCGTATCCTGATCAACTTTAGATCGTTTACAAAAAGTTACACTGCTACCCTGCTTTGGCAAGGAATTCGTCTAATCGGTTTAATGTAAATCGAGAAAAATTCAATTAAATCATTCGGAAACGATTTAGCATTTGTTGCAGCAACTCTGATATTAGGATCAGTAATACCACGTATAATAATTGCCAAAATCAATTCGTCACTAAGTCCCTGCACTATACGTAAACGAAGCAATGAACGATTCGCAATAACAGGTGTCCTTGGACATAATTCCCTCTTAAAATTACTCCACGTACGATCGCTAGATACCCACTCGATTAACCAAGATCGAGCGTCACCTTTCAGACAATTACCGACACGCGAAAGACACTCATAATCACTCTAGTTATTAATGGATTTTGCACGATCTACTTCCGCACACCAATCATCGACATTATGTAAAATCTTGAAATACTAAAATATTGATTCGATCTACCCGCATATTTAATCGAACAGATGGCGTCAACAATACGATCGGTTACTGTAGAATGTTCCGGTGCTCTGTTATAACTAGGTTCTGAATAACGTAGCCGTGATCTAGAACGAGAGCGCGGACTTTGATTTTCATAATAAACAGGCGACATTAGCTTACGACATAAATAACTGCAAAACAATCCGACAATAACAAACGTACAGCTAACCAAAACCAACTAGCGAGAAGTACTTGCAAAGCAATCTGACAATCGTGACCTATATTCAAGTACCCTCTTAAAATAAAATCACACGGACTATGAACCAAAAACTCAATTAACGGAAACAAAATAAGTGTGCTGTGAAAGAACTGTCCCAGTGCGTGAAAGAACTATCCCAGTGCGTGAAAGAACTATCCTGCTGGTCAGAGAAAATCTGAGACCTTCTCTAAAGGTGGGACAAGACACTCAGTTCTTGTTGAAGTTTATGCCAGGTTTGTAACTTCGGTAGTATGCTAGTCGATGAGCACGGAATCAAATTTGGAGACATGGACTAGTACAGTAGAAACAGCAATGTGTTCGAGACCCACGCTATCCCACTTCTGATGTAGGATCAGGAGGAGTGCCGAGAGGTATAGCATCAGGGTTTGGAGTCCCGATTTTATTGGAATAAATACGCTGGTACAAGCAAAATCTGATATTTATTTACTGAGTTTACTAGTAATGAAATAATGATGTTTATTTTGCAAACTAGATGAGGCCAGTGTTTCCTAACTGACTACTCTGAGAAGAAACACTGAAACAAACTCAGAGGTCAACGTCTCTTTTAAAGTCCATACAATCTAGGTATAAGATAAAGCAAATTACAAAGAAATAATACAGTAAGGCGAACAGACCCTTTTAAGGTCACAGTTCGTATAGTGGCCAAGCCACCCAATTACAAAGAATACAGTTAGGCGAACAGACCCTCTCAAGGTCACAGTTCCTATAGTGGTCAAACCACCCAATTACAAAGTGTATCCGCTTGCTAATAGCAGGGTTATACAGCTATTGTAAATATACAGCAGCGCTGTACCAAATAAACCGACAGTTTTGTCGGGAGCAGGGAAGCTCTTTATTGAGTCAGATCCGAAGACAGACTGCTGAGCTTACCAAGTGCACGGTCTTTTATAAGACGATACCCGCACTTTGAAATCCCTCCAACTCTGTCCATTGGCGCGAGAAAGTGCGTCACGTGTTTACTTGATACAAAACGTAATGAGACTTACGTTATAAAATAATCAAATAATACAAGAGTAATTATCGTTAATAAACAATGGAGATATCGCAAACTTTAAATTAAAGCAACATGTCATCCATTGTTTTGATCAAAACTATCAGTCACACTTATCGAAATAAGTTGCCAAAAACCAATTAGTGCGTACACTAAGTACTTAATAAATTATGTTTCGATTTATCAGACAGTAATTGATACTGAAAGATCACTTAAATTCATAACAAGAAAATCAACTCTTAAGAAAATATGATGAATACCCACAATAACTAATTGTAATTGACAACCAACTCCGACATATATATATATTTTTTTATGTATGATCATCGAGTATTCGAAGACGGCTGAACCGATTTGGAAAATTCTTTTTTTGTTCGAATGGGTATACTTCGAAATTGGTCCCATTATCACCAAAGGCAGGATCTGATGATGGAATCCTGGAGAAATCGAGGGAACTCTTTAAATATTATAGGCACACCTATGGCGTTTTGGGTATTTCTTATAGTAACTTATGCAGTTGCTCTCAAAAAGTACCATTTGGGGAAGTGGAACTGATGATGAAGACCACAGATGGCTGCCGAAACTACTCAATAATAAGTATTGAGTGGATTGCGATTCGATTACTTGAATATGGATGTTAAGCACTTTATGCTCGTCACAATGCATATGGTGATGTAGAGCTGATGGTGAAGTACCAGGAGAACTCCTCAACAATTAACGGCCCAGCATTGGGAAAAGCAATATTTTGTAAAAGGTTATAAGTAGTTGACATTTAGGCTCTTGTAACTAGGTAAATTAAAAATCATCCAACTAAAAAGAGTGAAATACAAACTTTTTAACAAAAAATTAAACCGACTCCCAAACAACACTGCAAAGTGAAAAATAACTTTAATTTCGGAAGTCGGTGCCAAAAACGAAAAAACAAAACTAAAGACACCGACTACCGAAATTAAAGTTTCATTCGAACAAAAAAAGAATTTTCCAAATCGGTTTAGCCGTCTTCGAATACTCGATGATCATACATAAAAAAAAAATATATATATATACGCGTCGAATTGATAACCTCCTCTTTTTGTCGTCGGTTGAAAAGGAGATTGTAGTACATGAGGCATAAGTTGTAGGTACTTTAAGTTTGCACAATTTAATTCTCAATTTGGTGGGTGAAGTCCTGCTTTCCTAGCTTGGTTATTGCATAACCTGTATTAAGGAATAACAATTCCTGTCCCTTAAAACAAACTACCTATTATTATAATTGTGAATTTAATTTTGCAGTTTTGCTGTATTCATTAAAAAAAAAACGCCTACTACAAATCAACCAGCAAACAATGCCTCAAATTTAACTTAATGAAACGTTTGTTCTTAGGCTCTATATGGCCACTGTGGCGAAGTTCTTTATAGCTTCAAGCGTCATGACCTATCGTAATATAGATTTGCAGGTTGTATCATGCCGTCCTGTCCTTGCCTAGAACTTATTGAACTAAAACAAAACTGGCGTCAGATTTCTTAGCCTTTATTCCTTTCGCCAATTTTTTTGCCCAGGTTCGGTCGTGTATGGAGTACTGCTCTCATCTTTGGGATGGATCTGCCAAATACCAACTGGACGCGCTTGAGTCTATTGAGAAAAGGGCCAAGAGACTCATTGGCAACGATTCACTGGTCGAATCCTTGAACATCGACGACGAGTTGCAAGTCTATCGGTTTTCTATTGATTACATTTCGGGGAGTGTGTGATGGAATTACACAATCTAATTCCGCTAAGCCCGTTCCATCATCGGACTACAAGACAAACGGCGATGCGCCATCGTTACATGGTGGACATCCCACCCATACGCACGAAACGTTTTGGGAATACTGTCATTGTGCGTACGGCTAAGGAGTGGAATTCCCTGCCGGAGTCTGTGTTTCCTGATCGCTATAACCTGGGAGTCTTTAAGTCAAGAGTGAATAGGTTACTTCTAGGCAAGCGTGCTCCATCTTCGACCACATCGTCACTTACCATCAGGTGAGATGGTGGTCAAACGCGAGCCTATTATCAATAAAAATAAAAATAAACTACCCGTAACGGCTGACAAAAGTCTACTAATGGCAGCTGCGATGAGCAACTTAACTTTTTTTTTGACGTTCAGGAAATCTCGGTATGTTGAGCTGGCTACACATCGACGGACCACCCTCAACCCATTTAACCTTTTAGAACGCCGCATATAGTTATTTATCAAATAAGCCAACGTATTTTTTAAGAGAAGGTAAACCGTTTAGTTTCGTTTTGATTCTTATAGACAGGAAACGACAAATTCGCTCCTTGCAATTAGCTCGTTTTTACTTAGCCAATTCGCACTAATAGCACGAAAGTAAGTGGGATGTCTATATGTTCTTCTTTTACTACACAATTCAAATCTTTTATTTTAATTAAGAATGGATGTATACCTTGTTAAAGAACAAGGTATACAACCATTCTTAATTAAAATGGAAAAATAAATTATGAAAAGTTCCATACAATTTCCTAATCTTTATTAATTGTACTGTTCGCTATTATCAACATTTCACTGTACAGTCACATAATTTTTATACCGTGGTACAGTGGTGAATCTTATGTAATAATGAAGTAGTACATGCTATAGGAAGAGCGCTGATGTCTGAAATACCTATTGTAAACTTAATTTATAGTAATATATATAATAGTGTATTATATTTTTAGCTGTATGTACCAAATTTGAAAGAATAAATTATTGGATTATCATTGTATTGTATTCTATCACAACAAAACGGAGCGATAAATGGATGTGATTTTAATGAGTTGTCAATTTTGTGCCGGATTCGTTCAGTAACATTGTGGAGGTCTGTGTTTATAAATGAAACGGAAGCTGGTTGAAATTGCTGCGGTTGTCGCACTGCGCTCAGTCCTAAGCTGCCTGGTGTACATTATTACTTAACTGAAAACGCGGCTTTTTACTAAATTAGGGATAGAGTGATATCTGTAAATTAGTAGCTATCATTTGTATCCGGGTAAGTAATTCTATTTTCATCCGACTTCCAAAAGGAGGTTGAAGTCGGTGTTAAGGCATATGAATAGGTTTGATAGGCTACGAACCCACGCTCCCGACATATCACATTAAGCCACGCGTGCGGAATGCGGCACCGAATTCAATCGGAATAGGTACCTTTATTATAAATGAAATTAGACATCCAATGAAACAATCTCGTGCACATTTCTCTTCTTGAATTAAAAATCCAACTAAGTTTATTTTTCACTGTTTAGTGTAGTAACGTTTTTGTTTTGAAGTTGATTTATGAGATTTATTATTCATGGACTGGTTATGTACGCTTAAAACTGGGAAATATAAGTAGGACAATCATTCCATATGTTTTATGACTCTGATACTGATGAAAAGAAAATTAAAAAAAAACTTTTTTGCAAAAAATAAAACCGACTTCCATATCAAAACACTAAAAAGCCAAAAATGATTTTAATTTCGGTAGTCGGTGTTATTTTTTTTATTTAAGTTTTTATTTTCGTGCTTTTTAGTGGGTCAGTGAATTTTTCAAATCGGTTCGTAAATGACGGAGTTATGCGCGAACAAAAAACGCAATGCAGAGTAAACGAAAAGATCATCTAGGTAAATATTTTTTTAGACTTTTGTAGATTTTTCAGAAACGGCTTATCCGATTTCGATAAAATTTTCATGGGACCATTTGGAAAGTATACGCTTTCTAACAAAATAAGAATTTTTCAAATCGGTTGGCAAGCGACGGAATTATGCGCGGACAAACATAAAAAAAAAAAAATACTACAAACATCCGAATTGAGAACCTCCTCCTTTTTTAGAAGTCGGTTAATAATTTGCAACGTAATGGTTAATTTATTACAGACATAATTATGACAGACAAAATGGAAAAGAATGCTCGATGACCTAACTGAGTGTCGATTATAATTCTGAAGAACTATTTGCATTTTTTTAGAGAGTAGTAAAGTTGCTACAGGTGCGACTTACGAGTTGTAGGCCATGCGTTCGAACCCAGGTAAGTACATTACTTTGTGTAATTTACATCAGCGCTCTCAAAAAAGTGAAGGAGAAGATTGTGTTTTTATTAGTTACTAGTACTCACGAGGGACTTCGCTCCCTTGGATTCTATCACGGTAAAAAAATAACTCTCCTTTTTTGCAGTCGCGTAAAAAGTAGCCTATAACCTTCCTCAAGCTTCAAGCTACTTCCATACCAAATTTCATCTAAATCCACTCAGTACTTTTGTAGATTAGCGCGTTCAAGCAAACAAACAAACAAACAAACTTTTCCGCTTTATAATATTAGTATAGATGTTTTTTTTTTTTTGACATTGTTTTATATTTATTTTGTATAATTTTCAATTGAATTTCAATTTCACAATTATTATTTATTTTTTGTTACATGTATTTCTATAATGTATACTAATGGCCCATGTCTAACTTTTTATTATACAACGTATAATTTAAAGGGTATATACATACCAAGTGCACTTTGCACTTACACAGCTTCTTTGGATGATAATAAACGATATGGCAAGGGTTTTCTAATCCTATGTCGACATATGTGGAGCTTATTAGAAATTTCAATACATTGATACCAAAGACCGAATTTTTCAAATTAAGAAGAACGAAGAGAATTATCGTTTTATTGGCAAGTGACGTGGAAAGTGATGACCCTCATAGTGCTGTGACTCGTTTATTATTATTGGTATTCAAGAAACATAATAGGTACCTATATGAAACCAATAATTTGGGGTCAATTCTGTGAGTCACTTATTTTGAGCTGAAACTTTGCATAGAGACTCCATACCAGATGTTGTCTTCAGTCCTTTTTATAGATATGGGGTTTCCGTTACACGTTGTATACGGGTCATGAACCTGATTGAAATGAGTACTATTTTTGTTTATTTATAATTGTTAATATATGTATAGCCAACGTTAAAGACCAATAAAATAATATATATTTATACATAAATAGTTAATAACTGGCAAATACAATTACAAATTCATGCTCTGTAGTATTCTCTTCCCAACGCCTCCAATGCACCGTCAGTCAAGCAACATTGATAAACTCATCAGATATTCACAACCTACTCGTATGTTAATATTCCTAGGATACGTTTTTTTATTGATAATAGGCTCGCGTTTGACCACCATCTCACCTGTGTGATATGATCGAGCACGCTTACCTAGAAGTAACCTTCTTCACTCTTGACTTGAAGACTCCTAAGGTTATAGCTATCGGGAAACACAGACTGCGGCAGGGAATTCCACTCACTTTCCACATTAATGCGATGCAAAAGCAAACTAGCAATTTATTACAATCTTAGTGAATTTCTAAACCTAAAGGACATAGAAATATTTAGTAATATATATTTAGCATTGCTCAAGCAGATATTTCTAATTAGTTAGAAATCTGAGTATAGTTAGCACCCACGCCTAGATAATCTACGTGTCATTTTCTAGACAATATATTATTCTAATCTATTAAATAGGAAAACCTTTCTCAAATTACTAGAAATTTTACATCATTATTTATTGCGATGACAAGTTACAAAATATTTTATCTTAATCATGATTATGAGAAAGACGTTTTGTTTTCGTTATGAGTAAGAATAATTTATCATAATCATAAAATTATTGTATATAAAAAGGAGATTGTAGTACATGAGGCATAAGTTCTATATAGCCGTACGCATAATGAAAGTACATATTCCCAAAACATTTAGTGCGTGTGGCTGGGATGTCCACCATGTAACAATGGTGCATCGCCGTTTGTCTTGTAGTCCGATGATGGAACGGGTAGTAAACAAACACGATTTCACCGATTAAGGCTATGAGTTCACTGCAAATACGATTCTAGAACTAAGCATGCACCTGAAGTCTTACAAGACGCAGGGCCTAACCTTGCTCAAGCTTGATAGGAGCCTATGTACATACATACATACTATGTGGCATGGCACATGGATGAAGACCTAAACACATAGTACTGTAATAGCTTAGCCTTAATTGTTGTAACTAAAGTGTTGAGTTTACAGCACTAGGTTAAATTTCTCGTACTAAAGCTTTGTTTTCCTAGGAAAGCGGTGCCGTCATATAGCGGCCGTAATATTACGGACGCAAAAAGACGGCCGTCTTTACGGTGACGACATGTGGAAAGTTCCACGGCCGTTTTATCACACTGTCTGCTTCATCGCTATCTAGTGTATTACATTCTCTTTGGAAACGTTCACGAAACCATCTGACACCGACGAGACGGCCGTCATGCAAATGGCGGCACCGCTTTTTGACGTTACGTTGTCAGTTACCGCTCTCTTGGAAACCGCGCCATTTTGTTTACATAGACAACGTTCTAGTGACATCATTCACCGCTGTATTACGGCCGCTATTTGACGGCACCGCTATCCTAGGAAACCAAA
This sequence comes from Tholera decimalis, assembly GCA_943138885.2. Taxonomy (NCBI): domain Eukaryota; kingdom Metazoa; phylum Arthropoda; class Insecta; order Lepidoptera; family Noctuidae; genus Tholera; species Tholera decimalis. Next base: position 17,065,054 of record OW964563.2, on the reverse strand, counting down.
GCTTTAGAAATCTTATAGGAAAGTGTTGAAGCAAACAAATCACATGGGGCAGATAGGTATGTAAACATTATAAGAAAGACTTTTTTACTAATGTGTGTATTAATAATATAATATAATAGCTAAATAATAACAGCAACTCCTCAAGATTCAGCAACACCTGATAAGGTCGGTCCGTTTATGGGTTTTTAACATAACGAGATTGGTCCGTGCTTCACAAAGCACTTTAATTCCGGCAGTCGTTTGAACATCTTCGACAGTCATTGCGGGAGTCAGAAGTCAGAAAATCTGGCACCACTTTTTACAAGAAGTAGCTTGCTATCCAGTTAATGGGATATGGAAGTTAGATAGCCAGTTTAGCTCCATGTAAAACACAAGTGCTTAACTGAGTCCCGTTTAGAATGGAAGCTGACCCTGAAATAGTTGGTAAGTCTAATCAAATGATGATGTGATGATATAAAGCATGTCGAGAATTCATAATACCGAGTATAACCTTAATCTGTCACATCAGCCTTTTTAATGCCATTTTCTTTTTGCTATTTTTTACTTTGATTGCTTTTTAGGGTTCCGTAACCGAATGGAAACGGAACCCGTATAGATTTAACATATCTGTTAGTTCATCTGAATATCACAGCGATTTAATTCCAAAAATATCAGAACTGTACATTTAAAACTTGTAAGGAAGATACATATTGTGAACCGCTGTACGATTTTTATACAAAAAAAGTTAATCACCCCATACATGGAACTGAAACAAAAAAAACATCGAACCTATACGTGCGAAGTATCTATAGATAGATCTTTGATAATGACATTGAGGTTCTAAAAACTTTTCTCAAACTCAATCGTTTGAAAGATAGATACTTCCAAAGTGATAAAATATGTCCCCCTCCCCCCTCTACCTTTCAAAATAGTAGAGTGAAAAATCTAAAAAAATATATGCAGCACAACACTCAGCAAAAAATTATTTGAACGAGATAAAATCAGCAGGTTTTGTGATATACATACAAACACTATGAACATAAAACACACATAACATAAAACAAAGCTATTTTGCGTAGCTACTACGGAACCCTTCATATGCAAGTCCAACTCGTACTTGGCCAATTTTTTCTGTTAACATTATTAAGTTTAAAATCGTAGCAAAGGAAGTTTACAAGATCGTCTGCCAGCTTTTAAATTAACGACCAATAAAAATGTCAGCTGCGACAAATTTTTATTTAATCTCGATTATCTTATGACATACAATAAATAGCAGTTAAGAATTATTAAAGGTGAAATCACGTATTCAACATACCGAGCGACAAAGTGATGTACATCCTAGAAGTGGATTTCCCCTTTATGGATTGAATTATTTATACGTCCAGAGCCGTAGACAGCAAAAACAGGGCTAGATAGCAAACATACAAAAGAAATACTGGAACAATCGCACATGATATGAGAACCTTAGAGTTTGAATGAGACAAGCATCTCTAATAATCGCGGATAGGTACGTTAAATTGCTGCTACGTCTTCTATCAAACTCTCTACTAAATGGATAATTTCTGGATATTTATCCAGAGATTATCCATTTAATAGAGAGTTTGAACGAGTAATACGGAGAACACGAAATATCCAAATGGATTTGAAAAATGGATGGAACTCGCTACCGAGCAAAATATGCAAACAAAGTTACGGACCACAGATAACACACAAATACGGGTAAAAGCTTTCAATCACGCAAGTGCCTGATGAGATTGAGCACAAAGATATATTGTAGTTTAGAATAACTCATAGCCCTATTCCTCTTCACAACGGTTTCATGAAAACAATGACATCATAGCAGGCTGCTGAATGTGTCGGCATTTGGACATGACGTTTGTTACAAAAATATTATCTTTTATATTACTATTTTTCAGGTCTAACATGTACATCTTTTTTCAACTAATGTTGCTATAATAATTGCAATAGGAAACTATCCAATTTTGAAGTTTAGATTTTTAAGCAAATTATTTATAGAAGCATCGTATTATAAGTGATCCTTGCCACATTCCTACTCGAAGGACAACACGAGATAGAAACATTTGTTCTGGACGACATCGTCCGTTATTTTCGCATCCCCAAATCTTCGCAAGGCAAGCGAATCGCTTGAAATAGTTCGAAGATAGATGATCTTAGGAATTCATCTTTATAGTCGACCCAGTTGCCACTTTAGCGCATCGGGACAAGTGCTAGCTCGTTCATCACGTTACTTTACTATTATCCTGTAACATAAATATTTATTTATGATTTTCGTCTGTTATCTATCGTTTTTCACGTGATTGGTTTTGCTGCAAGAATTCTTAACAGGTATACACGAGTTCTGAAACTGGAAAGTGTTTCAGGAAATTCAGAAGACTGTGATATTCCTTGACACACCGTATTCATTTTATGTTGCCTATTTAATTAATACAAGCTACTGAGATAAACATTTTTCTCCACTCAAAGATATTTTTTATGCAAAATATCCTACTAAACTTACTAAATTTACTAAACAGATATACTATTCGGTATATATTTTCTAGCATACCTAACTCAAAATGTAAGGAACGCTCATGTTTGTATTTGTATGTGAGTTCATCCGTGATCATGGCGCTTGCAACAATGCCGAAATATCGGTAACTCGAAACAATAAACACACATGGTAAATATTCTGTTTTATGTTCTGACACTTATATTTGGTTTCTTCTTTGAGAGTGTATTTATGCGTAAATCTTATCTGTTTGAAGTTTGTTGTAACATCTGTTTTTTTTTTTTTTGGTGGGAAAATCTTTTAATGTCCTTACTTGACAGTGAGTTACCCCTGCTCGCAGCCCGTTTGTTGTAACATTCTAGAAAATTCTAGGTTACATCCTAAAAAGTTGTAGGGTACATCCTAGAAATTTGGCAGATTGTTAAAAAATAAGCTTGGAGTAATCTATAATATAAGGGTAGGTAGATATTTGACATCCTGGAATAACACATAGGCTACTTTTTTTCCCAGAATTCACACGGGATCGGGGTTTACGCGGGAAAACCCGTCCACACAAACAAAGTCACGGGCAGAAGCTAGTCTGTTGTAGAAAGATATGAACACGTCTCTAATTAACATTGTATAATTAAACTCTTTGTCTATCTGAACGCTGTCTCCCAACATACAGCCTCCATCTTAGTTTGGGAAACAGTTTCTCAGTTCACACACCTTAAAAATGTAATCTACAATTTGTCCCCAGTGTACTTTTTTTTATTTTTATTCTATGAATTGAACGGGGTTTTTATCCACATGGATATGTCAACCCCATCGTACCCTATTAATTTTATACATATTTATTTCTAAAAAGGAACACGAATAAATAACTAATTTGAATGAGAGAGACCCATTAATTAGTTAGCTTTGCTAGTCTAGTTAATCTTATCGCTAACTGCGATTTTGGACTTGTTAAAATTGTTTGGATTAACCCAACATCTAGAAAATTAAGTTTGAAGTCTTTAATTAATGCGTCTCTCTCATCTTTATTCCGTACACAATCCATCAGCAAGTGAAGTATATCTTCAATTTTATGACATACTAAACAATTGGGAGATGTAACTTTTCCCATAAGATAGCCAAATTTTGCTGATGGATAGTGTCCGGAACGCAGTCTTAAAGCTAACTTAATATAATTTCTATTCAATTTATCATCATCAAACCAGGGCATACGAGGAGGCTCATTTTGTATGACTTTATACCATAACCCTTTTTCTTTTGAAATTTCAGCAAAATGATTCTTCCAATTTACGAAACATTTCTCCTTAAATCTGGTAATATATTCCCATTGATCTGGTAAGTATGTTATTTCAATGCCTTTTTTTTTTTTTTTTTGTTGCGAGGTGGAAATCCTCATGGATGTCCTCCGCCCTGGGGCGGGCGAAGGGGTCTGTCAGACTCCAACTGACTAAAACCACCCCGTGTTCCTTCGTACACATGCGCCGGGGGCTGCGGGAACGCATAGGTATTCAACATCGCGGCCCCCGACTAGTGCCGGCCCGCCTCTGCAGGCCCCATCTTTTAAATATTGGCTCCCCTGTAACTTCTGAGAAGGGCGCGCGTGGAACAAAACGCGCCACCACCTCGGGTCTCGTGTTATAGGGGACGGTGGGTATCCCCAAGCCCACCGTCCCTGGACCCATTCAGGGGGGCCGCCAGAGGGCATTGTCTGCCCTCTGTCGACGCCCGGTGCGCCTTCTGCGGGCCGGGAGAGCACTCGAGATCTCCCTCTCCCTTTCCGCAGCCTCCTTCTGCGACATGACAACTTCGCAGAAGGAGATCACCGCGTCCCAAGACGCTGCGCCGCTGGCCATGGAACGAATCACAGCCGGCAGCGACAGGTCGTTTCCCACTTCTGAAACGAGGGCACGGCGCGGCTCCTCCCAAGCTGCACACTCTGTCAGCGTATGCCGCGCCGTGTCCTCCCGACAATGGACGCAGTGATGACACCGAGCGTCTGGCTCTCTGCCTATGCGGCGCAGGTACTTCCCAAAGCAGCCGTGACCCGAGAGCACCTGCGTCGCCCTAAAAGATAGAGAGCCGTGCCTCCTCCCGAGCCAGTTATCGAGCACTAGCCGGACCGCCTCGATAGTAACGAGGCCGGCGGTAGGGCGCATAAGCCTGTCCTGCCATTCCGCCAACAGGACCTGATGGAGCTGTGACCGGCGCAGCGTGAGCTGCTGCTGCACCAGTACTATGCCCCGACTCCGCGCCTCCTCACGCCACCGATGAAGTGACGCGAGGGCTCTCGCTTCTAGGTCCCACGGCGGGGATCCGGCCAGTGCGCAAGCCGCCTCGTAGGAGATCGTGCGATACCCTCTGATGACCCTGACGGCCATCACCCTCTGTGGTTTTCTCAGTATTGCGATGCTGCAGGCCGTCAGGTCACCTGCCCACACTGGGGCCGCATATAGGGCCATGGACCGCACGATCCCCATGTACAACCGCCTGCAGGCGGTGCTCGGGCCACCCAGATTGGGAAGCAGCGTTGATAGCGCGCCTGCCGCGCCCATCAACTTGGTCGTCAGCCGCCGAAAATGAGGGCCAAAGTCCCAACGGCCGTCGAGCACCAATCCTAGGTACTTCATGGTTGACTCGACAGCGATCCGGGTCCCTCCAACCACGATGTATGATCCCGGTGGTGGTGCCCGTCGGGGGCCATGGAACATGATGGCCTCAGACTTGTTCAGGGCCACCTTCAGGCCCAGGCGTCTGATCCGGCTTACAACTTGTGAGACCGCTGCTGTAGCCAGCAACGCTGCTTCCCTGTAGGAGCTCCCCCGAGCCGTGACCAGCGTGTCATCAGCGTAACACGTCAGGTTCACGCCCGGCTGTAGCTCACCCCTCAGTACCCAGTCGTACCCGATGTTCCACAGGGGTGGTCCTAAAACCGAGCCCTGTGGAACACCGCACGACATCTCGCGCCGGCCTCTGCCGTCGCGTCCCCTGTAGGTGACAGCCCTTTCTGTGAGGTAAGCCCCGATCACGTGGCGGAGATAGGGAGGCACTTGGTGATAGCGTAGGGCCTCCCTAATACAACTCCAGGGCAGAGTGTTAAAAGCATTGGAGATGTCCAAGGACACCACCAGCACCACCTCGCCCCGGGACACTGCTTCCTCCGCCAGAGCTCTCACTCGCATAATTGCGTCAATGGTAGAGCGCCCGTGCCGAAAGCCAAACTGGCTATCATCCAGGTCCGGCCCTTTTCTGGACAAGTGGCTGACGAGGCGGTTCGCGATAATCCGCTCGAACATCTTACCAACCTCGTCAAGCAGCACTAAGGGCCGGTAAGCGGACGGCGAGTCCTCCGGGCGCCCTGTCTTTCTGAGCAGGACCAATGTGCCAGTCTTCCATAGCGTGGGAAATTGGCCCTGCTCCAGGCATGCTGATAAGAGCTTTCTCAGTCGGGGCTCAAGGGCTTTTAAAGCGAGAACGAGGGCACGGCCAGGTACTCCATCGGGCCCGGGGGCTGTGTTTTTAGCCTGGAGTCGCAATACCGCTGCCCTCATCTCAGCTTCTGTCACCTCGGGGACGCTTGAGTCTTCAATTTCTGCTGACTCTGCGGCCGTGGGCTGTGCCATCGTCGGTGGCATATGTTCTGCTATAGCAGGGAAGAGTGCTGCGACTACCTCTTCCAGCAACTGAGGCTGGAGACTTTCCGTGACTGGGGGGGCCCAGGGACGGAGTTTTCCCCGAACCGTTCGGTAAGGGCGCCCCCACGGGTCCGCGTCTAGAGTTGCTAGCAGCTCTTCCCTGCTTCGTGTCTTGGCCTCACCGATGGCCAGCCGCAGAGCCAGTCTTGCTGCGCGATACACCTCATACCGCGCAGCCTCTTCTTCGGGATCCCGTCGACGTCTCCTTCGGTAGCGAGTGTACCGGCGCCTAACCGCTATGCATGTGACGCGCAGCTGCGCAATCTCGGCAGACCACCAGTACACCTGGCGCCTTGCGGACTGCTTTCGAGTCCGGGGCATCGACGCATCACAAATTGATGTCATCGCCTCACGGAACCACAGCGCCTCCGATTCGACGTCAACGGGTCCGTTCGCCGACTCTCTGCTCCAGGCCTGGACAATGGCGGCCTCCTCGAGAATCTCCCTGTTAATACGCCTAAGCGCCCAGCGTGGTTCGTCCCTTTGCGGGGCTGATTGACGGCGGTCGCCAGTGGTCTGGGTAGACACATCGAAACGAATGTATCGGTGGTCCGACAACGTCTCCACCTCCACCGCGACACGCCAGTCGTGGACACGGCGCGCGGCCAAGGGGCTAGCGAAAGAAATATCCACTATGGACCCACCCCGTTGCCGCACACACGTGTATTCTGAACCCCGATTAAGGACGGACAGGCCCGTCGCAGTTGCCCATTCTTCCAGCACCGAACCCCTAGCGTCAGTGACCGGCGATCCCCAAGCTGCAGATTTGGCATTGAGGTCGCCAAGCACTAACGCGGGGTGAGGGTGGTACCGGCCTACGACGGCTCCTAGCTCCACAAGGAAATTCTCGAAGTCAGCGAGACTCTTGTTGGGCGAGAAGTACGCCCCAATGACAACCATGCCGTCCACGAGGGCAGCAACCCAGCCATGGCCTCTTGATGGGTTGGCAAGCGTCCCGTCAATGATGGCCACTAAACCGTCTAGATCCCCCACCCAGTTGTCACGGGGAGGGACGAAATACGGTTCAGCGATCACTGCCACATGGATCGACCACTCTGCCATACTCTGGTGCAAAAGGTCCTGAGCTCTGGCACAGTGGTTGATATTGCCATGAAGGAAGTGGTATTGTGCCATTAATTGCATACCATTTCCTTGGCCGTCTCTTCCTGGGGCTGGGAGTCAGCCGAAGGACAGCTAGGCTGCGAGGGAGGTGCGGTTCCCCTGGCAGCCTTGGTCCCCTCCGCAAATCTGCTTTTCGTTCTCGTAGCAGCGGGCGCGGTGCAAGCCTTATCGCTTGCTTTGTGCCCCGCGGGTTTTCCTGCAGCTGCACAAAGACTGCAGTGTGGTGCCGCGGAGCACTGGGCCGCCTTGTGGCCGGTCTGACCACAGCGGTAGCATTCATCACTGCGATCAATTTCGGCAATGCACTGTGCCCGGACATGCCCATTGACCAGGCATCGGTAGCATCGCATGGCCCTGGGCTGCAGCAGCCTCACACGTGCCGCAACCCATCCAACCAGCAAGCGCCCCGCATCGGCGACCTTTTTTGCCACCACTACCGGGCACCGCACCCAAATCGTGTCAAGTCCGCCTGTGTCGTAGCGAATTTCACCCGTCTGCAGATTTTCAGGTGGGCATTCACCAATTCCGGCAATGGCCGCCACCACCTCCTCAGAAGTCACAGAGTCGTCCAGCCCATCCACGCGCACTTCAGCCGTTTTCATGGGCCTGGAGACCCGGACATCCTCCGGTTTGAGGACTTCCCTCATTTTTTTGGCCAGGGCATCCGCTTTTTCATCATTTGAGGTGCCCGTTACCTCGATAAGCCGCGCTCCCGTGGCGGCAATCTTGCATCGGATGGATGGTATACCAAGTTCACCCAACCCAATCTTGGCCCTCGCCTCCAACAAGACCGCCTTGTAGGTGACGCCCCTTTCCGCGGCTCCAGGCTGCAGCGTGACCGTAATAGCCGCAGACCTTGGGGTCCGTATCTTGAACGAGTTCAAATTTTTTGCTGCAGCCTTAGACTCTGGCGTCTTCCCACTTGGGCTGCATTTTGCCTCCAACGCCTTCTTGCCACGGCGACCCCTCTTAACAACCGTTGACCAGGCTTCGGAATTTTGCCCGGTCGCGGTTGTAAGTTCTGCTGTTTCCTGACGGGAAGAGCCAGTTACGGACTGCCGAGTATCCACTGCAGTGGTTTTTATGGCCACCTCCACTGGTTTTTTGGCCCTAGTTGCAGTGGTTTTGGCCAAACCAGTGTTCTTTTTGGCCCCAGTTGACTTGGAAGACTGTACCTGCAACACCGTTCCCTCCTGCCTCCGTCTATCCGCTGCAAGAGGAGGCCGAAGAGTTTGCGCCGGGAGCAGTCTTGACTCCAACCCCTCGAAGCGGGCATTTACCATGCCCCCAACCTGGAGCATGACCGTTCGGACAATTTCTGCGATCTGGTCGGCCTGCAGGGTGCCAGGTGGTTGAACGGTCCCGGATGGTGCTGGAGTTGGCACGGACGGTGTGGGAGTCACGCATTCTTATTGCCGGCGGAAGTCAGCTCTTAAAGCGGCAATTTCTCGCCGGATCTCCTCAACCTGGGATTGGAGACGGGTATTCTCCTCCTCTAATTTGGCCGTCTCCTCTGAGGTCGTGCGATTGAGAAGAACTCCTACAGCCTCCTTAATCCCCTCCGCTGCCTCTTTAAGGGCTCGCGTGAATGTGCCCTTTAAATTGCCAGATTTAGTGGCAACCTCAAGGACTACGTCCACGCCGTCCAGCACTTGGCGGTTGAGGGCCACTGCCGACAGATGCTCGGCCGTAGTCAGACGCGCAGACCGCCTTTCCTTGGCCTGTCTTGACATACTTGCCACCTCCTCTTCCGCCATTACACGCCTTTCTTCCCTTTTGGCGGAGCCAATTAGTCCCTTTGTAGGGACAAGCGAGATGGCTTCTTCGTTGACAAGACCCTCCACTTGCTTGGCCACCGTGTGTACTTCTCCGCACGGTATCGGCGTCCCGGGACGCTTGGAAAAACGTCCCCGGGTGTCACGCGTCGACGATGGGGCACCGCCAGTTGCGCGACCTCGGCCTCTTTTTCCCGTTGGGCCTTTTGCTGCCGGGATATTTTCCTCACTTGAGGATAGGCTCAACAAATTTGGCCCCTGTTTTCCACCACGACGTGGGCGTTTCCTCCAAAATTTGGAGGAGCACCCATCCGTCTCACCGTCAGCTTTTGAGCTCACCAAGCTCATGACGTCGGATGCAGTGTCAGTATCTGACACCGCGCCCATCCCCCCTGATCCAGTGCCACATGGCGTCGCATTCAGCTTCTCATTTGTTTTGTTTTTTTTATTGTTGTTATTTTTCATTTTGTTCCCACGAGTAATTAGGAAATCTAAGTCCACCTAGGCAGAGCCTTTTACCTAGGTAAGCCTATATACTGTAGAGTGCGGCAGGTGCTCTACAGGGGAGGCGCTAATAACTGGTCACCCACCAGCCACTCATCTCTTTGCTGCGTCTCAGAAGCTTTTGATTAGGTGGTTTTTTATCTTAGAGGTGGCCTTCCTCTGGGCCAGGCGATTAAGCCAAGCCCCCGGTGGCGGCATTAGACATGCCTCCGTTCGCTGTCCGGCCAACCCGACTCAGCGAACCCGCCGAAATTTCTCTCCCTAAAGAATACTTCAGGGAGAGACACTCGCCGCTTTGGTGCGCCCGCACCGCAGCAGCGTGGTCACGTCTACTGACAATCGACTACCGTCGATTGATCAGGAGTGACTACATCCCGGTGTCTCTCTTGGTCTGGTCTCTCCCTTGGACCTTTTCGGCATGAGTAACTCTACCGGCAGAGCTCCAAGATCATTGAGACACGCAAGCCCCACCACGACGACAACGTGGAGACACCCTCGGTGGGGATGTTATTTCAATGCCTGAATCAACTGCAAGCTTGGACAATCTGTCAGCCTCCTCGTTGCCCCGAATTCCTATGTGTGCTGGAACCCATTGCAATAAAATATTGATATTATTTTCATTCTGATGATTTATTAATTTAAGAATGTCGTAGCCTATCGATGATCCTCTGCTATCAGAGGTGCTTCGAGCCACATGCTGTAATGCGCTTTTACTGTCAGTAAAAATCACAACTTTATTTAATTTTTTATTTATTGCACAGAGTATTGCTTGATATATTGCAATGAGTTCCAGCGACATGATGGAGACTTTGGTGGTAATTTTAAACATAAATTTATCTTCTAAGTTTTGGCAATAAAAGGCCGCTCCTCCCCCACTTGCGTTTTTCGACCCATCCGTGAATATTTTACACCAGTCATTGAATTTAGACGCTAATTCTGACACCACCTCTGCTAGTAATAAATTAGGATTAAAGTCTTTTTTTGGCTGTTTAACACATTCCAAATTACATTGAATGGTATTTTCAGTCTGAATAGCCGATACCCATATATTGAGAGTGAACATTTTAAATACATCTGAGGATATCAACTGAAGTTGTCCTAACTCATTGAAAGTAGTAGCGAGCAAGGGTTTCTTCTTATTTGCCCAATAGGGATTATGAACATGTGAACTCAGTTCTGAAATTGTACAATTACTTGGACTATTTGAACAGGATAGTGTTTTTAAAATCAGTGTACTTATGTATTAATTTTGTGTCTAATAATGAAATAAAATATTTATTTTTTTAATTGTCTATAAACTTATAAGTAACTTTTACACAGTGGCGAGCACGTCAAAATTTAATTCTGTGCTGTCGCCCATAACGATGAAAATAATATTTTTGAATATTCTAACTTGAAAATGAAGAACCATGAAGCTTACAGAAAGAAGTACGACCGGAATTAAATAAGTAAACGCCCACTAGAAAGACGATGGAAGCATTAATCGAATAAAAAAAAAACAACTAAAGTTACTTCTTTATCTCGTTCAGACATAATATAAAAAAAACATTAAAATACTACGTTGGCAAATGGCTTTGAAGCTGAATCGGTTGCAAAAAATAAGTTTGTTGCTTAACGGACAGGTCATTAGTCCCTTTTTGTGACACCCATGGAAAGAAACTGGGATTAACTATTTTTTTACCTTTCTTTACAGGCTGTAACAGTCATTGAAATCTGCAGCTGAATACTGGTCGATAATAAAGTGTTTTCTTTAAATTAAAAGGCAATTAGTTACAAATTTACCTATTATTATAATTGATCACCTTTTAAGGCTTATCTTGAAGGGTTTACTGAATGGCGAAGAGGCATTTACAACAAGGTGAAACTGAGGAGGCCGATGTTCCCGGAACCTTCAAACGTGATGCCGTGGCCATGAAATGCGACGCAACTTACTCACAACCTGGTTATTGGTATAAAGCAGGTAGTCCTCATCAAGTCGCTCCAAACCGAATTAGTGTGACATCTGCATAGGTTATCATATCGTTTGGTGATCTTAATAATGCCTTCGAAGCTGCAACAAAGCTACTACGCCCAAAGAAAAAATAACCACTGTGCCAGCAACAAGACAGGAAGAAGAAACATAAAAAATAAAAACAATCAAAATTGGCGATACATTTTTGTTTCCAGAATTCCAATCCAACACAAGTCTACAAAAACATGATGTGACAAAAACTTTTTAGCCTACAAACGGTTAACAGTAATGTCAACACAATAATAAAGACAGTAACAGTCACAGTAACCGGTAACATAAAACGTAACTATCAGCAAAACAGTTTATAGCAGAAAATATGGCTCGTGGCTGCCACGGTAACCACACAGATTTATGAACACCCTCTGAATAGCGCAACTTCTACCCAGAGTAATTTATACGGGAACCGGGTAATGCTTCGGATGTTTGAGTCTTTTGAAAACTGATACGGAATTTCATTCAACTAGAGGATTTTTTTTTAAACTGACAGTTTATTTAAGCTTTATGTATAGTAATCGTGCATAGTTAATTTTAATGCAAGATCGCATTTTCTACTAGTTATAGTTTGGGTTAAAAAGAAGATATATTTGTAATTGTTAATACAGCGTGTAACGGAGGCACTATATATATACCAAGAGCACGGCTTCTTTGGGTGATATCAAACGATATTGGAAGGGTTTCAACTCAAAATAAAATACTCTAAAAATGTATACCAAATTTTCGGTTTCGTATGTTTCTTAAATTGAAATCATAACAAACGTGTCACCGCACTACGTAGGTCAATAACTTTCCACGTCACTTGCAAATATCACGATAAATCTCTTCCATAATTCTGTACGCCTAGTACTGAGTACCTAGTAATAGTAGCCTACGTACTGTAGGTAGAGGCGGTGTTCTTTTATCGGCGCGAACTGACGAAATATAAAAGACGCCGCCGCGCCGCGCCGCCGCGCCGCCAACGCGATGACGCGCGCGCGCAATAAACCATACCTACTACCTACTTTGTTTACCGTGATGTAAAAATTAATGCGTAATTATTGATTTACAGTTTACTCGTTAATATCAAGCTAGAAATTGCACGTAAACACTGAGATAACAAAACTTACGTAAAAAATCGAATCAAAGTTTAGGTAGGTTAACTAGTTTCATCCCTTATTATTACTTATTACCGAGTAAACAGTAAAATCTTAAAGCTTTGCTTAATTTAGTAAACTGACTTACATTTTTAAAGATGGGGTTCGATGTGGTGACCTTGGTATTGTATGCACAAGGCCGCTCGCTTGTTGATGGATACCTGAAAATTGCGTAGCATTTCTGGTGTTATTGTTCTGATTTCCTGAAAGCTGCCTCAATCCGCACTTTCATTAGGGCCATCGTATCACACTGCACTGCACACATACACCCCTGAGACGACCCACTGACCCGACATTTTGCAAACACAACAAAAAAAAAACAATTAGGTGTAGCCGTACTGAACTGATATGCGTATCACAAGGATAAACACGAGTGCAATAGCTAAACGCGGAATGTCGACTGACAGGACTAGCAAACCAATAATGCTAAATAAATAAAGCTCTGCTATCCTGGTACCTAAATATTATTTCGTTGTAGGGTAGCTGTCCCAGTTGATGTCCATCCACTACTATTAAAAAATTATTTCCAGAATTCAAGATTATTTTACATAATAACAGTAATTTCAACTAAACTCCGTTAAATTGTTAAGTAAATCTAACACACCAGAGCAAACTAATTACGCGATTCAAATTCAAAATTGAAAAATCATTCATTTTTTTGGGTGGGATAATTATCAATGACTCTGCTCCCGTCCTGGGTGGGGTGGAAGGAAGTGTTAGACTCTTACTGACTAAAAACTACCCTGTTTCTTTAGTTGCCCTTGCATTCCGGGGCTGCGGTATCTCGTTAGAAGTCTGAATTAGAAGTTAAATTTACCAGGAATCATTGAAACTACATGGCCAGCAATTGTTTCACATACCCGAAGATCCTAACCCATTAGGTTTACACACACTATGATGTACATTGTGTATGTAATAACGTAATCAGGGTTCTGTGAGCAAAGGATTTTCAATTCGGCATTAAAAATTCCTGTTACTCATGCGGTCTTAGTACTTTTTATTAATTTCTTTTCACAGTTAGATGCAGTTTTGCGACATTTTTTATTGACATAATTTTGAATTAAATAAAGACTAAACTAATGCCCAAACCAATAAAACCCATTTACCACTCAAATAGTACCGACAAAACGTGAACTTCCGATAATTATTTAGGTTAGTCCTACAGACAAAAATCATGCGTGCTTGCTATTATTTTGTAATAAAAAAAAAACTATTAACTTGTTGTTAACAATTTTCGTCATAATTATAAAAATAACTTTATTTTAAAAATTACGAACGGAACCCACTGTAATTTTATTTGCCTACCAGGAGAGGAATAAATTCCGAAGAGGTGTATTGAAATGAGGTTTTGGGTTCAGTTGAACTTTAGTTGTTACTAAATCCTTTTTCTATTCTAAGTTCTAATGGCAAATAATAATGTTTATTTAAGCAATTTGTGGTAGGATGCACGTAAGGATTCCATTTTTATTATCAATTCAATGGTACGAGCTGACGATTTTTCGAAACAATAAGCAACTCGATTCAATAGTAAGGTGAATCGAATCTCCTGGATCGTATGTGTAAAAATTATTATGATAAGGGCATATAAATAAATTCATATTTGCCCAAAGTATTGTGCTGACAATCATAAACAGCGAATAGGTAGGTTTATCTATTTCAAACAAGATTAATTACATAATATGCCGACACTTTTTAACTTGTCCGCATTGTTTATGTTAGCACTAAGCAAAGATTGAAACATTTTACGGTTTGATAGAAGTTCTTATTTCGAATGACATAGCTGTATTTAATAAATTAATCGCTCGGCGTCGGTCGTATTCTGTATTAGTTTAGTTAGTATTGTTATGTTAACCGACTACATCTGTAGCTGTACCATCTGTATGAAAGTCATTGAATTACGCCGGAAAGGTTATCAATTATTATTTATTAAAAGTTTAGACGTACCTACCGACTGGCAACTGTAAATATGTCATAAAATAAAGGTGTGTTAAATTAAATGTTATTTAAAATTTTGATTACGATTTTTAATGAATTTTTAGAAGATCGATTCAAGAGCACGGGATTCGATCTGTGAATTGAATAAATAGGGGGGGTGGAAGATTACTTTGTAAATAATAATTATCTACAAAGTAATCTTCTACAAAAGGACAACTACGTAAAAAACCAACAAGTGTGTAAATGATACACGTGACAATGCAAGCAGGTTTATTTAGATAAATTTGATACCTAGACTAATTAATTGTATTGTAGCTAGTTCCCAAAAATAATCAAAGTTTAGGAAAAGTCAGTAATAATATTTTGTAAACAAAAAATAAAACATGCGGAACCTTTTATTCAGAAATACTAGGAGTAAGAGGTTTATTTTTATTTACAAATAGTTCACAGACACCGATCAGCTGACTTAGTGCTAGTAATGTTCTTATTTCAATTTGAAAAGTTCGGTTTATGGTATCAATGTATTAAAAATTCTCATTACTTCCGAACATGTAGAGATAGGATTAAAAAACCCTTCCAATATCGTTTGATATCACCCAGGGAGGCCATGCGTTCAGTATGTGTATGGCCGCTTCGTTACACGTTGTATATTAGTACCTTATCGGTTGTAAACTGATAATGTTCTCATATATTAAGTAAAAATAAGTTAGGCATTTAAATATATTTTTATCTACATAAATAAAAATGAATCGCTGATATATACATATTTACAATATATGCATGCGAATAAATTCCCAACAATTGCACTATATGTTTTTTGTGTTCCTTATTGTTAGGACAAGCGTAGTATACGGCAATTTAAAAAAAAAACATGGCGGATCGCAATTCAACGGGACAGCTAGTCACCCAAACTAATTAGGTAATAAATAACCTAAGCTAATTTATAGAAAGGCGTCAATAACTTTACCAAAAAAGTATTAGTTTCTGGCTGATGTGTTATAACTTATTAACCAGTTATGTTTTTGCAGATTGCTAGTAATGTAAATTCTACCCACAAAGCATACTTATCTTTAAAAAAAAACTGTTTACTTAGATCACCAGTTACTTTGCCAAAAGTTCTAGGAATGGACACAGAACACACAAACACGTCATGTGCTCAAAACATTACAGTTCACTCCAGAATGATCCTATTTTAACCAATACTAGAATCCGTAACAGTATTGAATACTCATTGACGTAGGTAATTGAATAGTCATATGAATACGTAATTTACTCGTATATACGGGAAGAAATATATTTCTTGGTTCACTGACTTCTGTCTAGAATTTGTATTGGGTATTGACAGAGCGAATACGCGTAGGATTCCTCTGTTCAAGACTTGGAGACGTTTTCGTATTGACACGCTGTGCTATCGAGTTGAACAAACTTCTTCATTTATTTTGAGAGTTTAGAGTGACGACTGTAGGTAAATGTAATTATTGCATAATATATGCATCTTACGCGAAAACGGATTGCAGAAACGTGATCAGCGGACCCCAAAACCTTTTTTTTTTTTTTTTTAGGTTTGAAGCGCCCTGGACCGCGATTGCGCCAGAAGCGGTGGTGCGCCAGAACCGGTGAGCCTGTTCCTTCAATAACCCTTTACGTACCGGGGTCACGGTAACGGGATGAGTCCCACGACCCCGGTAGGCTTCGGCCCTCTGCGGGGGGCCTCGTCATATTGCTGATCTCTGCTCTTTGAGGCACGCGTGGAACACGACGCGCCGTCGACCCGGGCATGGTCCATGGTCGGACAGCGAGTTGCCCTTTACTCGCTGTCCGCATGCCCGCGCCTACGGTGGCCGGAGATCGTCGGCCGACGTCCGACGCCGTGGGCGTCTACCACTGCGGCTGGGCTGGAGGGAGGACGCCATCCTCTCCCTCACGCGGCCCGCCTCCTCCTTCGATAGCATGATTGCTTCGCAGAAGGAGGCGACCGCTTCCCACTCCCTCTCGCCCCGCAGCATGGCCTCGACCAATGCCGGGCGCGAGAGGTCTCCGCCTTGTAAGGCAGCTGGAGACAACATACTCCAATACCCTCTTGGAAGTAGATGGCAACTCCTCGCCACCAACCTTAACAATGTTTGGGAGTACTTTCACCATTTTTGGTGTCGGCTCCCCTTCCAATTGCGTCTCCAGATTCCGTCTTACACGTAGCTTATGTCGTGAACTGAAGCTTTCATATTTATCTTCTTCAGTTTGTCCGTCTTTCGGCACTAAGATGTCCAATTCGGGCATCTTCGGAGGACGCATTATCTGTAATATAGTTTCGGGAAAGTTAAACTCTTCATCTAACCAGATTTTATTTTGTGCCAAAAACACAGTTTCTCTACGTTTCGATTTTGCCCGTCTAGCTTCAAATCTATAGCAAAATTGCTGAATGACCTCTTTGAGCTCATCTCTTTGAGAGCCTGTAATGCGGTCTCTAACTTCGTCTCCGAGTTCGTTAAGAATAAGTTCCAACCTCTCCTCTAGATCGACTCCAGAGGGCAGAACTCGTGCTCCGTGATGTTTGGCTTGTGCCATGAGTGCTTTATAAGCCCATAGCTTTGTTCGCTGAGCCATCACCGGGTGTTCAGGCAAAATCGGTCCTGCTCGCCTTGGGTTTGAAACCACTCCCGCGAGCTCAGGAGGGTCGGACGAGGCGCTATCCTCGACTTCGTGGTCGTCCTCAGAAGGACGGTTTTCGGGCAAAGTCGGCCCTGCTCCCCTTGGGTTTGAAACACCTTCCGCGAGCTCAGAAGGGTCGGATGAGGCGCTATCCTCGACTTCGCATTGTGGGGCCACACGAGTGAAACCGCCATGAGGACTTGGGCCCTCCTCATGGCTCCCACGCTCAGCCTCCGTCGGGCGGGACACCGGCGGATTGCCCCCAGACAGGTGAGTAAGGCCTGTCTGAGGCAAAGATGAACTATTTCTATGTTCATCCATCTTGGGGTCTCCCCCTCGGAGCTGTCTCTCTCCTCCCACCGAGCTACGCCTACGACCGGGGTTTATTTACAGCTCCGGGGCCCTTCCCGGTCCGCTCGGTGGAGATCCTTGAGAGAAGTGGTAAAGGGCCTCTGGCCCTTTACCGGGGAATCGACTAGTTAGTGGGGGTAATGGTTACATTCAAATAAAAGTCAAATATATATAATCCGTACCCGAATGACCTTAGCAGGGCATTGGATCTATGGCATGCTTACGCCGCATGTAACTGAACCTATCTATCTAGGGCATCTCCTGTGGATTCCAGCTCCGTCAACATCGTTCCCTGCCGGATCCTACCATCCCATACGGGTGCTCACCCGGCCTCCAGGGCGATGATGACTTTGAAAGTCACCACAGGGCGACATTGTAAGGGCGTTCCCTTGCATTCCCATCGGGGACTACAAGGGTACCCATCCCCGAAGGGACACGTCACCGCCAAAGTCAAGCGTGACCGCTTGACCCCTACAGCCATATACCCGGCTGGACTGGGTTAAACAGCCATATACCCGGCTGGACTGGGTTAAATAGCCATATACCCGGCTGGACTGGGTTAAACAGCCATATACCCGGCTGGACTGGGTTAAACAGCCATATACATCTAAAAGTAGTTATTGGTTATAATTTATGAGCTTAACAGATTGTGACTTGACTGAAATAAGTAACTGGATGATTAACTCGTGATTAATCGTGATGCAATTAAGAAGTATTTTGAAAGCCATTAGGAAAAAGTGTATTGAATCCAAATAAGAAGTGTATGTATGTTTATGTATTTGAACTATATTTATGTTCATTTATTTTTAATTTTAACAAAAATTAGTGTTACAATTCGATTCAACGTGTCAAGTAATCCGTACATACTGATTTCCAGCGTAATCAGAAGACTTTTTGCTTTAGCGCGCGCACAACTTTTAAAGCGCACGACCAATTTGGCTGAAAAATATTTCCAGAGGTGTGCCAAAGGAGCACCACATGTATGTGAAATTTGGTATAAATTGTATAATGCATGTGGTGAGGAGAGTGCACACAGACGGACAGATGGTCAACTAACAAGAAATATTACTTACTGAATGTTTCAGCGTTGTAATAAATCGTAAAAGGTAAGAAATACCACTCCCACAACTTTATATAGGCTTATCTACAAGAATTTGTATTCTGAAAAAATCTGCCCACCGCCCTTTGTGTCTGCCCATCTCTGATGACAAAATTAATTGGATTTACCTGGTGAACCTTATGGGGCCCGTAGATTTTTATTTCCGCTAGCTGCAGCTACCATCTTTTCAGGGTTTGTAGACGGGGCCTTTGTGGTCATACGTGCACTCTCAGCTTATGCCAATTTTATATTGTTTATTTAAATTAAAATAAGTTTTGAAAAATCAATTAACTCTAAATCTCGTACACCTGTTGAGTTAGAGGGCTAATTTTTTTTGCAAGGGGTGCCTATCATCAAGGGAAATTAACTGCCAAAACGCATCAACTTAGAAATTCTTGGAAGTAATTTTTTAAAACAATTTTCAAAAATGCTCCAATTAACGTGACAAATCTTCAAATGCTGATATCTTAGGGTAAAATTGGAATTTCGACCTGATTTTTTTTACAATCAACCTTGTTTGGCATACTCTAAAGCTGAGACCTCTAAAAGAGGGATGTCTGAAATTACTTCCCGTCCTACCATTGTGGTTCGGTAGGTCTGCTGTGGCGAGCGAAACAAATGTTAGAAATAATTTTGATAAGACTGCGCTTGCGTTTACAACGTCCATAGCATAACATTCATCCCTCATTATAATCATAAATTCCTAGTTTCAACGAAAAATTTTTAAATTACACGTTCTTACGGACGTAAAATCCGTCGCTTTTTGGGTAAAAGGCACTCTTGATTTTAATAGTCTTTTTAAGCTCCCGTAGCTGTAAAATTGAAATTAAAGTCCGTTCACAGATTTCATCTTTATTTACTCCGAGAAATGGGAATTATTTCATTTCCGGTTTATTGAATTTTTTACCGAAAATTGCAGATATGATATGGTTGTAGACAAATACTCCAAAAAACAGCCAAAAGCGTATCGGACCACTGACAGTACCGTAGTTACCTTAAAAATGACACCAACCATGTCAACAAATACGCATTTCAAAATTTATTTTTATGGTCAACTTAGCTGTCTAAATTAATTTACCTTTGAACTTTTACGCTTAATTATAGGTTAGCAACATCAATAGCTCTGATCGAATCCACGTAAGGACTAGTGCTCCCTGATTGTCAAAGTGGGACTCTAAATATATCTCTTAAATACAACGCTTAAATAATAGCATGCATTGTTGTCGTATTGTCGCATTGCGCCCGTCTGTGAAAGTCATTAATTAAGTAAATTGAAAACTGTGAGGTAGCTGTACAAAGGGTGTGTTTCAACTTACATGCTTCCAGAAAATAAATATAATTATGTTTAAGTGACATAAAAAATTTGGATGTTACATTTTAATTTGAAGCCCTCGCTCGTAAGCTAGCTAAAACTGACGGGAGTCAATGTCTTCACCTGCTTGTTGAATATTTAGCATTATTTATGCCATGAACATAAAATTAAATAATAATAAAAAATTGATTGCTCTTTATGAAGTGTCGGTGTGTATTACATTTAAGAAACTTTGAACCTGTATTGTCAAGCAAAGATTTCTCAAACACAGTGCACGACTTGACAAAACTTCTATTGTCAACAACTATGATAAGAAATTGGTACATACATATATTATGTATCATTAGGGTATATTTTTTTCGTCAAAAAGAAACCCTTGACGCGAGCCAAGCCACGAGCAGAAGTTAGTATTGCGTAATTTCGTTGAACGTCTATTTCATCCCAAGTTTATGAGGTTTCTTACTTTTAACGTTTGCGAATATTTCAGCAAGTTTTCCTCCTGGAATGCAGAACACATTTTCCAACAATTTTCTCATGATAAACAATTTTGTGAAGATCACTTGAATGTGTAAATTGGATTATGATATTCAAATTTATGCTACCCTCAATACCTACCAATGATTTTATTACGTAGCCAAGCTTGATAATTATTATAATTTTGTTTAATAAACTGCAACGTTATTCTAGGCAAAGATGTTTCTTTTTTATATTTCCTTTAATACCTCCTACTCAACATTGGTGGAGCTCAAAAGGAGGGTATTTTTTTTTATTTGGTCATGAAGCTAAATAAAACAGCTTTACAAAAAATGGTAAGCATATCCAACTTCTGTAATTTATGAAACTACAATTAGGATAACGCGTCTAGGATGATTCCTAGACTCGCTTTCCTTATTTCTTTGACTAGATGGTGAATTAGGACACAACATAATATACCAATATTATCACTTAGCACGTTTTTGTAAAATATTTTAGATGACCACGCACGTGATGATCCTGATAATAGCTAACATGACTGTTGATATCACAGTGGTAGCCTAAATGTAAGTACGGATCAGGTCGTTGCTCCGCCAAACCACATCACACTGACCACATCAATCAATCAAATCCATTACCTACATGACGATATTGTGAAAAAAATAATGAACTATCGGACAGTGTAACT
Organism: Tholera decimalis; assembly: GCA_943138885.2. Classification (NCBI taxonomy): domain Eukaryota; kingdom Metazoa; phylum Arthropoda; class Insecta; order Lepidoptera; family Noctuidae; genus Tholera; species Tholera decimalis. The sequence goes on along the minus strand of OW964563.2, from coordinate 17,043,830 downwards.
TTTGGTATGACATGAAAGAATAGACATAAGATTAAAAAGTAAAATATTTGGAATAGTATAGTATAGACGTATATAACAATATTACTTTAATACGCGTAGAACAATGTAACACATATATATTTATTTATTTATTGACATTGACATAAGTTTTACGATAGTTTCATAGGAATCTGTAACACTTGCAATACACTGTGTTGCAGATGTTACTGTCTTCCCCTTAATATACAGGGTTAATTGTAAAACACCGAAAACCTCTCAGGACTTTGTTACTAACATCATAATCAATAACTTTTGTTCTATGACTTTTAAAAATTCGTCATATTTTAGTTCACCAGATTTTCATACAAAGATAAAAATATTTAAATTGAACGCCCTAAATGTTACGAAGTTTATGCGAAGCAAAAGAAAACGATTTATTAAATCGTTTTCTTTTGCTTCGCATGCATTCGTTGTTAAGTGTTTCGTATTCGTGAACTTACGGGGACGTGTTCTTCGGTGCTTCATTTTCGAAATCACGTATCACACCCAAATAATACATATAAACTAATAATTTAATAAACTTAATTTAACAATCATGTTGTCATGCGAGTTTATATTTGTGTGTATATTTTTGAATGCATTTGCGTGTGTTTGTGTGTGTATGTTTGCGTATGTGTCTGTATATGTATGTGTGTATGTCTGTATATGTTTGTGTGTATGGCTGTGTGAACATGTGTGTGTTTTGCAGAATAGATTTAATATGTTTTTAGAAGATTTTCTACATCACTATAGTCTATTGTCTTTAGCCAGGTCTTTTATTATTAAAGAATTTGCTGATTTTCTGGACTTTATTTATTTTATTATAGACGTGCGGAGCTAGATAACTATAGTGCCTCTTTGCAAATTTTAATCTGGCACGAGGGTTAGGATAGCATTCTAAGCGCTTTTATGTAGTGGGTACCAAATCAATAGTTTTACCTCCAAAAGGAATTTGACACTGTATCCATTAAAATACTTATAAAACGCTTGGAGGAGGTTGGTATAAAGGGAATAGCACTGGACTAATTCAAAGATTATTTAAGCGGTGGGTCTCAACGTGTTAAAGTTGCGGGCTATGAAAGCACCGACTGCATGTGCAAATACGGCGTTCCCCAGGGTAGTACGTTAGGACCAATATAATTCCTCATTTATACATATAAATAATCTATGCAAAATAGCTGCTACCCTGCCACAAGTAGATCTTCTAATGTTCGCTGATGACACAGTACTTCTCTTTCATGGTGAAACCTACGATGTGGTACTTGAAATGGCTGAGACTGGTCTAGCAAAGGTTACTTCCTGGCTGGAGAATAATCTACTATCGCTGAACATCACTAAAACCAAATATGTCTATTTTAGCAAAACACATAAAGGTAAACCTGCTGCTTCGCACTTGCTTAAAATACATACTTTTCCGTGCAATAGACGAGAAACCACTATCAGGTGTGTGCTTTCACAAGTCAACTCTGTGAAATATTTGGGAGTAACACTAGACGACCTACTAAGCTGGACAATACATCTAAAGTTGACCATAGGTAGAATACGGAAAGTAGTGTATATTTAATTGCTAGTTATCATTGAAAAATATATATATATATCTTTAAAAAACTGCGCACAGTTTCAAATAATACTCTTCTTCGCCAAACTTAACGAGCATTATGCGAATGCATTATCAGGTATTGTATCTGCGCATGGGGTTGTACAGCAAAATCCCATATGATTGAAGAAGATCGGGCACAGCGTTTGGTGATTATAGTACTATTATACTATATAAATAATATTATATAAAATTATATAATCTATACTAATATTATAAAGCGGAAAAGTTTGTTTGTTTGTTTGTTTGCTTGAACGCGCTAATCTTCGAAAGTACAGGGTGGATTTGTATGAAATTTGGTATGGAAGTAGCTTGAAGCTTGAGGAAGGTTATAGGCTACTTTTTACACGACTGCAAAAAAGGAGAGTTATGTTTTTACCGTGATAGAATCCACGGGAGCGAAGCCCTGCGTGAGTACTAGTATTATATAAAACTCGTCCTGCATCTTTTTCTCACTACCGACCTATTTCTATTCTCCCATTCCTATCCAAAGTCCTTGAAAAGCTTGTCCACCAACAACTTAGCTCGTTCCTTTCTAAGTGCAATCTTCTGAATCCCTTCCAATCTGTTTTTCGTCCTGGTCACAGCACTACTTCTGCACTCGTACATATTACGGACGATATAAGGTCTGGCATGGAGATGGGGAAGTTAACTGTACTTGTACTACTAGACTTTATTAATGCATTTAATACAGTTGACTTCGACATTTTGCTTGGCATTCTCTGCTCGTTTAACATATCTCCATCGGTAATTGACTGGTTTCGTAGTTACCTGTTTGGTCGTCGGCAGCGTATTTCCATTGAGGACTCCTTGGTGTGATACCTCTACCGGTGTGCCACAGGGTGACACTCAACGACTATCTTCTTTCTACCACTTGTATGCTGATGATCTTCAAATTTACACCCAAGCTCCACTCGTAGAGTTAGCTGATGCCATTAAAACTATTAATATGGACCTTGGTCGAATTGGTGACTGGAGCGCTGAGTTTGGGCTGAAAATCAATCCTGCTAAGACTCAGGTTATTGTTGTTGGTAGTTCTCGTACTATCTCCAGGATTGATTGGACGGCACTTCCCCAGGTTTCTTTCAATAACACCGTCATACCTTTCAGTCACACTGTGAAGAACCTGGGAATACACATTGACGACACCCTTTCTTGGACTAAACAATTACAGGAAGTTAGTCGTAAAGTATTTGCGTCTGCAGGCTCCTTGAGACGCCTTCGTAATTTTCTTGCCATCTCCACTAAAATTGCAATTGTACAAACTCTCCTTCTCCCTATTCTGGACTATGCTGATGCCAGCTATCTCGACTTGACCCAAAACCAATTGGACAAGCTAGAGTGACTTCAAAATCTCTGTATCAGGTTTATATTTGGCTTGCGCAAATATGACCACGTTTTTGATTTCCGTACTCAGCTCAAATGGCCTCCTACTAGGTTTTGCCGGAATCTTCACTTACTTTCTCTACTTTATAATGTGCTATTTAATCCTTTCACTCCTTTTTATCTTAAGGAACGTTTTCAGTTCCTCTGTGGCACACATTCTAGATCCTTGAGATCATCGGAAAATCTAGAGTTGAGTATTCGTATGCATTCCACTTCTTTCTTTGACAAATCTTTTACTATACAGGCAGCTCGTTTGTGGAATGCATTACCCATAGAAGTGAGGCGTGCTTAAACGCTACCAGCGTTCAAAAGAATAGTGAAGGAGCATTACCTCTCCCTATAACTTTTGCCCTTCTTTCTCAATTATACATGTAATATTTATTAGTATATGATTTTGGTATTGTATTTATTTTATATTATTATGTTCAATTAATATTATGATGTTTGTCCATCCAAAGGTTGTCTGTAAGAGATCGCCTTGTGCAATAAGACCGCCCATTGTACACTAGTTTATTTTTTTTGTATCAATAGAAATATTATAAGGTGTACAATAAAGTATATAATAAATAATAAATAAATAAATAAATACTTGTCTTGCTGCTTGTAAAAATACAGCACAAAGTTCGCTGATGTAATAAAATATGTCAGAATAGATTTTGTAGGAAATTATCAATCGAACGCACAAAAAAGGTATGCAAAGCTCGTCGGCTCAACAAACATTAATACTGGAATTAGAGTCATTGGTTGTGTATTATATAAATTATACTAGCTGTGCCCGTGAATTCCTCCTCTGTGGAGTCAATATTACTTTAATGTAAATCCCGAACTTTTGAGAATAAAAAGTTGGCCATATGTTGCCTTATAACTTAGAGGTTATAGGCAACATATGAGCTACTTATCTTCCAGTGATAAACTCCCAATAAAATTGGTTCGGCAGCTCTAGAGCCTACTCGAGACAAACAGAAAGACAGACAATAATAAAAAGAAGTTATTCTTATTTTACTACCCTGAAAATAACTACAAGCACTCGAGACAGAATAAGAACAGTTATTTTGAAATTACAGACACACTTTTCAATTTTATTTATATGTGTACAGATGTATAGATACTTACAAAACTTATCATTCATCATAGACAGGAGTTCATTTGACGCAAAACACAAACTCCTTCACGAATAATAAATAATAAATAAAATAAAATAAAATTGTTTATTTCATCAAATGGTATTTGTACATGATGTTGCAAAATTTATGTTGTTTCTATTACAAATCGACAATTTTTTTGGGTGACCAGCTGTTCTCCTAGCTAGGTTGCTGGGCAACCTGTATTAAGGAGAGACAGTTTGCCTCCCCGGTTGGTCTTTTACAAAATTAAATTATTTACTAACTAAGATTATGTACGAATGAAACCCTTTGACAAATTGCCAGCTAACTCTATTGCACAAATCCACAGCGTTACCATCTCATAATTAATAGTTTCCCTGTCGTCTTGGAAACGACGCATCGTGTTACTTGCGCTTCAGTTGACATTGCACTGGTTTAGTTCTATTGCTTTCTATTTGCAGAATGATATGATGAGATTAATACATTCTAACTGTGTTGAGCTTAAATTCAATCTAGAAGAGTAATTAAAGATGTCAAAGGAGACGGAAACGCTTTCATACATTCTTGGGCCAAGGTGTAAAAAGATGTAAGAAGATGAAATTAGTGTCGATTAACAGCTTCTATATTAACAAAGCATCACTGAATATTCAGCGAATTTTTGCAATCTGAGAGCAGAGTTATAGGAGGTTTTGTAAAAGTGAGGTTATGCAATGAATTGGCAACAACCTATTCCACACAGCTAATTTTTTAAATATGATTGCTATTTTGTTAAAATATACAGTAGTTTACTATATTAATTGTGTTGTATTGAGTGGGAGGACATTAGAAAACACACAAATAATTTGGATATACCTCAGGGAGATGATGTTTCGAACACTTCCGACGTTTGGCTCCAAGACTGGACCGGGCGGGGGCTGCACTCAAGCGGCCCCTACCCAATCTAGGGAGGCCAAACGCCGGAGGCCATATACGGGGATTGTGCGGTCCATAGCCCTCAATGGGGCATGTCTGGGCGCTGAATATGCAATGGCGACAAGGTCGCCAGCTGGTCGCGTCTCAGAGGGCTATCCGGATGACCCGGGGATACCACACGATCTCTGGGGAGGCGGCGAACCTCCTTGCCGGATTGCTGCCGTGGGATCTGGAGGCGGTAGCCCTCGCACGCGTGCATAATTGTTGTAATTCACTGAAGTGCAGTTAGATAAGCTTGAGCGACTCCAAAATTTTTGTATCAGATTCATATTTGGTTTGCGCAAGTATGATCATGTTTCTGAGTTTCGCATTAAACTCAAGTGGCTGCCTATCCGCCTTCGCCGGAATACACATATTTTATCATTACTCTACAGTATTCTTTTCAATCCAACGACTCCCTTTTATCTCAAAGAACGATTTAAGTTCCTTCGTGACACACATGGTAGAGATTTGAGATCATCGGAAAAATTGAGACTTTTGATGCCTACACATTCCACTAAATTTTACGACCATTCTTTTACGGTGCAGGCTATTCGGTTGTGGAATGCATTGCCGGTGTCAGTAAGACAAGCACAGTCACTCGCTGCTTTTAAAAGCTCGGTTGCCAATCATTTTCTTTCAAATTTATGATTATTTCTTTGTTTTTCTCCACACGATGATAAAGAACACATTACATTTATATATTTTTTATAATTATGTATTGTATTTATATATATATATATATACTTATATATTTCAATTAGTTTTTTTTCCGTTATGAGTATTTGTAGTACACTAATTTAGCCCTCCCCAATTTCAATTAAAGCTTTTAAAGTCCTTCCAAAGGTTGTCTGGAAGATATCGCTCTCAGCGATAAGACCGCCATTGTAACCAAAGTTATAGAAATAAGGTTATGTAAGTGTGTTCCAATTTTTGGTGTACAATAAAGTATATTCTATCTATCTATCTATCTATCTATAATTGGCGCGCGGAGGTGCTAAGCCGGGATGAAAATACGCTACCGCGGCAAGTCACGGCTCAACGGATAGAACTCCGGTGCTATCTCACGGCAGCATGGAAAGAGCGGCTGTCGCAACCGAAGGCTGGGCACGCTCCAATCGCGGCGATAAGTCCCCTCTTTGAGGAGTGACTGGAGAGACGCCATGGCGGCCTCACCTTCTGCCTGACATAGGTGCTGACCGGACATGGCTGTTTCGGATACAGAGGGAAGTACTTGTTTCGGGTACAGCGGGATGTACTTGTTTCGGATACAGCGGGAGAATACGTCGCACACGTCGAGGTGTGCCCTGCTTGCGGGGCACTGTCGTATCCTCGTAGAGGTGGTCGGCGGCGGCGACCTCTCGCGCCCTGCTCTGGTTCAGACCATGGTGCGGAGCGAGAGGGAATAGGATGCAGTCGCCTCCTTCTGCGAAGCAGTCATGCTAGCGAAGGAGGGGGCCGAATGCGCGAGGGAGGCAACTCTCTTCCTCGCGCCCCAGACGCCGTGGGAGACGCCCCAGGCGTTGGGGATCGTGAGCCGATTTACGGCCACCGTAGGTGTAGGCCTGCGAATGGCGAGCAGGGGTCACTCGCCATCCGGTAAGGACCAGGCCCGGGTGGGCGGCGCGTCATGTTCCACGCGTGCCTCAAAGAACTGTCAACACCAGTGACGGGATCTCATAGGGCCATTGCTTGCTGGGGTTTGTGGGAAAGTTCTATTGAGATACCGCGGCCTCGGAACTTTAGGGCAGCCGAAGGAACAGGGTGGGTTTTTAGTCAGTAGAAGTCTGACACACCCTTCCGCTTAACCCAGAGCGGAAGAAGTCATTCGATGATTTTCCCACCCAGGAAAAAGAAAGAAAAAAAAAGGGAGATGATGTTTAAAATAAAAACAACTTTTTGAATAACAGTTATCTTTTATTCATCTTCAATTATAATCTAAAAAGCTTGTGTTATGTAGGTGGCGGACTCTTGATGCAAGAGAACGACCATAGCGAAGACAAACACTACGTTGGCCAAGTTGTTGTGCTTCATCAACAGATGATTCTTGATCCAAATACCAACAAGCTTGGCAAACATAGTCACTGCTGAAAGATAAGAAAAGTTTTAATGTCAACAAATCATGATTACAATAAAATATACCAGCAGTTAGGTTTTAACTTAAATATAAACAATCTCCATATGCCTTTTATATGTAGCGTTACTATCTATAGTTCCTGCATAAAGTTTATTGAAAATAAAAGAAGAAACCTGTAGACCAGCATTATAGACACTGGCTAGCTTGAAAAGGTGACTTCAAGTTTGTACTTACAGGTTGTGGTGCACGACAATGACGAATCACTGACAGTGTCGTTACATCATCTAAAGCTCGTTGGCCAAGTGTATTGTATGTGTAATGTATATGCACCGACTAGTCGCTATACCACAATTAACACAGCGATCCATGGTGTCAATATCCAATCGATATGCAGGCTGTAAAATCCAAATAAGCGAGCCAAAGTCAGACGAGAAAACGAGATTATCCGTGTCCGGTATGATAGCAAGGGTGGTACAAGTTTAGCAATATCAGAAGTCCGTAGGAAGAAAGCAGTGGTCGAGGAAAGTATCAATAAAACAACGGGAAACACTCAAAATGGAATTTGCAGAAGTACGTGTTCAATGTGGGGATTTATAGCATACGATACGGACACAGCATTCAACGTTTTACGAACTGCCACAAGAACTCGGCCTCCTTCCTTTTTATTTGTAGCAGTGCGATTACGATCACATCTAAACACCACATTACGTTCATCAATATGTTCATGGTCAAATATATGTGGAGTGAGCCAGGTCTCAGTAAGAATAATTATATCATAACACTCATTTAAAATATTCATGAAGGTATAAGATGTTGAGTTTCGTTCGTATTCCCCTGCAGTTCTAGTCCTTCAGGCCTTTGGAAACGATACATATAGAAATATAAAAATGTACTCTGTGAACGATACTACGAAACGAGTGATTGTTGACATCATAGATGATACATATAAGTTGACATTCTAGAACTGCCAAAAGGTATTCTGTAGCTGTCATTGTCAGCACAGATTAAAAATACAGTTGCCAAACACAAGTAATAAATCGATTTGTAAACGAGAATCAACTTTAAGAATTCTTTATAATATGTTGAAATTTTATTTTTTTTAAACTACTGACACTATGTTAATTGTAATTGATTTATTTACTTACTTTAATTGAATCAATAATCTGGTGCAAGTAGTTATGTGTCAAATTGTTTAAAATCATACACATTAATCGTTTATAGTAATCGATATCCCATTTTATTCGTGACTTAAAACTTATTTTTATGATTTCTCGTCTTACAGATTGTGAATTACGCTAATTTTTTTGTATTTAGAAATAGAAAAATATGATGCTGTTTTTATTAACACACTTTTATTAGGTCGACCTGTATGTAACTAACTATGTAATGAAATCTAAGGTAACTAATTTAACCATCTTCCAAGGGTCGTACCGTAATGAAAATTGGCAGCTGTATATAGTTCTGATGACAATACAATAATATGGTACTGTCGAACTGATTTGATGATGGAGCCGGAAGATACGAACTAGAACTTCATGATGGAAAATCCTATCATAGCTGTTTTGATTTCTTAGAAATGTCTTGTAATGAACTTTGACCACAATTAGGTTTCAAGGTCTAATGATGAAGCCGGAAGATAGGCACTGGCATTCTATGATGGAATACCGTATCATAGTCATGTTTGCACTTGTGAGAAAAGCCACGTAATAAACTTTGACCACGATTAGGTTTTAGGGTCTGATGACGAAGCCGGAAGATAGGCACTGGCATTCCATGATGGAATACCGTATCAAAGTCGTGTTTGCACTTGTGAGAAAAGCCACGTAATGGACTTTGAACACGATCAGGTTTCAAGGTTATAACACACCTAAAGAAAATCCGTTATCGGTTTTCTTAACGTTTTTGAATTACCGCGTAATCCATTTTTTTTATAGATATCACTTTCAAATCCTCTGGGGTGATCGACCGTTTAATTGTTCACTACTCGTGGGAATAATATGGCAAAAACTACAAAAAAGAAACAGCAACACAAAGAAAACGGAGACTACAAAAAAAAAAAGAAAAAGCGCGAACAATTTTTTTGTTTTTACGTGCATTTATAAAAGCGTGTTTTTCTAGTGATTTTTAAACTATTAATTTATTTAAATCATATCTCAACTTATTGCAATATGGCCCAGAAATCCCCGTCTCCTTTTGACATGCTCTTGAGATCGTTTTGAATTTGCTTAATTTTACTATGTTATAGTTTTTTTAACAATAAGGTATATAAAACAATACACTATACCGTGGCCCCGAAACGGAAGGGGGAGCTGAAAAAACAGCGTGGGTTTTTAGTCAGTAGAAGTCTGACAATCCCTTCCTCTGGGTGAACGGGAGAAATCATTAAATAATTTTCCCAGCCGAAAAAAAAATAGGTTTGTAAAGTTAGGATATAAGCTGTGCGATGCCTGTGAAGATTTCTTAGCAATAAGAAATTAATTAAACAGGACACACGACCTTACATACTTACCCGATTTATTTAATACTAGCTGTGCCTCATACTCCGTTCGTGAGGGTGGTTGTTCTCACATAAATGCTAGTACCAAAGGAATTTCATTCATCAAAATCAGTTCAATCGCAAATCGAGAGCCCGGACAAATTGAAAGATATGAAGACCATTTTTTTTTAATTGTTCGTTTGTATTTTAGTAGCGTGCAAATAACTATTATTATCTTATAAACACAGTTCAGTTAAACAGACACTAAAATGTTATTTATATGTATGTATAGAATATATAGGTAGGTTTATCATATACCTAATTTTACTCCATATAATATTACATAACAGGAAACTGAGAACTAAAACACATACAATGGGCGTCCTTATTTCATTTCGTGCACTTTTCCAGGACGCCTGGAATGGACAGTAATTGCCTCGACATGAAACGAGGCAGTCATTGGTGTGAAAAAACCAATTTTAATTATGACCTATACCTAAGTACACAGAAACATACGAGTACATTTTCCATGTAATCGGTATTTGTAAATGATAATTGCTTTATCTATACATGTAATAAAACAGTAAAAAAGTGAGTCTGTACATTTCATATTTTTACAAAAATAATAATAAATGGGGGTTGAAACAGTAATAGAGGAAGAATTTAAAAAAAAAGTCTGTACACGCTAATCTCCGGACCTACTGGATGGATTTTAATAAAATTTGGTGTGTAGATAGCTGGTATCCTGGAATAAGACATAGGCAAGGTTTATCCCGGAATTCCCACGGGATCGGGATTCACGCTGGAAACCCTCCCACGCGAACGAAGTTGCTGCAGCTAGTAGTCAATAAAAATAAATTATGACTTTCATTAACCACAGTAACATACATAACCAGCCTATAATGTTCCCACTGTCGAGACACAGGCCTCTTCTCTATCCACCGCTTCCTCATGGAGGGGATTGATTCAGACCATGGTGCGGGGCGAGGTAGAATGGGATGCGGTCGCCCTCTTCTGCGAAGCAGTCACGTTAGCGAAGGAGGAGTCTGAACGGATGAGGGAAAGACAGTTTTCTTCCTCACGCCCCAGCCGCCGCCGGAGACGCCCCGGATGTCGGGGATCACGGGCGGATCTCCGGCCACCGTAGGCTCGGGTTTGTGGACGGCGAGCAGGGGTAGCTCCAACAGTCCGATAAGGATCAGGCCCCGATCGGTGGCGCGTCGTGTACCACGCGCACCTCAAATAGCAGTCAGTAACATTGACGGGGCCCAATAGGGCCATTGCCTGCTGGGGTTGCGGAAATGTTCTTAAAAATGCATGCCTGTTTCCTCACGATGTTTTCTTTCAACATTTTGGGAGCAGTGGTGATAATGAAGAATTTTCGAAGCTCAGTTCTTAGTAAACGCCATTAGGAACGCCTGTGCAAAATAGATTTTATAATAGCCTAGAAAACATCTCAAAAGAAAATTAAAACACAATTTATCATCTGAAAGAAGTTCAATGAACCTTATTAAGTGTTAAACCCAGACATTACTTTGCTGAAATCTAAGACAAATATACAAATTTAGGACAACATTTTTTTATTCTTGGTCCTTTTCTTCAATACTGAAGATCGTTTCCTCGGCGTAAGTCTTTTAAAATATTTTATAAATTTCGCTTGGATATTAAAATTGGTGCGCATTTATCCAATTTGGTAAGAATTTCAATTGTTGTCTTTTATAATTTGCCTCCATTTCTCTCGGTGTTTGGCTTTCTTAAGGCGTTTGGTACCACTTAGTGAGGTGACCTAGTCACACCAATAGCTAAGTGAACGGCTGCGGGGTCTTTTTTCTTGTGTTGATAGGTACTGTTTTGCTTTAAAATCAAATAAGCAAATAAATCTAACCGTATTAAATGCTATATCTCAATGGACTTTCTGTGTCCCCGCTGAAGGCGTCTTCTTGAATTAGCTAAAGTTCAGTAAATATTGCAGTAATGGTTTCTACCCATAATATATAAGTATATACTGAAGTAAGTATACAGTACTGTTACGACGTGTTCTCCCGGCAGACCTGGAGGTTATCCGTGCAGGGAGGTTCGATGAGGAGCGCCAGGCCGCGGCCGGAGCACAGGTCGAGCTGAACGTGCGCAGACAGGAGCTGGCTCGGCGGAAGGAAGTGATTTGGAATGAGACGGGATGCTTGGCAAAAGAGATGGACGGCTGAGGAGAAAGGAAGGGAGCTGTATCGCTTCTTCCCGGACGTGGCGAATCGGCTCAGCTCCCACTGGGTCGTGCCGGATTACCAGCTCTCCCAGATTCTCACGGGACATGGGTGCTTCAGGAAAAGACTGTATGATATGAAGTTGTGCGAGGTTAATGTATGTTATTGCGGTATGGAAGAGGAAGATCTACACCATGTGTTGTGGGTCTGCCCCCTCTATGAAGACGACAGACGTAAGATGATGGATGGGATTGTCTGTGTTGAGGTCGGTCCGATTTATTACTCCGACCTCGTGAGCTCACCGGCGAACTTTAGCCGGCTACGGGATTTCGCGCACAGGTGGCACGCCGCCCGGAGCGCCATGGAGCGTGAAGAGCGAAGAGGAAGAGGAGCATCAGCAGCAGCAGCCCACTGAGGAGCAAAAACTACGCGGCGACGGCGACGAAGTAAGGCTGTGTTGTCGTTAGTTGCATGCCCAGATGGGAGAATGTACAAAAGGGACACATGGCTAACTTGTAGGGATCAAGCAGCGCCTGCGGACGAACAAAATGAGATTGCCAAGGGAGCTATGTCCGCAACCGCCCCACGTTTCGGCCCGTATAACGTAACGTTGGTCGGGCCATGGGAAGGTTATTGGAGTACTGTTACGAGCTGGGGTTCGACATAGAAATAATTATGCCAATTAACACAAAATAAAAATTAACACAGACTCACTGCCAATACTGGCAAGAATGTTCCAGAAGCTTCTCGACATACTCAGTACTGCTACTCGCCGTCAGGTGGCGTTAGTGTCTCGAACGTTCTAGAAGACGATGTTTCTCGACATACTCAGTACTGCTACTAGCCGCCAGGTGGCATTAGTGTCCCGAACGTTCTATAAGTCGGTCGAAGTTTTATATTATTTCATTGGTGATAGGCTCATGCTTGACCGCCAAATATAGAAGGATGACAAATTTTGTTTTCTTCAATAAATATTTTAATAAATTCGTGTTTTACTCACTCTGCAGAACTGCAGGCCTACCACAATCTTTTACGAAATAATCTTATTTCAAGAGAGCTTTGTTTCAAGCTTACAATAACATTACTCATATTCGTACCATGACCTTCATCGTCCAATATTGTTTTATTCCTGCTTAGTGCTGGGAAAAAATGAACTATTTGTAAGATTTGTCTATTGCCTGCTATAGTAGAAAAGAAACAACGCTATATGAACTGTATAGCGCTGTCCTTTTCATTAGTTTTCACACGTTGGTCCGAATCGCTGCAACGAAGTACGGTCTTGAAGCAAAATATTATTTTCTTTTACTTAAAAAATATTACTTAGCATTAGAATCTATTTTTTATGAGTAATTTTCATGAAATTGGCAAAAATATTAAAAGATTTGCTTCGAAAAATGAGAAAACAATTGAAAAAAATAAAAATAAGCTACGGCTAAGTTGTGGAATCTGGAACGAAATTTGAAACTCGATGTGACGATTTTTTTGTTATCAAGTGGTTGTTAGAGGTTGAACTTGTATCATCTATGCTTATTATAATATATTTTGATCTAACTGGCTACAAAGTCGACATGGAATCAAGGTAAGGTTAAATACGTTTACTCAGTGAATACGATTTAAAACAAAGAAATATTTTTCTGTAATGTTTTGACGAAGATATTTCGAACCATTGTGTGGTCAGACTGTGATTAGTGTTTAATTATTAATTTTGCAGCCGAAGAGTTAATCGGGTTTCCGTGCGGCAGCTAGAGATACTCTGGGAATTTTTAATTTCAAACAAATCTATAGCTACTGCGCATAATCGCTCTCTACAAGCCAAGGAGTACTCACGAAGAAAGTGGCAAGAGATTGCGGAAATATTGAACACGCAAGGTGAAGGCGTTCATAAAGATTGGGCTGGCTGGAGCAAAGTAACTATATCACTTTTTAATTTGTCAATTTAAATTATGTAGATACATGTAATGTATCAATATTAAATTAAACAATATTTATTTCAGTAGGTACTGGGTAGATTACAAGGCCAAACTTAAAAAAAAAAACTTTTAAAGCGGGTTGCTGTTTTACGGACTTCTCATGTGCAGTCTAGGGGAGGGCCTTTCACTGAGAGGCCCTTGACTGAAATGGAAGAAAAATTCCTCTAAATACAGGGAGAAGATATTGGCCAGGGTTTGCCAGGTGTTCAGGTGGAAATAGTAAGAAAACATGAGTAAGTAGTTATGAGCGTATTTTCTAAAAGTTGGCAAGGTCGCAAATAGCTGTCAAATATTTACCTGTTTTTATTCATTTGTTACTATTAATGTATGGAAATATGAAATATCGCTAATTAGAGACTTAAAATATTAATAACTAGCTATGCCCCGCGGTTTCACCCGCATAAATCTCAATCCCGTGGTTTCAGCGGGATAAACAGTATCCTATGTGTTAATCCAGGTTATAAACTATCTGTGTGCCTATCCAAATCCATTCAGTAGTTTTAACGTGAAAGGGTAACAAACATCCATACATACAAACTTGTAATATTGCCAAATTAATCAAAACAGTGAAATATTTGACAGTTATTTGCGACGTTGCCAACTTTCAGAATGCACGCTCTTTACCATCATTTATTGTTATTATTTATAATATTAAAAACATAACTCTTATGCTTTCTCTTTGTAGCCTCCAGAGATTGGCACTGCTATAATAGATGCGGATGTGCAAGATTCCCCTGCTTCAGAATCCATCCTACAAAATGTCCATTCACTCCTAGATCCAACAGTCCTTTTACCTAACCAAAATGTACATTTTGAGCCCATCTTAGACCCACCGCCTCAAAATCTACCTCTGGTACTTATAGTCCAAGATCCACCAGCTCGCTCCTCCCGCAGAACTCCTACCTTGCTCCCCGCGACGTCGAAGGCGTCTCCACAGTTACAGGAGGCTGCCAGACGAGCGCTCGTCCGTTCCACACAACTACACGCTGAGTCTGCTGTGAGGATTGCAGAAGCAATGGAGAACATGGTACAACAAATAACAGCATTTGGAAATACAGCAACGAGGATTGAAAGGTACAAAACTTAAATATGTCCACCTTTAAATCGCCGATAAACTATACAACGTGTAACGGAAAGGGTATATACATACCAAGGGCACAACTTCTTTGGGTGATATCCAACGATATTGGAAGGGTTTTTTAATCCTATCTCCTTTCTCGCGCCGACAAAAGAACATCGCCTTTACGCTAGGCTACTACAGTACTAGGCGCACAGAATTACGGAAGAGATTTATCGTGATATTTGCAAGTAACGTGGAAAGTTATTGACCTACGTAGTGTGGTGACACGATTGTTATGATTTCAATTTAAGAAACTTACGAAACCGAAAATTTGGTATCAATTTTTAGAGTATTTTATTTCGAGTTGAAACCCTTCCAATATCGTTTGATATCATCCAAAGAAGCCGTACCCTTGGTATGTATATACCCTTTCCGTTACACGTTGTATAGGTACAGACGCCAGCACATCAAGCTACAACAATCTTTCAAATTTCTTTAATAGATTTTCAACTTTATTGTTAATGAAATTAGGATCAAGGTCGATTGAGAAAATTTGACAGTTTCGGGTAGCTTCATGTGCTGGCTTCTGTACTATCCAGAAGTGAGTTTAGATTTATTTAATTTTTTCACAACTTTCACACAACGCCATCTAGTCCCAAACTCAGCAGAGCTTGTGCTATGAGTACTAGACAACTGATAAACATACATATATATTTCTAAATACATACATATTATAGATAAATCACACCCAGACAAAGAACAAATGATCGTGCTCATCACACAACCATTTGTCCTAGGTGGGAATCGAACCCATGACCTTGCGCATATATATTAATAGAATTTGGGTTTTTCTTTTATTGTGTCTACTCAGACATAAGTAAAAAAAATGTTAAAATAACAATTAAGTTTAATAAAATAAACATAAAAAATACAGTAAAAAGATGGTGTAACTTAAAAAAAATATATAAATGAAAATAAAATATTGTATATTTTGTGTTTCAGGATCTTAAATGCCGCCTTTCCCACAACCGCTGAACAAGAGAATCACGAGTAGCCAAACCCTGCTGCAGAGCGATATTATTACGACGTGGCTGCTCACTCGCATTGTCTTGTGGCTGCAACTGGGCTTCTTGAAGCACATCTTCATTGTCCAATTGTTTCACAGATACGTTGGCCCTATTGCAAATATTGTAACACAAGCATTTATAATAGAGAGCCAGCTATTTCTGGTGAATAGTGTAAGACTCTGTGAACAAGTAAACAACAATAACGTGCTTTGAGAAGCCCAATAGTGCGCTCAACAATATTCCTTGCATGGACATGCAAGTCAGTGTAGTGTGCTTCCGGTGAGTCAAGTGCCGCATCCAGTATTGGTGTCATCATGGTCTTTCTTAAAGGATATCCGGAATCTCCTATTGATAACAAAGTTAATTTAAATTGACATTGACCAAAGTTATAAGTTGAATTTAAATACAAAATATTTTTTAACAAAAGATCAAATGGATGCAATACACACCAAGAAACCAAGTATCTTCTGTGTTGCTAAGATCTTCCAAGTGAGCTCTTAGTGGATGAATATCCCATATAAAAGGATCGTGAGTTGCACCATCATGACCTGCATCTACACTTATTATTTGCATGTCCGCATCACAAACCTGAAAATGTTTAAATTAATATCTGAAAGACTGTAAAGTGCCATATTTATAGTATAACTTAAGACTTGTATGTATGATCTCTTATATTAAGTAATAAATGAGTAGAGAACTTTTTACATTTTTGTTTAAAATTATTTGTTTTTGTTACTTTATTTTCAATACTGTATATATAATCAAACACTTACCAATCGAACATTCAATGAATGGTAATGCTTTTGACAGAAGTAGCGCTCCTCATGTAGTACTGGGCGTACTATAGCTACTTGGGTACAATCTATACAACCTAGAACCCCGGGAATCCGAAATCTATTGTAAAATCTGCAACAAATAGGTTAATTTAAAATCTGCAATAGATGGTTTTTTTTTTACAAATATATTCTAGTAACTTATAAACAGAATAAAGAATTTAAAATCACCATTAATGATGATAATATTTAACTCTTTATTACATCAGCCTATCATAGTCCACTGCTGGATATAAGTCACTCTAAAATTATGCCACATAAATAAACATGCCTTCCAATTCCATTATCAAATGTTACTCATTTTTAACTATTCTATGTTTTTATTTGTTATATTGTAATAAAAAATAAATACTTACTCCATTTTAACTCTGTTGCGTTCTTAATCATTCACTGGAAATTTGATATATTTCTGTCTCATCTGCAGTGAGTTAAGACATGCAGTAACCTGTGCGATAACTGAAGAGACAGTCTGCTGAGCCATAAAATGACCCTCACTACTGCCTACTGGGCATTGGTATGAACCAGTTGCATAAAATGATAATGCTATTAACACCTAAAAAAAGTAATATGACTTAGTAAGTATGTATAGGTACATAAAAGTGGTAAATGACAAATATACAATACACTGCTTTAGTGGTATTCGCGGTAGAAATAAGGGTTTTTATAGGTACCTTCGTCTCTACAGACAAGTCTGTAGATTTTGTAGGGTTCTTCAACACTTGCCTCAACTCATTGCACAGGTTATATGCCACCTTTGTCAGTCTGTATCGCTTAACAAACTCTGCTTCGCCTAAATTGAAGGGGTCGAATTCCTTACGTAGCTGCACACAACGCCGCTTTCTTGTATTGTTAGCTTCTGCGTTATTAGCTTCCAAAAACTCAAATATTTCGTATGCATTCGCCATCTAGAATCAAACAATAAATTAATTACCTATGTACTAAAATCTCTATAATACACAATTCATTCAGAAAGTTTACGTAAATAAATATATTTAACTTACTTTATATGCCACGAAAATGTACTTATTTAATATAAATTTGCAAAACAATAATATTTCCGTCGAGCCCTAGGAACTTTTTTAACATTGCTGAATGTATCATCTATGATTGCTGAATTTGACACTAAAACAATATTGCGAGTTGTCAAAAGTCACGTCGTGGTACGAATTGAATGAACTTTTAGAGGTGACATCACCAAAATCGCTAATAATATAACATTGTTTCAACATTAAAGTAAGCTTATTTTAAGGACGTCATGGTACGAAAAGTCAAAGTAAGATTATAATAATACTGTTATAAGAGGTAACCCCCAGGGGGCCTACCACCAGCCCTTATAACAGTATTTTTGACAGCTGTGACGTCACAATATCGCGCTAAGTCGATCTTATTCTTGATTAAATCGATATGTTTTTTCTCAGCTTAATAATGTCCAATATGTAATTGAGTAGGTTTTGGTGATCAGATTAGAAGAAATACATGTACATACCTTAAAGTTCCACAGTTACAGAGAATATACGAAATTGAGTCTCGTATAACTTCCATACGAGATCACGTAAGATTGAGTGGGCGATGCGTGTATAAGCGCGGTTGCTAATTTTTAAAACTATGTTTGTTACGAAAGGCTAATTAACAAGTGTAGTTAAAGAAAGTGAGTGATGCGCCGCTCCGAGCGCGCGATTGGTGCGTCAGTAGTTCTCGTTCAATTTGCTCCCGAGTACACTTGCGTACACGAAAGTTGTACCCTTTGTTTTTGTTACGAGTTGTTGTTTTAATTATTTTTTTGTTACCTTGATTACAATGCCAGGACCAAATACCGTTTTACGCAGACTATTAAAACGTCAGAAAGAACAGTTAGACACTATAGTTAAGGAAGGTTGAAATTCCGAATTCGTCGCTGTCTTTAGGACACCTGGAAAAAAGAAGAATAAAAGGGGTAACAGTTTTATTAGGTAACTAATTGTGCCGACGAGAACATATTATTTTTAATGTATTTTTAAATACATTTTTTTCACTTTTAAATGTATTTATCTATTATATCTATTTTATTTATAATACCGTATTAACGAATGAACTCTTCTTTCTTTTACATTCTTCTGAACAGATATGATTAAAAATAAATGATGGCAATAACCATAGAATAATGGCAAGCAGTAAAAGTAACCACTTTTTCTTCCACTAAGTGCACGATGCGCGAACTTACCCCCACTACGCCAAAACCTTGCCAAGTTATTTACTTCATTCTTAGTTTAATACATCCTAGACCCTACACTAGGATTCCCTGTGTCGTGGGGCCTAGTCTCTTTCCGTCGAGGCGACTCATAGTATATACAATATAATTTATTGACTAAAGTTTTAATTTACTTAAGATAAGCTTTACATAGGTATTACGAAATTGAAGAACATAGAAATTATAATCTGATACTTAAATAAATAATATTCAAATAAACCAGATTTTATAAACCACAACATACAGTTCTCTTTAATCCACGTGCTGATAATTGAATGTAAATCATCACTTTTACATGCATTTTAAGTGCAATATGGCCAATCCCGCACAATGTCGTAAATCTCACGATGCCACAACTTCTCTCTCGCGAGATTTGTGAAATTTCGGCTAGGTCTAAAATCTCGGAAATCAAGAAAATGTAATAGTCCCTCTGTATACGTCACTACGTAAACATAGGGAATATGACATTTCCTTTCTATTACATTCCTTTTTTCGTTTCACACAATCTTATCATAATAAAATCAGTTCGTGCATCTGTTTGTCTCTTTGCATCTATAAACTTCTGGAACCTAAACGCAGACGCATGATGTAGATTACTACATTTTGAATTCGGAATACCATGTGGCGTATGAAAAGTAACAGTTCATTGTGAGGGGCTTACATAATACATTATTATGTTACATTATACCTGGCATAATTTTAAAATAAACAGTTGTTTAGTAGTAACATATGAAAGAAAGTAGATGGAAATTTACTGTTACCTACTATCTATACTAATATTTTAAAGCGGAAAACTTGTTTGTCTCTTTAAGCGCTGATCTTCAAAAGTACTGGGTGGATTTGGATGAAATGTGGTATGGAAGTAGCGAGCGAGGAAGATTAAAGGCTACTTTTTACTCGACTGCAACTGCCCAAGTAGCACGTTAGTGAATTTTGGAACTTATTTTGCAACTGTAGGTAGCATATAAGTGATGCAAGAGTGTACGGTATTACTTTTAGATGCAAACAGCACTCGAATTTGCATATGAGTAACTCTTATCACTAACAGTTGCTTTTGAGTGATTTTTGTTCCTGCTTTATAACTTATGGTGGCATTAAGCAGAATTTATTACTTATAGACGCATAAAGGTTCAAATTTTTCTCTTTTAGAACTCAAAGAAGCATATGATATCTTAAAATCTCCCCTAAAGAACTGTGCCCTAATAGGTGGTAATTTTTCCTTATTTGGCACCTTAAGTATTAAATAAGTATTATATATAAGTTATTTATCACCTGTGGTGGCGCAAGAGTTATAATTGCAGCTCATTTGGAACCTAGTGTAATTGCCTTTGTAATGTCTAATATACTCTAATATGCCACTGTATGGCAAAGATCGATTCCAAAAGCTCCAATAAGGCAACAAATGAGTGGAAATATGAACTGCAAGGTCTATTTTAAATCGCCATGTTTAAAAATGGAGTCCTTAAAAAGTATCTTGTTGAATGGTATTTTATTACAATAACACAATAAAATGAGTTTTGCCATACAACGAGGCAATGCCGCCAGTATCTTGGGTACGTTGCTAGCCGACAGCGTTGAGGATGAATTTTTTGATGCTTTATTGTAGTTTGTATTTTAGTACATAATTTTGTATATTTGTTTGATAACTATGTTTCTGACGTAGTTTGAGATTATACTTTTTGTGAAACCATAATGTTGGGTTTTTAACAACCAAATTTTTATAAAGCATTGTCTTATTTTTTGGATCAGTGCATATTTTTTGATAATTTTTGTTTAGATCGAAGGCGCATCAAAATTTACTCAGTAAATATACTATGGTTTTACGATAAAAAAACCATTTGCAAGGGCTCCATGATGATTATCATGCGTTATACACATAATTTTTTAATACTCCCCAAATAGATGCAAATAAATGTGGTGTCTTATATGTATCATCTATGGTGCTGTCACAACACAATAGCACAAAGCACAACCGTCCTTTTGTTTATTTTCACCGAAAATAAGAACTTGATAAGATCTCATTTGTCACACAACGAATGAACTGTATCGCTTTATCGTTCAAACATTCATTCACGGCGCGTAATTTGCACCGTTAGTTCCAAGTGCCACTCAGGATAACAATTCGAACTCTTATGCATCGCTTTTGCAACTATAAATAAGTTGAAATTTTTCTTCCTTTGGTAACATACAGGTTGCTTATGGGTCCCAACCACCTTTATAGAACTTAATCACGGTGGATTTTGTTAGGTACTAAAGTTTCCAAAAAAATATTATATGCAAACTATTTGTCACTAAATGTGTTACTTGGGTGAAGATTATGTTTTTATCGTTATTAAATTCACGGGAGCGAAGCCCCGTCGACTACTAGTTACTAATAATTACTTAATAGAAGGTGAGGAAGTTAAATTGCATAAAATAAAAATGTGAGGAATCTGTCGACATAAGCACTGATTTGGACATTGCATTTTTTTTTAATTACTAGCATTTGGGTAGAATTACATTACTAGCAAGCTTGTTAACCCCTCCAACTAAGCTAAATATGCTTGTGTCTGGACACTGGGTTCACGAAATAGTGGAATTCTGACCTGCGACCACTCGATCATAAGTCCAAAACCTTAGAAGCTATAGACGCTTCAAAAATTGTATCCATTGCTTGTTTTACATTGATGAGAAACCGATCTTACACATGTTTTTAAACTAGAAAAATATTAAAGCAAAGAAGAATTTACTACGTACAACAGGAAATTTTCAAATATTTACGCTACTATCAAGAAAGCAATTGAACGACTTAATCATGTTGGAATTCTGTACAGGCTTCCGTGATAGAACTACTAAACGGGACTCCGGGAAAATGAGTTATAGAGTCAACGTGGGATCGTAAAGGATAGGTGAATAACTGCTACATGGAAAGGGAACTTATTATTTCTCAGGAATATTTGAGTTATGTATGTTTGACGTCTTTTAAGAATAATAGGATCAGCTTAACTAAATGGAAGTGACTATGACAATATTCCAAACTAATTTTCTACTTCAGGCTTATAGACTGGCTTCTTATGCAGGACTATGAGGAAACTGAAAATTACTACAAAAACTTGTATAATATAATTCACACTAATGTATAAAATATTAAATGTAACTTATTACTCACGCGGGGCTTCGCTCCCGTGGATTCTACCACGGTAAAAACATAACTCTCCTTTTTTGCAGTCGCGTAAAAAGTAGCCTATAACCTTCCTCAAGCTTCAAGCTACTCCCATACCAAATTGCATCCAAATACACTTAGTACTTTCGAAGATTAACGCATTCAAGCAAACAAACAAACTTTTCCGCTTTATAATATTAGTATAGATTTATTTTTTTGCATGCTCTCATACCTGTAAATATACTCTGTAAACATGGTTTTTGACAAATGTTTCAAAATAGAAAAATGGAAAAAGGCGCTGATTCCTGATATACAGGTTCTAACCTAGTTCGGGATACAGAGGCTTCATAGTGTCTTGTATCCTCATTTTATGTCAATAAAGATATATTATTAAAAAAAAAACAAGAGATTAAACAAGTGCAAGTGTTACTTGCGCGCAAAAGGTTCTGAACGAATATATTTGTACTAGTAGTCGCTAAAATTCAAACTTAATTTAAAACCTTTCTTATGCATCATTATACAAAAATATTAGCTTTCTGCAGCCTTTCTCCTATTAAACTATAATTGTGCTAAATTCCATAATCCTCCGTCCATAATATTTTTTTCATTATTTTCGTAAAAAGCTTTTGCTCCACATATTAATAGATAAGATTTCATAAATACTGCAGACTTCTTAAGTTTTTTTTGCATTAAGTCTCCTAACTATAGGTGCGGACTTATGGAGGGAATAGTCAATTTGCTATAAACATGTGTATTAACGTTACGCGTGATTTTATGGATCACAGAAATGCATTCATTCATTCACCAAATGAATCGATTCCGTAGAATCATAGATGCATTTGTTATTTTATTTTGAGGCAAGTCTATCAAACCATTGACAATCACTAATCCTTCTTTTTTCTGGGCGGGAAAATCATCATAAGTCTCCTCCCGCTGTGGGTGGAGCGGAAGGGAGTGTCAGACTTCTACTGACTAAAAACCCACCCTGCGCTCTCTGTTGGCCTTGCATTCCGGGGCCGCGGTGTCTATCACTAATCCTAAGAGATAGAATGGCGATCACCAGTAGAATGTCGAGTCAATAAAGCTCGGTGGGTCTCGGAAAAACTATAAAACTGTCTTGAATCCAACAACGAAATTAATCTGAAAAGAACTACGTACAAGTAAGAAAAATCAATGCACGTCGGTTATAGATAGATAGATAGAATATACTTTATTGTACACCAAAATTTAAACACACCTATTTAACATTATTTCTTAATTCTACGGTTACAATGACGGTCTTGTCACTAAAAGCGATATCTTCCAGACAACCTTTGGAAGGACTTTCAAAACTTAGGTTATGATAAAAGGTCGGAAATATATCGACGTCCCCCGCGAATAATCCGGTAATGACCTATTACGGGGTTTTTCATGTTATGCATTTTTCGGCATCTAGAAGTTAAAATACACCATGTAAATTTTTTTCAGAATTTTTCTAACTTTATTTACGAAGATATGAAAAACTACGCGTATATTCCATAAAAAATCATTGAAATGTATTTTAAACGAATAATATGGTTTAAGATCTTTACGAAAAAAAATATCAATATGATTTGACAGTAAACATTGTTACGATATTTTTCGGGTAAATAGTCTTCTACCTTAATTAAGTAATTGCTAGTACAGGCTTATTCGGGGTTTTATTAAGAAAACGATTTCCAGCTATATTCATTATCGAGTGGCTGCTTACGCAACCCTTTTCTATATTGATATTACGATATTATTCGTGTACGTTATAATATATCATCTAAATATAAATATACTATTACCAATACACCGCGCTCGTTTTCTTAACCTGTAAGGACATGTACCGTCTTCGGTTACGCCTATTGCAACGGCAAGAGCTATTTTATTTATTTTATTTAGTCATTTATTTCAGATTAGATACATCCATAAATAGATTAGTAACATTTACATCTATGTTATTAGTTAAAATTATATTGGAGAATCGAATAAAAATAAAACAATTAAATATCAAAATAGCAAATAAAAATAAAATAAAAAATTAATTAATCAATTTCCGAATAAAATGATCAAGTTATTTTACTTTAAATAAAAACAGCACCGCCGGAAACGTGGACAGTGCTTCACCACAGGACAATCAACTCTATCCAATATGGTGTTCAGAAGGCTGCTGGCGCTACCGCGCACACGCTTCATCAGGGAGGCAACTCTTTTACGTACTATTGCTCTAAACCAGTCAATGTTGGCCTCGGCAAACATACCTGATGCACTGCAAAAGCGAGGCAACCCCAGCAACATTCTGGACCCATTATTGTACAGGACACGTAGGGCGTTGAAAGTTTTCTACGTATATCTGACCCACAGGCTGCAGGTATAAAAGGTCTGGCAATACGACTTGAAAAGTGAAATTTTAACATCCCTAGTGCATCTCGCAAACCTGCGCGCCAGCATGTTGCATTTCACTGCCAACGCCCTACGTTCCCTCTCAATGTCCATGTCATCGGAGAGATCCTCAGTGACCCAGTGCCCCAGGTATTTAAACTTAATGACCCTGCTTATCGGCATTCCCCCAAGCCTAACCGGTGGAATGGTCTTGGGACTTCTATTTCCCGACTTAAAAACAAGTAGCTCACTCTTATTGTGGTTATAACTGAGGCCATGTGTCACTGAGTACCTCTCACAGATGCCTAAGATTA
The DNA here is from genome assembly GCA_943138885.2 of Tholera decimalis. Taxonomy (NCBI): domain Eukaryota; kingdom Metazoa; phylum Arthropoda; class Insecta; order Lepidoptera; family Noctuidae; genus Tholera; species Tholera decimalis. Next base: position 17,019,023 of record OW964563.2, on the reverse strand, counting down.
TGTTGAGGGAGGGCCCTGTCAGGGGACAGATGAACTCAGCAGGACCATATCATCAGCGTAACTGATGTTGTTCATGCAGACTCTATCCATTGAACAATCCACTCTAGCCCTGCTGAGCTCATCTATCAGTCCGTTTATGTACAGGTTGAAGAGACGTGGTGAAGTTAGTCCACCCTGCCTCACCCCACACTCCAACCTGTACTCTGCCGAACATGAACCTGCCCACTTAACATTATTGGTTTGGTTGCATTATCTTAATATATTTATCAAATCCCCAGGAGTGCTAGTCTCTTCCCGGAGCTTACGCCAGAGTACGCTATATGAGACTAGATCGAATGCCTTCGACAGGTCCAAAAAACAGCCATAAATAGGCGTTTTTCTTGTGACATAGTACTGAATGGTCTGCTTGAGTCGCAGTATCACAGCTTCAGTCGAATGCCCAGCTCTGAAACTAAACTGTGCATCGTGCAAAACTATGTGCCGATTTAAGCGATTATCAAGCAGCCCATCCAGCACCTTGGCAATGACCGTGGCCAATGAAATAGTAATTGTCTGTAATTGTTCCCGTCAGAGGCATCACCCGTCCTATTTTTAATTATTGGTACAAAAAGTCTTCATAAGCTCCTGGGGTAAATATTAATGTCCTATACACAAATTAAAGAACATGACCAACACCCTAGGCAAATGAACACCTGCATGCTGCAAGTGCTCGATGCTGAAGCCATCATGTCCTGGAGACTTACCTCTCGTCATATTCTTAATAATATGAGCGACTTCTTTCACTTGAAACCAAGTTCTCTCACCACCCTTGACCTCAGCATCCAGCACCTGTTGCACACCTGCTAGTGGAGACACAACCTTAAAACGTTCCCTAAACATCTCGGCAATCAGGCGTAGCTCATTCTCGCCCTCAACACACAGGCACGCACAAACCTGCTTCCAAATTCCTAGTATGCTTCCAAAAGCGCTTGAAATCCTTCTCTTTGTGGTGCGTGGCTAATATGTCCATCTTAATCTGATCCACGTTGTCTTGACACCATTTAAGCTTTGGCTTAAAGCGTTTTCTGGTTTCACGCATACTGTTATAAATATTGCCAGATTTGGGTTTACCGTGTAGCATCCAGGTCTGAAAGCTACTTCGTGCCTCCATATGAGTCATCCGCACATACTTATCCCATCCAATAACATGTTTTTGTTTCCTAAACTTTCCTAGCCTATGACTGCTTCGCGCAGCTTCAGTCGAAGCACCTACAATGCTGTTATACAATTTATCAATTATTTCATAATGACACCTGTTGCTACAAACATTATCAGCACACAGACCAAGTTCCACAGGAAAGTCAATATGCCTTAATTTACTATTAGCAAGTTCGCAATATAACGTGATCTGATCAGAGTCCCTTTCACCCCACTTGACCTCATTGCAAGTTTTAAATGTACCTCACTTCCTACATTTCGGGGAGTGTGCGATGGAATTACACAATCTAATTTCACCAAGCCCGTTCCATCATCGGACTACGCGACAAACGGCGAAGCGCCATCGTTACATGGTGGACATCCCACCCATACGCACAAAACGTTTTGGCAATACCTTCATTGTACGTACGGCTAAGGAGTGGAATTCCCTGCCGGATTCTGCGTTTCCCGATACCTATAATCTAGGAATCTTTAAGTCAAGAGTGAATAGGTTACTTTTAGGTAAGCGTGCTCCATCTTCGACCACATCATCACTTACCATCAGGTGTGATGGTGGTCAAACTCGAACCTATTCACAATAAAAAAAAAACTACAATAATCATCAAATAATACTTAAGTAAACTGTTTGAATAAACAGTAATAGTCAGAAAGAAAGAAAGAAAAAACTTTTATTGGCCGACATGCCGCAAATTTACACAGTAAAACATAATAAATTAAAACTTAAAACTAACATCAACAACCCACTGTGTTATTCACGGCCGCGCCAAATAGGTCCTGTTCAGCATAATGCCAGGCAACTAGTGCCCGACGCTGATTTTCAACAGGACCTAACAACACAACAACAGTCAAAACAATAAAATGTACGTTACTGTTAAACAATCGAATAACATAATAATTGCGTTTTACAAATGTTCAGTATACAAAACAAATTACACGAATAATAGCGCAACACGATTTTACCGTTGCCGTCGAAAATATAAATTTACGCGAATAATAACGCAACAAGATTTTACTGTTGCCGTCGAAAATATAAATTTACACGAACAATATCGTAAGTGACATTACTGACCAGAGCTTGACCTACACTAATATAGTAAAATGCTTCCAGCTAAATTATAACGAAGCCCTTGGGACTACTTAAATTTTGTTGAAATTACCAGACAGCTGAAAAAATTAGCATCCATATACGATATAAAAAGTCTAGTCATACTTGTTGTTTAATGGAGTTATTAAGGAAAAATGGTTTTTTATTTTTCCTGAACATTTACACTTTTACGATTACCGGATTATTCGCGGGGGGCGTCGATATGGACGATCGCGCGAGGGATTTTATAAGTGTTACGTTTTTCAATCAAACGCTTAATACCCTAAACATATAAGTCGTCGTTTACGCATCATAAATTCGTGCAATTTATTTACTTTATCCGCTTATTGGCGAAACATTATATGTTTTGTGGAATCGTTAGTTTCTTAGGTAATATACCTATTTACATATGAATTATCTTGGTTTATGACCAGATTTCTATAAATGATACTGAGGAGTGGCTAGGGAGACGCCATGTTATCCTCAACATCTGCCTCTCTCTCGTTTCGTCATTGTGGAGACCAACCGGAGGGCACAGTGGAGCATACATAAGAGGTGTGCCCCGCTTGGGCGGAGCAAGGATAGCTGACAGTTCGCTAAGGACAAGGTTCAAGTCGGCAGCGAGTCGTGTTCCGCGCGCACCTCAAAGAGCAGTCAGCAGCATTGACGGTGCCCGACAGGGCCATTACCTGCCAGGGTTGCGGGATATCCTAACGAGATAACACGGCTCTAAAACGCAAAGTCAACTGAAGGAGCAGTGTGGGTTTTTAGTCAGTTGAAGTCTGACACTCCCTTCTGCTCCACTCACACCCGGGGGAGTCATATTAATGACTTTCCGACCCAAAAAAAACTAAACGATGGTATTCCACCTCAACAACCTGCCTGGGCCATCCTCGTTGAACAAGTACAAGTTAATATTCATCTTTCTCACTCACACTCTTTAACAAAAAATAAAGTTATGTAATATTCGGTAGTATACATAAAATGTTTAATGATAATTGAGGACAACAAAGTAATAAACCAACCAGGTAATAAAACCGGCACAGTTAATAGATTATTGAAAAAGCTTTGCTAATATCTTCATAAACCTATCTATGAAATGGCACTACCACGTAACCCCTTTCTACGATTTCCAGCAATTATAATAAATAAATCGTCTCCAAAAGGACCAGCAAACCAATAACAATATTCAGAAAACTTTAAGTAACCTTTTATGATTTTATGGCTACTGGAAGCTTTTTCGTTGAAAATGTGTTGTGTAACAATTTCTCATTAATCCACAGAGTTACTTTTTTGTACTGTACATCAAACCAATGCTTATCATACAGAATTAACGTAAAAACATATTTTTATCAGAAACAAAACATGCAGCTTTAGTTTTTCTTCCAAATGCGTTAAACACTTATTCGTTATCTTTTTGTTGTTTAATATTGTAGTCATGATATCAGCAAAGGATAATTGCAGCTTTTATTTGTTTTGATTATCACAGATGTTTTCTAATAAAAGATTTACATAATGTAGTTTTATTGTATTTAATGCAACTGAAATCTATACTAATATTATTATACCTATATGTGAAAGTTTGGATGGATGGATGTTTGTAACTCAATCACGCCAAAACTACTGAACGGATCCGAATTATATATACAACGTGTAACGGAAACCCCATATCTATCCAAAAGGGCTGAAGACAACATCTGGTATGGAGTCTCTATGTACAGTTTCAGCACAAAATAACTGACTCAAAGAATTGATACCAAATTATTGGTTTCATATATTTCTTGAATACCAATCATAAAAAACGTGTTACAGCACTACGAGGGTCAATAACTTTCCACGTCACTTGCCAATAACACTAATCTATACTAATATTATAAAGCGGAAAAGTTTGTTTGTTTGTTTGCTTGCTTGAACGCGCTAATCTTCGAAAGTACTGGGTGGATTTGGATGCAATTTGGTATGGAAGTAGCTTGAAGCTTGAGTAAGGTTATAGGCTACTTTTTACCCGACTGCAAAAAAAGAGAGTTATGTTTTTACCGTGATAGAATCCACGGGAGCGAAGCCCCGCGTGAGTACTAGTATCTTTATAATTCTCTTCGTTCTTCTTAATTTGAAAAATTCGGTATCTGGTATCAGTGTATTGGAATTTGTAATAAGTTCTACACACGTAGACTTAGGATTACAAAACCCTTGCCATATCGTTTGTTATCATCCAAAGAAGCCATGTACTTGGTATGTATATACCATTTAAATTACACGTTGTATATAGTCCTCCTCGTCGTGACCGACGACGGCGACCCTTGCTAGTTCCGTTCGTGCGCCCGAATGTGACTCGCAAATCCAAACTTAGATTTAAAAGTCCGGTCACATCGCGCGCTGTGAAACTGGCCGGTAGAATCGTAGGTGTAGTGGTAGGTAGGCTTAGGGCGAGTTTTGCGTATGTGGTGCTTTAGGTCGAAAACCTCCCACGTGAACGAAGTTGCGGGCAGAAGCTAGTTAAATATAAACGCATAGTTTTCCTAGCACGTATAATCCCTAAATCTTGTTCTTTGTTTTTTTGTGATATGTTTTATATTTTTCTTTTTTATACAATCAATAGATGACGGGCAAATTATTTATTGCCTCGAATTTAGGTAACACCCAGTTTTTTCTGGTGTCTTGGTATTTAGCATACAATTAGGATGATTATGGTAATTAAAAGAACAGAATACCGACATCGTTCTTTGTTTTGTTTTGTACTATCTTTTTTTTTTGTAAGTGGCCACACCTATGATGTTGTCGGCTGCTTCACCAGACTTACTTGTGTGTAGCCTTAATTATAATAATTAACGCCTCGAACCAGGGATTATAATTATTTATCTAACATCACGCTGAGGTCACCTCCTGTGTGGTACGGACATCAACTTAGGGCGTCGCTGGGGGAGGACAGATAGAGACAGGCTGGATCGGATAATTATTATTTATGAACGCATTGAAATCTACTGGATTTGCGGCGCGGACTAGTTGTAGCAAGAGTCGCGGCGGCCTTAGCGGCGAGGACGGAAGGAACTTACTATAAAATGGCCTGAAACCTGCATTTATATTCTTTTTAATACACAAGCTTGTAAAAGGTGGCGAGCTAAGCAACTAATAAGTTTGAAACCACTTCCGTTTAGATTAACAATACTTATAGAACCGAAAGTAAGTTGCCACTTTAAAATACCGCAAACTGTAAAATACCGATATACTTACTTATTAAGAGAATACTGCGCTTCGATGGTAAAATTTGTGTGACGAAATGTAATTATTATTATTTATTTATATCGAACAAAATCCATACATATTTTTAAGTAAAATACCTTCTATACTTATGTTATGTTATCTTACTGCATTGTCAGCTCCGCCATTATGCATGCGGCTCCAATGAAACCACAGCCTTATTCGTATCAATTTCTTTCAGAATGCTATTGGTACTCTCGCGAATCCTGCGCAACAATGAGGTAGATTGCTGTGCCAAAACCGGTGAAAATAATGATATTCATTTTAATATTATTTGGCGCAATCATAACTGTATTCATTCACTTCAGCGAACTTATTAGACACGCTACAGAATCGTTAGAAGGCCCAACAATAGACTACTGCTCATCCAACAAACTCTAAGGTAGAGTTATTCTGAATGTCATAACATCTTTTTCAACCGACTTCAAAAAAAGGAGGTTCTCAATTCGTCTTAAACTTTTTTTTTTTATGTACGTTACCACATAGGTAACGTACATAAAAAAAAGCCATCTCCGAGTTATGAGGTAACATACATATGTTACCTCATAACTCGGAGATGGCTGGACCGATTTGGAAAATTCTTTTTGCGTTTGAAAGGGTATACTTTCTAGTTAGTCCCATTGTTACAAAATCAGGATCTCATGATGGGATCCTGGAGAAATCGAGGGAACTCTTCAAATATTATTGGCATACCTATAGCGTTTTGGGTATTTCTTATAGTACCTTGAGCAATTGCTTTTGAAAAGTACCATTTGGGGAAGTTGAATTGATGATGAAGACCACAGATGGCCATTGAAACTACTCAATAATAAGTATTTCGTGGATTGCGATTCGATTACTTGAGTACGAATGTTAAGCACTTTATGCTCGTCACGATGCATTATGGTGATGTAGAGCTGATGGTCAAGTACCAGGAGAACTCCTCAAAACTTAACGGCTACGCATTGGGAAAAGCAATATTTTGTAAAAAGTGATAAGTTGTTGACATTATGGCTTTTGTAACTAGGTAAATTATAAACCGACCCACTAAAAAGTGTGAAAAATATATTTTTACCAAAAAATAGAACCGACTTCCATATCAAAACACTACAAAGCCAAAAATAACTTTAATTTCGGAAGGCGGTGTGAAAAAAAAAGAAAATACAAAACCAATAACACCGACTACCGAAATTAAAGTTATTTTTGGCTTTGTAGTGTTTTGATATAGAAGTCGGTTCTATTTTTTGCAAAAAAAATATTTTGCCTGAAAGAAACACATTACTAAATTTAATTATGTCCTAGGCGATACTGTTCCAAATAACATTAAAAGTCTACAAGATCTTGGTGTTCAATTAGGCTCTAAGCTACATATAGATGTTCACGTGGACCTTTGATCAACAATTGTTGCTAATCGAAGACGTGGACAAAATAATTAATAAGGCTTACCAAATAAATGTTCGGATTTGTACTGAGAGGAACTAGAGATTTCCACCGTCCCTCTATCTATCTACGCCTATATAAGACCATAATCCGAATATGCAGTTCCTATCTGGAATCCGTACTACAAAAAGTACATTGACACTCTATGCACTACCGGTGCTTTCGTAAAAAAATGTTTTCCCACTCCCTTCATCTAAAATACGACCTGATGACTCTAGAGTCAAGACGCACTCTGCTGGAAATGATGACTCTATTTAATATAATATGCCGCAATAAATTCGATTGTACCGATTTAGTGACCAGTTTGAGTTACCTATTCCTCGTACTGTTCATAGATGTGAGGTCCGGTCAACTCGTCTATTTGCTACCAATTTTTGTCGAACTAACTCTGGGGCGCGCTCACCACTGTTCCGTTTAGTTGACACATATAATAAACAATTTTATTCAGTGGACATTATGTTTCTGAGTAAGAATGTTTTCAAGAAACAAGTATGTACAATCCTAAAAGATAAGCAAGCCAATAGTTAATTATGTATGCATAATTAGCTTACTCTATAATGTATGTGAATTTATAATTGTTTAATTATATCTATAAGTTTAATTTTATTGAGTTTGTCCTAGTTTTTATTTTTTTTGTAAGCCTGATGTCTAGCAACTAGTTATTTTATGTAGCAATCTGTGGATGACGTTGTGAGCAGTGTATTTGTTACATCTAACTCTTAAGCTTCTTTGTTAATTTTTAAATACAATGTTGTTTGTTATCCCTAATAAAATAAAATAAAATAAAAATAAAACATCCTAAAAGCACATTTACATTTACATTTGTTAGTATAATTTTAAAGTTTCACAACTTTCTAATTTATTTAGATACTAGCTTCTGTCCGCGACTTAGATCACGTGGAAAGGTTTTTCTGCGTAAACTCCGATCCCTTTGGAATTTTGGGATAAAAAGTAGCCTATGCGTTATTCCAGCATGTCAATTACCTACTACTTACCAATTTTTTTCATTCACATCCGTTCAAAGTCCACCCTCACAAACTTTCACTATTTCTCTTTAATTTGTATAATTAATTAATAGCAAAAACGAACCTTATCCGTCAACAAAGTTGTCGATCGAACAACCTAACAATTCCCTATCGCAACATCTATTCTCCTTAGCACTGAACCATTCTTCAAAATCAATATCCCAAGCATTAATGTCAATTATCACTTGCGTTACTCATGTCATATGCGTTTGATAACTGTGACCTATGTTATCGAAATTGTTAGTCACTTTAATAATTATATCAGTAAGTATAAACAAATGAAAGTGTAGTGATAAGTCGTAGTTACTGGTCACTTCTTTATTTTTCCTCATTGAGTACGCTTGCACCATGGCTGTGTATAGGAGCTTCTTACTGCTTACCTTTTCGTATTGTGTCCTATCGGAAGGAGGTACGGTATTATTATTGTGATAATCGCCACTTCTAGTTTTTCTTTTCTGTTTAGCATTACCGTTATAAGTATTTGTTAGTATTTTTTTTGTTATGATGAATTTTTTGCAATGAATTTATTGTTCCGTTTATTTGTTTTCCTCATGTTCGTGCCTGATTGTGCACTGGAATAATTAATAAGTTTCATTTAATTCAGTTTCCTAAAGTGACAATAAAAAAAACAGGTTCTTTATTTCTTTTACTACATTGCTAGTAACTTTTTCGCAAGAATGAAGATTATTTTATTTGCAGAAAAGCTCTTCGACCCATGCTACAAAGATGACATCAAGTGCCTGAGCAAGGCTACGGAGAACTTTCTGGAAAAGTCCTGCAATGGTTTGCCAAAATTGGGTATCGAATCTTTGAACCCATTGATCATCCCTAAATTGAAAGTCGTTGTCGACGAAGGCATGGGGCTCACTTTTGACTTCACGAACACGAACGTCACTGGATTGAAAAACCAACAGATTTCGGACTTCCAGTGAGTACCGACTAATTAAATCATAAGTGATATTCATTTTGCAAATTAATAATTGAATAACTCAAACTCAAAATATTCCATTTCACATAGGCCTACATGGGCACTGACAAAACCTCAGTAATAACAGTCAATAATACTTTTATAGACGAAAGCCTGTCCATATGTCTGTTACACTTTCACGGCTCGACCTCTGTATCGATTGATGAAAGTTTATATGGAAGCAGATGAAGACCTGTCGTCAAACAAGTGCATTTTTTCTAAAAATAACTCCGTGTATTTTAAACTAAATGAGGTCGATATTGCCATGTACTTTCAAATATAAATTTTTAATTTTCCGGGTACATTAAACCATGTTTACGTTATTATAATTAAAACAAAGATTTGCTATATAATCTTATTTCCTGCGATGGTTAGTATTTAATCAGTAAATAATAGTGAATATACTGGGTTTTTGCGAATTTCGATCATACTTTTTGGTTAGGTAATCTGTATGTTGGTAGGAACTGTTTAGCCCATTTTGATAATCAACACTAAGTATGAAACATTTAACATTGATTTTGCTACTTGACCTTTTAAACAAGTTACATTCTATCAGAAGTAGCGTGGCGCAAAAATTACCAAATTTAAAAAAAAAAATTAAATGTAGGTTCGCGTTTGACCACCATCTCACCTGATGGTAAGTGATAATGTGGTCAAAGATGGAGCACGCTTGCCTAAAAGTAACCTATTCACTCTTGACTTAAAGACTCCTAGGTTATAGCCATAGATAAAATAAATAAGTAGATTTGGTCAACAGACGAAATTATATCGGAACCGTGTGTCTCCAGTTAGGCGCTGGGCGGGGCAACAACTACACATGCAGTTTAATAAAATCAATAGATACGCACTCGCGCACACACCCGCATTTCTTAAATCAGAACGTACTATACAATCAATAATAAACCTTATTCCGTCAAACACAGCGTGTATTTACCATGCACCGTAGAACTTACCCACACAAAAACATCGGTCGCTATTGTTGTGCTGTACAAAAGCAATTTATTTTACATATACGCTAGTGATTGACTAAATCGGAAAGTTATCGATTCTTCCATTTATTATTGTACAATTTTTTTTGGGCACCTGAAAATGAACCAAATAAGAAATGGCATGTCCAGAAAATATTATAATAACAATAAACATATTATTAAGAACATAACAGTACATAATTATTATTAAGTACTACCTACTAAGTATTAAGGGCTACCCTGGCGCTTTCGACTTAAATCTTAATATTTAATTATCATAGTGATAGGTCAAATAGAAGTTGATGTTAACTTACATTACGCTCTTGATCGGAGCATACCAGCCGTATAGGTTGTATAGTATCCTGAAAAGTTGAATGACTGATTTTATGAATACCCTAGATCATCAGAATAGCTTTCAGTAATAAAATAAAATTTAACCCACTTCTGCAAAAATCAGTTGTACTCTTAATTTTGGAATTGTCCATTCAAAAAGCCTGCGACTTTTCTTTAGAGACTAGAACATTTCTGCGTTGAAGTGAACCGAGCATATGGTGCTATTTTTTGTAGGGTACCAGTTAGGTGGCATGCCTGTGGCATCAATCCATTCCTTTTTTATGTTACCATCTTTTGGGAAGCTGAAAAGTACGAAAACCACTTATTTATCATTTACATACATCCTAAGCTACTTCTAAACGTCACCATATAATAAGCATCGCAATAATTACGTAACACTCTATAAATCAAGATCTGAATGATTTTGACGTATATTGCCAAATATATTACCAATTTTTTTTTACAATATTGTTATTTAAGTGTGATTCAATTATTGGTGTACAATAAAGTATATTCTATCTATCTATCTATCTATGTTCGAAATATTTGTCTGCTCAACAACGTAAATACCGCAGTGAGTGTTGTTGATTTAGCATAATGAAACCGATTCCTACTGTAAGTGTGTTACGCAACTATTACCTGCGGGGTAACCGCAGGTAATAGTTTAGTAGGTTATAATAGGTTTTTGTTATAAGAAAAATCCTAGTTAGTAGAGAAATTGTTAAATATATGAAAACAAACACACATCCATGCATAACAAATAAATAGCATGAATATATTGACTTATTTTAAGCTCAATTCACAAATATATTATCTGAATCATGCCGATTATTATAACGCATTCGAAGCTTCAATGGAAGCAAAATACAAAAACCATAAAAAATAAAGAAACAGCATGAGGATAAGGCATAACATACGATAATTCTAAACCGAAAAACACCACCGATTATTAACCTAAAATTAAAGTAACTTACTTTACGAATATTGGCTACGCATTTCTCTACTACTCTGTAAAAAAATCAAAATAAGTAAAAAAACATTATTTACATCGATCTTCCAACCGGGCTAAAACGGTTGACAGATTGAAAAATAAACTATTGTAGCGACGGCGACGTCGGAACTCCTTACGCATGCTGCGGGCGTAAAATAAATTGTTCATTTTTTTTTACTTTTTTGTACATTTGACTTTTCAACGTATTTTTATTTCTGTCATCTCATGTAAAATAAAAGTTAAACATATTTTCTTAGAGGTTTCCGTATGTTATAAAAAACTTTTTACCAAAAAATTAAACAGATTCCCAAAAAACACTGCAAAGTGAAAAATAACTTTAATTTCGGTAGTCGGTGTCTTTAGTTTTGTATTTTCGTTTTTGGCACCGACTTCCGAAATTAAAGTTATTTTTCACTTTGCAGTGTTTTTTGGGAGTCGGTTTAATTTTTTGGTAAAAAGTTTTTATTTCACTCTTTTTAGTTGGTCGATTTTTAATTTACCCAGTTACAAGAGCCTAAATGTCAACTACTTATATTAATTTACAAAATATTGCTTTTCCCAATGTTGGGCTGTTATTTGTTGAGGAGTTCTCCTGGTAGTTCACCATCAGCTTCACTTCACCATATGCATTGTGACGAGCATATTGTGCTTAATAACCACATTCAAGTAATCGAAGCGGAACACATGAACTACTTATTATTCCTACTTATATATTGAGTAGCTCCAGTGGCCATCGGTGGTCTTCATCATTAGGTCTACTTCAAAATGGTGCTTTTCGAATGCAACTACACAAGTTACTATAAAAAATACTCAAATCACTATAGGTGTGCCTATAATATTTGAAGAGTTCCCTCGATTTCTCCAGGATCCCATCATCAGATCCTGACTTGGTGACAATGGGACCAATTTCAAAGTATACCCTTTCAAACAAAAAAAGCATTTTTCAAATCGGTTCAGCCGTCTCCGAGTAATCGGTGATCATACATAAAAAAAAAAAATAATATACGCGTCGAATTGATAACCTCCTCTTTTTTATGTCGTCGGTTGAAAAACCCCTAAACTATAATAGCAATATTTCATTCGTCAATCGACATTGCTGTCGATAGCCTACGTTAGTGGATCTGCACAAGCACATCACTAATTCGTCGCAAGAAGTGGCGGCCTCACTACGCGATGAATCCGCGTAATACAGTTTCGTATGTTATGTTTACATTGCTTGTCCAGTTACTTAGTGACGAACTCAGATAGTGGTTAAGGAGCAATGTATTTATAGCAAAAGGGGTACAGTTGCTCTGATATTTGAAAACAAAAATAACATAGTAAAACCAAGAAATATTTTACGATTTATTGTTTTTCATGATTTTAAAGACAAATATTGTAAAATACTTGTACTTACATATGGTAAGTGATTCCATGATTCACATAGATTTGATATTGGCTTCGGTTTTTACAAGATACCACAGAACAACTCGGCATTCATATATGTTATCACGATCGCCGTCGAAAGCGCACTAGTTCGCGGAGACGGCCACTTGCCTGTGACATGAGCCCTGTGGCCATGTCGCGGGGACACCGATACGCCCCCTTACCACTTCTCTTGTATTTTTGATTTCTGTGGTTATAGCTATCGGGAAACACAGATCCCAGCAGGGCATTCCACTCCTTAGCCGTACGCACAATGAAGGTATTCCCAAAACGTTTTGTGCGTATGGGTGGGATGTCCACCATGTAACAATGGCGCTTCGCCGTTTGTCTCGTAGTCCGATGATGGAACGGGCTAATAATAATTCTAATTAAATAGAATTGTCAAATTATGACGTAGAGTTACGGAATCAATCCCTTTATGCGACATTTCAACTTTCGTAAACTCTGATAGAATCTGTCTTGCCACGGGAAATTATTAGGTATTAAAGCAGTGTTAAAGTTCATCATCATCTGCATAGCCTTTGGGCTCAGCTTCCAGTCTAACTGGATGCATCTGAGTACCAGCGTTTTACATGGGGTGACGCCTTATCTAACCTCCACAGCCTAGTAGCTGGATATCATGTTAGTGGTGTCAGAGTTTTAGCTTCTGAACGACTGGTGGCTGCATTAACGGTTGTCAAAGATGAACAATAAGCCGCCGGGACTAACGGCTTACATACATCATAACCCGTGCTGCTGTTATTATTAAACCACAAATTCTTCCCTTAATTAACTTCATAATGTAGACTTACCATCTATTAAGCTGTTTCTTTATATCGTTGTTTTTACCTTTTCTACAGAAGAATTTACAAGACTAAGGATTCAAACAGGTTTAATTCAAGATGTGATTTTGTGTTGTAGCCAAAACCAGTTACAGTAACCGATAAGAAATGTGTGTGGTTGATTAAAAGTGCAGATTTCTAAGGTCAGACACATTTTAATCTTGCTGTAGAGATGTGTCAAAATATTACACAAATATAGCGTGTGTATAACAATTTATCATCCTGTCATTCTTCTTGTTATTTGTTTTTAAACTCAAGAACTTGAACATAGAATTCATACTTATATTATAAATGCGAAAGTAACTTGGTCTGTCTGTCTGTTACCTTTTGACGCCTAAACGCCTAATTTGGCATGGGAATAGTTTTTAACCGCGTTTTTAAACGCGGGAAAAACCTCCCATCCGAACGAAGTTGCGGGCAAAAGCTCGTATTCTATATTTCTATGTTTATACTACACCTATTTATTGTTGATGTTCAGTATTACGTATTGAAAAAACAATTCATTTCAAATGACATTTTTGTTGTTATAAAACTCAAAAGAACATAATTTAACTTGGTAAAATCATTGAAAATCGTCACAAATGTCTAAAATAAAATTATTTGAATTTGAACTGCCACTACCAAATTTCTAATATAAAAATCTTAAAATAACAGTTTATCATCAAGTCAACAAATCACATAACCCGAAGCTTTATCAAAGAAAAACAAGAAATAAAGATGCAACATTAAACCAACTTATTGATAGCTTTAATTGCCTGTTTCTACCTCGTTATCGTATGATAACCTTTACATAATTTATTTGTAGAATGGACACGGACAAGAAGTCGGTAGTACTAAAAACGAAAGCGGTTTTGAATATTGTTGGTGATCTTAAAGTCACATTTACCAAGAAGAACAAGGTGTTCACGGGAACTTATACGGCTGCAGCCAGTAAGTATTATACATCTTAAGATAAAATGAATGACTTTCAGAGACTCATCTACAAAACTCACTTAAAAGTGAACTAAATAACTAGGTATGACTATGAAAATATGACTACATGGGTAGTTTCAAACTTTTAAAACTACGCATATAGTATCATTACGGAAATAGGACGTAACAGAAATTAAATAGTAGTACAATAGCTACTTAGCTCTGGTACTATTCAGTTTTCCGTTACGCTGGTATTTTTAAAATGATTAGGAAAACGTACACCAGTAGTGCCAATTATGGTAAATCTGATATGATGAGCTTTATACCGTAACATGGCACAAACTATATTTTGGATAGCTGCTGAGGAATTGCATAAGGAAAGATGTTCTTGCTCAGAAATTAGCGCCTGCGACCACCAGACCAATGAAACAGGTAAACCCCTTTCACTGATAATATCAAGCTTGCGGCCGACTCAGGTGTTACTTTGCAGAAACCCAAGGACACCAATCCACACACTCACGAACATAAGGTGCAAATACAGCATGCAACCCAAACATATACTCCACACGTGTTTCACAGCTCCAAGGAGCATCTTTAGGAGATATTGACCCGTCTTAAGCAACTAACATTTACTAATTCAACAGCTGCTCTGGGAAGCTCGCAGTACGGCTACAGTCTGACAAAGAAGGATGACGGTAAAGAATACTTCGAAGTGGGCCCGGAAACAAACACTTGTGAAATCATTGGAGAACCAGTGGTTACCATTGCAGAAGATTTGCAAAATGCTTTAGACAACGGTACGTATAAAAAATGCTCGAATGAAAGATTCATTACACACTCGTATTTGGATACATTTACGACATTTTCCACATACAGCTTCGCGTTTTTACAAGCGTCGTAATTATGACGGAGCGTTTGTTGTGCGTTTTCAGGTTCCGTAGCTGAATGGCCAAAAACGGAACCCTTATAGATTCGGCATGTCTGTCTGTCTGTCCGTCCGTATGTCAGAGTCACTTTAATCCGAAAATTTTAGGACTGCACAGTTGAAACTTGGTAGGTAGATGTATTCTGTACCCCGCTTTACAACTTTTATACAAAAAAAATTTGAAACAGAAACTAAAAAAACATGAAACTTAATACGTGTGGAACGAAATTAAGGTGGGGCTCGCCATACATGAAACTGAATCTTAATAACTTGCTCCTTTTTTTGTCGTCGGTTGAAAATACATTTTCTTCAAATGTAAAGATTTATAAATAGGTCTTTAAAAATGACATTGAGGTTTCTACAACAATTTTTTCTCAGTCAGTCGTTTGAATTATAGACAATTCAAAAGTATTAAAATGTGCAGTCTGTGGGGAGAGCAACTAACACTAAAAAACAAAGTTATTTTTCGCTAATATTTGCTTGCTACTACGGAACCATTCATGGACAAGTCCGACTCACAATTGTTCGGTGGTTAATACCGCACGTGGGCAGGCAACTGTCAGCGGCTCGCAGATAATTGTTGTAGTGATTAAATAAATGTCACATTTGTAATGGTACCGTTTAGATGACCATCTTGTCATTCATAACCTAAGGATACAGTCTACTAATGTATTATTTTTTCCCCACAGACTCAGACGCCAAAGCTTTAAAGCCCGAATATGAAGCCAACAAGGTTTCTCTGAGGAAGAAGACGCTATGCAAAATGGTGGAGACCGCCTATATCACCGTCATTAACAATATTAGGGCTATTGCCAAAGTCTTCCCGAAGACTGCTTTCTTCTTAGACATATAAAAAATAGTATAAAATATACAATACCATCTACTAAACTAATGGATTTCATTGTTTCATCAACCACATATTGTCTTTTAGTAGACTACAAAGAACAATAAAGTTACTTTTGTACTTTGGGTATATTTTTGTAAGCCAAGCAAGAAATCAGCTTTTCAAAGCAGTGTTGCTATAATACCATTTTGTCATAATGATACTCAGTTTCTAATCGATTGTTGCGGTGGTTGAGCGATTGCCTGCTACGCTGCGTGTCACAAGTTCAATTCCCGCACCGGGAGAAATGTTTGTAAGGCCTACAAATAGGTCTATTTGTTAAAATACACTCACTATACAGGTTAAAATTCTACTGAGGAGCAATGGAGAAAAAAATTTACTACGACAGTAACGACCTAGGCTAGTTAAAGGTATGTTATAACATTTCATCTAGTTTCTATGCATTTATCTTTTCAGTACCTTTTTAACCCCGGCAGGCAATGGCCCTATGAGGCACCGTCACTGGTGTTGACAGCTCTTTGAGGCGCACGTGGAACACGACGCGCCGCCGACCTGGGCCTGGTCCTTAGCGGACGGTGAGCGACCCCTTTTCGCCGTCCGCAGGCCCGCGCCTGCGGTGGCCGGAAATCGGCTCGCGATTCCCGAAGCCCGAGGCGTCTCCTACGGCGGCTGGGGCACGAGGAAGAGAGTTGCCTCTCCCTCGCGCATTCGGCCTCCTCCTTCGCTGAAGGAGGCGACAGCATTCCATTCCCTCTCGCTCCGCACCATGGTCTGAACCAGAGCAGGGCGCGAGAGGTCGCCGCCGCCGACCGCCTCTTCGAGGACACGACGGTGCTCCGCCCAAGCAGGGCACACCTCGACCGTATGCTCCACCGTGTCCTCCAGGTGGTCCACACAATGACGACACCCGGGCGTGTCCTCCCGCTGAATCCGAAACAGGTACCTCCCGAAACAGCAATCTTTTCAGTACCTACTGTAGCATTAATATATACTCCTCAATAAGATTCGGAAAAGAATTCCATAAATCACAAAAGTACTAATAACTCTAGACTGTACCAATTAAATTCAAGAGCATAAGCAATGCTTTCCTTATAATATTTAGTAATAGGAAAATATGAATTAATGCAGGCTAGTATTTTAATGAGAGCTATAATTGAGCACGTTTAAAAGGAACTTATTTGTAAAAAAATGCGCAGTTTACTACAAAACTCGCCTCCTTGCAAATACAACTTTTAATGTGCGCCAAGAAATGTGTGTTTATTTTCTATACAATCATTCATTGAATAACGATTTCAATATTTCTCTATTCTATGAATAGGGAGTATAACAGTCAAAGGTACGATACTCCATTGATGTGAGGTGACCTTTAAAATTATACTAAAGCTTTAGTTGGGTTCACGTTCGAAAAGGAAAAAGGTCAACTTCGAGACGAAAACATTTTTATTCCATTTCCCACATAGGTACACACATAAGACATTACTTGGAGACAGGTGATGCTAGCAGAGGGCAGAGGAGTGGCTAAATAATATCAATCTTCAAAGTTAAGCACTTCTTGCCAAGGACGTTCTGTGGATGTGTTAAGAAACTTCTTAACATATCTCGAGATTTTTTCGTGTCTCGAAAAGCACGTTATGTTGTTGGTCCCGATCTTTGACACCAGTTGCGAGTTTTCAAAATAAAATCCATGAAATTTGCTACCAGTCTTACCAAGGAGTATCGTGTTGTCCAGCTAATAGATTGTGGCAATCAGATAGGCAGAAACTCTATTTAAAAAACTAGTACTCAATTTGCATAGCATCTTATTAGTCTAGAAGCCGACCCCAACATAGATGGATAGATAAATTCTTTATTGTACACCATAACAGTAAAACAATAAGGACTTTACAACTAAAAAGGGTGATACAATGGGCGGTCTTATCGCTAAAAGCGATCTTTTACAGACAACCTTTGGATGGATTTGGCACAGGAGAAAATAAACAACAAATAAAATTCTCAAAACATATATAATACATATAAATATAAAAAAGAAACAAAGACATACATAATACCAACAATTTAAGAAGAGAGATACCTCATTATCTCCTTAGGCTTTTCCCATTTAGAACCACTAGAAGTTTATTACATTATCAGCCAGGATCAGATTTCAGTAAATTATTTCAGGCTAGGTTGTGACGTGCAGGACTGTAGCTAAAGGAAAAAAGAAGAAGAAGAGTGGGGGAAACCTAAATACAATTTTTTTACTGATGTTAAGCTTGCGTTTGACCACCACCCCACCTGACAATACGCGATAATGTGATGAATGAATACTTACCTTTTTGAAAGGTATGACGAAAACGCCAGTGACGTCACACACAATTCGTTCTGTCTGTGTTGGTAATAGATTTTAAAAGCTCACAACTCTTTGACAAGGTCCCATCACTCTTATGTCACGTCTTTTTTTTAGGTATTGAGAAATGTTGTCTTTTGCCGAGAACAAAAACCGGAATAGGATAAGGTGTTACTGTACAAGTATTAATGACATTTATAAATCTTATTGATGATAATATTTTAGTAGTACCTTCTACTTCCAACAAAACGCAACTGCTCGAGAAGGTAAAACCTGTGTTCAGTTAGGTGTGAGGTACTCATCAGTCTTACTTCTAAATAGGCATATAGTTTCGGGAGCGCGATACAAGAGGTAGATTCTCATACTACTTTTAAACTCGAACACAATTTTTTGGCAGAAATAAATCTACTAAATCTAACCAACTTATATGTATACCTACATTATGGCTAATAAATGATTTCTTTCTTTCTTTCTTTTTTCTATAAAATAATTATATGAATGTCTATCAGAGAACCTCACCTAAATATCATAATAATATTATGTTAGACTAGACCATAATAATGACAATTTTTCCTAAAAACAGAATCAGCGCCGCATGGTAATAATAATATAATACGAAGCACAATTTACCCAAAAAACTTGTGAGCTAAGGTTTTAAAAAACTTAATTTCTCAAATGAACATTGTATACTTCACTTGTATGAGATTTTAAGTCAAAACAATATTTTTGTCGTTATCTAATTATGTAGCATACGCGCATAATAAATAAAACATAAGACGTAAAAAACAATTAAAAAAACCGTAGCTAGATACCAAAGTACTCTCATGTTCCAATTATTTAAATAATGAGGCACTCAAAAAAAAACCTAATTAAGAATAAGAGACCATTATATAAAACCATTGAATTTTATTATTTTTATTTCGAAAATAAATTATTATTTACTAACATATATTTAGCTTATTTTGTTACAATAGAATAGTAAAGTTTGTGTTGTCGATGTGCCATTAAAACCCATTGTGTCAATCAAGGATCTACGTCCAAAAGTACAAAGGGCAAACGATAAAATTAAAGTAACATGTTGATACTTAATCATTGTTATCGACTCGAATTGGATAATAAACATGATAATATTTGGTCATTAGTTAAATAAATAAGTACCTAAATATTTTTATCAAGTCCATGAACTTGAATTAAGTATGGACGTTAGATTTATCAAACAGACATTGGGATATCCCTTTATTGTGTTGATATACTCGAATGTATGTATGGTATATTGAGAAGACAACAAATACAGATGTATGGTCGAAAAACGCATTATTTGTAGGCCGTAAATAAGTAAGTACATATTAGAGCAGTAGGATGGGGCCTTTTTTGCCGTTTTCTATGGAGAAGAACCGGCTCTGAATAAAATAACTGCATTCATATCCAAATAATAACAGGAAAAATATTTTAAACGTTATCAATATTGTGTAAGCATCAAGGAGATTAGTGGCAAACAAACGCTACGTAATTCAAACAAACCCTCTAGGCCAAGAGGCAATTAGCAACAGATCCCCTCATTACATAAAGATAAACGATCAATCGAGAAGTTTGAAGTATGATGAGAGCTTTGTGGTCGTAACCCGCTCACTTCGAAATAAGGTCGAAGTTACATAATAAAAAGGTCAACATCCAAATGTTAGACGTCCCGAATTTTTTTCAATATTCATACTATGGTATCGTATGAGTATTTACCTTAGGTCTTCTTCTTTTAGTCCCTTACTCGGGGTTGCGGGAATATTCTAACGAGATACCGCGGCCCTGGAACACAAGGACAGCCGAAGGAATAGGGTGGGTTTTTAGTCAGTAGAAGTCTGACACTCCCTTCCACTCCACCCACAGGGGGAGGAGTCATTTGATGATTTTCCCAACCAGAAAAAAAAGCCTTGTCTCTATGAGGCTCACAGTTAACGGCTGTTAGACTCGTTTGCTTGACTATATATTTTAAATGGAATACAGCGCGTACCTACATGCGTAACAATTTTATTCGATTGTTCCTTAAATACATTTTAGATTATATTCAAAGAAGCAATCAATATTTAAGAATACATATCGAGGTTTCTTCGAGCCTCAGAAAGCATGTGAAGCCTTTAGTCCCCGTTGTCATTTGTACATAATTGGAAGTCGTAATCAGTAATCAGATGTCATAAAACCTCACACCAGTTTTGCGAAGGGGAATCGTGTAATCCAGCTGAGTTATGGAGGTCAGATAGGCGAACCCAACATAGTTAGAAAAAAGCTAAGTAGATGATGTAATCCTTACTTCCTTACTAATATTATCTCTCTGACTCTGAATATTAACTCTGTCTGTCTGTGTGTTACGCAATCACGACTAAATTCCTAAACTTATTTTATTGAAATTTGGTACTGACATAGTCTAGAGCCTGAGAAAGGACATAGGCCGCTTTTTAGTGCGAAAAAAGGGCTGTAAGGGGTTGAAATAGGGGATGAAAGTTTATATGGAAATTACGTCATTTTTAAAGCTAGAAGCTTGAAACTTATTTTTAAGACTTTTGATTAGATATTAATAAATATGACATTCAAATAATGTATGAGTTTTATTTTCAAAATAATTTGCCTAATAAATTAAAAGTGCTGCCGAAAGTTCCGCGCGGACAAAGTTGCGGGCACAGCTAGTTCTTAATAAAATTGGATACCAAACGGGACACATTATATAAAACGACTGCAAATAAGCCAAGAAAGAGATAGTACCAACATTTCAAAAAGAGAGCTCATATATTTTTGAGATAAGATGTACCTTTCTCGTTTGATGACTGGGTAAATACATCTTCGACTTTACTACCTTCGATTTAGAATCGCGTGATAAAATCTTGTACTATCAAAGGGTTCCAATAAATATAGAAAAGATTATAGGACTTTTTTATACATACGAAAGTAAATTCGTAAAAACACTCACTCCTCTTTATTGAGGAATGTACGTACTTTACTCGATTTTTTTTTCAAATAGATATGTAATTATGTATATATATCTAAACATGGGTACTTAAAAACTAAATGAAGTAACAGTAATAACCCGTATTACTTTTTTTTTTTTTTTTTTTTAACGTGGTAAAATTATCAAATAAGTCCTCCCACTCCGGGCAGGGTGGGAGGGACTGTCAGACTTTTACTGACTAAAATCCACGGTGTTCCTTCAATAATCCTTTACATACCGGGGCCACGGTAACGGGATGAGTCCCACGACCCCGGCAGGATTCGGCCCTCTGCAGAGGGGGCCTCGTCATGTTGCTGACGCTCTTTGAGGCGCGCGTGAAACACGACGCGCCGTCGACCCGGGCATGGTCCATGGTCGGACAGCGAGTTGCCCTTTACTCGCTGTCCGCATGCCCGCGCCTACGGTGGCCGGAGATCGTCGGCCGACGTCCGACGCCGTGGGCGTCTACCACTGCGGCTAGGCTGCAGGGAGGACGCCATCCTCTCCCTCACGCGGCCCGCCTCCTCCTTCGAAAGCATGACTGCTTCGCAGAAGGAGGCGACCGCTTCCCACTCCCTCTCGCCCCGCAGCATGGCCTCGACCAAGGCCGGGCGCGAGAGGTCTCCGCCTATTGTCGCCGTGAGGACACGTCGGTGCTCTGCCCAAGCTGGGCAGTCCTGCACTGTGTGCTCGACTGTGTCCTCAGGGCGACCCTCGCAGTGGTGACACCCAGGCGTCTCTTCCTTACCCATCAGACACAGGTACCTCCCGAAACTTCCGTGTCCGGTGAGGACCTGCGTCATGCGGTAGGTCAGGACGCCGTGACGCCGATCTAGCCACTCCTCAAAGAGGGGTCTTACCGCCGCAATTGCGGCGTGCCCGAACCCGTATTACTTAGAACATTTTTGGACTTGCTTATTTACGTAATTAACACGCTTTTAGAACTATGTAATGGAATCTAAGGTAACTAATTTAACCATCTTCCAAGGGTTGTAGCGTAATGAAAATTGGCAGCTGTATGTAGTTCTGATGTCAATACAATAATATGGTACTGTCGAACTGATCTGATGATGGAGCCGGAAAATATGAACTGAAACTTCATGATGGAAAATAGTATCATAGCTGTTTTGAACTTCTTAGAAAAGTTTTGTAATGAACTTTGACCACGATTAGGTTTTAAGGTCTGATGATGAAGCCAGAAAATAGGCACTGGCATTCCATGATGGAATATTGTATCATAGTCGTGTTTGCACTTGTAAGAAAGGCCACATAATGGACTTTGAACACGATCAGGTTTCAAAGTTATAACAAACCTAAAGAAAATCTATTATCGGTTTTCTTAACCTTTTTGAATTACCGTGTAATCCATAGATTAATTTTTTAAATGAAATGAAATGAAATATTTATTTTGTAAATTGGTTATAAATAACGCTTTTACACGTCATGTTTTTTTGCGTGTTAAGTTTAGTTTAGTTTAGCTAGATGAGGCCGGTGTTTCCTAACTGACTACTCTGAGAAGAAACACCGAAACAAACTCAGAGGTCAACGTCTCTTTTAAAGTCCATACAATTTGTGTTGGTCCAATCATATGACAAACATGTAGGTTCATGTCTTTGGTGCTCTTTGAGGAAATAACCATACAGATTTGAGTGGACCTGTCCAGACAGTGCAAGCATTTGTCAGTTATCGTGTAGCTCAACTTAGAACTTAAGGAGCTCAACGATCTGACGAACAATACCAAAGTAAGGACATTTGGACAAAGATGTCACTTTCAAATCCTCTGGGTCCCCCCAGACCGTCGACCGTTTAATTGTTCACTACTCAAAAAATATTTTTTGCCATATTATTCTGAGTAGTACATAATAATATGGCAAAAAGTATTTTTTGTTTTTACGTGCATTTATAAAAGCGTGTTTTTCTAGTGTTTTTTATACTATTAATTGAGGCCATGAGAGCCAGAGTGGCCTAACCGTAAAATCGACTTATTGAAAAAATGACAGCTAGATCACTCTGGCTCTCATGGCCTCAAAAATTTCAACTGTCTAAATAAGGTCAAAATGTTGAACTAAATTTTAGGCCACTGTGGTGCTATGATTTTTACCGTTTAGAGCAGTTTTATCAATTAAAATCAGTATTAACAAAAATACGGTTAGGCCACTCTGGCTCTCATGGCCTCAATTTATTTATTCTGGAGTCTTAAGTCTTAGTGGGGTCAGCTTATAGCATAACCGGATACAGTTGAGTACTAGTGTTTCACGTGAAGTGACTGCCTATCTGACCTCCACAACCCTGTGGATGGGTAATTCCACACACCTTGACAAGACCTGTCAGATTTTCTGGCTTATGACTACCCGTAATGACTGTCAAATATGTATAAACTAGCTGACCCGCCACGACTTCGTTCGCGTTGTATCCTACCCCTACCCAACAGATACCACTACCCCTATCCTACCGATACCCTACTCCTACCCCTACCCTACCGTACCTTACTCTACCCCTACCCTACCTCTACCCTACCCTACCCCGACCCTTGAGACCTTTCCTACTTTTTTTTTTTTCATAAGAACCTTCTCCTGACAAAACAAAACACAACAAAAAAATAATCAGCCAAATCAGTCCAGCCGTTTTCGTGTTTTGCGCTTAGCAACACATTTAGCGATTCATTTTTATTATACGTGTAACGGAAACCCCATATCTATCCAAAAGGGCTGAAGACAACATCTGGTATGGAGTCTCTATGCACAGTTTCAGCACAAAATAACTGACTCAAAGAATTGATACCAAATTATTGGCTTCATATATTTCTTGAATACCAATCATAACAAACGTGTCACAGCACTACGAGGGTCAATAATTTTCCACGTCACTTGCCAATAACACGATAATTCTTTTCGTACTTCTTTATTTGAAAAATTCGGTCTCTGGTATCAGTGTATTGGAATTTGTAACAAGTTCTACACACGTAGACTTAGGATTACAAAACCCTTGCCATATCGTTTGTTATCATCCAAAGAAGCCATGCACTTGGTATGTATACATGTCACAACACTAAAAAAAGGAAGGATCTTTGAATGAATGGATGTAAAGCACTCCAGGAAAAAAAACGCCCACACAAAAGGTCAGTGTTGGATTTAGACAGTTTTGATATTGATGCAATAAGAAATAAAATCAATGAATTTTATATTGTGAGACAGGAGGTCCCAACATTGCGAACATTGCTAGAAAAATTACATTCTAGCATTGGCTTCAGTGGATGTAGAGAAACTCTGCGTGAAATATTAATTTCTAATGGGTATGAGTTCAAGAAAAATAAAAATGAACGAACGGTTCTTGTCGAACGTTTTGATATTGCTGCTTGGAGACATCTTTATCTACACGAAATTGCTGCTAAACGAACGGAAGGAAAACGAATCATCTATTTAGATGAAACATATGTACACAAAAATTATAAGCCTAAAATATCATGGCAAGATCTAACAACGAGTGGTGCCCCTAAAACAAAATAAAAGACTGATAAAAACCTCATTTGGCTGAATAGCTGCAGAAGATTGAAAGAAAAATGACAAGTCATGTAATAAATGTGGAAAATAAAATAATACAAACAAAGAGATCACATAACAGAAAAAGTATTGGAAAAAATCATAATAAGTGTAGGTGATGACGACTCCACTGATACAGAAGAATCCTTAGAGGTTGAATTTTTGGACTCAATTTTGAGTACGATGATTAAATAATTATCATACTCAAAACACCTGTAGTTGATTAAAAAAATTGTTGAAGAAATTTAATAAACTACATGTTAAGTAGGTTAATTTTATGTATAAATAAATCTACACATTCGTTTCTTTAATCAATCCATGACAGTCAAGGCTCCGAGACACCAAACGGAGTCTTTAAAAACATTATGTGGTATTATCCCTAAATTAGAAATTAGTTCGTGAACAACTATTATATAAATTGATTGTCGTAAATACATAAAATTTCCAAGTATCAAAACATTTTTCTCCTACTATAGTCAGTAATACCACATAAAGATTTTTTGAATTTGCCGCGCTTTCTCAGGTCACGCTTTCGTTAGCCAGACTCTAGCTACATAATTTTAGGTAATCGTGCTTCATGTTCGAGCACATCATAACTTTAAGTCAGGTAAGATGATAGTCAAACTCAAGCCCATAATAAATAATCAAACGCCCTTAATAGGCCTTAAAAGCCTGAAATAAAGGAATAAATAATAATAAAAAACTTCTTTTGACTTACCTAATGACTCTGATGCTTACGGCTTCATAATAACTCGAATTTACTACTTGATTTATCGAGACAAAACCCATTTCTACAAAATGGAAAACTTGGGAGAGGCACACGTTTTTCGTCTAAAATGATAATGATGATGACAAGACGACCTTCAGCTGAAATTCAGTGATCACAATAACGAAACTTACAAAGGCTCGTGACCGTCTCGACAGTTTTCCTTTTGCCATTAAGTATATAGGCCATGAAAAGAAAAATATAGGTCCATAATTTGACTTTGATACAAGGCCAAATACATTCCTTATTTTTACTGACTTCATTTCTCGTCGTAGAACAGTTTTCGTGCAAAAAGCTTCAAGATAATTCCGTATTTATCGTTAAAATTTTATTTATCCAACGTTCCTAAGCCAATTATATTACGGTATGGCTCGCTCGCTGTCTCAGGTAACCGTCCCGATAAACAAAGGAATCTCTTACTTTGATTAATGTTCGGTAAATATTAGAAAACACCATTTTCCTTAGTCAGCTGGATGTCAGGTGAAATCGTTTTTTGCAATCTTCTTTTATATCGATATACTAATATTATAAAGCGGAAAAGTTTGTTTGTTTGTTCGAAAGTACTGGGCGAATTTAGATGAAATTCGGTTTGAGAGTAGCTTGAAGGTTGAGGAAGGTTTTTTACTCGGCTGCTATAGATGGAGGGTTATATTTTTATCGAGATGAAGTCCTGCTCGTAGGTACATATAAATAATATTTAAGTAATATACTTTTTAACCTCTGACGGAAACAGAGGGGTTTTATAGGTGTTTCTTAGGGGTTTTAGGGGTTTAACGTGTGTATATTACAATCAAGATATGTTTTATAAAAATCGGTTTAGCCATTTACTAGATATGGGGAGTGAAAGTGGGGATGAATAATTGAATATTATCAAATATACCCAAGTAGCGTATCAATTGAAAGAGAACGACGCTTAATATACTACAAAAACTGTCCATTCCACAAAATTGGTCAAATTGAGTGTCTGTCTATTTATCCGGGATTAACACGGGGAAAAAACCTCCTACGTAAATAAAGCAGCAGGCATCGAATAAGAAAAGTGAGCTGATGAACTCTTCGGTTGGCTCATTGTTCCATTTATAAAAGAATATAATGCTAAAGCTAAAATTCTGCCTTTATGAAAGCAAATTATCTAATTAGTTTCTGTGCTATCTCACCACCGAACATGACATTAGAGCTTAGGGTACGTCTAGTTAACACGTTCGCCGACAATGAGCACTTACCCTGACGACGTACTCTTAAAAATAAGTGGCTCGTCCCTCGACGTACTGTCATAACGCACTATTTTAATTTCCCGCCTAACGACATACTGTCAGCGAACGTGTTATATGTGCGGTGAGATGGTGGTTAAACGCGTTCCTATCAACAAAAAAAAACTATATTTGTGTACATGTATATAATCAAAGTATTAGAATTTTGACACTACAATATTATTGTTACTACCAAGACAAATGATACTATAACCGGGAACGTGGCAAATTCGATTACGAAGATCATCTAAAATATTATATATTAAATGGCCATCAGTTACGTAAGCCACGTTACGTTTTACCATTCCATATATAAAAATTTAAATGTTTTTCGTAATCAAATTCGCCACGTTCCTGGTTATGAAATACAAAAATTAAATTATTTGGACATTTGTTTGCGGTGAAAGAATGTCACTATGAATATTGCGACTAAAAGAGACCTAGAGGTCCGCTATGACTTTAATGTCTTTAATAGGCCACGACAATCTTGAGTAGGCACTTTACTACCCAGTTAGGTACCTAAGTATACCTAACTTATGCGAACGCAGATAATCATGAATCTGAAGACTAAACCGTCACCGCTGTCTTGCCCGCCTCACCGCGTTGTTTCACAGTATTATCAGTATGAAGATTAATTGAGATTCCGCTGGCTTTGGGTATTAAGATAAGAGGTTTGTTTCGTTGGTTAGCAGCTGGGCCTGGCGAAAGCTAATAGCTGCCTAATTGCGTAATACAAAATGACTAGAATCGGTCGATTCAAGAATGCATTGTGACATAACATTTGTTTCAATTGCGTGCTTTATTAACCGACTTCAAAAAAAAGGAGGAGGTTCTCAATTCGTCTTGAACTTTTTTTTTATGTATGTTACCTCATTACTCGCAGATGGCTGGACAGATTTGGAAAATCCGTGTTTTGTTTGAAAGGGTATACTTTCTAGTTGGTCCCATTGTCGTCACGTTTGGATCTGATGATGGGATCATGGAGAAATTGAGGGAACTCTTCAAATATTATAGGCACACTTATAGCGTTTTGGGTATTTCTTATAGTACCTTGTGCAGTTGCTCTCGAAAAGCACCATTTGAGGAAGTGGAACTGATGATGAAGACTACAGATGGCCACCGAAACTACTCAATAATAAGTATTTCGTGGATTGCGATTAGATTACTTGGATATAGATGTTAAGCACTTTATGCTCATCACAATGCATATGGTAAAGTAGAGCTGATGGTGATGTACCAGGAGAACTCCTCAAAAATTAACGGCTCTGCACCGGGTAAAGGAATATTTTGTAAAAGGTGATAAGTAGTTGACATTTTGGCTTTTGTAACTAGATAAATTACAATCCGACCCACTACAAAGCTTGAAAAAAAACTTTTTAGCAAAAAATAAACCCGACTTCCATATAAAAACACTACAAAGGAAAAATAACTTTAATTTCGGAAGGCGGTGTCTTTAGTTTTGTATATATATTTTCGTTTTTGACACCGCCTTCCGAAATTAAAGTTATTTTTGCCTTTGTAGTGTTTTTATAATATAGATTTTATAGAATATATAGATTTTGATGTAACAGACAGATTAACTTTCGTAATTTAGTAGGGAAATATAAAATGTCAATCTATAATACTGTTGAAAAATATCGCAATACGGAACTGCACAATATTATTGTTAATAGCTGTGCCCGCGACTCCGTCAGCGTAAGTTAATGTATTGGTAATATCGTTTAGATCACGTTCACATGAGGCTTAAGTACCTATAGAACGAAATTTTATACCTTCGGCCGCGAGACGCGTCGAGCGCGGCGACCGATTCTCAAAAATAATCCTTATAGCATGATTACGCATTCACGCGCGATGGCTTATTATTAGCGTATTTCATGTAATACTTTGGTGTTTCTATATCGATTTATATGATTCTTTTTTATGGAATAGTTAATAATGTTAACTTTTTCAATTAGGGGTGACTGAGAGTGTTATAAACGTAAGAGTAGACAAATATTATAATCAGAAAGCTTCGAACTGCTAAGCTATCGGGAGTTACACGTGTTATTGTAAGTCAACCATAAAAGATAGACATATGCTGTCGTGGGATATTTTTTATATAATTTTAAGGAGAACATTTCCGTCATGAAATGATTTCTGTGTAGCTTTAACCATTAAGGTTGCACACGCGACGGAAGCTTAAAAAATGGAGTAACTTCTCCCGTTTTCCCAACATTTCCCTTCACTGCTCTGCTCCTATTGATTCTAACGTGATGAAAAGTATACAGTAAAAGTATAACCAGCTCAGAAGTATGAAAAATAATTGTACCAAGTTTCGTTAAAATCCGTCGAGTAGGTTTTGTTTCTATAACGGTTATACAGACAGACAGACAAACAGACAGACAGACAGACAAAAATTTTACTGATTGCATTTTTGGCATCAGTATCGATCCCTAATCACCCCCTGATAGTTATTTTGGAAATATATTTCATGTACAGAATTGACCTCTCTACAGATTTATCATAAGTATAGATAATAAATTAATAGTTTAAAAATCACTAGAAAAACACGCTTTTATAAATGCACGTAAAAACAAAAAAATTGTTCGCGCATTTTTTTTGTAGTCTCCGTTTTCTTTGCCTTGCTGTTTCTTTTTTTATAGTTTTTGCCATATTATTCCCACGAGTAGTGAACAATTAAACGGTAGATCCCCACAAAGGATTTGAAAGTGACATCTATAAAAAAAAATCTATGAATTACGCGGTAATTCAAAAAGGTTAAGAAAACCGATAACGGATTTTCTTTAGGTTTGTTATAACCTTGAAACCTGATCGTGTTCAAAGTCCATTACGTGGACTTTCTCACAAGTGCAAACACGACTATGATACGATATTCCATCATGGAATGCCAGTGGCTATCTTCCGGCTTCATCATCAGACCTTGAAACCTAATCGTGGTCAAAGTTCATTACAAGGTTTTTCTAAAAAATCTAAAACAGCTATGATACGATTTTCCATCATGAAGTTCCAGTTCATATCTTCCGGCTCCATCATTAGATCAGTTCGACAGTACCATATTATTGTATTGTCATCAGAACTACATATAGCTGCCAATTTTCATTACGCTACGACCCGTGGAAGATGGTTAAATTAGTTACCTTAGATTCCATTACATAGTTAGTTACATACAGGTCGACCTAATAAAAGCGTGTTAAAAATGTAATTTCATTTTAGTAATTCATTCAATATGTATTATATGTGTTTGTTTACTAAGTATTTGATGTACCTACAGCAAAAACACGAACAGAAAATGTTTCAATTTCATGATGCTCTGGTTTGATTTCGTATGATGTATGGTTTCGCAGATTGCACTAACAGAGTTTCAGCTAGAAACCGCTGTGAATACAGAATATTGGTACGTATTTTGACAGTTATTGATAGATAGATACCGACGTTATTTGTATTGTAGAATTTTGAGTCACATATTCCGAATTTCTCGACAAAACATGTGCCATGTATCCTATCATTCTCCATTGTTAACGAACAGTGAAAGTGAACAGTGATTTAATAATGAAAGCTCAATTTACACCGCCGCGGAATGGAATGGAAGCGACTTTTTGCAATGAAATTGTACATAGCATAATGAACTTTATGTCAATTGTATAACATACAAACTAAATAGGAGCCAAAAAAAGGTCGCTTGTGTTCCGCGGAAACGCGCTTTCTCGAGAATTCCTCTAGCTACTGTCGGTACCGTCTGTGGAATCCGCGGGAAGTGGCGTGAACGGGGAGTCGCTAGTCGGTTGTCTTTAGTTTTGTATATATATTTTCGTTTTTGACACCGCCTTCCGAAATTAAAGTTATTTTTGCCTTTGTAGTGTTTTTATATGGAAGTCGGTTTTATTTTTTCTAAAAAGTTTTTTTTTTGTCTACTAAATATTTTTAAACATATAAACCAATGTATTTATTGTGAAAGTGTTTGGTATTTTATTTTATCAAAAGTAAATAAAGTAAAGAGCAGTGGTGGCCCAGTGGTAACGGGCCGACTTGCGAGTTTTTTTTTTACAATGATTACTAGCAATGTGGTTAGAATTCACATTACTAGCAATCTTGTTAACCCTTCCAACTAAGCCAAATATGCTTATGTCTGGAATGAGTTCACGGCAATAGTGTAATGGGTGGGGTTCGAAACCGCGACCTCTCGATCACAAGTCCGACACCTTAGCCATTAGGCTATTGACTCTAAGGCTCAATTTACACCGCCGCGGAATGGAAGCGTCAATTTCGCCTCATGACGCGAGAAGTCGTGCGAATTCGCTGGAATGCTCGAGTATTCTCTCGCATTCCAGCGAATTCGCGCGACTGCGCCTTGCTTGCTTGGCACCGCACTGCTGTGACCGACCCAACCGACTAGCGACTCCCCGTTCACGCCACTTCCCGCGGATTCCACAGACGGTACCGACAGTAGCTAGAGGAATTCTCGAGAAAGCGCGTTTCCGCGGAACACAAGCGACCTTTTTTTGGCTCCTATTTAGTTTGTATGTTATACAATTGACATAAAGTTCATTATGCTATGTACAATTTCATTGCAAAAAGTCGCTTCCATTCCATTCCGCGGCGGTGTAAATTGAGCTTTCATTATTAAATCACTGTTCACTTTCACT
This sequence comes from Tholera decimalis, assembly GCA_943138885.2. NCBI lineage: Eukaryota > Metazoa > Arthropoda > Insecta > Lepidoptera > Noctuidae > Tholera > Tholera decimalis. Next base: position 16,987,356 of record OW964563.2, on the reverse strand, counting down.
GTTCGTTAACAATGGAGAATGATAGGATACATGGCACATGTTTTGTCGAGAAATTCGGAATATGTGACTCAAAATTCTACAATACAAATAACGTCGGTATCTATCTATCAATAACTGTCAAAATACGTACCAATATTCTGTATTCACAGCGGTTTCTAGCTGAAACTCTGTTAGTGCAATCTGCGAAACCATACATCATACGAAATCAAACCAGAGCATCATGAAATTGAAACATTTTCTGTTCGTGTTTTTGCTGTAGGTACATCAAATACTTAGTAAACAAACACATATAATACATATTGAATGAATTACTAAAATGAAATTACATTTTTTAACACGCTTTTATTAGGTCGACCTGTATGTAACTAACTATGTAATGGAATCTAAGGTAACTAATTTAACCATCTTCCACGGGTCGTAGCGTAATGAAAATTGGCAGCTATATGTAGTTCTGATGACAATACAATAATATGGTACTGTCGAACTGATCTAATGATGGAGCCGGAAGATATGAACTGGAACTTCATGATGGAAAATCGTATCATAGCTGTTTTAGATTTTTTAGAAAAACCTTGTAATGAACTTTGACCACGATTAGGTTTCAAGGTCTGATGATGAAGCCGGAAGATAGCCACTGGCATTCCATGATGGAATATCGTATCATAGTCGTGTTTGCACTTGTGAGAAAGTCCACGTAATGGACTTTGAACACGATCAGGTTTCAAGGTTATAACAAACCTAAAGAAAATCCGTTATCGGTTTTCTTAACCTTTTTGAATTACCGCGTAATTCATAGATTTTTTTTTATAGATGTCACTTTCAAATCCTTTGTGGGGATCTACCGTTTAATTGTTCACTACTCGTGGCAATAATATGGCAAAAACTACAAAAAAAGAAACAGCAAGGCAAAGAAAACGGTTCAAAAAATTGTTCGCGCTTTTTTTTTTTGTAGTCTACAAAAAAAAAAAGCGCGAACAATTTTTTTGTTTTTACTTGCATTTATAAAAGCGTGTTTTTCTAGTGATTTTTAAACTATTAATTTATTATCTATACTTATGATAAATCTGTAGAGAGGTCAATTCTGTACATGAAATATATTTCCAAAATAACTATCAGGGGGTGATTAGGGATCGATACTGATGCCAAAAATGCAATCAGTAAAATTTTTGTCTGTCTGTCTGTCTGTTTGTCTGTCTGTCTGTATAACCGTTATAGAAACAAAACCTACTCGACGGATTTTAACGAAACTTGGTACAATTATTTTTCATACTTCTGAGCTGGTTATACTTTTACTGTATACTTTTCATCACGTTAGAATCAATAGGAGCAGAGCAGTGAAGGGAAATGTTGGGAAAACGGGAGAAGTTACTCCATTTTTTAAGCTTCCGTCGCGTGTGCAACCTTAATGGTTAAAGCTACACAGAAATCATTTCATGACGGAAATGTTCTCCTTAAAATTATATAAAAAATATCCCACGACAGCATATGTCTATCTTTTATGGTTGACTCACAATAACACGTGTAACTCCCGATAGCTTAGCAGTTCGAAGCTTTCTGATTATAATATTTGTCTACTCTTACGTTTATAACACTCTCAGTCACCCCTAATTGAAAAAGTTAACATTATTAACTATTCCATAAAAAAGAATCATATAAATCGATATAGAAACACCAAAGTATTACATGAAATACGCTAATAATAAGCCGTCGCGCGTGAATGCTGAATCATGCTATAAGGATTATTTTTGAGAATCGGTCGCCGCGCTCGACGCGTCTCGCGGCCGAAGGTATAAAATTTCGTTCTATAGGTACTTAAGCCTCATGTGAACGTGATCTAAACGATATTACCAATACATTAACTTACGCTGACGGAGTCGCGGGCACAGCTATTAACAATAATATTGTGCAGTTCCGTATTGCGATATTTTTCAACAGTATTATAGATTGACATATTATATTTCCCTACTAAATTACGAAAGTTAATCTGTCTGTTATATCAAAATCACTGAACCGTGAGGAAGGACATAGGCTACTTTTTTTTAACGAAAAACGACGGAAATGCGGACGAAGTCGCGGGCAACAGCTATCTATACTAATAATAATATTGATTTATTTTCAATATTTAGATCTCGATTTCAAATAGAATACAAAAATTGTTATACACGGTATATTAACACTGTCGAAGAGAGTATAAAACATAACGTTAGCTATTTCTGGAGGTTTGTTTCTAGCCGTAAGTCATCGAAAGGTATTCCGTCTACTATACACCATAAAGATCAATCTTCGAGCAACCCTAGCGAAATCTGTCAACTCTTTCTAGATTACTTCAAGTCTGTGTATGAAACTTCCACTCTGCCGGGTAATACCACCATTTGCATGAATCTAGGAAATTCTGATAACTGTTCTATTATAAACTAGCTTTTGCCCGCGACTTCGTCCGCGTGGAATAGTTACTTTGGGCTAACGTTAAATTTAACCCCGATTTTGAAGCATTCTTCATTGGCGCTCCGCTCCTATTGGCCTTAGCGTAATGATACAATATAGCTGTGCCCGCGACTCCGTCAGCGTAAGTTAATGTATTGGTAATATTGTTTTAAAGATCACGTTCACATGAGGCTTAAGTACCTAGAGAAAGCTTCGACCGCGAGACGCGTCGAGCGCGGCGACCGATTCTCAAAAATAATCCTTATAGCATGATTCAGTATTCACGCGCGATGGCTTATTATTATAAGCGTATTTCATGTATAACTTTGGTGTTTCTATACCGATTTATATGATTCTTTTTACGGTTTCGTAGCCGAATGGCAAAAAACGGAATCTTTATAGTTTCGACATGTCTGTCCGTCTGTCTGTCTGTCTGTCTGTCCGTCCGTCCGTCTGTCACAGCAATTTTATTCCGAAACTATTAGGACTATACATGTAAAACTTGATAGGTAGATGTATTCTGTGAACCGTGTGTTTCCGATTTTGAGAAAAAAATTAAAAAATATTTAAAATAAAGGGGGGCTCCCCATACATGGAACTAAACCTGAAAATATTTTTTTTCATGAAATCGATGCATGTGTGGTATCTGTAGACAGTTCTTTAAAAACGACATCGGGGTTTCTAAAACCACTTTTCCATAAAGTCAATCGTTTAAAAGATATAAGCTTCCAAAGTGGTAAAATGTGTGTGTGGCGGACACAACCTCTAACTTCTATAATAATGGAGTGAAAAATCTAAAAAAAATATATGTCTGTAGATCTTAATATAAACTTTCAACCAAAATTAGTTTGAACGAAATCAGTTCAGCAGTTTTTGAGATACAGCATATTTTCTAAAACCGCAAATATAACTTTGTAATTCATACAAACACTATGAAAAACAAATTTATTCGGCGCAGTTGTAAAAAATGTAAAAAAGCCAGTTTTAAGAATTTTGTAAGGTTTTTTTTTTTTTTCAAAACAAATTTATTTGGCGCTGTTGTAAAAAATGTAAATAAGCTAGTTTTAAGAAATTTGTAAGGTTTTTTTTTCGTCAAATAAATTTGCATATTATATTATAGTTACTACGGTACCCTTCATGGGCGAGTCTGACTCGCACTTGGCCAATTTTTTTATGGAATAGTTAATAATGTTAACTTTTTCAATTAGGGGTGACTGAGAGTGTTATAAACGTAAGAGTAGACAAATATTATAATCAGAAAGCTTCGGACTGCTAAGCTATCGGGAGTTACACGTGTTATTGTGAGTCAACCATAAAAGTTAGACATATGCTGTCGTGGGAAATTTTTTATATAATTTTAAGGAGAACATTTCCGTCATGAAATGATTTGTGTAGCTTTAACCATTAAGGTTGCACACGCGACAGAAGCTTAAAAAATGGAGTAACTTCTACCGTTTTCCCAACATTTCCCTTCACTGCTCTGCTGCTATTGATTCTAGCGTGATGAAAAGTATACTATAACCAGCTTAGAAGTATGAAAAATAATTGTACCAAGTTTCGTTAAAATCCGTCGAGTAGGTTTTGTTTCTATAACGGTTATACAGACAGACAGACAAACAGACAGACAGACAGACAAAAATTTTACTGATTGCATTTTTGGCATCAGTATCGATCCTTAATCACCCCCTGATAGTTATTTTGGAAATATATTTCATGTACAGAATTGACCTCTCTACAGATTTATTATAAGTATAGATAATTTGCAGTTCACCGTTCAACAGGTGCAAAACGGTCTTGAATCTCTAGACACATCAAAGGGACCGGGACCTGACACACTTCCAGTGATATTTCTGAGAAATACGGCTAAATATATATGCACTCCTTTGCAAATAATTTTTAATCGTTCCTTGTCGGAAGGAATCTTCCCTGGTGCTTGGAAACAGGCTTACGTAACACCTGTACATAGGTCCTGTCTAGAGATGATGTTAAAAATTATCGCCCAATATCATTATTATCATCGTTGTCTATTTGAAAGGCTAGTGCATAGTGAACTATACCCATTGCTCCATAATTCTATTATCCCACAACAACATGGTTTTGTTAAAAAACGATCAACTGTTACGAACCTTGTGGAATATTCAGATTATTTGTTTAATAATATGGACGCTGGTATCCAGGTCGATTCAGTTTACACAGACTTTCAGAAAGCGTTCGAAAGTCGATCACGAGTTGCTATTGAGTAAAATTGCTTTCAATATTTAATACGGGGGATTATTATTAAATACGGGGGAACTTGTTGCGATGGTTTGCTTCATATGTTTCTAAAAGAACGCAGCGCATAGTGATCAATGGCTTTCAATCCGATAGTACTATAGTAACCTCAGGAGTTCCGCAGGGATCGATTTTGGGTCCCCTTTTATTCATAATGTTCATTAATGACATAGGTAGCTGTTTTCAGCATTCTAAATTTCTCTTATATGCTGATGATTTAAAAATATTTAAGCCAATTAAAGCCACTTACGATTGTCTTGCTTTACAGAGTGATTTAGACAGATTGACGGAATATTGTATGAACAATAAACTCAAACTAAGTGTCCCTAAGTGTTGCTGTATGAGCATTACTAAAAAGAAAACCGTACTGAAGTACCAATACTGCCTAAATCACATAGCTTTAAGTAGAGTTACTATGGTGCGTGATCTCGGAGTAATTATGGATGATAAACTGAAACTCGATACACATATAAATAAAATGGTTAAAAAGGCCTGGTGTATGTATGGTTTCGTTATGCGCTCCGCGACCAAATTCATGCTCGCCGAAACCTACTTATACCTGTACAAGACCTTAATTAGATCTCAGTTGGAGTATGCAGTTGCGGTGTGGAACCCTCTCTATAATAAATATACTGATAGTATTGAAAAGGTGCAAAAGAAATTTTTGAGATCAGTAAATTATAGGTGCTCCCGCTCTACGGCCTCTTACGCTGAACTCCTGAAGAAATACAATCTCCTAAGCCTAGCCAGTCGTAGAATTTTTCTAGAGACTATGCTTTTGTACGACTTTTGTAGTAATTCCCTTGATTGTTCTGGCATTTGTAACAAAATTTGTTATTTAGTTCCTAGTAGAGTCCACATCCGTGCTGTGCGTAAACAACCACTGTTCGCTATAAGGCCATGTCGAACAAATGTCGGAGTACGAGCACCACTGCGTCGTCTAACCGACAACTACAATAGGTACTTTCTCGATATTGATATCTTTCATTTAAGTCCAGGAAGATTTAGGAGTTCTACTCTCAAAGCAATCAAAGGCTCAAATATGCATATAATAATAAATAATTTATAAGAATGTTAAGTCAAGTAACGTATTTATTTATAATTGATTTTTATTGTTTCCTTAAATATCCATTTATTTTTCTTTGTTGTATTTTAAGAAAACATGTTTGATTTGTTTAAGATATTTACATATATTATGTGTTTTAATTAGTTTTGTCTTGTAGTCGAATCTTAGTTTTAATTATTGCATTCATTGTTTGTTAGTGCACTATCTTTGTTAATCTTGTTTTTCGTTTCATTTCAGTATTATTTTTATAGCGCGTACTATGTTTCTCATGTGTATGTTGTGGATAACGCTGTTGGTTACATAATTGTAGTTTCTTTGTAATATTTTGTATATGTTTAATTATGTGACTGTTTGTTATTCCTAATAAAAAAAAATAAAAAAAAATATAAAAATATAAGGCTGAAGAGTTTGTTTGTTTGTTTGAACGCGATAATCTCAAGAACTACTGGTTCGAATTGAAAAAATATATTTTAAATAAATAGTCAATTTATAAAGAAAGTCTATAGGCTATATATCATTACGCTAAGGCCAATAGGAGCGGAGCGCCAATGAAGAATGCTTCAAAATCGGGGTTAAATTTAACGTTAGCCCAAAGTAACTATTCCACGCGGACGAAGTCGCGGGCATAAGCTAGTTATACATATAGCACAGGGCTCAGAGCGACGAGCAACGATTGACTTTAAGAAAAAGTGGTTGTTGAAATCTATATTTCATTTTTCAAGATCTTTTTATAGATACCACACACGTATAGGTTTGATAAAAAAATTATTCTGGTTTTAAATTCCATATATGGGGAGCCCACCTTAGTTATTTTTTTTTCGTCTAAAAATTGGAAAGCGATTATACATCTATTTACCAAGTTTCACGTGTGTAGTCCTAATAGCTTCGCAATAAAATGGCTGTGACATACGGACGGACAGATGAAATGACAAAACTATAAGGGTTCCGTTTTTTGCCATTCGGCTACGGAACCCTAAAAAACAGACTCTGAACAAGTTAAGACAAGTATTCCTACGTAATGAGTTTTTATAGAATAAGCAGTGTGTAACCAAGCTTCAAATACTTTGGTAAGAAACAATTTGGTAATTTCGTATGTATTTAACGCCTTAAACACGAGGCTCATTATAACATTCGGGAACAGTAACACAGAATACCTTAAAACGTATCATTTAATTTGAAATACAGTACCGGTAACAGAAATCTATCAAAGAAAATTATAGAAGATTTAACTCATAAAAAATAATTAATGTATATTAATCTAAGCAATATACGATAAGTAAAATTGTGCAAAATGCCCAGGCACAATTATTCGCAATTTTACTTAACTGCTAATAAAAGGTTTAGTGACCATTACATTAATTCTTTGTGAAGCCAGAAACATCATTAATCATAATATTTAAAGTTTTGTAGGAAAAAATATTCTAAAATCTCTTTCAGTACCACAGAAGGCGCAAAACTCAAAGAAAAATTGAAGACATTTTTATTCCTTGTTATGACGGAAATTGGAATTATAATTTAATAAAACTAGAAAGAAAATTGTTGCCAGGTATTACCTTGTTATAAAAACAAAACTCTTTTGATATTGCTTTTTTAGAACTTAACAAAATAAATAGAAACTCTTTTCGGCAAATGCTTTTAAAATTAATGTAAGTTGTGCGCCTAAACAAAGACTGTCAGTGCACACTGAAGAATCCCAAAAAAATCGAGAGCTAAGACAATTAATCGTTTCTTTGTTTTTGTTTGGTGGCTGGCGTATTTCTTATGACTCAGCACCCTTTTCTTTCCGAGATGAAAATCCTCATGGATGTCCTGCGCCCTGGGGTAGGCGAAGGAGTCTGTCAGACACTGACTAAAACCACCCCGTGTTCCCTCGCATATTTGGCTGCGGAAACACATAAGTATTCATCAATGCGGCTCGCTTCTGATGACTCTGCCCCGTAGCATAGGTGATTAATTAATTAACGATTTTATGTAGTTATGTTATTTTTCGGAGGAATTGTCATCAAAAGACTTCTCTCGCTCTGGGTGGTTCGGAAGGGACAGACTACTAACTAAACACCCACCCTGTTCCTCTTGCATTCTGGGGCCACGGTATCTCGTTAAAACATGCCCACAACAGGCAACCGTGTTTCATGAGCAGTACAAAAAGCTGTACTTGGTAAGCTGATCAAGCTACGTGTAGCCAGTATAACTTTTAAAGTACTAAGGCTCCCATAGACGTGCCTTGCCTTACATAACAACATTACAACTATATGATAACTTATCCTAAAGAACGACTTCACAACTGCATTCATCCGTTTTCTTCCTCATACACCTTATACATCCATCTGTTCTTTGACTTGCCTGAGCAAGGAAGCTCGGGCAAGTCATTCATCCACATTCATACCAACGCAAAACTCTTGTTAAAAGTGAATATGTTACTTCTAAGTAACCGTGCTTCATCTTCAACCATATCATCGTCTACCATCAGATGAGAATACCAATGTAAAAAATTTTTAGCAAAAAATAGAACCGGCTTCCATATCAAAACACTACAAAGCCAAAAATAACTTTAATTTCGGAAGTCGGTGTTATTGGTTTTGGATTTTCTTTTTTTTCACACCGCCTTCCGAAATTAAAGTTATTTTTGGCTTTGTAGTGTTTTGATATGGAAGGTTCTATTTTTTGCTAAAAAATTTATTTTCAAGCTTTTTAGAGGGTCGGTTTGTAATTCATCTAGTTACAAAAGCCATGATGTCAACAACTTATCACCTTGTACCAGGGTTGGGCAGTATTTGAATTACTTGTAATTAAAATACGTAATTGAAATACAAATACGTATTTGGTATTTGTATTTCAATCACTTCTTTAAAATGTAATTTGTAATTTGTATTTCAAATACTTGACGCCGAGGTATTTTGTAATTAGTATTTCAAATACTTGGGGCTTCAAAATACATTTTAACATTAAAATACATTTAACCTTCATTCATTTAGTGATCGTGAGTGTGAGAGCGAGGCGAGACCACGAGAGTGTAATGATGGTAAAGCAGCCACAAAACGCAAAAAAATGGACTTACGTCAAATTGTCAATGTCAAGCTAAGATGTCAATTTGTCAAGTCATAATAGTCTCTGGTTTTACTGATTAATTCATGTTGTTTTCCTCTACTTTTCAGCCCGTGCTGCGCCTCAAGCCTGCTATTGCAATAGTGCCACAACGGTCTATCATTGATTTCCTAATTGTCAATCGATGCCATTGTCATTTTGCTAAAAGATCGTAATCTGTTAAATTCATAATGGTCTCCTAGTAGAACAGAGTAGTTTCCTAAAATATTTTATTTAGTCCGTCACGTAGTTTAACAAAAAACATTGGACACGTATTTTTTTATTTTTTCACGTAATTGAAAAATTAAGACGATACAGTGAGTTGAAATTTCGCGTGACGTCACACCTCGGTATAATTCTTAGCAATGTGTGACGTCAGCAGTCCCCTCTTCTGTACTTTGAAGCTTTCCATCTTTTTGAATTTTTCTTGACTTGAAAAAGCAAAAAATATGTGACCAATATTTTTTGAAAATCTACCTAATGGACCAAATAAAATAATTATTTTGTAACACAGGAAACTACCCTATTGTGTTATAAATTGACATAGTTGTATTGCCATTATAATAAAACCTGTTAATAGAAATGTAGTAAAACTATACAATTCAATAATATTTTAGCTTTCAAAGTCAAATGTGACATTACTGCTTACTGACGTTTCATCTGTTTTTTATTTTTAGCGGCCGGTGTTTTGATTTATTTTGATTTATGTGTTTTAAATTATCTTAAATAGATAAGCCTATATTTATTACAATACAAAATGGAGCTAATTGACCAAATTTCGGTTGGAACTGTAAAAATTTTAGCAGATTACCGCGTAAGGGTTCCCGCCCACGTCAGACTTTTTGTAGGACAGATAATCGGGCCGATTTTTCCTCCGATTCTCAGGACCGATTTTGTGGTGGACTCAACGCCTACGTCCATCACTGTCTGTGGCTATCGAGGGAGCAGCACGTCATGGACAGAGAGAATCTCATGAATATAAGGAGGAAGGTGGATTTACAGAGGAAATTATAAATGATAATGATAAATGATGAACACTCTGATGAATACTTATTAGGCTCTGACGTCACCGAGGCTCTTTAACATTTATATCAACCATCTAATTGAGGAGCTCAGCAGCATGTATGTCGGATGGCCATATTGATGAGGTATGTGTTAATAATCTAAGCTATGCTGATAATATGGTGCTGCTGAGCCCCTCAATTGGTGGCTTGAGGCAATTGTTAAAGGTGTGTGAAAGTTATGCTGCAGAACACGGCCTGAAGTATAATGAAAGTAAGAGTGAGTTCATGATATTTAAATGCAATAATAAGGATCCCAGCTATATACCACCCTTACTAAATGGTGTACCATTGGGCCTTGTTTCGAAATTTAAATATCTTGGGACATATAGTTACTGAGAATTTATGTGATGATTTGGATATAGAAAGGGAGCGCAGGGCATTGTCGGTGCGTGGTAACATGTTGGCACACAGGTTCACTCGGTGTACAGCTGAAGTCAAATTAACATTATTTAAAGCATTTTGTCAGACGTTTTACACCAGTGGCTTGTGGGAGAACTTTACACAAAAGGCCTACAATGCCTTGCGCATCCAATATAATAACGTGTTCAGGGCACTGTTTCATCTTCCTCGATACTGCAGTTCTTCCGGCATGTTTGCGAACGCTCATGTCGAAGACTTTTATGCGATTATGTGCAAGAAGGTTGCGTCGGTAATGGCATGAGTGCGAAGAAGTCGTAACAGTGTGCTCAGGATGGTGGGCGATAGAAGTGACACTGTCCTGCTTAGTAGGTTCACAGAACTCCATGTTACGGGGGTTCGGCGGGCCTGCTGAACGGGAGCATGTGTCATTTGTTTTGTTGTATTTGTAACTATAATTTATCTTTTTACCTATTTATTGTGATTTTGTGTGTATAATTTTAATTTTTGTTTTTAATTGTAATGAATCAAATTAATTTATAATAATAATAATAACACGAACAATAATAACATAATTTTAATCTAATCTATGGACTGTGTCTGAAAATAAATGATTTTTAATTTATTATTTTTATTTATTATAAAAGATCTTTATTTTGCAAATTGGTTATTAAATAACACTTTTACACGTCATTTTTTTTTCGTAAATGTTAACTAGATGAGGCCGGTGTTTCCTAACTGACTACCCTGAGAAGAAACACCAAAACAAACTCAGGGGTCCGTCTCTTTTAAAGTCCATAAAATCTATACTGGTTTAATTATATGGGAACCTTGTAGGTTTTAGTCTGAGGCGGTCTTTTAAAGAAAGATGCTCACAGATTTGAGTGGGCCTGTCTATACAGTGCAAGCATTTGTCAAATGACGTATAGCTCAATTTAGAACAAGTAGCTTAACGATTTGACGAACAATACCAAGGTAAGGACGTTTGGGGGCCTCGCAAAAGCACTCAAACTGCCAGACAATCATGTAAAGGAATCATGAAAGGTTTGTCTTTGGCTTTTGAGGAACATTTGTTCATTTGTCAATCTCTCAGAGATTATTGAATCGCAACACTTGTCCTTCCCTCGCAAGTGCATGCGACCGACTGTCGGTGAGTAGTGTGCGTTTTACGCTACATTTCCGAACGTTCCATTTTTCACCGATAATCGGATTGGTCGGGATGCGCCGATTTTATTTCTGACCAACTTTTTGTAGGACGTGTGCGTTGCATTATTGCTATCAGTGTGTTCTATTTTTCTCGTACAAAAAATCGGTCACCAATTATCAGACGTGGACGGGCAGCCTTAGTCAGTCATTCATTTGTCATTGTGTACGAGATTACCATTCTAAGCCATTTCTTTCAATGGAGTGTCAGTGGTTGAACATTATAATAATAGATTACCAAACTTGTCAAAATCTACAAATAAAAAATTGGTCAAGTGCGAGTCAGACTCGCCCATGAAGGGTTCCGTAGTGACTATAATAATATAATATAATTACCTTACAACCTTACAATTTTCTTAAAAGTAGCTTATTTACATTTTTTACAACTACGCCAAATAACTTTATTTTTCATAGTGTTTGTATGAATTACTAAGTTACACAGGGAGTCCGCCGGCAGATTTTACACTTTGAACAGAGCTCACGGCGACTATCAAAGCGTCAGCGGGGGAAGCGGGGTATCATTCGGCGCGGGAGTGTTGCGGGTTGTTTAGTAGCCCTGAGTCAGTGGACGGAAACGCACCGCGCTTTTGCGGTTGAGGCGGATTTCGCGAACAATAATTCGATCAATGTGGCGAGGCGTAGGTTTTGTTCTCACTTCGATATCCGACGAGTAAAGGATGGTCCGTCAAACCAATTGATATGGTACAGAAGTTTAGAGGAACTGGATCAGTCAGAAATGAGCCTCGGCCTGGACCTTCAACGTCTGTTACTACTCCTGAAAACGCAGAACTTGTGAGACGGGAAATTATGACAAATCCGCGTAAGTCTGTTCGAAAGATTGCAGCATCAACGGGTTTGAAAGAGACATCAGTTCACAAAATTATTTAAAAAAATTGAAGTTCCATCCATACAAGCTCCAAATCATCCAACAATTGAAAGAAGATGATTTCATAAAAAGGCAGAATTATGCTAGAGTCGTTCTGGAACGATTTTCTACACCTACGCGGTTATGTAACATATTTTTTAGTGACGAGGCGCATTTTCACATCGGACGGTACGTTAATAAACAGAATATGCGTTATTGGAGTGCGAGCAATTCAAAAGAAATCCATGAAAAGCCTCTCCACAGCCCGAAGACCACAGTTTGGTGCGCTATTTCTGGAAATGGTTTAATTGGACCTTATTTTTACGACAGAGGTGAAACCTTTAACGCATATACTATATACTGCGCGATGCTGGACAACTTTTTTATACCGGAGCTGCACTTTCATGCTAGCTACAATAACAGAACCCACTTTCAGCAGGATAGGGCTACGGCACACACCTCCAGGGACTCAATGACTAAACTCAGACCACTTTTCCTGGAAAATTGATAAGTCGCTTTGGCGACATAGCCTGGCCCCCTAGATCACCTGATCTGACTCCTTGCGACTTTTTCCTGTAGGGATACCTCAAATCTCGTGTCTACAGCAATTCACCATCAAGGATAAAGGCCCTGCAAGAAAATATCCGACGCGAGATTGCGGATATCAGTCCAGAACTTTGCAAGAGAGTTTTCGCCAACATGGAAGAAAGATTGCAAGAATGTTTGCGGCTAGAAGGACGCCATTTGAGTGGAGTGATTTTTAAAATCTAAAATCCGCATTATTATTTTGTAAGATGATAAATAAATAACTTTGTCTTTCTTTATATTTTTGATTCATTTTGTTCTTTTAAGTATAAAATCTGCCGGCGAACATCCAGTATTTGCGGTTTTAGAAAATATGCTGTATCTCAAAAATTGTTGACCCGATCTCGTTCAAACCAATTTTAGTTGAAAGTTTACATTAAGATCTACAGACATATATATTTTTTAGATTTTTCACTCTATTATTATAGAAGTTAAAGGGGGGAGGGACACATTTTATCACTTTGGAAGCTTATATCTTTTAAACGATTGACTTTATGAAAAAATGGTTTTAGAAACCCCTATGTCATTTTTAATGACCTGCCTACTATATACTACACACGCATAGGTTTCATGAAATAATAATATTTTCAGGGTTCCGTTTTTTGCCATTCGGCTACGGAACCCTAAAAATCAATGATCCACCATTCCGACACCATTGCAATAGCAGACTCGGCCCCTGGTCTAGATTACTTATTTTGTAATTTGTATTTCAATTAAAAATAGCTAAAATACTGTATTTTGTATTTTATATTTCAAATACCTTACTTAAAGATATTTTGTATTTCGTATTTTAATTACTTGCGATATAGTATTTTGTAATTTGTATTTCAATTAAAGCAAAGCATGTATTTTGCCCAGCCCTGCCTTGTACAAAATATTGCTTCTCCCGATGCATAGCCGTTAATTTTTGAGGAGTTCTCCTGGTACTTGACCATCAGCTCTACATCACCATATGTATTGTGACGAGCATAAAGTGTTTAACATCCGTATTCAAGTAATTGAATCGCAATCCACGAAATACTTATTATTGAGGAGTTTCAGTGGCCATCTGTGGTCTTCATCATCAGTTCAACTTCCCCAAATGGTACTTTTCGGAAGCAACTGCTCAAGGTACTAAAAGAAATACCCAAAACGCTATAGGTGTGCCTATAATATTTGAAGAGTTCCCTCAATTTCTCCAGGATCCCATCATCAAATCCTAATTTCGTAACAATGGGACCAACTAGAAAGTATACCCTTTCAAACACAAAAAGAATTTTTCAAATCGGTCTAGCCATCTCCGAGTTATGAGGTAACATACATAAAATAAAAAGTTCAAGACGAATTGAGAACCTCCACCTTTTTTTTGAATTCGGTTAAAAATACCAGTAAATAAATCTGTAAGTTATCATAACAAAGATGCTAGATGGAGCTTTTCGCATGGGTAGGCTAATATGTAAGTACGTTACATGTTATATAAGTATCCTCCCTTGGGATGCATTTCGCGTGGGCGAAGCCGCTGGCATAATGTAGATAATAATATCCAATGATATCAAGCAGTTTTCATACCATCAGTAGTAGGTTCCTTGTTATGAAGTAGATGGATGGTGATTTATAACAAAATTATTCAGTGTATGTATTCTTACAACATAAGGTAATTTACACGAAACTTCACAGGGGCTTTATTCTATTAAAAAATCTCGGGCTCCGACCTAGATATTAAAAAAAGCCCAGCTTAAGTCAGACCTATGCACAAAAGGGCCATAAATAAATAAAATAAAAAAAACACTTGTTCGAAAAAAAAAACAGTGTGTTTTAATTATTATTAATTTTTACGCCGACAATACCGTAGTATTATGGTAAAGCATAGTTTTATAAGTATGCTCGTGGCTTCCCAAATCACGAAATCAGCTATGGAATCAATCGCTGGTAAGGTAGGCTTTATTAATTGGATGTGTACTGGATCTGGTCCTATTGTTGTCTGTTGAAAACAGGGTCTCAATATTAAAATTCAATAGTTTAGACAGAGTGGTTATTCACTAGTTAGTTATACTTAGAAATAAAAGTATGAATTACAGTAAAAAACCAGCCTACTTATAACGTTCACAGTGCTGGGAAGGCTTCCTTTGAGAGGGCTGTAATCCACCAGGTGGGCCAATTGCGAATTGGTTACTTAATAATTAATCAAAAAAGGACTTGATTAACTCCAAGGCTCACGTATGAATCTAAAACCAGACTTGTCATTAGGCAGAACGGAATGGTGTGAATACTTTAAAAAACACTTTTTGCTCTTCATTGTACACCATAACAGAATCAAATAAGGAAAGGGTACAATTAGCGGTCTTATAGCTAAAAACAGTCTTAATACTTAGGTAAAGTGAGAGACCTACCAATCCAAGCATCAATTGAAACGCAGCTCACTTTGTTTAAGTTCTCACGGTGAGTTTTTCTATACATATAGGTACTACCAATATGGTTCCACTGGTTAGGTACTCTTTGTCTATGGAATCAAAATACGACTGACACAGACTCAACTGTACTTAAATAGCCAATAGTTTGCTTTTCTTTCACTTAGGATACAAAACGAAAAAATTCTATTATAAATTTTTAAACCTGGTAACTACTTTTGTAGGTAAAAAAAAAAATGGTGACTCTGTCTTATGTCTTGTGCCCGCTAATGAGCTAAGTAACTTTGTTCAGCCAAGCAGATCCCGGGTAAATAGGTCAGGGTAATGGATGACGAAGGTTTTATTGTACCCTCAATAGGGATTTATTTCTATTTAAGCAAATCATTGTTCATTATTTATAGTTTGTTTCAAGTTTTTGTAAAGGAACATTGATGGATCTTTAAAATTTGGTTGACCGATAAATCTGCGAAAGCTTTTAAAAAGTGAAACTTTCATGTAGTTTTATTGGCTGTTAATAGTCAAGTGTTATCAGAAGTACCTATATAAGTGCGATAATTTATCTGAAATAAAATTCAAGGAATCTCCTTTCTTCCTGCTGTGCACTTTTCTAGTTCTGATATTGTTCATTCTCCTTTTTATATTCAGTCTCTTCTTCTGTGGAGTGAACTTTTCCTCGATATCAGGAAGGCAGTCCCCAGTCACATACATGGTCTCATAACGCTTTTTCTATAACTTTTTATTAATATAGGAATGGATTTAACTTACATAAATTTTATTTTAATGTATCTGCTAATGTAGTCTCTTCACCACTCTTGGACGGTGAACTGGTAGAAAATGCTTAAAGCATTAAGTCCGCCTTTTTAATTTTGTGTTGTATAATGTTTAAATAAATAACGGTCTATTGGCAAGTTCGGGGATCCCGTATCCACATTGTAAGACAGTGGTCTGGGGCAAGGTTGTTCTACACCCTCCCTACATAATGCGTATTTTGCTTGTTGTATATAACTATGAGTATTAGAAGCAAGACCCATCTGGGGTAACTTTCTTACAATTTTTCCTTCATCATTTCGGGTCATGTCACCACTGCTCGAGACTGTCAAGTTTAATACTTAGCTTTATTTGTCTCCTAAACCACCTATATTTCGTTCATATCTAATATTTAAATAAACGCTCCAAAGGCAAAATCAGGTACCTTCCCCATTAATTTTGCGATAACAACGATCGTAAAATTATTGTACAATCGAGGCAAGTCTCAGTTGCGTAATAGGATTACTGATTCAACAAAGTTCGTAGACTTCACGCAAAAGCTTATCATCACACGCGCAATAATTATTGCAAACCTTTGTTCTTAGGTACACATAACGTAAATGGCTTTTTATTTAACTTTATTACTTCTATCAACATTACACGTTGAAATATGAATATAACAGATGAGAATGCCTCGTTTCTGTAGCATTTTTTATATTTCTGGATTTGTTAGGTTGAGAGACCTAATTATGTCATGAATTAATAAACAAATAGGATAGAAAAGCTGTGACAATTGATTTGACGACACAAAATACATCCTTATAGTCCATCCTAGCAAAGGTGAGACACCGACACAGCTGCTCAACCTTTATCAGGCGCAAGTTCGGTCGTGTATGGAGTAGTACTGCCCTCAACTCTGGGACGGATCTGTCAAATACCAGCTTGATGCACTTGAGTCTATCGAGAAACGGGCCAAGAGGCTCATCACCAGCCACCACCATCAGAGGGCCAGGAGACAATCCACCCATACGCACAAAACGTTTTAGGAATACTTTCATCGTGTTTACAGCTATGGAGTGAAATTCCCTGCCGGAGTCTGTGTTTCCTGATAGCTATAACCTGGGAGTCTTTAAATCAAGAGTGAATAGGTTACTTCTAGGCAAGCATGCTTCATCTTCGACCACATCCTTGCTTAACATCAGGTGAAATGGTGGTCAAACGTAAGCCTATCAATTATAAAAATAAAAACTTTTTATAAAAAGTGAGATAAAAACTTAATAAACTATGAACTACTATACAATGTGTAACGGAAACCCCATATCTATTCAAAAGGGTTGAAGACAACATCTGGTATTGAGTCTCTATGCACAGTTTCAGCTCAAATAACTGACTCAAAGAATTGATACCAAATTATTGGTTTCATATATTTCTTGAATACCAATCATAACAAACATGTCACAGCACTACGAGGGTCAATAACTTTCCACGTCACTTGCCAATAACACGATAATTCTCTTTGTTCTTCTTAATTTGAAAAATTCGGTCTCTGGTATCAGTGTATTAACATAATTTGGGCAAAAATAGAACATGTCTTAAACATACCTTAGCGTAATGGCTAATGGCTATAAATGGCTGGAAATAGATTTACACATGTCAGTATCCTCGTGTGTTATTTTATCATATACTAGCGACCCGCCCCGGCTTCGCACGGGTGCAATGTTTATATTAAATATACTATAGAATGTCTTTATATACATCGTTGACAGCCTTTTTGTCATTCGACATACATGTTCTCTTTAGTAATTACTTTTGAAAATGCGACACATAATTTACCATGGGAAAAACATTCAACGGTCAAATCTAAACAACATAGGCACGCGCGCAGTGCCTCCGCCGCGCCGGCACCGCGCCGCAACAGCTATGTCCTTGCATTTTAAATCTGTAATATCTTCGAAACTATTTATTTAATTAATTATATTCTGTAAAGGGCAATATTGATTTATATTAAATGCACAATGTATTTATGGTACTTAATTGGATAAGGATCAATTCTGTATTGCTTAAAATCGCTTCGTAAAATATGCTCGTATTTCTCGTAAAATGTAAAGGATAAAAAATAGTTGTTGTGGGTTATCTATAAGAGATAGAAAGATGCCATTGAGGACATTTTGTTGAGCTTTTTAAGGTGTACAATACTGTAGTACATTATTTTGATCTATCTCGTAGGGTTCAGCCAGCGTTTGCAAAGCAAGCGCAAAAAAATGTGTGTATATGCGACATCACATTAGAAACCTCAAAAATTATCAGTGTTCCTCTACTATATTATGCATGTTATATACTTAAAAACCTTCCTGTTGAATCACTCTTTCTATTGAAAGAAACTGCATCAAAATTCGTTGCGTAGTTTTAAAGATTTAAGCATACATAGGGACAGACACAGGGAAGCGACTTTGCTTTATACTATGTTATTATTAAAATTAAGATGGCTGTTAATAAAAGTTGAAAGGTTTATTTTTTCATCCGCAAATAATTGAAAAATTTCGTTTCATCTTCTTCCAACTTCGTAAAAAGCGTATGAAATGCACCATATTTTTTCCTTTCCAATAACATAGGATGCACCCACAATGACCTTTTACATTTTTCTGTTTCTTTATGTTTCTTCTTGTACAAATAGTAAGCCAGTACGACTTTTTTTTTCTTATAATTCCACATTTCAGACATTTTTAATCTCTGACAACCAATTTAAAACTAGCGTATATAGACGACAGTCCAAGCTAACATCCATCCGGTAAAAAAATTATATGTATACAAGGATATCCGTTTATTGACGGTCCGTTATCCAGTGAAAAAAAGGGACGTCTACAAGCGCTCTTAGGATTACAAAACCCTTGCCATATCGTTAGTTATCATCCAAAGAAGCCATGCACTTGGTATGTATATACCCTTTAAATTACATGTTGTATATGTACAAATACACGTATGGAATCCTATACATTTGAATTCTTTCTTTGATTTTACCAATTTTTGATTTGCTTAATTGTTGTTTACAGGAGGAGGTTTCCAATCCGACTGGTGTTTGCTTTATTGTATGTTTATTCAGCATTCCAACGGGCAATGCAACTTTAGCCATACGTAGCTGGCATGTTTTTATTTTTCTTTTCGCCAAAAGTGAAACCTAGGCCATATGTTAGAGGATTGTATGAGAAATCAATAGCAAAAAGAACTAGGTCTACCAACCGTAACCGAACCAAGTTAGAGAGTGTTTAGTCTATTATTTTTTTATCAGGCGTTACTTTTTTAAATAAAAATACTCCGTGTGTAATATTTTGAGCTTCCCATTGTTAAATACTACTCAGCAACTTTAATGAGTCATTCTGCATCCACCGCTTCTGCATACGTCGACAGGCGCGTTAGGGGGCAGTGGCAAGCGGGTACCAAGTGACTCGTTTCAGTCGTCAGTTTATGGATTAAGTAGGTTGTTAATGTTATATTTTTATTAAAACACATTTGTCTCTGATAATACATTCAGTTCTTACTGAGCCCGATAACTACAACTGGAGCCTTCAAATCAAGCGTAAATGTTTCGCATCATGCAGATTGCGCGCGCCGTGTCAAGACACGCCGCGTTTTCCTAGAAATCCCCACGCGCATGAAAGAGAATAACATAATTATCGTTGTCTCTCTTAGCTTGCAGGCCTCTTTGTTTTGCTGCTGTTGCTGGCTCACTCACTGACTCACCTTTCTGCAATAATAACAAGAATAAATGAAACCCCTAATCAAAACTATTTCAGCGATTATGTTATTCACAGGAATCTTAATCAAATCAGAGATTTCGTGTCAATGACTGCGAATAGTCCCGGCCTGGACAACTTTCCCATACTCGACATAAACGACCTAATAATATATGCTCTGGGGACGTACCAAATAAGTCAGGCCAGGAATTATTATGGCGAACATGTGAGGGGCGATGGTTCGTATCATATTGAACTGTACAGGGAGGACAGGTTAGATATTTCGGTTTTGGAAATATTTAACATCGACGTACGTAGCCGAATCCAATCGCAACATAGACGACAGCGCACATACTTCGTCTATCTTTTGATAGAAGGGCTTAATGATGGCGTGGCAGCAATAAAAGGGCATTACTGTTCCTGTATTTCTGGGAAGAGAACACTTGGTTGTTGTAGCCACGTCATGTCAATATTGTGGTTCATGGCGTGGGGCAGACATCAACAAAACTTAAGTCCTCCAGCTCAATTTCTGGATTTCATAATAACACAGAATGAGAGAAGAGAGACGAGTAATGATGATGATTAAGTTTATATATAAGAATTTAGTAGTTTAACACTTTCACTGTGCAATAAACCACATATGGTTCATGTGATTGTTTAACTATTGTGTCTGCTTTGTGGGCAGTGAAAGTGATATAATTATTGTTCTATGATAATTGATACGGCAAACAAAGGTTTTTGGACAACCAGATGTACTAATTATTTAATAAATAGTTTCAGTTTTTATTGTTGTATCATTTCTTTTTTTTTTTTGTAAGTATATTCCATAGTACAATTTAGAAAAGTAACCCAGAAGACCTATCCCATAGTGGATACGCGTTAAATAGAGTTTCAACAGTGGTCATCATAATACACACGTACCCACTAACGCGTATCTATTCGATTCGATTAACATTTTTATTAGTTTTAGTGATAAAAAACTGCCAATGACAAAAACAAAACAGTAAGAACCAACTTGAATCCATTTTATAAATTGAAATATCTAAATATCACGTATGATTGTATTTTCATTTAATATAAGAAAAATAGATCAACGCCTGACAAAAATATACTAGCAATACTTCCATATGTATTTTCGTTCGGTTACGGTTGATGGACCTGGTTCTTTTTGCTTTTGATTATCTTATTGTCCTTTATCATATAACCTAGGTTTCATTTCTGGCGAAAGAAAAAAGTAAATCATGCCAATAGTTTGCATTGGCCTTTACATATTTTAACGATAGCTTTTTGTTTGAGAGACCAATATTATTTTATTTATTACGGCTAAGAAAACCATAGTATTAGTAACAGAAGACTCAAAATTATGTGTACTAAGTAAATTATACCTACATAAGGTATAATTTGCTTAGTACCTACACATATAACTTAGTATATTTAGCAGGTATTAAACGCCAAGAAAAACTGTATATTGAAAATACTTGAAGCTCTTGCGTAGACTCTCCATGACCTAATTCTTCCATCTCCCTTTCACTACCGGTCTACCAGACGTACTGCAGGGTACCATCCACACTTGGTCAATGTACCGTATTGTTGAACTAAGCGCTTCTCCTGTACATTTATTGTGCGCACGGCCAAACTTGAAATTTGGAACTTTCTGCCGGCTCCTGTGTTCCCTTCCACATATAACCCGCCTTTAAAGCAAGAGTGAACAAACACCTTCTGCCCTCACTCGTTCCATAGTAGACCTCATCTATTGCTTACCATCAGGCATGATTGAGGTTAAGAACGGGCAATTACATCCAAATAAAAAATAAACTTTACTGTCGAAAGCTGCAGTTAGAAACAAACCACACACGTGTGAAACGATCCTTCATTAGAATGACCAATGACGAAGAGTAATTGGAACATCATGATCATCTACTTAGCCTTTTCTCAACCGTAACAGGGTGAGCTTCCTGTCTAACCGTCTACAACTGAGTAACAGTATTTGTCATAAAGCGACTGGTGACAGATTTCTGGCTTCTGACCAAAGACGACTTTCAAAGATATTACAAATGACTAGGAGGAACCAATGGCATAACGTGCTTTTCGAAGCACGGAAGAATCTCGAAATAAATAATAATAATAATAATGATGATTTGAAACTTTTTTCCCCCAGCAACTTGCAACTCATGGAGCTACTGAAGGTAACGGAAACCTTCAGTAGCGCCATCAGGATGGAATTTGAAGTGGACAAATGTGCGGTCATGCATGTAAAGCGAGGGGAGATTATGGAATCCGTGGGAACTCAACTCTCGGATTCCATACACCTAAGATCCCTCGGCTCAACTGAAACCTACAAGTATTTGGGTATGTCAGAGGCACTAGCCATCAATGTTGCTTATGTTAAACAGTCATTGAAGGAACGCTTCTTTGGCCGCCTCAATAAAGTACTGAATAGTCTTCTATCATGCGGAAACAAGGTGCGTGCCTTCAATAGTTGGGTCATGCCAGTATTGATGTACTCTTTTGGCATACTCAAATGGACTCAGACTGAACTTAATGCCTTGGACAGGCGGGTCCGCACAACGCTGACTACAAATCGAATGCATCACCCACGTTCATCGGTGATGAGGCTGTATATCCTGCGGAAGTACGGGGGTCGTGGCATTTTAAATGCAAAGACCCTACACAACCGCGAGGTATGCAGCCTTAGGAAATATTTCCTAGAAGCCGACGTGGGTATGCATCGAGATGTGGTGGCGGTGGACAAAGGCCTCAGTCCGCTCTCCTTAGCTAACGAGAATTGGCGCAAACCTGTAGTATTAGATACTAATGACCGCAGAGAAGTATGGCAGAGCAAGGACCTTCACGGACGCTATTATCGAGCCCTTCATGGGTCTAAAGTAGATTTATTAGCGTCCGTAGCCTGGTTACGTTTTGGTGACCTCTTCGGGGAAACCGAAGGTTTTGTCTGTGCGATTATGGACGAAGTTATGATGACGAATAACTATCGGAAATATATTGTGAAGGATGGTACTATAGACATATGTCGGGCATGTCACAAACCGGGAGAATCCATTCGTCACATTATCTCCGGTTGTTCTCGTCTGGCTAACGGAGAATATTTGCATAGACACTACCTCGTAGCCAGGATTATTCACCAGCAACTTGCTCTTAAATACAATCTTGTGGAATCAGTAGTACCATACTATAGGTATGTGCCCGACCCAGTTCTCGATAATGGCAATATTACACTGTACTGGGATCGGTCTATCATCACTGACAGGACTATTGTTGCCAATAAGCCTGACATAGTGGTGATAGACCGATTAGAGCGCCGCACAATGATTGTTGATATAGCAGTCCCCCATGACGAGAACCTCGTGAAAGCTGAGATAGATAAAAAAAATAAGTATCTTGACCTGGCGCGCGAGGTTGTCGACATGTGGGATGTGGAGACAGCAATCATTGTGCCGATAGTCGCCACAGCCAATGGTATAATAGCCAAGAGCCTCGACCAACATCTAAGGAGGCTCTCGTTGGGCAGCTGGATCAAGGGCTTGATCCAGAAAGCAGTACTCCTGGAAACGGCGCGTATTGTGAGGAGGTTCCTCTCTATGGAGCCCTGACCACCGGTAGCTTGGACCCTGTTCCCGATACCGGTGGGCTACTATTTTTTATATTTTTAAATGTTTTTATTTTTTATATGAATATTTAAAAATGTAATTTATATGTACATAGATTAAATAAATGGAATAATAATAATATTCCACAACTTTCACACAACGCCATCTAGTCCCAAACTTTGCAGAGCTTGTGCCATGAGTACTAGACAGCTGATAAACATACATATATATTTCTAAATACATACATATTATAGATAAATTACACCCAGATAAAGAACAAATGATCGTGTTCATCACACAAACATTTGTCCTGGGTGGGAATCCAACCCAAGACCTTGAGCATAGCAGTCATGGCCACTGACTACTAGACCAACAGGCCTGTCAAATGTTAAGATAATCCAGCCAGCGTTGATCTCGAACAAAAGAAAATGGCTAAGTGCGAGTCAGACTCGTCCATGAAGGATTCCGTAACAGCTACGCAGTATTGATGAAAGTTAGTTTTTTTTTATTCCCGTTCCGTGTATGGGGAACCACCCTTATTTTTTTATTAGTATAAAAATTGACAGACGGACAGACAAACAGAAATAACGAATCTATAAGGGTTCCATTTTTTGCCATTCGACTAGGGAACCCTAAAAATAATATTACTAGCAACAGAATCCAGGCCAACAGGAAGTCTACAAAGTGGGGAAATCCATAAGCTAATTTAATAAACCTGCGAGCACACAATGTGCTGCAAAAGAAAAGTCAAGACGATAATGTGTCCCGACATAATTGTCCAAGACAACCGGTTGCACGCTCCATTTACTCCATAAGTCCCGCCAAGCTTGAGTAACGTTATTCATATCTGTACTAATATAAAAAATGGGCCAAGTGCGAGTCAGACTCGCCCATGAAGGGTTCCGTAGTAACTATAATAATATAATATAATATGTATATTTATTTGACGAATAAAACAAAACCTCAAAAATTTCTTAAAACTAGCTTATTTACATTTTTACAACTACGCTAAATAACTTTGTTTTTCATAGTGTTCGTATGAATTACAAAGTTATATTTGCGGTTTTAGAAAATATGCTGTTTCTCAAAAACTGCTGACCCGATTTCATTTAAACAAATTTTGGTTGAAAGTTTACGTTAAGATCTACAGACATATATTTTTTTAGATTGTTCACTCCATTATTATAGAAGTTAGAGGGGGGACACACATTTTACCACTTTGGAAGCTTATATCTTTTAAACGATTGACTTTATGAAGAAGTGGTTTTAGAAACCCTTATATCATTTTTAAAGACCTGTCTATAGATACCACACACGCATAGGTTTCGTGAAAAAAAAAATATTTTCAGTTCTAGTTCCACGTATGGAGACCCCCTTTATTTTAAATATTTTTTATTTTTTTTCTTAAAATCGGAAAGCGGTTTACAGAATACATCTACCTACTAAGTTTCACATGTATAGTCTTAATAGTTTCGGAATAAAATGGCTGTGACATACGGACGGACGGACAGACAGACAGACAGACAGACGGACGGACAGACATATCGAAACTATAAGGTTCCGTTTTTTGCCATTCGGCTACGGAACCTTAAAAAGCAACAAAGATTGTTTGTTTAAACGCGCTAATCTTCGAAAATGCTGAGTAGATTTGGATGTAATTTGGTGTAGAAATAACTTGAATCTTGAGGAAGGTTATAGGCTACTGACAACTTTTACAAGACTGCAAAAGGAGGGTTGCTTCTATTGTCACAAAGTAATAATATTGAAGCATCAATAGCCGAATGGCTTATGATCATGAGGTCGCGGGTTTGAACCCCATCCACTACACTATTGCTGTGAACCCACTCCAGAAACAAGCATACTTGCTTATTTTTTTTTTTATTTGCAAATAGGTTCGCGTTTGACCACTATCTCACCTGATGGTAAGTGATGATGTGATCAAAGATGGAGCACGCTTACCTAAAAGTAACCTATTCACTGTGGACTTAAAGCTGTCGGGAAACACAGACTCCGGCAGGGAATTCCACTCCCTTAGCCGTACGCATAATGAAGGTATTCCCAAAACGTTCCGTGCGTATGGGTGGGATGTCCACCATGTAACGATGGCGCTTCGCCGTTTGTCTCGTAGTCCGATGTTGGAACGGGCTTGGCCGAATTAGATTGTGTAATTCCACCGCACACTCCCCGAAATGTAACCGATACAAAACCGATAGACTTGCAATTCGTCGGTGTTCAAGGCTCTGGAGCTTTGACTCAACCAGTGCATCGTTGCCAATGAGTCTCTTGGCCCGCTTCTCGATAGACTCAAGATTGCTAGTAATGTGATTTCTACCTACCTTGCTAGTTCTCGTTAAAAAGAAAAGAAAGTCCACGGGAGCAAAGCCCCACGCGACTGGTATTAATTATATTAATATAAAGGAAAGAAAACGTTAACAATTCAGTCTGCATTCTGTGAAGTTTACTATCAAGAAACTATATTAGTATTAGATAGAACCTTTCAGCGTTGTTTCGCGAGCAATATACTGACCGGAAAACTTGTAAAGCGGACTTTCGCAAAGCCGAGATTGAATATAAGGAGATGCCAGGCAATCTCTCTCCACTTATCTGAGATGCTGCTCAATATCAGTGGCGTAATATTTTGCAAAATAAAAGATTATAGCTACTAGAGAAGCTTGTATACGATGAAGAATATGGTATGTTTAGACGATTTTATTTATAAATTTTCTTTACATTTTGTATACATATGTACATATTAGGTTTCTTGTATAGTTCTATGCTAATTTTATAAAGAGGATTTTTATTTGTATTTTAGAATGTTTGTAATGAATAAGTTCAAAAACTACTGTACCGATTCACAAAAACTTGAGCTTGGGCTGGACAAACAGAAAAACATGCATTTTATAAAAGTTTATTTTTGTTTTAGTATATACAAAACACAGTTATTTTGAAATCACTGACTGACAAATTTTATTTATATGTGCCTTTATGATGTCAAAATAGAAAAAATACTTAATCATCATCATATTACAGGCTTATAATGCATACATTAAAAAAAAACAAAGCTGCATATAAATGCCATACGCCGACTGCTACAAAAAAACCTGATGATTAAAACCCAGTAACACTATCCCAACAATTGCACACTGTTCATTGTTCTTTCAGATAGTTATAATTTAATTTTATTTGTTTATTTGTCTCAGACCATTGATTCATAGTGTTAGTAAGAAGCTTAACCTATTGTTAATATAATTAAAACAAAAAATGCACATGCCTAGGGCTTCAATCCCGGAATACCGAGATCTCGGTACTGGTGGAGTTAGTTGATTAAACATTGTTTTATTTGTCTTATATAAATGTGAATATTCACAATATACGGGATCCCGCAAATACCGAGATTGAATTCAGGCTGCGGGATTAGAAGCCCTAGCCTACCAGCCCTGTGCCTGACAAATGGCCCATCTATTTTTTCCGCTAGCTTAACCAGAATGTTGTTGTTGATGTTTAAAACCAGTTTGAGGACCATTAATTTAAAATGAGTAAGAGACACCTTTATTACATTTATCTTAATTAAACTAGGCCCTGACATTAGAAGAATGCAATAAAAATGTAAAGACATTATGAAATCATAAATCAGAATTATTTATTTGTGATACATCGGTACAGTGGTTGGTCATGTTTTAAGATACAGTGCACTATGATCAGCCTATTAAAGGCATACAAAAGAATAAATTATATTTTTTACATGCAAATAAATATATGTTCTTTTCTAGTTCTCGTACTAAACTACAAATTAACTACATAAAAGATTACATTATTTCATTATTATAAGTACAATTAAGTCAAGTAGTCAAAATAAGTTAAGTAAATGTCAAAATTAATTCAGATTTAAATAAATTATTATGATTTGTGATTACAATATAGTCAAGGAAGCAAATTACATAAACGAATCGACAAATGTGGCTGATTTGCCTTACCTCTTAGGTAAAGATATTGAATAAAGAACATAGATACATTGATTATAATTAAAACTTATCTATCTAAAAATTCGTTAGGACATGCGTTGCCGGTATAACCGGTTACTTCATAAGTCCCGTGAAGCTTGAGTAATATTGTTCATAACTGTACTAATCTTCTATATAATGAATATGAATCGCTAAATGTGTTGCTAAGCCCAAAACACGAAAACGGCTGGACTGATTTGGCTGATTATTTTTTGTTGTGTTTGGTTTTGTCAGGAGAAGGTTTTTATGAAAAAAAAAATGAGTGTGGCACTCGGGGACTGCCGGGATAAAGCTATTGCATTGCATTTTTATCAACTTATGCATTTATAATTATTTATTTATTTTATTTATGCAGTATTTTTTTCATCACTTTCTTCATTAATAAATGCACTTTGTTTATTCATATTTAAAACACTTTATACACTAATTTTACGCGTACAGCTATTCACTGTTGTACAGACGCCAGCACATGAAGCTACCCGAAACGGTAAATTTTTCCCAATCAACCTTGAACCTAATTTCTTTAACAATAAAGTTGAAAATCTATTAAAGTAATTTGACAGATTGTTGTAGCTTGATGTGCTGGCGTCTGTACATAGATGATAGATACCTCACAAACAGCTGCTTACGTATTCGTCCGATTTCGGAGCAGCTCGTCTCGATCCGTGCGAGCTTCGTACAGTCGTACCATATACATACACGTTAAGGTTCAACTAGTCGCGGGCTGGAACTCACTCGTGGACTCAGTTATGAGCAGTTGCTCATAACTGAGTCCACGAGCAGCTAGTCTACACGCATATGTCTAGTCACACGCACACAAACACCGTGCCGAAGTCTGCCGAACTGAAACGACGTTAGACGACGCATGGCTTTCAACGCCGCGCCGCACCGCTGTGCCGGTCTGAATGGGGGGTGTTAGGTTTATTTTTGTTACGGAATTTCTTGATTCGGTCGCCGCGCTTATAGCCCGCGATAAAAGCTATGTACAATAGCTTAAAATAAAAAAAGTAGGACAGGTCTCAAGGGTAGGGATAGGGTAGGGTAGGGGTAGGGGTAGGGTACGGTACGGTAGGGTAGGGTAGGTGTAGGGGTAGTGTAGGGTTTGGGTAGGGTAGGGGTAGAGTAAGGTATAAGTAGCGTATCGGTAGGATAGGGGTAGTGGTATCTGTTGGGTAGGGGTAGGATCCCACGTGAACGAAGTCGTGGCGAGTCAGCTCGTATATTATAAAGCAAGAAAGTTTGTTTGTTTGAACAAGCTAATCTTCGCAAATACTCAGTGGATTTAGATGAAATTTGGTATAAAAGTAGCTTGAATCTTGAGAAATGTTATAGGCTACTTGTTCGAGACTACAAGAAGCCAGTGCAACGATACTGGTGTGTCCGAACTGTCCACGGTTCGTGGAGCCCTACCGTTGCTTTCAACAACAATAAACAACAATAACTTATCGGTACCACTTACCTTCTGCGCTGGGTCCGCCAACTTCGACCTTCCTAGGTCACGCCCAAGTGTGGTATGTATGTAAATATGAGGTGAGTAAATGAAAGTGTGATGTAAGTCAAGTGTTCTGAACGGTCACAAGGCGTCGATCTCCAGATGGCGCGGTTCAGACAGCATCACAGCCCTAACTCGCACCGGATTGAAGCTATTTATCACTACTTATTTCCAACAAATGCGCGTGCCACGCGGTGGCAACCAACCGGCGATAAATCCCAAAATATCCCAGGCTTTCATCAAATGGAGATTACAAATTCCAATTAATCGTTACTCGCGACCCAATTATCGGTTTCAACAGGCGATTCCAAACGATATTTTACCAATTACAATTAAATCAACAGGTCCCACGCGGACATTTTTCAACCGGGAACCAAGAGTCTATCTGTCAAGTCAAAAGTAATGTCAAGTGTCAACATCAAAAAGACAATAGAATGTTGCCACACCAAAAAGATCGTTCAAAAATACATGTGGGACGCAACACTACTTACAATTTTTACCCGAATGCAAAAGAAAGAGGGCTATGTTTCTATCGTGATAAAGACGGGAGCTAAGCCCCGGGCGAATGCTAGTAGGTAGGTAATATTATAAAGCAAGAAAGTTTTTATGTTTAAACGCGTTAATCTTTGAAAGTGCTGTATCTGTAATGGGTTCACGGCAATAGTGAGCCCACTACAGACACAACCATATTTAGCTTAGTTGACGGGGTTAACAAGATTGTTAGTAATGTGATTTGTACCCACATTGCTTAGTTCTCGAAAGAAAGAAAAGAAAGTCCATGGGAGCGAAGCCCTACGCGACTGCTGTTATCCTTACTAATATTATAAATGCGAAAGTAACTCTGTCTGTCTGTGTGTTAAGCAATCACGCCTAAACTACTAAACCCATTTTAATGAAATTTGGTACTGACATAGTCTAGAGCCTGAGAAAGGACATAGGCTACTTTTTAATGCGAAAAAAGGGCTGTAAAGGGTTGAAATAGGGGATGAAAGTTTGTATGGAAATTACGTCATTTTGAAAGCTAGAAACTAGAAACTTATTTTTTAGACTTTTGATTACATATTAATGAATACGACATTCAAATTATGTATGCGTTTTGTTTTCAAAATAATTAGCCTAAAAAATCAAAAATTGGCCAAGTGCGAGCCAGACTCGCCCATAAAGGGTTCCGTAGTAACTATAATAAATATAATTTAATATATATATTTAAAAAAAAACTTAAAAATTTCTTAAAACTAGTTTATTTACAATTTTTACAACTACGCCAAATAACTTTGATTTCATAGTGTTTGTATGAATTACAAAAATATATTTGCGGTTTTAGAAAATATGCTGTATCTCAAAAACTGCAGACTCGATCTCGTTCAAACTAATTTTGGTTGAAAGATTACTTAAGATCTATAGTATGTATATTTTTTAGATTTTTTACTCCATAATTATAGAAGTTAGAGGGGGGGGACACACATTTTACCACTTTAGAAGCGTATATCTTTTAAACGATAACTTTATGAAAAAGTGGTTTTTGAAACCTCGATGTTTTTTTAACCGACTTCAAAAAAAGGAGGTTTGAACTTTTTTTTTATGTATGTTACTTCATATCTCGGAGACGGCTGGACCGATTTGAAAAATTCTTTTTGCGTTTGAATGGGTATACTTTCTAGTTGGTCCCTTTGTTACGAAATCAGGATCTGATGATGGGATCTAGGAGAAATTGAGGGAACTCTTTAAATATTATATGCACACCTATAGCGTTTTGGGTATTTCTTATAGTACCTTGAGCAGTTGCTTCCGAAAAAAGCCATTTGGGGAAGTTGAACTGATGATGAAGACCACAGATGGCCACTGAAACTCCTCAATAATAAGTATTTCGTGGATTGCGATTCGTTTACTTGAGTACGGATGTTAAACACTTTATGCTCGTCAGAATACATATGATAATGTAGAGCTGACGGTCTAGTACCAGGAGAACTCCTCAAAAATTAACGGCTATGCATCGGGAAAAGCAATATTTTGTAAAAGGTGATAAGTTGTTGATATTATGGCTTTTGTAACTAGATAAATTACAAACCGGCCCACTAAAAAGCATGAAAAAAAATTTTTTTGCAAAAAATAGAATCGACTTCCATATCAAAACACTACAAAGGCAAACTTTAATTTCGGAAGGCGGTGTGAAAAAAAGAAGAAAATCCAAAACCAGTAACAATTTTTGCCAATTTTTGGCTTTGTAGTGTTTTGATATGGAAGTCGGTTCTATTTTTATGCAAAAAAAAATTTTTTGATGACCTGTCTATAGATACCACACACGCATAGGTTTCATGAAAAAATATATTTTCAGTTTCAGTTCCATGTACGGGGATATATAAAATCGGAAAGCGGTTCATAGAATACATCTACCTAACAAGTTTCACATATACAGTTCTAACGTAAGTTTTGGAATAAAATGGCTGTGACATACGGACGGACGGACAGACAGACAGACAGACAGACAGACGGACAGACATGTCGAAACTATAAGGGTTCCGTTTTTATCCATTTAGCTACGGAACCCTTAAAATGCTGCCGAAAGTCACTATTCCGCGCGGACGAAGTCGCGGGCACAGCTAGTATTGATATAAAGGAAAGAAAATACTTAAAAAAATTTTACCAAAAAATTAAACCGACCAGTGTTTTTTGGAAGTCGGTTTAATTTTTTGGTAAAAAGTTTTTATTTCACTCTTTTCAGTTGGTCGATTTATAATTAACCTAGTTACAAAAGCCTAAATCTCAACTACTTATAACCTTTTACAAAATATTGCTTTTCCCAATGCTGGGCCGTTAATTGTTGAGTTCTCCTGGTACTTCACCATCAGCTTCACT
Source organism: Tholera decimalis (assembly GCA_943138885.2). Lineage (NCBI taxonomy): Eukaryota > Metazoa > Arthropoda > Insecta > Lepidoptera > Noctuidae > Tholera > Tholera decimalis. Next base: position 16,955,615 of record OW964563.2, on the reverse strand, counting down.
TCACCATATGCATTGTGACGAGCATATTGTGCTTAATAACCATATTCAAGTAATCGAAGCGGAACCCATGAACCCAAGATGGAATACTTATTATTCCTACTTATATATTGAGTAGTTCCAGTGGCCATCTGCGGTCTTCATCATCAGGTCCACTTCACAAATGGTGCTTTTCGAATGCAACTACACAAGTTACTAAAAAAATACTCAAATCACTATAGGTGTGCCTATAATATTTGAAGAGTCCCCTCAATTTCTCCAGGATCCCATCATCAGATCCTGACTTGGTGACAATGGGACCAATTTCGAAGTAAACCCTTTCAAACAAAAATAGAATTTTCCAAATCAGTTCAGCTGTCTTTGAGTAATCGGTGATCATACATTAAAAAAATATATATACGCGTCGAATTGATAACCTCCCCCGTAATTTTCGTCGGTTGAAAATTTAGTCTACATTCCGTGAAGTTTATTGTCAAGAAACTGTTATAGTATTACATAAAACCTTTCAGCGTTGTTTCGCGTGCAATATACTGACCAGAAAACTTGTAAAGCGGACTTTCGCAAAGTCGAGATTAGGTAGGTATAAAGAGATGCCAGGCAATCTCTCTCCACTTATCTGAAATGCTACTCAATATCAGTGCCGTAATATTTTGCAAAATAAAAGTTAATAGCTACTAGAGAATGGTATACAAGCACCATGAAGAATATGTTATGCTTAGACGATTTTGTTTATAGATCTTCTTTATATATTTTATACATATGTTCTTAAATTATCTGTCTATATTTGTAAGCTAATATTACAAAGAGGAAGGATGTTTGTAACGAATAAAATCAAATACTACTAGTACCGATTTAAAAAAATATTTCACAAAAACCGTGGAGCCGTTCTAGAGATTACAACAAACCGAACCGGCCGGACAAACAGAAAGACATGCATTTTAGAAAATTTTATTTTTGTTTTAGTATCTATATCAATAATAGTTTGTAAATAACTATGAGTACTTGAGAAAACACAGTTATTTTGAAATCACAGACTGACACCTCAATTTTATTTATATGTAAATACGTATTCACTGGCAACTCAAGAAAGATACTAAATAACTATCATAGTACAGGCCTATAATAGATACCTACACGAAAAAAAGGTGTGTACGAACACCGACTCCGGAACACTCCGCCTGCTACGAAAAAAACCTGATGTTTAAACCCCAGTAACACTATCCCAAGAATCGCTCACCGTTCATTGTTCTTTCTGACAGTTTTAAAACTTTTTAAAACCAGTTTGAGGATCATTAGTCCTCAAACTGGTTTATTTATAATGAGTAAGAGACACCTTTGTTATATTTACCTTAATTAAACCGGAACGCGACATTAAGAAGAATGGAATAAAAATTAAAAGACATTGTGAGGAGACGAATTGACAAATGTGGCTAAAATTTACTTACCTTTGTTAAATAATGATTTACCTTACCTCTGAGATATAGAATAAAGAAGATAGGTTCCAAAAAAACTTCCTTGTAAAATATGCTTTCAAATAACGAAAACACGATCGAAATCGGATCACTTGTTTTTGAGAAATCGCGGACATACAAACATGTATACGTACTGGTTGAATACAGAACCTCCTTTTATGAATTCGGTTAAAAATAACCCGCTGCGTTTGTGTGTCTGTATGTTCGCGATTACCTGTGCGGTTTTTAGGGTTCCGTAGCCGAATGGCAAAAAAACGGAACCCTTATAGTTTCGACATGTCCGTCCGTCTGTCTGTCTGTCCGTCCGTCCGTATGTCACAGCCATTTTATTCCGAAACTATTAAGACTATACATGTAAAACTTGGTAAGTAGATGTATTCTGTGAACCGCTTTCCGATTTTAAGAGGAAAATTAAAAAATATTTAAAATAAAGGGGGCTCCCCATACATGGAACTGAAACTGAAAATATTTTTTTTCATGAAACCTATACGTGTGTAGTATCTATAGACAGGTCTTTAAAAATGACATTAAGGTTTCTAAAATGACTTTTTCATAAAGTTAATCGTTTAAAAGATATACGCTTCCAAAGTGGTAAAATGTGTGTGTGTCCCCCCCCCCTCTAACTTCTATAATAATGAAGTGAAAAATCTAAAAAAACCATATGTTGTAGATCTTAATGTAAACTTTCAATCAAAATTAGATTGAACGAGATCGAGTCAGTAGTTTTTGAGATACAGTATATTTTATAAAACCGCAAATATAACTTTGTAATTAATACAAATACTATGAAAAACAAAGTTATTTAGCGTAGTTGTAAAAATTGTAAATAAACTAGTTTTAAGAAATTTATAAGGTTTTTTTTTTCAAATAAATATATTAAGTAGGTATATTATATTTATTATAGTTACTACGGAACCCTTCATGGGCGAGTCCGACTCGCACTTGGCCAATTTTTCCGTTTTAACACCCAATCCCGTAGGAATTCCGGGATAAAAGTAGCCTTTGTGTTGCCCTTTAACCAACTCTATCTTCCAAGTACCATTCTAATCGGCTAAGCCGTTCTAGAAATTAGCCCGGACAAACCGAAGAACATCCGTTTTATAATAGTAGATTAGTAGCCAAAGGCTGTAAGGCATTTGCACCCTCAAACTATAGGCGCCCTCGCTGCGCTCGTGCGCCTAAATATCTCGGGCTGCAATTGATGCTTACACCCGAGCTGACTACTCTGCTTTACATCTCGATTGTGAGGTAAGTAGAAAAAAACCGGCATTACAAGAATAAAATATTTTATTAGTTAAAATTTATAGTGAAATGAGAACAATTTTCAAATTTTAGGGACAGGTGTTTTTTGGGTATGTTAGGTAATATTTGTTGGTCATGGATAAAAATTAACTGGATGAAGCTTTCTTCAGCAGAAGTTGATAGTTGCGGATCATCTCTTGAGAAAGATGTTTCATTTTTTGAAAGCTGAATAGTTTTCTTTATTTGGTTGGTAATTTTACTTTTATTTTGTATGGAATCTTCAATGTAACCTTCAGCCACCTTGCTGGATTTCCACCAACCGTGCCTTTTTATAGTGGTTAAGTTAGCCCCAGCATCGGCTAAAAGTGTAGCCGATGTTCTCCGGAAGCAATGACCTGTGTACAATTCCGGGTTTGCTAACTTTAAATAACTTGCGATTTGCTTCGGCATACTTCTGATGGTATTTTTTCCAATAACTTGTTTGTAGCATTTACCTTGGTGGTACTTCAAAAAAAATCGGTTTGTATTTACATTTTTAGGACGAAGATTTCTGTATTTTTGTACGAATTTAGAGAATTCTTGAAGAACTACAAATGTTAGGTCAATTTTAGTTTTTGTGTTCGGTAGTTTAATTCCTAACAACTGACCCTGTTGTTCTATGATCTCTATTGTTATATTTGTCAATTCAATACCTCGGCATGCGCCAGTTATACCGAAGATAAGAACCACCTAAAACAAGCGAAATACATATAAAAATAAGAAGGTGTTGTGTTTGATGTTTTTTAGGGTTGTAAGAATTTAAAAGATAAATGATGAAGTATTACCATTATGTGATTTGTTATTTTACGTACCTCAACAGCTAAATATATGTCATCAGGGGCTTCATTTATGAATTTTTTCACGTCTTGCGCTGTAAAAACCTTTGACTTTTTGCTTTTGTGCCCAGCTGATTGTCTTTTTAGAAAAGATGATAATTTTGAAAAGTTCTTGATATTGATGTCGTGTTTAGTACTCATAGTTGCTTTTAAAATTGAATAAATGCACCACAAACTAGATGGCTGCAGCTTTTTTGATAGCTCACTAAAGTATGTTAAGAATACAGTCTTAGATAAAGACTTTACTCGTTTTTCTTTTCGCCACTTCATGAACTCGTCGTAAGTTTTCAAATATCTCTCTTTAGAACTTTCAGACAAAATATTGTTAATTGCTGCTTCAGCTTCCATTTTCATTGAATCGGGAGTGCAGTTTATATCTTCATCACTTGCAGAACTCATGTTTTTTTGCTAATTAGCACGTAATTATAAAAAAATCCCAAAAACAAACAATATTTAAAGTAAAAGTTTTCTATTCCCGCCTTTTTTCGTCTTTGTTTTTTAATTATTTTTTTCGCGAACGAAATTGAGCTTCGCCGTTCGATATTTAAAATTGGTGACTATTATACTCATACGAAGACAAGGCTGAATAGCGAAGCGACCTTTTTTGTCATTGGGCTGAAATGCATGATGTCTATGCGAACTTTTTGAAAGAGTGAAGAGATTTTTATTTAAATTACTTACCGCCCTAGGGCTTTTCTAGCTACATTATTACCCTAGAGCGCTAATTGGTTACCTACAAGCCCCATTTGGGGGTAATAAGGACCTACTTACCGAATATGAGAGATGTATAAGTATATTTGTATTTTAGGGTCTATAATAAAACGATTATATACCCTGAAATACAAATAGCTATAGACAATTAACCAAGAAAGAATAATAACCTACATAGTCCTCACATAGGTAGATAAAATACCTATCTGTATAAATATGACCAAAGTTTTGAGTAGATACAAGTACCTATTCAAACTGAGACTTGCGTGGGTATTCAGCTAAATCCCTTTTTTTGCATTTTTTTCTTTGCCAAAACAATGTGCATATTTCACGTAACCCTTTAAAAGGTTACGGAATATTAGATTATGTTTTCATTCCTACATAATTTTGTACGTAGGTTTTCCCTTCAACGAAATTTATCAAAAGCTCTCAAAACAGTGCAAGGAGGAAAGGTATTCAAAAAAATACCTAAATGTGGACCATAAAATTTTGTGGTTCTATCCACACCTGGCGTCAGGAGTGGTATTGAACTTGATTTTGTTCCAATGATTGTGTAGTTCGAAGATGCAATAATAATTATTTTGTATGAGGTATCTGATGGCTCTGATAATATTGTTTTTATAGATACCTACTGGCACTTACAGAAATGTTACTGTAATTATCCCGTCATTAACGAGGTAAGTATTAGACTCTTTTTTTTATGTTTCTTTAAATAAAATAGTATCTCGGAATTACTAACCAGCATTAATCTGAATTACATATTTTATATGGATGACTGTTTTTGTAAGGTTAATTTTTATTTTTTAAAGAAGATTTACAGTTCTTTCTAGAAAATTATGCTCTTTTAAAAGGTAGTTTGATGCGGACGAAGTTTACGACTAGCTATCAATATAAACAGTTATATTGTTATGCTAGTGTTAGATTAGATAAAATCACATTAGTCTTGAAATGTTTGTTGTTATTTTGTATATTGTTTATTGTATGTTCTATTACCCGCATTGAATGTATATTGCGTAATAAACCTAAGTACCCAATAATGATAGTATACCTATCCAGTTCAGTATTAACTCCTCGTAATCATAACATTCATGTCCTAGGACAGTTAATATATAGGTACAGCTGAATACGAATAGTCCATACCTATTTCAAAATTTAATAGGAAAGTAATTAAGTCGACTTAATTTCGAGATATGTAAATTTTTGGTAAATGTATAATAATTAATTAATTTAGTTATTTCTCCTATTATGCTGTGGCATCCAAAGAGGAGGCTTATTTACTATTCACATTTCGTAAAACAAAAACGAAGGCAGCTAAAAAATACCGGTTTGACTGATAGGTATATAGAGAAAAAAGTGATGATAATAATGATGGTGATAACTCATTTTGGGCATTTTTGGACTTAGTTAATTTTCGCTCTACGGCGACGAAATATACTTTTATTAATTACTTACTATTACTTTTATTAATGTTTCAAACACAGACGCTTATACTATACTATATATTGTACTGGTAAAAAAGAAAAAATAGTTAATCATCATCATAGTACTGGCTTAAAATACATACATGAAAAAAAAACGAAAGCTATAAAAGTATAAATGCCATCCGACGACCACGAACACAGACTCCGCAACACTCCGGCTGCTACAAAAAAACCTGGTGGTTGAACCCCAGTAAGGCCGTGCGCGCACTGCGTTGCGTTTTGGAAACGCAAAATCTGTGAAGTATGGAGTGTCATAGAAGTGCGCGCACTGCGGTGGAATAAACGCGTGCGGTAGAGTCACCGGTGGCCCCGGTCATTCTACCGGTGCGGTAGAACTACCGCAATTGCGGCCACCGCAAGGCAGTGCGCGCACGGCCTTACACTATCCCAAGAATCAGACACTGTTCATTGTTCTATCAGACAGTTTTAAAACCAGTTTGAGGGTCCTTCATTTCAAATGAGTAAGAGACACCTTTGTTATATTTATCTTAACTAAACCAGAGCGTGACATTAACAAGAATGCAATAAGAATGTAAAGACATTGTGAGGAAACGAATTGACAAATGTGACTAAAATTGAGTCACCTATAGATAAACAATCACCTATAGAATAATGAGGATAGGTACCGATACATTGATTATATTCACATTTATTCAGCTAAATTTTGTTAGGACATGCGTCAACACGATGACCGGTACCTACATATTAATAAAGCCTTCCTTGTAAAATATGCTTTCAAACAACGAAAACGCGATCGAAATTGGATCAGTTGTTTTTAAGAAAAACGCTGACATACAAACATACCTACATACATACTGGTCGAATACAGAACCTCCTTTTATGAAGTCGGTTAAAAATAACCTGCCGCGTTTGTGTGTCCGATTAGCTATGGGGCTTTTCCGTTTTAACACCTGATCCCGTAAGAATTGAAGAAATGTGGCTAAAATTGAGTCACCTTTGTTTATTAATGATTTGCGTTACCTTACCTCTTAAGTATAGATATTTCATAAAGAAGATAAGTGATAGACAAACTAGATAAATAGATATAGATTAACCCATTACATATGTATTTTATTTAATTAAAACATTATAATAATTACTAAAACATTACTTAAATAAAAACCCTAAACTACATATACACATCCAAAAATAAACTAAAATATGGCATCCAGAAATTCGTGCGCATCGCTATCCACTGGTAATGTGCCCAAAAGACTGGCGGCATTGCCACGTTGTATGGCAATGCTTAACCTTTGTCCAAGGTAAAAGCCAGCCGTTGGATCACGCGAAGTGTCAACTAGGCATCTGGATAGATCTTTAAATAATTTGTGAGCACTCGGACCCCACGATCCCAAGGTTTCAAACTCAAACGGCTCGAAAATATAACTACCAACAAGGTTATTCTATTTCCGCCGCTTGAGGTTCTCAGAAGCCGCAGCGGCAGCGCCAGAACAGGAAGATGAGCTAGGAAAATGGGATGGCGCAAGAGTATCGACACAAGTTGCATCCCACACTAAAGGCCTACCCATCTTCCAAGGAAATAAAGTCTTTTGCCATCGTCGCGTGCCAGGCCATTGGACTCTAATACAGCTGGAACGCCGACAGTGACAAGAGCTCGTTGGATAATGTCGTTAATATTCGCGTGCCGTACTATGCCACCCGTGCTGCGGCCGCATGAAAGGCCGTGGTGACCGAGGCTGTTGACAACTTCGCCACAGTGGCAGCGATGAGCAGAACAGCAGGGAACACCTAATCGAAGGGAAGCAGCGAGGCGGAAAATAGTATCATCGAACAAGGTGCCTATGTAGTGCATGGAGCCAGAGATTTCACCCACCAGACCCATTCACCCATAGCCAGCAGGCGCGCACGCTCTGCAGCCGAACCAGATGTGGCAATAAGGTCACTCTGAACTGCTCTACAGAGCGGCTCATCCCACCGCCTCTGAGATGATGGATTGTCGGGTGGATTAAGGTTCGGGCAAGCGAGTCTGCAGGTATCTATAGCCTCGGTGAAGTACGGCACATTGAAATCAACCAGTGACGGAGCTAGGATATTCCTGATTAATTTTTCAGTACCGTGTACCGAGGATACAAAAGCCAGTAGACTGATACTAGTAATTCTACGGACGTTGAGACCATCCATACGAATGGGAAGAGTAGCTTGTGCCCAAGCTCGATCGTCCATAACCACATTTAAAATTCCTGTCAGAGTTTGACGAATAATTTGGTCCATTTTTTCCAAAAGGTGAAGATGATGCCATAGATGCGAAGAACGAAGATAGTACGTTAATTTAGGTCCAAAACAACAGTAACGAATTAAGGTGATGGCCGAATGCATATTAATTTGGTATATTCTGTCCGAGATGTCATTAAAATTTATAACATAACATTAATTATAATCACATCTATTTAGCAAAAAAATATTAGTACATGCGTCGCCAATACAACCAATTAACATTACATATTAAAAATAACTTGCCGCGTCTGTATGTCTATATTTTCGCGATTAACTCAAAAACTTCTGAACAAATTTGCATGCGGTTTTCACCTATGTATAGACTGATTGATGAGGAAGATTTAAGTGTATAATTCATTAAGGTTTTGTGTGAATTAGCAGAATCATACCATGCGAAGCTGGACCGGGTCACTAGTTGATTATAATCATGCATCGTCATTATAAATGCATTGATTCTGGGAAAAATCACTGCATTTATCATATAATCTGCAAGCTTCCTTCTATCACTAATTTACTCTCCCTACCCGGTCCTGCCGGATTGCTTTCTCATCGGACTTTGAGTGTTTGCACACGCCTTGTGCAGCATAACGCCATTCCGTAGTACAGGGAAGGCAAACTTTTATGCATCAATGTGCCATTTGTTCTAAATGAAAAATAGAGGTCGTGGATATTATAGTTATTTATTGTAATAGGATGTATTTTATTTGTATGGGCTAAGTTGCCCGAAATCTATAAATTGATTGATTGATTTATAGACACCAAATAATGTTGACTTTGTGATTATTGGGAAAATAATAATAATATATCAACTTGAAACTCTTTATTTTGCAAAGTTTTTTTTTTATTCCAGATGAGCCCACTCTTGACCTCGATCTCGCCTGATAGTAAGCAATAGATGACGTCTACGATGGAAAAAGCGAGCCCAGAATACGCTTATTCATTCTTGCTTTAAAGTGAAAGGCCATAAGTGCCAAGGAACACAGAAGCCGGCAGAGACTTCCACAGCTTGGTTGTGCGCTCAATAAATGTGGAGGAAAAGCGCTTGGTACAACAAGACATTATATCAACCAAGTGTGGATGGTACCCAGCAGTGCGTCTGGTACACCGATAGTGAAAGGGAGATAGAGGGATCAGGCCATGGAGCTTCTGCGCCCACTTTCTGAAATACAATCTGTAGAAAACTGACAGGAAATAACACACGTGTTTTAATTAATGAAAAATAGTGTGACTTTTGTTACAGATTAGATGAAAAATAACTTATACTAGGGTTGTAAGATATTACTTGCACGATGCATGCTGAACTGGATTCTTTGTCAAACAGTTTCTAACCGAGTCTTTAGTTTTATAAATCATGAAAATTATATCAACGAAATTCACTACTAGTTATGTTATGCGTAAACAAATAATGTGTCATTGAAGCCCACGATCTAAGTGCAAAAAAAAACGAGCTCTGCGTCGACCCCACCCCACGCACCGCACCCGAACACTTAGAAGCATCACGGGTTGGATAACTCGCGTTTGCCCAGGTAGGAGAGTAGCTTTTACCTACGAAAGTAGCTTTAAAAGTTTCGAGTCCCCGACACAGCAATGCTTCATATTGCATGTCGATGACAAGGCAGTATAAGGTATCTGATACTTTGGAGTACCTAAAGAGGGCAGGCGAGCATAGTTTGCGATACCGCATCCTCACTCAATGTTTTCACAATGTAGTTCCACACATGAGATTGCAGTTGAATTGAACTCGGGTTCGGAAACGGTTCCCAAACTTCCAGGTGCCAAAACGATAAACACTGCGACAAAACATTGGACAACAATGGAACCTCTTGACCCCACCTAGATAGTAGAAATTGCACAAAATGTTGCCAAAACTTAGCCCATTATTTACAAAGGATACGTATGTTATGCATAATAATGCATTTCGTGAATGGAACGCTGCACATAATATACTAAAATGTCATCCTCCAGTTCGTTGATTCATATCTCTTGATAAAGCATCGTTCGTTTTGGATCGTATCTATTAAAACTCGAAACTTGTTTCTGTTCTTGTACTTACCTATTAATACAACTTTTTTTTAACACTCTCGATATTATCTCTTTTTCTATGTTTAGTAGGAAACGTTCATTTATTAATGTTTTTTTTTTAACTTATAATGTATTTTGTAGCATATGCCAAATAAACATATTGTTTCTTTTTTAAAATAGTAAAATATATTTCATACTACTTACAATACACATACTCGTAACGCCTCCCTTCTCACACTACGCACTTCTACACCACAAAATTTTGTAGATTGCTTGTTTTGTTCTTTTTACTGTATCGTCATGCTTGCACTGTTTAACCTTTCTGTAAAATTTGGACTGAACCACTGTCTCTTTAGATGCAGGTCAGGGTCAATTAATGTGTATTATATAAAGATTGCTAATGTATATCGAAAGAACTATATTTGTAAAGCATTGCATATAGGACGTTAATTCAAATTCTTGCTTAGTAAAAATATATTATTTACTAGTACTCACGCGGGGCTTCGCTCCCGTGGATTCTATCACGGTAAAAACATAACTCTCCTTTTTGCAGTCGCGTAAAAAGTAGCCTATAACCTTCCTCAAGCTTCAACCTACGTCCATACCAAATTTTATCCAAATCCACCCTGAACTTTCGAAGATTAGCGCGTTCAAGCAAACAAACAAACAAACAAACTTTCCCGCTTTATAATATTAGTATAGATTATAGGGTAAAAGCCGGATAGTGGCGCCACTTTTCAAAAAAGCCCTGTTAGTAAAAATATTTTTTTTTTATGTTGAAATCAAAGGGTATATGAAATTTTGGTCATTAATCTTCCATATTAGTCCGCTGTTTTTTAATATAAATGATATTCATTTTGGATAAATCGGGTTTTATTTGACCTCTAAAAAGAGGGACACTTGCCTACTATAGCGGATAGTAGCCTAACGTCAAAAATGCTTCGGGGGATACTTGCCTCATGTGAGGATAGATGCCTCTCTAGGCTTTTTTTCAGATATAAAAAAACTTGTATTAATTTAAATAACAACCTTTTACTAACTACTATCTCTCTGATCGTTCCCTCATTACTGAGGATCGTGATCACTGGCTTCTGTTGCTTTGATAAAGGTCCTCCACCGGTCCGATATTTTTGAGGCTAATACATCCTTTACTCACTCAGAACATCTGGTTGACGACCTGAGGCTCTCCTGCCTTCTACTCCGCCAACAACGACTCGCTTCTCCAAGCTGTCTCTCCGCATTATGTGGCCAAAGTATGAAAGAAGATAGGCGGATTTTTACGTAAAGTTGAGACAAAATAGATACATACATTTGAGCGTTTAGCCGTCCAGGGCATCCTAAGTATTCGCCTCCAGCACCACATCTCAAATGAATCTATTCTTTGCCTCTCTCGGGCTCGTATGGTCCATGTTTTCACGCCGTACAAGAAAATGGGAAGGATGAGAGCCCAATACAACCAATCGAGTCTTGGTCTGAAAACTGAGGCTACGGTTTTTTCAGATGACATGCATGTTGGCAACATTAAAGTAATTGTCTGTGACAGGATCTCTCTATTAAAAAGATACGAAACTGAGAACACGCGTTTCAATCATCAAAAATCCAAAAAACCGAAGAAAGAAACAGAACTAAAGAAAGAGGTTTTAAACATGGTCCGTCGAGCCACCCTTCGTGTTTGTGCCAAGGATTTTGGAGAAAAAATCGCGTCGATTTTGTGGTCAGGTTAGTGGGAGCCTACATAGTTTGGCATTTCATTCCAATCGGATCGCCATTTTACGCCGCTTCATACCGGCTGCGTCGGTACAGCAGTGCTGCACCGTGCTGCCCTCTATCACCGCAACACAGCGTCAGGCGACGAGCTGTCATCTGTGCGCCAATAGCCGCACGGATCGCCTGCAAGGACGTCACGGTTGCCAACATAACGCGCCAATTTTATGCTTTCATTCGTTCATCTCATCGATTGATTTATCTATGCTCACGCGGCTGAACACACATATTTTGAACGCCATTCACGAAAATTTTCTACTTCGTCATATTTTTTGGGTGCAAATTGCAAAACTAAGTGAATATGGCAGAACCAGAATCAGATGTGAAAAAGATGATCCAATCAAGAGGGATTTATAAAGGAACGCTTACCAGAATGCAGAAGCGCATTGATAGCGGCATTTCAAGTATGCCCATGCATACAATAATTTTATACGAGGAGAAAATAATAGCTACTTTTGGTGAGTACGACAAGATCAACAACGAGTTGGGAAGTATGGATAGTGCAGAAGATCCTACGCAAACGGAAGACTGCTTCTATGAAAGCATGTCTAAGTTGCGTGCACGCCTCGCCGAGCTATCAAAGCAGGAGAAGGCCGAGATCGAGAGTACAAAGTCCACGCCTTCATCGTCAACGTTGAAGCTGCCACAAGTGTCTATTCCGTCATTTGACGGCAAATATGTAGAATACAAACCATTTATTGAGTTGTTTAATGCTTTTATACATAATGACAAAGGTTTAGATGACATTCAAAAGTTCTTCTATTTAAGGGGGTTCCTCAAGGATGAGGCATATGATTTGGTTAAGAATTTGCCTATTTTAGGGTCTAGTTATAAGGAGGCTTTAAATATACTGTCAGATCGTTATGATAATGAGTTTACTATAATTCAGGATCATTTAAATGCTTTGCTTGACTATCCTACTATGAGCAAACCTAACACCTCAGCACTGCGTTCTTTAATTTCTCATACAAAACAAAATATTGCCGCGCTTAAAAATTTGGGTGAGTCAATTGAAGCATGGGACAATATCCTTATCTGCCTGCTTGTGAAGAAGCTGGATCCCCACACAACTAATGCCTTCCATGTCACCCACAATCAAAACAATAAATCATTAAAGCCAACCTATAATATGCTTATGCAATTTCTAGAATCACGAGCTTTAGCCTTAGAAAATTCTGGACGAAGCAAGGAGCTTGGTAATGCTAATGCTGCCAAAGCAGGGACGATTAAAGTGGTCAATGTAGTGTCCACCAATAAGGAAGTGAAATGCCTCTTCTGTGGTAAGTTGAACCATAAATTATATAACTGTCCTGCCTTTATGTTAGCTTCAATTAGTGAAAGATTAGACTTTGTTAATAAAAATAAATTGTGTAAAACTTGCCTTAATGCTCATCAAAATAAATGTAAATATCATTTTAAATGTAAAAGTTGTAAACAAAATCACAACACATTGTTGCATTCTATAAATGAACAAGAATCTGCTCAAAGTACAACTGTTTCCAATGTTAGTAACACTAGTACACCTAGCAGCAAAACTGACATTTTGTTACCTACAGCTAAGGTCAAACTTGTTTCAAAGGATGGCCAAGAAATCATAGTCAAGGCATTATTAGATTCCGCTAGCCAATCTTCATTTATCAATTTGAGTACTGCGAAATTGGTAGGTAAACAGCTTATGCCCAATTATACTGATATAGTAGGTATAGCCAATACAGAAAAGAAGGTCCAATTTGCCATGCAGTTGGACATATTTTCTTGTGTTTACCCTTATAAAGTAAAGGCCAAACTCTTAGTAGTGGACAAAATTACTTCGAACTTGCCGCAACATCCTATTGGTTTCTCAAGGCTCAATTTACCTAAAAACTTAAAGTTAGCAGATGATTCCTTTCATGTCACCAGTGAAATAAGTATCTTACTTGGTGCTGATGTCTTTTTCCAGAGCCTGTTGCCGCGGGATGAACATATGCCATCATGTGACACAGCACACCCTAGTATAGTTCACACCCAGTTTGGTTACATTGTAGCAGGTAATATTTCTCGCAAATTAACACAAACTTGTTTTGATTCTTATGTAGCTCTTTTTTGTCAAGAATGCGAAAGAGATTTAAATAGTAGTATGAACAATTTCTGGCAAAATGAAAAAGTACCAGAAACTTTTGTTGAACATACTTCAGAGCAACAGTATTGTGAGGAATATTTTAAGGAGACAGTCAAGCTGGATAACAATAAATTCGAGGTTTCCATGCCTTTAAAGATACCACTTTGTGATATAAATAATATGCTAGGAGAATCACTAAGTTTAGCTTTAAGTAGATTTTTAAATCTCGAGAAAAGACTACAAAAGGATAGTCAATTGTATACAGAATATAGAAACTTCATTCATGAGGTTATTGAGTTAGGTCATGGATCATTTGTGGATATTTCTTTGTATGATCTTTCAAAGGATCCAGTTTATTTCTTTGCTCATCATGCTGTCATAAAACAGGAAGCCGTTACAACAAAATTAAGAACTGTATTTGATGGTTCTATGAAGACAAGCAATAGAGTATCTCTAAATGATTTGTTACTAAATGGGCCTATTGTTCAACAAGAATTGTTTGACATATTATTATTGTTTAGACTCCATAAATATTTTTTCGTCTGTGACATAAGACGTATGTTTCGCAACATAAATATTACAGAAGAACAAAGATCTTTACAAAATATAATATGGAGGGACAGCCCTGAGGAAACTCTCAAATGCATACAACTATCTACCGTAAGTTATGGTCTCAAAAGCTCATCTTGGCTGGCAACCAGATGTTTGTTTGAACTAGCTACAAAATTCAAAAATGAATACCCATTAGCTAGTCCAGTATTGCTAAATTCAACATATGTTGACGATATCATTCACACTGACAATAGTTTAGATAATCTAATTGAAACTAAGTCACAATTAATCCAATTATTAAGTAAAGGAAGTTTTGCATTGCACAAATGGTCAGCTAATGACAGGATGATCTTGAAAGACATTCCTGAGCAGCAGCAACATCCTTTTGATTTGGAGTTGAATAAGGACATAAAAACATTGGGTTTAAAGTTTGATATTCAAACAGATTCTTTTAAAATTCAATGTCCCCCCTGTAATAAAATACCTAAAACTAAAAGACAAATACTTAGTTATATTAGTAAATTTTATGATCCTTTAGGTATAGCAGGCCCAGTCTTTGTCCAAGCTAAGATAATTATGCAGAAACTATGGCATTCAAAAGTAGACTGGGATTGTTCTCCTTCACATATTCTGCAAAAGGAATGGCTCAATTTTTTCAATGATTTGCAACAAATGAAACCTGTACTTATTCCTAGAAATATTTGCCCAGAAAACATTATATTAATTCAATTAATAGGTTTTGCAGATGCATCAATAGCAGCCTATGGTTGTGCTATTTACTTGAGAGTTATTGACCAGCAGGGCAAGGTAACTATGTCCTTACTTTGTTCCAAATCGAGGATAGCGCCAAAATGCAACAAATTGTCTGTGCCACGTCTCGAGTTAAATGCTGCTCTGCTCCTTGGAAAATTAATAAGAAGGGTACATAATACTTTAAATAAAAGAATTACAGTGGAGAACGTAATGTTGTTCACTGACTCACAAGTGGTACTAGCCTGGCTCAGTACAGATCCAGCATTGTTAAATGCATATGTTGCAAACAGAGTTCAAATGATTAAAAAGGATACAAATTCATATCAATGGTTTTACATTAAATCTGGTGATAATCCAGCTGACTGTCTAAGTAGGGGTATTCATCCTACAGAGTTGCAATGTAACCAACTGTGGTGGTTTGGACCACCTAGTTTACATAGTTCAGACTTTAAGTTTGAAACTAATATTTATGATTTACCTAAAAACTTACCTGAGGTAAAGCCTTCCCAAAAGGAAAAACTGGTGTGTGCAGTATCACAGGATCAACAGGAATCTTTATTAAACCATTTAATTAATAAGTATTCTTCTATTACCAAAATAGTCAACATTCTTGCCTATATTTTAAGATTCTGCAATAATTTAAAACCAGGTTCAACTAAAATTAAAGAAAACTTTGTAACTTACGCAGAAGCACGTGAGGCACTACATTTATTAATTAAAAATGAACAAGCCAAGCATTTTCATGCGGATCTAGCATTGTTGCAGGTAGGTAAACAGGTGTCATCCTGCTTAAAGACGCTTAATCCTTTTGTTGATAGTAAGGGTTTGCTCAGAGTAGGTGGTAGATTGCAGCATGCATCTTTACCTTATAGCCAAAGGCACCAAATAATTTTACCAAAAGAATCTGCTGTAACTCATCTCATTATTCAAAATGAACACTTGAAACTATTTCATGCTGGCCAAAAACTTGTTTTAAGTAGCCTTCAGCAACGTTATTGGATGGTTAATGGGTTGAGATTAGTTAAAAGGTTTATTTATAAGTGTGTAACATGTTTTAGATTTAAAGGTATC
Organism: Tholera decimalis; assembly: GCA_943138885.2. Lineage (NCBI taxonomy): Eukaryota > Metazoa > Arthropoda > Insecta > Lepidoptera > Noctuidae > Tholera > Tholera decimalis. Next base: position 16,939,342 of record OW964563.2, on the reverse strand, counting down.
ACTGCTAAACAGCTGATGGGGTCATTGCCCGCTGATAGAGTAAATGTTCACAGATGTTTTATGAAAGTAGGCATTGATTTTGCGGGTCCAATTATGATTAAACAATCAAGAATAAGAAGTGTTATTACAACTAAGGGATATATTTGTGTTTATGTCTGCTTTGTAACAAAGGCCATACACATTGAGTTAGTTTCAGGCCTAGATACTCAAACATTTCTTGCTAGTTTTAAGCGATTTATTGCAAGACGTAATGTCCCGTCTGATGTCTATTGTGATAATGCAGGCACTTTTAAATCTGCGAACACGCAGTTGTCAGAATTGTATAAATTAAATAATTCTAAAAATCACCAAACACAAGTTCAAACTGTAGCTTCAGAATTAGGTATTAAGTTCAATTTTATACCCAGTTATTCACCTGTTTTTGCAGGCCTCTGGGAGGCTGCCGTTAAAAGTGTAAAGCATCATTTAAAAAGAGTGTTAGGCTCTCATGTTTTAACTTTTGAAGAACTTTATACTGTATTAGTTGAAATAGAAGGAATTTTGAACTCGAGACCAATAACCCCATTGTCATCAGATATTGAGGATCTTTCTTATCTAACACCTGGACACTTTCTCACAGGTGCTCCTTTAAACTGTATTCCAGAGTTAGATATCACTACCGTTCCCAGTAACAGACTGAATTTTTGGGAAAAATGTACTGCCTTAAAACAACACTTTTGGAGATATTGGTCCAAACAGTATTTAAATGTATTACAAAACCGCCCTAAATGGCAACATAGTGCACCTAACATACAAGTGGGTGCTTTGGTAATTTTACGTGAGCTTGATACTCCGCCTATGACATGGCCTATGGCCAGGGTAACTAATGTATTTAAGGGCCAAGATGGTCTTGTTAGGGCATTAGAAGTAAGAAAAGCCAATGGTAATGTTCATAAAACTTCAATTACTAAAGTATGTATACTTCCAATAGATTAGTCTAGCTTTAGTTTGTTATTTCTAAGTATCCTGCCTAATTGATAGGTGTGTGGGTGCAACATGCTGTTCATACTACTAAGCGTTAAAAAGAATTTTTTGTTACTTAATTTTAGCGATTTAAAATTGCATAAGAGAAGTAAAAAGAGTTTTGTTTTGTCATATGCTTAATAATTTTAAGTTATTTTAACCTATGTACAGGTTTAATATCTACCTTCTCTTAATATCCACTTACCTTAAAGCCATGTTTCATAGGGCACTGCCATGGACAGATATAGCATGACTGTTATTGTCTTGTTTCAGTTCAGTTTACTTAAACATCTAAATTACTTACCATTGTTGGACAATCAGTTAAAACGACTTGAACATTCATATCCTAGTTATTCATATTGTATAATTATCGTTCATGATGTTCTTATTGACGTTTGCAGATAAACAAAGCCATGTCATATTGAGTCGTATTTCTCAATGTGTTTATGTAACTTTTCTAGTGGTTTTCTGACAGTTTTGTAACTTGATTAAAAATTTACTTACTGACGATAACTTGTAGCATCATAATATCAATTTCAATAATCTACAGTCCACTTTCTAGCTATATAATATTGTGTATGTATACAGAAAAGGTTAGGTAAATGAAAACTTGTGTATTTCTTCAAAGATTTATTTATTAGGTTCATGGTCGAATTGTCTTGCTTCGGGTGGAGTATGTTGGCAACATTAAAGTAATTGTCTGTGACAGGATCTCTCTATTAAAAAGATACGAAACTGAGAACACGCGTTTCAATCATCAAAAATCCAAAAAACCGAAGAAAGAAACAGAACTAAAGAAAGAGGTTTTAAACAATGCAGACGTGTAATTGCATCTTTAGCCATAGCAATACGACGTTTGATCTCTGGGTCACACTACCGTCATTGCTTATTTAAACTCTCATGAAAGTGATCACCTTTTCGATACCCTGGATACAATCAGGGGCACTTGTTAGCTTGCCAGCGCGATCTATAAACATTACTTGGTTTTGTGTTTGTTCACAGCCAGTCATAAGTGAGCAAAACTCAATAGGGCAACTTTCCTTTTTGGTACGGATACTTGCCTTTTATACTTTCGTATTTGCGAAATAAATAAAAACTATTTAACAAAAAATCGTAACAAATAGTGTAATTAAAACCTTAATGCACGAAAAAAAAACAAAAAAATTACTGAAATTTTAATCAGTAATAAAAATATTCAACATTCATTACTTACTAATTTCAACGCTCGTCAAAGCTTAGCCGCGGAAGATATTTGCTCAAAAGGATAAAGTACGTGCACTTACTTTAAAGGCTTATGTGGCACTGAGGCCTACGTGGGGGATACTTTCAATTATGATCAACAGCTAACACTATCAACAAACGCATCATAGTGCATTCGAAACTGAGGCATGTATCCCTTCGAGGCAACCATCCGGCTTTTACTCTAGTCATAAGGATGGAATTAACCCGCTCGCTCGCTTAATGGCTTAAAATAAAGTGATTGCAACATAGAGGCCAAAAGGAATAGGTATATTTTCATCAGAACTTACAAACTAACTTTATTTAAAAAGGATACGTAAGTATGTTATGCATAATAATGCAATTCATGAATGGAACGCGGCACATAATATGCTAATATGTCACCTCTATGTTTGTTGATTATATCTCTTGATAAAGCATCTTATTTTGGATCGTACCTATTTAAACTGGTGTACGGTAGTTTGGTACTGTTCTTTAATGTCACTTTTTTTTTCATTCTTTCGATATTATCTTTTTTTTCTATGTTTTGTAGGAAACGTCCATTTGCTGACTTTTTTTCTTAACTTCTAATGTATTTTGTAGCATATGCCAAATAAACAATGTTTCTTTCCAAAAGAGTAAAATATATTTCATACTACTTAAAAATACAATACACATACTGTAACGCCTCCCTTCTCACATTACGCACTTCTACACCACAAAATTTTGTTTTCTTGTTTTGTTCTTTTCACTGTATCGTCATACGTGCACTAGTGTTTAACCTTTCTGTAAAATTTTGACTGAACCACTTTAGATGCAGGTCAGGGTCAATTAATATTATGTTTTACATATAGATTGCAAATGTATATCGATATAGATATGTGTAAAGCATTGCATATTTATGTTAATTCAAATTCTTGGTTGGGCTGGTGATAGAGAGTGCCCAAATTAATTAATTAATTTAAAAACTGTTTGTGTTGCATTAAGTTTTAATAAAAAAAATTCGCAGCTGTTTTTGGAAATTAATTAAATTTTTGCATGATAAAATTACTGTCAGAATATCCGCTTTGAGATTTTTATTTCACCAGTTACAATGAGCTTTTTAAATGATCGAATATACCTATTACCTGTATATTCACATCAGATACAAGTATTTACCTAGACAGTAATGCTAATCTGTAAAAATCTCACCGCGAAACAAGAAATGAGCTGTATACCTAACGTGACCAGACGTCCCGTTTTGAACGGGACTGTCCCTTTTTATAGTTACAAGTCCCGGTGTCCCCGAAATGAACTCTGGAACGCAAAATTGTCCCGTTTTCTGAAACCGTGCGAAAATTTGGGTAGTCGAGCCGGCTCTTCAGTTCTAAAGGCGATGTTGATAAGTGAGGTGAATATAAAAAAAAACGTAGCAAGAGTTTCAATCGTACTTAAAATCACCTATATTAAAGCAGATTTGTTCCTCTGATAAATATAACTAAACGTTTCAGGTATATATATTTTTTAATTTAGAACTTTTAAGCTGACTTTTCTGAATAAATGACTTTTAAAAAAGGTTATTTTCTCTAACTACCTGTTAATTGACGTAAATAAACCGTCCCGTTTTGAGTCAAAGAATTAATGGTCACGTCATGTATACCCCAAGCTTTAGGAGGAAATAGATTACAATCGAGTTCATATGAAACACCCTGTTCTACACGTAGCATTATTTTGCAGTGTGAATATAATTATCATAGTCCAAAAATACTGTGTTAAAAGTTAATGTTAACCCAAATTTTACATTCTGAACAAAGAGACGCGTTGTCCGTCCATCTCCCAGGATTTTTCATAAAGAACGACCATTAAATTTGCACAGATCATTTATCAGCCAGCCACAAACCTAATTATGGGTGAAGAAAATAGTGAAATTCTTCTTTTTTCGCGTTTTCTTTTGTAAATAAAGACTATGGTCCAACGGCTTTATTGGCTTTCAAAGGGAAATAATTCGTTGTTCGATGTGTCAAGTTTAGCATCGTCATAAAAATCAAAATTATTTTTAAACGACTTCAAACAGGAAGACGTTATTTATGTTTGACTGTACCTATATATTTAATATATTATGTTCACCAAATGATTCCTCCATTAAGGAGTTTCTGTTAGGATTGTCTTGTCTGGTGATCTGATATCTGATGAAGAAGTTCGGAGATAGGCAATGTAACAAATATATAAGTGACTTTTGTGAGTGATAAGTCTTTATGGGAAGCGTGGTGATTGAGATCTGACTAACGGATTATGTAAATTCTAAAGGTCCTACTATGAAATTTACTTTTTTTATTGATAAATAGGCTCGCGTTTAACCACGCTCTCACCTGATGGTAAGTGATGATGTGGTCGAAGATAAAGCACGCCTACCTGGAAGTAACCTATTCAGTCTTGACTTAAAGACTCCCAGGTTATAGCTATCAGGAAACACAGACTCCGCCAGTGAATTCCACTCCTTAGCCGTACGTACAATAAAGTATTCCCAAAACGTTTTGTGCTTATGGGTGGGATGTCGTAGTAGTTAGAAGTATTCTATATTTCTATTATTATACTACAGCTATTTATTTTTTTAATAGCTTCTTTTTATGTGTATATATAAAGTTACTGTTATTTGTCTAGCTAAACCCTCGTAACGTAGTGTCGTTAATCGATGTGGTAACCTATTTTAAAGAATGAAGCGACTGTCTTATTGTTCTTCTTAAAAACAAAACAATGTGAGTTTACGTTAAGCTATTTTATTGAAAACTCTCAATTACTGCTGTATCAAAGGATTCCTCAGTAACCTCAGTCAAAACACTGGTGTTGTTGAAAACAGAAGTCTATCATAGGTTGCCTAGTATAGTTAAGATTTTCAAAGAAACTTGTTGAAATTCCCAACTGCAATTAATTAATGTTTACTTCCTAAACTTTCATTGTGAAGCTATTAGCACTTTTGAGAGGGAATCTAGAATCTACACATGCGGGTCGCAGCACTATGTAACAGCAACTTTAATTCGTCTCAGTAGCGTTCGTAACACCGAAACTGGTTTTTTGTTTTTGAGAAAATAAACTCCGTTCGTATATAAAACGTCGGTGCTAAGAGAACAGACTTTTCTTCGCGGTTATTAGTGCAAGCAAGATGGTACTCGGTCGTGTGCAATTCGCCTTTTGTGGTTTACTTGTGTTCCAAACTTTATATTGTTGTGATGGTCAGTCGGTTGCGCGTAAGAGTTATGATCCAAGTGAGTATGTTTTGACATATTGTGCGGTAAATCTTTTGTTACAAGTTTGAAAGGATATTGCGTAATTGTAGTCCGTTTTGATATGTATTTAAAAGCTTGATACTAGAATTTATGGTTGTTGCGAGATAATTCTGAAGTGTCAATAGCCTAACGACTAAGGTGTCTGACTTGTGATCGAGAGGTTACGGGTTCGAACCCCACCCATTACGCTATTGCTGTGAACCCACTCCAGACACAAGCATATTTAGCTTAGTTGGAGGGGTTAACAAGTTAGCTAGTAATGTGAATTCATAGTGCTAGCACATTGCTAGTATTCTTTAAAACAATCCCCGACAGTGTTTAAATGACGTTCTGATTTATATTAGTCCTTAAACTCCAATGATATATAAATTTCTATAGCAACACCTATATTATAAAGCAAACAATGTGTAAACATTATAATTATTATATTGAATACTTTATTAATTATCATAAATAATATAAATATTTACAGAAATTATTTCGACAACACACACTACACACTTCTACACAACTAGACTTTTTAAAAGTCTGGTTACTTTTACTTGAGAAGGAATCAAAATGCTGCTTTAAAAGCTTTTGCCATTGGCCACAAAGTAGCCCCTATGACTTATACGTGAACATATATCAAATAGTAGGTAGGTATATGTAGTAGTAGATAACTTTAAAATGCTGGTTAGCTAGGTACATAAAATTATTTAAGAAAAGACGCTGGGGTTTCAAAAATATTTGTAATAAGAACAAGAGTGGATAACAAACGTTATAAGAATTTAATATTAATTTAAAACAACAATCGGTTTAATTTCACCAGAATTGCTTAAACCGTACTAAGACATGGAATTAAATTATTTCTTCTCTAAAAGGATCCTCCTTTTTCCTTTAATTTCGCTACAGAGGTTCTCTATCTATATTTATCTTGACCCAAATACTGTTTGTCGCAGCCCCATTTATTTTAACGAGAAGCGTATCTCTCATACGGAATTTATGTAAATATTAACTATATACCTAAAAGAAATATATAAAAGGAATGAATTATTTTAACCTCGTTTTATTGCTATGCCTATTGGATCTAGACTCGAGGTCATTGACACAAGAAAACTGTAGGTTTTGCTATTAGTACAGTAAGCAATCATTTTATCAGAAACAGTCTTCGAGAATATTTGTATAATATCGTAATGGGTGTTTCATCAGTCCGTGGCTAACAGACCAAGAATAAAGATACAAATGTAAAAATTAAAAAAACTATTCATTCTTTTTCCTTGACTTATACGTCTAAAAGTTCAAATTAAATAACTTTACCTACAAGTAGTCTGATGCAGACGGTGTTATGAAATCTGTGATTCAACTTAGAATAACGCACTCAAATTCCAATTGAGATACATGCTTTAACTATTTCGTAAATACATTATATGTGGGAAAGTTTGTGTTTCTTTGAGCAAGACGTCAAAGGGATTTGAACAAAACTTGGCACGCAAACAATACCAGGAATATCATATAGGCCACTTTTTATCCTGCCCAAAATGTGGAGTTTTCAAGCGTTAGAAATCGTGAGCAACACCTAGATTATTATAAATTTAGGCTTATTTTGGTATATTATTTATGTAGGTAGTTATGACTTTAAATATAGTTTAACTACGTATAAGTACTATATATAGAATCAATGCTGGCTCAGTAGTTACAGTTACGCGAATTTCGACTTACGACCTAACTGGTCGTGGATTTGAACCACATTACTTTGCATAAATTTCATCATCACCACTGCTCTCGTCTTAGTTTCGAAAAATCCGAAGACATGCGATATTCACACGAACGAAGACGCGGGCAGAAACTAATTGTTATTTTGTACACCTATTTCACACTAGCTGTGCTCGCGACTTCATTCTTGTCGGAGGTTTTTCTCGCGTAAATCCCAACCCCGTGGGAATTTTGGCATAAAAAGTAGCTCGTGTGTTAGCTATCTATATAATATGAAATTACATCAAAATCCGCTCTGCTATTTTGGCGTGATTGAGTAACAAACATACATCCATACATCCATGCTTACAAACTTTCACATTTAATAATAAATAATATTAGTGAGATTTATGCGTAAACTGTACACAGGATCCTACCCTCTAATCTGATATCTCTATCACTCAAAGATCTGTTAGGCGAAAACTCAACATCGAGTTAAGCACGACTTAGTACTTAAATTATCTTATAACTGTCTACAATTAAGAAATAAGAGGTGTTAGTATTTCCTAGCCTTGACAGCATGGCCTAAACTGACACTAACAGGAGCACTTTGTGAGATAATATCTAAATTTAATTTAACGTTAGTAGTGGAAGGGAGGTCAGCGATCGTTTGCTGTGAAAAGGACATTATCCCTCAAGTAAGAAACCTAAATAATAATAAATAACCCAAGCAAGTGCGAAAATATGCGACATGAACGATAATATCTTTTCTTCGCGGTGACTTAGTTTTATTTTATTACTTATCAGCTAAATGAGATCGTAGACCCGAGACTACGACATAAATTTCAGTTTGATATCTCAACACGTTTCGATTTCTACACGGGACAAATATTTATATGATCTGCAGATATTCGTTCCGGGTATACGATTTTAATATTTGTAAATGCACCCACGATATGTAGTGATTCTTATTATGGGGCAACGTTTTGAAAAACAAAATAAATGTATAAGAAAATATAAATTAAAACAACCTTTTTATCAGATACATAACCTTTCCGCATTCTCGGCTTAAAGCATCAAGGTTGTCCGTAGGGAGTGTTGATGCATTTCGTTCCTTATTATTCTGTTTTCTCTTGGCTTTTCCTCATACTTGGTATGGGAGGCTCCATTCATTCAACTCAGACGCAATTTCGTCATGTTCCTCTGGAAACTAGTCATCTAAAACGTCGGTAGGTACCCTCAATACGTAATATAAAATCGCAATGGCATCTATAACTCGAATGTAATTCCAGATCCATTCGTTCAAATATTTAAAAAATCTGTCTGCTCAATAACCTTAAACACGCAATGAATACGGTTGCAATGCCAAAATAAAGGCATATTTCCTTTCCTTTTTGTTGCTGTGACTCCTCTTTTGCGGTGGATAGAGAAGAGTGTTAGGCTAAAAACCTACCCTGTTGCTTTCCAAGCCACGGTATTTTGTTCAAACATTCCCGCAACGCAGAAAAAGCCTTTCCATTCTGTTTTTGTTAGGTACGCAATTAGGCTGTGATTCCATTAGATTGGAACCTGAAATCCGCAGGTCTATTAAAGATCGGTCTTCGTTCTTAAATCAGCCCCGTATATTTCTTTCGGGCTCGCTCGTCCCATCGTAGACGTCATCTATCGCTTACCATCAGGCGAATCCAAGAGTCGGCTCATTCAGAATTTAAAAAATCAAACTTGCAATTTTATCTGTCTGAGGCAGGTAAAAGCAGAAGTGACCGATTAATTACTTACGGTCCCGACTTACGAGTTGAAAATCGTGAGTTCAATGTGTTCGAACCTAGGAAAGCACAACACTTTGGGTAATTTATATCTTTACATCGGGTCTTGAAACATTGAAGAAATATTATATCGTGAAGGAATTGGAGTGCTACCGAGAATCGAAGGCATTTGACATCCATTAAATTGCACTGAGTCCGCGTGGCGACCTTTTTTCGGAACGGAACTTTATAGGTGGATTATAGATTATACTAGCCGTACCAAAGAGTATATAACCACTAGAGAGCGATAAGACGATTTCTTTGAAGAACACGATAGTCTTTGAACACGACTCACTGTTTTGGGTCGGGCGGGAGAGGGAAATGCAGAGCTGTAATTGGTCAGTTCAAGGTCAAGTTGCGTAGATATACCTGGTTAGAGATTGGTCTACTTTATTAAGAGAAAGTAGTCAATATCGATAAAATTGATGTTAACATTTTAAAAATACCGAGTAAAAATCCCATAGTAAAAACATTTTAATTAAGGCCCAAGTTAATTAGTATTAGAGTCCGCCATATTATTTGAAGCCTAAAAAGGTTGAATTAGGTATCTTATTTTCACTATTTGACTCTTTTCAACGTTATATCAATAAAAAAAAACTAGAAACCAATATTCCCTAATAACTTTATCCATCCACCGTAATTTTAATTCTGGAATCTTCGGAAATCTTAAATGAAAACATGCATGTCACACAGAAGAAAAACCTTTAGAACTTCCTTCTTTTTTAAAGTCGGTTAAAATGAGATAAGTAGATAGTAACTGAACTGAACTAAAAAAAATAAGTTTAATTTTGTAATTATCTATCTATCGTATTCAGACGTTAAAGTTAACAGCACAGATTTTTACGATATAAATACAAAAGGAAAGAAAGAAATAAAATAATTAGAATTTCTTAATGAAAGAAAGAGACTTTTCCAAAAGACATCAACGCGTGACTCAACCGTGGGCTTGCTCACCGAACCTGCACTGCTCCCGAGCCGTACGCGCCCGCTTTGCTCAGCCACCCACTATTCGGTATAAGTTCCTTATAAACTTTGATCCCCGAATTCCAGAATTCCTAGTTTCCAAAATTCCTAGCTAACATTTTTTACAGACTATGAACTTACTCCCTGCGAAATTTCATGTAATAGCTCAAATAGTTTTCGAGATTTTGTGATTTTCGATGTAATATAATTATGTATAAAATGTAGGTTATCTAATTTAAAAAAAAAAAAACAGCTAATTCATCCAAGGATCTAGTCTATGGCAAGTTCTCAACCCGAGAAGTACAATTGCAATATTAAACTTTTATATTTTATAGACGTAATTAAATAAAGTACAATGTATGTATCTTATAATGTAGCAAGTAAATATGGCAATACAAAACATCATTCAAACAAATCAAACTATAAAGAAAGCTTAATGAAGGTAAAGATATTAATCTCAACTCTGCTAAGTATACCTAAGTAATAAACTGTAACGGTTAGTATCCCCCTATAACCCCATTCGGTTAAGTTTTATGAGCTGAGTAAACATGCAGGCGACATTATTATTATTTATATTATGACGTATTATTAAATTATGCGTTTGATATGAACGTACAACGACCTTAAGATTTTCATCTTGTTCTTTTGTTATTAGGGAAGCGAGAGAAAAATGTAAAGACAATGTTATGTAACACTGACGGCAACATATTTCTTATACAAGGTGTAACAGATTAAGCGCAATACCTCAGATACCTCAGTTAGAATATTAAATAAATTATAAGTCTAAAACAAAATCCGTAAGTAAATAAATTGAAACCAAACCTAGACATTTTTCATAAAATAGTTATCCTTACTAAACGCAAAACGTATATTCGTCATACAATATCCTTACGCAGACGCATACACTCATGCAATGTTAGCGGCCGACACGCACACGAGCGCATTTCCTTGTATTAAGGATTGTATTAATTTGTCATGATACTGTGTTTCCATTTTAAGTTAAATGAAAGATTTTTCCGTCAAAATGTAACACCTATTTTTTATGACGGAAATCGATTCAGAACAGAACCCGATTCAAAACAGAACCCGATTCTAAACCAACTACTTTCAGGAATTGCGTTTATTCAGTTACACGTTGTAAAATTACTTGTTTAAAAAATGTGTTACAATATGTTTGTTTTTTTTTTGGTGTTTACCAGAGATGGGCCGAAATTCGGTTTAACTGAATTTCGGCAGCTTGAACCGAACTTCGGCATTCGGCCGAAATTCGGTTCAGATGCCGAACATTCGGGACAAGAAAAATAATACCTACCTACTTGCACTTTTTTGACTGAAATATAATAATATTACTGTAAAATAAAAATAGGTGTATCTTTTAATCACTCTTAGTCATTTATTTATTTAGGAACATAGTAAATGTAAACCATAAATTAAATGAAATCAGTTCTTCTTAATCTTATTAATTATTAAAATCTTTGCCTAATTAATTAATAAGACAAAAAAATTGACATATTATTACAAAATTAAATAAATTTAGTATTCTCCTAGTAAACACCTGGATAACAGTCCGTAAATTAAATTTAAAAAAAAAACTAAACATTTTTAACCTCAAGTATTTTTTATTACAATGAAAGGGTATTTTTTTCAGCAATCAAACTAAACAAACTTTTCCTATCTATCTATTCATATAAATAATTGACTAGAGGCAGGTTATGGTGCAAAAACAACAAAGACTGCCTTATCTGCCAGAAGTTTGTTACGTTTTTTTTTCGTAAACATTTCCTGCCTCCGAAAAACGTCGCTCAGAATATATAGAGGTTCCAGGAGACGATAAATATATTTGAGCCAAATAACTCATGTTAGGGAACTTGTCTTTATTCTTAGCCCACCAGCCATATGGACATAGGTCTTTGAGTAGAAGAACTTCACTGAGATATCTGTCTAGCTTTGACGCAATCAGACTTTTGGTTTCTTTTACTGCTGCTAGTTTCTCGTAGCAGCTCCAAAACGTTCTGTGTGTATTTTCGTTATTGGATGATGATGTGGATCTCTGTGTTACCTGAACAACTTCTTCATTACTGCTTGACCTAATATCCTCGCTCTTTCTTACAAATTCTGCTAGGAAAGTTTGTCTGATCATTGGTACATTACCTGGTGTAAAAAAAATCATTTTGCAGCATGGATCTATCAATGTTGTTAGACTATAGTACTTGTCATCTTCAATCCCCTGAAAACGTCTATCTAGTCCTTCTTTTAGTGACAAACGCATTGTGTTCACATTAGAACAAGCCATTTGAACTTCTTCTTTGGTCGAATACCTCGAAAGAATCGTAAAGTTGGGAATGACCTCTGATATCCAGGAGTAGGAAGAGCTCATTTTTTTGTGATTTCTTCAAAAGGTTGAAGTAAAGCAAGACATTTTTTAAGAAGATCCCATTGTCTCTCTGTCAAATTTTCGCTTGGCGTAATGATGACTCAACTGCGGGTAACTCCTCAGTAGTGTTCAAAGATGAAGCTCTTATTGAAGGTAGGATCGGATTTGGCGAATGAATGGGATGTTGTAATTGTGTATATTCTCGATTATGCTTCACACGAAGGTGGTTGTTCAGTGCAGAAGTAGACGCTGAATATCCACTACCGTCTACCACCACGAGATATCAGCGAATCACATATGATACATTTCACTTTATTTGGTTGGTCAGTTTCTGTATAAAATGGCCAAACACTTGATTTTTTCCTTGCACTCATTTTTGCAATAAGCCAGGAACAAAACATATCACCTAAAACTTCGTCAATCCACTTAAAACAATTATTTTTGTTGAATGTAAACAATTGCACGCGACACGCCGATGACGTATTTGCTAATGACCGGCCGGCTCCGGGATACGCGGAGGTAGCACGGTGCGCGGGCGGGGTACATCTAGCAATAATTGAAGTAAGGCCGTGCGCGCACTGCCTTGCGGTGGCCGCAATTCCGGTAGTTCTACCGCACCGGTAGACTGACCGCAGTGCGCGCACTTCTATGACACTCCATACTTCACAAATTTTGCGTTTCCAAAACGCAACGCAGTGCGCGCACGGCCTAAGGCCGTGCGCGCACTGCCTTGCGGTGGCTGCAATTCCGGTAGTTCTACCGCACCGGTAGACTGACCGCAGTGCGCGCACTTCTATGACACTCCATACTTCACAAATTTTGCGGTGCGGTAGAACTACCAGAATTGCGACCACCGCAAGGCAGTGCGCGCACTGCGTTGCGTTTTGGAAACGCAAAATCTGTGAAGTATGGAGTGTCATAGAAGTGCGCGCACTGCGGTGGAATAAACGCGTGCGGTAGAGTCACCGGTGGCCCCGGTCATTCTACCGGTGCGGTAGAACTACCGCAATTGCGGCCACCGCAAGGCAGTACGCGCACGGCCTTAATGCGTAAACAAGTCAAGACGTCGGTCTCGAGAAAGCGCGCGAAATCGAACCGAACATCGGCCGAACTTTTCATTTTCACCGAATGTTCGGCCGAAGTTCGGATTCGGTTCAAATCACATTCGGCCCATCATTAGTGTTTACACAAGAAATTTGAAAGCCTTTTTTTATTGGAGTTCGATAAAAATAAACACATAATTATTATTTATTTATTAGTCGTTGATAGGCTCGCGTTTAACCACCATGTCACCTGATGGTAAGCGATGATGTGGTCGACAATGAAGCACGTTGACTAAAAGTAAACTATAGACCCCCAGGTTATAGCTATCTGGAAACACAGACTCCGGTAGACAATTCCACTCCTTAGCTGTACGCACAATAAAAGTATTCCCAACACGTTTACGTTTTTATAATAAACTAGCTGTGCCCACGACTTCGTCCGCGCGGAATAGTGACTTTCGGCAGCATTTTTAATTTTTTAGGCTAATTATTTTGAAAATAAAACTGATACATAATTTGAATGTAGTATCTAATCAAAAGTCTAAAAAATAAGTTTCAAGCTTCTAGCTTTAAAAATGACGTAATTTCCATACAAACTTTCATCCCCTATTTCAACCCCTTACTTAGCCTTTTTTCGCATTAAAAAGTAGCCTATGTCCTTTCTCAGGCTCTAGACTATGTCTGTACCAAATTTCATTAAAATCGGTTCAGTAGTTTAGGCGTGATTGCGTAACACACAGACAGACAGAGTTACTTTCGCATTTATAATATTAGTAAGGATAGTAGGATTGACTATTTGACTATTTGATTATTAGGTGAAGGTGAGTTAGCGAGCCATGTTAATTTAATCAATCAATGTAAATAATATAATGATTTTTAAATGCGCCGCATTTTTTTAATATTTTTGATGATTCAGTATTCACGCACAATGGCTTATTATTAGCGTATTTCATGTATAACTTTGGTGTTTCTATACCGATTTATATGATTCTTTTTTATGGAATAGTTAATAATGTTAACTTTTTCAATTAGGGGTGACTGAGAGTGTTATAAACGTAAGAGTAGACAAATATTATAGGTAATCAGAAAGCTTCGAACTGCTAAGCTATCGGGAGTTTCACGTGTTATTGTGAGTCAACCATAAAAGATAGACATATGCTGTCGTGGGATATTTTTTATATAATTTTAAGGAGAACATTTCCGTCATGAAATGATTTCTGTGTAGCTTTAACCATTAAGGTTGCACACGCGACGGAAGCTTAAAAAATGGAGTAACTTCTCCCGTTTTCCCAACATTTCCCTTCACTGCTCTGCTCCTATTGATTGTAGCGTGATGAAAAGTATACTATAACCAGCTCAGGAGTATGAAAAATAATTGTACCAAGTTTCGTTAAAATCTGTCGAGTAGTTTTTGTTTCTATAACGGTTATACAGACAGACAGACAGACAGACAAACAGACAAAAATTTTACTGATTGCATTTTTGGCATCAGTATCGATCCCTAATCACCCCCTGATAGTTATTTTGGAAATATATTTCATGTACAGAATTGACCTCTCTACAGATTTATTATAAGTATAGAAGATTCGTCTACTTTTACAGTTTATAGCAATATTGTTAAGTGGACCAAATGGTGCTATTATTTCTTACTCTTTTTTACTCCGCTTTCAAACCAGCCGTCCATGGAGTCTTAGCTCTGTAAGGTCCTTGTAAAAAGGGCATACCTATACAATTGATTAGACATGTAATTTTTTTCGAAAATCCACGTATAACGAAAAGTATTTACCTGCTAACAGTTATAGTAATGTGGATAAACGTTAGTGGTATACATAGCCACTCGACGGATGTTTCTTTTTATTTTTAAGTTGCGGCTATATAAGTAAAGGACATTTCAACAAAGAAAAAGTAAGCAGTAAGATACCTTTAAAAGTTAAATTGTTGATAGAGATAGGTAAAAATTATGTGAGAACCACTACAATCACACACAAGTTCGTGTATGCATTATATTGTCCACAATATAGGTATATTATGTTTAATTATGCTCAGTAACTCAAAAAATTAATTAAAATGAGTGTGAATAGCTATTTGAGCTTCCGTACAGATACCTTGGGAACCCTTTAAAACCAGTTTGCAATTATCCTCTCATAAATGCACCTTTATGTAAGTATGAAAACAGGAAGTCGCAGCAAAGATCATCAAACTGTTCTTATGAAGTTTTATAATAAAAGCAAAAGGAATATAATTGGATATAAAGTAAAGACCTTGATCTTTTAACTGAACCAGCTTTGGACAAGAAGAATAAAATGATTTTTAGGACACAATATACGAAATGGTTTGAATGTTCTCTTAAACGAGTTGTTATAGGTTTTTATTTCAATTTTTTTACTATGTTATTGTGAGAGGTCTCTCGCTTGTCAAAGTAAGAGATTGTCTTTGTGGTCTCCTTAAGTATAATAATTAGAGCCTCCAGCCAGAGCTTATAAAATACTCACTTGCTGAGCGTGTAGACACTTAGTGTACAGACATCGACCCAGGGCATCGCTGTGTGAGGTTAGCTAGGGACAGACTGAATGGTGCACTTTATAGTCTATGCCTATAGCGTCTTGGGTATTTCTTATAGTAACTTGTGCAGTTGCTCTCGAAAAGCATCATTTGGGGAAGTGGAACTGATGATGAAGACCACAGATGGCCACCGAAACTACTCAATAATAAGTATTTCGTGGATTGCGATTCGATTACTTGAATATGGATGTTAAGCACTTTATGCTTGTCACAATGCATATAATGATGTAGAGCTGGAAGTACCAGGAGAACTCCTCAAAAATTAACGGCTCTGCATCGGGAAAAGCAATATTTTGTAAAAGGTGATAAGTAGTTGACATTTTGGCTTTTGTAACTAGATAAATTACAAACCGGGTTGGTTTAACTAAAAAGCGTGAAAAAAAAACTTTTTAGTAAAAAATAAAACCGACTTCCATATCGAAACACTACAAAGCCAAAAATAACTTTAATTTCGGAAGGCGGTGTGAAAAAGAAGGAAATACAAAACCAATAACACCGACTACCTAAATTAAAGTTATTTTTGGCTTTGTAGTATTTCGATATGGAAGTCGGTTTTATTTTTTGCTCAAAAGTGTTTTCAGTCATCCCGTATAGGTACACGCGGAGTGCCGCACAAAAAAAACTCGTTGCTATACATACCGGCTAAGAACTCAAGGACGAGTGCGCAATGCTATTACTAAATATTAATTGAAAACATATTTCTTCTCAGTTTTATAACAGAACCATTGTCGAATATTTTTAAATATCTACCTACATTTTTGTTCTAGTAAATTGTTTCTTTATGTATGAATTATTTGTAAGACGGACGAATAGAATTCACACAAACCCGAGAGGTTTATGTGGTACCTACTAGATCAAAAGAAACATGTAATCTTTGTTTTGATAAATAATAAAAAAATAAAAAAACATGTATAGGTTCTGCTCTAACACAGCTTTAGACACTTGTGTGATTATGTTTATCTATCTGTAGCAGCCCAATCAAAACACTGGTTGGACTAAGTAATGGACTATTCGTATTCAGTAGTACCTACCTATCTATTCACTGTCCTAGGTAGGACATGAATGTAATGATTTCGAGGAGTGAATACTGAACTGGATAGGTATACTATCATTATTGGGTATTTAGGTCTATTACGCATAGGGTTGCCAACTTTTAAATTAATTTTTTTTTTTTTTTTAAATAAAGTACAATTTATTTTCAAAGTCGCTTGCCGCTGTCTGTCCCTATGTATGCTTAGATCTTTAAAACTACGCATCGGATTTTGATGCAATGTTTGTTAATAGATAGAGTGATTCAAGAGGAAGGTTTATATGTATAACACATGCATAATACAGCAGAGATCCAATGATAATTTTAGAGGTTTCTAATGTGATGTCTTAATAAACAATTTTTTTGCGCTTACTTTGCAAACGCTAGCTGAACCATACGAGATAGATCAAAATAATGTACTACAGTATTAAAAATGTCTACAAAAAAGTCCGCGATGGCATATGCCTATCTCTTATGGATAAAATACTAAATATCAATTTTAATACTTTAAAATGGGCAATTATAAAGCGGTAATTGGAAAGCTATTTACACAAATACTATATTAATCCTTATATTTTGAAATACGTTAGTTAGCTTGAGCATTTAATGAAGATTAATTTTTCCCAGTACACTATGCAAATTAAATGAATACCTTAGGAGATATAGCAAAATCAAAATAATGCGCAACGAAATTGATTTCGTGTCGCCGTGATTTGACCGGGCACCTCGCTTCCAAGCCGGGGGAGTCCAAAAATGTATGTAATATATGGCGGAATTGTGTATCTTATATATACCTACAAAAAAGTCCTCGATGGCATATGGCTATATGTTAAAGATAACATCCTACCTATGTCCATTTTAATACTTTAAAAATTGGCAATTTTATAGCGGTGATGTAAAAGGTATTTACACAAATACGGTATTAATCCTTATCATCTAAATTAATATTATGATAACGAGGAAAGATGACTGATTTTTTGTTTGTTACGATTTAACTCAAAAATTACTCAACCAATTTTACCGAAAGCTACATCTCCTTGGAGTAACAGGCTATTTTATATTTTCTGTAAAGAACCCATGCGAAGCCAGGGCGGGTTGCTTACTAAAAATTAATTGCCGAATGTATATGTATGTTCAGAGAAAGTTCAGAACAACTGCATTTATTTGACTAATTATTTTTTGTTGTGTTCGTAATAATTATCTGGATAGGGTTTAGAAAGAAAACTGTATGATACCGAAAGAAAACTTGCACCCAGGCGAAGCCGGGGTGGGCAGCTAGTTATGTTTAAAACATATTTCTTATTACTTTTTGCAGTTTGTATCAAATTAGTATCTCTACTAAACAATTGTACAGCAACTTTACAGTTTATAGTAAATAAGTAATTTTTTTATCAAGTTCAGAGACGCTTTGTTTATTACCTACGACTAAACTTTTCAAAATCCCAAAGAAATCAATTCATGCAAAATAAAGTATTTTCGTGTACTTATTGTTCTCATAAAGTATAGAGTACAATTACCTGAAATAACGTACAATACTTTATTATAAAGTACGGGTGGTAACCCTAATTACGCAATATGCATTCAATGCGGGTATAGATAGACACACATTATAAAAAATAACAACAAACATTTCAACGTATAAGCTAACACTAACATACTAATATAGCTGTTTATATTGATAACTAGTCGTAAACTCCGTCCATCCGTCGTAAAAGAGGATAATTTTCAATTTGAGTTGTTTTTATTTTTGTCAACAGAATTGTAAATCTTCTTTAAAAAATTAAAATTAACCTTACAAAAACAGTAATCCATATAAAATATTTCAGATTAATGCTAGTTAGTTATTCCGAGATACTATTTTATTTAAAGAAACATAAAAAAGAAAGAAAGAGTCTAATACTTACCTCGTTTACGACACAATAATTACAGTAACATTTCTGTAACTATAAAAACAATATTATCAGAGCTATCAGATACCTCATACAAAATAACTATTATTACATCTTCGAACTACACAATCATTGGAACAAAATCAAAGTTCAATACCACGCCAGGCGTGGATAGAACCACAAAATTTTATGGTCCACATTCAGGTATTTTTTTGAATACCTTTGCTCCTTGGACTGTTTTGAGAGCCTTTGATAAATTTTGTTGAAGAGAAAACCTACGTACAAAATTATGTAGGAATGAAAACATAATCTAATATTCCGTAACCTTTTAAAGGGTTACGTGAAATATGCACATTATTTTAACAAAGAA
Source organism: Tholera decimalis (assembly GCA_943138885.2). Classification (NCBI taxonomy): domain Eukaryota; kingdom Metazoa; phylum Arthropoda; class Insecta; order Lepidoptera; family Noctuidae; genus Tholera; species Tholera decimalis. The sequence continues at coordinate 16,920,152 of OW964563.2, read as the reverse complement.
AAAATGAAAAAAAAGGGTTTTAGGTGAATACCCACGCAAGTCTCAGTTCTACTCAAAACTTTGTTCATATGTATACAGGTAGGTATTTTATCTACCTATGTGAGGACTATGTAGGTTATTATTCTTTCTTGGTTAATTGTCTATAGCTATATATTAATACGAGAAGAAAAATGTAACTAACTTTGGTATTGTTCGTCAAATCCTTGAGCTCCTTAAGCTTTAAGTTGAGCTACAACTGACAATTGGGCTAGATACCTACTGCACCGTCTGGGTAGGCCCACAAAAATCTGTGTGGTACTTTCCTAAAAAGCCCTTCACTTCAGGTAACCTACCTACATGATTTTTATATGATTTCCTCCTGATTTTGATTCTCTGTGTCTCTTCTTAGAGTAATCTACTAGGAAACACCGGCCTCAACTAGTCAAAGTGATCAAAAGTATTGACGCGTAAAAGTATTATTTTAAACCTAGTAATAAAAAAATATAATTCATTAATAGATTTATAACTTTACGATCACTTATTTTGACAGAATGCTAAACAACTTTAACCTACTTATAATAAAACCATGTCGTTTAATTTAATTTGCCAGTTCATTGATAAGTTTTGATGTCCATTAGACAAACATACACACACATTGCTAATAGGTTTAAGCAATTCTGAATAATTCTATTTTCATATTCATAAATTATAGTGTTCTTTCAAGCACTGAGCTTCAAAGGGCTAAAAAACTTAAAAAATAAACGTGAATTTGAGGGCAGTATAGGTAATAGTAATAGCCTCGACTAGACATGATAAGCTTTCTAAGCAATTTGCTTTTACAATCATTGACATTAATTTGTTGACCCATTGACCTGTGGTTGCTTATTTGCCATGTAATTGAATATACTTACATACTCAATTAATTCGCAACGGCTCAATTAATTTAATACAGTGATCAAACACAACCACGCCAACTGTTCTGATTAGACTGTAAGTTGCACATAATTAGGTGGGTACCTGTTCCGACAGGAATTAAATTAAGGTTGAAAATACCTTTGTTTTTTTTTCGGTGAGAGATACATCAAATGAATCCTCCACCTCAATGATTGGTAGTTGAGTGCGTTTCTTCTAATGGGTATTCTGAAGCGTATAAGTAACGATATTTTTTTTATTTTATTTACAACTAGTTGAAAACTTTATTTCAGGGAAGTTTCAAATACTTTCTATAGCTTGAACTTGACGATGCGACGTTTACATAATTACGACACCTTTTTCCCCTGAACCAATTTAAGTTTTTGTTTTAATTTTTTTTTTTTTTTATTGAAAATACTTCCCAAATGGGGCAGATTTCTCACAATGATCTAGCAGTTCTTTTAGTGATGTGGGTAGAAACTTCATAAAAAATATCAGTTACCGATTACATTAAAAAAAAATTGGTCTCTCGGTAATTGGGGTCCAAATCGTTGCAAATTAGCTCAATAAGACCTCAATTACCAATCATTCCGTATTTTTATTATTGTCAAGTTTAAGCACCACGATCATTGACATAGCTGTAAAAAAACTTATAAGACAATAGCGAGAAACTATGGAAGCAATTTAGTTTATGATTATTAAAGAACCAAAATGATATTCATAAAATTTTACGACCTTAACATCATCAGATCTTCCTGTAGTTGTACATTTGATCAGCGATTTTTAACAATCAATTGTTAGAAATTGTTTTTGCCTATTAGGTACTATTAAGTGGTCCACAAAAACCAATGTTGATACGTCTTAGAAAAAAAGCTTCTTCAACTTAAGGTAGGTAGAGTGGAACGAAAAAACATCTGTCAATTACTTACTTTGTCACTATAGAAATAAAATGGACTAAATATTATGAGAAGGATCTCATTGGGGCATCTAGATTCGATCTCCAGGTCAGGCAACGAGTAGGTAATTGTTTCTCAATGAATCACAAAACTATCAACTTTTAGTGTGACCATCGTTGCGTTGGAGAGGTACCTACCTACATACATCCATCTTTGGAATGTGACAATCAACACTTATCTAAAGTCATAAGACAGCCATGTGTATTAATTACTTTTTAAGATTGAAAACGTCATTGTATGTATTATAGACAGGAATAACATTACTGAACCGACCAAAGTACCTACTAAGATTTTTTAGCCCAACCAAAAATTACAATACTGGGTGATCCAGTGGGTAAATATATATAATAACAACACCATATTACATACAACATTAATATTTATCTGTAATTTATTTCTCTTTCTAGTGTCACCACTCCCATTCCCGACATGCAAAGCGGACAACATCGACTGCCTACGGCGAAGTCTAAGGACTTTCTTTTTTCTTATGGACGGTGGCCATTTTGGCATGCAGCCTGTCGATCCCGCCATTATCAACAGTGTGACCCTGTCTTTACCCGAGGAACAAACGTCATTTCTAATGAGAAGGATTAACGTTACCGGCGCCAGGTGGACCAAACTCGTTACAAGGAGGTTTAAATCATTATTCAAACAGATATTATTATGTTTTTGTGTGAAAGAGATTTATGGTCAGAGGTTTTTACTATGAAAGTGTGACTTTAGAGTCGAATAATGTGACCGATTTAGTATAGAATTAATAATGTAAGTGGCAGGCGAGGTCGGCTTATCTTCTAGATATTTCAGTTTCAGGTAGGGACAACTCATAAAGATCAAATTTGTTTCATTATACGGTTTAGGGTTAACAATAGTTGATTTTGTACACTGGCGCTATCGGGGATCTAACTCAGTGGTAGAGTGTCTGCTTCGCATGCTGAAAGTCCTGGGTTCAAATCCCAGCAATCTCCAAATGCCGATACTTTTTTTTGTTTTCTCATCAAATTAACATAAGATATTTTTAGCCTTGTTCTTATAAAGTATTACGATTTTCACGTATTTCTTGTTTAATTGTCAGGTTTGGTTTAGAAGATGGCAAGAACGGGGTGGTGTTCAGCAGCGATTTGCATTTGTCCGGACAGATAAGTATGAAAGTGGCCGGAAGACGTGAACCACAAAATGCTTACATTACAATGGATATTCGTAAGTAAAGTTTTAAATATCTAATTATTAATTTTGGGGAAAAAAAGCTGAATTGGGCAGCTACTTATTTACCAAACAATATGACAGAGTCGATATCGCCAATATTCCGAACCCTAATTGTGTTATACATCATTTAAAAAAAACCGGTCAAGTGCGTGTCGGGCCACGCGCAGTTTAGGGTTCCGTAGTTTTTATAACAGCCAAGTGCGTGTCGTATTCGCTGACTGATCGTTTCGTACCATGCTCTAACTAAAAGCCAAACATAACTACCAAACTAATTTGATTTCCTATACAAATCCTCACCTGATCCGACAATTTTGCACGGAAAGCTTTAATTTCTTTGAGAGATTTGTATAAAACTTGTCATAGCCGGTGTTTTGAATTTAAATACGGACACAGAGCTACACTACTCAATCGTCACAAGAAGCTAGCACGATACAACTGGCGCTTAGCGCCATCTATCGATATTTCTATAGAGTTGTTCGAAATTTTCGAGTCAAATACAATTGGTCGACTATTACTCGTAAACCTGTAAAGCCCACTTATGTGTGATAGTTTTCCTTTAAATTTCGTTATATATAGGTACTACTGCCGTGACATTTGAATTTCTAACTACAACCGTTTAGTTTATACAGGGGGGGGGACACTTGACTCTAACGACAATTGATACTTTAAAGCTTGAAAAGTCGCGAACGGTTTACTTAATCAAAAAACGGTCTTCCCAAACACGTAATATTTTTGAAAGACCTATCCAACGATATCCCACACTATGGGAAGAAGGAAAAAAAAAAATTATCATGCCACTTTACATGTATGGGAGGTACCCTAAATAATTGTTTTTTTCAAAATTTTATTTTACCACTTTTTCGGCGTCCGTAACGTGTATACTCATGCCATAGTACAACTGTCTAGTACCAATAGTTTTTGAGCTAAACCGCGGACAGACGGACAGACAGACGGACATGGCGAAACTATAAGGGTTCCTTGTTGACTACGGAACCCTAAAAAATAACACAAATGATTAGATAATGCACTTTTGTGCACTCGTGTCCATAGTAAACTAAATCCACAATGTCCCCGAAGTTAACACCGCTACGCACGTAAAAACGAACGTTTTAAATTACAGAGGGCGTAGAGAGCAACATAACTTACATCGGGGTTATACAACGAGGCATCGATAATGAGGATTACATCATAATTGGTCCGGAGAGAATAGCCGTCAGGAATATGCGAATACCTTCGTATTTTTTGCAACCAAGTAAGCCTTGATTTATTGTATTTCATGCTTTATTTGGGCTGTATTTCCGGCGACCGAGTTTTAAAACACTCAGGCAATGGCTGTACGCAGTCTGCAACATATTTGTGAAGCTGAAAATGAATGCCGTAATGATTACCTACTGTTTTAAATAGGTAAATAATGTTGAAGAGTGCTTCAGAAAATAACTTAATGAATAAAATTGGTAAGCTCGTGCTGACATGCTTACAACATGTCAATGCTACATTTTTAAACCCTTCAGTTCTTGTGTCGTTTATGTGAGTGAGTTGGTGAGGACCAACTCACTCACATAAACGACACAAGAATCATTATACTAATGTAAAAATTCACCCTTACATTTGTAAGGGTTTTTTTTGATTTTGATTTATCTTTATAAATGTTTATTACTTGAAGTAAATGTACCTAAGTCTAACTATAAATAGTACCTGCTACTAAAATGTATCAATTGTGTTGTCTGACCTAATGTAACAACTGTTCTTCAAGACACAGGTTGTTCCTAGTTTGAAGAACAGAGCTCTCTCTCAATTAAGTCTCTAACATCACATCTGTAACCACAACATTTATGTAACCCTTTGTAATCTTATGTAAGGAGAAATAAACATTATATATTATATGAATGTATAAGAAATTGTCTATATGTGTATTTTTTCTAATTAGTCAGATTTAAACTTTGACAGAGGAATATCCTATGAAAACATGGATGTAAAACAAATACAACTTAACAATTCATGCTGCTGGAAGATGTGTTAAAAGAGCTGCAGGGTGTGATGTGCTTCTTGTGCCTTTAAGTAAAACATTGACATGTAATGTCCTCTAATTTTTCAAGTAACACAGGAATGTACACCGGAGTCCTATGTAGAAAAATAAAAAGATATTGATAAGACAACAAGGAAATTTTATAATTATGTAGGTACCTAATGTGTGCCGTGCCACCTTCTGGCTTGATCACAATAATGGATTTGATATCTTATCACCCAGATGTAGTTATTTAGTCGAAATTAGTCCCTAAATATCAGAATTAGTATTTTGTGGATTAAAAGACTGAAAGGATGCTTTCTGGCTCGGCCACCTCTGTACCTCGAGATCTAGAGCACCACCACACATTAATATTGAATTATTGTAATATTGACATTTAGTGTGTAGTGTTACAGTAATTACAATTACTGCTCCAATTTGTTGAACACACTCAACCCTATTTCCATTATGATTTAATAATCATAATCTAATTTTTACAGGGTGTGCCAATGTGTACAAAACCATAATCAGGCTTAGTCACACAAATACAGTTAACAACCCAAATTTTTGTTTTCTATTAAGAAGTTTTATTCAGAATTGGTATTTCATAAACTTTATTCATGTGAATAAGTTCAATTATTATTTTGTACACATTGGCATGATTATATGGTGGTACCTGTAAAAACAAACTTAAGTACTAATGTGTATTGTGTTTGTGTGTAATCTTAATAAATATATTTTTGGTACTTTGTAAATAATTTACCATTTCCTGTTACAGACTCTGAAGATGCATACATAATTGATGATGCCTTACAAAAGAAAGAATCAGTACTGGACCACTTTTCAAATGAAATCACAGCAGCCATAATGCATTCTATAGTTGATAATTTTAGACTATTCGCTTCTAAGATACCTATTAAACATTATTATAAGTACTTTAATAACTAATTTTTCATATTATTTCTGACAATATAAACATCATTTCTGTAATGTCATTCAACATGAAAACAAAACTGTAATTTTGACTTTAGTTATTTATTAAAAATGATTAAAACAGTTCAGTTTTATTTATTACATAACTTAGAAAGCATCACCCATGGATTCTTCAACAAACTTCTTGTAAATCGCCATAAACTTGGCCACAAATGCTTCAAGGTGGAAAATTGCTTTGTTGCCAAGTCTCATTCTATGTTCATAGGTAGCAGCATGACTGGCAACTTGGCACTTCATAGACATGTCACAATTACGGACTAATTCTTTCAAAAGCCCTCCAAAAATCATATCTGGAGGCACACCATGTATTATCAATTCATACAGCTTTTGTCGGACCTCACCAAGCTTTTTCGGTGTTTGTTCTGAAAGTATCAAAGCTGCAGTCTCTCTTATAAATTGCTGCCAATCAGGCTCAGGTATTTTCTGGTCTGCAGTAAAGGGATACTGTTGTACTTTACAAGCTTCACACATTAGTAACGCTCTTCGTAAGTTACGATCAGCAGCCTTAGCAAGCCGCAAAGCAAGTTCTGGAGGTATACTCAAGCTTTCCTTTTTACAAACTAATTTGAGTACAGAGGCAATTTCAGTCTCTGAAGGTGCTGGAACTCGGATGGTCAGACAACGGGATCTGATAGCAGGAATGACTCGGGATATGGAATTTGCTATGAGAATCAGACGACAGGTTGCGACGTACTTCTCCATTGTTCGACGTAAAGCGTGCTGTGCGTCTTTTGTTAAGTCGTCTACCTCATTTAGTATAACAACTTTAAATTCTCGTTGCCCAGATGAGTCTATCTGATGGGTCTGTGCTACATTCTTCACCAAATCCATAATAACCACTCTGTCGTGAATGCCGACGTCAGTTGGGTTAACTTCAATGTGATAATTGCTACTTACAGTCATGATTTCGACTTTCTTATTAGATGGTGTTGTAAAAGTCATAGTTTCTTGCCGCAGCCGTTCCACGCCAGATCCGTAAAGTTCTCGCAGTAAACACATGACTCGAGTCTTCTTTCCAGCTCCCGAAGGACCGTAAACAAGAAGATGGGGAAAATCACTTTGCTGAACTAAACTTTTCAAACGAACCGCTTGATCTGTATGAAAATCTAGCTTCATCAAATCTCTTGGTCTATGTTTATCTACCCAAAGACTCATTGTTACAATTTATTGAGTTGTTATTTGTTACGGAAGAATTTGATATGTAAGATATGTTTATAACTTTATCCAAGCCGAATGTTGATGTTCACCAACAAAAATCCACAATTCAACAAATTACGCGGAAGAAACGTCCCATTTTATGAAATATATATGTAATTTTTTGCATAAAAATATGCGATCTCTTTCAAAATTGCGTGAAATGTAGTATTCTATCTCGCTCTTATGACATTATAAAGCTATAAGTACCAGATTATCGAAGTACTGTTTTTTTTTTTTTTTTTTTTTCCCTTCGTCCGTTAGGACAGGCAAAGAGTCAAGCCCATACAGCCAGGTCTGTAATATTTGTTTCTGTTCCAAGTGTGTAATAAGGCCGGAGCCAAGTCTTCAATGTTACATCCGATGCATATTCCATATTCAATTGTTAGTTATTTACCCAGATATTATCTCATAGAATTTATTTCTAAGTCGAGTCCGATATTTGTTAAAATCCTTGTTTCATATGTCCTTGATCGTGTTTTTAATAAAATCGTAAATAAATAAATAGGTGTCTTTATTTTTCAAAATGTCTTCAATGCAGCGCGGTATATTCTCTGGTTTTTCATATAAATTCAATAAATTGGCTACTAAAGACAGTCTTTGAATATTAAAACTTGAGCATTGAAAGAAAATATGATCAAGGGTCTGTTCATAATTTGTTGAGCAATAGGTGCAAGAAGGCGATTGAATTATGCGCATGCGATGTAAATGAGCGTTGAAACGGCAATGTCCAAATCTCAAACGGCAAAGAATAGTATAATATTGTCTGCTTCTGAAGTAACGGCAATTGGTGAACCAAGGGCTTTTACCAATATTCTGATTAATTTGAGCATACCAAGTACCTTTTCTAGTAAGAGATTCTGTCCATGTGTCCTGCCAATCTTTTAAAAGTTTGGACTTGATTATAGGTATTAAATCGCTATAAGGAATAGCGACATCGTCGACGGGGCTGCCGCTGTCACTGTCAACAATGTCAGCAATCGCACGTGCTAGAAAATCAGCTTGCTCGTTACCCGAAACTCCGATATGTGATGGAGTCCATAAAAATGTAATACTATAGTTTCTTGTTGAAAGATTATGAAGTATGTGCCTGATTTCTATTATAATGCAGTTTGTGTGAGCACTGATTTGATAGTTTTTCAAAGCATGCAATACGCTCATGCTATCAGTGATAATGAGCCAACGATTTTCAGATTGGTCTTGAATGTATTTAAGTGCAGCAAGAATGGCATAAGCTTCGGCGGAAAATATGCTTGATTCTTTCTTCAGTTTTACTCCCAGTCCAAATTCCTTATGAGGAATGACATAAGCCATAGAAACCCTTTCATTACTTTTAGAGCCATCTGTATAAATGTGGTGATAGTTTGGGTATTGATCTAAGAGGTTATAGACTTCTTGCCGATCTCTTAATTTGTTGTCAATTACTATATCCAGCTCATGAAATAGACATTCAAACTCTTTCTCATAACACACCCATTCATTAGATTTGTGAAATTTAAACTGACCATCTAACTTGATCATGAATGAAAAATCAAAAAGCATAAATGGAATATTTTTGGTCAGATGAGTGTTAACAGGATACTTAATGTGAAGTGAAAATAACTTTTTAATCAGAGGATGATGATTTACAGAGAAAAGTTTAAGTAAATAACAGAATTTGAGATACTGAAAGCGCAAGATTAAGGGGGGAGTATTACATTCTACTTGTAAAGAATTAATGGGAGTAGTTCTCATGGCACCTGTAATAAGTCTAAGATTATGATTTTGAAGGATATCTAGTTTATTTACCAATTGACTATCTGAAGAAAAACAGAGGTAACCATATTCAAAGTGGCTTCGTACAAGGGATTTGTATAATTTTAAAAGAATTTTAGGGTCTGAACCCCAGTATGTCCCTGCAAGAGACCTCAGGACATTTAGGGCTTTTTGAGCTCTGTCACATATACAATCAACATATTTTCTCCAAGAGAGGTTGCTTGTAAAAATAACACCCAAAAATCTTGCACTATTCTCCACAGGCAAATCAGTGTTGTCATATTTAATATTGACTATAAAAGGCCCAATATTGCTAAAAACTACAACCTTAGATTTATCTATACTAATGTCTAATGCAAGATAATTAAAGTAACAATTTAGTTTATACAAGGCAATGTTAAGCTTGGAGCATACTGTACTGGTATTATTACCAACACAGTACACTACCAGGTCATCCGCAAACTGGAGATTGGATACTTCAGTGCCTAGGATAATATTAAGTTTGTGGATGTATAAAATAAATATTAAAGGACTCAATATACTGCCCTGACAAGTGCCTTTGTAAGAATACCTAGGGCCTATAAGCCTATTTTTACACTTAACAAATACTTTTCTACCATTCAAAAAGTTATATATCCATTCTATCACCTTTGCAGGCAAACCAACAGCAGCCAATTCTGAGGAGAGTATATGATGATTAACATTATTAAATGCACCTACCACATCAAAGAAAACACTGACAAGAGCATTCCTTGATTTGAAGGCTTCAAAGATATCAAGATGTAAATTAGCAATGCTTTCCCTTGAAGACTTACCCCTCCTAAACCCAAATTGATTCGAAGGTAGTATATGGTTCTTCTCAATAAAATGTTCTAACCTTTGTTTGATAAGTTGCTCGAAGATTTTACCCATACATGAAGTTAAAGCTATAGGTCTGTAAGAGTCAAAACTATTTTTATCTTTGTTGGGTTTGAGAATGGGGACAAGGCAATCAGTTTTCCAATCTTCAGGAATTAGAGAATGCTGCCAAAGAAGATTGAAGATTTCAAGCAAAACTAATTTAGATTGATCAGGTAGATTTTTTAGCATTTTATAAGAGATATGGTCGAGGCCAGCTGCAGTATCCCTACGAGAATGAATTGCTGTAGTAAATTCAACAAATGTAAAAGGTTTAATTAAGTGAAAGTTACTAGGAGAAACAGGATGAGAAGGGTTGAAAATAAAAGCTGGCTCTACTGTATCTGGTGTAAATTTTTTAAGGAATTCGGGGATCCAAGAATATATGTTATTATTTTGAGATGTAGATGCAGAACTTTTATTAAATCTACGCATATATGACCAGACCACAGACATAGGTGTAGTTCTGTTGAAAGATTCACACAACTTCAACCAACTCATCTTTCTTTCATACTTGATAATGAACTTTTTCTTTGCTTGGAGTTTCTTAAAAGCTAGGTAATTTGTTTCAGAGGGATTGTGTTTAAAAGTTAAGTAAGCATTTTTACTATCTTCCACAGCTTTGCTGCAGTTAGCATTCCACCAGGGGAGTGGAGTTCTTTTCTTTCTGTTGGAGGTTGAAAGGGGCTGAGCCTGCCCCCCATCAGAGGAGTAGCGCCTTGGAGATGGAATTGAATCTACTAGTGCCAAATGTAAGAGTTTAATAAATTTATTATAGCTAAGCAAAGGATTGTGTCTGTCTATAGAAAAGTTACACAAAAGAGCATCAATGCCGGATGAATATGTTTTCCAATCAATTGTCAATCAAAGTATTGAAATTATAAGAAAATGGAAGAGGAATACTGTCAGGTATATGAAAGCTAGAAGAATTATTGTTATTCACTAAGAATTTTGTAATTACAGGAAGGTGGTAACTGCCTAAAGGATCATCATGAACTGACCATTCACACTCCAGGGCTAGCAAAGGAGAGACAATGGTCAAATCAAGAGCATTTCGCCTCCAAGTGTGGGAACCAACAGTAGTCGTTTGACCATCATTTAAAAGAACAAGATTGTTTTTATTAATGGAATCCAAAATATCCCTACCTCTGCAGTTAGAAGCTGAACATCCCCAGGTTGTATGCAAACCATTAAAATCGCCAGCTAAAAAAATTGGACGAGGTAAAGATTGAATTAGTCTATCTAATTTTGTTTTAGAAAAAGGAGGGTTGCAATTAGTTGGACTGTAAAAACTTACAATAGTAAGTTCTTTATTATTAGCATATTTAATACGAACTGCTATATTTTGTAAGGAATCATCATAGATTGTGTTTATTTTAGTATACATAATAGATTTATGTAAAATAATGGCGACACCATTATGAGCATTCCCTGAATCAAGTCTGACTACATCATAACCACGAAATTTGATAGTGTGACGGGGCTTAAGCCAAGTTTCACAAACTAAAGCTATATGAATAGAATTGTCCAACAAAAAGTGATTGAAAATATGTTGATTGTGTAATAAGCTCTGAGCATTCCATTGGACTATATTTAAATAATCCATTAAAATATATATTTTTTAATACCTACCTAATATTTTTAAAGGATTCTTGCAGGACATCTTTAATGCTAGTACTACAAATTGATTTTTCATTCATTTTATTTTGTGTTATTAATTTAACTATTGATTCTGAAATAGTTTTTAAAATCAGTTCTGAATTTAAGAGTGACAGAAATTGATCAGTTTTGTTTAGTTTCGGAAAGTTTGTGTCATTAAGAGTTTCAACATAACTTCTTTTTTTCTCATATTTTTGTTTATGTAGCAGAATCTTTTCTTTTTTTACAGGGCATAAAGAAGATATAGCAATGTGATTGCCCGAGCAGTGACAGCATTTTGCACCCGAGGCGGGAACTATACATGCTTTGTAATTATGTGCTTCTCCACAAATTGAACATCTCTCAGAGTTTTTACAGAATTTGGCAATATGATCATATCTCAAGCACTTAAGGCATTGCTTCACTGGAGGAATATATGGTCTTACCTCAAAACGCCAACTGTTGAGGTCGACACTCTCTGGCAAAACTGGACATGAGAAAGTAATTGATACTGTTTTTGTTGGTGTATATTTTACAGTTTTATTCTCCACTAATTTTCTTATAAAACGTCTTATAGAGACGATGTTCTTGGTGCTTGTTAGTGCGGAATAAATTTGTTTATTTGAGAGTTCAATGGGGACATGTGTGATGACTCCAGTAACCTCCGTAGCGGCAGCCGGGATTGACGCTTTTAATTTGTGACCGTCTAGAAACTTTTTATTACTTAAAGCAGCATTGGACAGTGCTGGTCTTTCATATATGACACCTACCTTACTCTTGTTAATCCGCTGCAGTTGTTTGACACCTTTGTTGTAACGCTTAATTGCATTTGCAAGGGACATCATATCCCTCAAGCCAATGGGTTTATCTTCTTCTATACTTTCTAGAAACACGATATATTCAAAATTACCACCATCTTCGGGGTAATATCGGACGTAATCTGGGATTCTAAAAGGAGTATACTTATCAGTATCCTCTTCGGATGTTACAGAGCCGACGTCAGACGCTGAGCCCTCATCAACCGACTCCGCCTCTCCGTCTTCAGCCGAATGTTCCTTTTTTCGTTTTTTACGGCTCCGGGCCATCTCTACCACGTTAATTAATAAATTTGTTCAAAAATGAGTTGCTTTTTATTTATTACAAATTAAGTTTTTAAAAAAAAAGGCGCCTAACAATCTTCAAGGTTCCCGCGCTTTTTTTTCTATCGAAGTACTGTATAACAGTTAGCGAGACGTTTCATTGCCATTAAAAAAGCGCGGGTAACATTTTTTTTTGTGGAATTTAATGGCCTGATAACAAGACCTTTAAGCCAAGTCTTAATTTTTGATAGATTTTAAATAATTATTGATGGGAGCACCATAGCACTGGATAACTTCACTATACACTTCACTTCAAACCATAGACCTATATAAGTACTTCAAACAATCAAGAGTATTTGACAGAGTCAGTCCATATTTTTTAATATAGAGTCTGGCTAACGAAAGCGTGACCTGAGAAAACGCAGCAAATTCAAAAAATCTTTATGTGGTATTACTGACTATAGTAGGAGAAAAATGTTTTGATACATGTTTGATACTTGGAAATTTTATATATTTACGACAATCAATTTATATAATAGTTGTTTACGAACTTATTTAGGGATAATACCACATAATGGTTTTTAAAGACTCATTTTGGTGTCTCGGAGCCTTGACTGTCATGGATTGATTAAAAAAACGAATGTGTAGATTTATTTAGTAGTATATGCATAATATTAACCTACTTAACATGTAGTTTATTAAATTTCTTCAACATTTTTTTTTAATCAACTTAAGGCGTTTTGAGTATGATAATTATTTAATCATCGTACTCAAAATCCGAGTCCAAAAATTCAACCTCTAAGGATTCTTCTGTATCAGTGGAGTCGTCATCACCTACACTTATTATGATTTTTTCCAATACTTTTTCTGTTATGTGATCTCTTTGTTTGTATTATTTTATTTTCCACATTTATTACATGATTTTTTTTTTCACTCTTCTGCAGTTATTCAGCCAAATGAGGTTTTTATCAGTGTTTTATTTTGTTTTAGGGGCACCACTCGTTCTTAGGTCTTGCCATGACATTTTAGGCCTATAATTTTTGTGTACATATGTTTCATCTAAATAGATGATTCGTTTTCCTTCGGTTCGTTTAGCAGCAATTTCTCGTGGATAAAGATGTCTCCAAGCAGCAATATCAAAACTTTCGACAAGAACCGTTCGTTCCTTTTTATTTTTCTTGAACTTATACCCATTAGCAATTAATATTTCACGCAGAGTTTCTCTACATCCACTAAAGCCAATGCTAGAAAGTAATTCTTCTAACAATGTTCGCAATGTTGGGTCCTCCTTTCTCACAATATAAAATTCATTGATTCTATTTCTTATTGCATCAATATCAAAACTGTCTAAATCCAACACTGAGCTTTTGTGTGGGCATTTTTTTCCTGGAGTGCTCCACATCTATTCATTCACAGATCTTTCCTTTTTTTTAAGTTTTGTGACACCAACCTCTGCAAAACGAAGTATAAAATGCATATTAAAAAATCATGGTACCCAAACAATTTGCTAATGTCAAATACCACAACTCATCAACAAAACATTCTTAAGCGTAACATACGTACCAGTTAATGAATATATTTCTTCTAAGAACTTAGTCTGAGTTTCTATTAAAGGTATTTTTTCCAAATTTTTTGACGTTTCAACAAGTCATAGATTCCTTGAATATCTCCAATATTATCTATATTAATAAGAAAAAGTATCATAAGTAACTAATAATAAGTAAATATAATAAGTAACTCCAGGTCACGCTTTCGTTAGCCAGACTCTAACACTAAGGCGGCGGAAGGGGTCGTTTGTTGTCGAAAACACTTCCTTTTCACCAAGTTCACTGGCAAGAATTAAACGGTCTAAGAGTCTAAGGAATACGCTGGACACGAAAATATCACATGGACTACATCGCCGACCCTACCGCAGTTGATACATTTGTTATCTTCGATTATTCCAAGTCGGGATAAATGCACAGGTGTTTTAGAATGACCAAAACGAAGTCGATTGATTGTGGTGATAAAGTCATGACTGGCCCTTGGCACAGATTACTAAATACTTACTACGTAACAGATACATCACTCTCATACAAAAGCGATATAAAAATACCTACGCTATAATAGTCTATAAAATCTTAATAATAATACCAGCTGTTTGGAGCGAGAAGAAATGTACCCTACGTACGCACACAGGGAGTTGAGATTGTTTTTCCCGCCGCGTGACCCACGTCATCGAGCGAATGTCCTAGGGTTGTATATGATTATATTAGTAATAAAACGAATATAGAAAAACAATTATTTTTATTTGTTGATCAAATGAGGAGTTCAAATTCAAAACCCGCTAAAACACTTTTCGTTAAATAACGGTAAAACGTAAAAAACCTTACAAATCATTATTCTAAACAACATCTTTAAAAAACCACAGTGAAAGCTTTATATTGAGGCTGGCAATACTTAAGAACTTTGTTTACTGAGAGAATAATTAAAAATAACGGAAAAATAACCATTCATATTTTTGTTTTAGCGGATTTTGATGCATACATCTGATTTTAGCGGGTTTTGAAATAAACATTTTCGTTTTAGCGGGATTCGCAACTGACAGATTTTTACACGTGGATGGTTTTATGCAGTCAACAGTCATGAATACTGAAATGTTGATGAAGCAATTTACATTATTTTATAAGATACTAGCTTCTGCCCGCGACTTCATCCGCGTAGAAGTCGAAAATATTCCACGGGATCCCGTCCCCGACTTGCTTGACAAAGATTATAATAGCTCGGCTAGTATACATGATATAAAGATAATTTATAGCCTATAGCACTCAGGGATAATGCAGCTACATGTATGTGAAAGAATTTTCAAAATCGGTTCGGTAGTTTCAGAGATTACCCCCTACATACAAACTTACAAATTTTACTTCTTTATAATATTAGTATAGAATCATGAAAAATAATAATACGGGTTAAAGTGTGAAAATTATTTATTAATAAAACTAATACAGAATAATGGATGGAAGATGAAAGAAAGGAGTTCAGGAAGAATATTAAATATGTGTTTCAACATCTCCAAAACCATGTTCACAGTAATGGTCTTCAATAGCATTGCTACTATCGAAGCTATCAATTTTTTTGTAGTATTCCAAATTAGGTAAATTTCTCCACTCCGTCCTGAAAAATAAGAAGATTTTTTGCAAAAAAATAATGAAGTAATCTTCCTTTGTTATCATGAAAAAGGAAGATTACTTCGTTATTTTTCATTATTATTTAATTTTTATTACTTGTATTTTACAACATAACATAAATAGTAAGTAAGCTGCATATTATATACCTACAAAATTAATCTCGATTTCTTTTCCCCAGAAATGGATGCAAGAACAAATAAAGTAGTAAGAAAAAATAATTGACTCCCGGAACAGTTTACCATACCACTTTCCTTTGATGTCTTTGTCTTTCTTCCACATTTGCAACCATAAGTTACCTACATATATTTTCATTAATGCATTGCAGGAAGTCAGTCATAGGAATATCCATTGCATTTCTAACATCAATAGCATTACTACCTTCATATGCGGTTTTATCAACTACTTCATTGCCAGAGATACCTCGATGAGAAGGTACCCACAAAAATACAATTTTTATGTGCTTAAGATAATATTGATGAATTATTTCCTTGATGAAATACAGAATATAATTTGACTTAAGGTGATATGTAAAAAATAAGTCATAGCTCGAGGGGCGTAGCTTAACGGAAGACGCGGGAAGCGCCCCCGCTAGAATAAATCGCGCGCGAGCGTGTGCTCGCGGTGAGTTTGTGTATTTTGATGTTTTAGAATAGAGAAGGCATGGAGTCGCCAAAAATCAAATACATTTGCTTTTTTATCTGAATTAAACTAACTTATTAATTATATTGTTAGGTATTTAGTATTTTGCTTTATTTAAGAATGACAAAAAATAATATAACGTGTGTAAATGAACAGACCGTGTGATCATATTGACCTAAGAAAAAGAACTACTAGTGTAGTAAACAAATTCTTACTATGATTTTATTTAATTCATTTACTTAAAATGAGTAGTAACAAAAAGTTGCTTCAAAACTACACTTTTTTAATTAAAGATTATTTATCAAATTAAATTTTTTGATGGATATTTTGGTACGAATAAAATTCAGAGTATGTAAAATATATAAGATTTAATTGCAAATTACTAAAATCTATAATTTCACTGTTTTCTTGGAATACATGTCTCTCGCCTTCATTTAATATTTCATCAGAGACATTTCCCCCGCATATTTTACTTTCTTTGTTTGTATCCTTGCCCCTATTTTTATTAATTACATATTCTGGATCACGGATCGTCTGATTTCTCGTGTACCGAGGATCTACCAGTCATATCATTATAGTCAATTTCTATTTCATATGGTAGAGGCTCATCATCTTCCGACCTAACTGCGATCCCCAAGCCACCTGCCAAGCGTGGAGATTATAACCCCTCCCCCCATTATGATTGACACAAATTGCGCACGGCCCACAGTCCCCGTCAGCTCCGCTATTTCTGGTCTTGGTAGCGGATCGCGTAATGGCGGAGCAGGGGGTGCGAAAAATCTCTGGCAGATGCCCCGCCACCACGAACTTTAGCCCTGGCAACGCACAACGTCCGCATGTTAAGGACCGATGAGAAGATTGTTGAGCTCGAGGAAGAATTGAGCAAAATGCATTGGGATATCTTGGGATTATCTGAAATCCGAAGAGAGGGTCAGGATACGATAATTTTGGATTCCAGCAACATGCTCTTCTTCCGGGAAGGAGACCGTAAATCCCAGGGCGGTGTTGGATTTCTCGTCCGTAGGTCCCTCATCAACAACGTGGTAAAAGTCGATAGTGTGTCGAGTAGGGTAGCATACCTTATACTCAGAATAACCAACTGGTATTCGCTGAAGGTCATACAGCGACCGACATATGCCGACCTCGACGCATTCCGATGATGAAATAGAGGCTTTGTATGAGGAGATATCCATACATACATACCTCTGAAGCATACTTCACCATTGTTATGGGGGAATTCAACGCAAAGGTGGGCACTCGGAATGGCGATGAGTGGAAAGTGGGACCATTTGGATATGGGAAGTGAAACCATAGGGGCAAGTGGCTGGTCGACTTTATGGAAAAGGTTCTATTTGATGAACTCCTTCTTCCAGAAGCAGCCATCCAGGAGGTGCTCGTGAATAAGCCCCGATAGTTCAACCAGAAATGAGATTGACTTCATCATGACGACCAAGAAACGAATATTCAGTGATGTTTGTTAGAGAGACTAAGAGTCACTCAACGAGCAATGGAAAGGGCTATGCTCGGAGTTTCTTTGCGTGATAAAATCCGGAACGAGGATATTCGCCGAAGAAACAGAGTCACACACATAGCTCTTAAAATTTGCAAGTTGAAGTGGCAATGGGCAGGCCACATCGCTCGTAGAACTGACAACCGATGGGGTAGAAAATTTCTTGAGTGGCGACCACGAACCGGAAGACGCAGCGTAGGCAGGCCTCCCACTAGATGGACCGACGACATCGTGAGAGTAGCGGGAAACCGATGGATGCAAGCAAAGACTATAAAACCACTTGACCGCGCATGCAGTGACCAAGTATAATAATAATAATAATAATAATAATAAACGTTTATTTATCATCAAAACAGTACATGGTTGATTCATACATATTGTTACATGGTCAGTTCATCAATACATGGCTATTACCTATAAATACAACATTTGTACTCAAAGTCGGTGAACCCTGCCTCTCAAACTAGGGTTACCTGTGACTTAAGAGGCAGTGATCGGCTTAAATGTTTCATAACATAGTACATTACTTGTGCGAAGTGTGTCGGTCTACCATGTGAAGTAGATATTAAACTAAAGGACTAAATCGTAAATATTTATGATAAATAGATAAATATTAAGCAAAATATGGAAAAAAGGAAGGGTAACTCGAGGATGTAGAGCGGTGTGTGTGAGTTTGTCTAACTTTGTGATAGTGTGTGTGTATATGTAGAAGTATGTGAGTGGTTGTGTGTAACTGCACAGGAGTATATAATGTGGGTGATGGTAGTTCTAAGTGTGCAGCAAAATACAATAAAATATCATTAAGCAATGAGGAAACAGGTGTGTACAGTGTTAAGCAATGAATGTAAGTAGGGACTCAGTTTGTATGTAATCCAGTTGAAAGAGCCATTCTGTCACTTTAGATTTGATATGGTATTTGTTGAGGTCACGGATGTTAAGGTCTTTGTGAGCTTTTTTATAAATATGTGCACTGAGTGTGGAAAATTGATGTTTGGCGAATGAGGTTTTCTGACGTGTGCCAGGGGGGATATTGGTACGTTTATTAGGATCAGACGGGGGGACGCAAGCGTGTCTTCTGAGTACTGATCGAAGAACAAAGAGCTGGCGAACTGTTAGCACCTTACATTCCGAGTATAATCGTGCTGTAGGATAGCGGTATGGCTTGCGTAATATAATTTTGAGTATAGCCCTTTGTGCTCGTTCAACTCTGAGTAGACTGGTTTTAGTTGCGCCACCCCATACTGTTATACAATATCCAATCACGGATTGACACAGAGCATGAAAAACCATTTTCAAGGTATCAGGGTTGGCAGATTCTCTAAGAGACTTAAAAATGTGAACCAGTCTCATAGTTCTGGATGTCAGGACATCGATCTGCTTATCCCATCGCAACCCTGCATCTATCTGAATACCTAGATATCTTACACTCTCGGTTCTTGTTAGTGTTCGACATTGACACGGGGATGATAGCTGTAAGCAGGTGTGGGCTGTTATGGAGAAGTTTAGGTTTGGTGCGGTGTTACGGCGGATAGAGAAAGGAATGTAGTACGTTTTCTCAAAGTTTAGAGTTAGCAGGTTCAGATTAAGCCATTTTATTACTTTGGCAAGTGCTGATTCTGCGTTATTGGCAACACCATCCCATGTTGACCCATCCACTACAATCACAGTGTCATCAGCATAAGCAAAGATTTTGGAATTGGGAAGGGTCATTCTGCATAAATCGTTGACGTACACTTGGAATAAAAGGGGACCCAGAATGCTTCCCTGAGGCACTTCGTAACAAACAAATTCTTCACCACTAAGAATGGTACCAATTTTAGTCATTTGGGTACGATTAGTGAGATAATCTTTGAAAATTTGAAGAGCCATACCCCTTACCCCTATCGATTCCAATTTAGCTAAAAGTAAGGGAACAGAAACTGTGTCGAACGCTTTTGAGAGATCTAGGAAAATTCCAAGACATTTAGTTTTACTGTCCAAGTTGCTAGTAACGAGCTGTGTCAGATCTAGAATTGCATCTTCGGTTGAAACTCCAGTACGAAAACCATATTGGTTATCGGCTATGAGATGATACTTGTCCAGGAATTTATTCAGACGGCGACCAAGAATACGCTCAAGCAACTTGGAAAGGGCTGTCAAAACGGAGATCGGTCTGTAATTGTTGACACAGCTTCTGCTCCCTGCCTTGTGGATAGGATGAATGATGGCTCTCTTAAGTGCATCAGGAAAAACACCCTTCTGTAGACAGTCATTAAAAATGTACGTCAGCGGCCGCGTTAGTGCCTGGTGGCACATCTATACTAATATTATAAAGCGGAAAAGTTTGTTAGTTTGTTTGTTTGTTTGTTTGTTTGCTTGAACGCGCTAATCTTCGAAAGTACTGGGTGGATTTGGATGAAATTTGGTATGGAAGTAGCTTGAAGCTTGAGGAAGGTTATAGGCTACTTTTTACCCGACTGCAAAAAAGGAGAGTTATGTTTTTACCGTGATAGAATCCACGGGAGCGAAGCCCCGCGAGAGTACTAGTTTTTAATAAAACGGGCGATATACCATCCCAACCCATCGCACAGTCATTGCGTAAGTTCATAATTAGGGATTCGACTTCATTTTCATCGACCTCCAGTAGCGCAAGCGAGTTGAGTGGGGAGAGTGGGATAGTGTCAATAAAATTTGGAACTTCAATGCTAGGTTGGTCAGGGGGAGTTTGGGACTGGGAGATAATTTTAGCTGCCATGTTTTTTCCTATATCAGTAAAAAATTTGCACACTTCATTTATGGAGGATTTAGGGTCGTCGGATATATCCAGGAGCTCAGTCGCGCTAGTTTTAATTTTATTTGTGTTCGTTATATTTTTAATTGTTTTCCAAAGGGCTTTCGTGTTATTTTTAGATTTTTCAAGTTCATTCTTGTTGTAGGCAATCTTTAACTTTCTAAGTAGAGTATTACAAAAATTTCGATAGCGTGTATACGTGGTTTTGAGTATAATATTATCTGGGTCTTTGTTAGATTTCCTGTGTAGCTTGTCTCGATTTAGAATACACTTCAAAAGTCCAGGGGTTATCCATGGCTAGGCATGGTATTAGACCTGTGTGTATGCTAAACAATTACAAATTTAAATTTTTTGTATCCAATTTATAACGCATAGTAATGCTTTCATGCGCGTTGAAGTGGTTTGGAAAACATTCCCAGACATCTAGATAACTAGGCCTTAATTAAAATGTTTTTACTATGGGATTTTTACTCGGTATTTTTACAATGTTAGCATCAATTTGATTGATATCGACTACTTTCCCTTAATCAAGTAGACCAATCCCTAACCAGGCATATCTACGCAACTTTACCCAACCGCCCGACCCAAAACAGTGAGTCGTGTTCTTCAAAGAAATCGGCCTATACGCTCTCAAGTGGTTATATACTCTCTGGATGCAAGTGACGGATTGTCGTTCAGCGTGGCGGTCTAAGGGGGAGGCCTTTGTTCAGCAGTGGACGTCTTCCGGCTGATGATGATGATGACATTTATTTGGTCAACGCTCTAAAATAATAATCCTCTGCATCTTTTTCTTTGTATTTCATTAAGAAAAAAGCAGAAGAAAAATATAAGTTTAGTCCTGTCAAATTAAAATACTCCATAGACAATTTAAGACTCGATTAAAAAATTGGCTACTAAAAATACGTCAATTTATGTCAGGCGCTGACTAATTTAACAGAAATAAACTAATATTTTCTGTCCTTTTCATAATGAAATATTAAGAAAAAGATGCACTGAACTTTAGTTTGTGAACAAGAGAATCCGCGCCAATGTATTTCTTTCTATCTTAATAGGAAATAAACAATTTACTGACTAATTTTTTCCAAAAAGTTAGTAGTTTGACACTGTTGATCATCCAAATTTAAAAATGATAATGGCGACTCTAATCTTTTGTCTATTTTGGCGCTGTCATCTTGTCACTTTTATTTTTGTGGATCGGTTTGCTCTGTAAAATAAAACTGGTATGTAAATATTAAACAATATGAAATAAAATAATATCATAATATTACATAATATCAACCTTGTACAGGTGTGATAAGGTTTGAGATACCTGAAAATATAAATTACAAAACATTCCATATCCCGAGTATTTCTTCAAGAAGATGTATTATAGTTATTAGGGAGCGAGCGAAGCGAGCTCCTCTTATTATATCATATTGTCTGTCCGTCTGTCTGTCTGTACGTCTCACGATAAAAATCGAACGGGTTGACCGATTCACATGTGGTCTTTTTTTTGACATTCTAATTTAATTCTTCAGAGACAGTAAGTTTTTGGTGACCTTGGGGTCATAGGGGGCAGAGCTAGGTGACCTTGGGGTCATAGGGGCGGAGCTAGGTGACCTTTTCTGAGGTGAAATTAGATTTCATGCGCAAAATCCATTTCAGAGCATTCTAGGACGTTTTTGTATAAAATTAAATTGACTTGACCTTTGACCTCTGGAGGTCAAACAAATGTTATAATATCACATCGCCGTGCTCGCTCCCCTATGTGGTACGTGTACCATTGCTTGTATGTATAATACATAATACTCACGCCTGTTCCCAAAGGAGTAGGCAGAGAATACTGATCGGCATTGGTCACGATCCTGACTAACCTCTTTCGCCTCTTCCACAATCATATGTCTGTCTGCCTGTCCGTCCGTCCGTCCGTATGTCACAGCCATTTTATTCCGAAGCTATTAAGACTATACATGTGAAACTTGGTAGGTAGATGTATGCTGTGACCCGCTTTCCGATTTTAAGAAAAAAAATAAAAAATATTTAAAATAAAGGGGGGCTCCCCATACATGGAACTAAAACTGAAAATATTTTTTATGATGAAACCTATGCGTGTGTGGTATCTATAGACAGGTCTATAAAAATGACATTTTAATTAAGGCCTAGTTATCTAGATGTCTGGGAATGTTTTCCAAACCACTTCAACGCGCATGAAAGCATTACTATGCGTTATAAATTGGATACAAAAAATTTAAATTTGTAATTGTTTAGCATACACACAGGTCTAATACTTGGTCACTGTATGCGCGGTCAAGTGGTTTTATAGTCTTTGCTTGCATCCATCGGTTTCCCGCTACTCTCACGATGTCGTCGGTCCATCTAGTGGGAGGCCTGCCTACGCTGCGTCCTCCGGTTCGTGGTCGCCACTCAAGAAATTTTCTACCCCATCGGTTGTCAGTTCTACGAGCGATGTGGCCTGCCCATTGCCACTTCAACTTGCAAATTTTAAGAGCTATGTGTGTGACTCTGTTTCTTCGGCGAATATCCTCGTTCCGGATTTTATCACGCAAAGAAACTCCGAGCATAGCCCTTTCCATTGCTCGTTTAGTGACTCTTAGTCTCTCTAACAAACATCACTGAATATTCGTTTCTTGGTCGTCATGATGAAGTCAATCTCATTTCTGGTTGAACTATCGGGGCTTATTCACGAGCACCTCCTGGATGGCTGCTTCTGGAAGAAGGAGTTCATCAAATAGAACCTTTTCCATAAAGTCGACCAGCCACTTGCCCCTATGGTTTCACTTCCCATATCCAAATGGTCCCACTTTCCACTCATCGCCATTCCGAGTGCCCACCTTTGCGTTGAATTCCCCCATAACAATGGTGAAGTATGCTTCAGAGGTATGTATGTATGGATATCTCCTCATACAAAGCCTCTATTTCATCATCGGAATGCGTCGAGGTCGGCATATGTCGGTCGCTGTATGACCTTCAGCGAATACCAGTTGGTTATTCTGAGTATAAGGTATGCTACCCTACTCGACACACTATCGACTTTTACCACGTTGTTGATGAGGGACCTACGGACGAGAAATCCAACACCGCCCTGGGATTTACGGTCTCCTTCCCGGAAGAAGAGCATGTTGCTGGAATCCAAAATTATCGTATCCTGACCCTCTCTTCGGATTTCAGATAATCCCAAGATATCCCAATGCATTTTGCTCAATTCTTCCTCGAGCTCAACAATCTTCTCATCGGTCCTTAACATGCGGACGTTGTGCGTTGCCAGGGCTAAAGTTCGTGGTGGCGGGGCATCTGCCAGAGATTTTTCGCACCCCCTGCTCCGCCATTACGCGATCCGCTACCAAGACCAGAAATAGCGGAGCTGACGGGGACTGTGGGCCGTGCGCAATTTGTGTCAATCATAATGGGGGGAGGGGTTATAATCTCCACGCTTGGCAGGTGGCTTGGGGATCGCAGTTAGGTCGGAAGATGATGAGCCTCTACCATATGAAATAGAAATTGACTATAATGATATGACTGGTAGATCCTCGGTACACGAGAAATCAGACGATCCGTGATCCAGAATATGTAATTAATAAAAATAGGGGCAAGGATACAAACAAAGAAAGTAAAATATGCGGGGGAAATGTCTCTGATGAAATATTAAATGAAGGCGAGAGACATGTATTCCAAGAAAACAGTGAAATTATAGATTTTAGTAATTTGCAATTAAATCTTATATATTTTACATACTCTGAATTTTATTCGTACCAAAATATCCATCAAAAAATTTAATTTGATAAATAATCTTTAATTAAAAAAGTGTAGTTTTGAAGCAACTTTTTGTTACTACTCATTTTAAGTAAATGAATTAAATAAAATCATAGTAAGAATTTGTTTACTACACTAGTAGTTCTTTTTCTTAGGTCAATATGATCACACGGTCTGTTCATTTACACACGTTATATTATTTTTTGTCATTCTTAAATAAAGCAAAATACTAAATACCTAACAATATAATTAATAAGTTAGTTTAATTCAGATAAAAAAGCAAATGTATTTGATTTTTGGCGACTCCATGCCTTCTCTATTCTAAAACATCAAAATACACAAACTCACCGCGAGCACACGCTCGCGCGCGATTTATTCTAGCGGGGGCGCTTCCCGCGTCTTCCGTTAAGCTACGCCCCTCGAGCTATGACTTATTTTTTACATATCACCTTAAGTCAAATTATATTCTGTATTTCATCAAGGAAATAATTCATCAATATTATCTTAAGCACATAAAAATTGTATTTTTGTGGGTACCTTCTCATCGAGGTATCTCTGGCAATGAAGTAGTTGATAAAACCGCATATGAAGGTAGTAATGCTATTGATGTTAGAAATGCAATGGATATTCCTATGACTGACTTCCTGCAATGCATTAATGAAAATATATGTAGGTAACTTATGGTTGCAAATGTGGAAGAAAGACAAAGACATCAAAGGAAAGTGGTATGGTAAACTGTTCCGGGAGTCAATTATTTTTTCTTACTACTTTATTTGTTCTTGCATCCATTTCTGGGGAAAAGAAATCGAGATTAATTTTGTAGGTATATAATATGCAGCTTACTTACTATTTATGTTATGTTGTAAAATACAAGTAATAAAAATTAAATAATAATGAAAAATAACGAAGTAATCTTCCTTTTTCATGATAACAAAGGAAGATTACTTCATTATTTTTTTGCAAAAAATCTTCTTATTTTTCAGGACGGAGTGGAGAAATTTACCTAATTTGGAATACTACAAAAAAATTGATAGCTTCGATAGTAGCAATGCTATTGAAGACCATTACTGTGAACATGGTTTTGGAGATGTTGAAACACATATTTAATATTCTTCCTGAACTCCTTTCTTTCATCTTCCATCCATTATTCTGTATTAGTTTTATTAATAAATAATTTTCACACTTTAACCCGTATTATTATTTTTCATGATTCTCCATCTATACTAATATTATAAAGAAGTAAAATTTGTAAGTTTGTATGTAGGGGGTAATCTCTGAAACTACCGAACCGATTTTGAAAATTCTTTCACATACATGTAGCTGCATTATCCCTGAGTGCTATAGGCTATAAATTATCTTTATATCATGTATACTAGCCGAGCTATTATAATCTTTGTCAAGCAAGTCGGGGACGGGATCCCGTGGAATATTTTCGACTTCTACGCGGATGAAGTCGCGGGCAGAAGCTAGTATCTTATAAAATAATGTAAATTGCTTCATCAACATTTCAGTATTCATGACTGTGAAACTTTGAGTAAACGTACTACATTCCTTTCTCTATCCGCCGTAACACCGCACCAAACCTAAACTTCTCCATAACAGCCCACACCTGCTTACAGCTATCATCCCCGTGTCAATGTCGAACACTAACAAGAACCGAGAGTGTAAGATATCTAGGTATTCAGATAGATGCAGGGTTGCGATGGGATAAGCAGATCGATGTCCTGACATCCAGAACTATGAGACTGGTTCACATTTTTAAGTCTCTTAGAGAATCTGCCAACCCTGATACCTTGGAAATGGTTTTTCATGCTCTGTGTCAATCCGTGATTGGATATTGTATAACAGTATGGGGTGGCGCAACTAAAACCAGTCTACTCAGAGTTGAACGAGCACAAAGGGCTATACTCAAAATTATATTACGCAAGCCATACCGCTATCCTACAGCACGATTATACTCGGAATGTAAGGTGCTAACAGTTCGCCAGCTCTTTGTTCTTCGATCAGTACTCAGAAGACACGCTTGCGTCCCCCCGTCTGATCCTAATAAACGTACCAATATCCCCCCTGGCACACGTCAGAAAACCTCATTCGCCAAACATCAATTTTCCACACTCAGTGCACATATTTATAAAAAAGCTCACAAAGACCTTAACATCCGTGACCTCAACAAATACCATATCAAATCTAAAGTGACAGAATGGCTCTTTCAACTGGATTACATACAAACTGAGTCCCTACTTACATTCATTGCTTAACACTGTACACACCTGTTTCCTCATTGCTTAATGATATTTTATTGTATTTTGCTGCACACTTAGAACTACCATCACCCACATTATATACTCCTGTGCAGTTACACACAACCACTCACATACTTCTACATATACACACACACTATCACAAAGTTAGACAAACTCACACACACCGCTCTACATCCTCGAGTTACCCTTCCTTTTTTCCATATTTTGCTTAATATTTATCTATTTATCATAAATATTTACGATTTAGTCCTTTAGTTTAATATCTACTTCACATGGTAGACCGACACACTTCGCACAAGTAATGTACTATGTTATGAAACATTTAAGCCGATCACTGCCTCTTAAGTCACAGGTAACCCTAGTTTGAGAGGCAGGGTTCACCGACTTTGAGTACAAATGTTGTATTTATAGGTAATAGCCATGTATTGATGAACTGACCATGTAACAATATGTATGAATCAACCATGTACTGTTTTGATGATAAATAAACGTTTATTATTATTATTATTATTATTATTATACTTGGTCACTGTATGCGCGGTCAAGTGGTTTTATAGTCTTTGCTTGCATCCATCGGTTTCCCGCTACTCTCACGATGTCGTCGGTCCATCTAGTGGGAGGCCTGCCTACGCTGCGTCTTCCGGTTCGTGGTCGCCACTCAAGAAATTTTCTACCCCATCGGTTGTCAGTTCTACGAGCGATGTGGCCTGCCCATTGCCACTTCAACTTGCAAATTTTAAGAGCTATGTGTGTGACTCTGTTTCTTCGGCGAATATCCTCGTTCCGGATTTTATCACGCAAAGAAACTCCGAGCATAGCCCTTTCCATTGCTCGTTGAGTGACTCTTAGTCTCTCTAACAAACATCACTGAATATTCGTTTCTTGGTCGTCATGATGAAGTCAATCTCATTTCTGGTTGAACTATCGGGGCTTATTCACGAGCACCTCCTGGATGGCTGCTTCTGGAAGAAGGAGTTCATCAAATAGAACCTTTTCCATAAAGTCGACCAGCCACTTGCCCCTATGGTTTCACTTCCCATATCCAAATGGTCCCACTTTCCACTCATCGCCATTCCGAGTGCCCACCTTTGCGTTGAATTCCCCCATAACAATGGTGAAGTATGCTTCAGAGGTATGTATGTATGGATATCTCCTCATACAAAGCCTCTATTTCATCATCGGAATGCGTCGAGGTCGGCATATGTCGGTCGCTGTATGACCTTCAGCGAATACCAGTTGGTTATTCTGAGTATAAGGTATGCTACCCTACTCGACACACTATCGACTTTTACCACGTTGTTGATGAGGGACCTACGGACGAGAAATCCAACACCGCCCTGGGATTTACGGTCTCCTTCCCGGAAGAAGAGCATGTTGCTGGAATCCAAAATTATCGTATCCTGACCCTCTCTTCGGATTTCAGATAATCCCAAGATATCCCAATGCATTTTGCTCAATTCTTCCTCGAGCTCAACAATCTTCTCATCGGTCCTTAACATGCGGACGTTGTGCGTTGCCAGGGCTAAAGTTCGTGGTGGCGGGGCATCTGCCAGAGATTTTTCGCACCCCCTGCTCCGCCATTACGCGATCCGCTACCAAGACCAGAAATAGCGGAGCTGACGGGGACTGTGGGCCGTGCGCAATTTGTGTCAATCATAATGGGGGGAGGGGTTATAATCTCCACGCTTGGCAGGTGGCTTGGGGATCGCAGTTAGGTCGGAAGATGATGAGCCTCTACCATATGAAATAGAAATTGACTATAATGATATGACTGGTAGATCCTCGGTACACGAGAAATCAGACGATCCGTGATCCAGAATATGTAATTAATAAAAATAGGGGCAAGGATACAAACAAAGAAAGTAAAATATGCGGGGGAAATGTCTCTGATGAAATATTAAATGAAGGCGAGAGACATGTATTCCAAGAAAACAGTGAAATTATAGATTTTAGTAATTTGCAATTAAATCTTATATATTTTACATACTCTGAATTTTATTCGTACCAAAATATCCATCAAAAAATTTAATTTGATAAATAATCTTTAATTAAAAAAGTGTAGTTTTGAAGCAACTTTTTGTTACTACTCATTTTAAGTAAATGAATTAAATAAAATCATAGTAAGAATTTGTTTACTACACTAGTAGTTCTTTTTCTTAGGTCAATATGATCACACGGTCTGTTCATTTACACACGTTATATTATTTTTTGTCATTCTTAAATAAAGCAAAATACTAAATACCTAACAATATAATTAATAAGTTAGTTTAATTCAGATAAAAAAGCAAATGTATTTGATTTTTGGCGACTCCATGCCTTCTCTATTCTAAAACATCAAAATACACAAACTCACCGCGAGCACACGCTCGCGCGCGATTTATTCTAGCGGGGGCGCTTCCCGCGTCTTCCGTTAAGCTACGCCCCTCGAGCTATGACTTATTTTTTACATATCACCTTAAGTCAAATTATATTCTGTATTTCATCAAGGAAATAATTCATCAATATTATCTTAAGCACATAAAAATTGTATTTTTGTGGGTACCTTCTCATCCAGGTATCTCTGGCAATGAAGTAGTTGATAAAACCGCATATGAAGGTAGTAATGCTATTGATGTTAGAAATGCAATGGATATTCCTATGACTGACTTCCTGCAATGCATTAATGAAAATATATGTAGGTAACTTATGGTTGCAAATGTGGAAGAAAGACCAAGACATCAAAGGAAAGTGGTATGGTAAACTGTTCCGGGAGTCAATTATTTTTTGGTATGGAAGTATACAAGAAAGATTACCT
The DNA here is from genome assembly GCA_943138885.2 of Tholera decimalis. Classification (NCBI taxonomy): domain Eukaryota; kingdom Metazoa; phylum Arthropoda; class Insecta; order Lepidoptera; family Noctuidae; genus Tholera; species Tholera decimalis. The sequence goes on along the minus strand of OW964563.2, from coordinate 16,890,647 downwards.
ATTAAACCAATGTACCTATTAAAGTATTTTAAGGCCTCGTAAGAGTTGATGACACTCTTCTCACATGTATCATTCCATCAGGGAGCCGAGGGTTTACTCAGAAAAGTTGTATTTCTAGTAAATCTAGGAATACACTCTTGCTTGAGCGTGTTTCAAAAACGTTCATAAGAAACGAGAGGGTTCTCTTTATCCACAGTAAAATCTTTAAATAATGTTGATGACATTTGATTATATTTTTCCCAATCTGCTTTTCTATATAAAAATTTATCGATAGGTGAGTTTACTTGATATCTGTCAACTGAAAGACTAATATTCTGCCCATATTATTATCATGTACTGTCCACTCACAAAGAGGAGTCTCTTCTACAACATCAATCAATTGTTGGCCTCGAGCCTTAGAGGGAACGCAGCCAAAAGCTACATGGTGAGCATTAAAATCTCCTGCTACGAATATGGGTTTTGGTAGACCATTTATTATTTTCTTTAATTTAGTCATTGGCTGACTACCAGTAGGAGGACAATAAACACACAGAATGGGCATGGTACCAGTATCAATGGACAGTAATAAGGCAATTGTTTGAACATCTTCATAAAAATCTTTTTTCAGTAAAGTATATTTAAAATTTGGTTTTATCAGAATAGCTACACCGCCATGTTCATTCTTTGCATTTTTGTAAAATATATTATAACCAGGAATATTAAAATGTTGATTTTTTTAAGCCATGCTTCATTTAATAAACAGATATCAATGTTATTTTCTGTCAAGAATTTAATAAGTAAAGGTTTTTTGTTATTAACACTTTGAATGTTGTGAAGAGCGATTCTTAACTGTGAAATACGAGAGGAACTGGTATCCATTTACGATAAGTTTTTAAAAAGCATATCTTTGATCGTTGTTGTAGTAATGGGAGAGTGATCAACCTTATTAGCCAATTCAACTAATGTACGAACAATTGCTATGGTTAAGTCATTATTGCCAAGTAACTGTGCCTTAACATCAAAAGAAGCAGCTTTCACTGGGGTGTGAGACTTATTTAAATTTAAAGATTTATTTACGGTTGAGTTTCCTTTTTGTAAATCTGTTTGCGGAGATTTTAATTCAGAAAAATCTGATACATTTTGAGTATTTACAACAGAATTTACAACAGAGGAGTAAGTGATTTTGCTCTTCTTTTCTATATTTTTTTTTTTTCATTTTTATGGGACAGGCCCTTGAGATAGCCATATGGGGCCCGCTGCAGTTAACACAGCAGAGCTCATTTGGCTTTTCACACTCTTTATAATGATGATCACCAGCACAACAGCTGCAGCGCTGTTTACCACTGCAGATCTTGGCTGAGTGATTGAATTTAAAACACCTATAACACTGCTGCAGAGAAGGAATATAATCGAAAACTCTGTATGAGAACAGGTCATATTGAACATTGTCAGGTAATGTATTGGATAGAAATGTAATGCTTACAGTTTGTAAAGGTACACGCTCCTGTCCTACTTTTTTTTTTAAAACCGTCTAATTGAAATTATTTCGTAGGTCAACGGTAGCTTGGAGTACAAGTCCTTGTTTGAAATGTTCGTAGGAACAAATCGTATGATTCCGGTTTTTTCAATATCACCACAGTCTTATTCGCATTTATTCGCCGAATTGCCTCTACGCCTTTGATTCCACTTGAAAATATATGGTTCAGATATATCGAACTTTTGTTGCCCAGTCTCTCGTTTGTAGATGATTCAACGAACACTTTAAACTCAATAGAATGTGAATTTTCCGGATATAAACGTTTATAGTCTGGTTTGTAATACGGTAAGAAATTATTGTCCTCACCGCCGCCGTCGTTTTCACCGTCTTTCTCTGCGACACGTTTCCTAGGCCTTTTATTACTTTGGGTCGGGGGATTATCACCCCCGCCCTTGTCAACCTCCATTTTTAACTCTATACTAAATTTTAATTATATACAATCAGCTATTTACACGATAATACAATAACAGAAAAAAGTTTTGAAAAAGTTCAAATTCCCGCCAAAGAAATCAGCGCGGGTAACATATTTGTTATTCATTTTGCTATAATAAATAACTGTAATACTAAAATAAGTTTTACCCATGAATGTATAGATAAAAATGGAGGCCACACTTGGAACAACAGCTTGAGTCAAATACCTACCTACGTATTTCTATCTCACCCTCTGTGGTCTGACCTCTTTTTTTAGCAGTGTTGCCAACAGTTCAACTAGCTCTCCACCAGATTCAACTTCTAAAACCACCAGAAAACCACTAACAAAAATCGGCCCTATTCTAAAAACCACTAAAATCTACATATTTTTTTTAGTTTTTACAAAAAAAAACATTATATACTTGTAGTAGTAAAAAATGTTTTTTAAGATGAGGTAATAAAATATTTTAAATCAGTAAATCAACATTCAGAATATGGAACAGAATTCTGTATAGCTTTAATTAAGATATGAATAAGTTCTTTATAAGTTTGTAAAGGATTTTGGTGATTAACCACAAATTTTTGTAATAGATTGTCTACTTGAGCTGTGTAAAGTTCCCAATTAACTAGTTTAAAATTTACATGAACAGGCAGATTTGAAAGATCATTGGATGAAAAAAAATATATTAAATACAATTTTTGTAATTACAGGCAAATGATATCCACCAAGAGGAACATCATGCACTGACCAGCTAGAAGACAAATCTATCTGAGCCTACTGTAGTCATATCTCCATTATTCAGCAACACAAGATTGTTATCAAATCATTGATGCTTTCAAGAACGTCAACACCACGACTGCACTGTGCACTACAGCCCCAAGTTGAGTGATGGGTATTGAAATCCCCACCAATCAAAACAGGGCCAGGAATATTTTTGATTAAATTATCCAGCTTTGATTTAGAAAAGGTTGGATTACAATTACTAGGACTATAAAATGACACAAAAGAAAGCTCCTTAGCACCATATTTTAAACATATTACAATATTTTGTATAGAGTCATCATATGAAGTATCAATTTTTTTGTACTGTAATGTAATGTACGCCATTATGGCTATTACCAGAATCTAATCTAACAGTATTATAATCTTTTATATTAAAACCCATCTCAGGCTTAAGCCAAGTTTCACAAAGTAAAGCTACATGAATATTGTTCTCAATTAAAAAATGAGAAAAAATAAGTTGATTACTACGAATACTCTGAGCATTCCACTGTACAATATTGAACTGATCCATAATTAAGATTGTTTAATGTTATTATCACTCTGTATTGTTGCTAAGAGAACTTTTTTAATATTTTCATTTGTAATGGAACTTTCTTTGTTCCGATTTTGTGAAATTAAAGTAAGGAGGGTCTGAATTGAAATGTTTTGTATTTGATCTGTTTGAATTAGGAATTTAAGTTGTTCAGCAGGGTTTTTGTTAGTTAAAGGGGGGAATGACTTTTCATTTAATACATCAGCATATGATCTTTTCTGAATTTTATTTTTATTTTCTTCTAACTTAGCTTTTTTGACAGGACATTCTGCAGAAATAGCAATATGGTTTCCTTTACATTGGCATGTAGCTTCTGTTGGGGCAATCGTACATTCTTTAAAGCTATGATCTTTTCCGCATATGGAACACCTGATGCTGTTTTTGCAGAATTTGGCTATATGTTCATACCTCAAACACTGCAGACACTGCTTAACCGGCGGGATGTACGGCCGTACCTCAAACCGCTAGCTGTTCAGGTCCACGCTGTCGGGCAAGGAGACGCACGAAAAGGTGATGCTCACTGTCTTGGTGGGTTCAAAGGTGACTTTATTTCCTGTAATAATCCGACGCAGAAATCTTTTTACTGATATTATATTTTTGGAGCTGGATATAGCTGAATATATTTGCTCATTCGAGAGATCAATTGGGACATGCTGGATGATTCCAGTAATTTCAGTAGCTGAGGCTGGAATGCTGGCTTTGAGTTTAAAATTATCTAAATACTTTTTATTTATGAGCGCAGCATTGGCAAATGTCGGACGCTCGAAAATAACGCCAACTTTGTGCTTTCATTCGGATAAGTTGCTTAACCCCTTTATTGTATTTCTTAAAGTTAGTGGCTAACGACATCATATCATGGTCTCCGATCGGGACTTGATTCTGACTTTCGATGAATACAATATATTCAAAGTTTCCACCAGACTGTGGATAAGACCGGGTGTAGTCAGGTACTCTGAATTCAATGTACTTGTCCGTATCCTTTTCTTTTTCTGCTTCAGATGTGGCCGACTGCATAGAGCGCAACGACCCAGTGTCAGCATCATCTTCGAGGGAATCGCCAGGGGGATCCTTCCCACTTTTCTTCCTCTTCTTAACTCTCCCCATCATAACAAACTACAAATACTACAATTAAGCAGTTATGCAAACACGAGAACTAAAAAAAAATTATTATTTTTTTCCAAATAATCGCGTTTCTTCCCTTGACTTTCCCGCGCTTTTTTTTCAGACTTTAGAGACTAACATTGTATGTGACAGTTGGCTGCAGTGTTGCCAACCTAACCGAAGCATAAAGCAGTAGATCAGACTTAAAAAACAGCAGAAAACAGTAAAATGGTACTAACTTTCAAACATTAAGTCTATTACTTTATTAGAATTGAAATTTGCCTTCTCTCCCTTGTATTTACTCGATTTGTTTATGATCTGTGTAGGTTTATTGAAATAAATAAAATAAAGCTGTAGCGTATTATAGTAATTAAAAGAAAGGTGCGCGTAAAGGCCATATAAACCCACAGTGTCCGACTTAGATAGTTTCGACATAGATGCTATTCTTAACAAAATTAACGAATTTTATGTCGTTAGGAAACAAGTTTAAAACGAAACACACCAGAACCAGTATATGAAGCTGATGAAATTCTGAAGCAGAATGGGCACGAGGTATTATAAAAAAAAAAAAAAAAAAAATTAAATTCATTTATTGCAGGTCCATGACCCATATAAAATTAAATTAAAATAATCACGTTACTATTGCTTACAGTCATAAATTCCAAATGTCAAATAATATAACTATACGAGTAAACAGAGTTCCCCCCTACCACTGGGATCTAAATGCTATTGAGTTAGTATGGAGTTTGGCTAAACGTAAAGTGGCAAGTCAAAATATTGCTCTACCTGCAGTGGAGTTAGAGTGTCGCGTCGGTTCTACTCATGACCTTCCGACAAGTAAGATTATGGTATCTGTATGACTCCCTACAAAAGGAGGCTAGCATTGCCTAGATTCTTTGACACAAATTGGAGAATGTAATAGTTATACTAATTATGAATAATCTGCTTCGCTTTGATTCTATGGGGAGAGTATCTGATAATAAAGAGATAAATGCATAGTAACGGGTCCCTTGTAGTTTTATTCTATTGTAATCTGTTTGTCAACTACTGGTCAACTGCTGGTCAACTGTTGGTCAACTGTCTCACCTGAATGATGTAGATGTCTTTGCTCAGCCACACAGAACTCATCACCTCCCTCCACGAATAGGTCACTCCTGTTGTGGAAAGAAAGTCCATGATTACACTGTAGGACTACTAAGTACCACCGAATGGTATGAAGGTACATAATTATATTATTAACATGAGTTTTAGTACATCAATATGGACTCTATTAAATCACTATGAGTGCAATCACATACTTATTGCTTGGTGTATTATTATGTTTATCTCAACAGATATACAATGTGAACCTTAGTGAGTTTGTTCACTTAAACAATCTTGACAGGCCGTTGCCTCTTGTCCCTATGGACGTAACTATCATGCTCCACGAACATGATTTACTGTCTACCCAAACATACTTGATACCTTGTGAGAAGATTGGCCAACCTACCACACACAGGTGAGCTCCTAAAGAGCTCTTAGGATTGTATGCTTACGATATTGGGAGTCGTGAGAATAGGGAGCACCCTTCGGTCACCCTATTGATATTGATATAGGTAGGTACTTGTATTTTATTACCCAAACCAAGGACTCTGTTGATTGCATTATATTAGATTGCACACATTATGATACAAACAATCGAAACTATCGGCACATTACGTCTATACGATGGAAATCATGTTTGCTCATCAGCTCATAAGAGTTTCGCGGCATCCACCATTTCCCATCGCTTTTAATTTACTCAATCCATAACTCAATACGCGAGTTCAATGCGGAATAATATTGGCTTATAATCTAGATACTTAGCTGTCGTATTATTGCTGGCTGGCAGGCGAAGAGCACACACATTGCAATTTTAAACTTTGATTGAAACTTTAAGAACAGTATGTCTGTTGCAAACGTGCCGGGCAAAAAGAGTGTTGCCACTTACCAAATTTGTTTGTGGTTGGTAACAAGTGTTGCTCTATACAATATTGTTGGGTTTATTTAATAATCGCGACCCTTCGCGACAAGAGAAAGTTATAAAAGAGTCGTTTGAAAATATAACTCCCGAGGAGTGAAAGAAAATGACTGATCATGTCATCCATGTTGAAAATAAATACAAAGGGACAGAATTACAGAAAATAATTTAGAAAGTTTTATAATTAACGTAGGAAACAATGATTCCAGTGACTCTAATGAAACTTTCCACATGGAAGTCTTACATTCGGATTTTGATTATAGTGAATAAATCAGAACGATTTTAGAATACTATTGTTTTTTTAATTCGAATTAAGACACAATATCTAAATTATTACCTACCTAAAATACCTCTTGTATTTTTAGTCCGATGAAATAATAGATAATTCTAGTATCAAATAAGGTTATTCCAGGTATTTCATAGTAATTTTGGGGTTGCTATGCTGATATTTTTTAAATCTGCCGCGCTTTTTCAGTCTCTACTTTCGTTTGCCAGACTCTATAAAGAAAGGACAGAATTACAGAAAATAATTTAGAAAGTTTTATAATTAACGTAGGAAACAATGATTCCAGTGGCTGTAATGAAACTTTCCACATGGATGTCTTACATTCAGATTTTGATTATAGTGAATAAATCAGAACTATTTTAGAATACTGTTGTTTTTTTTTTAATTCGAATTAAGACACAACATCTAAACTATTACCTACCTAAAATACCTCTTGTATTTTTATTCCGATGAAATAAAACAGATAATTCTAAAGTATCAAATAAGGTTATTCCAGGTATTTCATAGTAGTTTTGGGGTTGCTATGCTGATATTTTTTAAATTTGCCGCTCTTTTTGAGCCTCTACTTTCGTTTGCCAGATTCTAGCTAGAAGAATACACAAATATGACGAGGCTGAATGGTCTTTAGACCGATGCCTGCCTTTATAAAGGCGAACAAATAATAAAAAAAATCTCTAAAGGCTGTCAGTGTCAAAGTCACTTGACATTTTGACAATTTATTTTATAGCTTGTGATGTCTGCAGCAGCGTAAATATTTATTTTAAAATAAATAATTGGAGTTCTTTATCTCCAACAGATATAAAGAAGAACATTTAATTCCTAACAAAACAAAAATAGTTCGACTGTTTCATTGCATAATGTTACTATAAAATTAAATAAAGATGACCATGTTGTTTAGTATTTTTCAAATTTGTTTGGTTTGTTTGAGTTATTCTTTTGGTGAAGAAATCAATTTATATGGCGATGCTGGAGAGGCTTACGCTATAGAAGTGAATATAGGTCATCCGCATCAAAAGGTAAGAGCCAAGAGGCGTCATTAGATCCTAAGTTCAAAAGAAAGGTACTAAAGTGACCAAATAGGTTTTACACTAGAAGATGCACTGCATCAATAGTTGGCTAGTATCCAAACGTTACCTACAGTTTTTTACAAACTGACATGTTAATGAGGTCATCTTAAAAATATATATTACTACATAATTTTGTGCTTTGTCTTGTAATGTGTTCTGTCTTATTTATGTATCTATGTGGCCAATGATAATATTTTACAAAAACCTAAATCTTTAATATTTCATCATCTCAATCCCAATCCATTCCATAAAAGTCACTAAAGAAACTTATAGCAGGTCATCAAAATAATCTGAACATTTTTTAAATTATCTTGCCCTACACAATATCAAGTTCTGATATCAATAAGTTATTATTATGATGCCGAACTTAGTTAATTTGTTATCAGTCTTCTTTAATAACCATGACTTAGTAATGGCTGTTGTTACCAGAGACTAATTTCTAGCCGAGTGTAATGAATAACCTCTTGTTATTTACAACAAAGGAGGCTCATGGCTAAGTATTAAAAACTATAAGGGTCTAATGAAAGTTCAGGAAATTTTGCCACAGTTTTACCATGAATGAACATACAATGGACCTACATAAGGAGTACATGATGATACCAAAAACCTCGAGAATCAGATAGATATACCATAATTTTTTTTTAATGAATAATTATACATATTATTGTGACTTATAAAAGAGAACCTCTTATGCCATTTTGTTCTAACTTACTGAAGAATGTAAAACTTGAGCAAATTACTATCCCAATGCACTGGGTGATATGACTACAATTTTAATAAAAGCTTGAGCTTGTTTAATTGACAGAATTCTAATAGGAAGTATGCCAAATTTTACAAAGAAGGCCTAATCATTGGTCCATAACATCCAATTTTTGGTTGAAAGCAGCATTGTTTGTCAAGTGTTTATTTGATAAGTTAATTGTATTGAAACTCCTTTGTACACTATCTTAGTTAGCAGTTATAGGTAAGTCTTAAGTCTCATAAATGTGAATGTATGTAAGGCTGGTGGCCAAAACTCCATATTTAACTCCACAGTTATGTAGTTAATCCACCCCAGCTCCTCAAAGATGGCCAGTAGCACCCTGGTGTTAATATCTCACAGAGGTTAACTGGGTGTCCCAAATCCTTTGGATGGAATCCAGCAAGCAATGAACAGAGAACAATATCTCATCTTCCTCTATGCATCTTTAACTTCTATGAAATGGATCACTGTATAACAAACAACAAATAAAATTATTGTTCTTAGTACTTACCACTGAATGTTCTTTCATTCCAGTTCAAACTACTTGTAGACACTGGAAGCACAACTTTAGCGCTAGCATCATATGCCCGGAATGACAGTGATAAATACTTCCATGCAGATAATTCAAGCAGCCTTTATAATAGTGGGAATAGTGTAAGTAAATCCTTATATATTTGTGTTGTCATATGCTGTTCTGTTGCTGATATACAGTAAATAAACAATAGCAAAACATTTAATACTTTTGTTAAATCTTAACTATGAGTAATACTAAAAAGTTTCTTAACATTAATTTATCAAATTTAGGATAACCTAATCAGTATTTAAACTGAGCATATGGTTAAAAACTTTTTATAAATAGAGATAGATAGATGTCTGTGGTTGAGTGTGCACCTCAGTGATACAAATATTTACAAATACAAATATTTATTGGAACAAAAATCAGTTTACAAAAGTTTGTATATGTTAACAATCACATTAGTATGAAATACTGTGTCGCGACCATTAGCGCCCACCTCCAAGAGGGGAGACTACAGTGTTCCATGAATTAATATAAAAGGAAAAGAAACAAAAATATTTTTTTTTTTTTTTTTGGAATGAATGAGTGTGTGTATGCGTGGAATGTATGTGTAGTGTATGTATGTGTAGGCGTGTGAGTGAATGTGTATATATGTAAAGGTAGGAAGGTGCGTATGTTTGTTACCCTTGCGATTTGGAAGGCGGTGAGGAATATGATACAAGTTCAGTAAGGTGGGTTTTGTCCCACCGGGGTTGCGGAAATGGTTCTAATGAGATACCGCTGCCCTGGAACTTAAGGATAGCTTAAGGGTAGAGAGGAGAAAGGTGCATGTGAATGACTTATAGATTCTATAATTATGTATGATTAATAAAAAAAACTTAAGTACTCTCTGCTGGGGTGCGGGAATTCTAATGAGAACCGCTGCCCCAGAATGCAAGAGCAGCTGAAGGAACAGGGTGTGTTTTTAGTCAGTAGAAGTCTGACACTCCCTTCCGCTTAACCCAGAACGGTAGAAATTATTCAATGATTTTCCAACCCAGAAAAAAAGGTGTGTTTTGTGGAAGAAATTTTGTAAACATTCTGATTCCATATTTATTTAACTGGCGAACTATAAGACCAACTTGTAAATGAAATCTTTCAAATGATATTTACAGATACAAGCTGCATACACTCAAGGAACATGGACTGGGTTACTAGCTTCGGACTACATTCAGTTTCCATCACTGACTGTCATACCAGAAGTGCGCTCAGACTTTGCACTCATAACAGATAGTCATGATTTCTTCACGAAAGCCTCAGGATGGCAGGTGAGCATAATAAATTTATTTCAAGAGCAACTGCTTATTTTCAGAGCAACTATGCTTATTTTCAGAGCACTTAAACATTGCTGAATTCTATACTTATTAATATTATAAATAGGAAAAGTTTGTTTGAATGTGCCAATCTTCGAAGATACTGAGTGGATTTGGATGACATTTGAAATGAAAGTAGCTTGAAGCTTGAGGAAGGTTATACTTAGGCTACTTTTCACCCAACTACAAAAGAAAGATGCTATGTTTTAATTGTGATAAAAAATTGATGTTGTTGAATTTGTTGCTCAAATGGGAACACTTCATATCCTACTAATGCGAACGGCAGCATGTTCAAATTTATAGTCGTTTGGATGTTAATCAATTACGCCATTATGGCTAAACTGGATAGACTGGAATGTCCCTTGGGGCATGGTTAGACCATGCCCTAGATTTTTATCCCAGTCAGTAGTATGTTTCTTGAGTTCATTTTCGACTCTTGAACAGGAAAATCCTGGCTGGTACATGTTAAAAAACCTTTTGAATCCGCATGAAGTAGGTATGATAAATTATGAGAGTAACTCATGTCGAGGTAATGTTTTTATCAAGGTTAACAGCCCTGGGCGCGCCAGACGTAGGTACATTTACGCACGCAAATACTATAGTGGATACATGTTTGAGTTACACTAATTGGGCTTAAATTTTCAGGAATTACATAAATATTAATGACTCTCTATAGTACTTAATGAGAAAATCATAAGCCTATTGAACTTCATGGTTATTTTTAGTTTGTGCGATACAGAAAGACTGTCCCATTGGAAATAAAACAATATTTAGATCAGTATATTATAATATAATTTAATTGGCATAAAAGAATTAAAACTAGAATTTATAAAAAAATACATATGATTTTTCAAGTTATTTTGTTCAATGGCCCCTATGCTAGGAAACATAGATAAATTTTTTGATTTCTGTGCTAGGAAATAACCTGTGTTATATGATATGGGCCATCCATTCGTCTGTCATAGAGCTAATATATGTAACTGCCTACATTTTAGTATGTTCAACGTAAGGTTTAGTTGAAAACTAGCCTTGGCGCAGATGTGAGGTACATAGATAGATAGATACATAGAATACTCTTTATTGTACACCAATAATTTAAACAAACACTTGAATGACAATAATGCAAAATATGGTTACAATGGCGGTCTTATCGCTGATAGCGATATCTTCCAGACAACCTTTGGATGGACTTTAAGAACATAAAACAAAGAGGGGAGGGGAAAGTCAGTGTACTTACTTCAAATATATAACATACACAAAAAGTAACTAGTTAATATAAGTATATATATAGGTATATATAATACAATACAATACATAAATAAGTATAAATAAATATATATGTTTTGTATATATAAATATGTCATAAGGAGAGAAATACAAGGTAAAATCATAGAAGTGTATAAAAATGATTGACAACAGAGCTTTTAAAAGCAGCAAGTGACTGCGCTTGTCTAACTGACAACGGCAATGCGTTCCAACGACGAGTAGCCTGCACCGTATACGATGAATCATAAAATTTTGTGGAATGTGCAGGCATTGAAAGTGTCAAAGGACATGTTAGGTTTTTCTATGGAGGCTGGGATTTTATTCGAAACTGCTGTGAACAGGGAAGAGATTATGTTTTTGTGAAAGTACATAAATTAAGGATACTTCGTATATATTTTTTATTTTTTTTAAAAGCACCCTTTCGTAGTTATTGTATTTTTAAATAATTATAATTAAAAAGTTAAATTGCAACCCACATTAATTATTTATTTTGGCAACATTGTTCTGTTAGATGTCATTGTTGTCATCGTGAGCGTCAAATCAAGTGTCAAATTCAATTCAATATTCAACGGACACAAGTGATTTGAATTTGTTTGCGAGTGTTTTTGTTATTTTTGTCTTGTTAAGTTTCTTCTTATAAGTTTATCTTTATTTGACCTGGCTTATAATTTGGATTCTTTGATACTGCACACGATTTGAAAACTCGACGACCGGCGATACTGACGACCCTGATTTTTCCCTCGGACTTGGATTTTGCACACGATTAACATCCATTTATCGCTGCTGTGTAAGGTTAGTATCTATTTTGTACGAATTCTAACAAACGATCAAGTCGCAGACATGGACTATAAACAAGTACTTCATAAGGTCTGTTGTGTTCAGATCTGCCTTTTAAAACAATGAATTTGATTACCTACCGTAGACCAACTGAAACCACACTAAGTAATGTTTTTATCTTTCAGGTAATCCTCACCATCATGCCTCGCTGCATTAATTGCTGGATTGCTATTCCAATTACACAACAATATCAGTACAATGCAACCCATATGGATCTTGAAATTATCTCTGTATTAGAAGAATGGATTGCCAGACAGGTATGTAGCTAAAAATCTGCATACACATAATTTTAAAACTAGACTCCATGTTATCTACTCATCAGTTTAATAATACTGATTTTTATTTGCCAATTATAGTGTATTTACTATTGATTTTTACACATTTGTGCAAGCAATTGTCTTCTTGGTTTTTGGCAGTATCATATCATAGTAATTATAAACATCATTAACTTAAAAAAGAGCATATTCTGGTATAAATTAAAATACGACGTTTTTCTTGTTTTAGGTAATTGATGAAGACCACCTTTGTCAAGAATGTGTTAGCCTATTAATTCGTGAATCAAATAACAGGAATGAAGGCAATATAGGTGGACGTCAATTTGGCCATGATGCAGTATGTGTATGTTGTGGCATATCCATTTCCAGAAGAACTGGGAGGCGCTCTCGTCAATTAAATTATGGTGATGCTGAATGGATTTATTTTGCAAATATAATCAGCCCGCTTGAAGTAAGTGTACCTGCTTGTTGTATACATTATTCCTACTTTATTGACTTTAATTAGTTTAAAAAAAATGTATACCATAATAATATCAACTTATTTCAGCAATTCAAGCTTAACTTGACCAGCTTCTGTACTTGTACTCACTTTTTCTGTTTGTATAAATATTCCCCACATTAGAATTACTAAAACTAATTGTAACTTCAATTGCAGATGCCGTCTAACGCCCGGGTATGTAATGCTTGTTGGTTAAGAGCTCATCGGCAACCACCACCACCTGCAGAAAGTGGATCTGGATTATCCGTAATGAGTACTGCCAGCACCGAAAATGAGGATATTCTGCAAGAACCAAATCCAATCATCAGTGGATCCAGCTCTGTTGCGGAGCCTCCCAGTTCTGCCAGTACAGACATTGAAAATGTTCTCCGAGAACCAGTTATGAGCATTACATTAGATGGTTATAGTCGCACTCCAGATACCACTACTCATTGTTTTGTTCCGGATTGTGTGAATCGCGAAAGGAAACGTGTGCCATTGTATTTAAAGAAAAATATTCTAAAACATCAAAAACTGTACATGACTCAAAATGCTCGGGTGTGTGAAGAACATTTAAGCGTATACAATTGGGACTTTCTTGCTGAATTTGAATTTGTAACTGAATTCAACCCAGGGCATATTACTAAAATGCTTGACTTATTAAGGAGGGATGTAAATAACACCATAGACTTTGAAAATGTTGAACACATGAGTAATATTACTTGTCGATACTGGACAGGCTTGACTGTTTTGAACTTTCTGGCAATATTAACTTGTATACCTCAATTGTCCAATATATGTAAAAAACCTAAAACAGCACTTGGTATGTATATAATAAAAATAAGGACTGGGGAACCTTTTCGACGCATTGCATCTTTGTTTCGTTTATCAACTTATACAGTCTGCCAGTAGGTAAAGAAGGCCCGTGGCTGCTTATTGGATTCATATGTTCCATTACATTTGGGCATTAATAATATTCCAAGGGCCAGCTTGTCCAGTAGAAATCTTTTGATTCCACAGGGTCTTTTTGGCACACAGGAAAGTAATCCTATAGTAATCTTTGATGGCACATATATATATTTGCAAAAGTCGTCTAACTACCTATTCCAAAAAAAAACCTACAGCTTACATAAATACGCCAATCTATTGAAACCTTTTATAATGGCAACCACAGATGGGTTTATTTTAGATGTTTATGGTCCGTATGCTGCTACAACATCTGATGCCCAGATAATGAACCAGCTTTTTGCACCCAGTGGTGCTCTCAGAAATTATTTTAGAGAAAATGATGTGTTTTTGCTAGATAGAGGGTTTCGGGATGCTATAGGACTACTTACCTCATTAGGATTCTCAGTACACAAGCCAGAGACTCTAGATGTAGGTGAAACACAATTGTCCACAATAAAAGCAAACAAATCTCGGCTTGTAACCTTGTGCAGATGGGTAATTGAAGTAGTGAATGGTCGGTTTAAACGTGATTTCAAAATGTTCAGGAATAAATATTTTAATGTAGCATCAAGAAACTTGATGAGTGATTTTAGAATTTGCGCAGCAATATTGAACAATTTCCATCCGCTTATAACCGACCGTTCTGATGCTCAAGCAATCTTAGACAGAGCAATGCAAAGAGTAAACTTGCCGAACTATTTAGGTGATTATGTGCTTGAGCATCAATTAAATAGACGCCGAGCCAGTTTCATAAGAATGCCCAATTACCACAAATAAATATGTTCCCTGTAATGGAAATGTCAGACTTGATTTTGTTCAGTCTTGGAATTTACCAAATAAAGCAAGCTAGATCATATTACGGGGAGCATATTCGTGCAAATGGGACATTTTTGGTTGAAATAAGTGAAAGCTTAGAAATCACAAATGTCCCAGGCATAATGTCATCACATGAGACAGTATTGCTTAGAGGCAGGATCAGATCAAGACATCAAAGCAATAAAGTATATTATACTTATGTTTTAATAAAATTAATAGAGTCAAATAATTGGGAGGAGAGAATTCCTGAATATTACTGCAGCTGTATAGTAGGGAAGCGAACTGTCGGAAGCTGTGCTCATGTGATGACGATCATATGGTATCTTGGGTGGGCTCGGCATCAAAACAACATATTACCGCCTGCACA
This sequence comes from Tholera decimalis, assembly GCA_943138885.2. Taxonomy (NCBI): domain Eukaryota; kingdom Metazoa; phylum Arthropoda; class Insecta; order Lepidoptera; family Noctuidae; genus Tholera; species Tholera decimalis. Next base: position 16,875,353 of record OW964563.2, on the reverse strand, counting down.
GTTTCTTGATGATGTAATTGTTAGGGAAGATGTAGAAAATGAAGAAGTAGAATAAATATAAGTGAACACATTATTCTTTTATTTCTCTACCTAATACACATGTTCACCTATTCCGACCTGCTGGAGTGACTATTTACAAAAGGGTAACAGATCCAATCTAGTCTGACTGGTTTACTGACCCACCGTGGAAGAGACGCATAACCTTCAGTAGTCATTCTGTAGTTTACCGACTTCTTGGTCATAATGTCCCAAATTGTAGGAGAAAAAGATCTTTATATCTTATATGATTTATTATCCTTATCATAAATCATTTATTCTAAGGGAAAAGTACGAAATCAACGCAGGCTAAGAGCTAGTTGTTAATAATAGCGCTTCTGCGTTAACACAGTCGCTAACAGTAAATAAAATGAATTCAGCCCATTAGGTACTGTCCCATTGCTGGGCATGGGTCTCTTCTCAGAATGAGAAGGGCGAGGCCGTAGTCCAACACGCTGGCCTGGTGCAGGTTGATGGACTACACTCCATCCATCAACTTACAATGGCGATTTTGACATACATAGCATTTCTGCCTACCCCATGGCCAGAATCTAGTCTTGTAGGTAAACAAACAACTGTCAATGTGTCAAGTGTTGCAACCATTGACACAGGTAATGTTTTCAAAGGCGGCAAAGGAATCAATGTCATACATCCAAATCATGGAGATTATACGGTGGTTTTAGTATAAAACCATTTAATAATGTTTTTGTATAACACAAAGGCGTATAATATGCTTTAAAATAATATTAAACAGCTTTTTCTTTGTTTTAATGTGCCAAAATAATTTATTACGATAAAAAATATCTAGGTTTAAAATATTTATTTATTAAATAATGGTGCTTTTATTTTTTTTTTTGTTTTTGTAAGGCCATCCTGGATAATTTTCCCTACCAGAAAAACCGCACATGATAGTTGTTCAAGAACAAAATTATTTTAAGCCCATTTCCTAACATGTCCTTTACCGATGATCTCAAATCTCTAGTGTGTCATGAAGGAACTTAAAACGTTTTTTGAGGTAAAAGGGAATTCTTGGATTGAACAGAATATTGTAAAGTAATGATAAAATATGCGCATTCCGGCGAAGACGGATAGGCAGCCACTTGAGCTTAATGCGAAGCTCAGAAACATGATCATATTTGCGCAAACCAAATATGAATCTGATACAGAAATTTTGGAGTCGCTCAAGCTTATCTAGCTGCATATCAGTGAGGTCTGGAAAACTTGCATCAACATAGTCAAGAATTGGAAGAAGGAGAGATTGGGCGAGCGCAGTTTTAGTGGCAGTTGGCAGGAAATTGCGCAGTCTACGCAAAGACCCCGCAGATGCAAACAGTTTACGACTCACTTCTTGTAACTGAGGACCCCAAGACAAGTCCTTATCTATGTAAATACCCAAGTCTTTTACTACATCACTATAAGGTATTACTGCACCATCAAAAACAATTTGGGGAAGGTTTGTGATTTGTGATCTTCCTACATTGTGTGGATCTGTTTGCTAAAAAAAGACCTAATGTAGCAGATATACCCACCTAAGGTAGTTGGCTGGTATTTTTGCATAAGAATATGCAGTGTTGATTAAAACATAATTGTAACATTTGTAACTATAATTATATTCTGCCAATAGTTACCTTGTAAATAGAGTTGCCAGCTCCGGTTTTATGTCTTAGAGGATTTGGTAAGATTAAATAAAGGACATAGGATAAAAATAAACTATATCATTAAAATCCTGTATGGTGTCAGTAGCGACATTTATTCATTTAAAAAACAATATTATTATTAATATGAAATGTATAGGTAGTACTAATTAGTATATTTGTATTTAGTATTATTTTAGGCTGCTTTAAGAGCTTCTTCATTTTATATAATGAAATAATGATGATGATAATCAATTTTTAACCGACTTCAAAAAAGAGGTTCTGTATTCGACCAGTTGGTATGTATGTATATATGTATGTTTGTATATCCACGATTTTCTCAGAAACTCCTGATCCGATTTCTATCGCGTTTTCGTTGTTTGAAAGCATATTTTACAAGGAAGGTTTTAGTATATAACACATCAGGTTCTGATGAAGACCTTCGGAGATGAGTGATGGAACTCTTCAATTTAAAACAGCATATCTCCGGCGATTGCTGCCCTCGTACATCTATGTAATGTTTAGCATAATCAGCCTATTAATATCACCACTGCTGAGGCACAGACCTTCCCTACGGGTAAACACCGTAGTTATCTAAAGAGAATGGGCTAGACAGAACCCATTAAGCAAGCCCAATGCGAATTACTGGGTGCTAATGACTATGGATACAGCCGGGACTAATAGCTTAACGGGTCATACTCAGAAAAAGTGTACATTTGGTTTTATTTCTTGTCCTGCTACTTCATATTTAAATAAATATCTAATGTTATGATATATTTACTTTTTCCCCACTTTATTGTTATATCTGTCTATTGATATGAAGATTAGCCTCGTATTTTAACTTAAATTTTCATTAAAAGAGTATATTTTTGGGTGCCAAAACATTGCTAAAAATATCTTCATACATTTTTTTAGTGTCCCAAGGACCGCTACACTTTTTTATAAATGTATTGTTACGAATACTCATCGCTTTATGTAATATTGACTGTGGCTATATTATTCTTGATGAATCAAGTTACTAATTGGGACAATTTTTTTTCCTAAATTGTTTATAGAAGAATTTATTTTAATTAAACAATCTTTGTCCCAAAATTATGAAGTTTCGTTACTCAGGGTTAGTAACACGCAATAAAATTAGAAACACAATGATTTAAAGTGGTATAACTATTTTTCCTATTATAGCATCATTATTACTTACGTCAAAATCACTATGGTGGTAAAATTTTTGTTTTCGTCGTAGTCGTGAAGTTAAGACGTGTATCAAGTGAATATTTACAAAAAAATACCTCAGGGTTATAAACGACTATTATTGTGTGAAGTTTATTATATTCTGGTTTACTTACTATGTACTTTTCTTGCTTTTTGTATTATCTTAAAGAATAAGCTCAGGGCTTGTGCGATAAACTCGTGGTTAACGTAAAAATATTTTTAGAGATTATAATTTCTCAGATTTTATTCTCATTTTCGTTATATTGCGTTATGTTACGAAACTGAGAAATTATTAAGCTTAGTTCAGAAGAATAAAAAGTTGTTGTGTGTAACCTAACTAAATTTTCCATTCCCATTTCAGAAAAGACAAGGTTATTCCTTTGTTATACTTGGTATAAATTTATTTTGTTTATAAGTAAGATTTTAGTGTCTTTTTTTTTAAAGTAATGTAAATAAAAGTGATACTCCAAAAATAATGCTTTTTTACCCAATCCGTGGGTACGATGCCTTATGACATCAGTTTCGTAACGGAGATTCTCAGGATCGTCACCTATCAGTTTAGTTACAAATCCAAAATGTACACTTTTTCTGAGTATGACCCTAACGTGCCTTCTGAAGCACATAAAAACGCGAGATAACAAGTTTTTGAACACCTCTACAAAGACCGCGGCCATTGTGAAAACTGCTTAACTCATCAAATCATGGCTGAACGCGCTAAGCTGCTTTTGCCATCGAGCTCCTCGAGTATTTTTTTGACCTTTGCATAACATAAAATCTCTTCTCACATATTATAGTTTAAGTGGGTAAAAAAAAAACGTATACAGCAGACTTAATAAAATTAAGTGCGAACGGTATATAGGTATTTCAAGTAACACAAACAGTGATACACTAAAAAGCATAAAATAAAAAAAATTTTACTAAAAATTTAACCGACTTTAAAACTTACAAAAAAGATCTGCGTGCAGATCTTTTTTGTAAGTTTTAAAGAAAGAAATAACCTTAAAGATTGTTTTATTGGAAGTCTAATTCCGTTTAAAATAAGGGCTAGTTAGGTATCTATTCACATGGCTGAAGTCGGTACCAAGATAAATGAATAGGTTCGGTCACCTCAGGTGTGCCCCAGAATGCGGCGTACTTTGCCTATCAAAACTTTTCGTTGGCACCGACATCAGCCATGTGAGAAGAGTTCTTTAAAATAAAGGACGTCTGGCAGCCCTACTCGTAAACCACATATTTAGCCATTTCACATAGTGTGAAATATGATTGCAGCTATAACAACAAATAATCAAAATAAAATATAAAAACAAAATAACCCTTTCTTTGCAGTCGGGTAAGAATATAAATAATCTAAATATAAGAGGAAAATACGGCTTAAGGTATGGAACCCTTCGTTTCCGACTCGTCCGGTTTTTTTGTGAAAATAGTCTTTATAAATAATACATTAGGGATCTGGGCTTATATAAATAAAAACTCAGTACTAACAGGTCCCCTAGAAATTACCATTTGGGTGCATTCTGTGATGGCCTATTAGACACAATAACATTTTATCATCTTCAAATTTTCAGGGTCTTCTTGGACTAGCCTACTTGCCAGTAGGTGCTTGGGGCGCTAAGTCAGGCTCAGTGGAATCCTGGCTGGATGCGCTTAACCGCAATGTAAACAAGCCAATGTCATTCCATTTGAAACTCTGCGGACCAATCAGCACGACCAATTCAACGCATTACGGCTATTTTAAAGTTGTTGGTATGTTTTAAAATAAATATTACTTATTATGTGCTACAAGTTACGCTACAAGCCTAAATTATCCTTATCATCCAAATTGGATTTTTCCAATAATGTTGCTGATTCATCGGCGAAGCGTTGCTTGCTATCCGTTTTCTACATTTGTTCCTCGGGGAGTGTGCACAGTAATCCCTCCATCTCCCTTACACTACTTGTCTACCAGATGCCCTGCTGGGTACCATCCACACTTTATTGATATACCGTCTTATCGTACCCAGCGCTTCTCTTCCGCATTTACTGTGCCCACAGCCAAGTTTTTTTTGTTTTATAAAGAGAACTACCAATGTGGGTAGAATCCTTATTACTAACAACCTTCTTAAAAAGTTGTGGAAGTCTGCTGCTGTGTTCCCTGCCACTTCTGACCCATCAGCCTATAAAACAAGACTGAACAGACATCCTCTGGGCTCGCTCGTTCCATCGTAGACCTCATCTATCGCTTATCATCAGGCGAGGTCGGATCAGGAATGGGCTCATCAGGAATAAAAATAAAATTTGAATTTATTGCCTAAATGTACAAATAATTTCATTACATATTTGTCTTAAAGTTATTTTTATTGTAAAAAGTGAGTGTATTGATGACTCGTTATATCAGCTTGTTAACGGCTTGCGGGTGTACATGCCGTTTAAGCGCTATAAATGCGTGCACTTAATGCGCTATAAACCGCCTTATAAATCTGAAGGAACAATGACGTAACTGCGTTAATGATTGCGTTAATCCTATACTTCTTTCGTTTAAACCTTTGTCTTTATAGTGACTTGTAGATTCCGTATTTAAATTTCATGTTTCACGTGCCGTTGTGCCGGTATAAAATAATAATCTTAGTTTTTCATGTTTATTGTAGATGACCTTACTCCAAATTCAAATACGAATAAAACATTCCGAACGCCAGTATTACGTCAACGATGGTACGAAGTAGGGGTGATATCTATCAGAGTCATGAGTTCAGTGACCCCTGAAACAAAAAAGGTGTTAGTTGAAGATAAGGTTAAAGATCCTGATGAAGATATGTGTGTGCAGCTGAATAATGTGAAGAGCATTGTGGATAGTGGAACAACGCAAATAAAGCTGCCAGATAAATTGTTCAAACAGGTAATTTTTGTTGGTGGAATAGTACACGTTTAGAGGTTTATCTTACTATCGCAGATGCAATATCGTTTTGATAAATGAATAACTACTTCGTATGCGAAATATTGATCAAGTGAACATAGCAAAATGGAAATCATACGGTCTGTCATCAGGTTAGGTGGAGCGACGATCTTCGACCGTTGGCTGGTAACTGTTGAATTAGAATAATCGGCAATTATTAAGATGAATGGCACGCGATTGGGGAGACACATGTCCAGCAGTGTACTATTGTAGGTAGACTGATGTTGGTGATGAGTTCAGAAGCCTGCGGATAAAGAATTGTCAAGCAATATTCAGACCATTTTTTATTAATCTCGAAATTGATTGCGAACTTTCTCCGCCACCTTCTTCAAATAGGGAACAGACTATCAATATCTGTACTGCAATTATACTGGCCTAGGGTAAACGCATCTATAGAAATGGGCGGGTCACATTTCTTAGGTGGCCCTGGAACGTAAGGGCTATTGAAGGAACAGGATGGGTTTTTAGTTGGTAGAAGTCTGACACTCTCTTCCGCTCCACCGGAAGGATTCACTAGATGAATTACCAACCATAAAAAAAAAAACGGTGGATCACGATCACGACAGATGGGAAAATAACAGTCACACAGTGCTGAATGGATGCATGAAGACGGGCGAAAGCGCTGGCGTGACGATTTGGACTCATTTCTGACTAATTGGCCGGAGATGGCAAAGCTTAGAGAGGATTGGAAAGATATAGGGACATCCTTTGCACAGCAATAGAAAGGAATAGCAAATGTATGGCACTGCCTCCTATCATAAAGTTTACAACTAGTTCAGTAGCCACGGAATTTCAATTTTAATATGTAACTGATGTATTTGACAAAGTTTTTTTTAGAATTAAAAAAATGGTCATGGTTTACCATTATTGATCTAGTCTCATAATTTCTCATGTTTCAGGTTGTCGATGAACTAAAGAATGAATTCAGAAAATCTCAGGTGCTGATATTAAACGAATTCTGGGACAGAAGAGAGGTATAATAATTATTATTCTTATTCTACACTAGTAGGTACTCACGCGGGGCTTCGCTCCCGTGGATTCTATCACGGTAAAAACATAACTCTCCTTTTTTACAGTCGCGTAAAAAGTAGCCTATAGCCTTCCTCAAGCTTCAAGCTACTTCCATACCAAATTGCATCCAAATCCACCCAGTACTTTCGAAGATTAGCGCGTTCAAGCAAACAAACAAACAAACTTTTCCGCTTTATAATATTATTATAGATTTTGAGTCTTTGGTTCGAATTATTTTGAGGCTCTCAAGTGATATTTCAGCGATAGCGTGTCGAAAGCAATGGTTAAAACGTTAAAAGTTTATGAGATTTTCTGTAGATACGGTAGATTGGCGAAGTCGATGACTCGCAGTTTTTTAGACTTACGTAAAAGCTGGTTTACCTTTCAAAAAACATTTGCTCTAGTGTTAATTTTAAACGTACACGATTGCGTTTAAGTAAACGTAGTCGCGTCGCCGCGCCGTTGTCGTCGGTGTTTGTTTTCTGAGTAATCAGCTTGAAGACACCGACCGCGTCTATTTAAACAGACCAGGAATGTTTCATCAAGTCAGGATCGGCTTACAGTCTAACCGGTTGCACCTGAGTACTCGTGTTTTACATGGAGCGACTGCCTCTCTGACATCCACAACCCAGTAACTGGGTAACACGAAACTCCTGGAAAGACTGGTGTCAGATTTTCTTACTTCTGACTACCCGTAACAACTGTTAAAGTGTACAAGATAAGATAAGATAAAATTTATTTGTACATAAGAAAAGACACGTAATACATAAAATAAAAACTGTAGGTTGTACAGGAAATCTAAAAATTAGTGTCAGATTTCGGGCACCTAAACTAGGTACGCAGACCTGTATCTTAGGAGTCGGAGATATTTCGGCATTGGCAATAAATAATACGACCGTGACATTTCGGTTACAATATTTCTGTTGTTAACCTTTTACCTACGGGACTTCAAAAGCGATGTCATCACCCAATACGGGTACTTTTTGGCGCGCAACTGCGCAGTCATTTATGTTTTTATTTGTCTACATTTTTTGAAGCACAATACCTAGGTACTTCAAATTTCACACACTGATTTTTTATTTCACTTACCTTTGAGAAATGTTATAGATTTTATAGTTTATTCACAAAATTTTACGTAATTGCCAAAAAATTGTAACTGTATTCGGCGAAACATCACTTGTTTTTTATCAGAATTTTATTTTATTTACATTCAATATGAGGTTAATAGTATTTTTAACATATTATTTAAGAAAAACACTGAACTTAACCATAATTATTCAAAATAAACTAGTTTTTCCGATAACCAAAGGTGGCCAGAATAAAAACCTAGTTTTTTTGTTTATGATTTATTTTTATTGCCATCTATGTAAATATATGGGAACTTTTTCAACAGAATCATAATTTTATCGACTCCACATAATGATCTTTATCTCAAGGAAATACGGTCTAGTTTTGTCAATATAAAGGTTTAAAACAGACCCTTTCGCAAATCATCTATAGTTGCCTCCCGTATTCAGAAATGGCATCGCTAAATCAACAATAGTTGACACCCGTAGGTAAAAGGTTAACAGCAAAAGAAGGTTGTGTGTGTGTTTATGAGTGTGTGGAAGGTTTGTGTGTGTATGTGTTTATGTGAGTGGGTGTGTGTATATGCGTGTGCGGGCGACGGTGTGCTTATGTGTGAATGAGAGATATTATGAATCCATAGGAGTATAAATAAATTTAAGTTTCGATACACAATATTTTTTCTGCTTCGTCATAAGATAAAAGAAGTAGCCAGTTCTTAATTTTTTTTTTAATTCGTGAGTGTTGAGTCTATAAATGGAAATAATTTTATTAATTTTGTTATAAATACAAATGGGAGCTGGAACTCGCTTTCCGAGGCACGAAGAAATCTTGATATGTTAAGATAGTCGCCCATCAACGGACCGACTTCGTCAAGCTTTGCTTATCCTTGAGAATCAACCCGTTTTGCTATTATTAATCCATTAGATCCGCCGCACTTTTCTAGACTACTTGCAACGAAAAATTTTGTATTTTTTTTTTTTTTTTTTTTATTGTTTATGACCGCCATCTCACCTGATGGTAAGCGATGATGTGGTCGAAGATGGAGCACGCTTGCCTAGAAGTAACCTATTCACTCTTGACTTAAAGACCCCCAGGTTATAGCGATCAGGAAACACAAGACTCCGGCAGGGAATTCCACTCCTTAGCCAATGAAAGTATTCCCGAAACGTTTTGTGCGGGGTGGGATGTCCACCACGTAACGATGGCGCATCGCCGTTTGTCTTGTAGTCCGATGTTGGAACGGGCTTGGCGGAATTAGATTGTGTAATTCCATCGCACACTCCCCGAAATGTAACCGATAGAAAACCGATAGAACTGCAACTCGTTGTCAACGTTCAAGGCTCTGAAGCTTTGATTCGTCCAAAAGATGAGAGCAGTATTCCATACAGGACCGAACCTGGTCTTGATAGAGATTAAGATTGAGCATGTAGTAGTATTCCTTGAAAGAACTCTCGGCTTTGTGCGAGTTTTAAACGTACTTGATTGGGTTAACGTAAACGTCGCGACGACATCGTCATCTAGTTTAAACAGATCAGAAAAGGTTAACGGGTACAGTTTTTATTTACAAAATAAATATTGTAATTATAACGAAATAACAGCATAGATGCCTTGACTTGAAACTATCAATTGTCAAACAGGAGATGATAAAATATAGTAACGCCCACCAAAAATAATCAACTATCATAAAAATGAGGTTGCCCTTAGGTTGAGCACAGATCAAGGCTTGCAATATAAAAGACTAAAGAGGCATAGTGTCCCAACTATACTAGATATATTTATCAGGATAATTTGAGACACATCTGAGATCCAAGTCCTTCCAAGTTGGAAACCATAAGCAAATAGTAAGTATCAAACAAAACATTGGCTTATTGTTATGTATTAACAGATTGCTACATTGCAGAACTATATCTATGTTAATATTATAAAACAGAAAAGATTGTTTGTTTGAACGCGCTAATTTTCAAAAGTACTGGTTGGATTTGGATGAAAATTAGTATAGAAGTAGGCTTTTATAAGATTTTTTATCCGACTGCAAAAAAGGAGGGTTATGTTGTTATTGAAAATACATGTAAATGATATTTGTAATAGGCTAAGATCAGTATTAAGTAAGTTTTACCAATTAAAAAATGTACAAAATAAACAAACATTAAGAATAGTTTACTTCGCACTTGCCGACTCGCTAATGAGTTATGGACTCCTTGTGTACGGGCGAACCTTTAGAACATATTTAAATGACATTAAAGACATACAAATAAGACTGCTAAAGTACCTCATTAGTAAAAATGTTAAAGATAAGTGTAACAGAATATAATAAGTTATTTCCTATTTGTAAAATTGTACCAATAGATAAAAAAGTAGATTATTTGGTAGGACTGAAATATTATTATAACGATGAACACAAAGTTAATGTTAAAAATAAGTACAATACACGTAGGGTTCGAGAAAATAAACTGGTTCAACCCAAGATAACTAATTATTACGGAAAGAGGACTTCTAAGTATTTGGTACCTCAAGTATTTAACAAAATAGAGTTATTAAGAGAAAAAATAAAAGTAAGTAAAGGAACACTAAAGAAAAAACTAAAAAATATATTGGAATGCTAATCATATATTTAGGTAATTAACACATTGTTACTGTGAGATTATAGATTATAGATATAGGATTGTATTGCAACATATTGTGTAGAAGAAATTGGAATGGTTAATGTTAACGTATAAAGAGCGCCTCTCGCCATCAAACGTAAAAGTTTGGCGAGTTTAGATTTAAGTGATACCTCTGTATATAAATAAATTAACTAAATAAATAAAAAAAAAATTGTTATCAATCAAAATCTTTATTAGCTATTAAGTTTTTACATAATTATAATGAAGCTCTATCTTGATAAAATCCACGGGAGCGAAACTCCGACTGCTAGTTTTAAATAATAACTATGATGTTGATTACAAGAGTTTTAAGATTTTGTTAAACTGATTCCAGGCTGCATGCTGGCCGGAGCCTCAAGTGTGGACACTGCCCTGGTTAGCCATAGACCTGCTAAGTGCTGACGCTGATAACCAGTACTTTACACTGGAAATACCGCCCCAGGTACAAATACATCTTACTTATACAGTATGTTAGTTTAAACGAGGGACATATTCAAACCCACAAAAGTCTATGCTTACATGATACTGATAAAAATATGAACAAAAAAAAAACACTGATAAATAACAGACAGAACCATACCAAAAATTTCGCAAAAATCTCCCAACTTGTATACACCCTTGCGCTAACGTTTTAATATTATCGCAGAACATGTGCGCAGGTCAATGACCTTTAGGTAGAATCCATTTTCCCTTCATACTTTAAACCTGGCTTAGGACAGGCAAAAATATTTAGGTACTAAACAAAATATTAAAAAATCTTCAATGCAAATGTGAATTGTTATCCGTAATAATTTAAGACAAAGATATGATGAGGCAAAGTTAATCATTATGCTTATTTAGTATTTTTGGCGTATTTAATCCATCATAAAGAGGTTTTGATAAACACTAATAAAGTACGGGCCTATTAAACTATTATTTAAAATACCTGCCCACACATTAACACTAAACCGGTGTTGAAAAGCGTCCTGTCGCGTAACATAGGGATTTTCATTACTCCACCAATGTTCATTATGCAGCAGCTTCCACACAGTCCAATGTGATGATACACCGAATCGTCTTGCAGCATTTCGAGTGCTTTCTTGTGGGTGATGCTCGAAGTATTCAAAAATGGCTTCTTGTGGGTCCTGTCCTTGGGCATGCGGTACGGTGAACTGACCGAATGTTCGCAATCGTTGGTTGACACCTAGTATAAGTTTGTACGACGGAATCTGGTGGTTGGGAAACATCTCTCGGTACAAATTAATAGCTCTTCATACACTATCATTCGATAACACGTAGGTACGAACCATATCCCAATATTCTTCATTGAAATATTGATAAGACGTCATTTTTGGTTAGTCAAGAACACGTTTACAGAACACACTTATTGCGAAGTAAGCGGGGTTGTTTGCGGAAGCGCAATAAACGTACAAATACAGCGGCTTACTTGCATAGACTACGGTCAGCGCGGGAGCGTGTCCTCGGGGGACTCCCGCGGGGGCGGGGTTTATGCACGAGCTACGGCAGGATCGGCGCGTGTTTTGCCACGTGGTTACTTTAGGTACTGTTTACAAGTTCATTCAGGTTTTTCACATATTATTTGGGACGAGAATCGAATACTGAATACTGAACTCTATAAGTCCCTCGTTTAACCTAACATACTGTATTATTAATGCGACAGTTTGTAGGATGAATGTATAGATGTATGGGTGTTTGTTATTCTTTCAAGCAAAAACTACTAAACGAATCTGAATGAATTTTGATAAATAGATAGTTCTTACTTTCATTTTTTCATTTTTTTTTGTCAGTCTCGAATAACACATAGGCCACGTTTTATCCCGGAATTCCCGCGGGATCGGGGAAGTCGCGGTAAGAAGCTGTCCTTCTTGAACGTCAAAACGAAACAACGGATCGATGAGATTTTTGATGTAAACAATACTTTAAGGGCTAGATATTGACATCTGGCTACTTTATTTTCACCGAAAAAAGTATACGCGCAGTGAATCCGTGGGTAGAAGCTATTATTACATATAAATGCGAGAGCCTGTCCGTCTGCTACACTTTCAGGGCTCCCTAAATCTCCATACTAATTTTGTTGATATTTGGCATGGAGATATTAAAAATCCCAACATGATCACCTAAGACAACCGGTAACTAAGGTAACTTACTATTCTAATTTTTTTTGGAATCTTCAACCCCTAAGGGGCTGATATATAGCTGAAAGTTGTAATAAAAAATCGTGCAAAGCGAAGTTGTGGGCAACAGCTAGCTATTATAATCTTATTTATTATTATTATTGATTATAGGCTTGCGTTTGACCACCATCTCACCTGATGGTAAGCGATGAAGTGGTCGAAGATGAAGCAGGCTTACCTAGAAGTAACCTATTCACTCTTGACTTAAAGATCTTCGGGTTATAGCTATCAGGAAACACGAACTCCGGTAGAGAATACTCTTTAGCTGTACGCACGATGAAAGTATTCCCAAAACGTTTTGTGTGTATGGGTGGGATGTCCACTATTTATACCAGTTATTATTGTTACGTTCGGGAGCTTCGATTATATCGCGTATTCGCTTCGTAATAAGACTGACTCTCTGCGTTCCTCTGCGATCTATTTATGCGGTCTATGAGTTCTAGAACATTCTTATAAAATCGACTCACTGTTTATACTGCTAAGAATATTCCAGAGCTACTTGAGATACACAGTACCGCTATACGCCGCTAGATTGCATTAGTGTCTCGACTAGATATACTCAGTACTGCTACTCGCCGCTAGATGGCGTTAGTATCTCGAACATTCTAGATTTCTGTCGAAGTTTCTCGACGTACTTCACTAAGCGACTGGCGTAACATTATGTCTACTATCATTATTTACACTTATAGGGCCATAATACACCACGCGGGCCCATTGCGGGATGGTGGACGTAACATATCTCCGAATTTTCGGTCCTAAAACATGCCGGTTTTTTTTACGATGTTTTCCTTCACCGTTTTGAGAGCAGTGTGAAGATGCAAATTACACTAACAAGGAGATGGCAAGGGTGTGGGGTCCCCAAATCAAACACTAACAAGGAGATGGCAAGGGTGTGGAGTCCCCAAATCAAACACTAACAAGGAGATGGCAAGGGTGTGGGGTCCCCAAATCAAACACTAACAAGGAGATGGCAAGGGTGTGGAGTCCCCAAATCAAACTGAGGTTCTGCGTGTAGTTAGCACTCAGTGAATGTATTCATATACTCAAACCCTAGAGCGCACTATTTACCCATTGCCGAGAAAAAAAATCTGAAGCTTTAAACATTTTTTTTTGTATTAAAATCTAATACTTAAATCGTTATAAACAATTTATTTTGAACTTTTATACATTATTGAATACAAATTTAATAATTTTTTACTTTTTATTGATTAGAACTTATAAAAGACGGAGGAATGTAAATAGAATAAATACAAAAGCCACAGTTCTTTTAAACATTTTTATAAAATACTATATTATTAAATACAATGAGTATTTATGATAAAATGTTTATAGCATTAGCATTTTTTTCAATCATTCATCTTTAGGAATATACAAACCTGGATGACCCCACACCCTTGCCGTCTCCTTGTAAGTTATGTGCTTGCCTGGTTTCGAACCCATGACCTACAAGTCGTAAGTCGTGCCTAAAACCAATGGGCCACCTTTGCCCATAAATTGAAATTTTTACCCTTATCTTTTTACCCTTTCATCCTAGCACTGTTCAGATAAATAATTGTAGTTAAATTTCCCATTCAACTAAGAATCTATTTATTTACTTATTAAAACTTTATTCAACACAAAAGGTACAAAGGCGGTGTTAAGGCGAGGTTATTCGAAAAAACGTCGTTTTCAATTGTGTTTTATTCGTAGATAACACGGATTTCAATTTTGAAAAAAACATATTACATAATTCATACTTTGCTCTTTCTATTTCGGTCATCCGACACACGATTACTTGCATTTCACTGCATCTAATTAAATCGCAAAGACAAGTCTAAATTACGGTCTTATTCTTATTTTGTTTGAGTTTTATTAAGCTTTGAATAATAAAACTTATACCATAATAAAGGTCGTAAAAAATGTCATATATGTCAGTCATCATAATGTGAAATTTGAAAATATTTATACCACTAATTTCAAAAATAAGTGTTTTCCTATTAGGTTCATGCGCGCGGCCGCGCGCTCCGCGTCCTTTAGTCCCGAGCGGAACGTGTTGGAGGTCGGACGTATGCCAATTTTTAGCGAACCTGCCACCCCCGCTAAGTTTGGTTCCGGTCGAACCAAAAAATCATTTTAAAATATTAATTCCTATCGTTTAGTTTTAAATAGTTGTAATATAAATTGTTTTTATTAGGTACTTTAGTTATAATTTTGGTCAGTAAAACTAATGGACAAAATTAACAAAAAAAAGTTGTCAACGCTGGCTCTACGAAGGCTGAATAAACAAAATAGTAAGAAGGCTTTGACTATATAAATATTTACACCTATATAAATACTTTTCTTTACTAACTAGGTTCTTTCTGTATTCTGAGGTACCTACCTAGCTACGCGGAATAGATTTCGAAACCACGAAATAATATGTGTGTAAATAAAGACGCCACGCGCGCAAAAGCAATAATAGTTTATTTTTCTCGCGGCATAGATTTGCCAACCGCAAAAAGTGTGTGAAATAATTGAATTTGAACCCTATGTCAAAGAGCATAAAGCCGCTACGTGCGCAAATGTTATAATGCTCTTTTCAAATGTCAGACTCAAAGGAAACTTTGACAATATTATTATAGGTACCTATAATTATACAAATTAATACTTTACTTTATTTACTAAGTAGATAAGTACCTACGTGGAATAGATTTACAAACCGCAAATGTGTGTAAAACAAAAACATTTTTGACTTACTTTCTCCTATAAAAAAATGAAAATGTTTCTTATTTTATTCAACAAAATATTTACAAAAATATCTAAATATAATATAAAAGTACTTTCAATAAAAAAGAAATCATAAAAAGATACGATTAGAGCCAGGGTTAGATCCAGAATACTGACGGTTTTCAATCCCATTCTTTACTAAACGCGCTAATAGAACGTTAGTGTGCCGAGTTGAAATAACTGACCGTATTCGACTGTATTAGTATTTTTTGTAAATGTAATAATGGTTAGGTACAGTCGATCATTCGTCGCTATGACCACAGTATAAAGATCATACAGTAGGTCGACGCCTTTGATCTTGTGGAAAATGCCGACAACGTCTAGACAGTATCGCAACGGCCAGGGTTGTCACAAGTCAACAATATTGCCATATATGGGTGCCATAGTGTAGAAATATACAGCATGACCATTTCCTACGAAATTATCATTTATTATTTTCGGTAAACTTCGGTAAACTTTATAACTGTCTGTCTTCGGTGTTCGTATCAACTTTACGCTGATGATCTGTAGTTGTATGCATCTACGCGGGTGGAAAGTTTGTCAGACGCTATAGGAGATGTAAACCGAGATTTAGATGCTATCAAAACTGGTCTGATTGATTTGGGGTGACTGTAAGCCCATCAAAGTGTCAGGCCATTGTGATCGGAAGCTCACGTATGATCGCTAGAGTGGCAAATAGTTCACTCCCTCCTATTATTTTCAATTAAAGATCTCGGTTTGCATCTTGACTCTGCTTGGTTGGCAAAGTCAGGTTTGCAGTGTACTGTGTAAGCCAAAGAGTCAACGGGACTATGCGATGCCTGTATCATCTGTACGGCACGGCTACTTTTTTGAGTACTGGTTGCACATTACCTGGCTTCCAGGACACTGGCACCACTCTGGTTTTAATAGAACGCGATACGACGCAGGCGAGTACGCGATACAGGAGACTTCCATAACATGAAATGCAGTTTCCAGCATTACGGAACCAAAGTGAGGTATTTTAGGTGGTAAGTTAGACGCCGTGTCGAGACGTAAACTTACCGCAAAGACGGAGGCATTTAAATTTGCTTTTTCTTCTGCGGTGTGAACGAGTGTTCCATCCAGTTTTATCATAACTAGGAGGCAGCGAAGGACGGTAAAAGTTCGAGTTGACCCATACTTCCATACTCGCCGTATGCCCCTGGGGCATTTATCTGGAGGAGAAAAGGTAGATACCGTTTTCACCAGAAAGTGGTCATACGATCCGAGCGAGGCCCAGACCGATACTGATAGTCTCTGGCGACGCAACGTTTGTGAGTACTAGATCCAAGCCATTGGGCGTGTGGCCGTCGACTTCTGGAATGCAGGTTGCTTGGTGAACCAGCTGGTCGAGGTCTAGCGATAAAAAACCTGCGGGCCTCTCTACCAGCGTGCTCTGTTTATTGGTACGGGAACAACCATTCTTTATGGTGGGCATTAAAATCTCTTAGAAAAACAAGCTTTGCCATCGGATATTTGTGCTGGGCCAGTTCAGCTCCTGCAGCTGCCTCCGTAAGGCGGTCGAAGAGCCTAGTCGTCTCCTGTTCACCGTTATGCAACCAGTAAACAAGACCAACAACGAGCATAGAAGCGAGCGTAAAAGAAATGTAAGCACTTTTCTCAAGACCATCTTGAGAAAAGTGCTTACATTTCTTTTTCATGAAAATTATTAATCAGAAAAAGTTTCACATCTTTGTGTATGTCTACTTTTTTAAGAGTTTTCCAATAAAGTATTCATGTACCAAAGGGAAACAGATAATATATTGTAAAATGTCAAAAATGTGACATATCGTGTCAGGATGTCATCTATGGCTTTTTACTGCATTTCGAATCACGCGCACCCCCTAATGTTCCCCGTCCAACCTCCATTAAATGCCTTCACCCTCTTGTATTTACTCGATTTGTTTATGATCTATGTAGGTTCATTGAGATAAATAAAATAAAGCTGTAGCGTACTGTATTATCGTTTTAACAGTTCTATGCCATATTTCTAATTTTCTCTTTTCATACTCTTATTCCTGCTGCCACTGGTAAACTGGTAACACATTGAGTGATAACACATTTGATATTGCAAAAGCTGTCATGTCATGTTTGCGTACAAAATAATTTCGTTTTTCTTTTTTAATTCAATTTTAATACTTTTCGTCTTCCAAAATACTTTAGCAAACAACCTCCAGCGTTTGTGAAATTGTGGTGGGTCGTCCACAAAAGCCGCAAGAGTCGAAGTTGAAGTCGAATCACGGCATTAGCCAGTTGTGCATAAATGATTGTAGATTTTAGAGAAAAAAAAGTGTGTGGTTGAGGGACCCTCGTTGTCTCTCTCGTCAGAAGACAGTCGTAAGTATTAACACTTTTGCGTTACCATTTCTGCCAGTTTAGAAGCCGCGTAAATTAAATTCGTACCAAAAAGTGTTTGTGTGATGCTATTATTGGTATAACTATTTGATTGAAAAATATTTATATTTTTTATTTAAAGACATAATATTTCACACAGAATACCTCTAAGCCCTCTTTCAATATAACAATAATTGAATTGTAATACAACTCTCCTAATGTAAGTGTGCCTACCTAATACTTGATTTTTTATAATGTGCCATGAAGATTTCGCACCCTTTGGGAAAGTCGAATAGCGCGCGGCGTGTAATTTTAAATCGTACCCGTATTCATGATCTACGTGTCAGTCAGATTTTACATTCACCTTATTCACAAAAATAAATAAATATACTTATTTTTAATTATTACTAATTAGGTTCAAGTTTATACAATACGTACCTATTCTATCTATAAACTTGAAAATACTTACTATTAAAACAAAACAAAATAAACATAAACTAATCAATCCAAGTTGATCTACTGAATTGCTCTATTCTGTGACGCATCTACGTACCTACTTGAGTTCGTGAACTCATGAGCGGTGCGCTTGGCGCGCGCGTCTCCCGCGCGTCGTAATTTGTTACGTTTTGCTATTCGTTGCGGGGGCTGGGGTAAGCGTCGAATACCTACGGTGCTCGGGCTAACCCGGCCTTAATGCCTTAGGCATTCTCTACCAGTCAACCATGGTGAAGAGATAACATAGATGTTGCATTAAAAAAAACCTATTAGGTAATAATATATTTAAAGTGACGGGTTTATTATAAGTACTTAAATATATCTAATCATGTTTTTGTACTTAATTACTCTGTTTCATTGATATACAAAAAACCCAAGATGCACAGTCTCGAATAAAAATGACGCTCGAAACTTTCGCCAAACACTCACTACGTACGTAGTAATATTTATACTATAAGCATAAAATATGTTTTTGCAAATTCCATCTTATGAAAATTGTTTAAAGTTGTTTTTACAAAGCAGTGTGCGAAAGGCAATAAAATTTTACGACTGACGTTGGTCGGTAGGACAAGGCATTGAGTGGAGACGAATATACACTTATTACTTATTTATTTAAGATATTTTTGTTAGTATAATAAAAGTTTATTATATTGTGTTCTAAAGACGTAATTATACTCTTATCTGAGCGTGAATATGTTTTTGGGTAGAACATGTGTATATCAATGAAACAAATATTAACTGTTAAAATCGTTTATTAATTTTTTTCGTTTTAATAAGGATTATACCTTTTTCCGTGAAATACATAATAATATCTACGTCCAAAAAATTCGGCTTAAAAAAATATCTCTCCTTTGTTGGCGGATGATTGATGTCCGTTCTCCGCATCGTATTTGGTCACGAGAAAAAGTTAAGTATAAAAATAAGAAGTTTTTAATGAGCTTGGTGTTGCACCAAAGCAACAGACACACTTTTATCATTAGCATGCCGCATGTCGTGAACCCATAAGTTATCCCATAATTAATCGATGTACATGAAATATTTGTGAACAATAAAAAAGCCTTAAAATTGACGACCGCTTCTCCTTTATTTTACATATTTATAATACTTATTAATAAAAAATAAAATAAATAAAACCGGCTCCATTAACTTGTTCAACTTTATTATGCGACTAAAATAAAAAAGTTGCCATAATACATTGTTTTGACACTGAAAAAGCGGCCATTGAAATTTGTCGTATTACACTTTGACCATTGAGTGAAATTTTAAAACAAATTAAACCCAAATCACATATTGCCTCCTAAATGCTTAAATGTTTTATGCCAAGCAGCTTCTGAGGATTACAAAGTAAATCCTGTGCGAACTAGGAAGCCAGTAATAGGGTGGAATAAGTGAGCCATTCCGTGAAAAATTGTACCGTTACTTAGGGGACAAAATGGACAATTTTAAAATTTTCTTTATTAGTTTTCTTCATGATTCGATGCGGCATTTACCAAAGTTTAAGAAAAATATATAGTTTATAACTAAATAGTATACAGTTTAAAAAAAAACTGACTTTCAAACATGATTTATGACAAGCACTGTCCATTTAGTAACGATCACTAACGTAATATTTTATCAGCAATGTGAACTATCTTTTACAAATTCTTAACAATGTTTAGTTAAAATACATATACTCTTTTTGAAATCAATTTCGTTTACCCTATTTGAAATATTTCTCTAGCTTTAAATCACATATTAATATATTTTCATCACGTTTTAGGTCAGTGCGACTTATATTTTTAACTTTGTAGTTAATTTGGCTCCTTGAAAATGATTCAAACTATTTTTAATGAAAATTAGCATCATATTCTATTATATTTCATTCCAAAATAAACCATTACTAGTAACAAATTCCAGTTTACAGCCTAAAACTTGGAAGATAAAATTGTGACAGTGACTTCGTAGGAAATGTCATCGTTACTAAATTGAAACATAAGCTGTGTTCATAATAAGTTTAATAATCAAAAATATTAATTAAAAAATCAAACATTAACAAACAAACAAAATCAAATCATTTTTCATTAAGAATCAACTTAAGAATTCTTCATATTATATTATACTTCTTATCATAAGCTTTCTTTAATACTTTCTGTTGTGTTCACACATTTTGTGGTATTTTTTTTAACAGTTAAATTAAATTAATAGGAACTTTGTATCTACATAGGATATAAACATTTAAAGAAGTATAATAAATAAAAGAAGGTGTACCTGCTTGTCTTAAAATTACTTATGCCTGCTTGTCTTCACACTTTTTTGGTATTAATCAAGTAGGAACGTTTACGTGGATGCTTAGATTCTATAATTAATGACTTAGTGACATGAGTTTAACTTAAAACTATAAATATTGCCGTACGATATTCCTTATTCTCTATTATATTTTGTAATATTTGGTAAAAAAAAAATTACATTTGAATAAAAATAGGACTGAATTTCCACGTGAATACTTAGGTACTCCTAGCAAACTTGGCACAAACAAATCAGGTTTTATAGAATTATTCAAACTTAGGGACTACTACTACATGACATGAAAGTTAAACATAACATTGCAATACGATATCTCTTATTCTAATTATAATATTTGGTAACTTACTTCTTTTATACACGAAAACCGGGTTTGAATGGAAATAGATAAAACTTTGTCAATATCTACCAATATTTCCATTATTAAAAAGTTCGCGGAGTAACTCTGAAAGGAAAATATACAAATAAAAAGATCCTAATTTACTATTATTTATTAAATTAAATGCTTATGGTTTTTAGAGTTATACCTACAATAATGTAAGCCAATCTGTTCCGTAAATAAAACAATAGTAAACGTTAACTAAGGTAGTCAAAAGATAGACCATCTAATATGATTAATATAATTTAACAGAAACACATAACTCCATCTTAGTTGTTGTCGGTAAAACATGCACCACGTAAACTTAGCCTTATGTGTCCATTTCGTCACAATTATTGTTCCACTAATATGTCACAACACTAAATGGACGTGACGAACTCCGCTTACTAATAATAATGACGACAACACTCAATATTCTTTGTTCTTTTGGAGGAAATAATTATTTCACGACATACACACATACATTAGGCATAATTCGAAAATAAAAGAATGTTTTAAGAACTTACCGGTATCACATTATTGCTGTGACTATAGTGGACTTCTTAATCGAATACGTGTTAAAAACACGGCTTCGTCACCGATCACTGCGTTACAACTGCACGATGGGTAAAAATAAATGGCTGATCTACTACAATAATGTTACTATGATAATAAAATAACTTGCTTTGGTAATTTTTTAAAACTGAAAGCAAATAAAACAGTAGTGACTAAAGTGGAATGTCCACCTTGGTGCTAATTTGATTATCATTTAATTTCATGAATTTTGTTGTAATACAATAAGATTTACGAGTAAAATTAATGTTATACTTGAGAAAAAGCAATATTAAATTAAAGCTCCCAAAAAACGCTGAAGTATGTATAAAAAAAACATGAACTTCGGTTAGTTAAAGTTTGCGACAGGAGGTGTGACACGCTAAAATGTTATTTTTTGCCTCTTATTTTTAATTTGTAATTGGTTAAATTAACAACAACTGACTCCATTATATATATATTTTAATGTTAATGATCTACATCTTCATTAAAAAAAAATGCATTCAATGGAGTATAAGATAGTCTTGTAAACTGTTTGTAAAAATGTGTGACAGTACTTTTTTCTTACATTCAATTTTTCACGGAATGGCTCAAGTACGTGAGTAATATTCACAGGCAGGCCAAGCTAAAGTTTGAGCAGTGGGTATTTTATGGCAAACCGTGTAAAGGTCGTATCTGGACTGATATGCGAACAAGTCGCAGAATTTTTAAGTCACGCTTACGATGGTGCCAAAATAATAGTGACCAAATTAAAATGGATATCTTGGCGTCCCATCATTCTAAGGGTGACTTTCGCAGTTTTTGGAAGTGCATAAATAAACTCAATAGTAGGCCGAGCCTGCCGGTGAGTGTAAGCGGTGCTACTGAGGTCACAGAGATTGCCGAGCTATTTAGGGAGCACTTCGCTGTTTCTTCACCGTTGGGACCATCACAGACCTCAAGCAGTGCTAGTTGTAGTGGTCAGGAGTTCAGTGTCCGGGTTACGGCAAAGGAGGTAAGACATATAGTTATGTCTATGTCGAGGGGCAAGTCCCCAGGCCACGATAACATAAGTATTGAACACCTTAAGCATGCTGGTCATCATCTGCCCAGAGTCTTAGCGATGTTCTACTCCTTGTGTTTAGGACATTCGTATATGCCTGAGCAGATGATGAAGACTGTGGTGGTGCCAATTATTAAGAATAAAACCGGAGATGTTAGCGATAAGAGTAACTATAGACCCATTTCATTGACCACTGTTATTTCGAAAGTGTTTGACAGTCTGCTTAACACTCAGCTGGATAAATACTTGAGTTTACATGATAACCAGTTTGGTTTCAAAGCCGGTCTCTCTACGGAAACAGCTATATTGTGTTTAAAGCAGACTGTCAAATACTACACTGATAGAAGTACACCTGTCTTTGCTTGCTTCCTCGACCTATCGAAGGCATTTGACTTGGTTTGCTATGATCTGCTGTGGCTAAAACTGCAGTAAGCGTCAGTGCCTGCCGAAATGATCTGTATCTTTCAGTACTTGTATAGCAATCAGGTCAATGTTGTTCGATGGTCGGGGGCTTACTCGACGCCGTACAGGTTGGAGTGCGGTGTGAGGCAGGGGGAGTTGACCTCACCGAAGCTCTTCAACCTGTACGTAAATGCGCTGATAGAGAGGCTCAGCAGCACGCATGTCGGTTGCCATATTGGAGGTGTGTGCCTAAACAATATCAGTTACGCTGACGACATGGTTCTGCTGAGCGCTTCTGTCTGTGGTTTGTCAAGGCTGCTTGGCATCTGTGAAAAGTATGCTAAGGAACACGGGTTGTTGTATAATACCAATAAAAGTGAGTGCATGGTATTTCAGGCCAGGGGGAGGTGTCCAGATAACGTACCATTAATTAAGCTTAACGGTTGCCCACTTAAAAGGTAGCGTAGGGCGCTGTCTGTTCGAGCGAATATGATAGCCCGCAGATTTACGCGGTGTTCGAGGAGCGTCAAAATTGCCCTATTTAGGGCTTTTTACACGTCTTTCTATACAGGCAGTCTGTGGGTGGATTACACGCGGAAACAGTACGTTGCTCTACGCGTTCAATACAACAACGCGTTCAGGATGCTCTTGGAGCTGCCTCGCTTCTGTAGCGTTTCAGGGATGTTCGCGGAGGCGCGTGTGGATTGCTTCCACACAATCATGCGCAAGCGGTGCACATCCCTGTTGCGTAGGTAGGGTGCGGGGCAGCCGCAATAGTATCCTGAACGCCTTTGCAGAACGTTTTGACTGTTAGTACGTGAACCTCTGCTGCATGGTTCACGTGCTGAGTAATGTTATAATATTATTTTAAATTGTGTAATATATAGGCTTTTTTAACTATAAGATTTACTTTTTGTTTTAATTTAAATTTAAGTTGTATGATCCAAAGATGATTGAAATAAATAAATTAATAATTAATAATAATAATAAAAACAATAACAACTAATCAATAAACTCTTTTACTTACCGAAAATTCGATATCCCATCCTTTTTTAGCCATCTTTACATAATATTTTTATAATTTGTCAAAGAACATTTCGGCACTTTTGACGTGTGACGCGAGACGCGAGTGACGCGATACTATTTGAAATAAGCGCATAATTTAGAATTAAGCACTCATTTTATGCGGACGGTTTTGAGTAGTGTTGCAAAAAACTCGAGTCCTCGAGTCTTAATTTTAAAGACTCGACTCAAATAAGCAAGACTCGGTGTGCTAAAAAGGTTCGGAGTCTAGAGTCAAGCCGAGTCCGAGTCATTTAACAACCACTTGTGTCTTACAAAAGGACTCGAGTCTTAAAATGAACTCGAGTCTTCAAGAAAAACTCGAAGCATGAAGATGAAACTTGAAACTCATCATTCGAAAAGACTCGAATAGGTGATAAGTTTATATTAATGGTTATGTAATTCTGCACTAAAAAAAAAACTGACACGAAAAAATCATTACAAATCAGCTAAAAACTCACTTCTATGAAAATAGAGATGTGAAGGTAAACTGGCTTTATATTTTGAGATACTACCTGTACATGTTAACGTAACAATTTAATTGCTAAACTCATACACGAAAAGAACTTGAGTACGACTCGCCGCATAAAAAGGACTCGAGCCCACAAAGAGACTCGAGCTCTCATGTCACATACAAGGGCTCGTAGAGAACTTAGTTCTCTAGTCTTGGAGTCCTGTTGTAATGAGTCGAGTCCTGTAATTCATCATTGTAGTCCGTTTATACAGGACTCGAAGACTCGAGTTTTTTGCAACACTAGTTTTGAGACGTTGAGTGTGCATTTTGGGTTTTTATTATATCAATGCTCTGTTTATATTAATACAAATGTTTTGGTAATATTTTCAGAACTACATGCTGGTCGTGGGTGTTCACAACAGCAGTGATACTACAGGGACGGTATCCACTTATTGCTATAAACTAGGACTTGATGAGGGAGGGACGGAGACAGTAGTCGGATATGCTGCCATGGAAGGATTACAGGTAAAAAACTAAACTACTTTACTTCCTTTTTACTTAATTTTCGTTTATACCCGGACTTTTAATTCGATGCAGTAGACTGACAGTTTCTGAGTTGTCAGATAATGACGACTACGAAATTGTCATGTAACTAAATTAATCGATTCAGGAATAAAATTGAATAACGATCAAACTATTTTTTAATAATATTGTGAAATAGTAATAGTGTGAAAATAACAAAAAGTAAAATGTGATTATACACATGTGAAAAATATAACGAATAGATCAGGATAATATTTTTTTGCAATAGGCCACTGTACCCGTACCCAATCTAACGGGGTTTAGGTTGCAGTGGTGTGGGGGCAGTCTTTTTAATAGTAATCCCGCGCATTTAATTAAAATATACATCACATGAAATAATTTGCAAAAGCGTGGCTTCTATCATATCTGGTTAGATATGAATATTTTTAATAAAAATAGATTTATTTATAATAAAATCTAGTTACTTACTTCTTAAAAAAAATTAAACCGACTCCCAAAAAACACTGCAAAGTGAAAAATAACTTTAATTTCGGTAGTCGGTGTCTTTAGTTTTGTTTTTTCGTTTTTGGCACCGACTTCCGAAATTAAAGTTATTTTTCACTTTGCAGGGTTTTTTGGGAGTCGGTTTAATTTTTTGGTAAAAAGTTTTTATTTCACTCTTTTTAGTTGGATGATTTTTAATTTACCTAGTTACAAGAGCCTAAATGTCAACTACTTATAACCTTTTACAAAATATTGCTTTTCCCAATGCTGGGCCGTTAATTGTTGAGGAGTTCTCCTGGTACTTCACCATCAGCTCTACATCACCATATGCATTGTGACGAGCATAAAGTGCTTAACATCCATATTCAAGTAATCGAATCGCAATCCACTCAATACTTATTATTGAGTAGTTTCGGCGGCCATCTGTGGTCTTCATCATCAGTTCCACTTCCCCAAATGGTACTTTTTGAGAGCAACTGCACAAGTTACTATAAGAAATACCCAAAACGCCATAGGTGTGCCTATAATATTTGAAGAGTTCCCTCGATTTCTCCAAGATCCCATCATCAGATCCTGACTTTGGTGATAATGGTACCAATTTCGAAGTATACCCATTCGAACAAAAAAAGAATTTTCCAAATCGGTTCAGCCGTCTTCGAGTACTCGATGATCATACATAAAAAAAAAAAAAAAAAAAAAAAAAATATACGCGTCGAATTGATAACCTCCTCTTTTGGTCGTCGGTTGAAAATAAATTATAATAGTATAAATTTTATCATTTATTTATATTTCTCACAAAAAAAATCGCTCATTTATCATTCGATTGATTGAAACTATCACTATTAAGTTAAATAGGGTATCATTATTTTAGTAAGTGATATTAGCTTGTCAGCTTACTACATCGAATAAAGAGTCCGGGTATATTAGACACGAATACGCAGGAGCTCGTGGCTAAATAATAAAATAATGCGGCCGTTCTAACTTGGCGAACGTGAAGTTAGGCTCTCCGAACTTTAACGCTTGTGCACTCGTACAAAAATAAAGGTTTTAAAAAAATAAATGCAATTAGCAGTTGTTATTCCTGTTAACAACTGTTATTGCCATTAATTTTTTTAAAACCTTTATTTTTGTACGAGTGCACAAGCGCTAAAGTTTACAGAGCCTAACTTCACGCTCGCCAAGTTAGAACGGTCGTACTGTAGTCACACGGATCAAGGTTAAACAATTCTTGCCGGGGTCGGTTCATAGATATGCGACCATCTTAACATATCGAGATTCTACCGTGTCTCGGAAAGAAGCCCCAGCGGCACAAAAACGTGCCAGTAAACAAGTATTAGTTGAGCCCCGCTGGCACAACATTTGTGTGCCAGCAGGGCTCAACTAATAGTTGACGTAAATAATGGCGGTCCTTGAGAGGTTAAACCATTTGTCCCAGCTGTCATTTGTACAGACGCCAGCACATCAAGCTACAACTATCTGTCAATATTCTTTAATAGATTTTCAACTTTATTGTTAAAGAAATTAGGTTCAAGGTTGATTGGCAAAAATTGACAGTTTCGGGTAGCTTCATGTGCTGGCGTCTGTACATCTTTGACAGTCCTTACTGGTCAGAAGCCAGAGAATCTGACACCAGGCTTGCCGTAGGGTATCGTGTTGCCTAGGTACTGGGCTGTTGAGGACAGATAAACAATCGCTCCTACTACTAGTTCTCAGCTGCACACGGTTACACTGGAAGAAGACCCTGACTTAGTTGGGAATAGGTTAAACATATCGCACGCTTAATCCAATACTGTCACTATCCAAAATTCGTCGCCAAATCGACTTTTTAATGCCATCTGTTGGGAAACGTAGAACTACGCGTAATCGCGCTTACACTAGTCTAAAAGTAACAGAAATAACCGCTATACGGGCAGTAGTCCGCTTCGTCACTAAACAAAAATGTTCCCATTCTCATTCCATTTTTTGCCTCTCCTGAAAAGTTGATGTTTTGGGATAGTGACAGTATTGGAATAAGCGTGCGATATGCTAGCGACGGCGCTACAATAAACTTGTACGGTACATAATAAAAAAAAATTAGAAATTTAATAAAAAATAACTTTTATTAAAAACCTGAAAGAAAAAGACAACCCTTTTTAGTTAACGTGTATTTCTTATTTTACCTTGAAATTTCATAATCGTGATGTACCATGTTAGAATCCTCATAATGAGGATCCCGTTAATTTTTCAAGACAGAATAAACTTCAAACTGTAGTGTCCATAGTTACCATTTTTACATTGATTGATTGATAGTTACCATTTTGTTTTTTTTTTTTTTAACTTCATTAATCTTAGAGCACTTGGGTTATCAAAATGTACCTAACAATGTCGTAATTATTTTATACAATCATGTACATACATACAAAAGACGCGCGAAATACCTGACCCTTCCTTTGCAGTCTGGTAAAAACTCCCATTCATACGATTGAAGGGTTAGAAAATGTATCCCCTAAACACTCGATGTAGTGTGTAGTTAGTAAAGATACATTTTTATCATTTACTAGCAATCGCATGGGGCTTCGCTCCTGTCGACTTTATCACGATAAAAACATAACCCCCTTCTTTTTCAGTCGGGTAAAAAGTAGCCTATAACCTTTCCACCTGTGGTCTTCATTATCAGATCCACTTCACAAATGGTAAACTACACAAGTTACTATAAAAAATACTCAAATCACTGTAGGTGTGCCTATAATATTTTAAGAATTCCCTCGATTACTCCAAGATCCCATTATCAACTCCTGACTTGGTAACCATGAGACCAACTTCGAAGTATACCCTTTCAAACAAAAAAGAATTTTCCAAATTGGTTCAGCCGTCTTCGAGTAATCGGTGATCAAACATTTAAAAAAATATACGCGTCGAATTGATAACCTCCTCCGTTTTTTTCGTCGGTTGAAAATGGCTGTGACATGTAGACGGATGGACAAACAGACAGACAGACAGACAGGCATGACGAAATTTTTCTTTATTTCTTATTATTTTTTTTATCACATATGAGTATTTTATTTCCAAAGTCACCTAGTACTCCTGTCGGGCGTCAAACACATTAATACATAATTGAAACTAACATCTAATCAATTAGGATGTAACCCTTTGTAAACAATAAGTAACAACTTATTATGATCAAACAATATTAAAGAAAATATAATATTACCTTCAAGTATCAAGATTAGTTAAGTAATGTATAAAATCGGGCGAACAATGGTTTGTGTGTGTGCGCGCAATGTTGTTGTGTTGCTACTAGGATACCTAACATTGAGCGAGTGATAAACGTAAATGCGTCCTTAAACGAAAACTGACCGACTGTAGTTCTAATGCTCTCTAGCGTTTTGACTCAATTTATGAAACGATTTATTGTCGCGATACTTCCAGATACCGTTGCTGCGAAAATGATATAAACAGTTCCTTATTAATATTGTTTTCATGATTTCAGGTGACATTCAATAGATCGGCGGGCTGGATAGGTTTCCAGACATCTGACTGCGGTTCCAACGCCCGCATCACAGGTCCATACAATGCGTCATCCTCACTCAAATCAACTTGCCAACTCATAAAGCCGGTTACAGACACCGCCACATCCATCAAAGCGGCTCAATGGGCTTTGTGCGCGATTTCAACGATAGCCCTTGGTGTGATACTGTACTTACTAGCGCCATGCTTTAAAACCTTTTTTGTTAGGCGAATGCCCAGGTCTCAACAGATTTCTTTGTCTCAAGCCGCGTTAGTTGAAGAGGAATCTTCGTAAGGAGACAAATTTAGGTGATATTCTCGACAGTTGTAACTAACACAAAATGCATATAACTTAAACTATAAGCGCATTGTTGTGAGTCGGTATACAGGGTGGGTGACTGTCAATATTAACTGTTAAAATTATTTTAGTTTTTGTCTTGTATTTGATCTCAAAGCTCAAAAAATATAGTATAGTTGAATTCATTAATATATTGGCCCTTTCAGGCTTCAAAAATATATGAACTGTTCAGTCCCAAGCCAGAGAAGCACAAACGGCGTGCGTTGACAATGCGGCGACGGGCACTTACGTGCAAATTCAAAAAGTCCGGGCAACGCGCCATGACATGCCCCGTTGCCTTACAAAAGTCACAATGAGGAGGACTCCGGGCACCAGCAAAACGGGGGGCGGGGCGATCATCAACAGGCCCCCTAGCCCGAGGACTCCGGGCGCCAGCAAAACGGGGGGCGGGGGGAACATCAACAGGCCCCCGAGCCCTAGTCCGTCCCTGGTCTCTAGGCCGAGAAGGTGGTGGGGGTGACCCCGTGGCGCCACGAGTGTTATCCGAAAACCGACACTCGTCTTCCAAAAATTTGAGGAGGTCGTCAAAGGGGGGAAGATGGGTGGCACTATCCCCACCATACTTCTGCTCAAAACGTGACCTCAACTCCGCGGGGAGCAACTGCAGCACTATGTGCACCAACAAGTAGGACCAATGTTCTACCGGTAACTCCAAGCGTCTCAAGGCGTTGGTCGCTGAGACCAACGGGTTCAGCAAGTCAGTGCGCAACGTCGACGTGCTGACAATGGCCGGTAGCCCCAAAATCTGGTCGATGTGCACATCAGCCAGGCAGCGCTTGGTCTGATACCGTCGGGAGAGAAGCTCCAGAGCGGTCGGGTAAGAGGAATCCGTCACCGGCAAGTGCTGCACCAAGGCTCTGGCTTCGCCCTCCAGGACAGACAATAAATAGGCCAGCTTCTGGGCAGGTCCGAGGTCCGAGCGTGCATCGACAAGACTCTCAAAGAGATTTAGGAAGCCCAGCCAGTGGTCCAAGCGACCGTCAAAATGTGGCAGCTCCAGGGTGGGCAGCCTACTCAATAGTCCAGGGCCTGCAACAACGGGGGTCTGCGGTTTGGCCGCATCAGGCACCCGACTCTTCAAAATTTCCCGCGCTCGTAGACATATGACATCCCCCAGGTGGACAATCTGGTCAGTCACTCAAAATCTTATCGCGGGCTGTCTGATCCATCACCCCCAAATCCACGTCCATGATGTACTCGTTGAAGCGTGTGAGCGCAGCATCAGCTGACTTGATCCTCTCAATCACTTGCCCGTACCGAGCAAGGGTGAGCTCTTCCAAATCTACACGCTCAACCGTTGCAGCCGCCGATGCGAATCATCTCAACTGTGAGGTCAATCCGGCAGCAGCCTCCCTGACTGCCCTTAATGAGGCTATTGCAACAATCAAATATTAATACAACAGGCTAAATTAACTAAACAAACAACAATGACTTGTTAGCCGACCAAATAATCTCACCAAAATAAAACTTAAATTCAATTATTTCAAGTCCAAATCCGACCCTGTACTTATTCCAAGTATGAATCTAGCTTGGTAAAGATGGCTAGTTACAAAATAAATAACAATTCAATGTATATATTGTGCAGGATCACACCAATTATATACAACAATTGACTGTATAATATTGAGCCGGAGAATCTCTATCAACACAGTCCAATAAGTACCACAAATGCAATAACCAATACACACAATTCAAGTCCTATTATGTTAGACTATGTGTAATTATTATTTAGATAACCTTTTATTTCAGATCAGTGACATATATTAATTCAGATCAGTGACATTCAATTATTAATTGCAACAAATACCAAACAACTTTTACAACAATATACCAAATTATGTACCAAATACAACCAATAATTCCTAATTTCACAAATAAATCTTACTTGTCAATTCAATACCAAGGGGCTAGCACTACAAATTACAGTACAAACTACAAGTACTATTTGAGCCCGGCTGACAAAGCAATATATTCAAAACTTATCAAGTTATAAGTTATGTTAAGTAATTAAACTAAAGTTATTTTCAACAATATTCAAAACTTCCAATTAAACCAGTGGATCTTATAAGACCACGCTTCTGCTACCAAAATGGTAAGGACTACAATAAGGCCAGTGCAACGGTAACTGGGGTGTCCGAAACTTGTCCACGGTTCGTGGAGCCCTACCGTTGCTTTCAACAACAATAAACAAAACTACAGGCTCTTCGGCCTACAAACCATATATATAAATAACAGTTCTAACCACTTACCTTCTGCACTGGGTACACCAACTTCGACCTTCCTAGGTCACGCCCAAGTGTGGTATGTATGTAATTGAGGTGAGTAATTGAAAGTGTGATGTAAGTCAAGTGTTCTGAACGGTCACAAGGCGTCAGTCTCCAGATGGCGCGGTTCAGATCAGCATCACAGCCCTAACTCGTTTCCAGCAAATGCGCGTGCCACGCGGTGAGGCAATACGGCGATATGTTCCGAGAAATATCCCAGGGTTTTCGTCAATCCGGGATTACAAATTCCAATTAATCGTTACTCGCGACCCAATTATCGGTTTCAACAGGCGATTCCAAACGATAGTTTACCAATTACAATTAACTCAACAGGTCCCAAACGGACATTTTTCAACAAGAAAGCAAATCTATCTGTCAAGTCAAAAGTTATGTCAAGTGTCAACATCAAAAAGACAATAGAATGTTGCCACACCAAAAAGATCGTTCAAAAATACATTTGGGACGCAACATGAACATTATAAGAATTCATAATATTATAATAACTACGAGGGACGTTTTTAAGTACGCGGAATGGAGCGCAAGGAGTGAAAATAAAAATAATAAATTATTTTTCTTTTTCAATATAATATTCTCCTGCTACCTTAATAAATTTTTCAGATCTTTCAATTAGTTTATTTATACCTTCATAAAAAATGTTTTGTCTTTGTCCGAAAAATCATCAGTTGAAAATTTCTTTCCACGAAGTTCTTTTTTCAGTTTTGGAAAGAGGTAATAATCCCTGGGAGCCAGGTCTGGGCTGTAGGGTGGATGGTCTAAAACATCGAAGCCCACCTTATGCAGGGCAGCCAACGCAACACGGTTCTTGTGAACAGGCGCGTTGTCGTGAAGAAGAAGGACACCTTTGGTTTGTTCCTCTCCTGTTTTCTTTAATGCTTTCTTTCAAACTCTCGAGAATAAAAGCATAGTATTCTCCGGTTATAGAAACGCCTTTATCTTTATAATTGGTCAACAGGATGCCTTCCGAATCTAAAAATACTGTTAGCATAATTATTCCAGCTGATTGTGACACTTTAAACTTCTTGGGTGGTGGTGTGCCTTTTTTGTGCCACTGCATAGAGTCCTGTTTTGACTCAGGCTCATAATGATGAACCCAAGTTTCATCTCCAGTAACGATTCGACTCAATAGTCCATCCTTATCTTCGTTACAGAGGTCCAAAAACGTGCGAGAACACTCCACGCGGCGTTGTTTTGAGGCGGCGTGAGCATTCTTGGCACCCATCTTGCACTGACCTTTGTCATGCCAAAATGATCGTGTAGAATTTTGAAAATTGTCGTATCCGATACTCCAACCATTTCTGCAAGCTGTTTCTTCTTTAGTCTGGCATCTTCCAATATAATTTTTTCGACTGTTTTAATGATTTCCGGAGTAGTCACCTCTATCGCCCATCCGGGCCGCGGGTCCTCTTCAAGTGAGGTCCTGCCTTGTTTAAAGAGACTGTGCCACTTGTAAACCATCGTTTTACCCGGGCAAGAGTCCCCGTAAACGGATTCCATCTCTTCCAGTATGTTTTGAACTGACTTTCCTTGCTTGTTAAGGAACTTTATTACGGCACAATACTCGATTTTTTCCATCATGCACACTTTCTTCCCGATTGAGTTATTTGCTTGACGATAGTTGAAAGATTAGTCTATACCTATACCTATAGTCTGAATACCAGGTTTTGTCTTAATTGGGTCATTAGTGACCCAATTAAGACAAAACCTGGTATTTATACTAATATTGAGTGGTTGAAGTCTACCCTCCCATTCCGCGTACTTAAAAACCTCGTATAAGCATCATTAAATTGTAGTCAAGACTCATTATTTATGTTATTCACATTATTATATGTACGACTAAGATCGTACCTGAACAGTATAGGATTCACAATTATGTGCGCACACAGGATTACAATAATATCTAACCAAGTTAATGTAATTAAAATTCGCAAATCATTATTCACTAAAATTTTGTTCATATTGATATATTTCTTTTTTTTACAATTTTTAAACGGCCAAGCTGTACTTTCGTACGGCTTTTGTTCATACGGCATTGATAGACGCTAATCTAAAAAACTTTAAAAATGAAACGCGAGGAAAATAATGGAAACTGCTGTCATTTCTGTGACAATGTAAACTAGATCTTATTTGCTCGAGCAAATAATTTACTTTTCCATGCATTTTGAGATAATTAAGAAGCTTGCACGCTCGGATATTATTGCCTAATGCACAGCATAATTATAGAACATTTATCGTAATTGACGCACACCTTCAAACACCCCAATTAGAAAATTATGTTATTATCACAATACATACTCTGAATTTTTAGTTTTACTTGTTTAAATATTTTTTTTAAGACTAACTTACTTTAAATGAGTTTTATTTTTCTGTAATGTGTAGTGAATGACGGAATTTATATAAATCTGCATTTCAAAAGTTACTACTTTAATTTACGTTCCATAGTTAGTTTGTTATTACTATACAGCGAAAGTTTAATTTTCGTAGATTTAATTGCTCTGGGATAAAAATTATCGATATTAAAAACGATAAAAATCGATTCAGTAAACGATTCTGAACAGACTAATTTCAGGATGTGCTTTAATTATGTTAAATGTTGTATTAACCGTTCACATGAGGACATATTTTTGGTCTATAGGTTCTATATAATTTATTGAGCTTTCCAATACTCACAATATTTTGAATACTTGACAGTGCCAATATATTCATGAACTCGATTG
Source organism: Tholera decimalis (assembly GCA_943138885.2). Lineage (NCBI taxonomy): Eukaryota > Metazoa > Arthropoda > Insecta > Lepidoptera > Noctuidae > Tholera > Tholera decimalis. The sequence goes on along the minus strand of OW964563.2, from coordinate 16,841,057 downwards.
TATCAAGCTACAATACTACAAGACGAATTAAACCAATTTTCAAAGAAAAGGGAAAAGGAAAAAAGAAATAGATACACCCTGTATTGAATAAGTGATATTAATTTCTGTATTCAGTAAGTGATTTTATTGTTATACAATTCTAATGAATGGTTTGTAATTGTAAAGCAAATGTTTGACAGTGAAAAATTTTTAGAAGAATTTCTTATATTCTAGATAGTTTTTCACTGTTAAATGTTCATAGTAAGCAATTAATCTGACTAAAGAATTCTTTGCAAGTGTGATTTTCTTATCGTAAATTATAATAAGTGATCAACTTACTAGATCACTTATATGGGTTTGGACCACATTATTTCAGTTTTCTCTTGCAATTAGCAATAAGTATTAATTATGTGATTTCGGTAGTCAGCTCGGTAAGTTCAGGCAGTGTGGGAGAATATCTTATCAATGTAGTCCAAGCCTTTATCAGTTTTAAGTCATTAAAAATAAGATTGATTTTAGTTTGGGCGACGAATTGCGACACAGCGAAAGTGCTGCCATCTGTCCCTCAAATTGGCCTCAGGAACTAATTGAGATATTCTTCTGTTTGTAAATAATTTGACAAAGAAACCTTATACCAAAATTCGAAAAATGTAATGTGATAGATTTTATGTACTCAATTCGGTCATTGTGGTATCTATACTCTAAAAGAGTAGTGTTTTATTTTTATAAGTCTGAGTAGGTAGGCAGGTATTAGAATAGTCGAGTATTTTGAATATCACATTTTAGATTACAATCTCACAAATTTTCTGAAAGTAAAAAAGTGTGAAAAAGATATGTATGAAACTGTCCTTCTTTCTACCAAAGTATTGTTCAAATTTAAGTATTTTCTGACCAGTATTTGCTACTAAAGATATATAACATTTATTTTTAACAACTGTATTTTTATTAGCGTCCTAATGCATATCAAAATAATATCATAAAAAAAACTGATCTCAACTTATAAAAAGTAAACAGTAAAGATTTAATTTAAGAAGGCATATAAAATGTTAACCTCTTTAGTAGCAAACTGGAACTTTTGTAAATATACACAATTATTGGTATTCTGGCACGTTTTAAATTTTCTAACCAATATTATGCCATATTTAATATTGTCATGAGTAAATTTACATGAGTATTTACGCTTAGTATTACAGTAATGCATTAAGTTTAATTTATATTGTATTAATTTGTTTAGGTTAATATCACAGTATTTAAGTAAACAGATAAAAGCCCTATAGCTAAAAACATACGGACCTAAAGGATAATAAACTTACAACAAAATAAATATAATAAATAATCTTACAAAATTATGATCCACCATAAGCTTGTTTTCTTACAGACATTCAAATACAACGTCCCATCATCGGACTACAAGACAAACGGCGATGCGCCATCGTTACACAGTTGACATCCCACCCATACACACAAAACGTTTTAGTCTTAGAACAACAACGCATAGAAGTACGAGTGCAAAAAGTGAGGCAACTAAAACTTAGCCATTTCTGGCTAACTTTGCTTGACGAGCCGTCAGTACTAAAGGTCACATTCTGCCGAACAGAGCTCGCGAGTAAATAATTTAAAACGACCGTTTGTAGCGTAAAGGGATGTCATAGTCCTTCAGGAAAACAAAAAACGTGTAATCAAATTACATTTCACAAGTAAATACTTACATTTTATACATTATATTTAAGTAAATCGACCATCAAACAAAAATTCTAATAACCTAACTTATCACAATTCAATGTTGCTATCCGTGAGGAAAAAAATACCCATATTGATTTCTTTTGTGCTTATTTTTGTTTAAAAAAAATATAGTTTTGGCGGCAATTATGTATGCGTCAAACTAAACTATATTTATTTACAGCTACTACCTACAGTGTTTTATAACTAAAAGTTACTGTTAGTTCGAAGAGTGGCATCATAAAGATGACAATTTTGTTGATTAAGATTTTTTTCATTTAAGTAATGTTCTGAATAATATTTTTCTATTTCATGAATACAACACATACTTTTAATTGATATCAAACGAGATTTTTCAAGCAATTAATACATTTCTATAATATCATTATAACACATTACACATCAAACATTCTAAACGCAATAAACGATATCTCATTTCGTTTACCTTCCGTAAATATATGTCATATAAGTCATATTACATGAAAAAACATCATCTTATTTAGTTTCATAACATAAAATACTTGATTTGATCCAGCAACATAATAGTGCGTTTTCCCATTTTTGTGGTAATGGTATCACTGAAAGCTATATTTGTGTGCGTTTGAAGAACGTAGACACATTCGGCTCACGCACACAAAGTAAATAAAGTGGACACACGAAATCGCTCGTGTTTTGTTCTAGACGTCTCTTCTATGCGTTGTTGTTCTAAGGTTTTAGTAATATTTTCATTGTGCTTACGGCTGAGGAGTGGAATCCCTTGCCGGAGTCTGTGTTTTATGATAACTATAACCTGGGAGTCTTTAAGTCAAGAATGAATAGGTTACTTCTAGTCTAGCATGGTTCATCTTCGACCACATCATTGCGTACCATCAGGTGAGATGGTTGTCAAATGCGAGCCTATTATCAATTAAAAAAAAATTAGGTCGCATTCGCGTAAACATCCATTTCCATGGTAACGACCATGTTATCTGCCATTTAATTACACAGAGAATCGTCTGTCATTTCAAACGATTTATCGTCAAAGTGGGTCATAATTCAAATTCGTCGATTGTTCATAACATTTCACACGTTACGAGAAATCATTACGATTGGACGGAACAGTTCAAACTGCAACGATAAATGTACATGTGTGTATGAGAAAAATTGTAGTTTGTCCGATTTTATAAAACTAGAGTTGAACGGAGCAGTATGAAATTTTGGATAGATAAATCGGAATCGGAAGAAACTGTGTCGATAATCGTAACGTGTGTGCCATTCGTTCAGTTTTCGCGTGGATCGTGGTCCTTTTCATTAGCCATTCTTTACAACAAATACGTGTTTCCTTTTTTTTTGATTTTTTCTTCCTTTTGTTTGTTTTATGGCGAATAATAAACCAACAACTGCTGACGCGTCGTCATTCGAAGCCATAGCTCAACGAATGAATAATCGTACAGTTTTCTAGTAACGTGTGTGGGCATTATAACATATTGATTCCACAATCGTAGGACACACATTTACATCCAAATTAAAGAGACAGACACATTCGAACTTTGAACTGTCGAACGGGATCGTCTTTTTTGTTCGGAATATGAATCATTTTGGAGGCAATTCTTATTCAGTTGCTTCATTGGTTTGAAAAATTAGTCTGGTCGTCAATGTAAAGGCCTCTATCCAGGCCCTAAATAACACTAAGAAAGTTGTTGAGCTGCCAAAATGAAAAGCATTCTCATTTTAATATTTTATCTTTTACCTGGCAGATTTATTTTTACCTTTGCATAATTATAAAGTTTTAAAAACACTCAAACAAATCACATCGTGATGACGAGAAATTTGAAAAAGAACGTACATTACAATAATAAATACGTAGTAATAATAAGTAGACATAAGTAAGTATTTACTGAATATTAATATTATGATGATATTATTGTTATTAATGAATGTATTGTGACTACGCTTAATTGTATTAATATGATTGTCAATTTTTTTTCAAATTCACTAAGGGCGAAAAGGACGAAAATTCAAGGTCTCGAACCTAGAGTTTTCGTATTTTTTAATATTTTTAGTCATCGATTTATTCAGGTAGTCATTTTGACTTTAATGTCGTTGTAAATTTGGATGGAGCACAAGTATTTTAATATTTCATATTGCACAAACTACCTCTTCAATTTTAGATGTTTTTGTGATCGTTTTCTTGCCATCATCTCTTACCTGTTTGTTTTGAAATCATTGAGTAAATTGGTTCTGAGTTCGGTAGACTCATTGCATACCGCTTCCATTGCTTATGGGCACATAAGATATATCTTAAACAGTATTGCAATCGGAACGTTTTTGTATATTTTATCTATACATAAAATATACAAAAATGTTCCGATTGCAATACTGTTTACTTATTTGCTTATTGATTGCGTTACTAAAACGAATTAAATTATTTATTGAAACGTAGGTTTATTGTTTAATTTAAATTATATATTAAATCATTTTAATTGGCAGGTTTGTCTTGACTACTCTTTGAAACTTGGAACGATGTATTTCATTTCATGATACAGCGCTATTGTTTTTTACAACTAATAAAATTGTCCGAACATTATGTATGTATCAACTTAAGATATTTTTTTTTGTTTTGAGAGCTTAGTTCAGTATGAGTGTAGCAATGAAAATTGCAGCGATTATAAAGTGTTTAGATATTATCATGTCGGTGTAGCCAGTCGGCTGCTATACAAAAATAGCTTTTAGTAACTCCTAGAGAAGCTTCAATTTCCTTTAACATTTACAAAATGCGCTCAAACGCTATTTGGTACTCACCAAGTAGCGTTTGAGCGCATTTAAATAGCAGTACAGCATTTCCACCCGGATATACTATATTGCTATTTAATAGTCGTTACTTTGCAGAAATCCGTACCTAACTAATACTTCAGGAAAATATTATCTAGTGTTAATTTCGCCAAAAAATCGATGATCGATCTTGCATGCAGTATGCAGCACCAAGTCAACATCTGAGGATGCTCCGTGGAAGGATACGTGTCGAATGTGGTTTGTTTGCATGTGGTATGTTTTTTATTGCATCCCTTCTGCATGTGCGTATATTTGCAGGCGGGAGGGTGGTGCTGCATACTGCATGATCAATCTTGCATGCAGATCTAGTTTTTGGCAGAATTAACACTAGATATTTTCCTGAAGTATTAGTTAAACATAATTAGTATCTGCCTTTCAATGAAGCACCTACTGAGCATCCTATATATTTTGTAGGTACGGTTTTTTTTATGCGAATTTAATAATATTATTTTGTTCCTTGCATGCATTACAAAAATAGTACCTAAGTTTGGTTTTAGAATTTACAGACACTATCAATAGCAGTAATATGGTATGTAAAAAGCATATTTAGCTGCCTAAGGTTTTAACCTTTGGTATGTTTTTTTTTTGTTAGATACTCCTGTACTTAGTTTGTATATTAGTCAAGTATATGCCATTTATGTATGAAATTATATTTTTGGTCTCTATTATTTGATAAAATCTGTTGTATTTTTATTTTGGAACAAGTGTTCTGTAGTATAGAAGACCGGATCTCAGTGGTAACAATAATAACGATAGTGCAATTCTGTGTCCCGTTAACACTAGTGTGAAGTCAATTTTTGGCGTGATATTAATGAGTGAAGCTCATCGGGTAAATTTGCATTTTTTTCCGTTTTATAAAGAGATATTTTTTATTGATTATTGTGGTGTAAATTTAGTGATTGTATCTACGTAGGATCTGAATTATATGATTACACAGATTGTTCAGTTGCGTATCTTGTCTAGATGAGAATGTCAATCTAGTATTGAATTTCTCAGGAAAGCTAACTGAGACGGACGAAGGATGAAATTTTGTGCAAAATGACATTAATTACTGTATTATATTGAAAACTAGTATTTGCGTGTGCGCGAGGTGCAAGCACCGACTTTGAAAAATGGTTTTTACTTAACCGAGCCTCCTCTATACAAATCCGTAAAAAAAATACGGGTCTCGTACTTTCCGAGATACGATAGGGAGGGGGGAAAAGGGGAGGTTTGGCACTTTTCCCGTAGGTTTGAGAGTTACTTGTTTACGAATCTGTCAAAATATACCCACCTCCCCATCCACCATCTGGGAGAACAATTATGTCAATGAGTCAGTCAGTGAGTGAGTGAGTGGTAATCGAGCTTTATTTAGCTTTATATAATATAAAGTCTTAACATTTAATACCACAATTGGTTTGATTAGTTATTTTATAAATAAAAATCAACTTGAAAGCCTCAGTAGCCAGGTTATTAAATAAAAAAGCCATGGATAAGTGAACAGGAACTGAGCTGTCAATACATTTTAAGCGTCAATAGCCTAGTGGCTAAAGTAACGCACTTGTGATCGAGAGGTCACCGGTTCAAACCCTTTCGAAAGTTTTCTGGTCGAGTTCATTTCAGAACATTATGTGAACATATGAACATCGCACTAATTTGTTACCCCTGAGATGCGATCGACTGAATCTACCATTCAACGTTATTTTTGTCGTTTGATGTAAATTATAATGACCAATTTAGGCAAAAGGGTTAATGCTAATAAATTAAAAAATATATTTACAATTAATTAAATTGATCTAACTTTTGTGGTTCATTTTGTTTTTTATTTATAAACCTTTTTCAATTCTAATAAAAAAATTAGATTTATCGTTATCTTATTAACTGTCTCGGTGGCACAGTGATCGCAAGCGGAACTGCTGAGCAAGAGGTCTCGGGTTTATTCCCGGGTCTGGCAAGAAAGAGGGCGGAAAAGTGCTATTGGGTTTTTCTGTAATAATTGTCTCTGTTGTAGTTTGGAAGTTGGTGATGTGAAGCCCACGTGTCTTGAAAAGTAAGTTAAACCGTTGGTCTTGCACCTGATATTTCTCCAGTCCTATCGGATTGCCGTCCCATCGGATAATGAGAAAGGAACAGAGAGTGCATCTGTACCTGCGTACTTGTGCACTATAATATCTCCTGCGCAGATGGCTAATTATATGATTGGCTTTTCAGTTTAAACATTATATGATTGGCTTTTCAGTTTAAACATTATATGATTGGCTTTTCAGTTTAAACATTATATGATTGGCTTTTCAGTTTAAACATAATTTCAGTCAGTAGAAGTCTGACACTCCCATTCCACCCCAAGCGGGTTAAGTTATTCGTCGACTTTCGCACACGGAAAAAGAAGGGGTTAAAGCTCCGTGGGCCGTGACAGCTCACTTCGACCCTCAAAAATCTCTCCCCTTAAATTGTTGTTATAGATAGATAGATAGAATACTCTTTCTTGTACACCAATAATTTAAACAAACACTTGATTTACAATAATGCAAAAAAATGGATATAATGGCGGTCTTATCGCTGATAGCGATATCTTCCAGACAACCTTTGGATGGACTTTAAGAACATAAAACAAAGAGGGGAACGGAAAGTCAGTGTACTTACTTCAAATATATAACATACACAAAAAGTAACTAAAGTAGTTAATATAATTTATCATTTTATGTCTTAGTTTTGTATATTTATATATATGTTTTGAGATAGTAGATTATTGATTTTGTATCGTGTATAGGCAAATACTACACCGTGGACTACCCGCATATTTATTTTCTGCGTGTCAAATCCATCCAAAGATTACTGTAAAAGATCGCTTTTAGTGATTAGACCGCCGATTGTATTACCCTTTTTAACCGACGGAGGTTCTGTATTTTAGTTGTTAAGTCCTTATTTGTATCTATCTATCTCTACGGGGTCGTAGCGACTTCTACACGATGGAACTCATATACATTTCTCAAGTATTTTTTATGTCTGTTAAGCTAGTGGATCGATTGAGTTTAAATGTCTTCGAATCCCTTAATAATCAAGTCATGTCCTGTAGGTCAGTCAATCACTAGTTTAAATTGGCCACGTCTGTATTTCGGGATCTAGACAACCTAGCGGAGACCTGTTTTCGCCTAGATTTAGTCGTTAATTAGTTGGAATTAGTCACCAAAAGTACAGGACTGGGAGCTGCTGAGGTCATGTACCTACCTACTTAGTGCTAAAAATAAAACATGGCGTGACGTCACGAGAAATTTCGACTCAATGCTATTCAATTCAATTCATTTATCTCATATATTTATATTTTATTTCAAGTAAAAAAACTCAATTGGTTAGTAACAATCTTTCTTAATCCTATGTTAGTACTTAACCTAACTTATAGGTACAGGGATGGTTCGTGAATAGCAGCTACGAGCTCAACCCTGACGTGAGCTTGCAGCAGCGATTCACGAACACAGTCGAACCTGCTCGCCACACATAGTGTTGTCCAAATGCAAGACCAAGAAGAATTAGCCAGTCTTGGTCTTCGTCTTGCGTCAATACACGTGGTCTTGGTCTTGGTATTGCGCTCCCAGTCTTGGTCTTGCGCAAGAGTCCCGCAAAATTGGAAAAGTCTTGCAGATTGCAAGACTTTTGCAATTAATTATTATGCTATTGCTATTTATTAAACTTTAGATATTAGAACAACGTAACAGAGTAGGTACATTTTGTGCTTGAATTGACATAGGCATAGTAAAGGCCAACCAAATTAATAAATTTGATAAGAAATTCGAAATATCAACGGACACAGATGAGGTCTGAATCGGCGATCCGTGCCGATGATCTAACGAACTGAGCTACCTACCGTGTCTCACGGGAGTCCGTCAGTATCTTAATAAACGTTTACATTTAATTAGCTTACATGTGCTAAAACATATAAAAAACAAATTAATGACATTAACTTGACTGTATTAGAATATTGGTCACTCATGTCAAATTGTAAACTTATCACTCCGTGAACAACAATCATTAGAGTAAAAAAAATTTTTAGCAAAAAATAGAACCGAATTCCATATAAAAACCACCACACCACCTTCCGAAATTAAAGTTATTTTTGCCTTTGTAGTGTTTTTATATGGAAGTCGGTTCTATTTTTTGCTAAAAAATTTTTTCACGCTTTTTAGTGGGTCTGTTTGTAATTTATCTATTTACAAAAGTCAAAATGTCAACTACTTATCACCTTTTACAAAATATTGCTTTTCCCGGTGCAGAGCCGTTAATTTTTGAGGAGTTCTCCTGGTACATCACCATCAGCTCTACTTTACCATATGCATTGTGACGAGCCTAAAGTGCTTAACATCCATATTCAAGTAATCTAATCGCAATCAACGAAATACTTATTATTGAGTAGTTTCGGTGGCCATCTGAGGTCTTCATCATCAGTTCTACTTCCTCAAATGGAGCTTTTCGAGAGCAACTGCACAAGGTACTATAAGAAATACCCAAAACGCTATAGGTGTGCCTATAATATTTGAAGAGTTCCCTCGATTTCTCCGTGATCCCATCATTAGATCCAAACGTGACGACAATGGGACCAACTAGAAAGTATACCCTTTCAAACAAAAAAAGAATTTTCCAAATCGGTCCAGCCATCTCCGAGTTATGAGGTAACATACATAAAAAAAAAAGTTCAAGACGAATTGTAAACCTCCTTTTTTTGAAGTCGGTCAAAAACAAATTATTAAATTAAATTCAAAGCGAAACTCAATTGGCTGTTACTAAAATTGAAATAAATAAATACTTCTATTTATATTATAAGCACACGTCGAAAGACCGATAAAGGACGGCATTCTTTGATTAAAATAATGATTCTTTCGAAGATTAATAAAACAGATGCGTTACCGGATAGGTACCTATGTGGGCCTTAGTAACAATAAAATGTTGATAATTATTATGTAAAATAATAATAAAATTTGCCTAGGTACGCTACCTACTGTATTTATCTAGGTACTTAATAACTACTAGAGTACGATAGAAGTTGATAAACCGACATTGCTAATCTAAATTTTTGGTTGTGTGTGATTTTAAAACACAAAATGCGCGCCGTGACGTCACTCATTATTGATTAGTATTGTAGACAATTTTTACACACAAGTATTTACAATATTTCTCATATAGGAGCGCGGCGCGGCGGCGACGATTGTATGCGATATCAATACCGTATTAATTGACCTTGTACTTATTATAATAATATATTACCGTGTAAATATTCACTAAAAATGTTAAATTGGTACGTAAAAGAAACACTGTACACGCGTATTTAAAGGGCGGCAATTGCGACGTTGCCGTCCTTCAAGTACGCGTGTACAGAGTGTTTCTTTTACGTATCAATTTAACATGTTTAGTGAATATATTTTTTTTTTATTACGAAGGAGCCCGCTCTTGGCCTCGATTACACCTGATGGTAAGTGTAAGATGAGGTCTACGATCGAACAAGCGAGCCCAGAAAATGCTTATTCACTCTTGCTTTAAAGGCTGACGGGTCATATGTGGCAGGGAACACAGAAGCCGGCAGAGAGTTCCACACCTTGGCTGTGCGCACAATGAATGTTGAAGAAAAGCGCTTAGTGCGACAAGACGGTATATCGACCAAATGTGGATGGTATCCTGCGGTACGTCTGGTAGACCGGTAGTAAAAGGGGGATGAAGAAAAAATAAAAACTTTTTGTTTTCGAATGGTAATATTTTTTTGGGCATGTATGGATGCTATACTATTGGTTAGTTAACATACTGTGTATTCATTTTTATTTAAAAGGCAAATACATTTACCACGGATCCTGTGCACGGACCAAATGGAGAAATAATTTAAAAAACACGGAAATTTAATGATAAAAATTTATATGTGGACCATGTAGGTCTGTTTGAGGTGGACTCTTTTGAGTCGAGTTGACCTGTTTACATCATTGTACGCATAGGCGTAGGAAGGGGGGGAGCCGGGTGGGCCGTGCCCACCCCAGAATGGTCTGGTGCCCACCCGAGAATTTTGACTAAACAACAATTATGGCTGAAAAATTAAAAAATCTGGCCAAGTGCGAGCCGGACTCACTCATGCAAGGTTCCGTTATGCGATACATGTTAAATTAATTTATGTGAAATTTTTCATTTCGTACGTTAAGAGTTGACGCAACTTTGATAAGCGATCATCGCTTCTACTACTGGGGGCCAGGCCCCCCCTGGGAAATATCTCTAGATACGCCAATGATTGTACGCAATTAGCGTTTGTTTACATTGTTTTTTTTAAGATAGGTCTGTTTACGTATTTTACAACCTATAATTATTCACCTCGTTATACGACAGAAAAACCTAACTAGGTATCACGTCAGAACAGGAAGCTAATAGGGCAAAATAATTACATTTTAATTTCCTACCGCTGCGCTGGTAGAAGCGGTAGGTAATTTTCTTGAATGTAATAACTTGATCGCGTAGGAAATTAAGAAACTCTTCGATTTCCGCACTGATTGGTTGTAAATTAAAATAATTTGTTGACATTTACGAGTTTTGACAACTGCTCCACCTGGGTGGAGACGTCCTAAGTACTCCTAACCTAAGTTGCTTACCCACGCAAAGTTCTATAGGTTTACGGCCATTAAAGCATGATTAACTAAATGACATTGACATTATTAATTTATTGTTTCTTGTTTCGTTTTTAGGGTTCAGAATGTTCTAACGAGAGACAGTAGCCCCGTAACGTAAGAGCATTTGAAGAAACAGGTTGGGTATTTAGACAGTAGAAGTCTGACTGAGTAATTATATGATTTTCCCACCGAAAAAACAGGTTCCGATCGTATGTTACAGAACTCAATTCTTAGAGGATCGTGTGTCTGTTTTTCTGTCATAGTCAAACACTCAACATCCTTGGGATTGCTTCTGTCGTTTGACAGTCATACTTTTTGTGATCCAAAGACGAACGTATAATGTAGGTATACTTATAAATATATTTTAAGTCAATAGGTTTATCTATTTTATTTATAGATAAATCTATTGACTAGATAATTTTTGGTAGGAAAATGTACTTTAATATATAAACTTTTATAACTGTATCATGTGGCATATAAAAAAGGGCTTATTATAAAGGGTCCAGAATGTTTATAAAATAACTTTAAAGTTGTGTAAGGATCACGGGGCCGCAAAAATTGAGAAAGTAAGTATTTAAAAAACTTACCAAAAAATTAAACCGACTCCCAAAAAACACTGCAAAGTGAAAAATTACTTTAATTTCGGTAGTCGGGTGTCTTTAGTTTTGTATTTTCGTTTTTGGCACCGACTTCCGAAATTAAAGTTATTTTTCACTTTGCAGTGTTTTTTGGGAGTCGGTTTAATTTTTTGGTAAAAAGTTTTTATTTCACTCTTTTTAGTTGGTCGATTTATAATTTAACTAGTTACAAAAGCCTAAATCTCAACTACTACTTACCTATAATCTTTTACAAAATATTGATTTTCCCAATGCTGGGCCGTTAATTGTTGAGGAGTTCTCCTGGTACTTCACCATCAGCTCTACATCACCATATGCATTGTGACGAGCATGAAGTGCTTAACATCCATATTCAAGTAATCGAATCGCAATCCACGAAATACTTATTATTGAGTAGTTTCGGCGGCCATCTGTGGTCTTCATCATCAGTTCCACTTCCTCAAATGGTACTTTTTGAAAGCAACTTCACAAGTTACTATAAGAAATACCCAAAACGCCATAGGTGTTGTGTTGCTTTAATATTTGAAGAGTTCCCTCGATTTCTCCAGGATCCCATCATCAGATCCTGACTTGATGACAATGGGACCAATTTTGAAGTATACCCTTTCAAACAAAAAAAGAATTTTCCAAATCGGTCCAGCCGTCTTCGAGTAATCGGTGAAGAAAAAAAAATTTACGGGTCGAATTGTTAACCTCCTGTTAACAATTCGACCCGTAATTTTTTTATTTTTTTGTCTTCGGTTGAAAATTCTTTTATTGCAGGCACGCAGGTCCATATAAAACGAAATAAAATTAAAATTCAACTCAATTCTAATAATTCCATTCAATTCAATAATGTCCAAATTATACTAGATGTAATTCAAATTATATTTAAAACAAAATAAAACAAAATGTGAAATTTATTAAATTAGCTAATTAGCAGGAATATTGACAGCCGTATACAAAGAAGTAATTAGCTTCATACGATGTTTCATGCAAGAAAATAGATAATTAATATTGCCATAACTTTTTGAGTCTTTCTATAAGTCTATCCATAGATAAAATATTTTTGATTTCTGTGAGTCTATCTATCTACGAATATTTATATGAAATCGTTGGAACCATTTGAACACGAGTTCGTTTCGAAATAAGCCGTTTTTTTATGAGTACCTACAAGTTATAACTACTTGTCGTAAATAAACATTTATTTTTTATTTATTTTTATTCTCACACAGACATACTTTCACAATACTCATTTTTTATTTTACTACGGACGAGCCCTTGACCTCGATCACGCCGCCTTTAAAGGTTGACGGGTATATGTGGTAGGTAACACTAAAACCACCAGAGTGTTCCACGAATTGGCTGTGCGTACAATATTATGTGAAGGAGATGCGCTTAGTACGACAATACAGTATAATCAACCAAGTGTAACTGTTTTTTTTTTTGTTTTTTTAATCTATTTTTATTTAGAGGCTTTTACCTTACAAAGGTACGTCAGCCTCAATCGAGGGAGTGATGTAGCAACCATTTCATAAATAAATTTCGCTTCTCCCGAATTAGGTGTAGATAATATTCTAATGAAAGCACCAACATCATACACATTAACTTTTAACTCTCGCAAATAATTTTCTTATTATACGCAATACCTCTTTTCCCTTAGAGTGACGTCATATGAGGCAGTGCTACACTAGTTATACGGTCCCCTCCGAGGCTCAAGAGAGACTAGCTTGCCGGTAGCCAGCCTTAACTTACTTTGAAGTTACTTCTTTCATTTCAGTCATGTAAACATTGCTTACTCCTTAGCCTTATGTCCACAGAGTAGAAGGTTAAACTTTACCCTATCTTTTCCAATATTTCTTTACATAAAGATTGCCCTCGGTGAGTTTTCAAGAAAGGAATTGGGGAGACTGTAAAGGGGTCTCTCTTGAGACTTCCTGACCCTCTGTCCTTACTGGAGTCACTTCTTGAGCAAACAGAGTCCCCACTCTGTGCGCCCGCGATCCCATCTAAGTATCTACATATTCACTTATAGGTATGAAGCTACGGTAGATCGGCAAAGTTTGACAACACGGTTGGCGCAGTGGCTGAGCGATTTGCTGCTGCACTGCGTGTCACGGGTTCGATTTCCGCAACGGAACAAATGTTTGCATGGCCTACAATTCTTTTTTTAAAGAAAACACTAGCATTGTAAACCCCTCCAAGAATGCTAAAATATGTCGCTTAAATTAGTTGTCCTGGGTGTTTGTAAAAATGCAGTAACGATACAGCAAAAAATCCTAGTGTACCCTTGATTTTCCAATTTTCCTTGAACCCAATGATTCAAAAAAAAGTTGTGTTTAAATTCGGATCCTCCCTAATTTGTTTGCTGTATCTTTTGCAGCCATTGTGTTGTACTTAAGTACTCCGTTTAAAATTCTTCGAGAAAAAAACCAATTCGAATGGCTGTTGAGTTCGATTAAATAATTCAGTCGTCAAGAGTGTTGCCGCAATTTGCATTGAAACGAGATAGAACAGAAGTCGCGACTCGAAACTGAAATTAAATTGCGATTATACCGAGATTGAAAAGAATCGTGCCTAATGCCCTGTAGAGAGAAATTTAATTTTGTACGCGTCGGATTTTTTGACATTAATGCAAGTTGTTACGGATTTACCGGGTCACTAGAGGTTTACGATATTAAGTGTTATTTACTTTAATTTAGAAACTAAAAATAATACGTATGATATGCGTAGGCAAATAAATAATAACATATAAACCGCAGAAAGTTTTACTTTGAGTTTTGTAACCATGACATTGTTGTCAGAGGAACCTTCCTCACTTGAATTTCGAAATACACGTGGCGTGACGTTGCCGGTCTTACGTCGGCCGACAATGCCACAGATAACTTTAAATAAGTCGGAGACAGATAGGACAGTAATATGGTACGTCTAGTTCCAAAAATATGCGCCAAGCGCTAGTGTCGTAATGTCATCTAGTGATGACCCACAGCGTACTATAAACGTCACGATAACCATCGATCGACATCGATATCGAAATATCGATAGCATAGTGATGGGCCATGAATAATTAATTCTTATAGGGTTAATTTTATTATTTGCAAGGTTCCCTTTTTCTTTAATTAAATCCAATGGATACGAATTTAACGAAATAAATATAAAACTAAAACGACTTTTCAGATTTTACTTTTTATTTGTTTTTCCTCTTAACCTTATGGGCTTTGTATTTCTCGAAGGCAATTGTTGTGGTGCACACATTTGCTTCACAATTTTTTCTTGTAAACCTCCTTTTTCTTTTCCGAATCACATCTGTAAATAGAAGAAAAATTCAATTATAAGTAAAGACGAATCAGTGAACTATTTCGGGATCCTGAGCAACATTCTAACATTTGTCATTACACTATTTCTAAAAGATTTTCAGTATTGCTTATAAAATTTCGTTTTTGACATCTCTAAAATAAAATCAATAACAATAAGCACACCATAACGGCTCTGATCAGAATCAAATCCTACTTAAGTATACAAATATACATATTGTAACATATTTATGCAGATATTTAACTTTATGGTTTTTAACTGATCTTATTTATATGATAAACAGATTCTTTTAAGAAATTCTTTAAAAATAGATTAATAGAAATAGATTCTTTTAAGAGATTCTTGATAAGAAATTAAAAGTTGTTAAAAATTATTACCTGTATTGAGAGATGAAGCTGCAGGAGGATCTGCATACATATCTTCTGTTCTTGAATATAAATGATAAACTGAATGTTCTAAAATAAGAAAACGGGTATATCAGAAAACAGAACAGAAGTTATAACAAAGCATAAGTCGGTTTAACTTTTTCATACATACATGCATATGGGTCGAATACAGAAACTCCTTTTTTGAAGTTGGTTAAAAGTTAAAAATGAGTATCATTACCTTGGACAACAACTGGATTTTCCACAATTTACTCAGTGTCTTCCTTGTTACTGAAGTTATGATCATAATGAACACCTGAAAATAACCAAATAAAGTTTAATTAAATAATTTTAATAAAGAAATACATAATCATAAGCAGGAAACTCCGCCACTAAGATGACCCACTGACTGTAACTATAACTTAACCAGTGTACCTTAATAGGTACACTTGTAAATAATTACGAACACATTAATACAGATAAAGGCACCCCATGCTCTACTTCTTCAGTGGAAAAACGACATGGATGGATGGCTAACTGGATGGCGAGGGCAATCGCCCTCGCCATCCAGTTAGTATTTGTCGAAGTGTTTTTGGCACACACGTTTATTCACTAACTGATACTTTGATAGACCAAGTTCGGAATTCACTGATACCAAAAACGACAGTCACAAAGCCCTACGTTTATCGTCCTTACGTAAATTATAAAGGCGATGAGTTTTATTGGTTGAAACACAGCATTTGATAGGCGCCATGGCCGCGAACCAAAGCACCAGAGCACTGCAGTATAATTCGTATTGAGCAAGGAACTTGAAATCTATCTCAACTTAAGCAATACAGCGAGGAGAACGACTAGTAAACCATTAACAAACTGTAATCCGGCAGTACACGAGCTTCGATACGAATGACGGAAAATCCAATCTGACAAAACGGCTGTCAAAAACATGACTGCCGACAGTAGCGCTATAGCGCATATTTTGGAACTATGCTGTCGCAGGCCTGGACAATGCGTTGACGCGCTCGACGCACTAGAATGCATCATCGGTTAAGTGTGAAAGGTTGAATATTGTCTCATATAATTATCTGTTTTGGCGTTACGCGACGCATCTTCCGTGAGATGTGAACCGACCATAAAACATAATCAAATGCTTGGTTGAAATATTATTTTACGGATTCTTAATAATCGAGAGTTTGAATTTAAAATTTCTTAATCAGTAATCTATTTGAACTAATCATTTATGTGGTGATGTTTAGGTGATGTTTGCTTACGACTAAAGGTTTATCCACACAATATATTCAGGCCATATTCGACAGCCCAATTGCGACATACAATAATGAATGGAATCGGTCGAGTTTGCAACCGTATCTATTGCATGCTCTACGTTGTCGACCAGATTATTTCTTTGAAATATAAAACAATAGATTTGGAGTTCCTTCCGATTGTAAAATGACCATTGCGTAATTAGTGTCGGTAGTCAGGAAAAGCTTAAAAAAGTCAGTGCTCACATAGCTTTGTCCGGATAAGGAGACAGATGTTCACAAGGATCTCGATTAATTGTAATCATATGTATGGATTAGACTTGAGTCTCCTAATTTTATGACGTAGTTGATCGGTTTTGGGTGAAGATGCTAAGATTTTCTTTTTCTTTCTGTGCGATCCCTGGGATAATATAATTAAATCTCACGTGGGCTCATAAGCTTCTCCAGGGTGCTTTTGAAAAAAGCGTATGAGCCAACGGTAGATTTAAATGCGCGGTTGAATTATTTGTAGTGCGATGTTCTCGGCCGGAACGAAAATGACGTCACACTCTTCGATCAACAATTGTACGTTACACTTGAACAAGAGACCGTAATCGTAAATGATAAATATGTCAGAAATTTGTTTACGTAATTATTAAAATAAAAATCATTTATTTCGATCTGCATTAATAATTTCATTGCGTTAAATTGTGATACGAATGACATCATGTAATCCCTCCATTGCCTTTTAGTTAGTAGATAGAAATCTACTAAATTCATAGGTAGCGTAAAATATTTGCATGATACGTTTTAAGTAATTCATTCATTACTTAAGTTATAAAACCTAAAGTCTAATAAAATAAAGTGATAAATTTGTTCATCTTATTTGCTGTCAAGCATGCATGATGCACTTTGATCTTTTCTTAGAACAATAAAAATTATAATGTGATTTGTTTTGCTCGATGTAAAACAGGAACTTGTTATGAAGCACACGTAACCACGTTAGAGTAGTATTTCTATGGACTGGACTAACAACCCTTTGTTTAATTATTACAAACTATAAGCTTCCGCACGCAACTTCGTTCATGTGGGGCGGGGTTTACTGCGTAAATCCTGATATCCCGTGGGAATTCTGGAATAAAAGTATGTGTGGTAATCCTGGATGTCAAGTATCTACTTACCAAATTTCATTCAGATACGTGCAGTAGTTTTTGCGTGAAAGAGTAAAAAACATCCATACATTCATCCTCACAAACTTTCGCATTTATAATAAGTATTTAAGACTAGAATTGGCCTGTGACTTCATCAGCGTGGATTTTGAAATAATTTGTAGGACGCGATAATAATGCACCTTACTAACTACCAATGAAAAAATGTTTTAGAATTGGATCATTAGTTTCGGAGAATTTACAAACATACACACACATTTTACCTTTTTAGGGTTCCGTAGCCGAATGGCAAAAACGGAACCCTTATAGTTTCGTCATGTCTGTCTGTCTGTCTGTCCGTCCGTATGTCAGTCATTTTAATCCGAAACTATTAAGACTATACATTTGAAATTTTGTAGGTAGATGTATTCTGTGAACCGCTATCCGATTTTAAGACAAAAATAAAAAAAATAAAATGTTAAGGGGGGCTTCCCATACATGGAACTGAAACTAAAAATATTTTTTTCATCAAACCTATACCCGTGTGGTATCTATAGACAGGTCTTTTAAAATTACATTGAGGTTTCTAAAACTACTTTTTCATGAAACTTATGCATGTGTGGTATCTATAGACAGGTCTTTAAAAATAGCATTGAAATTTCTAAAATCAGTTTTTCATAAAGTCAATCGTTTAAAAGATATACGCTCCCAAAGTGGTAAAATGTGTCCCCCCCTCTTAACTTCTATAGTAATGAAGTGAAAAATCTAAAAAAATATAAATGCTGTCGATCTTAATAAAAACTTTTAACGCAAAAAAAGGGCTGGGGTGATGGGGGGGGTTTAGTATTTGCGTGTTGCGCGAGGTGCAAGAACCTCGCGTGCTTGTGAAAAAAAAAAAAAAGGGGCGGTGGGGGGTGATGGGGGGAGATGGGGGGGTTTAGTATTTGCGTGTTGCGCGAGGTGCAAGCACCTCGCGTGCTTGTGAAAAAAAAAAAAAAATGGGGGGGGAGGGGTTATGAAGGGGGGGGTTTGCAGAAGTATTTCGACTATAGCATTGCCCCTCTAAATGAATCTGAAAAAAAATGTTCCAAGTCTCTTAATTTCCGAGATCCGCCTAAAGGGGGTGAGAAGGGGGGTGGGGGGGGGCGACTTTGATAAATGGTTTTTACTTTACCGAGCCTCCTCTATACGAACCTGTAAAAAAAAAAAATATGGGTCTCGTAGTTTCCGAGATACGATAGGGAGGGGAGAGAAGGGAGGGGAAAAGGGGAGGTTTGGCACTTTTCTCGTAGGTTTGAGAGTTACTTGTTTACGAATCTGTCAAAATATACCCACCTCCCCATCCACCATCTGGGATAACAATTATGTCAATGAGTGAGTGAGTGAGTCAGTGAGATTTGTATCTAGGGCGTAATCTCCGAAACTAATGATCGGATTCTAAAATTTTTTTCACTGGTAGTGAGGAGCACGATTTGTAAGTGTATAAATTATCTTTAATTATTTATTTACATTTAATTATTAAACGCGGGTGAAGTGCTAGTTGCTTATATTGCTGTGCCCTAGCAGGGTTCATGCATTGGCACGCCACAATAGCGGCGGTAAGTACCTCTTTGATGAGTAATGAGGAGTGATGAGTAAAGAGGCTAACTAGGCGTCGTGACGTCCTTACCTTCTGCCTGACGCAGGTGCTCATCGGAAACGGTTGTTTCAGGAGCTACTTGTGCCGGATTCGGCGGGAGGTAACGCCCGAGTGTCACCACTGCGAGGACACGGTGGAACATCGCCCAGATCGGAAGAATCCCATCCTTAAAAAAAGGGTTCATGTATGAAACCTATATGTTTGTAACAACTCGTTAACTACATGAATGCACTAAATGATGATTATGATTACAAATATTTGTCCCGTGCTGGAATAGAGCCATCACACGCAGCGCTACTAATCATCACGTTAATTGATATTGATTTAATTCACATGTTTTTTACTAATACTTCGTTTCTAATACTCGTATAGACAAGAGTTGGAGTTGGAGTATGGAGGAGTACGTTAGGCATCGCTCATGATTTCATGAAACAACGAGGGTTACGCCCTTCACCTAAATATCTGGCTGGCCGGGGTCAGAGAAAGAAGAGAGGTGAGGACTTTCAGACGCTATTTGCCACAGTCTTACGATAATAATACTAATGTAATTTAAATGTAGTCTTAAACATTTAAAACATACTACTACCTACTACAATAGCAGCTTCTCGACGATAACGACTTGTAATCGAGAGGTCGCAAGTTCGAATCCCACCCATTACTCTATTGCCGTGCACACACTCCTGATACAAGCATAATTATTTAGCTTAGTTGGAGGAGAATTTGGATTATAAATAAAATAGGACAATACCCACATTGCTCTTTATACAAAAAAAATATTAGTCCAATCAATAAATATTATACTCAACTAGTACTCACGCGGGGCTTCGCTCCAGTGGATTCTATCACGGTAAAAACATAACTTTCCTTTTTTGCAGTCGCGTAAAAAGTAGCCTATAACCTTCCTCAAGCTTCAATCTACTTCCATACCGAATTGCATCCAAATCCACCCAGTACTTTCGAAGATTAGCGCGTTCAAGCAAACAAACAAACAAACTTTTCCGCTTTATAATATTAACTAGTATTTGCGTGTTGCGCGAGGTGCAAGCACCTCGCGTGCTTGTGAAAAAAAAAAAAGGGGGGGTGTGATGGGGGGAGATGGGGGGGTTTAGTATTTGCGTGTCGCGCGTACTTTCGTTAAAAAAAAGAAAAAGGGGGGGTGTGATGGGGGGGAGATCGGGGGAGGGGTGCACAATTATTTCGACTAAAGCATTGCCCCTCTCAATGAATCTGAAAAAAAAATGTTCCAAGTCACTTAATTTCCGAGATCCGCCTAAAGGGGGTGAGAAGGGGGCAAGGGGGGTGACCTTGAAAAATCGTTTTTACTTTACAGAGCCTCCTCTATACGAATCCGTAAAAAGAAAAAAATACGGGTCGCGTAGTTTCCGAGATACGATAGGGAGGGGGGAGAAGGGGGGTGAAAAGGGGAGGTTTGGCACTTTTCCCGTAGGTTTGAGAGTTACTTGTTTACGAATCTGTCAAAATATACCCACCTCCCCATCCACCATCTGGGAGAACAATTATGTCAATGAGTGAGTCAGTCAGTGGTAATTTAGCTTTATATAGTATAACTAGTATTTGCGTGTTGCGCGAGGTGCAAGCACCTCGCGTGCTTGTGAAAAAAAAAAAAAAAAGGGCTGGGGTGATGGGGGGGGTTTAGTATTTGCGTGTTGCGCGAGGTGCAAGCACCTCGCGTGCTTGTGAAAAAAAAAAAAAAGGGGCGGTGGGGGGTGATGGGGGGAGATAGGGGGTTTTAGTATTTGCGTGTTGCGCGAGGTGCAAGCACCTCGCGTGCTTGTGAAAAAAAAAAAATGGGGGGGGGAGGGGTTATGAAGGGAAGGGGTTTGCAGAAGTATTTCGACTAAAGCATTGCCCCTCTAGATGAATCTGAAAAAAAAAATGTTCCAAGTCTCTTAGTTTCCGAGATCCGCCTAAAGGGGGTGAAAAGGGGGCCGGGGGGGGGGGGGATTTTGAAAAATGGTTTTTACTTTACCGAGCCTCCTCTACACGAATCCGTAAAAAAAAAATACGGGTCGCGTAGTTTCCGAGATACGATAGGGAGGGGGGAGAAGGGGGGGAAAAGGGGAGGTTTGGCACTTTTCCCGTAGGTTTGAGAGTTACTTGTTTACGAATCAGTCAAAATATACCCACCTCCCCATCCACCATCTGGGAGAACAATTATGTCAATGAGTGAGTGAGTGAGTGAGTGAGTGAGTGGTAATTTAGCTTTATCTATACTAATATTATAAAGCGGAAAAGTTTGTTAGTTTGTTTGTTTGTTTGTTTGCTTGAACGCGCTAATCTTCGAAAGTACTGGGTGGATTTGGATGCAATTTGGTATGGAACTAGCTTGAAGCTTGAGGAAGGTTATAGGCTACTTTTTACCCTACTGCAAAAAAGGAGAGTTATGTTTTTACCGTGATAGAATCCACGGGAGCGAAGCCCCGCGTGAGTACTAGTATAATATAATAATATAGATAATGGCTGCTATTTTCAACCTTATCCTTCACTTAGACAGCCTTAATTCTAATTTATAGAGATGATAATACAAAAAAGTACAACAATCTAGTACAGCTGAATCGTAAATCTCAATTTTGTTTGCTAGAAAAAAATACTCAAGACATGTTTGCCTAAAGTATTTTCTTTAGCAAACACAGAAGCTATGTCTGAGGCGGCGGGAAAGTTACTTTTATACTTATAATTTTTCGAAAAAATGCGTTTCATTTTGAATTTTTGTTTAAAAATGCTGTTTGAATTTATGAAATTAGGATACCTTAAAGACTAAGAAATACTTAATTAATTTAACAAACTTGATTAAAATGTTCTCTGGTGTGTCGCTGGCATGATATTTCTCTTTGACTCAAAACTTTGCTATTACCACGGCATCGTTGGTAGCAGCCAGAGGTGGTTTTATAGTCTTTGGTAGCAGCCCATTCGTCACTCATGTTGTTTCGGTTTCGAGAGCGGGATGCTTTTGGGAGCTTATAGACTCGGCTCCACATCCACAAAGTCCTAGTGATCCGTCAAGAGCTAGGTACTTGCGATGTTTGGGTTACGTTCTGCAACTTAGGTACATTCTCCACACTTTGATTAATAAAAGTACCTATATCGATGAAGATAACTGGGTTGTTACAACGTATACGCCGTAAGTTTATGATTTATCGCGTGACATCGTAAAATCTTTCTTTTCAATAAAACAATATTTACTAAGAAGATAATATGTACTAAATAGTTACATACTGAATTTGAATGGAATTTATTGTATTAAAAAACTTTTTACCAAAAAATTAAACCGACTCCCAAAATACACTGCAAAGTGAAAAATAACTTTAATTTCGGTAGTCGGTGTCTTTAGTTTTATTTTCGTTTTTGGCGCCGACTTCCGAAATTAAAGTTATTTTTCACTTTGCAGTGTTTTTTGGGAGTCGGTTTAATTTTTTGGTAAAAAGTTTTTATTTCACTCTTTTTGGTTGGTTGATTTTTAATTTACCTAGTTACAAGAGCCTAAATGTCAACTACTTATAACATTTTACAAAATATTGCTTTTCCCAATGCTCGGCCGTTAATTTTTGAGGAGTTCTCCTGGTACTTCACCATCAGCTATACATCACCATATGCATTGTGACGAGCATAAAGTGCTTAACATCCATATTCAAGTAATCGAATCGCAATCCATGAAATACTTATTATTGAGTAGTTTCGACGGCTATCTGTGGTCTTCATCATCAGTTTCACTTCCCCAAATGGTACTTTTTGAGAGCAACTGCACAAGTTACTATAATAAATACCGAAAACGCCATAGGTGTGCGATTTCTCCAGGATCCCATCATCAGATCCTGACTTGGTGACAAATGGTACCAATTTCGAAGTATACCCTATCAAACAAAATCAGAATTTTCCAAATCGGTTCAGCCGTCTTCGAGTAATCGGTGATCATACATAAAAAAAAAATATATAGGTACGCGTCGAATTGATAACCTCCTCCTTTTTTTGTCGTCGGTTGAAAAATCATGCGTACCTACTAAATGTACCTATTAAGTTCAATCTAACGGTCGGTGAGTAATTGGTGAATAATAATATATGTATGTGTGTATTGTGCGTACGGCTAAGAAGTGGAATTCCCTGCCGGAGTCTGTGTTTCCCGATAGTTATAACCAGTGATCGGAGTAGGTAGATTGAAATGGGGTCATTGATCCGAAACGTATATATTAATATGGACATTCCTCCGGAATTGGTGGATTATTAAAAAAAAACCGGAACTTATGTAGGAATTTTATTCTGCCAGAGTGGAAGGAGTCATTTGATGATTTGCCATCCTCAAAAAAAAAGGTAGGAATTGTAATAAAATGAGCAATATTATTCTTTATTATTCTTCATATTTTTTTTAACGGCACACAGTCACGATTTGACAAAACCCAACGACCAATCAGAACAAAGGATCATGGGTGGTACAATAACCGGTTATCAGAACAATGCGTACGCCCGCCGACGACATGCCAGGTAGCTCACTCGTTTACTTCGGTTCGTAGAGTGCGCATCTTTGTTTGTTACTGTGTTCTGAAAACGTTACTTGACCGTGGCTTGTGTACATACTGACTTCTGGAATCTGCTCTAAACCACGATTTGGCTCGAATATACGGACTCAGATTTTTCACTATTGAATTGGATCTACATATTTAAACCAAGCTTTGGTAAGTAATATTTTACTAGTTACAAGGAGTATAAAGCATGTTTGGATGTACTATAAGAATATTTTTAGTATTGTGTTTGTTCGCTTAACCTGCTGAACATACCATGAGTCTTAATATTAATAAATCTTTAATAGAGTATGAACCAGTGAGCTTAGTGCGAAACAAATATGATATTCTAGTATGGTAGTCGCAATTCAACTAACTCCACTATTAACCGACATTTTACTGGAATCCGTATATAATTTGAATGCCCTGTGTGCTGTGTCCTCTTGCAATGTATTGGTAAAATAAATTACTATAGGCCTTATCTACTTCTCTACAAATTATTCTACGTAACAAGCCCTTTCATTTGATATCCATATTGATGGGATTGAAAAAAAAACTAAGTTGTCCGCCATCTTGTAGCGGCAGCCATTTTGGATTGACAATAATATTGAATATACATAATTGTATTGTCACCAGAATCAAAGGCGAATACCAAATTTTAGATCAATCGGTTGACAGAAAGAGGGTGAAATTTCAATGACTAAATTTGATCCACGAAAAATAAAACAAACGGAGTAAGCTAAATAAACTAAATAAAATGTATTTTTTTCATGTCTTTGTTTTAGGTGATATATACGAGGTTCCATCTCTACAACAGAGTTCAGATATGGCAAACGTCAAGGCTGAAACTGTAGAAAAATGGATATCCGGTCATCCCGAACTACTTTACGATCACGCTAGTGGTACAATATACTGTTCAAAATGTGAAAGCCATTTTAAAACCATAAATAAAGGAAACGTTAAAAGACATATCGAAGGAGCAGTACACCAGGGAAAGTTTGAGCGGCCCGAAGAGGAATTTTATTTCGATCTTATAAAATTTCTCATTTTGTGCAATATTCCGTGGCCTCAGATGAAAAATACTACTTTTCAAGATTCCTTTAAAAAATATATGTGTATTACCTGTTGTTGTACGTGTACTAATCGTACTCTGCCAGATGAATCACAGTTACGGAAAGTTTACTTGGACAAGTTTTTTAAGAATAAAATAATTCGATTCGGCAAAATTATAAAAATGAGAAACTATGGATATCATTAGATGAAACGACAGACTTTTTAGGTCGCTATATAGTCCATTTTTTAATAAAACTATTACATCCTAGCAATTTGACTAGACCTTATTTGGTAGCATGTAAAATGCTAACTGTAGTTAATGGACAAATAATCACGCAATTTGTGTTAGAATGTTTGGGAAGATTCTTTTGAATCGAAGGTAGGTAACATTCTTGTCCTCTGCACTGATAGCGTTGCATATATGCTGTCTGCAGGACGAAATTTAAAACAATACTTACCTGAAATGAAGCACGTAACATGTTTGGCGCACTCTCTTCATCGCGTATCTGAGCAAATTAGGTTAGAATATCACGATGTTAACATTTTAATAGCAAATGTTAAAAAGGTATTTTTGAAAGCCCCAAGTAGAGTCAAAATTTTAAAAGAAAAATATCCAGATTTGCCGCTACCTCCCCAACCAGTTGTTACAAGATGGGGCACTTGGTTAGAGGCAGCATTTTATTACGCTCAAAACTTTGAAAAAATAAAAGAAGTATTATCTTGTTTACGCAGCTCTGATGCGGTATCTATTCGAGAGGCAAAAAATATTATAGAAAAAGAAAATTTAAAAGAAGATTTAAATTACATTAAAGACAAATATTTTATAATTCATTTGTCTTTAAAAGAATTGCAAAAGCATAATTTATCGTTGACAGATTCACTTTTAGCATTTGACAACGTCAGAGATGCTATAAATCAGTGCAATTCAGAAAATATAAAAAATAAAATAGAATGTGTTATGGAACGAAACCCAGATTTAGACACACTTAGAGAATATAGTGAGGCCATTGAAAAAAATGAAGCACATAATTTAATACCTTTTTTAAAATTTGCTCCTTTGACATCGTCAGATGTAGAACGGTCTTTTTCCATTTATAAATGGATTTTAGATGTTAAAAGAAATAGGTTGAAAATTGAAAATATAGAGAAACTCATAGTTATATATTTTAATTGTAAAGATCAGGATTACCAGGATGCTGACATTGTAATCGATGAAGATTAAAAATGTGAATAAATGTAAAATGTACATATTTAACGATAAACAATGTTGATTTTTATCTTTTTTCTTTATTCTACCCCTTTTTTTTTGGTCCTAAAATCTGACTAAAATCAACCTGTTCCTTCGTATGCCCTTTACGTTTCAGAGTCGTGGTGCATCCTTAGAACAGTCTCATGACCCCAGCAGGCATTGGCCCTCTATGGGGCCCCGTCATTTATTCTACCCTTAATGCAAATTACCATGACCACTATTAAAATATTTAAATTTAAGTGCAACAATTTATGTCTATCTATAAAAGTTCTAGCCATAAAAGGCTAAAAATAAAAAAATAAAAATTAAAGCTTCGATCGGAATTAGATTGTTTTTATTATTCAACAGATAAATAATGAATTAATTTAGTTTTTATACCTTCCTTTAAATTTTGAATTGAGTAGGAATAATATCACTACCAACATTAACAATGTTTAATTGAATCCGGAAATACCGGAATTACTTTCCGGGAAAATGGCTTATCCATGTTATTCTTTCTGTGTGCATTTATGATACAAGTACCAAAAATCAATCTGCCTACTCCGATCACTGGTTATAACAGAGGGGTCTTTAAGTCATGAGTGAATAGGTTACGTTTAGGTAAGCGTGCTCCATCTTCGACCACATCATCACTTACCATCAGGTGAGATGGTGGTCAAACGCGAACCTATTAGCAATAAAAAATGCTGCTCAATCTCTATCAAGCCCAGGTTCGGTCGTGTGTGGAGTACTTCTCTCATCTATGGATGGATCTGCCAAGTACCAACTGGACGCGCCTGATTCTATTGAGAAACGGGCCAAAAGACTCATTGGCAACGATACACTGGTCGAATCAAAGCTCTATCGGTCTAAAAGTCTATCGGTTTTCTATCGGTTACATTTCGGGGAGTGTGCGATGGAATTATACAATCTGATTCCTTCAAGCCCGTCGGACTACAAGACAAACGGCGATGCGCCATCGTTACATGGTGGACATCCCACCTATACGCACTAAACGTTTTGGGAATACGTTCATTGTGCGTACGGCTAAGGAGTGGAATTCCCTGCCGGAGTCTGTATTTCCCGATAGCTATAACCTAGGGGTCTTTAAGTCAAGAGTGAATAGGTTACTTTTAGGTAAGCGTGCTCCATCTTCGACCACATCATCACTTACCATCACACTACTTACAGGTGAGATGGTGGTCAAACGCGAGCCCATAATAAAAAAATAGTATTATTGTAGTCACCGAATTATTTATAAACGACACTTTGTAACAATGAGTCAATGACGTTTAATTAGTAACATAATGTAAATCAAACGTGTGAATAAAGGCTTGAGCTAAAGAAATAAATAAACAATGGTCTCTGAAAGCATTAGGACTACTAAATGCAAAAGCCATGACATTTCGATTCAATATTTTTTAAAGATATCTCATGGGTAGACTTTTGAAAAGCATTGGTACATCTTACATCACAAAAAATTGGCCAAGTGCGAGTCAGACTCGCCCATGAAGGGTTCCGTAGTAACTATAATAATATAATGTAATATGTATATTCATTTGACGAATAAAAAAAACCTTAAAAATTTCTTAAAACTAGCTTATTTACATTTTTACAACTACGCTAAATAACTTTGTTTTTCATAGTATTTGTATGAATTACAAAGTTATATTTGCGGTTTTAGAAAATATGCTGTATCTCAAAAACTGCTGACCCGAGTTCGTTCAAACCAACTTTGGTTGAAAGTTTACATTAAGATCTACAGACACATATTTTATTTAGATTTTTCACTCCATTATTATAGAAGTTAGAATTTATTATAGAAGTTAGAAGTTAAAATGTGCCCCCCCCCCTCCCCCCCGGAGGGGGGGGGGGGGCACATTTTACCACGTTGGAAGCTTATATCTTTTAAAAACGATTGACTTTATGAAAAAGTGGTTTTAGAAACACTTATATCATTTTTAAAGACCTGTCTATAGAT
This sequence comes from Tholera decimalis, assembly GCA_943138885.2. Classification (NCBI taxonomy): domain Eukaryota; kingdom Metazoa; phylum Arthropoda; class Insecta; order Lepidoptera; family Noctuidae; genus Tholera; species Tholera decimalis. Next base: position 16,812,860 of record OW964563.2, on the reverse strand, counting down.
ACCAGACACGCATAGGTTTCATGAAAAAAAAAATTTTCAGTTCTAGTTCCATGTATGGGGACCCCCCAAGAGTAGTCAGTTAGGAAATACCAGCCTCATCTAGCTAAACTTAACACGCAAAAAACATGACGTGTAAAAGTGTTATTTATAACCAATTTACAAAATAAATATTTCATTTCATTTCATTCCCCCTTTATTTTAAATATTTTTTAATATTTTTCTTAAAATCGGAAAGCGGTTCACAGAATAGGTACATCTACCTACCAAGTTTCACATGTACAGTCTTAATAGTTTCGGAATAAAATGGCTGTGACATACGGACGGACAGACAGGCAGACAGACAGACGGACAGACATATCGAAAATATAAGGGTTCCGTTTTTTGCCATTCGGCTACGGAACCCTAAAAATGTACCTAATGGTAAAGAATATGACCGATGTCATTAACGTCTACGTTTTTGTTTACAAGACTTAAAGGAAATTGCTAAGTGAGCCTGGTGACTGCAATAACGCACATTATCTTATTTAGACTGGTAGGTTAGTGTTTGTAATATTCGTAATGTCAAAAGACTTTAATTTCTAATTAGACTGACTAAAGCTTTGTTTTCCTAGGATAGCGGTGCCGTCAAATAGCGGCCGTAATACAGCGGTGAATGACGTCACTAGAACGTTGTCTATGTAAACAAAATGGCGCGGTTTCCTAGAGAGCGCTAACTGACACCGTAACGTCAAAAAGCGGTGCCGCCATTTGCATGACGGCCGTCTTGTCGGTGTCAGATGGTTTCGTGAACGTTTCCAAAGAGAATGTAATACACTAGATAGCGATGAAGCAGACTGTGTGATAAAACGGCCGTGGAACTTTCCACATGTCGTCACCGTAAAGACGGCCGTCTTTTTGTGTCCGTAATATTACGGCCACTATATGACGGCACCGCTTTCCTAGGAAAACAAAGCTTTAGGGTTCTATATCAAATACCGTGTAGATTTGCACCTCTGAGGCTGGCTCTAGCAAAGGTTGGGACGGGCAATTACAACAGGGACGTCGCGTCGCGGCGGACCTTGGCGGCGAGGACGGAAGGACGGTCGGTTTCTGGGTTCGTGTATTGCGCTAGTTTACCTACAGCGCTCTTGGAGCAGGGTGATAGCGTCATCGGGAGTGACAAGAGTATGTCTTGGTCGGCGAATCTTGATCGTATCAGGTGGCCGATGCGAACGGTCAACTTGTAGATTCTCATTGCGAACATGAAAGGGGAAACCCGTGACTTTACGGAGGAATCGATTTTGGAGGATCTGCATCTTGCAGCTTGTTAGAGGAGAGGTGAAGGCGGTGCTTTGCATATCTGAAGTGCGCAGTCGTAGGTCAGTGCAGGCGTAGGTCATGATTAGACAGATGACCGCGGTGAAGCTACGCAATTTGCATCTGAGTGCCAATTTACTGCAGGTGGTCAGGATGTAGCCTATCTTGAGCAACGAGCCTGCCTTATGTACAGCGAAGGAAAAGTGACTATCGAGGACCACATCTAAGTAGTATTTGGCTCGCTTCTCCCAAGGGATCGGCTTACCGTACAGAGTGATCGGACTGGTGAGGGAGGGTTTATCCGCGGTTTGGAGAAGAGAACCGCTTGGCTATTGTCAGGGTTAACCTCGATTCTCCATTTCCGGACGAATTGCCCAGAATGTTTGCGGAGAGAATTTAGTGTAATTTTATATCAAAATCAGAAACTACAGGACAAGACACTTTCAGTACATGGTGCAATATTATTTCGCTGGCAAACCAGCTGGCAGAAGCTGCAATAAAAATGAACTGCTGAAATGCATGTAAGCCCCTAGTACATTGCCTATTTTCTTACTGTACTTAATTGGATAACTATTTTTCACTGTGTTCGATATAGAAATAAAAAAATGTCTTTACAAAGTTCGCCGAGTTAGCTATAGTTATTAGTAAAATTACATTGATAAAAACTTTTCTCAATTATTAACAATGCCGTTACTTACGGGCTTTATTCTACCAACTTCTTTTTTTTAACAGGTTTTTATTTATACTACTTATTTATTGTGATACATATATGACATAGTTTTCGTGCCACATAATTATTTCTGCTGTTTTTGGTAGTTATTTTAACACGAGTGCCCAGAAAAAATGTGCTAGGTTTTTGATTTCTTATATGACCATGAAAAACGCGAGTTTTTGTAACAACCCGTGTGTATTTAAAACTAGTTATTTATTATACGTTTACAATGACCGGAATACCGGATTTTTATTGTATATAAAGAGGTAGTTATCTCTAAGAAGAAATTCAAGAGAGGCATTTTATGGTCTTGTTTTTCGTGTCGATGGCACGACAGTTTTTATATTTTATTAACAGCCGCACTTCTTCTTTCCGGGACTTCGCTCCCACGGATTTTATCACGATAAAACATAACCTATTTCTTTTGCAGTCGAGTAAAAAGCCTATACCTTCCTCAAGCTTCAATCTACTACCATACCACATTTCATCCAAATCCAACTAGTAATTTCGAAGATTAGTGCATTCAACCAAACAAACAACTTTTCTCCGCTTTATAATATTCGTATAGATTAGCCCTGAACTCCGCCACGGTGCCATTGGAGAGGGCGCTTAGATCTCTTTGCTTGTGAGTTGCTAGGCTAAAATGGTTGGATAGGAGATGAAGAATTGGTTGTAGTTCCACATCCAAACCTTTTGGATCCAGGTAGGGTAGCCCTCCTGATGAGTTTGGAGTTGCGTCTTCCTAGTTGTGTTTGGAGGCGGTTCAGGGATTCCCAGGGGAAGCACGGAAGGTTGGATCTTGCTGGAAGATATTGAAGGCGTCAATAGCCTAGTGGCTAAGGTGTCAGCCTTGTGGGCGAGAGGTCTTAGGTTCGAACCCTACCCATTACACTATTGTCGTAAATACACTCCAGATACAAGCATATTTATCTTAGTTGTAGGCGTTAACAAGATTACTAGTAATGTGAATTCTACCCACATTACTACTTGGTTTTTTTTAAAGATATCATTGTAGGTACTTAATACGGGATATTTATGTTGTACGTTTTAAGTTCTAATGATACTCTTAGTGACCGTGTTAGCTTAAAAACGATTTAAAAAATGATGCTCATTGACTGCCTACCCACTGCTAAAGTACCTAGTGTGTTCCCACTTAGGGACAGATATTTTCACAAAGTTTACATCGGGCGTCGCGCGTCGTTGGCCGGGTTTCCTGGCTGGGACGCTGCGGATTTTCAAGCTGAAAGTAGCGAGAGACCAAGAAAAACTCAATTCAGAATTAATTAACAAAAAGGAATTATCCGGTAATACGCGTAATTTTATAAAATAACAAAACTAACTAATGTGAATAATAATTCCAATGTTTCACCGTCATAGTCAAACTACGCAAGATTTTAAAACTTCTCATCTTGCTATTTAAAATGTACTCGAGGCTATTACAGTTTTTTCTATTACTTTTTGCAGGACATCTAGTCCACTTAGCCTTATTTCTTGGAATACGTACTGTGTTTATTCTTAGTGTTTTTTTGTTGCCAAAGTTTGTTATGGCGACTTTTTGTGCAGTCATATGCAAAAAGCATGTACAGCTTATAATAAGTATCATCGTCTGATAAATTGAGGAATAAAAAAACATTGTTAATTATTTTTTGTGTATCGTCTTGTCTAGTCATTAGTTATTAGAGAATCAAATGAAGTCATAATATAAACGATTTATTCCGCATGTAACTTATACGCCATTACGTTCATTACCAAAAACCAAAAAAAAAATCTAATTAATCTCAGTAAACATTTCCTTATTCGCCTTGAAGTACGAGTGAATTAGTAGGGACAAAATAAGGGACGACTGCAAAGTGAAAAATAACTTTAATTTCGGTAGTGCCGACGTAGCACCGACTTCCGAAATTAAAGTTATTTTTCACTTTGCAGTGTTTTTTGGAAGTTGGTTTAATTTTTTGGTAAAAAGTTTTTATTTCACTCTTTTTAGTTGGTCGATTTATAATTTACCTAGTTACAAAAGCCTAAATCTCAACTACTTATAACCTTTTTCAAAATATTGCTTTTCCCAATGCTGGGCCGTTAATTGTTGAGTTCTCCTGGTACTTCACCATCAGCTTCACTTCACAATATACATTGTGACGAGCATATTGTGCTTAATAACCATATTCAAGTAATCGAAGCGGAACATATGAAAATACTTATTATTCCTATTATATTGTTATTATATACAACGTGTAACGGAAACCCCATATCTATCCAAAAGGACTAAAGACAACATCTGGTATGGAGTCTCTATGCACAGTTTCAGCTCAAAATAAGTGACTCACAGAATTGACCCAAATTATTGGTTTCATATGTTTCTTGAATACCAGTAATAACAAACGTGTCACAGCACTATGAGGGTCATCACTTTCCACGTCACTTGCCAATAAAACGATAATTCTCTTCGTTCTTCTTAATTTGAAAAATTCGGCCTCTGGTATCAATGTATTGAAATTTCTAATATGCTCCACACATGTACACATAGGATTACAAAACCCTTGCCATATCGTTTGTTATCATCCAAAGATGCCGTGCACTCGGTATGTATAAACCCTTTAAATTACACGTTGTATATTATATTGTGTAGTTCCAGTGGCCATCTGTGGTCTTCATCATCAGGTCCACTTCACTTCCTGACTTGGTGGCAATGGGACCAATTTCAAAGTATACCCTTTCAAACAAAAAACGAATTTTCCAAATCGGTTCAGCCGTCTTTGAGTAATCGGTGATCATACATAAAAAAAAAAACAAAAAAGTACACGCGTCGAATTGATAACCTCCTCCTTTTTTGTCGTCGGTTGAAAATACAGAGCCAAACCTAACTCAGAACGAGTCCCAACACTGAGAATTAACAATTTGGTTCAGGTAATTTTGACATAAAAAAACGAATGTATATTTATCATAAAAAAATCGAAAACTATTGTTGCAAAAAGTGTAAGACAAATACACACATCAAAAGTGTCTAGGGATCAACATATATTTTTGCAATAACTTTTCTCCTGATTGATATTAATTAAAATTTTCTTTAAGGATTCATCAAATAAAGTGTTTTCGTTTGTCACAGTAACGATAAACCAAGTCACCTTTGCATTAATAAAGAAATTTGCCATTTTCCTAATAAAGGGATTTTTGACATTTGAACCACTAACATTAAAGTTCGAAAAAAAGACTGAAATAACAGTTTTCTTTAAAATTTTATTGGGTAACTTAAACAATTAATAATCCGTGTTTCTACCGCGAACACTAACAACACAAGAACATCGGTTTGGCATACTCAAAATGAGTTCATCCAAATCACGCTGTGGAATGGCCGCCCATGTTCGTTGCAACAACAAAAAAAGGTCTTCTTGCGACTGGATACCCTCCATATTCGGCAGAGCTCTTCTCTGTAGCATATCCCATGCATGCTCAATCGGGTTCAAGTCTGGCGACTGAGCAGGCCAGAGCAGGACATTGATGTTAGCTGCGGCGAGAGTCTGTCTTACAACTCTTGCGGTGTGCGGTCGTGCATTATCATGCATTAACTGAAATAAGGGACCGATTTGCACTTGTAGAGGAACGATGACGTCAGATACAATCGTCTCAGCATAAATTTGAGCGTTGAGGTTGCCTCTGATCCAAATCAACTCAGTTCTTCCGCCGATCCAAATACCCGCCCATACCATGATGGTTCCACCACTATAAGGATGGACTTCCTGGCAGGATTTTAATCGCTGTTGGCGTCCAGGGGTTCTCCAGTGTCGTATACGTCTTGTATCCGGTCTCATACCAAAACGAGACTCATCAGAAAAGCACACGAAACGCCATTGTTCTTCTGCCCAATTTCTGTGTTCAAGAGCCCATTGATATCGAATCCTACGATTGTGCATTGCTATAGGTGGTACCCGTAGCGGTCTTCGGGAATGAAGGTTCACTTCATGCAAGCGGTTTCTGACTGTTTGGTCGCTAATTAAGTTCCCTGAAGAGTGATGAAGCCTCACGGCTAACATCATGGCGGTTATTGTTGGAGCTCTTCGAGTTAAGATTTGAATGTATTGGTCTTGTCTCCGTGTGGTGCAGCGATACCGTCCTCCATGGCGCTCAGCCACGGTACCAGTGCTTCGGTAACGTGTCCAAAGTCTACTGATAACACTCTGACTTGTATTCAGAGCTAAAGCCACAGTACGTTGCCGGGAACCAGCTTCTATCATTCCCACGGCTCTGAGCATTTCTTCCCTGCTTAAATGACGTCGCCGCTCCATAATAACGTTGGTTTTAATCAGTAGTAGGGAAACAGTAGCACTAATAATGTCTTCAATGCGTTGTATGTTATTATAGGGAAAAATATTGACAGCTGATTTTCATCTTTTACTCGAATTTGATTAACAGTTCCTGTTTCAAATTATGAAATGCACCAAAAAGAATCCATATAAATTTATAAAATCATAAATTTATTACAAAGCCACATCTCAATCTCAAGAAATCCGCATAAAAATGCTTGATCCCTAGACACTTTTGATGTGTGTATTTGAAATAAAAATCGTGAAAGCCTGTGAGGATGGATGTATAGATGTATGAATGTTACCCTGTCACGCAAAAACTACTGAACGAATCCGAATGAAATGTGTTATGTAGATATTTGACATCCTGGCGTAACACATAGACTACTTTTTATCCCGGAACTGTAAAACCCCGCAGGAGGCTTTTCCCTTGTAAATTCCGATCCCGTGGGAATTCCGTTAAATTTATATATTTCATTCAGATCCGTACAGTAGTTTTCGCTTGAAAGAGTAACATACATCCATCCATCTACACAAACTTTTGCATTTATAACATTAGGAAAATTCTTAAATGCAGTCCAGCTCCAATATATGCAGGTCACTTGATAAAGAATTTATTGAAAGTGAACACCGAGTGTGAGTATCATTACTAGGTACTTAATTGGCAAATGATCGTAGGGATCATTAAACTAACACAGATGCGACAGTATGAGAACCTAATGGAAGTTAAACTTAACCCTCTCCGACAAAAACGTCAATACTTCAGTAATCTTTGTGGATTATCTAATCTAATACTTAATTTTTAAAAAATAATTATAAAGCGGAAAAGTTTGTTTGTTTGAATGCGTTAATCTTAGAAAGTGTAAGGTGGATGTGGATGAAATTTGGTATGGAAGTAGCTTCAGGAAGGCTATAGGCTACTTTTAACCCAACTGCAAAAAAGGAGGGCTATGTTTTTATCGTGATAAAGTCCACGAGAGCGAATTCCTGCGCGACTGCTATATACAATATTTTTATTATATTCAATTATGAGATTATGGTTGGCCTTGACAGCATATTTGTCTAAGTTTATATATAACAGTAGGTGATGCTTCAAGCGATTTGTGTCGTGACCGAGCTTTCGACCGGACTGTGCAACGAATTAATCACAATGAGTGCTGTTTTTAATACGTTTATTTTGTTAACGCAAGTTATATTTATATTTGCAGCGTGTAAGTGTTTATTTTCATTGTTTTATTTTATTTAAAGATATTTTATATACCTAGGTCCCTAATGAATAACCATTTATTTACTTTAGCCAGAGTGGTGATTTATAAATTAATTATACAATTACAACAAAAAAATTACACATGCCACAGGCTTGGTCTAGTTTAAACCGCCGAAAAAGAACGACATGATTTTTTTTTTAAATTTTGAACCTATATATTAAATAAATGTCATCGATCATTATATTAATATCTGAAAATTAATAAAGTCAAATTAAAGATTAAGTCAAAATTCTCCTTATAAAAAATGAAGGCTGTATAAAGTGATTAAACAATAATTAATGATTTTTAATGATCGGTAGGTACATATAATTATAATTGAATTATATGGGTATAGTATGCAAGTCGATCACGTAATTCATTGTTTGGTAATCAAACAACACATTCAATTCAGTAACTTATTTTGAATGATTGCGTTTATATTACATACAAGAGATTATATCATCATTCATTTAATGAATCCTGTTTTGTAATTAACACCTGACTTGTAAGGGCAATAGGTGTTCATTATAATTTAAAATAGTTTATGCTTACTATGATTTATGCAAGATTGACTTCAGTGACGTCTATAATACTGCTGACCCAAATGTGTCATTATCGCATTTTATAAAATCTGTCCAGCAAGCCATATTACATAATACAATAGAAATACCAATAAATAAGAAATACTTCCAGGCTTATTCGATGCTTAAGGCACAGAGACAGACTACATCAAAAGACTAAGAAATACCCTAATAACTTAATTCTTCAAATATCTTACAAGAGATACAGAAACTTCTCTGACAATTTATTGAAGAAAATTAAAATTGATTACGATAAAAATAAATTGTATAGCGCAGGTAAAAACAGTACTAAGCAAATCTGGAAACATAGGTATCAAAGACGTCACTCATATTCCTCACCGCTTTCGTTTGCCAATGACGTAAATAACTATTTTGTTAACGTGGGTAAAAACTTGGCTGAAATGAAAACTAACCTAACTGGCTATCAGACAAGTCCACCTTTGCACAGTTCGAGCACTAGAGCTTCATCCTTCGTTATGCTGGACACAGATGAACACGAAATAGCGCGAATTATTACAGGGTTAAAGGACGACTGTGCTGAGGGTTAAATATAATATAATATAATATAATTTTTATTCAATAATCATAATAGGTAAAGTACAAAATTAAACTTAATTAAACTATGTAAGTCTTACAATGATAAGCAATAAGATCCTGAAAAGATTCATGCATATTTTTGTTCCTCTTTTAACATATATGTATGTATATTTCAAATCTACCTGTCTGAAGGTATATTTCCTAAATTCCTTAAAAAGGCAGTAATATCCCTATTTATAAATCCGGTAGCAAAGATCTAGTTGCTAATTACAGACCAATATCATTACTTCCGTCGGTATCTAAAATACTTGAAAAGATTATAAATAGCCGACTAGTTAACTTTCTCGAAAAGACACATTTCTTTCACCCTTCCAATTCGGTTATCCAAATTATTAATAGCCAAATTATCAACTGCTGACGCGGTGCATAGCCTAATTATTTGACACAGGAACTTGAAAGAGGGAACCACACCTTAGGCATCTTTCTTGATCTAGCCAAGGTATTTGACACTGTTTGTACTACTTCGCTCTTATACAAATTAGAGGCTCTTGGTTTAGGAGGAACGTTTTAAACCGTAGAAGTTAAAACTTTTTGCGGACTACTTAGATGATCGGCATCAATGTGTTAAGATAGATAATATTACGAGCAATTATCAAAAGAACACTGGATTTTGTTTGCCTCAAGGAAGTATTTTGGCCCCCATATTGTTCTTAATATATATTAACGACCTGTGCAACATTAATTTAGATCAAGGCAAAATCATATCATACGCCGACGATACCGCACTTGTATTTACCGCCAAAACTACTGCCGAACTATATGAGAAAGCGCAGTCAGGATTTAATGTAGTAAACAACTGGTTGAGAAATAATTTACTCACATTAAATGCTGGCAAAACAAAATACATTCATTTTGTAATGCGCAGGCCTCAATACACAACTTTTAACCCTCAGCTATACGCCCACGAATGCAAAACACCATCTCTGAACATGTGTAACTGACCTACTATATTCCCTACTAACAACATAAAATACCTTGGGATTACAATTGATGATACAGTTTCCTTCCGACACCATATTAAAAACTTAGTCAATCGAGTCCGTAAATTAATATTTGTATTTAATAAACTACGATCAATTGCGGTCTCCAAACTAATCACACAAGTCAATGCCCTATGTCAATCTATAATTCAATATTGCATTACTTCATGGGGTGGCGCTCTGAAAACAAATATACTGCCTCTTAAACAAGCACAAAAAAACCGGTCAAGTGCGTGTCGGGCCACGCGCAGTGTAGGGTTCCGTAGTTTTTATAACAGCTAAGTGCGTGTCGTATTCGCTGACTGATTGTTTCGTACCATGCTCTAACTAAAAGCCAAACATGACTACCTAACTAATTTGACTTTCTATACAAATCCTCACCTGATCCGACAATTTTGCACGGAAGGATTTAATTTTTTTAGAGATTTGTAAAAAACTTGTCATAGCCGATGTTTTACAGAGCTACACTACACAATCGTCACAAAAAAATAAAATTGAGGAAGTAGTTTGCTGGGGGAGCTTTGTGTTTGATATTATATAGCAAAATAATAAATAAATAAAAACATATTAATTTGAATTCACTCTAAAAACGGGCCCACATAGGGCGATGGTAACTGAAGAAGGAATTATAAAATCCAACTTCACAAGGGAAGTTTGAAAAAATATGACCTATTTGAGTACCACCGCGTGTAGAGGGTGTTATAAGTTAAAAGTGGTTGTAATAAAGACTGGTAACCAGCGTCACGTATTAATTTGAAAACTGCAGTGTTGTCGTTACGGAGATAGTCTTCATTAAAATCTCCAAATATTATGCAAGGACTGTTATGCGATAGTAAATTACTTACAGAACCTACTGCGCGACTGTTGGGACATTTGCATGATCTATAAAAAGCTATAATCTTCACTGCATTTATTTCATATAAGGCGGTGTCAAAAAAAAGTAAATAGAAAACCAATACCACTGACTTTTTTGAAAAGTCTTTTTTTCTTAGGATTGTTTTACATTTATAGTAGGTATTTGTTGAGAGAGACCACAAAATTGTTATTATTTCCTTTTCTTGCCCCTTCATTTTATTTTATATAATTATATCCGTAACACTTTCAGAAATCACAAGCAAATAATTTAGATATTCTTATCTACATATCGCCTCTTTACAAGAACAACGTGACATTTTTTAAACCACAACTTTACAGGAGAGCAATTTTAAACATTTAAGCGTTGATAAGTTCTAAAATATTGATAATATGTTGTCGGAAAACAATTAAATTGTTGCGGTAATTAATGTGCTTTCTGAAAATAAGCAAAAACGAACTCAGTTCAATATGAAATAAGTAAAAAAACTGATTTAAGAAAACACAGACACACATGTCACGTTATTAATGAAAATATGTCACAAAATGCTTGTAACATATTGATATATCACATTGAAGATGCTAAATTTAGGTGTAAGGCTGTGTGATAAGTTAACCAAAACACACTATCAAAATAAAGATCTTGTATTTAAAAAATACAAATTTAATAAAACAATGGTTTACTTACACCATTAAATTAGTTTAAGGCACAATAATCAACAAGAGATCAATCAATCACATAGTACTAAGTATTCGCTTTAATTAAAATTAAAAGATAACTTAAAAATTACTTTCATACAAATAAAAAAATCGAAAAGTTAACTGTAGTTATCTAATAGTAATTAACGTCTTCTAACACAATTATAGCACCCAGTTTTATAGTACTTAGAAATTCAAAATAGGAACATTGCTATCACCCTTCATAAACATAGAATCACAAATTGTCTAAATAGTAATAAAAACACTATCATTTTAAATGTAGCAATTAAATATTTCTAAAAAATACAATTCCAATAATCTTTGTACTTAATCAGTCTTATTACAACGATTCGTAAAATGGCTTGTGGTATCTAGGAATGAGGTTTTTATTGACTAAATCCATGAGATCAGATTTTTTGCTGTCTGGCACAATTGTCTGAATAAAAGATCACATCGAGGTCTTCAGCCGTTGCGGAAATTTTCTCCAAGTATTTGTAAACACAGGTAGCTATTTCGTTGACACCTCTATTGGCATTAGACTCATCCCATACATAACTCTCAGTTGAATTATTTTAAAAGTAATAAATCGTAAAATTAAGTTAATTTATTTTGCACTTGTAGTAAAAAACTGAGACGTCTCCTTTGGGGCATTGGAACACTGCTTGAAGATCATAGACCGCTAATAAAATATTTTTATTGTTCTTATCTTTTTCTTTTTCAATACGAGACAGTCTTACTTAAGATGTAATTCATAATGTTGTTTCTTAGATTCTTTCTTTCTTCATCTGTGATGTTTTTATAGGCTTTTTATACATCGCATAAATCCTTTTTAGGAGTGAATAACGAAATGTTAAAATCTTGTGTGAAAATACGATAAATGTAATGTGGTTCCATATGGGACGTTTTGGGATTTGCAATTTTCCACATAATCTCTATGAAGATCTGTGACAGCTTTGCTACCATCAATATAATTTCGTTTTGAGTTAGCCCGGATGTAGTGTGACTCAATCTTCGGTATAGACTCAATAAACAATTTGATGGCATTTTTAATTCTTTAATCCACTGCATAATGGTTTGAATGAGTATCTCGGTTATCTTTCATGGAAGAAATATTAGTGTTGCTATTTTTCTTTTTCAAAGCAGCCTCTATGGATCGATTATAAATCCCCAAAGTATTTTTGAAGAACAATTTACAAACTCTTGTTTTTTCACCCGAAAGAGGCAAAAAGAAAGCGTTATTGTTGTTTCTTATAGTTGCAACATTTCCATCCGAATTAACTTTAACGTAACGTTGTTTTGGGATGACTATGTCTACGCTATTAGCAATAAACGTCCATTGTTTTTCTATTGCACATAAGCTTCAATAGTCATTTAAAATGGTCTGTCTTTGCTCCTCTGTAAATATAAACCCACATTTAAATATACATTTATCTTTACAAGAAGGTTTCGATTCATGACTTGGCATGTTTTTTTGATTCAGTAGATTGATAAGGCTTCTCACTATATTTCTCAGTCGTTTAGCTACATTGACTTTCCAGTTTACTTCATTTTGTCTTCTTTTTTTACCAGTTTTAGTTGGACTAAAATTATACACTATTGGACTTACAGCGTTTCCGTTACTTACGTTTTCAACCGCAAAGATTCACTGTTCTCTATGACACTGAGATCGTTGAATACCATAGCATGTTCGTTTGTAGACAAAAGTGGTTCCTCCTAGTTTTCAATGTTTATTGAAACCATATTAGATGTTACCAGATTTTGATCATCCGAAACCTTATTATAGTTAGTAGTGATATTTTATTTCAGTGTCAGTATCAGAAGAATACTCAGCACGTTTTGTTCGTTGGGCTTCATAATCAGGATCCTTTACCGAGTCGTCGCTGTCTGAAACGTTATAAATGCAATCAATCTCTTGAAGTTTAGTGGTGTGGTATTGGTTTAATCAAATTACCTTCGAATTTTGTGAGAATAGTGGGAAATAATTTATATCCCTCTGCATTTAAACCAACGTACCTTGATACATAGATGGGCCACTGCTTGAAGAACAGCTAGACCTCGAAGAACTGCTAGAACTAGAGGAACCGCTGCTACTAGGCGAATTACTATGAGGTCGGATGGAATCTATTGCGATGTCTTTGTCTACAAAGATGATTGAAATAATGAAACTTTTGAAACATCAACTTAATGAAAATAATGATACTAGAAAAAAATATTTCAGTACAAGTAAAAAATACCTTCTGTTGATGTCTGCAGTGCATTCTCGTCTTGTGTTAAAATATCTATCTGAGAGTTTGAATCACTTAGTTGTACACTTAAATTATTTTTAATACCTGTAGCTAATTGAACTAACATCCTAGATCGTGATGCCATTTGAAAAACTAATTCGTAAAAGTTACTTTATTTTAGCATGTATAATGTAACATTTTAGCGTAATGTAAACCCAAACTTAAAGGTTTTAAAAAATAATGATGTAAAATAAAATAATCCATAGTATTTGAAAACGATTCATCAACAACATGGTTACAATCAAAGATATCACAAAGAAAATTTGTAACTTTTTCATCAATAATGTGACAATATTCATTACCTCATTCTCAATAACTACTCACGAATCTTACAACAAAAACGAGTTAAATAACTAATATCACATTATTCAAGTTAAAGTAAATAACAACAAGAAATATACCTTTGCACTAAAAACGTTGTATACTCGTAATGCCACGTTTTTTGCAAAAAGCTGGAGCATTTCACTCGTTGCGCGTGCGGGGCAAACTAACGCGTCGCGTTGTCGAAGTCATGCGCCACACCGAAAGAGACAACGTGATAACGCCATTTGCCACGGTCGTGTCGTCTTTTTCACTCATAGCTCCTCGAACATTCACTTTCAAAATACCGTGTTTTTGTAGAAAATAAAATTCGATATCGTGGTTTTGAATATCAAATAATAAAAAAAAAAACATTTTTATGAGATGTCACGTTGCTCTTGTCAAGAGGCGATATTTTGTTATTATAATGCGAAATGAAGACAAGGCATGCACTACGTTACTATGATATTCGCAAACTTAACTACTAGGATGTAACATTTTTATGATACATTTGTGGTCTAATCACGTACATTTACGTATTTCTGTTTATTCAAGTATTTCTGGTCACGGCTGACGAGGTTCTCTTCGATGTCCTATTAACCTTGTCACTTGTATACTTGAGTGTGAATGTTGGAGTTTATTGCCGCTATACACAATGTTTCAGAAGGCCTATTTCTGATATACATTTCATTTCATTTATTTTATAAACAATTTTAACACTGTTAAAAATGTTCACTATAACTACATCCTAAACTAAAATAATTGATTGGTAAGTGGGCATAAAACTAACTAAAATAAAATACAAACGAGTAAAAAATAAATTAAATCAAATTCCATCTTTATATTTCAAAAGTAATCAAATAAAATAAAAAATAAAAAAAATATTTCAACTAAATTAATGCGAGTCCCCTAATTAACGATGTAGTAGGTACATAATTATGTCAAATAGATATTGTAAAACTAAGACCAAAAGTTTACAGACCAACCATTAAAATTTTCAACAAAATATTACATTAATAAGGTAATTTTACTTTTTATCCATAAAAATATTGAAAGGTGTACAATAAAGTGTATAATTAATAAATAAAAACACATTTGAATTAGTTTTCATTAGATAGGTACATCAGACTAATTACCTGAAATTTCTACATAGTTATAAAGGTTATCAATGTTGTGCCTGTTAAAAGTCACTAGCAGTGACTGTCTTTACCTTTTAACGTCGTCATAATAATTTTCAAAATTAAATTCGGTTATAAGGAAAGGAAAGGAAAGGAAGGAGACTGAACCCCACAACACCGGGTATTCTAGTGTGAGGATCAGCGCAAAGATATTGTGAATGAAATCTTTTGAAGCAAATAAATAAATAAATAATTATCTGTTTTCGGCTCGGTAATCTTTATTTTTTTTTAAGGTTGATATGACACTAAGGAAAGAAAGAAAAGGAAATATATTTTTGGAAATCGCACAGAATATAAGCACGATAAAATTTAGGTGATAAATAATAAGTGAAAAATATAAAATATATGTTAGTGGCCAAAAAGACTCCTATCTCAACATGTGCGACGATATTAAAAATAATATTGCGCTAGTATTTTCATAGGGTAGCTGCGAAACCACGGTTACAAAAGGAAAAAATATATAAAAACATATTTTTTTTAAATATGTTTATGTTTGCATAGCTTGTCTTAATATATTGATAAGCCGATATTTGTTTTATCGAAAGTGTGTTTGTTTGTTTCATAGGGCTTTTTTATTCGGTAGGAAAATCATGCAATGAATCCTTCCGTTCTTGGTGGAGCGGAATTGAGTGTCAGACTTCTTCTGACTAAAAACTCACTGTTCCTTCACTGTCATTACGTTCCGAGGCCGCGGTATCTCGTTACAACATTCCCGCAACCATTCGATTGTGCAGATTGTGATTTTTGGTGTGGGAATAATTGAAGAGCTGGACAGTGACGTAATCTACTACTTTTGCTGATAAAATTATTATTATATTGTATATTTAGTTATTAGTGAAAACTTGTAACTGGCTTTATTGCATTTATTATCCGTATTATTTTCTCTATCTAGCTCTAAGTTTTCCAAACATAATAAAATAAATAAATAAAAGAAATCCGTTTCATTTGAGCGAAACTACGAGTAGCAACTAGTTATTGCAATTTCATTAGGAAGTGAATATTAAATTAATCTCCATACAATGAAACCTGCGTAATAAGAAATATAAGAAATAGTGACTGATAATATGCTATGCATGCCCTCATAAGGAAACCGTTATTTAATTTAACATAATACAATTATTAATTTTCGAAGGATGTTCAAGTTTAAGTATTTGCCGAGGAAAAAGCTTTAACACTTCATAAGCACGTTAAGAGATAGTGATATGTGTATAAAAATATATACAATTAAATAAATTATAATGTAATTCCATTTTATACCTACTTAGTATTTTGCATAAGTGTCGGCAGTTTACAACAGGTTCTGCAAAAATAGTCTAGATTTTATTATTTAATTATTTTATGAATGTCCATATTTGAGTAGACAACTTAAAATTATTTATAGATAACCAAGAACGCTTGTTAATGCAGCAAAGCAATAAACTTTATGTTATTTTAATCGCGTTGGGTTTCGTAAAATACTTTGTAGTTCCATCTTTGGCTTTATGCCAAAATGAATTATCACCAAATCTGCTATGTTTCACAATATAGTTTAGGACCAACTACACTACGGACATGGGAATTTACTAGATAATGACGTCATAAGAAAATGTATGTAATTTACCAGCTTTGTGCGGTTATTTAATACTACTTTTTAATACTTAGTATTTTTTACTGCTAAAAAAAACTTAAAATCGGAAATCTCAAACATTTATTAATTTATACTTTAACGACACGTTTGAGCCTTTGGCTGTTGCGCTAATCATGTCGTGGGTTTGAATCCCGCATTGGAATAAATGATTGTATGGTTTACAAATAGTTTTTCTGAGTCTGTTTGTAAAAATGCTCTCAGGAGGCGAGAAAATACTAGTGTGGATCAATGTTTAAAAAAAAAATAACTGATGTATAGCAAATTGATAAAATTAATAAATGCTAAGTATATTACCTACCTAATAATCTATTCATATCAAAGACAACCGACAATTACTGCACGAAAAATTTGAATAGGTAACCGTTAGGTGCCTATGCTTTAATGTTGAACACTTATTAATATACCAGTATAAATATTAAATAAGAATACTTATGCATAAATTATTCATAAAGTATGAGTATTAAATAAAGTATTCACGAGCCGTAGTAAATCCATATAAAACACATTAGCTATTTGGATAAGTGGTTCTTGAAATTAAAAACGCATTTAACCTGATAGTTGTCTCGTGTATACGCGATACGTAAAAAACTACAGTAAAGTTGATTTTGACTTCAGTTGAGTTTTGGCTCACGGGGTCAATTTAATTTAGAAGCTGTTAAGCAGATGATATTATAAATTCGCTTCTAAATAACATTTACGTTGACGCCGACATGTTATCATTTCTTTTATTGAGCCAATGTTACCCTCCTTTAAGCCTAAGTAATCCGTCAATATGTTATGTATGGGGAAATTCAACGTGAAAGAAGCCTTTGAAGCAATTCCTGGCTAACTTAGTCATAGCAGCGTGAAGTAGGCTCCCAGAGAATACTGTGACAGTTCCTACGCTGAAATGCTTCAGAAATCGATCGAGCAGACAAGATATTTCAAGCTATTAGACACACACGGATCAGTTATTAACAGTGTGTCTTACCAAATTAGAATGATAATGAAAGGTTAATTGTGATCCTAGCAGAAGGCGCAGTTAGTAGACTATGGCGGCCAATAAACCTATTGTAATTAATTTAAGCTAATTAAAACAATGTAACACCAATAACATCAATTAAAATTAAAACAAAACTAAACATTATGTTAAAACCAAAAACAAATGTGGGGTAACTAACATGCAACAGTATACACTCTTGCATAGATCATTTCACAGAACAATGACATGGCCTTTAGAACAAGAGTGAACAAGCATCTTCTGGGCTCACTCGTTCCATCGTAGACCTCATCTAACACTTACCATCAGGGATGATCGGGGTCAAGAGTGTCTTATACGGCTTTCATGTGATGTCTTATTGCGTAATTCGTGCAAAACACCCAAATAAAAGATGGTAGGTAGGTAACTAGGGTGACGATTTTTAAGAAAACAAAGATTATCAGTATAAGTTTTGTTTAATAAAGGCAAGTAAAGATAAATACAATAGAAAAAGGGGTAACAACGCATAATATGGTTCAATTACTAATATCATTGCTACTAATTGCACAGTAGGACCTCATTAACTAACTTTATATAGCAAATTACTTTTGTACTTACATTCTTACATCAATGTATATATTTTTACCCATGTTTGCAAATTAATAAATGATTTATGATCTTAAAATTTTAATTAGTAAATCGTAATTAAAGTTATTAAATAAATCGATATAATAATAACCTCCAACAATACAATAGCAGATTAGCATAGAGATAGCAGACGTGAAACTTTTCGTGTATTATGTTCTCGGAATCTTCTACAATCTTTATTGCGAGCTTCCTGAGCTTCCTCAGAAAGCTGCCCAATAGATAGAAGAGCCGATTGCACAATATCGACACTGTGCACAAGAAGTTTACATTACCGATTGTTGGTACCAATTGGATTATTTTCTCCAAAACTTTGTTGGTTTCCGTTACAGTAAAGTCTGTTGTTTCTTTGGAGAAAATAAACTTAATTGGCCTACAATACATAGTAGAAGATGGTCGAAGATTCTTCCAAACAATGTTACCACTATTGTCAAGTAATTGAAGCGGCACAAACGAGAATACAAATAAAAACTCATCAGTGTCTTCACTGTTTGCGAACTTTTGTTTGTAAGTGCTATGACCAGAACTTCCATCGCACCCCCACTTGCTTATAAGAGAGAATGATGAGTCAGGAGGCAAAGATCTGAATACCTCAAGCTGTGCAGAAATTAGACGTTCGACTGTTTTGCTTAACGCGGCTTGAAGTTTAATTTCTGCACGAGTTTCGGTTACGAAAATCTGTTCCTCAGGGGGATAACAGTCTAATTCAGCCTGCCTGACACTATTAAATGAAGGAAATACCTTATGTCCCGCCTTCATGCTCCATTTTCGGGTTTGTTTCTAAGAATGGGTTGTAGCTCTGGCGTCCACATAGTAAGCCAGAGCTTCTTCCTTTGAAAGGCACCTTTGCGAATCAACACGCGAACTAATAGTGTTTTTCGTGTCTTGACACTTCTCCAGGCTGCTGCTGGCTTCTCTAATCACACAGGCAAGATTTCGGTGTCCTGCCAACCGCGCTGAAATTTCAGCAACAGCCACCAACTGGTTTATATCCCGTTCTTGGAGTAAATCGTCGAGTCGCCTTTTTTTCGATTTATCGCTCAGGTCATCAAAAGTTTTAGTAGGAGGACCACCCAGAGTGGATGTTGAGGGTTTGGGGTGGTGAACAATCACTTTACACTTGAAATCTTCTGCCAAGTAAGCAGAATGGTTGGCCAAGAAGCGTTCATGATTGCCTCCGGAACTTTTCCATATTTCAGCAAATTTTGAAGAAGTTCTGCTGATATGGTTCCTTAACTCTTCATGTCTCTCTCCATGTCTGTTCCTTATATATTGATATAATGCACTGGTTCGCTTTTCTTTTGGGTGTTTATGCCATTCTTCCAAAAACTCTATTTTCGAGATGGTTCATTCGATCTCTAGAAAAACAATAAAAAAACATAGTTGTAATTTTTTGTGAATTTTATGACTACTAAAAATCAAAAGCTAACAGATAAAGCTATGATATATCAAAAAATCAACCTAGGGGAAAGAGGGGAGAGATAGATTCTGGTTCATCAAACATTAAAAACGATAAAAAAATATTAAAATTTTGCAACATAGCGCGACTTGTAAATGATGAGAAAAAACTATAGGTACCTACTTTAAGTATCAAAATAAAAAGTACATACCTTCAGCTACAAAATCCATCACAGTTTTTTTTTTGATAAGTATAAAATTCACTAGCATATGATGTTTCTCGTTAGAAGCAAAATTGCAACTGATTAACACTTTACTTACCCCTTATTTATATAACAGCCCTCATTAGCTTATCAGTGATTGAAATGTGTGCAAAACATTTCTTAGAACCGGAATAATGGGGATAATGGCTACATACTTAGATAATTATTTCTTGGAAATTTGAAAGTGACTTTTGTCTAGCTAGCATGTTCAGGATGAATCACTGTGTGACGGTGGGGCGAAAAGATTGCGCCGGAGGTTCTGACAGTGCCCAATAATTTATCGGGTGATGGTGGACTGAAACAGGAGGCGTGCAATGATTGTTGACATAACCATTGCCAAAATCATTTTACTTTCACTTCTGGCTCGCGGGGTTTTCGATTTGTGGAAAGTACAGTCAATTTATTATTGTTAGGATATTCCATTCGCTGAAACTCTGACAGCAGTGCCGGGACCTTGAACTCTTGGATACCATCGGCTACTATTTTAATGACATATTTTTTAACCGTGTAAAAGTGATAACGGGCACGACTTGCAAGTTGCAGGTCGTGGGTTTGATTCCAGTCAAACACATTATGTAATTTATATCATTACTACTGTTTGCAAACGGTGAAGGAAAATATCGTGAGGAAACCGGACTGTCTTGGCACAAAAGATCCGAAGACATGTGTGATATCTACCTACCCACTAGACCCGCGTGGTGGATTACAGCCCATTCCCCTCCCTCATAGAGAGGAAGCCTGTGTCCCAGGAGTGGGAGAACAACAAACAGAGTTATAATTTATTCTATTTATAATTTTTATAGAATTTATCATTCATGATGACAAAGACATCGTCATTGTAATAATATTATGTTTATGTGTGTGTGTTTCTCCATTAAATGAGCATCTGATAAAAACTGCTGTAATTAGCAGAACATTTAATTGATTTAATAATGAGAGTCTAATAATTGCATTGTTGCACGTTTTGTTATAACGAGTTGTGAAGCGTGATCATCTTGTTGCGATATAATATCTTGTTATTTCATTACTTAGGTGCAAAAACTATGCAGAATGAGACATTGAATCAATTAAAAAGTAACTATTATTTCCATTGACAAAGACTAGTCCTTAGGCCCAGTTTCTCGAAGGAAACTGAAGAACAAGTCCTACTAATATTATAAATGCGAAAGTTTGTGAGGATGGATGGATGTTTGTTACTCTTACACGCAAAAACTACTGAACGTATCTGGATGAAATTTGGAATGTAGATAGTTGACATTCTGGAATAACACACAGGCTACTTTTTATCCCGAAATTATCACGGGACCGGGATTTGCGCGGGAAAACCTTCTCACGCGTACGAAGTCGCGGGCAAAAGCTAGTTTTACATAAAAGAGTTCGTAACGGAGGGAGTGGTCTTAAGTTTTCTATAATAATGTATAATCAGCCTATCGTCCCCACTGCTAAGGCACAGGCTTCCTCTTTATAAGAGTTAATAGGCCGTAATCCACAACACATTGACGGGATTTATAGTGCAATTATCTGCTGGGGTTGTGGGAATATTCTAACGAGGTACGGTGGTCCCGGACCACAAGGCTAACTGAAAGGAACAGGGTAGGTTTTTAGTCAGTAAAAGTCTGACACTCCCTTTCGCTTCGAGCGTTCATTTTCCCACTAAAACGACAAAGGCCGTAATCCAACAGTAGGGTCCAGTGCGGTTTCGTGGATATCGTATTTTTGGTCCTAGGAAATGCCGGTTTCCTCACGAAGTTTTTATACACTGTCTTGAAAGCAGTGATGTTGATGAAAATTACACAAAATTTTCTTGACTGGGTTAAGACCCACGACCGTACTCATAAGTCGGGCCTATGGAAATATAAAAAATTGGCCAAGTGCGAGTCGATATAATATGTATATATATTTGACAAAAAAAAACCTTACAAATTTCATAACACTAGCTTATTTACATTTTTTACAACTACGCTAAATAACTTTGTTTTTCATAGTGTTTGTATGAATTACAAAGTTATATTTGCGGTTTTATAAAATATGCTGTATCTCAAAAACTGCTGACCCGATCTCGTTCAAACCAATTTTGGTTCAAAGTTTATATTAAGATTATTAAGTTAATTATTAAGTTAGAGGGGGGGAGGACACATTTTGCCACTTTGGAAGCATACATATATCTTTTAAACGATTAACTTTATGCAAAAGTGATTTTAGAAATCTCAGTGTCATTTTTAAAGACCTGTCTATAGATACCAGACGCACATAGGTTTCATGAAAAAATAATTTTTTATGTTTTAGTTCTATGTATGGGGAGCCCCACTTTATTTTAAATATTTATTAATTTTTTTCCTAAAATCGGAAAGCGGTTCAAAGAATACATCTACCTACCAAGTTTCACATGTGTAGTCCTAATAGTTTCGGAATAAAATGGCTGTGACATACGGACGGACGAACAAACAGACAGACAGACAGACAGACAGACAGACGGACAGACATGACGAAACTATAAGGGTTCCGGTTTTTGCCATTCGGCTACGGAACCCTGGAAAACAGGTCGGGCCAATGACAGCAGCCACTACCTAGGTACATTGTTTTCTACAGATATTGTAAACTATTTTAGTATTTAGTACTAGTTTTGTAGATATTTTGTAAATGCGTATTGTGTCATTAAAATCGTTTCTCTTATATCCACGAGTTCTTATGAAATGCGACAAATTATCAAACGCGGTAAAGCCATAATGTCGATTGGTAAAATGATTTCTCAACAGCCAATCACATGACTTGCGTTTAATTTGAGACCCTTCGATAAGTTCTTTCCAGATACCGGGTTAAAAAAATGTTAATCTTTAATTGCATGTTAGGCAACTTAAATCACTTCTGATACAGTATGTTTTATACTTAGAATTATCTAGCCTCGTGACATAATTTACAGATTAAATTAACTTGTTTTATAGCTCATTTATAGCGTAAATTATCAAAGGAGACTTGTTATTCACCTGTTCGCTGTATGGTATATCTATATCTATACTCAAATACATACATATTAATACAATTAAAGTGTCTGTCCGTGCTTATGGTTTATACGTGATAGTAAAACACGAATGTTTATTTCTATCTGACTTTTTTGTTTGAGCTAATTTTTGGAATGGCTGGATCGATTTGAATGGGACTTATACTGGAAGATAGAGGAGGATACAGAGCACCATATACGTAATTTGCGCAGGCAAATCCCCCAACACGCATGAAGTAGCGGGCACAAGAATTATAATTACATAATGTAAATAAATTGGCCAATTTCGAGTCAGACTCGCTCATGAAGGGTTCCGTAGTAACTACGCCCAATAACTTTGTTTTTCATAGTGTTTGTATGAAATACAAAGTTATATTTGCGCTTTTAGAAAATGTGTTATATCTCAAAAACTATCTACTGACCCGATCTCTTTCAAACTAATTTTAGTTGAAAGTTTTTATTAGGATCTACAGCATTATATTTTTTTTAGATTTTTCACTCCATTATTATAGAAGTTAGATTTACTTTAAGAAAAAGTGGTTTTAGAAACCTCAATATCATTTTAAAGACCTGTCTATAGGTACCAGATAAGTTAGATTAAAAAAAAAAAATTTTTTGTTTCAGTTATATGTATGAGGGGCCCCATTATATATATTTTTTTAATTTTTAATAAAAATCGGAAAGCGGTTAACAGAATACATCTACCTACCAAGTTTCACATGTGTAATCCTAATAGTTTCGATATAAAATGGTTATGACATACGGACGAACGGACAAACAGACACACAGACATGACGAAACTATAAGGGTTCCGTTTTTTTCCATTCGGCTACGGAACCCTAAAAAGTATCACGTTAAATAACCATCGTTCTAGCTCCTCCTACATTGATCTTTGCTGTGCCCGACAGGGCCCATAATTGTGACTTATACACCTGCAAACATTGTAACATTATTGTACGCAATATTGAATTTGAATTGTATGCGTCTTGGCCTTGGGATGGACCACATCATTAGCAATCAATAGTTTTTTTTTTTTCAGTCAGTAGAAGTCTGATACTCCCTTCCACTCCATACACAGGGGGGAGTCATTTGATGATTTTCCCACCCAGAAAAAACGGGTCAAATATTGGTACTGTCGGGAACAATATCATCACAATAACATTAGGACCTCATCTAGGTTATGGTCAACTTATAGTTGGGCTAAATTCCATTTGTATCCGTTCAATCGTTAAGTTTTTATTATGTAAGAAATATTTAATATTAAAATGGACTTTTTCATTAAAATCTTAGTACTTACTAGCTGGAGAACAGTTCCAGAAATCATCAAACATAATTTTGTTTTATACATACTTAAACTTTTAGGTTTTATCTCATAAAGGATAGGCTGAGATTCTTTTGGATCCTTCAATACAAAAACCAGTTCCTAAAACTACCTGTCACTTATAGTCGCATCATGGCCCTTTGCGGAAATCTGAAAAGAAGAAGAAGATATGATGCAAAAAAAAACTAATTTTCCGGGAGAAAAAAAATACCACACAATCTCCGGGGAGGCGGCGAACCTCCTTGCCAGATTGCTGCCGTGGGATCTGGAGGCAGTTGCCCTCGCGCGCGTTCACAATTGGCGCGCGGATGTACTAAACCGGCGTGAAACTCCGCTACCGCGGCTACGTTACGTTATGTTGAACCGCGGCTCAGCGGACAGAGCTCCGGCGCGATCTCACGGCAGCATTGAAAGATCGGCTGTCGCAACCGAAGACTCGGCACGTCGCAATCGCGGCGATAAGTCCCCTCTTTGAGGAGTTGCTGGAGAGACGCCACGGTGTCCTCACCTTCCACCTGACGCAGGTACTTACCGGACACGGGTGTTTCGGGAGGTACCTGTTACGGATTCAGCGGGACACGCCCGGGTGTCGAAATTGCGTGGATCACCCGGAGGACACGGTGGAGCATATGGTGGAGGTGTGCCCGGCTTGGGCAGAGCTTCGCCGTGTCCTCATTGAGGCGATCGGCGGCGGTGACCACTCGCGCCCGGCCCTGGTTCAGACCATGATGCTGAGCGAGAGGGAATGGGATGCAGTCGCCTCCTTCTGCAAAGCAGTCATGCTAGCGAACAGGCCGAACACGTGAGGAGGAGACTACTCTCTTCCTCACTCCCCAGCTGCCGTGGGAGACGCCCCGGGCGTCGGGGATCGCGAGCCGATCTCCGGCCAACGTAGGCGCGGGCTTGCGGATGGCAAGCAGGAGTAGCTCACCGTCCGGTAAGGTCCAGGCCCGGGTCGGCGGCGCGTCGTGTTCCACGCGCGCCTCAAAGAGCTGTCAGCACCAGTAACGGGGCCCCATAAGGCCATTGCCTGCCGGGGTCGCGGAAATGTTCTAACGAGATACCGCGGCCCCGGAACTTAAGGGCAGCTGAAGGAACAGGGTAGGTTTTTAGTCAGTAGAAATCTGACATCCCCTTCCGCTTTACCCAGAGCGGGAGAAGTCATTCGATGATTTTCCCACCCAGGGAAAAAAGAAGGCGCCACTATAAGTTCTGAACACTCTTTGAGCCGGGGCAACAAACTCTACAGTAGTAAAATCAGATCTTGATTTAAACAGATCTATAGAAGCGTATCCCATAAATAATAAAAGTTTCTTTGGCTTACTGTCCAAACAGCTGTGTTTGGAACGCAACACAATACATTTTAGCGTTCATACATTTTTATAAGCCTTTGTTATTATAACGTTAATATAACCGATTACTATAAATCAAAGATCATTGAACTTGCCAAAACGACCACTTTTAAGTGACCAGGCTTTATTGATTGATCACGCATTGTCAACGGGTCCCATAAAAAGAATCCCACGGGATCGGGAACCGCGGGAAAAACAAGCCGCGCGAATGCACAACTAGTGTTAAATATTAAGTTTGTAATTAAGTTTTGTATCAGAATAAGTATTTAATGTTATGAAAATATGAAATATTTATTTTGTAAGTTGGTTATAAATAACACTTTTTCACGTCATGTTTTTTTGCGTGTTAAGTTTAGCTAGATGAGGTCGGTGTTTCCTAACTGACTACTCTGAGAAGAAACACTGTAAGAAACTCAGAGGTCAACGTCTCTTTTAAAGTCCATACAATTTGTGTTGGTTAAATCATATGAAAAACATGTAGGTTCATGTCTGTGAAGCTCTTTGAGGAAATAACCACACAGATTTGAGCGGACCTGTCCAGACAGTGCAAGCATTTGTCAGTTATCGTGTAGCTTAACTTAGAACTTACGGAGCTCAACGATCTGACGAACAATACCAAAGTAAGGACATTTAGTTAGGTCTTGCTTATAGAACAGCGGTGTCTATTAGTACAGGCATTATTTGCTTACAAGGCCTTAATCACTATGTTATTATTAATTATGTCGTACGAAAACCAGTTTTTTTACCTGTAATATAGATTCCCATTACCTACCTACCAAAGGCATCATCATAATCGTCTGCTTTGTCTTTTCTAACTATCTAGTTAGAAAGGTTATACTGGATGCATGATGAGTCCATTTGTTTTACATGGAGCCACTATTTGACCTCTACAAAAAACTTTTTTTGCAAAAAAATAAAACCGACTTCCATTTTTATTTTCACGCTTTTTAGTGGGTCAATTTGTAATTAATCTAGTTATAAAAGCCAAAATGTCAACTACAAAAAAACTAAAAACGCGCGAACAAAAAACACAATGCAGAGTAAACGAAAAGATCATCAATGTAAATATTTTTTTTAGACTTTTGTTGATTTTTCAGAAAGGGCTTGTCCGAAAAAACAAACAAACATCCGAATTGAGAACCTCCTCCTTTTTCAGAAGTCGGTTAAAAACAGTAGCTGGGTAACACGATACCGTTTGGCAAGCCAGAGTGGTTCGATTGATTGATTTAAAAATGTTGATACTAGTGGATATGGTTTATTATTGCGGCCGAGGCGGAGTTACGCCTGAGCCCCAAGGCGAGGGGTTATGGAGCCGAGTACTGCAGTAACAGATGTCCACATGTATCAAACGACGTTTTTCAATACACTTTCGAAGAAATAAAATAATAGAACGAAAAGTATTTTTGTCATTAAAATATTTAATTTTTCCCGCGCTTTACCTTCGCGGGTTAAAGAAGAAGCAAATGTATGAAGCCGCAAAATAGCCTGATATTAAAATAAAATATAGGTATATAAATATTTTGTTTTATTTAGAACTCAAATAAATGTTAATTTACACACAATTTAATTTTCATTACATATAAGGTCTTAAAAACATGCGCCTCTATGTTGTGAAAAAAAAAAAATACAAACACCGCCGAATATAGGGAATTGAATAGTTGTTTATTGTTGTCTGTGGCAAAATCTGGAATGGTAAACCCTCGTGTGTGAAAAATGAAAAAAATCCACGAATGTAAAATACATTGCATGTTGAACTTAATCCTAGTGCGATAAGAGCCAGTTTTCGAGGAAGTGTATTGAAAATATATAATTGCCAAATAGGTACACGTTCAAATTAAAATTCGCTGGCTCCTGAAGTTCTAAACTGTATGACGGGAGCCAGTGCATTCCTTTAATTAAGAGCCGTACAAAAAAAAACTAAGTAAAAAAAGCATTAAAACATAGGTATATATTGTGTATTTGTTTATGCTAATTATTTTTTCTTATTCATTTCAGTGCCACCGATCCAAAAATGCACCTTAAATGACTCAGACTGCATAAAAAAGTCAGCACAGAATGCCTTGGCAGCGTTTGTGGCTGGCATCCCAGAAGTTGGTACTGAGGTCCTGGACCCCATACACATAGACATCATCAAGATTGATCTGTCTGGACTCAAGCTGAACGTCAAAGATTCTGATATTACGGGGCTGAAGAAAGCTGTGGTTGATAAAGTCAAGTGAGTTACAATAATATTTTAATATATATCCCGCTAGTACTTTTTTTCCCTTCCAACTAAGCGAAATATGCTTGTTTCTGGAGTGGGTTCGTCACAGCAATATACTTATACCACGTTTTTCTCTAAACTGAATAGAGTATACTTACTGCAACTATGCTATTGACGGAAACGTGGATGGGTGAACATATTTACGTATCGAGATTCCTCCGTGCTTTGGAAAGCGTTCTCGGCTGTCATATGTCATACATCTTTGACAGCCGTACCGGGCAGTCAGAAGTCAGAAAATCGGATCACCAGTCTTACCTATCGTGTTACCCAGCTACTTTTAGCTACCAGGGTATTTCTACTACCAGGGTTTATTTGTGGGTATCTGGAACCTGGTATCTGGTTCGGTGTCACTGTTACTTTATGTAAAACACCTATAGTTCTCAGCTGCATCTGGTTAGGTTGGAAGCGGACTCCAACGTGGTTGGGGTACTTAATGCTAAGCAGATGGAGATGTTCTGTACCTGATAGTAACAAAAGTTTGTTTGGAACATTGCCATTGATGCGAAGACAAAATATCACATGACAAATCTATCACACTACCATACCGCAGGCGCTGACCGATGGTCACAGGGGACATGACCCCCCCCCCCCAAAATCGTACAAGTCAAATTGAAAAATCTTCTTTAAATTTGCAACGTGACGTCCCAAATATTATCGCCCAATATGAAGACTTCTATTTGTTTTATAATGTGTGCAATGAAATTCTGTATTGTGCAATAAGGAAAACTAATTTACTAGACAAATTTTCTTATTAGTGAACCCCTCCCCCTCCCAAAATTACAGGCTGCGACCGCACCTGCCATGCCGCTAATTTAAAAGACAATTGCTTAGATTTTATAACATCGAAAAAATTATTAATTTATTTGATCGCGTAGAAGAATGAAAAAGATCCCGTCAAATGATCAACTAAATACTGTTTTCTTCTTAATAATCGCAAAAAGAAATGGTTAAGATGATTATTTATTATTTATTATGATTATTATTTTGATTACGGTAGGGTGTAATAAAGAAACTCTCTCATGACAATGACGAGGACCTCAGGGTTTTATTTCTGTGTTTCTTCTCAGAGTATTTATTCAGTTAGGAAACAACAGCCTCATCTAGCTAAACTTAAAACTGCTAGAAATGACGTGCAAAAGTGTTACTTATACCTAATATTCAAAATGAATATAGTATTCGTTCATTGCATTTTTTGTGAAAAATATTAAAACATAAAAATCTATATTTCAGAGTGGACACAGCTAAAAAAGTGATTGAGTTCTCTTTCCACGCCGCTCCCCTCACATTGAAGGGCAAGTACAAGGCAAGTGGCATGCTGCTCATCTTGCCAATTAGTGGAGACGGAGACATCACTTTGAGGATCAGTAAGTGAAAGATTTTATTTATATATTTATGTACAATAGCAATGTAACATGGGCGGACTTAATGCAGCAGGGCAATAAAATAAAATACATGTACATGCAAAAATAAATAAAACTAATAAATAACTACTGTGCTTTATAATAATCTTTCTTATTAGGAGATTTTGTTAGTTTAGAAATTTCGCGCACTACGTAGCTATGAGTGAGGACAGTGTTTTAAATGTGCTTAGTCATATTTAACTGTATCTGATATGAACAAAACTTTGTTTCGAACTTTTAATCGTTTATTTTTTGCGGATGAGGTTTAAAAACAATAATGTTTCACTTATTTTTACTGTACATCAGACACAGAACATAAATCGTAAAAAAACTTTTTAGCAAAAAATAGAACCGACTTCCATATAAAAACACTACAAAGGGAAAAATAACTTTAATTTCAGAAGGCGGTGTCAAAAACGAAAATATATACAAAACTAAAAAGACATCGCCTTCCAAAATTAAAGTTATTTTTCCCTTTGTAGTGTTTTTATATGGAAGTCGGTTCTATTTTTTTCTAAAAAGTTTTTTTTCACTCTTTTTAACCGACTTGAAAAAAAGGAGGCTTACAATTCGTCTTGAACTTTTTTTTTTAATGTATGTTATTATGAGGTAACATACATTAGAATTTTCCAAATCGGTCTAGCCGTCTCCGAGTAATGAGGTAAAAAAAAAAAGTTCAAGACGAATTGAGAACCTCCTTTTTTTGAAGTCGGTTATAAATATGACCGCGCACTTTAAAACTTGTAGGTATATAAAAAAAAAATCAAGTTATGTCTTTTATTTACATACCAATGTAATTATGTTGTATAAGATGTATCTCAGCTCATGGCTAATATTAACAGTTGCATCGGTTGATCTTCAAGGTTAAGCGACGCTTGCCGAGGTTAGTCTGTGGATGGGTGACCATCTTAATATTATATCGGGATTCTGACGTAGCTTGGATAGTATTGCTACGAGCTGGGGTTCGGGATAGAAATAATTACGCCAATTAAACCAAAATTGACACTTTAATTTAATAAACACTAAATAAAAATTAACACAATTATTTGCACGACAATACTTGTCACTTAACACTTAAATCGCACTGAAATTCACTTGTAGAGTTTCGATTATATCGCCTCGTATCTTATAATAAGACAGCCGTCTGCGTTCCTGTGCGATATATTTATACCCCGGTCTATGAGTTCTAGAACATTCTTGTAAAATCGACTCACTGCCTATAGTGCCAAGAATGTTCCAGAAGCTACTTGAGATACTCAGTACTGCGATACTCGCCGCCAGATGGCGGTAGTGTCTCGAACGTATTAGAAGTTGGTCGAAGTTTCTCGACGTACTTAGCGACTGGCGTAACAGTATGTTAGGCCTTTGGTCCCGGCTGTCATTTGAGCATCTTTGACAGTTTTTACGGGTATACAGAAGCCAGAAAATCTGACACAGGACTTGCCAATGGGTATCATGTTATCAGCTACATGGTTGTGGAGTTCTGATAGGACATCGCTCCATGTAAAACCCTAGCACTCACCTGCATTTGGTTACACTGGAATCCGACCCCAACAAAGTTGTCAAAAGACTAAGTAGATGATGATGAGGATGTATGCTTGTAGTGTTTGTATCTATATAGTAGATACAATACATTGTCTCACGTACCACTCTGGAGGGAGTTAGCTGTCAAAGGAGTCTTGTGACGAACGCGGTACGGGTCGGACGGCGCCTGCGCTCCGTTGTGTGTAGTAGTGAGCCAATGACAGTTAGTGTTCTTACCTGAAGGACCCAAGGGTCCTACAATGGGATAATTTATTTTCCTGCTGCGAAATTTTTGTAATAAATACATGCATACGATTTCTGTGCTAAAACTGTTCGAGCTCAGTACAACTGTTCAACAGCCGGCAGTTTCAGAACAAGTCGTTGTTGTAGCAGCAGACTTGGCCACAACTTTATCGAACCTTCTTCGGCCAAGGTTTTGATCACGACGAGGTTGACTGGAGTCTTGGGCGTCTAGTGCACGAAATCACTTTAATGGAGGATATAAAAGAAAGCTTTGATGAAATAATGTTAAAATGAAAACATTCCATGAGTATTGTAGCCACATATAGGTATATAATTCCAGTATTTCTACAAAATACAATAAAATAAAATAAAAAATTATTTGGACCTTCAAGTTACTTCAATGTTACAATGTTCGTAGGCCTTAACGTATTACATACATATCTTTATGTTAGAGTTGCAGCCAATACCTAAACTGTGTAAGATAATATCTTGTAATTTATTTTATTAAGCGCCTGCCCTCGTTATTGTAGTCATAAATGTAAGCTTTAAGGTTAATAATAATAATAATACATCCTTTATTTCGGGCAACTAGGCCCATAAAACACAATAAACAAATACAAAATCTTATAAATAAACTAATACATAACAAATTTAAAACACTTAAAACAAAAACTAGTTAACACGAATAGACGGCGTCGTGTTGCGCTGCGAGGTGTCACGTAATCTTCCGCGAAATCGTCGATACACGACACCTTTCGGCCAAAATTCCTGCTTGAGGAATGTCTCTAATAGATGAGTTGGAACCCGCATCACCAACGATTTAAAATGCATTTCATGACGCGACTTCAACTCCTCGACCCTCAAAGTTCAGTTGGTCTTAGCTCGCACGTACTCCATGATCTCCTCATCCTTCGTAGCGTAGTGCAGCCTGGACACGTAGAGCTGCGTCGTTGGTACAGCTGCACGCAGCAGGAAGTTGGGTCCAGCCAGTGCGGTACCACACTGATTACGACAAGAAGGCTGCCTTCTCTTCTTTTTCTCCACTTTCATAAAGCCATCTTTATTACACTCGCCCTTTTCAGGGCCACACTGTTTCGGCTGCTCGATGACAGCACTCTGCTTATCCCTCTTCACATGCTCTGCTGGTCGCTTTGTTTGCGACACAGCTGGCTTTTCTGCGGCAATTGCTGCGTAGGCACGTTTAGGGGACGACGTACCTACATGCAAGAGGTGCAAACTATGAAGATCTATTCTCTCTAAATCTATAATTTCATAAGAAGTATGCAAAGTTAACGATTGATTTAAAGTGTATGTAGGTATTGACGAGTCAGTTTCCTTGAGGACGCTCCGTAGAGGAGCAAATCGTTGTGTGTCGATTAACGTTTGGGTTGTATGTTGCAAGACCGCATGGTCTACGTGTATATGTATTTGCTGTGGTAGTGCGGTGATGTATACCTCTACTGTATGAAAGTATGCGGCGTAACAATAATGAAAAATTGGATTAAATTCCTAATAATAATTAACGCATGATTTAATACTGTTCTTTGGCTAAATTGATAAAAAATTTCAGAAAAACTCGAGGTTTCCATGACGATGCCGTACGACATTATCAAGAACGAGAACGGCAATGACGTCATCGACTTGAAGAGCTATAAGTTCAGTTACGAGAACAATGAGAACACACACTTCAAGCTGACCGGCTTGTTCGGTGGAAACAAGCAGCTTGGTAAGTATACAAAATAACCTAAAATATTAGTATATTGAATAGTACGAGATTAATACAACATGTATCTTAATTGACGCACACCCTCAAACACCCCAATTAGAAAATTATATTATTATCATAATACATACTCTGAATTTTTAGTATTACTTGTTTAAACAGTTTTTTTGTAAGACTTTAACTTCCTTTAAATGAGTTTCATTTTTCTGTAATCAAAACTGAATGACGGAATTTACATAAATCTGCATTTAAAAAGTTACTACTTTAATTTACGGTCCATAGTTAGTTTGTTTTCACTAACAGCGAAAGTGCAATTTGTAATTTACGTAGATTTAATTGCTTTGGGAAAAAATATTGATATTAAAAACGATAAAAATCGATTCAGTAAACAATTCTGAACAAATAAATTTCAGGATGTGCATTAATTATATTACATGTTGTATACCTATATATCTTTACTAATATTATAAAGCGGCAAAGTTTGTTTGTTTGTTTGTTTGAACGCGCTAATCTTCAAAAGTACTGGGTGGATTTGGAAGAAATTTGGAATGGAAGTACGTTGAGGAAGTTTAGCGCTGGCTACTTATTAATACCTATCTTTATTTAGCCTATAGCTCATATATAAATTTGGATAAAGTAAACAATTTCAGTGACAATAACCTAATGGCTAAGGTGTCAGACTTGTGATGAAGAGGTCGCGGGATCAAACCGCACCCATTACGTTACATATTACGACACAAGCATATTAAGATTAGTTGGAGGGGTTAACAAGACTGAAAGTAATGTGAATTCTACCCACATTGCTAGTTCTCTTTATAAAAAAAACTAGTACTCACGCGGGGCTTCGCTCCCGTGGATTCTATCACGGTAAAAACATAACTCTCCTTTTTTGCAGTCGCGTAAAAAGTAGCCTATAACCTTCCTCAAGCTTCAAGCTACTTCCATACCAAATTTCATCCAAATCCACCCAGTACTTTCGAAGATTAGCGCGTTCAAGCAAACAAACAAACAAACTTTTCCGATTTATAATATTAAGTACTAGTACTCACGCGGGGCTTCGCTCCCGTGGATTCTATCACAGTAAAAACATAACTTTCCTTTTTTGCAGTCGCGTAAAAAGTAGCCTATAACCTTCCTCAAGCTTCAAGCTACTTCCAAACCAAATTGCATCCAAATCCACCCAGTACTTTCGAAGATTAGCGCGTTCAAGCAAACAAACAAACAAACTTTTCCGCTTTATAATATTAGTATAGATAGATAAAATAATTACCTTACTTAAAAACTAGGAGTTAGTACACAACACGATACTTGGTAATTGACAGCAGTGGACTATATATGGGCAGTCTACTCTATCCACAACCATCTTCAGAACCCTTTCTTTTTTTTTTTTGTTGAGAAAATTGTCGAATGACTCTTCGCGTTCTGGGTGTAGCGGAAGAGAATGTCAGACTTCTACAACTAAAAACACTTTAGTAATAAGTTTTCGTGAGGTCTGACTGCTCGTATACTTATTGTGTTAACTTCTACGCCTGGTTTATACTTTATGTGACCAAAAGGCTGGTAGCTACCTTGGATAAAGGTTAAGTTTAAAAGTGGAAATGCCGCCAGTCCTTTAGGCGCATTACCAGTGGATGTGTATACATTTATCATCGCCCTATTTAAGATTTTTCCGAGATTAAGGCCGTGTTCAAACCAAACTGACTGTCAACTGCCGAATGTGAGCCCCAGTGTAAACGTGAAAATAAACGGTATTTTTCGTTCACAGTATGCTGACAATACGCTATAGCTTACAATACGCCAATGGTGTGAACAAAACAGAGGGCTTGTATACGTTCACACCGTGTGCGTACGCTGAGCGGCCGACTATTTTACACATAAAAGAGCTCAGTGGTTTGCAATTTTCTCAGTTCACTTTTCAAGACTGGTGACTGGGGTGCTAACTAAATAATGTTCGCAAAGATATTTTTCTGTGTTGAACATAATGAAACACGAAATGTCTGTTCCGTGCAAAATTATTGACTGAATAGATTCCGCCGGCCGAGCTCGATCCAATACGCTGACGTTTAGCTACGTAGCCAATCAGCGTCCGCGGAGTGTAGTGACACGCTAGGCATAGCGTAATAACGTATCGTCGGTTAGATGTGAACAAAAAAGTGAATATGTATGGAAATACAATAAACTGCGTAACGTTCGCTCACTTTCAGTGGCTGACAGTCAGTTTGGTTTGAACACGGCCTAAAGCTTTGTTTTCCTAGGATAGCGGTGCCGTCATATAGCGGCCGTAATACAGCTGTGAATGACGTCACTAGAACGTTGTCTATGTAAACAAAATGGCGCGGTTTCCTAGAGAGCGGTAACTGACACCGTAACGTCAAAAAGCGGTGCCGCCATTTGCATGACGGCCGTCTTGTCGGTGACAGATGGTTTCGTGAACGTTTCATTGATAGCGATGAAGCAGACTGTGTTAAAACGGCCGTGGAACTTTCCACATGTCGTCACCGTAAAGACGGCCGCCTTTTTGCGTCCGTAATATTACGGCCGCTATATGACGGCACCGCTTTCCTAGGAAACCAAAGCTTTAGAATACTAAAAAACATACTCTTCAAGCAGTGTAAAAACATTTTTAGTATGATAAATTTCAACGTACCATTGCAGTCTACATCTGACATATAGAAAATATACATACTTGTTTGAAACTATTCTTTCACTATTTAAGGTTAGGTTTATTAGTGTAATCGTTGTACAATGTATAATTATTTTTTAACATAAATCTTATAAGTGCCTAATCATGTTGGAAAATTCTGTATATTTGGGTTTAATATTATGTATTTATTATTACAGGTGACGCTATGCACACGTTTATGAATGAGAACTGGAAGGCTATCTCACAAGAATTCGGCAACCCTATGCTTGAGAAACCGATACTGAAAATATTTACAGCTATCAAGACTTACTTGAGGTCACAACAGTTGCAAGACATCGCTAACGTTTAAATTATTACCAAAAATTAAACATTAAGACGGTTTATCATTGAGATATGACAAAATAAAACTGTTTTATTAAAATATAATCTTTTTTTACGAATCGAGACTATAACCAATCATCGACACTGGTTTTTTCCTCTCTATTTCAAAATGCTCATATAAATATTATGTACGGTCGGCCAAGAAAGTGGTGTACCAGTTTTGATTTAGTTTCCCGGTCATCGAAAATTACAACAAGGTTCGTTATAAAAAGATATTACTGAAAGAGACAACATTATCATGACGTAAACCTATGTATTTAGTATTCATACGTCATATGTCACATATAAGTACATGACATTTTAACCTTTAGTATAAATGAAAAGGACATTAGTTTCTACAAAGCAATTGAAATGTTTCCAAACAAAAGTAATAAAAACTATTTAGACAACCGAATTCCATTTGAAAAAGAAAACTGACAATTGACATTTTGTCAAATATATGCAAAAAATCGATATATTTTCCGTGTTATTTTTCAATCAACTGCATATAAAATCATCTCAATGCCTGCCAACTTGACCATTGCCGAAAGAGCACAAATAATTGCCCAATTTAATGAGGGAAGCAGTATCAGTGCGATATCCCGGAATTTGAATATATCGAGGCGTTCTGTCCGCTTTTGGATTCGTCGTGAAGGAGAGGAGGGAAGTTTGTTGGATCACAGAAGAAGTGGTCGCCGGCCTGCACTCTCCAATAACGATAGAGAATTCATGAGACGGGAATATGAAATCAATGGTTTTAAGCCCACAAAACATTTTGCGGAGATGTTCGATGTGAGTGCCCAAACAATAAGGAATCATCTACATTACATGGGGTTGCACCACAGGCATTACGCCAAGAAAATATATTTGACGGATGCTCACAGACTTGCTCGTCTGAACTTCGCCAGAGAGCACTTAGAGTTTGATTGGTCTAATACAGTGTTTTGTGATGAAAAAACGTTTAAATCCAGTCAGCATGGACGTCTTCACCTTTGGCGATATAATTCAACACGGTATAAAGATGATCATGTAATCCCAAATAGAGAATCAGGTCGAATTTCCGTAAATATTTGGGGCTGGATGAGTACGGATGGTGTAGGAGAATTGTGTTCTCTACCTCCTCGAGCGACGGCTGTAAATTATATCGACGTGCTTCAGAATGCAATGCTACCGACAGTCCGTAATGTTTACCCGGAGAACGAAGTGCCACAATTTGATTTTGTTCAAGATAATTGTTCAATTCATAATGCGAGGATCGTAAGAGCCTGGTTTCGTTCACACACTGACGTAAGGGTAATTCAGTGGCCCTCAAGATCGCCGGACCTCAACCCGATAGAAAATCTTTGGGGCCTTATGGTCCAACGATGGTCGCATCAAAATGAAAGAACCAAACAAGCTCTTATTAGTCACTGTAATTATATCTGGGAGGAAATGCGGGGAACCGATATTTGCTCACGGCTTGTTGGTTCAATGAGGTCTCGTCTTTTAGAGGTTATAGAGGCCAACGGCGGTTACACCCGTTTCTAATTTTTAAAAATTTTCAATTCTAAATATTACTATATATGCTATGTTTTTGTTTGTTATAAGTATTTTAAAATTGATTGTAGAAATTTAATAAAAGGATAAATCTATTTTTAGCTTGTTTTTTATTGATATTGTAATTACAAGTTTACAGAAATTGTAGGTTTGTGGACTCGCCTTGTGCCTTTACAATTTTATGTAACTTGTTGATTACAATTCTGAATTTGTAGATACAATTTTGTCATCAAAATCTACAGCCCCCCGCCGTTGATTTTACGACGTCATTGGTTCCATCAAGTTCAAACTAAGAACAGCTGTCACGTTTTAGGTACAAGTTCCTTGCACGTTACAAACAGTAATAGTCGTTATCAATAATCGGATAAAGACAGCAATAGAAGTTGTCAGATCGATCTGCAAGCGAAACTAATCTTTATCACCTATGAATCTGCAAGCGATATTCAACCTTAGGGTGGTACACCACTTTCTTGGCCGACTGTACATAATTATATCTTTTGCCCTCGGAACACAGGGTAGTTTCAGTCAATTGGAGTCTGGCAGGCCCCTTATTATCTCCCAGGGCAGATGACATCCATTAGGATTTCCAAATATAGATAGATAGATGTATTCCTTATTACAATAAACAAACCATACTAGAATCAAATAATGACTTAACAACTGGAAAGGGTGAAATGGGCGGCTAAAAGCGAACAACAAAATAAAAATAAATACACAGGTAGTCTATGGTGTACTATTCATAATATAGAATATACAAACTACCTACTCAGATCTTCATTTGTAAATGTGTTTTTTTTTAAGTACGAAAACAAAATAAGCTTTGCCTCGTTGTAAAGATGTGGTTAACCTACGCCCAAAGAGCCTACGCCATTCGGTGCACAGACTATGT
The DNA here is from genome assembly GCA_943138885.2 of Tholera decimalis. NCBI lineage: Eukaryota > Metazoa > Arthropoda > Insecta > Lepidoptera > Noctuidae > Tholera > Tholera decimalis. The sequence goes on along the minus strand of OW964563.2, from coordinate 16,774,691 downwards.
AAGTAAGGGGTAGAGATGTGCCGCACGTGTCATTTGTCCTAAGTGCGGAATCTATGCGTTGTCTTCCTGGTGCAATACTACTGCTGGCGTACCACAGGGGGGCGTTCTCTCTCCTCTTCTTTTCGCCATATTTATAAATTCTATTTCAAATGAACTTCTCTCATCCTACCACCTTTATGCTGACGATCTGCAAATTTATTCGCAAGCTCCCGTTGAAGATTTATCTGAGGCGGTGAAGGCGGTGAATAAAGATTTAGCGCGTATTTCCGATTGGAGTTTGTATCATGGTTTGAAGGTTAATCCTGCGAAGACTAAAGTCATTATTGTTGGCAGCCCTAGGCTACGTTCAAAAATTGACTGGACGACCCTTCCCCAAATAATTTTTGATGGAACTGTTATACCCTACTGTGACTCAGTAAAAGACCTTGGCATTTATATTGATAAGGATTTGTCTTGGGGTCCCCAGTTGCAGGAAGTGAGCCGCAAACTGTTTGCCTCTGCGGGGTCTTTACGCAGATTGCGCAATTTCCTACCGACTGCTACTAAAACTGCGCTTGCCCAATCTCTTCTACTCCCTATCCTTGACTATGCTGATGCAAGTTATCCAGATCTAACTGAAGTGCAGCTAGATAAGCTTGAGCGACTCCAAAATTTTTGTATCAGATTCATATTTGGTTTGCGCAAATATGATCATGTTTCTGAGTTTCGCACTAAACTCAAGTGGCTGCCTATCCGCCTTCGCCGGAATGCACATATTTTATCATTACTCTACAGTATTCTTTTCAATCCAACGACTCCCTTTTACCTCAAAGAACGTTTTAAGTTCCTTCATGACACACATGTTAGAGATTTGAGATCATCAGAGAATTTGAGACTTTTGATGCCTACCCATTCCACAAAATTTTACGACCAGTCGTTTACGGTGCAGGCCATTCGGTTGTGGAATGGATTGCCGGTGTCAGTAAGACAAGCTCAGTCACTTGCTGTTTTTAAAAGCTCGGTTGCCAATCATTTTATTTCAAACTTATGATTATTCCTTTGCTTTCTCCACACGATGTTAAAGAACACATTATATATTTATTTATTTTATGTACTTATGTATTTGTATATATATATATTTTTTTTTGTTGTATTTTTATTAGTTTTTCCGTTATTAATGAGTATTTGTACAGTAGTACACTAATATAGCCCTCCCCATTTTAAATAAAGCTCATAAAGTCCTTCCAAAGGTTGTCTGGAAGATATCGCTCTCAGCGATAAGACCGCCATTGTAACCAATTTTTTTTTTTTACAATATTGTTATTTAAGTGTGATTCAATTATTGGTGTACAATAAAGTATATTCTATCTATCTATCTATCTATCTATCTATTGTAAGTGATCTGAGCAGACGATTACAATCGTCTAAGTTGGCGATGACAGATTGTGAACCGTCAATACCTGGCCATTTATGAGTATGTTGAGATTTACTAGCAGTTTTTTGGATGCAGTTTCATTACATGATCTTAAATGGAGCAAATACTTAGGTACCTCACTTTAACTAGGTATGTTACATCATCGCTCGCGGTCAGACAGTCTGTCAGAATTTTTGACTTCTGTGTACGTAACGTCCCTCTTTCATTTGTAGATCAGAGAATAGCTATTTTTAGGGAAAAAGCAATACAGATGGTAGGATTTGGGCACCTCACGCTTGAGAAACTAATGCAGAAAATAATTACTGCCATTAGAACTTAGGTACCCGCGGGAAATATTGTTTAGTTATTTCCAAAAAATAAGTAACAGAATCTAGATATTATCAGTATTTAAATGTTTTCTAAATTGATGTAAGATAAATAACATAATATATATACATAAAATATACTTTGCGCATGGCAAGGGTCTCATTTGGGTGAGGTTGATCGTAGTCCATTATCATAAAAAGTACTAAAAAGGGTCACAAAAGAGCACAAATCACAAAACCACGACAAAAGAAAGATACAAACGATACATACACAAACAACAACGAGCGCGCTAATTAGTAATATATTGTCATTGTCAAAACTGTCAAAAATGTCAAAAAGTTAAATCTTTTTTATTTTTTCTTTTTCTGGCTTCGCACGGTTTGTGCATTTAGCCAATGTCATGTTTGTTATTTTATTTATTTATAGTGTAGGAGAGATAAAGAAACTGGAATTTATCAATATTTAAAATAAAGAAAAAACGGAATTTAGGAAAGTATAGGATCAGTAGGGTTATAAAGCTAAGTAACTACATACATTATTAATGAACGATGGGATACAATCTAACTAATGACGAAAGAGAAAAATATATATAAATATTACAATTTAATATTATTAATGGTGATGAATGAAGCTATACATTTATATACAGGAAAACTATTTGTACAAAATAAAGAAACAACTGAAGTAGGAAAAGGGATACGGAGAGACAATAGATCATGGAGAAAGGAAGAACGGTCATAAAGAGGACAGGAGAAAAGAATGTGGTTCAAGTCGCCCACATCTGTGCCACACGAGTAATTGGGATCTTGGATAATTTTAAGTTTGGCAAGATGAGCTGGAGAGCTAACGTGACCGAGTCTCATCCGTATGAGAACGGACGTCTCCATCTTGCCAAACTTCGCCCTGCCAAACCACGGTTTTTCCGAAACGCCAGGGTGGATCAAAGAAAAATAACGGCCCCGTGGAACCCACGTGAATTCCAATGTATTACCCTCAGTTAAGGTTCTGTACGAAAATTCCCTTATTAGATAAATTATAGGAGACTGGAATTTATGTGTCGTTGGAGATTTGTTGATGGCTAGAAGAGCACTTAGACAATCTGAAAAAGTTATGACTTTTTTGAGCTTAAAAACACGACTATATTCAACAGCTTTTAAAATGCCAAAACATTCTCCTGTAAAAACGGAAGTCTCCGGAGGAAGTTTTATTTTTTGAACTATATTGTATTGCGAGTGGTACGTGCCAATGCCTACACAGCCCGTCGGAGAACGCTTGGAAGCATCCGTAAAAATGTGGTGTTATTCCGAGTGTTCAGCCAGAAAATTATTGAAAGTTATATGATAAACTGGTTCAGATTTACTGGTACAGTGAAATTTTACAATGGGATTGAAATGTAAACTATCATAACTACTGCTAAATATGGGAAGTTTTTTTATTAATTATTATTATTTATTTATTTGTTCCATAGTTCACACAAATTATTTACATTTAAGTTGGTGCCAACATAAACTCAGTAGAGTTTTACCGTGCACTAAAAAACATCGACTACGTAATTTTACAATCTTAAAAAAATACTTGTTCAAATAATTAAATTACATTGGGGGTATAAGCTAAAAAAGTAACAGTTATTTACTACAACTAACGAGCACACATGGGTGACCATTCTGGCCGGCCATCTTTATAATAAAAGTGGTGGTAGAATGTTAGACGATACAGGTTGTTCCCAGAAAGTAAAATGTTTATTATTAATAGTTAATTTTTTTTCTTAAATAAGATTTTTGTTTTGGTGTCAGGTGTTATTCTTGATTCTTATAATATATTGTTAGGTATTTATATTTTGTATAAAATATTGTGTTAATTTGTTTTTTATGTTTCTCTGAGTCACCTGGTCCCTCAATGGTATAGGAAGTTGGTTTATAAGATAAGGTATTATATATTTTAACAATCTTTTGCCGTGCAAATTCGTGTACTTTAGCATTGATGGTGCCACGAGTCCTAATTTCATTATTATTTATAGTTCTTATTTTCTTTAAGTTCTGATTAAAAAAGTTTTCCTTTAATAGCGCAAGTTTAGTTTTTTCATGTATAGGTATTATTTTACAAAATTCAAATAATTTACGGTAGTCATCTTTGTATTTTTTTTTAATGTTATGCGGGACAATTGCTTTTAATATGCGTAGTTGAAGTGTATATATTTGATCAAGGTGAGACTTATATGTCCTACCATAACTCGACAGAAGTAGTTGAAATATAGGGTATTCAGGTACAGATCTACGATCTGAATACCCTATATTTCACAGTTCGACTATTCAGTAAGAGTAACCCCCTTAATAATTTTAGTTATTCCTCTATAACTCCCATAATATATTGAATTATTCAAAATTTTCATTTCAGTTTATGCCTCTGTTTTTAAATCTATGTCACTTGTAACCATTATTTCTTCGTCAAGTCATAAAATGATCAACTAACAATATTCTAGAGTTGCCTATTCAATAACATTTTTAAATTAAAATCCTGTTAGTAGTAGTAGTAGTAGTAGTAGTAGTAATAGTAGTGTAGCATACTCATCAACAGCATCTGACCAGTTCAGATGAACAGATCAGTTCAGTATGAACTGCTTATTATAACAAGCTGTTCAGTATGAACTGACCATTATAACAAGCTGTTCAGTATGAACTGCTCATTATAACAAGCTGTTCAGTATGAACTGCTCATTATAACAAGCTGTTCAGTATGAACTTTCGATGTCGAACTGTTACATGTAGTTAATTGTTATATTAATACTGCTAGTGTATAAGAAATAAAACTGATAAGTAGGTCAAGTTTAAATATTTATTTCTACATAATTATAAAAATATTATTTAGTACACATTATTTAATCATATACATTTTTTAAAAAGCAATGAAACATTTCACACATTACTATTATTTACATTTTCTCTGACCTAAGTAATAGAATACAGGTAAGTTTATAGATTAGACATTCACACTTCGATTTATAAGTAGGTTTAACATTCTATAATCATTAATACGTAAACTAGAATCGTTCTTGTCTTACTGATAAAACACTTTATTTTCTTCACACCATTTATTCAGGCAAAACACATTTTTTAAGGCACATATATTGGTATGATGCATACAAGTTATAATGTCAGATGAATCTGAATAATTGTTATACAATGTTACCAAACTTGGACAGTTTTTACTTTCTAAATTGTACACATTATTAATTTGAAATAAATCTTTTAACCATAAAACTTTTTCGTTTCCTTTAGTGAATATAGATTTATTTTTTAGTAAATTGCATAAGTTTGCTTTATAATTAAAATATGGTACAAAGCCTTCGTCCCACTTTATTCCTCTGTTTTTTTCAATCCAAGCCACTTGTAACCTTTCTTTCCTCGTCAAGTCATAAAATGGTCGAGGTGGTTTTATCAGCAGTACTTGTATATGTCCTTTATACATTATTGCTATTTCTTTTGGAATAAACTCGTTTCCTTCACTCTTAAACCCTTGAACATCTACAATGACATTCATGATAGTTTTCTCACAATATTACTCAACAGCTTGTATTCGAACAGTCGATCGTTTATAATTAAACAATAGGCGGATGTATTATCTTGAATATCTTCAAAACACTCAATTTCTAGTCGCACATCAACTGGTCCAGTTTTAAGAGAATCGTTTTGTCTTGAGCAGTCAATCACAAAAAGTGGAGCAATCTCTTTAAACTGATTTAAGCTAAGCAATGGATCAAGGCCGAAGTTGTAATACGACTGGCGAAAATTAGCATACATTTCATATAATATACTGTATTTACCTTCATTAAATTTCAGATTAAGTGAGTCATACGGGTAGTATTGAGAATTCAAATATAATTTAATATTGCTTACATTGCAGTGATCAAATATCGAAGAACTTCTAGTTTTATTATTTTTTCGAGCTGTTTGTAAACCAAATATAACAAACCTCGGTTTTTCTAGCTGGGAAGTCGTCTTTACTGACCAGGAATGTTTTGTTGTTCTTGGTAGTAATGGATATTCATACAAATCCCAATTTCTAAATGCTATCTGTATAGAGCGATCTCTCTCCAAGCTTTTAAGCAATAACAATTTGTTACGATCAGACACTTTAATATGTGGCACACGCCATTGTATTTTTGTATATCTATTTCAACGTTATCATTTTTGTCTATAAGCACACAGTTCAATGCCGAGCTGCTTCGTTGTAATATAAGTTCATGTTTACAATTGATTATTATTTTGTTATAATCTTCTGCAAATCCCAATATTCTGTTCAATGGCATGATAACACAAAAATATTCGTGTTTTAATTTTGTACCACCTAAGTTCCATCCCCAGACTGCTGCAGCTTTACTTTCACCCTCATTCATAGAAACATACGATTTTAAGGTTGTTGTAATACCAACATTTTTAATGCGATCGATTTCAACACCATTTATTTCGTACCTAATATCTTGAAACAAATATGAAATTGGATTATTTATAAAATCAACATCTTTTTTTACTAATTTTCCTGCTGCATCTCTAGTTGACACATTTACATATCCTTCTATATAAATGGAACTACCTGATGGCAATATATATAAATCTTGCTGTTGTATTGGTATTCTAATTTCATCATTTTCTTTAAAGCTATTATTATATGGATTGTAGCTATGGATCTCATAAGCCTCAACAGAGATCTCATATTGTGGTAAATCTGTAATTTGAAGCATGTTATATTTTAAAACCAATATCTTGAAGAAATCTTTTGTTTTCCTTTGAAACTTTTTTAATTTTCACTGCATTGACACGTCTCACTTCTTTGGAAATTGGGAGTCTTATGTTGCATTTCCCTCTCTCATTAGGAGTTTTATGAATAACTAGCATAATATTAGTACGAATAAAAGGGAGGAGGTTACTTTATTAAATAATAAAAATAAAAAATACTTTTACAACACTAGTGATTGTTATCACCAACAACCAAAGAATGCACGAACTAGCATGAACTAGCAATGTCATTTATATTTTTCTTGTTTAACAAAATTTGGAGTCGTAAGAAATAAAAATCACTCAATTAATTAATAAGTTCCTTTATTACTTTTCCAAAATGACTTAAGAAATTTTAAACATAAGTGTCCACAATTATATAGGTGATCATGTTGTACATTTTCATAATTATACTGAATATTGTTTCCTAAATATTTTATAAATTATTTGGGTGGTTTTAAGTTACCATAACTGTCAAAATATTCAATGTGATCGTATATTTTGGCATAGGCTACCCAATGAGTGCCAGAGTTTTTAGAAATATCAAGATTAATCACCCCACATTCTAACGATAATGGGTCATCTGGTAATTCATCTCTCATAAATACACCTCGAAAGAAGGGGATACTATTTGAATGCTTTAATATATCAATATTAGTTAAAGCTCTATTGGGTAGCCGACAATTTAGTTTTTTTATTCTTCGTAATATAAATTCCTAAACCTTCTTTATACGGCTTAAGATGTAATCCTTTTCCAATCATTACAGCTTCAATTTGCGTGTTGTGACGTTCCGATTCAAGCAACTGTTTTTTAGCTGTTTTATATGTATTAATAGCTTTCGCAATCCCAGCAGCACCCCCAGCCAAACTTCCAGCGGCAGATAAACTAGCAAATATTGGTACTAAAGGAAGAAATCCTCCAGTTTTAGGTACTGGTATAATTCTAGGTAATTTTATGGGTAAATCAGATGCAAATTCTTGAGCTGTAGCGTAGGCTAAATCCATTAATGCTTTCTTACAGGTAGGTTTTAGTTTCTTGATGTGTTTTTTGGTATGTGATACAATATTTTTTAAGAGTTTTTTTCTAAAACCTGCTCCAGATTTTACGTTGCTCATTTTGACAGATGATAAACTAGACATTTCTTTATTGCTTGTAGATCGTCCTCGTACTTTTTTCATTGTTATTTCTTATTTTATTTAGAATTGTTTTTTACATAAAATTGGATGATATACTATGTCTTTATTGCATTAAGAACAAAGTGGAAGTGAATAGATATTAAATTGTAAAATGCTTAAATAACTTTCAGGACTTATAATACATTTAATTTATCAATCCAGCTATTTTCACTGGTCGGCAGGCCTAGCCATTTAACGTATACTCGCTTTCCTTTTCGTTTCAAAACTTTTTCAACGAGGTATATGTTAGGATGATTAGTTTTTTGAAGTTCTTGTGCATAAAATGCGCCTAGTATTTGGTCGACATTTATCATCTTCTATTAAATTAGTAGTTGGATTTGTTTTTGGATTTTTTTTTATTTTAAATATTTCAGTGGACCAGTTTGGATAATAACCTTTATCAAAACATCCTTTATATTTACTTATTCTCACAAAATCTCCTACACTAAATTTCTTACACCCCACTTTTTTCGAGACTGAGCTGCGTCAAAGTATTTTTGAAGTATATTTGTTTTATTTCTTTGATTTATTGAAGCAGGTGACTGACCGACAGTTCTATGTATATCATTATTGTATTCATGTACCTTTTTTTCTAACATACCATTAAACCATTTATAATTTCCATTCAAACTAAATTCCTTGTATAGTTTATTCTTTAACGTTCTTATTAATCTTTCAACAATCGAGGCCTTTTTAGTAGAATAAGTAGAATAATGATTAATTTTATACTTACTAACTAAACTTTTAAATTGATCATTATAAAACTCTTTCCCAAGATCGGTTTGCAAATTTTTTGGAACACGTCCTTTTTCAATTACTGTTTTAAATGCTTCTGATACCTGTTGCTTATTTTTTTTGTTTTAGTGGAATTGCCCAAGCATATTTTGAAAAAGTATCTATAATCACTAGTATGTATTTATAACCCGCATTCACTTTTGATATTGCTTGCATATCCATCAAATCTGCTTGCCAAAGGTCATCTATATCTTTAAGTATTACATTTCTTCTTGGAAAATTAACTCTAGCGTTTTTATGGATTTCATTTATGACGTCTATTTTGCTCATAATGCTTGCTTAACTTCCCTGCTAATTCTTTTAAATCAATGGTCTTTTCAACTTTATTTAATCTATTATTTAAACTAGTAATTAATTTGTTCAATTGTTCTATTTTTATTAATATTTCAACTTTGAATTAACAATATCTTTGCAGTATTCAGCTTCGGTTGAATTGTCTAAGATCTCAATATGCTCAGAGCTTATTTCGTTAAAAGACAACGATGTTTGTTTTGTATGAACCTTCATGGTCTACATGCTTTAAATAACTAAGTATAAAATTAGCTACAATGCTTTTTTATTCTTTTATAACACCAGCTTCTTTTAACTCTTCAACAATTGATATAATTTCATTGTCATGATTAGTATTACCGGCGTTTTTTGAAGCAATTAACAGTCTTAATCTATCTATTAATTAATTAGGGTCATCCCAATAAACGTAATCTGTATTACTCTTATACTTTTTTTTCAATTTAGGTAAGTGGCCGCCACTTTTTGACTAAGTGACATGTTCTGCATGTTGAACATAATTTTGTTCAGAAAATAAAGGTTTAATGATTTGACGGTATTTCAAACCTTTGTCACCTTTTAATTGACCGTTTGGATTAAAGTCGCGTTTGTGAGCATTTGTATCATTGAGCATATCTTTGTAAACAATTTTATCAGTTTCAGTTACCAGACTGAGGTCATGTCTATTACGTAGTATAAGTTCTTTTAGTCCAGGAGTTATTTCATAATGTCTGCCATTAACTGTGGCTATAATTGATTGATCCTTTGTAAAAGAAAATGATACTTTAGAGTTTCCCATCATCAAATTTTTGTTTTCACTTCGAATTCCAAATGGTACATTCATATTATTATCATAGATTTCAATCATATCTTCTTTATTAAGTGACATAAATGAATTGTTGTCGCTATCATTACCTGTGCAGCTATCGGATACAGAATCGTCATTTGAATGACTCTCTATAAATTCTTTAAAATTTTCAAAATCTTCGGTTTTGCTACATCTTCTCATTATATTATTGCCACCTTTACTTGTATCCAATATGGTTATATTCTTATCATTAACTTTAATTAAAGTCTCTAGAGTATCCGTTATTGGCTTGAAAAGTTTCTTAAATTTGAAATTGTCAGCATCTTCTGCATTTTGTATTGTTTTAATTTTATTTTTTATACTATCTACTGATTTTATCAATTGCTCTTTTATATTGACCTCCATAATGATTTCAGAAAATATCCAACCGTTATTTACAGACAGTAAACTACGATTGCTATTTTTTTTACAGTAATATGGTTTATATTACGTATGTTCAAAAGTTACGAATATGTCAAAGCCCTGTCTATATCTGCCTTCATTTAGAGAACAATCCTTATTTATTAATAAAAAATCAAACCGATCTTGCCAAATAGTAGAGCAAAGTTTTTTAAATTGAAGCCACTCCATATCGGTATTTACATGTTCATTATATATATGTTTTAAATTTATGTCGTCTTGTTTAAAGATTAACAAAAGATTAACGTTATCTCGTATTAGTTGCTTAGGTATTTTAGAATAGGTTTGTGATAAGTAAAAGCAATCTATCTGTTTGTGTCTCCCCATCGCGAAGTAGTTACGAATATTTGTTTGATTTTCACATGCGACATCATCGAAAATCATTATTGAATTGGATAAGGCATCATTAGGATGTATAACTTCTTTATTATCATGGAAGATAAATAAGTTGGCATTGGGTATGCAACGGATGACTTGTTTTAAAAAACAATATTTCGGCTGGAAAACTGTCTTCGAGTATAAATAAATATTCTTGAATTTTACTCCATTTTCATGTAATAGTAAATTAAGCATTATATTAGTTTTTCCGCAGTTAGATGGACCGCATATAATACATCTGATAGTGTTAGGTAAGAGTTTGCTATGTCTCACTTTTTGTGAATGGTTTTCTAATTTTATATTATTAACTTTAAAAGTCTGTGATTGCTTAACGAACTTCATTGTGAAATGTGAGCTAATAATAAATGACCTGAGTATATATACTACTTATTTTACTAAAAGGCGCTATGTTTTATTTTATACTATTTTCTTAACTTGTAAGTAACGCATAAAGAATATTGTGTAAATGGAAATTAAAATAAAATGCTCATAGTTATTATTACACATTAAACATTTATTAAACATAAATTTTATATTAGTAGGTACATAGGTAGGTAGGTTACAGCGAAGTAAAAATTAAAAAATAATTTGTGTACAAACAGCGTAAAATGGTTTACTGTTAGTAATAAAAATTACACATCACTAGAATAATCTACAAACATAGAATCACAATGCCCCCAGGGTAATGTACGAATTTGATCCTGTAATACTTGAACTTTGTCATCGTTTCTTTCTAAAACTCGTTTATCTACTTGCTGAGTGTATAAAACATGTTTAATTGATTTTATCATATTCATTTTACATCTATACGCTTTATTTGTCAGCAGTACATTGTTGTAATCATTTAATTTTAGGTTACAAGTTACAGACTTAGAAACACCTTTGGCTTTTTTAATTTCAGTCTTCACACTGTTTATAAAATATAACTTAGCTCTTAAACCGGTAAATTCTGTAATTAAATCATCACCAACTTCATGTTTCCATAATCCAGGAATTTTTGCATTAAGTTGCGGTATGTGATATGGATTATTCATTCCAAAATTACTGGTATCAAACTTCGTAAGATCATCATGCATATCATGAGAAAAATCATCTGTATAAATTAAATACAATAAGCTGTCAGTATCTGTATAGCACAACTCAGCATTGTTTTCGTATTTATTTTTAATAACGTCATAATGAAATTGGTATAAATGTTGCTTCGAATATTCCAAAACGGTAAATCCAATATAAATAGGTCTATCTAAAACGAGCTTTTCACGGCACAATTCCACAGCGACAAAATTTTCTGAAAAAATTGATATACTTTTTAAATTTGGTTTACATATCAATTTTTCAGCGCCAAGATGCTTATTTGTTTTATTTCTGGTATCTGTCCATTTTGTTACTAATTTTACATCGGCTTGCTTACGTTTATTTTCGATAGTTTTACCGAAGATGGCATTATTCAATAATTTAAAAAAGTCCTTCTCGAACGCTGTTTTGGAATTTTGACGAAGAATAGTATTCAGATCAATGTATTTTTTGAGAAAGCATTCTTGTCTGAAGCTAAGTATACGATGAATCTTTTCTAAAATCAAACCTTTTTTCAAACATTCTTTCAAGTGAACATAATGAATTACATAATTTCGCTTATCATAGAGATTTGCAACCAATTTTACTGATTTTCCATAAGGAGGTACCATTTTTTCAACTGCAAAGGGTAAGGATGCTTGTAATGTAAATAATTTGGATAATTTAAGTCTACTTCCAAAATATAACCATAATCATTATCATCTGACACATCATTTACATCAAACTTGCTAATTTCTTTCAGACTCAAGAACTTAAATTCTTTAATAGGAAGTTTCTTCATCATAGCATAGCCATATAGATTGTTACAATCAAGATATATTAAATAACTACTTGGTTTGAACTCATTAAAATGTGGTAAATATTTATTGTTTGCTACAGCATGACGTAGAGAACACTGTGCTAGCCCACCACGAATTCCTTTTTCTAATAACTCATATATTTGTAAATCACTTATCAACTCAAGTTCAGTGCCGGTATATAGAAGCATTGCATCCCAACTTAAACTCGGTGACGTTACATAATAAGCTGGATCCAACTTATAGTAATGTAAGCTGGTTTTTGTAAATTTTTCAAATATATCGCATAGTAAAAGGACATCACATTTTATGTATAAATCTGTATATTCACCAAGAGATTTTATTTCAAAAATATTCCAAACAGTTTGAGCGTGTAAATATTCTTCATTAGTTATATGTTTTTTGCACAGACTGTTATAAAAATTATACTTCAAGGGAAGACTCGTCTCATCAAATTTAGACCAAGAATCAATATAATCATATGGATAAACACCTTTTTTTCGCATTAAATCAAATTTTCTTTTGTCAGTAAATTCTCTTGATAAGTTTAAAAAATCGTTTTCTGATAAACTTTTACTTAGTGCATCTAGACTAGAACTAAGAAACTGAAAGGAATCAATAAATTTTATTTGTATATTATTGTTTTTTTCCGTATTTATTACTTTTATTATTGAAAGATATTTTTCTTTAGTTTTCGGTATTATATTAATAGAACCTTCATACTTTGCTAACTCTTCAATAAATAAATGCGAGTCATATCCAGACAAATTATGAAAGACAACAGGAATGAATGAACAAACTCTATACATCAAATTACAATGGGAGTGCGCTGCCCCACGATACACAGATGTAATATGATCATGATCTCGGACTTTATCATTCAATAATAATTGTTTGCATATGTGACATGTAGTCGAATTTCGATAATCCATCTCTTGTTCTGCTGATAACGGGGTCATTGGCTTTTTTCTACTTAAAATCTTATGTATATATTTAACGTCTTTTATTAAATATTTAACAAATATTTCCACACAATCTGTACCTCGATATGTAACATACTTGTTTAATTGATCATTATGTGTGCAACAAATATAATAAGCGAAACATGAAGGTTGGTGTGTTTTTAGTTTCTGAGTATTCGAAGAGTTACTTTCATTACAGTCTATTAACATACATTCAAAATCAGCATAATTTTGAAATTAATTTTTTGCTGCCTCTCGTAATGTTTGAACTTTAGTACGGAATTATTTTCAGGTAATATAGTCAAAATCTTAGAGCAGTTATGAGTCTTGTGTCTATTTTCGTTACTAAATAGTTGTAGACATGCATCACATAAATAAAGTTTTCCTTTAGAACGAGTCACTTGACGTCGCACTAGACGTATTAAATCTTTAATTAGACAGTAGTGTCCGATAGAATTTTTTTCGATATATAGTAAATTAAAATGATTTTTTCTTTTATTTTGTGTTACATAAAGAGGTCCAGTCACAATATTATTATGTATACCATATATATTTAAACTGATGTTGGAATTTTTTTTTTCTAACGATTTAATATCATTTATCGTAGGAGGAAATGACATTCCCTCAATATTTAAAACAGAGGTATAATGGGGGTATGAACTAGTTTTGCATACATTATTTTTAGCAGGGTATAATCCAGCAACTATACTCCATAGTAAACAACAATTATCCTTATTTTTAATATTTATACAACTTTTCGAGTGCTTAATAGCTGACGGTAGTTCTATATAAGACCCACCTCTCATAGGGGAATACTTGTTTATACTAATTTCGAGATGACTCATAGAAACAAATGTCCAACCAGATTGACAGTGTTGGAACTCGGTTAATTTATTATTTAGTTTATTTATTACTTTGGTCAATAATTCATTCAAATCAGTGTTCTTGTATATAATTTCATATTTGGTATTAAACGACTTTAATTGTTGTTCGTCTGATTTTGATAACATAAAATAGGCAAACAATTCAAAACTCAATTTTATGCAATTGTGTTCATTAAGTGACATATTTATCAATTCTGTTATATTTATTAGATGATCACCCAGGAACGCCTCTAAACCGAGGTACTCGTCTTCCTGAGTGACATTCAATCTGTCATGTCATTAATCTGTTTTTGAATGCTGTTGCAATAATATGAATATCTGTGAACTTGGTATTCAATAAACAATTTGCTTTGTGTATATTAGTTCTCATACGATAGGAATACTGATTTTCTGGTATTTCAATTTTACATTTATGACAGGTTATTGACTTTCTAGATCTCGGTTTGCTATTGAGGTGTGTAACTGTAAAAAAAACAATTACGATATTAGTTACTTAGGTATATAATATTTATTTATACTACAACATCATACTTATAAAATATAGTAGGAACAATTATTAATAAGACATATTATCTATGTAGGTGAATACAATTCAAAGAAGATACAATTTAAACTAAGTAGGTATATAAGTGAATATTGACTGACACCTAGTTAATTAAATAAAGTCATTAAGTATCATTCATAGGCACCCATGTGGGTGATAGGACAGTTTTTAAAATCATTTTGAGTTGCTTTAACAAACTCCTTTAAGTGGGCCCAAGACTCTTTATTTTCGTCTAATTTAATCTTGATGGTGGTTATGGCCGAGCGCCATCTATTTATAGGCATTATATTTTTTATTTCTTCCGTATTGTAAATCTTCAGTTCTACATAATATTTTCCTTCTTTAGTCTCGCTTATTTGTCGAGAATATCCTTTGGCCATCCTTCTAGTAAAATATGAGTATAGTGGGGGTATCTTACCAGTTTTGTGGGATCTCTGTGTTGGGGTGACGCTTTCTTTATTATCGCTGTCTTCACCGAATAATTCACCAGCTGTAACTCGAGCTGGTGGTGTTACTGGCGAAACGATCGGCTTCGATTTTTTTGCGCTTGTTAACTCTTCACTCGATTTGCTGGACCTTTCTCGTTTCATTTTTTTCTCCTCTGGCTTCCTCTTCGGCCTCGCCTCTTCTTCAGAGTCATCACTGGAGAGGAAAAGGTCGTTGCTAAGTAGTTTTGACCTGTGGACAAAAAATAAAATAAAATATTAGTGCGTTGCAATCAATCCGTTTCCTTCATAACTCCTACATCTTTTTAAAATGATACTGATCAAATTCAAATTCAAATTCAAATTCATTTTATTTGCATCAAACATGGTATTAAAGTTCTTACATGAAAATAAGTGCGTACATGTTTTGCTAAGGATACATAGCATGCAAACTTATAGGTATGCGTTACATCACATCATATTTGTATTATTACAGTATTATTGGAGCATGTTTAGTCTCTAAAAAGTCTTTAATAGAATAAAAGTTTTGTGTCTTTAGCCAGTTATACAATTTATACTTGAATGCTTTACATGTCAATGTTTTAAAATTACTGGGTATATTATTATATATACGTACACACATTGCCAAACAGTTCTTATTGTATTTTGTAGACCTAGGAATTTCATGTAGCACAAGTCTAAATGGATCTCTGCGATTTCTTTGATACACCTCATTAGCAGTTTTAAATAAATCTTTGTTATTTGATACGAATATACATGTTTCATATATATAAAGTGACGGCAGAGGTAACAAACCAAGCTTCTTAAAAATTTGTTGGCACGATTGATCTGGTTGCATCCCGTACATTGCTCTTATGCATTTTTTTTGTGCAACAAAAGCTTTGTGCTGCTCTGTGCCGTTTCCCCACATTACAAGTCCATAGCGTAGTATTGATTGTACATGGGCATGATACGTCATAATAGCTGTTTTAAAATTAGTAACGTACTTAACTTGTCTTAATGCGTAAACAAATTTATTTAGCCTTTTGGATACACTTTCTGTCTGTAATTTCCAGTTTAAGTCTTCGTCTATTATTATTCCTAGAAACTTCGTATGTGTTACAGCCTTTATTTTTGGTATGTCAAGATTAATATTATGTCTTTTATTATTAGATTTATTAAATTGAATGAATACAGATTTATCGAGATTTATTTTTAGTTCATTTATGTCTAACCAATTAATCAATTTATCTATTGTGTTATTTATATCATTTTCGTGGTCTTTAACTGTATATAGTTTTTTATCTGTTGTTACTATTATTGAAATATCGTCAGCAAATAGTATACATTTATGGTTGGTGACTTCTACGATATCATTAATATACAATAGGAATAAGATCGGTCCCAGCACGCTTCCTTGTGGAACGCCGCGTATGCATTGTTTGTATTTAGACTTGTACGTTCTAAGTACCTTTTTCCCATTTATTCTAGATATCACAGTGCATTGCTGTCTGTTGCTGAGATATGACGATATCCATTTATATGCAGGACCTCTTATCCCGTTCCTTTCTATCTTTTGAAGCAATATATCGTGTGAAACGAGGTCAAAGGCTTTAGATAAGTCAAAGAATATACCGGTGGTCAGGTGATTACTATTGATGTTGGTTAAAATTGAATTCACGGTATCGTAAATAGCGTGAGTCGTTGATTTATATTTTTGGAAACCATGCTGTTCTTTTCGTATAATATTATATTTGTCACAGAAATTAACAATTTTTTTCTTCATACACTTTTCATATATCTTTGATAAAATAGGTACTAGCGTTATTGGACGATAATTACTTACATCGCTTCGTTCTCCTTTTTTAAACAGTGGTTTAACTGTGGATAATTTTAATGCGTCTGGGAAAATGCCTTGTTCAAATGACAGATTAATTAAGTGTGTAAGTATTCCAGTTACTTCGTCAGTGCATGCTTTTATGATTTTAGTACTGATTTCATCATAGCCCACCGAATTTGTATTTCTTAGTGACATTATTTCTTGTTTAACCTCGCTCTCCAGCATTGGGTTGAGGAAAATTGAGTTGGGTATTACTTTTTTACTACAGTTTTCATTTGTAAATTTTTGTGTTTTGTCATGAGTTTTATTAATATAAAAATTATTAAATGTGGATGCTATATTTGTCGGTTCTTTTATGATTTGGTTGTTAATTTTTATGAAGTCAATGTTCTGTTTTGGAGTGGTGTCATTAACTTTGTTGTTAATAACCCTCCATGTGGCTTTACATTTATTGTCATTTTTAGTTATAAATTTAATATTAGCATTTTTTTTTGAATTATATATACATTTTTGTAGAATTTTCGTGTATTTTAGGTATTTAGTTTTATTAGCTATATTTTTATTTTTATAATATTTAAACCGTAATTTTCTTTTCGTAATACAACTTAGTCTTAGACCTTTAGTAATCCAGTTTTGTTTTTTTTGGTTACATAATAAGTTAATTTTTATTTTGTTTTCAGGAAAACATAATTTATACAATAGGTATATGGTTTCATGAAACTTACTGAATGCCATATTCGCATCACCCTCATTATATATTTCCGACCATGATAAATTTTGCAGGCATTCTTTAAACTTACAGATATTCTCTGGGTTATGATTTCTTTTGAAAGTGTAGTATATTGCAGGTTTTTGAGATTTGTACTTAATGGGGAAACTAATCATCTGAGCCGTATCATGATCCGAGAGATAGAGTGGTAGGACTGTTGCAGTTGCATCCGTTATGTTACTCAGGATATGGTCAATGCATGATAATTTGCGGGTAGGTACATTTATGTGTATTTTCATGTTATTATTGCTGCATATGTCTTGTAATTCAGATGTTACATTGTTTTTTCTTAACGTGTTGATATTAAAATCCCCCGTTATGACTATATGTTTTTTTGTTTTATATTTTTTAAGTAATGAATGTAAGAGGTCATTTAGTTTGTTTAAGAATTGAGTTGGGTCAGATTGAGGTGTTCTATATATGCAGATAACTATTAAATTATTTGATGGGATCTCTATGCCACATGCTTCAAATATGTTTTGCGAGGAAAGGTTTTTTATTAGCGGTATTTCTGTACATGTACACGTATTTTTTACTAGAATACAAGTTCCTCCTCGTTGCTTATCCCTAAAAAAACTGTCAGCTAAAGTGTAGTTATGAATTTTTACATGGGATTCATGACCTTTTTTAATGAAAGTTTCGGAAAGACATATTACATCAGGCTCATGTTCCTGTCCTAGCTCCTGTAGTGTAATCTCTAGTAGTTCTTGTTTAGATAGTATACTCGCGATATTTTGATGCAATATTCTAAATTTAATCGTAGGGGAAGTACCAGGGCTGCCTAGTATTTTAGGCTCGAAAAAAAGTATCACATTTTTTTATTATCGGAAAAATAATACGGTATAGTCCCTTTTTGAGCTGGTTGGATAGGTGGTGTGGTGATATTAATTTGACTAGTGTGAATAGTTTTAGGGCGGTTAAAATAGTAGGGGATGGTCCCCTTCTTAGGTTTATTTAAGTTAGGGTTTAGCTTAAGACTTGGTTTGCTACCTAATAGTCGTCTAAGTGCTCTAGGGTCCAGATATTTGGCACTGTAATCACAATAATCTATGAATAAATTGATTGATTTACATACATTAGGCATATTAGAATCTATAAAATCACAATTTTTGTAATTATTACAGAGTTTTTTTAAGGAATTATTCATTTTATTTACATCTAAGAATTGGTTTTTGGAGATACTTAGCACTATTATTTTATAACTTTTGAACGTATCCAGTATAAACTGTAATTTTGTTAGCACTTGTTTTGGATTATAATCATTTTCTCCCACACATAATACGAGTTTGTCGTCTGGTTTCAGTTTGAGGTTTTTACAGTTGTTTAGTATTTCGTATGTTGGTGCATAGGGTTTTGTTTCGGCGACAATTCCGTATTTCTCATACTTAGTGTTGAGTCTCGAAGATGTGATAGCCGCAGCAAGGCCTACGCATTGCTGGGAACCAAATATAAATATTGATTTTGCGATTTTTATACCTGGAGTCTGCTGGTGATCTGAATATGGTTGTGACTGAGAGATGTTTTTGAGTTTTGTATTCATATACGTTTCGGTACTATTGGTATTATAATGCAAACGTTGAGTTAAGAATGTTATTTCTTGAGTGAGGTTTTTGATTTCTTGTTCAGCGTCTTTTAGCTGCTGCTGTAAAATAACAACTTCTTGTTCTAGGCGTAATATGTGGACAGGATCTACGATTTTCCTCGATGAAATGGGGGTAGATACTGCATTTTGATGTATAGGAGTTAGCGGATATTTTTTTTGTTTTGTGCTAGGCGAGTTCTCTATTATAGAGGAAGAATTGCACAACGATTTTAGTATATTATTTTCCGCTGTCAATTTATCGATTTGCTTATGAAGATTGTTATTTTCCAATATCACATTGTCCAACTCCTGTTCCGTACTATTAAGTTTTAGAGTGCGATGTGTTAGTAATTCTTTCATTTCCGTTAAGGAGATTAAGTCCGACATTGTACCATCTACACTCCTCGACAGTTTATTGGGTGAGATATGAGAATCTTGTGATGTTTCATGATCCGAGAGTATTTGGGAATCCATCAGAGATGCTCTATTTATTATTGTGATATTTTCGTAGCATTTGTTGGTTTGTTTCGGTGAAAGAAAGGATAAGGATGAAAGATTTTGTTTTTTCCTTGTTGTAATATTAGATGAATCATTATTAATGTTAGTTTTCTCATTTTTTCCACCGGTTTTAAGACACATTTTACAGCGCCATTTCTTTTTGGATTCCTTATCTAATAGTTTATATGTTTGTTCCGGATATCCATCACAATCCGGTTCAATTCTATTATTGCACACCGAACATAACGCAGTTGATTTTATACTAACATTTTTTTTACATCTAAAACACGTCACCATCAGTGGCACCTTGCGGCCACTGCTATTAGCGTTTATATGTGTTTTAGTTGACATTCTTTTTTAATTGGAACGTCTCTATTTTATAAGTTATCTTTGAAAATTAATTTAGTAATAATTATAATATTCATTGAAAACACAAAAAGTATTCGTGAAGTCACTGCCCTGGTTGGTTAGAACTTGTGTCTTCCTTGTTTATCGACCAGATGCTTTCTCCGCTCGACCACAGGTTCAGTTGAACACTTTGACAAAATTACTGACCTGTTACTTCCATATTGAATTGTTCACACTGCTACTAATAGATGTCGTTGAAATCAACAAAATAATACTGACTTGCTTATATTGTTTCCAGTAGATGACGTTAAATTCAACAGATTAATGGTGAGGTGAAAGGATTTTATTTTGCAGTATGGCAACTCTCACTAATATTTGGCAACACACAGATCGGTACAAGTTTAAATTTTGCAAATCATCCATTTGTAATGTAAACAGATTGTTTTTGTTCACTTTAATGCTATTTATTTGTTTGTTTTTCACCTCAGTATTATGTTGGAGTCCGTTTTATTGCGAATTATTTTATTCCGTACACGAGTTTCACATATTAATTATATTTAAGAAGTGTTATTTGCACTTTTTGTTATCTTAAATCACTCTTCAGTTATATTGGAGTTATTTAATGATCCGCTGATCACAGTCTATCACCAACAATTGTCCATACGAATCACTTTGTTCACAGCGTTTTTAGTTCGATATGTTACTCTTTAAGACACTGTTTATATTTTTAAAACATTTTATCGCGGAGAAGCATTTGCAAGCCAAGTTGTCGTCCCGTTACCCTCATTACTATTCGTGACTAATCGAAATCGAAAGATCGTGACTAAGATAAAATAATTAACAGATATAAATATCGTTTGATTTGTGCAGGATTTGAATCCGTAAAAATCGATCAGTCACCCACTGTGCTGACCATATTGACAAAATCTATTTTTAATAGATGAAATAATATACTTATAGCATTTGATCTATACAGGAATCGAACCTGTAGCATAAAAAAGCATCACTCAATCTCTGAACTAAGCACGCTTACTATTGACGGTTAAACATTTTAATACTTGAATATATCAATAAATACATTGCTCTGATCATTCAATAGTTAGATATGATTAAGAATAGGTACTTACATTCTTGATTGATGCTTAGACAGGTATCTTGATTAGGAGCTCGGAGCGTTGATTCCTTGCTTAGAGGATTCGTTCCAGAGAGGAATTGTGCCGGAGACTAATTTACTATGCGTTTTTATAGGCCTAAAATCACGTCATACAATCCAAATTTGTAAAAATGCATACTTGCAAAAATTGTTATTTGCGTACACGAGCGTACAAATTGTAGCGTTTAAGGTTTTAAGTTAAATAAAAAGACAATAAAAAAGGTTAAAAAGACGAATGATAAGTTGTTTTGAATATTATGTCGGTAGGTAAATCAACAATAGGTGAATTAGAAAAAAAGTTTGTAGGTTTTTTCTGAATGTTTTCGACGTCGACGCGACGGTACAAACGCTGCGGTTTGCACGCTCGTATGCACCTTCTAATGGAGAAGTGGAGATATGACAAGTCAGAAGCTCATATTTCGGTGTATAAGAATAAGTTTGTTTTTATTTTATAATTTTGAACCTTATTAAAAAAATAAAATAAATCTGAACAAGTATAAAACCAGTACAATCTAGATGAAAAAAATCATAATCTAGTAAGCGTTTCTTCATTAATAATGTCGGTAAGTAAATACATTTTTATTAAATTAATTATTTTTTCCCAATGTCTATGATAGCTTATTTCAATCTAATTTTAGTTTTTATGAATTTAGAAGAAGTTGGACAGCTAATATTAATAATCATGATTTAATATTGGCACTTATCTTATTTATTCTTATTTTCAGGAATCCGAACATCTTTTCATTTCAAGCCCGTCATACTCGCCGAATCCAGCAGTACAAGAATTACGTCAAAATGTGATGAATTATTTGGAAAGAGAGAGACGGTTTTCATCATATTATTCTCCAATTTCACCACCATTGTATCAAAATGGGCAGAGGGTAACCCCACCCCAGTTAGAAGAAAGGTTGAACTGCGCCAATACCAGTAGCAACATCAACAATAAAAGACGAGGTAGCGAAATGATGTATTCGTATGTTAAAAAATATGTAAAGGGGCCACACCGTAAAATAATACGTATTCAAAT
This sequence comes from Tholera decimalis, assembly GCA_943138885.2. NCBI lineage: Eukaryota > Metazoa > Arthropoda > Insecta > Lepidoptera > Noctuidae > Tholera > Tholera decimalis. Next base: position 16,752,413 of record OW964563.2, on the reverse strand, counting down.
TTTTGATGGCGAAGAACTCAATGGTTCTAAATTATGCAATTGTAAAGCTAAAATATGTGCTCAGCATATTGTTGAAAATATATTAACTGATGATATATACGTGTGTGCTAAAGATATGATAAATAAAATTCAAAAGAAAATATAGTTAAGTTTGTAAATATACATTAGACATAATTATTGTAATGTCACATTATCTATGTATTTTTTTACTAAAGTAAATGTAATTAATTAATTAATAATATATTATATAGATAATAAATAGTTAAACTAATTTATGTCTTTTATTTAACATTATAATACTATTTAGTTATAAGATAGTAAGTAAAACCGAGCGTAGCAATAGTATGTTTATATCACAAAATAATTAGGTATTGAAAGCCTTATGTTTCCTATAACGAGTGATACCTCACGCACACTTAGATGTGTTGTTTTGATTGATCTCCTTATAAAGAATTACTTACATTGCAAAACTCATGATTAATAGTATACTACCAACATACGATGAGTTTGCCCGCCACAGTGAACAAAAATATGTAGTATTCATTTTATTAATATATATTTAAAATAAACAATAAAATATTAGACACTGAGATGTCTGGGATTTCCATTTCATCATACCATTTTCGTTCAGGATATCAACATCTAACAAAACATGCAACTTTGAACTGTATAGAATAAAATAGAGTAATAATAAAGATCGAATAAAATTCTTAAAATCCATTCGATTTTCTAAACCTGACTGCTTAGTGTTAAATATCAAAATTAGACTGTAACTACAATAATTATATTTAAAAAAATATAGGATAATAATATAGACCATTAAAAAGTTTTACTGTATTGATTCGAAAACAATATAATTATATCTACACACGATGCTACCTATATATGGTGTCAGAGGATATCATCTTTGCACATTCCACTCCTAACACGTTGATAGCTGAATAGACTATTCCTACTGAATTATTAAATCATTAATGAATGAAATCAAGGTATGAACTGACTGCTCTTTTCATTCACATGAACAGATGCTATTAAATGTATCAATACTTATGCTTTTAATTAATTTAGTTAGACTCATTTCGAATAGTGAAATATATAATACTCGAATGGTTGAACTATGAATACGATCTGAATATATAATACTCGAATGGTTGAACTGTGAAGTATAGGGTATTCAGATCGTAGATCTGTATCTGAATACCCTATATTTCAACTACTGACAGACCATAGGATATCGTTGTTTTGACCAGAGCTTTGTAAAGCATTAACAGAGTTTAATATGGAATTTTGCATCTTATAATAGAGAATTTTGCTAACATACATCTCAATCTGTCACACACCCCGTTAATGTGCTCCTTCCAATTGAGACGGCTATCAATGGTAAGTCCTAGGTATTTTTGACTATCTACAACATCTATGGGGTCACAGCTGCAAGACTTGGTTACTTTATTAAGCCAATTGTCATGCAAACACTCATGACTGTGAGCTGTTAATTTAGGCAAGGAAGGGCTTCTATTTTGACTGGAACTAATGTACATTAATTTGGTCTTACTAGCATTTAATACAAGACCAGCGTCGTGAGACCATTTTGTTACCAAGTCAAAGTCCTCTTGTAGTTGTCTTTGAGCATCACTAACACTCCGTCCAGCAGCTATCAGGCAAATGTCGTCGGCGAACTGATAGATCTCACATTTTTTTATGACATTAACAAGGCTATTTACATAAGTGAGGTAGTGCAATGGCCCAAGAACCGAGCCTTGCGCCGTTCCTTCCGTGACGATGACTGGTTCACTAGTCGCGTCACCGATTTTGACCATATATTTTCTATCATCAAGATAGTTTCCGCACCAGTCAAGTAGTTTTTTTAGCGGTGAATTGGAGAAGATAGAGAAAGGTATTTTTTATAGCTTATAACTAAGCAAGGAGCACTTTTATGGGACCAGTAATCTGAAGAATCAAACAGCGTCACTAAAGTGTCAAGTTTAGAAATGAGAGGATGAGTTGAGAACTGAATAATTCGGAACAAATAATTATCAGAAAGGAACTGTCTTCTAAGGTATAAAGGAGCTTCCTCACATTCGACCTGTTAGGCATTTATCGGACTCGACTTATAATTCGTAGTGCTTTACACTAGATGAGGTCCAACTTTTTAAAAGCCATAACACTACCCGGTTCGAGAATAAATAAACCATAATCTAATGTGCTTCTGATTATAGCGTTATAAATTAATTTTAGAGAAAAAGGATGTGCGCCCCACCACACACCAGAGAGGCATCTAAGCATGTTTAGGTGATTTTCACATTTGTTAACTATATAATCACAATGAGGAACACTACTTAATTTACAATCAAGTATTACACTTAGATATCTGAAATTATCTTTAATTGGTATAGGGATTTCCTTATAAAATAGATTTATTGTGGGAATATTTCTCTTTCGGGTGAATAAAATGGCCTCGCTTTTAGACGTGGATATATCCAAGCCGTTTAGATGTAACCATGACTCCAAATTAGATAAGGCGGAATTAATAGCCTGACTAGCTTGTTCGACGGATTGGCTTGAAGAATATAACAACAAATCATCGGCATATTGAAGAACCCTAACATGGTCAGATAAGGACGAGTCTAAATCATAAGTGTAAATATTGTATAGAAGGGGACTGAGCACAGAACCCTGTGGAAGGCCTTTCCACACAAGGTGAGATATCTCTTGATCTCCAATTAACATACTAATAGAGCGTTCAGTCAGGATATTAATAATAAAATTAGACAAATTCAATGGAACCCGTAAGGCTCTTAATTTATTTTGTAAAACTGATAATACAACATTATCATAAGCTGAATTAATGTCAAGGAAAACCGTGACCGTGGTGGTTTATTAGAAAATGAAATCCGAATATCCGATGTTAAAATGCTTAAACAGTCACTGGTACTTCTACTTCTTCTATTATTAGAAAAAGCACAACCATTAGATGGCTGAGGGATTTAAAAATCATTAATAATATCATTATGGGCCTCTTATATAGATTTGGCCTTGTATAGATTTGGGTGGGGAGCATGGTTTCAGGAAGACAGTCTTTTTATAACTACTTGAAGCCTGCATTCTATTAGGTGAAGAGATTGATAGAGTATCTGCAAAGTTTTTAGAAGGAGAAGATAAAAGTGTGTCAGCATATGATTTAGTTACTGGGGGATATACTTTTGCTGCTTCAGCATAAGCAACTGAGCTATGTGCCATGTATGATTTAATCTGTTTTTGTCGAGAGAATTCAGGACAAGACTTATTAATGGCATAGTGAAAGCCAGAGCATAGACAGCAAGATGCATTTTCTAATTCCCTTTCACAGCTATCTCCAGTATGGCCTTAACCACATTTATAACAGCGAGGTTTAGACCTGCACTGAATTTTGGTGTGCCCAAAACGACAGCAATTAAAGCATTGTACAGTGGGGAAAATATATAAATCAACAGGTAATGCATTATAACACATAAAGATTATTTTAGGTAGAACCTGTCCATCAAAAGTAACAACTATGGATTGGGATGGCTTCCAAATGGTTGTACCATCAACAACAGATTTAAAATTAAGGCGTCTGACTTTTAAAATTGGACCGCAACCAATCGGAACTGTAATATTATTAATAGCTTCCTCTGGAGACCATTCTGCAGGAATACCACGCACTAGACCCATCCTTGTAACATTAAAAGTGGATATAAAAGCTTTGTAATTATATGTTTCCAGACTACTATATATACTATAATACTACTATGTGAAATAAAAGAATTTGCATCCAGAAAATTGGAAAATGCGAGAGAAATTTTTTACGCCCAATTTTTTTTGACGCTACCATTGATTATATTTTGAAAGGCGTTATGTTTAAGAAATTTACCAAATGTGATTGGGTGCAATGTAGTAGCATCATCAGGGGAAATAGTTTTCTTCTGTAAATTAATAATATAAGGTGCACTGTTGGTTTTGTCGTATGCTTTACGACCAATTTGCGCGGGAACAGCTACGGATGGAGTATGAAAATTAGCAGTAATGGTTGGTATTTCAGAGCAAATAGGTTCTGTTAAAGTTGTTGTAGGACTTGTAGGATCCATGCAACCACAATCCGAAGACTCGGAAACGTGGTTTTTTCGGGTGCGACGGCGTTTATTACAGTGCTTGCACACATGTACAAGAGGTGACGAGCCGAGGACGACCCATCAATATCCATGCCTGACTCATTGCTTTCTACAGTAACAAAATTGCCTGCCGGGGGAACAAAGTCCCCCGGGTCGGGCGGGTCGTTCATTACATGGCTTCAACAAAAAAATAAGTAAAAACTTACCACTACCGAAGAAAAAAACTACAAAATTAAAAATTAAAAGAAACTAAAGCACTAAAACTAAGACTACTGATCCTATAAACAGTATTTAAAAATAATTTATCTCAAATTCAAAAAGGACGCGTCCGCCAAGTTGAACTTTTCCCGCGCTTTCAAAAGTTAAATCTATCATCTCTGATAGGATAAAGTTAAATTAATGTTGCCATATTTTGAAATTATATTTCGATTAGAGTATTCAAAACTAATCTTAAATCTTTCTTATTAGATAAACATTTCTTTTCTCTTCTGAATTGGTGCAGGGTGATGGTAAATAATGTTTATTCATTTACCTATTTGTACTTACTATTTACTAGACTTAATATATATTTGACACTTCATTCGACTTTTTTGCATTTTAGATAATAGATTTATATTCACTGACCATAATATTATTAACAATCATATATATAATAGTTATTTACATTCGATTGACATCATATTTATCCTAAGGATTGTTATATAAGTGATATAAAATGAGTTGCATCAATTAATAATCTTGAATAATTTAATTTTTAGCTAACTACGGCAAAGCCATAAAGATTATAGTGATTTTAACATCTATGTATGTGTGGACTATATGATATCTGGTCTGAAGTGTATATAAATATAGTTGTGTTATATTATAATTATTCATGAATTCGTAATCGATTAGGGTTTTAAATATAAGAATCGAAATTAAATTGATTCATTCCATTGAAATATTAAATTCTAAATTGAAATTAATATTTCAATGGCAACCCAAAACTTCGCTGAACAGTGAGATTCAAATTGATAATAACATGTTTAATTACTAATTTTAATTTGTTATGATTATGGCGTGTTAGTTCGAGATAAATATTAGAATAATTCCTTAAAAAAAATAGATATATAATTATCTTTCAAATTTTTTTCGAGTTGGACCATATCTGGGCATTGTCTTTTTGTTATTGCTAGTAAGTTGTATTATGTAAGTCATTATGAGTGCTTTATGCGCTTTATTGCTATAAATTATTTCGAAATCCACGCGGATGAACTCGAGAGCAATGTACTAGTTAATAATATTTGACAAATATTTATTTAAAAAAATACCATTTTAATAAGCAAATTCTGGTTCGAATAATTCAGGGATCTATTCTATTCTAGGAACGTTGTTTTATCGTTAAATATTATCTAGATCAGATTGAAATATTCAGAGTATCATGAATAGGCACAATTTTTATTATACATAGTTTAATAAAAATTAACAAAACAAAAATTACAATAGCCCTCGGGCTAGTAATGAGCGTTTATTCAATATATCGTTGTCTTTCGCTCATTATTACTATCAAAATACACAAAAACTTAATGTATTTGGCGATTCCACATGATTATAACTTGAATACGGTTGTACGGCAGGCACAGGGCCACCACTGCTTCAGTATGTGTATCAGTTAGGTTGCTTTTTGCTTAGATTTTTGCAACATAACAACAACACAACATACTTTAGTTAAGCGAAAACTTATAGTTTTGAAATTATGTTTTTTTTAAATAATCTAGTCTAGTTATTTACACTAGATGAGCCTATAGCGCGATAGGTAGATTATTGCACTATGATTATACCAAATCTCATTCGATTTGGTCCAGTACTTTTCATAACAGAATGGTTTTGTGTCCAAAATATTGAAATTTCGGGTAATTTAAAAAAAACATGATTTCTAAACCATAGGTTTTCGCTTAACTAAAGTATGTTTTAAATGATCACTTATGATGCTCTCAAGCTGAAAAAAATCTTTGGACCACTGTAAACGGGCCACCCTGTATGTATTAATAATGGCAGTCACGTGGTTCTTAGTTCCCGTGGACTTTATCACGACAAAAACATAATCTTCCTTCTTCTGCAGTCGAGTAAAAACGCTTATCTTCATCTAAATTCACCCAGTACTTTTGAAGATTAGCGCATTTAAACAAGCAAACATACTTTTTTCCCGCTTTATAACATTAACACCTACAGATTAACGACAATAAGCGCACATGGAAAAAAATCTACTTGTAAAAGCAAAAATCTAAGCAAAAAGCAACCTAACTGATACACATACTGAAGCAGTGGTGGCCCTGTGCCTGTGCCACATGCCTTTTTTCGAACTCTCTTCTGGGTGGAGTGGAATTGAGTCAGACTTCAACTGACTACAAACTCACCTTGTTCTTTCGGTTGCCATTACGTTCCAGGGCCGAGTATCCCGTTTGTACATTTCCGCAATCCCGGCAGACTGTGGCCCTAGCAGACCCCATCAAAGAGCAAGAAAAGTAATTTGATGATTTTCCGCAAACAAAATTGACACTTCATTATTTTATTTATTAAAGGCACTGCTAAACTGTTAACTGCTGAATATTGTCATTATTTTATTTAAGGATTAATTTTCTCATCTGAAACTGCAATGCGAGCGTTTAGCCACTCGTTCTTGTTATAAAGTTTCTTGGACAAATACTATTGTGTTTTCTTAAGCAATGCACTGACAAACATTTTATTGCTCGTGTAATATCGTAGGCGGTTTGATAAATAAAGGTCCCTAGATACCTACATTACTTCTTCCAGAGATATATTGCCTTAGTTTGGCTATGCTATACAACATGCGTGCATGTCCGTAAACCGATAGAATGAATAAATATACTTCCCAGGACTTTCCAAGATATTTGAGTTGATTTGGATAATATTTGTAACTTATGGTTAACAAGCTATTGCTTGCAGCTTCGTTAGTTCTATTTTCCATATAAATTTTAATCCCCAATAATTTCTATTTAAAGGATTTTTTTGAAACAAAAATGATCCTGTGTTTGACCCCGTTTTTCATCCAACTAATTCATCAAAAGCGTTGAGCAGTTTAGTTGTGAAAGCGTAACAGACAGACAGATAGTCATTTTCGCCATTATAATTTTTATATGGATTGCCTGCCATATTATATGCTTACAACGGGGAAACAGTACAGTTTTGAAATTGACTAGAAGCAAACCTATTTGTGATAAACAAAGTGAAGTGGGTACGTACTGGGGATAATGATAGCCGGTATGTTCACAAGCTGGTTGTATTATTCACAGGATACACGTACATACAGTTCGAAGAACAGAAGGTGAAAGTACACACAAGAGAAGCACAATATAGAAGCACAAGCACAAGTAGAAAGTAGACAGATAGAATATATATTGCTTAGCGTAACAAGCGCGCGAGACACAGAAGCTAGGGAAGCGGTAAAGCGTGTCGTCAGCCCCAGTCCTGTGAAACTCCGAACAAATCTTTTTTGTATGGGATTTGTAACCTTCTTTAGCCAACATTCAGAAACAAACGTCAGAATCTGAGGATGACCAACATAAAACATTAAATATGTCAATTGTCAACCTTCGCGTCGTCCATGTTTGTTTTTTGTTATCATTTTTCTGTTTGTTTTTCCTTTTTCTTTATGATTTATAAATATAATATAACAGAATAATTTCAGTGATTGTATGTAAAACGTTGAATCGAGCATCCTCCTCTGTTTTATCCTCACATAGTTTTATCGAGATATTGACTCTTTTAATGTTAGTGTAAGTGACTCTTGCGAGATTTATTTGTTTTTACTATAATAATGAGACAGTGACTAAGTTTGTGAACCATCATGGGTAAGGGTCACAGAAGATGTGAAGTCTGCGGCATCAAGGAGGCCTGGCTTATTGAAAATAAGTTGCTTTTTCCAAGTATTCACTGGATCCAAACTGGTGAGTACTAATTAGCTGATCCATGCATACTTCGTTGGGTGGTAAACACTTATTTTTCGGGATAATATATGCCTATGACACTCACAAGTAACGTGGATTTCTATTGATAAAAGAATTTTCGAAATTAGTTCTGTACATCCAGAGATTACCCCCTACAAGCTCACGAACCTTACCTGTTTCATATAAGTGTAAATAAATTGTAAATATCTAATTATTATTGTATTGTCTACCTGTGACACCATTATGTAAATATGGTGTAATTGGTGATTAATCTAGAATTTTATATCCCAAGAAACTATTCCATTTATTGACCTTATCGTGTAAATTAGGTGTTTTCATAACTGATTGGTGACTTCAAAAACTCCACATGTTAAGATTATTTTAGACTATTCTATTATATAATAATAGCATATAATTCATAGCACAACAATATCACTCACCATACATTTCACAGTTCACACTGCTATAAATACTTTATCTTATTATTAATGTTTCATGAGCGATATTTATTTGTATGCTATGAACTTTAACTCTATGCTTTACATTATAGCATTGCTTCGTCTGAAATGAGTTTTACACAGACCAAATTTTTCAGGAGACTATATAAACTACTAATTTATGAATGGAGTGATTATTTCATACTTTAACAGTCGGTAGATAGGTCTATGTTTATAAAATATGATACTGGCACTAACTTAATTCTGGGGAAATGTAACATATCGAATGTTTTAAATCACTGATTCAAGTTTAAATCACACTTAATAAATTCATAGTTAAACATAGTCAGTTAATAATAACTTTTAATATTTTGTATCTTCCAGCTATCGAGAGTGGCTAAAAGCAGTTGGTAACGAAGAACTGGTGCATCTACCGATAGAAAAACTGCATGAGCAGTGAAATGTATGTGCTAACCACTTTGGAAAAAAGGATTTTAATAAAAAGGGAAATTGTCTGAAAAGACATGCAATCCCCTCTTTGAATTTGATGGCCTTACCTCTCACTGACGGACAATTGGCAGAATTTCCACAACATGTGTATCAGCATTCAGAGTCAAGAGGTAAATATAAGTATCCTGTATAGAATTAATTTTTCAAGTGTGAAATGAGTCACAAGGCTGATTTTGAACCAAAAACACAAGTGAATATATTTGGCATTTAAAGGGATTAATATTTACTTATAGGTATACATATTAATAACCATTTATCATCATCATAATGAATGTGGGATAATTTCCGACCTCCACCCATGCAAAGCTTATTTAAAATATTTGTCAAATTCATTAAAGAGTTAAAAATTAAGATACTACTTCTATTTCAAATTAAAAAACTAGTGAACCTTGAATATCTGGTAGATGCCAAAACTAGTTTCAAAGTATAATGTATAATTTCAGATCTTTTTCCTGAAGCAGTGCCATCCACAAGCCAGCAATCCAGACATATCCTTAAGGAGCTGTCTCAAAATGGTAAATTATTCATAATCATCATTGTAATTAGCCTATAATGTACTCAATGCTGGGACATAGGGCACAGGTCTCTGTGAGAGGGACAGACATAATGCATTTAATTCAAGACAAATCCACAGTGAGCTGTTGAAGTGGTCTGAGAGGATACAAGGAATGTGGGATGATTTCCAACCTCCACCTAGGCGAAGCTTATCATTTAAAATATTTGTCAAATTCATTAAAGAGGTCAAAATTAGGATACTACTTCTATTTCAAATTAAAAAAATAGTGAACCTCGATTATCTGATGGTGTTCCAAACTAGTTTCAAATTAAAATGTATCATTTCAGATCTTTTGCCTGAAGCAGTGCCATCCACAAGCCAGCAATTGAGACATATCCTCAAGGGGCTAGCCCAAAATGGTAAATATTTTAAATAAAATCACCAAATTCTTTCACATTCTCAACAAATTATACGTAAAAAAAGAAAAAAAAAAACGTTTGCTATTCCTTTACTAATCACTATTTGCATTTCTTATTTTTTTTTTCATAATTGGTATGCCTTGGTCTCGGACAGTCTGTCCCACCGCCTCAGGGTCAGTCATAAAATCAAGAAATTCTCAAAATAGTGCTCTATTGTTCATTTTACTTAGGAAAGATCCTTGCGTTTTATATGCAGGGAAATATTTACAAATTTTATCAAATATTTTGCTTATACATATTTAAAAACCTGTCTTTACAGATTTAACACCAAGGGAAAAGCAGTTGATGGAGCAATTAGAAAAAACGAAATGCAGCCTGCTACTTCCATGTTTATAAACTCGCACAACACATGCCCACACCTGTTGATTTTTGCTTATAAACAAAATGTTTTGTCTTGCTCTCCGATGTTTAAGAAACAATGTTTCATCACCTTTGTTTATAAACTGTTGATAAACTGTTTTCAAAGATGATAGATATAGATACATAGTGAAACAGTGTTTATTAACAAATGTTGCCTAATGAATACCCGGCTTTACACTGTATTTTCTACTATTGTTTCTAATATTGTTCTTATAACATAAGTATTATTTGTTATTTTCCAAGGCCTTGTTATTAGTCTTTATATTAAATTATTGAATATTTTTACTACTTGTTATAACCCCCTTGTGAGAACCGCGCGATTAGTTTAACGGGGACAGCAATTATTTTTATAAAGTGACTAAAAATACCGTGACTATGACGGGGAACCCAGGACTACACCTTTTATATATATGAAGAGCTATTGTAATTATTATTTCTGTTCTACCCTTATTCCAATCAAAAATAGATTATAAAGTGATATAGGTCGTTAGTAATATAATTATATCAATAAATAAATGCTGAAATAATATGAAAGTGTTTTATTTTACACAGTTTTTCAAAATAATTAGTTTTAAATAGAACCCAATTAATTGCATAGAATGCGTTTCATCGATATCGATAAATTTTAAACATATCGATAAGTTTATTGAGTTCTCTATACATTGCGCATCCCTATCAATGACAGTTCTTCCCGTCAAGGTCATCATTGTCATAGACAGTGCTAGTTGAAATATTAATGTTGGTAGCTATGTTTTTTTTTTGTGGTTGGCTAAAGAAGGTTAACAATTTCTCACAGACTGAATGTTTTTTTTTTTTTTTTTTTTTGTTTGTGGCATCTCGCAGGTCAACCTCTGAGGTTGTCGGCTGCTTAACCGGACTTGCCTGTGGTTGCCTTAATTAATAAATTAATTAAAGCCTCCAGCCAGAGCTTATTAAAAAACTTACAAACTAGGCGACTACACGCTAAGGGCACCCCTTGTGGGGTACGGACCTCGGCTTAGGGCGTCGCAGGGGAGGGCAGCTAGGGACAGGCTGGATCATATCATTATTATTATTAATAAGGGAATTTAAAGCTACTGGCTCAGCGTCGCGGGCTGGCTCTGGCAAGGGTCGGGGTGGACTATTACGGACACGTCGCGGCGGGCCTCGGCGGCGAGGACGGAAGGACGGTCGGTTTTTGTGTTTGTGTGCCACTGTACTTGTTTCCCTACGGCTCTCTTGGAGCAGGGTGATTGCGTCATCGGGAGTGACTAGGGTATGCCTTGGTCGGCGAATCTTAGAGATACGCGAGGGTTCGTATTGGGCGGCCGATACGATAAGGGGATTCCTATGTTGGATTGAAGTTTCAAAGAAACGCTTGGAGACACGTTTCATGAACTGCTGGATGGTGGGCATCTTGAGATCTACGTGAAGAAGCTCATTTCGAACATAAAAGGGGGCTCCCGTGACTCTACGGAGGAATCGGTTTTGGAGGGTCTGCATCTTGTGGAGGAGGTAGGGCTTTGCGTGTGCGAAAACAACGCAGGCGTAGGTCATGATGGGACGGATGACCGCGGTGAAAATACGCAGCTTGCACCTGAGTGATAACTTGCTGCGAGAACTAAGAATGAAGTGGAGCCTACCTAGAGCGAAAGCGGCGCGCGAACGTGCGTGCTTTATGTGCTCAGCGAAGGAGAGGTGTCTATCGAGGACCACGCCTAAGTATTTGGCTTGCTTTTCCCAAGGGATCGGCTTGCCGTACATGGTAATCGGACGGGGGGAGGGTGGGTTTATCCGCGGTTTAGAAAAGAGGACTGCCTGGCTTTTATCTGGATTGACTTCGATTCTCCATTTCCGGAACCACTTGGCCAGAGTGTTTGTGGAAGTTTGGAGAGTGCGTGCGATGGCATCGGGTTTAAGACCGGTATAATAGATAGCCGTATCGTCGGCGAATAGGGCTAGCTGGGTATTTTTATGCTTGGGAATATCACTAGTGAATAGCGTGAAAACGAGGGGGGATAGTACGGAGCCTTGAGGAACTCCTGCGCGAATGGGATGGGGGGAGGAAAGCTCCCCCTCAATTCGATAACGAAAGGTGCGATTCGATAAAAAGTCCCGTAGGATGAGCACGAGACGGTCAGGCACGCCGAGTTGGTATAGCTTATATATTAGGCCATTGTGCCAGACTTTGTCGAACGCTTTCGCTATGTCGAAGAATAAGGCTCCCGTTATTGCGCCCCGTTGGAAGCTGGCGCTGACGTGTTCTACGATGCGGTGGACTTGTTGGATACATGAGTGTTCGGTTCTAAATCCGAACTGCTCATTGGGTATTAGCAGAGCCGGATTAACCCTGTCAGAGGCCCTAAGGCAATGGCATTCTCGGGGCCCCTTTTCTTACTTTGACTGACTAAATCGTGTGTGAACTGAGGAAACGCAATTAAAATTGTTTTAATTCTACTATTAAATTTAACGATTTGTATTTTGTGACATAACAGTGAGGTCCCTAAGTTCACACGCACATCAAATTCACGTTCGAAGAAACACGTTTTCTTGGTGCGTGCACTGAGCCTGGGCCCCTAGTTGATGCGGGGCCCCTAGGCAGTTGCCTACTCCGTCTAATGGTTAATCCGGCCCTGGGTATTAGACTCTTTGCTTCGGCAAAATCTTCGAGCCGCTTATATATAAGCCTTTCATAGATTTTACCGAGGACGTTGAGTAAGCTAATGGGACGGTAGCTAGACGGGTCAGACTTGGGCTTGCCTGGTTTGGGAATACCTATGACGGTGGCCTGTTTCCAGGTTGTAGGGAACATATTATTGCTCAATGCGCCATTGAAGATGGCAGTCATTAGCACTATAAGCTGGGCGGGGAAAAGTTTGAAAACCCTATTGGTGATGCCGTCGGAGCCAGGGGCTTTTCGCGGTTGGAGACTTTTAATGATATCCTGGACCTCATCAGGAGTGATAGGGGCCAGTGGATTATCGGGATCTTCGACGGGCGGAAGGGAAGTTCTACGTTCGACTTCGGCGTTCACCATATCGAGGTGGGCTTGGTCTACTGGTTGAGAGCTGGGAGAACATTGGGACTCTAGGCTGTCGGCTAGGCATTCTGCTTTTTCAGAGTTATCGATGGCGACACTCTTATCGGGACGAATGAGAGGAGGCATTGTGGCCTCTTCAGTGGATCGTAACTTCCTCTGAAGCTGCCAGAAGGCAAGATGGGTGGGCTCAAGTTCGCTCAGCATCTTGTCCCAGCTCGCATTACGCTGCTCGGCAATGCGTTTCCTTACAGCACGCTGTAAGTTGCGCATGTGAGCTTTGTTTGCGGCGCAGGGAAAAGCGCTGTACGCACGGATGGCTGCGTTCTTCTCGGTTATCAGATTCCGTACATCGTCCGGGAGTTTCCAGCGGTGGTCTTCCACTACAGGAACTTCCCTTGAACAATCGTTCAGGACGGATTGTACGTGATCTGTAAGCGAGTCGATCGCCGCCGTCGTGTCAGCGACTGAGACTATGTGGTCAGGAATGGTGTCCAATTGAGGCGACGTGGTGGATTTCAGTTTTTCACTTACTTTCCTCCAGTCGGTGATCAATTGGGTCGGAGGAGGTTGGGTAGGATCATGGTTACCCGAGCGGGAACCTAGGTGTAGGATAACGGGACGGTGATCCGAGTTGAGCTCGTGAAGCGCTTCTATAGAGTGTAAATGGAGGTTTACATTCTTTAGGAGCGCCACATCGAGGACATCGGGGTTATGGTTGGGGTCGTGTGGGTAGTGGGTGGGAGTCATCGGAGCGATGACGTCATAGTTTAGGGTCGCGCCTAGGTTATACACGATTCTGCCTCTGGCATTTGTCGTGTTGCTGTTCCAAGCGGGGTGTTTGGCATTGAGATCGCCCGCTAGTAAGACGGAGTCACTCAGGCCAAAGAGAGTCGTGAGATCGCTGGTGAGCGCGATAGGATCGTCTGAAGCAAGAGACGCGACCGATGGTGGGGGATGGTAGGCAGAGATGATGGTTATCGGAGGATGACCAGTCATGCCTAGTCGACAGGCAGAGTACTCTAGGTGAGAGAGAGGCGCGGGTGGGGTCAGAGGGATGCAGTATAACTCCTTCCTATAATAAATAAGGGTACCGCCGCCGTGGCAGCGTGTTCTGTCATTGCGAACTAGACGGTAATTCGCAATTTTGGGGTCAGCGCGGTGGGGTTTCAAAAGGGTCTCCTGTATAAGGAGGACGTCTAATTGGTGATCGCGGAGGAATTTAGTTATTTCGGCGCGTTGGTTGAAAAAGCCATTGGCGTTGAAAAAACCTAATTTGAGGGATCGAGGCCTAGTGTGGTTTGTGCGTTGGGAATCCATTGGATCAGTCCATCGCATCCATCTGGTCGAGGCCTAGCACGACATCACTGTGTGTGCTGAATATTTGGTTGTACATTGCCGTCGTAATTTTGCCGTTATTCTGCTGCTCGGCAGTCAAAAGGGCATCGCGGAGAGACCTGGCTTGGCGGGTCATAAATATTCTATAGTGGCGCAGTAGAGTCTGGCCGCAAGACTCGCCGTGCGCGACGCGTGAGGGATTGTGCGGTTGTTTGGCAGCAGGAGCAGCAGTGGTTTGAGGCTCGGGTTGGGGACTGGCTGTGGCCTCTGGAGCCACGGCTATAGGCAGGATCTGCGCTGCGATGGGTATATCCATCAGTGCCTGCAAAGGTTTGGCAGTGGCCAAGGAGGGAAAGGCTTTTTCGTGGTTTAGCCTGTTCCACGGGGATGGTCTCTGAGGAGCGAGACGTTGGGGAATTTGAGAGGAAGGTGCCTCTCTTTGTTGGCGGGCGTTGGCGCGCTTCGCTAATTTAGGAGCGAGTTTGGGGGCTTTGGAACAGCCGCGGTAGTTTGCCGGGTGACCGGTCTGGCCGCAGAGAACGCAGCTGGGTGGTTCCGAACAGATGGTTCGGTCTTTGGGCCGAGGGCAGCCCGCAGTGCTGTGCTCGCCCAGACACTTGACGCATCTGGGAGTCGCATAGCAGTTGCTCTGCGCATGGCCATACAGTTGGCAACGGTGGCATTGTCCCACTGTTGCAGTTTTGTAGGGCTTTTCAATTGAGATACCGGATAGGGAGCAAATGGACTTAATCTTGAAAATCGGATGATGACCTTCTGTTGGTTCACAAATGACAAGAACCATGTCGTACAATTCACCGCCTCTCGCTTTATGTAAGCGATGGACGGCGGTCACTGGTATACCTTGATCGGCAAGGTCGTCTTTAATATCCTGTACTAGGATTTCTTTAGGGACACGTTTAATAATAACACGAGTGGGCGTGTCCTCGGGGAAGGAGAAAGTGTGAAAGGAAATATTCCTTTCACGGAGGGCGCGATATAGTTCCCTATAGTCGTTCGATGTAGGGACGGTGACTTTAATGCCATTTTGGCAGGCACGGGCGTTTGTGTAGTTGATCTTTCGATCAACACACATCTTGGACACATCAGTCCATTTACCCTTGTCCTGGATGTAAAAGGGGGGCGGAGGGCGTTGCTTCCTTTGGGCTGAGGAAGTTTGGGCTATCGGGCTGGGGGGACGACTATTCTGCGCGCGAGCAGAGGTAGTTGGGACGGGGCTAGCGGGTCGAACGGGTGTTTGAGTTGGGGACGGGGGTGACGCGGTGGTCTTTTTGGCCTTGCTGGCCTGGGAGGTTTTCCCTTTCTTCCTCTTGCCACCGGTGACGACTTGAAAGTCGTCTTCCGAGGACGAGGGGCATGATGACAAATCATTGTCGGAGTTGTTATTGGACACAGGTTCGGTGGTGTCCATTTCACGGAATTCAACTGCAGCGCACACCTGCGCGGCGTCCATTGTTTTATGAACAATGGGATTAGTAGGTGGGCCGGAAACAATGGATGATTTCGGGAATTGGGCGGTCGGCACGACATTGTCGGCGGGCGGGAGCGATAGAGGGCTATCTACCTGGAAGTCGTTCGTTGTTCGATGAACAATGGGATCGGAGTTGATAAACACTTCCGTGAATTGACCAACCGGAATGCCTTGATCAGCAAGCGGGGGAGATAATGGGCTGTCAAGCGCGTCACTAAAATCAGCGACGTTGGCTTCGGTAGCCGGAGGACAGTTAGCGATTTCACGCTGGATTTTTCCGCCATATTTGGCTGAAATAGCAGGGTTTTCCTTAAGTATTTCTAGCAATATCTCCAAAATATTGGAGTTTGCCATGATTCGCGAATTAATCAAAAATTTAATGGGGAAATTTTGGAGATTTCTCTCCCGCGGGGGACCTATTTAAAGCCTAACTGGCCTAACTCCCCGGATGGATGGGTCCGGGGATGTGTAACCCTCCCAGTCGGGTAGAGACTGGGAGGTGAGTACCTAATGGTGAGCCCTAAGCTTGTAACCGGTCGCCAGTCTTATTGTGCGAACCGGGCCCTATTGGGTCTAGTGCGAAGGGGTAGACACACCCAACCGACACTAGGTGTGTAGCTGAAAAGGAAACTCAGTAACTAGGTTTGACTAGGAGATCCCCCAAGGCCAAAACCTAGCACTCGACTCCAATTGACTGCTTCACCCTGAAGGGGATCAGCGGGTGCGTCGGGTCAGCACCCCCTTGGTATTGTTGACACCGTGAGGTTTCCAACCAAGGACCACGAAACTGTGGTTTTACCCTGAAGGGGCCAAACCAAATTGTTTTTGACGATACTCTGTTATAGAAACAGGATATCCTTCACCGCCTCGAAAAGGCGGATCCGGACCAGGCGTCGTAGTCGGCGACTACGAGTGAAGTCACGGTGGCCGTGACGAAGCGTAGCGATGACTCAGGCACGGAACGATCGAGAGCGCGGAGCGGTACGACCGTCGCGGGCGAGCGTCGGAAGCGGAAATGAGACTGAATGTTCTAAGTTCCGTCTCTTATATTATATTCTCTTTGGTCAGCCCGGTGGCGTCCGACGGACTGGTTAGCCGGTGAGGTGCGGGGAAGCGGGAGGGGTCCCGCTCGCTCGCTGCGCGGTCGCCGCCGCTAGCGGTCGGTGACTCACGCGCCTGTTATTTACTTACTAACTAGTTTACTAACTACATATCGTCGCCGTAGAACAAAAAGTCACCAAGTAGGTCAAAACGTGTTTTGAGTTATGAAGGTTTAAAGTTTTATAAAACAAAAAAAATCATAACTTAGTTTTGGTATGAGATAATTCTTTTTTTTTAGTTTTGTACCTTAGAAAATAGATAGGAGCATAAGTTGACATTATTGTTTTTAACGAATTACTTATAATTATTGAAATAATGACAAAATACTAACTTAGTTATTTTTCACCCTCAAATCCCGTACCAAGATTTTTGGTTATAGAGTTTTAGTGACTTTTCGCCTGTGTCTAGGACCATTGTTAAAAAGAATAACTCCAGTTAGTTACAATATCACTTATATTACGAACTTCAATAGATCTTTTTAATGAATTTCAACTCTCTAATTTACACCCTTTTTTAATATTATTATCTGGTTTTGAAATCAAGGCAAAGAAAAGTGTAAAAGTTTATTAAAAAAACACAAAGAAACATTCATAAGAAAAAGTATTATAAATAATCATAATTAAATTAATCCGACTCTTCACTTTCATCGTTAACATCAGGTTCCAATGCCCTGTCTTGAACGTCATTGCTGGTCGGTAGAGACTCATACCATGAGTGTAGTTCTTGGGGTATGATACCCTTGCGACAGAGACCAATAAGGTCTCTTTTCTTAGCCTCTGAAATCGGAAGAGGAGCAGTATAAGCCATTGGAATAGCATACGCTTTTAATTGAGCTATCAAATCGCTTCTTCTAGTTTCCGAATCACTCTCTCCTATTCCATGCTCTTCCTGAAGTCTTCTTTTTTTTCTTGTTCGAGGAACCACTTTTTCTTCTTTTTGAAATACGTCAAACTCAGAGTACGGGCCATCGTGAGTATAACGAAACTTAACTATGCCTGGACATTGCTTTTCAAACCTAAGACATTTGATTTTCAGCCACATAATTTTCTTTCCGTGTTTATCCTTGCTTGTATTACTGATAAATTTTCCATTTAGAGTCTTCACATCAAGCATTTCATTATAAGTAAGTTCTTTTACTATATAAGGAGATGCTGTTTCCCGGTGCCTCTTAGAGCGCGCGCGACGCATGACTGACTTCCAGTCAATCATTGAATAAACTGGCGTATGCCTTTGTTCTTTTTCTATTGCGCTATGCATGGAGTCAACCTCCATGTGCGTGTGACCACTTTCCAAGTATTTCTGCTCAAAAACGTCCAAATGTAAATCGGGTCTTTGGATCAGATGAACCAAAAAGGCAGTTATAAATTGGTTTCTATTTTGCCCTGCGCAAGTGTCACTATAAATACAGATTTCTTTAATAGTATGTGGCACCTGACTGATCCACCAGTTTAAAGCGCTGGCGATTTCAACACTTCCTCTTTTGCCATTAACTTCGTTCCATGTTATACAATAAGCTTCATTAGGAGGCTTTGCTGTATGAATCGTGTAGTTCTGGACATTTAGTTTCCTTGTGTAGTATAGAATGCTGACGCCACAAACAGGTATGTGTAACGTAGATTGCATGTCAGCAGTGAGCACAAGATAGGTTTCGTCTGCAATAGACCGTTCCTTATCACTTTCTTTGGCAGTTTGTGCCGCGATTTTTCTCTCAATATGGGCATCATATTCTTCTTTAAGATTATCAGGCTGACCTGCACTATCGAACCGTGTACATATCATGCAGAGATCCTTTTTTGGAGTGAAAAATGATAAGTTAAATTCTGATCCAAATATTCTTTTATACACATAAAATGAACATGGGGTATCATTAGTTGATGCCAGTTTTTCTTTGTACATCTCGTACATTTTGGCAATGCTGAGTTTGCTCTCCAAGTATTGCCTTTGGGTAGTTTTTCTGCAATAATGTGATTCAAGTCGAGGATAGGAATTAATGTGATCAATTATTTTTTGTTCAGAATCACGATCGGTTTTATTAATAGGAATTTGGGAACCACGCCCGTCTTTCCCCTCAAAAATGCCGAACTCGTTCTTTTGTTTGAGAGCTTCATTGACCGGTCCATTTGAAATGCATAATGTTTTGAGGAAAAACTGCTTGCACACTCTTATTTTAGAACAATTTTTGTTAAAATAGTATTCATATGAGGCACTTCGATGTTTATCTTTTGAAATAAGCACCTTCAAAGTTTTCACAGGTTTGGCAACTATAAATTGCAATAAAAACTGTTTTTGTGCTACATAATCCGTAATGTTCCAGTATTGTTGACATAGTGAAACTCTATCATCTTCAGTAAAGTTATTCAAACAAAGAAAGCGGCATTTTGTATCACATTTCACGGACTTAGGCATCTTAGCGGGCATGATTTTCCCTTTTTTATTCTTATAAGGCAAACAATTGTGTCTATTCGCTTTTGCTTGATTTTTTTTCCATTTACTTGGGCAGCATTTTTTCCATCTTTTAGTATTCTTGTTTTTTTGTGGCAGCAGTGGTAGCTGATGCTAAGTTTTGATCTTCAGCAGATTCTTGTGTATTTGTTTCTGATTTGTCGTTTTCGACAGAGTTTAAAACGGCACCAATAGTAGCCGATGGAGAGTTCAGAAGTTCAACGGATTCTGGTATTTCAATCACTGCCTTTTCGTTTTCATCTGCGTTGTTAATTGGTATTGTTATTTCTTGCTGTTTATTAGATTCTTTGTTTTCATTGGCAAAGGTATCATACCCAGGTTGATTTTCAACTGTAAAGTTACTGTTTCGTTTCTTACTTTGTAAATAAGAATTCGTCAAATCTTCGCTATCACTGCTGTCACTTGAAATGTTTCTAATTACTCTTTGTTTATTCTCCAAATAGTGTTTCTCGTCACTATCTGGATACCAAAAAACGCTTGAATCAGAGAAATCACGAACAGGAGAACTACTCAGATGTTTGACACCGCTTATAAAAGAGTAAGGACTCTTAGGTAAAGCATCGTTTTCTTGAACCAAGGTCTCCTTAAAGGCATGTTCGTCAGTATTCATAGCGATAGAGCTTGAACCAAGCTGTTCAGTCGTTGTTCTTAGAACTAGATAAGGACTTTTGGCAGCAACATCTTGTTGTGAAATCAAGTCTTCAAGATTAATGAGGTCATCATCTGCGTTGTTCATAACCAAAGGAGCGGACTGCGGCTGTTGGATAGTTTGCAATTTATCTGGAGTGAATACGGTAGAAGGTGGAGCAGACTCATAGCAGTCTCTGTTTTGAAAAAGCTCATCCATGTCGAAGCTCTTTGATAACATATCATCCTTAGGAAGTCCTCCCTGAAATAATGAATGCAAATAGAACAAGGCAAAAAAGCAATAAAATACATGCATGGTGCATTAGTAATTGCATTTGACGCAGAAAAAAATTGAGATAAAATTAGTAATTGCCAACAGCCCCGATACAAAAGCAAATACAATTAACCTTTTGACCGCCAAAATCATACCTATATTCGACTAGCTCATGCGGGCTCTGTGCACCAATGTCGTCTATAGTTGACAAAAAAACGCCCATAAAAACTATGAAATACAGACGCTGAAAACGTATTGACTTGGCGGACAAAAAGTTAAAAAGAGAGTTCCCGATGAATGAATACCAACTTAACACTTCAATAGTGTGCATGCTTTTCTTTGAGAAAACACTACAACACACACACACACTTCAAGCTAGCAAACATTGAATGCCACAACCAAAATAAATAGTAGCACACATCATAAGCTATCATAAAGTCAACCCACTGAGTGTCAAAATAATAAAAAAAATAAGTTTAGGTAAATACATATATAATTGCATAGGTACTTCAATATCAAAGAATAGTATCGAGTCATTATTAAGTGCCACACCACGACACCACAACCGTATAAACAAGGTAGCTACCAAAAATAATTGCTATTCTCAAATCCTGTTTGTCGCGTAATGGTCATCTGAATAAGTAGGTACCTAGAAAATCCACCAAAATTGCTTTTATCGGGTATTTCACCAGAGGTTACTAATCAATAAAGTCTAATAAATACTTAAATCACTCACCTGTACAGCAACATCTTCTTTATTCAATAAATCTAAGATTAACTTTGCTCGACTCATTGTTTATTCGAGTTAATAAAATCACGTACAAAAATAATAACGGGACGCGTGCGCATCGGACGGCGTTCCGCCGAGAATAAAAGTCACCAACGCGTGCGGGGGCACGCATGCAACGGCCAACAAACCTAGTTAAAAGAGCAAAACTAACCAAGTCATGCGCGAAAATCACCTAATTATCGTAGCTGTACAAAGATAGTGATTGAAATATTCACCAAAAGTTTTTAGCAAAAGTCGAAACAAATTTCTGTGACCATGGCATTAGGATAGAACTGATTAAATAAGTTTGACGATTTCTCGCGTTAAGATTATGTTCACGTAATTACTATAAATGTCAGTCGAGTAGTCACTAAGTTGACTTGGTTAGTTTTCGCTTTCTGTTTTTTTATCGAACCAGTCATTCTAAAACTAATTAAGTTATTTTAGTTATCTTTGCCTTGAATTAAGTCCCGGTTATGATTTATTTTGTAAAGAGGAAAGGTAATCAAACCGACTTAAGCACAGAATTGCAATCTTACCGAATAATGAAATAGTATTTAAGTAAATTAATGAATTTTCGATTAATGTGTTGTAAACCAAATGAAGAATTAGTGATTTTTTTCACTATCTAAAATGAAAATTATGACACGTATAGACATGACTGTAAGGTTGATATTCGTAGAAAAAATTGGAGATTTTGATGACATAACTAACTCAATTTTGGCCAATTTTCGACTTGGTGACTTTTCGCTCTACGGCGACGATATAATAAAATCTATGCGTCTGTACGTTTGAAACATTTTTATTTGTATGAGTGTAATGGTGACGCTACAAAAGTTTCTATTATAAAGTTTTTTACATTCGATCTGTAAAGTTAGTAAAAATAAATGGACAGTACTGGAAATTTCGGTTAATCTAAATACTTACTGATACATAATTGTCTGCGCCGTACTAACGCCTGATAGATTTTTCATACCGAGTTGCACGCTCAAGTGGTGCTAATTGATTTTTGTGAATATTTTTTACTTACACCCGCACTATTGAGAGTTCGTTTTTGTAAAGGAGAAAACCCGGCTGCGTCAAGATTAAGTAATTTAAAATACATTGTAATAATTCAAAAGTTCAAGGATTAAAGCTGTTTGTGTAGAAACTGAGGTTTTCATTAAAAAACATGCATAATGTCCTTTATTAGACATTAAAATTGGCAACCGTGACAGGACAAATTTGCAAAATATGGATCGATTACTTACGATGACTACGACTACTACCAAAGATTTATCGTGGAGGCTTTCAGACGCAAGAACATTATAATAGAAGACTATGCACTAGGTCGGCCAGCATAACGCGCCGCACCGGGCCTTAGCTTCTACGATGTCTAGGTTCACGAGATGGAGGATTCCGTAAACATCTGCGAGCAGCTCGTGTACCTATTAGTGCCATAGCCACAAGCGAGGACCATGAGTGCAGCTAGAAGCAGCAGTCTCGCCTGTCAGTAAGTGTTTTTCCTATATTTTACCCTGACACGTAAACCAATTTTATTTATTTATAACAAAATTTCTATCAAATGGTTGCGGATTGGTACATTCCATTTATGTAATTGATTAGTTTAACGAAGTTTTTTTTTATCGAGAATAGGTTTGCGTTTGACCGCCGTCTCACCTGATGGTAAGTGATGATGTGGTCGGAGATGGAGCACGCTTACCTAAAAGTAACCTATTCACTCTTGACTTAAAGACCCCTAGGTTATAGCTATCGGGAAACACAGACTCCGGCAGGGAATTTCAGTCCTTAGATCCAGCTATTATATAGTTTATTTCAAGTAAATGATCAGTAAATATCTTAAGATAGTTAAATTAAAATCCATTAAAATCCAAAAACATATTATTTTTATAAACAATCAAAGGTCTGCACAGGTCTGCTAGAAGAAATTTCTTAGGAAATAAGCAGCACCTTTGTGCTCTTTTGTCTGTATTTATATGTTTTTTTCTTTTGTAAGTGTCATGTGTGTACATAAATAAATAAAAATAAATAAATAAACAAAGAAACTTCTACTCAGCAGTTGAAAAAAGACAGCTGTTTTTTTGTTTACTTACTTTTGTTTACTACTTATAAAGTTATAAGCTATACTAGCCATTCCTGAATATGGTGTAGTATCCAAGTAGGAAAAAATTATATTCTGTTATTTTTCGATGTACAACCCATGAATAACACCAAATATGTATTGTGTACCAGTGGCGAAAGGTGAATTTTCATAAAAGGGAAGCCGGACCAAAAAATGCTTACCTTGCTCAAGTGTGATGCGTGAATTCCAGTAACTGTGGCCCTGTGGCTGACTTCGAAATCTTGTAACTTCGTTAATAATTATTTGTTTAATTGAAAATAATAGATTACTATTTGTTCGGTCCGACGTGAAACAGAACGCACCCTTTTGACATAAAGAATTTGATTTTGACATTACTTGACTTTGACAGATAGACTTTGCGCTTGAAAAATGTCGTCCGCTTTTTGGGACCTGTTGAGATAATTATAATTGGTAAAATATCGTTGGATTCGCGTGTTGAAACCGATAATTGGGTCGCGAATTATCAATTGTTGAAGTGAAATCCCCACTTGCCGAAAACCCCGGGATATTGTTGAACATATCGCCTTATTGCGTCACCTCGTGGCACGCGCTTGGTGGAAACGAGTCGGGTGTGATGCTGAGTTGGAACCGCGCCATCTGGAGACCGGCGCCTTGTGAACGTCCACATACTTGACTTACATCACACTTTTCAATTACTCATCTCATATTACATGCAAACCACACTTGGGGCGTGACCTTGGAAGGTCGAGGTTGGCGTCCCCAGCACTCAGGTTAGTGTACCATTATTGTATAACCTTGTTTATTGTTTGAAAAGCAACGGTACGCTCCACGTATCGTTGAAGGTTCCGGACACGTCCAGTTACCGTTGGCTGGCCTATTGCAGTCTTGACCACTATTTATATATTCATGTATAAAATAATAGACTAATATTTGCCATATTTTAAAAGGGAAGCCGGTAGGAATCGAGTTGTATGGAGCCTTCGCCACTGATACCTATTTAGCTTAGTTGGAGGGGTTAACAAGATTACCAGTAATGTGAATTAATAAAATTTATATATTGCTAGCTTCGTCACTGGCTTCACCCTCATGAAATCGAAAGTTATTCCAAAGGATCGAACTCAAGAGATAACACAGGGACATCAGGCTACACACAAAATAAATGGACTGATTTGGTTAAAAGCAACAAATTTTAACTTTCTGTTTCTTAGATGACTTGGAAATAGCAATAATGTGGTACTTATACCACAGTGTTCCAATATACGTCCACCGATTCATTATTATCATGATCCTACATCTACATCAAATTTCATCATTTTGACTTCCTGACCGTTACTAATTTAATTTATTTATTAAATTAACTCACTAATTTTAAAATATTGGTATTTTTATGTCGTGACATTTGCGATGTTTGCATGCTAACATACATATGTATATATTGTACTAGATAATTATTTTATTACAATCCTTAATCCTACTTACAGTAGAACTTATGTAGGATTAAAATAAACGAAATTTAAGACAGAAAAATAACGGTAGTTATTTTAGATTACTTTCATTTTAGTACATTCCTAACTTCTCTCAGACCTCAAGCACTATAGGGCTAATAACTGCTTGAGTGCTGTGTCGTGGCTTCGGCCATGATGAATGGACCAACGTGACAAACTAAGTCTCCCTGGAATGGAGAATACTCGGAGTGTAGATGGCAATCAACAATACTTAAGCCAAGAAAATTAGGTACCAACATACTTTAGACTATTCAGTTCAAAATTATGAACTATTAAAATAACTACCTACATACTACATAGTATAAACTGATGGTACGAGTCCGCGTTAGTAACAACATTCAATTCAATTCAATTCATTTATTGTTTCTAAAATAAATAGGGTACATACATGCTTA
Source organism: Tholera decimalis (assembly GCA_943138885.2). Taxonomy (NCBI): domain Eukaryota; kingdom Metazoa; phylum Arthropoda; class Insecta; order Lepidoptera; family Noctuidae; genus Tholera; species Tholera decimalis. Next base: position 16,726,997 of record OW964563.2, on the reverse strand, counting down.
GTACAAATTTATGTGCAAGAATTAACAGATATTTTACTGCTGGTACTTAAAAAAGGAAACCCTGAGCTATAAGAACCAGCAACCTTCAAGTGACACAGTGAAAGCAATTCATGACATAAAATAGCTATACAGACATGTTAGATGAAGTTACAGAGATAACAAAAATACATTTAAATAATAACAAGAAAAAAAAATCTTAAAATCAAAACTTGAACTAGTAAACTAAAATTGTTTAAGTAGGGGTGAGGTTATTTACGTGTGAGTATTATATGTTTATGTGTGTATAAGTATGTATGTGCGTGTGTAAATTGTAATGATAGCCTATGAGTTGTGAATTAGTGATACTATATTATTTAACTGGATGAAGGAGATTCTCTGTTTCATCATAGGTAAGTTTTAGAAGCCAATCAATTATTTTTTTTTTACAGCTATGTTTATGTTTAGCATTAATACTTAATAATTTGTTGGCCTTGGCATACAAAAAACGTCCGAGGAAACAGAAGAATCTCTGGCTAAAAGAAGTCCTGAGGGTGTCGCCTAGGAGTAGCCCGATTTTGGGAGTTAATAGAAACTTGTTCGCCATTTGTGTTTAATGAATGTTGCCTTAGAATAATCTGTAGAATAAACAATTTACGCACTGTTAAAACACTTTCACAGTACTCATACAGTTCCTTGGTTGGGTTTACCTTTTATACTGCTCTCTGCGCGCGTTCAAGAACTAGCAAATAGGTTTTACAGGCCCCACCCCAGGAGGAAATACAATAACTAATCAAAGATTGGCACAAGGCATAGTAAACCGTCTTTAAAATCTTAGGGTCCGCGACATGTCTTAGGTGTTTGAAAATATATATCAGTTTCCGAATTCTCCCTGTATAACTTAATCTTTCGTCTAAAATCACTCCCAAATATTTGATAGTAGGAGCATTTTGTAGTTGAGGGCACTTGCATATGTCTGAAGTATTTGTTGTGTGATTATGAGCAATAATGTAAAATTTACTTTTGTCGAATTTTATTGTTTTTTTTTATACTGAACACAATGTATTTTGTTTTATCAACATTAAGTGACTGGGTATTAGAAAATAGCCAATCAGTTATTTTATTAAATGCTACTTGAGCTGCGTTAAAAACTTACTCCCAAGTTGCCCCTGTAAAAATAATCACTGTATCATCTGCGAAAGCCAGAAGTTTGCCGTTTGTGATGTCTAATTTGCAAATTTCATTTACGTACACTAAAAAGAGCATAGGGCCAAGAGTGCTCCCTTGAGGAACACCGTGTCCTATGGGTAGATCTCTACTTGTATGCTCATCGATTTTACGCACTGGTTTCGACCAGTCAAATAACTTTGAAACAGTTTCAACTGTTTATCTCTGATACCAATCTTCTGTAATTTTAGTATCAGTTTGGGGATGGAGACCGTATCAAAAGCCTTAGCCAAATCTAACATTATACTTAGTGTATTTGCAAATCGGTGGAATTCCCCAAAGCTGCAGAGCAGAGCTGCAGCTCCACAACGTATATTTTGATGTCTGTATTCACTAATACAGGGTTTTTGTTGTTGCATGTTTTTGATAATTAGAAACGTGACACTTCCTTTCGCTCCACCCAAGGCATTCAATAAGTTACTCTTCCCAAAAAGTATGTTATAACATTAGTATTTCTAATCTGCATTGGGTCCGCATGGTCGATTACGGTCTATTCCCTCTCATAAAGAGAAGACCAGTTTCCCAGCAATGGGAACGTGATACGCTGATTTTGTCATTCTCTGTGTTTGTTAGGCTTTTAATTCTCCCTAGGGATGGATTACCAGCCGCAGTGGTAGACGCCCACGGCGTCGGACGTCGGCCGACGATCTCCGGCCACCATAGGCGCGGGCATGCGGACAGCGAGTAAAGGGCAACTCGCTGTCCGACCATGGACCATGCCCGGGTCGACGGCGCGTTGTGTTCCACGCGCGCCTCAAAGAGCGTCAGCAACATGATGAGGCCCCCTCTGCAGAGGGCCGAAGCCTGCCGGGGTCGTGGGACTTATCCCATTACCGTGACCCCGGTACGTAAAGGGTTATTGAAGGAACACCGTGGATTTTAGTCAGTAAAAGTCTGACAGTCCCTCCCACCCTGCCCGGGGTGGGAGGACTTATTTGATGATTTTACCAAGTTAAAAAAAAAAAAAAAAAATGGATGGATTTCGACGTGGTTTTCTTAAAAAAAAACTTTGACAAAACTTTACGTATTAAACGCTTTCATAAAAGTTTTCCATTAAAGTTGTAAAAAATAATTTCTCGCGCTTACATGGCCTACGCTGATTAAACTATTAAAGATATATTGGTAGGTATACAATATGTATTTTCATTTTAGGGATGATTTTTGAATCCATAAAAAAAAAGATATATTTAATATGTAAAACTTAGGTTACTTAATAAATGTCTATATTAAGTCTCGAGTTGTGCCGGCGTAGAAAACTTTGTCGCTAGTTTTTTAAACTTTTAAAACAGTAATTTAGTAGTTTTAAGAAATCCGCTCTTATGTTATTTGTTATGAAACATAATAATATAATGTCCTATTAAACAAAATAAGTCCTAAGATGACATGGTAATTTTGGAACACCTATTAGAAAAACATTTAAAAATAAAAAGTACCTTCTCATCATGCTACTTTGTTTTTTATGGACTATATAATTACTACAGCGTGATGTAAAAGCACTTAAATCATTATTGTAACTAAGTCATCTTTACGTTCACAAATAGTTTGACCTTTGTCCTACAATTTTATGGTATGAAACGATCTTTATAATTTATGACTTGGGTTGTTTAACCAGATGGAGGAATAATTTTTTTTATGTTAGTAATTACTTCAGGTTTCTGAAAACGGTTACAGACACCTCGGTTGTGCTGATTTAATATATAGATGTATAATTTTATTGATCCTGATTTGATGATCTGTCGTCAAGAACACAACTCTTCGTTCTACGGCGAATTAGTCCATACATATTGTTTACATATATAAACAAATCATTAGTCACTCACTACACTACCCCTAACGTTTTTAAGTTTGCAATTAAGTATACCTACTTCGCACTAGTGTGGAAAAATGTGTCAGCCATCCCTCACGGTTGCTTATCAAACTAATCGTCGGATAAGTGGACGTTCCACACTCGAGCAAGGCCTACAAAAAAATCCGCGAACTCGTTCTGCACTCTTATTAAATATTATGTTATTTATACTGAAAAAAAAAACATGGCAGCCAAGGTTTCTTAAAATAAGTGACTCTCAAAATGATCCTTACGAAGGTGTTTTTGGGTATAAAAGAAACTGATCACCACACCGATAATGTTTTTCGGTCTCACGATAGCGATGCCTAATTGAAATGAACCAATTTGATCTGGGATTAATTGACCTGTTCCCACAATTGATTCACTTCCGGGTATGAAACCATTAAAATCGCACCAATCCCATTTCCCCATTAAATATAATTGTTCCTTTAATAAGATTACAAATTAAAAGATACCTTTTTGTTGGTATCGATGTCAAAAAGATTTCGGTCAAATACCGATGTATCTATGTTTATTTTAGGTGGGAATAAAACCAGTACGATACTGTGGGATCCACAATACTAAACCCATGGCATAGTAAATGTAAAATTTCATCTTTATATTCCATAATTTAAATATCTTCTGCTATCAAATGCTAATATTATCTTTAAGGGAATTTGATTTCACTTTATAATATAATTAGCCCATTTACGACTAAGTTGTAAGTCGTAAGCTGGAACCCAGATAGGCACATTGCTTTATTAATTTTCATCATTACCATCGCTCCCAAAACGGTGAAGGAAACCATCGTGAGGAAACTGGCATGCCCTGGGAATGATAATTCTGAGCGACCACTTATTTTTTTTTTCTTGGTGGGAAAATCTTCAAATGATTCCTCCTGTTGTGTGTGGAGCCCTTCCGCTCCAGTATCAGACTTCAACTGACTAAAAACCCACCCTGCTTCTCCAGTTGTCCTTGCGTTCCGGGGCTGCGGTATCTCGTTAGAACATTCCCGCAACCCCAAAAACGACCACTAGACCAACAATGTAAAGAAAGTAGAAAATAACACAACTGTATATCAATACAGTATTGTTGTGTTACTTATTACCTGACTACTACATATGGCTGCATACTTTTGTAAGCTATGTATCGACATAGCTAAGAAAAGTATGCTGATATTCAATTTTGTATTATGAGAATAAATATAGTCAAATTTAAAAAAATATGCTTTACACTTTGAACTGCAAAGAAATACTGGTGTTTCTAGTCCTTGAATTTAGCCGCCCGACATAATTTGCATAGAAGCTACACGAGCATTTTTGACCTGCCTCAATATGCAATTTCAAAATATCATAAAATATCACACGATGATTTTCCCAAACGAAAAAATAATAAAATACACATATAGGAGAAACTCATGTCGCCGTCCCCGGAGAATAAAATGATAACAGCCATTATCTTAGTTTTAGTGTTATGTAATTTTTGGGATCTGTGGGTACTATATCGTGGGTAATACATCCTCTCAATTTTTTCGCTAATTTTTATACAGGCATTTACGAAGTTAAAGAATGTTACAATAATATTCAAAGATTTAAATCAAGTATTAAATTACGGGAATAAATTGTTAATATAATATTATCAAAATTTGTTCCCAGTTGTTAGTATGACAAATAGTCATAGAATTATGTTCTCGTGAAAAAATATTCGACTAGATAATGATAAATGCAGTTATCATTTTATTCTCGTTCAAAATCACCCAGTCGCTTTGTTTAAGATGTGTTTACCATGTCACTTTTTATTAGGAAGCCAAATTCAAAGTGCTTATCAATTTCATTTTAATAGAATAAAATGGTAAGTGAAGAGTACAATATTTGATTCTGGTCAGGATGTACGGAGAATAAAATGATAATCGACGTTATACAACTTAGATGATTATTAATTTAGAGTAACTTCTTATTTTTGAAATAATATCTCTATTTTGATACTTAAGCGTATTTAGCTAAAACATTTAGAACAATAAAAACGTTCTTTAAAAGCTGGCAATAATCTGTCTACGTCCAGTATATAAGAAGCAATCAACGAAAACATGTTTTATATTTTTCCTGAAATTTTGCATTTTTGTAGTTATCATTTTGTTCTCCGGGGACGGCGATATAGGAAACTTAAAATAAAACAATATCAAAGATTAAGCTATGATGTTTCCTCAATGTCCTCAGTGACTTCGTGGCTCAATGGATTCTGAACTTATCAGTGTGTTGACATAACCTTTGAAAACTTACCTAATGATTTTGATGTCATTAAACAGTCACATTGAACAGCCACCACAAATGTTTAAATTATGCGAAATTACTATAGACCCATCTATACTAACCTCTATTATGCAGGACATAATAGTGTTCAATTGTTGCATCTACTGGAGACGTAATTTTGCATAATATATATATATATTTTTAAAGAGAATTAGAGAATGGGTAGAATTCACATCACTAGCAATCTTGTTAACCCCTCCAACTAAGCTAAATATGTTTGTGTCTGGAGTGAGTTCACGGCACTAGTGTAATGAGTGGGGAACGAAACCACAACCTCTCAATCACAAGCCCAAAACCTATAACTCGCAGTTTGCTTCGTCCCAATACGAAAGCGTAGTCCGTACCATGAGATTAAAAAAAAAAATTCGGGATGGCACAATCTTGACCTTAATCTCGCTTGATGGTAAGCCATGAGCTACGATGGAATGACCAAGCCCAGATGCCTGTGTACTCTTGCTTTATTAAAGGCTGAAAGGGCATAATTGGCAGGGAACACAGAAGCCGGCAGAGAGTTCCACAACATTATCTGCTAGGCCATTATGCCAACTATGTTGCGTTCCAGAGTCATTAAATAAAGTGCCTTACGACTATGACTAGGGAAAGGGACTTTTAAAATCCTTAAACAGACAGGATTGATCTTATAATTGATTACTATGATACTTGATACTTTTTGTGTATGTTATATACTTGAAGTAAGTACATTGACTTTCCCCTCCCCTTTTTGTTTTATGTTTTTAAAGTCCATCCAAAGGTTGTCTGGAAGATATCGCTAGCAGCGATAAGACCGCCATTGTAACCATATTTTGTAGTTTTGTAAATCAGGTGTGTGTTTAAATTATTGGTGTACAATAAAGAGTATTCTATCTATCTGTTGGCGTTATGTGCTTTTCCAAACACGGAGCTGCCTCAGCTTAGCCTTTTACAGGCTATGTTGGGGTCTGCTTTCAGTATAACCCGATGCCCCGTGAGTACTAGTGTTTTACATGAATCAATTGCCTATCTGACTTCCACAACCCAGTAGTCTTGTTAAGGGGGATCGTGTTACTCAGCGTAACACGATCCCACTTAACAAGACGGAAGTCACATATTTTGGCAAGGGTGGCAAGGCCAGTGTCCGATTTTCTGGCTCCTGACTACCCGTAACGACTGTCAAAGATGTGAAAATGGTAGCCAGCACCAACGGCATAACGTGCTTTCCGAAAATCTTTTTTTTTTTAAGAAAACACATTTACTTTCATTCTCACCCTCATAAATCCAATATCACTGATTGTCCCGAGAATGGAACTCTATACTTCACACTTAGCAACTGCGGTTTGCGATAGCTACACACAGCATTATTTCATGAAAGACTAGCTTTTGCCCGCGACTTCCGAGATCAATCGCACGAACTGTTTTTTTTTTGCGAAGGAATAACAAGTAGTCTTTTTTCAAGGTCTTATCTCTGTACCAAATTTCGTCTAAATTGATTCAGTGGTTTAGACGTGAAGGTAAGTATCACAGAAAATTAGAGTTAGTTTTGCATTTAGGTCAGTAGTAACAGTGATTAAGCTCATGACTTAACCAAACAAAGTAAGTTTGCTAACGTCATTTTTAGATCAGTTTGTAGATTTTCAAGAAACAAAAACATACAAAAGGTATTCAATAGCAAAAGATAAATCTTCTTTTTGTTGTGTACAAAAAAGATTGATTGCGCCGTGCATATTTTTTCTATGTTCACTGAGATACTCCTCTTTGCTTTATAAAATTTAATACAAAAAAAAACTTTTACATTACATAACTAATTGTAATGATTAGGTACCTAAGATAGGCATACTTACTACTACAAAAAGCTAAGCAATTAATGCTCATGTCATGTTTATTTTTTGTAGCTTGCTTACTATGGAATATAATCCTACAAATATTATAAATGTTTGTGAGGATGTATGTATGTTTGTTGCTCTATCACGTAAAAACTACTGGAGGGATCTCAATGAAATTTGGTAAGTAGATAGTTGACATCCTGGAATAACACATAGGTTACAGTTTTATTCCGGAATTCCTACGGGATTGGGATTTACGCGGGAATAACCTCCCACGGGAGCGAAGTCGCGGTTGAAAGCTAGTATATTATAAATCAGATTGATTATTTGGATGTACAGAACCATACTCTTTGGTTTTTTACTTTAATATAGAGACCAAAGGTTTGAATGATCTAAATAATCGTCTGAATTAATTCCCAAATTCTTTCATTCATCGTTATATGAGGAAGCATATTATGTGGATGATCTTATTTTAATACATTAACAAGACAATGACTTGAAAACTTATGAAATACCTACTTCATTGTTTAGGATGGGTTATTCACCTTCTGTCGCAGAGTTATCACTAAATAATAATAATAATATAATAATAATATAACGTTTATTTGGCTTAAATAAGTTATGTTAACAATATGAGCACTGTTACTTAAACTAGGTAGGTATAAGCACCTGTGCTATAAGCAACAGTTACAATTCGTGGTTGATCTAATATTACAATATATGAAGTATTGTGCAACAATCCGTTATTACATATATAAACAAGGTGAAGTAATTAAAAGTTAAAAATTAATATTAAAACAAAGTAAAAAATTAGGTAATGAAAAATAGAATGTTTGTACGAGACATAATTACGTTTGTATGTGTGTCGATGTGTGTGTGTGTGCGTGCGTGCGTGTGTGTGTGTGTGTGTGTGTGTGTGTGTATGTTAGTGTGTGTGTGTGTGTGTATGTTAGTGTGTGTGTTTGTGTGTGTGTGTGTGTGTAAATGTGTTTATAATTTGGAATGTAATGCATACGTGTAAGAAGTTAGATATGCAGGAACTTAGTGTGTAATTGCGTTACCCAGGAACAGTTAATAAATTTTCGGTTTCTTGGTAATTTAACACAACTAACAAGTTCTTAACAACTTTTTTAAATTTGAAATGACATATTTTCTTTAAGGACACATCTTTACTCATTTTATTGTATATATAAGGAGCTATTATATATGGATATCTCTTTGCAAATACTGTTTTATGTGGAGTGGTTTTGAATACGATGTCGTTTCTTCTTCTATTATCTATTTGGGAACCGATACTCAGTAAATGGGTGTGTGCATAAATAAGGTAGCGTGAAATAAATAATTGGCGTACAGTAAGGACATTAAACTCTTTGTATAGTTTTGCAGTAGAGTATAGCCTTTGTTTGGAAAGAATAACTTTAATTGCTCTTTCAAGCTTAATAAGAAATGTCTTGTGAGACCCTCCCCAGACAGAAATGCAGTATCCCAATACTGACTGACAAAGTGCAAAGTAGATTATTTTCAAGAGATTCAAATCCTCTATATGTCGTACCTTTTTGAAAATAGACATAAGTTTCCGAATTCTGTTTGTCAAAATTTCAATATGGTGATGCCAGTTAAGGTTTTCATCAACCCAGACACCTAGATATTTAACCCTATCAACTCGATCGAGTTGAGTACATTGGCACAGAGAGCTGTCGTTATTACGGCAAGTATGAGCTTTTATTTTTATTTGATCAATAGCTGGCGCTCCCGACTTTGTAATGGAGAAGGTGAGATATTTCGTTTTATTGAGATTAACAGTGAGCGTATTTTTATTGAGCCAGTTTAAAATCTGCTTAATGCCACTCTCTGTGTTGTCAGCTACTTCATCCCACGTTTTGCCATGAAAGACTATTGCCGTGTCATCTGCAAAGGTTACTATTTTAGCATTGTGAAGTTGATAGTTGCACAGTTGATTGATATACATCAAAAACATTGGAGGCCCAAGTACACTACCCTGTGGCACTCCATATGTTATTTGAGCTTCTTCACTTATATACGATCCAATCTTTACACGTTGGGTGCGTCCATTTAAATAACTAGAGAACATATCCAATGCTACACCCCGTATTCCCATGTTTTCCATCTTTTCAAGTAGTAAATGCAGAAATACAATTTGGAACCGAAACCTATGAACACGAAAATCTATTTCAGAATGTCGTCCATTTTATCATTATAATGTCCTCATTAATACCCGTGCATCTGTTATTATTTAGCTACGAACTCCTGTTCGTAGCTAAATAATAACAGATGCACGGGTCGATCTTTAAGGTTAATACCCATCCATAGAAAGACCGCGGCAAGCGTTGCCTAACCTTGAAAATCTATTAGGATTAGTTAGGATGATGATCGGGCTTCTGCGTTTCGCAAATGTTCGTGGACACCCATGAAATTATTATTACTCAATTTTGCCGTTCGCTTGGGAGCCAATAACCATCTGCTGGGTCCCTTCTAACTCTTTACCTATCAAACTTTATCAAAGTCGGTGCGGCGATTTGGGAGTGAAGCATTACAAACGAACTCACTTTCGCATGTATATAATACTTGCTTCTGCCCGCGGGTTCGTTCGCTTGAAAAGAATTATTCAACGAAAAAAAGAAAGAAGTATATACGTGATATTGTAACAGACAGTCAGAATTACTTTCGTATTTATAATAGTTACGATTAACTAACAAAATTTCCCATAAATACCTAGTTCTAGTAATTTATATTTTCATATGATTTCAAATCTTTCATCAGTGAAGAATATTCAAGACTGCCTCTACAGTCAAATGGACGGTGGAGTCTCAGTTTCGCTTCCCGGGTCGGGCAAAAATACTATAGGGTTTTTCTATAAGAAATTTCTCAGATTTAGCCAGGAATTTGGGTGCTGGCTGTGTGATATCGTGCTTTGGAAAGCACGTTGGCACCGGCTGTCATTGAACATTTTTGACAGTCGTTATGGGTAGTCATAAGCCGAAAAACCATCATTGGTCTGGTCAAGGGGTATTGTGTTACGCATCTACTGGGTTGTGTAAAAAGAGTAACCGTGGAGTTTCTTGCCGGTTCTTCTCCATAGAAAATGACAAATTTCGAACCGTGCAATAACTTCTGACGTTTTGTAAGTCGACCCCCCCAACCAAGAACTCGGTAATGTGCTATTATGGGCTTTATGCTGTTATGTCAAATTTGGCATCTATAGACCGGAATACACTTTGGCATTTTTTTTTAGATTTTTCCTAATGATATGACACATGATATTTTATGTATGTATAGAATTTTAGGTATTTTTTTTCTCTGAAATAACTAGGTTTTGAATAAAAGTAATTTCAATATTAATGACACAGTGAACATTCTCCAAAAATTGCTTCCATTTAATACACTTCAATAATCCCACTAGTTAAAACATATTTGATAAAAGCAAAAAATCTTTTCTCCTGTAAAATTTTGATTTTTCGATTACCGAGTTATTGCTTGGGAGGATCAAAGTGCCCATGTGGCCTATGTGGCATAAAATATTTTGAGTTTGAGTTTGTGGTGGTCAGGCAGGCAATTGTTCCATATAAAACACAAATTCTTACATCTGGTTAGACTAGAAGCCGATCCCAACGTAGTTGAGAAATAGCTAAGCGGATGATGATGATTTTACATGATGTGTAAGTGTACCTATAAAGTGTTTTTAAAGTGATACATTAATTTACAAGGATTAGTGGTAATAATAAATTAGCTTTCTGCACTCCTCCATATACATAATATAAGTATACCAAATTTGATTCTCCTCCATTCGCGATTTTTTTTAACCTCTAGAGCCCCAGCGGCACAAAAACGTGCCAGTAAACAAGTATTAGTTGAGCCCCGCTGGCACACAAATTTTGTGCCAGCGGGGCTGAACTAATAGTTGACGTAAATAATGGCGGTCCTTGAGAGGTTAAATTTCGAACAACCACAAGGAGTGTCTTAATTAAGTAATTTGATGGGCACGTGGAAGACCTATACATTTTATCAATCTAAACAGCTCAAAATTAAATAATGTTCTAAGATTATACGAGGTATTTTCTTTAAAATATTACTTTGAAAATCATAGGTATAGGTGTTTACTAGCAAAACATTTAGATCCATCAATGAATTATTCATAGTATCTACTGAAGAGTTTTTACTGCTAATAGATTCCGTGTGCAAAATACTGTTTTTAATTCACGCAAAAAACTGTGATTCAACACGGGGAGTCGTCACTAAAATTATTATTTTAATAAGATAAATTGACCTGATCATGAACTTTGGTCAAGCGTAACCTTCACAAATTTTCATTGCTAGAACTAAAATGTTTTAGTTTTTAGTTACAACACCATACTAAAGTTCTTCTAACCAATGGTAAAAACACATGGTTTAAAAAAAATGACGCAAAGCTTTCTGTTTTTTTTTAAATTATATCTAGAGATGATAATACTATTATTTAATTTATAAAGTTAACGTAATTATGGTCAGTGATGAGGTATCGTCTGGTATATTAACGCATTCGCTTCAAGTTCACGTACAGTTATTAGTTAACCGTAGAAGAGCTAGTGTCATAGTTAACCATGGTGTTCAAAGCAACGTGTCTGGCTGTGCTGGTATTCGGTTTCGTTCAATCGGCAGGTAGGCATATTTTTTTAATTTTAAATTTATTTTTTGATATAGATATCTATACAAAAGGATATTTATTCATAAATAATCGTATTTTGTAACAACTTTATAAGTAAACTATTTGCAGTATATATTTCTTTCGTGACATCAGCAAACGATTAGTCGACTCCACAGGTGACCAGAGGGCTGGCCTTTTCTTTGGACAGAGAATCAGCGTTGCCATTCAACGTGGCAATGCGGCCAGTGTTCTGGGCACTTTTCCCATTGATAGCGATGTTGACGAATTTTTCGATGCCTTATAATTAATTTTTGTTTTCGCCTGTATATACTTTATTTGTCTAAATATTTGCAGTATCATTAGATGTTAAGACGGGATATTTATCATGTGTATCCCGTTTTAAGTTCTAATGATACTGTTAGTGGCCATGTTAGGTAAAATCTTAAACATAAAATTTGCAGGTTACTAATTCAACATTTTAATGTTCAAATTATTTAAAAATCTAAACTAACTTATAGTAATAATAAGCCTATAGATCTGAAATAACATAATGTTGTTATATAGATATCTTCACTATTTATAGTGTTCAAACTCGAAATCCTAATATGGTGCAGTGCTATGTTAAAATTCAAAATGCTTAAACTAGGGCCATGGTGTGCTTCTTTTGCCTTGTCTGACCTTCACTATCAAATTATTAACGCTAAGAAAATATTGTTGGTCTTATTGAAGCCAATTATTAACGCTAAGAAAATATTGTTGGTCTTATCGAAGCCATCCTCTGAATAATAGGTATTAATATTAATTTTCTAAATATAAAATCTAATTAGTATCCTATTCTGTAAGACCAAAGCCGTCAACTAAAGGCCTATTTCAGTACACAGTTTATTTTTAATATATTTAGTCTATCTTCAAAGAACAGAATCGCTTTTTATAAATGATTTTTTTTTGTAGTTAGAAACAAAGTAATAAGCCTAAATTTTATTATAACAAAAACAAACAAAAAAAATATAGATAGATTCGTACGTGGAAATGAGATGCGGGTTTGGAGTTCGTACGGTCTAGCCAGTTATCAATCTGGTTATTTTTTTTTGTGTTTTCTGTGTTGGGAGTCAGCTTACTGAATGCCAGTATTTTACGTGGAGTTACTGCTTATCTAACGTCCACAGCCCAGTGACTCGTACCTTTTAACAAAATTAACAAAAGAATGATGGTGACAGATTTACAACTGTCAAAGATGTACAAGTGACAGCTAGGACCAACAGGCTTAACGTCATTTCGGGCCACGTAGGATCTTTTAGTATACACGCATTGACTTCAAGGAAAGCGTTGATTTACCTTATGATCTACAGGGCTGTTTAAGTGACGAGTTTTCTCATAGGCTGTCCATATAAGACAAGTTTTATTATTTACAATTTATGTTTAACCTAAAAACAGAAACTGCCAAATATCTATCTGCGAAAATTACGCTTCTTGTTTCCTGACCTACTTGTTGTGATGTTACTTTTATATTCTTTACTTTTTTAATCCGGACCTGTAAAAAACAGGTATATTACAAGGTTTTTGCGTTAAGTCCGCTAATAGACACACTAACAGACAGCCTGAAGTTCAATAAGTATTTAGAATTACATTGATTTTATTATCTTTCGCTAAGCAAAGAATGAAAGGTTTTGAATTTTAACGTTTTTATTGCAAATATTGGGCAAAAATAATAAGTTCTAAAATATTTTAACAATAATTCTTCATTGATAAATGCTTATCATAAAAATATGTCTATCTTATAAAAAAATAGTTTATAACGTTAATCACGATATCAATCATTTTTGTAATTTTACGATCATTAACGGTTACATTGTTAATTTGATGGGCCATTTGTAATGCATTAGCGCGTTCTTGCAATTTTGGCGTACGTGACACTGTTGGGATACACATCATTATAATTAATTGAGTATTTAGGCAATACACGAGCCATTTCAATGAAAGTAACAATAGTACTCTAGAATGAATTTCAATGATTTCGGAATAGACTAACTATCGACGCGGAAAAGAGTCGAGTTATAGTGTACAACAGGCTTCGCTCCTGTGGACTTCAGACAAGATAAAAACATACAACAACCCTCCTTTTTTACAATCGGGTAGATGCCTATAACCTTCCTTTAGCTTTAAGCTACTTCCATTAGGCTACGGAACCCTAAAAAGGGCAAACGTGCTATTCAATATTTGCAAAATTTATAGGGTTATTGGTAAAACACTAAGAAACTTTCAGGACTATGTTAGTAACATCATAAACAACAACTTTTGTTTTATGACTTTTAATAATTAATTATATTTTAGGGTCGTTTCACATCTAACGGAAAACGCGTCGCGTATTATCGGTCGCGTTACGCCAGAACAGAAAATTATATGAGAAAACGTGCAACCTTTCACACTTAACCGATAATGCGTTAGTGCGTCGAGAGTACAGCGTCTCTTCAGTTTCCGTCAACGCACTGTCGGCCGACGTAAGAGCAGCAACGTCGCACCACATGTATTTTGACTGATGGATTCAGACTAGTGTCCGTACTATCGACTGCTACTCTCGACTCTCGACTGCTCGACCACAGTGTCGTCGAAGAAAAACAGCTGCATCAACATTACGAAAGAATTTCTAAAACATTAACGATGGAAGTCGCAAATTCGTAGATCCAGTATTCAGAAAGTTGTAGAAGTTTAATCGTGGCCATGCGGTGGAAACGTGGAGAACCGCTCGGCCACGCAGTTCTCTTAAACGGTGCTTAGTAGAGTTCCCAATCTTTTTGCTAACCACTGATACAATTTCGAAGAAAATGTAGATAGTATGAATAAAGCCTTAATATTTGGAATTTACTACCTACAGCCCTTAAATGCTATGGCCGCGCATGGAATGGCAAAATGATGCACCCAATGTCATCGTTTCCTTTTTAGATCTTGTTCTAAAGCCTCCTAAATAGCTATTATTTCGATGGGCTTCATTTTAGAATTAATTATCACATAACACAATCGCTCTGTAGATGCTGAATGCAGAAACTGAATATACGTGTAATAATGTGACAAAACGAAGTTACGCCCAACGCATTTTCCATCAGATATGAAAACACCCTATTTGACCGAATAGACGCGACCGATGCTACACTCGACGCATCTTCCGTCAGATGTGAACCGACCCTTAGCTTATATATTTATTTTATACAGAAAGAAATATATTTTAAATAATGCGCTAGGAATGTAGGTAAATTGATAGTGCAAATGGCAGCGCAGGGGATCTTGAAGGTTAGTTTTTGGTAAATGTATTATGTTTTCTAAAGCGAAGGCATATACAGTCCTGCGAGGTGGTTAGTGTTTTACCAATAACCTTGTATGTCATTTATTAGGCATAATATTACTTGCTAAATGCGCATGGACAGACACAACATTTAATTCCAAACTATGGGCCGGTAAAACTGATTTTAGAAAACTAAATTTACTTCTGTCTTTAGCTACAGCGCTAGGGTCGTGGGACTTATCTCATTAGCGTGACCCCGGAACGTAAAGGGCTATTGAAGGAATACCGTGGATTTTAGTCAGTACAAGTCTGACAGTCCCTCCGGCCCTGCCCGAGCTGGGAGGACTCATCTGATGATTTTACCAAGATAAAAAAAGAAGCTACAGTGCTAACAAATTCTCGTATTTGATTCAGACATCAAAATTGATAATTTTAGACAGAAATTATAGATTAAACTCCCCCATTATATAAATAAGAGTTCCATTTTGTACTGTGGGGGACACTTTCTAAAAGAGAGTTGAATAAAATGGACCTGTACAATTTACTCACAGGGTTGTTGGAATTATTCTCAGAAAAAATGAACAGTATTATATGTCACCATATCACTTTCAAAATGGGCAACAATCAGCACAGAATATTTTGCCTTAGGCAAGAGAAAAAAAAATAAATAATTATAAGCCCGATGCATAACATAATTAGACATGGGCGAATTATTTAATTAAAAAATTGGCCAAGTGCGAGTCAGACTCGCCCATGAAGGGTTCCGTAGTAACTATAATAATATAATATAATATGTATATTTATTTGACAAATAAAAAAAAACCTTAAAAATTTCTTAAAACTAGCTTATTTACATTTTTACAACTACGTTAAATAACTTTGTTTTTCATAGTGTTTGTATGATATACAAAGTTATATTTGCGGTTTTAGAAAATATGCTGTATCTCAAAAACTGCTGACCCTATTTCGTTCAAACCAATTTTGCTTGAAAGTTTATATTAAGATCTACAGATATATATATTTTTTTAGATTTTTCACTCCATTATTATAGAAGTTAGAGGGGGGGGACACACATTTTACCACTTTGGAAGCTTATATCTTTTATACGATGGACTTTATGAAAAAGTGCTTTTAGAAACCCTTATATCATTTTTAAATACCTGTCTATAGATACCACATACGCATAGGTTTCATGAAAAAAAAATATTTTCAGTTCTAGTTCAAAGTTCAAGTTTAAAGAGGAGTCCCCATACATGGATGGGGACTCCCCTTTATTTTAAATTTTAAATCGGAAAGCGGTTCACAGAATACATCTACCTACTAAGTTTCACATGTATAGTCTTAATAGTTTCGGAATAAAATGGCTGTGACATACGGACGGACGGACAGACAGACAGACAGACAGACGGACAGACATATCGAAAATATAAGGGTTCCGTTTTTGCCATTCGGCTACGGAACCCTAAAAAGTAGTATTTGTAAGACATAGTCACTCTATTTAATAACCATTGCATTTATGTTTTAATTGTAAGGACGGTATTAAGTTTCATTTATTCTTTATAAATGGGTTTACCATGTCCGTTAGTATGCTCAAGAATTACATCCCTACTTATCCGTTGTATGTGTTTAGTTTTGTTCATAGATATTTATATTCTCTAGAAAAGTATGTAGTATTACTTATTTAAGTACAAAATGGACGCACTGACAGAAAAACATCGCCAAAAACCTTTGAATTATAAAAAATAATGGTTGTAATTTTAAATATTATCTATTTAATGCTTACTCTACAGAAATAAGTCTTGGGTAAAACTCATACTTCTAGAATGAGCTATTCAGGCTAGGAGGTATCTATGATTAAAATTTGATTTTTATAATTTTAGCAAGTAATGGCCTTCCAGTCTGCCTACAAAAATATTGGAAATACAAAATTAACATAATAGTTATACCTCTAAAAGAGCCACGTCATAGTATAATCTTGAATAATAGAACAGAATTTATATAATCGATGCTACTTTTTACTGATAAGTAGGCCCAATTAGTTTCCAGCACCGCAACATTAGTTGTAAGTGATATGACTATTACGCACGCGATTTACTAAGAGACTTCTGCAGGATGTAATTATTTACGACAGTCTAATCAATATAATTGTGATTTCCTTGGACATTGTTGTTTTTTTCATGAAACCTATGCGTGTGTGATATGACCTATGCGTGTGATATATGACAATTCTTTAAAAATGTCATTGAGGTTTCTAAAACCACTTTTTCATAAAGTTAATCGTTTAAAAGATATACGCTTCCAAAATGGTAAAATGTGTGTCCCTCCCTCTAACTTCTATAATAATGGAGTGAAAAATCTAAAAAAAATATATGTCTGTAGATCGTAATGTAAACTTTCAACCAACATTGGTTTGAACGAGATCGGGTCAGCAGTTTTGTAATTCATATAAACACTATGAAAAACAAAGTTATTTGGCGTAGTTGTAAAAAATGTAAATAAGCTAGTTTTAAGAAAGTAAGGTTTTTTGTCAAATAAATATACAAATATAAATATAATATATTATATTATTATAGTTACTACGGAATGCTTCATGGGCGAGTCTGACTTGCACTTGGCCATTTTTTTTACTTCACTACTTAATTCTGGTTGGCTTATTTATTCATATTATATTTATAATTTCTACTGTATTTCGTTTTTGTGTTTTAGATGTCTCTAAATAGCGCAGTTTCTGACAATATTTTTTTTTTTTATTTATTTGCTTCTTGCTTGTTAGAACAAAACTACTCAAATTATCGCATTGTAAGGCAGTGCAAAAGCGTAGCATTTTTATTTATTGTTTTCTTTTCTCCGAAACTGGGCCAACTCTCGCAGTCTCCTGTTGAGTAAGCCAGTTCCTGGAATAAGCCCCTAGTCTGTGACTACTTACGGCCAGTTCTCCCGGGGACAGCCCAGTACAATTTTTAATTTGCATTGATTTTATAAGGAAATCAATATATTACCCAAATATACATATCCCTTATTATTTATTTCACAGTTTTACCGTCGGTTGGAAAATGCAAGCTCGGGGATTCTACCTGTTTGAAACCGGCGTTTCAGGAAATGATGCCAATTTTCATGGCGGGAATATCGGAGAACAACGTTGAGGTACTAGACCCGATGGAGATGGAGGACCTTGCTTTTGAACTGGCTGGTCTGCAGTTCACCTTAACAGGAGGAACCATGAGAGGATTGAAGAGTTCGGTGGTCGATGATGTTGTGTAAGTACTTCAATTCTGTCGATGCCAAAAAAAATTCATTTTTAAGTTGAAACTCTTATTTCAAGTTATTTTGCTTAAAATGTTCATGAAAGATCACAGCGAAATATATTTCTATTTATTAATCTTTAGTAAGAAATATTGTCTCGTATTTATAAAAAAATATATAATATATAATTTTTAAAAATTATATTAACATGTATATCTAGCTGATGCTACCCACAGCTTCGTTCGCATGGGAGGGTTTTCCCGCGTAAATCCCGATCCCGTGGGAGTTTCGGGATAAAAAGTAGCCAATGTGTTATTCCAAGATGTTCTTCTTAACTTAAATTTCATTCAGATCCGTTTATTAGTTTTTGCGTGAAAGAGTAATAAATATCCATACATCTATTTTTTTTAATTACTGATGAGCCCACTTTTGACCTCGATCTCGCCTGATGGTAAGCGATAGATGAGGTCTAAGATGGGACGAGCGAGCCCAGAAGATGCCTATTTACTTGTGCTGAAAGGTCATAAGTGGCAGGGAACACAGACGCCGGCAGAGAATTCCACAGCTTGGCTGTGCACACAATAAATGTGCATCCATCCTCAAAAACTTTCGCATTTATAATATTAGTAAAATTGGTAAGAATAACTAAGATTGGTTTTACACTTAAATTCTTTTGAAAAATCGTAACGCTATCTCATTGCTGTCCGACTATAGATACATCGCCGCTACCAGTATTTCTTCTTGCCCCGCAATGCTTGATAATCCATTGCTATTGGCTGTTACTTGTAGATTTGACATTGGCAGTTGTTGAGGTGGTTAGAAGCCAGAAAATCAAACACCAGTCTTGTGTGAAAGCATTCGCTACATGTGAAATATTCGAATAAAGCTGTATATTGTTTTTTTTTTGTCAGGTGGGAAAATCATCGAATGACTTTTCCCGCTCTGGGTTAAGCGGAAGGGTGTGTCAGATTTCTAATGACTAAAAACCCACCCTGTTCCTTTAGCTGCCCTTAAATTCCGGGGCCGCGGTATCTCGTTAAAACATGGAATTTTTTAAGCTGTATACTGTGAGACTGGAAGTCGACACAAAAATTGTTTGGACAAGTCAAGTTACAGCACGGTTGGCTGAAAGAGAGTACGAGACCTATAGTTTCACGCGAGCTTAAGGATTTAGACCTCGAAAAGCACGAAAGAAATATGACTGTGTTATCAGCTGCAGTGTTGTACGTAGTGGGTTTGATTTCCGTACAAGACGTGTATTCGTATGACCTACAGATAGGTGTTTCAGGGCTTTGTGTTTGTACAACGAACCTACGATATAGGAGAAATTCGTAATGTGGGGCAATGCTATGTAAAAAGAAATAACATTAGGAAATTGATTTAACACTAACGTATGTCAGACTCAAGAGAAACTAGTTTTCAATCCCTTATTCGCGGAGTTATTTCACAAATATTTTCTTTTTTCTTTTCCAGTTGGGACACACAGAAGAAGTTCTTCTCCGTAATCTTCCATTTGGACAACTCAGTGAAAGGCCACTACACCGCTGGAGGTCGAATCCTGATCCTACCCATCACCGGTGACGGTACTATGAAACTGAAATTGAGTAAGTATTATACACTATTTGTTCCCCGGACTTGTTCATGTGACCTTCTATTGTGTACATAAAAGGTATTTTTTATATTCCATAACTCTAGGGTGGTTCATACCACCATATCAAACACCATATCAAAGAATCAACTGGCATATGAATTATTTTTCAATCATCATTTTTTTGTTTTCATTTTTCATACACAATAATTCGACAGTCATGTTAATAATGTAAAAGACGCTTACATGGAATATGACAACGTAGCATTTTCGTGACTTCAAATATATATAAATGATTGGTTTGAAAGAAAATAAAGACTTGTATTTTTCAATGAAACTTAAATACCTACACGCATCTAGAGTCTACCTCTAGTGTTAGTATTTTGATGACTGATGTTATCTTCGAAACTATGCAATTTTGTACCACATATTCTAGGACTTTTGTTTAAATTTTACTTATAGAGTATAACCCTAGAGAGTTATGGGATATTTAAAAAACACATTGTGTCGGTAAGTTAAGAGGATCGTGACGAAATATATCCATAATTAAATCATCCATCAGTTGATGATTTTGTTTAAAAAATATTGACTTCATAATTATAATTTATTTCTTTATTTTCTCAAGAACGAACACAGTACAATTTCACATGGCACATTACATAGAGAATGGTGTCTGTTGGTAATAAATGGTGGTTAGGTAAAACCTGTATTACAGATCACCAGGCTTACCCTCCGTCGGACAATTTTTACATATGAACTGTATTGCTTGAACATGATATTAATACAAAATAAATCATTAATTAAACGATTGGTAACAAGAATAGGAAAAATGAATAGGAAAAACAATTACTATAACTAAAGCTTTAAAGGCGAAAATCCAATTGAATGGCATTTGAGTGTTGTCTCAGTTTTTCAATTTCCCAGTTGTTGTCCCCAGTGGGGTAGCTATACGTGGGTTGAGTATTAAATATTGATCAAGCCTTGGTGCTATACGAAAGTATTCTCCCTAAGAACTGATCTTAAAAAATACTTGGTTGCTCCTTGTTGCACCATCGTCCCATTTATTTTTTTACTTTAATGCTAAAAAACTTTTGCTAGTACTCGATACCTAATTTTTAATAGTATTAGATAACATTTTAAACATCTTAACATTATATCTGCTTTTTTACAGAAAATCTTCAAATCAAACTGTTCATTCACTATGACATCATCAAGAATGCTGACGGCAAGGATATCATCAAGCCCAAGAAGTATGACTTCGATTTCGAAGTCAAGGATAATGCTCACTACCATCTCACCAACCTGTTTAATGGAAACAAGGAGCTTAGTAAGTTTGTTTTTGTCTATTCCCATCTTTAATGGAAACAAGGAGCTTTCTAAGTCTGTTTTTGTCTATACCCATTATCAAAATAAGACAACCATATGTTTAGTGTCAATGAAACCTATGGGTTTATTCCACTTGTACTTTTACGAATTAGCAGCTTATATGATATTTAGTATCGAAATTGGCTATTGTACGTTTTGTCACGTCATTTTTTTTGTAATTTTACGTTTGATGAATGCGGTGTTCTGTAGTTGACTACTTTGGGAAGAAACCCCGAAACTCAGAGGTCAAAGTTTTATTTAAGTATTAACTAAGGTAACTACAGCATATAGAAGTTATGATAGATAATACGTTAGTACTTGTTTTTGTATGTTCTGTTATTATAGCTCAGTGATTTTAGGTAAGAGTGTACTTAAGAATATTGGCCAAATATCTTACGTCCTTGAAAACCACTTGCTCCGTTTATATTCTATGAGAAATAATGGCTTTTATTCTAAGCAGAAATGCACTGTTAAACTTAGATTTGATTATAAGAACTATTATGATTAGAACATTGCAGTTAGAATTCTCTTTTTACCCGACTGCAAAGGAAGGGTTATGTTTTTCGCGCGTATCTTGTATGTATGTATGTATGTACGTATGTTTGTTTGTAATATTCTTTATTACCTCATATCTCCAGAACCGCTGAACGGATTCACATAATTGAGATATCGTTAGATTCGTCTTAGCAGCCCAAGTGTTCTTAAATAGGTGACTTTAAAAAAAATTAAACATGGCGGCTGTGCGAAGCCATTATACATTGGGGAAAAAAAAAAATGTTTTGTTTCGAATACCACAATATGGGTATCAAATTAAAGGGCTTATTGCAAGGATTTCAAAAAGGTATATCGTATTTATCATTAGTGTAATACTAGCAAAAATAATACAAAGAGAAAGTTTAAAAATATGGACTTAGAGCTCTTTCACTTTCTTAATCCGGTGGGGTGCCAATGTGACATGACACGGAAAATTAAAAAATTGTTAATTAATATTTTAACTGAAAAGTTGAAATCGTCGAATAGTAGAATTAAAAAAAAATACGTTCAATTGGGTCCCGACTACTTGTCACTTTTTAAAATAAAAATGTGCTTGTTTCTTGCATTTCAGTTGAGCAGTCGGGTTTTTTAGATGTTTTAAATAACTTTATTTTTATTTTCACATTCGCAAAACTAAAGTTTTCAGATTTCTCAGAATGTGATTGGAAATGTAAAATTAAAACGAAACGTTGCTTCCGTGTAACGTTTTCAAATTTCAACTGGACGTAATCCTCTATGCCTCTATGAGAATATTAACAAAAGATTTAAAGTTCTAAGTAAAATACTGGTATACCGATGCATCTATAAAATCGTAACCAAAGATAATGTAGTCAAAATAACTTGCATCAAAAGCCATGCATTTCAAATTGAGTTTCTGTACCGAAAGTATTCAATAAACTATTTCGATGAATGTTGACAATAGAACGTGGCATTAATCTTTGTCCAAAGTAATAGATGGCGCCACATATTGCTTCTCGCCATACCTTTCGCTACTAGCTGATTCGCTTTAAAATGCAAAGCATCCATTTTTTTCGTTCGTGTTCAATCATGTCACGTATTCTATCGAGTTTTAAACAGATGTTAAATTAAATAAAAAATGTTTGAGCAGCTAGAATGAATATAAAGAATTTCTAAGCCTAAAAGTATAGAATTTTTTAGTAGTAGGTTTTTACAGTTTCGCTAAAAATGTACGGTAATTTATCATATTATGTAAAGAGTAGATGCTATTGTCAAAGTACTATATGTATTTGAAAGCGATAGAAAACGTCAAATGATACCAAAATGTCATCACAAGATGACATTTTGATAGCGCTCATGAATCGCTTTTTGATTGTCGTAGGTAATTAATGGGCTGTGTGCCTGTTCAGAAGACATTGTGACTGAAAGGAACAGAAGATATATGAACACTTCTCCCTCTTAAAAAGCACATTCAAGTCGCAGAATCCCCCTCAGTTTTCCAAAATTATACTAAAACTTGTGTCTTCTTTCTAGGCGAGGTTATGTTGAGTTTCTTGAATGACAACTGGAAACAGATTGCGACGGAATTCGGCAGACCCATGATGGACGTAGCAGCAAAGACAATATTCAAGAACATCGAGAACTTCTTTGAAGTGTTGCCCATTGAAGAGATCGCCAGTGTTTAAACTTTACTTATTATATGATTGTGATTAAATACATTTTGTTGCTATTTCTACACTTTTTGACCCTTTACGTCGATTCTGTAAAATTCGAACAACAACTCGCATCTCACATAGCTATTCACTGTCACTTCGCTTATGGTTCAAACTGACCTTGATTTTGCATTCTGTAAACAGCGTCGAAGTGACGGAGTGAGTTACCTTACCGAATGCCACTTCTCACGTCATATCATACTTTATCTGTCAAAATCTTTAGTCCAACTCGCTGACACGCTCGCAAGTGTAGCGCTAGTGTAAATTAGAATTAACAACCGAGTTTTTAGAATGCCAATCAATAAACTTACAGCGGATTCAGATTCGAAGTTTAGAATGAGGTCTTACAGAATAACACAGCTGAACCTAATTCGTTGAGCTGAACAGATATACCTTGAAATGAAAATTTATCAAAAGACACCCAAATATGACTTCTTAATGTTATGACGAATAGATTTAGTTTCTTTATAATTAACGTCTTACTCCCTCATTGGTCGCGTGGTTGGAAGCGCAACTGCTGAGCACGAGGTCTAGGATTCGATTCTCGGGTCGGGCATAAAGTGTTGTTGGGTTTTTCTGTAAGAAAAGAATCAGCCCTGAGTTTGGACGGAAAGCACGATAAGCCAACGATAAGTCTAGGCTGTCATTTAGACATCTTTGATAGTCGTTACGGGTAGTCAGAAACCAGTAAATCTGACACTGGTCTAGCAAAGGGTTAACCCAACTACTGGGTTGTGGAGGCCAGATAGGCAGAGCTTACTTGTTAAACGATAGATGAGGTTTACGAGGGAGCTGACGATGATCATGGAGGTTCTTTCATTACTGGAAGAGTGTGTGTGCTCTGAATACCTTAGTGTGGGAAGACGACGATTATCGTCGTCAAATATGACTACTTAATGTTATGACGAATAGATTTAGTTTTTTTATAATAATCACGTCTTACTCGGAAAGCGCGATAAGCCAACGATAAGTCTGGGCTGTCATTTAGACATCTTTGACAGTTGTTACGGGTAGTCAGAAACCAGTAAATCTGACACTGGTCTAGCGAAGGGTTAACGTGTCATCTAACTACTGGGTTGAGGAGGTCAGATAGCAGTCGCTCCATGTAAAACAATAATACTCAGTTGCGTACGCTTAGACTGGAAGCCGACCCACATAGCTGAAAAAAGGCTAAGTAGATGATGATGATAATCGTCGTCTTTCCACACTAAGGTATTCAGAGCATACACTCTTCCAGTAATGTAAGAACCTCCATCGTCATCATCAGCTCCTTCGTAAACCTCATCTATTGCTCTGCCTATCTGACCTCCACAATCCAATAGTTATGGGTAACACGTTAACCCTTTGAAATGAAATGAAATGAAATATTTATTTTGTAAATTGGTTATAAATAACACTTTTACACGTCATGTTGTTTTTTTGCGTGTTAAGTTTAGTTTAGCTAGAGGAGGCCGGTATTTCCTAACTGAGAAGAAACACCGAAACAAACTCAGAGGTCAAAGTCTCTTTTAAAGTCCAGAAAATTGGTATTTGTATATGAGAAGCATGTAGGCTCATGTCTGTGGTATTCTTTTAAGGAAATAACCACGCAAATTTGAGCGGACCTGTCCAGACAGTGCAAGCATTTGTCACTTATCGTGTAGCTCAACTTAGAACTTAAGGAGCTCAACAATTTGTCGAACAATACCAAAGTAAGGACATTTGGGTAGGCTTCTGCTCCCTGCAGCTGGCTTTGCTAGACCAATGTCAGATTTACTGGTTTCTGACTACCAGCAACGACTATCAAAGATGTCCAAATGACAGCCTAGACGTATCGTTGGCTTATCGTGCTTTCCGTCCAAACTCAAGGCTAATACTTTTCTTACAGAACCCTACACCTTGTGTTCAGCAGTCGCGCTTGTAAGACGTTAATTATAAAGAAACTAAATCTACTCGTCATAACATTAAGTAGTCATATTTGGGTGCCTTTTGATAAATCTTTACTTTAAAGTTACTTTTCATTTTGAGTATTGGAATATTAATTGAATTAACTACGGATCAAATGTCAATGCAATTAGGGCCGCTTGCACGAGCCAGTGTTACCTTATTAATTCATAGCCGCTAATTTGGGCCCATTACGTACTTACATAATGTATGTATCCTCGTGCTGTCAGTTGGCGCATTGAATCTTAGACCTTAATTAATTATCAAGAAGTGTGATTTTATTATACTCCGATAGGTATTCCTTTACAACGTTGGATGTAGGTGAAACTTGTCTTTAACGATGTAATTACGCGATTGCTATAAATATGCTTCTCGATTCTAATACTGAGAAGATTTCAGTAGATTATCAGACCAGTGAAAACTCCAATAAGAAAATCTTATTAAGCAGGAAAGAACCACACAATTCTTCCTTAAATCAAATAGGTACAGTCATCATTTCAGCCTATAGAGCTCTGTTGAATGTTTGTTGTTTGAAAAATATAATGATATTATTATGAAGGTCAAGATGACGGAACACCACCAGCTTTTAAGAATTTCACGTGAGTATAATTTAATGCCATGTTTCCACTATTTCATACTTTAATAGTCTTCTTCTTCTTTTCGTGTCGATGCTCAAACGTCTTTGGATCAGCAATGATGTAAATTTCTCGAACGAATGTGTCTGACTGGGTTCGAACTCATGACACGTAAGTAGGGCCCGTAACCACGGGGCCCGCACTGCTCTCGCATTATTAATAATAATAAACTCATTTATTTCCGACCTTGTGACATTTCAAACAACAAATTGAAACAACAAATTTTAGTAAGTCATTTACAACTACGTTTGTATCTTTACACAAAACTGTTTAAAAGTGTAATTACATTTCATCAGAAAAGCGCCTGAACAAAACTTTAATTTTAAGACAAATATCGTTCTATAGCGTTTACAATTTATTTAGGCGTTTAGCTGGTACTGCTTTACCTTGGGAGATTATTCGAAACTGCATTTTCGTTTGTGTTTGCCTAAAAAATAAATGGCATATTGATACAAACCCAAAATGCTGAAAAAATAAATAATATCTTGTAATAATAATTTTAAATGTATTGCTTAATTTATTAGTAACAGTTTGTCACAAGAACAGAACACACATAGTTTAAATTTTTCCGATAATCTGAGAAAACTAATTTTATTGTTATTGAAATTGCTTATTTCGTTTCCTATGTCATAATTAAAATATACATAAAGTTTGTAGTTATTTAAAATCTAAATATATTTTCTTTTTCATATTAGCCTACCCGTTGCCGATTTTTGTGAAGTGGTTTTCCAGATTTTTCTGAGGCCACTGGAATATAACGGACTGCACAGCAGTCCGCTCACAAAACATCATGAGTTCCTAGGCTTCCTCAGGCTTTCCAATGCTGTGTCACCCGGTACAAGATCGCAATTCTACTAGCCTCGTCATTTACCGTCTGCCAATAGTTTTGGATTTATTTACGTATTAGCAGCAAATATTTTCACAACCTTCACAGATGATTTTCAATTTAGAAAAAAATAACTTTTAATCCATCATTCATCCTCGATTACATTCTGTTTATGAAAGAACCATCGTCTCAATAAAAGGTTGACATGTAACATGGGTGACTCTTCACCCGATGAGTGATTCCGTATTATTTCAATTATTTTTCATAACCTGCGGGGAAGCTATTGGGATGAAAAACTCGTTTTCTGTGCGATTGATTGTAAAGCCTATAAAGTAAGATATACATCAATATTAGATGTGTACTTCAATCCAGCCAGTAGGTTCAATTCGGCGAGATTTTTATAAAGCGTTTATTATTAAGTTTCACTTTTCAGTTGATTTAACGGGATCAACCGATATTTGTGTTTTATTTATCCAAATCATATCATCAGTTTAGCCTTTCTCTCTTTCCTAATATGTTATGATTTCATCAACCGTTTTAAGAGATCATATTTCTGGATATAATATAATAAGTGCTTTTAAGGTTGTTCCGTTAATAGCTAGCTATTCTGTATGCTAAACTGTAGATAACTTGTTAAGTAGTGTATTTTTTACTTTTATTATTAATACTATTGTTACGAGCTGGGGTTCGGGATACAAATAATTAACGCCAATTAAACCAAAATTAACACTTTAATTAATTAAACACAAAATAAAAATTTAACACAATTATTCGCACCACAACACTTGTCACTTAACACTTAAATCGCACTGAAATTCACTTGTAAAGCTTCGATTATATCGTGTACTAGTACTCTCGCGGGGCTTCGCTCCCGTGGATTCTATCACGGTAAAAACATAACTCTCCTTTTTTGCAGTCGGGTAAAAAGTAGCCTATAACCTTCCTCAAGCTTCAAGCTACTTCCATACCAAATTTCATCCAAATCCACCCAGTACTTTCGAAGATTAGCGCGTTCAAGCAAACAAACAAACAAACAAACAAACTAACAAACTTTTCCGCTTTATAATATTAGTATAGATTCGCCTCGTAATAAGACTGACTCTCTGCGTCCCCTTGCGATCTATTTATACCCCGGTCTATAAGCTCTAGAACATTCTTGTAAAATCGACTCACTGTTAATACTGCTAAGAATAATCCAGAAGCTACTTGCATATAGTACTGCTACTCGCCGCTAGATGGCGTTAGTGTCTCGACACGATATACTCAGTACTGCTACTTGCCGCTAGATGGCGTTAGTGTCTCGAACATTCTAGACTTCTGTCGAAGTTTCTCGACGTACTTCACTAAGCGACTGGCGTAACACTATTTATCTACTAGTTAATATACTGCTGTTTTTACTCCCTATTAAAATAAAATAATATGGTGGGACGGCTGCTAGTCCAAGCGGCTGCAGCTGCGTACTGTTTTACATGGAGTGACTGACCTCCACAAACAATATGGCAGCCGGATGAAACGGCTTAACGTACTCACGAAGGCACGGAGAAGTCTCGATATATTGAGATAGTCACCCATCCACTGATTGAATATGATAAGCGTTGAAGTAACCTTGAAGATCGCCGTACGGCTGTTATAATTAAGCCAAGACCTTTCTTGTATTTGTTTATTTATTTAATCTATGACCATTTTATTCCACACACAAAGATTTTATAGAAATTTCGTATTATTTAATACTTTTTGTCCTGCATCAATGGCGATGTCAGAGCAGATAAAACCAATGGCTTGGAAACGGACGGCCTGTTTAATTCGCTGATCATAAGGTTCAAGTATGAATTTCACGTGAGTTATAATCGAAGTAATGGCGTCGCTTCACCTGTTCACTTTGAAGCTGATTTACATTATTTATTCCTATGCCTATTTGGCGCAGCCGTGAGTCACACAGTATTATTATTGGCCTTGATGTGTTTCTATTATTTTTCATTGTATAATTTCTTTTAATAATAATAAGATGTTGTTTATTTCTATTTTTTTTACTGTGTGTACTTGTGGCATGTGTCAATAAACGTTTTTTCTTTCTTTCTTCATATGTTATTTTATATATTTTTTATATTGAGAGCATACTTCTCAGTTTGGCTCACCGGCGAAACGTTGCTTGCCTGTCGATCTTATACAGATTTTATTTTAGAGTGTGCGCAGGAGCTCTATGACCTCCTAAGCCCTCCATTTCTTTTTACTACCATTCTAACAGACGTACTGCAGGATACCGCCCAAACTTACTCGATATAAGTTCTTGTCACACTAAACGCTTCTCCTCAACATTTATTGTACACACAGCCAAGGTGTGTAACTCTCTGTCCGATTGTGTGTTCCCTGCCACATATGACCCGATGAACAGGCATCTTTTGGGCTCGCTTGTTCCATCATTGACCTCATCTCAACACTTACCATCAGGTGTGATCGGGGTCAAGAGTGAACTCATTTGTTACAGTAACAACGTAGGTGGGTTGTGGTTTTTAGGCACATTAATTTGAGTAACTTTCATCATCACTGCTGCTTGTAAAATGGTGTAGAGAAAAATCGTGAGAAGACATGCGACATCCACCAACCATTTATAACGTATGGCCCATTCCTTCTTGTAGAGTCCCGTCTACGGGCCTGTGTGCAAGCAGAGAGAACATTATAGGCTGATTATCTTGATATCAATGCATAATCTCGCCCTCTGTTGACCACAATATCACTGGATAATGCCAATAATGTTGAACTTGCGTAAAGGTTCTCTAATACTCCTACGCTCTATATGGATAAACTGTTCTGACCCAATCTTTCCTACTATTATTTAAATATTTGTAATTTGACGTTAGTTAATCAGGTTTTAATGGTTGCAGGGGTTTTGATGAATAGAATAGAATATTTATTTATTAAAGTAACTTTGATTTAAAAATGGTTAGTAGAACATGCTTAAAAAACTATGGTAGTAACCTTTGCTCAAACAGTTGCATTTTATGAAAATCAGGTAGTTGATGAAACACGGGTAGACTTAGGTCTTGACAAGAACAGGAATATTTTAGTCCCTTTAAGGCTAAGATTCTCGTTAAAATCAGATTAACGTTAGTTTAAATTTAAAATTAATACGTAAAATTTAATTATGAAAACTTTGTTTTCCAATTTTCAAGTTTAATTAATTAATTAGTAAAACTTTTTTGCTCAACGGGGATTACCATATCTCAAGGCTTTTTCATTGGCAAGCTGCGCCTTACTTTGAATTTCCGGTATAAAATTTCAAAAGAAGTTTTGGATCTATTCCTCAATATGGTTTTACTCCTTATTTACTTCACAATAAAGTACATTTTACCGAGATAGATCGAAACGATTCCTGCTCGTCACATAGTGCTCTATAAATAGTATCACTCTAATCAATTCGAAAATCAAACGTCCCATTTCAACTAATCAATGTATAATCCGGCCTTAACATTGTGTCCTGAAAGTATTTATATATTTTTTTTCGGCCAGACGCCCATTGATGTGACTGTGACTACAGTATTAATATTTTATTTTGACGCAGTTGGTGTACACGAGCCGACATCGCTTTACAATGTTCACTTTAATTCTTTATCGTGTGTACCCTGCTGATTTCGGCCAGCTTATTTGGTTTTGGAATATGTAAGAAGCCCCCTTCCGATTTTCAATTATTTTTAAGTTTTGTGAATTTCATAATTAATTTTTAAGTTTGTTTGGTCTTTATCGTGATAAAAATAAAATAAAATTTCTCCTATATGTAAGAATCACAGAAATTATCACATGTGAAAAAGGATGATGATGAAGTGTGTTTTAAAGCTATGTTTTCGGATAGTGATGCTGTTTTTTATTTCTTGAGAGTATTAACCATGAGGTAGTACAGACGCGCCTAAGCTCTTTATAATGCAAAAGAAATTGATCCGAATAATCGTAAACATAGAACAGACCGATAGCTGTAAGCCGTACTTTATTCAATTGAAAATTCTCACTCTCCCTTCTATCTATATCCTAGAGATATGTAAATTTGTACGTAATAACATACACTTTTTTACAACCCGCGGTGACAAACATATTCACAGATCTGTTAGATATAAAAATATGCTAATGTTACCCTCTTCACGCATGAAACTACATTCAAAAAGTCCGTATGTTATGTCCATCAAAATTTATAATAAACTACCAGAACCATTAAAAAATGAAACCAACTATGACAAATTTGTAAAGAATCTCAAACAAATATTAGCTAATAAAGCATACTACACTGTAAACGAGTACTTAAATGACAAAACAATAATGATGCATAAATAAATACATTACATAATAATATATGATTTGAAATTACAAACTGATCTCACTGAATTTGATAATGTATCTAATTTAATTAATATTTCCTAAAATTGTTTATTGTTAATTTGTGTTGTTTTTTATAATTATTAAATAATATCTCCTATAATTATAGTTTGTTAATATGTTTTGTCAATTTTTTCTTTTCTTCTAAATTGTCTATAAAATGATTAAGTTAATAACATAAAGTATTTTATTGAAAATTATTTAATTTATAGTAAATGAGTATTGTGATATAACTTTGGAATAAAATCAAATAAGAATATAATATAATATAATTTAATTTTAAGTAATTTGCTGTGCCCGACCGGGTCCATGATGATCATATTTTGTAAACCTACCACCTAAGTTCACATTGTGGAATGCAATAAATAATTGAGTATTGAGTATTGGGTATTCCGAAAAAACATTGTCCAACACTAGGAATTTTTCCTTCATCATTAGTGTATTTTTACAAACACTCAGATTTGGCCTTTACTATAATTGACACCACACTTGAACAAAAAAAATCAAATCAAACTTAATAATTGTTGTTTCAGTCTTTTTCAACTAAATAAATCTCGAAAACAATTCACCTCTTACATACTCTTGTTTTAACAATTACAATCAACATCACAACAAAAACAAACATTTGCCCAAAAACAATTTCCGAACGCAAACTGATTACAAACTTCGTGGAACAATTAGGCAAGTTCAAACCAATGGGCAATAAGGTGAACTGAACATCTCTTCGAGTCAATGTCCCAGGCCCCAGCAGCTATCGATGTGACGGACGTTGATTAATATGCCCACCCTACCTTGAAGCCTGTCTCTAATAAGGCCAGATAACGTTATCATTACAAGTTGGGGAACTGACAAGGGATTGTATTAATGAGTGAGTTTCACGCCTGTTGTCATAGTTTGTGAGGATAATATCGAGTAGCGGACGTGTTTTGTTATAATATGGAGCTACAGGCAACATTGATGATGATGGCGTTTTGAGTAGTGAGAGGATTTACTGTAATAGGTTATAAGATAATATGATGCAAGATATTAAAAAAATATAATATTAATTCGTTTAATTAGTAATTATTTAAGGTGTAGTCCTTTTCACACATAATTAAATTTTGCAAAAATATCCACTACCAAATATCTCACGAGACAGCGTTTGTGAAGTAACCGAACTATTATAAGATAGACAAAAAGAAAAATATATATAAGCTTAAACTTATGAAACAATGCTCGGGTGAATATTGTGTTTCCTTTGTCTGTAAAAGATCGCTTTTAGCGATAAAACCGTTCATTGTAACACCCTTTGTGGTTGTTAAGTCTTTATTTAATTCTGTTGTGGTATACAATAAAGAGTATATCTATCTATCAATATCGATTTGCGAGTAAAATATTTATTTATTTAGTTTGTTAGGAAACACATAGATGTGTATGTTAACAACGTTCCTATCACTATCTACTAACACCAATATACATGTGTATGGCTGTCATTCTTTATAATGTAAAAAATATTTCAAGAATAAAATATTTAGTTAGCTTTAATGATTACTGAGGATCGTCATCACCAGCTTATGCTGTCTAATGATGGGTCTCCAACGGTTCCAGTACATCATTGCTCTCACTGCTTAGTGAAATTTATTTCAGGATGATGCTTCTTTCATATAGTCAGGCCACCTGGTTTGTGAAAAATATCGGGCTCTCGTGCCTTCTACTTCACCAATAGCGACCAGCTTGTGCTGTCTGTTCACCATGTATGTTTAAGCGCATATGAAAAGGAGGGCTTATAAAGAATTCATTGGGCACCTAAAATTCTTAAACATCACATTTTTAGGGTTCCGTAGCCGAATGGCAAAAAACGGAACCCTTATAGTTTCGTCGTGTCTGTCCATCTGTCCGTCCGTATGTCAGAGCCATTTTATTCCGATACTATTAGGATTATACATGTGATACTTGGTAGGTAGATATATTCTGTGAACCCCTTTCCGATTTTAAGAAAAAAAAAAAGAAATATTTGAAATAAAAGGAGGCTCCCCATACATAGATCTGAAACTGAAAATATTAGTATTCACGAAACCTATGCGTGTGTGGTATTTATAGACAGGTCTTTAAAAATGACATAGTGGTTTCTAAAATGACTTTTTCATAAAGTTAATCGTTTAAAAGTTATACGCTTCCAAAGTGGTAAAATGTGTGTCGCCCCCCCTCCCCTCCTCTAACTTCTATAATAATGGAGTGAAAAATCGAAAAAAACATATGCTGTAGATCTTAATGTAAACTTTCAACCAAAATTGGTTTGAACGAGATCGGGTCAGCAGTTTTTGAGATACAGCATATTTTCTAAAACCGCAAATATAACTTTGTAATTCATACAGACACTATGAAACACAAAGTTATTTGGCGTAGGTAAATAAGCTAGTTTTAAGAAATTTGTAAGGTTTTTTTTTTGTCAAATAAATATATTATATTATTTTTATTATAGTTACTACGGAACTTTTCATGGGCGAATCTAACTCGCAGTTGGCCAATTTTTTAAAGAGAACTAAAAATGTAGGTAGACTTCACATTTCTAGCAATCTTATTAACCCCGCCAACTAAGCTAATTATGCTTGTGTCTGGGGTGAGTTCACGGGAATAGTGTAATGAGTGGGTTTCGAACCCGCGACCTTTCGCTCACAAGTCCGACTTCAAATTTATATACAATCAACAATCGACTTGGAATAGAAAACTTATCAACGCTAAACTTAAACAGTCTTAAGATGCCAAATAAATAAATTGAAGCGGCGATAAGTTTTATTGATGTTTTGTATTTAACATCGAAGTTGTCGTAGCTAAGGCTTGACATAAAGGAGCGATTTCCTCTCCTTCCACCGACTTTGTCATACAGTTATATACTTGTCTTATACAGTTCAATGCACACACTTCTGAGCACACTTGTCCTGCAATAATACTTCTCCAGTGGTTTGTTTCCAACCTTTCTTCAACTACCTAAGTGGTGACGCAAAAAGTGATCGGATGAACACGGCAAGATTCGGGTGGATTCGAACTCATTTGAAAAATCATATTATGACTACTCCCACTCTGGGTGGAATAGAAAGGAGTATCCTTTGCCTCTTTATAAAATAACGCTTAGCCTTTGCCCAAAGTAATAGCTAACCCTTGGCTCACTAGAAGTGTCAACCTGCCTGACAATAAGGTAACAGTTATTTTTGGCAAAAACGTATATACACAGATATTTATTACAAAGATACGTAACTTTAATTTATGGTACATTACTTAAAAAAAATACTATCTAATGATATCTACATATGTGAAGATACGGAGAGGCGTTGAAGTACTCCTCACGTCGCTGCCGACCGAAAACGTGACCAAAAGGCTGGCAGCATTGCCACGTTGAGTGGCTATGTTTATTCTGTGGGCAAGGAAGTTCTTGAAAAGGAGACGCGATTTTGACCCTAATCGTTTCGACCCCGAACGTCTCAAAAATATAATTAGCATTCATAAGGTTCCATTGTTGTCGCTGTTTGATGGCTTTATTTTAATTAAAATAGCTAATATTCATATTGAATTTTATTTTATTTTATTTTATTATATAAGGTACTCCAACGACTTATTCACTAATAACATTTTACATATTATTTAACTTATACATCTATTGTCATGGTGAATTTGTCACTTATAGAAGTACACAGCTTAAACATAAATAAATTATAGTACATACAAAACTGTGAGATCAGATTAAAATTAAAATTAAAGATTATAAAATGAGCTACTTAACAATATAATACTATGGCAATATAAAAGAAATAATATAAGATATATACATAAGATTTACTTACTCAATAGGCAATGGATACTCTGTTTTTTTAATACTATTATTGTAAGTAAAACGACTGCAATAAACGTGATCAAAATGTTATGAGTGGATTGGAGTTAAAAGTTTTTTACGGAACTGGTAAAAACTGTCGGCAAAGATGTCAATGTTGCTGTTAGTGTGGATTATATTATAATTAGCCATAAGTCTGTTCATAGGGGCACTGCGACCAAGGTTTGTTTTTGATGGGGACAAAGCAAGTATATCTGTTTTACCGACAGATCGAGTTATAGTGCGCCTAGGTACAGAAATATTAAGTTTAGATAATAGCTCTGGAACATCGGATCGGTTATGAATAATTTTGTAAAGAAATATCTGATCGGAGTGACTTCTACGACGTTCCAGAGATATCATATTGAAATGCTTGAGTCTCAGAATAACTGGTGTCTTGACCGCAACTAGAGCATCTGAAGCGCAGATACCTGGTGAAGGCTTTCTGTATACGTTCTATCCTATTAATATGGATGCGATATGTAGGATTCCATGCCGGAGATGCGTAATCCAGTATACTTCTAACAAGCGTGTTGAAGAGAAGTTTTAGGGTCGAAATAGACCGAAACTCCGTGCATGTTCTCTTCACAAAACCTGCCATTTTTGTCGCTTTGGTAACAATTAGGTCAATGTGATGAATAAAAGATAGTTTACTATCGAGCTGAATTCCTAAGGCACGGATGGTGTCAACCTTTTGCAGGGAAACTCCATTTAATTTATAAGATGAAGGTATTCTATTTTTATTTCGCGTAAAAGTTATATGATAGCACTTACTTACGTTAAGAGTCATCATGTTTAACTTACACCATTCATGTATTGCATCTAGATCTTTCTGAAGAAGTGACACGTCAAAGTCCGTTTTAATTTCTTTGTACAGTTTTAAATCATCTGCAAACATGGAACATTTGCTGTGTTGTATTGTGCAGACTATGTCATTTACAAATATAAGAAATAAGATCGGCCCCAGATGCGATCCTTGTGGTACTCCAGAAGTGGAAGAGTAGAAGAGTGATTCGTATCCTCTCACGACCACTCTCTGCTTTCGCCCCGTCAGGTAAGAAGCGAACCATCTGTGCAGTTGACCGGCTATGCCAAAATGTTTCAGCTTCATTAAAAGTATGATTAACCTTATCAAAAGCACTGCTGAAATCTGTGTAGACGGAATCAACTTGTACACGGGAATCCAGAGATTTAGCAATGTCGTTGATGTAGTTAACCAAATTAGTGGTAGTGGATTTACGAGTTCGAAAGCCGTGCTGTTCAGAGGCCAATTGCACATTAGTGTGCGAAGACAGTACAGGACAAACCAACGCTTCAAACAGTTTTGCAAAGATAGAAAGAAGAGATATGGGGCGATAATTAGAAGTATCGCTGGGGTCTCCCTTCTTAAAAATAGGTACCACGTTAGCAATTTTCCACTCTGTGGGGAATTTAGATGTTTCAATAGAGCGATTGAAAATAAGTTTGAGTGGAAGACACAGACAGGATGCACATTTTAGGACAAAGAGCGGAGGTAGGCCATCTGGTCCTGGACCTTGGACGTGTCAAGCTTTTTTAATTCTTTTAAAACTTCTACTCCTGTGAACGCAATTCTGCTTAGAGCAAATTGAAAGTAGTTATGCGTATCAGGAGCAGTCGAATTATTAGATGGTATGAAGGTGGATGAAAAATGTGAGGCAAATTGGTTGCTTATTTCCTCACCGGAACAAGCAGTCTTGTTGCCCAAACGCATAGTAGTAGGAATGTCACTCGACTGAGACTTTTTAGCTTTAACAAATGACCAGAAGAGTTTTGGGTTTTGAGCTATGTTTTCTTCAGTATTGCTTAAATAAGTTTTGTAACAATCTTTAATCATTCGTCTTGCGCGCTCGTCTAGTAATTTGAATTCGTAATTGTCTCTAGGATTTTTATATTTTTTATAGCGAACTCTAATTTTTTCCTTTTCGTTTAAAAGTTTAATTAACGGCTTAGAAAACCATCGCGGGAATTTATTATTGGGTAGTTTGGAAAGAGGCACATATTCTTTAATTAAGGTGTTAATTTGTTTGTACAACAGATTAACCATTTCGTCTACATCATCATTCAATCATCATTGAATATTAAAGAAACAAAGTCAAACGTCAAAAAACAAAGTCAGTCGGTTATGTGCACTCCCCAAAATTAATTCACTTCTGAATCAATTCGTTAAAAAGATAAACGAGGAGAGGAAATTAGTATTGTCGTCATTGTGTGGACCACCCGGAGGACACGGTGGAGCATACGGTGGAGGTGTGCCCCGCTTGGGCAGAGCTTTGCCGTGTCCTCGTTGAGGCGATCGGCGGCGGTGACCTCTCGCGCCCGGCCCTGGTTCTAACCATGGTGCGGAGCGAGAGGGAATGGGATGCAGTCGCCTCCTTCTGTGAAGCAGTAATGCTAGCGAAGAAGGAGGCCGAACGCGCGAGGGAGAGACGACTCACTTCCTCACGCCCCAGCCGCCGCGGAAGACGCTCCGGGCGTCGGGGATAGCGAGCCGATCTCCGGCTACCGTAGATGCGGGCTTGCGGATGGCGAGCAGGGGTAGCTCACCGTCCGGTAATGACCAGGCCCGGGTCGGCGGCGCGACGTGCCAGGGTTGCGGTAATGTTCTAACGAGATACCGCAGCCCCAGAACTTAAGGGCTACTGAAGGAACAGGGTGGGTTTTTAGTCAGTAGAAGTCAGACACTCCCTTTCATTTTACCCAGAGCGGGAGAAGCCATTCGTTGATTTTCCCACCCAGGGAAAAAGGCGCAGCCTGTATCTTGGTGGCCCAATATTGACAACAGAGGTTGACTGAATCTACTCGTAACTTCAGTGTGACACAACACAGCTTTTTTTTTATCGTGGTAAAATTATCAAATAAGTCCTCCCACCCCGGGCAGGGCGGGAGGGACTGTCAGACTTTTACTGACTAAAATCCACGGTGTTCCTTCAATAACCCTTTACGTTCCGGGGTCACGGTAATGGGATAAGTCCCACGACCCCGGCAGGCTTCGGCCCTCTACGGGGGGCCTCGTCATGTTGCTGACGCTCTTTGAGGCGCGCGTGGAACACAACGCGCCGTCGACCCGGGCATGGTCCATGGTCGGACAGCGAGTTGCCCTTTACTCGCTGTCCGCATGCCCGCGCCCACGGTGGCCGGAGATCGTCGGCCGACGTCCGACGCCGTGGGCGTCTACCACTACGGCTGGGCTGGAGGGAGGACGCCATCCTCTCCCTCACACGGCCCGCCTCCTCCTTCGGCAGCATGACTGCTTCGCAGAAGGAGGCGACCGCTTCCCACTCCCTCTCGCCCCGCGGCAGAAAAAAAAAGAGAAACGTAAAAAAAGTGCGTGATAAAATAAAGTTACAAATAAATGATTGAAATAATGATAATAATTTTGACAAAGTTGAACAAAACAAACAAATTAAAATTGATTATTAAATAAAAAAAACAATAAAATAATAATAATTAGGTATATGTACTATCGACCAATCTTCCGCATGCTCACCTTTAAGTCTATAATCGCATAGCACGGCTCACAATGCGATCGCTAAATGCGTGTATTTTCACCAAAAGGATGCACGATGCGTATTTTAGTAGTGTTCGTAATAGTAAGTATTAATATAATGTTACGCACCCTGTACTCACAAAATGTATATTGTCTCTAATTGGGCGAAACCAGGAAGGGATGTGGTTTGTCACTAGCTGCGCCTCCGCAGAAATATTTTCTGCGTAACTTTGGCCAATAATACATGGAAGTAGTAGTAGATAATTTATAAATTAATGTAATTTCCAATTGGCGCTGTGAAAGAGTGAGTGAGTGAGTGTGTGTGTTATATGTGTGTTTGTATGGGATATGTCTGTTTCGTGGTTTTAGATTATTTTACTTACTTTACTTAGTTGGGGTCGATGTTCAGTCTAACCGGATACAGCTCAGTATTAGTGTTTTACATGGAGCGACTGCCTATCTGGCCTCCACTACCAAGTAGCTAGGTAACACGTTACCCCTTGCCTAGACCAGTGTCAGATTTACTGGCTTCTGACTACCCGTATCGACTATCAAAGATGTCCAAATGAGAGCCTAGAGACCAACGGTAAAAGCTTGATCGTGCTTTCCGAGGCACAGGCGTATTACACCGCCAACTTCCAAACTCAGGGCTACTACTGAGAAATTTCTTACAGAATAAATTATTAGTTTAAAAAACACTAGAAAAACACGCTTTTATAAATGCACGAAAAACAAAAAAAATGTTAAGAAAACCGATAACGGATTTTCTTTAGGGTTTGTTATAACTTATAACCTTGAAACCTGATCGTGTTCAAAGTCCATTACGTGGCCTTTCTCACAAGTGCAAACACGACTATGATACGATATTCCATCATGGAATGCCAGTGCCCATCTTCCGGCTTCATCATCAGACCTTGAAACCTAAGTGTGGTCAAAGTTCATTACAAGACTTTTCTAAAAAATCCAAAACAGCTATGATACGATTTTCCATCATGAAGTTCCAGTTCGTATCTTCCGGCTCTATCATCAGATCAGTTCGACAGTACCATATTACTGTATTGTCATCAGAACTACCTACAGTTGCCAATTTTCATTACGCTACGACCCTTGGAAGATGGTTAAATTAGTTACCTTAGATCCCATTACATAGTTAGTTACATACAGGTCGACCTAATAAAAGTGTGTTATAAACCCAACAGCACTTTTAGCCCGACCTGGGAATCGAACCCTAGACCTCGTGCTCAGCAGTCGCGCTTGCAACCACGCGACCAACGAGGAAGTAAGACGTTAATTATAAAGAAACTGACTCTTCTTCTTCGTCATAACATTCCATAAATAGCCATATTTCGGTGTCTCTTGATAAATCTTTAAAGTTACTTTTCATTGTGATTATTGGAATATTAATTGAACTAATTACGGATCAAATGACATTGCATTTACGGCTGCTTGCACGAGCCAGTGTTAATTTGACTAACACTAATTTGGGCCCGTTATGTACTTACATTATGTATGTATCCTCGTGCTATCAACTGGTGCATTGAACCTTAGTCCTTAATGCTTTAACAAGAAGTGTGGTTTTATTATATCCCGATAGGCATTCCTTTTCATCATTGGATATAGGTAAAACTAATGACGTATTCTTAAACGATGTACTAAGGCGATGGCTATAAATATTTAGAAGATGTCAGTACATTATCAGAACTGTGAAAATTGCAAATAAAAAAAAAAATATATTAAAATTAGGTTCGCGTTTGACCACCATCTCACCTGATGGTAAGTGATGATGTGGTCGAAGATGGAGCACGCTTACCTAAAAGTAACCTATTCACTCTTGACTTAAAGACTCCTAGGTTATAGCTATCGGGAAACACAGACTCCGGCAGGGAATTCCACTCCTTAGCCGCACGCACAATGAAGGTATTCCCAAAACGTTTTGTGCGTATGGGTGGGATGTCCACCATGTAACGATATCCACCATGTAAATATCTTATGAAGTTAAAAAGTGAAAATCAAAAAGTGGCACCACTATTCAGTTAAGTTGAAAACTACACGGGTTGATTACACTTAAAAAAAAAAACCCACAAAAAATGCTATTACGATGTGTACGACTTCGTTTGAATCGTTATTATACCTTTAAAGCTGTAATAAAATAAAATAATTGTCGCCTGAAGAAAAAGATATTTTAAGCCAAGTATAGTTTTATAGCTCTTACAATTTATAGGCGTTTAGATTGTTACGGTTTTACTTTAGAAGGTTATTCGAAAGTGCATTTAATTTAATTTATGTTTACCTACTATCCCACAAGAGATCTTCAGGCTAGGGTTCATGAGGCTTTTTAATGATGCATCACCCGATTCAAGATCGTAATTCTAGAATTAGCTGACGACAGCTACCCACTCACACTTAAGTTTTGAATTATTATTACATGGCACAGCATCGGCTAAGTATTTACACAATCATCACAAATTATTTTTAATTTAGCAAATAATCTTTTAATCCATTATTCATCCTCGGTTACATTCTGTTTATGAAAGAACCATCGTCAATAAGAGGTTGACATACAACATGGGTGTAACTTTACCCAATGAGTGATTAGCAGTGAATGAGTGCGTATTATTTTAAATTATTTTTCATAACCTGCGGAGAAGCTATTGATTGGGATGAAAAACTCATTAACTTTGCGATTGATTGTAAAGCCTATAAAGTAAGATATATATCAATATTTGATGTGTACTTCAATCCAGCCAGTTCGGCGGGATTTTTATAAAGCATTTATTAAGTTTCAATTTTCAGTTGGTTTAACGGGATCGACCGATCTTTGTTGTTTATTTATCCAAATCATATTAACTCTTCAACCATTTTATGAGATCATAATTCTCGTTATAAGATAATAAGTGCTTTTAGTTTGTTCTGTTAGCAGCTAGCTATTCTGTATGCTAATCTATGAATAGTTTGTTTTGTATTTGTTACTTTTATTAATAACTAGCTTGTGCCAGCGGCTTCGCCCGCGTGGGAAGTTTTTCCCGTGTAAATCCCGATTTCGTGGGAATTTCGCAAAATCCTTTCTTAGCGGATGCCTACGTCATAACATCTACCTGCACGCCAAATTTCAGAACGATTCGTCCAGTAGTTTGGGCTGTGCGTTGATAGATCACTATGTCAGTCAGTCAGTCAGTCACCTTTGAGTTATATAATATACTAGCTTGTGCCAGCGGCTTCGCCCGCGTGGGAAGTTTTTCCCGTGTAAATCCCGATTTCGTGGGAATTTCACAAAATCCTTTCTTTGCGAATGCCTACGTCATAACATTTACCTGCATGCCAAATTTCAGAACGATTCGTCCAGTAGTTTGGGCTGTGCGTTGATAGATCACTATGTCAGTCAGTCACCTTTGAGTTATATAATATACTAGCTTGTGCCAGCGGCTTCGCCTGCGTGGGAAGTTTTTCCCGTGTAAATCCCGATTTTGTGGGAATTTCGCAAAATCCTTTATTAGCGGATGCCTACGTCATAACATCTACCTGCATGCCAAATTTCAGCCCGATCCGTCCAGTGGTTTGGGCTGTGCGTTGATAGATCACTATGTCAGTCAGTCAGTCAGTCAGTCACCTTTGAGTTATATAATATACTAGCTTGTGCCAGCGGCTTCGCCCGCGTGGGAAGTTTTTCCCGTGTAAATCCCGATTTCGTGGGAATTTCACAAAATCCTTTCTTAGCGGATGCCTACGTCATAACATCTACCTGCATGCCAAATTTCAGCCCAATCCGTCCAGTGGTTTGGGCTGTGCGTTGATAGATCACTATGTCAGTCAGTCAGTCAGCCAGTCACCTTTGAGTTATATAATATACTAGCTTGTGCCAGCGGCTTCGCCCGCGTGGGAAGTTTTTCCCGTGTAAATCCCGATTTCGTGGGAATTTCGCAAAATCCTTTCTTAGCGGATGCCTACGTCATAACATCTACCTGCATCCCAAATTTCAGCCCGATTCGTCCAGTAGTTTGGGCTGTGCATTGATAGATCACTATGTCAGTCAGTCAGTCACCTTTGAGTTATATATGTAGATTTAGATTAAGAAGATCTTAATACCTACCTAAATAATATAAGTTGTTTTTGGAAATAAATAAATAAATAAAAAATAAATGGTGGGGTCGGCTGCCAGTCTAACAGTATGCAGCTGCGTACTAGTGTTTTACATGGAGTGACTATATCTATCTGACTTCCACAACCCCTAGTAGCTGGGTAAAATGATACCCCTTGGCAAGATTAGTGTTAGATTTTCTGGCTTTTGACTACCTGTAACGACTTTCAAAGATGACAAAAGAAAACATAGAACTCTAGTGGCAGCTGGATGAAACGGCTTAACACGTTCGCTGACAGTACCTCGTTAGGCTGGAAATTAAAATAGTGCGTTATGACAGTACGTCGAGGGACGGGCCACTTATTTTTAAGAGTACGTCCTCTCACGGTAATTTTTCATATAAGTATTATGAAGAGCAGTTTCCAATGTCATATTATGAGTAATTTCATATTTCTTATTGCCGTAACACGAGTATTTTGTAGGTAGTTTCATATTGCTTGCTTGTGCATGAGTACTACGTTGATTTGTCATTTAGTATGGAAAATTCTACTGTCGTAATGTGGTGTCAGGGTAAGTGCTCACTGTCAGCGAACGTGTTAAGATGCTTTCTAAGGCACAGAGGAATCTTGACGACCCCTGCGGCTGTTGTTATTAAGCCATCTTCAGACTTTAAATCTCGTTTCCCAATTGGGCGACGACAATCTGGTCAAATACAACGCTCTGAAAACACAGGCTGTCTTTTCAGCGCTAAAAGGAGCCCTTTTGAATTATCCCCTACTTTCCGAAGTGCATCTGTACCAGTCACCGACCACCTGGTGCTTTTGGGCATGGAGTTGTCGTCAGACCTCAACTTCGGCTTAACCATCGAGTCTGCAGCAAAAAAGCTGGGCATCCTACACAAGGTGAGGCGGTACTTCACGCCTGGATAGCTTCTAAATCTGTATAAAGCATAAGTCCGTTCCTGCGTGGAGTACTGCAGTCACTTGTGGGATGGCTCTGCAAAATACCAACTTGCTGCACTGGATTCGATTGAGCGTAGAGCCAAAAAGCTTATAGGTGGCGAAGCGCTAGTGGACAAGCTTCACAGCCTGACTCATCGGCTAAACGTTGCTTGCCTGTCAGTCTTCTACAGACTGTACTACGGGAGTGTGCGCAAGAGGTCCATGTCCTGATCCCTCCATCTCCCATTCACTATCGGACTACCAGACATTCTGCTGGGTACCATCTACACTTCGTTGATATACCGTCTTGTCGCACCAAGCGCTTTACTTCCACATTTATTGTACGTACAGCCAAGTTGTCGAACTCTCTGCTGGCTTCTGTGTTCCTTGCCACTTATGACCTCAGCCTTTAAAGCAAGAGTGAATAGGCATC
This sequence comes from Tholera decimalis, assembly GCA_943138885.2. Classification (NCBI taxonomy): domain Eukaryota; kingdom Metazoa; phylum Arthropoda; class Insecta; order Lepidoptera; family Noctuidae; genus Tholera; species Tholera decimalis. The sequence goes on along the minus strand of OW964563.2, from coordinate 16,682,995 downwards.
TTCTGGGCTCGCTCTTCCATCGTAGACGTCATCTATCAGGCGAGATTGATGTCAAGAGTGGGCTCTTCCCGAATAAAAAAAAAGCCAACAGCTCTCTAATATTTGTTTATTTTATTTTATTACTTTTAAGAAAACTTACAGCCTATTATGGTAGAGTATTCAAGTGAGAGTATTTAGGCAATGGCGAATTATAAGTTTTCCCATGTACTGTATATTGCTATGATGATAAGATTGACTGTAGACAGACAAACAAAAATGTTATTTCGGTTACAGAAACTCAAAGCTTTAATAAAAAAACAATATAAACCAAACAAACGACAGTCATACAATTTAAACATTAAACTGGTATAAAAAACTTCACTTTGAAAAAAACCGTTACTACAGTATTTTGTAATTTATTCATACTATTATTAACTAAATCTAACTCGACTTCCTGACACACCGTATTAAACGTGTGACAGGTCCTTATAACATGTGAGTTTTGTCTATAGTTTTTACTAAGGGAACATGAAGGAGATACGGTATCCGACGAAAAGTAGATGGCACACGAAGCCTGATCTTGTCAACCAGCTCAGGAACGTGTGTTGCTCCATTCATAATACTAAACAAAAAGCTAAATCTGCAATTTTCCATCTTTTATCAAACTACTAGCTGTGCCCCGCGGTTCAACCGCGTTAATCAACATCTAAACAAAACAAACTTTCAACCCTAGGGGTTGGTTTTTGAAATAAAAACTATATATGTTTGACTCTGGGTCTTCAATATTTCTCATTATAAATTTCATCCAAATCAGTTCGGTGGTTTAGCTGTGAAAGCGTAACAGATAGAGGGACAGACAGACTTTCGCATTTATAATATTAGCAAATGGATGATCATGTTATTTCACACCCAAAGATTTTACAGAAATTTCGTATTATTTACAACTTTTTGTTTTGTGTCAGTGGCGATGTCAGAGCATATAAAACCAACGGCTTGGAAACGGACGGCCCGTTTATTTCGCTGATCATAAATAGGGCTCCAGTATGAATTTCACGTGAGTTATAATCAGAGTCATTGCGTCGCCTCATCTGTTCTACATGCACATAATTGTAAAGCCGGTTTACATGGTATTTTACATTGTGAAATGAAATGAAATGAAATGAAATGAAATATTTATTTTGTAAATTGGTTATAAATAATACTTTTACACGTCATGTTTTTTTGCGTGTTAAGTTTAGCTAGATGAGGCCGGTATTTCCTAACTGACTACTCTGAGAAGAAACACCGAAACAAACTCAGAGGTCATAGTCTCTTTTAAAGTCCAGATAATTTGTATTTGTATATGAGAAGCATGTAGGTTCATGTCTGTGTGTTATATTGATAGCATTGGTGGCGCAGTGATTACAGATACAACGTGGGTGGGTCGACCTATCACGCCCGGCTCAAACCATGGTGCAGGGTGAGGAGGAATGCAGTCGCTCCCTTCTGCAAAGTAGTCATGCTAACGAAGCAGCAGACTGAACCGCCCCGTTTTTCGGGGATCATGTGCTGTTTCCGGCCACCGAAGGCGCGGGCCGGCGGGCGGCGGGCAGGAGTAGCTCCCCGTCCGATAAGGACCAACCCGGGTCGGTGGCGCGTCTAGTTCCACGCGCACCTCAAAGAACCGACAGCACTAGTGACAGAGCTCCATAGGGCCATTGCCTGCCGAGTTTGCGGGAATGTTCTAGAAGAGCCCCTGAACGCAAGGGCAGCTGAAGGAACAGGGTGGGTTTTTAGTCAGTAGAAGTCAGACATTCCATTCCGCTCCACTCAGAGCGGGGGAAGCCATTCGATGATTTTCCCACTCGAAAAAAAAAGGAAGATAGGCACATTATTTTGAGTAATTTTCGTGATGATGAAAATTACTCAAAGTAATGTGTTTATCTTCTTTTGTTTTTTTTTTTCGCCCCGCTGCTCTCAAAACGGTGTAAAAATCGTTAGAAAACCGGAAAGTCCAAGAACCGTTTTATCCGAAGACATACGACATTCATCAACCGGTACTGGGCCCGTGTTGTGGATTAGGGCCCATCCCTTCTCGTAGAGTCCCGTCTCTGAGCCTGTGTCCCAGCAGTGGGAACGTTATAGACTGATTACCTTGATATCAATAGGTACATAATCTTGCTCGCGATTGATCTCAATATCACTGGATGGTAAGAAATAATGTTGTCGGTGATAAAAGACACTTGCCTAAAGATTCCCTATATAGCAGTGGCGAAGGGTGAATTTTCATAAAAGGGAAGCCGGACCAAAAAATGCTTACCTTGCTCAAGTGTGATGCGTGAATTCCAGTAACTGTGGCCCTGTGGCTGACTTCGAAATCTTGTAACTTCGTAAATAATTATTTGTTTAATTGAAAATAATAGATTACTATTTATATATTCATATATAAAATAATAGACTAATATTTGCCATATTTCAAAAGGGAAGCCGGTAGGAATCGAGTTGTATGGAGCCTTCGCCACTGCTATACAGATACACTGTTCTGATCTAATCTAGGAAAGATTGGATCAGAACAGTGTATCTGTAACAGTGTACTGATATTTGAATGATTGTATTTTGCCGATTGTTGATATCAAGTTTCATTGGTTCCAGGGGTTTTGATGAAATACGGGAAGACCTTGGTATTGAAAAGAACAAGAATATTTTAGTCTAAGCAGGCAAATATCTCGTTAAAATCAGATTAACGTTAGTTTAAATTTAAAATCAATACGGAAAATTTAATTATAAAAATCTTTGTATTTCAATTTTCAAGTTTAATTAATTCATTAGTAAAACTTTTTTTGCTCAACGGGGATTTCCATATCTCAAGGCTTTTTCATTGGCAAACTGCGCCTTACTTTGAATTTCAGGCATAAAATATCCAAAGAAGTTTTGGATCTATTCCTTAATATGGTTTTACTCCTTATGTTCTTAAAAATAAAGTAGATGTTACTGAGATAAGTATCAAAAGAATTCCAGTTTATCATATTGCTGGGCTTTATAAAAAGTATCAACAATCTAAGGATAGTAGGGAGTATAACTAGATATTTATTAAATGCATATAACTTGAAGCATAAGATCTCAACGCCAACTCGAGTGACCGAAATGACCAAAACTTGCATCACATTGTAACCACCATCGAAAAAGGTTCTGCGAATGCACTGGAATTGGATTTATCGGATCACTCAGCCCAATCTTTTTCTTGGACTGTTAATGAACGAAAGCAGCCAGTTTTGAAATTGGGGTATGAATGGAAACGAGATTACAGTGATGAAATAAGGCAAAATTTTTAAAATAAGTTTATTGATTATCTTTTAATGACGTCTTTGAAGGTATAATGGTATGATGAAATTCGCACTGACATCGTAAAACTATCTGTGAATGTTATTCTTGGACCGCTTTGCACGTTATTAACCTATCATTAGAACAGGTAATATTTCCCTATATATTAAAGAGATCAATTGTAAAACCATTACATAAAAAAGGAGATAAAACTCAAATGGATAATTATAGACCCGTTATACCTACATTTTCGAATTTTTTTGAAAATGTTTTCCTTAAGAAATACTACTACTATACTAATACTACTTAAAACTTTGTTGAAAAGCACAAAACTTAGCAGCTTTTTAATTATTAAAATCAGTGACCGATTCTATTAACAACAAAATTCCTGTTTTAGTACTTTTTATGGACATGAGAAAAGCGTTTGATCATGTCTGTCACGAAAGCTTACAAGTTAAAGCTTACAGATATGGAATCAAAGGAAAAGCGTACGACTTTAGCCAGTCGAATGCTTTTTCTCTGAAACCATATTCCATCAGATCGGGTACAGGCAGTGGAAATTTCTAGTATAACGAACATTCCAAACCACGAGAAATTCACCAGTCTGCTTTTGTCAAATGGACACGGTGTGCCCCAGGGCAGTATTTTAGGTCCTCCATTGTTCTTGCTCTGCATAAACCACTTTCCAAATATTTTCAATCACAAATGTTTATTATTTGCGGACGATATTACTATTGTCGTAAAGAGCAATGACAAAAATACTTACGAGTAAGAAATAAACGCTCCAAACAGCTATCGAGTGACTGCATGCGCACAAATTAAAGTAAACATTAATAAAACAAAATTTATACAGTTCCATACCTACCAGGCAAGCCCGGTTATGCAGCCTATAACCTCAGAGGTTGACCTACGAGACGCCACTCATTAAAAAAAAACTGCGGTAAGCCTGTAGACTTAACAGGAGCTCATAATGTGGTACTACTGGCGGAAACTGAGTCAAATAAATTTCTTGGGATAGCCGTAGATAAATTCTGCTCTTGGAAAAACCACGTAAATTATGTTTGCGGAAGAGTGAATAGTTTTATTTATCCTCTGAGACGTATTAGTTATGAAATATCTAGACGCGCTGCAGTTACTGCAATAAACAGAAAACCCTGCTGCATTGTCATAGCCATTGGAATTCAACTTTATAAACAAGCTGAAAACTTGGAACAGAAAACTTATCAAAGCACAATTGAAACAGTCTTAAGGCGCCAAATAAATGAATTGATGCGGCGATAAGTTTTATTGATGTTTTGTATTTAACACTGAAAGTTGTCGTAGCTAAGGCTTGACACAAAGAAACGATTTCCTCTTCTTCTTCCTTCGACTTTATCAGAGTCCATCGGTTTTCTATTATACAGTCCAATGGAGACACTTCTGAGCACACTTGTCTTACATTAATACTTACGCAGGGATTTTTTCCAATCTTTCTTCAACTATGTGGTGACGCATAAATGAGGTCGAGCAAACTCGAGTGGATTCAAACTTATTTTTTAATCACGTATTTTACAGTTTATTAAAATCCCTACATTTATATTTCTCACATCATTTATGTTACTTCATTGATACAGCAAGGAAAAGGAAACCTTAAACAAAAAATCTATGTGGCGACAAATGGAGTTTCTCGCCATTTCTTTTATTTCATCCTGGAATAGATAGCCTGGACATAAATTGTTGCAAATATGTTGTATGAAAACAGCCGATTAATTAATCAATACTCATAGTTCTATTATATTATATGCATTAAATTGGGTTTCGCTAAAGTTTTGACAGGAAATAATAATTGGTTTCCAAACAATTTTTCAGTGACAAAAATTACTTAAAGATTGATAAGTTCTATATATAAACTATTAAAAGTAACTAAAATATACTGAAAACTAAAATAAAGTATTAATAAATTGATCCTCAACGCTGCGGCATTGATTCCTTAGGTCACGACTTCGATCGATCGAAGGGTCACTAGAACTAGCCTTATCTAAATTTTATTCAAATAAGTGGCGATAAGTTTTGTATTTGTACAGTGACATTTTTGGCAAAGTCGCAGCGCACACATAGATATTTATTACAAAGATTTATAATTTTACATCACTAACTTTTACAAAGATTTATAATTTTACATCACTAACTTCAAAATGTATTATCTACTGACATCTACCAAACCTAACCACATATGTATCAAATTAAATACAAAACTGTGTCCGTATCGACTGCTTGGATACAGTGTCGTAGAAGAAAAACGACTTAGTAAAGGTTTAACCATGGCCGCGCGGTCGAAACGAGGAGAACCGCGTGGCTAAGCAGTTCTCTTAAACGGAACTTGGTAGAGATCCCATTCGTTTTGCTAACCACTGATAAGATTTAGAAGAAAATGTAGACAGTATGTATAACAGTAGGCTTAGGCGTCAAAGTACTCCTCCACAGCGCTGCCAACCAAAAACGTGCCCAGAAGGCTAGCAGCGTTGCCACGTTGAATGGCTATGTTTATTCTTTTGGGCAAGGAACGGGCCACCTGGTCTCGCATTAAGAGAGATAAGTCCTTGAAAAGGAGACGCGAAGTTGTCCCCAAGCGTTTCGACTCCGAACGTCTCAAAAATATAATTACCATTCATAAGGTTTCATTGTTTTCGCTGTTTTGTAGCTTCTTTATTTTAATTAAAATAGCCAATATTCATATTGAATATTAACAAAAACAAGGTCACACGGTGACTCGAAATAAGGCTTTCATTGTGCATACGGCTAAGAAGTATCGCTGCCGCAGTCTGTGATTCGTGATAGCTATATCTTTAAGTCGAGGGTAGGTAGGAATAGATTACTTCTAGATAAGCGTGCTCACCTTCGACCACATCATCGCTTTCCATCATGAGAGATGGTGTTCAACACTAAAAATTTGGCCTACAATGTTTTCTTAAAGTCGCTAGTCGGTTGTGTGCACTCCGCAAAATTAATTCACTTCTGAATCAATTCGTTAAAAAGATAAACGAAGAGAGGAAATTACTAAAGCCAATAAGTTTAACAATCAACGGGTTTTATTGTTGTTTTATGATTCGTGTAAGATTCATTGCCTGTAAAGAGTTTAAATACTTCGAGCATTTTAATTGCCTTTGTTAATACTGTTTTAAATCTTTCATTAATACTTTGACGATAAGTGCTTGTTCACTGATTTGTGTTTAAAGTAATCTATACTTATAATAAATCTGTAGAGAGGTCAATTCTGTATATGAAATATATTTACAAAATAACTATCAGGGGGTGATTAGGGATCGATATTGATGCCAAAAATGCAATCAGTAAAATTTTTGTCTGTCTGTCTGTCTGTATAACCGTTATAGAAACAAAAACTACTCGACGGATTTTAATGAAACTTGGTACAATTATTTTACATACTCCTGAGCTGGTTATAGTATACTTTTCATCACTACAATCAATAGGAGCAGAGCAGTGAAGGGAAATGTTGGGAAAACGGGAGAAATTACTCCATTTTTTAAGCTTCCGTCGCGAGTGCAACCTTAATGGTTAAAGCTACACAGAAATCATTTATGACGGAAATGTTCTCCTTAAAATTATATAAAAAATATCCCACGACAGCATATATCTATCTTTTATGGTTGACTCACAATAACACGTGTAACTCCCGATAGCTTAGCAGTTCGAAGCTTTCTGATTATTATTCTGCTCCGAAATTTAAAACCACCACAACTTTGCAATGGAACTCGGCTAAAAGTAACCCAGTTGCAACAAAATATAATCGAGGCTCAAATTTTAACAGGTTGCGGTGCAGGAGAAACCGTCTTTATTCCCGGAATTCCCATAATACCAAATAATTTTCCATTCCAATTTAAAAGAACGCAATTCCCAGTATCGGTGTGTTATGCAATGACAATTAATAAGGCTCAAGGGCAGACTTTTCGTGTTGCTGGAGTAGATCTCGGTGTCAGTTGTTTCTCGCATGGTCAGTTGTACGTCGCTCTTTCCCGGATTAGCAGTTCTAGAAATCTTTATGTTCACGTGCCGGACGGGTCAACTTTCAACATATTTTACCCTGGAAGCTTTGCGCTGAAGTATTTTCGTTCTATAGGTACTTAAGCCTCATGTGAACGTGATCTAAACAATATTACCAATACATTAACTTAATAACACACAAAGAGTTACACGCTGACGGAGTCGCGGGCACAGCTATTAACAATAATATTGTGCGGTTCGGTATTGCGATATTTTTCAACAGTTTTATAGATTGACACATTATATTTCCCTACTAAATTACGAAAGTTAATCTGTCTGTTACATCAAAATCACTGAACCGTGAGGAAGCACATAGGCTACTTTTTTTTTTACGAAAAACGACGGAAACGTGGATGAAGTCGCGGGCAACAGCTATCTATACTTATAATATAAGGCTGAAGAGTTTGTTTGTTTGTTTGAACGCGATAATCTCAGGAACTACTGGTTCGAATTGAAAAAATATTTTTTAATTAAATAGTCAATTTATAGAGAAAGGCTATATAGGCTATATATCATTACGTTAAGGCCAATAGGAGCAGAGCGCCAATGAAGAATGCTTCAAAATCGGGGTTAAATTTAACGTTAGCCCAAAGTAACTATTCCACGCGGACGAAGTCGCGGGCAAAAGCTAGTACAAAATACTTTTTATGATGTTTGTAATGCATGAGTGAGGAGCTCGTGACTAAATAATAACAGTCGTAGTGGTACATTTTCAAGGTAAAGCAATTCTTGTCGAGGTTAGTCCTGGGATGGGTGACCTTGATATATCGATATTTCCTGTGCCTGGAAAGCATGTTATGTCCTTGGTCCTGGCTATCATTTGTACGTCTTTGACATTCGTTACGTATAATCAGAAATCTGACTAATTTTTGCTAAGGGGTAGGGGGGGGGGTCGCGGGACTCATCCCGTTACCGTGGCCCCGGTATGTAAAGGGTTATTGAAGGAACACCGTGGATTTTAGTCAGTAAAAGTCTGACAGTCCCTCCCACCCTGCCCGGAGTGGGAGGACTTATTTGATAATTTTACCACGTTAAAAAAAAAAAAAAATGGTGTTATTGGTTTTCGATTTTATTTTTTTTCACACCGCCTTCCGATATTAAAGTTATTTTTGCTTTGTAGTGTTTTGATATGGAAGTCGGTTCTATTTTTTGTAAAAAAAAATTTTTCACGCTTTTTAGTGGGTCGGTTTGTAATTTATCTAGTTACAAAAGCCATAATGTCAACAACTTATCACCTTTTACAAAATATTGCTTTTCCCGATGCATCGCCGTTAATTTTTGAGGAGTTCTCCTGGTACTTGACCATCAGCTCTACATCACCATACTCGTATGTATTGCGACGAGCATAAAGTGTTTAACATCCGTACTCAAGTAATCGAATCGCAATCCACGAAATACTTATTATTGAGTAGTTTCAGTGGCCATCTGTGGTCTTCATCATCAGTTCAACTTCCCCAAATGGTACTTTTCGAAAGCAACTACTCAAGGTACTATAAGAAATACCCAAAAAGCTACAGTTGTGCCTATAATATTTGAAGAGTTCCCTCGATTTCTCCAGGATCTCATCATCAGATCCTGATTTCGTAACAATGGGACCAACTAGAAGTATACCCATTCAAACGAAAAAGAATTTTTCAAATCGGTGAAGCCGTCTCCGAGTTATGAGGTAACATACATAAAAAAAAGAAAAGTTCAAGACGAATTGTAAACCTCCTTTTTTTGAAGTCGGTTAAAAATGTTTATTTATTGAACTTCAATCTAATTACCTTATTGTATTAGCTGTCATCATATTTATAAGTTATTTCAAACGAAATTCTTCGAAACTTCATTAGATAAAATGAATTTCAAAAATACGGCTAACTTTCGACATTTGGTTTATGATTATGTTAAAACCACATGAAGTTAAATTATAAATATCTCAGTTGAAATACAAGATGTTGCTATATCTTTTAAAATATAAAAATCTCGTGTCACAGTGTTTATTATCGAACTCGTCCGTAACGGCTTGACTTTATGGCTTGATTTTTTTGTATATTTGATAGGTTTTAGAGTAGGTAGTAGTAGTAGGTCGTAGACAGTTTTTTTTTGTTTTTCTCTTGAAGTAATTTATTTGGCAAAACAACGTTTGTCGGGTCAGCTAGTCTAGTAATAATTATTATTAATGTGAAAGTTTGGATGGATGAATGGATGTTTATTACTCAGTCACGCCAAAACGGCTGAACGAAATTTGATATGTTGTTAGTTGAAATCTTGGATAACACTAAGCTACTTTTTATCTCAGAACTCCCACGGGATTGGCATTAACGCTGGATATACAACGTGTAACGGAAACCCCATATCTATCCAAAGGGGCTGAAGACAACATCAGATATGGAGTCTCTATGCACAGTTTCAGCTCAAAATAAGTGACTCGAAAGAATTGATACCAAATTATCGGTTTCATATGTTTCTTGAATACCAATCATAAAAAACGTGTCACAGCACTACGAGGGTCGATAACTTTCCACGTCACTTGCCAATAACACGGTGATTCTCTTCGTTCTTCTTAATTTGAAAATTCTGCCTCTGGTATCAATGTATTGAAATTTCTATTATACTTGACACATGTAGACATAGGATTATAAAACCATTGCCATATCGTTTATTATCATCCAAAGAAACCGTGCACTTGGTATGTATATACCCTTTAAATTACACGTTGTATAATACTGCAGAGATAATATCGACTAGCACGTGAACGAAGTCGCGGGAGTAGCTAATATTAAATAGAAATTGACCATACATTACATACTTGAACGAAAACACTTTTTATACATACCACTTTAATCCCAACATGGCTCGTAAGGGTGTTTCCAAAATATTGTAAAGCCAAGTTTCTTATTTATTCACCTCAACGGATTAAACGTTTCAGGACAATTTTGTGCTTAATTCGATTATGTAAGCCCTCGTTTGACTTTGTAGAGGAACGTATGTAGTCTCGACCACAGAGCGTCGACACAATTCTGTGCCAATAGACGGCATAGTTTTAACTTTTCGTATAAACTAAGTATGTCAGTGTCAGGACGTATTCATAGACATTGTAACGACAATAGGCTGGTTGACTCATATTAAAATTTAATAAAACCATACTTATTTCATATAAAATTGGGCTTCAGGAAACGTCATTGAACTATTAGAGCAATCTATGATAAAATTAGCCGAAATCTAAGTTATTAATTTATACTGCAAAAACCAGTTAAATAAACGCTAAACATAATCAATCAGCTTATAATCTTTCCACTGCCTGGTCACAACCATCCTCTCTATGAGAGGGAATGAAGAATGTTAACTAATTTTGAATATTAGCTCTCCATATTCTCTGCCAAAAATAAAAAATACAAGTGAAAGAATTACTTCGATACGTTAATTAGTTTCCGATTTATAGAAGTAAACGTGCGACGCGGACTCGTGACGGTGTGACGTCATTTCACAACACTCACCCAGTCCGATTGCGCTTTCAGCACGGTGTCGTTTCATTAGAAATTATAAATACTTTCAAAAATGTCCAATCAAAATACTAGGAAATCATGTGTTGTGCCGAAATGTACAAATACATACAACCACCAATTTCGATTTGCCACTAAGCGGAGTGTTGTAAATTGACGTCACATGCGGTCACGTGACTGTTAGCGGGACTCGATATTTATCGTAGGTAAGTTTAAATGCCTGTAAAATCAAAACTAAGGTATTTTTGAATACAACAAAAACTAGTGTATTTCTATACATACAAGCTTTACTGTAACAAATACCTGCGTAGTTTCGAAACCGCAACCTACAACACGTCAGTCATATCCCTAAAAAACCACACACTGAAGAATTTTTTTAGGAATGTTTTTGATTACTGTAACGGTGTTGTCATAGCACCAGTATACGGTGCAACATGGAATTTGACTTCAAAAGTCTGAATGAGATATTGAAAAACTGTTACATAATAAGGCAGTTGTCCGACTACCAGTGTGAGAATGACTAAATATCGGCGATATACTCGCTCAAGAAATGCACACTAAAATATACATTCCGTGTAAACGAAAGAGATGCATATATTACTAGTTGCTTTCTGACTGTTCACACTGCCTGCGACGACTCGCTTCACTGGTTTTGTCGCTGAGCAACAAGAGCTATCAAAGATAGTACTCGCTCAGCGATCACTTGGCGGTCATAACTCACCCTGAGAGACCAACCAGATGATAGCTCAGCGACTAAAGTATCGGAACTACACACTCGCTGCTCGCTGCTCGCAAACTCGTTTTCAGATGCTAGCTTTACTCGCTACTCGTTCATCGTCGGCAGTGGAACAACTGCCTAAAAAAAAAATTAATATAACGACAAAATATTCTTAATAACTAGTTTTTCCTGTGTTATTACTCTCGTGGGCTACAAAACCAACAGGCAGAAAAAACAATGATGAATTTGGCATTCAATGAAAACTCAGATGAAATACCTGTTAAATACTCTCTTTGTCATATGACGAAGTTTGAATTCCATTGCATTCCACCCATATTAAAGCCTTTGCTATATGAATGGTCCCTTGAAAGTTAACTTAAAATACTCAAAAGTAAAGTCGATACTCGTGGGCGTGGTGATAGATTCAAATTATTACGAATTAGCTGCCGCGCATGTCTCCGTCCTGCGTGAACGTTGGAAATCATCTCAAAATAACATACTCTTGGGATAAAAACTATTCTATGTGTTAATCAGGGCTATAAACTATATTTTACACCTTAACGTTACTTTATTTCAGGCGCTATAAAACTAGTTTTATGCCCGTAACACGTTACAATTTATTCAGTTGAAAATTAACGTCTGATACAAGTTGTTGACATCTTTGCTTCACTGGAACCTGCTTCACGGATTTAGTTTAAGTAGATAATGACTCTTTTTTATTTATATATTTTCTTACCATTTTGTTTTGGTTGCCTGGAAATTGAGCTTATGCTTAATAAATGTATTTTATTTCTTAAAGTAAAAAGCAATTGTTCAATTCAAACAAAATTTTAAAGTTGTAATCATTGATATACATAAAACCAAAAAAAGGGTTTTATTATATAAATGGTTGTATTTTTTTATTTTTACCACCAAGCCGACGACTTGCAAATTCATGCAGTTTATCTATAATAATAATTTATAAAGTGGAAAAGTTTGTTGGTTTGAACTCGTTAATCGAAAGCACTGGTTGGATTTGTATTCAATTTAGTATTGAAGTTGCTTAAAGCTTAAGAAAGATTATAGGCTACTTTTACCACACTGAAAAAGTAGTAGGTTATGTTTTTAAAGTGATTAAGTCCACGGGAGCGAAGCCCCGCGTGACTGTTAGTTTCAGACATTATTTTTTTCGTAAGTAACCTTCATAAACCAATGACTAAGTAAGATTATTAGTGAAACCCTAGCAGTGGACATCCTTCGATTGAAATGGTAATTAAAATTGTATACTTAGTGAATTGTGTGTCAAATGTTTTTTTTTCTTTTTTCTAGTATTTTCAAGACTACTATTTACTACTCACTTTAAATACGTTTGACTAAAGACTAAAAAAATTTCACGCTCCTATTCAAATCTAGAACCAGGGCGTTGGTTTTGAAAACAAATTCTCATCGTGCTCTGTCATTTGAAGTGATGGATGAACAACTCACAACAAGCACACTTCACCCAAGTTATAATGGTGGCATTACTACTGAATAGCTAAATATGACGTCTCTCGTCTCTTCTAAACTGAACTGGACTTCAAAAGAGACGTTGTCCTCGGAGTTTGTTTCAGTGTTTCTTCTCAGAGTAGTCAGGAAACACTGGCCTCATCTAGTTTACATTTACGAAAAAATGACGCGTAAAAGTGTTATTTATAACCTATTTTCAAAATAAACATCATTATTTCATGATTGAATTCCCAATGCGGATTCCATGCTCTGTCATCTCACTAAAGATAAGGTCTGCTGATTTGCATAAAACAATTATTAATTATATCTCATGGGATGCTACCATTACGCTAGAATACCAAACATAGGTACTATATTGCATAGGATTGTTATGCAAATTTTATTAATTAAGGTGACATATTCATAGTTAAGTTACGCCATTTTGACTGAGACCTGGGTTTAGTCGTGTTCAATTTGTGAATATAATTATGTTTAAAGTGTGGATGAATAGGCGGAGATTTTTTATGAAATGGTTTGATATTACTGCAACATAGTCTACTAAAGGGCCAAGTTTCACCCAAGTCCGATTAGCTGTTAAGATATGAAAAGAAAACAGACAAACGGACTGCTGTTCGTACTATTTTTTGAAACTTATATATATCACCGTAAAATTACGGTACAGATCACAATTTATCGATAGATTACAATCTCGCGAGATATATTATAATTTAATTGTTTTTGCAATTTTATGGTCACATATATAAAAAAATTGGCCAAGTGCGAGTCAGACGAATCGGCCAACCTCCTTGCCGGATTGCTGCCCTGGGATCTGGAGGCGACTGCCCTCCAGCGCGTCTATGAATGGTGCGTGGAGGCGCAGCGCCGGGGCGTATCCCCGCTGCCTCGAGAAGTCAAGGCGCGGCGGGAAGAGCTCCGGCGTGATCTCAGGGCAGTATGGAGGGAACGACTGTCGCAACCGACGGCCGGGCACGCCGCAATTGCGGCGGTAAGACCCCTCTTTGAGGAGTGGCTAGATCGGCGTCACGGCGTACTGACCTACCGCATGACGCAGGTCCTCACCGGACACGGAAGTTTCGGGAGGTACCTGTGTCTGATGGGAAAGGAGGAAACGCCTGGTTGTCACCACTGCGAGGGTCGCCCTGAGGACACCGTAGAGCACACGGTGCAAGACTGCCCCGCCTGGGCAGAGCACCGACGTGTTCTCACGGCGGCGATAGGCGGAGACCTCTCGCGCCCGGCATTGGTCGAGGCCATGCTGCGGGGCGAGAGGGAGTGGGAAGCGGTCGCCTCCTTCTGCGACACAGTCATGCTTTCGAAGGAGGAGGCGGGTCGCGTGAGGGAGAGGATGGCGTCCTCCCTCCAGCCCAGCCGCAGTGGTAGACGCCCACGGCGTCGGACGTCGGCCGACGATCTCCGGCCACCGTAGGCGCGGGCATGCGGACAGCGAGTAAAGGGCAACTCGCTGTCCGACCATGGACCATGCCCGGGTCGACGGCGCGTTGTGTTCCACGCGCGCCTCAAAGAGCGTCAGCAACATGACGAGGCCCCCTCTGTAGAGGGCCAAAGCCTGCCGGGGTCGTGGGACTCATCCCATTACCGTGACCCCGGTACGTAAAGGGTTATTGAAGGAACACCGAGGATTTTAGTCAGTAAAAGTCTGACAGTCCCTCCCGCCCTGCCCGGGGTGGGAGGACTTATTTGATAATTTTACCACGTTAAAAAAAAAAAAAGTGCGAGTCAGACTCGCCCATGAAGGGTTCCGTAGTAACTACGCTAAATAACTTTGTTTTTCATAGTGTTTGTATGAATTACAAAGTTATATTTGCGGTTTTAGAAAATATGCTGTATCTCAAAAACTGCTGACCCGATTTCATTCAAACCAATTTTTGTTGAAAGTTTACATTAAGATCTACATTTATATATATATATGATATATATTTTTTTTAGATTTTTCACTGCATAATTATAGAAGTTAGAGGAGGGACACACACATTTTGCCACTTTGGAAGCTTATGTCTTTTAAATGATTGACTTTATAAAAAAGAGGTTTTAGAAACCCTTATATAATTTTTAAAGACCTGTTTACCACACACGCATAGGTTTCATGAAAAAAAAATATTTTCAGTTCTAGTTCCATGTATGGGGACCCCCTTTTATTTTAAATATTTTTTTCTTTAAATCGGAAAGCGGTTCACAAAATACATCTATCTACCCTTCTAAGTTTCACATGTATAGTCTTAATAGTTTCGGAATAGAATGGCTGTGACATACGGACGGACGGACGGACAGACAGACAGACAGACGGACAGACATATCGAAACTATAAGGGTTCCGTTTTTTGCCATTCGTCTACGGAACCCTAAAAATGGATCGCCGAAATGTATGTACGTGCTTTCGAAGGACTGCACCAAATCAGATCATTCTTATTGTGTTCGTTATTGTCAGGACAGGGTTTGTATAAGAAAAGAAAAATAGCAGTACGAAGTTCGCCGGATTAGTTAGTTTATAATATTAGTATGAATTATGGTTTAATTTTTTTTTATTACATAATAAGTATCAGAATATTTATACTACAAATATGACACTGGACTGGCGGAGGGTTATCGTGTTACCCAGTTACTGTGTTGTGGAGGTAACCCCACCATAGTTGGTAAAAGATTAAACAGATGATGATGAGTCAAAGTTACAACATAAAAGTCAATTTCTACTACCAAAGCTTGTCATTACTCACAATTTTTGCCATCCCAAACCGTATCACCGCGATCCTCTCTCGAACCAATTTATTACTATTTTTACATTAATTTTCATTATGAATGCCAACTAGAATCCTCGAAATTAATATTCAGTCGAAATATGGACAGTTCAATTTTAAACTCTTTCAACTTTACCCATTATTCATGGAACTCCATGTTTCAAACTCAGCGTGTCAGTGCTCCATACAAAAAGTTTCACGGAAAATAGTCGCTATGTAATAAGAGAATTGTAAAATGAATGATGAAAAACCGTATCAAATATTTTTTTTCCTTTTGCAGTTGCAGCGAAGTGCATTTAACGAGTCCTTTTTGCAGGCCTATTTTTTGCATTTTTGGTTGCCGGTCCTGCAAATATTATTTCAGAGGCAATTTTGATATTTAGAAACGTTCAAAATCTAATAGGTGTTCCAAAAGCAATCAATGACAATGCGCGTTTTTTTTTTCAGGACGGTTGCATTCTAATTTTAATTATATATTTTTTTGAAGTTTATGGTCGTTGAGATTTTTTAACAAATACAGAAATTGCTTCTACACCTAGTTGTATATTGTTCGAAATCGAATCCTATATTTTATCGTCGTTAGATTTTAGAAGTCAGTAAATCACTTATTAATACGTCATAATTCCATTTATTATAGGTATAATGTATTAGTAACATACATAGATTAGAATCCTTGCGCGGTACTTAATCTAAGGGATTACTGCCGCACGCAATATGTTAATAGAGATAAACCAATTATAGACAATTGAACTATCAAAAGCCAATTAAATAATTATGGTAATCTGTGTGAAAAATGTCATTGGTGTCATTTGACACATTTGGTTTCAAAGGTAAAGATAAAGGTGAAGAAATGATGGTTAAATGTGGATCATGGGGCCGAAACAAAGATACTATGTCGTGTATGTGTTGTGAAGAACCATAAGCAAAAATGTGGACTATTGACAGCTATTGCCACTTGTAAAGTCTCACTTTTTCTTGTGTCCTGTGTTCATTAAACATGAATGACTGGGCTTGAATGAATGAATGGCTTTTTCCGTCTACTGTCGTTATACATATACTGGTGGTAGGTTCAAACCGCAGGCTTGTGACCACCCACAGGGCAAAGACGTACCGCCAAACGGCCTAGCTGTGTTCCGGTACGATGCCCTGTGTAGCCTATCAAGGAGTTGGGTCGAAGTAGTTGCTTCACTGCTGAAAGACCAATCTGGCTCGCACTAGTGCGGACGTATCGGGAGACTAGTCGCGGAGGGTAGCGGGATCCGAGGCACGGTGCACCGCTGGCCGACCGCAGGTAGTTGGGGGCCCAAGTAGTGTGCCAGCCACGCATGAAAGGCTGCCCCGCCAACTGTCGAAAAATCCCGGAATGCACCATCGTGCTGGTTGGCGACCAGATGAGAGGGCCCGATGGACATTCCCGGGGGGGCTCGGGCGTCCCCGCAGTCTCCAGACTAGTCCCCCAATCGATACCGTCTGTCTAGTGCGGGTCTGGGGGTTAACAGCGTGAAGCCTCACTTCACTTCCTTCTCCTCTCCTCTTCACTCTCAAAATTTATGAAACGGAAAAAACAGAGCACAGTTAAACAGCGGCTGCACTCCCTCTCTCTCAAAGTGCACCTCAGTAACATCCGAGGTAACAGACGACCAATATAGAAGAGGGTCTGTAGAGCTGCCCACACGTTGCCCGAGCGCAGGCGAGCGCCTTTGATTTGTGACCAAAAACCGACACCGATCCGAAGTGAGGCAAGTGATCACGAGCAACGGCGAGCGAAGACAAGTTGCACCAAATGAGCTCTATACACGTTGGCGCTGGCCTCCACTCGGCCAACTAGGCAAGTGACACCGAGCGATAGCAAGACAAGGCAAATATACCGTCTACATGTTGGTATTGGCCTTCACTCGACAACGCTCGGCCAACATGTATTGCAGGCTTTAGATATCGGTACCTTTTATTTTCGGTGACAAAATCATCACATGACTCCATCAGCTCTGGTTAGGGCGGAAAGGAGTGTCAGATTTTAACTGATGAAAAACACACCCTGTTACTTGAATTGTCTTTGCGTTTCGTGGCCGTGGTAACGCGTTAGAACATTCCCGCAATCTTTACTTTTTACCCTGGGAGTTATTCTTCTGTCGTAAATAAATTCCGATTAAACTTCACCGCGCAGAATATAGTATAAGGTACTTACCAATAAAACGAACGCTATAGTTTATTTTCTCTACTGCTAAAGAATGTTGTTTTTATACGACGACCTTGCACCATAGGTTTACATCTTAGGAATGTCGCCCTTGGACTCGGTGCGACAAAGAATCGATTTCTATAGAGCTATTGTTTTTCAGGAGAGCCTCTACAACCTGGTGACCTTGGGTATAAAAAGATGGCAACTTTGTTGTATAGGGTGTTATTCAAAAGACATGTTCGATGGCAATACGATATATCCGGCCTTTCTTGACTCTGAGACAGACTATTGTTTCAGAGATTTTCTTATACTAAAGTATGAATATCTCTGTCAGTATCTACAGTTTGAAAATAGCGCTTGGTCACATAAGAGTGACGTTTTATATCTGATATGGGCACTGTTAAGAAACAGTTGCAAAAAAAAGGAGATATGATACACTATTTAACCGACTTCAAAAAAAAGGAGGTTCTCAATTCGTCTTGAACTTTTTTTTTATGTATGTTACCTCATAACTCGGAGACGGCTGGACCGATTTGAAAAATTCTTTTTGCATTTGAAACGGTATATATACTTTTTAGTTGGTTCCATTGTTACGAAATCAGGATCTGGTGATGGAATCCTAGAGAAATCGAGGGAACTCTTCAAATATTATAGGCACACCTATAGCGTTTTGGGTATTTCTTATTACTATAAGAAATACCCAAAACGCTATAGGTGTGCCTATAATATAAAGGTACAAGGCTCAAGGTACTCCTTGAGCAGTTGCTTTCGAAAAGTACCATTTCGGGAAGTTCAACTGATGATGAAGACCACAGATGGCCACTGAAACTACTCAATAATAAGTATTTCGTGCTAAACACTTTATGCTCGTCACAATACATATGATAATGTAGAGCTGATGGTCAAGTACCAGGAGAACTCCTCAAAAATTAACGGCTATGCATCGGGAAAAGCGTTATTTTGTAAAAGGTGATAAATTGTTGACATTATGGCTTTTGTAACTAGTTAAATTACAAACCGACCCACTAAAAAGAATGAAAAAATTTTTTTTGAAAAAAATGGAACCGACTTCCATATCAAAACACTACAAAGCCAAAAATAACTTTAATTTCGGAAGGCGGTGTGAAAAAAAGAAAATCCAAAACCAATAACACCGACGACCGAAATTAAAGTTATTTTTGGCTTTGTAGTGTTTTGATATGGAAGTCGGTTCTATTTCTTGCAAAAGTTTTTTTTTTGCAACTGTTTCTGTTTCATATTTTTGTTTTGTTTCTTTACTGTACACAGACGATCAGCCTCAAATATAGCCACGTGCTTCCCAATCACCCTGTATACCTAACTTCTAAGAAAATTGCTAATGAAACTATCAACACTATTTCAGCCGAAATATATCCACTGCTAGATATTCTTAGTACTTTCGGAAGTCTCGCCATGGTAGGTACGTTTCGGTAAGTTTCGTATTCAGCTGTCACTGGCGCAACATTTCTGAGGCCTTCCAACGCTGACTTCTTTTTGAAAAAGCTACAAGGAAAGGAAACTATCCTTGACAACAAGACGACCTATACGCACATAACGTTTTGGGAATACTTTCGTTGTGCATGCAGCTATAAGGAGTGAAATTCCCTGCCAAAGTTTGTATTTTCTGTTTGTCTTTAAGTTCAGAGTGAATAGGAAAGTGAACTTTCAGTTTCGACCACATAATAGCTTACCATCATACGACACAAACGCGAGCCTATCATCAATAAAAAATCCTTCACAATCATATCAAAACCAGTCACGTTATATGTGCAAAATGTATACCGAGATATAAACCAACACAGGCCGCATTAATTACATTGCCTTTGGACTTCGGTATTTTAATAAAACAGATCTCTGTTCATCAATATGAAGGATAGACTTCACTACTCCGAGATGTCAGCTCTGGGGGATAGCAATTTGCACATATCACATATAGTGAATCTACTGTAGCACTAATTGTTGCCTACACGACATTTAAAGGCCGCAACAGGGTGAGGAACAAGCGCGGTAGCGGACACGGAATTACAAACAAAATAAACCGCCGCTAAGAGCCAAAGAGGCGCGATGATTAGCTAGTCCGACATAAATAATCTAATTTCGCCGATTTCTTGGAACATTATCGCAAGTATCTTCGAAACATTAACACACAAAAACAAAATTATTTAACAAACTATCAACTAAAACTTACACCAACCAACCATTAAATTACATAGCTACCATTAGATGAAAAAAAGATTCTCCACTCTTATATCTGTTTCTGTTTAATAAGAGCGCATAGTGTCGAGTATTCAACACTAAATGCTGTCTAATGATGTAAATAAGCCGTCAAAGTAAATATACCCGTGTAAACGCGATCGCTGCCGCGCCTGCAACCGCGGTCGTTGCCGCGCCCGCTACCGCGAACGCTATTGTGCCTAACCTTTCATTCTGGACGACCACAGAGTCAAATAAATAAAATTGTTCATACATATTTCAGAAAAAAGAAACTGTAGCTATATTTCTAGATATGAGCATTATAAATATTTGCAGAAATTTTATCATACAAGCATGATATTTATTTTCAATATCTTGAAAATATATAACATAAAACTTAGACCACTACCTGGGTTTGACGTAAAAGCAATCTCCAAACCGTCTGCCTTTCAACAGTATAATAGGAATAACACAATCCCTGATACTCTTACTCAGACACCCTAGCAGGCTGCTTGATTGAGGTCAACATTAATTAGCACGAGTCGTGTGTTATACCTTTCACTAACAATTTTCGTTCATTAAGTGCGATGAGATGTAAATTGTCCGTAATATTAGATTTAGTTTCCATTTCACTCCCTAAATAGCATTACATGTATAAAGAGATTGTTTCAACTACAATTTAAATACCCTTAGTCAAGAACAATAACGCTTAATAACAGTCTCCCAACAATCCGTTTAAAGCAACTTTAAAGGTGTGTATAATCTAGAAACTTGAACATTAAAGATAGAGAATATCTGAAACAAGGCTCGTAACCAGCTTAGCGCAAGTACTATTGGACTTATCTTCACGGCAGCGGTTGCCTGTCCACAGGGATCGGCAAATATTTCAGATTTTCAGCTTCAGTACCATTCAGTCTTCACTGAAACGTTGCGGGGGTAGGACGTCTGCGCGGGTCGACCGCACCGCCCATACTCCACTCGAAAAATAATCTCAAATTCGAAATTCAAAGTTTTCAATGACTACGATTAATGACAGTTGACAATATATTTGAATTAATTTCAGAGTGAACTTGAAACTTTTTCTTTTTTTTAGATCAAAATTTAGTGTTGCTAAAGTGTTGGTGGTTCCGAGTTAATGAATGTTAACGATGTTGACAGATGAACGTGGTAAGTGGCAATACCGTATCACACATCGATTTGTAAAGGATCTGAAAACTGTTTAGCGCATTCCTGTTTTTGAAATCGTTGTACCTATTTGAACTATTTTTGTCAAGTCTTAGCGGAACTAGGTTTAAGGGTTAACGCCCTATATAGTGCTTTAGAAAACGGCTTAACACTCTCTTCTAAAATAGAGCAAGAAAATACGCAGAACTTGGAAAACGGAATTGTGCCATCAAAATTGTACAGTTCGTATTTCGTCCAGCAAAGATAACGAAATAAAACTTTCGTCCAAGTTCGACCGAAGGGTTCCGTACATTCGAGTGATTCGTTAACGTTACAAAGTGGAGTCCGAGATTGACAGAAGAGTGAGTTTTCCGATCCGACTAATTTTTCACTTTAATCACAATGAAGTCGTTGTTGGCGTAGCTTTTAATTTACTTTTTTATTCAATCTTGAATCGAGCAATCAAATTTTGGACCTTGTCCCTTTTGTAGATTGAAAATTTTTGATTGGCTGGAAATAACTTTGATCGTGTTTGTTTGAATTCGTTATTCATTAGTAACCGTTAACAGGGTAAATTTTACGTTGATTTATGGAGGATCAAAAGGTGCCTACTCATGATATTGTTTTAATAAACGATTATTATCTTTTAATCATTAAAAAATATAATACAAATAGCAGATAATGATTTAATTTGTATTTTATTTTGTAATGAAAACCTATCTGTCTTCTTTAAGTTTTTAACAGGATAATTAATTTCATAGAATCGAAGATAGTCAAGAAGCAAGAAATCTATAACTGAATCAATAATCTCGTTATATCAATACTTTGATATTTCTTACTCCCTTATAATTGGTTTAACTTTTCTTTGGCGTTTGCCACTCCCAGTGAAAGGTTCTCCTTAAAGCAATTTACTTTAGGAACCGAAATATCACGAAATATTTTTGAAGACAATGGCTGAGTTAAAGCTAAGTCTGTTTTATTGATGCTACTAGAAAATTATTCTTGTCAGATATTGTTTATTTGAATAATACACAGTCCGATGAAAGTTATTTCACTGAAGACATGTACACAGCAAGGGCAACGGAATATTGAATATAATTTTGTTTTATACAGTTTTTATAGCATATACAAGTATTTATGTATTTTATTATTATTATATATTTGTATATTCTTTCGATCACGAAAGTTTCTTTACTTGTAAACCTATCACACTGTGGTCCTTTTAACTCAAAGGTTGACTGACATAGAATGCCTTGTGGCATTAAGTTTGCCCATGTACAACATAAATATATAAAGTTTAAATAAATAAATAATTTGTTCTCTTTGTGTCTGTATACAATTACTGCTTCGTAACTTATTAACTTGACATTCATTTAGGTTGAAATATTCAAACGTTAAAATAACTTATGCTCTCACATGAATGCAATCTCAGTACCCATTCATTTGAATGCACCAATCCGATCCTCAAATTGCATTGCCTGCTTAAGTTGTATTAATACTTATTTCAAAAGAAACGCACTGAATACAATAACTTAGGACATATTTGGTGGCTAAGCTGTCCTTACATACCTACTACAAATTATTCACAGCTCTGAAGATAATGCTTTAGAATGGTTTTGGGATTTTGTGACTGAAGTGCGAGTTTAAGATAAAAAATCTAATCTGTCGGCTATTGTACACTAAATGTTAAAACTGATTATATAATAACATAGACCCTGGTAAGCGAAGTGTCTTATTCTTAGAAGACTTCAATGCGAATTTCTGCGTAGGTGTCTTTTATTGCTATTTACTTTCACAAGGCGCTATGATGCTTTTTGTGAAGTTACAGATAGCTACGTTATCACAAGATGAAGAAAGACTTATTTACAGTAGTCACTACAGCAAGCCATCATAAAATGTTCCTTATTTAACTAAATTTCTATCAAATGCGCTTATGCTTGTTTCTTCTCGATTGTTAATTTAAGTCTAAAACAAGAAATACAGTCATTAACAATGTCCCTACTAACTACAAATATGTATGATTCTGAATTAATATTTATTAACATTAACCACGTCAAACAAGAGTCAAATATAAGTTTTTGTGCTAACATGGTCACTAACAGTATCATTAGAACTTAAAACGAAAACGACTTAAAATACACATAGTAAATATCCCGTTCTAAGTCTAAAGTATGTTCCTTTTCCTTTCTTTTTATTTCGTTTGCTTTTTTGTCAGTTCTTTCAGTTTCTTGCGTTCTGGGGCCGCTGTATCCGTTAGAACATTTCCGCAACATCAGCAGGATATGTTGGTGCTTATGACTGCTTACTGTTAAAGAGCCGAATGCCTATGATAAAATAGTTTTTGTTAATCTGTTAATTTTCGAGCATATGTATGTAAACGTTAATCATTATTATGCCAAGATTATTTACCAATAATCTTGGCATAATAATGATTAACGTTTACCTATTAATATAATATTCAAATAAGTACTGGCATCCATATTAATCGGTCATTGTGATTTAACAGTATCCCATTTTTACGTTCCTACGTATATTAAATCATTCAGTTATATCCAAAATTAATTACACAATATTCAATTGTTTTTCTATGGTAAATCAATCAGTTTTATGTTTCAATAACCCTACAATGCCAGCGGGTAATTAGTTCGAACCCTTGAAAATATATAATATATATTAAGACATGCATTTGATATAGATTTCAAATTGTCTTGGTCTATAGAGGTTTAAAACCCGGAATAATTATTTACTTATCAAAACAGCCTTAAATTTCATGGAGGATGCCAATTAAAAACTGTATAAAGTATAATGAATCAACATTATGCAGCGTGTAAAGTGTAGTAGTATCTACCAAAAAATGTTACTAGGGTTAAATCCTACTAATATTATATTACTAATATTATAAATGCGAAAGTTTGTAGTTTGAGTACTTTGAGTACTTTTGAGTACTTTGTATATTTGCTGCTCTTTCATGCAAAAACTACGAAACGGATTTTGATGAAATTTTGTATTATGATAGTTGACATCCTAGCATAACACATAGGCTACGTTTTATCCCGGAATTCCCATGGGATCGGGATTTACGCGAGAGAACCCACCCACTCGAACGAAGTTGGGGGCAGAATCCAGTACTACATAAAACGTCATCAATTTCTAGAATTTCGAGTTTTGCTTTTCGATTTTATAATTTAGCAATTCAATGCATTATCTAAGCTTTGAGCAAATGGGAAATTAACAAAAAGTTACCGTGAATATTGAAACAATAAATACATTTCTCAATTAAAACTCGGTACGGCGGAAATTTCGTGTGGAGGAACAATTTGAATTTGGATCTCGCGAATTGTGTGTCTAGATGAAAAAAAAAATGAGACAATAAAAGGCTGGCAACAAATCACGGCAAAGGATGCGTAAACGTTGTTCGTGGGGCTGAACAATGTTCCTGTAAACTATTAGGAGAATTAACCGCAGAGTAACCGAATGTCAGTTGTGCGTTTAACGTAAACGAGCGCTTTTTTGTTGGACAATCTCCATGCTGATATGGGTTTAGAAATAAAGTGGAGAGAGCGTTTGTTTTAGCAAAGCATCGCAAATTTTTTACGTAGCTGTTGAGTTTTATGAGTTTATGTGTAGTAAAAAATAAAGGCTAGGTATTATCCTCTATCAGTTTTCGTAAAATTTTGTTTTGTTTTTGTTCGTGTTATTTAATAACTTAATAATTTTTTGTAGTTATGTCTAAGATCATAATGAAAAGTTTGTGGCATAAACATAACAGTCACACGGGTCCACGGGCAATGTTACTTTATTTGGGAAAACCAACAATTGTGTAATCTGTCATACTGGTCATTATTAAAAACTAGGTTAAAGTACAATTCATTACGTTTTTACAGGTAATAATTAAGTTTAAAAGTACATGTGGCGGATGTTATTTTTACATTTTTGACTGTCATTACAGGCCAGTCAGCATTACCTTTCACTATAATTTTTTTTCCCTCCTTTATTATGATTTTGATAGGTGTTAGTATATATTTATATATCATATTTTGTGGTATGTATTTTATATTATTATGTTTAGTTAGTATTACGTATGATGTTGTACACTGACAGCTCTAAATCTATCTCCTTTAATTTCTGTCCATCCAAAGGTTGTCTGTAAGAGATTGCCCTGTGCGATAAGACCGCCCATTGTACACTAGTTTTATTATTTGTATCCTTATTATTATTACACAATATTTTAATATTATAAATGCGAAAGTAACTATGTCTGTTTGTATGTTACCTTAAACCTTAAACTGATTTAGATGAAAAGCTAGTAAAGTATATGTGATGTATGTATTAAGATTATGAGGGTAGTTTTATATCTATTGGTTCCTGCGATATTGTTACCACCACCGCGCTAGTCCGCAAATATATGCTGTGCTATCCATACGTCTTTCATTCCGCTCACAGTCGACTCAGTACCTACTAACTATATATTTCTCAGTATTTAATAAATAATGATGATAATTTTGCCGATTGGTATGGTATTACTCAGTGGGTTGCAGATGCCAGATAGCTAATCGCTCCATTTAAAACATTTGTACTCTACATCTGCTGTTCGCCTGGTAGCCGACCCCGAAAGAGTTAGAAAAAGGCTTAGCGGATAATAATAATTCAAGACGACTCTCATCATCACCACTGTTTCCACTGAAAGATATCCTTATCCGAACAAAGATCTTCAACGCTAGCCAATTCAATCAAACTCTATTTCTCTATTAAACTAAGCTTTCATTACTAAGAATAAGAATAAATTTATTGAACCTTAGTTACAGAATTGCTTAACCTAAATAATTAACGTTACGGATACACTGTAACAAAACAATGTTTAGTTCACAGGGATGTCAAGGGTCTTTAAACTAGGCGGCGCCTGCATCTTAGAGACCGGAGTTGCGTTAACATAAAAAAGATACATATTCCAAACAAAGTGTCTGACGTAACGAAATAAAACTTTAATAAATTAATCTTATATAAAACAACTAACGCTTTTATTACTGATCTGTTTCATTTGTAAACGAGTCCAGCATTCATTTTGCTGGATTAGCATAAAGTGCCTTTCGTTCTAGAAAACTAATAACTTTTCAGTGAATCCGCGAACACGGCTACTTTTATTCTGCCAGGTCAATATTCAAACGACTTTTAAAACTACGTTGCGCTTTCATTGATAGAGTAACTGACTCTGGCGTTTTGCCTACAGCAGTGGTAGGCGAATCGCCAGCAAAATAGTAGTTTTGGACACTGCAGTTATCGTGTCGTCATTTACTTCTAAATTGGAATGGTTACTGCTGCGTTTTTTTTTTTTAATAATAATGTATTAGTAGCAGCCTATCTTCGGTTCCGTGGACTTTATCATGATGAGACATAAAAAATAACCTCCTCCTTCTGGTGTAGAGTGAAAAGCCTATAAAATATCTCAACCTTCAAGATAATATATACGAATTTCATCCAAATCCACTCTGTACTTTCGAAGATTAGCGCTTTCAAACAAATAAACAAACTTTTCCGCTTTGTAATATTAGTATTGATTGCAAGCGTAAGAAACGAAGACAATGAAAGTATTCCCAAAACGTTTCGTGCGTATGGGTGGGATATCCGCCAAGTAACGATGGCGCATCGCCGTTCGTCTTGTAGTCCGATATTGGAACGGGCTTGGTGGAATTAGATCGTGCAATTCCATCACACACTCCCCGAAATGTAACCGATAGAAAAGCTTGCAACATGCCGCCGATGGTTCAAGGCTCTATTTATTACCGCCACGGTAACGCATTTTATTCAGGAGTTTCAAGGAACAGCGTTTTTTAATTTATTTGTTTGTTTTCTTCGCCATCGTGGGACACGCTTTATTAAAAGTAACTTAAGACTAATTGATTCTTGCATCAACAAAATCTCCAGCTGCAACATTAACGGTTTAACGGTTTCTTTTGTTTTTCAACCAAACAAATTATCGAGACTTCCATCTTTCTTTTGTTACTAAGGCTCTTTACACAGCGGATAAGCGTCTTAATTGGAAGTGTACTTCAATTTAAAGCTGTGTTTGTTACGTCTTGTTGACCGGATATTAATTGAAGACATTTATTAAATTCTGCTTTATATTTACGGTTGTGGCTTAGATGTTGTATTACCTACACAATAATGCTAAACGATTGTAAAAAGGATTTTTTCCTTTTTCAGAATGTGATATTAAATATTAAGGTTTTTTATTGTGTGACTTAATTGAAAATATACTGCTATTGATAAATAGAACTTGAATTTGAATTTGTACTCTTTGCCTTTTAATATAATTTAATGGTACACAAGTGATCGCCCTAGCTTCAGACGGGTGCAAATAATTTAAGAAGAATGAAGATTTTCTTACAAGCCTTGTTCTGGAAATGTACACAAATGTACATAAATCAATTATTTCATTTAATTCTAGTCTCATGCGACATGCGATAGTATTCTTTTGTGGTATTTTGTCTACCGAATAAAATTAATCCTATTAAAATAAAGATATCGAGGAAGGTAAAACATGATCACGGTCGAAACTAGGACGACATGGTTGGCATAGTGGCGTAAACACTTTGTTGGCGATTTTATTAAAACTCCTGGGAAATGGCATTGATAACCGAAACACAGACATTGCCTAGTTCGGTTACAATAGCTACATCCATTTTACAAAGTTTTACACAGCCAAACTATAATTCTGTAAACTTGTGCTAAGTTTTTTGAGAAATAAAAAAATATTAATTATTATTATAGTGGTTGAGCGATTGACTGCTGCGCTGTGGGTCACAGATTCGATGCCCGAACCGGGAAAAATGTTTGTATGGCCTAGAAATAGTTGTTCCGGGTCTGCATGTTCCAACAATGCACCCAGGATACAGGAGAAACTCCCACAATGGGTAAAAAAAGGGGGTGTTGACTGTAAATACTAAGGTGGTGACAGAATTCATCACAATATAATATCATGTATTTTTTTGTAACCTTCAGAGTTAACAAAAAAATTTGAAAACACCCACTCATATGTTCATCGTTTTAAACTATAATATAATATTAATAATAATAATATTCCACAACTTTTACACAACGCCATCTAGTCCCAAACTAAGCAGAGCTTGTGCTAGGAGTACCAGACAACTGATAAACATACATATACATATATTTCTAAATACATACATATTATAGATAAAATACACCCAGACAAAGAACAAATGATCGTGCTCATCACACAAACATCTCATCTCATCATTCTGGGTGGGAATCGAACCCACGACCTTGAGCACAGCAGTTAGAGCCACTGACCACTAGACCAACAGGCCTGTCGAACATACTATAACTCGAGGGTTCTATTTTTGAAGTAAAATAAAACAAAAAGTCCTGGAATATGTGGACCAAAATGCAGTTTCGAAGATATCTACTACTAGACTAACTAGACTCCATGCGCTGTCGGGGTTGCGGGAATGTTCTAACGAGATACCGCGGTTCCCGAACACATGGGCAGCTACAGGAACATGGTCGGTTTTAATTCAGTAGAAGTCTGACACTTCTTTCCTCTCCGAACAGAGCGGGAGAAATCATTCAATGATTTTCCCACCTAAAATAAGACTCGATGCGTGTATGTTATGATCATTGAATAATACAACTAATTCATTAACTAATCATTAATACTTAAAGTAACGAAAATGCGACGTTGTCATATTTCATGGAAAGGTGTTTTACTTTTATAATTGTGATCTTATGGAATTATATCATATGTCTAGCAAAAACAAAAAAAAAGATACTGGAAAAATAATTCTTATATCTGTTTATCATTTCATATGGTCACATTCATACCCTAGACTTATGGGATATAAAAGAACACTAAGTACAGGGTCAACAAAAAAAAAATAGCAAGAAATAGAACCGACTTATATATAAAAACATTACAAAGGTAAAAATAACTTTAATTTCGGTGGTCGGTGTCATTTGTTTTATATTTTCTTTTTTTTTGACACCGCCTTCCGAAATTAAAGTTATTTTTGCCTTTGTAGTGTTTTTATATAGAAGTCGGTTCTATTATTTGCTAAAAAAATTTTCTTCACGCTTTTTAGTGAGTCGGTTTGTAATTATAATTATATCTAGTTACAAAAGCCAAAATGTCAACTACTTATCACCTTTTAAAAAATATTGCTTTTCCCGGTGCAGAGTCGTTAATTTTCGAGGAGTTCTCCTGGTACATCACCATCAGCTCTACTTCACCATATGCATTGTGACGAGCATAAAGTGCTTAACATCTATATTCAAGTAATCTAATCGCAATCCACGAAATACTTATTATTGAGTAGTTTCGGTAGCCATCTGGGGTCTTCATCATTAGTTCCACTTCCTCAAATGGTGCTTTTCGAGAGCAACTGCACAAGGTACTATAAGAAATACCCAAAACGCTATAGGTGTGCCTATAATATTTGAAGAGTTCCCTCGATTTCTCCATGATCCCAACATCAGATCCAAACATGAGGACTATAGGACCAACTAGAAAATATACCCTTTCAAACAAAAAAAGAATTTTTGAAATCGGTCCAGCCATCTGCGAGTAATGAGCTAACATACGTAAAAAAAGGCCCTCTACGGGTCCCCAGTGTGGGCCCTGTGCATCCGGACGCGACCACTAAAGTTGGTCGCATGCCAGAGGGTCATGGCTATCCGAATGATCCGGGGATACCGCACGATCGCCGGCGAATCGGCCAACCTCCTTGCCGGATTGCTGCCCTGGGATCTGGAGGCGACTGCCCTCCAGCGCGTCTATGAATGGCGCGTGGAGGCGCAGCGCCGGGGCGTATCCCCGCTGCCTCGAGAAGTCGAGGCGCGGCGGGAAGAGCTCCGGCGCGATCTCAGGGCAGTATGGAGGGAACGACTGTCGCAACCGACGGCCGGGCACGCCGCAATTGCGGCGGTAAGACCCCTCTTTGAGGAGTGGCTAGATCGGCGTCACGGCGTCCTGACCTACCGCATGACGCAGGTCCTCACCGGACACGGAAGTTTCGGGAGGTACCTGTGTCTGATGGGTAAGGAAGAGACGCCTGGGTGTCACCACTGCGAGGGTCGCCCTGAGGACACAGTCGAGCACACGGTGCAGGACTGCCCAGCTTGGGCAGAGCACCGACGTGTCCTCACGGCGACAATAGGCGGAGACCTCTCGCGCCCGGCCTTGGTCGAGGCCATGCTGCGGGGCGAGAGGGAGTGGGAAGCGGTCGCCTCCTTCTGCGAAGCAGTCATGCTTCCGAAGGAGGAGGCGGGCCGCGTGAGGGAGAGGATGGCGTCCTCCCTCCAGCCCAGCCGCAGTGGTAGACGCCCACGGCGTCGGACGTCGGCCGACGATCTCCGGCCACCGTAGGCGCGGGCATGCGGACAGCGAGTAAAGGGCAACTCGCTGTCCGACCATGGACCATGCCCGGGTCGACGGCGCGTCGTGTTCCACGCGCGCCTCAAAGAGCGTCAGCAACATGACGAGGCCCCCTCTGCAGAGGGCCGAAGCCCGCCGGGGTCGTGGGACTCATCCCGTTACCGTGGCCCCGGTATGTAAAGGGTTATTGAAGGAACACCGTGGATTTTAGTCAGTAAAAGTCTGACAGTCCCTCCCACCCTGCCCGGAGTGGGAGGACTTATTTGATAATTTTACCACGCTAAAAAAAAAAAAAAAAAAAACATACGTAAAAAAAAAAGGACGAACGAGAACCTCCTCCTTTTTTTTGAAGTCGGTTAAAAAGCACCAACGTTCAATGCCACACAGTTGAGGACTACTGAACATCGTTCGTGTAACTAGCTAAACGAATTGATCAGTCGTTTGACCAAAGTGGGTCGTGAGTTTACCTGAACAGATCAGCTCAGCTAAGCTTCTCTATATTATTAACTTTGTTATACGAAAGCAGTTAGATGTTCTAAAGGATTTTGGGTTTGTACCAAATATCTTTCTCCCCAAGTTTAATCATATTTAACAGGTTTAATTCGCTTGAATAAGTAATTTGCTTTAGATATCTTAGAAGCTTGATACTGTTTGTGTTATTGTTTTAAGGACTTAATGAGGAGGGCGTTTGAAATTTCTTGAGATTACGTTTTGGTATTGGCAACATTTCGTTAACGCTTTGACTGATTCTGCGTGTGATACTTTTTTGGGTAAAAAAATTACTATAAAACTGTAGTATTAGATACTTAGCGTCGGAGTCAGTGTTTTCTACATGGCTTTTATTTGTATAAATCCTGATTTCGTGGGGTTTGCGGAATAAAAAGTAACTTTTGTGATTTCAGGATTTAGATAGCTATCTACATAAAAATTATTTAATTGAAATCCGTTCAGCCATCCTGGCGTTATTGAGCAAAAACCTTACAAAGAATACCAGGTTATCGGGAGATGACTGTTGGCTACTGCAATAATTAAGCTATGTATACACTGATAAGAATGACTTGAAGTACAAGACACCACGAAGCACAAAAAATACAAAGTTTTTGTTACATATCTTTCAATATTCTCTTCCTGTTCCCGTAGGTGTAGAGTACTACTTGTAATTCGAGTGTGTTCATGCCTAAATTGGGTAGGGTACGAATAATACGAGGCATGCGTAAACCATTATTGCTGACCGCATAAGTCATTACTTGGGCGAGAGATGTGAAGGCCAATCATGAGTAAGAACAAACATTTTATTTTCTATTACACAGTTTATTCTGAGGTAAAGTAATAATAGTACATAATGGTACAAGTGTGTAATGTTGGTGATTACCGCTGAGGCGCCATTGAGACCCGAGCCGTTAGGTGAGGGTCTTAAGAGAGCCGAGGACGGTAATCATCAATACACACGTGTATCATACGACGTTTTTCAACACACTTGTGAAGAAAATAACTATAATTTCAACCTTATTTATTTTATCTATAATTTCAACAGTGAAAACGAGGCGTGAAAATTTTTTCACAATGGCGGGAAAAATTAATCAGTTTTCCTATGCTATATAGTTTCATGCAACTTCTACTACATTAATTTATATGTACTATTGAACACGATCTGTTTTGTTTCGAAACATTTTTAAAAACAAAGCAACTCAACCAATTAAAAAAAAAACCTATAACTCACTCGTGAATAATAGTAAAGAAAAAGTCACAGTTTGATTACAGGTGTCATTATGTGCCTAATTGCGGTGAAATTAGGGCCATTTTATGAGCAATTGTGTTGAAAAAATAAAAACTGTGTAAGTAAATAAAACTTAAAACTATGTATGGACAATATAGATTGTATGGACTTCAAAAAGAGACGGACCCCTGTGTTTGTTTCGGTGTTTCTTCTCGTGGTAGTCAGTTAGGAAACACAGGCCTCATCTAGTTTAAATTTACGAAAAAAATAACGTGTGAAAGTGTTATTTAATAACTAATTTACAAAACAAAGATCATTAATCATTAGTTTATGTCAGTAACACTAAATTCCACTAGGTCTTCATGCGTTCCGGTGGCACATGTTCTAAATAAATAAACCTAATAAGTAATTAAGAAATATCATATTTTATATGGAGATTGATTAAGTAGATAATATTAATATGAATAATTTTCGAGTAATTGTGCTGCAGATGACAATTAGCAGTATAACGATATGCTGTTAGTGATTGCGGTTTGTGTGATGAAATGTGATTTGTGAAATTTAATTCATGACTTTTGTTTATTTAGTTTACCACAGACATAAGTTAAAATGTTACCAACACTATGAGTTAAGTTACTTTAATAAATGAATATTATAAAGCGACAATAGCCTTGGCTTTGTGTCAATGACTTGCGATCGAGAGGTGCCGAATTCGAACCGCACTTATTTCACTATTGCTATGAACACATTCCAGACATTTTTTAGCTGGACGAGTTAACAAGATTGCTAGTTCTGTTTAAAAAATACATTTATTATTAGGTAGATCCTAAAACTTGAATCATAATTGATAGTTGCCATAAATACTAGTTCTAGGAATCAAATGAATCACAGAAAGCAAGCAAGCGTTTATGTAATTTCGGTTTAAATCAATCTTACTCGAACACGATACCTTCCTTTGTATATTCAAGACTACGTTGTGGCAAAGTCCTGGAATTGCCATGAATTGGAGCGTTCATATTATTACAGATACAGACACGTTAGATTGATTGTAGATTAGGGTAGTTTTACGTTTAAGAAAAGTATTGTTCAATGTACAGGACATCTTTTGCAACGATATTTAAAGAGTACCAGTATCTTATTCGCTAGCTTTGAAAAAACGACGGTTTCGTTTTCAGAACGGTGCAGTCTTTTAATTTTATGTACGAATAATATACTATGGGTAGGTACCTATCTCTCTAAGCTTTCTTTTTTTAAAGATAGCGTAATTTTTTATATGCGTTTTGTTATGAGATAGTTCATGAAATCAATTTATTGAGGCCTAAAAGCTGGCCAAAGTTATTGCGGAATAGGAAGGCAAAAAAAATTAACAAAAAATTGAACCAACTTCAAAACAAACAAAAACACTACTGAACTACAAAGTGAAAAATAACCTTAAAGAGAGTTTCACTGGATGTCTTTTTTTTATCGTGGTAAAATTATCAAATAAGTCCTCCCACTCCGGGCAGGGCGGGAGGGACTGTCATACTTTTACTGACTAAAATCCACGGTGTTCCTTCAATAACCCTTTACGTTCCGGGGTCACGGTAATGGGATGAGTCCCATGACCCCGGCAGGCTTCGGCCCTCTACAGGGGGGGCCTCGTCATGTTGCTGACGCTCTTTGAGGCGCGCGTGGAACACAACGCGCCGTCGACCCGGGCATGGTCCATGGTCGGACAGCGAGTTGCCCTTTACTCGCTGTCCGGATGCCCGCGCCTACGGTGGCCGGAGATCGTCGGCCGACGTCCGACGCCGTGGGCGTCTACCACTGCGGCTGGGCTGGAGGGAGGACGCCATCCTCTCCCTCACACGGCCCGCCTCCTCCTTCGGCAGCATGACTGCTTCGCAGAAGGAGGCGACCGCTTCCCACTCCCTCTCGCCCCACAGCATGGCCTCGACCAATGCCGGGCGCGAGAGGTCTCCGCCTATCGCCGCCGTGAGGACACGTCGGTGCTCTGCCCAAGCGGGGCAGTCTTGCACCGTATGCTCTACTGTGTCCTCAGCGAATTCCGTTTATAATTAGGGTTTATTAATCTACTCACACGGCTGAAATCAGTGGGTGCTAGTCCGTTCTGTCTAGCCAATTCACATTAGGCATGATATTTATCCGTAGGGAAGGTCTGTGCTTTAGCAGTGGTGAAATTCATAGGCTGATTATGCTAAACTGTACATAGATATACGAGAGCAGCAATCGCGGGAGATTTGCTGCTTATCAGTTCCATCACTTATCTCCGAAGATCTTCATCAAAACCTGATGTATCATATACTAAAAGCTTCCTTGTAAAATATGCTTTCAAACAACGAAAATGCAATCGAAATTGGATCAGGAGTTTTATTTTTATTAGCGTCATATCAATTTGAATTAAATACAAAATATCGATATCGATATTTTTCATCAATCTTAACTTCGATGCAATAGTCATCTATTACTGTTACTTTTAATGTAAATTCAATTATTGTAACACGGTAATTGGGTTTTCAGTTCCAGTGACTTTTTTGATTACTCTATCTGTATTCCGATAAGCTGTTCATTCAAAAACAATATTTTATTTTATTTTTTATTGTTATTGCCCTTCACGACTAATCCATTTTTATTGTTGTACCATAAGTTGTTTATTGCAATTCATAGATTGACGATAAAACAAATAAATACATCTTTTATTTTCAGCAGCATAATAAATAAAATATAAATATAATTCTCAAGACTAAAATTCCTTACCAGAATTATTACTTCATAATTTTTAATAGCTCGTTACGCTTCGTACTAAATAATAGCTCAGCCATCGGGTCCATCTTTTAGGTTAAGTATCACTTCCTGAGGTCACTGCGTGGATGGGTAACCACCTTCACATACCGAGATTTTTCCGTGCCTTTAAAAGCACGTTAACCGGAAAATCTGATACTAGCCTTATAAAGGCGTATCTGGTTAGATACGCCTTTATAAGGCTAGTATCAGATTTTTGTCTCCAGTCAGGTAGACAGTCGTGTCGTAATCTG
Source organism: Tholera decimalis (assembly GCA_943138885.2). Classification (NCBI taxonomy): domain Eukaryota; kingdom Metazoa; phylum Arthropoda; class Insecta; order Lepidoptera; family Noctuidae; genus Tholera; species Tholera decimalis. The sequence continues at coordinate 16,647,541 of OW964563.2, read as the reverse complement.
GTGAGACTGTAAACCAACTTAATGTATTTGGATTAAAACTAGACAAGATGATTCACAGGTCTTCAAAATGTCCTCTTGACGACATTGTAAAATACGCTTTGAAACAACAAAATAAAGGTTATTACGGTCAATTGCATATCTAAGTGGGTAAATTACCCAGCGGCGGGGTAGTTGTGTTTTATCTACCACATTTTCCCCACGCACATAAGTCATCCTCAACAATAGTTTCGTCTTCGCCTCGGACATGTGACCCTAAAAAAGGGACGTAAATTACGTTTTATTGCACGAGGGAAGCGGGTTAAGCCATTATTTTTCAACTGTATCTTTTAATGGCAATGATGATGGCTATGCAGCCTCTGGTTTGGATAGTTTATTCTTTGTCTGTTTTTGCAAATAACTTATCCGGTTTCAAATGAACGAAAATGGCTGTTTTTTATTGATAATAGCCTCGCGTTTTACCACCATTTCACCTGATAGTGAGTGGTAGTAAAATCTATACTAATATTATAAAGCTGAAGAGTTTGTTTGTTTGTTTGCTTGAACGCGTTAATCTCAGGAACTACGGTTCTGATTTAAAAATTCTTTCAGTGTTAGATAGCCCATTTATCGTAGAAGGCTATAGGCTTTATATCATCACGCTAAGACCAATAGGAGCGGAGCACTAATGTATAATGTTTCAAAATCGGGGGATTTTTTTCCACGCGGATGACGTCGCGGGCGGATGCGATGCCAGCGAACTTTATTATTTACTAAATAATAAAGTTCGCTGGTCGACCTAAAATCTTACAAATTCTGACTATTTTATCTATGGTAGTAATACAAGTACTACATCCATACTCCAGTATTGTTGAGTAAAAGGCGAGATATACGATATACAGTTGTAATTGATGGTGTAAGACAACATCAAGACCCGGATCAACTAGTTGTAGGCCATACTTTTGTTCTGGTGCGCGGATCGAACTCGTGACTCGCAGCGCGGCAGTCAATCTCTCAACTAATGCACCAATTGTGTCGTCAAATTTAGAATATTTATATCTATGTACGTATAAGTCAAATTGAGAAAACAGAAGTATCTGTCTGTGATTTTAAAATAACTGACTTTTGCCTAGTGCTTATAGATATTAAAACACACACAAACTATTTAAAATTGTGTATCTGTCTGTCTGTTTGAGCTCATTTCTGGAATGGTGGAACCAGTTTCTATGGGACTTTTACTGAAAGATAGAAAAGGTTTCAGGAAAAATATCGACGGTCTAATTATCAGAGTTCATAACTCCATTTGAGTAAACTTTACAGGAGCAAGAAAAACTGTTTTATTTATTCATTTATGGCATTATTACAACTTGTGATTTACGGGAAGAATTGATAAAAAAAAATTGTATTTTTTTTAAATATTGCATCGTATTTTTGAGAAAATTTAATTAAGTACAAACTTTTCTAGCCACGGTGTTTGGAGTTAGAAAGTGTAAATGCAGTACCTACGACTTTTTATTTTTATAGATTGATAAATGTACATTTATCAGTACATACCTCATCGTATAATCGTTTTTGGGAAATAAAAAGTATTCCATTGTATAGATTATAAAATACTGCACGAGATGGCATTAAAAGTCTTTTTTCGTTTTATTTTTGGAGTTACGCATTTTGATAATTAGACAGACGATATCATGACTTTTCATCACAGATTTTCTGCATTATCGGCAGGAAAAAATCGCATAGGCAGATGCGGACAAAGTCAGGATACAGCCAGTTAGGAATAAAACATATGTATAAAGTTGTTAAACTTAAGATAGCCAAAATATGTAATGTTTTGCATTGCATCTTTAATATGTTAGGAAACTTTTACATATATAGGCTTAATGTTTATTTTTAATATGACATGTAACAGTTCTACCTACTCTAAAAATATTTACATGAAATACTCATTCCATAGAAATAGTTTTAGTATGAAAGCGTAGTTGGAGCGGGTGGAAATAAATTGCTGTATTAATATTTAAAATGAAGTTAAATCATAGAATCTTGATTAAATTGAAAAAATAAAAAACTGATTTTCCAAGTCTTGCCTTACGATATTAAATGTTGCTTTTCTTAGAAGCAAATGATAATACTATTTATGTTTTACTTTGTAATATGTAACAATATATGTAAGTGTAATAGGTTATTTTGAACATGCAAGTATTCGTTGGATGTGTTTTGCATATATCAGTCTCAAAAAATACTTTTAGTTAATAACTCTCTTGAGTTTTGTTGATAATCAAAATGGTAAAGTTATGTATATTGACATAGATTAATTGCATGAAAAATGAATCAAAATGGCAAAAGCATTTTAAAACAAGACTATGTAGCCTTGTTTTAAAAGGTATTTGAATAGAATTTGAACAAAATTATGTTTCACTGTTACAACAACCACTGTTACAACCACTGTTACAACATTTCTTAATGCTACTTAGTATTACCTACATGGATTATGTAATAAGATAAGCATAAAATAGAATTGTACAGTGGTCCCCGAACTAGGCAGCGCCTGTATCTCGGGAGCCGGTTGTTCATTTCAAATTCGATTCAAAGTGTCAATAGCCTTATGACTAATGTGTCGGACTTGTGATCGAGAGGTCCTGGGTTTGAACCCCACCCCATTACACCAATACATAATTGCAGTGAACCCACTCCAGATACAAGCATATTTCACTTACTTGGAGGCGTTAACAAGATTGCTAGTAATGTGAATTCTACCCAAATTACAAGTTCTCTTTATAAAAAAAATATATGATTTGCTGAAATACATGACTAATAAATAAATGTACGACAATATTAGTGTTAATTATTACCAAACACCGCTTGAGCAAACAAAACACAATCACCTAAAGTGTAAATTAGAGTAGCTAATTCCAGATTATCACTAATCATTTTACACAGTTACAGAAAGCGACTGAGAGATATATTAATGTCATTATTCAATATAGAACAGAAGCCGCTTCTTAATTCAATTATGTCGCTTTTACTTGACGATCCCTGACACGGGTTTAATCTTAATAGCCACTGCAGATGGGACTGTAGATTCCCAAAAACTTATTTTACAAGGAACTCAATTGATTAATTATACGAGTATCATCAGTTTTTAGGGTTCCGTATACGGTACGGTTTAGGTATACCTAAAAATAGAGTTATTATAGAATCACTTAAGTGTCCGTCCGTCTGTCCGTCTATCCATCCATCTGTCTGTCTAGACCCTTTTTCATAGGAACGTGTAGAGATATCGAACTCAAATTTATATCAGATACCCAGGTTTCTTTCAATTGTAAAAAGATCTTATATGTAAATCAACGGGATCAAAATATGTGACCGTTTCTGTCCCTTATTTTATACATTTTGTGATTTTATAAGGAAATCAAAAGCTATGGGTACTTTCTGTTGACCTAGAATTATGAATTTGGCAGAAAACAATGTCCTACAGCACATTAAAAGAAAATGTAGTTCGCTGAAAATAATATAATATATAATATAATATTCCACAACTTTCACACAACGCCATATAGTCCATATCATGGTTTGTAACTATTGAATATACTTCAATACGTTTTTACGGAACCTCGGGGCGCGAGTCCAACTCACACTTAGTCGGTTTTTCTTTATTTATTTATTATGGTTTGCCAACAAATTCTGCATAGGCATTATATAGCATTCCTTTCTTAGATATTATATGTAGCCTTGGGCTTAATATAGCAATATATGTTAATTATAACTATACTGTTGCCAAGCATTAATAGAACACATGAAAAAAAATCATTAAACGACTACCTAATCCCGCTCTGGGTGCAGCGGATAGGAGTGTCAGACTTTTACTGATCTCTTGGTCAGTAGAAGTCTGACATTCGAGACTCGAGATACCGCAGCCCCGGAACATTAAGAGCAACTGAAAGGTGGGTTCTTACCCACTCTGCAGTTGCTTTTACGTTCCAGGGCTGCAATATCTTATTAGAACATTCCCGCAACTCCGGCAGAAAATACAATCACCTAAAGTGCAACCTACGGTATAGGTAACGCCAAATAACTTGGCAAGAGGCGTTCAATGCGCAGAAGTCGATTTTTAGGTATCACCGGTTGTCAGCGGGACACGGGGTATGACGTAGCGCCGCTCCGAGCGCGCGATTGGTGCGTCAGTAGTTCTCGTTCAATTTGCTCCCGAATACACTTGCGTACAACAACTCGTAACAAAAGTTACGAGTTGTTGTTTTAAATTTATTTTTTGTTATCTTGATTACAATGCCAGGACCAAATACCGGTTTACGCAGACTATTAAAACGTCAGAAAGAACAGTTAGACACTATAGTTAAGGAAGGTTGAAATTCCGAATTCGTCACTGTCTTTAGGACACCGGGAAAAAGAAAGAATAAAAGGGGTAGCAGTTTTATTAACCAATGGCGCCGACGAGAACATATTATATTTAATGTTTTTTTAAATACATTTTTTCACTTTTAAATGTATTTATGTATTATATCCATTTTATTTATAATACGGAATTAACGAATGAATTCCTCTTCTTTATTTAACATTCTTCTGAACAGATATAATTAAAAATAAATGATGGCAATAACCATAGAATAATGGCAAGCAGTAAAAGTGACCACTTTTTTCTTCCACTAAGTGCACGATGCACGGACTTACCCCCACTACGCCAAAACATTGCCAAGTTATTTGGCGTCAGGTATAGCCAATCTTGAAGTCACTAAACCTGTTACAGAGTAATACAAAGCTGCAGAGATGATCTATTATAATAAAGCCCTGACGCCGATTCTTTATTCAGTTATGTCGCTATTGCTTGAGGATTCCAAGTTGGTACTTGGAATCCAAGTGGGTACTTGGAATCCAAGTGGGTACTTGGAATCCTCACATTTGTCGTGGAGATGACCTCAATAGCCACTGTAGACACGGCAGAAGTGGCCTTCTATTGGGCGAAAATAATAAGGCGTTCCACAACAAGATGGGAAGACAGTTGCTTATTGGAGAAGGTTTTTTATTTTCTCAAAGTCGGATACAACATAATATTGTTACGAGTTAGGGTTCGGGATAGAAATAATTAACGCCAATTAAACCAAAATTAACACTTTAATTAATTAAACACAAAATAAAAATTTAACACAATTATTCGCACCACAACACTTGTCACTTAACACTTAAAACGCACCGAAATTCACTTGTAAAGCTTCGATTATATCGCCTCGGATCTTCAAATAAGACTGCCATCTGCTCCGTCTGGGCAGTCGCTGCGCCCCGTCAGGGGCGCGGCGAGCGGTCACGGGGGGTTGCCCCACTCCCGCGGGAGCATGCCGTGTCCCGTAAATACGGGACCGTCCTCGGGTTGCCTAGTAGCGGCGTAGATGTTCGGGTGTGCGTTGAAAGCGCCTGTTCAAAAGTGAACGGCAACGCACACCCGCGTGATTAAACTGACTTAACTGCCATCTGCGTTCCTTTGCGATCTATTTATACCCCGGTTTACGAGTACTAGAACATTCTTATAAAATCGACTCACTCTTTATACTGCCAAGAATATACCAGGAAGCTACTCGAGATACACAGTACAGCTACTCGCCGCTAGATGGCGTTAGTGTCTCGACTCAATATACTCAGTACTGCTACTCGCCGCTAGATGGCGTTAGTGTCTCGAACATTCTAGGTTTCTGTCGAAGTTTCTCGACGTACTTCGCTAAAAGACTGGCGTAACAATATTTATTTTGTAAATTAGTTCAAAAGAACACATTTACACGTCGATCTTTCCGTTGGTCCCCAGTTAATTATTCTGAAAAGAATCATGAGAATAAACGAAGAGGTCAAAATCTCTTTTAATATAAGTTTTTAAGTTAACATAGTCAGTAATAGTATCATTACAATTTAAAACGGTATATTTACCATTTGTATTTGTTGTTTAGAGTTTCCGATATTTCGGCACTGTTGCAAGCGCCATAATCTCGGATGAACTGAAGTCATTGCGGTTGGACGTTTATGAGCAGACGAATCGGTCTAACCTCTTTCGCGTTCTTTTTTTGTGATCGACACCGCTACCACTGTCACATGTATTTGTTAAAACTCGAATCTTTTCCCGACACACAAAACTCGCCGTGTCCACTCGCGAGCTTTTTTGGGCGCTTTTAACACTCTTTTAATACACAGGGTAAATACCTATCCCATTTTAAGTTAGATACTATCTCTTTTAATGCTCATACAAGTCGTGCTGGTCAAATCATATGAGAACCATGCAGGTTAGATAGCCAGCTGATATCCATAATTTTGTATCTTTTTTATACATGACTGCTATTGGCATTTACATCCTAGATTCGTCTGGAGACGATTCCTTTCTAAATGGCTTGGAATATAGTTACTGCAGAAGAAATTGAATAATTTAGTTTAACTGAAATAAGTGCTATATTCACAGAAGCTCTATCAATCATTAGTGAGTTTATTTCAGTTACATATATACTTGTAAATAAACCCTTCACCAGAAATATATTATCTTCTTGGTTTATTTCTATGTACCTGCCATGTTATCTCTTCACCAACCATGGTTGACTGGTAGAGAATATGTAAGGCATTAAGACCGCCTTTATAACTTTTGTGTAGCATAAAGTTTTAAATAAACTATGTACAGGCACATCGCTGTCGATGGGAAAAGTGCCCAGTACACTGGCAGCATTGCCTCGTTTAACCAATGATATACTGAATGAGTAATAAAATTTCTTTACAAATTGGCGAAAGTTAAAAGAATTCAACTAATTTATTCATCCCGGTAAAAATTTATGTTAAAGAAAAATTAAAAATGTAAAATAAAGATTAAAAGTCCATTTATTTCCGGATTCTTATTCCAGTAAAAAAGCTAGGTATAGTTAATAGGATTACCTGCACACCAAGTAACACAGGAATCCACATGGAATTATGAATTTTACGGAACAAAGCACAACTGGTAACTAAACAAACGCTGTTTGAATTGTCTGCTCAGCAGAGCTTTACATGTTTTAGGTTTCTTTAATAAATAAATAATCATTTATTTCAGACAAAGTCCATAGAGTGTTAGTAACAATTTAACCTTAAGCTATGTTAGTACAAAAAAAAAGACAAAGATAACTAAAATAATAAGAATAAAAAATAAAAAAAAACATACATTCAACTTAAGCCTATCGCTACCTCTATCCAGTGTCAATAACAACAGTGAATACCTTCCACACAATAAATGCAAGAACAGAAGATTGCGCTAAAACAATAAAATATTGTTATTTTAATTTACCTTCTACACCAATGGATACCAATTATTGGGATTTAAAAAATACTGTAATACCTACACAGAAAGATAAGTTTGCGTTACAATTACATACGTTTTTCACTTTTTAACAGTAAATACTACTCATTTTACAATGCAAAGTACCAACTTGCTGCATTGGACTCGATCGAGCGCAGAGCTAAAAAGCTTATAGGCGACGAAGTGCTGGTGGACAAGCTTCATAGCCTGGCTCATCGGCGAACCGTTGCTTGCCTGTCCGTTTTCTACAGATTGTACTGCGGGGAGTGTGCGCAGGAGCTCCATGACCTGATTCCTCCATCTCCCTTTCACTACTGGTCTACCAGACGCACGGCTGGGTACCACCCACACTTGGTTGATATACCGTCTTGTCGTACCAAGCACTTCTCCTCCACATTTATTGTGCGCACCGCCAAGCTGTGGAATTCTCTGCCGGCTTCTGTGTTCCCTGCCATCTATGACCTTTCAGCCTTTAAAGCACGAGTAAATAGGCATCTTCTGGGCTCGCTCGTCACACCTTAGACCTCATCTATCGCTTACCATCAGGCGAGATCGAGGTCAAGAGTGGGCCCATCAGTAATAAAAAAAAAACAATCTACGTCATAATCAAAATCTTATAGTCTATTTCTCTAAGTACAGGTAGCTAAATCTTGTGAACAAGGATTTGAACATGGAATACAAGCGTAGAGTAAGTAGATCGCAAAAAAGATCGGTCATCGATCCATTTTCACTATTTGTAGACACCGGTCTATCTATGTGTGCGTGAGTTTTCCATTGTTGAGTGTAACCATAGACCAGTTTACCACAGAATCTTTAAGGTCTACTCCTTTGCTAATTACCTAATTAATGAAATATAATTCAAATTGAATAAGAATCAGAATAATCATGCACGGTGTTCAGGACTACAAAAGGCCAGTGCAACGATACTGGTGTGTCCGAACTGTCCACGGTTCGTGGAGCTCAATGTTGCTCTTCAATAAACAAAACTACAGGCTCTTCGGCCGACAAAACAATATATTCAAATAACACTTACCTGAGCTGTAGACGGCAAACCAGGATCTGTTTTGATCACGTCCAAAGTGTTTGTGTGTATAAGTATGAGTAATTGAAAGTAAGTGAAAGTCAAGTGTGTGGACGTTCACAAGGCGCCGGTCCCCAGATGTCGCGGTCCAGACAGCATCACAGCACAAACTTATTTCCAGCAAATCCGCGTGCCAAGCAGTGGCGACAAACCGGCGGTATGTCCAAAACTATCCCAGGGTTTTCGTCAATTCGGGATTACAATTTCAACCAATAGTTAATCACACCAATTTGTCCTTAATTAACTGAGATTCAACAGGATTTTTCAATTAACAACAATAAATCGATCTCAACAAGGCGGACATTTTTTCAACCAGGACCAAGGTCTATCTGTCAAGTGAAATAGTTATGTCAAGCCCACGTTTAATATATAAAAATAATTAATGTTGCCGCACCAAAAATATGCGTTCAAACAAACGTTCCGGACGCAACATCTACCCCCCCCCCGGACGGGCCTACCCGTCCGCGAATCAATTGGAAGTCTTGACAAGGTTGCGAATTTAACACAGCTTCAATGCGGCAAAATACCGTAGCTAGTTCCTCAAAGGTGAGAACGGTGTCTCCAAACAATCCCCGCCAGTGTCCCTTTGCCGCTTTCACCGCGGCCTCAAAAATACCCCCCCAATGGGGGCAGACTGGCGGGTCAAACAACCAAGTGATCCCTCGGCGGGCCAAAATATTACCAATGTCAACCTGGCTCTCATTAATGAAGGCGTATACCTCCTTCAAATAGTTACTTTTATCCTTGTTATTCGTACCGCAATCAGACCTAATCAAAGAAGGTAACCCACGGCGAGACACAAATCTTTCCAAAGTCGCCTCAAAGGCCTCTGTCGAGAGGGAGGTTACCAGCTCCAAATGTACTGCCTTGGTTGACAGGCAGACAAACACACAAATAAGCCTTAACAATCTTACTATTACGAAGGGTGGACGTCTTCAACAAAAGGGGACCAACAAGTCGGTTACGACGCCAGCAAAGGGCCTCGCCTCATTGACACGATCAGCCGGCAATATCCAAAATTCTCGCTGCAGAATGGCCAACAGCGCATTGCAACCGGCATGCGAGTTCTTAACGTGACGATCAGTCACCAACAATTGAACCAAGTGGCCCTCCTTGGGCAACAAAAGGGGGTGACGGGCCCCATAAGGAAGGCTAGAGTGCTTCAACCGTCCTCCAACACGCAAAAGACCCGTCTTATCCAAGAAGGGATTCAGCTTACTAACAGCTCCCGACAACTTAACCCTACCAGACTTCAAGAGCTCGATCTCCTTCTCAAAGCGTGCAGCCTGCACAGAGCGGACCCAAAAGAGGAGTGACTCCTGTCGCTCTTGAGGAGAGAGAACTGGTGACAGGCGCTTGTCCCCCGGATTCTCAGAATCATGGCCAAAACGCCTGATCCACGAGGTGACGTTCAACAATTTGTCGAGGGAGCTATATCGATTCATCAAAAAATCAAGATCAAACGGAGGGTCCTTTGTCCCAACAGCGAACACCTCAAGTCCGGGCAAAGGATCCGACATCAAGACTGGCGTTCGAGGCCAATTGTCCTCGGGGCGAGTCAGCCAGTCCGGTCCCCACCAGAGGGGGTGAGCAATTAAGTGAGGGGTCATGGCACCCGCGTGAGGCTACGTCGCCCGGGTTTAGGTCACCAGGCACGTGCCTCCAAATCAAAGGCGTTTCAGAACCTTGAATCTGCGACACTCGGTTCGCAACAAAGACCTCCAAAGAGTGGACGGATGTCTTCAACCAACACAAAACAATTTGACTGTCGGTCCAGGCGTAAGAAGCCCGAATGTCAACAGTTCCACCCAAAGTGCGCGCAACGTGGCTTAAGAGACGCACAAGAAGCACCGCAGGAAGTGCAGATACAAATTGGAGCCAGTCTTCCAACAGGGTTTCCCGAAGTGGCTCGTCCCAACCAAGTTCAGTTATATCAAGGGCAGGAGCACCAATTTTAGGGTAAAGACAACTCACAAGGGTGAGTTCAAACCAGGTCCTTCCCTCAACAGTGGTGACAGCCATTTCGCCAATTCCCAATTCTTGCCTGAAAGGTCGTTTACCTTCAGGCCAACCTGTCCCGCTAAACAAGACGACACAAGGCAACCCTGGGCTCCCGTGTCCAAAATGGCACAGACCACAATCGAGTCACCCAAGGGTCCCCAGACCTTGACCGAGGCCGTTGGCAACAAAACCGTCTTGATCGGGGGGGTCCTTTAGCGGGGCAGGCGTCAATCTCTTAGCGATGCCTGGGCGGCGACCGATCGCCGCATCCAGGCTGCCTTCGTTCACGACGAGGCCAACAATCAAAATATTCGTCCGCGCGGTGTCCCGAGCCGCTCGCCATCACTGGAGGGGCATATCCCACCGGATGCCCGAATGGCGGAGGGAGCGACTCCAACCGGGGACGTTCCGCCAACGGAGGGGAAAGGCAGCGGCGCCGACCCGGCCACTGCTGCCTAGCAGCCAATGCGCGTTCTCCCTGACGAGGGGAGACCAAATGGCGCTCGCGGGGCTCCCGTTCAACTTGCACGGCGGGTGGAGTGCGGCGTACAGAATTGCGGGTCTCAGCCCGGTGCTTGTCTCCGGGGTACCCCCCCTGCGCGCACCCCCCTCAGAAGCTGGTCTGCTGGAGCGGTTCGCGTTGGCGCACAAAATCTCCAAGTGGGACTCTTCACAAATTCTACACGGGCGGGGGTCGGGGCAGTCCCGATGGAAGTGGACCCCAAGCACGAGAAGCACAAACGGCGTACGTTGACAATACGGCGGCGGGCACTTACGTGCAAATTCAAAAAGGCCGGGCAACGCGTCATGACATGCCCCGTTGCCTTACAAAAGTCACAATGATGCGGACTCCGGGCGCCAGCAAAACGGGGGGCGGGGCGAACATCAACAGGCCCCCTAGCCCGAGGACTCCGGGCGCCAGCAAAACGGGGGGTGGGGCGAATATCAACAGGCCCCCTAGCCCGAGGACTCCGGGCGCCAGCAAAACGGGGGGCGGGGCGATCATCAACAGGCCCCCTAGCCCGAGGACTCCGGGCGCCAGCAAAACGGGGGGCGGGGCGAACATCAACAGGCCCCCGAGCCCTAGTCCGTCCCTGGTCTCTAGGCCGAGAAGGTAGTGGGGGTGACCCCGTGGCGCCACGAGTGTTATCCGAAAACCGACACTCGTCTTCCAAAAATTTGAGGAGGTCGTCAAAGGGGGGAAGATGGGTGGCACTATCCCCACCATACTTCTGCTCAAAACGTGACCTCAACTCCGCGGGGAGCAACTGCAGCACTATGTGCACCAACAAGTAGGACCAATGTTCTACCGGTAACTCCAAGCGTCTCAAGGCGTTGGTCGCTGAGACCAACGGGTTCAGCAAGTCAGTGCGCAACGTCGACGTGCTGGCAATGGCCGGTAGTCCCAAAATTTGGCCGATGTGCACATCAGCCAGGCAGCGCTTGTTCTGATACCGTCGGGAGAGAAGCTCCAGAGCGGTCGGGTAGGAGGAATCCGTCACCGGCAATTGCTGCACCAAGGCTCTGGCTTCGCCCTCCAGGACAGACAATAAGTAGGCCAGCTTCTGGGCAGGTCCGAGGTCCGAGCGTGCATCGACAAGACTCTCAAAGAGATTTAGGAAGCCCAGCCAGTGGTCCAAGCGACCGTCAAAATGTGGCAGCTCCAGGGTGGGCAGCCTACCCAATAGTCCAGGGCCTGCAACAACGGGGGTCTGCGGCTTGGCCGCATCAGGCACCCGGCTCTTCAAAATTTCCCGGGCTCGTAGACTTATGACATCCCCCAGGTGGACAATCTGGTCATAGTCACCCAAAATCTTATCGCGGGCTGCCTGGTCCATCACCCCCAAATCCACGTCCATGATGTACTCGTTGAAGCGTGTGAGCGCAGCATCAGCTGACTTGATCCTCTCATTCACTTGCCCGTACCGAGCAAGGGTGAGCTCTTCCAATTCCAAACGCTCAACCGTTGCCGCTGCCGATGTGAACCATCTCAACTGTGAGGTCAATCCGGCAGCAGACTCCCTGACTGCCTTTAATGAGGCCATTGCAACAATGAAATATTAATACAAATCGGTTAAAATTCACTAACTAAACAAACAATGACTTGTTAGCCAACCGAGCAATCTCACCAAAATAAAACTTAAATTCAATTATTTCAAGTCCAAATCCGACCCTGTACCTATTCCAAGTATGAATCTAGCTTGGTACAGATGGCTAGTGACAAAATAAATAACAATTCAATGTATACACTATGCTGGATCAACACCAATTAAATACAACAATTGAAGTATAATATTGAGCGGACAATATCTAACAACACAATCCAATAATCACACTAAACAATAAACCAATACACACAATTCAAGTCTTATTATGTTAGACTATGTGTGATTATTATTTAGATAACCTTTTAAATTCAGATCAGTGACATTCAATTATTAATTGCAACAAATATACCAAATTATATACCAAATACAACCCAACAATTCCTAATTTCACAAATAAATCTTACTTGTCAATACAACAAAGGGGGCTACAGTACAAATTACAAATACAACTTCAATTAGATAGCCCGGATGACATGGTAATATATTCAAAACTTATTAAGTTATAAGTTATGTTAAGTAATTAAACTAAAGTTATTTTCAAAACTTCCAATTTACTTAGTGGATTTTATTTTAATGTAAAATCCACGCTCTGCTTACCAAAATTGTTCAGAACTACAAAAGGCCAGTGCAACGATACTGGTGTGTCCGAACTGTCCACGGTTCGTGGAGCTCAACGTTGCTCTTCAATAAACAAAACTACAGGCTCTTCGGCCGACAAAACAATATATTCAAATAACACTTACCTGAGCTGTAGACGGCAAACCAGGATCTGTTTTGATCACGACCAAAGTGTTTGTGTGTATAAGTATGAGTAATTGAAAGTAAGTGAAAGTCAAGTGTGTGGACGTTCACAAGGCGCCGGTCCCCAGATGGCGCGGTCCAGACAGCATCACAGCACAAACTTATTTCCAGCAAATCCGCGTGCCAAGCAGTGGCGACAAAACGGCGGTATGTCCAAAAATATCCCAGGGTTTTCGTCAATTCGGGATTACAATTTCAACCAATAGTTAATCACACCAATTTGTCCTTAATTAACTGAGATTCATTAGGATTTTTCAATTACCAACAATAAATCGATCTCAACAAGGCGGACATTTTTTCAACCGGGACCAAGGTCTATCTGTCAAGTGAAAAAGTTATGTCAAGCCCACAGATAATTAATGTTGCCGCACCAAAAATATGCGTTCAAACAAACGTTCCGGACGCAACACACGGATTGTCAATTTCTATAGTTTTCAGTTATAAATTTGGTTCATAAGGTTTTATAGACGATTTGAATACTATTGAAAATGTGCACATATGAATACACATTTGAAATAGCTACCAAAATAGTACAATTTATGAAAAACATATAAATTCCATATAAAAATGAGGCAATTATTCTTCAACAAAAATTATCACTAAATAAGTGCAATACAATACAATAATTTATTTGCAATAAAATGTTTGGCACAATACACCATGTTTTTATGAAAAACTAGCTTCCGCCCACGACTTCGTCCGCGTGAAAAAAAATCCCCCGATTTTGACACATTCTTCATTAGTGCTCCGCTCCTATTGGTCTTAGCGTGATGATATATAGCCTATAGCCTTCCTCGATAAATGAGCTATCTAACACTGAAAGAATTTTTCAAATCAGAACCGTAGTTCCTGAGATTAGCGCGTTCAAGCAAACAAACAAACAAACAAACAAACTCTTCAGCTTTATAATATTAAGTATAGATATGTAACAAAACTAGTAATAATATATACTCGTAGATACCTTCTATGTTTATCACACATTTAAAAGCCTACTATTTATATTTTGAGAGAAATGTAGTCATAATAATCCATTAAAATACTCAATTCCATATACAGACGTGCCTGCTAGAGTCTTGGTGGTATGGGTAAGCAGCCTACCTTCTACGAGTATATCCATCTATTTTATGGAAATAACCTAGTGTAAGCTGCAGCATCCATTATCATACCACACGGTTACCCTTTTACTTGAAGTGTTGCAGGAAAATATTCTCCTTTGAACAAGGAAATTGTAAACTGTTTTGTATTTTTATTATCTATCATGTGCAGAATGAAATATCTTCAGGTGGGAAAATTTCAAAAGGAAAATCTAGTGAGACTGCATATTTGAAGAATGAAATTGGTTGTTAGTTGGCAATTTTTATATATTAGATTATAAAATACCATATGACGTATGGTATTTTATAATTTATTTAATAAAAATCTCGTGTCGCAGTATTTGTGGTCGCACACCTCCAAAACGGGTTGACCGTTTGTTATGAAGTATTTTGTTTATATTTGGTAGATATGAGAATTGATCGTAAAACTAGGAAAAAACTTTGCGGTGGCATTGCAACGCATAAACAACAGGTGCAGCTAGATTATATATTTTAAAACTTATACATTTTTGTATATATATTTTAAGCTACAAGATGGCAACACTCTTCATGCGTTATTGCTCCTTTAACTGAGTAGAAAAGCCTTAATTTTGTCTTTTAAATTAAAACAGATACAAAGCGAATTATAACAAAGATGCTTCCGCCACGTCATAAGTAATACCGTTCACCGCAACAGAGCAGTTTCCAGCTTCTAAATCACAGCCAACGGCGGAAAAACCCAGATGTAAGTTTGCAGCATCTATTAACACACAGCGGGATTAATCTGTACAATAGATCCAAAGTAACATACAAATCCTGAAGGTTCAGATAATCCTTCAATTTATACAGCTTCTCCATACAGAATTTTCTAGGTCAGTGACCTGAAAATACATATGTGCTACATAATTGTACGGGACTGAAATATTCGAATATTGGTATTTGATGGGTATTCAAAATGTTTGTGGGTTTTTTTTTGTTAATCAATTTTATTTGGTTAGTTATGATTTTTTTTTTAATTTAATATATATTTCACTTGCAACTTTTGGTCTGAATATTGTATAGTTAATCAATATTAACACTCAATGTTATCACGCTATTATGGCATGCTATTAATGCATCCAATAAGTCCGCCTTTGTGTCTATGTGCATGAAGTGTAAATAAATAAATAAGATTGTCTGCAAGGCAATTAACAACAAGGTAATGCACTCTTCGAAAACTTTCAATTAATAATTCAGCCTAATACATTCTGACTACCGAGACATATGCCTCCTATCTAGAAAAATAATTGTGAGCAATATATTCTAGGACCAATAATTAGAAGATTTATGTCACATCCAGCAACCCGCAATGTGCCTACGTGGTGGATTACAACCCATTCCCTCTCATATAGAGAAGGCCTGAAAATAGATGAAAATAACAAACTCGTGCCTACACTTCATCTAGTATATATTTAATTATGTTACCATTCATTAAGGTAACATAAAACCACTAGGCAGTTCTTTGTATACAAAGTAACCGCAAAGTTACGTCAAAATGAAAAGACTTTTCGTCCAAGATCCTAATGATAATGTAGGCCGTTGGCAATGTTAATTTTTACAGTGACTCAACAATATTGTTATCTAGCGGTCTCATCTGAATTATCTCGCCATGAATTTCGTTACTTCAGCTAATTACTTATTCAACATTTTCAATTAAAATGTCAGATTCTACCTTATTCCGAATCGAGACTTTCGTCATTAGTATGCTAATATAATTATTATCCTTCTTTGACTTTATGGGGTTTCAAAAAAGGTCTAATTTTTTGTAATAGCTTCCTGTATTTAGTTTATCAGGTCAAGGTAACAGACAAAAATTTAAACGATCTTTTAGAGTTCTACACTAATATTATACAGGAGATAATTTAGATTTTTTTGTTTTTTTGAAATGAACAAACTCAAAAACTCCTAAACCGATTCAAAAATCGGATTAAAAACCCCACCTGTTCCTTCAGTTTCCTTGCATTCCGGGGCTCTGGGGTCTCATTAGAACATACCCGCAACCCCAGGAGGCAATGCTGTGCCTTTCGGGGTCCATAATTGTATCCTAGCTTTAAGCAATTATTGTAACATCTAAAACAACATTGTGGAATGCAAATAAATATATGAATATGAATGGCCTTTTCAGGCTCCGTCAATAGTATCGTTGCGGTTAGCCGCAGATGATGTGATCAAAATCAAACATTGACCCAACAATTGCAATCTATAAATCGATTCCATAGATAGCTGTGGTTTAATTAATTATCATTATTCGTTACAAATGCATGAAAACATGGTTTTAAATTATTGTCCGTGCTTTATTAATTGGCAATATGTTACACTTACTTCTGGTACGTAAAATGAAGTAGAATTATTGTGGGAATAAAGGTTATACCAACTTCAGTTTGATTAAAATAAAATAAATACTGACTGCTACAGAATGCCTATGGCCATCAAGTCCAACTTTGTAGCTATGTGCATGAATTGTAAATAAATATATTTACTAGATTTTTCTGAAAATAAAGACCAGTAGCAAGCTGTAATATTACGCATAGGGTTCCGAAAAAAAAAAACTTTTTAAAACTTTTTTATACCCAATAAAGGAATTAAAAAAAAGACAATAATAATATCTAAACTACTTTCAGTATTACATGTTTACTGTGTTAATTTATCTGCCAACAGTGATTTCTCCTATTCAAAGATTATTTAATTACTTTAAGCGATTGTTTGTGGGTTACAAATATACATAAACTTATTTGTATCATATTCTATTAAATGGGTCGAGTTGACTAATTAATAGTCTTTAAAAGACAGGTAGACAGACTTACTATTCACATAAGGATTCCGTTTTTTTAGTCGTACGTACGAAACCTTAAAAATGAGCATTGAGCGAATGTACATATTTCCTGTGAACAGTTTTTGCGCAGTGCTACCCTATTTAAATGAAACACAATATGTAGACATATAGGCATTATATTGCGACACCTCATTAGAGGCTTTTGCTTATTCCGGAATAATAAAGCTTTGCTCTTTGATTGAAAAACAACTGAAATGAAAAAATGATTGAAATGTCTGTATTTTGTTCAGAATATCAAAACGGAAGATTGTTCCACCATTCTGAATCATACTGCTTAAAAAATAAATTTTCGCTTTCTTTATTCACATATACATATTTGAAATCAGAACGCCGAAAACTAATAGACAAGTCTGTCAAGCGTACTCAAGTTAGAAAAGTAAACTCATCTCATTATTTTTCTTTTCTGAAATTTCTGTTTTATCTTTTTTCCTTATTTCAGATTTGTTGTGCCCGCGACTTCGTGGAAGTAGATTTAACCTACGTGATTTTTCTCACTTAAATACCAAACTTGTGTTAATTCCGGGATAAAAATGTATATGGTAACATATAATATATCTAATAGCCTTTATGCTATGATTCGATTCAGCCAGTCCCTAGCTGCCCTCTCCCTGCGACGCGCGACGCCTTAAGCTGAGGTCCGGAACCTACATGGGGTACCCTTAGCGTGTATTCACCTAGTTTATAAGCTTAAAATAAGCCCTGACTGGATGCTTTAATTATAATTAATTTAGGCAGTCACAGACAAGTCCGGTTTTTGGCAGCCGACAAATTAAGAGGTTGCTTGAGAGATACCACACACAAAAAATAGCCTTTTTGATTTTGTATAACCGCCTGTATCTTCCGATGTAATTTTCATTAAAACCCCATCCAGAGATTAGCCTGGACAAAGAAAAAGACTGACATACAGACTGTCTTGTGTAAATAACTATAAGCACTTGAGAAAACACAGTGGTTATAAAATTACAGAGAGACACTCTAATTTTATTTAAATGTAGTATCTATATTAATATAAAGAGGTAAAATTTGTTTGTTAGTTCGCTTGTAGGGGGTAATCTCCGGAACGAATTATCCGATACAAACATTTTTTTTCATTGGTATTAAGGTGCATTATTTTTTATATATATCAAAATCCACGTGAACGTGTTCGTTGGTGAAATGCTAGTTGTAAATAATATATGTATTGATGTGCGTCTACAGCCTTCTATAGTATATCTATCTAATATGTGTGTATACTATAACAGTTGAGTACTTCCTAATTAAATTCAAATTTAATCCAAAACCTTAGTATAACTTCTAAAAATTAAATCATTACAATTTCCACCGAAACTAAACAAAGAAATTTTACCAGACATGAAATGGAAATGACCTGCAAAACTTCTGAATTAAATACGACTTGGAAACACCTTGCGAATACCAAAACTCTTCAATTTAAACCGGGTTTAGGCACGCCTACACGGTTCTAATCTAGGAACGTCTTCAGACTTCGCTCTGGTGGGTACACTTCTTACTCTTGACTCTTCAAAGTGACGTGTAGCTGCTCTCGCTTTGATTCTATTTAGTACTGCAGCTGTCATGACTGCACTATGCGCGGAAAAGTTGCAGGTTTAGAAAAATGGGAACGGTTGGGGTGAAAGTTATCTATAACATTATTATTACCAACCTGTTTAATGTCGTCATACGAACTCGAAACAAGTATTGACGTATGAACTGAGGTAATTGTCTTTTTTGGAGAAGGACTGATTTAGTTAAAATATTATTTGAATGTCCAACAAGGGTTTCACAGTTATCATCATCTTAGCATTTTCTAAATTATGTTAGTGTCAGTGTCCAGTCTTTTCGGATGCAGCTCAGTACTATTGACTTACGTAGAGTGACTGCCAATGACTTCCACAACCCAGTAGCTGAGTAACACGATACCGCTTAACAAGACTGGTGACAGATTTCCTGGTTTCGGGCTAGAAAAGGGATTAGTATACATTTATACAGATAAATAATAAACACACAGATGGGTGCATTCCTTTAGTTACAGGAAATCACAGCATTACACATATGCATATGAATAGATGATAAGCGAGTAGTATTTTAATGACTATTATTAAAAATATAATATACCATTAAATTATTATATTTTACTAAACATTTATGTTAAATGTAAAGTTAAATGAAAAGAAAATGCAACGGGTATAGGATTACTATGTTATTTTGCAGTAAAATAAAAATAAAAATAAAAAATCTTTTTTTTTTTTTTTTAGATAAAAATAAAAAATAAAATCTTTTTATTTCAGACATTGGGTCCATACATTTTCAAAATCATCATCAATTCATCTTAAAAAAAAACATCACACACATCGAATAAAATAAATTATGACGTAATCGGTAGGGTCCAAATCAAAAACACTGACAAATCTTTGTATTGCCTACATAGTCTTAAGGGAGGAGCAAAGAGCCCTAAATTAGTTTAAGATCCTGGAACGTAAAATGGATTGATTATGAATATAAAAATGTTAACGTCACTTGGGTTAATTATGTGTACATAAAAATCTTGTTAAATGAAGAAGTCATGGAATTTATTTAGACGGATAGAATTTATACCATAGACATTTCTAAATGTAGTTTAATGTTTCGTATGTTTTTGTTTTTGTCTTCATCGCTTGCGAAATCTTTATTGACACAATGATAAACTTTTCCCCTTAAAAATATTGTTCTAGGCAACAGTGCCTTATTCATTGTTGTATGTTAGTACCACTATTCATGTAGTATCAAGAAAATATACGACATATTTCAAAACATAAATTTTACAACGCATTCTTCCAGAGAATCTTACAACTTACCACAATGTACGATTATATTTCAGTCGAATACAATTTGTTTTATTTTAATTTGAAAACATATTACTTTATTCATGCAGAGAGTTATAAAGTCACTT
The DNA here is from genome assembly GCA_943138885.2 of Tholera decimalis. Classification (NCBI taxonomy): domain Eukaryota; kingdom Metazoa; phylum Arthropoda; class Insecta; order Lepidoptera; family Noctuidae; genus Tholera; species Tholera decimalis. The sequence goes on along the minus strand of OW964563.2, from coordinate 16,627,391 downwards.
ATTCAAAAAGTTTTATGCAAAAATTCAACAGATGATGTAATAAATATTCTAGAGATATTGTAATCATCCGCAGTGTTTCGGAAATAGACATTCGTTTGTCTTTTTCGTAATTCAGTCCACAAATCTATTTGTCAGACAGGATTTAATTAACACAAACATTAATATTTCAGAGAAGGAAATTTTCATAACTCTCGAATTTATAAGGCGTCTCCGTTATTCTTCGAGGCCAATTGTAACAATACATCCATGTATTGTCACTGAGGTGTGCGCAGATTTAGTCGCTTTTAATTAAGCCTCTAAGTTTGTTTAGCCTTAATATATTATAGTGTTAATGAATATAATCCCCAGGTTTACTCCTAGCGAGGAAGAATTAAATGAAGGCACTTTGGTGGATGTAAATTTTGGATAAATACCGTTCGGGTTAGCACGCTGTTAATCTTACTTAGTGGAGCGTTCAGATTTTGGTGGTTGTTTTAACAATGTCGATGGTAAGTTGATGTAAATGTTCCACAAAGTATTTGTGATTGTTAGTTTTTTTGAGCAAATGTAATAATATTGAACATAAAATCGTAGACATACATAAATAGTATACATTTGGAAATCCGAACATGAGGTTATAAGTCGCTTCTGATTCTTATTTTTTTGTGTGATAAGTAAATGTCGCGCCTTTTCAAAAGTTCACCTAACCAAAACAACTATTTTTTATCGCAACAACATATAGTCCATCCTAACCCTGCTATATAAGTTAAAGATTAGAAAAGGATATAGGTACCAATGCTTTTTTTTAAGTATTTTTATTCACATGCAAAGTTTCTATTCACATGTAATAGGCCAGACCTGTAATGAATTCTAACAAATATATTAAATTTAATACATTTGACCTTCCTCTCCTCTAACGTTATTCATACGTCACGTCACGATACGTAGTTCATACGTTAATATATGGCACCGCATATCGCAGCGTTACGCGTCCCGGGTTACAAGAACGTGAAATTACCGACTATGCAAGTTAAAACAATTCATTTGTTATCTTTAAATGAGACAAGAAAATAATGAAGCAGTAAGTATTTAAACAAATCACCGAAGTTGACAACATTGACCGACCGTAACATTTATCTTCAAGAAGCCTGGCTATTCCCTAGAGTGACTAGAATTACTTGCCAGCGGCAGTACCTACAAACTAAATATGCCGGACGAACTTTGCTGCTGTTTATTTAAAACTAGTTTATGTCCGCGGCTTCGTTCGTGTTAAGTGTAATATAATTTAATCAGTGAAAAATGTAGCCTACTTTACGCAGTTATAACGTAGCATTCAACTAGAGGAAGAATTTTTTAAATCAGTTTAGTAGTTTCGAAGATTACGGCCAGATTAATACATATAAAGTCACTGACAATCATTACATACCTATACAACGTGTAATTTAAAGGGTATATAAATACCAAGTGCACGGCTTCTTTGGATGATAACAAACGATATAGCATGAGTTTCGTAATCCCATGTCTACATGTGTGGAGCTTATTAGAAATTTCAATACATTGATACCAGAGGCCGATTTTCTCAAATTAAGAAGAACGACGACAGTTATCATTTTATTGGCAAGTGACGTGGAAAGTTATGACCCTCATAGTGATGTGACACGTTTGTTATTATTGGTATTCAAGAAACATATAAAAACGATAATTTGGGGTCAATTCTGTGAGTCACTTATTTTGAGCTGAAACTTTGCATAGAGACTCCATACCAGATGCTGTCTTCAGTCCTTTTGGATAGATATGGGGTTTCCGTTACACGTTGTATAATAATATTACAAAGTAAAGAATTAATGGAATACAGCTCTTTGGCAAAAACAGTTCAGTTCTTTAAGTACTTGATATTCTTATGTTCTACAATTATTTAATTTGTTTTTACTCAACACTGTTGTTTGTTATTGATATTCGTTTTGTGTTGGTTTTAACTACCTACGACCTGGGTTAAAAGATACCTACTACAAAAATGTGTGGGTATGTGTACCGGTGTGCATTATTTGTACACCTCAATAACTATCTACAAAAAAGATGATGAATTTGATAGTTATGCCAAGCTAGGCTACGTGGAGACCTTTTAATGTACTCAAATACATTCTTATTACATGGCCAAGCATGAAAAATAGATCAGACCGACTATAAGATGAACATCTGTTTCAAAAACACACACTTTTAAAACGATAAAGTATTCATAATCTGGCATTCACTAGATAAATTGAAAGATGATTCTTTCAATTTATCTGTTGGAAATAAATTCTAAATTGCTAATAGATTCTTATCGTAGCAGTGATCTTAAACATTTACGAACGAATTTCGTGAGGTAAGGTCGGTCCCTGATTTTGACCGTTTATTTGGATTGTTCTCCATTAGTAGGGCACTTTAATGGATATAATAAACTACCTTTTGAAGACAAGACAAATGAAAGTCTCACGTGTGTAAATGTATTTTCTGAGAATACAATGTTTTTGATAGATCTACCGAAATTAGATTTGCTTTCTGAACTCTGTATATTGGAGTGCGTTTCGTTGAGTTTTATTACTTTATTCTCTTTTATGCTTGGATATAACCTCTTTTTAACCGACTTCAAATAAAGGAGGAGGTTCTCAATTCGTCTTGCCTCATTACTCGCAGATGGCTAGACCAATTTGAAAAATTCTTTTTTAGTTTGATAGAATATACATTCTAGTTAGTTCCATTGTCGTCACGTTTGGATCTGATTATGGGATCATGGAGAAATCGAGGGAACTCTTCAAATATTATAGGCACACCTATAGCGTTTTGGGTATTTCTTATAGTACCTTGTGCAGTTGCTCTTGAAAAGCACCATTTGAGGAAGTGGAACTGATGATGAAAACCCCAGTTGGCCACCGAAACTACTCAATAATAAGTATTTCGTGGATTGCGATTAGATTACTTGAATATAGATGTTAAGCACTTTATGCTCGTCACAATGCATATGGTGAAGTAGAGCTGATGGTGATGTACCAGGAAAACTCCTCAAAAATTAACGGCTGTGCATCGGGAAAAGCAATATTTTGTAAAAGGTGATAAGTAGTTGACATTTTGGCTTTTGTAACTAGATAAATTACAAACCGACCCACTAAAAGCGTAAAAAGAAACTTTTTAGCAAAAAATGGAACCAACTCCCATATAAAAACACTACAAAGGCAAAAACAAGTTTAATTTCGGAAGGAGGTGTCAAAAAAATAAAAGAAGATACAGAACAAATGACACCGACTACCGAAATTAAAGTTATTTTTGCGTTTGTAGTGTTTTTATATGGAAGTCGGTTCCATGTTTTGATAAAAAAACATTTTTTCTTGAAGTTACTTATGATATGTAGATAGATAGATTGCGACAGTGCGTTTCACCTTTTGACGTCTAAGCTGTCAAATCAAACCATTTGGATAGAGTGAACAAAACAAGGATTTATTTAATTATTTATTTACAAATATAGAGCGAAACAAAACTAGTCCCCTTTCCATATGTTGGTGGTCAAACGTGAGCCTATCATCAAAAATAAAATAAAATAAAGTTATAATAACTTTGACATGACTTCTGGGCCTTTGCGCGCCATGTGTTTTCTTTACTTTCGGGCGTATAGGTGCCAACAATGAAAATAAGAGAGAAATGTAAGTTTAAAATAAAATTAATTATGACTTTATATAATTAAATAATATATTTAAATTTTATTTGAGACTTTGGTGAGACTCGGTTAAACAAAGTAAAATAAACCGTTATTATTTTTCGCCATTAAGTTTTTTTACAAACTGTACATTTTCAGTGACATTTGATAGATAAAGATCATTGAAATTCCTATCAACATTTGAAACGCATAGTATACTCTTTATTGTACACCATAGAAGAATTAAATAAGGACTTAAAACTACTAAGAAACTGAATGACGGACGGACTGAAGAAATTACAAAGGGTGTTACAATGGGCGGTCCTATCGCTAAATCTTTTACAAACAACCTTTGGATGGATTTGACACAGGAGAAGAAAATAAATACGCGGGTGGCGCGCATTGTAGATAGGTTCACATATTTTGCAGATGATTGATTAGAAAAGAATATCAAGGGACTAATTTGGGAAATTTTTAATTAGTCATCTAAATCTAATCTATATTTAAATTAATTATATGAAGTTAAACCGTAGATAGTCATACGTTGATTGGCAGAAAACGCAAAGGGATTAATTTAAGAAAATTTGAATTTGGAATATCAATTATTTGTTTATACGAATCGTAACTGCTCGATTTTTTATAAATAAGAAAGACTGTGAATAGTTTCAGTTCATGCTTTGCTGCATTAATTAGCTCATTTCAAATTATGATAAAAATTTACACTCTTTGAGTTAATTTAAGTGAGTAATTCATTATTCAACTACGAAGGTCTTATTTTGCAGTTGTACATTAATTTAAATAATACATGAAGAACGACACAACAGCAAAAACAACAAAAAGAATGTAATGATAATTATTCTACTTGCTGATTCATAACTTATAATTATTCATTTGATTATTTGAGATTTAATTAGACAATAATTTAGTTTCGTGAACATAAAAATGTATGTTGATAAACCTAAACTTGGTGGTTACGTAAATAAATAAAAGTTGATGATTAAATTAATTAATAATGAATAAATAAAACTTTTCAGTCCAATATATTTAGTTTCACTTGTCTTTTAAAAACTGCGTCATGGGAATAAATAACCAGAATTGACGAGTGGAACATAGATCGAATGACTGACTGACCCTACCCCTTTTCTGCCTTAACTCCGCAAACTAATTTAATTGAACCCTTTTTATCTTGAAATATTATATAGTTCACTAGACGATCCTATGAACTTCTTACGATCTTAAATCGATTTTATTGTCATGTATTTTTTCTAAACCACTTCGATATTGATGTTAAGGAAATAATCATCATCAATATCTAGGCATTTTAGAGTTTTTAATGCGATACTAAAGCATAATAATTGAGTTTTATATTAAAAAAAAAAAAACAGAATGATGCCAACAAATGCAAACATGATTGAATTCCTAGCCTCCGTGATAAAATTAATTCAAATAAATAGTCAATTCAAAGTCGAAACACAGATAGGCTGTAATAATGAGGTCCTTTAAAACGGGCGACCTTTTGAATATCTGAAATAGCTGGGGTAGAGAAGGATGCCTCCAGACGTGCCAGCCCTACGTGCCACATTCACTCTAACCCACCCTATTTTACTCAATTACGAAATAATTTTCCCTTCAATCGACTACCTATTTTTAGATGGATTGTGAATAGGAGATTTATTCCTCGTAGTCATGGCAATCGTGTTGTGTTAACCCTTTTTAGGGTTTCGTAGTCGACAAGAACCCTTATAGTTTCGTCTTGTCCGTGTCTGTCCGTCCGTCCCGTATTTCCGTCTGTCCACGGCTTAGCTCAGAAACTATTGGTACTAGTACGCTAAAATTTGGCATGGATTCATATTAATCACGCCGATAAACAAAACGATCAAATAGAATTATGAAAAAGAAGTTATTTTTACATACTCCCCCTACACGTATAAAAGGGATGATTTTTTATATTCCAAACGTTTTTAGTAACGAACTACTGTTTAAATTGAGCATTATTAAGTAGTGCTGGTATAATTCATAACTACAAGGGTGAGTCATCCAAGGTATGTCAACAATAGATACATAAATGAAATCTATGAGAAGTAGTGTACCATTAGATTTTATGTTTCCACAAGGGTCAGATTTGGGACCGCTATTGAGCGTAAATGGATCATAAATAAATTTCAAACCTCTAACAGAACCAGAAGCCCATAAAATTAAGAGATAAGGACCACCCTTACCTGCGGTATTCTTTTTGATACCTTCTAACATTAAAACATTAAGGGTTAAAACTCTTAAAGTAATCGCTCACCTAATTAACTTCCAAGCGCTGTACGGTTGCTAATGACTTTCATTAAAAGTACCCTTCCTAGTTTTATGCTGTTACATATAAATTCCAAAGAGTAGCTCTTTAAATAAAGGTACAGTTTATCAAAGTGATGAAAACAGGTCAAGTTTAGGACATTTACCGATGAAACTGACGTACAAGAGACCAATATTTATACACTGTGGTTACAGTGTCTATGTCTACTCGTATGTATGCAGGAGCTAACCAATTTGGTTGCTTAGGTACCACGATCTTGATTATCTCCCTCATCAAGATCATTGAATGGACTAAAATGGTAGGTATTATTGTTATTCTAGGAAACACTTTGTGAAGATATTTCAGACTTAAAGTGAAATAAAGTTTAGATTCTTACAGTAACAAAAATATTACTATAAAAAAACAACCGTTAATTTCCTGAACACTCATTCATCATTAGTAAAGTTCACTTTTAACAAGTAGGAACTTTATAAAAAAAAACAACACCTTTGATGTGAATGGATTGTGTTACCGATTTAATCTTTCATGTCGACAAAAGTTTGTAGAAATTATCGTCTTCATAATCTACAACACCAAGCAATATTTTAAAAGACAAATCTTGGTTACTTTTCTTTGGTTCTCCTTTTTGTAATCATTCGTCGGTGCGAATTTTTTTCTTTGACAATACTTCTGCGTAAGCAAGTCCAATTCTTTCATTCTAAATGTTCCCATTCTTCATAAAATAATCGTGCTCTCTAGATTTATTTGAGTTTATATTAATCCATTCATCTACATATTTCGGTGAGTGCGTAGACTTGGTTTGATTTAACATTTCATAAGAAGCAATAACTTATTTGAATATTTCTCGCAGTATTATGCTTGCGTAAGATGGTCTAGATGGGACATAATATACATTCATGGGCCTACAGTTCATGAATACAAATATTTCTTACTGTAAGATCCGGGCTGTGATGCCAGCATTATTATTAATGGGTTTTACTATCAACATAAATTACTAACTAGAACACGTGTTCCTTCTTAAAGAAAAATGATTTTCCCGCATTTTTTAATATTTCATAGTAAAGTATTTTTTTGTTAATAAAAATAAAGAGAGCTATTAATGTAGGCAAGATTCAAATTAATATCAATGTTGTTAACCCGTCCAACTAAGCTAAATATGCTTGTGTCTGGAGTGGGTTCACGACAATAAGTGTAATGGGTGGGGTTCGAACCTGCGACCTCTCGATCACAAGTCCGACACCTTTATCATTAGTCATTAGGCTATTGATGCTCGAATTGTATCCAGAATTTTTGCAAGAATCGCGATCGTACAAATTTGAACATCGAATCCATTTCATTCACAAGCAAAATCACACAGACTTGCAAAATAAACATTTGCTCATTTATTATTTTCACGCCACATACTCTGCCAACACAACAGAGACACCCGTTTTACAGAAAGGGGAAGAAGGGACAACATGACGCCATAGAGCCGTTATCTGTCTCTGTTATCCCTTATTATAAAGATTGCCATTTTAGCCAGTATCACTCGCGACGGTTTCGTGAAAATGAGTTATATGAAACCGAGTCTAGTGTAATAAATTATATGTTTTATCCCATAGAACAGCCGGGGTAAGCTTGGGAAAGGAAGTCAGACGAGTCAAATATTATTTCGATGTTAAAAGCCGTTCTCAGTAACCTTTGTAAAAAGATTACATTAATAACTGATTACCTGGTGAAGTTACGGGAATTTTCGAACGAGATACCTTAACCCCGGAACGCAAGCGTAGTTGGAGAAACAGGATGGGTTTTTAGTCAGTAGAAGTCTGACACTCCCTTCCGCTCCACCCAGAGCAGGAGAAGTCATTCAAAGATTTTCTCACCCGAAAAAGAAGGATTTGAGCTCTCTAAGTATTTACCAAATTTCATTCAGATCTGTTCAGTAGTATTTGAGTGAAAGAGTAACAAACTTCCATCTGTCTATATATCTATCCTCACAATCATTCAATGTAATAATATTAATTTAATATTTATTTATTTAATAATAATATTAATTTAATATTTATTTATTTAATAATAATATTGATTTAATATTTATTTATTTATTAATAATATTAATTTAATATTTATTTATTTAATAATAATATAATTTTAATATTTATTTATTTTTATAATTCGCTTTTAACTTAAGCCATTAAAACTTGACCAGCCTCATGACGCGGCATTACCACCATGATTCCGTTGTGAGAAAGAGATAGTGCCATCCACCTCATATAACTCGGTCTCTCTCTAACGCTGGCATCATGATGGCATTGATACTTAGCAGTATGGGGCTGGTTTCTAAATACCCACGTAAAATTTAATTAAAACAAATGCTACAAAATAATTATATTGTAATATAAGTAGATAACCGCTTCAGAAAAGGAGAACGGCTACTACATATAGTATTACCAATTATAAATTCATTTGTAATGTATAATATTATTACCGTTGGGTTTTGTATTCCCTAATATCTAATGGCAACCCATGTCAACAGTATAGTATCACTTTACATATAGAAATCATCTTTAACGTAAGCTGTTATTCCACGTGTATAATTTCCTAAACTCTATCGTATATGTCACCCAGTTAATAAATAAATTTGAAAGTTTGTAATAAATCTGGCAGCTCAAGGAACAGGGTGGGTTTTTAGTCAGTAGAAGTCTGACACTTTCCTCCGCTCCACCCAGAGCGGGAGAAGTCATTCACCAGTTTTCCCACCCGGAAAACACTATTGCCGTGAATACACAATTCTACTTACATTGCTGGTCTAGACTAAAGCTTTGGTTTCCTAGGAAAGCGGTGCCGTCATATAGCGGCCGTAATATTACGGACGCAAAAAGGCGGCCGTCTTTACGGTGACGATATGTGGAAAGTTCCACGGCCGTTTTTTCACACTGTCAGTCATTTTTTTTTAAGCAAACGTCAAACGAAAAGTATCCAAGATAGAAAATGGACGACCTTGATTTAGCTTTATTAATTTACTTGGAGGATGATATCATCAGAAGAGGAAAATAGTCGTATGGTGGAAGACGATTTATTCCAATCTCGTGGTACTGAAGGTGCATTTGAGATTTTAGTACGTCCAAGAGTTGGAACTCATTTTGTACGTTGTTCCGGTAAAAAAAAACACAAATACGTATTAAAAATAGCTTCACCGCTATCAATGAAACGTTCACGAAACTATCTGACACCGACAAGACGGCCGTCATGCAAATGGCGGCACCGCTTTTTGACGTTATGGTGTCAGTTACCGTTCTCTAGGAAACCGCGCCATTTTGTTTACATGGACAACGTTCTAGTGACGTCATTCACCGCTGTATAACGGCCGCTATTTGACGGCACCGCTATCCTAGGAAACCAAAGCTTAACCGGCAAACTTCGCACCGCCATATATTTTTCATATTTTTTTACCATTAAACTTTCCCTGGAATTCGACAAATAGTTTAAAACCAAAATTAGTCAAAATTAGTCCAACCATTCTCGTATATTAGTGAGACTTACGAATTGTATAAATATACACATGTAACATAATAAATAAATTTATTTATTTCAGGTAAAAAAAGGTAAATTACACCCATTGTCATTAATTTTTATGTCAAAAAATACTATTAAAATAACACAGTCAAAACAAACAACCATGAATGCATATCCTGAAATACAAAGTATGTTCAGAATCGTATAAAATGAATCAATTTTTGATTTTATTTTTATATCACTTATAGGTAATTTTAACCTAAAAATAATCAAATCTACGTAAATTACAATTGCACTGTCGTTGTACAGTCAAACCAAACCAAAATAGACCGCAGTCAAAGTAATTAATTTTTGAAATGCAATTTAAACTATATTTTGTTTTTGTAAATTTCGTCATTTAAAACAATTTAAAGAAAAATTAAACTTATTTCCAGTATCAGTTACAAGTAAAAAAATTGGCCAAGTGCGAGTCAGACTTGCCCATGAAGGGTTCCGTAGTAACTATAATAATATTTATTTATTTGACGAATAAAACAAACCTTAAAAGTTTCTTAAGACTAGCTTATTTACATTTTTACAACTACGCTAAATAACTTTGTTTTTCATAGTGTTTGTATGAATTACAAAGTTATATTTGCGGTTTTAGAAAATATGCTGTATCTCAAAAACTGCTAACCCAATTTCGTTCAAACAAATTTTGGTTGAAAGTTTACATAACGATCTATAGACGTATATTTTTTTTAGATTTTTCACTCCATTATTATAGAAGTTAGAGGGGGGGGGGGGACACATTTTACCACTTTGGAAGCTTATATCTTTTAAACGACCGACTTTATGAAAAAGTGGTTTTAAAAATACTTATATAATTTTTAAAGACCTGTCTATAAATACCACACACGCATAGGTTTCATGAAAAAATATATTTTCAGTTCTAGTTCCATGTATGGGGACCCCCCTTTATTTTAAATATTTTTTAATGTTTTTCTTAAAATCGGAAAGCGGTTCACAGAATACATCTACCTATTAATTTTCACATGTATAGTCTTAATAGTTTCGGAATAAAATGGCTGTGACATACGGACGGACGGACAGACAGACAGACGGATAGACATATCGAAACTATAAGGGTTCCGTTTTTTGCCGTTCGGCTACGGAACCCTAAAATGTATACGAAAAAATTGTATATGTATCATGATTATAACATAATTTCAAATGGGTTTGTTCGAGGGTGTGTTTTAATTACGATACATGCTGTAAATATGTAAATGTCAGACGTTGAGATGGGATGAGTAACGGTTTTGGCAAAACCAAAAATATATGGCAAAAATTCTGCGTACTTGTGGAGTTTTACAGACCGAGTGCAGTGCGGTGTGGGATTCCCGACCTCAATACAACGCACCAACGGATTTCTTTTGTTTTTCTTTTGGGTTGTGAATTTAGTATTTTGTCAAGTTTGGGTCATCAAGATACGCCTTGGTTTGTGTTCTAAATTTTTATTAGTTAAAGCTGTATTAGTATACAGTAAATAAATAAAACTAAATTGGTATATTAGCGGAAAATGTTCGCACGAGTCCGATGGCCCTCCGCTTGCCCTAAGTATACCTTTCCAATCCTGCCTAATCTTTTTACAAGTATTAAGGTTATGTTTTTTTATGTATAAAGCTGCTGATTATCATTTTCATAATCACTTATTCATTTATTATTTATTAAAACTTTATGCAACACAAAATGTACAAAGGCGGACTTAATGCCATAGGCATTCTCTACCAGTCAACCATGGGTGGTGAAGAGATAACATGGCAGGTGCATAAAAAAAAAACTAAATAGATAATATTTTCAAAGTAAAAGTTTTATTACAAGTGTATATATACTTATAACTAGAATAAACTTACATATATATTAATCATAATACACACCAAAAATATATTATACATATATTAATAAAAAGTTATAGAAAGGGGGTTATGAAAACTCTGCTTCCACTATTTGTTAACAAAATAATCCCACAACTTTCTCTTAAATGCATATTGATTGGTGTCCGTCCTGATATCGAGAGGTAGTGCATTCCACAGAAGAATATACTGTATATAGAAGGCAGAATGAATAAAATCAGAAGTATTAGAAGGATAGAGTAAGAGAAGATTATTGGAAGAGCGCAGACTTTTAGCGTGTGAAGAACATATAAATTAAAAATGAGAAATAAGGTAAGAGGGAGGGGTAGGAGAGTTCAGCAAAGAAGAAAGCGTAATCATCTACTTAGCCTTTTCATAACTATGTTAGACTATACAACGTGTAATTTAAAGGGTATATACATACCAAGTGCATGGCTTCTTTGGATGATAACAAACGATATGGTAAGGGTTTTGTAATCCTAAGTCTACGTGTGTAGAACTTATTACAAATACCAATACACTGATACCAGAGACCGAATTTTTCAAATTAAGAAGAACGAAGAGATATATCGTGTTATTGGCCAGTGACGTAGAAAGTTATTGACCCTCATAGTGCTGTGACACGTTTGTTATGATTGGTATTCAAGAAATATGAAACCGATAATTGGGTATCAATTCTTTGAGTCAGTTATTTTTTGCTGAAACTGTGCATAGAGACTCCATACCAGATGTTGTCTTCAGCCCTTTTGGATAGATATGGGGTTTCCGTTACACGTTGTATATGTCGGCTTTCACTCTGATCGGATGCAGCTGAGTATTAGTGTTTTACATGGAGTGTCTGCCTATCTTACCGCCACAAACCAGTATGGGTAACACCATACCTCTTGGCCTTACCCGTGTCACATTTTCTGGCTTCTAACTACCCGTAACGACTGTCAAAGATGTCCAAATACTAGCCGAGATCAACGGCTAAACATGCTTTCGAAGGCATGGGAGTATCACATCGCCAACTTCCAAACTCTGGGCTATTACTGAGAAATTTCTTATTGAACAACCCATTAACACATTTTGCCCGACCCGAGAACCGAACGCGAGACCTTACGCTCAGCAGTCGCGCTTTCGACTACGAGACCAACGAAGCAGTTTACTATTCACACGTGTTCATTACCAGTTTGATAAAGAAGAATGTTCGAACTATTTATAATCAGGTATATGTCGGTATAACTAACTAACAGATTTTGGAAATTTTGAATACCGAAACGACTATCAAAGATCAACAAGTAACTACCCAGACTTAACAGGCTTGCACTGACAGGACGGGTCTACTCAAATCTGTGTGGTTCTTTCCTCAAAAGGCCATTTCAGACTAATCTGCATAATCCTCATAAACGATTGTGAATATGTGAACTATGTAGGTTATTTTATTCGAGTTAAACATGATTGTCTGGCAGTTTGAGTGTTTTTTGCGGCCTACCCAAACGTCCTTACCTTGGTATTGTTCGTCAAATCGTTAAGCTCCTTATTCTAAATTGAGCTATACGTCATTTGACAAATGCTTGCACTGTATGGACAGGCCCACTCAAATCTGCGAGTATCTTTCTTCAAAAGACCGCCTCAGACTGAAACCTACAAGGTTCCCATATAATTAAACCAGTGTAGATTGTATGAACTTTAAAAGAGACGGACCCCTGAGTTTGTTTCGGTTTTTCTTTTCAGGGAGTACCCTGACTACAGTTAGGAAACACCGGCCTCATCTAGTTAATATTTACGAAAAAAATGACGTGTAAAATGTTATTCAATAACCAATTTGCAAAATAAAAGATTAATTATCATTTAATAGTTTTAGCTGACACCCAGTTGCGGTATTTTATCTTGGATGTATTTCTTTTATAGTGGCTTGCAGAAACAAAATGCAGTAATATAATTAATCAGTAGGAATGATTCCAATATGGTTTGTGCAGACTATTGAAACAACTACAATTTCGAATACTGAATTAAACAAGCTGACTGAAAACGATCCCCACATACGAGTATGTGGCTTAATCCAAGCTACAGATATTTCATGAAATCCACAGATGTGTATTGGGAAATGTACATGAGCCGCGAGCCCGAATCTACGCTTAAATTTTTGGGTTTGATCACTTCTATGAGGATGAAATGTTTATTTTTTTAAATATGTATACTCGTTTATTAGAACTTAAAACGGGATATTTAGCATGTATATTTATGATTCGAGTTTCCGATATTTCGGCACTGTTGCAAGCGCCATGATCGTATCTGTATATGATGTTATCGTTTAAAGTTCACGGTTTAAGTTCTAATGATACTGTTAGTGACTATGTTAGCTTAAAAACTTATGTATACTCATTTATTCACTCTTAGCCTATAATGTGTCCCATTACTCGAGGAGCTTGTGGCTGAATAATAACAGCTGAACCGATCAATCTTCAAGGTTAGGCAACGCCTGCCGAGACCTATACGTGGATGGGCAACAAACTTTACATAACGAGATTAGGACTTTATTAATACTATCTACAATTTCTTCCAAATCATATCAGTGATCAGCAAAAAGAATGAGACCTCTACGAAGCACCGGGTGCGTTTCCACCAGAGATGTGCGAGGATGCGTAGTGAGGGATGTGTTTGTAAAGAACCAATAGAATCGCTTCATTTACCTCGCCTCGGTCAGCACAGCTCTGGTGGAAACGGCTCAGCGGAGCTAGATTTTTGCGCATACAAAACAAGCGAGGGATGTGTGCGAGGGATGTGTCCGAGAGATGTGTTGCGATGGATGTGTTGCGAGGAATGTGTGTCCTCGCACCACACATTAATGCGCATTTTCACAGCTCCGCTACACATCCTCGTAGGCACATTATCATCGCACAGCTTTGGTGGAAACCCCCACACATTTTCACAGCACAGCTAGACATCCTCGCACGGCACATTTCCATCGCACATCTCTGGTGGAAACGCAGCCTAACAGAACTGCGTGGCCGCGCAGTTCTCCGCGTTTCGGCCACGGTTAAACCTTTACAACTTTCTGAATATTGGATCACATCACCACATCATCACTTACCATCAGGTGAGATGGTGTTCAAACGCGAACCTATTTTAAATAAAAAAATAAAAAAATCTACGAATTTGTGACTTTCATCGTTAGTGTTTTACAAATTCCTTCGTAATGTTGACGTAGTCGTTTTTCTTCTACGAAATTGTGGCCGAGCAGTCCACACGGACCCCAACTTTGACAGTCATTACCGGTAGTCAGAAGCCAGAAAATCTGCCATCAGTCTTGGGAAGGGGTATCGTGTTACCCAGCCACTGGGTGTGAAGGTCAGATAGGCAGTCGCCATGTAAAACACTAGTTGCATTCGGTTAAGCTGGACGATGGCCCCAGAATAGTTCGGTTAAAGGCGAATGTATGCCAGTACTGGGCCAACATCTCCCCATATTCCCTTCCGAACTTCCCTGTCGAGTGCGGTTCTACTAAACCCATTCCAGTATTAGACTGCAAGACAAATGGCGATGCTCCATCGTTACATGGTGGATATCCCACCCACAAAATGTTTTGGAAATACTTTGATTTGTGTACAGCTAAGGAGTGGAATTCCCTGTCGGAGTCTGTGTTTCCTGGTAGCTATAATCTGGGAGTCAGGAGTGAATAGGTAACTTCTACACAAGCGTGATTCATCTTCGACCACATCATCACTTAGTATCAGGTGAGATGGTGGTCAAATGCAAGTCTATCGAAAATATAAAAAAAATGTTTCATGTGTGAACATGATCAGATCGTCACTCCACGAGGATCAATGATATCAGGCAACATGTTTTTAAAAATGTGTTAAAATAGTAACATATAACAGCCGAAGCCGGTCCCTTATATTCTATTATATAAACACACACGCATACATACCTTTAACCAAATCACGCCTTTATCCCATGGGAGTAGACAGGATGCTATGATTCACGATTGCTTTTTGCATATTTTGCGTTTGGAGACCGTCATCAGGTTCCGACTTGGAGTAGACTGGGGGGTCTTTCAGACTGCTACTGACTAAAACCGTACAGTGATTCTTTTCGTCACTTCTTACTGGGGTGTGGGGACACGCTCACTCCAGCAGTTTGCTTTGTTTGCCTACCAATCTACTTCATCAAACAAACATACTTAATGTGACTATTAAGCACATGTCCATTTTGAAGATCATGACATCTTCGTACGAGTATGTTATACGTTCTAGGATATTATCTATACGTGTCTTTAAACTCACGTCGGACTAACTTTAAAATTGTATCAAGTTAGCAAAATCAATGAAGGCTCAACAGCTCAACGGATTTGGAATAAACTTGGCACATAGATAAAATAGTTCCAGGATAAATATATTTATAGGATGCTGTCATCCCGGTATTGTAAATCATTTGGTTTTCTGTATAATCATTGCTGTATTTTTATGTTATTTTCTTTTAAAGCTAAAAGTATCTAGACATTGCAAGTTTATGCCTTACTAGCTGTTGCCCGCGACTTCGTTAGCGTCGGAGGTTTTTCCCGTATAAATTCTGATCCCGTGGGAAATTCCAAAAAACCCTTTCTTAGTGCTCCCCTACACATCAAGGAACATACATGCCAAATTTCAGCTTCTTGCGCCCAGTAGTTTCGGCTGTGCGTTGTCAGTCAGTCAGTAACGAAAGCGTTTTATATAATTATATTGATTGACATGTAGCTAGAACAAATAAAAATAAACGTATCAAGTTTTTTTACAAGAGATATTTTTATTGCGCAGCCATACTCAAAACATCAATCCAAGGACTTGTTAAATCTTAAAAAGTGCGAAAACTTTACCTACTTGTTATATTTTTATAAAGCCTTTTTTTCAGTGAAGTACTTAAAAAATATTTTAAAATTCCAATTTTTCACTACGGAATCCTTCATGGGCTTCATTCCGTAGTAATTACGCCAAATAACTTTGTTTTTCATAGTATTCGTATGAATTACAAAGTTATATTTGTGGTTTTAGAAAATATGCTATATCTCAAAATCTACTGACCCAATCTCGTTCAAACAAATTTTGTTGAAAGTTTACATTAAGATCTGTAGATCTGTAGATCTTAATGTAAACTTTCAACAAAATTTGCTGTATATATATATATATATATGCTGTAGCATATATTGTTTAGATTTATACCTCCATTATTATTGAAATTAGAGGGGGAGACACATTTTACCACTTTTGAAGCGTATTTTCAGTTTCAGTTCCATGTATGAGACCAACCATTTAATTTAAAATTATTTTTTTTTCTTAAAATCGGTAAGTGATTCACGGAATATGTACCAAGTTTCATGTGTATAAGTAGTCCTAATAGTCTCGGAATAAAATGGCTGTGACATACGGACGGACGGACAGACAGACAGACAGGCATGACGAAACTATAAGGGTTCCGTTTTTTGCCATTCCGCTACGGAACCCTAAAAACAGATAAAAGGTCAAATGAGTGATCATGTTTCGGCTAACAAGTACCTAAACTGAGATACAAAATAAATCATGTACAGTCGACCAAGAAAGTGGTGTACCACCCTAAGGTTGAATATCGCTTGCAGATTCATAGGTGATAAAGATTAGTTTCGCTTGCAGATCGATCTGACAACTTCTATTGCTGTCTTTATCTGATTATTGATAACGACTACAAACGACTATTACTGTTTGTAACGTGACAGCTGTTCTTAGTTTGAACTTGATGGAACCAATGACGTCGTAAAATCAACGGCGGGGGGCTGTAGATTTTGATGACAAAATTGTATCTACAAATTCAGAATTGTAATCAACAAGTTACATAAAATTGTAAAGGCACAAGGCGAGTCCACAAACCTACAATTTCTGTAAACTTGTAATTACAATATCAATAAAAAACAAGCTAAAAATAGATTTATCCTTTTATTAAATTTCTACAATCAATTTTAAAATACTTATAACAAACAAAAACATAGCATATATAGTAATATTTAGAAGATATTGAAAATTTTTAAAAATTAGAAACGGGTGTAACCGCCGTTGGCCTCTATAACCTCTAAAAGACGAGACCTCATTGAACCAACAAGCCGTGAGCAAATATCGGTTCCCCGCATTTCCTCCCAGATATAATTACAGTGACTAATAAGAGCTTGTTTGGTTCTTTCATTTTGATGCGACCATCGTTGGACCATAAGGCCCCAAAGATTTTCTATCGGGTTGAGGTCCGGCGATCTTGAGGGCCACTGAATTACCCTTACGTCAGTGTGTGAACGAAACCAGGCTCTTACGATCCTCGCATTATGAATTGAACAATTATCTTGAACAAAATCAAATTGTGGCACTTCGTTCTCCGGGTAAACATTACGGACTGTCGGTAGCATTGCATTCTGAAGCACGTCGATATAATTTACAGCCGTCGCTCGAGGAGGTAGAGAACACAATTCTCCTACACCATCCGTACTCATCCAGCCCCAAATATTTACGGAAATTCGACCTGATTCTCTATTTGGGATTACATGATCATCTTTATACCGTGTTGAATTATATCGCCAAAGGTGAAGACGTCCATGCTGACTGGATTTAAACGTTTTTTCATCACAAAACACTGTATTAGACCAATCAAACTCTAAGTGCTCTCTGGCGAAGTTCAGACGAGCAAGTCTGTGAGCATCCGTCAAATATATTTTCTTGGCGTAATGCCTGTGGTGCAACCCCATGTAATGTAGATGATTCCTTATTGTTTGGGCACTCACATCGAACATCTCCGCAAAATGTTTTGTGGGCTTAAAACCATTGATTTCATATTCCCGTCTCATGAATTCTCTATCGTTATTGGAGAGTGCAGGCCGGCGACCACTTCTTCTGTGATCCAACAAACTTCCCTCCTCTCCTTCACGACGAATCCAAAAGCGGACAGAACGCCTCGATATATTCAAATTCCGGGATATCGCACTGATACTGCTTCCCTCATTAAATTGGGCAATTATTTGTGCTCTTTCGGCAATGGTCAAGTTGGCAGGCATTGAGATGATTTTATATGCAGTTGATTGAAAAATAACACGGAAAATATATCGATTTTTTGCATATATTTGACAAAATGTCAATTGTCAGTTTTCTTTTTCAAATGGAATTCGGTTGTCTAAATAGTTTTTATTACTTTTGTTTGGAAACATTTCAATTGCTTTGTAGAAACTAATGTCCTTTTCATTTATACTAAAGGTTAAAATGTCATGTACTTATATGTGACATATGACGTATGAATACTAAATACATAGGTTTACGTCATGATAATGTTGTCTCTTTCAGTAATATCTTTTTATAACGAACCTTGTTGTAATTTTCGATGACCGGGAAACTAAATCAAAACTGGTACACCACTTTCTTGGCCGACCGTACCTACGATGTTATAATAGTTACGAGTTTTTGGTTTTATTTTTCCTGGGTGGTAAGTTGGTACCTATTTACTAAGAAGTACGTATTAAGTAAATAGGTACCTACTTACTTACCATCCCAGACGGGTTTATAGTTTGGAAACAATCATTATCGTCTCCAAATTCAAAACCTGGTTCTAAATTTGCACGAAAAATATTCCCGCCAGAATGTGTGAAGCTCCGTATCCTATGCAACCTCTTGCCTCATAGTTCTTGTAAAAATCGTATATTATGATTTTGATTACGAGCCGCTTACTGACTTATGGATAAAATGTTAGGCAAGGGCCTAACATTTTCACTTTACCCTGTTTTTTTTACGCAATTTAGCGATCCAGTCATATTTTTTTTCGTCTTGGAATTGCTTTTTTAACCATCTTCTACGGAATTTAACTACAATATGGATATTAGTATACACAAACGCAACATAAATAATAAACGATATACAAAGGCATATAAGTAAAATACTGGTTTTCGCACACAAACACTTAAACATTTTGCCTCGCGATTTAAATAGTCAGTAGGTACATAACTATATGAAGATACTTGGTTTCTAATTGGCCAGCTATGGTTTCAAATCTTTTTTTTTCTCTCCATCTTATGTTTAAATGTAATGTCATTTATGTTTTATTGCATGCTGCGTCATTGAACTTTGAATCTCACACAAATGGCACTTTAAGAAAATAAAGCTTCTTTAAACCTTCAACAAAAAAAGAAAAACTCTGCCAACACTAGCACTAACGTTTACTCTTTTCCTCAAAAAAAATTCATGGTTTATTATGGCCCAGAAAATTCGATGAGTACTTGGACCCCGTGGGATACGATATTCCGACCCTAAATGGTTAAAACATTTTAACATAAGATAATCAGCTTATAGCGTCCGCACTGCTGGGAGTCATACCTCCTCACTATGAGAAAGCTATGATCCACCACGTTGGCGCACTGCGGTTTGTTAAGTCCCGTCTTAAAACATACATTACACATAAGGTACCTATTATAAATTATTCCTTAGATCGCTTCGACTATTGTCTTAATTTATACTACCGCCCATTGTAACACCCTTTGTAGTTTGTAATCCTATTTAATTCTGTTATGGTGTACAATAACGATCCTTGTGCTCCTGCTTACTCACAACAAAATTTTAAGTTGTTAGGCTGTTCTCATAGCCTTAATCTTTGCGCATCCAAAAACTTACTTCTTCACACTCCTTCTCACCGCACCGGGTTTTTATTTAATTCTTATGCTATTTCTACTATTAAACTCTGGAACTTGCTACTCCTTGACATCATGAAGGCTGAGTCAAAATTTTCTTTTAAGCGTAAAATTAGAATTATTCTTAGTTCGGTCTTCGTCATAAATATTATGATCTATCTTAATCAGAAAGATTATTATAAAGCACCGTATTTATTAGTTTATTATTTTGGAATGTATATGTATTTTGTTAGTATTATAAATATTATTTCATTACATTTTCTCATACCCTACCATAATGTGTTTTTTTAAACCCACAGGTTGACTGGTAGAGAATGCCTTGCTGCATTAATTCCACCCATGTAACACCAATGTTCATAAAGTTTAAATAAATATAGAGTATATCGATCTATATATTTTTGTAATGGTATATATTATAATTGTAAACAATTATTATTATTAGTTCTACTTTCCCACTGCTGGCGAAACGCTTCCCTCCATTCTTCTATAGGGTTTACTTTCTAATGAGACAATTTTACTTTTGAAACAAACAGTTTTATAGCAATCATCACATTTAAAACACCAAAGTAAAATATGCAGCCATTACCTTATTTACTTGCTTAAGTACCGAAACGCAAAGAAAATAAAATTAAACGGTGGACAGTAAATTACCCGTAAAGCTGATTTCTTTTAGTGGATAGTGGCTGCGTTAAAGTAAATGTCATGTTTTTCAATCGTTTTCATGAAAGTAATTTGAGATTCAATTTAATGTTTCAGAGTTTCATGTAGTAGATTGGAAGGAAACTGTATGAAGTTAAGTAATAGGGGTCCTTAAGTCAAAACTGAATAGGTTGCTTCTAGGTAAGTGTGCTCCATTTTCAACCAAATCATTACTTATCATCAGATGAGATGGTGATAAAATCATAAAAAAATAATAAATACCCTAGCTTTAATTGTTTGTAAAACAAAAAGCTTTTTTAGTTTTAATCATATACAACGTGTAATTTAAAGGGTATATATATTCAAACCAAGTGCACGGATTCTTTGGATGATAATAAACGATATGGCAAAGGTTTTCTAATCCTATATACATGTGTGGAGCATATTAGAAATTTCAATACATTGATACCAGAGACCGAATTTTTCAAATTAAGAAGAACGAAGAGAATTATCGTTTTATTGGCAAGTGACGTGGAAAGTGATGACCCTCATAGTGCTGTGACACGTTTGTTATTACTGGTATTCAAGAAACTTATGATACCAATAATTTGGGGTCAATTCTGTGAGTCACTTATTTTGAACTGAAACTTTGCATAGAGACTCCATACCAGATGTTGTCTTCAGTCCTTTTGGATAGATGTGGGGTTTCCGTTACACGTTGTATTATACATGTTTTAAGAGCTCGTGGCTAAATAATAACAGCCGCGCGGGTCTATCGTCAAGGTTAAGCAACTCTTGTCGAGGCGAGGTTGTTCCGTGAATCCATTTTCAACCAACCAACCAACCATCAACCATCAATCAACCATCTTAACATATCGAGATTACTTCGTGCCTCGGAAAGCACACTAAGCCGTTGTTCACGAATGCCTTTGGTCTTGCCAAGGGTTATATTATTATTGTGTTACCCAACTTATTGTTTTCTCTGTTGCTGCCGCCGCTATGGGTGGAGCGGAATGGAGTGTCAGACTTATACTGACTAAAAACCCACCCTGTTCCTTCAATTGCCCTTGTAGTCCGAGATCGCGGTATCTGGTTAGAAAATTTCTGCAATCCCAGCAGGCAATGGCCCTATCGGGCCCCGTCAGTGCTGCTGACTGCTCTTTGAGGCACGCGATACGACACGCCGTTGACCCGGGCCTAGTTCTTACCGGGTGGCGAGCTACCCAGCTACGTAACTGGGTTGCGGAGGTTAGGTAGGCAGACGCTTCATGTAAAACACTAGCACTTAGCTGCAGCAGATAGACTAGAAGCCGATCCCAACATAGTTGGAAAAAGGTTAAGGAGATGATAATTATGACATATAAGTGTGTCCCTACTAGAACCGAAATGTGATACCAAAACTTCTCATCGGAAAGCTTAAAGTCGCCCGCAGGGCATTAGAATGGGCTACGTTTGGAATATCCTTGCATGATCGAATTATAAATAGTTGAGAATTTGAAAAAAGTTGAGTTGATCAAGCTACCCGCATTCCGAATGTCAGTGGCCACACATCCAATTGCTTGGACCTTCTGCTAACAACCGATCCAGACAGGCACTCTGTTTCGATCTGGGCCCCATTCGGATTGTCTGACCACTGTCTGGTGAAAACTGCGTCATCCTACTCTTCTCCGGGTAAAAGCTCTAGGGACACTAGGCGAGTATGGAATACAAATCAGCAGATTGGGATGAGATACGGCACTTTTTTGCATCCTACTCATGGCGGCAAGCTTGTTTCTCATCGTCCAACCCATCGATTTGCGCTGATGCAATTCTCAACGTGGTACGTCATGATATGGAATATTTTATCCCATTTTATGACGTCCCACTTGGCTATGAGGCTCGGCCTCGGTATAATGCAGCTTGTGCACAAGCCAAATTGCGCAAATAGCAGGCTTACCAGGCCTGGGCCTCGGTCCGCAGTTGCGGCAGCGCGAGTATTGGTGTCCACGCATTGAAAACAGCGTTTAACTCTGCCGCTAAGGTCTGCAAACGGGTGTTACGGAAGGCTCGGTTTGACCATGTTGGACGGATTGGGGCCAAATTGGCAAACTACGCTTCGGGTAGCAAGCAGTTTTGGTCCCTCGCCAAATTGGTCGATTCGAACTTCTGTCGTCTTTCACTGCCTCCCACAGTACTTCACGCCTGGACAGCTTCTAAATCTATATAAACCACAGGTCCGTTCCTGCGTGAAGTATTGCAGCCACTTGTGGAATGGCTCTGCAAAATACCAACTTGCTGCACTGGACTCGATCGAGCGCAGAGCTAAAACGCTTATAAGTGACGAGGCGCTAGTGGACAAGCTTCATAGCCTGACTCATCAGCGAACCGTTGCTTACCTGTCGGTTTTCTATAGATTGTACTTCGGGGAGTGTGCGCAAGAGCTCCATGACCTAATTCCTCCCTCTCCCTTTCACTACCGGTCTACCAGACGCATGGCTGGGTACGTACTATCCACACTTGGTTGATATACCATCTTGTAAGCGCTTCTCCTCCACATTTATGGTGCGCACGGCCAAGTTGTGGAATTCTCTGTTAGCTTCTGTGTTCCCTGCCACTTATGACCTTTCATCCTTTAAAACAAGAGTTAATAGGCATCTTCTGGGCTCGCTCATCACATCGTAAACTTCATCTATCCCTTACGAAGATATAACCAAGAACCAAGGTTACGGTAATAGCCAGAAAATTCGCCAAGTTTAAGTGGCAGTGGATAGGACATTGTTCGATCACGGAAACAGATTAATAAAAGAGGCTGGCCTCCTACAAGGTAGATCGGTGCCCTGGAAAAAGAATCCGATGTTTGCGAAATGCTCCAGACCAGTCAAGGTAGACGTCAGTCGCCTGAAATGACTAATATCTCAATACCAATTCTTTAGTACGTATTCTTAGTTAGTTTTGTGATGATAACGAAGAGAGAAGTGGAGATGAAGATATTTATTTTGTCAGTTCTAAATTATGAATGTTTGATTATTAGGATAATATTACGAAAATAGCAGTGTCCGATACACTCGCTCTGGGTTCAAATTGGGTTGTTTTGAAATTAATATTAATTGGGATAAGGGCAAATAAACGTTATTTACTCGTAGATATTTCTCTTCAAAGAAATCGGTGTCTTGAAATTATGCTTTGAGATTTGACGAAGTCAGGATCGAGGAAAATGATAAACAAAATTAATATCAACCAACACAAAATTAAAAGGGTAAGTGGCTTAATAATAACATCTATAAGGATTGATTTTTAAGGTCAGGCAATGCTTCTTGAGGTCGGACCCTTTAACCATCCTAACATATAGTGATTCCTCTGTGCCACACAAAATACGTTAGGTCTGCTGGAAGAAATTTCTTAGGAAATAAGCAGCACCTTTGTGCTCTTTTGTCTGTATTTAATTTTTTTTTTTTTTTGTAAATGTCCTGTGTGTACATAAATAAATAAATAAATAAATAAATAAATAAATAAATAAATAAATACGTTAAGCCGTTGGTCCCCGCTGTCATATGGACATCTTTGACAGTCGTTACGGATACTCAGGATCCAGGAAATCAGACACTGGTCTGGCCAAGGAGTATCGTGTTACCGTGGTATCGTCTGACCTCCACAACCCTCACCTCATCCTCACCTCAGCTGCATCCGGTTAATCATCTGAAAGCTGACCCTTACGGTGGTGGGAAAGGGCTTAGCAGATAATGATGACAATTGAAAAGGGCACGTGGTATAAGTCTAAGGACCCTATTTTTTTTTTTTTTTTTGGGGTGGGAAAATCATCAATCAATCAATCAATCAATCAATCAAAATATTTATTTGCCAGAATATGGTACATAAGGTGTTACATTAAATTTGTTTCAGCATATCCTGCCATAATATGGCGTGCAAATGTGTTCACAATCAGTGTTGTCAGTTACTATAACTTGCCGATTACAGATTCTATTGATTTGTCTTCTAAATAGTCCTTAACGGTATAATATCTTTTAAATAATAGTATATTGAAAAGTATGTTTTTAAACATTGTCAGTGGTAAGTCTTGTAAACTATTTGGTAAATGATTGTAAATAATAATCGACATGCAGTATACATTTTTCTTAAATAATTTTAGCCTTATTTGTGGCAGTCGAAGTCTGTCTTTATGCCGTGTTCGGCTATTTGGCCTGTCAATGTTCGTCTCGAATACATTGTAGTTTTTCTTAACAAAAACACATATTTCAAAAATATATAAGCATGGCAAAGGTAGAACTTTAAGTTTTTGAAATAGTGGCTTACAGCTGTCTAAAAAGTGAGCTCCACAAATGGCTCGAATACATTTTTTTTGAGCTTTAAAAACTCTGTCAAAGTCTACTGAGTTACCCCATATTATAATACCGTACCTATGTATGGATGATACATAACCATGGTAAGCCAGCATTGCAGTATCACAGTTTACCGTTTCTCTGATTCTTTTCAAGACATATATAAAACGATCTATTTTTGTAAGAATTTTATCTAAATGTGCTTTCCAGTTGCAATTTTTGTCGATCGTTATACCCAAAAATACACAATTATCGAGAGTTGTCAAGTGAGAATCTTTATAAATAATGTCAAGTTTATTTATATTTGAATTGTACGTCTGGAATTGTATAATGTGTGTTTTAGTCATATTTATTTTTAAATTATTTATTTCGAGCCAGTCGATTGCATTATCCAAAGCCTGAACGATTTCTTTTTTTAAATGTTTGTCAGTGTCACTCTTAAGCATTATTGTCGTGTCATCAGCAAATAGTATGCAGTCTTTGCCTATCGCCTCTAGAATGTCGTTGATGTAAACTAGGAACAGTGGTGGGGATAAGATACCTCCCTGTGGGGTGCCATAATTATTTTGCTTATATTCCGACCTATAGGTTCTTTTTTCCTTTTGACAGATTTTTGTTACTTCCACGCATTGTACTCTTTCAGAAAGGTAACTTTTGATTCAGTCGTTGGCCTTACCCCGGATTCCGTAATGCTCAAGCTTTGAAAGTAGTGTTTTATGGCAAACAAAATCAAAGGCCTTAGTCATGTCTAGGAACACGCAACTTATCTTAGATTTTTGATTAAGACTTTCAGTTATGTATTTTACTAGTGTAAAACATGCTAAAGCAGTGGAACTTCCTTTCCTAAAACCAAATTGTTATTTTTTAAGAATATTACATGCTGTCAAAAAGTTCTCTATTTTGATGCACATAACTTTTTCAAATATTTTGGATAAAATTGGGATTAAAGTTATTGGGCGATAGTTGCTCATGTCAGTTTTTACACCTTTCTTATAAAGAGGTTTCACAATCGACCTTTTCAGGCGTGTTGGGAATACTCCTTCTGTTAATGACATGTTGATTATGTGTGTTAACGGAGACACTAGACTTCTTGCACATATTTTTAACACTTTAGTGCTCAGGTCATCATATCCTGTCGAGTTTGTGTTTTTTAGACTGTGAATTATTTTGTAAACGTCTGATTGATCAACTGGTGTCAGGAAAATACTTTTAGAATTATGAGATGTCGTCAATTTTATGTCATTTTGCATGTTATTTTGAGCGGAATTAGTTGTGTTTGTTTGGGATATATAAAAGTCATTAAATAAGTCACATATTTCGTTTGGATTGTCATAAACTTATGACTTCATACTTAATGACTTCTTCCGCTCTGGGTCAAGCGGAAGGGTGTGTCAGATTTCTACTGACTAAAAACCCACCCTGTTCCTTCGGCTGCCCTAGATTTCCGATGACGTCCAGTTCTTAGGAAATAATCTAACTTCGTGCCAACTTGCCAACCTAAAAAAACTTTTCAAATTTGATGAACGCCTATAAATTATTACAGGGCACTTTGCCTCTTTCCTTGTTACGTAGGTAGATGTCGAAATTAGCTTATCGATTAATTGCGTGTACAGTGGCTAGCAAAAGTTTTTAGTTTTAAAGTTTTGATTGATACTTTCGTACCGCGAAATTATCAATAAAATTAAACAATAAAAAGGGCAAAGCTCTGTCTCATTTGACAATGATAAAGTAGTCAATAATGAAGTATGTTCAAGTTAAGTACTTTCTGAAACGCAATATTTTATATAATACAGTCTACCTAGGCTATTTTCACTATATTTCTACTACTGACGCATCCTATACGAGGTTTGAAATTGTCATACCCGTACCTTGGTTTTATTCTTTTTGTCATTAAAGAGTAAATTATAGATGCTACTTCTGTTTGAATTTGTAGAGCTCATATTATTTTGTTAATAGCCCATACTCTTCAACTCCTAGGCAAAAGTCTCTCTCCATTTTTTCAAACGGTCTCAGTTTTGTGCAATTATAATAAAATGATAATATGAAGGGTTAAATAAAATAGAATAACCAAACTTCAAAGACATGATAGGTTACAAAAATCAAAAAAAAAGAAAATGTTAATTGGATGTCTACAACATACTACTGAGAACAGGCTGCTAAAGATACCTTTTGATACTTATTTCATGAAAACAAATTCAGGTACTAGTAAGTTTGATCACTTATAAATCGACGACGGTTGTGACGTTGGAAGTATAAATTGTTTTTTTTTATTGTTGATCATCATCGTTTGACCAACCATCACTTGCGTTTGACCACCGTCTCACCTGATGTTAAGCGATGATGTGGTCGAAGATGAAGCACGCTTGCCTAGAAGTACCCTATTCACTCTTGACTTATAGATTCCCCGGTTATAGCTATCAGGAAACACAGACTCCGGCAGAAAATTCCACTCCTTAACTGTACGCATAATGAAACTATTCCTAAAACGTTAAGATAAGCCCTATTTTCAGAATATCGTTAAGACAAGGGCTTACCAATTTTGTGCGTGATTGTACACTGCGGGATGCGGATATGTGCGTTAAATATTTATTCAGTTAACAAGTCACGTGTAGCCCTTGATTAAATGCTGCTATTTTGATTAATAAATTACACAATTATATTATCAGCATAACACAGACAGTTTAGTGTCGCACTGCAGAGTAAGGCTTAAAGGTTTTAGACAGCATTCCCTCAGGGAATAACTGAGGATACGGTGGAACACACAGTGGAGGTTTGCCCTGCTTGGGCAGTACTTCGCCGTGTCCTCGTAGGAGCGATATATGTATGTATATATATGACCCTCTTTCTGCGAAGCAGTTATGCAAGCGAAGGAGGCGGCGGGACGCGCAAGGGAGAGGCAGGTCTCAAGGCTCTCACAGCCCTTGCACCCCAGCCGCCGCAGGAGAAGCTCCTGGCGCCGGGAATCACAGGGTAACTCCCAGCCACCGTAGGCGTGGGCCTGCGGGCTGCGAGCAATGGGTAGCTCACCGCCCGACTGAATCAAGGCCCGTGTAGACGGCGCGTCGTGTTCCAAGCGCGCCTCAAAGAGTGTCAGCAAAGTTGTCGGGGTCCACAAGAGGGCCGTTGCCTGCCGGGGTTGCGGAATTATTCGAAAGAGTTACCGCGGCCTCGGAACGCGAAGGGCATATAATGGAACACGGATGGGTTTTAGTCAGTAAAAGTCTGACACACCCTCCCGCTCCACCCAGATCGGGAAGCAGTCATAGGATGATTTCCCAACCCAAAAAAAAGACAGCTTTTATTATGACGCTTGTTTACTGCGTATTACTGATTACATTGTCCTTAGATGTTTTTCCTTATAAAGTTATAAAATACACATTTGTTCAATCATCACCCTCTTTAGCCCCATCGCAAATATGGCTTTTGCTTGGTTTCTATCTCGATGCTAGTTTTTTTTTTGTGAAACACGGGTCTAATTTTTTATGTAAAGAATCAAAAATGTCAAAACTGTTCCTTAAAAAATCACCAAGCTTATTATGTCACCTGGTTGTCCCTCCTAAAACATGATCACCAGCAACCAAGTGGGTGATCCACCACGCAAACCGCGCGCAATTGTGATTCTTACGTTAATCTCACTTACACAAACACTTAGACCCGGAATTTATTAATTTATTAGACCCATATTTGTTCGGGTGCGGGAATGAACACTTGTTTCCGGGTGGTTAAATCATTGAATGACTTCTCCCGCTCTGGGTTAAGCGGAAGCGAGTGTCAGACTTCAACTACTGACTAAAAACTCACCCTGTTCCTTCAGATGCCCTTAAGTTGGCTAGTTAGTTAGTAGCTTAAGTTAGTAAGTAAGCTATAAGTAGATGGTTAAACTAGCCGTTGCCCGCGAATTCGTGTTGAGGAAATTTCGCATATTATCCGAGAATAAAAAGTAGTCTACATGTTATTTCAAACTATAATCTCTCTCTGCGTCGAAAATCCAGATCCGTCCAGCATTTTGACGTGACTGATTTACAAATATCCATAAAAATAAACTTTCGCATGCATAATATTAATCGTAAATTCGTACTGATTGCTGATAGCACTTAGCGTGCGTGATTTAGTGCACATAAGTGTTCATGTGCTGTTTTGAAACAACTCTGTTAATTTTTAAGCCCTCCGTATCATTAACCATTTTAAAATTTATATTTTATTCTGTACTTACGATTGCTGAGTTACAATATTTTTCATATAAATAATGGTAAAGTTTCAAAAATACTTAATACAGAAAGTAATTATAGTTAATGCTTAATTTTAATTAATTACGAGTAAGGAATGATTCATAATTTTAATTGCTATAAATATAAATAAAAAAGTGCATTTTGAGGTATCAAAGCCATCGCGAGCGTGAAGAATCTTCTTAAAAATAATGCTTTGACGTAGGGAAATTAGTTTACTAACATTATTAAATTGTGTGCCTTCCTAGATGAGTTTTTTCTTGTTACTGGATTAACCGAAATAGGTTATATTATATTATAGGTATATGTACAATTGTTGATCGAAGATATGTATGGGTATAGCTTAGCTAGTAGGTATATGTTTTATATTCTTAGTAATTAAGATAGATATAGATATTTTTTTTCTTCGATAGAGCCCTAACTTAATCTAAGTTAGAACGATCCCAGCTAAGAAGAAAAATGGTTAAGCTGATGATGAAATGATGGACCAGTAGCAGAACTTTACATTTAAAATCGGAATAACAAACGTCAAAACTAGATCATATTCCAGCCTTATCGACTTGAAGCCACACATCAAATACCTACAAGCCTATTATTCAGTTCAATTCTACGTACAGTGCATGTTGCCAAACGATGTGACGTCATGGCTTGTCAAAACAAGACGATTTGCGATCACACGCTGTGTGCTTGTCTCGGGACGTGGCGTCCATTGTTCTAAGTGTTACTTGATATGTTCTAGTTATTGTTTACTAATGATCAATGTGGTGGCATGGTATTGGCATTAGGATTTTATTGTGTGTAGGGAATGGCGAGTAGATGATTTGTATTTTAATAATGAAATATAATGATGACAAAAACTGTTGTATTTAGGGTTTTAGCACAGAAAATAAAAATGTAATCAAGATGTTATCTAAACGGTCGATTAAACAATCGAAATCTTACTTCAAAAAACCTGCCTCACAGAGCCTCAGTGGCATTGACGAAGCCTTGTCTACCGGGGTAGCGAGAATTTTGTAACGAGATACCGTGGCCCGGAAACTTAAGGGCAGCCCTTCCGCTCCACCCAGAACGGGTAGCGTCGTTTAATGTTTACCCAACAAAAAAAAACCTAACACACTTTGAGACTAGATTGAGTAATTTGCTTTCAGCCTGGTTCAAAACAGTTCTTTTTGTGATTATTGTTCTGAGGTGGAAACTCTCATGAATGTCCTCCACCCTGGGGCGTGGGAGGGTATCTGTCAGACTATAACTGACATAAACCACCCCGTATTATCCAGCACACTTGTGTCCAGGGCCGAGGGAGCACTTAAATACTATTCAACGTCGTCCTCGATTGGTGCCGACCAGCCTCGGCGGGCCCCTTTTGGTGAACTCTATTAGACTTGAGTTCAGTTACCTACATGATTACTGACAAAACTTTGCACTGACTAGAAGACGAAGTAACTATTTAGTAATCTGTGCTAGAAGGGTCCTCTCAAATCTGTATAGTACTTTCCTTAAAAGACCTTCTCACACACAAATCTGCATAATTCTCAAATGACAGATTTTGAATGTGAGAACTACATAAGTCGTTATGTTACGAGTAGTTTTCAACATTGTCTAGCAGATTGAGTCCTTATGTATTAAACCTACCTAACCTTAGGTATTGTTCGTAAAATCGTTACCTTAAAGTCAGGTATAATAACTTTGAGTTGAGCTCCGCAATAACTGACAAATACCTGCAATGCAATGATTGTCTATCTGTGTTATGATTGCAAACTAATAACTTTCTCTGTATTTGTTTCAGTTTTTCTTTTTATAGTACTTAGTTAAGGAACACCGGCCTTATCAAGTGTCGAGTAACAAAAATAATTGATGTGTAGAAGCTGTTTTAAGCAAAGCCAATTTGTAATACAAAAAAATGATACCGACGAACTGAGAACCTCCTCCTTTTTTTGAAGACGGTTAAAAATAATTTATCACTTGAAAATTTACGACATATATATTACATTCATCAGGTTTTTGTATACAAAATTGTTAAATATTTTTAAGTAAAAAGGTAAGTTTTGTATTCTGAAGTTGTATTTTATTCCTTTCCTTATAATTCCGGGAAATATACAACCACATCACGATTTATCTTCATGCGTAGATCAAGATTGCGAATATCCGAATTTTCTATCCATTTTCAGTCTAGGTAGGTACGCATTTTTATCGCACGTGAGGTTAGGAAAAGGTACGAAAGTGTGCGAAACGCACAGAAAAAATGTCAAAGGACACAATACCTATTTGAACGTTGCACGTATATAAGCGGTAAATTCGAAAAGTTGGTGCCAAAGTTGGTCGCTAACCTGGTATAAAGAAAAAGTTTTGTACGTGTGGCTCGGAAATCGCTGAAGGGGATGGAAAACTGTTTGTTACTTAAATAATTATCTGACAACGGAATCTTGTTAAGTGAATAATGAGTTAGGCCCATGTTTACTTTCCTGGGCTTACATAACATATAAATAAAAACGAAGTTGTACGTTGTTATAGGTTTGTCATCTGACCTTCAAGGCAGAACCAGGTCCTTTAAGAGAAAGCACATTTAGAGAGAAAGCATTCCAAATGTGGTTTGGTATAATCTAACATGTCTCTGAATTATGTTTCCCTTCATCGTTTTCAGAGCTGTGATGATTGAATAACACAAAGTTACTTATACCCCTGGCTTGGTATGAGTCCCAACCAACAGCGATGAGGTACCACAGTGCTCTCATTTATCGTTTTAAGATATTTTATGTTGTTGGGTACCCATATCAAACGAGACTCGAAAACACGACCACGATATAACTAGCCAATTACTGATTTAAAAAAAAATGTTTTGATTAGATATATTATATCAGGGAGGAAAATTTCTATGAAAACTTGTCGTCGCATATAAGTTTTATATAAGATCGCTCAAACTCCCTTTGTAGTCGTTAAGTTCTTATTTCATTTTGTTATGGTGTACTATAATGTATCTATCGTATCGTCTACTTATCTGTCATATAAGTTTTTAAACTGACGTGGAGTGACCACGTCAGTTTACAGGACCATTAGAACTTAAAATGGGATATTTACTGTGTATTTATTGATTCGAGTTCACGATACTTCGGCACTGCTGCAAGGATGAATTAAAGTCATTGCGGATTGCGGATCATTAAGTCCCCTCTTTGAGAAGTGGCTGAAGAGGCGTCATGGATGCCTCACCTTCCGCCTGACGCAGTTGCTCACCGGACATGGTTGATTCGGGAGTTACTTGTATTGGATTAGGTGGGAGGAAACGCCCAGGTGTCACCACTGCGAGGATCGCCCTGAGGACACGGTGGAACACACAGTGGAGATTTGCCCCGCTTGGGCAGAGCTCCACTGTGTCCTCGAAGGGGCAATAGGCAGCGACCTCTCGCTCCCGGCCCTGATTCAATCCATGGTCCGGAGCGAGGAGGCATGAGAAGCAGTCACCTCTTTCTGCGAAGCAGTTATGCAAGCGAAGGAGGTGGCGGAACGCGCGTGTCTCAAGGTCCTCCGAGAGTCACAGGGTGACTTCCAGCCACCGTAGGCGCGGGCCTGCGGGCTGCGAGCAATGGGTAGCTCGTCGCCCGAATGAAACCAGGCCCATGTAGACGACGCGTCGTGTTCCACGTGCGCCTCAAAGAGTGTCAGCAAATTGTCGGGGCCCATAAGGGGGCCGTTGCCAGCCGTGGTTGCGGAATTGTTCGAAATAGTATCCGCGGCCTCGGAACACGAAGAGCATATGAAAAAAAGCCTGTTTACAACTATGTTGAGGTTTGCTTCCAGTCTAACTCTAGTATTTTTGTTTCGGGTATAATTATGAAATATTTTTTCTACCTTTATTATGAAGCCTGACTAATCGTCTAGACTTCTCGATCTATTCCCATTGAGGATTAAGTACCCGTTACGTAGCTACAATGGTTGTAATTTAGTGTCATTAGGTGATGTCACGAAGGTGTGGACAGCTGACCAGATCGCATTGTCTTGATGATTCAGTGTTTACAAGCACTTGAGCCGTGTATTGATAGATATAGTGACTTATACGGCTTTATGGGCTATAGCTTTGAACAATTGAAACGAAATGTCTAGCTTAGCTTATATATAGTCCCTCCCTGGGATGCTGACACTAAACACGAGAGCTGTGGTTGTTTGCCTGCCGGGGTTGCGGGAATATCCTAACGAGATACCACGGCCCCGGAACGCAAGGGCAACTGAAGGAGCAGGGTGGGTTTTAGTCAGTAAAAGTGGTACTATGTTTGATACCTATATGCATTAGGTAGGTATGTGACGAAGGAATGTAATAGATTTGAAATTATTCAAATGGTTGAAACGTTTATTTTAAAGAATCAGCTAGTTAGTATTTAAACTAAGCAAGTTAGTGTTAGCTCAGAGCTCACATGTATGAAATATATCTGCAAAACACATCTAAGTAATTTTTTGTCCAAGCTTCAGCAGGCGCCGACTTTGACCTTCGCTAAAGCACTGCTTAGCTCAACTATCACGTAGAAATATTATATTTCACGCACAGAAATTGAACAAGCCGTCAACGGCTTTCGCAAGAAAACCACATTTATTTTTACGTCGCAAAGTGAGAGAGACAAGTCTTCAATCTCGCAGCTTAGAAAAATACAAAACCATTTGTGCTCAGAAGAGTGGCGAGGTCAAACGGTCTCAAATAAGTCTAATTTCGTTGACAAACACGCATGTTCTTGAATAAATTTCACACAGAATTGAATACAGACCATTACGTTGCTGTTCAAATATCAGTGAAGATGTCAGTCGACGTAAACCGTAAGTCGCAGAATATAATTATGGACACAGAAGGCTAGCTCCATAGTCACACGTTTTTTTCGGACGGAAATTCATAAAATGACTCATTACACTCTGGGTGGAGCAGAAGGTAGTTTCAGAATTCATTTGACTAAAAACCCACCCTGTTCCTTCAGTTGCCTTTGCATTCCGAGGCCTCAGTATCTCGTTAGAACACATACATAGTCACATTACAGTCAGTCCAAGTGTACTCGTGATTGTAATTTGACGGTACCATCGTACCTATGTAATATTTGCAAGACCTTCTGAAATTTTTTATTCTGTGGTTATACCATGCATTATCACTTGTGTGAAAGCAAGTGAAGTCGATTCGCAGAGTACGGACCATTAGTCGTCTGTCTGCTTTCGCACTCTCCAACGCTTCTTTTGTGACGGTGAGAGACAAACGATGCGATTATAGCTCGGAAATGGACACCAATTTAGGGGATGTAACATATTGGTCTTCGGAAAATATCTATTTGATGGGTCAAAAGGTTTTTGTCTAGCGAATGATGTTTGCAGATTTATAAAATTAAGGACTAAAATAGTATTACGTACTAAGCATACGGCCCTGTTTGCTGTTCCTTCGAACTCCACAAATTACCCCCGCATTATTTAATTATAAGCTCTCACCACTTTACCCCTTGTGCATCTCACTGAACCATCTTAAGAAGGAGATTACCTTAGTCTAACTTGCGGGTGATCTTTTTTTAAGACACGCCCAGTAGTGCACGTTACATATGCTCGTACATACACATCATCACAAATATTCATAGACATCCACAACTTATATAATAACAAACATACATTCACTCTCTATTTAATTGTAATCTATATACTTCAGAATTGCTCTAAAGCTACCTTTTATAAATAAATTACTTTTCAATATCTGTGACTGTAAGATTTAAGGAACAAAAAATACATATTACTACTGAATTTTTACTCTCATGATTGTGATATGGCCTTTAAACACAAAGCTTATGGTTTGAAAATTGTAAGAACACCTACATATTTTGCGCAAAATTCAGGTAAGTCGTAATTTTTGAGAAACGTTTCTCTAGCATCAACTTTTTTCAAGATAATATCTTTGAATCACCTTTCAAAAAGCTTGTCTTCCCAGAAAGTATGTTTAACGATATTTCTTCAATACAGAGACACATTTTATAGATTATCGCGCCACGTTCAGTAGGGTCTTAATGAATAAAATGAGCATACATCAGCAAATATTATATATCCCGTTGTTAAGATATGCAAATACAGTTATTGATTTTCCATCAGGTGTGGGTGCCTCGTCCGTCTTCGAAGAGAATGCCTCCTGAATGCCTTTTAACTTCTATACTGAAATGTATTAATGAAATAGCTTTGTCATGTAGAAACTGGAATGTGTTTTATGTAAAATTGCATAAGAGTGATCTATTGAACAAAGCTGAGCATAAAAACAGCTATATAAAACTCGATAAATGACTGCATAACTGAGTGTTTTGAAGACAAATGTTAGTTTCAAATTAAATCATTGTTTAAGCGACTACGCAAAAAGATGAAGCAAAACGTCAACGCAAACAAACACTTTCACATTTGTAACATTAACATGTGAATAGGCTTAGAGCGTGCGAAGATTATCCGCTCAACGATGAACACGATGCAACAAAAATATGCAAATGTATGGAAAGCGTCATGGAAAACAAGAGTAGTACCAAATGGAGTGGTTACCAACACGTACGTTCCATTTATCGAACTGCGACCTCACTCAAAGATGCAATAAACATTCTGTTGGTTAAGGAAAATTAATTCATTGCTAATAATAAATTAACGAAGTGCCTACATTTACATTATCTTGAATTTCGGAATGTTATTTTGACATGGCAGTCTGAATAAGAGCTCCATAAGTGTTCTCATCATAACGTCATCACTAGCCATATTGAGGTCACCTTTAGTGCAGGTAAGGGCGAAGTGGAGCATAGCTAGCTTAGCAGAGATCATTGATATTGCCAAACCCAACAAAACTAGCCTTAATATATGTATCTGACCTATTGACTTATCATAATTGAGCTTTTGTAGCTTTCAATTTGTGAAAATGTTTGGTCAAGTATCAATTTGCGTTTAAATTATTTAGTACCAATTTTGTTTGCGGGTAAAAATATTTAGGTACCTACCTAAATATTTTTGATAATATGTATTACAAGATGAACAACCAATTTATTAATCTGAGTTTAGTAACGTTGAACACGTGTTGATTCTTAACAAAAAACAAATCCAAAGACTTCGTTCAATAAAATGTTTTCGACATCTGTGTACTCGGTACAAAGCCTCAGAGTATTCACATAATTTATCCAGGCCTGTCTTCGTGGAATTGACATATTCCTCGAACAAACGTTTTTTCTTTTCGCGCTCTTGATGAAGTTAGAGGAACTGAGGAACATCAATCGTGTGGGTGAATCGTAAATGTAGCGAAAGTTATTTTCAGTCAATTTTTTACGAATTGTGAATACAAATAATGGGACAAAGAAACTGTATTAGTTTTCAAAGTCTTGGCAATACTTCAGTATGGTATAGCTACATGTTGAAACGTAAGAAATAATAATGGGCGTTTGTTTCTTATACGTGTAATAATAGTTTTGTGTCGAGCTTTTCTGGTTTCTCTTTTATGTTATAACGTCAAATTATTATTTTTTGTTCTAATAGAATTCCTGTAGTCATTACTTTCGTCAAATAATTTTAATAGCGACCAAAACTTTGAAGGTCTTTTTCGTGATAGTTTATTGTTGTTTATATTTGACTATATTTTAGAGTGAAGAAGAGAAGTATGTTTATTTTTGTTCAATCCAAATCAAAGAATAATTCCATTTTACGATCTCCAAATATTTATAAACATTATTACAGTCAGATTATATTGACACTCATTGAATTTTACGCACGAGTTAACATGATACTTTTGGATATGGTTACTTTTCTACTCGTTTAGCGGTGTATTTGGTTTTACTGTAGCATATCTCATATTCGATTACTATAGCGGAGGCTTCAGTAATACGATCAACGTCTTTCTTTACTTTCTCGTCTACGAGATTTTATACGTTTCGAGGTTGAATAATATTTTTACTGAAAAAATATTTATAAAGAACAAAGTTTTAGATATTACAATATTTGTTAAACATTCCTGTGAAGAGATTTAACAAGATGATATAGGTATATTTCGTGCATTAACATTTTGTGTTCTTTGAAATTAATGTAGTTTTTAGTAAATAATTATATAGCTGTTTTGTTGATATTCTATTTGTGACTAGATTAGGATTGTGCAGAAAATGGGCCGTGATTTTAGTGGTCGATAAACAAGCTCAAATAATGGTACTCATTAAATCTGTAAAAACATCTTAAAGTCAGATATCAGTATATACCTGGCTTCAGTAATGTCAGTAGCTATTCTCAATGACACCAACATCATGACAAAGTAGTTAGTTTCAGGAATGCATCAGACTGCATTGAGCAAAAGCTGCACTCTATTCATTCGTAATTAAAGGAACTGATCAAACGCTCGTTAATGAACACTTGAAATCGAAACTCGAGTAATAGAGACAAAACAGGAATAACGAAATGTTTGCAGCGGAATATGAAAATAAAATGAATCTCAGCTGCCACGTCTTCCAGCTAGGTCAGAAGGCCAAAAATATGATGGACACATTTACAAATAATCCCACTTTAGCCCTGATATTACTATTGCACTGTCGGAAAGTAAAAATGGTCAAACAAATTGACTTCATTTTTTCTATGTAAGATTTTCGGGGAGTCGTGTGTCTCCACGTTTTGCGATTAGCTGAGATCGAGAATATAATATGTTGGTATATGTGAAATAATGCGAGTCTACGTATCGCTCTTCTTTTATCTTTATTTAGCTATTCGATTCGGGAAAGCGATCATAAAAACACAAAGGACGTTACCCAAGCCGTGATTTAAAGAGAGAGACGAACTTGGTGTCGTTTCCTGCTATGATGTTTATTTGTTTTTTTTCGCTTAGTATTTGCGTTGGAAAAAGTTTTGCCGACTGTCGGATAATCAAATTTAATTTATACGCGAATGTTTGGGGAATTTGAAGAAGTATTTTCTCGATACAACCCTGCTTCAGGTAAGGGTTTCGCAAGGTACACATTTTCACGAAATCCAAACTAATGGTATTATATTATAGTAAAAGCGCAAGTAACTGTCTGTTACCTCCGCACATATTATGGAAGAATTTAGATGGAACATGCCACGGGAGTTGACCTTGATTAGAACATAAACTTTTTACTTCAGGATTTCCCTCGGGATGAGTTTCAACTCTCACGCGATCTAACCATTGGCCGAATCTGTTCCAGTATAATACTGTCGCTCAATTAGTTTGAAGCTATAACCTAAAGAATGTTATTTTGTAAAGAGAAAGCTTATAACTTTACAGTTATTATTAAGAATATCTTATGAGAAAGTGAATTTAAAAATAGAAGAAAAGAAAGCCTGTAGAATAGTAAGCATTTCTATTACTAAAGTGGCGTCTAGGAATACCTAACTGATAAATAGACCTTCCGAGACCTACTTAAATAAGATAAACGGTGAGTCGTAAATGAAGTTGCTTATGTAAATTGCTCAAATTTCTTAGTAGCTTAATATTAAGATGTATAAGACGTTATTGACTATACCTTTAGGATGAGAATCTCGTACCCGATATAATTACTCTTCTTTTCAATTCATTTAACTTTGTTAATTAGTTGCGTACGAATATACAAAGTTGCGACATTATTTTAAATGTAAAAGATTCCGAAAAAACTAGAAGGACCTTTATATACTCTATATTCAATAGCTATCCCAATGTATAGAATCCGAATAAAAGAGAACATAAAACAAAACCACACATAAGTAACCTCGTCTCCGTTTCAATACGACGCAATAATTTCGGTATCGGCATAACAATTTCTAAGAATAAAAACCTATTCTGAACAACTGATCGTAAAAATGTGAGGTTTCCCCAAACACAAGTGTACCAGACCGTATCAAATGTTGTTTTCGTCTTAGCAACTTGCAATTTGAGACACAGAATAGATAAGTACAGAAGGTTTTTTTTCTGGTTGGGAAAATCATCGAATGTATGAAACCCGTTTTGGGTTAAGCAGAAGGGAGTGTCAGACTTCTACTGATTAAAAACCCACCCTGTTCCTTCAGCTGCCCTTAAGTTGAGGGCCGCGATAATTCGTTAGAACATTACCGCGACTCCGGCAGGCAATAGCCTTATGGGGCCCCGTTCACTGGAGCTAATAGCTCTTTGAGGAGCGCGTGGCACACGATGCGCCGCCGACCCGAGCCTGGTCCTTACCGGACGTTACCCCTGCTCGTCGTCCTTAAGCCCGCGCTTATGGTGACCGGAGATCGGCTATCGATCCCCGACGCCCAGGGCGTCTCCCGCGGCGGCTGGAACGTGAGGAAGAGAGTTGCCTCTCCCTGGCGCGTTCTGCCTCCTCCTTCGCTAGCATGACTGCTTCGCATAAGGAGGTACTCCTTCGCTAGCATGACTGCTTCGCATAAGGAGGTAACTGCATCCCATTTCCTTTCGCTCAGCACCCACCATGGTCTGAACCACTGAGAGGGCACTAGAGGGGGCCCACACAACGTCCAAAGCTTCCGCATTTAAAATCGTCAATAGTCTAATACTCTTAGCTAAGGCATCAGACTTGTGATCGTGAGGTCGCGAGTTCGAACGCCACCCATTACACTATTTCCATGAAGCCACTCCAGACACAAATATAATATAGCTTAGTTGGAGGGGTTAACAAGATTGCTAGTAATGTGAATTCTACCCATATTGCTAGTTCTTTTTAAAAATATATGGTTCACTTACAAGTGCGATTGCACACTTGCGATTATCAATCAATCTTCTTAGCCTTTTCCCAATAACTTTTAGATAAGCATCCAGTTTCACTGAATGCAGCTGAGCACCAGTGTTCTACAAGAAGCGACTGCCTTTCTGATCTACCCAACCTGGGTAACACGACACCCCATGGTAAGAGTGGTTATAGAATATAATTACTTGGCTTCTATCGGCGGAAAAAGGCGGAATCTTTTTTATGATAAGATATCCACCCAACCTTGGACCAACCTCAGCTGTTATAATTTAAATAAGATCTCTACGCTCCACTCATGATGAACATTCGTTAAGTACAAAGTAAGTTACTAATCTAAGTGGGCACATTTTACGAAGTTGAGCTTCTGTATGTTGCTAGTTTGTGTTGAGAATGAACAAGCTTCTCGCCCCTGCTAATTCTCGTGTCGCTTCGAAAATAAGCTTTGTAAGTTTTCCGCTTACTTCTAAAGTTTTCCCTTTATTGCCATGTAATGTCAAATAGCCGGACAGCAAAGGTATTACTGCGATGTAATGCAGGGAAACTGACCGTTAAAGCGATTGTTATGTCCGATATTTTTCACAATAAGGCTTGTGAATCGATTGTAGTCTTTATAATTTTATTGAAGGTGTAATAATCATTGTGGAGGAAATGGGAGATTCTTTGCAACTTGCAATGTTCTCATATTCAAATAAATGAAAATAAAATAACTAGCTAAAACGAAAACATAATAAAAGATTTTCTTAAATAAATTGCAACGAGTATTTTACTGTTAATAACATACTCAAATAGGAATAATATTAAACGCTTTCTACTTCACAAATCACTACGCTTATTACTCTTAGTTGACGTTTGCTTAATTGATTAATAGCGCAGAATAATGAACACACAGATACTTCTCCCCTTTTTGCCTCAACATTTATACAGCGCTCAATTATACTTTTCAAACCAAAACAATGTCAATTAAAAACTCCACAACTTTATTCAAATAAAAATTTTGATGTTACCCTTTCTGTTGCTAAATATCTACAAAAGGCTTTTACTTTTTAATCAGCAAACATGGTACAGTTGTCGTAATAAAGCCAGTGTCTACACGAAAAGCACAAAGAAACTAGGAGAATAATTTTCGTACTTATAATATAGGGGTTGGTTTCGCTCACTCTAGTCTTGGCCGTCCAGCCAAGTTCATGCTGCAGCCAAATGGGACGACATATCCCTGACCTGTTTTGTCCGTTTATTTTTAGGTACACTTAGTTGAATTTGTTGTTTTTATCTTCCGCTAGTGATGCGCCAATGGACTTTATTTATTGTTGCGAAACTGTAATTATGGGTGATTTGCATGCTTTCATGGATTTTTTTTCAACTTAGTTTTGCTTTATTTTTAAAATGCAAGCATTATTAGTTACAGAATGAAATTTTCCTTAAATTATGCAATATAATATTATTTTCACTATTATCCAATATTATGTACACGACGCTTTACGCCTTCTACTGGGTTGTGCGCACAATACTAAGCCACCCACGTTCATCCCAAATTCACAACACATTTATGATAGCAATCATCGGTAACAAATCAACACTACCTTCAGAATAGTGGCGAATGCAGTGAATTTCTTTTCTTTTTTATTCAAGGCTCACAGTCCGCTAAACTAAATTTCTTGTTTAACTTTATAAAACCACATAACAAAGTCTAATAGTTAAATATAAGAAAGTTACATAACAACAAAAAAGTCCCCTCTAACTTGTATGGTTTCATCAGTGTTCCTTAAGTAACTAACTGACCTATTTTTTATGGGCGTACAAATGTAGGTCAAATACACAATGTTTTTTTTTTCTACAATATGAGTGGCATTTGAGAAAATATTAAGATTTTTCTTAAAAAACTAAGTTACAGAGCATATAGAGTTTAAAAATATGAAAATAAGTTTATATTTATTATCAGCAGTTTGTTTATCCAACGTTGTACCGGAAACCAGTTAAAGACTTTAGATTTATGACAGTTAACGGTAGTCAATATCTTTAACGCCATTACGTCACGATAATGGCGATAGTTTGACGATAACGACTCTGTTAGAGAACTGTTGCCATTCTTAGAATTTTTAAATTAAATAATAATATTGTTGCAACGTGAGAGATACCGAGAGACCTTTTTAAACAAAACATAAAAAAAATGTACCAGAATTGACGTTTATGATACGATTTTCGAAATTATTTTCTCTTTTCTAAGATTTACTTTGATCCTTTTTATTTGTAAAATTTCCTCCATTGCTGAACAAAGGCCTTCCGCCATTCCTTGCATTATTGTATAAGGTTTGGATAAAAAATATTTTATAGATTTTTATTTTGTTGGCCAATGTAGAAACAGTGACCGTCCGGGTCACTGTACACACATTACACTGGATTTTTAACTATTTAGGTATCGAACATAATAATATATTTGTGTTACCCTTAATTTACAAAAAACTGTACCTTAATTATACAATATATCATATCTTATAATGTTACTCGGAAAAATAACATTGAAAATTGGAAAAACCAATTTTAGATACAGACAAAATAAAGATAGAGGAAAAATATGATTCCACGAAATAAAGCTAGCACCCAACTATTGTTGGGAAAATTGTTAAATGAATCGTGAGTTCGGCTGTTAGTCGCTCTGTGGGAAGTCTGTCCGCAACCAATTCACTAGGTATATTCGGGGTGGTCAACTGGCTTAAATAATGAGAAAATCTTTTTTTAAATATCGTTTTACTTTGCCGGTCTATTCGGAAAACGTTTTCGCCCTAATTCTTTTTAATGTATCTTCGGTAAATAAGTAACGATGTATACAACTTTGAACTAAAGTATTAGCGTACATTCCTGAGTTTCATATCATCAAGTGTTATAGTTGTTAGTAGTTATAGTTGAAGGAACTAAAAGGTGGGTTTTCAGTTAGTAGCAGTCTGACACACCCTTGAGGAGGAGGAGTTATTAGATGATTTTCCCACCGAAAACGAAAAGGTGATAAAAGCATAATTTATTAAAAGTTTATATCAAATTAAAAGTTTGGTGTGATATTATATTCTGTAACTACAAAAGATGTTAAGTCACCATATTTTGATATATTAGTTATTAATGCACCATACACTCCCTACCTCTGTTTGAATATAAATGTAAAATGTTTTGTCCGTATTTATTAGATACAATCTGCTATTTTCTTAGTACATAAAGGAAAAGTAGATTATGATAGATAGTATTATTAAAACATAAAAATAAAATAGCGAAAATTATTGCTATATGTAACGTGGGGTTTGTGGTAATTCTCTCTGCAAGCGGTCGAACTGAAGCCAACTCAGTGTTCCGTAGACGTAAGGCTTCTAGGGTAGTAGTGTCAGGCAAGTTCGTGACAATCGCCAAAATCCTCATAATTATTACTGCAAACAGTAATTTTCTGTAGTGTAAACCGAAACATTAAGGTAAATACTATTTCTAGTAGTACCTACTGTTTTAAATTAAATACATAGTATTCTAACTTTACAGAATCATTTTAAATCAACCTCTAAAACTTCTAGACTAAACTAAAAAGACACGTAGAGAAAATAAATCGCAGTCATTTGTAACCAGGTCCACTGTCTGTATAAAACTTATTGTCGGTCTTAAATCTTTCAGTTTTTAAGACATCTATTTAAGCTCAACAGTTTCGAAAACGTAAAGTATTTCAAATATCCCCGTCGTTTGAGGTAACAAATAAAACAAGCTTATTCAATAAGATTTCAAAGAGAACCGGCTGACTGGATTTATTTTGAAGGAAATTTTAGAAGCTATCATCGCTCGAAGTCGCGTGGGCACCGAAGCATAAAAGACGGATTTTACGATTGCGACTGTGCAAATAACGCATTTAGTGAAAATGTTATTCGGTTTCACGCCGAGACACCGGGCTATTAAGCCTAATATACACACGCTGAACGAAATCGCACGGAATTGCGACCAATCTGATACGCAGCGCTAACGCGCCAGCGTTCCGTGATATCGCCACAACTTCTTACACGAATAAAATTATTTTTATTGGTGAAATTCCGTTTTCATATTTTCTGAAAACTGGTTTCGTTCCAACAGTAAAGGTACGGTAACATAGGGATCAAAAACCTAAACCGGCAACAACATTAAAAGCTTTCTCGTGTTTATCGTTCAATATCTGTATTGAATGAACTGTGACCAAAGCACAAGTTTATCTATTGTTCAATTCATATTATTACTAATGTTTCTTGGCAAGTTT
Organism: Tholera decimalis; assembly: GCA_943138885.2. Lineage (NCBI taxonomy): Eukaryota > Metazoa > Arthropoda > Insecta > Lepidoptera > Noctuidae > Tholera > Tholera decimalis. Next base: position 16,583,300 of record OW964563.2, on the reverse strand, counting down.
TTCTCATAATCTGATATAGTACGTGATTACGCCCCTATCTTATTGTGGGTGCAACGAAAAGTGTGCATTGCCCTTTACAATATCAAATGGTGATTCTAGTTTATAGCCTTGGCAATGTGCCTGTGGAGATATAAGTCTAAATTTCGGTGTTATATGACTTTTCTCGTGGTGTTAGGCTAAATAAATCATAAGGTCATTACACTCTCTTGAATTTTCACTTAGCAGCATTGAAAAGCAATGCGACATTTTAAATGCAATTTGTTTTAATTTTTGTTTTTTTTTGTTGTTCAAAAGTATTCCTTTTACGTACCTCATATTTCACTGGGTACTCCCACTTAAACAAACCTCAAAATATATCACTTTACTTATTTTTTGTATTCCTAAGGCATTGTCTGTAGGCCGTTATCTTTAGGTCTTGGTGGCAGTTTGTCATAAAAATATGGCTTAGTTTTTACTCAACAAACGCACTTTATTATGGTTCTGTGAGAGAAACAGAGATATTTAGTTAACACAGAAAATGACTCATTTTTAACCGACTTCAAAAAAGCAGGTTCTGTATTCGACCAGTATGTATGTATGTATATATGTATGTACGTGTGTATATTTGTATATCCGCGATTTTCTCAGAAACTACTGATCCGATTTCGATCGCATTTTCATTGTTTGAAAGCATATAATTCGTCAGGTTCTGATGAAGACATTCGGAGATAAGTGATGGAACTCTTCAATTTAAAACAGCAAATCTCCCGCGATTGCTTCCCTCGTACATCTAATGTACTGTTTAGCATAATTAGCCTATTAATATCACCACTGCTGACGCACAGACCTTTCTTACGAATAAACACCGTAGGTACGTAAAGAGAATTTACTGGACAGAACCCACTAAGCAAGCCCAATGCGAATTAGTGGGTGCTAATGAATATGGATGTAGTCGGGAATGATAGGTTAACGTGCCTTCCGAAGCACAAAAAAACTCGAGATACTAAGTTTTTGACACCTCTCCGTAGACCGGCCACTGCGAACACTGCTTAACTCATCAAATCATGGCCAAACGCGCTAAGCCGTTTAACCTTTGTATAACATAAAATCACGCCTGAAATATGGTTTTAGTAGGTAAAAAGACGTGTCCAGCAGACTTAATAAAAGTTAGTGCGAACGTTATGTAGGTATCTCAAGTAACACAAAAAATTATACACTAAAAAGCATAAAATAAAAACGTTTTACAAAAAATTTAACCGACTTTAAAACTTACAAAATAGACTTGCACTACAAAGAGACAAATAACCTTAAAGACTGTTTCATTGGAAGTCTAATTACGTTTAAAATAAGGGCTAGGTATCTACTAACATGGCTGAAGTCAATGCCAAGATAAATGAATAGGTTTGATCACCTCGGGCGTGCCTCAGGATGCAGCGTACGTACTTTGTTTATCAAAACTATTCATTGGCTTACCTAACTGACATGCCCGGGTGTAATCCCCGATGATGGTGACAAATCATTATATGACTGCATGCAGTCTTATTCAGCGAGCCAGCATCGGGGAGTCCCATCGGTCCACCAGCGCTCGCAGGATGGTGATATAACTTTTGTTATGAACGTTTAGTAACCGCATTAATGTTACAGTGTTTTTGTAAACGACCTTATTTATTTTTATTCAATGTTGTTTTAGAATAAGTTGCTTCATACATTTAACCTTTACTAGAAAATCATCTGGCTAATTCATTTAACAGTAATAATTAATCAGTTATAATAATAATAATTCATTAATTAATTCAAGTAACCTAACTCACAGTGTTGGAGACAAATCTTACAAACTACAATTACGTCACAGTACCTACATCGTTATACTGCTGCAATTGCTGCACCGTTTAACGAACGCGCAATCTAGTCGGCTGGAAATCGTCATTATGATGCTGTTGGACCAACAGCATCATAATGACGATTTCCAGCCAGATTTACAGAGTACAAGGCAGCACCAACGGTGTTGGTGCTGCCCTGTACTCTGTGCACCAGAGATGCGCATCCCTTACACTTTAAAAACGTCCCTGGAGCCTACTCCAGGGACGTTTTTAAAGCGTAAGAGATGCGCATACCTACCTACCTCATACTACAGATACGGGGCAACCTCATCAACACCCTAAACGCGTTGTTATATTAGAGTCGAAGGGCACTGCATACCTTTACTGTAAAATGAGCCCGCGGACTACACGTGTAAAATGAAGTAGGTACAATATGCACGGAATAATACGACTTTGACTTCACTCGAACAGCGTACAAACTTGCGAGCTATTATGTTAGCACGTACAGATAACGCCCTTCGTTCCCGTTCGATGTTATTAACGTCCTTGATGTCGGCAGTCAGTTTGTGTCCATGATAATGATAGATCATTCCACTTCAAGACTACTACATAACTATGTACTATATACAGGGTTAATTGTAAAACACCGAAAACCTCTCAGGACTACGTTACTAACATCATAATCAACAACTTTTGTTCTATGACTTTTAAAAATTTGTCATATCTTAGTTCACCAGATTTTCATACAAAAATAAAAATATTTAAATTGAATGCCCTAAATATTACGAAGTCTATGCGAAGCAAAGGAAAGTGATTATCGCTTTCTTTGCAAGCTTTCGTCTTGTGAAAATCTGGTGACGGGAAGAAAATTTTGACCATGGTAATACTGGTAGTACTACCGGTAGTACCACTGGTAACAAACTTCTTTGAAATTGTTTACCTTCCATAGTTTCGACCCCAAACGGCAAAATAACTAATACATTATTACCGAAATTAGAAAATCTTTTAGATCATATTAGAGGTCTAGATTACAACGCTTACAGTCAAGACTCATAAAGACTATAAGATTTATAGGACCCTAGCGGCAAACCCAACAGCTTTTATTAGATTAAAGCGATGTTCACACGTAAAATGTTTGACATATTGACCTTACTAGAGAAAAATAGTAGTGATTTTTTTTTTCAGAAGAAATTGTTTTTATTTTTCAGAAACTGCATTTTAAAGCATTTATGAATAAAAATTATAATACTACCAATATATATAACAATAATGGCTTTCTCTTGAGCAAAATGCTGACAGCATCGAGATCAAGAGATCGCAGGTTCGAACCCCACCCATTACACTATTGCCGTGAACCCCTCCAGACACAAGCTTATTTTGTTTAGTTGGAGGGGTTAACAAGATTGCTAGTAATGTGAATTCCACCCAAATTGCTGGTTTACTTTTTTATCATAAATGATTATGAGTATATAGTTTTTCGTAAAGGAAATTAAAAATAAGACATATTTTGCAAGTCTTTATTGCTTATGATTCTAGTGCATCTCTTCTGTTCCCCCATCAGTCTCTGGAAAGTCATTATTTATTATATTATTTAGGATATAGACTAACTTTCGCCTGTGCTAAATTAAGTAAGGCCGGGGTTTGGGGTCGTGGACATTGGAAACTCTGACCCAAGTGACCGTATATAGAGATACTAGCTTGTGCCAACGGCTTCACCCGCGTGGGAAGTTTTTCCCGTGTAAATCCCGATCCCGTGGGAATTTCGCAAAATCCTTTCTTAACGGCATCAACATCTACCTGCATGCCAAATTTCAGCCCGATCCGTCCTGTGGTTTGGGCTGTACGTTGATAGATCACTATGTCAGTCAGTCACCTTTGAGTTATACAGGGTTAATTGTAAAACACCAAAAACCTCTCAGGGCTATGTTACTAACATCATAATCAACAACTTTTGTTCTATGACTTTTAAAAATTCATCATATTTTAGTTCACCAGATTTTCATAAAAAAATTAAAATATTTAAATTGAACGCCCTAAATGCTACGTATGTATGAAAAAGCGATTTATACTATCGCTTTCTTTTGCTTCGCATAGACTTCGTAACATTTATAAAATACTGGGTCAATTTGTACGGAAGTAGGTTGAAGCTTGAGGAAGGTTATTTTTTTTATTGAGCATAGGCTCGCGTTTGATCACCATCTCACCTGATGGTATGTGATGATGTGGTCGGAGAGCGAGCACGCTTACCTAAAAGTAACCTATTCACTCTTGACTTAAAGACCCCTAGGTTATAGCTACTTTTTACCCGACTACAAATAAGGAATCTTAAATAATCTCGCGTGGTCGCTAGTATCGTATTATCGTAACATTTGACACGAGTCTATTTGCATTCAAATCAATACCAACTACATTATGTTCACACGTGTCATTGCAGGTCAGTTGACATCCTAATCTCTAAATTAATTTACCTAAAGCACTCGTAGTACTAATTAAACTAGCAACGCTGTAATGCCGCATTTAGCTGAATGTGTTGAGTTTAGTATGGTTTCTCGTGAGCGACCGCTGATGTCACTAAATGTAGGATGTAGTAATGCTATAACGGGAAAGACATTTACGACAGGTGTCTATATTATCTACAACGTGTAATTTAAAGGGTATATACATACCAAGTGCACGGCTTCTTTGGATGATAATAAGCGATATGGCAAGGGTTTTCTAATCCTATGTGTACATGTGTGGAGCATATTAGAAATTTCAATACATTGATACCAGAGACCGAATTTTTCAAATTAAGAAGAACGAAGAGAATTATCGTTTTATTGGCAAGTGACGTGGAAAGTGATGACCCTCATAGTGCTGTGACACGTTTGTTATTACTGGTATTCAAGAAACATATGAAACCAATAATTTGGGGTCAATTCTGTGAGTATATATTCAATATTTTGAGCTGAAACTTTGCATAGAGACTCCATACCAGATGTTGTCTTCAGTCCTTTTGGATAGATATGGAGACTGGACTACCAGGCCTCCTCTCTATGAGAGGGAATGGGTCATAGTCCAACACGCGACCCCAGTGGGTGGATATCACATCTCTTGGAATTTTTAATTAGAACTAAATATTTGTGAGGCGATTTCCTCACTAGGGTTTTATTCCGTTTTTAAAAGCAGTGGTAGTGCTCATATAAATTACTCTAAGTAATGTGGCTACCAGATTTTCTAAATCACGTCCTTCAGCTCGTGAATCGGGCACGTAAATACTAGGCTACCTACCGTCACTACTTTTACACCTTAAAACAATAATATAGTGAACTTGGTCAAACCACCTTATTGGGCTAGGATCTCCCGGTTTTTACCATCGACTTTGCCGATTACCATATTTTTTTCGAGGTTCCGTGTTAAGCAATAAAGAGATGTCTAAATGTTAGAACTATTTGCTTAATAACGATTTGGTGAAAATCTGCATTATAACTGTCCGAATTGGCGCCTACTCGTAGATAGCTATGTCAGCAAACCACTGTGGTGCAGGGTTTTTCCCAGACAAAGCAGACTACGTTGAACTAAAAAAGTTAAGCTTGAAATAACGCATGGCTGAATCTAGAGATTTAAATAGTTTTAATAAAACTTTATGCTATAAACTCCACTTTTTATATCCACTATTTTAAAATTAGCTGTTCTTGATGCGCATAAAATTTTTATTGTTTTAAACGACTAAACTATCTCAGGCAATATGTTTTATATTGCCTAAGATAGTTTAGTCGTTTAAAACAATAAAAAAGATTAAACAATTTTTAGAACCTTAAACAAACCGATATAATTAAAAACCTGATTAACAATATTGCAAACATTTATTTATTAAAACTTTATGCAACTCTAATGGTACAAAGGCAGACTTAATGTCTTAGAAATTCTATTCCAGTTAACCATGGGTGGTAAAGAGATATCATGGCAAGTGCATAAAAAATAAATAAAGTAGATAATATAGTTAAAGTAAAATGTTTATTTAATTTATTTATTAAATACTTTATTGTACACCTTACAATACACTTAAGGATACAAATAATAAAATTAGTGTACAATGGGCGGTCTTATCGCACAGGGCAATCTCTTACAGACAACCTTTGGATGGACAGAAATTAAAGGAGATAGATTTAGGGCTGTCAGTGTACAACATCATACATAATACTAATTAAACATAATAATATAAAATAAATACCATATATATAATATATAGAAATATAATATATTAATATATACTAATAAATATCAAAATCATATTAGAGAAAGGAGGGGAAAAAAATATAGTGAGAGGTAATGCTCTTTCATCATTTTTGTGAACGTAGGTAATGTTTGAGCACGCCTCACATCTATAGGCAATGTATTCTATAAACGGGCCGCTTGGATAGTGAAATATTTATCGAAATAACCAATATAAGCTTACATACACATATTATATAACATACTTATGTAACTTACATACGTATAATACATACCAATATATATAAATAAAAAGATTAATGAAAGGGGGTCAATGAAAACTCTACTTTCACTATTTATCTAAAAATTAATTCCACAACTTTCGCTTAAAAGCATATTGACTGGTTACACATTCAGACATTTCTTCGGGGTAATGTATGAAATAAACATACATAAAAGGTGGTGAATACCGTACCAATACAAGAATCAAAATATACACATGTGTAGACACATGAAATGTAAATACCATGATTTTTTTTGACCATCAAAATACTTCGTTCCTTTTAGCAACGTCACTATTATCATCCATAGTCTGACTTCACCTACTGCTGGGTATAAGCCTCTCTTTGCTTGTAATAATAATCCTCCTGACCGATACCGATACATCGTCAAATTCCAAACTTTGAGCTACTACTGAGATATTTCTAATAGAAAAACCCAATAACACTTTATGCCTGATGCGAGAATCAAAGCCAGTGCCAAGGACGTGTCCATGACAGTAGTCGCGCTTCTGACTACTAGATAAACCAGGCAGTGTTATGCCACAAGCTCCACGTTCCTGTGTTCATCCAGGATGTACCCGCGATGGCAACAATGTCGTCTGCCCATGTTGCTGTCGAACGACTTTCAAGCAACAGTTCTAAAATGAATACTGAAATCCAAAACCATTACACGTTTTCATATGTTTCACAACCTAACAAAATGCCGCGAGGATACAGCAGAAAAACTAATAAAAAAGTATACATTTTTTTATTCAGGCCGCGTTCTCAATAAAAATATGAAAAACCAAAACGAAGGTCGGGACTGAGGCCAGACACGTTGTCGCCAAATGTGGCATTAAGATTGGGCGAAACTATGGATATTATCGCAAGAATATAATGGAACTCATTTTGTAGCGGTCTTTATTGTTTATCGCGATTTATTGGTAGGATAAAATGAAATATTACATAAACTTGTTCTACTTACTTACAATTCTTTAAAATATTTAAGTACATTTGCCTCGCAACATTGGATTGTATATGAATATTTTTTTGATTTTTTATTACGGAGGAGCCTGCTTTTGACCCTGATAAGGCCTAATGGTAAGCGTTAGATGAGGTCTCCGATGGAACGAGTGAGCCCAGAAGATGCCTGTTTATTCTTGCTTTAAAGGCTAACGGATCATATGAGGCCATAATTATGTGTAACATAGAAGCCGTGAGAGAGTTACACACCTTGGCTGTGTGCACAATAAATGTAGAGGAGAAGCGTTTAGTACTTACGCAAAGCGGTATATCTTCATAGAATCTCCACTCTGGGGCGAGAGAGGTATTCTGTTAGACTCTAACTGAATAAAACCACCCCGTGCTCCCTCGCATATTTGGGCCGGGAGCTGTGGGAGCACTCAAATGTCCTCCAAAACGGTCCCCGAAAAGTACAAGTACGAGGAAGTATCCTACGCGAAAAATAGCAAGACATATTTCTTTTTTGGAGAAAGTATCTCTGCTATCTAACGAAAGATATTCTTCGTAATCCATAAAACTGGTGTTATAATCCACCATCCTTACTCTTCCGTTAGTAATAAAACGAAGCTACTAAAATTGAGTGGACCCGTGTAGAGTTACGAGATCTTGGTTTGATTTTTATAAAAATTACAAGTAATATTACACGTATGTTCGTATAAGAACGAATTCTTTAAAAGATGTATACTAAGTACCTACATTTCTAGAGTTACATCTAATTTACATAATTTGATGAGTTACAAATGACTGGCACTAGGTGGACCGGGAGTATTAAAACTCAAACTCAAAATATGTTATTACTCATATGCCTACTTGAGCACATATAAATCATCAGAAGGTTGTGCACGGCAAGAAACCCCATGATTACTCTTTTGAAAACATAATTTATTTTCACAATGTAGTCATAATACAGGTTTATTAGGTACTAGCTGTGCCCGCGACTTTGTCCGCGCAGAATAGTGACTCGGCAGCATTTTTAATTTTTATGCTAATTATTTTGAAAATAAAACTCACACATAATTTGAATGTCGTATTTATTAATATCTAATCAAAAGTCTAAAAAATAAGTTTCAAGCTTCTAGCATTAAAAATGACGTAATTTCCATACCAACTTTCATTCCCTATTTCAACTCCTTACAGCCCTTTTTTCGCATTAAAAAACAGCCTATGTCCTTTCTCAGGCTCTAGACTATGTACGTACCAAATCTCATTAAAATCGGTTCAGTAGTTTAGGCGTGATTGCGTAACACACAGACAAACAGAGTTATTTTCACATTTATAATATTAGTAAGGATAAAATGACAGTATAGACCAATTAACATAGTACAATGTAATCACAAATTAAAAATAGAAAAACGAAACTAAAAGTTTTATAAAATATATTATAAAAGATTTATAAAATATAAAAATAAACTTGACAGTGGACCACATTAGATTTTACTACTAAGAGATGGGAACTTAAGCATTGTAGACTGATCAAAATTAAACAAAAAATAATTTGCAGAACAAAAACAAGTAAAATAACTATACTCACCTATTGAATAAAACCCCTCTGTTTCTTCAGTAGCCCTCGAGTTTCGGGGCCGCAGTGTCTCGTTAGAACATTCTCGCCTGACCCTATCAGACTCCGTCAATGGTGCAGACTGCTCTTAGAGGAACGTGTGGAACATCACGAGTCTTTCACCATCCACCGGACCCTTAACTATGACTGCAGCTAAGTAATTCCAGAAACAAAATCTCTCTTTGTATAACACTGAAATCAAATCAAGGATTACACATCAGCTGTGTTATTCTGTAAGACCTCATTCTAAACTTCGAATCTTAATCCGCTGTGACTTTATTGATTGGCATTCTAAAAACTCGGTTGTTATTTCGAATTTACACTAGCGCTACCCTTGCGAGCGTGTTAGCGAGTTGAACTAAAGATTTTGTCAGATAAAATATGAGATGACGTGAGAAGTGTCATTCGGTAAGGTAATTCTTCCGTCACTTCGACGCTGTTTACAGAATGTAAAATCAAGGTCATTTTGAACCATAAGCGAAGTGACAGTTAATAGCTATGTGAGATGCGAGTTGTTGTTCGAATTTTACAGAATCGACGTACAGCAGAAGGCATTGCAAACACGAAACCACCAAGGTTATAAAAAAATTAAGACATAATACGCGAGCATTAGTTTAAATAATTAATTAAACCACAACACTTTCCCTTATACACGTATCTCTTATGTAAAGAGCTTTTACTTATTTACCTTAATAAGTTTAACGAAGTATCTAGCGATAGTGTAGTATGGTAGACTGTCATTCGACATCGGTAAGGTCGGCATTTTCTTTGATCTAAGATGTAATCAAAGGACTGTTTTCATGTAAGTTGGTCTTGGTTGGTACTGAAAGAAGGACTTATCGTTATTAAAAAGAAAATCCTTTTAGTTAGATGGGCGAAGAACACTTATGAATTCCAGTACTATTATGTGCAGAGCCTTTCCCAATTATGATGAGAAGGGCTTCTAGTCTAACTAGATGTCACTAAGTACCAGTATTTGATATGGAGCGACTGCTTACTAGTCTCCATAATACAGTATAATAATTATATTTTTAATTAAAAAAGTAAGATAACAGTTTTTTTGATTAATGATACGCTCGCGTTTGACCACCATCTTTTTTGAGAACTTGCGAAGGCTATAATATAATTCGTATATGAAAACTAGCCAAGTCAGACCTCAGGCTACAATATATTCTCCTAAGTTATAAGAAAAAATGGTATTTTATGTTGTTATAAACAAATTTCAGGACTGACCATTGAACTTGGTACCCATTTAGATTTCACTTCTTTTGTCATTGAAGTCAACGACCAAGGCATATATCATAATATTGAACTTGGTTCTGATTTCACATTTATGTTTTTGATGGGATACCATTACTTTTTGTACATAAATTAGTAGTAGGTACTTATTTATAACAAAATTTATACGGGGTATAATTGTCCTTTTTGTGTTTTATTCTATATTTTCCTGTATCTTTAAAATGTTCGAGTGAATTGCCCATTCAGTATCCGGAATTATTTTTACGCGTTTTCTGTTTATAGCTAATTTGGCCAAGTCGGGGCGGTATAACGTGCGCAGACGGTTGTACTCTACAATAGAGCTCTCTTGTGCTTTGATTTGGCTTGGATCTAAATTGATAAGATATACTCCATCTAAGGTTTTAACTCTAGAGAGTCCAACGTAAGCTTGCCCTTTACTAAATATAGAGATGTCTATGTCGAGAAGAGCAGTTTTCGAGGCTAAGGCCTTGTGATTTGTGGATAGTAATAGCATATGCTATGCATATAGGGAATTTTTCCCTGTGAACATATACATTACTTAATATCTGAAACATGGTCTTGACTCGTTCTAGTTCGTAAATTAAATTATGTTTAAATTGTATTGTAATTTTACGTGCATTATTGCTGTTGTTGACGTCCCAATGTACCTTCTCTATTTTTCCAATGGATCCGTTTACCAGTCTTTTACTGACATCTACGTTTCTAACATTACACGTGCACCTATTTTTATCGTGATGACATTTTCTAAGCCAGCAGTTAGCGACGAATCATCCTCGTTATTTTTGAGTACTTAATTTGCTCGTTGTTTTAGATACCGTGGACAGTCAGACAACTCGTTATATATTCACGTAAAGATCTTAAAATCCACATATAGAGATTTACAGGCACTAATTATAAGTTAAGTGAAAATTATAATAAAATGATAAAAAATTACCAGTTTCTGATTTTTTCCTTTGTATTCACCTAATTACCTATCTACATGCCTTTGAACTTTCTAGGTCATCTGGAACTGGGTTATAGTTGTGATCTATAGGTCAGTCATAAAATGACGATTTTTAGACGATAATATTTAAATAACCGTTCGAGATATGTTTATAAAATTTGGAATAAATTTGTATCTCGCCAGTCTCAATATATGAGCCAAATTTGACAAGCTTAGGTGAAATATTTATTGAGTTATAAGGGGCTCAAAAGTGGCTCCAAATGGTTCGTGTAATATTTATTACACACGGTGAGCTGCGCGCCAGAACTTGGCTTGACACGCTTCCGCGTGTCTAGATTATGTTTAAATTGTATTGTAATTTTAAGTGCGTTATTGCTGTTGTCGACGTTCCAATGTACCTTCTCTATTTTCCGATTATCTAGGATTGGGACACCCGCAATGTCTGTCAAGGGTGTATTTAAATAACAGCTGGATCCAACAAAAATGTGTATGAAGGATCGCTCGTACGGCTTTTATTATTTTTTATTTGAACAGAAACTACATACATATGAATTTCAGCAATAATTGACATATAAGTTTTTAAGCTAACATGGTCACTAACAGTATCATTAGAACTTAAAACGGGATATTTACCATGTGTATTTAGTGTTTTGAGTTTCCGATATTTCGGCACTGTTGCAAGCGCCATGGTCACGGATGAACTGAAGTAATTGCGGGTGGAAGTTTATGAGCAGACAAATCGGTCTACCCTCTTTCTCGTTCGTTTTCTGTTAGCGACACCGCTACCACTTTCACATGTACTACTAAACACTCGATTCTGTTCCCGACACACAAAACTCACCGTGTCGACTCGCGAACTTTCTACGGAACTTTTTCGGTTTTTAAACATTTGAATCACTGGAGTGTGTCACAATGTGTTTAAAAGTAATTTTAACGAACGAACTAAATTCAAAAAGTGATTTTTTTGGAGCTGTTAAAGTTTAAGATCAATGCTTTTGAATGAAATGAAATATTCGCATCCCACTTATATATTACTTAAGAACAAAAAAAAAATCGACTTTTCAACTTGTTATTGTTAAAAATAGCCGAAAAACCACGAACTTAGTGATCTTCCAAGTAATTACAATGAAGTTTTTTTATTATCTTTTGCTACTTTGGCACTGGAAGTCGAGAACCTAGTATTTACAGTCCAAGCTCTGCAAGCTAATAAAGTTACGGAGCCAACATTTCAATTTGTGCTCATAAGTATCTAGATGTTTTAGTGCTATAGCACAACAATAATTAGTTTTTAATGTACTCTAGCTTCTCTCTCTAAATTTAAAATATCAGCTGGGACTGTGGTTTTACAAACATAGGCCGAGTTTTTTAAGACTTGTTTTCATTAATTAGACAATCTTCTTCTTGTCGTGTGGGTAGTAAGGTCTAACGACTCCATACACTCTAGTGTCAGAGTTTCTAGACCGCCTCAAGATCCTCTGACGTGGTCTATTTTGACGACCGCCATTTGGCGACCGGTACCACCGGCTTATACGTGCCTTCCGAAGCACGGAACCATCTTTTTATCAGACAATCAGGTGATTCAGGCCTGCAATGTCCTAGTCAAACTGTAAACAACTTTACAAAGTGTGCTTCCCGCGGGAATCGAACCAATTAGACAATTATCTATACTAATATTATAAAATTTTATGTTAATTTGTATGTAGGAGTTAAAATCCAATTTTTTTTTTCGTTCTTTATTCGTGAGTGCTATAAATCGTGGGTGATATCTTAGTAATTAATATGGTGAGAAATTAAACAAAATTTAATGATCAATGCATTTTTTTTTCTTAAATAGAGAACTAGTAATGTGGGTAGAATTTACATTACCAGCAATCTTGTTAACCCCTCCAACTAAGCTAAATATACTTGTGTCTGGGAGTAGGTTTACGACAATAGTGTAATGTCTGGGGTTCTAACCCTCTCGATCACAAGTCCGACACCTTAGTAGGCTATTGACCCTTCGATAGGGCCCTTGCCTTAAGGAATTGCTGGAATGTTCTAACGATATACCACGGCCCCGGAACGCAAGGGCAACTGAAGGACCAGGGTTTTTTTTTTTTTTCGAATGAGCCCGCTCTTGACCTCGATCACACCTGATGGTAAGTGTAAGATGAGGTCTACGATCGGACACGCGAGCCCAGAAAATGCCTATTCACTCTTGCTTTAAAGGCTGATGGGTCATATGTGGAAGGGAACACAGAAGCTGGCAGAGAGTTCCACACCTTGGCTGTGCGCAAAAAATGTTGAAGAAAAGTGCTTAGTACGACAAGACGGTATATCGACCAAGTGTGGATGGTATCCTGTGGTACGTCTGGTAGACACCGGTCGGTCACGACCTAATCCCTTCATCCCCTTTTACTACCGAGTAAAAGGGGGATGAAGGGATCAGGTCGTGGAGCTCCTGCGCACACTCTCCGAAGTACAATCTGTAGAAGATAGACAGGCAAGCAACGTTTCGCCGGTGAGCCAGGCTGTGAAGCTTGCCTGCCAGAACCTCGTCACCTATGAGCCTTTTAGCTCTGCGTTTGATCGAGTTTTGATTTTTAGTCAGTAGAAGTCTGACACTCCCTTCCGCTCCAACCACAGCGCGAGGAGTCATTTGATGATTTTCCCAACCAGAAAAAAGGCTATTGACGCTTTTGTCAGTCTCATTCGCATTTTTTCTTACAACAGCCTATATTTCTAGTAGATTGAAAAAACTTTTTACCAAAAAATTAAACCGACTCCCAAAAAACACTGCAAAGTGAAAAATAACTTTAATTTCGGTAGTCGGTGTCTTTAGTTTTGTATTTTCGTTTTTGGCACCGACTTCCGAAATTAAAGTTATTTTTCACTTTGCAGTGTTTTTTGGGAGTCGGTTTAATTTTTTGGTAAAAAGTTTTTATTTCACTCTTTTTAGTTGGTCTATTTTTAATTTACCTAGTTACAAGAGCCTAATTATCAACTACTTATAACCTTTTACAAAATATTGCTTTTCCCAATGCTGGGCCGTTAATTGTTGAGGAGTTCTCCTGGTACTTCACCATCAGCTCTACATCACCATATGCATTGTGACGAGCATAAAGTGAGTAACATCCATATTCAAGTAATCGAATCGCAATCCACTCAATACTTATTATTGAGTAGTTTCGGCGGCCATCTGTGGTCTTCATCATCAGTTCCACTTCCTCAAATGGTACTTTTTGAGAGCAACTGCACAAGTTACTATAATAAATACCCAAAACGACATAGGTGTGCCTATAATATTTGAAGAGTTCCCTCGATTTCTCCAGGATCCCATCATCAGATCCTGACGTTTATGAAAATGGGACCAGTATCGAAGTATACCCTTTCAATCAAAAAAAGAATTTTCCAAATCGGTTCAGCTGTCTTCGAGTAATCGATGATCATACATTAAAAAAAAAAAAAAAAAAAAAATATACGCGTCGAATTGATAACCTCCTCTTTTTGTCTTCGGTTGAAAATATCCTAAGCAGTTCGTTCCCAAGTTTCCGAGTCCATCCATTCAATCTACAAAAAGGTCAAAGTTTATAGAGAGACCTTCACAGACTGATGTGTTGTAGATACAAAAAGAAGTACTCACTATTTTATAGGCGCATTCCAATTTTCCATCAGATGGATCAATCTACTTAGCATTAACTTCCTAAATATATCTCGTCTCTTGAAGAAAAACAAATTTATGGCTGCCAGTAAAATTTCGCTCTTCGATCTTTTCTCCCTTATTGGTATAAGGGTGTGTACAACTTCGTACACAGTCCGGGCAGGATTAAATCTGGTGGGTTATTTACTGTGTGAGTTTTTGTCAGTCTTGCAGTACTGCAAGCTTCGATTAAAACGGTTTTAAGTAAACTGTCCATAACTAACATGGTGTTACTGCTTTTCTATTCAGAGCCGAGATTGTATGGCGTTTATCAATCTCCCTTTTACAGTACGTTAGATATGCTCTTACAAAAATTAACATAGAATAGTACGAAGCGATAAAAGCCACTCCACCCTTGACACAAGACTCTATTTCCTTCAGGAAATTGACAGAGCACTCGCCACCAATCTTAGGAAAAGTTCCGATTGGATAAATATATCTCCAGGAAAAGATTTCAAATACGTATCTTGTCACGCGCGCTCCACATATGACCTTTTATTTTGCCTCGCTTTAAACTACAGCAAGGAATTCCTGCTATCATAAAATGTTTTGAAGTAACAACGCTTCAGACTAGAGGATTTAGTCCTTAGGGAACTACACAAGTTACTTCCAACAGAGTATTTGGCTTCAATTAGATTCTGATTACAAAAGCTATCTCTTTTTTGGGCTTATAAAAACTTAAACCATTTGAAATATTACTTGGCTAACAGAATACAATGACAATTTCTCAAAGTAATCTCGGGGGCTAGGAAACGTAATTGATTCTTTGAAACGTTTAAACGCTTAATTTTGGTAATTACACTACGCCAGTCATCATTATTTAAGACAAAATTACAAGTAAATGAGTACCTTTATTTCTTTACCTTCCTCAGGTTTATGTGAAACAACAAGTTAGAAGAAGAGCTCCAATTGGATTTCTTATTTTGTTGCAGGTAAAACATGAAGACAAGACAGGAACAGAAAGAACAGCAAATCAATTTTAAACTTTTATGATGGTGGCACACCTGAGCACGATAGTCCTACGATAAGTCCTTATTATGCTTTTTAAGAACAAGCCCCGAAAAAGTCTGGAGACAGTGTACATCAGATGATCTAAATGCCTTATTTAAGAGAAACGTGCGCTGCCGACAGGCGCCGACTATGTTTGACTCGACCAAAGGCGCACTACTCGTAGCGCCATCTTTATCCAACAGCTCCTGTTGGCTGAACGGCAAAGGTTGGCCTTCGACATTCCCTGCACCAGCTGATATTTTGAAAGCATTCTTCATATTTGCCCTATCTATGTCAATTGTTTTTGGCAACTTGGTCCTTATCTGTGTACTGAATAATAGGAGGTATATCAAGTATATTGATAATCAGGTGAGTAGAATTTTCATCAATATCAATTTTAATACCAATGTCAAATTACCAAGGACAACGCTGTCTCACTTATAACCGAAATATTGTCTATTGAAAACCATTTTATGATGCAATTTCAACCCCTGTAAACCATTAAAATTTTCTACAACGAGCAATTAACTCACACAGTTATTTTATGGCTCTTTTCATGTATAAATTTCAAAATGTAATAGAACTCTCACAATTTACAAACCGCCAATTATAAAAAAACCTTGCTTGTGTCTGAATAATTGCTTGTCAGATAATAATAATGTCAGGCTGCTGGATAATGATAGGGTATTACTAGGTCCTACCAAAGTTATTTGGCATCATAAGACATCTTTCTTGGTCATTAATTCACAATGATAGTTCTCAACCAATGTAATTTATGTGGTGCCATATTTTACAGCCCAGATACTTACTGACCTCGCTCGCACTCAACGATTTATTCACGGGAATCTTGATCGCTCCAGTAGCTCTCCTCCCGGCTTTGTATAAGTGCTGGCCATACGGAGAGATATTCTGTCAAATACAGGTATGTTACTTTTGCTCTAAAATATGTTGGATTGTTCTTCGTTTCATATTCATTACGATCAACACTGGTAAACTCACTTTAGTCTTATAATACACAACATATGTTAACATGCACTCAAACTTAAATAGTAAACATTAAATAAAATGAGTACACTAAAATTAGTTTACCTTCAAAATTTCAAGAGAGTTACTTAATTTAGTTAGAGCTAGGCGGAGTTACGCTGTCCTTGCAAACTTTATTTAAACAAGAGATGAAGAGAAAATGAGTAAAGTTACCTCGAAGGAAAAAAGTTTGTAATTCGCAAAGCAAAGTTAAATGGTAATCATCCGATTACCATTTAACTTTGCTTTCAGGAATAAATTTATGTTATTTAACTGCCGATGTTTGATGATCATTTTAGACGGCAACATTTTATGTTTTTCTCTTTGCCAACATAAATAACAATATTATAAATCATCACAATAAAAGACGTCAAGTCGTTTACCAAAGCGAAAGATTTGAAGGCCGTTTAGAGTTACAAGATCAACTTTATAAAAGGGTTATTGTTGACGTTCCGGCGAAGCGGCGATCCGTGAACAATAAAATTGCTAAAACTTCTATGAAAGCACATAATGCGGTATCAGCTAATGGTTTATAGTGACCCAGCATAAAGTAGGGATGAAGTTTAAGCTTTGTAACTGACGCCCAACGCTGACTCGTTATTCCTTTTACGAAGTGGTCCTTTTGTTTCGTAGATCAAGGCTATTTAGATGGCCAGGAATGCTTCTTCATCATTGACGTGATCTGATTTTGAATATATTTATACTAAAACCTGTTTGTTTATTTCAGGCTCTCCTCCGTGGAGCTGTGAGTCAACAAAGTGCAGTTATATTGGTCTGCATGGCTATCGACAGATATTTGTACTTGTTACACCCTGACACTTATCATAAACATTCAAGTAAAAAGGTGAGTTATTTTATATAGGTTTTGGGTTTTTTGTGCCTTCGTTGTGGTTTAAAAACTCTATTTATCTTTATAAAGAATTTACAATAGTTCACTTATTGAGGAAACACGTTTCTGAGATTAAGTTGAAGCGTAGGTGAGCATACAGAGATCGTTATCGTTAAAACTAATTGTTAACTTGTACTTTCGATTCTCTTAATTACTGCTGTAAATTATGTCTTATAATCAGCCTAAAACGTTCCCATTGCTGGCCTAGGACACTAGCCTCCTCTTCAGAAATAGTGATGGTGGTCAAAGACGAGTCTATCCATACTTCCATACTATTATTAATATCATAAATGCGAAAGTAATTCTTGTCTGTCTGTTTGTCTGTTGCCTTTTCACGCCTAAACCGCTGAACAAATTTAGATGAAATTTGGCAATGGAATAGTTTAGGACCCTGGGAAGAACATAGAATCTGGGGGCACGGCAGTGCCCCCGCCAAGTCCAGCAAAAAAGTGGCACGGCCGTATAATACTTTTCTCGAAGCAATTCAAGCCATTTTCGAACCCCTATAACTTCGTTGTGGATAGAACTAGAAGCCTGAATTTTCAGTAACCAAGCAGACATTGTATAAGCACGGTATATTTCAAATTTCATTCAATTTGAACCAGTAGTTTAAGAATTATAATGAGTCAAAATTTCTTAATTTTGTCACTCACTGACTCAGTCAGTAAGTGAGTGACAAAATTAAGAAACTTTTTTCATTAAACAATCTAATTTATATATTTATTACTTGTGAGATATGTTGTGTTTTCATGCGATGGCCGAGTCAATCTATTTATTTAAAACGTTAAAAAAAATATTGATATGGTCACTATAAGATGTTGTTAGGTTAGATAATTACGTAACAACTTAAGACAGAAGGTCTCTTAAGTAGGGACTGAATAAATTAATAACCGACTTGGTTATTACATGGATCTCACAACTTTTTACAGTAGAAGAATTGAGTTGCGAGACTTGGTTTTTGTTGACAAGTATTGTTTTTTATGGGATAGTTTTTTTTATCCCGGAATTCTCACGGAATCGGGAATTACGCGGGAAAAATCTCCCACGCGAACGAAGTCGTGGGCAAAAGCTAGTTATAAATAAATAACAAATGGGCAAAGTAATTTGCCTGACTGGGCTCGATCTCACAATCTACAACTCGTAACTTGAGACCACAACAGTGGCCACCACTCCTGTGTTACATAATTTCATTGCCCTATTACTCGTAATGAACTTCAGTTTATAGGCGTTCTTTAACCGTACCTTCGACAACCATACCTCAGAAAGAAAGTTAAAGGATCTAAGTCCCAGTAGAGAATATAAACTTATCTAAAATTAAAATCACTTCACGTAAGAAGTTAAGCGTTTAATATTTGAAATATCTTACCAACCTCCGAGTCCATTAAAGAGCTTTATTTGGGGACACAAGGTACATACACGTATCTTACACAGAAATCTCTCTTTGAGCGGCTTAGGAAGTTGTTCAAAGTATCGAGGCTAAACTTACTTAACTGCAAAGGGTAGTTCAGAACGTGATTAAAATGAACTTTTTCGTGCTTCAAAATAAAATGTTTTGTATAATTCATTAGGTTTATGCTGAAACTTTCAGTCCTGTATTTGAAATCAGTTAAAGCTGACTTTAAAAAGATTTTGGGAATTTTGGTTGAACAATGAACATGCTTTTTAGGGTGGTTAGACGAAATAGAATATAATATTTTTATGGCAGAAGTACAATAATTTTTTTGTGAAGTCTAACGCTCTCTTCTATTCTCCTGTAGAAGAGACTTGAATTGAATTAAAACTCAGCCTACTCCTTTAGTTGCC
Organism: Tholera decimalis; assembly: GCA_943138885.2. Classification (NCBI taxonomy): domain Eukaryota; kingdom Metazoa; phylum Arthropoda; class Insecta; order Lepidoptera; family Noctuidae; genus Tholera; species Tholera decimalis. The sequence continues at coordinate 16,563,879 of OW964563.2, read as the reverse complement.
CCTGGGTTCCAGGGCCGCGGTATCACGATAAAACATTTCCGCAACCCTGGCAAGCATTAAAACGTTATCACTGCTCACACAGCTAATACAGATTTCCTGACCTCGAATGTCCAGCTTATTAAAGGGATAATTATTATTCATAACCTCGACGTAAATTAAGGTCTAGGGTCACTAGACTGTATAAAATATACTGACAATACAATTTATATTATTTTGAGGTGGAAATGGACACGTTAATTATTTCACGGATTATGTTACTGGACTAGATATTAATATAATTAGGAAATACAGAAATATGCAATTAATATGAACGTAATGTCGCTTATCACTCAGCTAAATGACGTTTACTATATACATATAATATGTATAGTTTTCGCCATTTTTCATCGGGTGTCTGACGTCCTGTGTATTTCCACGTCCCTGCCGTGGTAATCACTCCATCTTGTGGTCTTAACAACGCTGCATATTACAGAACTCAGTTGCCACTTAAAAATCCCCGTCGTCTTTCAGAGTGAGTTTCCGAACGAAACAATAAGTGTTTCATTCTTTTTTTTCTTTGTTCGCAGGGTTGCGTTCTAGTAATAAGTATAACTTGGATACTGTCAGTGTCATTGTTTGCTATTATGGTGCTACCAAGATCTGGATACTATTTTAACTCAACTGGACTCATGGCCTGCGACGTTTTCCATAGCAGAGTGGCTTTCAGGTAAGCTTACTAAATTACTTAGGTAACTGAGAATTAAAATTAACATTCATAAACATTTTATTCTAATTATTATTAAAGCATAATTTTAGTATCTGTGTAATTTAAATTTCGTGCTCCCCTGTTTAATCCATGCTTTCGAATCTATGGAATGATCTCATTATTTCGTAGGATTTGAAAATATTTCTTAAAATAAATGTTACAATTATAACTATCATCATAATTATAATGTTTATTTATTTATTATTGCAATAAGCTAAGGGCCGCGAAATCCCAAGTAATAAAAATTGTGATTTTAACAAGTCGGCAAATTCCTATCCTAAATAGAGAATACACGATCGAAAAGCGTACATTTTTCATATTCAATCTGCGCTTTGAGTCTGTCAAATGTTCTATGTTTGTTGTACAAAATAATGTTATCTATCATCAAAGTTATTTAATTGTATCATTAGTTATTTATTTACTGCACCCATTCTGTATACATTTTTTACACTTTATTATTTATTTGTATTCGTCAAAGTTATCAATAGTGATATTAAAAATTATCTTTAAAAGTTATAGTGACGTAGGTATGTACGTGTTAATTTAAATTTCGAGAGAGATTTAAGAGATTATTCGAGTTAAATATAAAACTTTTCGACATATTTAATGTAGTTTTCAATAGTTCTTTGTGTGTGCTTCACGATTTGATTAGTTACAACATATGAGGGTACTTTAGTTTTTTTCCTTCTAATGTTTGTTAAACGAAGTAGCCAGGTCGTGGTCCATCAGGAACACAAAAATATATCGGTGTGTACGTTTTATGTGAACAAGTTCACACACAAATCGGTTGTGTGAAAAAGAAGGTATAGCCTTATAGGAAAATCATTGACTGATTTCTCCCGCTCTGGGTGGAGCGGAAGCCTTCAGCTGCCCTTAAGTCCCGGGGCCACGGTATCTCGTTAGAACATTCCCGCAACCCCGGTAGGTAATGGCCCTGTCGGGCCCCGTCAATCAAGGTTATCTGTTTGTATTAAGTCACATAATGTTCCCAAATAACTACACAACTGTGAACTAGTTCACACACAAGTCGGGTGTGTGTGAACTAGTTCAAATAAAACGTACACACCGATATATTTTGTGTTCCTGACGGACCACGGCCTGGGCACTTCGTTTATCTTCGAAAGTACTGGGTCGATTTGGATATAATTTAGTAAGGATGTACCTTGGAGCTTGAGAAAGGTTTTTACCTATTCTCATACTCCAAGCTAGCAAAGAAGACTGCAAAAGAAGGAGATTATGTTTTTATTATGAGAGTCAGTCGGAGTCCATGGGAGTGAAGCCCCACGGGATTATAATATATATACATATGTATGTGTACAGGATAATGGACAAAACGAAGCATTCCTGGTAAGGAGCTATTTTTAAGTATAGTTTAAAAACTCAAGTGCTTTTTTATGAATAGAATAAGGTTTAATGGGAACGAATAACTCAAAAAAATTTTTACATTCAAAACTTACAAAAAAGACTTGCACTACAAAGAGAGAAATAATGGTGCCAAGCCAATGAATAGTTTTGATAGGCAAAGAATGCCGCATTCTACGGCACACCCGAAGTGATGAAACATATTCATTTATCTTGGCACCGACTTCAGCCATGTGAGTAGATACCTATTTTCCAGCCCTTATTTTAAACGGAATTAGACATCCAATAAAACAATATTTGAGATTATTTCTCTCTTTGTAGTGCAAGACTGTTTTGTAAGTTTTGAACTTGGTAAATTTTTTTGTAAAAAAGTTTTTATTTTATGCTTTTTAGTGTATCATTGTTTGTGTTACTTGAGATACCTACATACCATTCGCACTTACTTTTTAAAAATAGAGTTTGCTGTACACGTCTTTTTTACCAACTTAAACCATATTTCAGACGTGATTCAGAAGATCTGTGCCTCAGCTGCAGCTGTGGTAATATTAATAGGCTGATTATGCTAAACAGTACATAGACGTACGAGGGCAGCAATCGCGGGAGATTTGCTGTTTTAAAATGAAGAGTTCCATCACTTATCTCCGAAGGTCTTCATCAGAACCTGATGTGTTATTTACTAAAACCTTCCTTATAAAATATGCTTTCAAACAACGGAAACGCAATCGAAATCGGATCAGTAGTTTCTGAGAAAATCGTGGATATACAAACATACAATGTATGTATGTTTGTATTCAACCAGTATGTATATATGTTTGTATGTACAAACATATATACATACTGGTTGAACACAGAACCTCCTTTTTGAAGTCGGTTAAAAATAACCGGGTATCTAACATAGTATCTCGGGACTGAATTTGCTCCAAAGCGTTTTACTTTAATTCCTTACCAGGAATGTATCGTATTACCAATCGTTTCCATACTTAATATTATAAATACGAAAATAACTCTGTCTGTCTGTCTGTTTGTTACCTTTTCACGCCTAAACCGCTGAACCGATTTATATGAAATTTGGCATGGGAAGAGTTTGACCCTGGGAATTCCCACAGGATCAGGATTTGCGCGGGAAAAACGAACGAAGTCGCAGGCAAAAGCTAGTCAATACTTCCATACTAATATTATGAATGCGAAAGTAACTCTGTCTGTACGCCTAAACCGCTGAACTGATTTTGATGAAATTACTTTAGGACCCTGGGAAGGACATAGGATAGTTTTTATCCCGATATAAGGTTCCCGTGGGATAGTGTAAATTAACGTGTGCGAAGCCGCGGGAAAAAACTGGTTATGTCTAAAGTAATACATGTAGATATTATAGGATATCTACACATATCAACTTTATACATAAACCTTGAATTTAATATTCGAAGTTCAAACTTTTAAAAATAAAATATATTTTTCTACACCAGGATCCTCTCATGCTGCGCCTACTACTTTCCTACCACTATGGCATTGATGTACTGCTATGGTTCTGGGTTCCACGTCAGCAAAACAAGAGGCAAGTTTGATCCAGAGCCTTTGAGACCCAACGGAGTGCCTGTACCATGTGCGAAGACATCGCATGGTGAACATGAAGTAGTGGTAAGAATATTTTTTTTAATTAGCCTGTGCTGGGCAAAGGGCTTCCCCAAATCTTTTCACACAGCTTTGTCTGCAGTCTTCTCCAATCAATCTTCTCAAACCACCGCGTGACAATACTAGCCCATCTGTCTTCGTGCATCTTGTACAGGAAATTATTTAATGTATATAAATAAATTACTTGCTGAACGTTATACTGATTTTGCATATTATTTTTAAATGAGGTTTTTGTAAAAAATACCCATAGAATTTTATAATTATGGGAGAAATTAGAATGATCTTTCGAACAGAAGGTCGAGTAGTTCCATCTTCGTCAATTCGATCAATCAGAACAAATTTTAATAGCAAGCAAACCATTCTTTGTGCCATTTAACATCCTGATGATATTCGATATGCGTAAAAAATCATTCAAATCCTAGCCAAACCTATATAGACGGATTTGAATGATTTATTTACGTAATATCTAGGCTACAATTGTTTTCGGAAACTAGAACACCTGGTGCAGAACTTAATATGCGAGCGAATCCGTAGACAGAAGCTAGTACTTTCCAAATAAATGTATTCCCGAAATGGTTATGGAATAAATGAACCTACAGTCAAAACCTATTGATAGCAAGCAGGCACAAGTCCTGGAAATTATATTTAGAAAACGCTATCAACTTGTTACCCGTAACGGGAATTTAATCCAAGACAACAGTCGTACTTGCGACTATTCGAACGACTAAGTCTTACTTTCCGAATATTATTTCCAATAAAATTTTATTTTCCAATAAATTTCCAATAAATACTGCAAACAATTCCAAAAATGACTACATTGAAAATTTATTTCCCTAAACAGATCACGTAGCGTATATTCATAAATTTACGAGAATACCTAGCTTATCCGCAATATATCTCCATTCTAAGATGTAATATAAATAAAACACAATACGCGTTCATTATACAGATACGGTTACTTTTATAAATCAAGATGATAAATAAAATTTCGCTCACAGTAATTGTATCAAAAGAATACAATTACCCCGTGTACTCTTCCTTCCTTATCTTTTATCAAAACTTCGTTACCGATGTACTCCGGTTATGATATATTGTCTTCCATTTTAAGTACGTTTGACGCTTTTCCAGTTTCATTGACTTAAGTGCCGAGTTCGCGCGGAGATTGTATTAGATCGAGTGAAACATTAGTCCAGAATTACGACTCTGCTTTATAAATCGTGATTGTTCTGAAGATTGGATTAGTTATCTCTCTCTTGTAGTCGTAAAAGTGAAGGGAGTTATTCAATTTTAGACTTCTAGAGTACCCTTTCGTGGATTACGAAATGGAGCTTCAATTTGGCGGTTATTGATACAGGGCGGTAAATTAGATAAATTTATTATTTTATCAGCTACATTTCGTTGCGATTCTATGTGCTATTTTAATAAAATTTGCAACTTTTTACAATTTTTATGCCTATCAATGTGATAGATTGTTTCGTGTTTTTTATAAAATTTTTGCATAGAACTTTCTGTGCCATTTAATTTTATGACACGACCTGTTAAATAACGCCAAAAAATAATGATTTGTGAAATCTAGTGAATTAGGGGTCAATTAATAATCATCGTCTGCTTAACATTTCTCAAACATGTTAAAGTCAGCTTCCAATCTAACCGTATGCTGTGAGTATGAATAATTTGCATGGCACAACTAAAAATTTGTGAAGGTCAAATGACCTTCACAACTCAGTAGTTGGGTAACACGATAACCCTTGCCAAGACTATTGTCAACTTTAACGGCTTTTGACTACTCGTGACGACTGTCAAAGATGTACAAATGACAGCCGGGGCCATTGGCTTTACATGCCATCTAAGGCACAGATGAAACTCAATATACTAAGATGGTCTCAATGACCCATCCACGATTCGACTTCGGCAAACTTTTCTAAACTTGGAGATAGACCTGTGAGGATGTTTTTATTTAGCTGCGGTGCTCAAACAAATTTGTGTAAAGGCTACATAATTTAGTCATAAAAAGAAAGTGTTGTCATGTTAATCATGCTCTAGTATAAAGACATCTATACTTATCACGTACATAGCATCAACAGTCTTCAAAAAACTCAAACCATTAACCCGTATTCAGTAGCAAACATTACAGAAACAAATGACGACGATATAATTTTCTGTTGTACAGATTCAAGCCCCAGTAAGACCGCACAGTGTGAGTACATCACGGACGATGGCTGCGATGTCATTAGGTTTCATCGTTATGGTCACTCCAGCTACTATACAGGAAGTGGTTGCGGCTTGTACCGGGTGCAAGGTATGGATTTCTGCTTTGATATTGTTTGGATCACATATTGCATACATTGATGTCATAGCTGTCCTATCTATGTCACTTTAGGTCAGTCGATATTCAGAAATTTTTCAGATGCATTGTAAAATAAATAAATAATAAGTTTATTTTCCGACAACATGTTACAATCCCTTTAGTACTAAATACAGTATTACATTAATCGCTAATTACAATATTCAATTTTGTCAGAGGTTGACAAAGATACAAATTTCTATCAATTTGTAAACGATTTCGTAACTAAAGCTTTTAAAACGCTTCCTTTTCTACACATGCAAGACCTCATCTTACACTTACCATCGGGTGAGATCGAGGTCAAGAGCGGGCTCATGCGTAATTAAAAAAAAAACATGCACGTATTAAAATTTCTATAATTTTTTGCCTAACCACAGTTGTTATTGGGCATGCGGACAGCGAGTAAAGGGCAACTCGCTATCCGACCATGGACCATGCCCGGGTCGACGGCGCGTCGTGTTCCACGCGCGCCTCAAAGAGCGTCAGCAACATGACGAGGCCCCCCCTGTAGAGGGCCGAAGCCTGCCGGGGTCGTGGGACTTATCTCATTATCGTGACCCCGGAACGTAAAGGGCTATTGAAGGAATACCGTGGATTTTAGTCAGTACAAGTCTGACAGTCCCTCCGGCCCTGCCTGGGGTGGGAGGACTCATCTTATGATTTTACCACGTTAAAAAAAACACAACACCACAGTTGTTATCTTTAATTATTTTATTTTGTTACTATCGCTACTGATTAAAGATACTCGTTGTAGAACTTTATTTTCAAAAATGAATTAAAATCATTCTTCAATGATGTTTTGTATTTGATATAACGTAAAAAATAAATTACGAAAATCATATTGAAAAAAAAAACCATTTTCAATAAACCTACACTACTTTAAAACATACAAAATCTTACAATTTCAAAACAAGTTACAGTTCTGCTGTACTATATAGTTTTTTTCAAGTCTGATGCAATTAATAGTTTCAAACCAGTTTTGGTAATAAAATAAATACCATCATTATATGCCGAATAATAAAAAGTAATATGAAATTCTATTGCCTACCTGAATTTTATTTTGGTCTTTAAATGAAAATTTATTATTAATAGTGTATTTTCCATGCAGGTTCCACCTTCTCTGGATTTTATCGTCACATGGTTGGCGTTGAGCAACAGTTTTTGGAATCCATTCCTGTACTGGCTTTTAAATAGTCACTTTAGAAGGATAAGCCATGAATTACTACAATATTATGTAAGTACCTACAGACTAAAACCATCGTGTGTGTTTTTATTAATTTTCAATAGATTGATTCTTTTTGTTTGATTCTATAGTATTCAAGGATTGAAGAATTATGCCATATATATTTATTTAAATAATCAATTGTATTTACTTAACACATATAATGCCGTACTAATAAATGAAATAACCATTTTTTTTTTGTAAAATACTTTTATGGAATTTGAGTAATGTCTTATTTCACTATTTTCATAATATTTTACATATTATAACAGTAAAATAAATAAATAAATAACGGTGGCTGCCATATATGGCTGACACGGTTCAATTGGTTTGGAAAATGTCAGCTATATGTGGCTGACGAGGTATTATATGTGTTAAATATAAAACAAAATGGAGATAACGGACAGTTGTGAACCATTCTTCAAAAATATAAAATTCTGACACTGACGGGCAAATTTACACTTGTTTCCCCAAATATCAGATGTTCTTAAACGTAACAGACGTAATGAAATTTTACGGGGCAGAGAGCAAATACTGCCCTAATGCGAAAAAGCATATTCTGCAACAAGCTACTCAAATCAACAACAAGTTTCCAAAATCGATTAAAGAGTCAAATTTATTAAGTTTGAAAAATAAGCTTAAGGATTTCTTGCGCAATAAATGCTATTATAGTTTAAATGATTATCAGAATGATACCTTGACATCATAATTAAAATTTTTCTTTTATATATTTTGACATAATTTACTAATTTACTCTGACATTGTATAAAATTTTGACATCCTATGAAATTGTAACATTATTTTTATTTGACATTTATTTTAATTTTATTTTTAATAGTCATTAAGAATGAGCTAATCTGTTTTCAATTATATGAATTATGTAAACACCAATATTTGCACGCCACATATTTTTTTTTATTGATAATAGGTTCGCGTTTGACCACCATCTCACCTGATGGTAAGTGATAATGTGGTCGAAGATGGAGCACGCTTACCCAGAAAAAAAATTGAACATATGACAGAATATGAAGAAGCTATTGATTAATACAATTTTAAGCCGTTACAACGTACCTTATTCAGACAAATAAATTATTGTGATTGTGATAAGCTTACTTACATATAGTAATAAGCACTAATATTTTAGTTTCAACTTATATAATTAAGTAAAAGTTTAATAAATATGATTTCGATATACATACATAAATATAAAGATGTTCTGTAACTTTTTACCTATTCAAGTTCGAAATAAATTATATTTCAGGCAGTCTTATAGGATTTATTTCAGTTCAATCACTGTTTTGATGCCACCTGATTGCCTGATGTTTTGTTTAAAACTTTGTTGTAATTTTTTCTGGTGTTGTTTTTCTATCCAGGTACTTATAGCCAAATGTTAAATTGTATTCTACTGTTCTGAACTGTACTGTACTGTGTGTTTTTATTGTATTGTAGGTATATTTGCTTGCAAATTATTCAACAGGCACAACTCTGTGTAACTTACATACCGTAAACGATTCCCTGACTGAAATTTTATTGCTTTCAGGTCTGCTGTCGGAGATCAAAATCGTTCCCTAGCTACGAGAAACCTCCAACAGGATGTTGTGGGTCACCCGTCACATCTGATGGTCTTCATTCGAAGGGGGAGTTTGAAGGTCTCGGAGAAAAATACTGGGGAGAAATACTAGAACGTACTGTTTCATCTTCATCTCTTCATGCAATCCAGAAGGCATGTCATCGAGATCCTCTACGCTGTTCCGGTTCCTTCAAAGGAACTGGCTGCCAAAGCAGTTCATGTAAACAAGATTCAAGGTACTTCGACGGCTATGGTCCAACAGAATACAGACACTTGGATAGATCAGCCTTTCAAATAGAATCGTGTTCACGACATTGTAGATTGAAAAACTCAGACATGTGCCTATTTAGACCTAGTCCTGGTCTGGAATGTGGACGCTCCCGTTCCAATTTAAGCTTAGATGAAGGCAACTTCAACAAGACTTGTAACGGTAGGCACCCGGAGTTGTGAGAGTTCCGAAACTGTCCGGTTTTCGGGCATAGAAGTAATAGTATAGGTATGTACCCAGGAGTGGAACATTTTAATTCAAACATTAAGTGGAAGTTTGATGACTCACCGGGTGTCGAAGATGATATGCAAAACTTAGAACATAATCTCGATAGAATACGCAGTTTAAGTCACGAGAGAAGCTTTAACGCCTACGGTCTAAAAGAACATGATAATTTATTAGAAGTTGAAGTTAATGATATTGTGGAAGACGATTCAGATGAAAACAAAGACTATGGAAACGGTTGTGGTCATGACATTCATGATGAAAAAAGTGATTACAGTGGTCATAAATTCTCTCGTACTTCATCGCTATCTAATAGGGAACTTGACGTTATCAAAGAGAGCTCGAGGAGCTCGAGTGACACTGAAGTGACGTTGACGCGATGACTTCCGAGAGTTACCTTCGATAAAGCGGTAAACGTTGTCCACTTGGATTTATCCCCCGAACATAGACATCACTGTAAGCAAAAGTGTTTATTGTCAGTTAAAAGACATCCTTAGTTGTTTCATGGTTTAGAAGAGAAATATTAGGTTTAAGTACATGTGGACCAGTAGCTTCGGGTCTGATTTCTAAAAGATTCAATAGTGTGTGAATGTGGTTTATGGACGTTGAAAACAATCGTGCCAAGAATATAGACGTAGAACTTTGTGATCTCCACCTACCTCTTCGGGAGACACGGATGTTTGTGTAAATAATTTTTCCTTGAAAATAGTATATTGTATAACGTAAATATTTATACTACGTATGAATAGGTACCGAGTGTTTTAGTATCAAATCAGGTAAAGGAAGTTTTGTATTTTTTGTAATAGTCAAATTGGAGATTATGAAAATATACCTATACAGTAATGTAATGAAAAAGATTTTGTGTATTTCTGATTTCAATAGTATCTTATAAAATTAGTTCGTCTACTAACTATATTTCTTGTATAAAACTTCACTGACACTGATGTGAATTTATTCTGTATGTAAATAATAATAAGACTGTTTGAAGGAAAAATCTTAAAGTTATTCAGATCGCACAATACTTTTCTTCTATACATAATGAAGTAATAATTAAATACATTGTTGATGTCTACTTAACTGTTAAATCAGCAAACGGAGAGAAAATAAATTGTTTGTATAATGTTGTGTTTTATTTTTCATAAAATAGGAACTTACGAATATTTAACTGAATAAACACTTATTATAATAACATAAAACAGCAAAACAGCAACTTTATAAGTGAATAAGCAATATTTTTTCGAAATTGACCCCGAACAAATAAACAGATGACAAAAACCTTTATTAATTTATTTGATTCTTTTCAAAGTTAACAAAAAAGTGGCCTAATGCGAGTTGGACTCGCTCATGTAGGGTTCCGTAGTAAGCATATATTAGAGAAATTTTGTTTGTTTTTCATGACCAAGTTATATTTGCCGATTTTGTTAAATGTGCCTTATCTCAAAACTTCTGACTGTATCTCGTTCAAATCAGTGAAATTTTTATTAAGATCTAAAGCAGATATTGTCCACACTCTTATAGAATAAAAGTTAAAGGGAGGGGACACAATTAATTTTTAAAATGGTTTCAGAAAATCCAACTATAATTTTTAAAGACCTACCCATAATAGACGACCCATGACTATCTGGTCATATTTCCATGTGGAATATTTATTTTTGTGTAAAAATCGAAAAGCAGTCCGCAGAAAATGTCTACCTGCTAAGCTTAATAATAAGTCTTAATAGTTTCAGAATAAAATGGCTGTGATCTATACAGGTTCCGTTTTTTTGTGAGTCGGCTACTAATCCGAATATTAACCTTCTAAATAACCTAGGATACGAATAGAATACGCATCAGTATGCAAAAGCCCTAAGATTACAAAACTGCGGAAATTACTTAATGCATAAACTCATAGAACCCTAATACATCTTAGAGACGAGACGTTGATGTGACATATAATATGATATGTCGTGTCAGACTGATTATGGACCTATCATTTATGTATTAAATATGTTTTTGGTTTGAGTAGGTGAATGGAGTTCGGAGTCTTCCCGTATCTGGCCAGAAATTCCATTTCCATATTTGAATACAGAATACAAAAAAGTTTTGAAACAAAACTATCACATAATTCAAAGTTTTCAGAACAAGCAGTCAGTTAAAATTGAACTTAAAACTCGCAACACAAAAGTCTATTATTGAAATGGTAGCAATGGATTGAAACGATTTTGAATCATAAATCAAGTATAATATTCATGATTGTGACATATGCACTATGAACAAATATATAAACATAACATAGAATTGTAATGGGCCGTCATTGCATTTGTTATAACTGGATTTGTTTGGAAAGTTTTGACAGTCTGTTATTAAGCAGTACCTAGCCATAAAGGCGTTTTGGTAATATATGATGGTATTAGTAGGAACTGACAAAGAACATGTTATAGATAAACATTATTCTTAATCTTTATTGTACCATCACACAAAAAATATGCAAATAGAACAGGATAGCTTATGTACGTACATAAGGAAGCTAAACCAAAATTGGGATCTTCCCTCAATGCCATAGAAATATTGAATAATTAGTGCCGATATTAAGTGCACTATAAAATCTTAAAAGTATTTAACATTTATATAAAAACATAACACTTCCTTTACAGTCGGGTAAAAATAACGTTTACCGCAAGCGTCTATAGTCGCAATGGTTTACTCAGACATAAATGTGGTATTTTCTTGGCAAAATAATAAGCGGTTAGTTCGGTTTTGCGTCGTATACCTGCCAATGTGAAACTTATTCTGTATGGAGTTAAAACGGCCGCAATTATTATCACTATATCACAAAATTAGATAGTACCTTTTTACATAATGACAATCTGCGCAAAACAAGCGAAAAGACAGCAATAAATGAATGCGCAAGTAAGTAATAAGTTTGCAACCTGTTCTGTAGGTTCATAGGTATGAACAGACGCCAAGACGGTATAGTCACTTGGTTTTTACTTTGGATTTTGCTTCCCTACTGTTTTGTTTAGTGATCCCTTTACCTTGACTGTTGTTCCATCTTTTACATACACGGCTAAGTTATCTTAGTAAACAGGCATACAGCGCTCTTCGAGTTCAATATAACAATGTGTTTAGGGTACTGATAGGGTTGCCCCGTTTCTGTAGTGCAACAGGGATGTTTGCAGAAATAGATTTCTTTGACACTCTGGTATATAGTGAGTGGGGCACCACCAAGAGCATCCTAAAGATGTTCTTCAGCCGACTCGTTGCGCGATTGTGAACCGGTGCTGAAAACTTTCTGTTGAAATTGCACCGGTATAACGATGTGCTCCTTTGTGATTGTGGTCTGTGATGTATGAGATTTGTTATTCAGTACTAACATAGACGTTAGTTAATTGTTTCAACACTGTGAGTTATATATAAATGAATTATTATAACAAATCCAGCAGCGATACTTCAGAAGGGACGGTTATTACAACGCTTTTATTAGGTCGACCTGTATGTAACTATGTAATGGAACCTAAGGTAACTAATTTAACCATCTTCCAAGGGTCGTAGTGTAATGAAAACTGGCAGCTGTATGTAGTTCTGATGACAATACAATAAAATGGTACTGTCGAACTGATCTGATGATGGAGCCGGAAGATATGAACTGGAACTTCATGATGGAAAATCGTATCATAGCTGTTTTGGATTTCTTAGAAAAGTTTTGTAATGAACTTTGACCACGATTAGGTTTCAAGGTCTGATGATGAAGCCGGAAGATAGGCACTGGCATTCCATGATGGAATATGGTATCATAGTCGCACTTGTGAGAAAGGTCACGTATTGGACTTTGAACACGATCAGGTTTCAAGGTTATAACAAACCTAAAGAAAATCCATTATCGGTTTTCTTAACCTTTTTGAATTACCGCGTAATCCATTTATTTTTTATAGATGTCACTTTCAAATCCTCTAGGGGATCTACCGTTTAATTGTTCACTACTCGTGGGAATAATATGGCATAAACTACAAAAAAAGAAACAGCAACACAAAGAAAACGGAGGCTACAAAAAAAAAAGGAAAAGCGCGATCAATTTTTTTTTTGTTTGACGTGCATTTATAAAAGCGTGTTTTTCTAGTGATTTTTAAACTATTAATTTATTTATACCATATGACCATTGAAACCATAGGTACCAGTTATATTAATGAAAAAGTATCTTCAACCCATTACATCAAGTATGTTGACTGCGTAAACAGTTGTAGTCAAAAGGTATATAGTAGTCAATAGGTATCGTTTGCTTTAGAGGAAGTAGCTAAGTTCACAGGCTAATTAAGTTAGATCTTGCATAATTTTTAAATCATGACTATGTCATTGTTATCTGCTCGTCCATTTCATTCCAACCTGGAAAACGATTCTTAGTTTCAAACAGTATCACTGCAACAAACTTAACTAGCCCATCAATGCCACGTATGGTTTACGAGTATTTTTTATAGCTTGACTGCGGTTTACAGCGAAAACCGGACGCCTAAGCGATAGTAAACGTGTTGGTGTGTGGGTTTACATCGGCTTATCTTGTGGAGCTGTTAACAATATCTTTACAGAAGAGTTGTGCAAGTTTTCGATTTGGTGGGTGGACTTCTTCTTCGAATCAATGGTAGTAATTATTTAAGTATTATGTGGGGCCCAGTAGTTAGTCACGCTAGTCGCGGCCTCAGTGGTGCTTATAAGGTCGTTAAAGTTGCACGTATTTGGGCACATAGGATACTACAGCAGATGGCACATGGTTTGCTCAGGAGCACCGCATTCGCACTGGCTGTTACTACGGTCTATGATCCCCTATTTTGCTAAATTGTGCCTGCAACGTGGTAGGTGGACTTAGTGCTGAATTAATGAAGAGCTTATGGCTAAAATAATACAAGCCCTTAGGTGACATTTCAGGTTAGCTTCTCTATCTTAAAATATCGCGATACCCCGTGTCTTGGACAGCACGTTAACTTGGTGGTCCTAGCTGATAATTTTTATATCTTTAACAGTCGTCACGGATAGTCAGAATACCAGTCGTGCCAAGCGGTATCGTGTTACCTATGTAGTTATTGAGCTGTGGATATCAGATCGGCAGTCATTCCAAGGTAAATACTAGTGCTCTTGGGGTAGTAATGGTCGGGAAAAGCTAGGCAGGTGATGAATGTAGCGTATGTTAGTTCATGATTTAGGTATTATAAATGGTAAGTTGGTGTTTTGTATTGTTGGTAAAGAGGTGAAATTGTTTTTTTCTAGGTGGGTGGTAATATATCTATACGTATAATAAAAACGCAAAAAAAAGGGTGTGACAAACGAATAGTGAAGGTATTTGTCTGTCTGTTCCGGAACTACTGAATGAATTGTCATGAAGCTTTTTCTATGTGATTTCAAAAGTATTGCATTTCTACGACTACCTACATTGTATGTACTTGTTCTACATCAACATCTGCTAAGCCTTTTTCTAACTACGTTGGAATCGGCTTTCAGTCTAACTGGATTCAGCTAAGTACTAGTGTTTTACATTCAGCCTATCTGACCTCCGCAACCCAGTAACTGGGTAACACGATACCCCATGGCAAGACTGATGACAAATTTTCTAGCTTCTGACTACCAGTGACAGTCGTCAAAGATATAGTAATGAGAGCCGGGACCAAAGGTTTAATAACGTGACCCGAGACACGGAGAAATATCGATTTATGTTAAGATGGACTCATCCACGGACCCATCACGGCAAGCGTTGCTTTAAAAACCATACCTACATTTAGTTAGGTTTTTCAGTTACAGCAATATTTTATCAATTAGATGTACAAATCGTAAAATTAATTGTCCTTGAAATCTGCCCGTTTTAACACGTTCGTTGACAGTGAGCACTTACCCTGACACCACATTACGACAGTAGAATTTTCCACGACGTACTCTTAATAATAAGTAGCCCGTCCCTCGACGTACTGTCATAACGCATTATTTTAATTTCCCGCCTAACGACGTACTGTCAGCGAACGTGTTAAGGAATATATTTGTCTTCCCTATATATAAACATATTATTTGAATAATAATTAACCAGAAGGAGAAATTTGATTTCTCGAAGGTCCATGATGAAAGTTTAAGCATTTATTCCACATGGTATTTCATACAAAATCGCAAGTCTTTACCCTTTTGTTAGATAACTTATTTGAGCACTTTTCAACGATGAGTTTTGAGAGACTGAGAGAAAGATTCTCAAAGAGATTTTATATAATTTTAAATTGAACATGAAGATGTTTAGTCCTATATTTTTTGAAAAGTATATAAAGAATGTATACTTATTAGAATTTCCTTTTGAGGATTTAACACATACATATAAGTCATCACACTTCTCTGTCTCTTTAAAATCATCTATGTGACAATCTCGATTAAATTGTCAAACCAAGGAGGACATAAAAATACTTTACCGTATTTACAAACATTTAAATTCACTCGCACAAACACCCAGACCTGCAAAAAATATCTGTAGAGACATCCGCAGCACAGCAGACAATCGGTCAACCACACACTACATACTCTCTCTCGAGCGTTACTTGCGTGTGCATATCAACTTTATAAAAATAGTTTATCATATACTTACCAGAATAAAAACTTGACAGTCAGTATAAGATGCCGTAGGTTTGAATAAAAGCGGAATAGGAATATGAGATTTTTATTGGATTAGTTACTTCTTCATGGATAATTATCGTTTATACCGCGAAAAGTCGCTGGCACAATCTAGTACAGAATTAAATAGTTCTCTCTCATCAATCGATGCAACAAAATCGTTTTAAGGTCATTCCGACTTAAGAGACCGTTTATATGCAGCCTGTGTAACGTGACAACGGTTGGCAAAATGGCCCGCCTCTATCTATGAAAATCATAAGGCCATAACAGGGTGAGAGGCTGTCGCGGTACATAGGACGGGCGAGAAATATCTGACAAAATTAATCATAAGTTTTGCTTAATCATGTTATGCAAGAAAATTTTGTCTTGTTTTTAAGTTAGTAAGTATTAAGATTTGATTGTGATTTATTTTTATTCTAAGAGTTTATTATTGCATCAAGTAGAAAACTTAATAAAAATGCCCCATGATTTCGCGGACAAAATTGTTGCAATGTAGACGCACACAGAGAATGTGTAAACGCACACAGTTACATGTAGAAACATTTAAATGTGACAAGGGCAATCATTCAAAAATTTCTTTGCTGATAAAACTACATAGGCACTGACAGTTAAGAAACAATTGCAAAAATAAGAAATACTTTTACAAAAAATCAACTGTAAGAAATGTAATGAAAACTGTTGCTGCCGGCTGTCATTGTTACATCTTTTTACCCGACTACGGCAAAGCCAAAAGAGGGTTATGATTTTGACAGGCTATGTATGTATGTATGTGTGTATGTTCATCTATTCCCTCATAGCTCCAAAGCTGCTTATCGGAACTCGACAAATGAGGTATCGTTAGAACCGTCTTGACCGTCCGCTGAACATAGGTTACGTGACGTGTCACAAAACCCAATGTGGTGCCCTCTAGGGCCCAAAAAGTGTTATGTTAAAAATTAAAAATAAGATAAACACACCGTGTTTGGTATCATTTGAAAGGGCGTCAAATGCACATTTCCAAAACATTGCTTAAATTTAAAGTGGCGCCCTCTAGTGGACAAAAAATCAGTGTAAAAAAATAAAAATAAGATAGATACACCGTGTTTGGTATCATTTGATAGGGCTTCACTTGTACTTATCAAAAATATTACTTAAATTTAACGTGGCGCCCTCTAGCGGTCAAAAAGTCATGTGTAAAAAATAAAAGTAAGATAGATATACCGTGTTTGGTATCATTTGAAAGGGCTTCACTTGAACTTATAAAAAAATAAAGTAAATAGTATAGAAGCACAGTGATTTAACACCAAAATAGTTTAAATAATAAAAAGTAAAAAAACTAAAACCCGACTACGACAAAAAAATCGATGCTAAAAAAGATGAAACAAGATTTTCAGGATGCTGAAATAAACAAGGTTACTGGAAAAACAAGAACAGAACAAAAATAAAAGCCGTAGTCACACGTTATATAGGATATCAACCGTAACAAGACAATTAATAACGTGACGTGTGACTACGGCTTTTATTTTTGTTCTGTTCTTGTTTTTCCAGTAACCTTGTTTATTTCAGCATCCTGAAAATCTTGTTTCATCCTTTTTAGCATCGATTTTTTTGTCGTAGTCGGGTTTTAGTTTTTTTACTTTTTATTATACAATCACTGGTCAGACACTGGTCATGCCTAGGGATATCGTGTTACCCAGCTACTGGGTTGTGGAGGTCAGATAGGTAGTCACTCTACAAAACACTAGTACCTACTCAGCTGCATCTGGTAGATTAGAAGCCAACCCCAACGTCCGCTACCCCCATAACACGAGATCCGAGGTGGCAGCGCGTTTTGTTCCACACGCGCCCTTCTCAGAAGTCACGGGGAAGCCAAACACCTCACTCCCCCTCAGGCCCGCAGAGGCGGGAAACGTGTTGTAGAATCGGGGCCTGCAGAGGCGGGAGACGCGTTGTAGAATACTTATGTGTTTCCACAGCCCCGGCACAAGGGTGCGAGGGAACATGGGGTGAGTTTAGTCAGTACGAGACTGATAGACCCCTTCACCCGCCCCAGGGCGGAGTACATCCATGAGGATTTTCACCTCGTCAATAAAAAGAGCCGACCCCAGCATAAATTGGGAAACAGGCTAACCAGATTTAAATCATCATTAAATTTAGAATGGTCACTAATTACTGATCACTTAAACTTCAACTTTTAGCATACATTGCTAAAGTCGAATGATAAACTCAAGTGTAAGCTGTATGCGTGTGTTAGAAGTGATAGTTATATACATATATTACCATAATTACTAGGTGTTTTATCGAAATAATTAGCAGTCTGTATAGCAATATCAGTTTATTAATTTACCACACGGTTCGGAAGGTAGCTATCTATGGAGAAGAACCGGCAAGAAACTCCACAGTTACTCTTTTCAAAACATCGTCACTTTCACATAATTTCAAGTAAAAATTAACACAATATTATTAGGACACCAATACAACAACATAATTCTATATATAAAAGTAAATCGTACCTTCAGATGTTTACACTGTGGCTGTCCGAGAGAGACTGTGTCTAGAACGACTGAGCGGCGGCTTTTACGATACGACAGTGTAAACAAGTGACGTCACATCATACGATTTTAAAACAGATTTGTTAACCTTTGTATTTTAACATTAAGCTATGATTAAATGATATAAAAATACAGTAGATATGTTGAAATTAATTAGTTCAATTATATATTAGTCTTACGATGACAGATGATTCAACACACAAAGAAGGGTTATTTCTAAGTAACAAATTAGTGTTTTATACAATAAAATTATTAGATTAATGTGAATATCTTTAGCAAAATATAATATTAAATATATAATATAATAATCAGTTACTATTATCTAACACGTGCTGAAAATGTTTGAAATGCTTTATAGTTCAGGATCGCGCTTGCTATCACGCCCGCTCTTGTCTTAGTCGCCACGCGTTCACTATGTTGTGTAATAAATAAAATAATAAAAAACTCTGCAAGGTGAAACTAGGGCTTCCAATCCTCCAGCCTGAATTCAATCTTGGTATTTGCGGGACTACAAATTTTCAATTCCGCTGGATCTCGGTATTTGTGGGATCGCGCATACTGAAAATAATACCTAAGGCAAATAAAACATTTAATTAATCAACTAACTCCACATTTATTTACGTATTACTATTAGTATGAGATCAATCAAATAACACCGCTTTTTAACCGACTTCAAAAAAAAAAGAGGAGGTTCTCAATTCGTCTTGAACTTTTTTTTATGTATGTTACCTCATTACTCGCAGATGGCTGGACCGATTTCAAAAATTCTTTTTTTGTTTGAAAGGGTATACTTTCTAGTTAGTCCCATTGTCGTCATGTGAGGGAACTCTTCAAATATTATAGGCACACCTACAGCGTTTTGGGTATTTCTTGTAGTACCTTGTACAGTTCCTCTCAAAAAGCACCATTTGAGGAAGTGGAACTGATGATGAAGACCACAGATGGCCACCGAAACTACTCAATAATAATATTTCGTGGATTGCGATTAGATTACTTGAATATAGATGTTAAGCACTTTATGCTCGTCACAATGCATATGGTGAAGTAGAGCTGATGGTGATGTACCAGGAGAACTCCTCAAAAATTAACGGCTCTGCACCGGGAAAAGCAATATTTTGTAAAAGGTAATATGTAGTTGACATTTTGGCTTTTGTAACTAGATAAATTACAAACCGACCCACTAAAAAGCGTGAATAATTTTTATTGCAAAAAATAGAACCGACTTCTATATAAAAACACTACAAAGGCAAAAATAACTTAAATTTTTTTTTTATTTTTATTTAATTTAATTTATTTTTGCACCATATTGTGCTTATAACATTTTACATTTGTATAGCATAATAGTCATTAAAAATAAACATTCATTAAAGCACAGAATTTATATAATAATAAAAATAAAGTGAGCAACTGCGCCTGAGCTAGGCCGAGCCTGTATTTCAGGACGCAGTTTACAATAGGAATGAACAGTCAGTTACAATATATTCTGTACGTCATTATAAAGTGTTTTAGTGTAGTGTGACTTACAAGTATACAGAAAGTATGGTATAGTGTATAGTAAGTTGTAATGTAGTGTTGGTTTGTGTAATGTAGGAGTGTTTTTGTATTTTGTACCTATTGAATGCTTTTGTGTAGTGTGACTGTGGATGGATTTCATCTTAAAACTTTAAGTAGATCTTCTGTAGTAGTGTAATCACATTTAAGGAGATAGTCCAAAAGTTTTGTTTTGCATACTTGTTTGGTTAGCGTGTATATATTAAGTTGTGAATTTAATTTATTATATAGAAAGGGACCGGTGAAGCAGAAGAACCTATGTGTAAATGAGTGTTTGAATTGGTGTGAACGGGGGACGACTGCATTGCGACGACGTTTAAATAAATTATTTTTGTCGAGGGGGGTCAGGGAATGCTGTTTAAGTACTGTAGACAAGATGTAAAGTTGGCGGACAGTAGGTAGGTTCCATGATCGATACAGGAGATGTGTAGGGTAGTCAATAGGTCGAAAAGAGCTGACTTTTAAAATTGCCCGCTGTGCTATTTCAAGAGGAAGTAAAGAAGTTTTAGAGGCTCCACCCCAAGAAGAAATGCAATAAGTTAGAAGCGATTGACAAAGTGCCCTATAGACTTTTTTTAGAATGCAAGTATTAGCTACATAACGTAGATTTTTAAAAACATATATCAATTTTCTAAGTCTAGATTGCAGTAAAGAAATATGTGCATTGAAATTTAATGATGAGTCCAGTATAACTCCCAAATATTTTACTTCACATTTCCTTATCAGATTTGTGCAGTTACAAGTAGAACCATAAGCTTGGTGGACATGACAGGTATGTGATTTTATTGTAAGACCAATGGGGGGCTTATTAGGATTTCGAGAGTGAAAGGGCATGTACATTGTTTTCTCTGTATTTAGCGTCAGACAATTTTGTTTCAGCCAGTCTGATACCTTGTTGAAACCCTCCTGCGCCAGCATGTATGTATCATTCCAAGTTTTAGAGAAAAGCAGTGCAGTATCGTCCGCATAAGAAATTATAATACCCTGCTCCAGTTTCAGGTCACAGAGGTCAATAATATACACTAAGAAGAGTGTAGGTCCGAGTACTGAGCCCTGAGGTACACCAAAAGTCACAGATAAATCAGTACTAATGTAGGAACCTAGTTTCAGGCATTGTTTACGACCGCTTAGATAGTCTGAGAATAATTTCAAATTTCGGAAGGCAATGTCAAAAAAAAAAATACAAAACAAATGACACCGACTACCGAAAGTAAAGTTATTTTTGCCTTTGTAGTGTTTTTATATAGAAGTCGGTTCTAATTTTAGCATAAAAAAATTTTTTTCTTCACAAAAAACAGTAACAAATACTGAATAAAAACTTTACTGATATTTTAGTCTACATACACGTACTTTGGCTACCACTGACTGAAATTTGGCTATGCTGAGCTGTGAATTACCTATAATATAATTACAATTTTACTTTTAATATTTAGTCGACTACTCAGTATCCGATCACAGATAAGTAATAACTTTAAACTTTCATAATTATATAGACTTTAAATATGGGAAAAATATCTCGCTCAAGTGTGTTTACGTCGTCTACTCCTGTGTTCTCCCATCCAATGTTACCAAAACCTTAGTTCTTCACAAGGTCAATAGTTTATCTTGTCAATAAGGCTCGCCTATTTCCAGCGAGTGAACTTTAGAAATAAACGACAACAGGGAGCGTGAAGAGAGAGTTCATAAAGTTTTAAAAATACTTTTAAGGAAAAACGTCACTGTTCATCTTCCGGACAAAGACATCCCATTTTCTAGGTATTTTATCGTGTATTAAAATTTAATAACATATAGTTAGGCAGTATGAGTACTGACATCTTTAGCTGACTTTTTAGGAATAAATAGTTCCCTTAAATTGGATTACAAGATGAACGGCGATGCGCCATCGTTACATGGTATACACCCCACCAATACGTACAAAAGGTTTTGGGAACACTTTCATTGTGCGTACAGCTAGGAATTCCCTTCTAGTGTCAGTGTTTCCTCATAGCTATACCCTGGTGGTATTCAAGTCAAGATTGAATAAATTAATTCTAGGTAAGCGTGCTTCATCTTCGACTACGTCATCGCTTACCATGAGGTGAGATGGTGGTCAAACGCAAGACTATTATCGAGAAAAATATGCACATATTTATTTACGAAGGATTATGATATGTATATAATACTTATATCTATATTGTAGGAGAGAAAGCCGAGAATTTACAAGATTTTTATGTAATGTCAAAATCGGCCAGTAAGTCAGCAAAAATATATCTTCACAAAAACAATAAATAAACATGGGGCTAAAAATAACAAGATTAAAAGCACTTTAAATCTATTAAGCTCAATCAACAATTTCCTGTGAGCGTTTTATAAATTTAATTGATAGAAATAAACAAAGTAAATGCCTATTCATCGTTTTCCAAAAAATAAACTCTGACATAAAATATTGAATTCTCTTTTTATAATATAACATACCTTTTTATGTCCAAGACATAATAATCTATCACAATTTAAAAAATAATGTTTTTTATGTTCTCACCAGGGCGTATTTAGTCAGGAAATTATAACAAATGGTTGCAGCCGCGTAGACACGGAAAATCTTTACCGTGAAATATGTCTACTGTGTTTTATTGTCACTGTAGTACAGGAGTCAGACTAACTTCTACTTATCTCTTTGTTATAGGTATTATTATCACTTACTTACCTACTTTCTTCACTTTAATATTTTTTAATACTGCTCATAAAAATATTAAAGTAAAGAAAGTTGACATAAACCCAATGAATATAAACATAATTTTTATTTGTTATTATTTTATTTTATTTATTTTATTTTTATTTTATTTTATTTTATTTTTTATTTGTTTGTTTCGATCGTAGACCTCATCTTACATTTACCATCAGGTGTGATCGAGGTAAAGAGCGGGCCCTTTCGTAATAAAAAAAAAATCTCACCTGGTGGTAAGTGATGAGGGTAATTTGTTAAACAAACTCTATGGGCCTTAGAAACCTGAAGCTAAAAGTTAAAAAAAAAATATTTTTAGAGATTATAAAAACTACATCACACAACCGCAATAGGCTCACGTGGTAGATTACAGCCCTCCCATATTTCCGTCATTTCCTCCCGTAGACAGGAACACTGTGTCTCAGCAGTCATGGGAACATTATAGGCTGATTATCTTATGTAAAAAAGAAATGTAATGTAAATCTAATGTTGAGTTGCCTTAATCTGTTTTTTAACCGACTTCAAAAAAAGGAGGTTTACAATTCGTCTTGAACTTTTTTTTTTTTTTTATGTATGTTACCTCATAACTCGGAGACGGCTGGACCGATTTGAAAAATTCTTTTTGCGTTTGAATGGGTATAGTTTTTAATTGGTCCCATTGTTACGAAATCAGGATCTGATGATGGGATCCTGGAGAAATCGAGGAAACTCTTCAAATATTATAGGCACACCTATAGCGTTTTGGGTATTTCTTATAGTACCTTGTACAGTTGCTCTTGAAAAGCACCATTTGAGGAAGTGGAACTGATGATGAAGACCCCAGATGGCCACCGAAACTACTCAATAATAAGTATTTCGTTGATTGTGATTAGATTACATGAATATGGATGTTAAGCACTTTATGCTCGTCACAATGCATATGGTGAAGTAGAGCTGATGGTGATGTACCAGGAGAACTCCTCAAAAATTAACGGCTCTGCACCGGGAAAAGCAATATTTTGTTAAAGGTGATAAGTAGTTGACATTTTGGCTTTTGTAACTAGATAAATTACAAACCAACCCACTAAAAAGAGTGAAAAAAAAATTTTTACCAAAAAATAGAACCGACTTCCATATAAAAACACTACAAAGGCAAAAATAACTTTAATTTTGGAAGGCGGTGTCTTTAGTTTTGTATATATTTTCGTTTTTGACACCGCCTTCCGAAATTAAAGTTATTTTTGCCTTTGTAGTGTTTTTATATGGAAAAGTTTTTTAGACTTAAACCTATACATACGCGTATATCTCAGATATTGAATGTCTGTAAGAACATACATGGGTATATAGGTATCTAATATGTTTCCTTAAAATCTGATTATGATTTACGGAGGATTAGGCACCTGTTTTTCATTTTAAAAAGGTGAGTGAAGTTCGACGTTTGAAGAGATCTTGGACTATAGGACTAATTCTGCCTCACGGCGGTGTTTGGCTTCTGTGTCATTTGGAGTTTCAACGTGAGAGAGACAATTTCATTTGTCTGAACTAAGCTTTTAATCTTCCAAAGTACGAATGTTTAAGGCATAAGTTTTGTAATAACACCGTCTCCGAGAAAGGTCACGCTGGGTTAATGTACAAAATTATAATGAGGTCTAGAAACATTAATATTTTTGTAGGTACTGTTTTGTTTTAAAAATATGATTCTCACTTAAAGCAAAACGAGTGATATTTCACTGTAGAAAAATAACTCAATTTCATGAGTGGAAAATAAAAGCTTTTATAAATATATATTTATATATTAATAATATAGTATGTTACTTTAAGTTATAACTGTAAAATATGATTTTATTTATGTTTAATGGATTGTTTAAAGCTTTTTAATGAAACCAAAACTTTTTGAGGTAAAGTAAAATAGTTTTGTTAAGAAAATATTCCTCCAATTAATTGTTACTGAAAATTGTTTCACCCATTGAAATCACCTATCATATCTTTTCTAAAATAGTTAATGTGACGAGAGTTTGATGGGAACATATTCATAACGAAACGTTTAAATAATGATCATTCTGTAGACAGCACAGTACAGAATCTGTATTGAAAATTCAAATGGCGGTTCTAACCGCCATTTAAATTTTCAATACAGATTCTGTCCTGTCGTCCATGTTTATTTATTTTTATTTTTTTTATCAAAGCGTACCTATATAGCTGTTGTCAACTATCGGACTAGAATCCAAAGGTATCTCTCTGTACCCTCGCCCAGACTACGATATGATATATGCTATCTTTCACAGTTTGTCCACGTTAGGCTGAATTATTTCGCTAGTAGAATGGTACGTCTAAAATTCCTTAGAGCCATAAGTTTTAAATCAGGTTAGCAGCAGTGAAGAAGTGGTTTGGTATGTGTACGTATATATAGCAGGGATTTCATTAAGCAGGTTGCCCCCGCCCGATCACCATGTTTGGCACGCCACTCCTTTGGGAGAAGCGAGCCAAATACTTAGGTGTGATCCTCGACCAGTACCTAAATTTCACTGAGCACATAAAATCGGTTCGCTCGCGAGCCGTTTTCACTTTCGGTAGGCTTCACAACATACTGAATGCACGCAGTAAGCTCTCCCTTAGGTGTAAAATCCGAATTTTCACAACGTGCATACGTCCCATCATGACTTACGCCTGTCCGGTGTTTGCTCAAGCCAGTCCCAGTCAGATCTATAGGATGCAGGTTATCCAGAACCGTTTTCTCCGAAAGGCCACGGGTGCGCCCTGGTTCTTGAGGAACGAGGATCTCCACGTAGACCTCAAACTCCCGACCATAAAGCAAGTGTTGAAACGCATGTCAGTGCGTTACTTCACCTCTGCTGATACCCACACAAACCCCCTGATCGTATCGGCCGCCCGATACAGACCCTCCAAAATTCTCGGGTTCGTCGCCCGCGTAACGTCCTAGACGAGCCCAACGACCCCACCACCATCCGACAAGAGAGCAGTAGGGAAACTAGCACTCTTAGAAAACACACACACAAAACGCGTTCCGTATTCCGGCCTCGCCGACGAGGCCCATTGCGACGTCCGCGTACTTGTAACGGAAATCCTCCCCGACCTTTGCCAAACGAGCCAGCCCGCAATGCTGAGCCAGTAGCAATAAATACTCCCGTAAATAATAATATGACCCAGCCTGTCCCTTTGCTGCCCTCCCCAAATGACCCCGCTATGCCGAGGCCCGTACTCCACAGGGAGTGCCCTTAGCGCCCTTAAACTTGATACCCTCTTTTTTCTATCTGGCAAGATAGAAACCAAAAACGAAATATAAAATAATACAACTATTCCAAAAACAAACACGTCATCATCATCTTCCTGTACTTATCTCCTGTTACTTGGGGTCGGCCCATTACGTCACATCGTAGGTATATTCTGTCCTGAAAACCGTTATCCACACGCCATACATCCATCTTTTATTTGGCCTACGTTTCCTTTCCAGCTCTCCACATTAATCTTCCAGGTTGTTTTAGTATCATGCGTTTAATTAGTTGTGTAATGCTATTCCTTTTCAACTTTTCTAGATGAGTACGACCTAGAAGCCGTAGTCCAACTAGATGGGTAGATCAGGTCCATTCTACTTTGAACGTCCAAATGTTCCCTCAGGGATTTTACGACCCTTAGCAATGAAAAACACAACTTGAAGAGAAGAAAAATGAAAATGGTAAAATCACTTTTACCATTTTCATCAGTCTACAAAGAGCACCATTTTAAAAAATGGAACCTCACACTTGTGTGAGGCAATATTTTATTTCCATTTTCTGCAAGAGACTCAACGATACACTTTAGAAAAATATACCGCACAAATAATAAAATACTATTCATATCCACTATCCTTCTAACTCGAATAATATTCTCCTTTAATCCACCCCTTATTATAACACGTAGAGACAGACGGATCGTTTTACAATACACAGTATAACGAATGATATTATTATTTTATATGTGGGACGAAGACTCGGTCACACTGAATGTTTCAGACGTGACCTGTGTGGCTATAGGGTGTAATCTTACTCCATACACAGGCTGTGCGTGTGGTGTTCGCGTAAAAATGTTTCCCTTGTTAATAGAATTATATTCATGGGATATTCATTGACTGTAGGGAGCTTTTGTGGTGAGCTGGAAATGATTTTGTTTTGGCTGCATAGCACACACACAAGCTGAGTGTCATAATATTTATGTTGGTCAAAACAAAGGCAGGCTCTTAACTTAATATAATTTGTTAGTTTCTCTACGCTGCTTCATCCGTGCGAATTGTGTTATAATTCCGTAGACATGTACTACAACTAGGCGCCTGGATAGTTCTTTAAATAAATTGTGAGCACTCGGACCCCACGATCCCAAGGTCTCCACCCCAAACGGCTCGAAAATATAACCTCCAACAAGGTTATTATATTTCCGCCGCTTGAGGTTCTCAGCGGCTGCAGCGGCAGCGCCAGCACAGCATGACGAGCTAGGAAGATGGGATGGTGCAAGAGTATCTACACAAGTTGCGTCCCACACTAAAGCCAAACCCATCTTCCAAGGAAATAAAGACATGCCGTCCGGTCTTTTGCCATCGTCGAGTGCCAGGCCATTGGGTTCTAATACAGCCGGAACGCCGACGGTGACAAGAGCTCGTCGGATAATGTCGTTAATATTCGCGTGCCGTGCTATGCGACCCGCGCTACGGCCACATGAAAGGCCGTGGTGACCGAGGCTGTTGACAACTTCGCCACAGTGGCAGTGATGAGCAGAACAACAGGGAGCACCTAATCGAAGGGAAGCAGCGAGGCGGAAAGTAGTATCATCGAACAAGGTGCCTATGTTCGACGACGGTAGTGCATGAAGCCAAAGACCCAACTCCCATTCACTCACAGCCAGCAAGCGCGCACGCTCTGCAGCCGAAGCAGATGTGGCAATAAGGTCACTCTGAACTGCTTTACAGAGCGGCTCATCCCACCGCCTCTGAGATGATGGGTTGTCGGGTGGATTTAGATTCGGGCAAGCGATTCTCCAGGTGTCCATAGCTTCGGTGAAGCACGGCACATTGAAATCAACCAGTGACGGAGCTAGAATATTCCTGATTAATTTCTCAGTACCGTGGACCGAAGATATAAAAGCCGGGAGACTAATGCTAGAAATTTTGCGGACGCCGAGACCTCCCATATAAAAATTAATTTCCATCAGATGGAGAATATAAATATCTAACTAATAGGAAAGCTAAAATATTAGTTTTAAATACATTAATCGATTGTATTTCAAAACATGGCATCATTTAATATTATCCTATCAGAAATTATTGACTTTTTAACACGCTTTTATTAGGTCGACCTGTATGTAACTAACTATGTAACGGAATCTAAGGTAACTAATTTAACCATCTTCCAAGGGTCGTAGCGTAATAAAAATTGGCAGCTGTATGTAGTTCTGATGACAATACAATAATATGCTATTGTCGAACTGATCTGATGATGGAGCCGGAAGATATGAACTGGAACTTCATAATGGAAAATCGTTTCATAGCTGTTTTGGATTTCTTAGAAAAGTCTTGTAATGAAGTTTGACCACGATTAGGTTTCAAGGTCTGATGATGAAGCCGGAATATAGGCACTGGCATTCCATGATGGAATACCTGTAATAAATAATAGTGAGAAAGGCCACGTAATGGACTTTGAACACGATCACATCTTTTTGAATTACCGCGTAATCTATAGATATTTTTTTTTATAGATGTCACTTTCATATCCTATGGAGGGATCGACCGTTTCGTGGGAATAATATGGCAAAAACTACAAAAAAAGAAACAGCAACATTTGTTTTTACGTGCATTTATCAAAGCGTGTTTTTCTAATGTCTTTTTAAACTATTAATTTATTACACTTTTAACAGAAGTCAGTAGGGATGGGAAAGTGAAAAAAAAAAAATTGTTTTTTTGATAGATTGAAATTTGAATTGAGATTTGAAAAATTGATAAATATCGAATCGATATTTTAAAGCTGTATGGATTACTAGCTTGTGCCAGCGGCTTCGCCCGCGTGGAAAGTTTTTCCCGTGTAAATCCCGATCCCGTGCGAATTTCGCAAAATCCTTTCTTAGCGGATGCCTACGTCATAACATCTACCTGCATGCCAAATTTCAGCCCGATCCGTCCAGTGGTTTGGGCTGTGCGTTGATAGATCACTATGTCAGTCAGTCAGTCAATCAGTCAGTCAGTCAGTCACCTTTGAGTTATATATATAGATTATCGAGAAAAACTATCAATATATCGTAGGATCTATATTTCTTGTAAAGGTGTCTTTAGTGACTTAAAATCAAAATATTAAATGCATTAATGAATTATACATGTAGAAATCAAATATTTTATTTAATGAATAATGTAATATCAAACCAGTAATCTTCAGATATAGATGTCAAAAAGTCAATTTCACTAATGTGTTCGCCTGTCAATCTGTTTCGGTTATCTGGCATTGCTAAACTTATAGCCGAACCCACTCCTTCGGACGATACTGAGGAAGCTTGTCATATCAAACATATAATTAAAAGCAAAAAGCCAGGTTTTATTATGGAGAGCACATTAGATTAAATGGACGTTATCGTATTGAGGTTTCTAATGATAGGAGACTCATGGGTATTTTGGAAGGATACATTTTTCAAAATCATTTTTCGTTAATAAGGGCCCGAATCCACAGTAGGTATATTAGCTCAAAGACATACTTTATTTATATTTTAATAAGGATTAATGCCACTAGAAAAGTAGCCATAAAGCAATACTGTTGTAATTGTGTTGTAGGCCGGACGACTAGGACGCTGTGCCCATGTTATGTCTGTTGTCTGGTAACTAGGGTGGGCATGGCAAGGAGGAGGCTGAACTTGTGAGGGAAAGACAACTCAGCCGTCACGGGAGACACCCCGGGCGTTGGGGTTCGCGAGCTGATCCGGTCACCGCTGCCGTTGCCTCGGGCTTGCAGGCTGCGAGCAGTGGTAATTCAGCACCCGGTAAGGACCAGGCCCGTGTCGACGGTGCGTCGTGTTTCACGCGCGCCTCAAGTAGCAGTCAACAGCACTGACGGGGCCCGATTAATCCATTGCCTACTGGGGCTGCGGAAATATTCTAATGAGATACCGCGGTCCCGGACCACAAGGGCAACTGAAGGAACAGGGTAGGTTTTTAGTCAGTGGAAGTCTGACACTCCCTTCCGCTCCACCCAGAGCGGCAGAAGTCATTTAATGACTTACCCCCCGTAAAAAAAACTATGCCCTTACGAAACAAAGGCTATATTTTGGTTTTGCTTAAAAAAGCTTTTTACGGGATCACAGCCGCGAGCAGAAAGTGGTAACTTATAACCTAATTTAAGTTTATTGACATTAAATACTTCAAATTCTTAGAAGTATCATTCGAACTTGTGTGACAGTAGACCCAGAAGTATCTTCCTACGACCAAAATGTATACCAGAAAACCTCAACGCTATCTTAACCTATAGGTATTTTCATAAAATAATTCAGCCATCCAATTTATCGCTGGCATAGAAGGAAATTAATATCCAATAATTCAAAAATACCTTTTGCCTTCACATAATGGTTGAACGCTAAGGTATGGAATCTCGTAGCGACGAGATTTCATATTACACAGTGCAATGATTCGTAGGAAAATAATAAGTACCATTATATACAGACCGCCTCACAAATTGAATTCACAATTTCAGTTGGCAGTGATTAGTTACATTTGAGGAGTTCGTGGCAAAAATAATAACAACTGCACCGGTTAATCTTGAAAATATAAGTAGATTTTTTTTTGGAACAAAACAAGAAAAGAAATAACATTAGAAAAATACTAAATCTTTATCTTTAAATGAGCTTCAAAAGCCTATAAGCCCAGAAATAAAACTTGACCTAAAAACGACTGTAAATTGTAAGCGTTATGTAATGAAGTAAAAAGTAATTAAGGAGGAACTATGAAGCTGAATTCAAGAGACACTCAGTCACCTCTTAGCAGAATATAAATAGATAAACCTGTTTATTTATCTAACAGTACGTAATGGCTCTCGTCGAGAAAAACTTCAAGTCCCGGCGAGTCCTCTTTTATTCACTTTTTCAACCGAAACGTGGAACGAGCGCTAGTGAAAGAAGTGTAATATTTCACTAGACTGCCAATAAATTACTGCAGCTTTAAAATCGATGATGCATTGAAAATAGTAGTTTCTCTTTGAAACAAATTGTCGCGTTCGTTTATGTACCTCTTTATAATAATGTCTGGTTTATACACGAGGGAGTGAATTATTGCTTTGTTTTTTTTTACAATAAGTTTAAATAACTAATTATATCGATTTCCAAAGCCCTGTTTCAGGACAGCTATATGTAAATATGTACATTCTATGTCTTTACGACAGTAGAAAATGTTTATTGCAAACAAAAATAATAAAACGAACCAATTTTCTCCCACCCGTATTATAAGCTTATTTCCTATATTCTACTATAAAATTGTAACAAGAAACCGTAAACGGGACGTATAGGCACCAACTTTAATACATCGCATCACCGGATGGTTTCATTATAGCAGATAGAAACTATAAAACTGTTTATAACCATGCCTGCAGATTCTAGCTGACTAGATGCAATAATGTGTGAATGGCTGATGGGCTCATGTTAACCTGGGGTATTGTAACATAATACGTTTTCAAGCACGTATTTTGGAAACGTGGACATTTTTATCCAACTTCAAAAAGAGACCAGCCAGCAAGCTCAAAATAACAAAAAAGAAATATCTATAATAATATTATAAAGCGGTAAAATTTGTTTGTAAGTTTGTATGTAGGGGGTAGTCTTCAAAACTAATGATCCAATTCTAAAAAATCTTTGGTAGGAAGCCACATTATAAGGAAGGGTTATAAATTAAAAAAAAATATTTTGGAATCCACGCAGACGAAGTCGCGGGCGAATCGCTAGTGAATTATAAAAGAATAACTAAGAGAAATATGAAGTTCTATTATCTATAATATTTGTGTAAATTTTAATTTCTTCTTTATCATGATCATGGATGTCGGCGTATGTACTAAATTAGGTAGAAATTTCTGATTTCTGAAAATATGTACTTAGGTACTATAATAATATTGATTCCATTTGGGTTGACAGGTATTGGAAGTCGGTTTATCTCTTTAATTACTTTTTATAATCATCAGGTAGGTACATATTCGAACGCATGGGTCACGAAGTCAGATTTTGGTTTAAACGCTCGTTGCACGGATTGAAAACAACATAAGTTTCCATTGTTAATAGATTTTTGCATCGCGCGCTTGCGAGTAAAAATGGACGCAAGTGAAAAACAAATCGAAATCAATCGATACGCATTCCTTTATCGATAAAAAAAATTTTAGCAAAAAATAGAACCGACTTCCATATCAAAACACTACAAAGCCAAAAATAACTTTAATTTCGGAAGTCGGTGTTATTGGTAGAAAACGGCAGATGGTAAAGTGACAAAAATGGACATAATTTTGGAATGGTATTTTCAGACTGACTTAGGTACGCTAATACTGATCTAAGGCATCGCTGAGTGCAGTGTATGCACGTTATGAATGCGCACCGTGCGTCCCAAATTTGTAATCTCTTACATTAATTTAATGAATAATTGTATGAAAATAATCAGAACAACATGCAAATGAAACCGTCAGGTCCACCTATAACGACACTCAATTGTCCAGCCAATGTCACCTTAAACACCATCTCAATTTTCCATCATTTAGAACCCGTTTTCGTCGGTTCCAGTCTATTCGGGCACTTTAATTGTGTACTCACTTGAACGCTATAATAATTATCTCTCTTCAAATAGACTGGTCAAAAAACATTACCTCTACCATTCGTAATTTCTCGAAAGTATATGTACAAGTTATAATGTATTAGTAAAAATGCACCGACATTGTTTTGTGTAGATTTCTCTTTAATCGTGGGTAGATTTTAATAAATACTCAGTCCCGGAAAAAACTATTTTTAGACCATAAAATATTTTTTTTTTGTAGGAGTCGCACCCGCGTTATGCAGCGTGCCTATTCTAATGTAACTTAATATAAATCCTATTTTAAGTTTCTATACTATTTACTAGGTGTAAGCGAGGAGGATTAGGATGCGGTCGCCTCCTTCTGCGAAGCAGACATGCTAGCGAAGGAGGAGGCCGAACGCGTGAGGGAGAGACAACTCTCTTCATTACGCCCCAGTCGCTTTGAGAGACGTCCCGGGCGTTGGGGATCACGACCCGGTCTCCAGTCACCATAAGTGTGGGATTGCAGGTGGTGAGCAGGGCCCAGGACCGTCAGGAAAGGATCAGGCTCGATTCGACGGTGCGTCATGTTCCACGCGCGCTTCGAACGTGTGAAGTGTCAGCAGTACTGACTGGGCCCGACAAAGCGACTGCCTGCCACCTTTGCGGGAATATTCTTACGAGATTACGCAGCCCCGGAACGTAAAGTCCGTTGAAGGAACAGGGTGGGTGTTTAGTTAGTAAAAGTTTGATACCCCCTCCCCACTATCCAGAGCGGTAGAAGTTATTAGATGTTTTAGCTACCGGAAAAAAGTATAGCCCGCGGCTTGACTCTCGTGAAAATCTTTTTCAGCAGTAAAAGTCCACTTATCTCCACACTAAAAGTCGAATCAAACCGTTGCTCATTTTGACTTTAAAGATGAAGACATCCCATCAGACACATATTCAAAACTCCTGTTTGCAAGATGGAATTTCTTTTGAAACAAGCAGCTCTTTTGTGTTTTTCTGTATGTATTTGTTCTTTTCAATTTTTAATCGACTTCGTAAAAAGGAGGAGGTTCTCAGTTCGCTGGAATCTTTTTGTTTAATTTTCTTATGCATGTTACTTGGTTACTTGAAGACGGCTGCACCGATTTGGAAAATTCTTTTTTTGTTTCAAAGGGAATATTTACTTTCTAGTTGGTCCCATTGTCATAAAGTTAGGATCTGATGATGGAATCCGGGAAAAATTTAGGGAACTCTTCTCATTATAGGCACACCTATAGCGATTTGGGTGTTTTTTTATGTAACTTGTGCTGCTGCTCTCAAAAAGCACTATTGCATTTGTTGAAGTGGAACTGATGATGAACACCACGGATGGCTACCGAAACTACTCAATAATAAGTATTTCATGGGTAGCGATTCGATTACTTGAATATGGTTGTTAAGCACTTCATACTCGTCACAATGCAAAAATGGCGAAGTGGAGCTGATGGAGAACTCCCCGATAATTAACGGCCCTGCATCGGGAAAAGAAATATTTTGCAAAAGGTGATAAGAAGGTAACATTTAGGCTTTTGTAGTAGTAGTTTGAAGCTTAATTATGGTTATAGGCTTTTTTTTACTCGACTGCAAAAAAAGAAGGTTATTTTTTTATCGTGTTAAAGTTCACGGGAGCGGACCCCGCGTTACTGCTAGTATAATATAAATAAACTGAATTAAATGACAGAAAATGTAGGTTAAGTGCTATACGATGCAATAAATTAAACAGCGCATTTCTTATGATATTAACCCCCACAGAATACGCCCCTTTGTGGAGAAAGTGACTGAAATATTATGAGGAAATGGGCGCAAGGGATAATGATCAACTGGCAAGAAGGGTAATAAGTCCTTCTTTTGTGTGCAAATCTTTGAGCCAAAGATTTTAACGCTCTTGGTAGTTATAAGGGGTGTCTCAGTAAGAGTGCACTTTTCATTTTAAAATAAAAACAAGTATTTTATGACAGAGTTGTGATATTTTTATTGTATTGTAAAGAAGACATGTTCCGATTAAGTATGGAATAAAATATCCGGCAAATGACCCCCACGGCTCCGATGACAGGCCATTACTCTTTTCATGAAATTTTCCATGACTTTTGCACAGAGATGTGGCTGTATCTCACCGATGACGCGTTGGATTTCCGATTTCACCTAAGGAATTGTTTTGGGTTTATTCGCATAAACCCGAGATTTCACAAAACCCCAAAGAAAAAAATCGCACGGCGTTAAATCGCACGATCTTGGTGGCCAGTTGACATCAGAATTTCGTGAGATAATGTGTTCTGGAAATCCTTGCTGCAATAAGTCGATTGTTTCATGCTCGGTGTGGCAGGTTGCGCCGTCCTGCTGAAACCACATGTTGTCCAGATTCATGCCGTCGAGTTGAGGCCACAAGAAGTCCGTTATCATATTCCTGTAACGAATGCCGATCACCCACTGCAATTTCAAAAAAGTAAGGTCCAATCACGCCGCCTGACCAAAATTCGCACCAGACAGTTACTCGTTGTGGGTGCATTTGTTTCTCATGGATTGCAGGAAGATTTTCTGAGTCCCAAATTCAACAATTTTGTGTATTCACGAAGCCATCCATATGGAAATGCGCTTCATCAGAGAAAATGACTTTTTCCGAAAAATTGGCATCGACTTCTCTTTGCTCCATTACCCATTAAACGAATTGCCGGCGCTTTCTGTGATCTGCTGGTTTGAGCTCCTGAGTTAAC
The DNA here is from genome assembly GCA_943138885.2 of Tholera decimalis. Taxonomy (NCBI): domain Eukaryota; kingdom Metazoa; phylum Arthropoda; class Insecta; order Lepidoptera; family Noctuidae; genus Tholera; species Tholera decimalis. The sequence goes on along the minus strand of OW964563.2, from coordinate 16,528,642 downwards.
TGAATATTGTACGCAAGAAGGTGGAGGTCTTTAGTCAAAATTCGCTGCGTAGTGCTTCGTGAAATTTGAAGTTGTTGAGAACGATTTTGAATTGATGTTTTCGGGTTTTCGGCGACACTCTCGTTTACAGCAGCAATGTTTTCAAGAGACCGACCGGTACGTTGACGCAAAGGATTCTTATTATCTATAAATGACCCAGTTTCTTAAAATTTTTTGACCACTCTGCGAATGGTTGACACATTAGGTGCACTTTCTCGGCTGAAAATTTGGCGAAGATTGCGAGCGGTTTCAGCGTAACTTTCCCCATTTTTGTAATGAGTTATCACAATTATAACACGTTGTTTTTTCGAAAAGCTCTCCATTTTTAATAATCGGAATAAACAGAGGTGACAGCTGTCAAATTTCAGAGTTGCCACTTGCATGAAAAAAAAAATATTCCAATTTTAAAAAGTGCACTCTTACTGAGACGCCCTTTATTAATATTGCTTATCAATAAATTGGTGACACATATACTTCGGACACGTTGTTCGAAATGAAGACATCATCATAGAATGCCTTGTTCTTCAAGGAGAAGTAGAAAGCAAGCGGTCATGTGGTCAACAACCTACGCGTTGGACAGACTTTATAAAAGCTGTGAAACAATTTTTTTTCCGTTCTGGGTGATGTGGAAAGGAGTTTCAGAATTCTATTGACTAAAGATCAACCATATTCCTTTAGGTGTCCTTGCCGTGGCATCTCGTTAGAATGTCTCGCAACCCCAGTGTGTTTCAAACCCTATTCTCAAGAATTCGAAACAAATGAATTCGAGACTTCTTACTGCTGTGCAAGGAACTTGTACCTGGTAGAAGATCCTTGCTGCTGTGTGACCCGAAGTAATGCTCCCAAATGCAGTTGTCTCAGAACAGTGAGCATGGAGTTGGCACTTATTCATACATCATCTGGAGTTGGTGGAGTATAACACACAATTCTAATATTACCAGTTATAAATTTCGCAAATCGCTCGAGAACACTCCCCGTTGCCACAACCAACGTAGGCAATTGTAACAAGTGTTGACCTCCATAAAACATTATAAATGGCTTACGAATGACAATAGTGAAGTAGATAGTATTGACACAACTATGTTCTGTTATTTACCAGTGATTTAAGTTGGAATAACACAAATTCTTTTGATGCTCGGATCCTCTTCTTTATTATCAGACATTGAACACATCAAATCAAGTAGGTACTTAATCATTATTTTTATTATTAAGCAATATATGAGGTTAACGATGGAACGAGCGAGCCCAGTTCACTCTTGGTTTTAAGGCTGAAAGGTCATACATAAGTGACAGGCGACACAGAAGCCAATAGAGTTCCACAGCTTTATTATGCACACAGCCTTTAGTAACGTGACGTTTTTATATTAAAATCACCTTATCTTCTGCCTAGACTTTTCCAACCAAGCTGCAGATTGCCTTCGTGTCTATTCGGATGCAGAAGAGAATAAGTAATTTATGTTTGGCGACTGGCTAGATGACCTGACATTATGAACATGATTTTTTGAGCATAAAGGCATATTGATATGTAAACATGATCACCCATCCACGGACTGACCTCGGCAGCCGTTGTTTAACACTTAAGATAGATAGATAGATAGATATATTCTTTACATATCTCTTGCTCCGTAAGTACACCCTTACACCCCTGAATGCCGGGGTGTATGACTATCATTACAGCATAGGTTTTGGAATTTGAAAAAAGAACTGTCATACTCATACTGCACGAAGAATATTTTTAAAAAGTTAATTTTTTTTTTCTCGGTATCGATTAATTACTCGAATCGGAATCTAGACAATTTATTTTATAAAGATTTTATTTTAAATATGGAACTATTTGTTTCCACATCGTATGTTAGATGGAATCGATTTAAAAATCAAACTGGCCAGCAAGATTTGACGCGCTTGCGTGCGTGAAAAAAAAAGGCAGTCTATTAGTAGGCGCGAAAGCATCGCGAAAATAATTAATTTTCTTGTTTGAGTTCTTTTTCAAAAGTTTTAAACATGTCTAGTGACGAAGACATAGATCTAACGCCCGATTTTATTAAAGAAAGGGCAAAAACAGTTGTCGAAAATATATTACCGCCGAACTCGAAAGAAAGATATGTAAAGGCATACGACGAATTTATGAAATGGCGGTCAGAAAAAAAAGTGAAATCTCTTTCTGAAAGTGTTTTTATATCATATTTTGATAAATTATCTAAGAGGCTACAACCTTCCAGTTTATGGTGCTTTTATTCCATGCTAAAATCTACAATGATGACAAAACATGACGTGAATTTGAAAGATTTTTCTAAACTTACTGCTTTCTTGAAAAGGCAGTCTGACGGCTTTAAAAGCAAGAAATCGAAGGTATTTACTGCAGAAGAAGTACAGAAATTCTTAAATGAAGCTCCGGATGAAATTTATTTAGCAATAAAGGTACCTACGTATTTACTTGCCCTTTTTAATAAGTTACCAAAATATTTCACAGAAATACTATGCGAATTTGGTGCCTTTAATACAACTTATGTCTTTTTTACAGGTTGTTCTAATTTTTGGGATATCGGGAGCCTGCAGAACCGTGGAATTGACAAACTTGACAATAGAAAATGTAGAAAAACATAACAAATTACTACTCATAAAACTGCCTAACACGAAAACTAAAATTGACCGGTCATTTGTTGTGCATGAAGAATTTGCAAATTATGTTGAAAAATATCAAGCTCTTCGGCCTGAAAACGTGGATACAAATCGTTTTTTTCTTAATTACAGTAAAGGAAAATGCCACAGACAAGTAATAGGAAAAAACAAATTTACAGGCATGCCAAAGCAAATAGCCACATATTTAAAACTGAGTAACGTAGAGTTATACACCGGGCATTGCTTTCGCAGAACATCAGCGACTCTATTGGCTGATTCGGGAGCCAACCTCACTCTGTTAAAAAGGCACGGCGGCTGGAAGTCCAGCAAAGTGGCCGAAGGTTATATCGAAGATTCGATGGCAAACAAAAGCAAAATTACTTCTAAAATAACAGAAAATATAAACTTTGGTTGCGCTGATATACGATTCTTTTCGTTTATATTTTTAATTATTGGCAACACGCATAATCGCTAATTGGTTAGACATTCCCCTTCCGCATATTATCCTTTCTCCCTTGCACTAGACCTTCGTCTATTCGAGAGTGAGGGAGAGAGACTATACCGCTCTAGAAAAATCGATCGCGTCTGGATCTTCCGATGGACGATCGGACCTTCAATGGCTGTCGAGTCGCGTTAGAGCACACACGCATCGAATCGCATTTGAACGGTCGCGTCGTTTTGTGCGACCAATTCGTAGCAGAAGAACGGTTATACTGTGGTGGTGAACTGTGATCAGAGTGCTGGCAGTCCTGAATATCCTGGATTATCAAGGTTAGTGCTGCCTTTCCTATACGACGCTGGACTCTTGTCTTTTGTTCCAACCAGCGCCGGTTCCCGTCAATTGTGTAACCGAAAACTTCTAAGTCGCATACGTTGCATTATCGCCCATCCATTTAATGGTCCTTCCCGAGTCGGATAATAATCAGCACAGCCATTCCCTAGAATTCGCTAGGTATATCGTAGTTTCGTATTCGTATTTCGTAGTCAACCCCGCATAGATACTTATTTGCCAACGCGTGGCAAGTAAGTACATCGTAATTCATTACGTCGTTTTCGTGTCTTCCTAGCTAATAATCGATTAGTAAGGAATTTCGCAACCCCGCTTAGTAGTTAATTATCGTTACTTGTAAATTAAATACCAATCGGTCGAGTCAAGGTTACTCGAGACCGCGTCGCGCACCCGGCCGTTATTTCGCAAAACGGTGGGTAGTTACTAAATATTTCTTATAATAATTAGTTTGATATTCATAGCTCATAAATATGGCACCGACCGATATTACTCTTAAAAGATTGATAGCAAAGAGAGATCGTATCTTTGCTCGCATGCAGAGTATTGCAGATAAAATAAAACACATTCATTCGGATGAAAGCGTTAAGGAATCATTTTTGTGCGACATCTCGTTAGTACAATCACTACGTGTGGATTTTGAAAGTGCTTTGGATGAAATTGTTATTCATGAGCTAAAATTAAACCCTGAATATGTTGTAGATTATCAATCGCTTTCTGCGTTCGAAGACCTTTTAGGGCGCATTTTACGGGCTGAGAAGAACCTGACGGCTCACTCTCATAGTGAGGTCCAAAGGTCACCTCGATTGCCGCCAATTGAAATACCCGAATTCAACGGAGATATTAAGAATTGGCCATTATTCGTCGCTAGTTATCGTAATGTCGTGCATAATAATGTTTCTCTAACAGACTGTGAGAAATTATATTATTTATTAGGTAAATTAACACATAAAGCTCGTACAATTTTCGCTGGTATTACCCCGTCTGCGGATAATTACCCACTCATTTTCGATTTGCTTTGTAAAAAATATGAAGATAGTCGACAATCGGCAACTTCATACTTAACTCAAATATTTGAATTTAAATCTATTACATCAGGTACCCCTAGTAGTTTAGAATTATTTATTGATAAGTTCGCTTCGTCGGTAGTTGCTTTAAAACATACAAAAGTCAGTGACCTGGCTGATTTTATATTATTGCATGTCGCGCTTAAAAAACTGGACCCAGACACCGTTCGTACGTTCGAATCCAATTATCAATTAAAGTCGAATGGATCCGAAATCCCATTGTTTTCCGATTTAGTTAATTTCGTTAGTGATCATATAAAGGTTTTAGAACGAACTTCGATACCTGTTGCTCGAGTCAATACTAATAAAAGGCCTTTAGATCGTAAATCAACTAACGCATATGTGTCCAGTTCTCAACCAGTCGCTTGTAGTTTGTGTAAGGAAAACCATGACTACATTTATAAGTGTACGGTTTTTAAGAGTTATAACCCCGATCAACGTTTTAAATTCGTTAAGTCAAACAACTTGTGTATAAATTGCTTAAGTAGTGGTCATCGCGTGTCTGCGTGTGAGTCGACGTCTACATGTAAAAAATGTAGGTACAAACATCATACATTGCTATGTTTTGGAAATAGGCCTGCGTCAAATATGTCGCCGTCACGCTCAGTCGAAGAGCCGAGCGCGGGTTCGATTCCCGCGAACTCGGATGTAGCATTATGCTCAAGTGCAGTCGGCCCTTATAAAGGCTCTAGAACTGTGTTGTTGGGTACCGCACGTATCGTTATTCTAGATTCTCGTGGTCACGAACATTGCGTTCGTGCATTGTTGGACAGCGCGTCTCAGAGTAGCTTTATTACTCGCGATTGCTGTCAACGTTTAGGATTAAACATAAATAATAGACCTACTTGTTCCACTGTTAGGGGTATAGGAGGTTCGAGTAAACCCATTCAAGGTTCCGTACAATTTAAAATTCATTCTCGTTTCGATCATAATATAACTTATGATATTGAGTCGTTGGTAATAGATAGGATTACCGAACGTCTGCCAACCGCGACAGTCGACACTTCGCGACTGTCTAACTTCGAAGACTTACCGTTGGCAGACGATACATATTATTCATCAGGCCCGATTCACGTATTGATCGGCGCTTCGATTTTTCCGCACCTGCTTTTGTCGAACAGAGTTCAAGGATCGACTTCGAATTTATCGCCACTCGCATTAGAAACGGTCCTTGGCTATGTGATCGTAGGTGACGCACCAGCATGTACTGACGGTAATTCGACCGTATCGCATTGCTGTATCGCGGACACATTAGACTCTGCTGTCCGGAAATTCTGGGAATTAGAGGAAGTGAGTGTTCCCCCGGTATTCAGCCCGGACGACCAATTGTGTGAGGAATTTTATACCCGCACTACCACTCGGGATAGTGAGGGACGTTACGTAGTAGCTTTGCCTTTCAAGGCTGATGTCGAATCCCTTGGCAATTCGCGCCAAGCAAGTGAACGGCGGTTTTACTGCTTGGAAAGGAAGATGCAAGCTTCTCCACAATTAAGGGTCGCGTATGACAGTGTCATCCGGGAATATTTAGAAAAGGGCTACATTTCATCTACGAATCCTGATTCGGCGGGAAGTTCGTATTTTATTCCGCATCATGGTGTGATCCGAGATGATAAGGTCACAACCAAACTTCGTGTCGTTCTCGATGGTAGTTGTAAAACTACTACCCGCATCTCGCTTAATGATCTCTTGTATGGTGGACAGAACCTACAAGGGAACTTGTTCAATATTATTATTGGTTTTCGTTTGTTTTCGATAGCGCTTTCCGCAGACATTCGTCAGATGTTTCTCAGCATTGGAGTCCGAGAATCTGATCGGCGTTTCCAACGCATTTTGTATCGCTTTTCCCCGCAAGAACCTTTACAGGTTTATGAATTTAATCGTGTCGTTTTTGGGCTTAAGTCTAGCCCCTTTCATGCACTTCGAACTATTAAGCAGTTGGCTGAGGATGAGGGTGACTCCTACCCTCAGGCCAAAGATATTGTCGCTGCGGGGTTGTATATGGACGACTACGTCCATTCCGTTCGCACGGAAGACGAGGGCATTTCCACCGCTTCGGAAATGATAGGTCTCATGAAGGCTGGTCAATTTGAGCTAGTTAAGTGGACCAGTAATTCCCAAGTCGTATTAGATTCGATCCCACCCTCGCACCGCCTGCCAGTTGTCAAGGAATTCGATGAGTCCGACCAACATAAAGTACTGGGCTTGTGTTGGTCACCTACGTCGGACAACTTCGGCATGAAAATTAATACTCCCGCTCAGATTTGTACTAAGCGTACAATATTGTCGTGTGTCGCTAAAATATGGGACGTCATGGGATTTGTCGCACCTGTTGTCCTGTACGCTAAACTTCTAATCAAGCAGCTTTGGCTGTCTGATTGTGACTGGGATGATACTCCACCTGAAGATATAGTCAGGCTGTGGATTCGCTTCAAAGAAGAGCTTCCCTTGCTCTGTAATATAAGGATCCCACGTCACGTTGGTATCGTCGGCGATAGTGTGGTTACTATATTGGCTTTCGCGGACGCCAGTGAGAAAGCATACGGGGGGGTTATTTACTTCCACGTTCAAAATAGTGATGGCAATATCGTTAGGTTGTTGACCGCTAAGTCGAAGGTCTCCCCTAAAAAGGTCGTTTCTCTTGCTCGTCTGGAGCTGTGCGCTATTCTTGTGCTAGCTCAACTCATAAAAAATGTCGTAGTCGCTTGTCAAAACCGCATTATATTTCGCAACATATTCGCATTTTCGGATTCAACAGTCGCTCTCTGTTGGGTACATTCGTCGCCCCATCGGTGGAACACCTTCGTGGCCAACAGAGTCTCGAAAATACAGGACGACTTATCGCCACAAAACCTGTATCACGTGTCCGGTACGGACAATCCCGCAGATTGTCTGTCACGTGGGCTCACACCTTCCCAAATCATTGATCATCCGCTTTGGTTCAGTGGTCCTCCGTGGGCCAGCTTAGACGTTTCGAAGTGGCCTGTCGTCCCCTTCAATCCCTCTTCGGTATGCGAAGTGCCCGAAGAGAAGAAACATTCGTTGCTCTCCGCTACACCAACCGAAAGATCTACTATTCTTTCTTTGGTCGATCGTATCTCGTCTTGGAGTAAATTACTTCGAGTAGTAATTTACATTTGTCGTTTCGCTAAACTGTTGCCTATTGGTTACCGCATGGCGGCAGCGGATTACAACTTCGCTGAATTGCTCATACTTCGCGAGCTTCAACGCTTTTATTTCTCCACTGAGTTGGTTAAACTCAGGAAAGGCAAACATTGTAGTCCTGCTTTTCGACACTTAAAACCGTTTCTCGAAGACGGACTCATTAGAGTCGGAGGCCGTTTAAGAAACTCGGATTTAAGTTATGATGGGAAACATCCCATTCTGCTTCCAAGCAAGGACCTCGTTTTGAATTTGTTAGTCGATTATCATCATAAATTGAACTGTCACGCAGGTCCCGACCTGCTAATGTCGCTCTTGCGTCAGAAGTATTGGATCCTTTCTGCGCGCAATTTAATTAGGAATAGGATCCATAAGTGCCTTCCCTGCTTTCGGCTGCGCCCTAAGCAGAGCTTTCCTGAGATGGCCGATCATCGCTCTTGTCGTATCGTTCAAACCGCTAAGCCATTCGTCCACACGGGCACGGACTACGCCGGTCCGTTTAAGGTTACGATGTCTCGCGGTCGAGGTGTTCGCTCCACCAAGGCCTACGTGTGTCTGTTCGTCTGCATGACTACACGCGCGGTGCACATAGAGCTCGCTGGGGATCTTAGCACAGCTAGTTTTATGGGCGCCTTTAAACGGTTCCTGTCAAGGCGTGGCCCGGTTAGTAGAATTTATTCCGATAACGGGACTAATTACATAGGCGCTAAACGGAAACTCTCGGAACTTCACGCATTTCTTTGTTCGAAGTACCATAATTCGGAATATGGTCATACATTAGCTATAAATCGAATAGATTGGTCACTCAATGTCCCGACGGCTAGTCACTTTGGCGGCAATTGGGAAGCTAATATTAAAAGTTTAAAGTCACACCTATATCGGGTCATAGGCGATACTATTCTGTCGTTTGAAGAATTAAGTACCGTTCTTATTCAAATAGAATCGGTAATGAACACTAGACCTCTTTGTAGGACACTCTCTAGTGATCCTTCAGAGCCGCTCGCATTGACTCCAGCGCACTTTTTGAATCTCACGCCTCTGAAATACTTGCCTGCCGAGGAAATAGACGAGAGAACTCTTACTGCTAGACACGAGCTACTAGATAAGTTAGTACAGTCGTTTTGGAAGCGCTGGAGAACTGGATATCTCCATACTTTGCAATCTCGCCGCAAATGGAACACGCCGGTCGATCCGGTCTCTGTCGGCACGGTCGTGATTCTTATATCCGACAGCTCGCCCCCACTACACTGGCCTTTGGGTGTCGTGGAGGAAATTTTCCCTGACTCAACCGGAGTCACTCGTATCGTTCGGGTTAAGACAACCACCGGATCCTACTTGCGTCCCGTGGTGCGTCTTTGCCCATTGCCTAACCAGTAGTTTATTTAATTCGTCTTTAAGGTTAGGTTAATATTAGTTATTAGGTATTTAGTTTCGTAGTTATAGGATAGTAATTATCGAATAGATTCGTTTTCTTGTGGTTTGCCTCACTCTTGAAGGCATCCCTTCAAGCCCGGGGGAATGGTTGCGCTGATATACGATTCTTTTCGTTTATATTTTTAATTATTGGCAACACGCATAATCGCTAATTGGTTAGACATTCCCCTTCCGCATATTATCCTTTCTCCCTTGCACTAGACCTTCGTCTATTCGAGAGTGAGGGAGAGAGACTATACCGCTCTAGAAAAATCGATCGCGTCTGGATCTTCCGATGGACGATCGGACCTTCAATGGCTGTCGAGTCGCGTTAGAGCACACACGCATCGAATCGCATTTGAACGGTCGCGTCGTTTTGTGCGACCAATTCGTAGCAGAAGAACGGTTATACTGTGGTGGTGAACTGTGATCAGAGTGCTGGCAGTCCTGAATATCCTGGATTATCAAGGTTAGTGCTGCCTTTCCTATACGACGCTGGACTCTTGTCTTTTGTTCCAACCAGCGCCGGTTCCCGTCAATTGTGTAACCGAAAACTTCTAAGTCGCATACGTTGCATTATCGCCCATCCAAACTTAAAATCACCACGTCAAAGCACATCATCTGAGCCATTTTTTAATGAAGAAAATAGTACCAGTCAACTGCCGCCATTTACGATGCAAGAACCTCAAGTCACTCAAACTCAAGTCTTATCATCACAAACTCATATTCAAACTATAAATATACCTAAAAAGAACGTGACCATATCTCTTACAAATTGTAATAATTTTACTATTAATTTTAATTAAATACACATTTTTTTCTTCTTAATAAATGTTCATTGAAACCTGCTGTCTTGTTGTTTACTTACCTCACAATCGATATGTAAAGCAGAGTATTTATCTCGGGCGTAAGCATCAATTGCATACTCGGGTTAATTAGCGCCTTCGCTTCGCTCAGGCGCCAAAAACCTCGTATGCAATTGATGTCATACAGCCCTTGGTTAATAATCTACTATTATTGTACACCATAACAGTAAAAACAAAATTATGGACTTAAAAATTAAAAAGGGTGATACAATGGGCGGTCTTATCACTAAAGATTGATCAATGATCATACTATTGAAGGCACTAAAATATCCTGTGGTCTCTCAGTGTCTAGCAAATTTATTTTGTATTAGTCATTAATATTGTCGATGAGAGAAGTAGAATCATATTTGAATATTAAAATTTTTAAGTACGAGGATTTTCCATTTTTTTAATAACTTATGATTCCACAGAGTAAGCCATCATAAACGTTTAAAAACACATCAGCATATTATATTCCTTTATCAATTATTTATGACAACCTGTCCTAACTACATACATACCAGTTAAACGCAAAAACCTTTCATAAAATCGGATAAATAGCTTTAAATGAATGAAAATAAAAATGATTTTAAATATAATATAAGAAATCAAAAGCTATTAACAAAAGAGTAATTGCGTGCGACATAATCAATTGCAAAGCATTTCATTTTTGCAATTCACAAATTCAATGCTTTCTTCACGAGGGTGTCATGTATTCATTATATTTTATTTGAAATATATTCTTGTTATGTATGAGTATGTAAAAAAATACTACCACAAAATATTGCACGCACGTCTCAGACATTAACTTACATGATTCTCATATCATTTAACCGGTACAGATTGTAGTGTATTGACTTCAAAAGACACTTTGAATTTGTTTCGGTGTTCCTTCTCAGGGTAGTTAGTAAGGAAAAATTGGCCTCATCCAGTTTAAATTTACCAAATAAAATTGGCCAAGTGCAAGTCAGACTCGTCCATGAAGGGTTCCGTAGTAACTACGCAAAACAACTTTGTTTTCATATTGTTTGTTTGTTCGTAGGGTTAAACTCAGGCGAGCGCCAGCCCCTTGGATGTCACCAGGGATTCGTTTAGCGAGGAGGTGCAGGGATCGGGCCATTCGGAAGTTTAAAAAGGATCGCAGTAAAGAGTATAAAAACACCTACAAAATTGCAAGGAATCGGTGTAATCAGATGATACGCAACGCTAAACGCCGCCATATTCATGAAAACATTTCATCTTCTTCGCCTGCTGATATCTGGAAATTCCTTGGAACTCTCGGTATTGGCAGGCCAAGTCATGTTGATTTTCCTAATATCAACCGTCATTTCACTACCACCTGTAATTTGGACCCCCTTATTTTATCTCAGATGGTTGATTTCATCACTAGTTTGCCTGGTCCAATCATTGAGCCATTTAAGTTTTCACCAGCCACCTTGGATGAAATTAAAAAGATTATCCTATCTATTAAAATATCCAAAGCTGTAGGGGTAGGCCATGATAACATCAGTCGAGGTATGGTTACCTTGATCCTTGACTGTCTTCTACCGCCAATTACCCACATCAATAACTTTTCCTTAGATTCCAGGCAATTTCCTTGTAAGCTCATTCCAGTCTGGATTCAGACCCGGACACAGTACATCCTCTGCTCTTCTTAAAGTGACTGGTGACATTAGAGAAGCTATGGAGGATACTAAAGTTACAGTATTAGTACTAATTGATTTTTCCAATGCCTTTAACGCGGTCAGTCACGATATACTCCTTGCTATCCTCTCCCATCTTATGGTTTCTTCCGAAGCGCTGATTCCAGATTCTCTTCTTATATTCGGGGACGTCAGCAGTCGGTACGCGTTGATGAGAGATCTTCGAAGTGGCGTGGTCTGGATGCTGGTGTTCCGCAAGGCGGTATTCTTTCTCTATTATTATTCTCTGTCTTCATTAACTTTATTACTCACTGTCTTCGGTGTTCGTATCATCTTTATGCCGATGATCTTCAATTATATACAGATGTGCGGGTAGAAGGTTTGTCGGACGCTATAGGGGATGTAAACCGAGATTTGGAGGCTATCAATGACTCGTCTGATAGATTTGGAGTGTCAGTAAACCCCTCAAAATGTCAGGCCATCGTTATTGGTAGTTCACGTATGATGGGTAGAGTGGCGGCTATGTCTCTACCTCCTATTATTTTTAATGGTGTCGTCATTCCCATTAGCCCCAGCGTAAAAGATCTCGGTTTGCATCTTGACTCGACACTTGGCTGGCAAAGTCAAGTATCTAGTGACAGCCAAAGGGCCAATGGCACTTTGCGTTCCTTGTATTGTCTGAGGAACTTTTTGCCTGTTAAGACAAAGACTATGCTTATGCAGACTTTAATTTTCCCTTTGATTGATTATGGTGACGTGTGCTACTATGACCTGAATGCGGTCTTGCTGGATAAGCTTGACCGTATCCTTAATAACTGCATTCGGTTCATATTTAATTTAAGGAAATATGACCATGTCTCAAGTTTCAGGTCTGAGCTTAAATGGATGACCATTCGTCAGAGGAGAAGTTTGCGCGCTTAGACCACACTTTTCTCCCTACTCAACTTTCCCAGCCCACCTTCTTATCTAATGTCTCACTTTCAATTTCTATGTTCTTCACACAATAAGAACCTACGTTCATCCAATAATCTTCTCTTACTCTGTCCTTCTCATACTTCTGACTTTGTTTATTCTTCTTTTCATATCCAGTCGATTCTCCTCTGGAATGCGCTCCCTCTTGAGATCAGGCAGGACGGCTGACAATCGCTACGCATTTAAAAAGAAATTGCAGATCCACTTTCTTCACCAATAAGCAGAATTTCCACATTTAATTTTCATTTTCTTCTTAAGTATATATGTATGTGTATGTATTTATATAAGTATTTATTCACATATATTATTTACGTAGATTTTATGATATTAGGTTTTTTTTGTGTAATCACTATTATTATCATTATTTTTTCCAATATAATTTTCACGTACATATTGCACCTTCCACTCTATCTCTTCACCACTCATGGTTGACTGGTAGAGAATGCCTACGGCATTAAGTCCGCCTTTGTACTTATGTGCATAAAGTGTAAATAAATAAATAAATACAAAGTTCTATTTGCCGTTTTAGAAAATGTGCTATATCTTAGAAAGTATGTATCTCGTTCAAACTAATTTTCATTGTAAGTTTTTATTTAGATGTACGACGTATTTTTTTTTAGATTTTTCACTCCATTTTATAAAAGTTAGAGAGGGGGGGGAACAAATTTTACTACTTTGGAAGTGTGTATTTTTTAAATGATTGACTTTAAGAAAAGATATCTTTTTGAAACCTCAATATAATTTTTAAAGACCTGTCTTATATACATCTACCTACCAAGTTTCACATGTGTAGTCTGAATAATTTCAGAATAAAATGGCTCAGACAGACATGATGAAGCGAATTCTAAATTATCTTAATTTTTAGTGATTTTAGTCTTTATACCTGATTGAATTCAGTCGAGAATTTGTCGATACTTTTATCTAAAAGTCGAATCGACGTAAAATATTTATGCAAGTTAACATGCGGAACAGTTACGATGAAGGAAGCCATTCCTGAAACTTGATATTAGTCACATTTTCCAACTCTGCTAAAACGGTCCATAAAAGTTGAACTTTTATTCTATTTTAGCTATCGGTAGCAATTTTGTTCGATCCGGTTTTTTAAGTAAATATATAGTTTTTAATGGTGTTAGAGCTCATAACTAAATACAAACAGCAAAATGCTTCGAACTTCAAGTTTAGGCAACGCTTGGTCGGTTCGTAAGCACGTTAAGCTATTGGTTTCAGCTGTCATTAATATATATTGTTACACCAGTCGCTTAGCTAAGTAAGTCGACAAACTACAACCGAAATTTAGAATGTTCGAGACACTAACGCCACCTGGCGGCTAGTAGCAGTACTGAGTATATCGAGAAAGTTCGAGTGACTTCTAATACGTTCGAGACACTAACGCCATCTAGCGGCGAGTAGCAGTACTGAGTATCTCGAGTAGCTTCTGGAATATTCCTGGCAGTATAGGCAGTGAGTCGATTTTACATGAATGTTCTAGAACTCATAGACCGGGGTATAAATAGATCGTAGAGGAACGCAGACGGCAGTCTTATTTCAAGATACGAGGCGATATAATCGAAGCTTTACAAGTGAATTTCGCTGCGATTTAAGTGTTGAGTGACAAGTAGGTATTGTACTGTGAATAACTGTGTTAATTTTTATTTGGTGTTTATTTAAGTAAAGTGTTAATTTTGGTTTAATTGGTGTAAATTATTTCTATCTCGAACCCCAGCTCGTAACAATATTTTAAATTCGGTATCGATAGTCAGAAACTAGAAAATCTGACGCTGGTATTGCCAAGGGAGATTGTGTTACCCAGGTTGTGGAGGTCAAATATTTAGTCGCTCCATATAAAAAACTAGAACTCGGCTGCATCCCGTTAGACTCGAAGCCGATCCCAATATACTTGGAAAGAGCTGTTGTGTTATTGGCTAAGCGTGTGTTAGCTAAGCAGATGATGATGATAAAATTTTTAATGGTTTATACTTTCATTTCTTTTTACTTTACTACAGTCATTTAAAGATGCGATCGAGAAAAACACTTAGCCACCCCTCAGATTTTAGAAGCGCTTGCCAATACCCTTTGGGACCTTTTTCAATCGTTTAATCTGATAAAAATATCACTTTATCTTGAACATCTTGTTACATTTTAATCTCACAGAAATAGTGTATTAGTAACATTTAATTTGAAGCTTAGACAGACACATTAAATCTAATCTCACTGACTGAAATATTATGTCAAGTTCCTAAGTCGAGGAGATGGAATTGTTGTTAAATTAATTAAATCAACATGGATATATGTATACTTCATTAGTATTCCTGGGTGATCCAATTGATACTGTTAAAATTATTTATGATATTGGTAATACGTTGGTGACCCTATTCTTACTAAAAAAACTAAACTTGAAGGCAAAATCTCGTAGTTAGAGAGCATTTAGGTCCAAGTTTTAATTTCATCACCGAAACAATAAATGCCAAGAACTTGCATCATGCAAGAAAATAAGAAGTTAAAAGTAGTGCTATGACTTCTTAAAATACATAAATTATTTCGAAGATTCAATTTTAAGTCTTATAATTAAATTAAGTCTTATAAATAAGTTAAATCCCGTTCTCAGTTACAACGTGTATTCTCTAGATAAAACTAGTTTTCACTAAACGCCTTTGTTATAACTAGCATTTCCTAGTTATAACTAGAAGCTTTATATTTTGGGTAAAACTAGTTCTAATTTCGGACCTGAGTTAAAACGATGTAATATAAAGAAAAAAATCTAATTCCGCCAAACCCGTTCCATCATCGGACTACAAGACAAAAGGCGATGCACGTTACATGGTGGACATCTCACACATACGCACAAAACGTTTTGGGAATAATTTCACTATGCGTACGGCTAAGAAGTGGAATTCCCTGCCTGAGTCTGTGTTTCCCGATAGCTATAACCTCGGCGAGAAAGTTCTATCGAGAAACCGTGGCCCCGGAACTTTAGGGCAGCCGAAGGAACAGGGTGGGTTTTTAGTCAGTAGAAGTCTGACACACCCTTCCGCTTAATCCAGTGTGGAAGAAGGGATTCGATGATTTTCCCATCCAGAAAAAAAAGAGGGGTTTTTAAGTCAAGAGTGAATAGGTTACTTTTAGGTAAGCGTGCTCCATTTTCTACCTTATCATCACTTACCTTTAGGTGAGATGATTGTCAAACCCGAACCTATTATCAATAAAAAAAAATAACGAAAAACTGGAGATTGATAAATTTGGTGATTATTTCAATTTTTTTCAATTTATTTCAATGTCAAATGAGTTACAATATTATAATTCTTATAGGCTATATAATAATTATTATTACAAATCATTACAAAAGAAAGCGACAACCAGCCTTTTCCACATTTGTTTGAATAGGTTAGGAGCACAAGGACCAAACGGGAGTTTCGACCCCAATCGACCTGAAAATCTAGTTACCACTGATATATTACTATACTAGCTTCTGCCCGCGACTTCTTTCGCGTGGTAGGTTTTTCCAGCGAAAATCCCAATCCCGTGGGAATTTCGAGATAAAAACCTTAGGATCCTAAACTATTCTCATGCCAAATTTCATCTAAATCGGTTCAGCGGTTTAGGCGTGAAAAGGTAACAAACAGACAGACAAAGTTACTTTCGCATTTATAATATTAGTATGGATTTACGGTGCCTAGGGGTTTCCTTGAGTGTGACTGCAGAATAATTATTAAAACCATAAATAAAACAATTTTTTGTTAAAAAAATTGTTAAAACCTCTTCTTCAACTCTTCTGTTGCAGGTCTGCTGGAAGGAATTTCTTAGGAAATAAGTAGCACCTTTGTGCTTTTTGTCTGTATTTTTTTGTCTTGTAAGTGTTATGTGTGTACATAAATAAATAAATAATTTGTTGCCACAGAAACATTGACCCGATGTCTGGGCAAGAAATTTAAGTACTGTTTGACACTACATTCCTTTTAATATTGGTATTGTTAACTTTTGATTTAAATGTAAATAACAGCCAAAACCAAAAAAACCAAAATTATTTAGTGGCATGAAAGAGTCATGGTATGTATTTAATCATAGTCGCCCATTCTGCCCTGCACTATCTAAAAGGCCGTTAAGCCACAAAAGGTCATTTTTCACTTTTTAATGCATACTTAAACTACTTTCGATTCTCTATCTTTTGGCCTAAGAATCATTTTCTTACGATTAATACTTTTCGAGATATAGCAATTTTGCTGAGCAGTTAAACAAAATATTTTTTTTTCACTTCCTTTGTTAAAAAGTGACTAAACCACAACACTTGTATACACAATACTAAAATATAATACAATACTAAAAGATACTTTTATTTACTTTAAAAAACCTCACATATATTGTGCACAGAAGCTATGCCCACAAAAATAATTTACCAGCGTCCTAGCTAGCATAGTTTTGTAGAAAAATCATATCCCGCTTATTTTTACGTTTACTCGCAAAATACTTTTGGGGTTAGCGGCTTTTTGGTTAGAGTAGGGCAGCATTCCACACCAGCCTCAGCGAAAATCGACCCTAGCCATACGGGTCGATTTTTGATACTTATATGGTTTTTAGTATTGTATGTGTATATCTTATATTGTTATGTTTAATTAATATGATTTATGTTGTTTGTAAGCTGACAGTTCTGAACCTGTGTCCTTTATGTTTTTAGTTCTGTCTATCCAAAGATTGTCTGTAAGAGATCGCCTTGTGCGATAAGATCGCCCATTGTACACTAGTTTTACCTTTTATATCCATATAAATATTGTAAGTTGTACAATAAAGTATATAATAAATACAAATAGTCCACGACCGTAGTAATTATACTCGCTGATAAACCTTCACATCACATCTAGTGGGAGATTATGTTATGCGTGTGGGTATCCAATAACGACAGTCTCGTGATACGCCCAATTTGTGTCAATCATATCCTGTTCATTGCTAACAGGCATGACACGGTGTCTCCGCGCGTGCTAGTTATTTTCAAATCGATATTATCTCGATTGTGCTATTTGTTTATTTATGAGGTTTTAAGTATTGCATCTGTATACATGGATATTGAAATCTTGTAAATAGATGCAAATTGACTAGGGTAGATCGAAACAAATTGACACGTTTCTATAAGCTTCCGATCTATCAGTACGAACGTATGAAACCCCAAAATGAATGTAAACAGTAATTTATCGCGAAATTATAAAATCCATTACGACGTAGGTACTTGTGAGCTACTGAACTTTAGTCATCCGAACACGTGATGATGGCGATATTAAATTATAAATAAAAATTAGAAGAACGAGAAGGTGCTGGGTGTTATCCCTCTTTCTTATTGTTTGAAAATTGATAGATATTATACTCTTTATTGTACACCATAACATAATTAAATAATAACAAATACTAAAAAGGGTGTTACAATGGGCGGTTTTATTGCTAAAAGCGATCTTTTACAGACAACCTTTGGATGGATTTGACACAGCAGGAGAAAATAAATACGCGGGTAATATAAACAATACATAAGTAATAAACTAGAGTGATAGAGATCTTTTACTATGTTTTTGAAAGAAGGAAGGGTTTGTGCTTGTCTAACTGACACGGCAAGAGTATTAACAAAGTTATCGCAAATTACCTACAGCTTATTATTATTTTAGTTTTACTAAAAGGGAAAGTGATAGATTTTTCTTATTTTGCTAAAACTATTATTTACATCAGCAATTTCGAAAAATACTATTTTAACCAAATTACTATTATAGAAAAATTATTATTAATTTTATTTTATACGTAACCGTATAAGCTTTAAAAAACACAAAATGAATCGTTGACCAAAACGCTTGCGCGTATTTCGTTACCGACCAAATAGAATTTCGATTCAAAATAAAAACATAAATTCTATAAAACTATCAACCGAAAATAACAATGCGCTTACCCTATCACCCAATTTACTATCTTTAACCCCAAATTTCAACCCTTAACACAAATCTGCGCTCAGTTTTCCTTCTAGGCCGCAACCTATAAAATCGTGCTACAATCGAATTGAAACACATATCAACGGCGCGCGGCGGTGACGCGCGGTATACGGAAATCCGGGCCTACTTTCCGTAATGTTAGAAGACTGTTTCCTTTCCTTCCAATATCCTCCCAACCGAGACTATAGTTCCTTGGAAATAGCGTTTGACTTCAACGCGTATTTGTACAGTACGATATTAAATTATGATTGTGTATCTACATATGAATTGATTTCTGGAATTCATGTTTGAGGAGGAAATGACGGGTTCAAAGGAAAAAATACGGAATGATTATTCGTTGGAATTGTGTAATAATCTGTCGATATTCACATTCGCTGTCGATAACTATAATTATATTAACGCAATACGAATGGGCCTGAATTTATTCGATGGATTTCGAAACGCCTTTCTGCATTTCAATATTTTTTTCTTATGTGCATACAATGCGAGTAAAATTTTATACTAAAAGTATAGCTCAGGTCTTTTCTCGTTTAGTAAATGGTGCCAGCTGTGCCATACCTGTTCCACGTTTAAAATATCTATCCATTTTTATAGAACTTGAAATCCTTTCCCATGTAGGTAACTTAATAATCTTCACGTCTAAATTGTCTACAACTACCTCCGCAGGCATCCCGAAGGGATTCCTAGACAGAAATTTACGAACATAAAGCTGATATCCATATACCGACAAAACGTAATATATTGCAATACCTGGATTTCAACCAGGTATTGTCTGGCCGAAAAGTTTGATTTTAAATAAATAAATAAAATAAATAAATAAATAATCTTTATCTTTATTACTCAAAAAGGTTACAAAGCAACACATGGTTAAATAAAGCAAGCATAAAATGAACAATAAAAAAAAGATACATGTGTCAGTAGAGACCCTGACTCCTAAACTAGGTATGTCCCTGTATCTTAGGAGTCAGTGTTCTTCAAACATCAAGCACAAGCAGACCATTTTACGAGTATACAGATTGATTGAAAAAAAATTACAAAAATATTATATGCATAAAACAAAAATAAAAACTATTTTTAAAGATAACAAACAAATTAGAATGAGTGCGTGTGTGAGTATGTGAGGGAGAGGGGAGTGTGAGTATGCGAGTGAATGTGTATGTGTAAAGAGACTGTGTGTGCTAGGGAATGTGTGCTTTTATAAGGGGATTGCGATAGTGTATAATTATGTAAGATTGATTCTGTGTTGTTTGTGCATGGAGTATATGTGCAGAAACTACAAAGTTCCTGCCAGAAGATCCTCGGTATTACGGTATGATAATGATGCCAAGTAATCTGTAAGACTATTTTTACATTCTATTTTGCTTTTTGTGAAGAGGTTGATTTTTTTATTAAGATAGTTATACACTTTAGTGCTTGTTACATAGTACTGGCGTTTCGCAAACGCGGTCCTGTGCAATTCCTGGGAAAAGACCCTATGTTTCACTCTACCGCTTGGGGGATGTGTGGGTCGAGAAGCATGCCTTCGAAGAACCAACAGAAGCATTTTGTTACTTTTATCAAATTTGAGTATTGACCAGTTGCTTTCTTTCATGTTCAATTGTACTGGACTAACATGGAGGAGTTCGTGGCTAAGTAACAAATGCTTGCTGAGGTCGGTCTGTGGATGGGTAACCCTAACACATCTTGAATATTTACTCCGTGCCTCGAAAAGCACGTTAAGCTCCACAGCTTAAGACCCACGTCTCAACTATCAATTCGATGGCAGCAAAGAAGAAACGGATATCTACAAAATCGCAATTTTACATGAGAGCAGATTTAGTAAAAAATAGTAGCCATTTTGAGAGTTATGGACCGATTAACATGAAACTTTCTATAATGCATTAAAATAACCTTCTTTATGAACTGTGTAATATGTTTTTTTCGTTTTGTCGTTGTTTTACTGAATTAATGTAGATGTCTTTTTTTACTCTGTAAAAACTTTGACGTAGAAGAAGACATCTGCCTGATAACCGTTTATACGTTGTGATAAAAAAGCACCCATTTCTTTAAAAATATCTAATAAACTGAGATAATACTCTCCAGTAATACTTTTAAGGATATTTAAAGAAAATCTAAGCATAATGCAAACAGTAAATTCTCCTTTTTTGACGATTTTTGTAAATGTCTTGATTTACTTTGCATTTGTCATTTTATACATTAGCAATGAATGAGTTATCTACCACTAAACTCCATCTATAACTATTAGTTAAACTGATTTATTTCGTACCCAAACCACGTAAAACATATTTTTTTAAATAAAAATACAGTAAATTACTATTTTTATTTATTATCTAAGGCACCATTGGAAAATATAGGTAAATATCAGACTAATATACAATAAAAAACAAAAACAAATTATGTTAAACTTAGCAATTTCAACGCTATAATTATTCTTACTACTTCTAGTAGGAAAAAAGAGATCAAAACGGTAACGATTAGGTACGAAAAACGAAGTTATTCTTAGAATTCAGCGCCATCAGTAGCTTCTGATTCCTCCATGACGCTGGTACACTTAATATTTTTGTAATAAACATGGTATCTTGGTGGGATTAAATTTTGTTCACACAAAGACATCTAGTCCTTGTATTTAGCTGTAGTAATGGGTAACGTCTCACTATAAACTTTTCAAAGTTCTTGTGTATTTATTATTGACTTCCAAAACTCGTCTGCTTGTCCTCTTGAAGTTCTCCTCTCATTCAAATCGTATCTATAAAATATTTTAACAGGCTATCTGTATTCCACTAGTATTTCGCGCACTTGATTCCATTTTCTAGACTAAGAGTAGACTTAAAATCCAAGATATCATTTTGATTTATCTCGACAACTTTAAAGGGTTGATAATTTTATTTAATTCCAGCGTACACAGGTATACTACTCTTGCGGCAAGAAAATAATATTATTTTTGGAGGATCGTTCGATTAATGCATGTACGCTATCACCCTCGTGCTGCGTATGACCCTTTTCTAAAAATCTATGACAAATGCGAACACGCAAATTTTTGGCAACATGTAAATACATAGCAAAAACCTCCGTTTTGGCCTCCGTAATTATCTGACCATAAGCGTATATCCTTTACTCCCTCTTGGCTTTTTCTCTTTATGTAGTTGTAAAGGCAACTGGATACTTCATTCGACCCCCTTGTCTAGCTGTTGTCTCATCTCACATGTAGCAAATGGCTTTTTTAGACCCATATCAAAGACGGTAAAGTTATAAACAGACAATTTTCTTTTGTAATAAAACGAATTAACTTCTTATTAAGCCATTTGCTACATGTGGGATGAGACAGCTAGAAGAGGTTCGAATGAAGTATCCAGTTGCCTTTACAACTACATAAAGAGAAAAAGTCAAGAGGGAGTAAAGGATACAGACTTATGGTGGAATATTTGTGGAGGCCAAAACCGTAAACGTATCGTTTTGTATATTTGAATACTATACCAATGAATTCTCATTGTTTAACATGATTACCCAGACCCCAAAATAAATCAAATATTTTTCGACTTCACAAATTTTTGTGCAACACTTAAATTAGCAGTTTTCGCATGGGAGCCGTATATCTTCTTATTTTTGTTCTTTGTCATCCCGTGATAATTTTCTTCTTGTATCAATCCAATTCTCTTTTTTGCACTTTCTCCTTCTCTTTGTAACGTCAATTGTAAATTTACGTCGTTTTCTTCTAGACATAACTGTTGATGAAAGTGAAGAGCATTCACTGGAAACGTAACTTGCTGATGATGTTGCACTAGAATCAGTGACTAAAACGAATGGTGAAGTGATTTGTGAACTGAATGGACGGCAACACGACAACATCAGCTTCAGAAATAGGTTCCGGAAATTGCAACTCTGTTTCAAATGAAATAAATTCAAGAGGTATGGGTGTGATAAAGCGCGACCGAGGGCAATCAGTTAATTTTGCTGGACTAGCATTTGGATTATAATGTATTTCAACAGAGGTCGTAATAGCGTCATTATCAGCTAAGATCTGTTCAAGCGTGCTATTTTCCAAGAGCGGTAAGCTGTAAGCAATAAATGTGGTTAAAGAATACATTCCATAGATAATTTAAAGTAGTTTTAATAAATGTCACTAACCAGCTTTTATCAAACGATCCTATATTAACTAAATTACCGTACATCTCTGCTTGTAGATCACTTAATTGAATTAATTCATTTTCTGTGTCTGAGTCTGAAAAACAAACAAACAAATGAGTGAAATCAAAGTATATAGTAGTATATTTAATTGATTTAAAGAAACAAAACTATGAATTTCTTCATAAAAACAATAAATCATACATTCTTAGATTGAGACATATGCAAAAAGTACGACGTATAACCAAACAAGTGGCAAATGTCCGTTTTTACGTCAGACCGTAACCTCAAAATAAAGTTTTATTATTCACACTAAGATCGAATTACTAGCATTAATATTGAACTGTGAAAACTATCACTATCATAACATAACTATGTCACAGTCACAGAATATACTCACCTTCGTAGGCATTTTGCATTGTTTTCTTTAAGTTTGTCAAATCCGAAATCTCATTTATTTCCTTCTGTATACCTATTTGGGACATATTTATAAGTAATTTATTCCTTGGGGTACTCATTTTTTAATATTAACTGATATTTTAATGATTAATTTAAGGTTGAATGCGTTAAACATTGGAAATTTAATAAAAACGCACGAAAACATAACCGGTACACACTAGAATGTGACAAGTGACTGATGTCTTTGTTGACGTTTGATTCATCCGTCAAAGTTCCTTAGTAAAGGCGGACAAATACAAATGTCCGTTTCTACTGCGATGTTTTTTTTAAATTGAGTGTAGATGTCTTCATTTACGTGCCAGATTTCCTTCATTATTTTAAAATTTGTAATAATTTTAATACAGAGTTTTAGATACGGTTTATATAAACTCATTTTTGTAAAAAAAGCATTTTGACAAAAATGTAGATGTCCGTTTCTACTTTGCTGCCATCGAATTGTACTTCTTTGGCAGTCGTCACGGGTAGTCAGTAGAAGTGAGAATATTTGACAATGGCCTTGTCAAGGGGGTCGTGTTACCCACTTACTGGGTTCTAGATAAGATTAGATATATTGCTCCATGTAAAACACAAATATGCAGCTGTATTCGGTTAGAATGAAATCCGACCCGATGTACTGAACTAACATCATATTAACATTTTTTAGATTGTTTTATTGACATGAACTGTGAGACACTAACCTTAAGCTTGCAATATATGTTGGCTGAGCGTTGTCGAGTGAAGGCCAATACCAACATGTAGACAGTACATTTGTATATTTGCCTTGTCTTGCTATCGCTCGGTGTCACTTGCTTAGTTGGCCGAGTGAAGGCCAGCGCCAACGTGTATAGAGCTCATTTGGTACAACTTGTCTTCGCTCGCCATTGCTCGTGATCACTTGCCTCACTTCGGATCGGTGTCGGTTTTTGGTCACAAATCAAAGGCGCTCGCCTGCGCTCGGCCAACGTGTGGGCAGCTCTACAGACCTTCTTTTACATTGGTCGTCTGCATTGGCGTTCGACGAACTTGTCGAACGTGTGGAAATTATTTCTTACCTTGTACCTATTTGCCAACGCTCGGCCAACATGTATTGCAGGCTTTAGAGGTTTTGATGCCATTGTGATATTGACCTGTAGTATTATCATTAGAACTTAAAACGGGATATTTACCATTTGTGTTTATTGTTTACAGTTTCTGATATTTCACCACTGTCGGTATTTGCAAGCAAACTAACTAACTTTCGATACTGTTTGTGACCATGTTAGCTTAAAAACACAAACCTATAGTATTTGTTATAACCGTTTGATATCTTAACGTGTTCCTGAGAAAATGGGTCTTGACAGGCAGATAGATAACGAAGTGATCCTTTAAAGGTTCTGATTTTCTTCTGTGGGTATGGTAGCTTAAAAATGTAACATTTTCTCGTGATATTGGGATGGAAATTGCTCGATTGTACGGTAGCTTAGGGTGTCATAAGATGCCAGGAGGTGGCGGCATATGTCCGCCCATTGCATGTGCAGAATTATGAGTGGTGCATTATGCCGAAGCTGCACGAGACAATCGCCCACCGATAGTATGTCTTTCTTCTCCGTTAAGTTCATGATCTTATTAGTAGATAAGAATACTTTTTCCTGCTGGATTATTAATTTTGTTACCATCGTTATCAGCTTAAACAAAACGTATAAATATTTCAAAATTAGTCCGACCTCCTCTAGTGTCTCAGATTACGTTCTCAACACTGGGACATAGGCCCAGTGGTGGTTGGTGGATATAATGTCTTCGGATTTTTGGTCTAGGTTATGCCAGTTTGCTCACGATGTTTATATTACACAAAGTAATGTGCCTAACTGGGTTTGAAACCACGACATGTAACGAACCAGTTGGGCCACCGCTCACTGTGTGACTTGGCTCACTGACTGAATTTAGAATAAGAAAAATGTCGACAAATTACATGGCAAGGTACTGGTAAGTCGAATAGGCCATTAAGAAGCACTTACAGCAAAATAAAAACAAATTACCCGTATTAAAACAAATGCTGCCTCACCACAGTAATCGATTACTCGCCATATAACAATTTATTTTCATCACTTAAGAAATATCGTTTCATGAAATTAATATCACTGTTAGATGCGAATAATTTATTGCCTTTTGTACACAAATTAAGTTATATTAATCTCGGCTATTTTATGCCAACTACTAATTGCTCCAGACAATTTATATCAATAGCCAGAAGTCAGATTGTATTGAAATAAATGTATTGCTCTCTAAATTTGTGGTCATGTGGCATGAGATTAATATTGTGGAGTTTGTGGCTGAATAATACAGCCAAGCCAGTCTGTGCGATAAGACTGGCCGCAGTGGTTTTTTCATCCATATCCTATGAAATACCGGGAATTACCGTAAGAAAAAGTTTTTCTATCAAATTCATAAAAAAAGTAGTTCAGGGATTCACAATTTCAAATATAAGAGACAGACTTAAAAACTCTACAATTTTAATATTAATACCTTTGTATTGTTATCTAGATATGTTCAACTTATACGATCTAAGAATGACTAGCCCAATAACTGAAAAGCTAATGCTTATACCAGATCATCTATCAAACTTTTCTGAATATATTCAACACTGATCAGAATGTGTTAAACACCGCGCATGAGTGATGTACTCTCAAACAAATTGTTCTCACCCTCCGCCGAGAGTAAGTCTCCGAGTCACGCAATATGGCGACTGGCCAAGGCAATAACATTTCCGTTCACATAACAACACTTGGCATAGGTTGGTAGTGTTGGGTTAAACTTGTCGATAAATTGTCAATTCATACTGAAACAGTGCTTTTTGGGGAAAAGAGTAAGATATAAGTGGTATTATTATATTTATTTAGCATAGGTATATGAGGGGTAAATTTCAAAATATTAATTAAATAAAATAGAAACATTTATAAATGCGGTCGTCAGGTATCTGAAATTCATTTGAATAAAAAAAATATGAGTTTTCTGCTCTTACTCCTTCTTCATACAAACCTTAACTGTCTCAAATTTTATTTTCCTCTGTTCGCGTAATTTTCGTAAAATGCTAGGTATACAAAGTTTCTACTTCACGTATGAAATTAGATAGAATCGGGCATCGGGAAGGTGCAAGCTACCGGTGACCCGGGCTTCTAAGGAAGGAAATTTCGGAATAATGAAATTAAATGAAATATTGATAATAATAATGTTTATTTTGCAAATAGGTTATAAATAACACTTTCACACGTCATTTTATTTGTCGTAAATGTAAACTAGATGTATCCCTTGAATCAGTTGTCCAACGAGAGCCACCTTAAATTTATTTATGTTATAGTTAATAATTGGTATGAGTAATGCTAAATAAAAAGTATATCAGCTGTGTATACAAATAAAAAACAAACAAAAATATTATTTTAAATATAGAATTTGAATTTGAAAACCGTTCGGAAATAGAATAACATTTTCATTTTGACCACAAGAAGTTCTACAATGACATCTTAACCATCGTGGTTCTGGTGTATGAGAGAGATGGAGCTAATAAAAGCGAATATCTCTAAAATTTTCAAACAGTGGAATAATTATGATTTTTTTTTCCGGGTGGGAAAATCATCGTATGTCTTTTCCCGCTCTGGGTGGAGCGGAAGGGAGTGTCAGACTTCTACTGACTAAAAACCCACCCTGTTCCTTCAACTGTCCCTAAGTCCCGGGACCGCGGTATATCGTTAGAACATTTCCGCAACCCCAGAATAATTATGATATTGGTATTTCATAGTATGGCCGCCAGCTGAGTATAATTCGAAGTTTTGGTACTACTAACATGACGCGGCCTACCGCATACACCTTTGATGAGCTCAAAGGAAATAAATAAGTCAATTATGACAAAGATTTTCAAATGAAATGTTACCAACGGACCCGCAGCGAAAAATGAATTTCACGTAAGAAGCAAGCTATTGTAAGCAAGCAACCTATGAATAAATTATAGTATAATAATAATAATCTTTATTGTGCTAAAAATAGTACATAATTATTAGTTTAATACACCCTATACCCCACACTAGGATTCTCTGTGTCATATGGGGTCGTACATCCACAGAACAGCCCCATACGACGATTACACTAGAAGATCTACCCTTATGGGTACTATTAGTTAGCCAAAAGCTAATAAAAACCGGCCCTGAGTATTAAAAAAAAAAAATGTTCTAATGGGATTTAGCGGCCCTGGAACATAAAGGCAGGTTTAAGAACAGGGTGGTTTTTTAGACAGTAGAAGTCTGACAATCCCTTCCACTCCACCTGGAGCGGGAGGAGTCATTAGAATATTTTCCCACCGAAAAAAAGATGAGTAGTGTTACCTGAAAATATCACTATTTTAAATGAAATTTATCAAAGACACAACAATTTTTTTTTTTAAAACAGTGATTTTGACGTTTTGAAAAAAGAATCAGTGCCTCCGCGTTATGACATGCGTTAAAGTTATGCATTTAGTATTTGTGACGCTATTATACTATAGACCGTGTTTGAATATAAATAGTAACCGATCTAAGTTTTAAAGGTTTTAAATCATTTTACAGTAGCTCTGTGATCTTGCAAAATCTGCATAAAACATTATTCCTATTGTTTTGGCTAAAGCAAAAACTATTAATCAACGGACAGCTACTAAAATGTTTATTTCATTTTTCAAGGATCATCATAAGCACCCCGTTATGATTTTTTGAACAATTTTTGTACAGTGAGAAGATACACTTCATTAAAAAATCTACGAGTTTGTCGTAACAAACGACAGAAAATAATCAGAAGGCTTTTCTTTTAATTAGTTTATTTAAATTATATTAAATAAATTGTCAAGTCTTCAGCTTTGAAAGGTAAATATCGCTTTCTATCATCATCTTCTCCGAGCTACGTTGGGGTCAGCTTTCAGACTAGCCGGACGCAGCTAAGTACTGTTTTACATGGAGCAACTGCTTATCAGACATCCACAACCCAGTAACTGAGTAACACGATATCCGATGTAAGACTGGTGTTACATATTCTGGCTTCTAACACCCCTAACGACTGGGAAAAATGCATAAATGACAATTCGGACCAAAATGGCCTAGTCGTCTTGACCTCGGCAAGCTTTGCTTAAAGATCGACCTGTGCCGCAGCTATTATTAAGCTAGGAACTCCTTACTAAAAATGCACTATATAAGAATTTGACCGAATTTTGATTTATATCCCGTCCGATCACCATGTACGGCAAGCCGATCGCTTGAGAGAAGCGAGCCAAATACTTTGGCGTGGTGCTCGATAGCCACCTTTCCTGCGCTGAGCACATAAGGCAGGCTCGTTCGCGCACCTCCTTTGCTCTAAGTAGACTCTATTTCACCCTGACTATATCAAATTGTCACTCAGGTACAAATTGCGTATTTTTACCGCGGTTATCCGTCCCATCATGACCTACACCTGCGCTGTTTTCGCACACGCAAAGCCCCAGCTCCTACACAAGATGCTGACCCTCCAAAACTGATTACTCCGTAAAGTAACGTTAGCCCACTTTACGTTCGCAATGAGAGCCTACACCCAGACCTCAAACTGCCCACCATCCAGCAGTTTATGAAACGCACCTCCAAATGTTTTTTGAAACTGCAATCTAAAATAGGAATCCCGCCGTCGCATCGGCAGCCCGATACGATCCCTCCCGTATCTCCAAGATTTGCTAACGAAGGCATACTCTTGTCACTACCGATGACGCTGTAACCCTGCTCCAAAAAGCCGTAGGGAAACAAGCAGGGTACAAAAAAAGAACCGTCCTTCCTTTAAAGTTTTATAGTAAGCCCGTGCTAGAGGCTTTAATTAATTTATTAATTAAAGCAACCACAGGCAAGTCCGTTTAAAAACCGACAACCTCAGAGGTTGACCTGCGAGATGCCACACAAAAAAGAGAAAAAAAAAGATTCATAGGAAGGAAACTTATGCTCAATATTTTAATAAGAGTGAACAGGCATTTGTTGGGCTCGCTCGTTCCATTGTAGACCTCTTCTATCGCTTACCATTAGGCGAGATTAAAGTCAAGAGTGGGCTCATTAAAATAAAAAATGAAATTATAACTTTTAATTTTAATTAAAAATTTTAAGTTTTTAATGGTTTGATCAGGACCATTATCACAGAACATATTGGAATGCGTTCCAAAACTCAGTGGAACCAGTCAAACTTGTTTTGTCCCAAAAGTCTTGTTTTTGATATGATTTCCATGTACAAGTATGTTTGTTTTATTCAACCTACTGTTTCATATCTATCCACTGAGTCTCATGTTGACCGCCTGCCGTCTGATGCAGCCGTTCGTGTTTGTTTTGTTTTGTTCGCTTTTCATTTTTCTCGAGTGACATCATAATCTTGTCCTGTGTTTTTTTCAGTTGCTCTCACTAGTCCCCATTATCCGTGGACTTAAATATTTTAACAGCATTCTTGAAACCTTTTGTAAATGTTTTGTTGCGTTGCTCTGAGATTTTGTTGCTTTATGCTAATATTTTTTTAAATTTTAAACTTTTTAGTATAAAATATAAAAGTAAGTGTTCCCAATTACATATGTTGATTGAATGCCGTAGAACTAGCCTGATGCAGAATGATTTTCGCTTAACACGTTGATGGATAGAACGCATTGTTTAGCTGTTTTAATTGAATAGCTATATCCTTCGCAAACAGAGATAGATGTTATACCTACTTTAATTGTATAGTGTCATATTTTACTCTTTTCATAATTATGTAGCGACATCTATCTCGCAACATACAAACTAAACGATAGATATCCTGTATCGCGCAAGCAAAGTTTACCGCTCAACTAGCCTACATACAAATCACCCGATCACAAGCATCGGGCAGTTGCCCACCAGACAAAAACACCTGTCTGGTCGGAGGATCCTCCCTTTTCAACGGGAATGCGGGACTTCACACCCTGTTCAGCATATCCCCAAACTGGTGACTCCGGGCATGAACATCAGCGCAGCCTTCGTGCAGAGCTATTTAAGCGTGTCGAAAGCTTGATGGAAGTGATGATGATCACTTCCATCAAGCTTTCGAGCAGCGAGTCATACAGCCAGCGAGTACCCTCGGCTTCTACGGGTATCCTGACCACCGGCATGCAGCGGACGCATATACCTGGTCATCACCCTCAGCCTCTTCAGCAACCTTGGCACAGCACCCTGCACTTCGGCCAGTCAGCAAGCAGAGACGCACTTCTCTCCTGGTCGACGCAGCAGCCAGCCAATACGCAGCACTGCACCACTCCGACCCACTGGAGATCATGCAGCATTACTCCGACCTACTGGAGTGTCATCCCGACTCACTGGGATATCACTCCGACTACTCCGACCCACTGGAATATCATGCCGACTCACTGGGATATCACCCCGACTCAATGGGGGCAGCACCGCAGACAGTTCCGACTCACCGCGAAATATGCGACTTCCGGTTCCAACTCACTGGAACCTACCTTCCACTGGCCCGGCAAGCATCACAAGATGTATGGATGACTCTTCCTGCTACGACCTCCAATCTCGGAGGGGAGTGATGTAGCGACATCTATCTCGCAACATACAAACTAAACGATTGATATCCTGTATCGCGCAAGCAAAGTTTACCGCTCAACTAGCCTACATACAAATCACCCGATCACAAGCATCGGGCAGTTGCCCACCAGACAAAAACACACAATGCGGGACTTAACACCTTGTTCCACATATCCCCAAAATTACATTTATTAGTTCAGTTTTAAGTTTAGTTATATAAAAATTTACACTGAACAAACACTATCACACAATAGGTATAACGGACAGTCCCCTGTGCAGGGCTTGTATGGGGACGGAGGAAACGGTAGGACACGTGCTCCTAGAGTGCACGGAAATCACCGAAATACGGAAACGAACCCTCGGGTCATTAAATTCCCTTACAGATATCCTGAATAGACCGAAAGACCTGATCTGCTTCTGGAGGGAGGTTGGCTGGATGGAGTGACGGCCGACATGGCTCACGCACAATGGTCTCGTGCAGAGACTAAGTGTGGAAACCTAACTACAGAAGAAGTGAAATGAAGAAATGGCTAGCAATAGTAGCACACAAAAGTTGCCTATTCTTGAGGCAAAAATTGATGCTATGGAACAGCAGGCCCGTCAGTATAATGTGGAGATCTGTAACCTGCCAGAAAAGCGTAACGAAAACCTCTTGGACATTATTGAGTGTATAGGGAACGCATTAAAATGTCCGCTATCTCAACATGATGTTCTTTCCATACATCGAGTACCACATGCACGACAGCAGGACAACACACCCAAAAACTTGATCGTCAAACTAAGGTCGTGGATCGTTCGTGATAATTTACTTAGCGCCTACCGAAACATGAAGAGTCTTAAGTCTGATCAGATAGGAATCTCAGGCGCGGCAGTACCTATTTTCTTGAATGAACACTTGACTCTAAAAAATAAAGCTTTATTTCGTGAGGTCAAAATGCTTGCCAAGAAGTGGGGTTTCAAATATGTCTGGATCAGGAACGCAACAATTCTTGTGCGTGAGCGAGATGGAGAGAAATCATTTGCAATTCGTTCCGACGAAGATCTCAAGAAGATCGTTGCTTGTGAGAAAATTAGTGTCGAAAACAAAATATAACGGCTTGAAATACGCTGTTCTTGTACGGTTTGCTATGTGTTTCTATTGCTTGTGGCTTTCAAGAGCTGTATATATTGAAATCTATGCTTTTATATTACTATGTGTGTCTTATAATCATAATTGTTGTTATAGTAGCTTGTTTTTATGCTCTGTGCAGATATTTACAATACTGATGTCTTGTTTTATCCAGTGTCATACGTGTGCTTCGTATATGTTGTTTCTCATCTCCATATTCCTACAATTGTATATCGTAGAAAATAGGTGGTCAGTTGTAGCGTTACACTGTCGTACTACTAGGCTTATAATAAGTATACCACGTACCGTAATAGTTGTGCTATTTTTAATTGTTATTTGCATAATTCTCAATGGCTAGTAACAACATTGTAATTTATTACCAGAACTGTAGAGGGATTCGTACAAAGTTACATACACTCTACATGCATATATTAGCATGTTCTTATGACGTCATCATATTGACTGAAACCTGGCTTATCCCCAGCATTAAGGATAGAGAATTCATCGATGACCGCTGCATAGTGTTCAGACATGATCGTAATCGCTCTACAACAAATAAAAAAGACGGAGGAGGTGTTTTAATAGCTGTCCTTCGAGAACTGCGACCATCTAGATTATTAACACAATTTGTCCATCCTGAAGTCGAACAGATCGTAGTGCAACTACCTTCTTCCCAAAAAAATAAGCGCCACTTTATCAGTGCTACGTATATACCGCCTCAAACGCGTGAAGAGATTTACACGTTATACTTGGACATGCTACACGGACTAGCTAATGACTCTGCCACTGACTCATATTTTATTGTTGGTGATTTTAATCTACCCGAAATTGACTGGTTAGCCCAAAGGAACCATACAATTACACAAGTTACAAACTCAATCGGACGAGGGCTGATGAATTTCTTAAATCTTATTAATGGAATACAATTCAACAGCTCAAAAAACAATTTAGGTAGAATATTAGATTTGTTTATCTCAAATGCAGACTGTGAGACAGTGCTGTGCAATGCACTCCTTGACCCTGATGGTCACCATCCACCCTTTTCTATGGCTACCAGTCTGAACACTCAGTTCACCCCCCTTAAATGCCGCTTGGTTCACAGACATAATTTTCACAAAGCTAATTACGAAGAAATAAACCGTGAATTGGCCGACATTAACTGGGATACGACGCTCTCTCATCTTAAAGCTGAAAAGGCAGTGGACATGTTCTATGAAACATTGTATCAAATTATCAAATTATATGTTCCACTAACTAGAACTAAAACCTCAAATTTCCCAGTTTGGTTCTCACCCTCTCTCATACGTATTTTTAAAACTAAAGAACGAGCCTGGATAAGATGGAAGAAATACAAAAATCACTCCGACTACTTGAGCTTTTCACACTATCGCAAGCTTTTCCACAAAGAATCAGTTACGTGTTATCGTAACTACATAGGTTCGGTGGAAGATAGCTGGATGGGCGGTAATGCAACGTATGCGACTTAGAAGTTTTCGGTTACACAATTGACGGGAACCGGCGCTGGTTGGAACAAAAGACAAGAGTCCAGCGTCGTATAGGAAAGGCAGCACTAACCTTGATAATCCAGGATATTCAGGACTGCCAGCACTCTGATCACAGTTCACCACCACAGTATAACCGTTCTTCTGCTACGAATTGGTCGCACAAAACGACGCGACCGTTCGAATGCGATTCGATGCGTTTGTGCTCTAACGCGACTCGACAGCCATTGAAGGTCCGATCGTCCATCGGAAGATCCAGACGCGATCGATTTTTCTAGAGCGGTATAGTCTCTCTCCCTCACTCTCGAATAGACGAAGGTCTAGTGCAAGGGAGAAAGGATAATATGCGGAAGGGGAATGTCTAACCAATTAGCGATTATGCGTGTTGCCAATAATTAAAAATATAAACGAAAAGAATCGTATATCAGCGCAACCATTCCCCCGGGCTTGAAGGGATGCCTTCAAGAGTGAGGCAAACCACAAGAAAACTAATCTATTCGATAATTACTATCCTATAACTACGAAACTAAATACCTAATAACTAATATTAACCTAACCTTAAAGACGAATTAAATAAACTACTGGTTAGGCAATGGGCAAAGACGCACCACGGGACGCAAGTAGGATCCGGTGGTTGTCTTAACCCGAACGATACGAGTGACTCCGGTTGAGTCAGGGAAAATTTCCTCCACGACACCCAAAGGCCAGTGTAGTGGGGGCGAGTTGTCGGATATAAGAATCACGACCGTGCCGACAGAGACCGGATCGACCGGCGTGTTCCATTTGCGGCGAGATTGCAAAGTATGGAGATATCCAGTTCTCCAGCGCTTCCAAAACGACTGTACTAACTTATCTAGTAGCTCGTGTCTAGCAGTAAGAGTTCTCTCGTCTATTTCCTCGGCAGGCAAGTATTTCAGAGGCGTGAGATTCAAAAAGTGCGCTGGAGTCAATGCGAGCGGCTCTGAAGGATCACTAGAGAGTGTCCTACAAAGAGGTCTAGTGTTCATTACCGATTCTATTTGAATAAGAACGGTACTTAATTCTTCAAACGACAGAATAGTATCGCCTATGACCCGATATAGGTGTGACTTTAAACTTTTAATATTAGCTTCCCAATTGCCGCCAAAGTGACTAGCCGTCGGGACATTGAGTGACCAATCTATTCGATTTATAGCTAATGTATGACCATATTCCGAATTATGGTACTTCGAACAAAGAAATGCGTGAAGTTCCGAGAGTTTCCGTTTAGCGCCTATGTAATTAGTCCCGTTATCGGAATAAACTCTACTAACCGGGCCACGCCTTGACAGGAACCGTTTAAAGGCGCCCATAAAACTAGCTGTGCTAAGATCCCCAGCGAGCTCTATGTGCACCGCGCGTGTAGTCATGCAGACGAACAGACACACGTAGGCCTTGGTGGAGCGAACACCTCGACCGCGAGACATCGTAACCTTAAACGGACCGGCGTAGTCCGTGCCCGTGTGGACGAATGGCTTAGCGGTTTGAACGATACGACAAGAGCGATGATCGGCCATCTCAGGAAAGCTCTGCTTAGGGCGCAGCCGAAAGCAGGGAAGGCACTTATGGATCCTATTCCTAATTAAATTGCGTGCAGAAAGGATCCAATACTTCTGACGCAAGAGCGACATTAGCAGGTCGGGACCTGCGTGACAGTTCAATTTATGATGATAATCGACTAACAAATTCAAAACGAGGTCCTTGCTTGGAAGCAGAATGGGATGTTTCCCATCATAACTTAAATCCGAGTTTCTTAAACGGCCTCCGACTCTAATGAGTCCGTCTTCGAGAAACGGTTTTAAGTGTCGAAAAGCAGGACTACAATGTTTGCCTTTCCTGAGTTTAACCAACTCAGTGGAGAAATAAAAGCGTTGAAGCTCGCGAAGTATGAGCAATTCAGCGAAGTTGTAATCCGCTGCCGCCATGCGGTAACCAATAGGCAATAGTTTAGCGAAACGACAAATGTAAATTACTACTCGAAGTAATTTACTCCAAGACGAGATACGATCGACCAAAGAAAGAATAGTAGATCTTTCGGTTGGTGTAGCGGAGAGCAACGAATGTTTCTTCTCTTCAGGCACTTTGCATACCGAAGAGGGATTGAAGGTGACGACAGGCCACTTTGAAACGTCTAAGCTGGCCCACGGAGGACCACTGAACCAAAGCGGATGATCAATGATTTGGGAAGGTGTGAGCCCACGTGACAGACAATCTGCGGGATTGTCCGTACCGGACACGTGATACAGGTTTTGTGGCGATAAGTCGTCCTGTATTTTCGAGACTCTGTTGGCCACGAAGGTGTTCCACCGATGGGGCGACGAATGTACCCAACAGAGAGCGACTGTTGAATCCGAAAATGCGAATATGTTGCGAAATATAATGCGGTTTTGACAAGCGACTACGACATTTTTTATGAGTTGAGCTAGCACAAGAATAGCGCACAGCTCCAGACGAGCAAGAGAAACGACCTTTTTAGGGGAGACCTTCGACTTAGCGGTCAACAACCTAACGATATTGCCATCACTATTTTGAACGTGGAAGTAAATAACCCCCCCGTATGCTTTCTCACTGGCGTCCGCGAAAGCCAATATAGTAACCACACTATCGCCGACGATACCAACGTGACGTGGGATCCTTATATTACAGAGCAAGGGAAGCTCTTCTTTGAAGCGAATCCACAGCCTGACTATATCTTCAGGTGGAGTATCATCCCAGTCACAATCAGACAGCCAAAGCTGCTTGATTAGAAGTTTAGCGTACAGGACAACAGGTGCGACAAATCCCATGACGTCCCATATTTTAGCGACACACGACAATATTGTACGCTTAGTACAAATCTGAGCGGGAGTATTAATTTTCATGCCGAAGTTGTCCGACGTAGGTGACCAACACAAGCCCAGTACTTTATGTTGGTCGGACTCATCGAATTCCTTGACAACTGGCAGGCGGTGCGAGGGTGGGATCGAATCTAATACGACTTGGGAATTACTGGTCCACTTAACTAGCTCAAATTGACCAGCCTTCATGAGACCTATCATTTCCGAAGCGGTGGAAATGCCCTCGTCTTCCGTGCGAACGGAATGGACGTAGTCGTCCATATACAACCCCGCAGCGACAATATCTTTGGCCTGAGGGTAGGAGTCACCCTCATCCTCAGCCAACTGCTTAATAGTTCGAAGTGCATGAAAGGGGCTAGACTTAAGCCCAAAAACGACACGATTAAATTCATAAACCTGTAAAGGTTCTTGCGGGGAAAAGCGATACAAAATGCGTTGGAAACGCCGATCAGATTCTCGGACTCCAATGCTGAGAAACATCTGACGAATGTCTGCGGAAAGCGCTATCGAAAACAAACGAAAACCAATAATAATATTGAACAAGTTCCCTTGTAGGTTCTGTCCACCATACAAGAGATCATTAAGCGAGATGCGGGTAGTAGTTTTACAACTACCATCGAGAACGACACGAAGTTTGGTTGTGACCTTATCATCTCGGATCACACCATGATGCGGAATAAAATACGAACTTCCCGCCGAATCAGGATTCGTAGATGAAATGTAGCCCTTTTCTAAATATTCCCGGATGACACTGTCATACGCGACCCTTAATTGTGGAGAAGCTTGCATCTTCCTTTCCAAGCAGTAAAACCGCCGTTCACTTGCTTGGCGCGAATTGCCAAGGGATTCGACATCAGCCTTGAAAGGCAAAGCTACTACGTAACGTCCCTCACTATCCCGAGTGGTAGTGCGGGTGTAAAATTCCTCACACAATTGGTCGTCCGGGCTGAATACCGGGGGAACACTCACTTCCTCTAATTCCCAGAATTTCCGGACAGCAGAGTCTAATATTTATGTTTAATCCTAAACGTTGACAGCAATCGCGAGTAATAAAGCTACTCTGAGACGCGCTGTCCAACAATGCACGAACGCAATGTTCGTGACCACGAGAATCTAGAATAACGATACGTGCGGTACCCAACAACACAGTTCTAGAGCCTTTATAAGGGCCGACTGCACTTGAGCATAATGCTACATCCGAGTTCGCGGGAATCGAACCCGCGCTCGGCTCTTCGACTGAGCGTGACGGCGACATATTTGACGCAGGCCTATTTCCAAAACATAGCAATGTATGATGTTTGTACCTACATTTTTTACATGTAGACGTCGACTCACACGCAGACACGCGATGACCACTACTTAAGCAATTTATACACAAGTTGTTTGACTTAACGAATTTAAAACGTTGATCGGGGTTATAACTCTTAAAAACCGTACACTTATAAATGTAGTCATGGTTTTCCTTACACAAACTACAAACGACTGGTTGAGAACTGGACACATATGCGTTAGTTGATTTACGATCTAAAGGCCTTTTATTAGTATTGACTCGAGCAACAGGTATCGAAGTTCGTTCTAAAACCTTTATATGATCACTAACGAAATTAACTAGATCGGAAAACAATGGGATTTCGGATCCATTCGACTTTAATTGATAATTGGATTCGAACGTACGAACGGTGTCTGGGTCCAGTTTTTTAAGCGCGACATGCAATAATATAAAATCAGCCAGGTCACTGACTTTTGTATGTTTTAAAGCAACTACCGACGAAGCGAACTTATCAATAAATAATTCTAAACTACTAGGGGTACCTGATGTAATAGATTTAAATTCAAATATTTGAGTTAAGTATGAAGTTGCCGATTGTCGACTATCTTCATATTTTTTACAAAGCAAATCGAAAATGAGTGGGTAATTATCCGCAGACGGGGTAATACCAGCGAAAATTGTACGAGCTTTATGTGTTAATTTACCTAATAAATAATATAATTTCTCACAGTCTGTTAGAGAAACATTATTATGCACGACATTACGATAACTAGCGACGAATAATGGCCAATTCTTAATATCTCCGTTGAATTCGGGTATTTCAATTGGCGGCAATCGAGGTGACCTTTGGACCTCACTATGAGAGTGAGCCGTCAGGTTCTTCTCAGCCCGTAAAATGCGCCCTAAAAGGTCTTCGAACGCAGAAAGCGATTGATAATCTACAACATATTCAGGGTTTAATTTTAGCTCATGAATAACAATTTCATCCAAAGCACTTTCAAAATCCACACGTAGTGATTGTACTAACGAGATGTCGCACAAAAATGATTCCTTAACGCTTTCATCCGAATGAATGTGTTTTATTTTATCTGCAATACTCTGCATGCGAGCAAAGATACGATCTCTCTTTGCTATCAATCTTTTAAGAGTAATATCGGTCGGTGCCATATTTATGAGCTATGAATATCAAACTAATTATTATAAGATATTTAGTAACTACCCACCGTTTTGCGAAATAACGGCCGGGTGCGCGACGCGGTCTCGAGTAACCTTGACTCGACCGATTGGTATTTACTTTACAAGTAACGATAATTAACTACTAAGCGGGGTTGCGAAATTCCTTACTAATCGATTATTAGCTAGGAAGACACGAAAACGACGTAATGAATTACGATGTACTTACTTGCCACGCGTTGGCAAATAAGTATCTATGCGGGGTTGACTACGAAATACGAATACGAAACTACGATATACCTAGCGAATTCTAGGGAATGGCTGTGCTGATTATTATCCGACTCGGGAAGGACCATTAAGTGGTTGGGCGGTAATGCAACGTATGCGACTTAGAAGTTTTCGGTTACACAATTGACGGGAACCGGCGCTGGTTGGAACAAAAGACAAGAGTCCAGCGTCGTATAGGAAAGGCAGCACTAACCTTGATAATCCAGGATATTCAGGACTGCCAGCACTCTGATCACAGTTCACCACCACAGTATAACCGTTCTTCTGCTACGAATTGGTCGCACAAAACGACGCGACCGTTCGAATGCGATTCGATGCGTTTGTGCTCTAACGCGACTCGACAGCCATTGAAGGTCCGATCGTCCATCGGAAGATCCAGACGCGATCGATTTTTCTAGAGCGGTATAGTCTCTCTCCCTCACTCTCGAATAGACGAAGGTCTAGTGCAAGGGAGAAAGGATAATATGCGGAAGGGGAATGTCTAACCAATTAGCGATTATGCGTGTTGCCAATAATTAAAAATATAAACGAAAAGAATCGTATATCAGCGCAACCAATAGCATTCCTAAAAATATAAAGCATTTCTGGTCATACATCTCATCCAGAAAGGGAAAGGTCAACTATCCGGCTACTATGCATTTCAGAAATGTTTATTCTGATGACCCCTCTGAAATTTGTAACTTATTCTCATCCTTCTTCTCTTCTGTCTATGAACCCTCTGTTTTTGACCCTGATGAATGGCAACCGTCTAGTACCTACGCTGATAACTCATCTTGCATATCCAAAATTGTCATTGCCACGGAACATATAAGAACAAAATTAAAATCTTTGGATTCTTCCAAAGGGGCAGGACCTGATGGCTTGCCACCCTCATTTTTTATTAAAACATATGATAATATAAGTACTCCTCTGTTTATCATTTTTAACAAATGCTTGAGTGAGGGTGTTTTTCCGGGAATTTGGAAACGTGCAAACATAACTCCTGTGTATAAAAAAGGGGACAAGAATGATGTGGAAAATTACCGCCCGATCTCAATCCTCTCTACTTTGTCAAAGGTCTTTGAGAGTCTTGTGCACGATGCACTATATCCCCAAATTCATCAGCTTATTCTACCTGAACAACACGGTTTTGTCAAGCGACGGTCAACCACAACAAATCTGTTAGCATTTACTAATTATCTTTTTGAAAATATGGATCAACGTGTACAAGTAGACGCCGTATACACTGACTTTCAAAAGGCCTTTGACAAAGTGGATCATACGCTGCTTTTAGAAAAATTAGCATTCAATGGAATTCGTGGTAATTTGCTAAGATGGTTTATTTCATATATTTATAATAGGACCCAAAAAGTAGTCGTTAACGGTTATGAGTCTGACTTGAAAGTTGTTAAATCTGGTGTTCCTCAAGGATCCATTTTAGGCCCTCTGCTTTTTATTATATTTATTAATGATATCAAGAATTGCTTTATAAACTCTAATTTTTTAATGTACGCGGATGATATAAAAATCTATAGATCATGCAAAAATATGCAAGACTGCTTACTCCTACAAGACGACCTAGATAGACTTTATACATACTGCAGTAAAAACAAACTTTTACTGAGCCTTCCAAAATGTCAAACCATCTCATTCACCAAAAACAAAAATAAAATTAGTTTTAACTACTCAATTAATGGAGTACCTCTAGGTTTTGTTTCTTCTGTCCGCGACTTGGGTATTACCCTGGACACTCGCTTACACTTCGACATACACGTTGAAGATATAGTAAACAAAGCGTTTCGGATGTATGGATTCATCATGAGATCATCAGGTGACTTTGTGCGGCCCTCTACTTTCTTGGTACTATATAAAACTTTAATTCGATCCCAGTTGGAATATGCTACACAGATTTGGAATCCTTATTACGATAAATATTGCTCTAGATTGGAAATAGTACAAAAAAAGTTCTTGCGTTCCATGAACTACAAATGTCGTCGTTCAAAAGTACCGTATGAGGAATTGTTAAAACGTTACAGCGTTCTAAGTTTGAAGTCCAGACGATTACTGTTAAATGTTATAACTCTTTATGGGTTATGTACCAACAGAATTGATTGCATCGACCTTACAAATAAATTACGATACAAAGTGCCCAGAACTGTTGTACAACGGGGGGTGCGCGTTCCTCGACTGTTCCATACAGACATGTGTAAGACTAACGCTGGGAGCGCGCACCTCTTCGTCGCCTCGTTGAGTCATACAATACTCACTTTATGGAACTTGATATATTTAGCTTATCTAAACAGTCCTTTAAGTCGAAGGCTATTGCCATATTATTAAATAAGGAGCACACTAATTGAATATCATAAGCGCATTATATTTGGAATTACAAATGTCTAATTACAGTCCTCAACTTCTTTAAAACACATTTAATTATATGTGGACAATGGTGTGGGTTACATGTTTGTTTTTTTTAGTTTAAGTATTTTTTTGTTTTCTACCATGTAACTGTTTTTTTGTCCCTAATGAATAAAATAAAATAAAAAATAAAAATAAAATAAGTTATATAAAGATCGATTAAGTAGATATAGTTACACCTATTCTGAAAACATTTATGCAATCGGTTAAAGCCGACGACTCGCTGGCGCCGAATCTCGGCGTTAAGTTTAGCGGGCTTAACTATTGTACGGTGACTAATGTTTGTATGCTACATATCTGCTCATATTACAGATCAGATCTGATTGTTTGTGAATGTGAATTAATATATTTGTAAACGCAACCACGGTACAGGAGACCATATCTTGGAACAATAACAAAACAAAAAAAAAATGAGCATCAAACGCCTCAACAGCTTTTAGTAAATATTTTAACTAAGAACTATAATTATTGTGTCAGCTTTCAAGCAAAACTTCATTAAATTATTCCTTTCGCGGAGGAGTTATGGTGCCACAAACATCCCCCTATTAAATAAGGATTTAAGTTTAAAAAAATGTTGTACCTAGAAATCCTTGAATCAAAGTTCAACTTAGTTTTTTTATAACAGTAACGACGCTACAATATCGTGTCTATATTGTATCTAACCAAGTTACTTAACTGTAAATACAATTACACAGCACCTAATGCCATTAACGTAGGTACATCTGTAGCTATATGTTGACTAAAACACAGATCAATGTGAAATCTTTCACCCATTAATGTCCAATACAGTTCGGAAACTGATTGCGTACATGCGGGCCTACGAGATTGCCTATGCCTGTTACATTTACGACTTAGGTATGTGGTTCAATCGATGGGGAGCAAGACTAAGACTATTCCAAGTCAGCATTTAGAGAAATCTTAATTATCAATATAAGTACCTATGCCTATAATAATGTTCGGTTTAAGGAATCATATTTCGAGAAATTAACTTAAACATAATAAATCAAAGTAAATAACAGACTCATCCACGTACACAATTCTCAATAAATTTGTATCATTCAACAATGTGAACTTAGGTTATAGGTATATATAAAATTTATACATAATTTTTTTATATCGTCAACCCTGTCGGGCACAGCGAATTAGAATAAAGGAAGAGCCCGAGAGGGCTATTAAATTTGACCTGCAATTTTAATATTCATTTTCTCATATGTTTAGTCTACATATTAATAAGACATATTAAATCCAAATAATTATATTTGATTACTAGATACTAAAAGAATACGATATGTATGAATAAAATAATGATGGAATATAAAGAAGGTTAACGCTATTCAAGTTGTTCTTTTATCCTTGTCCCGTAGTGAGTCGACAGTCTATGATATTGTTGCTGTCTCCATGTGTAGTAGACCAGCTTCTGCCCGCGAATTCGTTCGCATGGGAGGGTTTTCGCGCGCAAATTCCGATCCCGTGAGAATTCCGGTATAAAAAGTAGCCTATGTGTTATTCTAGGATGTCAACTATCCACTTACTAAATTTCATTCAGATCTGTGCAGTAGTTTTTGCGTGAAAGAGTAACAAACATTCATACATCTCTACATCTATCCTCACAAACTTTCGCGTTTATAATATAAGATAAGATAAGATTTTACGCTCACAACTGCATTTTTGAACTTTTAATCTTTTTTTTCAATTGCGTCGTGTATTTTTCTTGAAGAAGTTTATTAAAAAGATCAAGGCATATACATGTAAAAAAAAGTCACAATTTCAAAGCAATTTACTTCTGTTACACTGTAGGTGACTACAAAGTGAATGCAACATTAAAATTACCTTAAATAACTCTGTTAAATTCAGCGTAGAAATCTTAAACTGTTTTCGTTTGAGAAGTACATTACAAGTGCGACTTGCATAAATACCTGTAGCTTAAGTACTTTCTGCAAAACAGTCTTAAAGAATGGAAAAAAAGAAAAACAGTTGTTCGAGACAATGGAAAAATATTTTCTTTCACCATTTTATGAATCGAAGCGGCAAACTACGATAAAAAGTTTTTTGTGAAGATACTTTTTGTAACGAAACTTTTTTGTTTATTCGAATTGATTGACATTAAAGGATATACTTGCCAGTCTTGTTACCACTTGGTTCTAGTGTTACCATCTTGTTAAGCATTGTCTTTGATAGAGAAGTATTTTTAGAATCGTACGTAATTGATGTGATGAAGTTCGTTTTTAGGGTTCCTTGAAACCACAAAGACTCCGTACAGTTGTAAAATGTTCATTCGTCGAAGCGCTCGT
The DNA here is from genome assembly GCA_943138885.2 of Tholera decimalis. Lineage (NCBI taxonomy): Eukaryota > Metazoa > Arthropoda > Insecta > Lepidoptera > Noctuidae > Tholera > Tholera decimalis. The sequence continues at coordinate 16,485,156 of OW964563.2, read as the reverse complement.
TTTATTCGGAGACTATACAACGTATAATTTAAAGGGTATATACATACCGAGTGCACGGCTTCTTTGGATGATAACAAACGATATGACAAGGGTTTTCTAATCCTATGTCTACATGTGTGGAGCATATTAGAAATTTCAATACATTGATACCAGAGGCCGAATTTTTCAAATTAAGAAGAACGAAGAGAATTGTCGTTTTATTGGCAAGTGACGTGGAAAGTGATGACCCTCATAGTGCTGTGACATGTTTGTTATGATTGGTATTCAAGAAATATATGAAACCAATAATTTGGGGTCAATTCTGTGAGTCACTTATTTTGAGCTGAAACTTTGCATAGAGACTCCATACCAGATGTTGTCTTCAGTCCTTTTGGATAGATATGGGGTTTCTGTTACATTTTTTTTGTATTGTAGATGCTGCGAAACTGTAATTAGATCTGGTAGTAGGTAGATAATAATCACGCCAATGAAATTCATAGAGCACACGAGTCGTCTTTCAAGGTTAATCAACGATTGCCGGAGTAGGGCAGTGAGAACATGTTTAGAGTTCTCCGTGCCTCGAAAAGCAAATTACGCCGTTGATTGAACACGCCGCTGATACACAGCTGTCATTTGTACATCTTTGATAAACGTTACAGGCAGTCAGAAGCGAGAAAATCTTACAATGGTTTTGCAAAGGAGTATTGATACCCGGCCCGATGACATAGTAGCTTTTAAAGGAACATTTTGGCAAAAAGGAACCTATTACATGGCCACTTATAGAACATCTGGAAATGCCTAGGCCCTTTCCACGGCACCATTGGTGGTTGTGCACTTCAGCTGCAAGTTGTTGAGCTGAGAGCGCAGAATAGGAGGTGAAGCATAGTTTGCTACACAGGTTCACATCTACACGCCGCTGCTGTTTACTTCAGGTAGACTTGATGAGGCTGGACTTACATCTTCCTAGTTGTATTTTGTTCCTGTTGTTTTTCAGGTCAACCAGAAGGTTAGGATGAGTTCATTATCATTATCTACTTAGCCATTTCCCAACGTTGTTAAGTTTAGCTTTCAGTATAACCAGATGCAACTGAAAAATCTAAAAACAAATAGCTGAGTACCTAACACAACACCACTTGGCAAGACCAGTGTTACACATCCACTGTTAAAGATAATATACAAATTACAGCAAGATCCAACGGCTTTATTTGCTTTCCGAGCTAAAATGAATTTTGATAAGTAGCATAGAATAGAATAGAAATAGATTGATTCAAGTACAGACACACAACAACTACAATAGAAACTTCCAACAATCAATCAATCATCTACGGACAGGATTACGGATGAGTAACAACGGAACATACACTGTGTGAGGCGCGACACGCTCTTGGCTTGTCTCTATAGCCGTGTGGTTACCGGCTTTAATGTTCTAGACAAAAACCATGACGTAACAACATTTGTATTTTGTAGAAGATTGTTACATTTCTTAGGTAAGTCTTTTGGTAGCGTTGTTTTCTAACTTTACGCATACCACACGTTTTTTTAACGTCTATTAATTATTACTTGGGAACCAAACCATATTAGACTAGAAGTTGCCCGCGGCTTCGTTCGTGTCGAAATTTTACACATTTATTCCTATTTATTATATTTATTTATTTATAAAAATTAGCCTTCGTTGGAAAAATAGCCGGTGTCAAATTTTATTAAAATCGGATTTGCAGTTAACACGTGACAGCGTAATAAAGAATAGCTAACAGACAGACCTTTTCATTTGTATTATGAATATGGGTTAGCTTCTGTTCTTGGTTTGCCAGAGTGAACACACAAAAATCCCAGGATACCGGTGTTGAAAAGTGTGTCCTAATCCACGTCATGATCTACTCGTCTACCTACCAAGTTTCATATAAATTCAATCAGCCGTTCGGACCTCATCGATTTATATATCAAATGTCCAAACTTTCAGATAAAAATCCTTAAAGAACCTTACAAGAACGACAAAAGAAACAAAATTACCTCTGAGTTTGATACCGTTTTCCTTCACAGTCAAGACCGACCCCATCTAGTTTAAAATAACCAAAAAAGTTTTACGTGTATTACAGTAATTTTCTATTTAGAAAATATTCTTATTCATTTATCATCCAACGTATTTAGTATTAAGTACGTAATAGGATATTAATAAGATAAAAGTGCGAACAGAACAATAGAACACAAACCGGAATAAACGTTTAAAAGTAAACTAAAAACCTCAAAAGAAACATGCATCAAAAATTTTATTACAATGCTATTTCATCACAAAATGGCCGCATTCAAAACAATATAGCAGAAAACATGCAAGTTTGCACTTCTCCTACCGCGAAATACAAACATGTTTATTTCCTTTCACAGGGGAATTTATTCAGGGTTCAGTGGGCACGACACAGGGGCCCGTATACACAATTGTTTATGCGGTTCTCTCCCCAAACCGCGCAGTAATGAGTGTCAAGTGCTTGCGACAGCATCGCGCTTTAAAATCTAATTTGTACGACGAAAATGCCTTTACACAGTTTTGAACTTTGCTCGAAGAATATTACCTTTGAGCCCGCGGACTATAATGGATACCGTATATTTCAGAGGGTACACTTAGAAGGCGACTACATAGAATTTCCATTTTCTTTTTGATCCCACATTCGTATAAAATCAATGTTTTATTGCTTTTCTTTGCCCGTTGTTTTATGAAACTCAAACTGAAGAAAATGTGGAAAAGTTTTTTTGTAACAATGTATCCAGAGTCGCAGTTAAGCCGTATGTTTATTGACTGGGCATTTCAAAGAGATTTAGAAAGGCTTTTAAAATTGCTGGCTTACTGATGTGCTGAAAAGCATATTTTAGAATATGTAGCATTTATGTGTTCTTGTACATAAGTATACGAAAATGCTAAAATCTCAAAAAACTATATGTGTTAGAAAAAAAAAGTCACTCACAACACCAAAATTTACTACACTCCCACTCATGTACGTAGATCGTAACACTATTGTTTACGCAACCAGTATACCGTAACCGACGCCTAATGAGTGTCAAGTGACGTCACGAGAGCTAACATGCCACCATTAGCACCACAGATAACACACACCCACTTGTTTGGACTCACGAAAAATAAAACCCAAATGAAAATTTATTTTTAAGAATGAAGAAGTATTTTCGAATGAAAATATATGCGTTTTGTTGAGGGAGTGTGTGTCACGGTGTCATGGTTGTCGCGTAAACAAAAGAGGAAAATGGAGCACAATTTTTCGATAGAAATCCTCATGATCGACATGAACATTTCCAGAAAAGCTTTTTTCTATTTTTCTGTATGATCTACTTTCTGTAGCTACATGGGTATGGTGAAACGCAAAATATCGTCTCGTCATTTGCCTAGCCTCTTTCCAACTATCTTGGGACCAGTAATCAGATTAACTACTACTATTTACCTTGGAGCGACTACCTATTTGACTCCCACAACCCAGTAACTGGGTAACAAGCCACCCCAAACTAGTTCTACTAGTTTATATACCCATAACAACTTCAAGCCAGAAAATCTGACACCAGTCCTGTCAAGGGGTGCGTGGGTTGTGATGATCAGACTTGTGTGACTGGAAATCGACACTTATAGTTGGGAAAAGGTGAAGTAAATAGTGAGTTGACACGAGGCATTCTCTACCGGTCAACTAATGGTCGTGAAGATAAACGGTGGCTGCTACAATATTTATGCACGCGAAGCAATAAATAAAAAGAGTAAAAAAGGTAGAACTAGTTACTTAAAACGAATACCCTTCGGAACAAAACATTGGCCAAGTGCGAGTCAGACTCGACCATGAAGGGTTCCGTAGTAACTACATTAAATATAATATAATAAAAAAAAACCTTACAAATTTCTAAAAACCAGCTTATTTACAATTTTTACAACTACGCCCAGTAACTTTGTTTTTCATAGTGTTTGTATGAATTACAAAGTTATATTTGCGGTTTTAGATAATATGCTGTATCTCAAAAAGTGCTGACCCTATCTCGTTCAAACTAATTTTGGTTGAAAGTTTACATTACGATCTACAGCATATGTTTTTTTTTTAGATTTTTTCACTCCATTATTATAGAAGTTAGAGGGGGGACACATTTTACAACTTTGGAAGCGTATATCTTTTAAACGATTAACTTTATGAAAAAGTAATTTCATAAATCTCAATGTCATTTTTAAAGACGTGTCTATAGATACCACAGATGCATAGGTTTCATGAAAAAAAAATATTTTCCGTTTCAGTTCCATGTATGGGGAGCCCCCGTTTATTTTAAATATTTTTTAACATTTTTGTCTTAAAATTAGAAAGCGGTTCACAGAATAATAGTCTTAATAGTATCGGAATAAAATGGCTGTGACATACGGACGGACAGACGGACAGACATGACGCAACTATAAGGGTTCCGTTTTTTGCCATTCGGCTACGGAACCCTAAAAACCTAAATTACTAAACTGTGCTTCAAATCTACATTATAAAACGATTTATTTTGGGAGCAACCTTGAATTTGTCCTTTCTTTGGTATGAAGTTCCTTCAAATTCTTCGAAAGGATTTTATAGTCCTTTCCGATGCGTTAAGGTAGAAGTCTTCATTTTCAGTTTGATAATTATGTTCAGGTGAAAATATTCTATTAAGGCTTATTTTATATTATATTGAAGTAAGAGATGCCTAACCGGTAACTCAAATGATGTCCTTTTTTTGTTTTGTATGAATATAAATAATAATTACTCACATACATGCATAATAAAGAGTATTCCGAGTCATTATAGCGATCTGTACGACGCCTTTTCTGATGCCAATGTACATGCCGTTCTGGTTTCTGAGAGTTGGCTCAAACCCCACCTTCTTTCTACCGCCTACTCTCTTCCTGGTTTCATTCTTATCCGGAATGATAGAATTGGAAAGGGAGGAGGTGGTGTAGCTATCTATCTACGCAATAATTTTTTTAATAAAATTATTGCCAGTTCTCCTTCACAATATTGCGCATCCGCTGAATACCTCTTTTTGGAAATTTACGTCAAAGGTGTCAAGGCTTTACTTGGTGTTGTCTATTGCCCGCCTGCCGTTGACTATTTTTCCAACTTTGAATTGGTGCTTGAATTCATAGGTTCAGAGTATGTGCATTGCGTCATCATGGGAGATTTTAACGTCTGAGAAACGTTTTGCCTGTTAAGACGAAGACTATGCTTGTGCAGACTTTAATTTTCCCAATAATCGACTATCGTGACGTGTGCTACTTTGACCTGAATACGGTCTTGCTCAATAAGCTTGATCGTATCCTCAATAACTGCATACGGTTCATATTTAATTTAAGGAAATATGACCATGTCTCTAGTTTGAGGACTGAACTTAAATGGATGACCATTCGCCAGAGGAGAAGTTTGCGCGCTGTGACAACGCTTTTCTCTTTACTCAACTCTCCCAGCCCTCCTTCTTATCCAATGTCTCACTTCCAATTTCTATGTTCTTCACACAATAAGAATCTACTTTCATCCAATAATCTTCTCTTACTCTGTCTATCTCATACTTCTGACTTTGTTTATTCTTCTTTTCATATCCAGTCGATTCTCCTCTGGAATGCACTTCCTCTCGAGATCAGAACGGCTGACAGTCGCTATGCATTTAAATAGAAATTGTGGATCTATTTTCTACACCAATAAGCAGAATTTCTACATTTAGTTTTGCATTTGCTTCTTAAGTATATATACAGTATGTTAACTAACAGAGGGCGTTCCCGTTAACCCGCAATAGTATAGAATCCATACATGTAAAAAAAAATATTACCATTCGAAACAAAATGTTTTTATTTTTTTAATATTAAAATATACACTAAAAATGTAAAATTGATACGTAAAAGAAATACTCTGTACACGCATATGCATTCATAAATAAATTGCGACGTTGCCGTCTTTCAAGTACGCGTGTACAGAGTGTTTCTTTCTTCATACCAAAGTAAAATATTAATGGATTTAGCTTCACGGATTTTAGCGGGAAGTGAGTTCCACAGTCTTACTGCATGAAAGGAGAAGTAGTGGGAATAGAAACGGGTTTTATGGGATGGGAAATTGAGATGGAGTTTAAGGTGGAATCTACAAAGGTCATCAGTAGAACGAGTGAACGAAAAACGATCGCGCAGTTAGCTAGGATATGCAGGGTTGAAAAAGATGTTGTACAAAAGGAATAATATTCGAGTGTTCCTGCGAAGACGGATAGGGGGCCACTTGAGATTCTTGTGAAACTGAGACACATGATCGTATTTCCTCAAACCAAAAACAAAGCGAATACACAAGTTTTGCATGTGCTCAAGCTTACATAAGAGCTCAGTGGCATCCAAATAGCAGGCATCGGCATAATCAATAATCGGCTGGATTAAAGTTTGAGCTAAAGAGATTTTAGTTTTGAAAGGCAAGAAGCTTTGAAGGGATTTTAAAGAGTGGAAGGAAAAGTGCACCTTTCGACTAACCTCATTTATTTGCGCTCGCCAAGAAAGATTGCTGTCAAGTAATACACCAAGATTCTTTGCCGTCTCTGTGTACGCAATGACCGAGCCATTCTCGAACCGCTGATATTATAGTTCTTTTGATATGCTGAGTGTGCTGAAAATGTCCATCAAACTCTCTGCTGTTGATCCATACGCTTTCGCAACACGAGCCTGTGTCTATAGACATCGTATCTCAATATAATATAATTATATTATACTAGCGTCACAACTGGAATATACGGGTAAGGCATTCTATGTATATAGGTACCGTATAGGTATGCATATATTTTATTCGTATAGGCGTGTTGCGTCGATCATGTGGATTAGATTTAAATGTAACATATTATGACCATACTAATTGGGGTATTTTTAATGTTCAATGTATCTTTATTTTCGCATTTCGCAAACTATTGTTTCCCATGAAAAAACTAAGAAGTTGACGACCGACTGCTTAAAACTGTTTATTTTGCCTTGGCTCAGTCACTTCTTACCTATTGTATATGTGTCTGGGGTGGTACATTTAAAACGTATTTACTTCGCCTTGAGAGGGCCCAAAGAGCTGTCTTGAAAGTCATGCTTCACAAACCTTACCTATATTCGACTACCCAGCTTTATAAAGATATATCTGTACTTACTGTCCGACAACTCTGTGCACTAAACATCACTCTACGTGTACACTCATCATTGACCTATGACCCAAAATTATTAAAGCAAATTAAACGGCGTAAAGATCCTGTATGCCCGCTTGCCACCGCCAAGATTGCTCTGGGGAGGAGAAGCTATCCGTATCTTAGCACTCGTCTTTATAATAGTATTAATGAAACCTGCAACATATATTCTTTACCGAAATTTAAATTTAAAGCTATAGTTAGTTGTTTTCTTCAAAAGTTAACCTACAATGAAACTGAAGAATTTTTTACAAAAAAGGCCTATTAACATTCTATATGATGACATACAAAACATACATACACACCCCCGCACATACACCCACAGATCACCCACACCACAACAACACATTCACTTTCATCACCCCCACACATACACCCATCCTTTCTTTGCTTTTTGTTTATTTTAGTTTAATAATATAAATTATAATATAAGTTAGTTGATTTGTAGTTTTAAGTTAAACTTTGGTTGTATATTTAAAGAAACTGCCACAAAAATGTAAAAAACTGTAAAAGGAAGGCGCCTGTGTCTGTAACACAGTGTATACTAGCACAGACACAGACGTACACTCTGTCTCAAAAAATAGCATTGTTCCTTATAAAATGTCGATTTTGTTTTGTTTTTTTCTATTTATTGTGATGGACCAACTGTATTTGGCTTTTTGGTAATAAAGTTTTTATTATTTATTATTATTTATGATTTATTTATTATTATTATTTCCCTATTATGCAAATACATAAAAGCAAACTAGATGTGAGGCGTGCTCAAAACATTACCTACGTTCAAAAAAATGGTGAAAGTTTTGGGTTTATGATCCAAACATAAACCCAAAACTTTTATAAGGAAGTTTTTTCATGAGAAGCACTCTGTCTAAACAACAACATGGAAATCAGTCAGTCGTTTTCGAGTTTATAAATTTTAGGGCTATGTTTTATTGTTATATACCTATATAGCGATTGTCTTTTGGATGTTTTTGCATATTATATTTCTTTACTTTTACCTTACTATGACCGATATTAGATAGTTCCAGGGCAGCTAAATGATTCTACTTTCGCGGATCCTGCCATATATCAAATGCGGATATAATGCTTTGGAAGGAATAAAAAAACATAGCCTGAGTCTTGTAACACAGATAGGCTAGCTCAGGAGTCACGTCTTCAAAGAATATGTAACATATTTTATGTCAGCAAAAGATTATTATTATTGTAGCCTAAATGTATGGACATAAATAAATCGATATGATTACAATATACTACATATCCTATACTATCTACACTAACACTGATCATTTATAATAATTAAGTTTGCAGCACTAGCCTACCATTAGAGCTAATCCAATTCACTTCCAACCAAATTGTACCGTGTGTACTCAGCAAACGTTAAATTAGATCTATTCCTGCTTCACCGTGGTAAACTCAGGAGCAACTTCTATTGTACGTGGCATAACTTGGAACCTGAATTAAAATAGTTGATCTTCTTACTAATATTATAGATGCGAAAGTTGATAGATGGATGTTTGTTAATTTTTCACGCAAAACTACAGAACGGATCTGAACGAAATTTGGTAAGTAGATAGTTTATATCCTGGAATAATACATAGACTAGTTTTTTATCCCGGAATTCTTACGGGATCGGGATTTACGTGGGACAACCCTCCCTAATGAACGAAGTCGCGGGCAGAAGCTAGTTAGCTATACTGAACGGGTCCAAGTCCGAACTCTTGTCGCACCTATGTAAGTCATGTCTAATTTCAGTATTTTTTTATAGATAAGATTTTTGTGGTCGGTTCAAAACTTCATCTGCTTAGACTTCTCCAAACTATGTTAGGTCGGATTCCAGTCTAATTAGATTTAGTTATTATTGTTGTTTTAATCTATACTATATAATGTTATAAAGCGGAAAAGTTTGTTTGTTTGCTTGAACGCGCTAATCTTCGAAATTGCTGGGTGGATTTGGATGAAATTGGGTACGGAAGTAGCTTGAAGCTTGAGGAAGGTTATAGGTTACTTTTTACGCAACTGCAAAAAAGAGAGTTATGTTTTTACCGTGATAGAATCCACGGGAGCGAAGCCCCGCGTGAGTACTAGTAATAAATAAATGAATAATTTAATTCACAATCATGCATATTTGTTAGTACCTAAATTTACGAGCTTACAAAGTATTGTTAGAAAAAAAACAAAATATTGTAAACTTTTTTTATTAATATTGTAAAAAATAATTAATAAAATAAAATAATATTTTACTAGTGGCAGGCGTTTTCCACAACCCAGCAGCTGAAATATACAATACCCATTTGCCTGACCAGTGCCAGATTTGACTTCGGACTACCCGTGACGATTGTGAAAGATTTTCAAATGACAGCCGGTATCAACGGCTTAACGCGGTAACAAAGGCACGGAGGAATATTGATATGTTAGTATGTTCATCCATCCATATACTAACCTAACAACACTATTAAAAACACTAGGTGTACGGTTCACGTACAGACAAATTGATGACGCCGCGACCTACTTTTTACTACTCGATTTATTTACTTTTATTAATATAATATTTTAGTTGACCAATAGCTGCCGTAGCGTTATAACCGCGGATTAGCATCCAAATAAACTCATTTAAACTACGCATAAACTTAACTATTGTGCAGTCTGTGGTTTTCGTCAACTCACCGTAAGCTACTACTACACTATCTCTGAGCTATGGCTCAAGTATAATTATATAGTGTATGCACTAGCAGTGGGTACATAGGCTTTATAAAGAGACGCTATTTATGAAAGTGTTCCTGGAAAAAAACATGAGAGAAGTTTATTTAAAATGAAACTAAAAGACTTTTCAGCGTACTATTTTAAATACAAACTACTGACAGGTTCAAGTTTCGTAAATTTAGCGATTTTGAAGGGTTACTCGTAAACAGAAATGCTAGAAAGCTGTATTGCTTCCTGGGTATATTGGGTATACTGGGTACTGTGTATATAACCATGTGATTAAGCAATTGGATAAGGTACTTATTATAAAAATTTGTTTCAAAAGTGACAGGTTCGGAATATCAATCATAAAAATGAACAGAAAGAATTACAAAATTATTTATATGAATAAAACTGTTCCAGTCACTTTTAATAGTCAAGTCCATTGAAAAATTTTTTTTTCATCTTATCATCTGTATCTCATCTCTGTGTGTAACTTGTAAGTGATAATTATGATCATACTCTCAGCCAAAGGCATCCGTTATTAGATATTATTGATACGCCAATGTTATTTCGATGCTATCACCGTTATCATAAGAGAACGATCTCTTATGATTCACAAGAGAACGCTCTCTTATGATTCACAAGAGAATCGTCACATTTTATGCAAATGAATGAACAGCTTTTGAATTAAGTGATAGTAGGAGGAATAACCTAAACGTATATTTTGCGTATATATTTTTGTGTAATGTATAATGTCAAATTAGTGAAAGAGTTATTAGTGAAAAGAAGCAGTGTTGAGCAAAGGCGTCTCCTGTATTCTTCCAGACACTCTTTTAAAGCGTTAACTCGAACCAGCCTGTCCGAAAAAAAAGACTCTTAACATTCCTAGAGACTAAAATAGGCTTCCAAAATGTACAAAGACTACAAGAATATAAACACATCAATACTACTGACATCCCTATAACAAACAAGGTCTAAACGGCACGCTAATACAAGATTGCAGTCGGAGTAACTTTAAATTGACTTATGACGTCATGTTTCACTTTGCATTGGTAGACGAAAGCATAGCTGAATGTATCGCACGGGAAGTTAAACTAGTTCAATGTTGTGAAAATCTTTGTTGAATTTCGGGGTCGGGAAAGTTGTGCATGTAGGAACATTAGCTTTAAGTTATAATACAAGTTTACCACAGGGAGTTGTGGCTAAATAACATCAGCCTCACAAATTGCTCGAAAGTTAAGTCGGGGTCAGTCCGCGGATGGGTAAGAATAATAACTTGACGAGATTTCTCCGTGGCTCAGAAAACACGTGAAGCCGTTGATCCCGGCGATGATTTATACATCTTGGATGTTTCTACGGGTAGTTGCCGTAATTACGAGTAAAGAATTCAAACTCGGGAAACAAACTTTAACGATTAGTTTGGAAATTTCGTTCGAATATTTTCAAAAGCTCAAAAGTACTTGTTACAAAGGAAAAATCATTGCCATTCAATATGGCAATCCTGCTAGTCTTATAGGCTCCTGTTTTGGATAACAGCGATAGATAGATAGAATATACTTTACTGTATACCAAAATTTAAACACAGCTATTTAACATAATTTCTTAATTAAATGGTTACAATGGCGGTCTTATCGCTAAAAGCGATATCTTCCAGACAACCTTTGGAAGGATTTTCAAAACTTTAATTAAAGTGGGGAGAGCTAAATTAGTGTACCACATAAATATACTCATAAAACAGAAAATAATATATATACAAATATATAAATACAATACAATACATAAGTAATTATATATAAATACTAGCTTTTGCCCGCAACTTCGTTCCCGTGGGAGGTTTTTCCCACAATGTCACACCAGTCTAGTATCAGACAGAGCCAGAATTTACACGAAGGGGTTCCATAAGTGCTCCTACTCCTCATAGGGTATCAACCACAGAAATCTTAATAATAAGGCAATAGAAGTCGCAAAGACGCGTGACCTTGTTCCCGCGCATGTGACACGTTGACCACAAGTGCGCGTGGAGCTTTTGTTGCGGTTACTTGTGTTGTTTGGGACGCGGAGAGGTAAACATGGTGTTTTGCAGCTTATCCAACTACGGAAACTCTTCAAAAATTTGTAATTTTACAAATAAAGGGATAACATTTCATATGTAAGTACTTAATTTTTGAAATAATGTCGTTTTTGAAAAATATAATCAAATCAAATATTTTCACCACCATTACTACGATTATCACAGAAAACGATTATTTTTCTCAATTCAATTACCATTAATACTTAAGCTTGTTCATGTCTACTATTACAACTACTAAAAGCAGCAATGAAATTATAGTCGCCGTTTACGTACATTCCAGCAATACGCCGCATGAGTTGGCCGCGAATTAGTGACGTGCCACTACTATTTAGTATCGGTAATTTATTACCTTTAGCTTAATAGTTAATACGTAGTTTTACCGAAATTCGAATGAAATATAATTTTTCATTCAATATTTCAATACGTATTTTCATTAAGCATGTCTTTTTCCTGTATAAATAGTTTATAAAAAGTAGTTTTTCAACGATTATATAGCTGTTAATTAATGATTAAACGAACTTACCTGTACGTGAAGTTCTATCATAATTATACAAAGTGCATCGTCCGAAGAGATTAGTAACCTGAAAACGTTGAAATATATGTAGTAACACGCTAGTGACACCACTCTTACACTGCATGTTTAGAGTCCTGCGCTCTTTTTTTTTTTTTCTTTTGCTGGCAACCCCAGCGTCTCGGTCTTTCATTAAGTTTAGAGTTTGAAGCCACCATGTTCAGCTTTGACATTTCTGCATCTCTGACTTATTTAAAGTTATCTGTGTTTCTGCAGCAAACTGGGAGACACTTTGGGTTGGGTGGGTGTTACTAATCTCTTCGGACGATGCACTTTGTATAATTATGATAGAACTTCACGTACAGGTAAGTTCGTTTAATCATTAATTATACTCGTGCATCGTCCTCGAGATTAGTAACCTGAAAACGTTGAAATATATGTAGACCTTGAGAGATAGCTGAGGAAATGTCAACTACCAAAAAATACCTGTGTATTAACCCTTAATTACTCGCGTGGGGTTTATTTAACCCCACGGCGTATTTGAAGCCTCGTATCTCCGTCATTTTTAAAGCTACCTCCATGCCGTTCTTAGTAGCTGCCTAAATACCTCCCTCCGCCGCGAATCAGTCGCGAGCGCCGCTTCGTGTCGTGTGGTTGTTGCAGGAGATCGCGTCTGGGGTATATATTGCCCCACGCGAGTATTCGTGCAACTTTTTTTGGACGAGTGAGTATTTTATTTTTTAATGTGCAGTACAGATACTAAATGGTTCGTTTTTTTTACTTATCTTTGTTTCTGTTTTTTTTTTAGGTTAGAACTCCTAAAATGGCAAGTAAGCGTCTACCAGATTCTTGAGCGTATATTAGAAGACGACGAAGAAAGCATCATAGATAGCCCCGATGAAGATGAGGGAGACGATGAAGTGATCCAGAGTGACAACAACTCAGAATCTCAAGAAAGTGCCAATGAAACCGAGTTAGAATGGAGTGATGACGATAATGAACCGCTGTGTAGACACGCAAGTGAAGATTCTGATGGCTTTTATTTATCAAAAAATAAATGCACAAAGTGAAATTATTGTGTAATGAAATTATTGATTATTGTTATATGTGAAATTATTTTATACTACAATCGCACGAAAGGTGGCGTAGATACCAACGACCAAATGTGTGCTAACTATAACGTCGGCAGACGTACAAAGAGATGGCCGTTGAGAAGGTGATAAAATATAAGCATATTATATTTTATCACCTTCTCAACGTTGCAGGTATCAATGCATAATTATGTCATTTATAAAAATAAAATTGACCACGGAATATCAAGAAGGGAGTTTTTTAAGCATCTTGCAGTTGATTTAGTAAAGGCTCGCCAACAAACTCGACCAACTATACCACAACTGCCTAGGGCCATACAAAAACGGCTAAAAAGAAATGCTCAAGTTCAGGATCCTAGCCCCACTTCCAGAGGTGGTCCATCGACAACTTATAAAAGGTGCCATATCTGTCCAAGGTTGCAGGATAAAAAAAATATGATTTATGAGTGCCAAATGCCACCAGCAAGTTTGTCACGACCATTCCACTATGATATGTGATAAATGTATTGATAAAAAAATCCTAAATTTAAAGTTTCATATCTTTAAAAGTTTATTACAATGTTGATTAAGGATATTATTACAATTTAGAACAAACTTGTCTTTTTATAATTTTTATAATAAAAATAAAAGGACGTCATTAAAAATATGTTTTATTGTACCTTTAAAATTGGGGTTACATATTCCCCACGCGAGCGTAAGTGTAACTATATGGACGCGAGTAATTAAGGGTTAATCAATTGGTTTATTTCTAAAACTACTTAATTAGTATCACATTTTTTTTTTGGTTTAGTTATAATTCAATTTTGTTCTCCTTAAAAATCTAGTTTTATATCTAAGGGTAATGAACTAATTATAAATCAGTTAGCACTGTCGTGGCAGTTACGTTTCGTTAGAGTTAATCATTGCTCTGTTATAGAATTTTCCAAAAACGTTAGAGCTTCCGCTCTAGCTTGCCCTGTCGCGGATAAGATCGAAGAGAAGTCGCATTGGTTAGGTTTAGACGTAGCAGCGTGCCTTGTGTCGTGTGCACTCAGAGGTGTCAATCCCGCTATCTTTAAGGACTGCTATAATCCACCGACGGACGTAAGGATTGTATTTTTACCGTTTATGCGGTTTCTTAAAACCACTGAACGGCTTTATGTGTTTCCCACAAAAAGACCTGGCTTGGTTTTGTACTAATATTAAAAAGTAAGGTTTTGGGCACATTTCCATTTTCGTCTCAAAGAATGGTTGGCTCAAGGTTGGTTGTTTTGAGCCCGCCCTGGAAGTTTTAAAATCGTCACTGGACGGGTATGTTTATTATTTATTTATTTAAATACAATTTATTTATTTTATAATATTTTTTATATACGTTATGCCGACGTTATCATCATTTTTAGTTAATTTTTCACGGCAAATTTTCCTTTGGAATTTCTAGTACAAGCGAAGTATTCCACGTGGTATTATATTTAGGCCGTGGTCGAGCCGATAAGCTCCCCTGAAAAAAAAAAAACCTTGTAATGAGAACCTACATGAATTCAAGGTGCCGTACTGGTTTCTCTGATTGAGTAAACCTGTGAGAAAATATAAAATGTTTGGGATTGACGCTTCATATAACTCAAAATTATATTGTTCTGAGCACAAAATTTAATTTTTCAAGTGCTAGGAACGTCATATTGCTGGTAAGGATTTTCCGACAAAGAGCCTATCATGGTGTCGACTGTGGATGATCGATACCCTGCCTCGCCCCAGCGCACAATGATACGGCAACCAGTTTGAGGTTGTCTTGTAAAATAATAATGTTGTTAGGTTAAAGTTGGAATATGAGCAACCACGGTTGTATGGGCTATTTAGGAACCACCATGATTGCCTTGCCTTCTTAGTAATAATTTTTCTCAAGGTTTTTAACATTATTATGAAAGGACAAAGGGACCTAAAAAATAATTGTTGTCCATTTGATTATGAATGCATTAACTGCCAAAGTGTTTGGATTGTATTTACTCTACTTGTGAAGAGGTCCGCCGGCCGAATCCAATCTAGCCAGTATCCAATCTATATCTGGGTGTACTCGACGAGAGTCTGCATCCGCAATTTTGTTATCTGTAATATATGAAATATATAAAAAAATAGATGTAGGTATTGGATACTCCCCTTGCGGTTTATGTAAGTAATGGCTATCGAGTTATCTATGTGAAGAAGAATTCACAGTTTCTGAGGTTTTAGGCAAATACTTTAAGGCCAAAATAAGCTACCAGCAGCTCGAGCTGATTTATATGGATTTTTCTCTCATCTCGCGACCATCTTCCGCTGGCTCGTTCACCCCCACATGTGGCTACTCCCCCAATAGTTGAGGCGTCAGTCTATATTTCTTAGCAGTATGCGTCTCATCATTTAAAAGAATCTTGCATAGAGTTAGGTCTATTCATGTATTTACTCGTTCTTAAGTGTAAAGTATCTCATATTCATCCATGCAAGTAGTCCAAAGAATTTCGCAAATTTTACACCTTATGCAATACATCTTATTAGTTCAGACTTTATGTTTGACAGTTTTTCGTTAGGTAATCTAATTAGGTTTCCTTTTTTTTTCTTAATTTTTTTTATATCCATTAAACCTATGACCATATAGTTTGATCTTCATTGATTAGAGATCGTGGAGCATAAAAAAGGAAATAATTGCCAGTTTATACACATTAAACCCATGACAACATAGTTTAGTCTTCGGTGTTTAGAAGCCATTGAGCATAAAAAGAAAAACATTGCTAGTTTATACACGTTAACTTATGACAACATAGTTTGGTCTTCAGTGATTACCGACCATTGTATTTTACCGTAATTATCGGCGATGGTTGCAGTTCGACGGACGTCACGATGCTTTCGCGGCGACTTGATGCGACTGTCTCACGCTGAGGGACCCGGCACCGGCGGGGGAAATGTTTCACAACCTCGTTGTACTCCTGCGCACTGGGACCCTTTTTCTCCACTTTAAATGGTTCTTAACTTGTTATTAAGTTGAGGAAAAAGTTTTGGGTTCTGCTTTTGCTAGGTTTTCACTATTTGTAAATTTTTGTATCATTCAGATGTTTGTTTATGGAGAATATGGTGAAGTTTCGCTTAGTGACTGACTCTGCATGTTGTGTGTCACACAAGATCCATTACACATCCATGAGTTGTTTGAGGCCCTCTTTATTTTGGTTTTTGTTCTCATGTTCTTGGGTGAGGACTCGTTAGCCCAGAAATTGCCATTGTGAGCTGGCTTTGGCGCTCTTTGATGCCCTTGTCTCGCTTTAATACGGTTTCTGTTATAGCTGCTTTTATTTCCACATTTAGTAGGGTGCTCCAATCAAGATACTGTTAGCAGGGATGAGGTACCATTCTGTAAGCTCTTCGCGGGTTTCCTTGCTATGTCCCAGTATCTATGTGTTGCAGTCTTGTTGCGAAAACTTTGTGTATGTCAATCCCATAGTTAACAACCGCAGAGGGATCAGTTCCCAGAATATCCAGCACTTCTGGATTCCTGTGCTCAAGAGCGGGGTATTTCGGGTCAGCTAGTTCTTCATTATGGTTTACTTCCAAGACTTTTTCCTTAACCAACGTCTGCTGCGGTAAGTTTTCTGAGGTAGATGGCTGTGTGACCTCTTCAGTAGGTTTGACGCACTTATTTGACGGTAAAACCTCTATAAGTTGTATCGTCCGTGAGCTGTCCAATGACACCCCAACTGAAACCAGATTATCCTAGTAAGGAATTTTTATTACATCAGTTATGGTGTAGTTTCAGTAACCACCCATATGATATACCAATGCAGTCCCAAGAAATAAACTGTAGTTATTGTCTGTGAATTAGTGTGGTATAGTAAGCCACCTGGCGATACATCCCCAGGAGCTGCTCTGATGGGTGTTTGTTACCATGATTGTATGTCAGTGGACAAATGAGGCAGGTGTTAGTAACACCATTCTAAGGTTTTACTGATGCACTATGAGAATTGAGCCAATGAAACCATCCCAAAAACTAATCTATATTGGTCTCACAACCGTCTTGAATAAGTTACCCTGAGGCAAACTGACAACCCAAAGTCGCTCTAATAGGTGTTGGGTACTTTAGTAAACTTATTTTGTGTAACCTTGCGATACGGCCCCATAAGCCGCTCTGATAGGTGTGGTTACTTCAGTACACTTATTTTGTGTAACCTGGCGATACAGCCCTATAAGCTGCTCTGATATGTGTGGTTACTTCAGTATACTTATTTTGTGTTACCTGGCGATACGGCCCCATAAGCCGCTCTGATAGGTGTTGGTTATTTTAGTATGTAACTTATTTTGTGTAACCTGGCGATACGGCCCCAAAAACCGCTCTGATAGGTGACAGGTGTTGGTTACTTCAGTATACTTATTTTGTGTTATCTGGCGATACAGCCCCATAAGCCGCTCTGATAAGTATTGGTTATTTCAATATACTTATTTTGTGTAAGCTGGCGATACGGCCCCCAAAAACCGCTTTGATAGGTGTTGGTTATTTCAGTATGTAACTTATTTTGTGTAACCTGGCGATACGGCCCCAAAAACCGCTCTGATATAGTACATATTACCTCAATGTCTGATAGGTGACAGGTGTTGGTTACTTCAGTATACTTATTTTGTGTTACCTGGCGATACGGCCCCATAAGCCGCTCTGATAGGTATTGGTTATTTCCGTATACTTATTTTGTGAAACCTGGCGATACGGCCCCAAAAACCGCTCTGATAGGTGACAGGTGTTGGTTACTTCAATATACTTATGTTGCGTTACCTGGCGATACGGTCCCATAAGCCGCTCTGATAGGTGTTGCTATTTCAGTATACTTATTTTGTGTAACCTGGCGATACGGCCCCAAAAGCCGCTCTGATAGGTATTAGGTGTTGGTTATTACAGTACACTTATTTTGTTTTACCTGGCGATACGACCCCAGAAGTCGCACTGATCGGTAATAACTTTAGTTAGGGTAAATCTATCGGTATGTAGGTAGTTGCTTGTTTTTCATTTGTTTTCCAGAAATACTGATCATAATGCCATGTAAAATATATAATTATTAGCGTCTATCAACTTTACGTAAAAGTTCGTGTGTTTGCAGCAAGGATCTTGTATAAATATCTTTTGCAGCAATTCGTTTTGACAGATCAAATTGCACACAATTTCGTGGAATATGTTTTGCACACAATTTCGTTAAACGTATGAACGAAGTCGCGGGCAGAAGCTAGTTAGCTATACTGAACGGGTCCAAGTCCGAACTCTTGTCGCACCTATGTAAGTCATGTCTAATTTCAGTATTTTTTTATAGATAAGATTTTTGTGGTCGGTTCAAAACTTCATCTGCTTAGACTTCTCCAAACTATGTTAGGTCGGATTCCAGTCTAATTAGATTTAGTTATTATTGTTGTTTTAATCTATACTATATAATGTTATAAAGCGGAAAAGTTTGTTTGTTTGCTTGAACGCGCTAATCTTCGAAATTGCTGGGTGGATTTGGATGAAATTGGGTACGGAAGTAGCTTGAAGCTTGAGGAAGGTTATAGGTTACTTTTTACGCAACTGCAAAAAAGAGAGTTATGTTTTTACCGTGATAGAATCCACGGGAGCGAAGCCCCGCGTGAGTACTAGTAATAAATAAATGAATAATTTAATTCACAATCATGCATATTTGTTAGTACCTAAATTTACGAGCTTACAAAGTATTGTTAGAAAAAAAAACAAAATATTGTAAACTTTTTTTATTAATATTGTAAAAAATAATTAATAAAATAAAATAATATTTTACTAGTGGCAGGCGTTTTCCACAACCCAGCAGCTGAAATATACAATACCCATTTGCCTGACCAGTGCCAGATTTGACTTCGGACTACCCGTGACGATTGTGAAAGATTTTCAAATGACAGCCGGTATCAACGGCTTAACGCGGTAACAAAGGCACGGAGGAATATTGATATGTTAGTATGTTCATCCATCCATATACTAACCTAACAACACTATTAAAAACACTAGGTGTACGGTTCACGTACAGACAAATTGATGACGCCGCGACCTACTTTTTACTACTCGATTTATTTACTTTTATTAATATAATATTTTAGTTGACCAATAGCTGCCGTAGCGTTATAACCGCGGATTAGCATCCAAATAAACTCATTTAAACTACGCATAAACTTAACTATTGTGCAGTCTGTGGTTTTCGTCAACTCACCGTAAGCTACTACTACACTATCTCTGAGCTATGGCTCAAGTATAATTATATAGTGTATGCACTAGCAGTGGGTACATAGGCTTTATAAAGAGACGCTATTTATGAAAGTGTTCCTGGAAAAAAACATGAGAGAAGTTTATTTAAAATGAAACTAAAAGACTTTTCAGCGTACTATTTTAAATACAAACTACTGACAGGTTCAAGTTTCGTAAATTTAGCGATTTTGAAGGGTTACTCGTAAACAGAAATGCTAGAAAGCTGTATTGCTTCCTGGGTATATTGGGTATACTGGGTACTGTGTATATAACCATGTGATTAAGCAATTGGATAAGGTACTTATTATAAAAATTTGTTTCAAAAGTGACAGGTTCGGAATATCAATCATAAAAATGAACAGAAAGAATTACAAAATTATTTATATGAATAAAACTGTTCCAGTCACTTTTAATAGTCAAGTCCATTGAAAAATTTTTTTTTCATCTTATCATCTGTATCTCATCTCTGTGTGTAACTTGTAAGTGATAATTATGATCATACTCTCAGCCAAAGGCATCCGTTATTAGATATTATTGATACGCCAATGTTATTTCGATGCTATCACCGTTATCATAAGAGAACGATCTCTTATGATTCACAAGAGAACGCTCTCTTATGATTCACAAGAGAATCGTCACATTTTATGCAAATGAATGAACAGCTTTTGAATTAAGTGATAGTAGGAGGAATAACCTAAACGTATATTTTGCGTATATATTTTTGTGTAATGTATAATGTCAAATTAGTGAAAGAGTTATTAGTGAAAAGAAGCAGTGTTGAGCAAAGGCGTCTCCTGTATTCTTCCAGACACTCTTTTAAAGCGTTAACTCGAACCAGCCTGTCCGAAAAAAAAGACTCTTAACATTCCTAGAGACTAAAATAGGCTTCCAAAATGTACAAAGACTACAAGAATATAAACACATCAATACTACTGACATCCCTATAACAAACAAGGTCTAAACGGCACGCTAATACAAGATTGCAGTCGGAGTAACTTTAAATTGACTTATGACGTCATGTTTCACTTTGCATTGGTAGACGAAAGCATAGCTGAATGTATCGCACGGGAAGTTAAACTAGTTCAATGTTGTGAAAATCTTTGTTGAATTTCGGGGTCGGGAAAGTTGTGCATGTAGGAACATTAGCTTTAAGTTATAATACAAGTTTACCACAGGGAGTTGTGGCTAAATAACATCAGCCTCACAAATTGCTCGAAAGTTAAGTCGGGGTCAGTCCGCGGATGGGTAAGAATAATAACTTGACGAGATTTCTCCGTGGCTCAGAAAACACGTGAAGCCGTTGATCCCGGCGATGATTTATACATCTTGGATGTTTCTACGGGTAGTTGCCGTAATTACGAGTAAAGAATTCAAACTCGGGAAACAAACTTTAACGATTAGTTTGGAAATTTCGTTCGAATATTTTCAAAAGCTCAAAAGTACTTGTTACAAAGGAAAAATCATTGCCATTCAATATGGCAATCCTGCTAGTCTTATAGGCTCCTGTTTTGGATAACAGCGATAGATAGATAGAATATACTTTACTGTATACCAAAATTTAAACACAGCTATTTAACATAATTTCTTAATTAAATGGTTACAATGGCGGTCTTATCGCTAAAAGCGATATCTTCCAGACAACCTTTGGAAGGATTTTCAAAACTTTAATTAAAGTGGGGAGAGCTAAATTAGTGTACCACATAAATATACTCATAAAACAGAAAATAATATATATACAAATATATAAATACAATACAATACATAAGTAATTATATATAAATACTAGCTTTTGCCCGCAACTTCGTTCCCGTGGGAGGTTTTTCCCACAATGTCACACCAGTCTAGTATCAGACAGAGCCAGAATTTACACGAAGGGGTTCCATAAGTGCTCCTACTCCTCATAGGGTATCAACCACAGAAATCTTAATAATAAGGCAATAGAAGTCGCAAAGACGCGTGACCTTGTTCCCGCGCATGTGACACGTTGACCACAAGTGCGCGTGGAGCTTTTGTTGCGGTTACTTGTGTTGTTTGGGACGCGGAGAGGTAAACATGGTGTTTTGCAGCTTATCCAACTACGGAAACTCTTCAAAAATTTGTAATTTTACAAATAAAGGGATAACATTTCATATGTAAGTACTTAATTTTTGAAATAATGTCGTTTTTGAAAAATATAATCAAATCAAATATTTTCACCACCATTACTACGATTATCACAGAAAACGATTATTTTTCTCAATTCAATTACCATTAATACTTAAGCTTGTTCATGTCTACTATTACAACTACTAAAAGCAGCAATGAAATTATAGTCGCCGTTTACGTACATTCCAGCAATACGCCGCATGAGTTGGCCGCGAATTAGTGACGTGCCACTACTATTTAGTATCGGTAATTTATTACCTTTAGCTTAATAGTTAATACGTAGTTTTACCGAAATTCGAATGAAATATAATTTTTCATTCAATATTTCAATACGTATTTTCATTAAGCATGTCTTTTTCCTGTATAAATAGTTTATAAAAAGTAGTTTTTCAACGATTATATAGCTGTTAATTAATGATTAAACGAACTTACCTGTACGTGAAGTTCTATCATAATTATACAAAGTGCATCGTCCGAAGAGATTAGTAACCTGAAAACGTTGAAATATATGTAGTAACACGCTAGTGACACCACTCTTACACTGCATGTTTAGAGTCCTGCGCTCTTTTTTTTTTTTCTTTTGCTGGCAACCCCAGCGTCTCGGTCTTTCATTAAGTTTAGAGTTTGAAGCCACCATGTTCAGCTTTGACATTTCTGCATCTCTGACTTATTTAAAGTTATCTGTGTTTCTGCAGCAAACTGGGAGACACTTTGGGTTGGGTGGGTGTTACTAATCTCTTCGGACGATGCACTTTGTATAATTATGATAGAACTTCACGTACAGGTAAGTTCGTTTAATCATTAATTATACTCGTGCATCGTCCTCGAGATTAGTAACCTGAAAACGTTGAAATATATGTAGACCTTGAGAGATAGCTGAGGAAATGTCAACTACCAAAAAATACCTGTGTATTAACCCTTAATTACTCGCGTGGGGTTTATTTAACCCCACGGCGTATTTGAAGCCTCGTATCTCCGCCATTTTTAAAGCTACCTCCATGCCGTTCTTAGTAGCTGCCTAAATACCTCCCTCCGCCGCGAATCAGTCGCGAGCGCCGCTTCGTGTCGTGTGGTTGTTGCAGGAGATCGCGTCTGGGGTATATATTGCCCCACGCGAGTATTCGTGCAACTTTTTTTGGACGAGTGAGTATTTTATTTTTTAATGTGCAGTACAGATACTAAATGGTTCGTTTTTTTTACTTATCTTTGTTTCTGTTTTTTTTTTAGGTTAGAACTCCTAAAATGGCAAGTAAGCGTCTACCAGATTCTTGAGCGTATATTAGAAGACGACGAAGAAAGCATCATAGATAGCCCCGATGAAGATGAGGGAGACGATGAAGTGATCCAGAGTGACAACAACTCAGAATCTCAAGAAAGTGCCAATGAAACCGAGTTAGAATGGAGTGATGACGATAATGAACCGCTGTGTAGACACGCAAGTGAAGATTCTGATGGCTTTTATTTATCAAAAAATAAATGCACAAAGTGAAATTATTGTGTAATGAAATTATTGATTATTGTTATATGTGAAATTATTTTATACTACAATCGCACGAAAGGTGGCGTAGATACCAACGACCAAATGTGTGCTAACTATAACGTCGGCAGACGTACAAAGAGATGGCCGTTGAGAAGGTGATAAAATATAAGCATATTATATTTTATCACCTTCTCAACGTTGCAGGTATCAATGCATAATTATGTCATTTATAAAAATAAAATTGACCACGGAATATCAAGAAGGGAGTTTTTTAAGCATCTTGCAGTTGATTTAGTAAAGGCTCGCCAACAAACTCGACCAACTATACCACAACTGCCTAGGGCCATACAAAAACGGCTAAAAAGAAATGCTCAAGTTCAGGATCCTAGCCCCACTTCCAGAGGTGGTCCATCGACAACTTATAAAAGGTGCCATATCTGTCCAAGGTTGCAGGATAAAAAAAATATGATTTATGAGTGCCAAATGCCACCAGCAAGTTTGTCACGACCATTCCACTATGATATGTGATAAATGTATTGATAAAAAAATCCTAAATTTAAAGTTTCATATCTTTAAAAGTTTATTACATAAACATACGAGGTTATTTTGGTAAATTTACTAATAAGGGCTTGTTTTTGTTATAATAATAGCACTTGATCACTTTACTATTATATTATAATAAATATATTATATATGTACCTTGATCTTTATCATCCTTTTCCGAAATAGTCCCTGTAGAATTGGCGGTCGGTTGGCGCCAACGGCGTGCCGCTTTTTTGTTTGTTATTGTTTCTTTTTCAGTTTTTTGATCATCCACATTAAGTACTCTATTTCGAATTTCCTTTTTGGCATTTTTGCTTGCGTATTTTCACTATAAAACTTATCACTTTTGTTTTTTCCTAAAATTAAAAATAAAACGTGCGAGTGGTGGCGCACTGTGACGTGAATGAAAGACCGAGACGCTGGGGTTGCCAGCAAAAGAGAAAAAAAAAAGAGCGCAGTACTCTAAACATACAGTGTAAGAGTGGTGTCACTAGCGTGTTACTACATATATTTCAACGTTTTCAGGTTACTAATCTCGAGGACGATGCACGAGTATAATTCGTACGTTTTAACTGTTTTTTCATTCAGAAAATTAATAGGAGGTAGGCTTATTATTATTATGTACGTAGGTAAGTTAAATAACAATTTGCGTTGGGTATCCTTGTATCATTGACGTGTTCAGTATTTATCTTTTTTTATGACAAAATAATTAAGAATACATATTATTATGTATATTGTAAGTATAATGGATTAAGTTGGATCGGATCAATACGTTTCATATTATTTATGCATCTGTTTTACTTGTTTACTTTACTTCCAATGCTATTATTACAGGTTTCCGAAAGATCCGGATATCATCAATCCATCCTAAGATTGTCTAGAATATGTCGCTATCAGCGATAAGACCGCCATCGTAACCATAGAATTTACGTAATACAGTTGTGTAACAATTTATTTTGGTGAACAATAAAGTATTTGTTCGGTAGCTTGATTGTTCGGTATTAAGTTGTGCCATTATTGCTCTATTTGATTTGGTCATTGTTTTTTTTTTCCCATAAGATGAAGTATTGGAGAGCCTTTAAGATTTGTATAACTAAATAATAAAAAAATATACGTACGCTTAACGTTTTATTGTATTCCATTTTCTCCTAAATAAATCGTCTAAAAGCGCGTCGAGGAATGAAAAACTTTCGAAATATTAGTTATCTATTGTTACGAGACTTCTTGTCTATTAACGCTCAACAGAAAATTATCGATAATAATATGAGCATTACGAGCTTTGCACGCACTATTCCTAAGTGAGAGTGAGCTCGCGATATCTTTCTCTGCTTTTCGCACACGTTACGCCACCTGAGATTATGCGTTTTTAGAAAATATTGTGTAATGTCATCGCTTAAAGTTTAATTTTGTTGTAATAATGCAAAGTGCATGTGTAGGCGAAAGTGTGTATCTATTGTTTGTTTATGTGGTGGTAGCTACGAACCGGCGACACACGTCCCGGTATTAAAGAGAGTAGATAGCATTTCTATTGCCTTATTATTAAGATTTCTGTGGTATCAACGGAAACACCCATGATATTCCATCAGTGCCGGGTGCCTACATACATTGAAAGGATGAGAACCATTCCCATAATATTCCTCCCATGGAATTCCAAGAATTAGGTTATTAAATTCATTTAGCATAATTAAGTTGTTACAATTATAAATTAATCATGTTGGAGTGAAATAGTATCACAGGAATATTTTCCTATAATTTGTTTAAGTTGGAAGGAATGGGAAGGAAATGATTAGTCGGAAAGGAAAGGAGTAAGGAAGAGGTAAGACCTAGCTAATTAACTTACAATACTAATTTAGCCCCAATTAACTATGTAAGATTTATGTGGTGAGTTGAATCAATAACACAATGAAGTTGTTACAATTATAAATTAATCATGTTGGAGTGAAATAGTATCACAGGAATATTTTCCTATAATTTGTTTAAGTTGGAAGGAATGGGAAGGAAATTATTAGTCGGAAAGGAAAGGAATAAGGAAGAGGTAAGACCTAGCTAATTAACTTACAATACTAATTTAGCCCCAATTAACTATGTAAGATTTATGTGGTGAGTTGAATCAATAACACAATGCTTTGTTGGCCTACAAAACATTGCTTATCAATTACAGTTGTAGAGTGTGCATAAAGATCTTTGCTGCATGTGAAGTGTTCCTGCTTGCAGTAAGATATAATCACCAATGAGTATCTTCGCATGATTGCTTGCGCGAAAAAAAATGGGTGCCTTACTTTGCCAGTGCTTTGGACCGCTTACCGCGCGTTCTGCCCGCTGTTACTAAAACTTAATTTATGAATTGCTCGAGTGGAGTACTTCAAATGTTTTTACTGTTATGAGTAGTCCATGAGATAAGAAATAATGTGTGATCGCCTTATTTTAAAAATATGATTACAATAATACTTAACAAGTGTTTAAATTAAAAGTACCACCCATTTTAGCGACATTTTGTAAAACATAAGGGTTTTAAAAAAAAATAAGAGCAATAAGTATATAGTTATTTATTTTATTCTTAAACTAGGTTTATTACTGAATTATTGCTTTGTTTTTTTTTTACAATAAGCTTAAATAACTGATTATATCGATTTCCAAAGCCCTGTTTCAAGACAGTTATATGTAAATATGTACATTCTATGTCTTTACGACAGTAGAAAATGTTTATTGCAAACAAAAATAATAAAACGAACCAATTTTCTCCCACCCGTATTATAAGCTTATTTCCTATATTCTACTATAAAATTGTAACAAGAAACCGTAAACGGGACGTATAGGCACCAACTTTAATACATGGCATCACCGGATGGTTTCATTATAGCAGATAGAAACTATAAAACTGTTTATAACCATGCCTGCAGATTCTAGCTGACTAGATGCAATAACGTGTGAATGGCTGATGGGCTCATGTTAACCTGGGGTATTGTAACATAATACGTTTTCAAGCACGTATTTTGGAAACGTGGACATTTTTATCCAACTTCAAAAAAGAGACCAGCCAGCAAGCTCAAAATAACAAAAACAAATATCTATAATAATATTATAAAGTGGTAAAATTTGTTTGTAAGTTTGTATGTAGGGGGTAATCTTCGGAACTAATGATCCAATTCTAAAAAATCTTTGGTAGGAAGCCACATTATAAGGAAGTGTTATAAATTAAAAAAATATATATTTTGGAATCCACGCAGACGAAGTCGCGGGCGAATCGCTAGTGAATTATAAAAGAATAACTAAGAGAAATATGAAGTTCTATTATCTATACTTATAATAAATCTGTAGAGAGGTCAATTCTGTACATGAAATATATTTACAAAATAACTATCAGGGGGTGATTAGGGATCGATACTGATGACAAAAAGGCAATCAGTAAAATTTTTGTCTGTCTGTCTGTCTGTCTGTCTGTATAACCGTTATAGAAACAAAAACTACTTGACGGATTTTAACGAAACTTGGTACAATTATTTTTCATACTCCTGAGCTGGTTATAGTGTACTTTCATCACGCTACAATCAATAGGAGCAGAGCAGTGAAGGGAAATGTTGGGAAAACGGGAGAATTTACTCCATTTTTTAAGCTTCCGTCGCGTGTGCAACCTTAATGGTTAAAGCTACACAGAAATCATTTATGACGGAAATGTTCTCCTTAAAATTATATAAAAAATATCCCACGATAGCATATGTCTATCTTTTATGGTTGACTCACAATAACACGTGTAACTCCCGATAGCTCAGCAGTTCGAAGCTTTCTGATTATTATTCTGCTCCGAAATTTAAAACCACCACAACTTTGCAATGGAACTCGGCTAAAAGTAACCCAGTTGCAACAAAATATAATCGAGGCTCAAATTTTAACAGGTTGCGGTGCAGGAGAAACCGTCTTTATTCCCAGAATTCCCATAATACCAAATAATTTTCTCATTCCAATTTAAAAGAACGCAATTCCCAGTATCGGTGTGTTACGCAATGACAATTAATAAGGCTCAAGGGCAGACTTTTCGTGTTGCTGGAGTAGATCTCGGTGTCAGTTGTTTCTCGCATGGTCAGTTGTACGTCGCTCTTTCCCGGGTTCTAAAAATCTTTATGTTCACGTGCCGGACGGGTCAACTTTCAACATAGTTTACCCGGAAGCTTTGCGCTGAAGTATTTTCGTTCTATAGGTACTTAAGCCTCATGTAAACGTGATCTAAACAATATTACCAATACATTAACTTAATAACACACAAGGAGTTACACGCTGACGGAGTTGCGGGCACAGATATTAACAATAATATTGTGCGGTTCGGTATTGCGATATTTTTCAACAGTATTATAGATTGACATATTATATTTCCCTACTAAATTACGAAAGTAAATCTGTCTGTTACATGAAAATCACTGAACCGTGAGGAAGGACATAGGCTACTTTTTTTTTACGAAAAACGACGGAAACGTGGACGAAGTCGCGGGCAACAGCTATCTATACTAATAATATAAGTCTGAAGAGTTTGTTTGAACACGATAATCTCGGGAACTACTGGTTCGAATTGAAAAATTATTTTTTAATTAAATAGTCAATTTATAGAGAAAGGCTATAGGCTATAATTATATCATTACGCTAAGGCCAATAGGAGCGGAGCGCCAATGAAGAATGCTTCAAAATCGGGGTTAAATTTAACGTTAGCCCAAAGTAACTATTCCACGCGGACGGAGTCGCGGGCAAAAGCTAGTCTATAATTTTTGTGTAAATTTTAATTTCTTCTTTATCATGATCATGGATAGTAATAGCTGGCATCGATCTTAAAATTGTCGGCGTATGTACTAAATTAGGTAGAAATTTCTGATTTCTGAAAATATGTACTTAGGTACTATAATAATATTGATTCCATTTGGGTTGACAGGTATTGGAAGTCGGTTTATCTCTTTAATTACTTTTTATAATCATCTGGTAGGTACATATTCGAACGCATGGGTCACGAAGTCAGATTTTGGCTTAAACGCTCGTTGCACGGATTGAAAACAACATAAGTTTCCATTGTTAATAGATTTTTGCATCGCGCGCTTGCGAGTAAAAATGGACGCAAGTGAAAAACAAATCGAAATCAATCGATACGCATTCCTTTATCGATAAAATAATTTAAATTGCTATTTGAGACATGGTAACTGTCGATATGTAAACGTTGTAAAATATAATATATTATAATTAGGCTGATATCTGCTGTCGTCTCTGATAGCGATGGTAGAAAACGGCAGTTGGTAAAGTGACAAAAATGGATATAATTTTGGAATGGATGTCTAATTTCGAACTGACTTAGGTACGCTAATACTGATCCGAAGCATCGCTGAGCGCAGTGTATGCACGCTATGAATGCGCGCCGTGCGTCCCACATGTGCAATCTCTTACATTAAATTAATGAATAATTGTACGAAAATAATCAGAACAACATGCAAATGAAACTGCCAAGTCCACCTATAACGACACTCACTTATCCAGCCAATGTCACCTTAAACACCATCTCAATTTTCCATCATTTAGAACCCATTTTTATATCCCAGGACTTCGTCGGTTCCAGTCTATTCAGGCACTTCAATTGTGTACTCACTTGAACGCTAACAATAATAATTATCTCTCTAAATAAGATCGAGCAACACTATCAACACCTTCAGGAAACGCTTACGGCAGTATTTAATAGATGCACAAATAAAACAAGACATGGTCAACCAAAATATCTCAATAATCTGACTGAATCTGATTTTTCAAATAATTTGTTTGTGTTTTCGTTTTGTATAAATGGTATAAGTAATCAATAAACTATTAGGTACAAGACATTAAATTATTATGCAGCAAGCACACTTCTTTTTAGATCACGAGACGCCTAAATTTTTTATTTATTTTTACGTATGGACAAAACATATAATATATATTATATTTCCTACAAAAATACACACACACACACACACATATGTATAAATAAATATTATTAATTATTTATATTCTATACAAAGCTGGTTCACATCCGGTAGTCACTTCAACACTAGGTACGGTTGAAAACCAGCGTCAGGCACTAGTTGTCTGGCATTTTGCTGAACCGAGCCTTTTTGGCGCAGTCGCGAGGCACACGTAATTTGTCTATTTTCGTGTAAATGCAAATATGTACTTAAATTGTTTTTCTTTTTTTTTATATTTGGTTTCTTTCCTTTTGTATACTTTGTGTTGTGTGCTTTGTGGCATGTGCTGAATAAAGTTTTTTTCTTTCTTTCTTTCTTTCTCTCTTCAAAAAAACTGGTCAAAAAACATTACCTCTACCATTCGTAAGTTCTCGAAAGTATCTGTACAAGTTATATGTAAAAATGCACCCACATTGTTTTGTGTGGATTTCTCTTTAATCGTGGGTAGATTTTAATAAATACTCAGTCCGGGAAAAACTAATTTTGGCCATAAATTATAATTAATTTTTTTTTTGTCCGAATCGTACCCGCGCCATGCAGCGCAGTAGTCAATCGCTTAACTACTGCGCCAATTGTATTGTAACTTAATATTAATTGCTTATTAATAGGTAAGCCTATTTTAAGTTTCTATACTATTTAGCGTAAGCGATAATGTAAGCGAGGAGGAATATGATGCGGTCGCCTCCTTCCGCGAAGCAGTCATGCTAGCGAAGGAGGAGGCCGAACGCGTGAGGGAGAGACAACTCTCTTCACTACTCCCCAGTCGCTTTGAGAGACGTTCCGGGCGTTGGGGATCACGACCCGGTCTCCGGTCACCATAAGTGCGGGATTGCGGGTGGTGAGCAGGGCCCAGGACCGGCAGGAAAGGATCAGACCCGAGTCGACGGCGCGTCATGTTCCACGCGCGCTTCGAACGTGTGAAGTGTCAGCAGTACTGACGGGGCCCGACAAATCTACTGCCAGCCGCCTTTGCGGTAATATTCTTACGAGATACCGCAGCCCCGGAACGTAAGGTTAGTTGAAGGAACAGGGTGGGTGTTTAGTTAGTAAAAGACGCCACTATCCAGAGCGGTAGAAGTCATTAGATGTTTTACCTACCGGAAAAATGTATAGCCCGCGGCTTGACTCTCGTGAAAATCTTTTTCAGCAGTAAAAGTCCACTTATCTCCACACTAAAAGTCGAATCACAGAAATCTTAATAATAAGGAAATGCTATCTACTGTCATTTAATACTGGGACGCGTGTCGCCGGTTCGCAGCTACCACCACATAAACTAGTAATAGATACACACTTTCGCCTACACATGCATTTTGCATTATTACAACAAAATTAAACTTTAAGCAATGACATTACGCAATATTTTCTAAAAACGCATAATCTCAGGTGGCCTAACGTGTGCGAAAAGCAGAGAAAGATATCGCGCGCTCACTCTCACTTAGGAATAGTGCAGTGCAAAGCTAGTAATGCTCATATTATTATCGATAATTTTCTGTTGAGCGTTAATAGCCAAGGAGTCTCGTAACAATAAATAACTAATTTATTGAAAGTTTTTCATTCCTTGACGCGTTTTTAGACGATTTATTTAGGAGAAAAGGCAATACAATAAAACGTTAAGTGTAAGTATATTTTTTTATTATTAAGTTATACAAATCTTAAAGGCTCTCCAATACTTCACCTTATGGAAAAAAAAGACCAAATCAAATAGAGCAATAATGTCACAACTTAATACCAAACAATGAAGAATATACTTTATTGTTCATCAAAATAAATTGTTACACAACTGTTTTACGTAAATTCTATGGTTACGATGGCGGTCTTATCGCTTATAGCGACATATTCTAGACAATCTTAGGATGGATTGATGATATCCGGATCTTTCGGAAACCTGTAATAATAGCATTGGATAAAGTAAAACATATGCATAAATAATATGAAAACGTATCGATCCAATCCAACTTAATCCATTATACTTACAATATACATAATAATATGTATCCTTAATTATTTTGCATAAAAAAAGATAAATACTGAACACTTCAATGATACAAGGATACCCAACGCAGACTGTTATTTAACTTACTTACGTACATAACAATAATAAGCCTACCTCCTATTAATTTTCTGAATGAAAAAATAGTTAAAAAGTACGAATTAACAGATATATAAATCGTTCAAAAACGACTTTTTATAAACTTTTTAAACGGGAAAATAACATGCTTAATGAAAAAACGTATTGAAATATTTAACGAAAAATTACACACATCAAAAGTGTCTAGGGATCAAGCATTTTTATGCGGATTTCTTGAGATTGAGATGTGGCTTTGTAATAAATTTATGATTTTATAAATTTATATGGATCCTTTTTGGTGCATTTCATAATTTGAAACAGGAACTGTTAATCAAATTCGAGTAAAAGATGAAAATCAGCTGTCAATATTTTCCCTATAAAAACATACAACGCATTGAAGACATTATTAGTGCTACTGTTTCCCTACTACTGATTAAAACCAACGTTATTATGGAGCGGCGACGTCATTTAAGCACGGAAGAAATGCTCAGAGCCGTGGGAATGATAGAAGCTGGTTCCCGGCAACGTACTGTGGCTTTAGCTCTGAATACAAGTCAGAGTGTTATCAGTCGACTTTGGACACGTTACCGAAGCACTGGTACCGTGGCTGAGCGCCATGGAGGACGGTATCGCTGCACCACACGGAGACAAGACCGATACATTCAAATCTTAACTCGAAGAGCTCCAACAATAACCGCCATGATGTTAGCCGTGAGGCTTCATCACTCTTCAGGGAACTTAATTAGCGACCAAACAGTTAGAAACCGCTTGCATGAAGTGAACCTTCATTCCCGAAGACCGCTACGGATACCACCTATAGCAATGCACAATCGTAGGATTCGAT
The DNA here is from genome assembly GCA_943138885.2 of Tholera decimalis. Lineage (NCBI taxonomy): Eukaryota > Metazoa > Arthropoda > Insecta > Lepidoptera > Noctuidae > Tholera > Tholera decimalis. Next base: position 16,452,374 of record OW964563.2, on the reverse strand, counting down.
ATCAATGGGCTCTTGAACACAGAAATTGGGCAGAAGAACAATGGCGTTTCGTGTGCTTTTCTGATGAGTCTCGTTTTGGTATGAGACCGGATACAAGACGTATACGACACTGGAGAACCCCTGGACGCCAACAGCGATTAAAATCCTGCCAGGAAGTCCATCCTTATAGTGGTGGAACCATCATGGTATGGGCGGGTATTTGGATCGGCGGAAGAACTGAGTTGATTTGGATCAGAGGCAACCTCAACGCTCAAATTTATGCTGAGACGATTGTATCTGACGTCATCGTTCCTCTACGAGTGCAAATCGGTCCCTTATTTCAGTTAATGCATGATAATGCACGACCGCACACCGCAAGAGTTGTAAGACAGACTCTCGCCGCAGCTAACATCAATGTCCTGCTCTGGCCTACTCAGTCGCCAGACTTGAACCCAATTGAGCATGCATGGGATATGCTACAGAGAAGAGCTCTGCCGAATATGGAGGGTATCCAGTCGCAAGAAGACCTTTTTTTGTTGTTGCAACGAACATGGGCGGCCATTCCACAGCGTGATTTGGATGAACTCATTTTGAGTATGCCAAACCGATGTTCTTGTGTTGTTAGTGTTCGCGGTAGAAACACGGATTATTAATTGTTTAAGTTACCCAATAAAATTTTAAAGAAAACTGTTATTTCAGTCTTTTTTTAGAACTTTAATGTATATATGTTCAAATGTCAAAAATCCCTTTATTAGGAAAATGGCAAATTTCTTTATTAATGCAAAGGTGACTTGGTTTATCGTTACTGTGACAAACGAAAACACTTTATTTGATGAATCCTTAAAGAAAATTTTAATTAATATCAATCAGGAGAAAAGTTATTGCAAATATATATGTTGATCCCTAGACAGGAATTTCGGTAAAACTACGTATTAACTATTAAGCTAAAGGTAATAAATTACCGATACAAAATAGTAGTGGCACGTCACTAATTCGCGGCCAACTCGTGCGGCGTGTTCCTGGAATGTACGTAAACGACGATATTGTTTATTGCGCATGACTATAATATTTCATTGCTGCTTTTAGTAGTTGTAATAGTAGGCATGAACAAGCTTAAGTATTAATGGTAATTGAATTGAGAAAAAAAAAACGTATTCTGTGATAATCGTAGTAAAGGTGGCGAAAATATTTGATTTGATTATATTTTTTAAAAACGACATTATTTAAAAAATTAAGTACTTACATATGAAATGTTATCCCTTTATTTGTAAAGTTACAAATTTTGGAGGAGTTTCCGCAGTTGGATATGCTGCAAAACACCATGTTTACCTCTCCGCGTCCCAAACAACACAAGTAACCGCAACAAACGCTCCACGCGCACGTGTGGCCAATGTGTCACATGCGCGGCGACAAGGTCACGCGTCTTTGCGACTTCTATTGCCTTATTATTTAGATTTCTGTGAGTCGAATCAAACCGTTGTTCATTTTGACTTTAAAGATGAAGACATCCTATTCAAAACTCCTGTTTGCAGGATGGAAATTCTTTTGAAACAAGCAGTACTTTTGTGTTTTTCTGTATGTATTTGTTCTATTTTTAACCGACTTCAAAAAAGGAGGAGGTTCTCAGTTTGCTGGAATATTTTTGTTTAATTTTCTTATGTATGTTACTTGATTACTTGAAGACGGCTGCACCGATTAGGAAAAATCTTTTTTTGTTTCAAAGGGTATATTTACTTTCTAGTTGGTCCCATTGTCATAGTTAGGATCTGATGATGGAATCCGGGAAAAATTTAGGGAACCCCTTGGTATAAAACCCCTCTAATCAAAATACTTAAAGAAAAATTTAAATATCACTCCAAGTTTAAGAAATACGGCAACTTATCAGATTATGATTCATTTATAATTTTGCGAAGTCGTGCTAAATTATTAGAAAAAGAAATGTATGACGCTTACATTGAAGTAATTGAAAATAGTATTAATAAATCGCCTAAAGCTTTTTGGTCTTTCGTCAAAAGCAAGCAACGGTCTTCATGTACATTTCCATCGGTTATGAAGTATGGACATAGTTCGTCGGGACAGGGGGATGAAATATGCAACATGTTCAGTGAAGTTTTTAAGTTTAATTTTCTCCAGAACACTGTCCCCGATGCAACTCAGTTGGACAGTAACATGCATTGTCTTTATCAAACGTCTGCCTCTGATATAAGCTCTATTGAAGTCTCCGAAACTGAAGTACTGAAACTACTAAAGGCTATTGACGTAAATAAGTCGGCGGGGCCTGATGGTATTCCTGCTATACTCATAATTCAGTGCGCACAAAGCTTAACTTTACCACTTACCCTAATATTTCGACGTTCTCTTAGTGAGGGAGTTGTGCCGCATGTTTGGAAGACAGCTTTTATTACCCCCGTGCATAAAAAAGGTCCTAAAGACAATGTAGAAAACTACAGGCCCATATCTAAGCTTTGCTTGTTTTCAAAGGATTTAGAAAAAATTGTTTACTCCTCAGTTTATAGTGCTATTAAACAATCACTTAATAACTATCAACATGGCTTCTTAAAAAACAGGTCTATTGTGTCGAATCTGCTCGTCTGTTCTGACTTCTTGTCCTCCACCATGTCTGAACCATCTCAAGTGGATGTGGTCTATACTGATTACAGCAAGGCATTTGACCGTATAGACCACGGTGTCCTTTTACGTAAGCTGCTGGCAGTGGGTATCAGAGGCGATTTATTCAGATGGTTTACATCTTATATTGAGAATCGATGTCAAACAGTTGTACTGAATGGTTACAGTTCTGTAACCGTTAAAATACTCTCGGGAATACCACAAGAATCCCTTCTGGGTCCTTTACTTTTTATTATTTTTTTAAATGACATTGGTTCATACTTTACCCATTCCAAAATACTTCTGTACGCCGACGATATGAAAATTTTATGCCCTGTATCGGAACTTTCTGACTGTTTTAGTTTGCAGCGGGACTTGGACGGACTTCAAAATTATTGTCTCCTTAACAAACTTGAACTGAATGTTTCTAAATGTTTTGTTAGTACCTACACTCGTAAACCACGTGCAATCGAGTTTCAGTATAAGTTACATAATACTGTTATAAACAGGATAAGCGTTATTAGGGACCTGGGTGTAACGTTTGACTCTAAGTTGCTTTTTGATGCACACATCGATAACGTTGTTAATAAAGCTTCCAAAGCACTTGGATTTATACTTAGGTTGTCAGCTGATTTTAAAAACGTAAAAACGTATAAAATTCTTTATTGTGCTTTTGTCCGTAGCCATTTGGAATACGCCTCCCAAGTGTGGAATCCTAGTTACAATATTTATATTGACAGAATTGAGGGGATTCAAAAGCGCTTCCTACGTTTCTTGCAGTACAAGACTAGGAAATATACTCCCAATTATATAGCGCGATGTAAGAGGTTTCACATCTTACCACTACATGAGCGAAGATGCATTGCGGATATGGCGTACTTATTTAAGATTGCGAATGGTACTGTAGATTGCCCTGAGCTGTTAAGCTGTTTGGGATTAGTTACACATTGCAAAATGCTTCGTAATCCTACCTTGTTGCATGTCCCTCATTCCAAGTCAGCGTACAGGCAGAATTCTTATTTAATCCGTGCGAGCAGAAGTTTTAATAAACTATCTGGTGAACATGATTTGGATATATTCAATACCAGTGCTTCTCGACTTAAGCAATTGTTGGTGAAAAGCTTTTTTATGGAAAAGTAATGATTTGCGTCTAAATGATTTTCTGTTTGTATGTATTTGTCGATCGTGTTCTATTTACTTCCTAATTTATGTTATAGGTATTTTGTAACTACCTTTCTTTTATTATTTTCTTCTCTTCTTGTTTTTGTTTTTAGTGTTTATCAGTGGAAACTTGTAAATGGCCTTCAATTGTATATTGCTTATTAACATAGTATAAGTTAGCTGTAAGTTTCCCGAATAGAATAAAATAAAATAAAATAAATAAAATAAAATAGGCACACCTATAGCAATTTGGGTGTTTTTTTTATAGTAACTTGTGTTGCTGCTCTCAAAAAGCACTATTGCATTTGTTGAAGTGGAACTGATGATGAACACCACGGATGGCTACCGAAATTACTCAATAATACGTATTTCATGGAATGCGATTCGATTACTTGAATATGGTTGTTAAGCACTTCATACCCGTCACAATGCAAAAATGGTGAAGTGGAGCTGATGGAGCTCTCCGATAATTAACGGCCCTGCATCGGGACCAAAATATTTTGCAAAAGGTGATAAGAAGTTAAAATTTAGGCTTTTATAACTAGATAAATTACAATCCGACCCACTAAAAAGCCAGAAAAACAACTTTATAGCAAAAAATAAAAGCGACAATACTGCTAAGTGAAAAATAACTTTAATTTCGGAAGTCGGTCTCAAAAACAAAAATACAAAATCAAAACACCGACTACTGAAATTAAAGTTATTTTTCACTTTTCAGTATTTTTCTTGGAAGTCGGTTTTATTTTTTGCTATAAAGTTTTTAAAGTGTTTTAATTATGTATGTGTACATCTATACTAATATTACAAAGCGGAAAAGTTTGTTTGTTTGTTTGAACGCTTTAATCATCGAAAGTTCTGGATGGATGGTAGTCAAACGCGAACCTATTTTCAATAAAAAAAATGGATTTTGATTAAACTTAGTAAGGAAGTAGTTTGAAGCTTGATGATGGTTATAGGCTACTTTATACTCGACTGCAAAAAATGAGGTAATTTTTTATCGTGATAAAGTTCACGGAAGCGGACCCAGCGTTACTGCTAGTATACTATAAATAAACTGGATTAAAATGACAGAAAATGTAGGTTAAGTGCTATACGACGCAATAAATTAAAGAGCGCATTTCTTATGATATTAACCCCCAAAGAATACGCCCCTTTGTGGAGAAAGTGACTGAAATATTATGAGGAAATGGGCGCAAGGGATAATGATCAACTGGCAAGTAGGAAAATAAGTCCTTCTTTTGTGTGCAAATCTTTGAGCCAAAGATTTTAACGCTCTTGGTAGTTATATTAATAGGTATTGCTTATCAATAAATTGGTGACACATATACTTAGGACGTGTTGTTCGAAATGAAGACATCATCATGGAATGCCTTGTTCTTCAAGGAGAAGTAGAAAGCAAGCGGTCATGTGGTCAACAACCTACGCGTTGGACAGACTTTATAAAAACTGTGACACAATTTTTTTTCCGTTCTGGGTGATGTGGAAGGGAGTTTCAGAATTCTATTGACTAAAGATCCACCCTATTCCTTTAGGTGTCCTTGCCGTGGCATCTCGTTAGAATGTCTCGCAACCCCAGTGTGTTTCAAACCCTATTCTCAAGAATTCGAAACAAATGAATTCGAGACTTCTTACTGCTGTGCAAGGAACTTGTACCTGGTAGAAGATCCTTGCTGCTGTGTGACCCGAAGTAATGCTCCCAAATGCAGTTGTCTCAGAACAGTGAGCATGGAGTTGGCACTTATTCATACATCATCTGGAGTTGGTGGAGTATAACACACAATTCTAATATTACCAGTTATAAATTTCGCAAATCGCTCGAGAACACTCCCCGTTGCCACAACCAACGTAGGCAATTGTAACAAGTGTTGACCTCCATAAAACATTATAAATGGCTTACGAATGACAATAGTGAAGTAGATAGTATTGACACAACTATGTTCTGTTATTTACCGGTGATTTAAGTTGGAATAACACAAATTCTTTTGATGCTCGGATCCTCTTCTTTATTATCAGACATTGAACACATCAAATCAAGTAGGTACTTAATCATTATTTTTATTATTAAGCAATATATGAGGTTAACGATGGAACGAGCGAGCCCAGTTCACTCTTGGTTTTAAGGCTGAAAGGTCATACATAAGTGACAGGCGACACAGAAGCCAATAGAGTTCCACAGCTTTATTATGCACACAGCCTTTAGTAACGTGACGTTTTTATATTAAAATCACCTTATCTTCTGCCTAGACTTTTCCAACCAAGCTGCAGATTGCCTTCGTGTCTATTCGGATGCAGAAGAGAATAAGTAATTTATGTTTGGCGACTGGCTAGATGACCTGACATTATGAACATGATTTTTTGAGCATAAAGGCATATTGATATGTAAACATGATCACCCATCCACGGACTGACCTCGGCAGCCGTTGTTTAACACTTAAGATAGATAGATAGATAGATATATTCTTTACATATCTCTTGCTCCGTAAGTACACCCTTACACCCCTGAATGCCGGGGTGTATGACTATCATTACAGCATAGGTTTTGGAATTTGAAAAAAGAACTGTCATACTCATACTGCACGAAGAATATTTTTAAAAAGTTAATTTTTTTTTTCTCGGTATCGATTAATTACTCGAATCGGAATCTAGACAATTTATTTTATAAAGATTTTATTTTAAATATGGAACTATTTGTTTCCACATCGTATGTTAGATGGAATCGATTTAAAAATCAAACTGGCCAGCAAGATTTGACGCGCTTGCGTGCGTGAAAAAAAAAGGCAGTCTATTAGTAGGCGCGAAAGCATCGCGAAAATAATTAATTTTCTTGTTTGAGTTCTTTTTCAAAAGTTTTAAACATGTCTAGTGACGAAGACATAGATCTAACGCCCGATTTTATTAAAGAAAGGGCAAAAACAGTTGTCGAAAATATATTACCGCCGAACTCGAAAGAAAGATATGTAAAGGCATACGACGAATTTATGAAATGGCGGTCAGAAAAAAAAGTGAAATCTCTTTCTGAAAGTGTTTTTATATCATATTTTGATGAATTATCTAAGAGGCTACAACCTTCCAGTTTATGGTGCTTTTATTCCATGCTAAAATCTACAATGATGACAAAACATGACGTGAATTTGAAAGATTTTTCTAAACTTACTGCTTTCTTGAAAAGGCAGTCTGACGGCTTTAAAAGCAAGAAATCGAAGGTATTTACTGCAGAAGAAGTACAGAAATTCTTAAATGAAGCTCCGGATGAAATTTATTTAGCAATAAAGGTACCTACGTATTTACTTGCCCTTTTTAATAAGTTACCAAAATATTTCACAGAAATACTATGCGAATTTGGTGCCTTTAATACAACTTATGTCTTTTTTACAGGTTGTTCTAATTTTTGGGATATCGGGAGCCTGCAGAACCGTGGAATTGACAAACTTGACAATAGAAAATGTAGAAAAACATAACAAATTACTACTCATAAAACTGCCTAACACGAAAACTAAAATTGACCGGTCATTTGTTGTGCATGAAGAATTTGCAAATTATGTTGAAAAATATCAAGCTCTTCGGCCTGAAAACGTGGATACAAATCGTTTTTTTCTTAATTACAGTAAAGGAAAATGCCACAGACAAGTAATAGGAAAAAACAAATTTACAGGCATGCCAAAGCAAATAGCCACATATTTAAAACTGAGTAACGTAGAGTTATACACCGGGCATTGCTTTCGCAGAACATCAGCGACTCTATTGGCTGATTCGGGAGCCAACCTCACTCTGTTAAAAAGGCACGGCGGCTGGAAGTCCAGCAAAGTGGCCGAAGGTTATATCGAAGATTCGATGGCAAACAAAAGCAAAATTACTTCTAAAATAACAGAAAATATAAACTTAAAATCACCACGTCAAAGCACATCATCTGAGCCATTTTTTAATGAAGAAAATAGTACCAGTCAACTGCCGCCATTTACGATGCAAGAACCTCAAGTCACTCAAACTCAAGTCTTATCATCACAAACTCATATTCAAACTATAAATATACCTAAAAAGAACGTGACCATATCTCTTACAAATTGTAATAATTTTACTATTAATTTTAATTAAATACACATTTTTTTCTTCTTAATAAATGTTCATTGAAACCTGCTGTCTTGTTGTTTACTTACCTCACAATCGATATGTAAAGCAGAGTATTTATCTCGGGCGTAAGCATCAATTGCATACTCGGGTTAATTAGCGCCTTCGCTTCGCTCAGGCGCCAAAAACCTCGTATGCAATTGATGTCATACAGCCCTTGGTTAATAATCTACTATTATTGTACACCATAACAGTAAAAACAAAATTATGGACTTAAAAATTAAAAAGGGTGATACAATGGGCGGTCTTATCACTAAAGATTGATCAATGATCATACTATTGAAGGCACTAAAATATCCTGTGGTCTCTCAGTGTCTAGCAAATTTATTTTGTATTAGTCATTAATATTGTCGATGAGAGAAGTAGAATCATATTTGAATATTAAAATTTTTAAGTACGAGGATTTTCCATTTTTTTAATAACTTATGATTCCACAGAGTAAGCCATCATAAACGTTTAAAAACACATCAGCATATTATATTCCTTTATCAATTATTTATGACAACCTGTCCTAACTACATACATACCAGTTAAACGCAAAAACCTTTCATAAAATCGGATAAATAGCTTTAAATGAATGAAAATAAAAATGATTTTAAATATAATATAAGAAATCAAAAGCTATTAACAAAAGAGTAATTGCGTGCGACATAATCAATTGCAAAGCATTTCATTTTTGCAATTCACAAATTCAATGCTTTCTTCACGAGGGTGTCATGTATTCATTATATTTTATTTGAAATATATTCTTGTTATGTATGAGTATGTAAAAAAATACTACCACAAAATATTGCACGCACGTCTCAGACATTAACTTACATGATTCTCATATCATTTAACCGGTACAGATTGTAGTGTATTGACTTCAAAAGACACTTTGAATTTGTTTCGGTGTTCCTTCTCAGGGTAGTTAGTAAGGAAAAATTGGCCTCATCCAGTTTAAATTTACCAAATAAAATTGGCCAAGTGCAAGTCAGACTCGTCCATGAAGGGTTCCGTAGTAACTACGCAAAACAACTTTGTTTTCATATTGTTTGTTTGTTCGTAGGGTTAAACTCAGGCGAGCGCCAGCCCCTTGGATGTCACCAGGGATTCGTTTAGCGAGGAGGTGCAGGGATCGGGCCATTCGGAAGTTTAAAAAGGATCGCAGTAAAGAGTATAAAAACACCTACAAAATTGCAAGGAATCGGTGTAATCAGATGATACGCAACGCTAAACGCCGCCATATTCATGAAAACATTTCATCTTCTTCGCCTGCTGATATCTGGAAATTCCTTGGAACTCTCGGTATTGGCAGGCCAAGTCATGTTGATTTTCCTAATATCAACCGTCATTTCACTACCACCTGTAATTTGGACCCCCTTATTTTATCTCAGATGGTTGATTTCATCACTAGTTTGCCTGGTCCAATCATTGAGCCATTTAAGTTTTCACCAGCCACCTTGGATGAAATTAAAAAGATTATCCTATCTATTAAAATATCCAAAGCTGTAGGGGTAGGCCATGATAACATCAGTCGAGGTATGGTTACCTTGATCCTTGACTGTCTTCTACCGCCAATTACCCACATCAATAACTTTTCCTTAGATTCCAGGCAATTTCCTTGTAAGCTCATTCCAGTCTGGATTCAGACCCGGACACAGTACATCCTCTGCTCTTCTTAAAGTGACTGGTGACATTAGAGAAGCTATGGAGGATACTAAAGTTACAGTATTAGTACTAATTGATTTTTCCAATGCCTTTAACGCGGTCAGTCACGATATACTCCTTGCTATCCTCTCCCATCTTATGGTTTCTTCCGAGGCGCTGATTCCAGATTCTCTTCTTATATTCGGGGACGTCAGCAGTCGGTACGCGTTGATGAGAGATCTTCGAAGTGGCGTGGTCTGGATGCTGGTGTTCCGCAAGGCGGTATTCTTTCTCTATTATTATTCTCTGTCTTCATTAACTTTATTACTCACTGTCTTCGGTGTTCGTATCATCTTTATGCCGATGATCTTCAATTATATACAGATGTGCGGGTAGAAGGTTTGTCGGACGCTATAGGGGATGTAAACCGAGATTTGGAGGCTATCAATGACTCGTCTGATAGATTTGGAGTGTCAGTAAACCCCTCAAAATGTCAGGCCATCGTTATTGGTAGTTCACGTATGATGGGTAGAGTGGCGGCTATGTCTCTACCTCCTATTATTTTTAATGGTGTCGTCATTCCCATTAGCCCCAGCGTAAAAGATCTCGGTTTGCATCTTGACTCGACACTTGGCTGGCAAAGTCAAGTATCTAGTGACAGCCAAAGGGCCAATGGCACTTTGCGTTCCTTGTATTGTCTGAGGAACTTTTTGCCTGTTAAGACAAAGACTATGCTTATGCAGACTTTAATTTTCCCTTTGATTGATTATGGTGACGTGTGCTACTATGACCTGAATGCGGTCTTGCTGGATAAGCTTGACCGTATCCTTAATAACTGCATTCGGTTCATATTTAATTTAAGGAAATATGACCATGTCTCAAGTTTCAGGTCTGAGCTTAAATGGATGACCATTCGTCAGAGGAGAAGTTTGCGCGCTTAGACCACACTTTTCTCCCTACTCAACTTTCCCAGCCCACCTTCTTATCTAATGTCTCACTTTCAATTTCTATGTTCTTCACACAATAAGAACCTACGTTCATCCAATAATCTTCTCTTACTCTGTCCTTCTCATACTTCTGACTTTGTTTATTCTTCTTTTCATATCCAGTCGATTCTCCTCTGGAATGCGCTCCCTCTTGAGATCAGGCAGGACGGCTGACAATCGCTACGCATTTAAAAAGAAATTGCAGATCCACTTTCTTCACCAATAAGCAGAATTTCCACATTTAATTTTCATTTTCTTCTTAAGTATATATGTATGTGTATGTATTTATATAAGTATTTATTCACATATATTATTTACGTAGATTTTATGATATTAGGTTTTTTTTGTGTAATCACTATTATTATCATTATTTTTTCCAATATAATTTTCACGTACATATTGCACCTTCCACTCTATCTCTTCACCACTCATGGTTGACTGGTAGAGAATGCCTACGGCATTAAGTCCGCCTTTGTACTTATGTGCATAAAGTGTAAATAAATAAATAAATACAAAGTTCTATTTGCCGTTTTAGAAAATGTGCTATATCTTAGAAAGTATGTATCTCGTTCAAACTAATTTTCATTGTAAGTTTTTATTTAGATGTACGACGTATTTTTTTTTAGATTTTTCACTCCATTTTATAAAAGTTAGAGAGGGGGGGGAACAAATTTTACTACTTTGGAAGTGTGTATTTTTTAAATGATTGACTTTAAGAAAAGATATCTTTTTGAAACCTCAATATAATTTTTAAAGACCTGTCTTATATACATCTACCTACCAAGTTTCACATGTGTAGTCTGAATTATTTCAGAATAAAATGGCTCAGACAGACATGATGAAGCGAATTCTAAATTATCTTAATTTTTAGTGATTTTAGTCTTTATACCTGATTGAATTCAGTCGAGAATTTGTCGATACTTTTATCTAAAAGTCGAATCGACGTAAAATATTTATGCAAGTTAACATGCGGAACAGTTACGATGAAGGAAGCCATTCCTGAAACTTGATATTAGTCACATTTTCCAACTCTGCTAAAACGGTCCATAAAAGTTGAACTTTTATTCTATTTTAGCTATCGGTAGCAATTTTGTTCGATCCGGTTTTTTAAGTAAATATATAGTTTTTAATGGTGTAAGAGCTCATAACTAAATACAAACAGCAAAATGCTTCGAACTTCAAGTTTAGGCAACGCTTGGTCGGTTCGTAAGCACGTTAAGCTATTGGTTTCAGCTGTCATTAATATATATTGTTACACCAGTCGCTTAGCTAAGTAAGTCGACAAACTACAACCGAAATTTAGAATGTTCGAGACACTAACGCCACCTGGCGGCTAGTAGCAGTACTGAGTATATCGAGAAAGTTCGAGTGACTTCTAATACGTTCGAGACACTAACGCCATCTAGCGGCGAGTAGCAGTACTGAGTATCTCGAGTAGCTTCTGGAATATTCCTGGCAGTATAGGCAGTGAGTCGATTTCACATGAATGTTCTAGAACTCATAGACCGGGGTATAAATAGATCGTAGAGGAACGCAGACGGCAGTCTTATTTCAAGATACGAGGCGATATAATCGAAGCTTTACAAGTGAATTTCGCTGCGATTTAAGTGTTGAGTGACAAGTAGGTATTGTACTGTGAATAACTGTGTTAATTTTTATTTGGTGTTTATTTAAGTAAAGTGTTAATTTTGGTTTAATTGGTGTAAATTATTTCTATCTCGAACCCCAGCTCGTAACAATATTTTAAATTCGGTATCGATAGTCAGAAACTAGAAAATCTGACGCTGGTATTGCCAAGGGAGATTGTGTTACCCAGGTTGTGGAGGTCAAATATTTAGTCGCTCTATATAAAAAACTAGAACTCGGCTGCATCCCGTTAGACTCGAAGCCGATCCCAATATACTTGGAAAGAGCTGTTGTGTTATTGGCTAAGCGTGTGTTAGCTAAGCAGATGATGATGATAAAATTTTTAATGGTTTATACTTTCATTTCTTTTTACTTTACTACAGTCATTTAAAGATGCGATCGAGAAAAACACTTAGCCACCCCTCAGATTTTAGAAGCGCTTGCCAATACCCTTTGGGACCTTTTTCAATCGTTTAATCTGATAAAAATATCACTTTATCTTGAACATCTTGTTACATTTTAATCTCACAGAAATAGTGTATTAGTAACATTTAATTTGAAGCTTAGACAGACACATTAAATCTAATCTCACTGACTGAAATATTATGTCAAGTTCCTAAGTCGAGGAGATGGAATTGTTGTTAAATTAATTAAATCAACATGGATATATGTATACTTCATTAGTATTCCTGGGTGATCCAATTGATACTGTTAAAATTATTTATGATATTGGTAATACGTTGGTGACCCTATTCTTACTAAAAAAACTAAACTTGAAGGCAAAATCTCGTAGTTAGAGAGCATTTAGGTCCAAGTTTTAATTTCATCACCGAAACAATAAATGCCAAGAACTTGCATCATGCAAGAAAATAAGAAGTTAAAAGTAGTGCTATGACTTCTTAAAATACATAAATTATTTCGAAGATTCAATTTTAAGTCTTATAATTAAATTAAGTCTTATAAATAAGTTAAATCCCGTTCTCAGTTACAACGTGTATTCTCTAGATAAAACTAGTTTTCACTAAACGCCTTTGTTATAACTAGCATTTCCTAGTTATAACTAGAAGCTTTATATTTTGGGTAAAACTAGTTCTAATTTCGGACCTGAGTTAAAACGATGTAATATAAAGAAAAAAATCTAATTCCGCCAAACCCGTTCCATCATCGGACTACAAGACAAAAGGCGATGCACGTTACATGGTGGACATCTCACACATACGCACAAAACGTTTTGGGAATAATTTCACTATGCGTACGGCTAAGAAGTGGAATTCCCTGCCTGAGTCTGTGTTTCCCGATAGCTATAACCTCGGCGAGAAAGTTCTATCGAGAAACCGTGGCCCCGGAACTTTAGGGCAGCCGAAGGAACAGGGTGGGTTTTTAGTCAGTAGAAGTCTGACACACCCTTCCGCTTAATCCAGTGTGGAAGAAGGGATTCGATGATTTTCCCATCCAGAAAAAAAAGAGGGGTTTTTAAGTCAAGAGTGAATAGGTTACTTTTAGGTAAGCGTGCTCCATTTTCTACCTTATCATCACTTACCTTTAGGTGAGATGATTGTCAAACCCGAACCTATTATCAATAAAAAAAAATAACGAAAAACTGGAGATTGATAAATTTGGTGATTATTTCAATTTTTTTCAATTTATTTCAATGTCAAATGAGTTACAATATTATAATTCTTATAGGCTATATAATAATTATTATTACAAATCATTACAAAAGAAAGCGACAACCAGCCTTTTCCACATTTGTTTGAATAGGTTAGGAGCACAAGGACCAAACGGGAGTTTCGACCCCAATCGACCTGAAAATCTAGTTACCACTGATATATTACTATACTAGCTTCTGCCCGCGACTTCTTTCGCGTGGTAGGTTTTTCCAGCGAAAATCCCAATCCCGTGGGAATTTCGAGATAAAAACCTTAGGATCCTAAACTATTCTCATGCCAAATTTCATCTAAATCGGTTCAGCGGTTTAGGCGTGAAAAGGTAACAAACAGACAGACAAAGTTACTTTCGCATTTATAATATTAGTATGGATTTACGGTGCCTAGGGGTTTCCTTGAGTGTGACTGCAGAATAATTATTAAAACCATAAATAAAACAATTTTTTGTTAAAAAAATTGTTAAAACCTCTTCTTCAACTCTTCTGTTGCAGGTCTGCTGGAAGGAATTTCTTAGGAAATAAGTAGCACCTTTGTGCTTTTTGTCTGTATTTTTTTGTCTTGTAAGTGTTATGTGTGTACATAAATAAATAAATAATTTGTTGCCACAGAAACATTGACCCGATGTCTGGGCAAGAAATTTAAGTACTGTTTGACACTACATTCCTTTTAATATTGGTATTGTTAACTTTTGATTTAAATGTAAATAACAGCCAAAACCAAAAAAACCAAAATTATTTAGTGGCATGAAAGAGTCATGGTATGTATTTAATCATAGTCGCCCATTCTGCCCTGCACTATCTAAAAGGCCGTTAAGCCACAAAAGGTCATTTTTCACTTTTTAATGCATACTTAAACTACTTTCGATTCTCTATCTTTTGGCCTAAGAATCATTTTCTTACGATTAATACTTTTCGAGATATAGCAATTTTGCTGAGCAGTTAAACAAAATATTTTTTTTTCACTTCCTTTGTTAAAAAGTGACTAAACCACAACACTTGTATACACAATACTAAAATATAATACAATACTAAAAGATACTTTTATTTACTTTAAAAAACCTCACATATATTGTGCACAGAAGCTATGCCCACAAAAATAATTTACCAGCGTCCTAGCTAGCATAGTTTTGTAGAAAAATCATATCCCGCTTATTTTTACGTTTACTCGCAAAATACTTTTGGGGTTAGCGGCTTTTTGGTTAGAGTAGGGCAGCATTCCACACCAGCCTCAGCGAAAATCGACCCTAGCCATACGGGTCGATTTTTGATACTTATATGGTTTTTAGTATTGTATGTGTATATCTTATATTGTTATGTTTAATTAATATGATTTATGTTGTTTGTAAGCTGACAGTTCTGAACCTGTGTCCTTTATGTTTTTAGTTCTGTCTATCCAAAGATTGTCTGTAAGAGATCGCCTTGTGCGATAAGATCGCCCATTGTACACTAGTTTTACCTTTTATATCCATATAAATATTGTAAGTTGTACAATAAAGTATATAATAAATACAAATAGTCCACGACCGTAGTAATTATACTCGCTGATAAACCTTCACATCACATCTAGTGGGAGATTATGTTATGCGTGTGGGTATCCAATAACGACAGTCTCGTGATACGCCCAATTTGTGTCAATCATATCCTGTTCATTGCTAACAGGCATGACACGGTGTCTCCGCGCGTGCTAGTTATTTTCAAATCGATATTATCTCGATTGTGCTATTTGTTTATTTATGAGGTTTTAAGTATTGCATCTGTATACATGGATATTGAAATCTTGTAAATAGATGCAAATTGACTAGGGTAGATCGAAACAAATTGACACGTTTCTATAAGCTTCCGATCTATCAGTACGAACGTATGAAACCCCAAAATGAATGTAAACAGTAATTTATCGCGAAATTATAAAATCCATTACGACGTAGGTACTTGTGAGCTACTGAACTTTAGTCATCCGAACACGTGATGATGGCGATATTAAATTATAAATAAAAATTAGAAGAACGAGAAGGTGCTGGGTGTTATCCCTCTTTCTTATTGTTTGAAAATTGATAGATATTATACTCTTTATTGTACACCATAACATAATTAAATAATAACAAATACTAAAAAGGGTGTTACAATGGGCGGTTTTATTGCTAAAAGCGATCTTTTACAGACAACCTTTGGATGGATTTGACACAGCAGGAGAAAATAAATACGCGGGTAATATAAACAATACATAAGTAATAAACTAGAGTGATAGAGATCTTTTACTATGTTTTTGAAAGAAGGAAGGGTTTGTGCTTGTCTAACTGACACGGCAAGAGTATTAACAAAGTTATCGCAAATTACCTACAGCTTATTATTATTTTAGTTTTACTAAAAGGGAAAGTGATAGATTTTTCTTATTTTGCTAAAACTATTATTTACATCAGCAATTTCGAAAAATACTATTTTAACCAAATTACTATTATAGAAAAATTATTATTAATTTTATTTTATACGTAACCGTATAAGCTTTAAAAAACACAAAATGAATCGTTGACCAAAACGCTTGCGCGTATTTCGTTACCGACCAAATAGAATTTCGATTCAAAATAAAAACATAAATTCTATAAAACTATCAACCGAAAATAACAATGCGCTTACCCTATCACCCAATTTACTATCTTTAACCCCAAATTTCAACCCTTAACACAAATCTGCGCTCAGTTTTCCTTCTAGGCCGCAACCTATAAAATCGTGCTACAATCGAATTGAAACACATATCAACGGCGCGCGGCGGTGACGCGCGGTATACGGAAATCCGGGCCTACTTTCCGTAATGTTAGAAGACTGTTTCCTTTCCTTCCAATATCCTCCCAACCGAGACTATAGTTCCTTGGAAATAGCGTTTGACTTCAACGCGTATTTGTACAGTACGATATTAAATTATGATTGTGTATCTACATATGAATTGATTTCTGGAATTCATGTTTGAGGAGGAAATGACGGGTTCAAAGGAAAAAATACGGAATGATTATTCGTTGGAATTGTGTAATAATCTGTCGATATTCACATTCGCTGTCGATAACTATAATTATATTAACGCAATACGAATGGGCCTGAATTTATTCGATGGATTTCGAAACGCCTTTCTGCATTTCAATATTTTTTTCTTATGTGCATACAATGCGAGTAAAATTTTATACTAAAAGTATAGCTCAGGTCTTTTCTCGTTTAGTAAATGGTGCCAGCTGTGCCATACCTGTTCCACGTTTAAAATATCTATCCATTTTTATAGAACTTGAAATCCTTTCCCATGTAGGTAACTTAATAATCTTCACGTCTAAATTGTCTACAACTACCTCCGCAGGCATCCCGAAGGGATTCCTAGACAGAAATTTACGAACATAAAGCTGATATCCATATACCGACAAAACGTAATATATTGCAATACCTGGATTTCAACCAGGTATTGTCTGGCCGAAAAGTTTGATTTTAAATAAATAAATAAAATAAATAAATAAATAATCTTTATCTTTATTACTCAAAAAGGTTACAAAGCAACACATGGTTAAATAAAGCAAGCATAAAATGAACAATAAAAAAAAGATACATGTGTCAGTAGAGACCCTGACTCCTAAACTAGGTATGTCCCTGTATCTTAGGAGTCAGTGTTCTTCAAACATCAAGCACAAGCAGACCATTTTACGAGTATACAGATTGATTGAAAAAAAATTACAAAAATATTATATGCATAAAACAAAAATAAAAACTATTTTTAAAGATAACAAACAAATTAGAATGAGTGCGTGTGTGAGTATGTGAGGGAGAGGGGAGTGTGAGTATGCGAGTGAATGTGTATGTGTAAAGAGACTGTGTGTGCTAGGGAATGTGTGCTTTTATAAGGGGATTGCGATAGTGTATAATTATGTAAGATTGATTCTGTGTTGTTTGTGCATGGAGTATATGTGCAGAAACTACAAAGTTCCTGCCAGAAGATCCTCGGTATTACGGTATGATAATGATGCCAAGTAATCTGTAAGACTATTTTTACATTCTATTTTGCTTTTTGTGAAGAGGTTGATTTTTTTATTAAGATAGTTATACACTTTAGTGCTTGTTACATAGTACTGGCGTTTCGCAAACGCGGTCCTGTGCAATTCCTGGGAAAAGACCCTATGTTTCACTCTACCGCTTGGGGGATGTGTGGGTCGAGAAGCATGCCTTCGAAGAACCAACAGAAGCATTTTGTTACTTTTATCAAATTTGAGTATTGACCAGTTGCTTTCTTTCATGTTCAATTGTACTGGACTAACATGGAGGAGTTCGTGGCTAAGTAACAAATGCTTGCTGAGGTCGGTCTGTGGATGGGTAACCCTAACACATCTTGAATATTTACTCCGTGCCTCGAAAAGCACGTTAAGCTCCACAGCTTAAGACCCACGTCTCAACTATCAATTCGATGGCAGCAAAGAAGAAACGGATATCTACAAAATCGCAATTTTACATGAGAGCAGATTTAGTAAAAAATAGTAGCCATTTTGAGAGTTATGGACCGATTAACATGAAACTTTCTATAATGCATTAAAATAACCTTCTTTATGAACTGTGTAATATGTTTTTTTCGTTTTGTCGTTGTTTTACTGAATTAATGTAGATGTCTTTTTTTACTCTGTAAAAACTTTGACGTAGAAGAAGACATCTGCCTGATAACCGTTTATACGTTGTGATAAAAAAGCACCCATTTCTTTAAAAATATCTAATAAACTGAGATAATACTCTCCAGTAATACTTTTAAGGATATTTAAAGAAAATCTAAGCATAATGCAAACAGTAAATTCTCCTTTTTTGACGATTTTTGTAAATGTCTTGATTTACTTTGCATTTGTCATTTTATACATTAGCAATGAATGAGTTATCTACCACTAAACTCCATCTATAACTATTAGTTAAACTGATTTATTTCGTACCCAAACCACGTAAAACATATTTTTTTAAATAAAAATACAGTAAATTACTATTTTTATTTATTATCTAAGGCACCATTGGAAAATATAGGTAAATATCAGACTAATATACAATAAAAAACAAAAACAAATTATGTTAAACTTAGCAATTTCAACGCTATAATTATTCTTACTACTTCTAGTAGGAAAAAAGAGATCAAAACGGTAACGATTAGGTACGAAAAACGAAGTTATTCTTAGAATTCAGCGCCATCAGTAGCTTCTGATTCCTCCATGACGCTGGTACACTTAATATTTTTGTAATAAACATGGTATCTTGGTGGGATTAAATTTTGTTCACACAAAGACATCTAGTCCTTGTATTTAGCTGTAGTAATGGGTAACGTCTCACTATAAACTTTTCAAAGTTCTTGTGGATTTATTATTGACTTCCAAAACTCGTCTGCTTGTCCTCTTGAAGTTCTCCTCTCATTCAAATCGTATCTATAAAATATTTTAACAGGCTATCTGTATTCCACTAGTATTTCGCGCACTTGATTCCATTTTCTAGACTAAGAGTAGACTTAAAATCCAAGATATCATTTTGATTTATCTCGACAACTTTAAAGGGTTGATAATTTTATTTAATTCCAGCGTACACAGGTATACTACTCTTGCGGCAAGAAAATAATATTATTTTTGGAGGATCGTTCGATTAATGCATGTACGCTATCACCCTCGTGCTGCGTATGACCCTTTTCTAAAAATCTATGACAAATGCGAACACGCAAATTTTTGGCAACATGTAAATACATAGCAAAAACCTCCGTTTTGGCCTCCGTAATTATCTGACCATAAGCGTATATCCTTTACTCCCTCTTGGCTTTTTCTCTTTATGTAGTTGTAAAGGCAACTGGATACTTCATTCGACCCCCTTGTCTAGCTGTTGTCTCATCTCACATGTAGCAAATGGCTTTTTTAGACCCATATCAAAGACGGTAAAGTTATAAACAGACAATTTTCTTTTGTAATAAAACGAATTAACTTCTTATTAAGCCATTTGCTACATGTGGGATGAGACAGCTAGAAGAGGTTCGAATGAAGTATCCAGTTGCCTTTACAACTACATAAAGAGAAAAAGTCAAGAGGGAGTAAAGGATACAGACTTATGGTGGAATATTTGTGGAGGCCAAAACCGTAAACGTATCGTTTTGTATATTTGAATACTATACCAATGAATTCTCATTGTTTAACATGATTACCCAGACCCCAAAATAAATCAAATATTTTTCGACTTCACAAATTTTTGTGCAACACTTAAATTAGCAGTTTTCGCATGGGAGCCGTATATCTTCTTATTTTTGTTCTTTGTCATCCCGTGATAATTTTCTTCTTGTATCAATCCAATTCTCTTTTTTGCACTTTCTCCTTCTCTTTGTAACGTCAATTGTAAATTTACGTCGTTTTCTTCTAGACATAACTGTTGATGAAAGTGAAGAGCATTCACTGGAAACGTAACTTGCTGATGATGTTGCACTAGAATCAGTGACTAAAACGAATGGTGAAGTGATTTGTGAACTGAATGGACGGCAACACGACAACATCAGCTTCAGAAATAGGTTCCGGAAATTGCAACTCTGTTTCAAATGAAATAAATTCAAGAGGTATGGGTGTGATAAAGCGCGACCGAGGGCAATCAGTTAATTTTGCTGGACTAGCATTTGGATTATAATGTATTTCAACAGAGGTCGTAATAGCGTCATTATCAGCTAAGATCTGTTCAAGCGTGCTATTTTCCAAGAGCGGTAAGCTGTAAGCAATAAATGTGGTTAAAGAATACATTCCATAGATAATTTAAAGTAGTTTTAATAAATGTCACTAACCAGCTTTTATCAAACGATCCTATATTAACTAAATTACCGTACATCTCTGCTTGTAGATCACTTAATTGAATTAATTCATTTTCTGTGTCTGAGTCTGAAAAACAAACAAACAAATGAGTGAAATCAAAGTATATAGTAGTATATTTAATTGATTTAAAGAAACAAAACTATGAATTTCTTCATAAAAACAATAAATCATACATTCTTAGATTGAGACATATGCAAAAAGTACGACGTATAACCAAACAAGTGGCAAATGTCCGTTTTTACGTCAGACCGTAACCTCAAAATAAAGTTTTATTATTCACACTAAGATCGAATTACTAGCATTAATATTGAACTGTGAAAACTATCACTATCATAACATAACTATGTCACAGTCACAGAATATACTCACCTTCGTAGGCATTTTGCATTGTTTTCTTTAAGTTTGTCAAATCCGAAATCTCATTTATTTCCTTCTGTATACCTATTTGGGACATATTTATAAGTAATTTATTCCTTGGGGTACTCATTTTTTAATATTAACTGATATTTTAATGATTAATTTAAGGTTGAATGCGTTAAACATTGGAAATTTAATAAAAACGCACGAAAACATAACCGGTACACACTAGAATGTGACAAGTGACTGATGTCTTTGTTGACGTTTGATTCATCCGTCAAAGTTCCTTAGTAAAGGCGGACAAATACAAATGTCCGTTTCTACTGCGATGTTTTTTTTAAATTGAGTGTAGATGTCTTCATTTACGTGCCAGATTTCCTTCATTATTTTAAAATTTGTAATAATTTTAATACAGAGTTTTAGATACGGTTTATATAAACTCATTTTTGTAAAAAAAGCATTTTGACAAAAATGTAGATGTCCGTTTCTACTTTGCTGCCATCGAATTGTACTTCTTTGGCAGTCGTCACGGGTAGTCAGTAGAAGTGAGAATATTTGACAATGGCCTTGTCAAGGGGGTCGTGTTACCCACTTACTGGGTTCTAGATAAGATTAGATATATTGCTCCATGTAAAACACAAATATGCAGCTGTATTCGGTTAGAATGAAATCCGACCCGATGTACTGAACTAACATCATATTAACATTTTTTAGATTGTTTTATTGACATGAACTGTGAGACACTAACCTTAAGCTTGCAATATATGTTGGCTGAGCGTTGTCGAGTGAAGGCCAATACCAACATGTAGACAGTACATGTGTATATTTGCCTTGTCTTGCTATCGCTCGGTGTCACTTGCTTAGTTGGCCGAGTGAAGGCCAGCGCCAACGTGTATAGAGCTCATTTGGTACAACTTGTCTTCGCTCGCCATTGCTCGTGATCACTTGCCTCACTTCGGATCGGTGTCGGTTTTTGGTCACAAATCAAAGGCGCTCGCCTGCGCTCGGCCAACGTGTGGGCAGCTCTACAGACCTTCTTTTACATTGGTCGTCTGCATTGGCGTTCGACGAACTTGTCGAACGTGTGGAAATTATTTCTTACCTTGTACCTATTTGCCAACGCTCGGCCAACATGTATTGCAGGCTTTAGAGGTTTTGATGCCATTGTGATATTGACCTGTAGTATTATCATTAGAACTTAAAACGGGATATTTACCATTTGTGTTTATTGTTTACAGTTTCTGATATTTCACCACTGTCGGTATTTGCAAGCAAACTAACTAACTTTCGATACTGTTTGTGACCATGTTAGCTTAAAAACACAAACCTATAGTATTTGTTATAACCGTTTGATATCTTAACGTGTTCCTGAGAAAATGGGTCTTGACAGGCAGATAGATAACGAAGTGATCCTTTAAAGGTTCTGATTTTCCTCTGTGGGTATGGTAGCTTAAAAATGTAACATTTTCTCGTGATATTGGGATGGAAATTGCTCGATTGTACGGTAGCTTAGGATATCATAAGGTGCCAGGAGGCGGCGGCATATGTCCGCCCATTGCATGTGCAGAATTATGAGTGGTGCATTATGCCGAAGCTGCACGAGACATTCGCCCACCGATAGTATGTCTTTCTTCTCCGTTAAGTTCATGATCTTATTAGTAGATAAGAATACTTTTTCTTGCTGAATTATTAATTTTCTTACCATCGTTATCTGCTTAAACAAAACGTATAAATATTTCAAAATTCTGTCCAACCTCCTCTAGTGTCTAAGATTACGTTCTCACCACTGGGACATTGGCTTTCACTCTATGTGGGGGAATGGGCCGTGACTCACCACGTGGGCCAGGTGCTGGTTGGTGGATGTAATGTCAACGGATTTTTGGTCTAGGTTATGCCAGTTTGCTCACGATATTTATATTATACAAAGTAATGTGCCTAACTGGGTTTGAAACCACGACCTGTAACGAACCAGTTGAGCCACCGCTCACTGTGTGACTTGGCTCACTGACTGAATTTAGAATAAGAAAAATGTCGACAAATTACATGGCAAGGTACTGGTAAGTCGAATAGGCCATTAAGAAGCACTTACAGCAAAATAAAAACAAATTACCCGCATTAAAACAAATGCTGCCTCACCACAGTAATCGATTACTCGCCATATAACAATTTATTTTCATCACTCAAGAAATATCGTTTCATGAAATTAATATCACTGTTAGATGCGAATAATTTATTGCCTTTTATACACAAATTAAGTTATATTAATCTCGGCTATTTGACGCCAACTACTAATTGCTCCAGACGATTTATATCAATAGCCAGAAGTCAGATTGTATTGAAATAAATGTATTGCTCTCTAAATTTGTGGTCATGTGGCATGAGGTTAATATTGTCGAGTTTATGGCTGAATAATACATCCAAGCCAGTCTGTGCGATAAGACTGGCCGCAGTGGTTTTTTCATCCATATCCTATGAAATACCAGGAATTACCTTACATAATTAGTAAGAAAAAGTTTTTCTATCAAATTCATAAAAAATGTAGTTCAGGGATTCACAATTGCAAATATAAGAGACAGGCTTCAAAACTACAATTTTAATATGAATACCTTTGTATTGTTATCTAGATATCTTTAACTTATAAGATCGAAGAATGACCAGCCCAATAACTGAAAAGCTAATGATTATACCAGATCATCTATCAAACTTTTCTGAATATATTCAACACTGATCAGAATATGTTAAACACCGCGCATGAGTGATGTACTCTCAAACAAATTGTTCTCACCCTCCGCCGAGAGTAAGTCTCCGAGTCACGCAATATGGCGACTGGCCAAGGCAATAACATTTCCGTTCACATAACAACACTTGGCATAGGTTGGTAGTGTTGGGTTAAACTTGTCGATAAATTGTCAATTCATACTGAAACAGTGCTTTTTGGGGAAAAGAGTAAGATATAAGTGGTATTATTATATTTATTTAGCATATATGAGGGGTAAATTTCAAAATATTAATTAAATAAAATAGAAACATTTATAAATGCGGTCGTCAGGTATCTGAAATTCATTTGAATAAAAAAAATATGAGTTTTTTGCTCTTACTCCTTCTTCATACAAACCTTAACTGTCTCAAATTTTATTTTCCTCTGTTCGCGTAATTTTCGTAAAATGCTAGGTATACAAAGTTTCTACTTCACGTATGAAATTAGATAGAATCGGGCATCGGGAAGGTGCAAGCTACCGGTGACCCGGGCTTCTAAGGAAGGAAATTTCGGAATAATGAAATTAAATGAAATATTGATAATAATAATGTTTATTTTGCAAATAGGTTATAAATAACACTTTCACACGTCATTTTATTTGTCGTAAATGTAAACTAGATGTATCCCTTGAATCAGTTGTCCAACGAGAGCCACCTTAAATTTATTTATGTTATAGTTAATAATTGGTATGAGTAATGCTAAATAAAAAGTATATCAGCTGTGTATACAAATAAAAAACAAACAAAAATATTATTTGAAATATAGAATTTGAATTTGAAAACCGTTCGGAAATAGAATAACATTTTCATTTTGACCACAAGAAGTTCTACAATGACATCTTAACCATCGTGGTTCTGGTGTGTGAGAGAGACGGAGCTAATAAAAGCGAATATCTCTAACATTTTCAAACAGTGGAATAATTATGATTTTTTTTTTCCGGGTGGGAAAATCATCGTATGTCTTTTCCCGCTCTGGGTGGAGCGGAAGGGAGTGTCAGACTTCTACTGACTAAAAACCCACCCTGTTCCTTCAACTGTCCCTAAGTCCCGGGGCCGCGGTATATCGTTAGAACATTTCCACAACCCCAGAATAATTATGATATTGGTATTTCATAGTATAGCCGCCAGCTGAGTATAATTCGAAGTTTTGGTACTACTAACATGACGCGGCCTACCGCATACACCTTTGATGAGCTCAAAGGAAATAAATATGTCAATTATGACAAAGATTTTCAAATGAAATGTTACCAACGGACCCGCAGCGAAAAATGAATTTCACGTAAGAAGCAAGCTATTGTAAGCAAGCAAGCTATGAATAAATTATAGTATAATAATAATAATCTTTATTGTGCTAAAAATAGTACATAATTATTAGTTTAATACACCCTAGACTCCACACTAGGATTCTCTGTGTTATATGGGGTCGTACATCCACAGAACAGCCCCATACGACGATTACACTAGAAGATCTACCCTTATGGGTACTATTAGTTAGCCAAAAGCTAATAAAAACCGGCCCTGAGTATTAAAAAAAAATTAACAGCTTGGACTATATTAATAATTGCGGGAATGTTCCCGTAACGGGAGGAGTCATTAGATTATTTTCCCACCGAAAAAAAAATGAGTAGTGTTACCTGAAAATATCACTATTTTAAATGAAATTAATCAAATGCACCACAAAAGCTTTTTTTAAACAGTGACAGTTTTTTTGACGTTTTGAAAAAAGAATCAATGGCTCCGCTTTATGACATGCGTTCAAGGATCTTCTACCTACTAACACAAGTTCCTTGCATGCGTTACAGTTATGAATCTACTATTTGTGACGCTGTCATACTGTAGACCGTGTTTGAATATAAATAGTACCCGATCTAAGTTTTAAAGGTTTTAAATCATTTTACAGTAGCTCTGTGATCTTGCAAAATCTGCATAAAACATTATTCCTATTGTTTTGGCTAAAGCAAAAACTATTAATCAACGGACAGCTACTAAAAAGATTATTTCATTTGTCAAGGATCATCATAAGCATCCCGTTATGATTTTTTGAACAATTTTTGTACAGGGAGAAGATACACTTCATAAAAAAATCTACGAGTTTGTCGTAACAAACGACAGAAAATAATCAGAAGGCTTTTCTTTTAATTAGTTTATTTAAATTATATTCAATATATTGTCTAGTCTTCAGCTTTGAAAGGTAAATATCGCTTTCTATCATCATCTTCTCCGAGCTACGTTGGGGTCAGCTTTCAGACTAACCGGACGCAGCTGAGTACTGTTTTACATGGAGCGACTGCTTATCAGACATCCACAACCCAGTAACTGAGTTACACGATACCCCTTAGCAAGACTGGTGTTACATATTCTGGCTTCTAACACCCCGAACGACTGGGAAAAATGCATAAATGACCACTCGGACCAAAATGACTTAGTCGTCTTGACCTCGGCAAGCTTTGCTTAAAGATCGACCTGTGCCGCAGCTATTCTTAAGCTAGGAACTCCTTACTAAAAATGCACTATATAAGAATTTGACCGAATTTTGATTCATAGCCCATCCGATCACCATGTACGGCAAGCCGATTGCTTGAGAGAAGCGAGCCAAATACTTAGGCGTGGTGCTCGATAGCCACCTCTCCTGCGCTGAGCACATAAGGCAGGCCCGTTCGCGCACCGCCTTTGCTCTAAGTAGGCTCCATTTCACCCTGACTATAGCATATTGTCTCTCAGGTACAAATTGCGTATTTTTACCGCGGTTATCCGTCTCATCATGACCTACACCTGCGCTGTTTTCGCACACGCAAAGCCCCAGCTCCTACACAAGATGCTGACCCTCCAAAACTGATTCCTCCGTAAAGTAACGGTAGCCCACTTTACGTTCGCAATGAGAGCCTATACCCAGACCTCAAACTGCTCACCATCCAGCAGTTTATGAAACGCACCTCCAAATGTTTTTTTGAAACTGCAATCTAAAATAGGAATCCCGCCGTCGCATCGGCAGCCCGATACGATCCCTCCCGTATCTCCAAGATTTGCTAACGAAGGCATACTCTTGTCACTACCGATGACGCTATAACCCTGCTCCAAAAAGCCGTAGGGAAACAAGCATTGTACAAAAAAAGAACCGTCCTTCCTTTAAAGTTTTATAGTAAGGTGATGCTGGAGGCTTTAATTAATTTATTAATTAAAGCAACCACAGGCAAGTCCGTTTAAGCAATCGACAACCTCAGAGTTTGACCTGCGAGTAGCCACACAAAAAAGAGAAAAAAATAGATTCATAGGAAGGAAACTTCTGCTCAATATTTTAACAGGAGTGAACAGGCATTTGTTGGGCTCGCTCGTTCCATTGTAGACCTCTTCTATCGCTTACCATTAGGCGAGATTAAAGTCAAGAGTGGGCTCATCAAAATAAAAAAGAACTTATAACTTTTGGTTCGATCAGGACCATTATCACAGAACATATTGGAACGCGTTCCAAAACTCAGTGGAACCAGTCAAACTTGTTTTGTTCCAAAAGTCTTGTTTTTGATATGATTTCCATGTACAAGTATGTTTGTTTTATTCAACCTACTGTTTCATATCTATCCACTGAGTCTCATGTTAACCGCCTGCCGTCTGATGCAGCCGTTCGTGTTTGTTTTGTTTTGTTCGCTTTTCATTTTTCTCGAGTGACATCATAATCTTATTCTGGGTTTTTTTCAGTTGCTCTCACTAGTCCCCATTATCCGTGGACTTAAATATTTTAACAGCATTCTTGAAACCTTTTGTAAATGTTTTGTTGCGTTGCTCTGAGATTTTGTTGCTTTATGCTAATATTTTTTAAATTTTAAACTTTTGTAGTATAAAATATAAAAGTAAGTGTTCCCAATTACAAATGTTGATTGAATGCCGTAGAACTAGCCTGATGCAGAATGATTTTCGCTTAACACCTTGACGGATAAAACGCATTGTTTAGCTGTTTTAATTGAATAGCTATATCATTCGCAAACAGAGATAGATGTTATACCTACTTTAATTGTATAGTGTCATATTTTACTCTTTTCATTATTATGTAGCGACCAGCAGTTGCCCACCAGACAAAAACACAGAATGCGGGACTTAACACCTTGTTCCACATATCCCCAAAATTACATTTATTAGTTCAGTTTTAAGTTTAGTTATATAAAGATCGATTAAGTAGATATAGTTACACCTATTCTGAAATCATTTATGCAATCAGTTAAAGCCGACGACTCGCTGGCGCCGAATCTCGGCGTTAAGTTTAGCGGGCTTAACTATTGTACGGTGACTAATGTTTGTATGCTACATATCTGCTTATATTACAGATCAGATCTGATTGTTTGTGAATGTGAATTAATATATTTGTAAACGCAACCACGGTACAGGAGACCATATCTTGGAACAATAACAAAACAAAAACAAATGAGCATCAAACGCCTCAACAGCTTTTAGTAAATATTTTAACTATGAACTATAACGATTCTGTCAGCTTTCAAGCAAAACTTCATTAAATTATTCCTTTCGCGGAGGAGTTATGGTGCCACAAACATCCCCCTATTAAATTAGGATTTAAGTTTAAAAAAATGTTGTACCTAGAAATCCTTGAATCAAAGTTCAACTTAGTTTTTTTATAACAGTATCGACGCTACAATATCGTGTCTATATTGTATCTAACCAAGTTACTTAACTGTAAGTACAATTACACAGCACTTAATGCCATTAACATAGGTACATCTGTAGCTATTTGTTGACTAAAACACAGATCAATGTGAAATCTTTCACCCATTAATGTCCAATACAGTTCGGAAACTGAATGCGTACATGCGGGCCTACGAGATTGGTAACTATGCCTGTTACATTTACGACTTAGGTATGTGGTTCAATCGATGGGGAGCAAGACTAAGACTATTCCAAGTCAGCATTTGGAGAAATCTTAATTATCAATGTAAGTACCTATGCCTATAATAATGTTCGGTTTAAGGAATCATATTTCGAGAAATTAACTTAAACTTAATAAATCAAAGTAAATAACAGACTCAGCCATGTACACAATTCTCAATAAATTTGTATCATTCCACAATTTGAACTTAGGCCATAGGTACGTATAAAATTTATACATATTTTTTTGATATCGTCGACCCTGTCGGGCACAGCGAATTAGGATAGAGGAAGAGAGCTATTAAAATGACCAGCAATTTTAATATTAATCGTCTCATATGTTTAATTTACATATTAATAAGACATATTAAATCCAAATAATTATATTTGATTATTAGGTACTAAAAGAATACGATATGTATGAACAAAATAATGATGGAATAATATAAAGAAGGTTAACGCTATTCAATTTATTTTTTTATCCTTGTCCCGTAGAGAGTCGACAGTCTATGATATTTTTGCTGTCTCCACGTATAGTAGACCAGCTTCTGCTCGCGAATTCGTTCGCATGTGAGGGTTTAGCCTATGTGGTATTCTAGGATGTCAACTATCCACTTACCAAATTTCATTCAGATCCGTTCAGTAGTTTTTGCATGAAAGAGTAACAAACATTCATACATCTCTACATCTATCCTCACAAACTTTCGTATTTATAGTATTAGTAAGATAACATTTTACGCTCACAACTGCATTTTGTACTTTTAAATTTTTTTTTCAACTGCGTCGTGTATTTTTCTTGAAAATGATTATTAAAAAGATCAAGAAGGTATATACATGAAAAGTCACAATTTCAAAGCAATTTACTTGTTACACTGTAGGTAAGTGACTACAAAGTGAATGCAACATTAAAATTACCTTAAATAACTCAGTTAAATTCAGCTTAGAAATCTTAAGCTGTTTTCGTTTGAGAAGTACATTACAAGTGCGACTTGCATAAATACCTGTAGCTTAAGTACTTTCTGCACAACAGTCTTAAAGAATGGAAAAAAAGAAAAACAGTTGTTCGAGACAATGGAAAATAAATCTTTCTTTCACCATTTTATGAATTGAAGCGGCAAACAACGATAAAAAAAAATTTGTGAAGATACTTTTTGTAACGAAACTTTTTTGTTTATTCGAATTGATTGACATTAAAGGTTATACTTGCCAGTCTTGTTAACACTTCGTTCTAGTGTTACCACCTTGTTAAGTATTGTCTTTGATAGAGAAGTATTTTTAGAATCGTACGTAATTGATGTGATGAAGTTCGTTTTTAGGGTTCCTTGAAACCACAAAGACTCCGTACAGTTGTACAATGTTCGTTCGTCGAATGGCTCGTTTTATTCAGAGACTATACAACGTGTAATTTAAAGGGTATATACATACCGAGTGCAAGGCTTCTTTGGATGATAACAAACGATATGACAAGGGTTTTCTAATCCTATGTCTACATGTGTGGAGCATATTAGAAATTTCAATACATTGATACCAGAGGCCGAATTTTTCAAATTAAGAAGAACGAAGAGAATTGTCGTTTTATTGGCAAGTGACGTGGAAAGTGATGACCCTCATAGTGCTGTGACATGTTTGTTATGATTGGTATTCAAGAAATATATGAAACCAATAATTTGGGGTCAATTCTGTGAGTCACTTATTTTGAGCTGAAACTTTGCATAGAGACTCCATACCAGATGTTGTCTTCAGTCCTTTTGGATAGATATGGGGTTTCTGTTACATTTTTTTTGTATTGTAGATGCTGCGAAACTGTAATTAGATCTGGTAGTAGGTAGATAATAATCACGCCAATGAAATTCATAGAGCACACGAGTCGTCTTTCAAGGTTAATCAACGATTGCCGGAGTAGGGCAGTGAGAACATGTTTAGAGTTCTCCGTGCCTCGAAAAGCAAATTACGCCGTTGATTGAACACGCCGCTGATTGTCATTTGTACATCTTTGATAAACGTTACAGGCAGTCAGAAGCGAGAAAATCTTACAATGGTTTTGCCAAGGAGTATTGATACCCGGCCCGATGACATAGTAGCTTTTAAAGGAACATTTTGGCAAAAAAGAACCTATTACATGGCCACTTATAGAACATCTGGAAATGCCTAGGCCCTTTCCACGGCACCATTGGTGGTTGTGCACTTCAGCTGCAAGTTGTTGAGCTGAGAGCGCAGGATAGGAGGTGAAGCATAGTTTGCTACACAGGTTCACATCTACACACCGCTGCTGTTTACTTCAGGTAGACTTGATGAGGCTGGACTTACATCTTCCTAGTTGTATTGTGTTCCTGTTGTTTTTCAGGTCGACCAGCAGGTTAGGATGAGTTCATTATCATTATCTACTTAGCCGTTTCCCAACGTTGTTAAGTTTAGCTTTCAGTATAACCAGAAGCAAATTAAATTTAAATATCAATAGCTGAGTACCTAACACAATACCATTTGGCAAGACCAGTGTTACACATCCACTGTTAAAGATATACAAATTACAGCAAGATCCAACGGCTTTATTTGCTTTCCGAGCGAAAATGAATTTTGATAAGTAGCATAGAATAGAATAGAAATAGATTGATTCAAGTACAGACACACAACAACTACAATAGAAACTTCCAACAATCAATCAATCATCTACGGACAGGATTACGGATGTGTAACAACGGAACATACACTGTGTGAGGCGCGACACGCTCTTGGCTTGTCTCTATAGCTGTGTGGTTAGCGGCTTTAATGTTTTAGACAAAAACTATGACGTAACTACATTTGTATTTTGTAGAAGATTGTTACATTTCTTAGGTAAGTCTTTTGGTAGCGTTGTTTTCTTACTTTACGCATACCACATGTTTTTTGGCGTCTATTAATTATTACTTGGGAACCAAACCATATTATACTAGAAGTTGCCCGCGGCTTCGTTCGTGTCGAAATTTTACACATTTATTCCTATTTATTATATTTATTTATTTATAAAAAGTAGCCTTCGTTGGAAAATAGCCGGTGCCAAATTTTATTAAAATCAGATTTGCAGTTTAGACGTGACAGCGTAATAAAGAATAGCAAACAGACAGACCTTTTCCTTTGTATTATGAATATGGGTTAGCTTCTGTTCTTGGTTTACCAGAGTGAACACACAAAAGTCCCAGGATACCGGTGTTGAAAAGTGTGTCCTAATCCACGTCATGATCTACTCGACTACCTACCAAGTTTCATATAAATTCAATCAGCCGTTCGGACCTGATCGATTTATATATCAAATGTCCAAAGTTTTAGACAAAAATCCTTGAAGAACCTCACTAGAACGACAAAAGAATCAGAATTACCTCTGAGTTTGATACCGTTTTCCTTCACAGTCAACACCGACCCCGTCTAGTTTAAAATAACCAAAAAAGTTTTACGTGTATTACAGTAATTTTCTATTTAAAAAAATATTCTTATTCATTTATCATCCAACATGTTCAGTATTAAGTATGTAATAGGATATTAATAAGATAAAAGTGCAAACAGAACAATAGAACACAAACCGGGAAAAACGTTTAAAAGTAAACTAAAAACCTCAAAAGAAACATGCATCAAAATTTTATTACAGTGCTATTTCATCACAAAATGGCCGCATTCAAAACAATATAGCAGAAAACATGCAAGTTTGCACCTCTCCTACCGCGAAATACAAACATGTTTATTTCCTTTCACAGGGAATTTATTCAGGGTTCAGTGGGCATGACACAGGGGCCCGTATACACAATTGTTTATGCGGTTCTCTCCCCAAACCGCGCAGTAATGAGTGTCAAGTGCTTGCGACAGCATCGCGCTTTAAAATCTAATTTGTACGAAGAGAATGCCTTTACACAGTTTTGAACTTTGCACGAAGAATATTACCTTTGAGCCCGCGGACTATAATGGATACCGTATATTTCAGAGGGTATACTTAGAAGGCGACTACATAGAATTTCCATTTTCTTTTTGATCCCACATTCGTATAAAATCAATGTTTTATTGCTTTTCTTTGCCCGTTGTTTTATGAAACTCAAACTGAAGAAAATGTGGAAAAGTTTTTTTTGTAACAATGTATTCAGAGTCGCAGTTAAGCCGCATGTTTATTGACTGGGCATTTCAAAGAGATTTAGAAAGGCTTTTTAAATTGCTGGCTTACTGCTGAAAAGCATATTTTAGAATATGCAGCATTTATGTGTTCTTGTACATAAGTATATCTATCTCTTTAAAAATGCTCAAATCTCAAAAAACCATTTGTGTTAGAAAAAAAAGTCACTTGCAACAGCAAAATTTACTACATTCCCACTCATGTACGTAGATCCTAACACTATTGTTTACGCAACCAGTATGCCGTAACCGACGCCTAATGAGTGTCAAGTGACGTCACTAGAGCCAACATGACACCATTAGCACCACAGATAACACACACCCACTTCTTTGGACTCACGAAAAATAAAACCCGAATGAAAATTTATTTTTAAGAATGAAGAAGTTTTTTCGAATGAAAATATATGCATTTTGTTGAGGCAGTATGTGTCACGGTGTCATGGTTTTGCGCGTAAACAAAAGAGGAAAATGGAGCACAATTTTTCGATAGAAATCCTCATGATCGACATGAACATTTCCAGAAAAGCTTGTCTCTATTTTTCTGTATGATCTACTTTCTGTAATAATA
Organism: Tholera decimalis; assembly: GCA_943138885.2. Taxonomy (NCBI): domain Eukaryota; kingdom Metazoa; phylum Arthropoda; class Insecta; order Lepidoptera; family Noctuidae; genus Tholera; species Tholera decimalis. The sequence goes on along the minus strand of OW964563.2, from coordinate 16,419,089 downwards.
GTTATATGGGATATATTAAAAGGAGGAAGATACGGTACTAGACTCAGCGTTTGGTCCTACAAAACTAAGTGATTGCCCGTAGTTGGCGCTCAGTCGCGTACGGAACGTTGTTGATCACACAGCTCAAAAAATTCTCGTCTCTTCGTGTTTTTAAGATATTTTTGGAATAAATACGCATCAAAATGACTTCTTGTGTAGCTAGACTGTGTTTTAGTTACACCAGGAAGAAAAATAAGAAACATGGGTCATGGGATCACTTACTACGTACTTACCTAATACATGCAATCTCATTTCATTCATAAGCGCAACCATTCGGCAGTTGAGGCATTTTCGCTCGCACTACAGCACCGTCTCCTATCTCTATCCTTGTCTATCGGTAACTGTAGGTTTGGGACTGATGACGACACTGAACACAGATGTGTGTGAGTTACCGTGCATGTATTCGTGCGCCGAGCCCAGGTTTGCTGATTGCGATGTAAGGCCGTGCGCGCACTGCCTTGCGGTGGCCGCAATTGCGGTAGTTCTACCGCACCGGTAGAATGACCGCAATCTCAGGTGCGCGCACTGCGGCGAGAAAAACGCACCTTTTGTCTGACAATGTTGCCATACATACAGATTTCTTCGTATTTATACATATTTTCGATGTTTAATTCAGATTAGCACTAGATACAGATTTTTATACAAATTTCACACTGTATTGATAAAATTAACTGGTACAACTAAAGACAGAACTTGGCAAAATAAATTACCTAGATACCGCATTTATTACGTTACACGTTAATATAATACTAATACGTTGTAGTTAGCATATATATTTTAATAATAATTTTTGTCTCTGTTTTTATGAGTAGTAAGTACACTAATTTTGCCCTCCCCACTTTAATTAAAGTTTTTAAAGTCCTTCCAAAGGTTGTCTATCTATCAATACAGTGTGAAATTTAGATAAAAATCTGTATCGAGTGCTAATCTGTATCACACATCAAAAATATGTATAAATAAAAAGAAATCTGTTGGTATGGCAACATTATCAGACAAAACGTGCGTTTGTTTCACCGCAGTGCGTGGTACTACATACATTCCTATGCGATACAAAATATTTGCGGTAGACTCACCGCAATTTTGCAGCGAGGGGCCACCGGTGACTCTACCGCACGCGTTTATTCCACCGCAGTGCGCGCACTTCTATGACACTCCATACTTCACAGATTTTGCGTTTCCAAAACGCAACGCAGTGCGCGCACGGCCTTAGAGTGTAACATATCTTCCTCCTTTTAATACAGCAATGTATATCAGGCGCGTGTGATGGATTATTCAAATAATTTCAGTTGGTTTATTACATTAACTCAAGTTTATTTCTTTAATTGAACACAAATTAAAATATCACTATAATAATTATAACCTTTTTAACATGTGATACACAAAATTTAACTATTTATTATCAAAACATTGTAAACACTATTACGAAACCTATTTATAAGATAAGAGTTTAAACTGTTCTTTCATTGTTGTCTTGTATAACAGAATATTTAAACGTTATTTAAAAAATAACGTTGCTTGTTTACTAATTCTGTCATCGTAAGACTAATATGTAATTGAACTAATTAATTTCAACATATTTACTGTATTTTTATATCATTTAATCATAGTTTAATGTTAAAATACAAAGGTTAACAAATCTGTTTTAAAATCGTACGATATGACGTCACTTGTTTACTACTGTGTATAAAAGCCGCCGCTCAGTCGTTCTAGACACAGTCAGTCACTCAGTCGCTCTGGAGCAGTCACACCGAACGGACCTAAGTTAAGTGAACTTGTGTTGTTTCTAACCTTTATTAATATTTTTATGTGTAGAATTGGTATAAAAATCCTATCGTATTGCTATTGTATTTGAATATAAATTAATTATTTTGTATTTGTTACTTTAATGTGACAGTGTTATTAATTGATAATTGTGTGATAATTTAATGAACATTTGGTATTAATTCTATAAATAACTTGACTTATATAATATGTAATGGAGTAATGAAATAGTAGATACACAAGTAAATAAAGCTAAAGTTATAACGATAGTAATCACATTGTGGTAATATTGTAAAGTACATATAGTGAATTGATGTTTATGTGAAAAAGAATTATGTTTTGAAAAGAGTAACTGTGGAGTTTCTTGCCGGCTCTTCTCCATAGATAACTACCTTCCGAACCGGTGGTAAATTAATAAACTGATATTGCTATACAGACTACTAATTATTTCTATAAAACACCTAGTAATCATGGTAATACCGATTAATAGGTAATTAATCGGTAAATACGTAATAAATAGATATTGATAATTAATTAATTCTAGAAATAGCAACATTCTTTATACATATACTATATATATACATCCATTTTATATACTTAATCTCACATCAGAAGTGGGATTGTTCACAGCCCACTTATTTTGTTTCGGTATATTGAGTCTTGATTCATAGTCCATGTGATTTTATTTTAAGAATAAAATATTCAAGTACCCTCGTACTTGAATATAGGTCACGATTGTCCAATTGTTTTCCAGTTACTCTTTTCAGTTCTAGTTTTGGTTAACTGTACATTTGTTTTAGGCCTTGATGTTATTTCAAGTAGAGGGTACATGTATGTCACTATTGCCCTAATTCTAATGCATTGTGTGAAAAGTTTCAGAATGGATCCCGCAATATTGGAAGGCCTCTTCATCCGTGATGCTGTCTCGGGCTATTGCCGCCGTTCAGATCATGATGTGGTGCTTCCGGACCTTGATCCAATAGTAGCCAGTGACAACAATTCAGCCTGATGGTGCCATAACATCGAGGAACCTTGCGAATAACCTTGATGGACCAGCATGAAAACAGTTGCAAAAGCCGATGATAACGGGAGTCAAGTAAGAAAAAACAAAAACAATTAAATAAGTTTGAACCAATTTTAGCAGTAGTCAAATTAGGTTATTTTTAAGCGTATCACAAGTAGAACGATATGTATTCACTGTAACTAAATGCCTTAGTATGTTTTGTAGTATGTTTGCTGAATAGTCAGATTGGCCGAACGGTCTATGTATAATTCAAGGATTGGTTATCACAATGATACAAACATTTACCGTTTTCTCTCCTTTGCGTATGCCAAAATGTTAAATAACCTTTATTTTGCTACTACCAAGTTTCTGTTCTAAAAACATGTTAAAAAAAAATTAACTTAATAACGTCACTTTTTTTTTCTCTCGATAATTTGATTTGGATGAGGCAGTTGTGTATTAAAACCTGCTGTCCAGATCCGTTAATAAAAATGAAATTCATTTCATTATGACAAACTGAATTTGAAATTGAACTGAATTTGAAAATGAACTGAATTTGAAATTGAACTGAATTTGGAATTGAACTGAATTTGGAATTGAACTGAATTTGGAATTGAACTGAATTTGGAATTGAACTGAATTTGGAATTGAACTGAATTTGGAATTGAACTGAATTTGGAATTGAACTGAATTTGGAATTGAACTGAATTTGGAATTGAACTGAATTTGGAATTGAACTGCATTTGAAATTGAACTGAAATAACATGAATTAAATTAAATCTAAATAAATTAAATTAACATGAATTAAATTAAATCTATATACATTAAATTAACATGAATTAAATTAAATCTAAATAAATTAAATGAACATGAATTGAATTAAATCTAAATAAATTAAATTAAAATAAATTGAATTAAATCTAAATTAATTAAATCTAAATAAATTAAATTAAAATAAATTAAATTAAAATAAATACAATAAATTACATTAAAATAAATATAAAAAATTAAATTAAAAATATTAAAATAAATACAAAAAAATTAAATTAAAAGAATTAAAATAAAAAAATAAATTAAAAAACATTAAAATAAATACAATAAATTAAATAAAAAAAAAAATACAATAAATTAAAAAAATACTGTAAATAAATTAAACTAAATACAATAAATAAATTCAATAAATTAATTGATATAATAAAATAAATAAATACTCTCGGTCATAAAATTCATTAATACTTATGTCTTTTCAACTAGAAATAAAAGTGAATTTACGCTTAAAATGGCTGACGTTTCCCTCATTCTTCTTCTTCTTCACCCTTTGGCAATGTAATATATAGTTTTGGAGCCATTAAACTATTTGTAACTGGTCACAACGACGTTTTCTATTTACTCTAGAAAATTTATGTAAATTATTTTTGACAAACATGTATATTTCTTATATATATATAATGAGGGAACTGTTAATATTTTAGTATCTTTAAAGAGTATTTTGCAACTGTCTGTACTCTTTTTGGAACTTAAATACCGTATCTTTATCTGTTGCATTACCCCAAAATATAATTCCGTATCTCAATGTTGAGGTAACCAGGCCGTGATATGCTGTTAAGACTTTTGTTTGATTTACTTAACATATGCAAGGCATATTAATTTTTCTTTAATTTAGTACACACATTGTAAATATGTTTATGCCATTTTAATGTGCTTTCTATATTTAATCCGAGAAATTTCGTCACTTTGGTCTCATTAATAGTTTTGTCATCGTAACTAATTGAAGTTCAGATTCCGGAAAAGCCTCTGTCTTGTCTAGATTTATTACCAAAATTATTATTCTGTAGCCAATTTACATCCCATTTTATGCTAGAATCAATATCCGTCTCTAGTGCACTTAATTCATCACTATTAAAAAGTAAAGTACTATCGTCTCCAAACTAGTCATTGGATAAATGGAAGCTGTTGAAAAGTCATTAGTGTAACCAAACGTTACAGTTCTCTGGTCAGATTTGAAAAATATATCTGTTTTTTTTTTTTCACTGCTCCTGACTACTACAGTTATTTGCTGTCTATTACTAAAATAAGATTCGATTAAATTTAATACGTTTCCTTTTGTTCCATATTCGTTAAGTTTATTTACTAGTATTTTATGATCTACGCGATCAAAAGCTTTTGACATATCCATGTAAAGCGCTAGAGTTGGTAGTTATTTTGTCGACTCTGCTGCTGTTTGCAAGAAATCGTATATGGCTACATCAATAGATTTTTTTTTCTAAAGCCTTTCTGGATTATCAACTAGTAAATATATTCCTCAAAGTATGGAGTAAGTTGGTTAGATATTGCTGAATTAGAATGAATTTAAATAAATTTTATTTTATTTATTTATTAGGGAATAACAAACAGTAACACATTTTTATAAAATCATAACAAATAAATGTAAGTTAATGTGCTCCCACAACGTTATCCACAAATTATATATTAGGGACGTGGCATAAATTTTAAAATGTTTCTTTTTTTTCTAACTAAAGTGTGCTATATTATACAAAACAATATTACTTACTTCATAATGCATATTATTTTGTTATCATTATTATTTGTTTGTCACTTATTACCGGAGAAACGATAAGCTTTACGAATTAGTAAAGTTAGCAAAAGTAAATAAATTCAATAATAACAATAAAATCAATAAAATTAGTGTTAATATTAATTAAATTATTTCTTATAATTTTATCATAATATTAAAAAATAAAAATATAATAATATAAAATATAATAACATAAAATTGGATTGTAGTTAAATAATTAAATATAAATGGTTACTATGGTTTCCTGGGAAATAAAAATATCTATATAAACAAAAAGAGAAGTCCTTACTGACTGACTCATCAACGCCTAGCCCAAACCCTTGGACCTAACAGCTGAGATTTTGCTCAGAGGTTCCCTTTTTATTGTAAACAAGGAATAGGGAAGGATTTTTTTTTTGAAATTCATAATTTCCCCAGAGGTTACGTGAAAATTAATTTAAATAGAGGATCAAAGTTTGTATTGTTGAGGTAACCATGATTTTTGTTTTTAAATCTTTATTATAATCATAAGTCATTATAGTTTGTTTGTAATGTTGAATGTGATTAATAATATATTTCTAATAACCATAATTGGAACACAATGAGTTAAATGATAGTTAGATATGTTTCCGCTGGTCGCTCTTTTGTTCGGTGCTTGCCTATCCCACTAGCAGCGGGTGGAGGGGGCATGACACATCTATGCAATTGGCAAAACATAAACAAACTCATAATTAAAACATAGAAAATAAGAATGAAATGAAAAGACGTTGAGGTAAGAAAATATTATTAATCACATTTGACAATTCTTTGTACTTCAAGACCAAAATCGTTAATGACGTATAATGAAATAAGTGTTGAAACTATATACCTCGTTTCTAATTTGTGTTCAATTAACGATGTTTGTTTGAAATTATTGAATATAATCTTATAAAAAATATAGAGGTTATTATAGACTGCTTAGGCCCTGCCCTGATACCTTTCTGAAATTCATGCACAGCAGGTGATAGGACTGGTATCTCAAGGCCAGAGGCTGTTGTAGACTGCTGAGGCCCTGCCCTGATACCTTTCTGAAATCCATGCGCAGCAGGTGGTAGGACTGGTATGTCAAGGCCGGCGGCCATATGTAGACTGCTGAGGCCCTGCCCTGATGCCTTTCTGAAATCCATGCGCAGCAGGTGGTAGGACTGGTATGTCAAGGCCAGCGGCCATATGTAGACTGCTTGGCAGCCCTGCCCTGATACCTTTCTGAAACTCATGCGCCGCAGGTGATAGGACTGGTATGTCAAGGCCAGAGGCTATTGTATTGATTATAATTAGTTGGTACTTCGAGAGCGAAGTACAGGTCAGTTTGGCCGTGATGGATTATTCAAATAATTTCAGTTGGTTTATTACATTAACTCAAGTTTATTTCTTTAATTGAACACAAATTAAAATATCACTATAATAATTATAACCTTTTTAACATGTGATACACAAAATTTAACTATTTATTATCAAAACATTGTAAACACTATTACGAAACCTATTTATAAGATAAGAGTTTAAACTGTTCTTTCATTGTTGTCTTGTATAACAGAATATTTAAACGTTATTTAAAAAATAACGTTGCTTGTTTACTAATTCTGTCATCGTAAGACTAATATGTAATTAAACTAATTAATTCCCACATATTTACTGTATTTTTATATCATTTAATCATAGTTTAATGTTAAAATACAAAGGTTAACAAATCTGTTTTAAAATCGTACGATATGACGTCACTTGTTTACTACTGTGTATAAAAGCCGCCGCTCAGTCGTTCTAGACACAGTCAGTCACTCAGTCGCTCTGGAGCAGTCACACCGAACGGACCTAAGTTAAGTGAACTTGTGTTGTTTCTAACCTTTATTAATATTTTTATGTGTAGAATTGGTATAAAAATCCTATCGTATTGCTATTGTATTTGAATATAAATTAATTATTTTGTATTTGTTACTTTAATGTGACAGTGTTATTAATTGATAATTGTGTGATAATTTAATGAACATTTGGTATTAATTCTATAAATAACTTGACTTATATAATATGTAATGGAGTAATGAAATAGTAGATACACAAGTAAATAAAGCTAAAGTTATAACGATAGTAATCACATTGTGGTAATATTGTAAAGTACATATAGTGAATTGATGTTTATGTGAAAAAGAATTATGTTTTGAAAAGAGTAACTGTGGAGTTTCTTGCCGGCTCTTCTCCATAGATAACTACCTTCCGAACCGGTGGTAAATTAATAAACTGATATTGCTATACAGACTACTAATTATTTCTATAAAACACCTAGTAATCATGGTAATACCGATTAATATGTAATTAATCGGTAAATATGTAATAAATAGATATTGATAATTAATTAATTCTAGAAATAGCAACATTCTTTATACATATACTATATATATATGTAGGATCAGGAGGAGTGCCGAGCGGTACAAGCATCAAGGTTTGGAGTCCCGATTTTATTGGAATAAATATGCTGGTATAAGCAAACACAGATGTTTATTTACTGAGTTTACTAATAATGAAATAAATAAAATCACGATCGAGCGTCACCTTTCAGACAATCTAAAGACACTCATAATCACTCCAGTTATTAATGGATTTTGCACGATCTACCTCCGCACACCAATCATCGATATTATTGTAAATTCGGATCAAAACTTGAAATGTAAAATGTTGATTCGATCTACCCGCATACCTATTTAATCGAACTGACAGCGTCAACATTACGATCGGTTACCGTAGAATGTTCCGGTGCTCAGTTAGAACTACGTTTGATCTAGAACGAGAGCGTAGACTTTGATTTTCATAATAAACAGGCGACACTAGCTTACGACATTCCGACAATAACAAACGTACAGCTAACCAAAACCAACTAGCGAGAAGTACTTGCAAAGCAATCTGACAATCGTGACCTACATTCAAGTACCCTCTTAAAATAAAATCACACGGACTATGAACCAAAAACTCAATTAACGGAAACAAAATAAGTGTGCTGTGAAAGAACTATCCCAGTGCGTGAAAGAACTATCCCAGTGGGTGGAAAGAACTATCCCAGTGGGTGTGAAAGACTATCCCAGTGGGTGTGAAAGACTATCTTGCTGGTCGGAGAAAATCTGAGACTTTCTCTAAAGGTGGAACCGTGTTGAAGTTTATGCCAGGTTTGTAACTTAGGTAGTAGGCTAGTCGATGAGCACGGGAATCAAATTTGGAGACATGGGCTAGTACAGTAGAAACAGCAATGTGTTCGAGACCCACGCTATCCCACTTCTGATGTAGGATCAGGAGGAGTGCCGAGCGGTACAAGCATCAAGGTTTGGAGTCCCGATTTTATTGGAATAAATATGCTGGTATAAGCAAACACAGATGTTTATTTACTGAGTTTACTAATAATGAAATAATGATGTTTATTTTGAAAACTAGATGAGGCCAGTGTTTCCTAACTGACTACTCGGAGAAGAAACACTGAAACAAACTCAGAGGTCAACGTCTCTTTTAAAGTCCATACAATCTAGGTAAAAGATAAAGCAAATTACAAAGAAAGAATACAGTTAGGCGAACAGACCCTTTTAAGGTCACAGTTCGTATAGTGGCCAAGCCACCCAATCACAAAGAATACAGTCAGGCGAACAGACCCTTTTAAGGTCACAGTTCGTATAGTGGCCAAGCCACCCAATTACAAAGTGTATCCGCTTGCTAATAGCAGGCTTATACAGCTATTGTAAATATACAGCAGCGCTGTACCAAATAAACCGACAGTTTTGTCGGGAGCAGGGAAGCTCTTCATTGAGTCAGATCCGAAGACAGACTGATGAGCTTACCAAGTGCACGGTCTTTTATAAGACGATACCTGCACATTGAATTCCCTCCAACTCTGTCCATTGGCGCGAGGAAGTGCGTCACGTGTTTACTTGATACAAAACGTACTAAATCTTATGAGACTTATGTTATAAAATAATCAAATAATACAAGAGTAATTATCGTTAATAAACAATGGTGATTTCACAAAGTTTAAATTAAAGAAACATGTCATCCATTGTTTTGATCAAAACTATCAGTCACACTTATCGAAATAAGTTGCCAAAAATCAATTAGTGCGTACACTAAGTACTTAATAAATTACGTTTCGATTTATCAGACAGTAATTGATACTAAAAGATCACTTAAATTCATAACAAGAAAATCAACTCATAACAAAATATGATGAATACCCACAATAACTAATTGTAATTGACAACCAACTCCGACACGGCCAGAACTGACGTTCTACACGACCTCGTGTGATCCTGAAAAAGAAAATCTCATGTGAATATCGATCGGCCTTTCTGACAATCAAAAGCCTTAACAAGAAGTATGGTGAAACTAAAAATCCCGTGTTTATCAAATAAAATTATTATCATCAATAGCAGTTGCATCGCAACCATTCAAAAAGCCTTCAAAAAGTACTGTGAAACGAAAAGTCCTGAGTTTGTCAAATAAAATTATCATTATCAATAGCAGTTGCATCGCAACCATTCAAAAATTACTAAACTGTTACTGACAACACATAGCTTTACTAGAGACATAGTCTCCCAGCCGAAATCACACCATGGGATTCGACGAATAAGGTCAAATAGAACAACCCGCATAGGCGTCAAGATAGAACAACCCGCATAGGCGTCAAGATCAACCTCCTGGAGTCGAATAGAACAACCCGCATAGGCGCCAACTGAAATCACACCATGGGATTCAGTAAATAACTTGGAGTCGAATAGAACAACCCGCATAGGCGTCAAGATAGAACAACCCGCATAGGCGTCAAGATCAACCTCCAAGCCCAGACAAGAGTCATCATAGACAACTTGCCAAATCAGCAATGCTATGTCAGCAGCAGATGAGTCATCATCAGTGTCAGTATTGACATCATTACTAACAGTAACTGGACATTCAGGCATTTTTCGTACACGATCATGGGGATATTTGTAAAATCTATTTTTACTCAAAGCTTTCAACAAGTATCTATCACCATCTAATACTTCTAAAAATCTACAAGGACCTTTATATTTAGGGTCTAATTTAGTTTGGATGAGGAACGAAACCAAAGTCTCCAACTTGGAACTTTTACAAAACAGCTTTAGTCTTATCATAACGGGCTTTATCTTATTTGGTATTTTTAGTTATACTCAGGGCTGCTTGTGTTGACTTCCAATGCGACGGCACGAACACTGAAGCTCGTAACGACCACGTGGGAGTACTTTCACCACATGATAGCCCTCGCATGCAGGAGTCCAGCTTCCCTGTCGACTGTGCCAGATTTCTAAAACAAAAGGCAAAGAATTTAAAACGGTACGAGGCGTCTTGCAACCTCTGTTGACATAGGTTTCCTGGTCCTCTTGACTTGAACGAAGTCGTTCAGACATCCTCTGCCGATTCATCTCACGAAGTGTTTCTCTGTTTGGACTCTAACTTTGAGTGGAGTTGCCATCTGATTTGCCTTCTCGGATGTCATCAGATGTGTATCGCAACCCATATCCATACTTGACCATTCTACACTGAACTTTCGGGTAGCCTGTTGTTCCAAACACGCAGCAATACATGAGGAAGTCAGCTTTATAACGTCTACAATAACTAGCTAATCCCATAAACTGACGGACTATTATTTCACACTTCGTTTGAACTGAATCAATCAAAGCTTTAACTTCCACTAATTATCCACCCCAAATACTCAATCTCAACTCAATCTCAATCACCAAAAACGAACACATCTAAAGATTTATTGAAAAACCCTAAAGCTGGTTTTTATTAAAACTGTAACGCAATAAAATGAGATCTACAGTTTTACTAGATTTTAGTATCTAGAATGTCATGATTGGAATTGAAATCCAAGTTTCAATATTCAAAATAGTCGTACCTACAATTATCAGATGTTCATGTAGGTATAATAGCACGACACCACGAATAAATCAACTTCGAGACTCAATCCATGAAACTAAACAGGCAATGTAACTTTAGAGGTACTATCTACTTCTTGAATACCTAACAGCAAAAATGTGGGACCACTATCTGTTAACACGACTACCCACAAGTCTTGAATAATGGTCGCTACTACTACCTCACTAAATTTCTTGAAGTTACTAAAACATTACAACAATAAGTTACTAGAACATTACGACAGTTAACCAACTGTGTCCTTGTTTGCCGATTCAGATCTTTGTTTGATAAAACAAGTGTCGACTTTATGACCCAGTTTCTTACAAAACGAACAAGGTTTGGACCTATGCAGAACAAAAAGTCTTTGAATTCGAAGTACCAGACGTACTACTCGTAGCCTAATCAACTTTAGATCGTTTACAAAAAGTTACACAGCTACCCTGCTTTGGCAAGGAATCCGTAGTGAAGTTAGTTTTAGTATTATTAGTCGGAAAACTAACTGGTTTAATGTAAATCGAGAAAAATTCAATTAAATCATTCGGCAACAATTTAGCATTTGTTGCAGCCACTCTGATATTAGGATCAGTAATACCACGTATAATAATTGCCTAAATCAATTCGTCACTAAGTCGAACAATGAAACGAAGCAATGAACGAGGTGCGTAATCCGCATACGTTGGATACTTATTCAAGTTCGTATTTATTATGTCGGCCAATATTTTCGCAACATCAGGTGTCTTTGGACATAATTCCCTCTTAAAATTACTCCACGTACGATCGCTAGATACCCACTCGTTTAATCACGATCGAGCGTCACCTTTCAGACAATCTAAAGACACTCATAATCACTCCAGTTATTAATGGATTTTGCACGATCTACCTCCGCACACCAATCATCGATATTATTGTAAATTCGGATCAAAACTTGAAATGTAAAATGTTGATTCGATCTACCCGCATACCTATTTAATCGAACTGACAGCGTCAACATTACGATCGGTTACCGTAGAATGTTCCGGTGCTCAGTTAGAACTACGTTTGATCTAGAACGAGAGCGTAGACTTTGATTTTCATAATAAACAGGCGACACTAGCTTACGACATTCCGACAATAACAAACGTACAGCTAACCAAAACCAACTAGCGAGAAGTACTTGCAAAGCAATCTGACAATCGTGACCTACATTCAAGTACCCTCTTAAAATAAAATCACACGGACTATGAACCAAAAACTCAATTAACGGAAACAAAATAAGTGTGCTGTGAAAGAACTATCCCAGTGCGTGAAAGAACTATCCCAGTGGGTGGAAAGAACTATCCCAGTGGGTGTGAAAGACTATCCCAGTGGGTGTGAAAGACTATCTTGCTGGTCGGAGAAAATCTGAGACTTTCTCTAAAGGTGGAACCGTGTTGAAGTTTATGCCAGGTTTGTAACTTAGGTAGTAGGCTAGTCGATGAGCACGGGAATCAAATTTGGAGACATGGGCTAGTACAGTAGAAACAGCAATGTGTTCGAGACCCACGCTATCCCACTTCTGATGTAGGATCAGGAGGAGTGCCGAGCGGTACAAGCATCAAGGTTTGGAGTCCCGATTTTATTGGAATAAATATGCTGGTATAAGCAAACACAGATGTTTATTTACTGAGTTTACTAATAATGAAATAATGATGTTTATTTTGAAAACTAGATGAGGCCAGTGTTTCCTAACTGACTACTCGGAGAAGAAACACTGAAACAAACTCAGAGGTCAACGTCTCTTTTAAAGTCCATACAATCTAGGTAAAAGATAAAGCAAATTACAAAGAAAGAATACAGTTAGGCGAACAGACCCTTTTAAGGTCACAGTTCGTATAGTGGCCAAGCCACCCAATCACAAAGAATACAGTCAGGCGAACAGACCCTTTTAAGGTCACAGTTCGTATAGTGGCCAAGCCACCCAATTACAAAGTGTATCCGCTTGCTAATAGCAGGGTTATACAGCTATTGTAAATATACAGCAGCGCTGTACCAAATAAACCGACAGTTTTGTCGGGAGCAGGGAAGCTCTTCATTGAGTCAGATCCGAAGACAGACTGATGAGCTTACCAAGTGCACGGTCTTTTATAAGACGATACCTGCACATTGAATTCCCTCCAACTCTGTCCATTGGCGCGAGGAAGTGCGTCACGTGTTTACTTGATACAAAACGTACTAAATCTTATGAGACTTATGTTATAAAATAATCAAATAATACAAGAGTAATTATCGTTAATAAACAATGGTGATTTCACAAAGTTTAAATTAAAGAAACATGTCATCCATTGTTTTGATCAAAACTATCAGTCACACTTATCGAAATAAGTTGCCAAAAATCAATTAGTGCGTACACTAAGTACTTAATAAATTACGTTTCGATTTATCAGACAGTAATTGATACTAAAAGATCACTTAAATTCATAACAAGAAAATCAACTCATAACAAAATATGATGAATACCCACAATAACTAATTGTAATTGACAACCAACTCCGACATATACATCCATTTTATATACTTAATCTCACACGTGCATAGGATTATGACAGGGCATGCGGCGGAGTAAAAACACACAAAAACTTCTTCTTTTATAGATTTTTAGCATAGCCACAGCCACGCATCGCCACCATGCTACGATGCGTGGCTGTGGCTATGCTAAAAATCTATAAAAGAAGAAGTTTTTGTGTGTTTTTACTCCGCCGCATGCCCTGCCATAATCCTATGCACGCCCCTGATGTATATGGGTATGGTATATGGGTATGGTACTTGGGATATTTTAAACTAAGAAATGCAAAATATTGTCTCGTCATTTGCCTAGCCTCTTCCCAACTATGTTGGGACCAGTAATCAGATTAACCAAGTGCAGCGAAGTTCTAGTATTTACCTTGGAGCGACTACCTATTTGACTCCCACAACCCAGTAACTGGCTAACACGCCACCCCATGGTAAGACTTCTAGTTTAATTCCGACTACCTATAATGCAAGTTGAGAGATATTCGATTGAAATCCGGGTCCAACGGCTTATTGAGCATGTTGAAGTAAATGCGCTGTGACAATTTTGATGTATTACGTCAGCCACGAGAAAAGATTCAATTTTAAGTAGAATGCACATGCTGACGTCAAAGAAAGCGGAAAACTGAATTGAATATGAATTAAGTTTGCAAATAGTTTTCCTGCAAGACCGTTTTCCCAAAACTCACTTAAAAACACATTAGCTGTTACTGGCAATTGTATTTAGGTTGATCATTTATATTCTTGATCCATCTTTCTTCAAATTGTAGTGTCGTTATCTTGTCTATAAAATGTTAGATCGTTCAAGAATGAAACTCATTGAATTACAAAGTTTCAATGGAACTTGATAAATAATTGATTCGTCAACGCTAACGAAAATCAACTAAATGGTTCTTGCGAAAAAGTTTAGCAAAACTTAAATAGGCATTCCGTGACTGTTAACTTGTCAACTTTATTTGCTTTTCTTTCAAGTTTTTTTTTTGGCTGCTGTCAGTTGACACAAGACGTTGGAGTACTCGTGACGAAATGGATGGGTCTTCAAGGTAAAACAACGCTTGCTGAGATTAGTCCGTGCGTGGATTGTCACCCAACTTAAAATATTGAGATTCCATCGCGCTTGGAAAAGCATGCTAAGCTGTTAGTCCCAGCTGTCATTTGTACATTGTCGAAAGTTGTTATGGGTGACTACCCATAACAACTCCAAGCCAGAAAATCTGACACCAGTTCTGCCAAGGGGTGCGTGGGATGCGCAGTGGTAGACGCCCACGGCGTTGGACGTCGGCCGACGATCTTCGGCCACCGTAGGCGCGGGCATGCGGACAGCGAGTAAAGGGCAACTCGCTGTCCGACCATGGACCATGCCTGGGTCGACGGCGCGTTGTGTTCCACGTGCGCCTCAAAGAGCGTCAGCAAGATGACGAGGCCCCCCTGTAGAGGGCCGAAGCCTGCCGGGGTCGTGGGACTTATTCCATTACCGTGACCCCGGTACTTAAAGGGCTATTGAAGGAATACCGTGGATTTTAGTCAGTACAAGTCTGACAGTCCCTCCTGCCCTGCCCGGGGTGGGAGGACTCATCTGATGATTTTACCACGTTCAAAAAAAAAGGGGTGCGTGGGATGTGGTGGTCAGACTTGTGTGACTGGAAACCGACAAGTATAGTTGGAAAAATGTTAAGTAAATAGTGAGTTGACACGAGGCTTTCTCTACCGGTCAACTAATGATCGTGAAGATAAACGGTGGCTGCTACAATATTTATGCACGCGAAGCAATAAATAAAAAGAATAAAAAAAGGTAAAACTAGTTACTTAAAACGAATACCCTTAGGAACAAAAAAATGGCCAAGTGCGAGTCAGACTCGCCCATGAAGGGTTCCGTAGTAACTATAATAAATATAATATAATATATTTATTTTACAAAAAAAACCTTACAAATTTCTCAAAACCAGCTTATTTACAATTTTTACAACTACGCCAAATAACTTTGTGTTTCATAGTGTTTGTATGAATTACAAAGTTATATTTGCGGTTTTAGAAAATATGCTGTATCTCAAAAACTGCTGACTTGATCTCGTTCAAACTAATTTTGGTGGAAAGTTTACATTACGGTCTACAGCTTATGTTTTTTTTTAGATTATCACTCCATTATTATAGAAGTTAGAGGGGCGGACACACATTTTATAACTTTGGAAGCGTATATCTTTTAAACGATTAACTTTATGAAAAAGTCATTTTAAAACTTTCAATGTCATTTCTAAAGACGTGTCTATAGGTACCACACACGCATAGATTTCATGAAAAACAAAATTCTGTTTCAGTTCCATGTATGGGGAGCGGTTTACAGAATACATCTACCTACCGAGTTTCACATGTATAGTCTTAATAGTTTCGGAATAAAATGGGTGTGACATACGGACGGACAGACATGATGCAACTATAAGGATTCCGTTTTTTGCCATTCGGCTACGGAACCCTAAAAACCTAAATTACTAAACTGTGCTTCAAATCTACATTATAAAACGATTTATTTTGGGAGCAACCTTGAATTTGTCCTTTTGTTTCGTATGAAGTTCCTTCAAATTCTTCGAAAGGATTTTATAGTCCTTTCCGATGCGTTAAGGTAGAAGTCTTCATTTTCCGTTTGATAATTATGTTCAGGTGAAAATATTCTATTAAGGCTTATTTTATATTATATTGAAGTAAGAGATGCCTAACCGGTAACTCAAATGATGTCCTTTTTTGTTTTGTATGAATACAAATAATAATTACTCACATACATGCATAATAAAGAGTATTCCGAGTGATTATAGCGATCTGTACGACGCCTTTTCTGATGCCAATGTACATGCCGTTCTGGTTTCTGAGAGTTGGCTCAAACCCCACCTTCTTTCTACCGCCTACTCTCTTCCTGGTTTCATTCTTATCCGGAATGATAGAATTGGAAAGGGAGGAGGTGGTGTAGCTATCTATCTACGTTATTTTTTTTAATAAACTTATTGCCAGTTCTCCTTCACAATATTGCGCATCCGCTGAATACCTCTTTTTGGAAATTTACGTCAAAGGTGTTGTGGTGTTGTCTATTGCCCGCCTGCCGTTGACTATTTTTCCAACTTTGAATTGGTGCTTGAATTCATAGGTAGCCTACTCTCTTCCTGGTTTCATTCTTATCCGGAATGATAGAATTGGAAAGGGAGGAGGTGGTGTAGCTATCTATCTACGTTATTTTTTTTAATAAACTTATTGCCAGTTCTCCTTCACAATATTGCGCATCCGCTGAATACCGCTTTTTGGAAATTTACGTCAAAGGTGTTGTGGTGTTGTCTATTGCCCGCCTGCCGTTGACTATTTTTCCAACTTTGAATTGGTGCTTGAATTCATAGGTTCAGAGTATGTGCATTGCGTCGTCATGGGAGATTTTAACGTCTGAGAAACGTTTTGCCTGTTAAGACGAAGACTATGCTTGTGCAGACTTTAATTTTCCCAATAATCGACTATCGTGACGTGTGCTACTTTGACCTGAATACGGTCTTGCTCGATAAGCTTGATCGTATCCTCAATAACTGCATACGGTTCATATTTAATTTAAGGAAATATGACCATGTCTCTAGTTTGAGGACTGAACTTAAATGGATGACCATTCACCAGAGGAGAAGTTTGCGCGCTGTGACAACGCTTTTCTCTTTACTCAACTCTCCCAGCCCTCCTTCTTATCCAATGTCTCACTTCCAATTTCTATGTTCTTCACACAATAAGAATCTACGTTCATCCAATAATCTTCTCTTACTCTGTCTATCTCATACTTCTGACTTTGTTTATTCTTCTTTTCATATCCAGTCGATTCTCCTCTGAAATGCACTTCCTCTCGAGATCAGAACGGCTGACAGTCGCTATGCATTTAAAAAGAAATTGTGGATCTATTTTCTACACCAATAAGCAGAATTTCTACATTGAGTTTTGCATTTGCTTCTTAAGTATATATACAGTATGTTAACTAACCGAGGGCGTTCCCGTTAACCCGCAATAGTATAGAATCCATACATGTAAAAAAAATATTACCATTCGAAACAAAATGTTTTTATTTTTTTTAATATTAAAATATTCACTAAAAATGTAAAATTGATACGTAAAAGAAATACTCTGTACACGCATATGCATTCATAAATAAATTGCGACATTGCCGTCTTTCAAGTACGCGTGTACAGAGTGTTTCTTTCTTCATACCAAAGTAAAATATTAATGGATTTAGCTTCACGGATTTTAGCGGGAAGTGAGTTCCACAGTCTTACTGCATGAAAGGAGAAGTAGTGGGAATAGAAACGGGTTTTATGGGATGGGAAATTGAGATGGAGTTTAAGGTGGAATCTACAAAGGTCATCAGTAGAACGAGTGAACGAAAAACGATCGCGCAGTTAGCTAGGATATGCAGGGTTGAAAAGGATGTTGTACAAAAGGAATAATATTAGAGTGTTCCTGCGAAGACGGATAGGGGGCCTCTTGAGATTCTTGTGAAACTGAGACACATGATCGTATTTCCTCAAACCAAAAACAAAGCGAATACACAAGTTTTGCAAGTGCTCAAGCTTACATAAGAGCTCAATGGCATCCAAATAGCAGGCATCGGCATAATCAATAATCGGCTGGATTAAAGTTTGAGCTAAAGAGATTTTAGTTTTGAAAGGCAAGAAGCTTTGAAGGGATTTTAAAGAGTGGAAGGAAAAGTGCACCTTTCGACTAACCTCATTGCTATCAAGTAATACACCAAGATTCTTTGCCATCTCTGTGTACGCAATGACCGAGCCATTCTCGAACCGCTGATATTATAGTTCTTTTGATATGCTGAGTGTGCTGAAAATGTCCATCAAACGCTCTGCTGTTGATCCATACGCTTTCGCAACACGAGCCTGTGTCTATAGACATCGTATCTCAATATAATATAGTTATATTATACTAGCGT
This sequence comes from Tholera decimalis, assembly GCA_943138885.2. Classification (NCBI taxonomy): domain Eukaryota; kingdom Metazoa; phylum Arthropoda; class Insecta; order Lepidoptera; family Noctuidae; genus Tholera; species Tholera decimalis. Next base: position 16,400,312 of record OW964563.2, on the reverse strand, counting down.
CACAACTGGAATATACGGGTAAGGCATTCTATGTATATAGGTACCGTATAGGTATGCATATATTTTATTCGTATAGGCGTGTTGCGTCGATCATGTGGATTAGATTTAAATGTAACATATTATGACCATACTAATTGGGGTATTTTTAATGTTCAATGTATCTTTATTTCCCTATTATGCAAATACATAAAAGCAAACTAGATGTGAAGCGTGCTCAAAACATTACCTACGTTCAAAAAAATGGTGAAAGTTTTGGGTTTATGATCCAAACATAAACCCAAAACTTTTATAAGGAAGTTTTTTCATGAGAAGCACTCTGTCTAAACAACAACATGGAAATCAGTCAGTCGTTTTCGAGTTTATAAATTTTAGGGCTATGTTTTATTGTTATATACCTATATAGCGATTTTCTTTTGGATGTTGTGGCATATTATATTTCTTTACTTTTACCTTACTATGACCAATATTAGATAGTTCCAGGGCAGCTAAGTGATTCTACTTTCGCGGATCCTGTCATATATCAAATGCGGATATAATGCTTTGGAAGGAATAAAAAAACATAGCCTGAGTCTTGTAACACAGATAGGCTAGCTCAGGAGTCACGTCTTCAAAGAATATGTAACATATTTTATGTCAGCAAAAGATTATTATTATTGTAGCCTAAATGTATGGACATAAATAAATCGATATGATTACAATATACTACATATCCTATACTATCTACACTAACACTAATCATTTATAATAATTAAGTTTGCAGCACTAGCCTACCATTAGAGCTAATCCAATTCACTTCTAACCAAATTGTACCGTGTGTACTCAGCAAACGTTAAATTAGATCTATTCCTGCTTCACCGTGGTAAACTCAGGAGCAACTTCTATTGTACGTGGAATGACTTGGAACCTGAATTAAAATAGTTGTTCTTCTTACTAATATTATAGATGCGAAAGTTGATAGATGGATGTTTGTTAATTTTTCACGCAAAACTACAGAACGGATCTGAACGAAATTTGGTAAGTAGATAGTTTATATCCTGGAATAATACATAGACTAGTTTTTTATCCCGGAATTCTTACGGGATCGGGATTTACGTGGGACAACCCTCCCTAATGAACGAAGTCGCGGGCAGAAGCTAGTTAGCTATACTGAACGGGTCCAAGTCCGAACTCTTGTCGCACCTATGTAAGTCATGTCTAATTTCAGTATTTTTTATAGATAAGATTTTTGTGGTCGGTTCAAAACTTCATCTGCTTAGACTTCTCCAAACTATGTTAGGTCGGATTCCAGTCTAATTGGATTTAGTTATTATTGTTTTTTTAATCTATACTATATAATGTTATAAAGCGGAAAAGTTTGTTTGTTTGCTTGAACGCGCTAATCTTCGAAAGTACTGGGTGGATTTGGATGAAATTGGGTACGGAAGTAGCTTGAAGCTTGAGGAAGGTTATAGGTTACTTTTTACGCAACTGCAAAAAAGAGAGTTATGTTTTTACCGTGATAGAATCCACGGGAGCGAAGCCCCGCGTGAGTACTAGTAATAAATAAATGAATAATTTAATTCACAATCATGCATATTTGTTAGTACCTAAATTTACGAGCTTACAAAGTATTGTTAGAAAAAAATACAAAATATTGTAAACTTTTTTTATTAATATTGTAAAAAATAATTAATAAAATAAAATAATATTTTACTAGTGGCAGGCGTTTTCCACAACCCAGCAGCTGAAATATACAATACCCATTTGCCTGACCAGTGCCAGATTTGACTTCGGACTACCCGTGACGATTGTGAAAGATTTTCAAATGACAGCCGGTATCAACGGCTTAACGCGGTAACAAAGGCACGGAGGAATATTGATATGTTAGTATGTTCATCCATCCATATACTAACCTAACAACACTATTAAAAACACTAGGTGTACGGTTCACGTACAGACAAATTGATGACGCCGCGACCTACTTTTTACTACTCGATTTATTTACTTTTATTAATATAATATTTTAGTTGACCAATAGCTGCCGTAGCGTTATAACCGCGGATTAGCATCCAAATAAACTCATTTAAACTACGCATAAACTTAACTATTGTGCAGTCTGTGGTTTTCGTCAACTCACCGTAAGCTACTACTACACTATCTCTGAGCTATGGCTCAAGTATAATTATATAGTGTATGCACTAGCAGTGGGTACATAGGCTTTATAAAGAGACGCTATTTATGAAAGTGTTCCTGGAAAAAAACATGAGAGAAGTTTATTTAAAATGAAACTAAAAGACTTTTCAGCGTACTATTTTAAATACAAACTACTGACAGGTTCAAGTTTCGTAAATTTAGCGATTTTTTTTGAAGGGTTACTCGTAAACAGAAATGCTAGAAAGCTGTATTGCTTCCTGGGTATATTGGGTATACTGGGTACTGGGTATATAACTATGTGATTAAGCAATTGGATAAGGTACTTATTATAAAAATTTGTTTCAAAAGTGACAGGTTCGGAATATCAATCATAAAAATGAACAGAAAGAATTACAAAATTATTTATATGAATAAAACTGTTCCAGTCACTTTTAATAGTCAAGTCCATTGAAAAATTTTTTTTTCATCTTATCATCTGTATCTCATCTCTGTGTGTAACTTGTAAGTGATAATTATGATCATACTCTCAGCCAAAGGCATCCGTTATTAGATATTATTGATACGCCAATGTTATTTCGATGCTATCACCGTTATCATAAGAGAACGATCTCTTATGATTCACAAGAGAACGCTCTCTTATGATTCACAAGAGAATCGTCACATTTTATGCAAATAAATGAACAGCTTTTGAATTAAGTGATAGTAGGAGGAATAACCTAAACGTATATTTTGCGTATATATTTTTGTGTAATGTATAATGTCAAATTAGTGAAAGAGTTATTAGTGAAAAGAAGCAGTGTTGAGCAAAGGCGTCTCCTGTATTCTTCCAGACACTCTTTTAAAGCGTTAACTCGAACCAGCCTGTCCGAAAAAAAAGACTCTTAACGTTCCTAGAGACTAAAATAGGCTTCCAAAATGTACAAAGACTACAAGAATATAAACACATCAATACTACTGACATCCCTATAACAAACAAGGTCTAAACGGCACGCTAATACAAGATTGCAGTCGGAGTAACTTTAAATTGACTTATGACGTCATGTTTCACTTTGCATTGGTAGACGAAAGCATAGCTGAATGTATCGCACGGGAAGTTAAACTAGTTCAATGTTGTGAAAATCTTTGTTGAATTTCGGGGTCGGGAAAGTTGTGCATGTAGGAACATTAGCTTTAAGTTATTATACAAGTTTACCACAGGGAGTTGTGGCTAAATAACATCAGCCTCACAAATTGCTCGAAAGTTAAGTCGGGGTCAGTCCGCGGATGGGTAAGAATAATAACTTGACGAGATTTCTCCGTGGCTCAGAAAACACGTGAAGCCGTTGATCCCGGCGATGATTTATACATCTTGGATGTTTCTACGGGTAGTTGCCGTAATTACGAGTAAAGAATTCAAACTCGGGAAACAAACTTTAACGATTAGTTTGGAAATTTCGTTCGAATATTTTCAAAAGCTCAAAAGTACTTGTTACAAAGGAAAAATCATTGCCATTCAATATGGCAATCCTGCTAGTCTTATAGGCTCCTGTTTTGGATAACAGCGATAGATAGATAGAATATACTTTACTGTATACCAAAATTTAAACACAGCTATTTAACATAATTTCTTAATTAAATGGTTACAATGGCGGTCTTATCGCTAAAAGCGATATCTTCCAGACAACCTTTGGAAGGATTTTCAAAACTTTAATTAAAGTGGGGAGAGCTAAATTAGTGTACCACATAAATATACTCATAAAACAGAAAATAATATATATACAAATATATAAATACAATACAATACATAAGTAATTATATATAAATACTAGCTTTTGCCCGCAACTTCGTTCCCGTGGGAGGTTTTTCCCACAATGTCACACCAGTCTAGTATCAGACAGAGCCAGAATTTACACGAAGGGGTTCCATAAGTGCTCCTACTCCTCATAGGGTATCAACCACAGAAATCTTAATAATAAGGCAATAGAAGTCGCAAAGACGCGTGACCTTGTCGCCGCGCATGTGACACGTTGACCACAAGTGCGCGTGCATGGAGCTTTTGTTGCGGTTACTTGTGTTGTTTGGGACGCGGAGAGGTAAACATGGTGTTTTGCAGCTTATCCAACTACGGAAACTCTTCAAAAATTTGTAATTTTACAAATAAAGGGATAACATTTCATATGTAAGTACTTAATTTTTGAAATAATGTCGTTTTTGAAAAATATAATCAAATCAAATATTTTCACCACCATTACTACGATTATCACAGAAAACGATTATTTTTCTCAATTCAATTACCATTAATACTTAAGCTTGTTCATGTCTACTATTACAACTACTAAAAGCAGCAATGAAATTATAGTCGCCGTTTACGTACATTCCAGCAATACGCCGCATGAGTTGGCCGCGAATTAGTGACGTGCCACTACTATTTAGTATCGGTAATTTATTACCTTTAGCTTAATAGTTAATACGTAGTTTTACCGAAATTCCAATGAAATATAATTTTTCATTCAATATTTCAATACGTATTTTCATTAAGCATGTCTTTTTCCTGTATAAATAGTTTATAAAAAGTCGTTTTTCAACGATTATATAGCTGTTAATTAATGATTAAACGAACTTACCTGTACGTGAAGTTCTATCATAATTATACAAAGTGCATCGTCCGAAGAGATTAGTAACCTGAAAACGTTGAAATATATGTAGTAACACGCTAGTGACACCACTCTTACACTGTATGTTTAGAGTCCTGCGCTCTTTTTTTTTTTTTCTTTTGCTGGCAACCCCAGCGTCTCGGTCTTTCATTAAGTTTAGAGTTTGAAGCCACCATGTTCAGCTTTGACATTTCTGCATCTCTGACTTATTTAAAGTTATCTGTGTTTCTGCAGCAAACTGGGAGACACTTTGGGTTGGGTGGGTGTTACTAATCTCTTCGGACGATGCACTTTGTATAATTATGATAGAACTTCACGTACAGGTAAGTTCGTTTAATCATTAATTATACTCGTGCATCGTCCTCGAGATTAGTAACCTGAAAACGTTGAAATATATGTAGACCTTGAGAGATAGCTGAGGAAATGTCAACTACCAAAAAATACCTGTGTATTAATCAATTGGTTTATTTCTAAAACTACTTAATTAGTATCACATTTTTTTTTTGGTTTAGTTATAATTCAATTTTGTTCTCCTTATAAATCTAGTTTTATATCTAAGGGTAATGAACTAATTATAAATCAGTTAGCACTGTCGTGGCAGTTACGTTTCGTTAGAGTTAATCATTGCTCTGTTATAGAATTTTCCAAAAACGTTAGAGCTTCCGCTCTAGCTTGCCCTGTCGCGGATAAGATCGATGAGAAGTCGCATTGGTTAGGTTTAGATGTCGTGTGCACTCAGAGGTGTCAATCCCGCTATCTTTAAGGACGGCTATAATCCACCGACGGACGTAAGGACTGTATTTTTACCGTTTATGCGGTTTCTTAAAACCACTGAACGGCTTTATGTGTTTCCCACAAAAAGACCTGGCTTGGTTTTGTACTAATATTAAAAAGTAAGGTTTTGGGCACATTTCCATTTTCGTCTCAAAGAATGGTTGGCTCAAGGTTGGTTGTTTTGAGCCCGCCCTGGAAGTTTTAAAATCGTCACTGGACGGGTATGTTTATTATTTATTTATTTAAATACAATTTATTTATTTTATAATAATTTTTATATACGTTATGCCGACGTTATCATCATTTTTAGTTAATTTTTCACGGCAAATTTTCCTTTGGAATTTCTAGTACAAGCGAAGTATTCCACGTGGTATTATATTTAGGCCGTGGTCGAGCCGATAAGCTCCCCTGAAAAAAAAAAAAACCTTGTAATGAGAACCTACATGAATTCAAGGTGCCGTACTGGTTTCTCTGATTGAGTAAACCTGTGAGAAAATATAAAATGTTTGGGATTGACGCTTCATATAACTCAAAATTATATTGTTCTGAGCACAAAATTTAATTTTTCAAGTGCTAGGAACGTCATATTGCTGGTAAGGATTTTCCGACAAAGAGCCTATCATGGTGTCCACTGTGGATGATCGATACCCTGCCTCGCCCCAGCGCACAATGATACGGCAACCAGTTTGAGGTTGTCTTGTAAAATAATAATGTTGTTAGGTTAAAGTTGGAATATGAGCAACCACGGTTGTATGGGCTATTTAGGAACCACCATGATTGCCTTGCCTTCTTAGTAATAATTTTTCTCAAGGTTTTTAACATTATTATGAAAGGACAAAGGGACCTAAAAAATAATTGTTGTCCATTTGATTATGAATGCATTAACTGCCAAAGTGTTTGGATTGTATTTACTCTACTTGTGAAGAGGTCCGCCGGCCGAATCCAATCTAGCCAGTATCCAATCTATATCTGGGTGTACTCGACGAGAGTCTGCATCCGCAATTTTGTTATCTGTAATATATGAAATATATAAAAAAATAGATGTAGGTATTGGATACTCCCCTTGCGGTTTATGTAAGTAATGGCTATCGAGTTATCTATGTGAAGAAGAATTCACAGTTTCTGAGGTTTTAGGCAAATACTTTAAGGCCAAAATAAGCTACCAGCAGCTCGAGCTGATTTATATGGATTTTTCTCTCATCTCGCGACCATCTTCCGCTGGCTCGTTCACCCCCACATGTGGCTACTCCCCCAATAGTTGAGGCGTCAGTCTATATTTCTTAGCAGTATGCGTCTCATCATTTAAAAGAATCTTGCATAGAGTTAGGTCTATTCATGTATTTACTCGTTCTTAAGTGTAAAGTATCTCATATTCATCCATGCAAGTAGTCCAAAGAATTTCGCAAATTTTACACCTTATGCAATGCATCTTATTAGTTCAGACTTTATGTTGGACAGTTTTTCGTTAGGTAATCTAATTAGGTTTCCTTTTTTTTTCTTAATTTTTTTTATATCCATTAAACCTATGACAATATAGTTTGATCTTCATTGATTAGAGATCGTGGAGCATAAAAAAGGAAATAATTGCCAGTTTATACACATTAAACCCATGACAACATAGTTTAGTCTTCGGTGTTTAGAAGCCATTGAGCATAAAAAGAAAAACATTGCTAGTTTATACACGTTAACTTATGACAACATAGTTTGGTCTTCAGTGATTACCGACCATTGTATTTTACCGTAATTATCGGCGATGGTTGCAGTTCGACGGACGTCACGATGCTTTCGCGGCGACTTGATGCGACTGTCTCACGCTGAGGGACCCGGCACCGGCGGGGGAAATGTTTCACAACCTCGTTGTACTCCTGCGCACTGGGACCCTTTTTCTCCACCTTAAATGGTTCTTAACTTGTTATTAAGTTGAGGAAAAAGTTTTGGGTTCTGCTTTTGCTAGGTTTTCACTATTTGTAAATTTTTGTATCATTCAGATGTTTGTTTATGGAGAATATGGTGAAGTTTCGCTTAGTGACTGACTCTGCATGTTGTGTGTCACACAAGATCCATTACACATCCATGAGTTGTTTGAGGCCCTCTTTATTTTGGTTTTTGTTCTCATGTTCTTGGGTGAGGACTCGTTAGCCCAGAAATTGCCATTGTGAGCTGGCTTTGGCGCTCTTTGATGCCCTTGTCTCGCTTTAATACGGTTTCTGTTACAGCTGCTTTTATTTCCACATTTAGTAGGGTGCTCCAATCAAGATACTGTTAGCAGGGATGAGGTACCATTCTGTAAGCTCTTCGCGGGTTTCCTTGCTATGTCCCAGTATCTATGTGTTGCAGTCTTGTTGCTAAAACTTTGTGTATGTCAATCCCATAGTTAACAACCGCAGAGGGATCAGTTCCCAGAATATCCAGCACTTCTGGATTCCTGTGATCAAGAGTAGTGTAGAGTGTAGATGGCTGTGTGACCTCTTCAGTAGGTTTGACGCACTTATTTGACGGTAAAACCTCTATAAGTTGTATCGTCCGTGAGCTGTCCAATGACACCCCAACTGAAACCAGATTATCCTAGTAAGGAATTTTTATTACATCAGTTATGGTGTAGTTTCAGTAACTACCCATATGACATACCAATGCAGTCCCAAGAAATAAACTGTAGTTATTGTCTGTGAATTAGTGTGGTATAGTAAGCAACCTGGCGATACATCCCCAGGAGCTGCTCTGATGGGTGTTTGTTACCATGATTGTATGTCAGTGGACAAATGAGGCAGGTGTTAGTAACACCATTCTAAGGTTTTACTGATGCACTATGAGAATTGAGCCAATGAAACCATCCCAAAAACTAATCTATATTGGTCTCACAACCGTCTTGAATAAGTTACCCTGAGGCAAACTGACAACCCAAAGTCGCTCTAATAGGTGTTGGGTACTTTAGTAAACTTATTTTGTGTAACCTTGCGATACGGCCCCATAAGCCGCTCTGATAGGTGTGGTTACTTCAGTACACTTATTTTGTGTAACCTGGCGATACAGCCCTATAAGCTGCTCTGATATGTGTGGTTACTTCAGTATACTTATTTTGTGTTACCTGGCGATACGGCCCCATAAGCCGCTCTGATAGGTGTTGGTTATTTTAGTATGTAACTTATTTTGTGTAACCTGGCGATACGGCCCCAAAAACCGCTCTGATAGGTGACAGGTGTTGGTTACTTCATTATACTTATTTTGTGTTACCTGGCGATACAGCCCCATAAGCCGCTCTGATAGGTATTGGTTATTTCCGTATACTTATTTTGTGAAACCTGGCGATACGGCCCCAAAAACCGCTCTGATAGGTGACAGGTGTTGGTTACTTCAATATACTTATGTTGTGTTACCTGGCGATACGGTCCCATAAGCCGCTCTGATAGGTGTTGCTATTTCAGTATACTTATTTTGTGTAACCTGGCGATACGGCCCCAAAAGCCGCTCTGATAGGTATTAGGTGTTGGTTATTACAGTACACTTATTTTGTTTTACCTGGCGATACGACCCCAGAAGTCGCACTGATCGGTAATAACTTTAGTTAGGGTAAATCTATCGGTATGTAGGTAGTTGCTTGTTTTTCATTTGTTTTCCAGAAATACTGATCATAATGCCATGTAAAATATATAATTATTAGCGTCTATCAACTTTACGTAAAAGTTCGTGTGTTTGCAGCAAGGATCTTGTATAAATATCTTTTGCAGCAATTCGTTTTGACAGATCAAATTGCACACAATTTCGTGGAATATGTTTTGCACACAATTTCGTGGAAAATGTTTTGCACGAAGGCAAACATACGAGGTTATTTTGGTAAATTTACTAATAAGGGCTTGTTTTTGTTATAATAATAGCACTTGATCACTTTACTATTATATTATAATAAATATATTATATATGTACCTTGATCTTTATCATCCTTTTCCGAAATTGTCCCTATAGAATTGGCGGTCGGTTGGCGCCAACGGCGTGCCGCTTTTTTGTTTGTTATTGTTTCTTTTTCAGTTTTTTGATCTTCCACATTAAGTACTCTATTTCGAATTTCCTTTTTGGCATTTTTGCTTGCGTATTTTCACTATAAAACTTATCACTTTTGTTTTTCCTAAAATTAAAAATAAAATGTGCGAGTGGTGGCGCACTGTGACGTGAATGAAAGACCGAGACGCTGGGGTTGCCAGCAAAAGAGAAAAAAAAAAGAGCGCAGGACTCTAAACATACAGTGTAAGAGTGGTGTCACTAGCGTGTTACTACATATATTTCAACGTTTTCAGGTTACTAATCTCGAGGACGATGCACGAGTATAATTCGTACTTTTTAACTGTTTTTTCATTCAGAAAATTAATAGGAGGTAGGCTTATTATTATTATGTACGTAGGTAAGTTAAATAACAATTTGCGTTGGGTATCCTTGTATCATTGACGTGTTCAGTATTTATCTTTTTTTATGACAAAATAATTAAGAATACATATTATTATGTATATTGTAAGTATAATGGATTAAGTTGGATCGGATCAATACGTTTCATATTATTTATGCATCTGTTTTACTTGTTTACTTTACTTCCAATGCTATTATTACAGGTTTCCGAAAGATCCGGATATCATCAATCCATCCTAAGATTGTCTAGAATATGTCGCTATAAGCGATAAGACCGCCATCGTAACCATAGAATTTACGTAAAACAGTTGTGTAACAATTTATTTTGGTGAACAATAAAGTATATTCTTCATTGTTCGGTATTAAGTTGTGCCATTATTGCTCTATTTGATTTGGTTATTGTTTTTTTTTCCCATAAGATGAAGTATTGGAGAGCCTTTAAGATTTGTATAACTAAATAATAAAAAAATATACGTACGCTTAACGTTTTATTGTGTTCCATTTTCTCCTAAATAAATCGTCTAAAAGCGCGTCGAGGAATGAAAAACTTTCGAAATATTAGTTATCTATTGTTACGAGACTTCTTGTCTATTAACGCTCAACAGAAAATTATCGATAATAATATGAGCATTACGAGCTTTGCACGCACTATTCCTAAGTGAGAGTGAGCTCGCGATATCTTTCTCTGCTTTTCGCATACGTTACGCCACCTGAGATTATGCGTTTTTAGAAAATATTGCGTAATGTCATCGCTTAAAGTTTAATTTTGTTGTAATAATGCAAAGTGCATGTGTAGGCGAAAGTGTGTATCTATTGTTTGTTTATGTGGTGGTAGCTACGAACCGGCGACACGCGTCCCGGTATTAAAGACAGTAGATAGCATTTCTATTGCCTTATTATTAAGATTTCTGTGGTATCAACGGAAACACCCATGATATTCCATCAGTGCCGGGTGCCTACATACATTGAAAGGATGAGAACCATTCCCATAATATTCCTCCCATGGAATTCCAAGAATTAGGTTATTAAATTCATTTAGCATAATTAAGTTGTTACAATTATAAATTAATCATGTTGGAGTGAAATAGTATCACAGGAATATTTTCCTATAATTTGTTTAAGTTGGAAGGAATGGGAAGGAAATGATTAGTCGGAAAGGAAAGGAATAAGGAAGAGGTAAGACCTAGCTAATTAACTTACAATACTAATTTAGCCCCAATTAACTATGTAAGATTTATGTGGTGAGTTGAATCAATAACACAATGCTTTGTTGGCCTACAAAACATTGCTTATCAATTACAGTTGTAGAGTGTGCATAAAGATCTTTGCTGCATGTGAAGTGTTCCTGCTTGCAGTAGGATATAATCACCAATGAGTATCTTCGCTCGATTGCTTGCGCGAAAAAAAATGGGTGCCTTACTTTGCCAGTGCTTTGGACCGCTTACCGCGCGTTCTGCCCGCTGTTACTAAAACTTAATTTATGAATTGCTCGAGTGGAGTACTTCAAATGTTTTTACTGTTATGAGTAGTCCATGAGATAAGAAATAATGTGTGATCGCCTTATTTTAAAAATATGATTACAATAATATTTAACAAGTGTTTAAATTAAAAGTACCACCCATTTTAGCGACATTTTGTAAAACATAGGGGTTTTAAAAAAAATAAGAGTAATAAGTATATAGTTATTTATTTTATTCTTAAACTAGGTTTATTACTGAATTATTGCTTTGTTTTTTTTTTACAATAAGCTTAAATAACTGATTATATCGATTTCCAAAGCCCTGTTTCAAGACAGTTATATGTAAATATGTACATTCTATGTCTTTACGACAGTAGAAAATGTTTATTGCAAACAAAAATAATAAAACGAACCAATTTTCTCCCACCCGTATTATAAGCTTATTTCCTATATTCTACTATAAAATTGTAACAAGAAACCGTAAACGGGACGTATAGGCACCAACTTTAATACATCGCATCACCGGATGGTTTCATTATAGCAGATAGAAACTATAAAACTGTTTATAACCATGCCTGCATATTCTAGCTGACTAGATGCAATAACGTGTGAATGGCTGATGGGCTCATGTTAACCTGGGGTATTGTAACATAATACGTTTTCAAGCACGTATTTTGGAAACGTGGACATTTTTATCCAACTTCAAAAAAGAGACCAACCAGCAAGCTCAAAATAACAAAAACAAATATCTATAATAATATTATAAAGTGGTAAAATTTGTTTGTAAGTTTGTATGTAGGGGGTAATCTTCGGAACTAATGATCCAATTCTAAAAAATCTTTGGTAGGAAGCCACATTATAAGGAAGTGTTATAAATTAAAAAAATATATATTTTGGAATCCACGCAGACGAAGTCGCGGGCGAATCGCTAGTGAATTATAAAAGAATAACTAAGAGAAATATGAAGTTCTATTATCTATACCTACTTATAATAAATCTGTAGAGAGGTCAATTCTGTACATGATATATATTTACAAAATAACTATCAGGGGGTTATTTTGTTATTGGATCGTATTCAGAGAAACACTTATTTCCACATAATAAACTTATTTCTTTATTTAAAATATAATTACAGAATACCATTTTACTCAGTGCAAGCCATGACAGGGAAGAAGGGAAGTTGCCAACTTAGAAAAATAGAAATGTATACCAGTGTAATAACACACTAATACTTTAACACGCCTCCTTACATTTATATTTTTATTTTCACATCTCATTACTTTAACAAATTCTTACTAGGCAACATCAATTACAATTATCTTTTACTTACAACATAATATGTACCTATTCATAGAACTTCTATAATATTTATTCACTTAAGTATACTAGTACCTACCTAGCTTGCACACTCTTTCCTTTAAAACAGTTCTGTTAAATTGTTTAACTTAAATATTAACAAAATAAAAACAAACAAAAAGCTTTTCTTTCTCAACAAAAATTAAAACAAACTTAAGACATTCTTTCTTATTCACCTATTAACTTAAAATTCTTATTTATTAATTAACTTTCTTATGTATCTACTAATTTAACTTTCTTATTCATTTAAGTTTTACATATGTAATTTCAACATTTCTCTAAACTTAAGAAATTTTAATTTACCCAGAGATTTGGTAAGTATATCTGCAACATTTGAATCTGAGTTTATCTTTACAATTTCAATAACTTTACTTTTACAGTTTTCATGTACATAATGATACTGTACTTCTATATGTTTAGAATTTTTAGTAAAATTTCCGTATTTTGCTATAGCAAGTGCTCCTGAATTATCTTCATAAATCTTAATAGGTTTACATATTTTAATGAACATATCACTAATTACATTTTTTAAGAAATTTATCTCAGTTACAGCCTCAGATAATGCAACATATTCTGCAAAGGTAGATGATTTAGTTACACAAGTTTGTTTTCTAGATTTCCAATAAATTGGATTTCCAAACAATTCAATAACAAAACCTGTAGTTGATTTCCTATCTGTACTATCTCCTGCCCAATCGGCATCTACATAGCAATTTACAATATTATCAGTATTAAGACTCTGTTGGTAAGTTAGTTTTAAATCTTTTGTTAGATACAAATACTTTAGAACTCTCAGAGCATATTTAAAATGTGTTTCATCGTAACAATTCTGAAATCTACTTAAATAATTCACACTGTAAGATATGTCTGGTCTAGTACCATGACTGATATACAAGAGTGCACTTATCAAGTTTCTATATTTAACATCTTCATTTACATCACATTTACTTAGTTTCAAGTTGGGTTCCATAGGTGTCTTATACAGTTTTGCATTTTTAATATTATATTTTTCAGCTAAAGACTCTATGTAATTTTCCTGACACAATGTTAAGACATTTGTAGAGTTATCATAATCATATTCAATATCAATACCAATATAGCTTTTTACTTTATTTAAATCCTTCATTTTAAATTTATTATGCAACTGTTTCTTTATATTATCAATAATGTTTATATCTCTACAACAAATTAATAAATCGTCAACAAATAAAAGTATATAAACTGTTACATTGCACTCTCTTTTTACATAAAGACAATAATCGTACTTGCTTCTACAAAAACCAAGATTCTTAATAAAATCATTAAAACATTCGTACCAAGCTCTAGGGCTTTCTTTTAATCCGTACAAAGCTTTATTTAGTTTATAAACTTTATTAGAAACATCATTATAACCTTGTGGTTGTTTTACATAAACTTCTGATACTACTTTACCATTCAAAAAGGCTGTTTCCACATCCATCTGATGAATGAGAAAGCTGAACTGACAAGAATAAGATAACAACAATTTTAATGTTTGCATTTTGGCAACAGGTGAGTATGTATCATCAATATTATCCTTTTGCTGAAAACCTCTAACTACTAAACGAGCTTTAAAAATGTTACCTGGTTTCCTTTTGTAAACCCACTTCACATCTAGGATCTCTTTGCCCTCTGGTCTACTCACAAAGTTCCATGTATTGTTTTTAACAAGGCTGCTCATCTCACGGTCCATTGCTTCTTTCCATTGATTGGCCTCATCACATTGCATCGCCTCCTGAAATGTACCTGGAATCATAGCATCACAAAAATTTGCACAAATGCAGTAATATCCAAATTCTTCATCAAATCTGATTGGACGTCTGATTGTTCTCTTTGCTCTTCCTTGTACTTTATCATCATTCATCGAGTTGTCATCAAATTTTATTAATTTAGTCTCTTCCGGTAAGTTATTTTCAAATTTTTCCTTTTCTTCTTCTTGTCTTTCTTCCTCTGAGTCTGTATCTTCATTGTTATTCATAAACTTGACATCTTCTTCTATTATATCAACATGTCTGGCAACTACTATTCTATTATTTATCAACACTTTGTAGCCAACTTCAACATATCCAAGTAATATTCCTAATTCTGCCTTTTTATCCCATTTTGATCTTCTTTTTTCTTCTGGTATTCTCACATAAACTCTACTTCCATACAATTTCAATTGCTCTATTGATGGTTTCTTATTGAAGAATATTTCATAGGGTGTTTTTCTTTCTATAGTATTTGCCAAACTTCTATTTTTTAAATAAGCTGCTGTTTTAATTACTTCCGGCCAATAGCATTTATTTACTCTTGCTTCTGCTAGTAGACATCTAGCCATATCCATTATAGTCCTGTTATATCTCTCTGCAGTTCCATTCAACTCGTGTACATATGCCGGGCATGCCTTTATCATTATTCCCTTTTCTCTTGCAAAACTATACATCTTACTGTTCATATATTCTTTACCATTGTCACATCTTAATTCTTTTATCATTTTTCCAGTTAAATTTTGAACTGTATTTACATATTCTTTAAAACAATCTGCAACTTGATCTTTAGACTTGATGCAATAAACTTTTGCCAATTTACTGTAGTCATCTATGAATGTTACGAAGTATTTTTCACCACAATAACCTATTGTATTATGTGGTCCATTTACATCTGTATGCACAATCTCTAATATATCTTGAGCTCTTCTTCTTTTGTTTTTAAAGGGTAAGTTATGCATTTTATTCTCTATGCATATAGCACACTTCATATACTCTGATTCAATTTCTTTAGGTATTCCTTCCAGTAACTGTTCCTTACATAAGATTTCTAGATATTTGAAATTTACATGACCAAGTGTACGGTGTAATTTTTCCTTCACTGACAATTTACTTTCAATTATATTTGCTTGTACTTTACTTTGTATATCTATGTAGCTGTTCACTTTATATAAGCTGTTTTCCTTTTGTGCTATAGCTATTACTTTTCTATTTGAATTATAAATTTTTGCCCATTGTCCTTTCGATATTACCGTGTTGTTATTATCTGTGATCCTTGCATAACTCAATAAATTTGCCTTCATTTCTTTTACATAGAATACATTTTTTACTGTTATATATGATTTAGAACCATAAACAAGAAAATGTATGTTAATATCACCAACCTTTGTGGCCTCCAGCATCCGTCCATCTCCAACTTTCACTTGCACTGGTTTTTTTAATATAACTGAATTTTCAAAATACTTGTCGCAGTTGATTATGTGGTCTGTGCATCCACTGTCTAATAACCATGTAATTTGGTTCTTATTTGACTTATCTTCGCTCACACTTGATGTCATGTTGTTTTGAATAACTAAAGTTTGGAAAACATTTTGTTGATTTTGTGTATTTGATGCACTATGTTCAGTGTGTCTACCTCGACCACGATTATTAAATCCACGACCACGTCCCCGATGATTTGAATGACCTCTTCCTCTTGTATTATTGTTATTTGTGTATCTATTATGCTGTCCTCGATTGTACCAACAGTTGCGTTTCACATGGCCTGGTTTTCCACAAATAAAACATAAATTTGAGTTAGGGGCTGACAGGGCTGACTTTGTTTCTGTTTTAAAAGCATTTGATTTGTCTGTAACTTCTGACTTTTCTTGTGGTTTTTGTGTCAAATATTTAATTTTAATTTTATTTGTTAGATATTCCACAGTTCTTTCCTCTTTTGACAACACATCCAATAAGTCTCCAATGTGACTATATTCACTGGGCAGTGCTCTTAGCATATAATTCAACTTCTCATTTTCTGATATAGTAGCACCTGCCTGTTTCAGCTCGTTTACTGATCTTTCAAAATCATCAAAAAAGGAGTCTAGTTCTTGATAGTTTTTTAACTTTAAATTTTCAAGATTGTTTCGGTAAACTATTTGCAAGGATGTTGAACCTTGTAAGTACATAGAATCAAATTTACAAATTATGTCGTATGCCGTTTCACATTCTGATATATATTCCAATTGCTTATTCGTTATTGCCCCGTAAATGTAGTTCGTTGCTTGCACATCTTTGTCCGTCCATTTTTCTTTGTCATCAGTGCTTAAGATTTTTCTCGTAATAACGTCTTGACACTTTTTGAATTGCAGAAATTTTGTTAGTCTTATTTTCCAATGTGCGTATTCTTTTCCGTCGAAAATGGGTATTACAATTTGTTGATTACGCTCCATTTTTTATTTTCAGCACACACATGTATGCCACAGCACAAAAACAATTTTCACTTTTTTTCAATCCTGCGATATTTTAGCAATCTTTTTACATATTCAATTAACCACGGACTGCTACCATATTTTGTTATTGGATCGTATTCAGAGAAACACTTATTTCCACATAATAAACTTATTTCTTTATTTAAAATATAATTACAGAATACCATTTTACTCAGTGCAAGCCATGACAGGGAAGAAGGGAAGTTGCCAACTTAGAAAAATAGAAATGTATACCAGTGTAATAACACACTAATACTTTAACAGGGGTGATTAGGGATCGATACTGATGCCAAAAAGGCAATCAGTAAAATTTTTGTCTGTCTGTCTGTCTGTCTGTCTGTATAACCGTTATAGAAACAAAAACTACTTGACGGATTTTAACGAAACTTGGTACAATTATTTTTCATACTCCTGAGCTGGTTATAGTGTACTTTCATCACGCTACAATCAATAGGAGCAGAGCAGTGAAGGGAAATGTTGGGAAAACGGGAGAAGTTACTCCATTTTTTAAGCTTCCGTCGCGTGTGCAACCTTAATGGTTAAAGCTACACAGAAATCATTTATGACGGAAATGTTCTCCTTAAAATTATATAAAAAATATCCCACGATAGCATATGTCTATCTTTTATGGTTGACTCACAATAACACGTGTAACTCCCGGTAGCTCAGCAGTTCGAAGCTTTCTGATTATTATTCTGCTCCGAAATTTAAAACCACCACAACTTTGCAATGGAACTCGGCTAAAAGTAACCCAGTTGCAACAAAATATAATCGAGGCTCAAATTTTAACAGGTTGCGGTGCAGGAGAAACCGTCTTTATTCCCAGAATTCCCATAATACCAAATAATTTTCTCATTCCAATTTAAAAGAACGCAATTCCCAGTATCGGTGTGTTACGCAATGACAATTAATAAGGCTCAAGGGCAGACTTTTCGTGTTGCTGGAGTAGATCTCGGTGTCAGTTGTTTCGCGCATGGTCAGTTGTACGTCGCTCTTTCCCGGGTTCTAAAAATCTTTATGTTCACGTGCCGGACGGGTCAACTTTCAACATAGTTTACCCGGAAGCTTTGCGCTGAAGTATTTTCGTTCTATAGGTACTTAAGCCTCATGTAAACGTGATCTAAACAATATTACCAATACATTAACTTAATAACACACAAGGAGTTACACGCTGACGGAGTTGCGGGCACAGATATTAACAATAATATTGTGCGGTTCGGTATTGCGATATTTTTCAACAGTATTATAGATTGACATATTATATTTCCCTACTAAATTACGAAAGTAAATCTGTCTGTTACATGAAAATCACTGAACCGTGAGGAAGGACATAGGCTACTTTTTTTTTACGAAAAACGACGGAAACGTGGACGAAGTCGCGGGCAACAGCTATCTATACTAATAATATAAGTCTGAAGAGTTTGTTTGAACACGATAATCTCGGGAACTACTGGTTCGAATTGAAAAATTATTTTTTAATTAAATAGTCAATTTATAGAGAAAGGCTATAGGCTATAATTATATCATTACGCTAAGGCCAATAGGAGCGGAGCGCCAATGAAGAATGCTTCAAAATCGGGGTTAAATTTAACGTTAGCCCAAAGTAACTATTCCACGCGGACGGAGTCGCGGGCAAAAGCTAGTCTATAATATTTGTGTAAATTTTAATTTCTTCTTTATCATGATCATGGATAGTAATAGCTGGCATCGATCTTAAAATTGTCGGCGTATGTACTAAATTAGGTAGAAATTTCTGATTTCTGAAAATATGTACTTAGGTACTATAATAATATTGATTCCATTTGGGTTGACAGGTATTGGAAGTCGGTTTATCTCTTTAATTACTTTTTATAATCATCTGGTAGGTACATATTCGAACGCATGGGTCACGAAGTCAGATTTTGGCTTAAACGCTCGTTGCACGGATTGAAAACAACATAAGTTTCCATTGTTAATAGATTTTTGCATCGCGCGCTTGCGAGTAAAAATGGACGCAAGTGAAAAACAAATCGAAATCAATCGATACGCATTCCTTTATCGATAAAATAATTTAAATTGCTATTTGAGACATGGTAACTGTCGATATGTAAACGTTGTAAAATATAATATATTATAATTAGGCTGATATCTGCTGTCGTCTCTGATAGCGATGGTAGAAAACGGCAGTTGGTAAAGTGACAAAAATGGATATAATTTTGGAATGGATGTCTAATTTCGAACTGACTTAGGTACGCTAATACTGATCCGAAGCATCGCTGAGCGCAGTGTATGCACGCTATGAATGCGCGCCGTGCGTCCCACATGTGCAATCTCTTACATTAAATTAATGAATAATTGTACGAAAATAATCAGAACAACATGCAAATGAAACTGCCAAGTCCACCTATAACGACACTCACTTATCCAGCCAATGACACCTTAAACACCATCTCAATTTTCCATCATTTAGAACCCATTTTTATATCCCAGGACTTCGTCGGTTCCAGTCTATTCAGGCACTTTAATTGTGTACTCACTTGAACGCTAACAATAATAATTATCTCTCTAAATAAGATCGAGCAACACTATCAACACCTTCAGGAAACGCTTACGGCAGTATTTAATAGATGCACAAATAAAAACAAGACATGGTCAACCAAAATATCTCAATAATCTGACTGAATCTGATTTTTCAAATAATTTGTTTGTGTTTTCGTTTTGTATAAATGGTATAAGTAATCAATAAACTATTAGGTACAAGACATTAAATTATTATGCAGCAAGCACACTTCTTTTTAGATCACGAGACGCTTAAATTTTTTATTTATTTTTACGTATGGACAAAACATATAATATATATTATATTTCCTACAAAAATACACACACACACACACACACATATGTATAAATAAATATTATTAATTATTTATATTCTATACAAAGCTGGTTCACATCCGGTAGTCACTTCAACACTAGGTCCGGTTGAAAACCAGCGTCAGGCACTAGTTGTCTGGCATTTTGCTGAACCGAGCCTTTTTGGCGCAGTCGCGAGGCACACGTAATTTGTCTATTTTCGTGTAAATGCAAATATGTACTTAAATTGTTTTTCTTTTTTTTTATATTTGGTTTCTTTCCTTTTGTATACTTTGTGTTGTGTGCTTTGTGGCATGTGCTGAATAAAGTTTTTTTCTTTCTTTCTTTCTTTCTTTCTCTCTTCAAAAAAACTGGTCAAAAAACATTACCTCTACCATTCGTAAGTTCTCGAAAGTATCTGTACAAGTTATATGTAAAAATGCACCCACATTGTTTTGTGTGGATTTCTCTTTAATCGTGGGTAGATTTTAATAAATACTCAGTCCGGGAAAAACTAATTTTGGCCATAAATTATAATTATTTTTTTTTTGTCCGAATCGTACCCGCGCCATGCAGCGCAGTAGTCAATCGCTTAACTACTGCGCCAATTGTATTGTAACTTAATATTAATTGCTTATTAATAGGTAAGCCTATTTTAAGTTTCTATACTATTTAGCGTAAGCGATAATGTAAGCGAGGAGGAATATGATGCGGTCGCCTCCTTCCGCGAAGCAGTCATGCTAGCGAAGGAGGAGGCCGAACGCGTGAGGGAGAGACAACTCTCTTCACTACTCCCCAGTCGCTTTGAGAGACGTTCCGGGCGTTGGGGATCACGACCCGGTCTCCGGTCACCATAAGTGCGGGATTGCGGGTGGTGAGCAGGGCCCAGGACCGGCAGGAAAGGATCAGACCCGAGTCGACGGCGCGTCATGTTCCACGCGCGCTTCGAACGTGTGAAGTGTCAGCAGTACTGACGGGGCCCGACAAATCTACTGCCAGCCGCCTTTGCGGTAATATTCTTACGAGATACCGCAGCCCCGGAACGTAAGGTTAGTTGAAGGAACAGGGTGGGTGTTTAGTTAGTAAAAGACGCCACTATCCAGAGCGGTAGAAGTCATTAGATGTTTTACCTACCGGAAAAATGTATAGCCCGCGGCTTGACTCTCGTGAAAATCTTTTTCAGCAGTAAAAGTCCACTTATCTCCACACTAAAAGTCGAATCACAGAAATCTTAATAATAAGGTAATAGAAATGCTATCTACTGTCATTTAATACTGGGACGCGTGTCGCCGGTTCGCAGCTACCACCACATAAACTAGTAATAGATACACACTTTCGCCTACACATGCATTTTGCATTATTACAACAAAATTAAACTTTAAGCAATGACATTACGCAATATTTTCTAAAAACGCATAATCTCAGGTGGCGTAACGTGTGCGAAAAGCAGAGAAAGATATCGCGCGCTCACTCTCACTTAGGAATAGTGCAGTGCAAAGCTAGTAATGCTCATATTTCTATCGATAATTTTCTGTTGAGCGTTAATAGCCAAGGAGTCTCGTAACAATAAATAACTAATTTATTGAAAGTTTTTCATTCCTTGACGCGTTTTTAGACGATTTATTTAGGAGAAAAGGCAATACAATAAAACGTTAAGTGTAAGTATATTTTTTTATTATTAAGTTATACAAATCTTAAAGGCTCTCCAATACTTCACCTTATGGAAAAAAAAGACCAAATCAAATAGAGCAATAATGTCACAACTTAATACCAAACAATGAAGAATATACTTTATTGTTCATCAAAATAAATTGTTACACAACTGTTTTACGTAAATTCTATGGTTACGATGGCGGTCTTATCGCTTATAGCGACATATTCTAGACAATCTTAGGATGGATTGATGATATCCGGATCTTTCGGAAACCTGTAATAATAGCATTGGATAAAGTAAAACATATGCATAAATAATATGAAAACGTATCGATCCAATCCAACTTAATCCATTATACTTACAATATACACAATAATATGTATCCTTAATTATTTTGGCATAAAAAAAGATAAATACTGAACACTTCAATGATACAAGGATACCCAACGCAGACTGTTATTTAACTTACTTACGTACATAACAATAATAAGCCTACCTCCTATTAATTTTCTGAATGAAAAAATAGTTAAAAAGTACGAATTAACAGATATATAAATCGTTCAAAAACGACTTTTTATAAACTTTTTAAACGGGAAAATAACATGCTTAATGAAAAAACGTATTGAAATATTTAACGAAAAATTACACACATCAAAAGTGTCTAGGGATCAAGCATTTTTATGCGGATTTCTTGAGATTGAGATGTGGCTTTGTAATAAATTTATGATTTTATAAATTTATATGGATCCTTTTTGGTGCATTTCATAATTTGAAACAGGAACTGTTAATCAAATTCGAGTAAAAGATGAAAATCAGCTGTCAATATTTTCCCTATAAAAACATACAACGCATTGAAGACATTATTAGTGCTACTGTTTCCCTACTACTGATTAAAACCAACGTTATTATGGAGCGGCGACGTCATTTAAGCAGGGAAGAAATGCTCAGAGCCGTGGGAATGATAGAAGCTGGTTCCCGGCAACGTACTGTGGCTTTAGCTCTGAATACAAGTCAGAGTGTTATCAGTCGACTTTGGACACGTTACCGAAGCACTGGTACCGTGGCTGAGCGCCATGGAGGACGGTATCGCTGCACCACGTGGAGACAAGACCGATACATTCAAATCTTAACTCGAAGAGCTCCAACAATAACCGCCATGATGTTAGCTTCATCACTCTTCAGGGAACTTAATTAGCGACCAAACAGTCAGAAACCGCTTGCATGAAGTGAACCTTCATTCCCGAAGACCGCTACGGGTACCACCTATAGCAATGCACAATCGTAGGATTCGATATCAATGGGCTCTTGAACACAGAAATTGGGCAGAAGAACAATGGCGTTTCGTGTGCTTTTCTGATGAGTCTCGTTTTGGTATGAGACCGGATACAAGACGTATACGACACTGGAGAACCCCTGGACGCCAACAGCGATTAAAATCCTGCCAGGAAGTCCATCCTTATAGTGGTGGAACCATCATGGTATGGGCGGGTATTTGGATCGGCGGAAGAACTGAGTTGATTTGGATCAGAGGCAACCTCAACGCTCAAATTTATGCTGAGACGATTTTATCTGACGTCATCGTTCCTCTACAAGTGCAAATCGGTCCCTTATTTCAGTTAATGCATGATAATGCACGACCGCACACCGCAAGAGTTGTAAGACAGACTCTCGCCGCAGCTAACATCAATGTCCTGCTCTGGCCTGCTCAGTCGCCAGACTTGAACCCAATTGAGCATGCATGGGATATGCTACAGAGAAGAGCTCTGCCGAATATGGAGGGTATCCAGTCGCAAGAAGACCTTTTTTTGTTGTTGCAACGAACATGGGCGGCCATTCCACAGCGTGATTTGGATGAACTCATTTTGAGTATGCCAAACCGATGTTCTTGTGTTGTTAGTGTTCGCGGTAGAAACACGGATTATTAATTGTTTAAGTTACGCAATAAAATTTTAAAGAAAACTGTTATTTCAGTCTTTTTTTCGAACTTTAATGTATATATGTTCAAATGTCAAAAATCCCTTTATTAGGAAAATGGCAAATTTCTTTATTAATGCAAAGGTGACTTGGTTTATCGTTACTGTGACAAACGAAAACACTTTATTTGATGAATCCTTAAAGAAAATTTTAATTAATATCAATCAGGAGAAAAGTTATTGCAAAAATATATGTTGATCCCTAGACACGAATTTCGGTAAAACTACGTATTAACTATTAAGCTAAAGGTAATAAATTACCGGTACAAAATAGTAGTGGCACGTCACTAATTCGCGGCCAACTCGTGCGGCGTGTTCCTGGAATGTACGTAAACGACGATATTGTTTATTGCGCATGACTATAATATTTCATTGCTGCTTTTAGTAGTTGTAATAGTAGGCATGAACAAGCTTAAGTATTAATGGTAATTGAATTGAGAAAAAAAAAAAACGTATTCTGTGATAATCGTAGTAAAGGTGGCGAAAATATTTGATTTGATTATATTTTTTAAAAACGACATTATTTAAAAAATTAAGTACTTACATATGAAATGTTATCCCTTTATTTGTAAAGTTACAAATTTTGGAGGAGTTTCCGCAGTTGGATATGCTGCAAAACACCATGTTTACCTCTCCGCGTCCCAAACAACACAAGTAACCGCAACAAACGCTCCACGCGCACGTGTGGCCAATGTGTCACATGCGCGGCGACAAGGTCACGCGTCTTTGCGACTTCTATTGCCTTATTATTTAGATTTCTGTGAGTCGAATCAAACCGTTGCTCATTTTGACTTTAAAGATGAAGACATCCTATTCAAAACTCCTGTTTGCAGGATGGAAATTCTTTTGAAACAAGCAGTACTTTTGTGTTTTTCTGTATGTATTTGTTCTATTTTTAACCGACTTCAAAAAAGGAGGAGGTTCTCAGTTTGCTGGAATATTTTTGTTTAATTTTCTTATGTATGTTACTTGAATTCTTGAAGACGGCTGCACCGATTTGGAAAATTCTTTTTTTGTTTCAAAGGGTATATTTACTTTCTAGTTGGTCCCATTGTCATAGTTAGGATCTGATGATGGAATCCGGGAAAAATTTAGGGAACCCCTTGGTATAAAACCCCTCTAATCAAAATACTTAAAGAAAAATTTAAATATCACTCCAAGTTTAAGAAATACGGCAACTTATCAGATTATGATTCATTTATAATTTTGCGAAGTCGTGCTAAATTATTAGAAAAAGAAATTTATGACGCTTACATTGAAGTAATTGAAAATAGTATTAATAAATCGCCTAAAGCTTTTTGGTCTTTCGTCAAAAGCAAGCAACGGTCTTCATGTACATTTCCATCGGTTATGAAGTATGGACATAGTTCGTCGGGACAGGGGGATGAAATATGCAACATGTTCAGTGAAGTTTTTAAGTTTAATTTTCTCCAGAACACTGTCCCCGATGCAACTCAGTTGGACAGTAACATGCATTGTCTTTATCAAACGTCTGCCTCTGATATAAGCTCTATTGAAGTCTCCGAAACTGAAGTACTGAAACTACTAAAGGCTATTGACGTAAATAAGTCGGCGGGGCCTGATGGTATTCCTGCTATACTCATAATTCAGTGCGCACAAAGCTTAACTTTACCACTTACCCTAATATTTCGACGTTCTCTTAGTGATGTGATGTTGTGCCGCATGTTTGGAAGACAGCTTTTATTACCCCCGTGCATAAAAAAGGTCCTAAAGACAATGTAGAAAACTACAGGCCCATATCTAAGCTTTGCTTGTTTTCAAAGGTTTTAGAAAAAATTGTTTACTCCTCAGTTTATAGTGCTATTAAACAATCACTTAATAACTATCAACATGGCTTCTTAAAAAACAGGTCTATTGTGTCGAATCTGCTCGTCTGTTCTGACTTCTTGTCCTCCACCATGTCTGAACCATCTCAAGTGGATGTGGTCTATACTGATTACAGCAAGGCATTTGACCGTATAGACCACGGTGTCCTTTTACGTAAGCTGCTGGCAGTGGGTATCAGAGGCGATTTATTCAGATGGTTTACATCTTATATTGAGAATCGATGTCAAACAGTTGTACTGAATGGTTACAGTTCTGTAACCGTTAAAATACCCTCGGGAATACCACAAGAATCCCTTCTGGGTCCTTTACTTTTTATTATTTTTTTAAATGACATTGGTTCATACTTTACCCATTCCAAAATACTTCTGTACGCCGACGATATGAAAATTTTATGCCCTGTATCGGAACTTTCTGACTGTTTTGGTTTGCAGCGGGACTTGGACGGACTTCAAAATTATTGTCTCCTTAACAAACTTGAACTGAATGTTTCTAAATGTTTTGTTAGTACCTACACTCGTAAACCACGTGCAATCGAGTTTCAGTATAAGTTACATAATACTGTTATAAACAGGATAAGCGTTATTAGGGACCTGGGTGTAACGTTTGACTCTAAGTTGCTTTTTGATGCACACATCGATAACGTTGTTAATAAAGCTTCCAAAGCACTTGGATTTATACTTAGGTTGTCAGCTGATTTTAAAAACGTAAAAACGTATAAAATTCTTTATTGTGCTTTTGTCCGTAGCCATTTGGAATACGCCTCCCAAGTGTGGAATCCTAGTTACAATATTTATATTGACAGAATTGAGGGGATTCAAAAGCGCTTCCTACGTTTCTTGCAGTACAAGACTAGGAAATATACTCCCAATTATATAGCGCGATGTAAGAGGTTTCACATCTTACCACTACATGAGCGAAGATGCATTGCGGATATGGCGTACTTATTTAAGATTGCGAATGGTACTGTAGATTGCCCTGAGCTGTTAAGCTGTTTGGGATTAGTTACACATTGCAAAATGCTTCGTAATCCTACCTTGTTGCATGTCCCTCATTCCAAGTCAGCGTACAGGCAGAATTCTTATTTAATCCGTGCGAGCAGAAGTTTTAATAAACTATCTGGTGAACATGATTTGGATATATTCAATACCAGTGCTTCTCGACTTAAGCAATTGTTGGTGAAAAGCTTTTTTATGGAAAAGTAATGATTTGCGTCTAAATGATTTTCTGTTTGTATGTATTTGTCGATCGTGTTCTATTTACTTCCTAATTTATGTTATAGGTATTTTGTAACTACCTTTCTTTTATTATTTTCTTCTCTTCTTGTTTTTGTTTTTAGTGTTTATCAGTGGAAACTTGTAAATGGCCTTCAATTGTATATTGCTTATTAACATAGTATAAGTTAGCTGTAAGTTTCCCGAATAGAATAAAATAAAATAAAATAAATAAAATAAAATAGGCACACCTATAGCGATTTGGGTGTTTTTTTATAGTAACTTGTGTTGCTGCTCTCAAAAAGCACTATTGCATTTGTTGAAGTGGAACTGATGATGAACACCACGGATGGCTACCGAAATTACTCAATAATAAGTATTTCATGGAATGCGATTCGATTACTTGAATATGGTTGTTAAGCACTTCATACCCGTCACAATGCAAAAATGGTGAAGTGGAGCTGATGGAGCTCTCCGATAATTAACGGCCCTGCATCGGGACCAAAATATTTTGCAAAAGGTGATAAGAAGTTAAAATTTAGGCTTTTATAACTAGATAAATTACAATCCGACCCACTAAAAAGCCAGAAAAACAACTTTATAGCAAAAAATAAAAGCGACAATACTGCTAAGTGAAAAATAACTTTAATTTCGGAAGTCGGTCTCAAAAACAAAAATACAAAATCAAAACACCGACTACTGAAATTAAAGTTATTTTTCACTTTTCAGTATTTTTCTTGGAAGTCGGTTTTATTTTTTGCTATAAAGTTTTTAAAGTGTTTTAATTATGTATGTGTACATCTATACTAATATTACAAAGCGGAAAAGTTTGTTTGTTTGTTTGAACGCTTTAATCATCGAAAGTTCTGGATGGATGGTAGTCAAACGCGAACCTATTTTCAATAAAAAAATGGATTTGGATTAAACTTAGTAAGGAAGTAGTTTGAAGCTTGATGATGGTTATAGGCTACTTTTTACTCGACTGCAAAAAATGAGGTTATTTTTTATCGTGTTAAAGTCCACGGAAGCGGACCCAGCGTTACTGCTAGTATAATATAAATAAACTGGATTAAAATGACAGAAAATGTAGGTTAAGTGCTATACGACGCAATAAATTAAAGAGCGCATTTCATAAATGATAAATGATCTTTATTTTGCAAATTGGTTATTAAATAACACTTTTACACGTCATTTTTTTCCTTAAATATTAACTAGATGAGGCCGGTGTTTCCTAACTGACTACCCTGAGAAGAAACACCGAAACAAACTCAGGGGTCCGTCTCTTTTAAAGTCCATACAATCTACACTGAATTAATTATATGGAAACCTTGTAGGTTTCAGTCTGAGGCGATCTTTTGAAGAAAGATGCTCACAGATTTGAGTGGGCCTGTCCATACACTGCAAGCATTTGTCAAATGACGTATAGCTCAACTTAGAACAAGGAGCTTAACGATTTGACGAACAATACCAAGGTAAGGACCTTTAGGTAGGCCGCAAAAAGCACTCAAACTGCCAGACAATTTATTATGTTTAACTCGAATAAATAAAAATAAAAAAAATAAAAACCTACATAGTGCACATATTCACAATCGTTTATGAGGATTATGTAAATTAGTCTGAAATGGCCTTTTGAGGAAAGACCAAACAGATTTGAGTAGACCCGTCCCGTCAGTGCAAGCCTTTGTCAGTTAGTCTGTAAGCTCAACTTTGGACTACTAAGGAGCTCAGCGACCTGACGAACAATGCCAAAGACGGTACATTTGAGTAGGTCACTAAAATACTCAAACTGTCAGACAACGTCTTAATAAAGAGTGAAAAAAAAATGTAAATGGAAATAAAAAAAAAATACCACATAATCCTCGCATTTAAGTACATAATTAAGTAAATATTAAAAAAAAATTACATATATTATACTTTACAAAGTAAATATTCATGTCAAAATAAAATAAAATATTATACTTTAAAAAGTAAATATCCATGTCAAAATAAATATTAAAAAACAAAAAAAAATGTCAATTTGTATAAAAAAATAAAATACAAGAAATTGTGATTGTAAACAACACTAGTGCTCCCTGTATATCATTGGAGCAGCTCAATCCCAAGCCTTTTTATCCTCAACATAGTCTTTAACTGTGTAAAAAGCCTTCTGGCAAAGCTTGCGTCTTATGACTAATTTAAATTTGTTGAGGCTCAGTTCTTGCAAATGGCAAGGTACTTTATTATAAAAACGTATGCACTGGCATTTAAAAGAACCACCTATTTTCTTGAGCCTTGTTTTTGGAATGACAAATTATGATATTAACCCCCAAAGAATACGCCCCTTTGTGGAGAAAGTGACTGAAATATTATGAGGAAATGGGCGCAAGGGATAATGATCAACTGGCAAGTGGGAAAATAAGTCCTTCTTTTGTGTGCAAATCTTAGAGCCAAAGATTTTTAACGCTTTTGGTAGTTATATTAATATTGCTTATCAATAAATTGGTGACACATATACTTCGGACACGTTGTTCGAAATGAAGACATCATCATGGAATGCCTTGTTCTTCAAGGAGAAGTAGAAAGCAAGCGGTCATGTGGTCAACAACCTACGCGTTGGACAGACTTTATAAAAACTGTGACACAATTTTTTTTCCGTTCTGGGTGATGTGGAAGGGAGTTTCAGAATTCTATTGACTAAAGATCCACCCTATTCCTTTAGGTGCCCTTGCCGTGGCATCTCGTTAGAATGTATCGCAACCCCAGTGTGTTTCAAACCCTATACTCAAGAATTCGAAACAAATGAATTCGAGACTTCTTACTGCTGTGTGACCCGAAGTAATGCTCCCAAATGCAGTTGTCTCAGAACAGTGAGCATGGAGTTGGCACTTATTCATACATCATCTGGAGTTGGTGGAGTATAACACACAATTCTAATATTACCGGTTATAAATTTCGCAAATCGCTCGAGAACACTCCCCGTTGCCACACCAACGCAGGCAATTGTAACAAGTGTTGACCTCCATAAAACATTATAAATGGCTTACGAATGACAATAGTGAAATAGATAGTATTGACACAACTATGTTCGGTTATTTACCAGTAATTTGAGTTGGAATAACACAAATTCTTTTGATGCTTGGGTTCTGCACTTTATTATCAGAAATTGAACATATCAAATCAAGTGGGTACTTAATCATTATTTTTATTCTTAAGCAATAGATTAGGTTAACGATGGAACGAGCGAGCACAGAAGATGCCTGTTCCCTCTTGTTTTAAAGGCTGAAAGGTCATAACATAAGTGACAGGCGACACAGAAGCCAATAGAGTTCCACAACTTTATTATGCACACAGCCTTTAGTAACGTGACGTTTTTATATTAAAATCACCTTATCTTCTGCCTAGACTTTTCCAACCAAGCTGCAGATTGCCTTCGTGTCTATTCGGATGCAGAAGAGAATAAGTAATTTATGTTTGGCGACTGGCTAGATGACCTGACATTATGAACATGATTTTTTGAGCACAAAGGCATATTGATATGTAAACATGATCACCCATCCACGGACTGACCGTTGCTTAACACTTAAGATAGATAGATAGATAGATATATTCTTTATTGTACACCATAACAGTAAAAACAAAATTATGGACTTAAAAATTAAAAAGGGTGATACAATGGGCGGTCTTATCACTAAAGATTGATCAATGATCATACTATTGAAGGCACTAAAAATATCCTGTGGTCTCTCAGTGTCTAGCAAATTTATTTTGTATTAGTCATTAATATTGTCGATGAGAGAAGTAGAATCATATTTGAATATTAAAATTTTTAAGTACGAGGATTTTCCATTTTTTTGACAACTTAAGATTACACAGAGTAAGCCATCATAAACGTTTAAAAACACATCAGCACATTATATTCCTTTAACAATTATTTATGACAACCTGTCCTAACTACATACATACCAGTTAAACGCAAAAACCTTTCATAAAATCGGATAAATAGCTTTAAATGAATGAAAATAAAAATGATTTTAAATATAATATAAGAAATCAAAAGCTATTAACAAAAGAGTAATTGCGTGCGACATAATCAATTGCAAAGCATTTCATTTTTGCAATTCACAAATTCAATGCTTTCTTCACGAGGGTGTCATGTATTCATTATATTTTATTTGAAATATATTCTTGTTATGTATGAGTATGTAAAAAAATACTACCACAAAATATTGCACGCACGTCTCAGACATTAACTTACATGATTCTCATATCATTTAACCGGTACAGATTGTAGTGTATTGACTTCAAAAGACACTTTGAATTTGTTTCGGTGTTCCTTCTCAGGGTAGTTAGTAAGGAAAAATTGGCCTCATCCAGTTTAAATTTACCAAATAAAATTGGCCAAGTGCAAGTCAGACTCGTCCATGAAGGGTTCCGTAGTAACTACGCAAAACAACTTTGTTTTTCATATTGTTTGTTTGTTCGTAGGGTTAAACTCAGGCGAGTACCAGCCCCTTGGATGTCACCAGGGATTCGTTTAGCGAGGAGGTGCAGGGATCGGGCCATTCGGAAGTTTAAAAAGGATCGCAGTGAAGAGTATAAAAACACCTACAAAATTGCAAGGAATCGGTGTAATCAGATGATACGCAACGCTAAACGCCGCCATATTCATGAAAACATTTCATCTTCTTCGCCTGCTGATATCTGGAAATTCCTTGGAACTCTCGGTATTGGCAGGCCAAGTCATGTTGATTTTCCTAATATCAACCGTCATTTCACTACCACCTGTAATTTGGACCCCCTTATTTTATCTCAGATGGTTGATTTCATCACTAGTTTGCCTGGTCCAATCATTGAGCCATTTAAGTTTTCACCAGCCACCTTGGATGAAATTAAAAAGATTATCCTATCTATTAAATCCAAAGCTGTAGGGGTAGGCCATGATAACATCAGTCGAGGTATGGTTACCTTGATCCTTGACTGTCTTCTACCGCCAATTACCCACATCAATAACTTTTCCTTAGATTCCGGGCAATTTCCTTGTAAGCTCATTCCAGTCTGGATTCAGACCCGGACACAGTACATCCTCTGCTCTTCTTAAAGTGACTGGTGACATTAGAGAAGCTATGGAGGATGCTAAAGTTACAGTATTAGTACTAATTGATTTTTCCAATGCCTTTAACGCGGTCAGTCACGATATACTCCTTGCTATCCTCTCCCATCTTATGGTTTCTTCCGAGGCGCTGATTCCAGATTCTCTTCTTATATTCGGGGACGTCAGCAGTCGGTACGCGTTGATGAGAGATCTTCGAAGTGGCGTGGTCTGGATGCTGGTGTTCCGCAAGGCGGTATTCTTTCTCTATTATTATTCTCTGTCTTCATTAACTTTATTACTCACTGTCTTCGGTGTTCGTATCATCTTTATGCCGATGATCTTC
Organism: Tholera decimalis; assembly: GCA_943138885.2. Lineage (NCBI taxonomy): Eukaryota > Metazoa > Arthropoda > Insecta > Lepidoptera > Noctuidae > Tholera > Tholera decimalis. Next base: position 16,368,393 of record OW964563.2, on the reverse strand, counting down.
AATTATATACAGATGTGCGGGTAGAAGGTTTGTCGGACGCTATAGGGGATGTAAACCGAGATTTGGAGGCTATCAATGACTCGTCTGATAGATTTGGAGTGTCAGTAAACCCCTCAAAATGTCAGGCCATCGTTATTGGTAGTTCACGTATGATGGGTAGAGTGGCGGCTATGTCTCTACCTCCTATTATTTTTAATGGTGTCGTCATTCCCATTAGCCCCAGCGTAAAAGATCTCGGTTTGCATCTTGACTCGACACTTGGCTGGCAAAGTCAAGTATCTAGTGACAGCCAAAGGGCCAATGGCACTTTGCGTTCCTTGTATTGTCTGAGGAACTTTTTGCCTGTTAAGACAAAGACTATGCTTATGCAGACTTTAATTTTCCCTTTGATTGATTATGGTGACGTGTGCTACTATGACCTGAATGCGGTCTTGCTGGATAAGCTTGACCGTATCCTTAATAACTGCATTCGGTTCATATTTAATTTAAGGAAATATGACCATGTCTCAAGTTTCAGGTCTGAGCTTAAATGGATGACCATTCGTCAGAGGAGAAGTTTGCGCGCTTAGACCACACTTTTCTCCCTACTCAACTTTCCCAGCCCACCTTCTTATCTAATGTCTCACTTTCAATTTCTATGTTCTTCACACAATAAGAACCTACGTTCATCCAATAATCTTCTCTTACTCTGTCCTTCTCATACTTCTGACTTTGTTTATTCTTCTTTTCATATCCAGTCGATTCTCCTCTGGAATGCGCTCCCTCTTGAGATCAGGCAGGACGGCTGACAATCGCTACGCATTTAAAAAGAAATTGCAGATCCACTTTCTTCACCAATAAGCAGAATTTCCACATTTAATTTTCATTTTCTTCTTAAGTATATATGTATGTGTATGTATTTATATAAGTATTTATTCACATATATTATTTATGTAGATTTTATATTAGGTTTTTTTTGTGTAATCACTATTATTATCATTATTTTTTCCAATATAATTTTCACGTACATATTGCACCTTCCACTCTATCTCTTCACCACTCATGGTTGACTGGTAGAGAATGCCTACGGCATTAAGTCCGCCTTTGTACTTATGTGCATAAAGTGTAAATAAATAAATAAATACAAAGTTCTATTTGCCGTTTTAGAAAATGTGCTATATCTTAGAAAGTATGTATCTCGTTCAAACTAATTTTCATTGTAAGTTTTTATTTAGATGTACGACGTATTTTTTTTTAGATTTTTCACTCCATTTTATAAAAGTTAGAGAGGGGGGGGAACAAATTTTACTACTTTGGAAGTGTGTATTTTTTAAATGATTGACTTTAAGAAAAGATATCTTTTTGAAACCTCAATATAATTTTTAAAGACCTGTCTTATATACATCTACCTACCAAGTTTCACATGTGTAGTCTGAATTATTTCAGAATAAAATGGCTCAGACAGACATGATGAAGCGAATTCTAAATTATCTTAATTTTTAGTGATTTTAGTCTTTATACCTGATTGAATTCAGTCGAGAATTTGTCGATACTTTTATCTAAAAGTCACGTAACGAGCTGATTTTCGTCACAGTCTCTAATCGACGTAAAATATTTATGCAAGTTAACATGCGGAACAGTTACGATGAAGGAAGCCATTCCTGAAACTTTTAATTAGTCAAATTTTCCAACTCTGCTAAAACGGTCCATAAAAGTTGAACTTTTATTCTATTTTAGCTATCGGTAGCAATTTTGTTCGATCCGGTTTTTTAAGTAAATATATAGTTTTTAATGGTGTAAGAGCTCATAACTAAGTACAAACAGCAAAATGCTTCGAACTTCAAGTTTAGGCAACGCTTGGTCGGTTCGTAAGCACGTTAAGCTATTGGTTTCAGCTGTCATTAATATATATTGTTACACCAGTCGCTTAGCTAAGTAAGTCGACAAACTACAACCGAAATTTAGAATGTTCGAGACACTAACGCCACCTGGCGGCTAGTAGCAGTACTGAGTATATCGAGAAAGTTCGACTGACTTCTAATACGTTCGAGACACTAACGCCATCTAGCGGCGAGTAGAAGTACTGAGTATCTCGAGTAGCTTCTGGAATATTCCTGGCAGTATAGGCAGTGAGTCGATTTTACATGAATGTTCTAGAACTCATAGACCGGGGTATAAATAGATCGTAGAGGAACGCAGACGGCAGTCTTATTTCAAGATACGAGGCGATATAATCGAAGCTTTACAAGTGAATTTCGCTGCGATTTAAGTGTTGAGTGACAAGTAGGTATTGTACTGTGAATAACTGTGTTAATTTTTATTTGGTGTTTATTTAAGTAAAGTGTTAATTTTGGTTTAATTGGTGTAAATTATTTCTATCTCGAACCCCAGCTCGTAACAATATTTTAAATTCGGTATCGATAGTCAGAAACTAGAAAATCTGACGCTGGTATTGCCAAGGGAGATTGTGTTACCCAGGTTGTGGAGGTCAAATATTTAGTCGCTCTATATAAAAAACTAGAACTCGGCTGCATCCCGTTAGACTCGAAGCCGATCCCAATATACTTGGAAAGAGCTGTTGTGTTATTGGCTAAGCGTGTGTTAGCTAAGCAGATGATGATGATAAAATTTTTAATGGTTTATACTTTCATTTCTTTTTACTTTACTACAGTCATTTAAAGATGCGATCGAGAAAAACACTTAGCCACCCCTCAGATTTTAGAAGCGCTTGCCAATACCCTTTGGGACCTTTTTCAATCGTTTAATCTGATAAAAATATCACTTTATCTTGAACATCTTGTTACATTTTAATCTCACAGAAATAGTGTATTAGTAACACTTAATTTGAAGCTTAGACAGACAAATTAAATCTAATCTCACTGACTGAAATATTATGTCAAGTTCCTAAGTCGAGGAGATGGAATTGTTGTTAAATTAATTAAATCAACATGGATATATGTATACTTCATTAGTATTCCTGGGTGATCCAATTGATACTGTTAAAATTATTTATGATATTGGTAATACGTTGGTGACCCTATTCTTACTAAAAAAACTAAACTTGAAGGCAAAATCTCGTAGTTAGAGAGCATTTAGGTCCAATTTTTAATTTCATCACCGAAACAATAAATGCCAAGAACTTGCATCATGCAAGAAAATAAGAAGTTAAAAGTAGTGCTATGACTTCTTAAAATACATAAATTATTTCGAAGATTCAATTTTAAGTCTTATAATTAAATTAAGTCTTATAAATAAGTTAAATCCCGTTCTCAGTTACAACGTGTATTCTCTAGATAAAACTAGTTTTCACTAAACGCCTTTGTTATAACTAGCATTTCCTAGTTATAACTAGAAGCTTTATATTTTGGGTAAAACTAGTTCTAATTTCGGACCTGAGTTAAAACGATGTAATATAAAGAAAAAAATCTAATTCCGCCAAACCCGTTCCATCATCGGACTACAAGACAAAAGGCGATGCACCATCGTTACATGGTGGACATCTCACACATACGCACAAAACGTTTTGGGAATAATTTCACTATGCGTACGGCTAAGAAGTGGAATTCCCTGCCTGAGTCTGTGTTTCCCGATAGCTATAACCTCAGCGGGAAAGTTCTATCGAGAAACCGTGGCCCCGGAACTTTAGGGCAGCCGAAGGAACAGGGTGGGTTTTTAGTCAGTAGAAGTCTGACACACCCTTCCGCTTAATCCAGTGTGGAAGAAGGGATTCGATGATTTACCCATCCAGAAAAAAAAAGAGGGGTCTTTAAGTCAAGAGTGAATAGGTTACTTTTAGGTAAGTGTGCTCCATTTCTACCTTATCATCACTTACCATTAGGTGAGATGATTGTCAAACCCGAACCTATTATCAATAAAAAAAAATAACGAAAAACTGGAGATTGATAAATTTGGTGATTATTTCAATTTTTTTCAATTTATTTCAATGTCAAATGAGTTACAATATTATAATTCTTATAGGCTATATAATAATTATTATTACAAATCATTACAAAAGAAAGCGACAACCAGCCTTTTCCACATTTGTTTGAATAGGTTAGGAGCACAAGGACCAAACGGGAGTTTCGACCCCAATCGACCTGAAAATCTAGTTACCACTGATATATTACTATACTAGCTTCTGCCCGCGACTTCTTTCGCGTGGTAGGTTTTTCCAGCGAAAATCCCAATCCCGTGGGAATTTCGAGATAAAAACCTTAGGATCCTAAACTATTCTCATGCCAAATTTCATCTAAATCGGTTCAGCGGTTTAGGCGTGAAAAGGTAACAAACAGACAGACAAAGTTACTTTCGCATTTATAATATTAGTATGGATTTACGGTGCCTAGGGGTTTCCTTGAGTGTGACTGCAGAATAATTATTAAAACCATAAATAAAACAATTTTTTGTTAAAAAAATTGTTAAAACCTCTTCTTCAACTCTTCTGTTGCAGGTCTGCTGGAAGGAATTTCTTAGGAAATAAGTAGCACCTTTGTGCTTTTTGTCTGTATTTTTTTGTCTTGTAAGTGTTATGTGTGTACATAAATAAATAAATAATTTGTTGCCACAGAAACATTGACCCGATGTCTGGGCAAGAAATTTAAGTACTGTTTGACACTACATTCCTTTTAATATTGGTATTGTTAACTTTTGATTTAAATGTAAATAACAGCCAAAACCAAAAAAACCAAAATTATTTAGTGGCATGAAAGAGTCATGGTATGTATTTAATCATAGTCGCCCATTCTGCCCTGCACTATCTAAAAGGCCGTTAAGCCACAAAAGGTCATTTTTCACTTTTTAATGCATACTTAAACTACTTTCGATTCTCTATCTTTTGGTCTAAGAATCATTTTCTTACGATTAATACTTTTCGAGATATAGCAATTTTGCTGAGCAGTTAAACAAAATATTTTTTTTTCACTTCCTTTGTTAAAAAGTGACTAAACCACAACACTTGTATACACAAGACTAAAATATAATACAATACTAAAAGATACTTTTATTTACTTTAAAAAACCTCACATATATTGTGCACAGAAGCTATGCCCACAAAAATAATTTACCAGCGTCCTAGCTAGCATAGTTTTGTAGAAAAATCATATCCCGCTTATTTTTACGTTTACTCGCAAAATACTTTTGGGGTTAGCGGCTTTTTGGTTAGAGTAGGGCAGCATTCCACACCAGCCTCAGCGAAAATCGACCCTAGCCATACGGGTCGATTTTTGATACTTATATGGTTTTTAGTATTGTATGTGTATATCTTATATTGTTATGTTTAATTAATATGATTTATGTGGTTTGTAAGCTGACAGCTCTGAACCTGTGTCCTTTATGTTTTTAGTTCTGTCTATCCAAAGATTGTCTGTAAGAGATCGCCTTGTGCGATAAGATCGCCCATTGTACACTAGTTTTACCTTTTATATCCATATAAATATTGTAAGTTGTACAATAAAGTATATAATAAATACAAATAGTCCACGACCGTAGTAATTATACTCGCTGATAAACCTTCACATCACATCTAGTGGGAGATTATGTTATGCGTGTGGGTATCCAATAACGACAGTCTCGTGATACGCCCAATTTGTGTCAATCATATCCTGTTCATTGCTAACAGGCATGACACGGTGTCTCCGCGCGTGCTAGTTATTTTCAAATCGATATTATCTCGATTGTGCTATTTGTTTATTTATGAGGTTTTAAGTATTGCATCTGTATACATGGATATTGAAATCTTGTAAATAGATGCAAATTGACTAGGGTAGATCGAAACAAATTGACACGTTTCTATAAGCTTCCGATCTATCAGTACGAACGTATGAAACCCCAAAATGAATGTAAACAGTAATTTATCGCGAAATTATAAAATCCATTACGACGTAGGTACTTGTGAGCTACTGAACTTTAGTCATCCGAACACGTGATGATGGCGATATTAAATTATAAATAAAAATTAGAAGAACGAGAAGGTGCTGGGTGTTATCCCTCTTTCTTATTGTTTGAAAATTGATAGATATTATACTCTTTATTGTACACCATAACATAATTAAATAATAACAAATACTAAAAAGGGTGTTACAATGGGCGGTTTTATTGCTAAAAGCGATCTTTTACAGACAACCTTTGGATGGATTTGACACAGCAGGAGAAAATAAATACGCGGGTAATATAAACAATACATAAGTAATAAACTAGAGTGATAGAGATCTTTTACTATGTTTTTGAAAGAAGGAAGGGTTTGTGCTTGTCTAACTGACACGGCAAGAGTATTAACAAAGTTATCGCAAATTACCTACAGCTTATTATTATTTTTTTCCGGTTCCGGTCGTTGTATCGTAAACATCACTGTGCCTGACGCTCCAAAGAAATATTGTAAACCAATAGAAAAAACCACAGTTTCACAATAAAGTAACATTCAAATTGAACATCTGAGTGAGGAAAAGTGTTTGTGATATAAAAACCATCACACATCCACGGAATTTGGCGAGGATTGAGAAGGAATAAAACCGAAGGAATTTAAGGTTAGGAATTATCACCTATCATTAGACGTCAGGCATTGTCATTGACATTACCTGTCAAGTATCAAGTGTCTACGGTCACGTCAAAACTGACAACGTCATTCAAGTGTTGCCAACGAAAAAAAAAAATCATTAACTTTCCCATATACTAAATTACGTTCCATTACACACAAAAATGGAAGGTCAATTCCAAATTTTATTTGATAAAATGAAACTTGAAATGCAAAACCAAACAGTAGAATTAACTAATACGATATTGGGAAAAATGGAAGAAAAATTAAAACCTGTCCTGGAAGAAAATAAAATTTTGAAAAATAAAGTAGAAAACTTGGAAATAAAGTTGGAATATTTGGAGAGGGACAGAAAAACTAACAATATAATAATACATGGGTTAAAGGAGGATGAGAAATCTATACGGGAGTTACTTGATAACGTGAAAAAACATTTTTCGGAGGAATTAAACTTTAACTTAGAAGATCGGGAAGTAAATAAAATCTATCGTATCGGAAAATCGAATAAAGACAATAAACCAAGGCCCACAGTCCTTTCATTAGTTAGTGGGTGGAGGAAAAGTGAGATAATGAAAAACAAAAAGAAACTTAGGGAAATTTATATAACTGAAGACTACTCAAAAGAAACTTTAGAAAAGAGGAAAGCATTACAACTTAAGCTAAGGGAAGAGAGGGAAAAAGGAAATTTCGCCTACATAAAATATGATAAACTCGTGATCAAGGAAAATTCAAATAACAAAGATAAAAGGAAGAGAATAATATCAACCTCCCCACAAGAAAACGTTCAACCAAGAAAACAACAAGTGCTAACACCATCATCAACCAGTAGAAAAAATGCATTTGATATGATGAGGATTCGGTCCAACTCCTTTTCAACCAGCCCAACTGCAACAAAACAATAGCAACCAAACACCGGCGATCGGGAACACAAACTAATTAAGAAACCAAATAACAAAGAAACAAAACCTCCTCCCCCAAGCCGATTGGTCCTCGTGGGGGAAAAAGACCACGACCCTCTAAAGACACACAAACTTACATCGGACTTATACATAGCCACTTTTAACGTTAGGTCACTAAGAACCACTGAGAAACGCCTGGAGCTCGAACTAGCCTTAGCAGACATAAAGTGGGATATAATAGGTATCAGCGAAATGAGAAGACATGGAGAAGGGATACATGATTACGGAAACTATATTTTATATTATAAAGGTGAAACACATGGACAATATGGGGTGGGATTTCTAATTAAAAAGAACCTAGCTCACAGAGTAGAAGAAATAAAAGGAATATCTGAAAGAATAATAGTATTGAACATAACGTTGCCTTTAAATAAAGAAGAAAACTGGTCAATCATCCAGACATACTCTCCAACTGAATCGAATAAGAAAGAAGATGTAACCAATATTGAAAAATTCTATGAAGATCTGAAAACTACTATGCAAAGTTGCAACAAAAATGTTATAGTAATGGGTGACTTCAATGCACAAATAGGAGTACGCAACAACAGCGGAGAAGAATATACGGTGGGACAATATGGACAGGGAAAAAGGAGCAAAAATGGATCCAGACTAGTCTCCTTTGCTCTAGAAAACAAACTTAAGATCTTGAAAAGTTTTTACAAGAAAAAGAAATCAAAGAAGTGGACATGGACCTCCCCAAACGGACTTCATAAAAACGAAATTGATTTTATTATGTCTAACAATGCCAAAATCATTAAAGACATATCCGTCATACACCACCTGAATTTCAATTCGGATCATAAAATGGTTCGTGCAAAACTAACAGGAACAAAAGTAAAGACCAAAAGACAATTTCATACAAATAATTCAGCCATTGTATGTACGGGTAATACCACTCAACTTTTGAATAAACTACAGGAACTAACAAATAATGAAACAAAGGAACCACTTTCTATTCAGGAACACTACGAGAAGATTATAAACCTATTGAGAACAGAAACGAAGAAAACAAACGCAGAGAGTAAAAGAGTAATCTCAGATGAGACATACCAGTTATTACAAGAAAGGAAGGAATTATTACAACAGAAAGAAAAGAAAGCTAACCGCCCTAAAATATCTGAACTCAGCAAAAAGATCAACCAAAACATCAGGAAAGACAAGAAAATTAAAAGGCATTCCACATTAAAGAAATATATAGAAAGAACCGGTGGAATTAAAAAAGCAATAAAGGAACTGAACAGTAAAAAAGATTGGATGCTAAAAGTAAAGAACATAGATAACAATTATACAAACAAAAGAGTAGAAATACTAAAGGCAGCTACAGACTATTATCGAAAGCTTTACCAAAGCAAAAACCAAAAAGAAACAACAAATGAAACAAATAATAAAGATTCTGAAGCAATCCCTAAAATATTAACTGAAGAAACAATTAGAGCAATCAATACGCAAAAGACAGACAAGACACCAGGTGCCGATCAAGTCACAAATGAAGTGTTAAAAACTACTATACCAGTCATTGGTCCTATATTAACGGACATATTTAACAAAATAATAGAGACTGAAATTATCCCTGAAGACTGGACTAAATCAACAATAATATTATTACATAAAAAAGGAGATAAAGGAGATATAGGTAATTACAGACCTATAAGTTTGATGTCCAATGTCTATAAAGTCTTCTCAAAAATAATTCTGTCACGAATCACTTCTACCCTAGATGAAAACCAACCAAGAGAGCAGGCGGGGTTCCGCAGTAAATATTCAACTATAGACCATATACATGTTCTAAGGCAGGTTCTACAAAAATATAAAGAATATAATAAAAAATACTATTTGGGATTTGTTGATTATAATAAAGCCTTTGACTCCTTGGAACATGAGTATATCTGGGAAGCACTACGTATACAGGGAATACACAAAAAGTACATACGTATACTCCGGAAAGTATACTCCAAAAGCACAGCCCAAATCAGGCTTGAAACTACGGGGGAAGAATTTCCTATAGAGAGAGGCGTCCGGCAAGGAGACCCAATTTCTCCTAAGTTGTTTTCGGCGGCTCTAGAGATGATATTCAGGAATCTACAATGGGATCACGAAGGCCTGAACATAAATGGTGAAAAACCAAACCACCTACGATTTGCAGACGACTTGATCTTATTTGCAGAATGTCCAATTAAATTAGAGCAAATGTTACAACAACTGTCAGATCAAAGCGCGAAGGCTGGACTTACAATGAACACGGCAAAGACAAGGATTATGACTAACTCTTCACAGACGCATACCATCATAGTCAACTCAGAGAGGATAGAATATGTCGAAGAATACGTATACCTAGGACAACTCATAGCCGCTGAAGACACCATGCACAAAGAGATTGAAAGACGGATAGCCAATACATGGAAGAGATATTGGACGCTCAGCGAAGTCATGAAAAACAAGGACATGCATATCAAAGAGAAAAGAAAAGTGTATAACATGTGTATACTCCCTTGCTTAACATACGGCTGCCAAACATGGGCCCTAACAGAACAATTATCAAATAGAATAAAAGTGTGCCAGAACAGCATTGAACGAAGCGTGGCTGGCGTAAGAAGAAGAGACAAGGTAAAGTTGGATACAATAAAAAACAAAACGAAATTCAAAAATGCGCACAATGTTTGCAAAACGCTAAAATGGCGATGGACGGGACATATGTTGCGGGACACAAAGGAAAAGTGGACCAGGTTAATAACAGAGTGGTACCCAAGGGGCGATAAAAGAAGCAAAGGGAGACAGCGTAAACGCTGGGAAGATGACATAAGGCAAGTAGCAGGCCCTGAATGGACCCGTATAGCCAAGGATCGAGAATTATGGAAGTCTTTGGAGGAGGCCTTTGTCGCAGGATAAGCTGTTACAGGAAAAATAAAATGTGAACCGATTGCCGCTATGTAAAAATAATTAGTATGTAAATGTCAAGTATAATAAATAAGAAATAGTTTATAAGGTTAACCTTTGTATAAGTAACAGCAATAAAGGCTTATTTTATTTTATTTTATTTATTATTATTTTAGTTTTACTAAAAGGGAAAGTGATAGATTTTTCTTATTTTGCTAAAACTATTATTTACATCAGCAATTTCGAAAAATACTATTTTAACCAAATTACTATTATAGAAAAATTATTATTAATTTTATTTTATACGTAACCGTATAAGCTTTAAAAAACACAAAATGAATCGTTGAACAAAACGCTTGCGCGTATTTCGTTACCGACCAAATAGAATTTCGATTCAAAATAAAAACATAAATTCTATAAAACTATCAACCGAAAATAACAATGCGCTTACCCTATCACCCAATTTACTATCTTTAACCCCAAATTTCAACCCTTAACACAAATCTGCGCTCAGTTTTCCTTCTAGGCCGCAACCTATAAAATCGTGCTACAATCGAATTGAAACACATATCAACGGCGCGCGGCGGTGACGCGCGGTATACGGAAATCCGGGCCTACTTTCCGTAATGTTAGAAGACTGTTTCCTTTCCTTCCAATATCCTCCCAACCGAGACTATAGTTCCTTGGAAATAGCGTTTGACTTTAACGCGTATTTGTACAGTACGATATTAAATTATGATTGTGTATCTACATATGAATTGATTTCTGGAATTCATGTTTGAGGAGGAAATGACGGGTTCAAAGGAGAAAATACCAAATGATTATTCGTCGGAATGGTGTAATAATCTGTCGATATTCACATTCGCTGTCGATAACTATAATTATATTAACGCAATACGAATGGGCCTGAATTTATTCGATGGATTTCGAAACGCCTTTCTGCATTTCAATATTTTTTTCTTATGTGCATACAATGCGAGTAAAATTTTATACTAAAAGTATAGCTCAGGTCTTTTCTCGTTTAGTAAATGGTGCCAGCTGTGCCATACCTGTTCCACGTTTAAAATATCTATCCATTTTTATAGAACTTGAAATCCTTTCCCATGTAGGTAACTTAATAATCTTCACGTCTAAATTGTCTACAACTACCTCCGCAGGCATCCCGAAGGGGTTCCTAGACAGAAATTTACTGACGTGAAGCTGATACGAGTATACATATATAGACAAAACGTATATTGCTATACCCGGATTTCAACCAGGTATTGTCTGGCCGAAAAGTTTGATTTTGTTACTTTTATCAAATTTGAGTATTGACCAGTTGTTTTCTTTCATGTTCAATTGTACTGGACTAACATGGAGGAGTTCGTGGCTAAGTAACAAATGCTTGCTGAGGTCGGTCTGTGGATGGGTAACCCTAACACATCTTGAATATTTACTCCGTGCCTCGAAAAGCACGTTAAGCTCCACAGCTTAAGACCCACGTCTCAACTATCAATTCGATGGCAGCAAAGAAGAAACGGATATCTACAAAATCGCAATTTTACATGAGAGCAGATTTAGTAACAAATAGTAGCCATTTTGAGAGTTATGGACCGATTAACATGAAACTTTCTATAATGCATTAAAATAACCTTCTTTATGAACTGTGTAATATGTTTTTTTCGTTTTGTCGTTGTTTTACTGAATTAATGTAGATGTCTTTTTTTACTCTGTAAAAACTTTGACGTAGAAGAAGACATCTGCCTGATAACCGTTTATACGTTGTGATAAAAAAGCACCCATTTCTTTAAAAATATCTAATAAACTGAGATAATACTCTCCAGTAATACTTTTAAGGATATTTAAAGAAAATCTAAGCATAATGCAAACAGTAAATTCTCCTTTTTTGACGATTTTTGTAGATGTCTTGATTTACTTTGCATTTGTCATTTTATACATTAGCAATGAATGAGTTATCTACCACTAAACTCCATCTATAACTATTAGTTAAACTGATTTATTTCGTACCCAAACCACGTAAAACATATTTTTTTAAATAAAAATACAGTAAATTACTATTTTTATTTATTATCTAAGGCACCATTGGAAAATATAGGTAAATATCAGACTAATATACAATAAAAAAAAAAAAAATATTTTAAACTTAGCAATTTCAACGCTATAATTATTCTTACTACTTCTAGTAGGAAAAAAGAGATCAAAACGGTAACAATTAGGTACGAAAAACGAAGTTATTCTTAGAATTCAGCGCCATCAGTAGCTTCTGATTCCTCCATGACGCTGGTACACTTAATATTTTTGTAATAAACATGGTATCTTGGTGGGATTAAATTTTGTTCACACAAAGACATCTAGTCCTTGTATTTAGCTGTAGTAATGGGTAACGTCTCACTATAAACTTTTCAAAGTTCTTGTGTATTTATTATTGACTTCCAAAACTCGTCTGCTTGTCCTCTTGAAGTTCTCCTCTCATTCAAATCGTATCTATAAAATATTTTAACAGGCTATCTGTATTCCACTAGTATTTCGCGCACTTGATTCCATTTTCTAGACTAAGAGTAGACTTAAAATCCAAGATATCATTTTGATTTATCTCGACAACTTTAAAGGGTTGATAATTTTATTTAATTCCAGCGTACACAGGTATACTACTCTTGCGGCAAGAAAATAATATTATTTTTGGAGGATCGTTCGATTAATGCATGTACGCTATCACCCTCGTGCTGCGTATGACCCTTTTCTAAAAATCTATGACAAATGCGAACACGCAAATTTTTGGCAACATGTAAATACATAGCAAAAACCTCCGTTTTGGCCTCCGTAATTATCTGACCATAAGCGTATATCCTTTACTCCCTCTTGGCTTTTTCTCTTTATGTAGTTGTAAAGGCAACTGGATACTTCATTCGACCCCCTTGTCTAGCTGTTGTCTCATCTCACATGTAGCAAATGGCTTTTTTAGACCCATATCAAAGACGGTAAAGTTATAAACAGACAATTTTCTTTTGTAATAAAACGAATTAACTTCTTATTAAGCCATTTGCTACATGTGGGATGAGACAGCTAGAAGAGGTTCGAATGAAGTATCCAGTTGCCTTTACAACTACATAAAGAGAAAAAGTCAAGAGGGAGTAAAGGATACAGACTTATGGTGGAATATTTGTGGAGGCCAAAACCGTAAACGTATCGTTTTGTATATTTGAATACTATACCAATGAATTCTCATTGTTTAACATGATTACCCAGACCCCAAAATAAATCAAATATTTTTCGACTTCACAAATTTTTGTGCAACACTTAAATTAGCAGTTTTCGCATGGGAGCCGTATATCTTCTTATTTTTGTTCTTTGTCATCCCGTGATAATTTTTTTTCTTGTATCAATCCAATTCTCTTTTTTGCACTTTCTCCTTCTCTTTGTAACTTCAATTGTAAATTTACGTCGTTTTCTTCTAGACATAACTGTTGATGAAGGTGAAGAGCATTCACTGGAAACGTAACTTGCTGATGATGTTGCACTAGAATCAGTGACTAAAACGAATGGTGAAGTGATTTGTGAACTGAATGGACGGCAACACGACAACATCAGCTTCAGAAATAGGTTCCGGAAATTGCAACTCTGTTTCAAATGAAATAAATTCAAGAGGTATGGGTGTGATAAAGCGCGACCGAGGGCAATCAGTTAATTTTGCTGGACTAGCATTTGGATTATAATGTATTTCAACAGAGGTCGTAATAGCGTCATTATCAGCTAAGATCTGTTCAAGCGTGCTATTTTCCAAGAGCGGTAAGCTGTAAGCAATAAATGTGGTTAAAGAATACATTCCATAGATAATTTAAAGTAGTTTTAATAAATGTCACTAACCAGCTTTTATCAAACGATCCTATATTAACTAAATTACCGTACATCTCTGCTTGTAGATCACTTAATTGAATTAATTCATTTTCTGTGCCTGAGTCTGAAAAACAAACAAACAAATGAGTGAAATCAAAGTATATAGTAGTATATTTAATTGATTTAAAGAAACAAAACTATGAATTTCTTCATAAAAACAATAAATCATACATTCTTAGATTGAGACATATGCAAAAAGTACGACGTATAACCAAACAAGTGGCAAATGTCCGTTTTTACGTCAGACCGTAACCTCAAAATAAAGTTTTATTATTCACACTAAGATTGAATTACTAGCATTAATATTGAACTGTGAAAACTATCACTATCATAACATAACTATGTCACAGTCACAGAATATACTCACCTTCGTAGGCATTTTGCATTGTTTTCTTTAAGTTTGTCAAATCCGAAATCTCATTTATTTCCTTCTGTATACCTATTTGGGACATATTTATAAGTAATTTATTCCTTGGGGTACTCATTTTTTAATATTAACTGATATTTTAATGATTAATTTAAGGTTGAATGCGTTAAACATTGGAAATTTAATAAAAACGCACGAAAACATAACCGGTACACACTAGAATGTGACAAGTGACTGATGTCTTTGTTGACGTTTGATTCATCCGTCAAAGTTCCTTAGTAAAGGCGGACAAATACAAATGTCCGTTTCTACTGCGATGTTTTTTTTTAATTGAGTGTAGATGTCTTCATTTACGCGCCAGATTTCCTTCATTATTTTAAAATTTGTAATAATTTTAATACAGCGTTTTAGATACGGTTTATATAAACTCATTTTTGTAAAAAAAGCATTTTGACAAAAATGTAGATGTCCGTTTCTACTTTGCTGCCATCGAATTGTACTTCTTTGGCAGTCGTCACGGGTAGTCAGTAGAAGTGAGAATATTTGACAATGGCCTTGTCAAGGGGGTCGTGTTACCCACTTACTGGGTTCTAGATAAGATTAGATATATTGCTCCATGTAAAACACAAATATGCAGCTGTACTCGGTTAGAATGAAATCCGACCCGATGTACTGAACTAACATCATATTAACATTTTTTAGATTGTTTTATTGACATGAACTGTGAGACACTAACCTTAAGCTTGCAATATATGTTGGCTGAGCGTTGTCGAGTGAAGGCCAATACCAACATGTAGACAGTACATTTGTATATTTGCCTTGTCTTGCTATCGCTCGGTGTCACTTGCTTAGTTGGCCGAGTGAAGGCCAGCGCCAACGTGTATAGAGCTCATTTGGTACAACTTGTCTTCGCTCGCCATTGCTCGTGATCACTTGCCTCACTTCGGATCGGTGTCGGTTTTTGGTCACAAATCAAAGGCGCTCGCCTGCGCTCGGCCAACGTGTGGGCAGCTCTACAGACCTTCTTTTACATTGGTCGTCTGCATTGGCGTTCGACGAACTTGTCGAATATGTGGAAATTATTTCTTACCTTGTACCTATTTGCCAACGCTCGGCCAACATGTATTGCAGGCTTTAGAGGTTTTGATGCCATTGTGATATTGACCTGTAGTATTATCATTAGAACTTAAAACGGGATATTTTCCATTTGTGTTTATTGTTTAGAGTTTCTGATATTTCAGAACTGTCGGTATTTGCAAGCAAACTTACTAACTCTCGATACTGTTTGTGACCATGTTAGCTTAAAAACACAAACCTATAGTATTTGTTATAACCGTTTGATATCTTAACGTGTTCCTGAGAAAATGGGTCTCGACAGGCAGATAGATAACGAAGTGATCCTTTAAAGGTTCTAATTATCCTCTGTGGGTATGGTAGCTTAAAAATGTAACATTTTCTCGTGATATTGGGATGGAAATTGCTCGATTGTACGGTAGCTTAGGATGTCATAAGGTGCCAGGAGGCGGCGGCATATGTCCGCCCATTGCATGTGCAGAATTATGAGTGGTGCATTATGCCGAAGCTGCACGAGACATTCGCCCACCGATAGTATGTCTTTCTTCTCCGTTAAGTTCATGATCTTATTAGTAAATAAGAATACTTTTTCTTGCTGAATTATTAATTTTCTTACCATCGTTATCTGCTTAAACAAAACATATAAATATTTCAAAATTCTGTCCGACCTCCTCTAGTGTCTCAGATTACGTTCTCACCACTGGGACATAGGCCCAGTGGTGGTTGGTGGATGTAATGTCTTCGGATTTTTGGTCTAGGTTATGCCAGTTTGCTCATGATGTTTATATTACACAAAGTAATGTGCCTAACTGGGTTTGAAACCACGACTTGTAACGAACCAGTTGAGCCACCGCTCACTGTGTGACTTGGCTCACTGACTGAATTTAGAATAAGAAAAATGTCGACAAATTACATGGCAAGGTACTGGTAAGTCGAGTAGGCCATTAAGAAGCACTTACAGCAAAATAAAAACAAATTACCCGCATTAAAACAAATGCTGCCTCACCACAGTAATCGATTACTCGCCATATAACAATTTATATTCATCACTTAAGAAATATCGTTTCTTGAAATTAATATCACTGTTAGATGCTAATAATTTATTGCCTTTTGTACACAAATTAAGTTATATTAATCCCGGCTATTTGATGCCAACTACTAATTTCTCCAGACAATTTATATCAATAGCCAGAAGTCAGATTGTATTGAAATAAATGTATTGCTCTCTAAATTTGTGGTCATGTGGCATGAGGTTCATATTGTCGAGTTTATGGCTAAATAATACAGCCAAGCCAATCTGTGCGATAAGACTGGCCGCAGTGGTTTTTTATCCATATCCTATGAAATACCAGGAATTACCTTACATAATTAGTAAGAAAAAGTTTTTCTATCAAATTCATAAAAAATGTAGTTCAGGGATTCACAATTGCAAATATAAGAGACAGGCTTCAAAACTACAATTTTAATATTAATACCTTTGTATTGTTATCTAGATATCTTTAACTTATAAGATCCAAGAATGACCAGCCCAATAACTGAAAAGCTAATGATTATACCAGATCATCTATCAAACTTTTCTGAATATATTCAACACTGATCAGAATATGTTAAACACCGCGCATGAGTGATGTACTCTCAAACAAATTGTTCTCACCCTCCGCCGAGAGTAAGTCTCCGAGTCACGCAATATGGCGACTGGCCAAGGCAATAACATTTCCGTTCACATAACAACACTTGGCATAGGTTGGTAGTGTTGGGTTAAACTTGTCGATAAATTGTCAATTCATACTGAAACAGTGCTTTTTGGGGAAAAGAGTAAGATATAAGTGGTATTATTATATTTATTTAGCATATATGAGGGGTAAATTTCAAAATATTAATTAAATAAAATAGAAACATTTATAAATGCGGTCGTCAGGTATCTGAAATTCATTTGAATAAAAAAAATATGAGTTTTCTGCTCTTACTCCTTCTTCATACAAACCTTAACTGTCTCAAATTTTATTTTCCTCTGTTCGCGTAATTTTCGTAAAATGCTAGGTATACAAAGTTTCTACTTCACGTATGAAATTAGATAGAATCGGGCATCGGGAAGGTGCAAGCTACCGGTGACCCGGGCTTCTAAGGAAGGAAATTTCGGAATAATGAAATTAAATGAAATATTGATAATAATAATGTTTATTTTGCAAATAGGTTATAAATAACACTTTCACACGTCATTTTATTTGTCGTAAATGTAAACTAGATGTATCCCTTGAATCAGTTGTCCAACGACAGCCACCTTAAATTTATTTATGTTATAGTTAATAATTGGTATGAGTAATGCTAAATAAAAAGTATATCAGCTGTGTATACAAATAAAAAACAAACAAAAATATTATTTGAAATATAGAATTTGAATTTGAAAACCGTTCGGCAATAGAATAACATTTTCACTTTGACCACAAGAAGTTCTACAATGACTGGTGTGTGAGAGAGACGGAGCTAATAAAAGCGAATATCTCTAGCATTTTAAAACAGTGAAATAATTATGATTTTTTTTTCCGGGTGGGAAAATCATCGTATGTCTTTTCCCGCTATGATATTGGTATTTCATAGTATAGCCGCCAGCTGAGTATAATTCGAAGTTTTGGTACTACTAACATGACGCGGCCTACCGCATACACCTTTGATGAGCTCAAAGAAAATAAACACGTCAATTATGACAAAGATTTTCAAATGAAATGTTACCAACGGACCCGCAGCGAAAAATGAATTTCACGTAAGAAGCAAGCTATTGTAAGCAAGCAAGCTATGAATAAATTATAGTATAATAATAATAATCTTTATTGTGCTAGAAATAGTACATAATTATTAGTTTAATACACCCTAGACCCCACACTAGGATTCTCTGTGTCATATGGGGTTGTACATCCACAGAACAGCCCCATACGACGATTACACTAGAAGATCTACCCTTATGGGTACTATTAGTTAGCCAAAAGCTAATAAAAACCGGCCCTGAGTATTAAAAAAAAATTAACAGCTTGGACTATATTAATAATTGCGGGAATGTTCCCGTAACGGGAGGAGTCATTAGATTATTTTCCCGCCGAAAAAAAGATGAGTAGTGTTACCTGAAAATATCACTATTTTAAATGTAATTAATCAAATGCACCACAAAAGCTTTTTTTAAACAGTGACAGTTTTTTTGACGTTTTGAAAAAAAATCAATGGCTCCGCGTTATGACATGCGTTACAGTTATGAATCTACTATTTGTGACGCTGTCATACTGTAGACCGTGTTTGAATATAAATAGTACCCGATCTAAGTTTTAAAGGTTTTAAATCATTTTACAGTAGCTCTGTGATCTTGCAAAATCTGCATAAAACATTATTCCTATTGTTTTGGCTAAAGCAAAAACTATTAATCAACGGACAGCTACTAAAATGTTTATTTCATTTTTCAAGGATCATCATAAGCATCCCGTTATGATTTTTTGAACAATTTTTGTACAGTGAGAAGATACACTTCATAAAAAAATCTACGAGTTTGTCGTAACAAACGACAGAAAATAATCAGAAGGCTTTTCTTTTAATTAGTTTATTTAAATTATATTAAATAAATTGTCAAGTCTTCAGCTTTGAAAGGTAAATATCGCTTTCTATCATCATCTTCTCCGAGCTACGTTGGGGTCAGCTTTCAGACTAGCCGGACGCAGCTAAGTACTGTTTTACATGGAGCGACTGCTTATCAGACATCCACAACCCAGTAACTGAGTAACACGATACCCGATGCAAGACTGGTGTTACATATTCTGGCTTCTAACACCCCTAACGACTGGGAAAAATGCACAAATGACAATTCGGACCAAAATGGCCTAGTCGTCTTGACCTCGGCAAGCTTTGCTTAAAGATCGACCTGTGCCGCAGCTATTATTAAGCTAGGAACTCCTTACTAAAAATGCACTATATAAGAATTTGACCGAATTTTGATTTATAGCCCGTCCGATCACCATGTACGGCAAGCCGATCGCTTGAGAGAAGCGAGCCAAATACTTAGGCGTGGTGCTCGATAGCCACCTCTCCTGCACTGGGCACATAAGGCAGGCTCGTTCGCGCGCCGCCTTTGCTCTAAGTAGGCTCTATTTCACCCTGACCATAGCAAATTGCCACTCAGGTACAAATTGCGTATTTTTACCGCTGTTTTAGCGCTGTTTTCGCACACGCAAAGCCCCAGCTCCTACACAAGATGCAGACCCTCCCAAACTGATTCCTCCGTAAAGTTACGGGAGTTCCCTTTACGTTCGTAATGAAAGCGTAGGCTGCTGGATGTTAGGCAGTTTGAGGTCTAGATGTAGACCTAGACTTCAAACTGCCTAACATCCAGCAGTTCATGAAACTCCAAATGTTTTTTTGAAACTGCAATCTAAAATAGGAATCCCGCCGTCGCATCGCCAGCCCGATACGATCCCTCCCGTATTTCCAAGATTTGCTAACGAAGGCATACTCTTGTCACTACCGATGACGCTATAACCCTGCTCCAAAAAGCCGTAGGGAAACAAGCAGTGTAGGTACAAAAAAAGAACCGTCCTTCCTTTAAAGTTTTATAGTAAGCCCGTGCTGGAGGCTTTAATTAATTTATTAATTAAAGCAACCACAGGCAAGTCCGTTTAAGCAATCGACAACCTCAGAGGTTGACCTGCGAGATGCCACACAAAAAAGAGAAAAAAAAAGATTCATAGGAAGGAAACTTCTGCTCAATATTTTAACAAGAGTGAACAGGCATTTGTTGGGCTCGCTCGTTCCATTGTAGACCTCTTCTATCGCTTACCATTAGGCGAGATTAAAGTCAAGAGTGGGCTCATCAAAATAAAAAAGAACTTATAACTTTTGGTTCGATCAGGACCATTATCACAGAACATATTGGAACGCGTTCCAAAACTCAGTGGACCCAGTCAAACTTGTTTTGTCCCAAAAGTCTTGTTTTTGATATGATTTCCATGTACAAGTATGTTTGTTTTATTCAACCTACTGTTTCATATCTATCCACTGAGTCTCATGTTGACCGCCTGCCGTCTGATGCAGCCGTTCGTGTTTGTTTTGTTTTGTTCGCTTTTCATTTTTCTCGAGTGACATCATAATCTTGTCCTGTGTTTTTTTCAGTTGCTCTCACTAGTCTCCATTATCCGTGGACTTAAATATTTTAACAGCATTCTTGAAACCTTTTGTAATTGTTTTGTTGCGTTGCTCTGAGATTTTGTTGCTTTATGCTAATATTTTTAAAATTTTAAACTTTTGTAGTATAAAATATAAAAGTAAGTGTTCCCAATTACATATTATGTTGGTTGAATGCCGTAGAACTAGCCGATGCAGAATGATTTTCGCTTAACACGTTGACGGATAGAAGGCATTGTTTAGCTGTTTTAATTGAATAGCTATATCATTCGCAAACAGAGATAGATGTTATACCTACTTTAATTGTATAGTGTCATATTTTACTCTTTTCATTATTATGTAGCGACCAGCAGTTGCCCACCAGACAAAAACACAGAATGCGGGACTTAACACCTTGTTCCACATATCCCCAAAATTACATTTATTAGTTCAGTTTTAAGTTTAGTTATATAAAGATCGATTAAGTAAATATAGTTACACCTATTCTGAAATCATTTATGCAATCGGTTAAAGCCGACGACTCGCTGGCGCCGAATCTCGGCGTTAAGTTTAGCGGGCTTAACTATTGTACGGTGACTAATGTTTGTATGCTACATATCTGCTTATATTACAGATCAGATCTGATTGTTTGTGAATGTGAATTAATATATTTGTAAACGCAACCACGGTACAGGAGACCATATCTTGGAACAATAACAAAACAAAAAAAATGAGCATCAAACGCCTCAACAGCTTTTAGTAAATATTTTAACTATGAACTATAACGATTCTGTCAGCTTTCAAGCAAAACTTCATTAAATTATTCCTTTCGCGGAGGAGTTATGGTGCCACAAACATCCCCCTATTAAATTAGGATTTAAGTTTAAAAAAATGTTGTACCTAGAAATCCTTGAATCAAAGTTCAACTTAGTTTTTTTATAACAGTATCGACGCTACAATATCGTGTCTATATTGTATCTAACAAAGTTACTTAACTGTAAGTACAATCACACAGGACCTAATGCCATTAACGTAGGTACATCTGTAGCTATATGTTGACTAAAACACAGATCAATGTGAAATCTTCCACCCATTAATGTCCAATACAGTTCGGAAACTGATTGCGTACATGCGGGCCTACGAGATTGGTAACTATCCCTGTTACATTTACGACTTAGGTATGTGGTTCAATCGATAGGGAGCAAGACTAAGACTATTCCAAGTCAGCATTTAGAGAAATCTTAATTATCAATATAAGTACCTATGCCTATAATAATGTTCGGTTTAAGGAATCATATTTCGAGAAATTAACTTAAACATAATAAATCAAAGTAAATAACAGACTCATCCATGTACACAATTCTCAATAAATTTGTATCATTCAACAATGTGAACTTAGGTTATAGGTTCATATAAAATTTATACTTACATATTTTTTTTATATCGTCAACCCTGTCGGGCACAGCGAATTAGAATAAAGGAAGAACCCGAGAGGGCTATTAAATTTGACCAGCAATTTTAATATTAATTTTCTCATATGTTTAGTCTACATATTAATAAGACATATTAAATCCAAATAATTATATTTGATTACTAGGTACTAAAAGAATACGATATGTATGAACAAAATAATGATGGAATATAAAGAAGGTTAACGCTATTCAAGTTGTTCTTTTATCCTTGTCCCGTAGTGAGTCGACAGTCTATGATATTTTTGCTGTCTCCACGTATAGTAGACCAGCTTCTGCCCGCGAATTCGTTCGCATGTGAGGGTTTAGCCTATGTGTTATTCTAGGATGTCAACTATCCACTTACCAAATTTCATTCAGATCCGTTCAGTAGTTTTTGCGTGAAAGAGTAACAAACATTCATACATCTCTACATCTATCCTCACAAACTTTCGTATTTATAGTATTAGTAAGATAACATTTTACGCTCACAACTGCATTTTTCTACTTTTAAATTTTTTTTCAACTGCGTCGTGTATTTTTCTTGAAAATGATTATTAAAAAGATCAAGAAGGTATATACATGAAAAGTCACAATTTCAAAGCAATTTACTTCTGTTACACTGTAAGTGACTACAAAGTGAATGCAACATTAAAATTACCTTAAATAACTCAGTTAAATTCAGCGTAGAAATCTTAAACTGTTTTCGTTTGAGAAGTACATTACAAGTGCGACTTGCATAAATACCTGTAGCTTAAGTACTTCCTGCACAACAGTCTTAAAGAATGGAAAAAAAGAAAAACAGTTGTTCGAGACAATGGAAAATAAATCTTTCTTTCAGCATTTTATGAATTGAAGCGGCAAACAACGATAAAAAAAAATTGTGAAGATACTTTTTGTAACGAAACTTTTTTGTTTATTCGAATTGATTGACATTAAAGGTTATACTTGCCAGTCTTGTTAACACTTCGTTCTAATGTTACCACCTTGTTAAGTATTGTCATTGATAGAGAAGTATTTTTAGAATCGTACGTAATTGATGTGATGAAGTTCGTTTTTAGGGTTCCTTGAAACCACAAAGACTCCGTACAGTTGTACAATGTTCGTTCGTCGAATGGCTCGTTTTATTCAGAGACTATACAACGTGTAATTTAAAGGGTATATACATACCGAGTGCAAGGCTTCTTTGGATGATAACAAACGATATGACAAGGGTTTTCTAATCCTATGTTTACATGTCTGGAGCATATTAGAAATTTCAGTACATTGATACCAGAGGCCGAATTTTTCAATTTAAGAAGAACGAAGAGAATTGTCGTTTTATTGGCAAGTGACGTAGAAAGTGATGACCCTCATAGTGCTGTGACACGTTTGTTATGATTGGTATTCAAGAAATATATGAAACCAATAATTTGGAGTCAATTCTGTGAGTCACTTATTTTGAGCTGAAACTTTGCATAGAGACTCCATACCAGATGTTGTCTTCAGTCCTTTTGGATAGATATGGGGTTTCTGTTACACGTTGTATATTATATTATCTACTTAGCCTTTTCCCAACGTTGTTAAGTTTAGCTTTCAGTCTAACCAGATGCAACTGAAAAATCTAAAAACCAATAGCTGAGTACCTAACCACTATTAAAGTTATACAAATTACAGCAAGGATTAACGGCTTAATTTACTTTCCGAGCTAAGATGAATTTTGATAAGTAGCATAGAATAGAATATAAATAGATCGATTCAAGTACAGACACACAACAACTACAATAGAAACTTCCAACAATCAATCAATCATCTACGGACAGGATTACGGATGTGTAACAACGGAACATACACTGTGTGAGGCGCGACACGCTCTTGACATGTCTCTATAGCCGTGTGGTTAGCGGCTTTAATTTTTTTGTATTGTAGATGCTGCGAAACTGTAATTAGATCTGGTAGTAGGTAGATAATAATCACGCCAATGAAATTCATAGAGCACACGAGTCGTCTTTCAAGGTTAATCAACGATTGCCGGAGTAGGGCAGTGAGAACATGTTTAGAGTTCTCCGTGCCTCGAAAAGCAAATTACGCCGTTGATTGAACACGCCGCTGATACACAGCTGTCATTTGTAGATCTTTGATAAACGTTACAGGCAGTCAGAAGCGAGAAAATCTTACAATGGTTTTGCCAAGGAGTATTGATACCCGGCCCGATGACATAGTAGATTTTAAAGGAACATTTTGGCAAAAAGGAACCTATTACAAGGCCACTTATAGAACATCTGGAAATGTCTAGGCCCTTTCCACGGCACCATTGGTGGCTGTGCACTTCAGCTGCAAGTTGTTGAGCTGAGAGCGCAGGATAGGAGGTGAAGCAGGTTGCTACACAGGTCCACATCTACAAACCGCTACTGTTTGCTTCAGGAAAACTGATGAGGCTAGACTTACATCTTCCTAGTTGTAATCCGAGGTGGTTCAGGGATTTTAGGGTCGACCAGAAGGTTAGGATAAGTTCATTACTATCTACTTTACAACGTGTAATTTAAAGGGTATATACACACCGAGTGCATGGCTTCTTTGGATGATAACAAACGATATGGCAAGGGTTTTCTAATCCTATGTCTACATGTCGTCGCTGCGCCTGCCAAATTCCATATGTGCATTTTTTCAGTTTTTCGTTTTTTAGCTAAACATAATCTCCGTTTCATTCTGTATATGCTCATAAAATCGTTTTTGTGATATTCCATCTAGAAAGCAATATGACAAATACCGTATGTGTTTTGACCGTTTAGAAAAATTCGTATGTGCAAAAATGCACATAAAGAATTTGCGTTCCGTCTTCAGTCACCTACAACTGCGCACTGTGAGGGCGCGTTGTGGTGTAAACAACATATAAAAAAGTTTTACTGTGTTAAAACTAAATAAATGTAGTAAGTACGTACTGAATTTACTTGAATTATGCTGTTTTTATATAATACCGTAAACCATTCATATTGATGAATGGTTTTAATAAATAAAATATTAAATAAATATTTACTTTGTAAAGTATAATATATGTAATTTTTTTTTAATATTTACTTAATTATGTACTTAAATGCGAGGATTATGTGGTATTTTTTTTTTATTTCCATTTACATTTTTTTTTCACTCTTTATTAAGACGTTGTCTGACAGTTTGAGTATTTTAGTGACCTACTCAAATGTACCGTCTTTGGCATTGTTCGTCAGGTCGCTGAGCTCCTTAGTAGTCCAAAGTTGAGCTTACAAACTAACTGACAAAGGCTTGCACTGACGGGACGGGTCTACTCAAATCTGTTTGGTCTTTCCTCAAAAGGCCATTTCAGACTAATTTACATAATCCTCATAAACGATTGTGAATATGTGCACTATGTAGGTTTTTATTTTTTTTATTTTTATTTATTCGAGTTAAACATAATAAATTGTCTGGCAGTTTGAGTGCTTTTTGCGGCCTACCTAAAGGTCCTTACCTTGGTATTGTTCGTCAAATCGTTAAGCTCCTTGTTCTAAGTTGAGCTATACGTCATTTGACAAATGCTTGCAGTGTATGGACAGGCCCACTCAAATCTGTGAGCATCTTTCTTCAAAAGATCGCCTCAGACTGAAACCTACAAGGTTTCCATATAATTAATTCAGTGTAGATTGTATGGACTTTAAAAGAGACGGACCCCTGAGTTTGTTTCGGTGTTTCTTCTCAGGGTAGTCAGTTAGGAAACACCGGCCTCATCTAGTTAATATTTAAGGAAAAAAATGACGTGTAAAAGTGTTATTTAATAACCAATTTGCAAAATAAAGATCATTTATCATTTAAGAAATGCGCTCTTTAATTTATTGCGTCGTATAGCACTTAACCTACATTTTCTGTCATTTTAATCCAGTTTATTTATATTATACTAGCAGTAACGCTGGGTCCGCTTCCGTGGAGTTTAACACGATAAAAAATAACCTCATTTTTTGCAGTCGAGTAAAAAGTAGCCTATAACCATCATCAAGCTTCAAACTACTTCCTTACTAAGTTTAATCAAAATCCATTTTTTTATTGAAAATAGGTTCGCGTTTGACTACCATCCATCCAGAACTTTCGATGATTAAAGCGTTCAAACAAACAAACAAACTTTTCCGCTTTGTAATATTAGTATAGATGTACACATACATAATTAAAACACTTTAAAAACTTTATAGCAAAAAATAAAACCGACTTCCAAGAAAAATACTGAAAAGTGAAAAATAACTTTAATTTCAGTAGTCGGTGTTTTGATTTTGTATTTTTGTTTTTGAGACCGACTTCCGAAATTAAAGTTATTTTTCACTTAGCAGTATTGTCGCTTTTATTTTTTGCTATAAAGTTGTTTTTCTGGCTTTTTAGTGGGTCGGATTGTAATTTATCTAGTTATAAAAGCCTAAATTTTAACTTCTTATCACCTTTTGCAAAATATTTTGGTCCCGATGCAGGGCCGTTAATTATCGGAGAGCTCCATCAGCTCCACTTCACCATTTTTGCATTGTGACGGGTATGAAGTGCTTAACAACCATATTCAAGTAATCGAATCGCATTCCATGAAATACTTATTATTGAGTAATTTCGGTAGCCATCCGTGGTGTTCATCATCAGTTCCACTTCAACAAATGCAATAGTGCTTTTTGAGAGCAGCAACACAAGTTACTATAAAAAAACACCCAAATCGCTATAGGTGTGCCTATTTTATTTTATTTATTTTATTTTATTTTATTCTATTCGGGAAACTTACAGCTAACTTATACTATGTTAATAAGCAATATACAATTGAAGGCCATTTACAAGTTTCCACTGATAAACACTAAAAACAAAAACAAGAAGAGAAGAAAATAATAAAAGAAAGGTAGTTACAAAATACCTATAACATAAATTAGGAAGTAAATAGAACACGATCGACAAATACATACAAACAGAAAATCATTTAGACGCAAATCATTACTTTTCCATAAAAAAGCTTTTCACCAACAATTGCTTAAGTCGAGAAGCACTGGTATTGAATATATCCAAATCATGTTCACCAGATAGTTTATTAAAACTTCTGCTCGCACGGATTAAATAAGAATTCTGCCTGTACGCTGACTTGGAATGAGGGACATGCAACAAGGTAGGATTACGAAGCATTTTGCAATGTGTAACTAATCCCAAACAGCTTAACAGCTCAGGGCAATCTACAGTACCATTCGCAATCTTAAATAAGTACGCCATATCCGCAATGCATCTTCGCTCATGTAGTGGTAAGATGTGAAACCTCTTACATCGCGCTATATAATTGGGAGTATATTTCCTAGTCTTGTACTGCAAGAAACGTAGGAAGCGCTTTTGAATCCCCTCAATTCTGTCAATATAAATATTGTAACTAGGATTCCACACTTGGGAGGCGTATTCCAAATGGCTACGGACAAAAGCACAATAAAGAATTTTATACGTTTTTACGTTTTTAAAATCAGCTGACAACCTAAGTATAAATCCAAGTGCTTTGGAAGCTTTATTAACAACGTTATCGATGTGTGCATCAAAAAGCAACTTAGAGTCAAACGTTACACCCAGGTCCCTAATAACGCTTATCCTGTTTATAACAGTATTATGTAACTTATACTGAAACTCGATTGCACGTGGTTTACGAGTGTAGGTACTAACAAAACATTTAGAAACATTCAGTTCAAGTTTGTTAAGGAGACAATAATTTTGAAGTCCGTCCAAGTCCCGCTGCAAACCAAAACAGTCAGAAAGTTCCGATACAGGGCATAAAATTTTCATATCGTCGGCGTACAGAAGTATTTTGGAATGGGTAAAGTATGAACCAATGTCATTTAAAAAAATAATAAAAAGTAAAGGACCCAGAAGGGATTCTTGTGGTATTCCCGAGGGTATTTTAACGGTTACAGAACTGTAACCATTCAGTACAACTGTTTGACATCGATTCTCAATATAAGATGTAAACCATCTGAATAAATCGCCTCTGATACCCACTGCCAGCAGCTTACGTAAAAGGACACCGTGGTCTATACGGTCAAATGCCTTGCTGTAATCAGTATAGACCACATCCACTTGAGATGGTTCAGACATGGTGGAGGACAAGAAGTCAGAACAGACGAGCAGATTCGACACAATAGACCTGTTTTTTAAGAAGCCATGTTGATAGTTATTAAGTGATTGTTTAATAGCACTATAAACTGAGGAGTAAACAATTTTTTCTAAAACCTTTGAAAACAAGCAAAGCTTAGATATGGGCCTGTAGTTTTCTACATTGTCTTTAGGACCTTTTTTATGCACGGGGGTAATAAAAGCTGTCTTCCAAACATGCGGCACAACTCCCTCACTAAGAGAACGTCGAAATATTAGGGTAAGTGGTAAAGTTAAGCTTTGTGCGCACTGAATTATGAGTATAGCAGGAATACCATCAGGCCCCGCCGACTTATTTACGTCAATAGCCTTTAGTAGTTTCAGTACTTCACCATTTTATTTAATAGTTCCTTGGAAATAGCGTTTGACTTTAACGCGTATTTGTACAGTACGATATTAAATTATGATTGTGTATCTACATATGAATTGATTTCTGGAATTCATGTTTGAGGAGGAAATGACGGGTTCAAAGGAAGAAATACGGAATGATTATTCGTTGGAATGGTGTAATAATCTGTCGATATTCACATTCGCTGTCGATAACTATAATTATATTAACGCAATACGAATGGGCCTGAATTTATTCGATGGATTTCGAAACGCCTTTCTGCATTTCAATATTTTGTTCTTATACATACAATGCGAGTAAAATTATATACTAAAAGAAGAGCTGAGGTCTTTTCTCTTTGGGTAAATGGTGCCAGCTGTGGCTTACCTGTTCCACGTTTAAAATATCTATCCATTTTTATAGAACTTGAAATCCTTTCCCATGTAGGTAACTTAATAATCTTCACGTCTAAATTGTCTACAACTACCTCCGCAGGCATCCCGAAGGGGTTCCTAGACAGAAATTTACTGACGTGAAGCTGATACGAGTATACATATATAGACAAAACGTATATTGCTATACCCGGATTTCAACCAGGTATTGTCTGGCCGAAAAGTTTGGTTTTGTTACTTTTATCAAATTTGAGTATTGACCAGTTGCTTTCTTTCATGTTCAATTGTACTGGACTAACATGGAGGAGTTCGTGGCTAAGTAACAAATGCTTGCTGAGGTCGGTCTGTGGATGGGTAACCCTAACACATCTTGAGTATTTACTCCGTGCCTCTAAAAGCACGTTAAGCTCCACAGCTTGAGACCCACGTCTCAACTATCAATTGTACTTCTTTGGCAGTCGTCACGGGTAGTCAGTAGAAGTGAGAATATTTGACACTGGCCTTGTCAAGGAGGTCGTGTTACCCACCTACTGGGTTCTGGATAAGATTAGATATACATATTGCTCCATGTAAAACACAAATATGCAGCTGTATTCGGTTAGAATGAAATCTGACCCGACGTACTGAACTAACATCATATTAACATTTTTTAGATTGTTTTATTGACATGTACTGTGAGACACTAACCTTAAGCCTGCAATATATGTTGGCCGAGCGTTGTCGAGTGAAGGCCAATACCAACATGTAGACAGTACATTTGTATATTTGCCTTGTCTTGCTATCGCTCGGTGTCACTTGCCTAGTTGGCCGAGTCACCGAGTGAAAGCCAGCGCCAATGTGTATAGAGCTCATTTGGTGCAACTTGTCTTCGCTCGCCGTTGCTCGTGATCACTTGCCTCACTTCGGATCGGTGTCGGTTTTTGGTCACAAATCAAAGGCGCTCGCCTGCGCTCGGCCAACGTGTGGGCAGCTCTACAGACCTTCTTCTACATTGGTCGTCTGCATTGGCGTTCGACGAACTTGTCGAATGTGTGGAAATTATTTCTTACCTTGTACCTATTTGCCAACGCACGCGTTGGCCTACGCTCGGCCAACATGTATTGCAGGCTTTAGAGGTTTTGATGCCATTGTGATATTGATACCTGTAGTATTATCATTAGAACTTAAAACGGGATATTTACCATTTGTGTTTATTGTTTAGAGTTTCTGATATTTCAGCACTGTCGGTATTTGCAAGCAAACTAACTCTCGATACTGTTTGTGACCATGTTAGCTTAAAAACTTATACCTATGTATAGTATTTGTTATAACCGTTTGATATCTTAACGTGTTCCTGAGAAAATGGGTCTTGACAGGCAGATAGATAACGAAGTGATCCTTTAAAGGTTCCGATTTTCCTCTGTGGGTATGGTAGCTTAAAAATGTAACATTTTCTCGTGATATTGGGATGGAAATTGCTCGATTGTACGGTAGCTTAGGATGTCATAAGGTGCCAGGAGGCGGCGGCATATGTCCGCCCATTGCATGTGCAGAATTATGAGTGGTGCATTATGCCGAAGCTGCACGAGACATTCGCCCACCGATAGTATGTCTTTCTTCTCCGTTAAATTCATGATCTTATTAGTAGATAAGAATACTTTTTCTTGCTGAATTATTAATTTTCTTACCATCGTTATCTGCTTAAACAAAACATATAAATATTTCAAAATTCTGTCCGACCTCCTCTAGTGTCTCAGATTACGTTCTCACCACTGGGACATAGGCCCAGTGGTGGTTGGTGGATGTAATGTCTTCGGATTTTTGGTCTAGGTTATGCCAGTTTGCTCATGATGTTTATATTACACAAAGTAATGTGCCTAACTGGGTTTGAAACCACGACTTGTAACGAACCAGTTGAGCCACCGCTCACTGTGTGACTTGGCTCACTGACTGAATTTAGAATAAGAAAAATGTCGACAAATTACATGGCAAGGTACTGGTAAGTCGAGTAGGCCATTAAGAAGCACTTACAGCAAAATAAAAACAAATTACCCGCATTAAAACAAATGCTGCCTCACCACAGTAATCGATTACTCGCCATATAACAATTTATATTCATCACTCAAGAAATATCGTTTCTTGAAATTAATATCACTGTTAGATGCTAATAATTTATTGCCTTTTGTACACAAATTAAGTTATATTAATCCCGGCTATTTGATGCCAACTACTAATTTCTCCAGACAATTTATATCAATAGCCAGAAGTCAGATTGTATTGAAATAAATGTATTGCTCTCTAAATTTGTGGTCATGTGGCATGAGGTTCATATTGTCGAGTTTATGGCTAAATAATACAGCCAAGCCAATCTGTGCGATAAGACTGGCCGCAGTGGTTTTTTATCCATATCCTATGAAATACCAGGAATTACCTTACATAATTAGTAAGAAAAAGTTTTTCTATCAAATTCATAAAAAAATGTAGTTCAGGGATTCACAATTGCAAATATAAGAGACAGGCTTCAAAACTACAATTTTAATATTAATACCTTTATATTGTTATCTAGATATCTTTAACTTATAAGCAGGGACTGAATAACC
Source organism: Tholera decimalis (assembly GCA_943138885.2). NCBI lineage: Eukaryota > Metazoa > Arthropoda > Insecta > Lepidoptera > Noctuidae > Tholera > Tholera decimalis. The sequence continues at coordinate 16,336,699 of OW964563.2, read as the reverse complement.
CAAAAATTACGTTATCTTTAAATTGCGGTATGACGTCAAACCGAAAAATAACGGTTGCCGCTTTATGTCGATATCTAAATTGATTTCGGTACCGAAACTTTTTGTGTATAAATAGAAAAAGGTATATTTCGGTAGCGGTACTAAAACCTTAATTAATAAAGATATGAAAGAGACGGATATTGACCACCTCTGGCCCTTGTTGTTGAGTTTCTCATCAAATTGCATTAGTTTGGCAATGTCAAATAGCACACGAAAAGTTATAATTACAGAAAAAGGTAAGTAATAAATACTTATGTGGATACTGGTAATAAAGTGTAGAACAATAGTGTTAGTGTATAATATTTTCTTCAGCTAACTCATCGACTGGACTTTAGTAGGTATTTTTACTCATTCGTTTTTCAGATCAGAGCAAGATTAAAAAACGTGACAACATTCGCAAAAATCTTAATTCCCAGTCTGAAAATATGTCAACGGAATACGAAACTTTACCAAAAATATCCAGAGTGACGACTAATACCCAGGAAACCTTCTGTTACTCACAAGACAAATTTCCGGGTTCTCAACCTTTTGATGGTTTCATATATTCGAGAAAAATCAATAAAAATATCCATGAGGCACCTTACACTTTTGATTTACATAAGGATCTGCGTGATTATCAAACTAATGATGATTTATCCAACTCTTGAGAAATGTGTACCCATAAATATAACACTATTACAACAACAAGAGAAATTGGTACTATGACGGAATAAGAAGGCTGCAACATGAGTGCAGAAAAAGAAGCTGAATGTAACGAGTTCTTTGCGAAAATAGTAACATTGGAGATGTCTAAGTTTCACGGAAACATGCGTTACAATAAGATGAAGGAAATATTGGATATAGTGAAGAAAAGTGACGCATAAAAAATTATATATTCTTATTAATGAACGGCTGATTAAATTGTACCTAAGCCATATGATTGTCTCTTACCTAGGATTATTTGGTAAATTTAATAAAACAAATATTGAAATTGAATCATTTATTTCTTTTAATCATTATTTAGTTTAACCATCTAGTATATGAACAATGATTAACCATAGATAAGATAATTTAGTTAAGTGGAAGGCCCATTAACGGCGCCAATGCTTTTTTATAGTGTGGCAAATTCGCCCTCCTAAGTCAAAACCCAAAAGTATTCTTCAGCGCAGTTTTGGTGGAATGAACTTGGAAAGTCTTCGGGAAGATGCTAGCAATATTGACTGGTCTGATCTTGTTCATATAGAGTCGATTGATGACAAAGTTGACCTCCTCAATTCCAATCTTAACAAGCTTTATGACGTGCATGCACCTGTTCGTTTGGTAAAGATTAAGCATCTACCTGCTCCGTGGCTAACAGATGACGTGAAAGTAATTTTACAAAGAAAGGCGGCAGCAGCAAAGTCTAAATTCAAGTGCAGACCTAGTCGAGAAAGTTGAGAAAAATACGTCGCTATCCGAAGTCACAGCAACTAGGTTTGTAGGGATGCCCAACGCCGCCACATTCATAAGTCCATTAAAAACGGTGATCCAGCTAAAGTCTGGAAATTTCTTAGATGTATGGGAATTGGGAAGTCACGTCAAGAGTCTATTCCTCCTTAGGAATAAAAAAAAGGAAAATGTTGATTGAGCGATTCAAGGTCTATATCCTTACATAGACCTTGAATCGCTCAATCAACATTTTTCCACCTCTTGTAGCTTCAATGTTGCTGTTAAAACCACTACTCTAAATAATCTTTCTTCTCTTCCCACTCCTAATTATTCTCCTTTAATTTTTAATTAATTTACCAGTTGTGATGTTAAGAAGAGCATGCTATCTATAACATCAAATGCCGTTGGTAATAACTGTATTAGCCGTAAAATGATACTCCCTATCCTGGACGAAATTCTTCCTGTCATTTGCCATGTCCTCAATTATTCCGTATCCTCGGGTGTTTTCCCATCTTTGTGGAAAGAAGCTCAGATAACTCCTCTCCCTAAAAAGTCTAATCCTGTTTTTTTCTCTGATTTCCGCCCCATTTCCATATTACCGTTCCTATCCAAACTCCTCGAACGCCTTATCTACAATCAACTTAGTGCCTTCCTTTGCAAAAACCAACTCCTACATTTGTACCAATCCGGGTTTCGTTCAGGACCACACAGCTCACAGAGCTACAGCTCTACTTAAAATTACTGACGATAGCAGATCAGGTATGGATAATAGGAAGTCGACTGTCCTTTCATTACTGGACTTCAGCAACGCCTTTAACACTGTCGATTTTGATGTCCTGCTCGGTATACTCTGCTCTCTTAACATATCTCCAACAGCAATTGATTGGTTTCGTAGTTATCTGTGTGGCCGCCGACAACGTACTTGCATTGAAGGTACATCATCTTCATGGTGCAATACTACTGCTGGCGTACCACAGGGGGGCGTTCTTTCTCCTCTTCTTTTCGCCATATTTATAAATTCTATTTCAAATGAACTTCTCTCATCTTATTACATTTATGCTGACGATCTGCAAATTTATTCGCAAGCTCCCGTTGAAGAACTGTCTGAGGCGGTGACGATTGTGAATAAAGACTTAGCGCGTATTTCTGATTGTAGTTTGAATCATGGTTTGAGGCGAATCCTGCGAAGACTCAAGTCATTATTGTTGGCAGCCCTAGGCTACGTTCCAAAATTAACTGGGCGACCCTTCCTCAAATCGTTTTTGATGGAGCTGCTATACCTTATTGTGACTCAGTAAAAGACCTAGGTATTTATATTGATAGGGATTTGCCTTGGGGTCCCCAGTTGCAAGAAGTAAGCCGCAAGCGGTTTGCCTCTGCGGGTTCTTTACGCAGATTGCGCAATTTCCTGCCGACTGCCACTAAAATTGCGCTTGCCCAATCCCTTCTTCTCCCTGTTCTCGACTATGCTGATGCAAGTTATCCAGATGTTACTGAAGTGCAGCTAGATAAGCTTGAACGACTCCAAAATTTTTGTATCAGATTCATATTTGGTTTGCGCAAATATGATCATGTTTCTGAGTTTCGCATTAAACTCAAGTGGCTGTCGATCCGCCTTTGCTGGAATGCACATATTTTATCATTACTTTACAGTATTCTCTTCAATCCTACAACTTCGTTTTATCTCAAAGAACGCTTTAAGTTCCTTCATGACACACATGTAAGAGATTTGAGATCATAGGAGAATTTGAGACTTTCAATGCCTGCACATTTCACTAAATTCTATGGCTCATCATTTACGGTGCAAGCTATTCGTTTGTGGAATGCATTGCCGGTGTCAGTAAGACAAGCTCAGTCACTGGCTACTTTTAAAAGCTCGGTTGCTAATTATTTTCTTTCCAATTTATGACTATTCTTTTGTTGTCTCTCCACTTGATGTTAAAGAACACATTATATGTATTGTATTATTTAATTACCTATGTATTACATTGTATTTATATATATATATATATATATATATGCATATACTTTTATTTATTTTAATATTTAAATAATTGTAATGGGACAGAAGTCTCTAGGCATATTCCTAGACCTAGCAAAGGCCTTCGACACCGTCTCTATACCCATCCTCCTGAACAAAATCGATACCTTAGGAATTCGAGGAATACCTCTCCAACTTTTCCAAGATTACTTGACAAACCGGAAACAGGTTATAAAAATTGATAACAGTATAAGCCATGAGGAAAATGTCACATTCGGAGTGCCTCAAGGCAGTGTATTGGGTCCTACGCTGTTTTTACGCTGTTTTTAATATATATTAATGACCTCTGCAATTTGCTTTTAGAAAATGGTCAAATAGTAACATTTGCGGATGACACAGTATTATTATTCAGCTCTAAATCGTGGAAAGATGTAACCGAAGCAGCAAATAAAGGTTTTGCTCTAGTAACCTCATGGCTGGACAATCATCTGTTGACACTTAATCTTGACAAAACGAAATATATTACATTCACAATTAACAGTAGAACTCAACCGTCTCCTAACGCAATAACCATACAAACTCACCATTGCAACATTCAGAGTACTTGTCATTGTAACCCAATCACCAGAACCAATTCCATAAGATATCTAGGTGTAATAGTAGACCAAAACTTAAACTGGAAAGAACACGTCATTAAGGTAAATAATCGCGCAAGAAAGCTAATTTATATTTTTAAAACTATTAGAAATGCATGTGACATTAACTTACTGATAAAAATCTATTTAGCACTATGCCAATCCATACTGGTATACGGCCTGAATGTGTGGGGAGGAACCTCAAAAACAACCATGTTGTCTGTCGAAAGAGCCCAACGCATAGTACTTAAAGTAATTTCTCGCAAAAAGTACACTTATCCGACACACCTACTTTACTCAGAACTAGGAGTCCTTACGGTGAGAAAATTATTCATTAAGCAACAGATCATGGCACAGCATAAAATAAAACCGCACTTTGCTAAAAGGCGGCGACTAGATATTGTTTATAACGTACCCAAATTTAGAACATCTTTTGCACACAAATTTCACAATTATCTCGGTCCTAGCCTTTACAACAAAATAAGCAAAGATGTAAAATTGAAGAATCTTGATAGCCAAACATGCAAAAAAGCTATTGAAAAATATTTGAAAGCACTAGACTACAACAGCACTGAAAAACTACTTTAGAACGATGTTATAATCAAGGCACATAAATAAATAAATAATAAAGCACTCTTAACTGTACACATACAGAAATACACACATACATAAAAACATATACACATATACATACACCCACACACAGACAATTACAATCGTTTGTAACTTAATTAATATAATTACCTATACAGTACGTAATCAAACTGATGCTATGTGACTTAACTGGAACCTTGTGGGAATCTGTTGTTCAAGGGTTGAGGATGACTATCCCCTCGTGATACAGTTTTATACTAGTACGAGTGGATAGGGCGAATCAGTCTAAAGACAGCCCAATCATAACCATATTTACATTGTACCTTTATACTCAACGATCTGTTTATTTTTGTGTTTATTATTAAGTTACTCTGTATGGTTGTCTAAATTTGTGTGAATAAATAAATAAATAAATAAAATAAATTTTTTTTCTCTGTTTTTAACCGACTTCTGAAAAAGGAGGAGGTTCTCAATTCGGATGTTTGTTTGTTTTTTTTTTTTTTTTTTTTTTATGTTTGTTCGGGCATAGCTCCGTCGCTCGCCAACCGATTTGAAAAATTCTTTTTTTGTTGGAAAGGGTATACTTTCCAAATGGTCCCATGAAAATTTTATCGACATCGAACAAGCCGTTTCTGAAAAATCAACAAAAGTAAAAAAAAAATATTTACATTGATGATCTTTTCGGTTACTCTATATTGTGTTTTTTGTTCGCGCGTTTTTAATTTTTGTAGTTGACATTTTGGCTTTTATAACTAGATTAATTACAAATTAACCCACTAAAAAGCGCGAAAATAAAAACTTTTTTGCAAAAAAATAAAACCGACTTCCATATCAAAACACTACAAAGCCAAAAATAATTTTAATTTCGGAAGGCGGTGTGAAAAAAAAGAAAATACAAAACCAATAACACCGACTACCGAAATTAAAATTATTTTTGGCTTTGTAGTGTTTTGATATGGAAGTCGGTTTTATTTTTTTGCAAAAAAGTTTTTTTATGAGTAATGTAGTAAGTACACTAATTTAGCCCTCCCCACTTTAATTAAAGTTTTTAAAGTCCTTCCAAAGCTTGTCTGGAAGATATCGCTTTCAGCAATAAGACCGCCATTGTTACCATAGAATAAGCAATATTGTTAAATAGGTGTGTTTAAATTTTGGTGTACAATAAAGTATATTCCATCTATCTATCTATTACAGGATATTTTTTAATAGGTTATATACCTGTTTGTGTTGGAATGTTGGACGATTGTTTGGAGCCAGCATTATAGATAACTTCTTTCAAGTATTGTTTAGTGCTATAGTAAAAAGAGTATGGGTAGGTAGGTCTTTTTATCTGCGAAAAAAATAAAAAGTAGCATGTCAATCACTGACCGGTAGATATTGAGTATGTATGTATTGTATAAAATAATCAGATACGAACTTACTTTTACTACGGCTGAGCATCCAAGCACTTGGCAGGTACAAGAATTATTTTCCTTTGAAAATGAAAAAAGAAAGCATAGATTGCGTTTTTACGTTTTCGTCCCATAATTATTTTCTAAATAACGACACATACAACACAACTTTTATTGACAGAGTGTTAGTGGTCACTTTGTGCGAGCGTCCGGCGACAAGCGACAAAAGCAGGTTCTAATAGGTATGCGCGCACGCCTGTGCTTTGTCCACCCTTGCCGGTGCCTCACACCCCTCGTCCCACGTCCTGCAACGGTCAATTCTATGTTTTTCGGTACCGATATCGCATAAAGGTTAAATAACGGTATAGCCTTACCTTTATTTTATTAAGGTACATTTATTTTATACAGGTATCGTAACCGTATACCGTAACCGTTTTCAGTCCCTGCTTATAAGATCGAAGAATGACCAGCCCAATAACTGAAAAGCTAATGATTATACCAGATCATCTATCAAACTTTTCTGAATATATTCAACACTGATCAGAATATGTTAAACACCGCGCATGAGTGATGTACTCTCAAACAAATTGTTCTCACCCTCCGCCGAGAGTAAGTCTCCGAGTCACGCAATATGGCGACTGGCCAAGGCAATAACATTTCCGTTCACATAACAACACTTGGCATAGGTTGGTAGTGTTGGGTTAAACTTGTCGATAAATTGTCAATTCATACTGAAACAGTGCTTTTTGGGGAAAAGAGTAAGATATAAGTGGTATTATTATATTTATTTAGCATATATGAGGGGTAAATTTCAAAATATTAATTAAATAAAATAGAAACATTTATAAATGCGGTCGTCAGGTATCTGAAATTCATTTGAATAAAAAAAATATGAGTTTTCTGCTCTTACTCCTTCTTCATACAAACCTTAACTGTCTCAAATTTTATTTTCCTCTGTTCGCGTAATTTTCGTAAAATGCTAGGTATACAAAGTTTCTACTTCACGTATGAAATTAGATAGAATCGGGCATCGGGAAGGTGCAAGCTACCGGTGACCCGGGCTTCTAAGGAAGGAAATTTCGGAATAATGAAATTAAATGAAATATTGATAATAATAATGTTTATTTTGCAAATAGGTTATAAATAACACTTTCACACGTCATTTTATTTGTCGTAAATGTAAACTAGATGTATCCCTTGAATCAGTTGTCCAACGAGAGCCACCTTAAATTTATTTATGTTATAGTTAATAATTGGTATGAGTAATGCTAAATAAAAAGTATATCAGCTGTGTATACAAATAAAAAACAAACAAAAATATTATTTGAAATATAGAATTTGAATTTGAAAACCGTTCGGCAATAGAATAACATTTTCACTTTGACCACAAGAAGTTCTACAATGACATCTTAACCATCGTGGTTCTGGTGTGTGAGAGAGACGGAGCTAATAAAAGCGAATATCTCTAACATTTTAAAACAGTGAAATAATTATGATTTTTTTTTCCGGGTGGGAAAATCATCGTATGTCTTTTCCCGCTCTGGGTGGAGCGGAAGGGAGTGTCAGACTTCTACTGACTAAAAACTCACCCTGTTCCTTCAACTGTCCCTAAGTCCCGGGGCCGCGGTATATCGTTAGAACATTTCCGCAACCCCAGAATAATTATGATATTGGTATTTCATAGTATGGCCGCCAGCTGAGTATAATTTAAAGTTTTGGTACTACTAACATGACGCGGCCTACCGCATACACCTTTGATGAGCTCAAAGGAAATAAATAAGTCAATTATGACAAAGATTTTCAAATGAAATGTTACCAACGGACCCGCAGCGAAAAATGAATTTGACGTAAGAAGCAAGCTATTGTAAGCAAGCAAGCTATGAATAAATTATAGTATAATAATAATAATCTTTATTGTGCTAAAAATAGTACATAATTATTAGTTTAATACACCCTAGACCCCACACTAGGATTCTCTGTGTCATATGGGGTCGTACATCCACAGAACAGCCCCATACGACGATTACACTAGAAGATCTACTCTTATGGGTACTATTAGTTAGCCAAAAGCTAATAAAAACCGGCCCTGAGTATTAAAAACAAAATTAACAGCTTGGACTATATTAATAATTGCGGGAATGTTCCCGTAACGGGAGGAGTCATTAGATTATTTTCCCACCGAAAAAAAAGATGCGTAGTGTTTTCTGAAAATATCACTATTTTAAATGAAATTTATCAAATGCACCACAAAAGCTTTTTTTAAACAGTGACAGTTTTTTTGACGTTTTGAAAAAAGAATCAATGGCTCCGCTTTATGACATGCGTTACAGTTATGAATCTACTATTTGTGACGCTGTCATACTGTAGACCGTGTTTGAATATAAATAGTACCCGATCTAAGTTTTAAAGGTTTTAAATCATTTTACAGTAGCTCTGTGATCTTGCAAAATCTGCATAAAACATTATTCCTATTGTTTTGGCTAAAGCAAAAACTATTAATCAACGGACAGCTACTAAAAAGATTATTTCATTTGTCAAGGATCATCATAAGCATCCCGTTATGATTTTTTGAACAATTTTTGTACAGTGAGAAGATACACTTCATAAAAAAATCTACAAGTTTGTCGTAACAAACGACAGAAAATAATCAGAAGGCTTTTCTTTTAATTAGTTTATTTAAATTATATTCAATAAATTGTCTAGTCTTCAGCTTTGAAAGGTAAATATCGCTTTCTATCATCATCTTCTCCGAGCTACGTTGGGGTCAGCTTTCAGACTAACCGGACGCAGCTGAGTACTGTTTTACATGGAGCGACTGCTTACCAGATATCCACAACCCAGTAACTGAGTAACACGATACCCGATGCAAGACTGGTGTTACATATTCTGGCTTCTAACACCCCTAACGACTGGGAAAAATGCATAAATGACAATTCAGACCAAAATGGCCTAGTCGTCTTGACCTCGGCAAGCTTTGCTTAAAGATCGACCTGTGCCGCAGCTATTCTTAAGCTAGGAACTCCTTACTAAAAATGCACTATATAAGAATTTGACCGAATTTTGATTCATAGCCCGTCCGATCACCATGTACGGCAAGCCGATTGCTTGAGAGAAGCGAGCCAAATACTTAGGCGTGGTGCTCGATAGCCACCTCTCTTGCGCTGAGCACATAAGGCAGGCTCGTTCGCGCACCGCCTTTGCTCTAAGTAGACTCTATTTCACCCTGACTATATCAAATTGTCACTCAGGTACAAATTGCGTATTTTTACCGCGGTTATCCGTCCCATCATAACCTACACCTGCGCTGTTTTCACACACGCAAAGCCCCAGCTCCTACACAAGATGCTGACCCTCCAAAACTGATTCCTCCGTAAAGTAACGGTAGCCCACTTTACGTTCGCAATGAGAGCCTATACCTAGACCTCAAACTGCCCACCATCCAGCAGTTTATGAAACGCACCTCCAAATGTTTTTTTTAAACTGCAATCTAAAATAGGAATCCCGCCGTCACATCGGCAGCCCGATACGATCCCTCCCGTATCTCCAAGATTTGCTAACGAAGGCATACTCTTGTCACTACCGATGACGCTATAACCCTGCTCCAAAAAGCCGTAGGGAAACAAGCAGTGTATAAAAAAGAACCGTCCTTCCTTTAAAGTTTTATAGTAAGCTCGTGCTGGAGGCTTTAATTAATTTATTAATTAAAGCAACCACAGGCAAGTCCGTTTAAGCAATCGACAACCTCAGAGGTTGACCTGCGAGATGCCACACAAAAAAGAGAAAAAAAAAAAGATTCATAGGAAGGTAACTTCTGCTCAATATTTTAACAAGAGTGAACAGGCGTTTGTTGGGCTCGGTCGTTCCATTGTAGACCTCTTCTATCGCTTACCATTAGGCGAGATTAAAGTCAAGAGTGGGCTCATCAAAATAAAAAAAAGAACTTATAACTTTTGGTTTGATCAGGACCATTATCACAGAACATATTGGAACGCGTTCCAAAACTCAGTGGAGCCAGTCAAACTTGTTTTGTCCCAAAAGTCTTGTTTTTGATATGATTTCCATGTACAAGTATGTTTGTTTTATTCAACCTACTGTTTCATATCTATCCACTGAGTCTCATGTTGACCGCCTGCCGTCTGATGCAGCCGTTCGTGTTTGTTTTGTTTTGTTCGCTTTTCATTTTTGTCGAGTGACATCATAATCTTGTCCTGTGTTTTTTTCAGTTGCTCTCACTAGTCCCCATTATCCGTGGACTTAAATATTTTAACAGCATTCTTGAAACCTTTTGTAAATGTTTTGTTGCGTTGCTCTGAGATTTTGTTGCTTTATGCTAATATTTTTTAAATTTTAAACTTTTGTAGTATAAAATATAAAAGTAAGTGTTCCCAATTACATATGTTGATTGAATGCCGTAGAACTAGCCTGATGCAGAATGATTTTCGCTTAACACGTTGACGGATAGAACGCATTGTTTAGCTGTTTTAATTGAATAGCTATATCATTCGCAAACAGAGATAGATGTTATACCTACTTTAATTGTATAGTGTCATATTTTACTCTTTTCATTATTATGTAGCGACCAGCAGTTGCCCACCAGACAAAAACACAGAATGCGGGACTTAACACCTTGTTCCACATATCCCCAAAATTACATTTATTAGTTCAGTTTTAAGTTTAGTTATATAAAGATCGATTAAGTAGATATAGTTACACCTATTCTGAAATCATTTATGCAATCGGTTAAAGCCGACGACTCGCTGGCGCCGAATCTCGGCGTTAAGTTTAGCGGGCTTAACTATTGTACGGTGACTAATGTTTGTATGCTACATATCTGCTTATATTACAGATCAGATCTGATTGTTTGTGAATGTGAATTAATATATTTGTAAACGCAACCACGGTACAGGAGACCATATCTTGGAACAATAACAAAACAAAAACAAATGAGCATCAAACGCCTCAACAGCTTTTAGTAAATATTTTAACTATGAACTATAACGATTCTGTCAGATTTCAAGCAAAACTTCATTAAATTATTCCTTTCGCGGAGGAGTTATGGTGCCACAAACATCCCCCTATTAAATTAGGATTTAAGTTTAAAAAAATGTTGTACCTAGAAATCCTTGAATCAAAGTTCAACTTAGTTTTTTTATAACAGTATCGACGCTACCATATCGTGTCTATATTGTATCTAACCAAGTTACTTAACTGTAAGTACAATTACACAGCACTTAATGCCATTAACATAGGTACATCTGTAGCTATTTGTTGACTAAAACACAGATCAATGTGAAATCTTTCACCCATTAATGTCCAGTACAGTTCAGAAACTGATTGCGTACATGCGGGCCTACGAGATTGGTAACTATGCCTGTTACATTTACGACTTAGGTATGTGGTTCAATCGATGGGGAGCAAGACTAAGACTATTCCAAGTCAGCATTTGGAGAAATCTTAATTATCAATGTAAGTACCTATGCCTATAATAATGTTCGGTTTAAGGAATCATATTTCGAGAAATTAACTTAAACTTAATAAATCAAAGTAAATAACAGACTCAGCCATGTACACAATTCTCAATAAATTTGTATCATTCCACAATTTGAACTTAGGCCATAGGTACGTATAAAATTTATACATATTTTTTTGATATCGTCGACCCTGTCGGGCACAGCGAATTAGGATAGAGGAAGAGAGCTATTAAAATGACCAGCAATTTTAATATTAATCGTCTCATATGTTTAATTTACATATTAATAAGACATATTAAATCCAAATAATTATATTTGATTATTAGGTACAGTCGGCCAAGAAAGTGGTGTACCACCCTAAGGTTGAATATCGCTTGCAGATTCATAGGTGATAAAGATTAGTTTCGCTTGCAGATCGATCTGACAACTTCTATTGCTGTCTTTATCTGATTATTGATAACGACTATTACTGTTTGTAACGTGACAGCTGTTCTTAGTTTGAACTTGATGGAACCAATGACGTCGTAAAATCAACGGCGGGGGGCTGTAGATTTTGATGACAAAATTGTATCTACAAATTCAGAATTGTAATCAACAAGTTACATAAAATTGTAAAGGCACAAGGCGAGTCCACAAACCTACAATTTCTGTAAACTTGTAATTACAATATCAATAAAAAACAAGCTAAAAATAGATTTATCCTTTTATTAAATTTCTACAATCAATTTTAAAATACTTATAACAAACAAAAACATAGCATAGCATATATAGTAATATTTAGAAGATATTGAAAATTTTTAAAAATTAGAAACGGGTGTAACCGCCGTTGGCCTCTATAACCTCTAAAAGACGAGACCTCATTGAACCAACAAGCCGTGAGCAAATATCGGTTCCCCGCATTTCCTCCCAGATATAATTACAGTGACTAATAAGAGCTTGTTTGGTTCTTTCATTTTGATGCGACCATCGTTGGACCATAAGGCCCCAAAGATTTTCTATCGGGTTGAGGTCCGGCGATCTTGAGGGCCACTGAATTACCCTTACGTCAGTGTGTGAACGAAACCAGGCTCTTACGATCCTCGCATTATGAATTGAACAATTATCTTGAACAAAATCAAATTGTGGCACTTCGTTCTCCGGGTAAACATTACGGACTGTCGGTAGCATTGCATTCTGAAGCACGTCGATATAATTTACAGCCGTCGCTCGAGGAGGTAGAGAACACAATTCTCCTACACCATCCGTACTCATCCAGCCCCAAATATTTACGGAAATTCGACCTGATTCTCTATTTGGGATTACATGATCATCTTTATACCGTGTTGAATTATATCGCCAAAGGTGAAGACGTCCATGCTGACTGGATTTAAACGTTTTTTCATCACAAAACACTGTATTAGACCAATCAAACTCTAAGTGCTCTCTGGCGAAGTTCAGACGAGCAAGTCTGTGAGCATCCGTCAAATATATTTTCTTGGCGTAATGCCTGTGGTGCAACCCCATGTAATGTAGATGATTCCTTATTGTTTAGGCACTCACATCGAACATCTCCGCAAAATGTTTTGTGGGCTTAAAACCATTGATTTCATATTCCCGTCTCATGAATTCTCTATCGTTATTGGAGAGTGCAGGCCGGCGACCACTTCTTCTGTGATCCAACAAACTTCCCACCTCTCCTTCACGACGAATCCAAAAGCGGACAGAACGCCTCGATATATTCAAATTCCGGGATATCGCACTGATACTGCTTCCCTCATTAAATTGGGCAATTATTTGTGCTCTTTCGGCAATGGTCAAGTTGGCAGGCATTGAGATGATTTTATATGCAGTTGATTGAAAAATAACACGGAAAATATATCGATTTTTTGCATATATTTGACAAAATGTCAATTGTCAGTTTTCTTTTTCAAATGGAATTCGGTTGTCTAAATAGTTTTTATTACTTTTGTTTGGAAACATTTCAATTGCTTTGTAGAAACTAATGTCCTTTTCATTTATACTAAAGGTTAAAATGTCATGTACTTATATGTGACATATGACGTATGAATACTAAATACATAGGTTTACGTCATGATAATGTTGTCTCTTTCAGTAATATCTTTTTATAACGAACCTTGTTGTAATTTTCGATGACCGGGAAACTAAATCAAAACTGGTACACCACTTTCTTGGCCGACCGTACTAAAAGAATACGATATGTATGAACAAAATAATGATGGAATAATATAAAGAAGGTTAACGCTATTCAATTTATTTTTTTATCCTTGTCCCGTAGAGAGTCGACAGTCTATGATATTTTTGCTGTCTCCACGTATAGTAGACCAGCTTCTGCTCGCGAATTCGTTCGCATGTGAGGGTTTAGCCTATGTGGTATTCTAGGATGTCAACTATCCACTTACCAAATTTCATTCAGATCCGTTCAGTAGTTTTTGCATGAAAGAGTAACAAACATTCATACATCTCTACATCTATCCTCACAAACTTTCGTATTTATAGTATTAGTAAGATAACATTTTACGCTCACAACTGCATTTTTGTACTTTTAAATTTTTTTTTCAACTGCGTCGTGTATTTTTCTTGAAAATGATTATTAAAAAGATCAAGAAGGTATATACATGAAAAGTCACAATTTCAAAGCAATTTACTTCTGTTACACTGTAAGTGACTACAAAGTGAATGCAACATTAAAATTACCTTAAATAACTCAGTTAAATTCAGCGTAGAAATCTTAAGCTGTTTTCGTTTGAGAAGTACGGTCGGCCAAGAAAGTGGTGTACCAGTTTTGATTTAGTTTCCCGGTCATCGAAAATTACAACAAGGTTCGTTATAAAAAGATATTACTGAAAGAGACAACATTATCATGACGTAAACCTATGTATTTAGTATTCATACGTCATATGTCACATATAAGTACATGACATTTTAACCTTTAGTATAAATGAAAAGGACATTAGTTTCTACAAAGCAATTGAAATATTTCCAAACAAAAGTAATAAAAACTATTTAGACAACCGAATTCCGTTTGAAAAAGAAAACTGACAATTGACATTTTGTCAAATATATGCAAAAAATCGATATATTTTCCGTGTTATTTTTCAATCAACTGCATATAAAATCATCTCAATGCCTGCCAACTTGACCATTGCCGAAAGAGCACAAATAATTGCCCAATTTCATGAGGGAAGCAGTATCAGTGCGATATCCCGGAATTTGAATATATCGAGGCGTTCTGTCCGCTTTTGGATTCGTCGTGAAGGAGAGGAGGGAAGTTTGTTGGATCACAGAAGAAGTGGTCGCCGGCCTGCACTCTCCAATAACGATAGAGAATTCATGAGACGGGAATATGAAATCAATGGTTTTAAGCCCACAAAACATTTTGCGGAGATGTTCGATGTGAGTGCCCAAACAATAAGGAATCATCTACATTACATGGGGTTGCACCACAGGCATTACGCCAAGAAAATATATTTGACGGATGCTCACAGACTTGCTCGTCTGAACTTCGCCAGAGAGCACTTAGAGTTTGATTGGTCTAATACAGTGTTTTGTGATGAAAAAACGTTTAAATCCAGTCAGCATGGACGTCTTCACCTTTGGCGATATAATTCAACACGGTATAAAGATGATCATGTAATCCCAAATAGAGAATCAGGTCGAATTTCCGTAAATATTTGGGGCTGGATGAGTACGGATGGTGTAGGAGAATTGTGTTCTCTACCTCCTCGAGCGACGGCTGTAAATTATATCGACGTGCTTCAGAATGCAATGCTACCGACAGTCCGTAATGTTTACCCGGAGAACGAAGTGCCACAATTTGATTTTGTTCAAGATAATTGTTCAATTCATAATGCGAGGATCGTAAGAGCCTGGTTTCGTTCACACACTGACGTAAGGGTAATTCAGTGGCCCTCAAGATCGTCGGACCTCAACCCGATAGAAAATCTTTGGGGCCTTATGGTCCAACGATGGTCGCATCAAAATGAAAGAACCAAACAAGCTCTTATTAGTCACTGTAATTATATCTGGGAGGAAATGCGGGGAACCGATATTTGCTCACGGCTTGTTGGTTCAATGAGGTCTCGTCTTTTAGAGGTTATAGAGGCCAACGGCGGTTACACCCGTTTCTAATTTTTAAAAATTTTCAATATCTTCTAAATATTACTATATATGCTATGTTTTTGTTTGTTATAAGTATTTTAAAATTGATTGTAGAAATTTAATAAAAGGATAAATCTATTTTTAGCTTGTTTTTTATTGATATTGTAATTACAAGTTTACAGAAATTGTAGGTTTGTGGACTCGCCTTGTGCCTTTACAATTTTATGTAACTTGTTGATTACAATTCTGAATTTGTAGATACAATTTTGTCATCAAAATCTACAGCCCCCCGCCGTTGATTTTACGACGTCATTGGTTCCATCAAGTTCAAACTAAGAACAGCTGTCACGTTACAAACAGTAATAGTCGTTATCAATAATCAGATAAAGACAGCAATAGAAGTTGTCAGATCGATCTGCAAGCGAAACTAATCTTTATCACCTATGAATCTGCAAGCGATATTCAACCTTAGGGTGGTACACCACTTTCTTGGCCGACTGTACATTACAAGTGCGACTTGCATAAATACCTGTAGCTTAAGTACTTTCTGCACAACAGTCTTAAAGAATGGAAAAAAAGAAAAACAGTTGTTCGAGACAATGGAAAATAAATCTTTCTTTCACCATTTTATGAATTGAAGCGGCAAACAACGATAAAAAAAAATTGTGAAGATACTTTTTGTAACGAAACTTTTTTGTTTATTCGAATTGATTGACATTAAAGGTTATACTTGCCAGTCTTGTTAACACTTCGTTCTAGTGTTACCACCTTGTTAAGTATTGTCTTTGATAGAGAAGTATTTTTAGAATCGTACGTAATTGATGTGATGAAGTTCGTTTTTAGGGTTCCTTGAAACCACAAAGACTCCGTACAGTTGTACAATGTTCGTTCGTCGAATGGCTCGTTTTATTCAGAGACTATACAACGTGTAATTTAAAGGGTATATACATACCGAGTGCAAGGCTTCTTTGGATGATAACAAACGATATGACAAGGGTTTTCTAATCCTATGTCTACATGTGTGGAGCATATTAGAAATTTCAATACATTGATACCAGAGGCCGAATTTTTCAAATTAAGAAGAACGAAGAGAATTGTCGTTTTATTGGCAAGTGACGTGGAAAGTGATGACCCTCATAGTGCTGTGACATGTTTGTTATGATTGGTATTCAAGAAATATATGAAACCAATAATTTGGGGTCAATTCTGTGAGTCACTTATTTTGAGCTGAAACTTTGCATAGAGACTCCATACCAGATGTTATCTTCAGTCCTTTTGGATAGATATGGGGTTTCTGTTACATTTTTTTGTATTGTAGATGCTGCGAAACTGTAATTAGATCTGGTAGTAGGTAGATAATAATCACGCCAATGAAATTCATAGAGCACACGAGTCGTCTTTCAAGGTTAATCAACGATTGCCGGAGTAGGGCAGTGAGAACATGTTTAGAGTTCTCCGTGCCTCGAAAAGCAAATTACGCCGTTGATTGAACACGCCGCTGATTGTCATTTGTACATCTTTGATAAACGTTACAGGCAGTCAGAAGCGAGAAAATCTTACAATGGTTTTGCCAAGGAGTATTGATACCCGGCCCGATGACATAGTAGCTTTTAAAGGAACATTTTGGCAAAAAAGAACCTATTACATGGCCACTTATAGAACATCTGGAAATGCCTAGGCCCTTTCCACGGCACCATTGGTGGTTGTGCACTTCAGCTGCAAGTTGTTGAGCTGAGAGCGCAGGATAGGAGGTGAAGCATAGTTTGCTACACAGGTTCACATCTACACACCGCTGCTGTTTACTTCAGGTAGACTTGATGAGGCTGGACTTACATCTTCCTAGTTGTAATTCGAGGTGGTTCAGGGATTTTAGGGTTGACCAGAAGGTTAGGATGAGTTCATTATCTACTTAGCCGTTTCCCAACGTTTTTAAGTTTAGGTTTCAGTATAACTAGATGCAACTGAAAAATCTAAAAACAAATAGCTGAGTACCTAACACAACACCACTTGGCAAGACCAGTGTTACACATCCACTGTTAAAGATAATATACAAATTACAGCAAGATCCAACGGCTTTATTTGCTTTCCGAGCGAAAATGAATTTTGATAAGTAGCATAGAATAGAATAGAAATAGATTGATTCAAGTACAGACACACAACAACTGCAATAGAAACTTCCAACAACCAATCAATCATCTACGGACAAGATTACGGATGTGTAACAACGGAACATACACTGTGTGAGGCGCGACACGCTCTTGGCTTGTCTCTATAGCCGTGTGGTTAGCGGCTTTAATGTTCTAGACAAAAACCATGACGTAACAACATTTGTATTTTGTAGAAGATTGTTACATTTCTTAGGTAAGTCTTTTGGTAGCGTTGTTTTCTAACTTCACGCATACCACACGTTTTTTTAACGTCTATTAATTATTACTTGGGAACCAAACCATATTAGACTAGAAGTTGCCCGCGGCTTCGTTCGTGTCGAAATTTTACACATTTATTCCTATTTATTATATTTATTTATTTATAAAAATTAGCCTTCGTTGGAAAAATAGCCGGTGTCAAATTTTATTAAAATCGGATTTGCAGTTAACACGTGACAGCGTAATAAAGAATAGCTAACAGACAGACCTTTTCATTTGTATTATGAATATGGGTTAGCTTCTGTTCTTGGTTTGCCAGAGTGAACACACAAAAATCCCAGGATACCGGTGTTGAAAAGTGTGTCCTAATCCACGTCATGATCTACTCGTCTACCTACCAAGTTTCATATAAATTCAATCAGCCGTTCGGACCTCATCGATTTATATATCAAATGTCCAAACTTTCAGATAAAAATCCTTAAAGAACCTTACAAGAACGACAAAAGAAACAAAATTACCTCTGAGTTTGATACCGTTTTCCTTCACAGTCAAGACCGACCCCATCTAGTTTAAAATAACCAAAAAAGTTTTACGTGTATTACAGTAATTTTCTATTTAGAAAATATTCTTATTCATTTATCATCCAACGTATTTAGTATTAAGTACGTAATAGGATATTAATAAGATAAAAGTGCGAACAGAACAATAGAACACAAACCGGAAAAAACGTTTAAAAGTAAACTAAAAACCTCAAAAGAAACATGCATCAAAAATTTTATTACAATGCTATTTCATCACAAAATGGCCGCATTCAAAACAATATAGCAGAAAACATGCAAGTTTGCACTTCTCCTACCGCGAAATACAAACATGTTTATTTCCTTTCACAGGGGAATTTATTCAGGGTTCAGTGGGCACGACACAGGGGCCCGTATACACAATTGTTTATGCGGTTCTCTCCCCAAACCGCGCAGTAATGAGTGTCAAGTGCTTGCGACAGCATCGCGCTTTAAAATCTAATTTGTACGACGAGAATGCCTTTACACAGTTTTGAACTTTGCTCGAAGAATATTACCTTTGAGCCCGCGGACTATAATGGATACCGTATATTTCAGAGGGTACACTTAGAAGGCGACTACATAGAATTTCCATTTTCTTTTTGATCCCACATTCGTATAAAATCAATGTTTTATTGCTTTTCTTTGCCCGTTGTTTTATGAAACTCAAACTGAAGAAAATGTGGAAAAGTTTTTTTGTAACAATGTATCCAGAGTCGCAGTTAAGCCGTATGTTTATTGACTGGGCATTTCAAAGAGATTTAGAAAGGCTTTTAAAATTGCTGGCTTACTGATGTGCTGAAAAGCATATTTTAGGATATGTAGCATTTATGTGTTCTTGTACATAAGTATACGAAAATGCTAAAATCTCAAAAAAATATATGTGTTAGAAAAAAAAAGTCACTCACAACACCAAAATTTACTACACTCCCACTCATGTACGTAGATCGTAACACTATTGTTTACGCAACCAGTATACCGTAACCGACGCCTAATGAGTGTCAAGTGACGTCACGAGAGCCAACATGCCACCATTAGCACCACAGATAACACACACCCACTTGTTTGGACTCACGAAAAATAAAACCCAAATGAAAATTTATTTTTAAGAATGAAGAAGTATTTTCGAATGAAAATACATGCGTTTTGTTGAGGGAGTGTGTGTCACGGTGTCATGGTTTTGCGCGTAAACAAAAGAGGAAAATGGAGCACAATTTTTCGATAGAAATCCTCATGATCGACATGAACATTTCCAGAAAAGCTTGTCTCTATTTTTCTGTATGATCTACTTTCTGTAGCTACATGGGTATGGTGAAACGCAAAATATCGTCTTGTCATTTGCCTAGCCTCTTTCCAACTATGTTGGGTCCAGTAATCAGATTAACTACTACTATTTACCTTGGAGCGACTACCTATTTGACTCCCACAACCCAGTAACTGGGTAACATGCCACCCCATAGTAAGACTTCTAGTTTAATTTTTAGTTTGATTCCGACTACCTATAATGCAAGTTGAGAGATATTCGATTGAAATCACGGTCCAACGGCTTATTGAGCTTGTTGAAGTAAATGCGCTGTGACAATTTTGATGTATTACTTCAGCCACGAGAAAAGATCCAATTTTAAGTAGCAATGCACATGATGACGTCAAAAAAAGCGGAAAACTGAATTGAATATGAATTAAGTTTGCAAATAGTTTTTCCTACAAGACCGTTTTCCCAAAACTCTCACTTAAAAACACATTAGCTGTTACTGGCAGTTGCATTTAGGTTAATCATTTATATTCTTGATCCATCTTTCTTCAAATTGTAGTGTCGTTATCTTGTCTGTAAAATGTTAGATCGTTCAAGAATGAAACTCATTGAATTACAAAGTTTCAATGGAACTTGATAAATAATTGATTCGTCAACGCTAACGAAAATCAACTTAAATGGTTCTTGTGAAAAAGTTTAGCAAAACTTAAATAGACATTCCGTGACTTGTCAACTTTATTTGCTTGTATTTTTCAAGTTCATTTTTGGCTGCTGTCAGTTGACACAAGACGTTGGAGTGCTCGTGATGAAATGGATGGGTTTTCAAGGTAAAACAACGTTTGCTGAGATGAGTCCGTGCGTGGATTGTCACCCAACTTAAAATATTGAGATTCCATCGCGCTTGGAAAATCACGCTAAGCCGTTAGTCCCGGCTGTTATTTGTACATTGTCGAATGTTGTTATGGGTGACTACCCATAACAACTTCAAGCCAGAAAATCTGACACCAGTCCTGTCAAGGGGTGCGTGGGTTGTGATGATCAGACTTGTGTGACTGGAAATCGACACTTATAGTTGGGAAAAGGTGAAGTAAATAGTGAGTTGACACGAGGCATTCTCTACCGGTCAACTAATGGTCGTGAAGATAAACGGTGGCTGCTACAATATTTATGCACGCGAAGCAATAAATAAAAAGAGTAAAAAAGGTAGAACTAGTTACTTAAAACGAATACCCTTCGGAACAAAACATTGGCCAAGTGCGAGTCAGACTCGACCATGAAGGGTTCCGTAGTAACTACATTAAATATAATATAATAAAAAAAAACCTTACAAATTTCTAAAAACCAGCTTATTTACAATTTTTACAACTACGCCAAGTAACTTTGTTTTTCATAGTGTTTGTATGAATTACAAAGTTATATTTGCGGTTTTAGATAATATGCTGTATCTCAAAAAGTGCTGACCCTATCTCGTTCAAACTAATTTTGGTTGAAAGTTTACATTACGATCTACAGCATATGTTTTTTTTTAGATTTTTTCACTCCATTATTATAGAAGTTAGAGGGGGGACACATTTTACAACTTTGGAAGCGTATATCTTTTAAACGATTAACTTTATGAAAAAGTAATTTCATAAATCTCAATGTCATTTTTAAAGACGTGTCTATAGATACCACAGATGCATAGGTTTCATGAAAAAAAAATATTTTCAGTTTCAGTTCCATGTATGGGGAGCCCCCGTTTATTTTAAATATTTTTTAACATTTTTGTCTTAAAATTAGAAAGCGGTTCACAGAATAATAGTCTTAATAGTTTCGGAATAAAATGGCTGTGACATACGGACGGACAGACGGACAGACATGACGCAACTATAAGGGTTCCGTTTTTTGCCATTCGGCTACGGAACCCTAAATACCTAAATTACTAAACTGTGCTTCAAATCTACATTATAAAACGATTTATTTTGGGAGCAACCTTGAATTTGTCCTTTCTTTGGTATGAAGTTCCTTCAAATTCTTCGAAAGGATTTTATAGTCCTTTCCGATGCGTTAAGGTAGAAGTCTTCATTTTCCGTTTGATAATTATGTTCAGGTGAAAATATTCTATTAAGGCTTATTTTATATTATATTGAAGTAAGAGATGCCTAACCGGTAACTCAAATGATGTCCTTTTTTTGTTTTGTATGAATATAAATAATAATTACTCACATACATGCATAATAAAGAGTATTCCGAGTCATTATAGCGATCTGTACGACGCCTTTTCTGATGCCAATGTACATGCCGTTCTTGTTTCTGAGAGTTGGCTCAAACCCCACCTTCTTTCTACCGCCTACTCTCTTCCTGGTTTCATTCTTATCCGGAATGATAGAATTGGAAAGGGAGGAGGTGGTGTAGCTATCTATCTACGCAATGATTTTTTTAATAAAATTATTGCCAGTTCTCCTTCACAATATTGCGCATCCGCTGAATACCTCTTTTTGGAAATTTACGTCAAAGGTGTCAAGGCTTTACTTGGTGTTGTCTATTGCCCGCCTGCCGTTGACTATTTTTCCAACTTTGAATTGGTGCTTGAATTCATAGGTTCAGAGTATGTGCATTGCGTCATCATGGGAGATTTTAACGTCTGAGAAACGATTTGCCTGTTAAGACGAAGACTATGCTTGTGCAGACTTTAATTTTCCCAATAATCGACTATCGTGACGTGTGCTACTTTGACCTGAATACGGTCTTGCTCAATAAGCTTGATCGTATCCTCAATAACTGCATACGGTTCATATTTAATTTAAGGAAATATGACCATGTCTCTAGTTTGAGGACTGAACTTAAATGGATGACCATTCGCCAGAGGAGAAGTTTGCGCGCTGTGACAACGCTTTTCTCTTTACTCAACTCTCCCAGCCCTCCTTCTTATCCAATGTCTATGTTCTTCACACAATAAGAATCTACGTTCATCCAATAATCTTCTCTTACTCTGTCTATCTCATACTTCTGACTTTGTTTATTCTTCTTTTCATATCCAGTCGATTCTCCTCTGGAATGCACTTCCTCTCGAGATCAGAACGGCTGACAGTCGCTATGCATTTAAATAGAAATTGTGGATCTATTTTCTACACCAATAAGCAGAATTTCTACATTTAGTTTTGCATTTGCTTCTTAAGTATATATACAGTATGTTAACTAACAGAGGGCGTTCCCGTTAACCCGCAATAGTATAGAATCCATACATGTAAAAAAAAATATTACCATTCGAAACAAAATGTTTTTATTTTTTTAATATTAAAATATTCACTAAAAATGTAAAATTGATACGTAAAAGAAATACTCTGTACACGCATATGCATTCATAAATAAATTGCGACGTTGCCGTCTTTCAAGTACGCGTGTACAGAGTGTTTCTTTCTTCATACCAAAGTAAAATATTAATGGATTTAGCTTCACGGATTTTAGCGGGAAGTGAGTTCCACAGTCTTACTGCATGAAAGGAGAAGTAGTGGGAATAGAAACGGGTTTTATGGGATGGGAAATTGAGATGGAGTTTAAGGTGGAATCTACAAAGGTCATCAGTAGAACGAGTGAACGAAAAACGATCGCGCAGTTAGCTAGGATATGCAGGGTTGAAAAAGATGTTGTACAAAAGGAATAATATTCGAGTGTTCCTGCGAAGACGGATAGGGGGCCACTTGAGATTCTTGTGAAACTGAGACACATGATCGTATTTCCTCAAACCAAAAACAAAGCGAATACACAAGTTTTGCATGTGCTCAAGCTTACATAAGAGCTCAGTGGCATCCAAATAGCAGGCATCGGCATAATCAATAATCGGCTGGATTAAAGTTTGAGCTAAAGAGATTTTAGTTTTGAAAGGCAAGAAGCTTTGAAGGGATTTTAAAGAGTGGAAGGAAAAGTGCACCTTTCGACTAACCTCATTTATTTGCGCTCGCCAAGAAAGATTGCTGTCAAGTAATACACCAAGATTCTTTGCCGTCTCTGTGTACGCAATGACCGAGCCATTCTCGAACCGCTGATATTATAGTTCTTTTGATATGCTGAGTGTGCTGAAAATGTCCATCAAACGCTCTGCTGTTGATCCATACGCTTTCGCAACACGAGCCTATGTCTATAGACATCGTATCTCAATATAATATAATTATATTATACTAGCGTCACAACTGGAATATACGGGTAAGGCATTCTATGTATATAGGTACCGTATAGGTATGCATATATTTTATTCGTATAGGCGTGTTGCGTCGATCATGTGGATTAGATTTAAATGTAACATATTATGACCATACTAATTGGGGTATTTTTAATGTTCAATGTATCTTTATTTTCGCATTTCGCAAACTATTGTTTCCCATGAAAAAACTAAGAAGTGTAGTTGACGACCGACTGCTTAAAACTGTTTATTTTGCCTTGGCTCAGTCACTTCTTACCTATTGTATATGTGTCTGGGGTGGTACATTTAAAACGTATTTACTTCGCCTTGAGAGGGCCCAAAGAGCTGTCTTGAAAGTCATGCTTCACAAACCTTACCTATATTCGACTACCCAGCTTTATAAAGATATATCTGTACTTACTGTCCGACAACTCTGTGCACTAAACATCACTCTACGTGTACACTCATCATTGACCTATGACCCAAAATTATTAAAGCAAATTAAACGGCGTAAAGATCCTGTATGCCCGCTTGCCACCGCCAAGATTGCTCTGGGGAGGAGAAGCTATCCGTATCTTAGCACTCGTCTTTATAATAGTATTAATGAAACCTGCAACATATATTCTTTACCGAAATTTAAATTTAAAGCTATAGTTAGTTGTTTTCTTCAAAAGTTAACCTACAATGAAACTGAAGAATTTTTTACAAAAAAGGCCTATTAACATTCTATATGATGACATACAAAACATACATACACACCCCCGCACATACACCCACAGATCACCCACACCACAACAACACATTCACTTTCATCACACCCACACATACACCCATCCTTTCTTTGCTTTTTGTTTATTTTAGTTTAATAATATAAATTATAATATAAGTTAGTTGATTTGTAGTATTAAGTTAAACTTTGGTTGTATATTTAAAGAAACTGCCACAAAAATGTAAAAAACTGTAAAAGGAAGGCGCCTGTGTCTGTAACACAGTGTATAGGTACTAGCACAGACACAGACGTACACTCTGTCTCAAAAAATAGCATTGTTCCTTATAAAATGTCGATTTTGTTTTGTTTTTTTCTATTTATTGTGATGGACCAACTGTATTTGGCTTTTTGGTAATAAAGTTTTTATTATTTATTATTATTTATTATTTATTTATTATTATTATTTCCCTATTATGCAAATACATAAAAGCAAACTAGATGTGAGGCGTGCTCAAAACATTACCTACGTTCAAAAAAAATGGTGAAAGTTTTGGGTTTATGATCCAAACATAAACCCAAAACTTTTATAAGGAAGTTTTTTCATGAGAAGCACTCTGTCTAAACAACAACATGGAAATCAGTCAGTCGTTTTCGAGTTTATAAATTTTAGGGCTATGTTTTATTGTTATATACCTATATAGCGATTGTCTTTTGGATGTTTTTGCATATTATATTTCTTTACTTTTACCTTACTATGACCGATATTAAATAGTTCCAGGGCAGCTAAATGATTCTACTTTCGCGGATCCTGCCATATATCAAATGCGGATATAATGCTTTGGAAGGAATAAAAAAACATAGCCTGAGTCTTGTAACACAGATAGGCTAGCTCAGGAGTCACGTCTTCAAAGAATATGTAACATGTTTTATGTCAGCAAAAGATTATTATTATTGTAGCCTAAATGTATGGACATAAATAAATCGATATGATTACAATATACTACATATCCTATACCATCTACACTAACACTAACCATTTATAATAATTAAGTTTGCAGCACTAGCCTACCATTAGAGCTAATCCAATTCACTTCCAACCAAATTGTACCGTGTGTACTCAGCAAACGTTAAATTAGATCTATTCCTGCTTCACCGTGGTAAACTCAGGAGCAACTTCTATTGTACGTGGAATGACTTGGAACCTGAATTAAAATAGTTGATCTTCTTACTAATATTAAAGATGCGAAAGTTGATAGATGGATGTTTGTTAATTTTTCACGCAAAACTACAGAACGGATCTGAACGAAATTTGGTAAGTAGATAGTTTATATCCTGGAATAATACATAGACTAGTTTTTTATCCCGGAATTCTTACGGGATAAAAAACTAGGGATTTACGTGGGACAACCCTCCCTAATGAACGAAGTCGCGGGCAGAAGCTAGTTAGCTATACTGAACGGGTCCAAGTCCGAACTCTTGTCGCACCTATGTAAGTCATGTCTAATTTCAGTATATTTTATAGATAAGATTTTTTGTGTGCTTAGCCTTTTCCAAACTATGTTAGGTCGGATTCCAGTCTAACTGGAATTAGTTATTATTAGTGTTTTAATAATAAATAAATGAATAATTTAATTCACAATCATCCATATTTGTTAGTACCTACATTTGCGAGCTTACAAAGTATTGTTAGTAAAAAAATGAGTGTGGCACTCGGGGACTGCCGCGGTAAAGCTTTTGCATAGCATTTTTTTATCAACTTATGCAATTATAATTATTTATTTATTTTATTAATGCAATATTTTTTTTCATTAATATTAATTCAAGTTACACTTTTTGAGCGTGGCGACCGATAAGATAACAATGTTTTTTCTTTTATTGAATAAATGAGAAGTTAATATTGTTAAAAATATTTTTATTATCTTACAATACATGTAGGTTATTCAGAACTAGTCGCGGGCTCGAACTCACTCGTGAACTCAGTTATGAGCAGTTAGCAGCTAGTCTACACGCATACGTCTAGTCGCACGCACACAAACACCGTGCCGAAGTCTGCCGAGAAGAAACGACGTTAGACGATGCACGGCTTTCAACGCCGCACCGCTGTACCGGTCGGAGTGGGGGAGGTTAGGTTTATTTTCGTTACGGAATTTCTTGATTCGGTCGCCGCGCTCAAAGCCCGTGATAAAAGCTATGCAATAGCTTAAAAGTATAATTGATTGAAAACATTAATATTAAAAAAAAAAAAAAAAATTAAATAAAATATATTAACATTTTACTAGTGGCAGGCATTTTCCACAACCCAGCAGCTGAAATACACAATACCCCTTTGCCCGAGCAGTGTCAGATTTCTTGACTTCGGACTACCCGTAATGATAGTCAAAGATTTTCAAACGACAGCCGGTATTAACGGCTTAACGCGCTTACAAAGGCACGGAGGAATATTGATATGTTAAGATGTTCACCCATCCATATGTTAACCTCAGCAAACATTGCTTCACCTTGAAGGTCGACCCGTGTAGCTGTTATTATTTAGTCACACACAACACAAACAAATAACAACGCAATTAAAAAACCGTTCAAGTGCGTGTCGGGCCACGCGCAGTGTAGGGTTCCGTAGTTTTTATAACAGCCAAGTGCGTGTCGTATTCGCTGACTGATCGTTTCGTACCATGCTCTAACTAAATGCCAAACATGACTACCTAACTAATTTGACTTCCTATACAAATCCTCACCTGATCCGACAATTTTGCACGGAAAGTTTCAATTTTTTTAGAGATTTGTATAAAACTTGTCATAGCCGGTGTTTTAAATTTAAATACAGACACAGAGCTATACTACTTAATCGTCACAAGAAGCTAGCATGATACAACTGGCGCTTAGCGCCATCTATCGACGTTTCTATAGAGTTGTTCGAAATTTTCGAGTCAAATACAATTGGTCGACTATTACTCGTAAACTTGTAAAGCCCACCTATGTGTGATAGTTTTCCTTTAAATTTCGTTATATATAAGTACTACTGCCGTGACATTTGAATTTCTAACTATAACCGTCTAGTTGATAGAGGGGGCGGACACATGACTGTAACGAAAATTGGTACTTTGAAGCTTGATAAGTCACGAACGATTTACTTAATCAAAAAACGGTCTCACCAAACCCCTAATATTTTTGAAAGACCTATCCAACGATATCCCACACTATGGGAAGAACGAAAAAAAAAAATTATCATCCCACTTTACATGTATGGGAGGTACCTAAATAATTGTATATTTCAAAATTTTATTTTACCACTTTTTCGGCGTCATTAACGTGTATACTCATGCCAAAGTACAACTTTCTAGTACCAATAGTTTTTGAGCTAAACCGCGGACAGACGGACAGACAGACGGACATGGCGAAACTATAAGGGTTCCTTGTTGACTACGGAACCCTAAAAACACTAGCTGTACGGTTCACGTACAGACAAATTGCTGACGCCGCGACCTACTTTTTAGGGTTCCGTAGCCGAATGGCAAAAACGGAACCCTTATAGTTTCGACATGTCTGTCCGTCTGTCCGTCTGTCCGTCCGTCCGTATGTCACAGCACTTTTATTCCGAAACTAGAGATATATAAACTATAGACTATACATGTAAAACTTGGTAGGTAGGTGTATTCTGTGAACCGCTTTCTGATTTTAAGAGAAAATTTAAAAAATATTTAAAATAAAGGATATTTTCAGAATATTTTCAGTTTCAGTTCCATGTATGGGGAGCCCCCCCATACATGGTTTCTAAAATGACTTTTTCATAAAGTTAATCGTTTAAAAGATATACGCTTCCAAAGTGGTAAAATGTGTGTCCCCCCTCTAACTTCTATAATGATGAAGTGAAAAATCTAAAAAAACCATATGTTGTAGATCTTTATGTAAACTTTCGACCAAAATTGGTTTGAATGAGATCGAATCAGCAGTTTTTGAGATACAGTATATTTTCAAAAACCGCAAAAATAACTTTGTAATTCATACAAATACTATGAAAAACAAAGTTATTTGACGTAGTTGTAAAAATTGTAAATAAGCTAGTTTTAAGAAAGCAAGGTTTTTTTTTTCAAATAAATATATTAAGTATGTTATATTTATTATAGTTACTACGGAACCCTTCATGGGCGAGTCCGACTCGCACTTGGCCAATTTTTTTACTACTCGATTTATTTATTTTCATTAATATAATATTTTAGTTGACCAATAGCTTCCGTAGCGCTATAACCGCGGATTAGCATCCAAATAAACTCATGTAAACTACGCATAAACTTAACTATTGTGCAGTCTGTGGTTTTCGTCAACTCACCGTAAGCAATAACTACCTCTGAGCCATACACTAGCAGTGGGTACATAGGCTTTATAAAGAGACGCTATTTATGAAAGTGTTCCTGGAAAAAACATGAGAGAAGTTTATTTAAAACGAAACTAAAAGCCTTTTCAGCGTACTATTTTAAATACAAACTACTGTCAGGTTCAAGTTTCGTGAATTTAGCGATTTTGAAGGGTTACTCGTAAACAGAAATGCTAGAAAGCTGTATTGCTTCCTGGGTATATTGGGTATACTGTGTACTGGGTATATAACTATGTGATTAAGCAATTGGATAAGGTACTTATTATAAAAAATTGTTTCAAAAGTGACAGGTTCGGAATATCAATCATAAAAATGAACAGAAAGAATTACAAAATTATTTATATGAATAAAACTGTTCCAGTCACTTTTAATGGTCAAGTCTATTGATATTTTTTTTTCATCTTAACATCTGTATCTCATCTCTGTGTGTAACTTGTAAGTGATAATTATGATCATACTCCCAGCCAAAGGCATCCTTTATTAGATATTATTGATACGCCAATGTTATTTCGATGCTATCACCGTTATCATAAGAGAACGATCTCTTATGATTCACAAGAGAATCGTCACATTTTATGCAAATGAATGAACAGCTTTTGAATTAAGTGATATTAGGAGGGATAACCTACACGTATATTTTGCGTATACACTACTAATTTTTAATTAGTACAAATACTTAAAGGGCTTATTAGAAAAGGTCTTGTTATTATATATGTAAAGTCTCACTATATAATATTGATAAATAGCAAAGTTATTAGCGTTTGTTTATATCCCAAAATGTCACTCAATTTACGGACATATTGTACAGGCCATTCATGTATTCATTAATCGTGATGTCGCGGTCACGCGGTCTCGCTCAAACTTGCCCCGCCTCCAACAGCTGTTATCGTAATTGTAGGTAGCTTAGACGCATCTTTAAGCTTTACGAATTAAAAAAAAGTAAAATAAAACGTTCACGAAAAATAATAGGCACTTATTAAATTCAAACTTTACCTACATACTTTAATTGGGCCATTTGCTTGTGTTGTTCAGTATCCACCTGCAGAACTCCATCCTTGGTTCATTATCCACAGTAGTCAATTCTTGACCCTTTCTTTAGTGGTATGGGTGAAATCCAGACGAACTAATGATCGTCTATGCACAGTACTGGCTGATATTAAAATGACGAGCTGCGTCATTCGTACTTCGCCGGGGATCTTCAAAGTAGTCCACTACATCGTCGTAAAGGTTTTGGGCCGGTCTTCCATGTCCTTGGCGATGGGCCGTTGCGCGGAATGATCAATGGTCGAGTAAACGTTGGTAAACATTTACCACAGTCCGAACCTTTGGCTAGCGAGCATTTGGGTACTCTTCCCTGTACATACGAACAGCGGCCACCAGACCAAAAGTACACACGCAACATAGCCACGTACTCCCGAGATGAAAACTGGTAAGCCATCGCGACAGAAAAAACGTAACAACTTATGTTTAAAAAGCACGCGCACACTTCCGCTAACAAATTGGCACTGTTTGTTCGTTCACTCGTTGTAAAAAGGACCGCTGGCCAGAGGGGGCGTGGCTTGAGCTTAGACGCGAGTTTGCCGGGATTTATGAATGACGATCTAACTGGACTAGCACTGCGCGTAGTATTTTCTAGTAGCAATTGTTATGAATGATTGATTCAATTATGAGTTTACCAGTTATGACAAATTTTCGTAGACAATTTTGGGGTTTCGTTTTTTTTACTTTTGACTACATAAATATGACCAGTAAAGGGTACGGATAGAGCCCCATTTTTTTTTGTACTAATTAAAAATTAGTAGTGTATATTTTTGTGTAATGTATATGATCAAATTAGTGAAAGAGTTATTAGTGAAAAGAAGCAGTGTTGAGCAAAGGCGTCTCCTATATTCTACCAGACACTCTTTTAAAGCGTTAACTCGAACCAGCCTGTCGGAAAAAAAGACTTAACAATCCTAGAGACTAAAATAGGCTTCCAAAATGTATAAAGACTACAAGAATATAAACATATCAAGACTACTGACATCCCTATAACAAACAAGGTCTAAACGGCACGCTTATACAAGATTGCAGTCGGAGTAACTTTAAATTGACTTGTGACGTCGTTTCGCTTTGCATTGGTAGACGAAAGCATAGTTGAATGTATCGCACGGGAAGTTAAACTAGTTCAATGTTGTGAAAATCTTTGTTGAATTTCGGGGTCGGGAAAGTTGTGCAATGTAGGAACATTAGCTTTAAGTTATAATACAAGTTTACCACAAGGAGTTGTGGCTAAATAACATCAGCCTCACAAATTGCTCGAAGGTTAAGTCGAGGTCAGTCCGCGGATGGGTAAGAATAATAACTTGACGAGATTTCTCCGTGGCTTAGAAAACACGTGAAGCCGTTGATCCCGACAATCATTTATACATCTTGGACGTTTTTACGGATAGTTGCCGTAATTACGAGTAAAGAATTCAAACTCGGGAAACAAACTTTAACGATTAGGTTGGAAACTTCGTTCGAAAATTTTCAAAAGCTCAAAAGTAGAATAGAATAGAATAGAATAGAATAGAATAGAATAGAATAGAATAGAATAGAATAGAATAGAATTTATTGAGACCATTATTAGATTCTTTACAAATTTCCGATGATCCCCAAACTAGGCTATGCCCTTATCTTGGGGACCTAAGTTGTGGTAGACAATGTTGTGGCTGCAATAACAAAGATGATCTGAACAAAAAAAAAACATAAGTATGTGAGAACATCAAAAACTTTAGATGGAATGAGGTCGACTTAAAACTACTTAACTTAAAATTATAGAAGACAAAAAAAAAATAAGTACAAAATAAAATTCTTCAATTATGACAAGAACAAAACAATTTTTATAGTAACTAATACAAAATGTGTGTGTTTATGTGTGTGTGTGTGGTTTGTGTGTATTTGTTCGTATAGTACTTGTTACAAAGGAAGAAGCATTGCCATTCAATATAGCAATCCTGCTAGTCTTATAGGCTCCTGTTTTGGATAACAGCGATAGATAGATAGATAGATAGAATATACTTTACTGTACACCAAAATTTAAACACAGCTATTTAACATAATTTCTTAATTAAATGGTTACAATGGCGGTCTTATCGCTAAAAGAGATATCTTCCAGACAACCTTTGGAAGGACTTTCAAAATTTTAATTAAAGTGGAGAGAGCTAAATTAGTGTACCACATAAATATACTCATAAAACAGAAAATAATATTTATACAAATATATAAATACAATACAATACATAAGTAATTATATATAAATACTAGCTTTTGCCCGCAACTTCGTTCGCGTGGGAGGTTTTCTCGTGTGAATCCCGATCCCGTGGCAATTTCGGGATAAAAATCCCGTATCCTATTTTCGTCTACTGGTTCTAAGCTACCTCCCTACCAATTCTCAGCCAAATCGGTTTAGCCGTTCTTGAGTTATAAATAGTGTAACTAACACGACTTTCTTTTATATATATAGACTAGCTTCCTGCCCGCGACTTCGTCCGCAAACCTTAATAAATTATACACCTATACCTTCCTCTTGAATCATTCTATCTATTACAAAAAACCGCATCAAAATCTGTCACGTAGTTTTAAAGATCTAAGCATACATAGTGACAGACAGCGGGAAGCGACTTTGTTTTATACTATGTAGTGATAATGTGTTCTTTAACATTATGTTGAGAGAAAAGAAAGGAATAATCATAAATTTGAAAGAAAATGATTAGCAATCGAGCTTTTAAAAGTAGCGAGTGACTGAGCTTGTCTTACTGACACCAGCGATGCATTCCACAAACGGACAGCTTGCACCGTAAACGAAGAGCCAACAAATTTAGTGGAGTGTGCAGGCATTGAAAGTCTCAAATTCTCCGATGATCTAAACTAATATGTGTGTCATGAAAGAACTTAAAACGTTCTTTGATATAAAAAGGAGTTGTTGGATTGAAGATCGATGGGCGATGAGAAGGCCTAAATGTATTTTCTTTTGCATTTATGTGCATAGTGGCGCCTGGCTAAATTATTATCGTCATTTCTCAGTACCTCGGCAAGTACGTTAAGCTATTCATGTGTCAGTCATTAGTACATTTTTGATGTTGTTACGGGTAGTCAGAATCCAGAAAATCTGTCTTAGTCTGACAGATTTTCTGGTTTCTTACTCGTTCTACACGCGACGACTGTCAAAGAAGTTCAAATGGCAGATTTTCCAATAGGGTTGCCATCACCAAATTTGCCAGCCCCAGACAAAGACTTATAAACCCCGAAAATTTGGGTAAAATCACAGTTTTTCCCCGGACACCGTAGAAAAATACATTTTCGAACTTGAAACTAAAACTAACGATGTTTAATCATGGCTTTTATTGATAAAGTGATAACATTGTAGAGCTTTAGAACTTTTTTAATAACAGTCTCTTCCTTTTCATTTAATCAACGTAACAATAAGATGAAATACCATAGGAAAATAATAATAGAGACCGTGCTTTTTGGTACCCGTAAGACTAATGTGTGTCCGGACGCTTATTGGGAAAATCCCCCTGGGCGCCCCCGGACGCTATCCAAACTAGGGCAAATCCGGGAATACCCGGATGGATGTCAACCCTATTTCCGACGCACTGGTGAGTGGGTAGGTGTAGAATCTCAATATGTAAAGGTACAGACGCCAACACATCAACCTACCTCAATCTGTCTTTCTTTAATAGATTTTCAACCTTATCACAATAGTGGAAGGTAAATGTTCGATTGGTAAAATTTGACAGATTGGGGTAGATTGATGTGCTGGTGGCGTCTGTACCTTTGCACAGACCGACTTCGGCATACGTTGCTTAACCATGCGCTGCTTGACCTTAAGACCGACCGTACGGTTGTTATTATTTAGCCGCGATTTCCGATAAATAATTCTGCGTACAGGTAAGGAGTAGAATTCCCTGTTAGAGTCAATGCTTCCCGATAGCTATAACTATTAGGTATTTAGGTAAATCAGACATATTTTAATAGGGAAGTGTATCTACTATAACACTGACCACGTCATTGTGGCCTACCGCGAGCCTATCAATACCTAATGAAAACATTTTATTGCAGGTTTATTGTTTCAATTAAATGAACCAACTAATTTTATATACGTACATAATACTGTTGAAAAATGCGCAAGGAACTCGTGGCTGAATATTAACATGGGTCGGTCTTCGGGATGGTTAAGCAACGTTTACCGAGATCGTTCCGTGGATGAGTACCCATCTTAACATATAAAAATTGGCCAAGTGCGAGTCAGACTCGCCCATGAAGGGTTCCGTAGTAACTATAATAATATAATATAATATGTATATTTATTTGACGAATAAAAAAGAAACCTTAAAAATTTCTTAAAACTAGTTACATTTTTACAACTACGCTAAATAACTTTGTTTTTCATAGTGTTTGTATGGATTACAAAGTTATATTTGCGGTTTTAGAAAATATGCTGTATCTCAGAAACTACAGACCCGATTTCGTTCAAACCATTTTGGTTGAAAGTTTACATTAAGATCTATTTTTTTAGATTTTTCACTCCATTATTATAGAAGTTAGAGGGGGGGGGACGCCCATTTTACCACTTTGGAAGCTTATATCTTTTAAACGATTGACTTTATGAAAAAGTGGTTTTAGAAACCGTTATATAATTTTTAAAGACCTGTCTATAGATGCCACACACGCATAGGTTTCATGAAAAAAAAATATTTTCAGTTCTAGTTCCATGTATGGGGACCCCCCTTTATTTTAAATTTTTTTGAATTTTTTTCTTATAATCGGAAAGCGGTTCTACCTACTAAGTTTCACATGTATAGTCTTAATAGTTTCGGAATAAAATGGCTGTGACATACGGACGGACGGACAGACAGACAGACGTACAGACATATCGAAACTATAATGGTTCCGTTTTTTGCCATTCGGCTACGGAACACTAAAAATGAGTGTGGCACTCGGGGACTGCCGCGGTAAAGCTATTGCATAGCATTTTTTATCACCTTATGCAATTATAATTGTTTATTTATTTTATTTATGCAGTATTTTTTTTCTTTGATTATAATTCAAGTTACACTTTGAGCGTGGTGACCGATAAGAAAATATTTTTTTCTTCTTTTATTGAATAAATGAGAAGTTAATATTGTTTAAAATATTTTTATTATCTTACAATACATGTAGGTTATTCAGGATTTTTTATCATTGGAACTGTAGGTTTATTAGGAGCTAATCTACACGCATACGTCTAGTCGCACGCGCACAAACACCGTGCCGAAGTCTGCCGAACTGAAACGACGTTAAGCCGGCTCTACACGTTGGCCAATACAGTGGCGAATGTAGTGGCCAATGCGTATTGGCCAACGTGTAGACGGCGTGTTTGTGCATGTTGGGTGCAGAAACACCCCTTCTACACGTTGGCGAATAGTCATTGGCCACTACATTCGCCACTGTGTTGGCCAACGTGTAGAGCCGGCTTTAGACGATGCACGGCTTTCAACGCCGCACCGCTGCGTCGGTCAGAGTGGGAGGTGTTAGGTTTATTTTCGTTACGGAATTTCTTGATTCGGTCGCCGCGCTCAAAGCCCGCGATAAAAGCTGTGCAATAGCTTAAAATCTTAAAAACCAGAAAATCTGACACTGGTCTTGCCAAGGAGTATTGTGTTACCCAGTTAGTGGATTGTGGCTCTAGTGACGGGGCCCATTATTCTAAAGAGATAATGCGGCCCCGAAACTTAAGGGCTGCTGATGGAACAGGGTAGTTTTTTATTCGGTAGAAATCTGAAACTCCTTTGCACTACACCCAGAGCGGGAGAAGTGCGATGATTTTCCCACCCCGAAAAAATAAAATGGAACCCCCATTTTCTGGATATCAGATAGGCAGTCGTTTCATATAAAATACAAGTACTCAGCTGCATCTGCCAAGCAGATGATGACTACTTTCAAAATATATAATTATATCAGTGACAATTATTAGCTCATAATTAATTAATTCTACCAAAGCAAAGCAACGCCAAAAACGCATATGACCACAATCTAGTTGTGCCAATCACAAAACCGCAGGCTTTTAACAAATGCACAATCAAAATTTAGCTTTTTAAACTTCAAAGTGAATTGCAGTTTTTGCGTCATGACATTGCAATAACGTTCATTGACCCGTTCTTATTTCAAAAATGGGATTAGGCTTACAACCGTTCAAAATCGATATCCATTTACCTAATCAAAATAATAGTTTGTTTTTAGGTTTACGAAGATAGATACGAGAAAGGGCACTGACCGTTATTGAAATGCTAACACGAAACATACCTATACACCTAATCTTTTGTGAATAATACATTTTTAATTCTTTTTTTCTGATTCCATTTTTAAAAAAACGTAGTAGCTTTATTTGCTAGTATTTTATCGCATACAAGTTTATTTATTGCGAGGAGTGAGGAAGTGGTTGATTACATAATTATAAATAAAAATAAATAAAATACAATAATTCAGGTGTGACCCATATAAAATACGAAAGTTACACAAGTGCCATTGGTCGGCTTACACTATTATACATACAGAAATACATGCAAAAAAAACACATAATATTTCATAGTTGTGAAATTTAAATTGAATTTAGAATTATACAAAAATGTCAATAAAATAAAATGAGAAATGCCAAAAAATAAATAAAATTAAAGCAATGTCTGATTAAGGTTTGATTATACATATATGTCACAAAAACAAAACAAAAATGTCGATGTAAGATTAATAAATATTTACGAATGTCAGAGGTGCAGGCACTGGTATGCAGCTAAAATTTTATTCAATCTTATATTGAGGTCACCTTCAAAAATATTATATGATAGCCTTTAAAGGAAAATTTAGATTGAAATAACTTTAAAGAACATAATTATTATGTACTTTAAGATGTGTCATCAAACAACTATTCGAACCTGCTACAAGCGGCGCCAGTAGCCAATTGCTAGAACTTTGCGCCAACGGTGTCGTCTCGTATTCTTTGTTTATCGTATATTTTGCGTATCATGCGCTTTGATGTAGGTACTCCATAAGAAGATGTGAAGATCCATATAGCGTATCCATATTCATACTTCCATACTATCCATATTTATTAATATTATAAATGCGAAAGTAACTCTGTCTGTCTGTCACCTTTTTACGCCTAAACCGCTGAACCGATTTTCATGAAATTTGGCATGGGAATAGTTTAAAACGCTGGGAAGGACATAGCATAGTTTTATCCAGATATAAGATTCCCGTGGTATAGTTTTCAAAATGCACGCGGACGCCGCCACTGGCAAAAGCTAAATTAAATTAATTCAATTTGAGTTTTATATTTGTTATGGGTATAGTTTAGGACCCTGGCAAAGACAGGATAGTTTTTAACCCGGAAATTCAACGGGATCTACGGGAATTACGTGAGAAAAACCGGACAAAAGCTAGTATATAATAATTCAATCATATATTTATATTGTCGCTGTATGGATCTTCGAATATCTCACTGAGACGTCATAGACTGCGGAATTGGATACTGGGAATAAATTAAATATAACAAATAACCCATTTAGCCTTTAAAGCAAGAGTGAACAGGCATCTTCTGGGCTCGCTCGTTCTATCGTAGACCTCATCTTACATATTTTACCATCAGGTGTGATCGAGGTCAAGACTCAATAGCGAGCTCATTCGTAATGAAAATATTTGGTTATATCTTTTTCTCTTTTTAAAAGTTTAATGATATTCAATGTTGTTTTAGTTATATCAAACGTTTATCACTTATGTATGTTTATATTTTATTATACTTACGTACGTGAATAATCAATCACAAAATTTGGAGAGGTATGTAAAATGTGTACCAGCTATCGAACTAAAATAGCATTTTGTTTGATTTTTTGGGTATTTTAATTGAGACGGGGTTTTTCGCTACGATACGATATAATTGAGTTCTTCGATATTGATATATAGGCTTATTTATCATCAATATCAATAAATATCGATATTTTTAAGGGTCCATATTTATAGGTTTTCCGATATATCGTTACCTCCCTAACTTTTACCTTCTCCATTTTATACATTGTTTAAAAGAAAAAAATCGTAATTGAGCCGCAAGTTTATTTATTAACTTAATAAATAACTCCGTCTCCATCTCACATACACACAATAAATCAGTGGATCTATCAGGAGGCCATAGAAAGGTGTCGGCCAAACGACTAGTTCACTAATTGAAATGAACGAAGTTTGTTTGTCAATGTTTCTATTTGTTTGTTTGCCCTACAACGGACAGTAGAATGTGGTTATATTGAGGTTAGTTTGACATTGAAGGTGAGTTGATATTGTGGGCAACGTTTGAATCTATACTAATATAATAATTATAAACAATTGAATTGAAATTGAATTGAAAACCATTTATTCGGTGATAAACACACACAACAACAGAAAATTACAAACATAAAAAAAAACACTAAGAATTTCGCTGAGCAAGTCTACACCGAAAGGGTTACCAACTCAGCATTTGCTGGGCAAAAGACACCCAGCGCTGGTTTTCAGTTGGCACCCCGCAGTGACACACGGACGAGGGTAAATAAACTAATGTTAATGAATGTGTAGTGTATTAAATACATAAATAAAATAATATTGTAACGTTTAATATCGTGCTACGTGCTAAAAATAAAAAAATAAAAAAGAACCTTTAAATTGTAATTTGAAACTCGCCACCAAAAAGCGCGTTAGTTGCCTAGTATCAAACTGCCCGCCAGAGGAAAAAATAAATAATAATAAAAAAGTGACAATAAGTTATTAATGAAACACGAATTATTATTAAAACTAGATAAAATAAAATTGATCAAATAAATTTTACAACAGGTGTTGAGATTTCAAATACTAAGTTTGTCAAATAAAATTGAGTAATTAATTATCTTATTAGAATAGAATTACCTATAGCATATTGTAGCATAGTGTAAGCGGAAAAGTTAAGAACTTCGTTTGTTTAAACACGCTAATCTTCGAAAGTAATGATTGGAATTGGATGAAATTCGGTATGGCTACTTTTATACTGGCTACTTTTACCCGAAAGCAAAAGTAGGAGGGTAATATTTTTTAATAACTTCTAAAAAAGGATGAGGTTATCAATTCGTCGCGTACAACGTGTAATTTAAAGTGTATATACATACCAAGTGCACGGCTTCTTTGGATGATAACAAACGATATAGCAAGGGTTTTGTAATCCTATGTCTACATGTGTGGAACTTATTAGAAATTTCAATACATTGACACCAGAGACCGAATTTAAGAAGAACGAAGAGAATTGTCGTTTTATTGGCAAGTGACGTGGAAAGTGATGACCCTCATAGTGCTGTGACACGTTTGTTATTATTGGTATTCAAGAAACATACGAAACCAACAATTTGGGTTCAATTCTGTGAGTCACTTATTTTGAGCTGAAACTTTGCAAGATACCAGATGTTGTGTTCAGTCCTTTTGGACTTTTGGATATGGGGTTTCCGTTACACGTTGTATATATTTAGGTTTTTTTGATATGCATGGTTCACCGATTATTCGACGACGGCTGGACTGATTTCGAAAATTCTTTTTTTGTTTGAAAGGGTATTATTCTGTTTACTCTGATCTATACAAATTTAATAAGTAGGTACTTGATCTAAATATTTTTAATGAAATTTATCCAAAAGTGAGTAGAATACGGTTGGTCGACTATTACTCGTAAATTTGTGAAGTCACCAGGTTTTTTAAATTGCGTACACAACAAATATAATAATAATAATTATTTATTATCTATATATTTATGTTCTATTACAAAACGGTAGAATAAACTACACTTCACAAAACTGATATGTACCTATCAGTACACTCAACAAAAAATTTAGTTAAAACCAGCTTCGGCCACTTCTAGTCGTGTGACATTTTACTGAGCTGGACCCGTTAGACACAGCCGCGAGGCACACAATGTACCACACAAATTAATATTTTATTTATAACCGACTTTACTGAATTGAGAATCTTCTCCTTTAGGAGGTTCTCAATATCGTTGGTATTTTTTTAAATTAGGTATTACGCCAACTGATCTGATTTTTATAACTTAATAGTGTGAGTAAATGGGTGCCGGAAGATAGACGGCGCTGCCAAAGATGGCTCAAGAAGAGGTGGCGAGGCGACCTGGAGGTGTTCTACGTAGGTTTATCTGAAGCGGCGCGGGAAAAGAGCGTATGGAAGGAATTGGGGGAAGCCTTTGCCCAGCAGTGGGACAGCATAGGCTAATAAAAAAATAGTGTGACTCTTTGTGTCCCAAAAGTTTTTCAAACAACAACATTTTGTGATTCGCTTTTTCTTTTTAATTCTAAAAAGTGACGCTATTATAATTTATTTTATATAGAATGTGTCTCACCAAAATTTTGAACTGTCCCATGGGACAGTTCAAAATTTTGGTTCGTTAATTCGTTTACTCTCCTGTAAAATGTTGAAGTCCATCAGAATCTACGTGATATTTTGGTTTTTATTAAACGTTAAACCGGCAGTTAACACAAGACAATAGTTTGAGAATGACTTGATCTGGTGACTTTCATCTAGCCAAGTTAGTGTTATAAGTATTCCGGAACATTGACGTAACGTTACTACACATGTTACCACTCAGTTACTACACATAGTTACCAATATTGTACACTAGTTACATACAATACGCAAAGTGTGTAAAACGTGTGTACACAATTTTTTCTGTAACAAGCCGACACAGCTACAACACAAAGTTACTAAAACTATTTTCGGTCGCTTTGTTACTAAACGGTTACGACACATAAAATCAAATCCCC
This sequence comes from Tholera decimalis, assembly GCA_943138885.2. NCBI lineage: Eukaryota > Metazoa > Arthropoda > Insecta > Lepidoptera > Noctuidae > Tholera > Tholera decimalis. Next base: position 16,295,855 of record OW964563.2, on the reverse strand, counting down.
ACACAGTCGCAGTCTCGTATCAGTTACGGAACTAATGCAACTTGTTACACCTTTTACAAATCTGCGACCAAAAATGGCTATATGGGGCATCTTTGCTATTTAAATCTATGTCTGCAGCCGTGTCAGAAATTGAATAAGTTTCCGTTTTACGACTTTCCAAATAGTCAAATAAAATTTTAGTAGCGTTCGTCGAGTTTTTAGTGCGATGATGCGACCGGCGAAGAATTATCGACTGTGTGTAGGATTTTATTTTGTCCAGTTTCGTTTTTAAAATACCAATGGAAATCAAACTGTTTTCTATAAAACTTAATAGCTGATTTGGGTCCTGTAACAATCAGTTTCTGCGAAAGAATTGCTGCTAAACTAGTGTGAAAAAATATATAAATGTTTGGTAATGAATGGGGTTGGATGAATAGATTTTCAAGAGACAATCATGTCACCTGACTTGTGTTTAATTTGTGACGAGTTGATACAAACTTCTTTTTAGAATGAAGGGATTCGCGTATGAAATCGAAGTACTGAGTCCTGAGAGAAGTTGTTACGAGTTCGTAACAACTTTCTAAAATGTACAAAATAATGAGAGTCGAGCTAAACTAACGTGCTTTCCAAGGCACGGAGGAACATCGTAACATATCGAGATTTCTCCTCCCCCTTAACCTTGAGGTTCAACCGGTACGACTGTTATTATTTTGCCACGAGCCTCACAACTTAACATTTGCCTCTAAAGCCTGCAATACATGTTGGCCGAGCGTAGGCCAACGCGAGCGTTGGCATTTAGGTACAAGGCAAGAAATAATGTCCACACGTTCGACAAGTTCGTCGAACGCCAATGCAGACGACCAATGTAGAAGAGGGTCTGTAGAGCTGCCCACACGTTGGTCGAGCGCAGGCAAGCGCCTTTGATTTGTGACCAAAAACCGACACCGATCCGAAGTGAGGCAGGTGATCACGAGCAACGGCGAGCGAAGACAAGTTGCACCAAAAGAGCTTTATACACGTTGGTGCTGGCCTCCACCCGGACAACTAGGCAACTGACACCGAGCGATAGCAAGACAAGGCAAATATACCATCTACATATTGGTATTGGCCTTCACTCGACAACGCTCGGCCAACATGTATTGCAGGCTTAAAATTGCGTCCAAAGTTTGTACCAACCTTTATTGTTCATTCATTCATTATCTTACTTCGACCCGTACCAAAATTAACCTGAAACATTACACACCAACGAGGTTTACCAACAGACTGTTTCAATTACTCATTAATTACAGTAGTTGTGTGGCCGCAGTTAAATTTGTTCTGTTGCCACTGATTAATACGCTATCACTTATTGTTATTTACTGAGTACGGTGTGTGGACAAATCTGTGGGCGTTATTTGTTTAATGACTATTTTCTGTACTTTAAGCTATTTGAACGTTATTCAGAACTTTGCGTTTGTTGATCCAGTTTTGATCGTTATTTCAAATTGTAAATCTATTTATATTTATATGTGAAGCAACACTACTGTACCCATTTTTTAATAAAATTACGCGCGCGGAGGAGATTGAAGATTCCCAGACGTCTTGGGAGACGCCCTGGGCGTCGGGATCGCAAGCCGATCCCCGGCCACCGAAGGCGCGGGCGCAGGACCCAGGCCCGGGTCGACGCAACGGTGTGTCGTTCCACGTGCGCCTCTTAGATCAGTCTGCATGCATTGACGGGGTTGGCCTGCGGGAATGTGTGATTGGTGCAGTTAAAGTTTATATATTTATAAGGAGTTAAGAAGGTTTGGTTTTATATTTAAATTGTTGATGGTCGAATTTCGAGCACCCACTAGAGTATCTATACCTATGTATATGTTAATAAATAAGCATATAATTGATCCCTTTTTTTAGGGAAATATATGTATAGGTGAAGGAATACAAAATTTAACACAGTAAAAGTTAAAAGCAAAAGTAAGTAGGCATCTTCTGGGCTCGCTCGTCCCATTGTAAACCTCATCTATCACTTACCATCAGGCGAGATCAAGGTCACAAGTGGGCTCATAAAAAAAAAAGTGTTGAAAGATTGTGTTGCTCAGATCTCAAATGTATACGCGGCTTGATCCCCCGGACATTGGCTCATCTTGCCCCGCATGCCCTGTAAAGCCTGCAATACATGTTGGCCGAGCGTAGGCCAATGCGAGCGTTGGCAAATACGTACAAGGCAAGAAATAATGTCCACACGTTCGACAAGTTCGTCGAACGCCAATGCAGACGACCAATGTAGAAGAGGGTCTGTAGAGCTGCCCAAACGTTGGCCGAGCGCAGGCGAGCGCCTTTGATTTGTGAACAAAACCCGACACCGATCCGAAGTGAGGCAAGTGATCACGAGCAACGGCGAGCGAAGACAAGTTGCACCAAATGAGTTCTATACACGTTGGCGCTGGTCTCCACTCGGCCAACTAGGCAAGTGACAACGAGCGATAGCAAGACAAGGCAAATACACCGTCTACATGTTGGTATTGGCCTTCACTCGACAACGCTTGTCCAACATGTATTGCAGGCTTAAACTGTACTCTTGATGATCTTATGTCTGCATCAGTGAGCGGAGTTAGCGTAGCTGAACTTTGGGAATATTTTTGCCATCGACACACTAATAAGAAAGAAATAGTGTGAATTTGACCCTGAAACACGAGGCAAAAAACGGAACCATTATAGTTTCGTCTTAACTTTTATAATAATGTAGTGAAACATCTAAATAAATATATTATTATGCTGTAGGTCTAAATAAAAATTCTCAACGAACATTGGTTTGAACGAGATCTGGTCAGCAGTTTTAGAGATGTAAGTAGCACATTTTCTGAAACCACAAATATAACTATGTATTTCATACAAACACTATGAAAAACAAAGTTATTTGGCGTAGCTACTACGGAACCCTTCATGGGCGAGTCTAACCTACACTTTGTCAATTTGTAATGTTTCCTTTGTCTTTAGATTTCTGCATTCTTTTTATATTTAAGTTTGTGTTTTTGTATGTGTTTTGACGTTTTTATTTTTTTCTTTCAAAACTAAAAACAAAGCGATGTTTCGAAATATGCAATCCAAAGAAAACGTTGCTTAAAAATTACTACACCTCATAAGATTTTAGAAACGTGCTGACCCAAATCCAGATGTGGGACGAGGAAAACCTGCAAAATGGTTCGCAACAGAACTGTCTGTAAAATCATAACCAACTGTCAGGAGCCATGATAAGCTATGCGGTACACCTGCATAGAATAATAGTGGTACCTGGTAGTGTTACAGATTAAACATACACAGAGTAAAAATATGTGAAAATAGTGTTGTGTGAAATGCTTTGCTAATTTCAATTCGAGTACGGTTTAAAAAGCACTAATATAGAATGTAGTTTAATTTCAGGATGTTTGAACTATTTACTTACGAAATTTCTTTGAGATCCGTTCAGTATTTTTGCGTGAAAGAGCAATAAACATACATACATCCTCACTAACTTTGGCGTTTATAATATTAGTAGGATTAGTAGGATATACGAAAAAATACCGTATGAAAAGTGACGAACATAAAAACTTTTTACCAAAAAATTAAACCGACTCCCAAAAAGCACTGCAAAGTGAAAAACAACTTTAATTTCGGTAGTCGGTGTCTTTAGTTTTGTGTTTTCGTTTTTGGCACCGACTTCCGAAATTAAAGTTATTTTTCACTTTGCAGTGTTTTTTGGGAGTCGGTTTAATTTTTTGGTAAAAAGTTTTTATTTCACTCTTTTTAGTTGGTCTATTTTTAATTTACCTAGTTACAAGAGCCTAAATCTCAACTACTTATAACCTTTTACAAAATATTGCTTTTCCCAATGCTGGGCCGTTAATTATTGAGGAGTTCTCCTGGTACTTCACCATCAGTTTTACATCACCATATGCATTGTGACAAGCATAAAGTGCTTAACATCCATAGTCAAGTAATCGAATCGCAATCCACTCAATACTTATTATTGAGTAGTTTCGGCGGCCATCTGTGGTCTTCATCATCAGTTCCACTTCCTCAAATGGTACTTTTTGACAGCAACTGCACAAGTTACTATAATAAATACCCAAAACGTCATAGGTGTGCGTATAATATTTGAAGAGTTCCCTCGATTTCTCCAGGATCCCATCACCAGATCCTGACGTTTATGAAAATGGGACCAATTTCGAAGTAAACCCTTTCAATAAAAAAAAAAGAATTTTCCAAATCGGTTCAGCCGTCTTCGAGTAATCGATGATCATCAGTGATCGGAGTAGGTAGATTGATTTGGGGTCAATGAACTGGCACGTATATATTAATATGGATATGCCTCCGGGATTCCGGAATTTTGTAATAATTCCAGGATTTTGTAGTAAATAATTTTCTACATACAAATGGATCTTGGACGTCAAAAGAAATGGATTAAAACTAGAAAATATTGAAAAACTTATGGTTATTTATTTTAATTGTTTAGAGAGTCAGGATAATGCAGAAAATGATATAAATGAAGATTAAAAATATTTTTATCAATAAAGATGTTGATTTTGATACAAATTTGCTTTTTATTTCATATTTGCCTGTTTTCATATTCATAAAAAGTTATTGCACTGAATGCGAAAAAATATTAAGAAGTATAAAAAGTTATTTTAATTTATTTATTCAAGAATATAATATATAATAATTACAAGCAGCAGATAACTTGCAAGAAATAACTACTAAATTAGTCATACGTAAGTTTCGAATGGACGCACAAAAAGAAGATTCACTTTATTACTTGATAAATAAGAAAAAAACAATTTTAAACGTTTAACTATCGCATTCTACAAATTTAAAATTTAGTTCTTTAAAAATCTTTACTTTCACAATATTTGATTCAAACCCGTAAGTACTAAAATGAAATCCCGGAAAAAAGGCTTATCCATGTTATAATTTCTATGACTATTCATGATGCAAGTACGTAAAATCAATCTACCTACTCCGATCACTGATGATCATACATAAAAAAAAAATACTCGTCGAATTGATAACCTCCTCTTTTTGTCGTTGGTTGAAAATGTTACGAGCACGGAATAATTATCGAAGATGAACTGAACGTGTGACGGACGGAAGTATACACTTTAGTAGTGATGGCAAAAATGTTAATCGATTTTCAAAATTAAGGGATTAGGGGTACCATTACTGTACTTTTATGTTACCCAAAAGAGAAATGATTATGTTACCTTAATTTATTAAATGAACCTAATCTTGCATGAAAATATTCAATGTTATTATAAAAATCATGCGTAATAATTACGTGCGGTCCATCCTCATTACCTCACTGATAATTATGGTCCCTATTGAAGAGATCACTGATGCGGAAAATTAACAAATTAACTTTACGTCACTACCCTCTATACAAATAAGAAGAAAATAAGGGCGTTACTACATTGAAAGCTAAGAAACTGCCCTTACGCCTCTTTTGTTCCGCATTACGGGATGAGTGATGACACGAAAGGCCTTGCCGGAAAGATTTATGACGTCAGGTATCATCAGGCAATTAAATAATTGGGATTGTTTTACTGTCCAGTACCTTTCTTTTAATATCTAGACTTAAAATTATGGAGCCCTTTACCCGTAATATCTGCGTACTTGATGAATAAGGTCGTAGGTACTCGTTATCGGTAGGCGTGTATTCTTGCCTGTTTGTTGCATGAACAAATGATCCCTATTTTTGCTCAGAGCTTTGTCAAAAACTTAAGGAAAAACACTAAGTTCTTATTATCAATATTACTGAATTTATATAAAGTAATACGCAAAAATCTACTGAGCGCTCACCATAACAATTGTTCACGATTAAATCCATTTTAATATGTCCTATAAAGACAATGCAGTAGTAACTGTAAACAGTTCTCCTCGCGTCTCGCGTTGTCATCGCATTCGCCGCACGTAATCGCATTGCAATCAGTGTGAGAAATTCCCTATTTTATCACGTTAGCAAAGTTAACCCCAGGGGTGTATTTTTAGACAGGTAAGATTTGTGTTCGGTTCTAATACTGTGTGATAGCTTGCGGTATTTTTGGGAATAGAAAGACAATGTTAGATAATGTACAAAAAAAAAACGTTTGTTTGGCATTAGTACATCAGGCACACATATATAAAAACTAAAAACACTGTGCGTGCCTCACGGCTTCTACACGGTCTAAAGAGGTCACTTTCAGCATTAGTGCCAGACATAAATAATAATGTCTGACCCTGGCCTTCCAATGAATATTTTACGGACAGGAGACAGAAAAGCAGTTTCAAACAAAAAAATTAATATATATGTTATCGGAAATGTACAAAAACTAGGAATTGTATACGATTCCTAGGAAATGTAAACAATTTCGATGCAATTTAGGAAATGTATAAAATATTGTTTCGAATATTGTTTAATAAACACATATCCTGGGAAATGTATAAATTTCCTAGGATTTGTATAAAATTCCGATATCGTAATAGGAAATGTATAAAAGGAATGCTTTCTGTGAACAAAATAATTCTAACTATCTGTGAAAACACGTTGCTAAACTAAGAAACAGAATATTTATCAAGACTCTCGTTGAGAAAATCAGGTAACAATCGTTTCGTAAAAAAATATTGTATATTCCTATGTCTTCTTGCTTCTTTGAAGCGCACGCGGAACACCGGACGGACGGTGAGTTACTCCAGCTTCCCGTCCGCGTCTACGGTGGCCGGAGATCGGCTGGCGATCCCCGTCTCCACACCATGGCCTGAACCAAGTAGTGTTGCCCAAACGAGAGTCTCGCAAGAGTCTTGCAATTAGCGATTATCCTATTGCTATTTATTAAACGGTAGTTGAGATCTCAGAACAATGTAACAGACTCTGTTACATTGTTCTGAGATCGACACTAGAACCAAGGCAAGACGCAAGAGATCGCCTCTACGTGGACACGGCGGTGCTTCACCCAGGCGTTGTACACCTTCACTGTATGCTCCACTATGTCCTCCGGGTGGTCGCCACAATGACGACACCCCGGCGTGTCCTCCCGTTGAATCCGAAACAGGTACCTCCTGAAACAGTCATGTCCGGTAAGCACCTGCGTCAGGTGGAAGGTGAAGATGCCATGGCGTCTCTCTAGCCACTCCTTAGAGTAGTAAAGTAAACTTAACACCGCGATAATATAGGGGTCGTTCCATATTTTTTATTAAACTATAGGTAAAGAACACCATCCAGGTAATAGTCGCATCGTAAAATATAAAATATTTTAGGGTTTACTAGTTAATTAATCATCAACTATCCCCGCGTATCCAATGCCATATTAAATGTATTACATTTCCAATTGCTATTTAGAAAATGTATAGATTTCCTAAGAAATTGTCTAATATAATTTATTTCATACATTTTCATACGATTTTAGGAATTATATTTAAATTTCTAGGAATTTTATAAAATGTCGGATTACATATATTTTCGTTAACTTATACATAAAATAAAATTAGAGAATAGGAAAAAATAGTAATGTAGTGTAAAAGAACTAGGTTAATAAATTTGTCTATAAGACAATGAAAAATTAGAAGCTGTATTTCAAACAATTTAATCATTAAGTGTTACCATTAAAAACTTTTTTCCAAATCACCATGAAAAGTTTCCGTTGCATATCTACCAGATGATGCCGTAAACTTTTTTTTAAATAAAACTTTTGGCAACACAAAATGTACAAAGGTGGACTTAATACCATTGGCATTCTCTACCAGTCAACTTATTCTAAATGTATAAATAGTGCCCTGATGGTGGATTATTATTCCACATCTTGCAAACCAGCACCCTTGGGAAATGGGAGCATAGGCTTCTGCCTCAACAACATTCCTGTGCTTTTAGCATCCATCTGGTTATGTTTAAGTTCTATATTAACCAACGACTAACCCATTGCTAAAAACACCGTAGGTATAAATCCAGATTCCGGAGTCTGATTGCGGAAGTCCTAGAGAAACAACCAATAAACTTATTGTAGCCGATAATTTATTTATATGTATAAGCTGGGCAGCCGGCTAAATGAGCACTTACAAAATCCAACCTACATTATTAAGTTTCAATACAAATATAGCAAAGATAAGTAAATTCTTTATATTTAACTAACTTTGTGAATTATTTTGTAATATTAAGGATCCTGTATTGTCTGATATAATTGATAATTCTAAATGTTTACTTATTTATAGATTTACTAGCTTCTACCTGTGGCTTCGCTCGCTTCAAATTTTTGCTCAATTACTGTTTCTAAACCCCGTCAATATTTTTTACAGTAAAAACAGTGCCTGTAGTACACTTTTTAACTGTTTTATTATAATTATGTACCTATTGATTATGAGTAATTCCTCTTACGATAATATTTATTTTTTGTTTAAAAAGATAATAATGTGGGTAGAATTTACATTACTAGCGATCTTGTTAACCCCTCCAACTAAGCTAAATATGCTTGTGTCTGGAGGGTTCACGGCAATAGTGTAGTGGGTGGGGTTCGAACTAGTGACCTCTCGATCACAAGTCCGACTCCTTATCCATTAGGCTATTGACACTTTAATTAGGATCAAGGCCTCCAAACTCTAATCAAGTGACATTCGATCGATGATAGCGTTAGTCAATATGTCAAAATGTTTGACCACGTATCATTTTGAAAGCAAATGACCATCCCATACAATTTTTGCTTTCCATTAATGATTCCATTAATTGAGGAATCTTTACCAATGGGGAATCTTCCTTAAACAAGATCAATAAGGTTTAAAGCGGACAACAATAGGCTTAGGGTCCTACAAACCCATTTGATAGGTAATATCTAAACGTACTTTTATTGTCAAGGAACTTATTTGTGAAATCGTTGCCTCATTTTAGCGCCAATAAAATGACACTGCTTAGTAGTAGAAAAAATCAATAAAAGAAAAAACAACATAATTAAATAGGTACAAAAAGGATGAATAATAAATGACGCTTTAGTTAATCAAAGAGATCGATCCAAACTTTATAGCTAGTTTACTATTAATTGGCTCTTTCAATTAATTGCTTTAGGCATAGTTTCTTAGCTCACTAAAAGTTTGTTTTAGTGCAAGTAAAGGCCCAATAAAACAATCCAAATACTAAGCTCACGTGAAAGTGTAGGTACTTGCCAGTATAGCTATATAAACGTATGTATTCTCTCACTAGCTGTGCCCGCGACTTCGTTTGTGTAAGAGCTTATATTATCCACACAGATTTTCCCGCGTAAATCCTAACTCCGTGAAAATTCCAAAATAAAAGTATCCTATAAGTTGCCCTATAACTCACATCTCTCTTTCTGTGTCCCAAGCCCCATCTAAATCGGTCCAACCAAGCCATTGATTAGCTCAGACAAACAGAAAGACAGACTGATAAAATTATAAATATTGTTTGTTTTATTAGCGTGTACGAGTAGCGAGGAAAATTCCGTTATTCTAAATTCACAGACAGACACATCTTTTTTATAATAATGTATGTGGTATGTATAGATAAGATTATTTTTGCCAGAGGTACCCACTGGCACTTGTGAGGCCTATGTATATGTATACATCAGCCTCCCCTACGTGAATCTATATTCATCAAGTGGTGATAACATGTATGTGCTTGATCCTGTACTTCACACAAACAGAAAACTCTTCATTAGACCGTCGGTCCACCTACTTTCCGATACGCCGTCTCCACTCCAGCATAATTTAGTCTCATCCATGCATTTCATATTTTTGGAAGATTTCTATAGACATTGTAACCCTAAAATATTTCACAGGTTAAGTCGGTTACTTCTAGGTACAAAATAATCCCAAAGGAGATTTGATTGAATTTGTAACAGTATTTAAACGTGACAAAATAATTTTCATAGTTCATTATACAATTTTGAACTCTTACAATTCCACTCCACCCGGCTGGCGATTAGGTAAACAGAGCTAATGCGTCAATCTGAAGCGCTCACCCACATCCACCCGGAGAGCCAATAAAATACACAACCTATTGACAACTACCCACACACTTCGTATAGCAAGTAGTTTAAAGCGCACAGCTGTCTCTATCCCCGGGGGATACATTTCCAGTAGGACAGATCCATGTTGAGGAGGAAACAGTAGCTCAACTGTTAACTATATTTGTTTCTGAGTATAGTATAGCTATATGTTATGGTCATGGCATGGCATACGACATCTTTTTACGTAGATCTTACATTCACAGACATTTATTATTTTCTGACACCTTTTTTTTTAAGGATGGGAAATCATCCAATGACTGCCTCCCGATTGGGGCTAAGCGGGAGGGTGTGTCAGACTTTTACTGACTAAAACCCATCCATGTTCCATCATATGCCCTTCGTGTTCCGAGGCCGCGGTAACTCTTTCGAACAATTCCGCAACCCGGGTAAGCAACGGCCCCCTTATGGGCCCCGACAATTTTGCTGACACTCTTTGAGGTATTTTCTGACACCTTACCCATACAATTACTGTGAGAAAAGGTTTTGACGGTTGTACTTTTTATTTTTTTTTCACGGTTGGGAACGGTTTCGAATGACTTCTTCCACTCTGGGTGGAGCGAAAAGGAGTGTCAGACTTCTACTGACTAAAAACACACTTTGTTCTTTCAGCTGTTCTTGAATTCTGGGCTGCGGTATCTCGTCATTTGTCGGTTGTACTTGGTTCTTGGATATGATTATTACATGATTTTTTTTTTATATTAAACGTTTAAAACTAAACTATTAACACTTTGTACAGACAAAAACAAACATTTTGAAACTATAATAGATCAGTATTTCTTATAAACTACTCTAAAACCTCCAGTGTGCAACCTGCAGGTGCAGTCATTTTATGATCCTCTGTGTAAAATAAAAGGGTTTTTTATATGTTTTTAATAGATTTATCAGTGCTCAATTCAGGGTATATTCAGGGTATTTAAAACCACTAGAGGCTAAGACGAAACCTGATGTTATGTTCGTACGTAATTCATGGACACGGCCGTTTTGTAATACTGTTTGAGATCACACTGTAGCTATACGCTTTGCTTTACATTCCCAAAGAGACAGTTTCATTCAGGCTGTTGAGTGAAAGTCTCCGAACTTCAATCGGGTATCTTGTTACAGGGTATTGTATAAAGCTATTTTGCTTTGTTATTAAAATAAGAGCTTTGTGTTTCATTTTAAGTTGATAAGCGCAGATTGTGGTTGGGTTTTTATTTGTTTTGCAAGTGGTTGTTGTAGATATTTTGCTATGTGTTCAGTCAGTGATTAAATCTAGAGTGTGCCAGCGAATTAGCTCTCGTGAAAAAGTTTTTAATTATCCTACGGGACCATAACACGATGCAAAATAATATCTGATGTAACTACAGAAATCCAGAAGCATTAAATATTTTAAGATAACGGTGATTTTGTGTTTTTTTTTAAAGAGCATTTTTGGTAGAATTCACATTACTAGCAATCTTGTTAATCCCTCCAATTAAGCTTTTTAAGCTTGTTTTAAGGAATGGGTTCACGGCTTTGTCGGTTTGATTCTTAGGCTATTGACAAATACAACAAACACTTTTTCAACTTGAATGTAGCACTTTTTGGTCGTACCCACTTTTCTACTCAACATCTGCAAGAGATGTTGACTCACGATTCCAAGCTAAACATGAGTCGAGTATAATTATGTTTGGGTTGCGTGTTGTAACCTCATCTTCTGCATGTGCAAATATTTTGAGTAAAAATGCGTTGTTGTTTAAGCTCAAATGCACTAGTTGTTATTAGAGTTAACTCTTAATAGTGCGTTAAAATATTTAAATTAGAGGATTAAAAATGTTTGGTTCTGCCAAATTTGAACGATGTTAGAAGTTTGCTAATACGGAACTAAATTCACGTAAACTTATTAAGTACATCCAACGCTCAAGTTTATCTTAGAGCAATCTCTCAGGCAGATGAAACTGTAAGTAGCCATCCAGATTCACATCCTCAACGTAACTAATTGGTTACACTCGCTGACCCGCCAGGATCAGATGTTCATTTCCCATCGGTAATTGCTCGAATCGTCTTTGAATTAATTCGTTTTGCACATGAGGTTCAGCTGATGATGGATTGGTACAGGCGCTACGTTAGTCGAGAACCTTATATTAATATTTATTAGTTAAACGGTGGAAACTCCTTGGAATAGGGGATTTGTATTATTTCTGCTGAACCCACTGCTTTACAGTAAGTTAATCAATATTTTTACATTCTAAATATATATTTTTGCTGTTATTGAAGTTATTTTGGTAAAAATAAAGTGCAGTACAAATTTATTATTAACGCATAAATAATAAATATTCATGTTGCAAGTGACTCTAACTCAAGTGATACGATGATGAACAAGGTCAAAATCATGTACTAGATTTAATTAAATTGGAGATCAGGAGTGACCCAGTGTTACGGTCCCTCCATATGAGTTGAGGTCTTGTCTTTACCCGATGGTGTTACGTTAGATAGTCAGTGACTTCATGTAAATGATTGAGGCTCAGCAGTATTCGGTTAGATTGGAAGGCGACCTCAATATAATTGGGTATAAGTCGTAGATGATAATGATCAAGAATTAATCTCTATTGAGAGTAATTCTCTTTTTTTATTGTAATTCTTATTAAGAACTAGCTGACCCGCCACGACTTCGTTCGCGTGGTATCCTACCCCTATCCAACCGATACTACTACCACTACCCTACCCTACCCCTACCCCACCCTACCCTACTCCTACCCTACCCTACCCCTTCCCTACCCCTACCCTACCCTACCCTACCCCTACGCTACCCCTACGCTACCCCTACGCTACCCCTACGCTACCCCTACCCCTACCCTACCCCTACCCTACCACTACCCTACCCCTACCCTACCCCTACCCTACCCCTACCCTACCCCTACCCTACCCCTACCGTACCTCTACCCTACCATACCCCTACCCTTGAGACCTTTTCTACTTTTCTCAACTTTTAAACCTTCCCTAGACCTCCACGATCATTTCAAAACCAAGATGAATGAAACCGGTCCAGCCGTTCTCGAGTTTTAGCGAGACTAACGAACAGCAATTGATTTTTATATATATAGATTACTCTCTATTGAGAGAAATTCTTAATCATCATCATCTACGACAGGAATATTCAAAATTACAGGCTTATACGGCATTGCACACACAAACGTGTGTGCAATGCCGTATAAGCCTGTTAATCCGTAATAAGCGCATAATCAATAACGATCAATGAGCCGATAGCACCAGAATAAGCTATAAACAAGCCATGCTTAGTATTCAACTGCGAAATATTGCACATATACAGCGTATTGTTCAGGAAAATCAAATGAAAACCGCGACCAGTTTGTGTAAACCTCACGGAATCTCTTGAATAAGGAAATTGTGAAAAAAACAATACCGCTGCGGTACCTAAAGAGAGATCAATCTATGCTGGTAATTTTCTTTTAGAACCTACGTGGTTATTGAACTAATGAAGTGTAAGGTTAATAAGTATTTTGCTCACATTCCTAATAGAATTTATTATAATATTATGTTCTATTCTCTTAGCGCACAAAGCATTTTAAGCGGGAATTACTCTTCACCTACTTTGTTAAAAGCACAGATATTTTAATTAATAAATAACCAGTTTTATAAATTAAACTGGTTTCTCGAAGCAAAGTGGAGAATTTGATTAGCTGAGTATAATAACCCTCTCGGGTTAATCGTCAAGATTAAGAAACACCTACCGAGTTGGGTTTGGAGATGGGTTATCAGGCATTATATACCTCGGTATATAATGAATAAAAAAAGTAATAAAAATAAAGAAATACCAGTAAATAAAGCTTTTCAGCGTCACAGAAGTCTTCTTCCCCTTCACGACTCTTCCGTGCCGCTGAAAAACTTTATTTACTGGTATTTCTTTATTTTATTTCTTTCCTTTTTCAGGCTTTCAAGCTCCAGAGAAAAATAAATATGAATAATACACTATACACTAATTTTTATAAACAATAAAACTACTTCTATTATCTATGTCTAATACTAGGCACGAAGTGGCAATGTCTTACGCTGCTGAGGTAGATTTTTGGCAGTCAGAAACCAGAAAAACTTTCACCTGTCAACCAAGACTTAAGATTAAGAGAACCAAGACTGTCAAGAAAATTGGTTACGGAGATCAGCTGCACCCAAATAGACAGAAAGCCGATTCAATAATAGGTAGAAAAAGGCCACGTTGATTGATTGCAAAAATAAAATTCTAAATACTCTTCAATTCATATCAAATTCCCAAAAAAGCTTGTGAAATTCTCCATATAGAATTCAATATGAAATAAAATAAAGAGATCTCCATTTATTTCTGAGTTAATTAGTAAATTATTTTTCTCATAAATAGCCCAGTGGTCGGCAGCAAAAGCTTAATAATAGTTTTCAAGCAAACTTATTGCATTGTAAAATGTAAGCTCTGCACTCCCACAAGATTTATGAGCTGCGTCGACATTTTATAAAAATCCTATTATTTTCAGCGTTTTATTATAACAGTTAATTATTCTTTGTTTGTATTTTTGCTGTGAGCTTTCGGGAGAATTTTATTAAATGAGGTGGTTGATCACGGGTGGAGATAAATGTTTATAGATAACTAGCTTTTGCTCACGACTTCGTTCATGTGGGAGGTTTTTCCAGCGTAAATCCCGATCTCGTGGAAATTCCGAGATAAAAAGTAGCCTATTCGTTATTCCAGGATGTCAACTATTTACTTATCAAATTTCATTGAGATCTGTTCAGTAGTTTTTGCGTGCAAGAGCAACAAACATACATACATCCTCAAAAACTTTCGTATTTATAATATAAATAGGACGTAGGATATTAGTAGGATTTTTGATTGTTTGAGATTGACGTATCATGAAAAATAGAAAAGAAAAATTACCATACCACATTAAAGAGTTATTATTTTGTAGTGTGTTCACCTTAAACCAGTTTATATTTTTTGTTATTATTTTCTCACGAGTTACTTTCTATTTTTACATCGTATTGACGTATGAGGTCTATCCTGTAATTAATATACATAAATAAACACATTTGATTATCATCATCTCCCATGACAGCGGGAGTGGATGTGGAGTTGCAGTGCAAAATACGCTTTTTAACTGCTATCCTGCCCTCTTAGCCCAGCATCTTGCAGCCAGAAAGATCTCTGCGCTGCCACTGATTGTCGCGCCATTGTAACGTCAGAGCCACGTGCATAAAGAAGAAGATTACAGTTTCCAGTAGACTTAGACGCCGATTATGACAACGATTCAATGAACAACGACCTTCGATTAATATTAATAAAAATAAACAAACAAATTGACAATTTTGATGTAGCTCACCTGTATGTTAACTCGATGTTGGTAGATATTTATTTAACCCTAGATCACTAAATATTAGTCTCACAGGCGACAAGGCCCCGACGCATTCGCTGTTTAAGTAAGTTCCCGACACTCCCCCGCCCCACCACGCTCAGTACCCTCCTAATTCAGTGTTTTAATGCTCCGTGCGCATGCATTACGTACACACGTATTTTACTTCCGGAGTTTTGACACATTGTTAGTCTCACGGACTAATGTTTAGTGATTACGCGTGTAAAGTGAGTCAAGGTAAGCTATGAAAAATTTAGTTTATATATTGACTTCTTGTATAAATAAAGTGTTTTTTATTGATTACAATGCACAATCAGCCGGATATTAACTCCAGCACGAAGAAACCCGAAATAATACATTTCTATAACAGTACCAAAGGAGCCGTTGATACTGTCGACCAGATCTGTTCTGGTATGAGCTGCAATCGCAAAACAAGCAGATGGCCCCAGTGCATATTTTATAATATGCTGAACTTATGTATGATCAATGCGTATGTCATTTATGTATCTAACATGGTACGGCAACGATAAAAACCGCTGAAACGCAGAGCATTCATACAAAAATTGGCCGACAATCTCATTGAGCCATGGTAGCGGGAACGGTACGGAACGATAACACTGTAACTTTGAGAAAGAATATCAAGGCCAGTTTCAAAGATATCCTGCAAATTGAAGATGTTGTGGCTAGCACTTCTCAAACACAGCCAAATAAACGAAAAATTTGCGCATTTTGCCCATATCAGAAACACAGGATGACCAAAGTGTCATGCCACTCCTGCAGGAAGGCCATTTGTGGCGAACATACCATTTCTGTCTGCTCAGACTGCCAGGATTAATATTTTTAAAGTGTCTAATAGCTTTTAAGAAGTCTTAATAAATGTCCTCTCATGTTACCTATTTTTTTTTTAATTAATAAATGTTATTTCAATAAAAATATGGACGTTTCATTTTGTTAGTCCAAATGACTACTGTTTAGTGACTGTGTAACTCTAAAATATGTTTAGTGAGCTAGGGTTAAAGACAAACTGAAAATTTACGTCATACCTATTACCACCTTCTCGAAAATATTACCACTATAAAATCCAAGAAACAATATTTAGCACACATTCCACCAAGCCGATAAACCGCAATAAATAATCTCACAGGCAATTAATTTCAGCTGTAAAATACAGCTGAAATTCATCTTGCAAAGCACACAACTGTGTGCGTGTTTTGATAACAAACTTGTTATTAGCACGTTGCACAAACTAATCCATCATGAGCCAACCATTATAGACAGAATAGAATATTTATTGGTGAATATTCTCGACGGGAATGTGCCTGGTTTTCTGTATTTATGCCTGTGTAATATATTTAATATTACTGTAGTTTCAATCAATTAGAATACTTAGATATAGTGTTTGTTCCTTAGAGTGATATTGATTATTGATTGTTGTACCAATTGCATTTAGTTGGACTGGAAACCGACCCCAAAATATGTAGTTGTGAAAAGGCTTAGTTAATAAATTGTTTGATTTACTTCGACAGAAGACAGGAAGGAATTTGGCATTTTATTTGTAGTATCTGAAATACCAAGACTATAAAGAAGAGGTACAGACTATGAACCGGACTTTGCATGTCCAACTATTTAGTAATTAATGACATATGATTTTAGGGGCCATATAGTGACGTAGAGAAACTGTTGAAACTGTTATAATTATATAAAACCCCCACAGCTTTACAACTTACCCTTACCCTTTCAATGAATTTGAAAAGTCAACTTATCCAAAATGAGGTGCCTAAAACATTGCCACACAAAGTGGCAATGTCGATAATTTTTAGATTTATGTATGTGTTATAGTTTTAACACACTTTTGGAGAAATGAATTCGTTGAAGGGGTAACTTGTTTATAATAGGGTAGTTTCTTGTGTTACAAAATAATTATTGTATTTGGTCCATTAGGTAGTTTTTCAAAAAATATTGGTTACGTATTTTTTGCTTTTTCAAGTCAAGAAAAATTCACAAAGATGGAAAGCTTCAAAGTACAGGAGTGGGGGCTGCTGACGTCACAAATTATACCGAGGTGTGATATGTATGCGTATGTGAAATTTCGCGTGACATAATATAATATATACAAATAAAGATTATATATATTATATTATGTCACGCGAAATTTCAACTCACTGTATCGTCTTAATTTTTCAATTACGTGAAAAAATAAAAAATACTTGTCCAATGTTTTTTGTTAAACTACGTGACGGACTAAATAAATAATTTTAAGAAACTACCCTCTTGTTCTCAAGAAAATTACATATTTTATTAAATAAAATATTTTTTAGCCATTTAAGTACCTAGTCCTCCTTTTTTTAAGACAAAATCATAATGTGCTTTGGCGCGTCAGAATAGGCCCCGGTTCAAAATCTAATTGAAAGTAGAACGTTACAGGTATTGACCTGTTCGCAAAGTTACATAGCCCTCTAGAATTAGCATTCTGAATCCCTACAAAATAATGTTTGAGCTGCCGAGCCGCTCTCTTACGGCGCGATATTGTGTTCCATATTGTGAAACCGCGACTAGGAAACTTTGTACCTTCAACATTACAGAGTACCTATATCAGAACGAGACCTGACAGGGCATTTTTTTAATTTAAGCTTGTGTGATGTGTGAATGTAGGTTTTTGTATTGAAGGATTAGTTCAAGCTTCGAGTCACAGTCGCTCACGGTGGGCATTATAATCATTGGAGGAAAGGAGGAAGATATGTTACTCTCTAACATCGCAATCAGTAAACCTGGGCTCGGCGCACGAATACATGCACGGTAACTCACACATCTGTGTTCAATGTAGTCATCAGTCCCAAACCTACAGTTACCGATAGATAAGGATAGAGATAGGAGACGGCGCTGTAATGCGAGCGAAATCGCCTCAGCTGCCGAATGTTTGAGTATATGAATGAAATGAGATTGTATGTATTAGGTAAGTACGTAGTAAGTGATCTCATGACCCATGTCTCTTATTTTTCTTCCTGGTGTAACTAAAACACTGTTTAGCTACACAAGAAGTCATTTTGATGCGTGTTTATTCCAAAAAATATCTTAAAACACGAAGAAACGAGAATTTCTTGAGCTGTGTGATCAACAACATTCCGTACGCGACTGAGTGCCAACTACGAGCAATCACTTAGTTTTGTAGGACCAAACGCTGTGTCTAGTACCGTATCTTCCTCCTTTTAATATATCAATGATTATAATACTCTTTATTACAGTCTCCTACGGGGCAATATAAATCGCGATATGTATCGAAAATCAGCACGTCTTATTAACCAATCTTGTGACAGCCGCGGGAATCCAATGAGGTGATAAAGTATGACTTATTTTGAAGTTTGATACTGGCAAGACCAATTTTTTTTTTAATTAACCGATTATAAAGAATCCTGATACACATACATAATATACCTTAGTGTAAGTAGTTATTAAAAAAATATTGGAAGAAAAATATTTCAAGGAAAAACAGTGCATCTTCAAGTTTTCAATACAAAGTATTTAATCACTATTACTTTCATTCTATGTATATTCGGTTCCAATATGTGGGAATCAAGATTTATCATAGATTAAGGTATGTAAGTAGGTCTCGTAGAGGCGGTGCTCTCGCAAAATGCTGCCGTAGCGCTCAGTGCAAGAGTACGAGGACACGGGCATGGTTTTAATCAGTAAAGCTTTGTTTTCCTAGGATAGCGGTGCTGTCATATAGCGGCCGTAATACAGCGGTGAATGACGTCACTAGAACATTGTCTATGTAAACAAAATGGCGCGGTTTCCTAGAGAGCGGTAACTGACACCGTAACGTCAAAAAGCGGTGCCGCCATTTGCATGACGGCCGTCTTGTCGGTGACAGATGGTTTCGTGAACGTTTCATTGATAGCGATGAAGCAGACTGTGTTAAAACGGCCGTGAAACTTTCCACATGTCGTCACCGTAAAGACGGCCGCCTTTTTGCGTCCGTAATATTACGGCCGCTATATGACGGCACCGCTTTCCTAGGAAACCAAAGCTTTAGAGTTGGACAGACCCCTTCGCCAGCCCCGGGCGTACGATAGCCATAAAAGCTTTGAGAAAAAAAAACGGTAGATAAGAACAAAAGCTCAAAGGCAACGAAATTCATTCAAGACGTTTAAATATCTACTATGTAGATTGTAGGTATGTTCGAGTAGGTACCCATATTTTTGCCATTCTACCGTCATAAATTCAAGATCGTAAGAAGTCGTTAAGTACCAACAAATATTTTTCATTACACTCTAGCTCTGTTGACGATGCCTGAAAAATTGCGTGGGCTTTAAGTAAGGACCAACTGGGTATAAATAACAAGAGAGGGTGGGATTCGGCTGTGAATGACAACGAATGGCAAATTTCTCAATTACGCAATAAGCAATTGTTATGGGGATAATGCTGAAAGCCTCCATCTTCTTAGTTAAGGAACAAACCTACTTAAAGTAAGCGTAGAGTTTTTAATAAAACATAGATATTATATTTAGCAATATACAACGTGTAACGGAAACCCCATATCAATCCAAAAGGGCTGAAGACAACATCTGGTATGGAGTCTCTATGCACAGTTTCAGCACAAAATACTTAACTGACTCAAAGAATTGATACCGAATTATTGGATTCATATATTTCTTGAATACCAATCATAACAAACGTGTCACAGCACTATGAGGATCAATAACTTTCCGTCACTTGCCAATAGCATGACAATTCTTTTCGTTCTTCTTAATTTGAAAAATTCGGTCTCTAGTATTGTGTATTGGAATTTGTAATAAGTTCTACACACGTAGACTTAGGATTACAAAACCCTTGCCATATCGTTTGTTATCATCCAAAGAAGCCATACATTTTACCCTTTAAATTACACGTTGTATATGTTATAGACACATGCCGAATTGCTATCATACTGGGTGTTCCTCCGATTGCTTACTAGATAGCACTTAATAATATGAAAAAACAAAAATCTTAAATAGCTACCTCTACTTTGATTTACGTAAAATCTACCACAATACGTACCAAACAAAATCCTCTATGCAAGATAGCACCTAATTCGCTAATTTTAAAGGTCCCTACTGTGGGGTGTCACGACACCCCACAGTAGGGACAGCAAGACACTGCGGTCATGTCACTGTCAAGCTCACTACACAACATGAGATGGGTAGCTGCTGTCTGTACCTTACTTTAAAAAACTAGAACACGTTGTTGTGTAGAAGGCACGTTAAGTGAGTTTTGTCTGAGTTTTCATTCGTTTTAGATTTAGCTTGTATTCCTTAAGAGTTATTGTGTCCATAGAACAAAGACTATAAAACCACTTGATCGCGCATACAGTGCCCCGACGCAGGAAAACTATGAGTCTTTTTCTACTTATATATTGGCTATGGTACACGAACCATTTTAGTTGTGATCAAGTATTAGGCCTGTGTGCATGCTAAAAAATTACAAATTTTAAATTTTTGTATCCAATTTATAACGCATAATAATACTTTCATGCGCGTTGAAGTGGTGTGGAAAACATTCCCAGACATCTAGATACCAAATGGATGACATAACTATTCATCAGTAATTAAATAATACGAAAATTATTTATCATTTAATCAGATTATAAGCTACCGCAGAGGTCTATTTAAAGTGGTGGTTTGAGTGATCAAGGACACAATTGAGACGCGCGTTGATGTCTTTTCGAAAAGTCTCTTTCTTTCATGAAGAAATTCTAATTCTTCCATCCCTTTCTTAACCTTTGTATTTTTATCGTAATAATCTGTACGATAACAATAGTAACTATACAATGAAACTTATTTGTTTTTAAATTCAATTCAGATAGTTGTCATAAAATACCTATCTATATTAACCGACTTTACAAAAAGGAGAAAGTTCTTATATTTTTCTTCTCTGTGACATGCATGTTTTCATTTTAGATTTCCGAAGATTCCAGATTAAAAAGAAAAGTGGATGGATAAGGTTACTAGGGAATATTGGTTTCTAGTTTTGTTTTTATTAATATAATGTTGAGAAAAGAGAAATCGTGAATATAAGATACCTATATTTAATCTTTCTAGGCTTCAAATAGTATGACGGAGTCTAATACTTATTAACTTGGGCCTTTGCATTACAATATCGCTCTCGTAAGTTACTTTGGTTCCGCGGTTGCGGTAATGTTCTAATGAGATAGCGCGGCTCTGGAACTTAAGGGTAGCTGAAGGATCAGGGTAGATTTTTAGTCAGTAGAAGTCTGATACTCCCTTTTGCTTTACCCAGACCAGGAGAAGTAATTCGATGATTTTCTTACCCAGGAAAAAAAAACAGGTTACTGTGTTTCGATGTCGAGTCCTCGGGTTAAGTGTATGTAGGAGGGAGGATTCATTAGATAAATCATCTAATGACTCACCACCAAAAAAATAATTATTACAGAGTGCCTGCTGAAGCTACAGTTGTTGACACAACTGATTTTAATGAAAATATATTTATATTGGAATTTTTACTCGGCAATTTTACAATGTGAAAATCAATTTTATCGATATCGGCTACTTTTTATTACTGACAAATTGCAGCTTTGCATTTCTCTGCACCCCCGGCCCAGAGTAGTGAGTCGTGTTCTTCAAAGAAATCGGCCCATACGCTCTCTAGTGGTTATGTACTCTCTGCCATTGAAGCTTCAGTCATTTAGCAGCAGATATAACCTTACATATAACCTGGGAGTCTATAAGTCAAGAGAATAGGTTACTTATAGGTACGTGTTTCATCGTCGACTACATCATCGCTAACCATCAGGTGAGATTACACAATCTAATTGCGCCAAGTCCGTTCCATCATCGGACTACAAGACAAACGGCGATGCGCCATCGTTACATGGTGTACATCCACACAACAGATAAAAGAGGTTAGAAAGGTTCCTGATTTTTATGAGAACGCGTGTCGCCGCTTGTCTCCCACGCCCACAGTTCAACTGCAAGCAAGAGGCCCGTTACGTATGCGAATTACGCACACAAATAAATTACACACACTTAAATTGAGAGCTTGCTACTGATGGTAACTCACTGTCGATAAACATGCGCCGTGCATCACGGCAAATCAGGGCAAAGGACGAAACGTCAATGGTTGAAGTGAGAGGATGCAATACATTGTAAATGGACTTGGTCATTGCGTTGATTAAGCGAGTACACATCGGGCAATGTATATTTTTTGTATCTTGTTGCAATAATGTTGTTAATGTTCGGAATTTCATAGTGATCAGAGTATTTTTATGTTTTTTACAAATAAAATTGTAATTAAATGTTATTTTCGACTTACTGTTGGAAAGATATACCTCCTCGCTCTATACTTGCGGTCTAATTTTTTGTTTTACAGGTTATAATTGCACAACACGGCATTTTAAAGCAGAGCTCTGTGTTCCAACGTATTCCGAAGCGCACTAAACGCGGTGAATGAATTAATCGGTCGAGCTATGACATTTGTATCATAAATGTGGCGCGCCCGCCACACCCACATTACCATTCCAACCTTATTCATCTATTCGGTGTGAACATCGCACCCATACGCCCAAAAAGTTTTGGGAATACCTTCATTGTGCGTAAGGAGTGGAATTCCCTGCCGGAGTCTGTGTTTCCCGACAGCTACAACCTAGGAGTCTTTAAGCCCAGAGTGAATAGGTTACTTTTAGGTAAGCGTGCTCCGTCTTCGATCACATCATCACTTACCATCAGGTGAGATAGTGGTCAAAATCGAAACTATTTTCAATAAAAAAAGGCTAAGTAGATAATGATGACGAATTGTCAAATCCGAGTATTTTCAGATGGCAAACATTTACCGAAGAACATAAGCTTTCTGTAAGAATGATCTCATTGGATAGTGTTTATTGCATCAAGCGGCTTACTAAAGTCTATTGAACAGGAACAAGGTTCAGAGCCTTAGGTTATGCAGCAACTAGGTTGCATAACCCAGGACTCAATCGATCATCAATTCATCCCAAACCATTGGGCGTACTTTAATAAAATTCTATTTTCTGCTCGCATTTTTTTAGCATGGGAACTTTGGGATAAAAGTAGCCTACTTGTTATTCCAAGATTTCAACTATCTACATACCGAATTTTATTCAGATCCGTTCAGTAGTTTTTGTGTGAAAGTGTAACAAATTGTCATCCATCCTCACAAACCATTAAATTTATAGTTTATTAGTAAGATTCACGATTTCAAAGACTTTTTAATTGTGTATGTTCACAGGTTTGTATATTAAATACAAAGGTGGTTTTGGTCTGACCGCGTGACAAGTACGTTCCATTCTAGGAATTTATTCCAAGCCAAATTGTCATCATTAAAACGAGATGATTCAGAGGATAAATGTAAGTCAAAGAACATATTGTTTTTTTCTGAACAAACATCATAACCATCAACGACAAAATACCCCGGTAGCTTGTAATTAAAATTGGCTTAAACTTGCGTCTACATTGAAAAGCTCTATTAAAAGTTTTACGAACGGAACGTTTCCTGACGAAATTAAACTTTTTAAGCATCTCATCAATATAAACCGTTCGAATATAGATCGTGGAGTATAAAATATTATAATCCGAATATGAAATTGGATGGCAATTCCCGTTGGTCGTAAAAGCGGACTTATGTATAAGTCAAAGGGGCTACTCAGATCCTGTTTTACTTCCTAACATACAATATTCCTTTTACATATCTTTACTAGTATGAAATGTGTATTTTGAAGAAATATGATTGAAACTTTATCATTCCTATTTGCAAAAACAATGATTCTAACTTACTTGTAGATGACAGGAAATTCTATAAGAAACTAGCTGACCCGCCACGACTTCGTTCGCGTGGACCCTACCCCTACCCTACCCCTACCATACCCCAACCCTACCCTACCCCTACCCTACCCCTACCCTAACCCTACCCTCCCCTACCCCACCCCTACCCTACTACTACCCTACCCTACCACTACCCTACCCTACCACTACCCTACCCCTACCCAACCCCCACCCTAACCCTACCCTACCCCTACCCTACCCCTACCCTACCCTACCCCTACCCTACCCCTACCCTAACCCTAAACTACCCTACCCCTACCCTACCCTACCCCCTACCCTACCCTACCCCTACCCTACCCTACCCCTACCCTACCCCTACCCTACCCCTACCCTACCCCTACCCTACCCCTACCCTACCCCTACCCTACCCCAACCCTACCCCTACCCTATCCCTACCCTACCCCTACCCTACCCCTACCCTACCCTTACCCTACCCCTACCCCTACACTACCCCTACCTACACCAACCCTACCCCTACCCTACTCTCCATTTCTTCTTCGTTCGAGTGGGATGTTTTTCCCGCTTAAATCCCTATCCCGTGGGAATTCCGGGATAAAAACTATCCTATGTCCGTCTCCTGGCTCTAATCTACCTCCATACCAATTTTCACCCAAATCTGTTCTGCTGTTCTTGAGTTATAAGTGGCGTAACTAACACGACTTTCTTTTATATATATAGATGTGTGGTTTTATAACGGCGTGGAACAAATAAAAAATTGGCTAAGTGCGAGTCAGACTCGCCCATGAAGGGTTCCGTAGTAACTATAATAATATAATATGTATATTTATTTGACTAAAAAAGCCTTACAAATTTCTTAAAACTAGCTTATTTACATTTTTTACAACTACGCCAAATAACTTTGTTTTGCATAGTGTTTGTATGAATTACAAAGTCATATTTGCGGTTTTAGAAAACTAGATGTATCTTAAAAACTGCTAATCCAGACCGGGTTCAAACCAATTTTGGTTGTTAGTTTACATTAAGATCTACATCAACATTTTTTTTAGATTTTTCACTCCATTATTATAAAAGTTAGAGGGAGGGGGACAAACATTTTACCACTTTGGAAGCGTATATCTTTTAAACTATTGCCTTTTTGAAAAAGTGGTTTTAGAAACCTCAATGTAATTTTTAACCACTATAGATACCACGCACGAATAGGTTTCATAAAAAGAATGAAAATTTTCAGTTTCAGTTCCATGTATGAGGAGCCCTCTTAATTTTTTTTTTCTTAAAAACGGAAAGCGGTTTACAGAATACATCTACCTACCAAGTTTCATGTGTATAGTCTTAATAGTTTCAGAATAAAATGGCTGTGACATACGGACGAACGGACGGACAGACAGACAAACAGACAGACATGACGAAACTATAAGGGTTCCGTTTTTTGCCATTCGGCTACGGAACCCTAAAAAAAGTGATAAAGAAAATTACGATGTCAAATGAAAGATATTTATGTATGTCCAAGATAGAAATAGGTGCAGGCCCTGGCATGCAGCTGAAGCCTTTTTCACAAGGAAGGAAAGTTTCCCTGCTTGCTCCGACAACACGATTTGCTTCTGCGCTATATTTTGTGAGTTAGATCCCGCATCGTAATTAATATGTTCGTAAGTCACTTGGTGCTTGAGTGGCAATGTTTATTTTTATAAAGCAAAAAAGATCCCATACCTATAAGTCGGCAGAATTTTGTAATAAGCATCAAACCGATGATGACCGTTAGTGGACCAAATTCAAATTTATTATCTCCATTATTAATAACGGTTTCTGTAATCCTCTTGTGAGCGCTAGAATCATTGCTGGTTTATTACGAACACCGCTTTATTACATTTGCATACTAAAGTGTTCGTTTAGCTCTAAATATATTATCACAAACTAACTTTTGACAGCGGCTACGCCTGCGTGAGATCCTGAGATGAACAGTATATTGTGTCCTACTTCAAAAAATGGTTTACCCGTTTCCCAATTTTCATCCAAATCATAAAGTAAAAATTAAATCAAATCATAAATTAGACATAACGGGGTAACGAACTGCCAGCAGGCAGGAGGCGGTATTTTCGCAATTTTTAATCTGAAATAGTGATATTAATTTTCATAAATAGGTTATTTCAGAACTGCTGGCGTGATGTCTGATGCAGTTAGTGCGATTTTTTTATTTAAATTAAAGATTTAATGCCAACTGACCTTTTTAATCGTAGTTAACAACAATCTTATTAATAATAAATATAATTGACTATTAAATATGGCTCCGCACTTTCAAACACCCAGTATAGTATTAGTATGAAAGAATGGATTTATTGTTTGGATCTTCGGATAAAATTGGTATGAGGATTTATGATATTAAACCAGTTGTTACTTGGAAATGCAGTTTCATTAGTCGCTTCCCACATTTCATCATCAGCTTAGTCTTTCCCAAGTATGTTTGGGTCAGCTTCCAGCCTACTTGGATGCAGCTGGTAGCCTGACTATTAGTGTGTAACATGGAGCTATTACCTATCCGACCTTAACAACCCAGTTGCTGGGTAACACGATAGCCCTACAGCCGGGAAAAACTGCGTGATTTCCAAGGTACTAGGATGATATGTGAAGATGGTTACCCATCCGGAGACAGACCTTGGCAAGTGCTGCTTAACCTTGAAGATTGTCTCGCAATTATATTAATTCACTAGTACTCACGCGGGGCTTCGCTCCCGTGGATTCTATCACGGTAAAAACATAACTCTCCTTTTTTTGCAGTTGCGTAAAAAGTAGCCTATAACCTTCCTCAAGCTTCAAGCTACTTCCATACCAAATTGCATCCAAATCCACCTAGTACTTTCTAAGATTAGCGCGTTCAAGCAAAAAAAAAAACAAACAAACTTTTCCGCTTTATAATATTAGTATAGATAACTACAACTGTTATATGATAGAATCATTGTTTCAATAAAAACAAAAACCCAAAAGCTAACCACCTAATTATGAACCCATCTGTCCGGTCATTTCAGCAAATAAAAAGGAAAAACATTATAATAAAGTGAATAGAACTGAGAGTTTCGTACATAAGTGCTACAAAAAGCGGGCAAAGACATGACATTGACAGATGGTGTGGACATTAGAGCTAAGCCATTAGTGCCACACTGCTTTGCTTTACTTCAAGTCACAGAATAAAAAATATTTACAGAAGGCCGGTTCCAAACAACGGTGGGACGGTGATCTAAAACATATAACTATCGCGTGTGTGCTTTGCAGACGCGAGTATATGTTTGGGCAAAGGTGTGCGTGCATTATAACTCATTGTGTGGAACTTCTGTACTTTAATTCTTGTTGTATTCGAGATATTAATGGTTTTATACAAGCCATGAACCCTTCATTAATTAAGTGTAACACTTCTGCATATTTAGAGGAACATTTGTCGAGAAAGTTTCATTAATTTCTCTAGTTGTATGGAGAAGTTTGGCGTTGTTTGGTTTCAATTTTAATGGCTTTGTATGCGAACACATAGCTAACTAGTTAATATCCCTATTTGCGTATTAGGGTCATACTCAGAAAAAGTGTACATTTTGGATTTGTAACTAAACTGATAGGTGACGATACTGAGAATCTCCGTTACGAAACTGATGTCATAAGGCATCGTACACACGAATTGGGTGAAAAAGCATTATTTTTGGAGTATCACTTTTATTTAGATTAATTAAAAAAAAAAAAAACACTAAAATCATTACTTACTTACTTATAAACAAAATAAATTTATACCAAGTGTAACAAAGGAATAACCTTGTCTTTTCTGAAATGGGAATGGAAAATTTTGTTAATGATTACCATATTAACATACCTACAACCTACACACGACAACTTTTTATTCTTCCTAACTAAGCTTAATAATTTCTCAGTTTCGTAACATAACGCAATATAACGAAAATGAGAATAAAATCTGAGAAATTATAATCTCTAAACATATTTTTACGTTAATCAAGTGTTTATCGCACAAGCCCTGAGCTTATTCTTTAAGATAATACAAAAAGCAAGAAAAGGACATAGTCAGTAAACCAGAATATAATAAACTTCACACAATAATAGTCGTTTATTACCCTGAGGTATTTTTTTTGTAAATATTCACTTACTTCACGACTTAACTTCACGACTACGACGAAAACAAAAAGGTTACCACCATAGTGATTTTGACGTAAGTAATAATGATGCTATAATAGGAAAAATAGTTATACCACTTTAAATCATTGTGTTTCTAATTTTATTGCGTGTCACTAACCTTGAATAATGAAACTTCATAATTTTGGGACAAAGATTGTTTAATTAAAATAAATTCTTCTATATGCAATTTAGGAAAAAAAATTGTCCCAATTAGTTACTTGATTCATCAAGAATAATATAGCCACAGTCAATATTACATAAAGCGATGAGTATTCGTAACAATACATTTCTGAAAAAGTGTAGCGGTCCTTGGGACACTAAAAAAATTGGCCAAGTGCGAGTCAGACTCGCCCATGAAGGGTTCGGTAGTAACTATAATAATATAATATAATATGTATATTTATTTGACGATAAAAAAAACCTTAAAAATTTCTTAAAACTAGCTTATTTACATTTTTACAACTACGCTAAATGACTTTGTGTTGTGTTGTGTTTTTCTTAGTGTTTGTATGAATTACATAGTTATATTTGCGGTTTTAGAAAATATGCTGTATCTCAAAAACTGCTAAGCCGATTTCGTTCAATCTAATTTTGATTGAAAGTTTACATTAAGATCTACAGAAATATATTTTTTTAGATTTTTCACTCCATTATTATAGAAGTTAGAGGGGGGCACACACATTTTACCACTTTGGAAGCTTATATCTTTTAAACGATTGACTTTATGAAAAAGTGGTTTCAAAAACCCTTATATCATTTTTAAAGACCTGTCTATAGATACCACACACGCATAGGTTTCATGAAAAAAAAATATTTTCAGTTCTAGTTCCATGTATTTACACTCTTTATTTTAAATATTTTTTAATTTTTTTCTAAAATCGGAAAGCGGTTCTCAGAATACATCTAGCTACTAAGTTTCACATGTATAGTCTTAATAGTTTCGGAATAAAATGGCTGTGACATACGGACGGATGGACAGACAGACAGACGGACAGACATATCGAAACTATAAGGGTTCCGTTTTTTGCCATTCGGCTACGGAACCCTAAAAATTAATGGAGATATTTTTAGCAATGTTTTGGCACCCAAAAAATATACTCTTAATGAAAATTTAAGTTAAAATACGAGGCTAATTTTCATATCAATAAACAGATACAACAACAAAGTGGGGAAAAGTAAATATATCATAACATTAGATATTTACTTAAATATGAAGTAGCAGGACAAGAAATAAAACCAAATGTACACTTTTTCTGAGTATGACCCATTAATATTATCGCAGATATTCTGTTATTGTTTAAGAAGGTTTTAGTCTTAAAGTTTTACAAGTTCTATCTTTTATTTATTTACATATACTTTTTTGTACACCTTAAAATATTATGTCTATGGATACAAAAAGTAAAACTAGTGTACAAAGGGCAATCTTATCGCACAAGGCAATCTCTTACTGACAACCTTTGAATGGACAGAATTTAAAGGAGACAGATTTAGGGCCGTCAGTGTACACACATCATAAATATTATCAAATGAACATAATAGTATAAAATACATACAATACAAAAATCATATACTTCTAGATATCAATAATGTATAATAGAGAAAAGACGATTATTTTAGGTTATTTTTTCAATGTTTACTGAAAAGGTGATAGCTACAGTCTATCTGTTTTATCGCAAAAACAATTCTCGTTCATAAACTTTTCTAGACGATGTCGTCCTCAACTTGAATTGTCGTAGTAAGTTGTCTAACTTTTATTTTTGTCCTAACAAATCATTTTCAAAGTCGAGAAAGTTTCAAAGGTATTAGTGGCAGAGATAATTAGAGAACTTGGATGTTGATAGAGCTTAATTATTTTGAAACATTAATACAAGTTGGATTTGTATGTCTATTACACATAATATAGAAGGCTTATGAGTTGAAGGAGTTAGGGTCGAACTTAAACTGGCAGATGGCTTTGAGTAATTTATTTTAACATCGTGGCTCCCGAAACGGTAAAGGAAGACATCGTGATGAAACCGCCACATACTGATATCTAAAATTGGAAGGCTTGAAACTTCTATCGATCTGCAATAATGCTCACATGATAGATTACAATATATACCCTCTCATAGATAGGAAGCCAATGTCCCAGGAATTCAACTAGCTCCCGCCTGCGGCTTTGGTCATGTAACAAGTTTTATTTTCAGCGAAATTTAAGAAGCCCGCTGTGATAACGTGGCATTCTATTAATGGAAAAAGTCTTCCATCAGTACCTATAGTTTTAATCGGCACACCGGTTTCTACTGTATACTACAACTAAGCACAATTGATGAAATTATGATGTTTATTTCGCAAAGAAGTTCTAAATAACGTTGTTATATGACAATATTATTCATATATATAAATTAAATAAGGCCAAATTATGGATTTTACTTTCATTAGATACATATAAATATTGAAATCTACTTCAGAAACAAAACCAAAACCTCTAAGAACCAAACTTGTGGTATAGACATTCATTGCTTCATTACCTAACTCAGTCAGTTAATGTGCTAACGAACGGCAATAATCTAATTTATACTTAACTAGAGCTGCCACAATAATATTAGTTGGAAAACACGAAGTTAGAACTTGTTGAAACATGAATGAATGAATGAATGAGTGTAGAATTCAACCAAGAATTCTACACTACTTTTTTTTTCGATATCGTTAAAAAGTACTGTGTCTACAATCATTGTAGACACGGTATTTTCTACAATATCTACTATGAGTATTTTTTTATAGTTATGTAAATAGAGGTAAGAATTTTCGACAGTTTTCGCAAGGACTTTGAATTAAACTCAAATAAAACAGTACTGTCTGGAGTACCGTCTCCTTTACTACATACTTCAAAATACAAAGATTTTGTCTTTAAAATATCGCTATAAGCAATAGAACCACCTACTGTCTCTCTCTATGTAATGTTTTTAAATTATATCCTTTCTGTTACTTGTAGAGAGTACATAATAAAGACTTGCCTCATACATATCGTTTAAGTAAAAACATTTTTAAGAAAATATTTGACTATCTTCAAAACAAACAAAACTAACTACTGCACTAAAAAACGAAAAATAATCTAACATGCTGATTCATTAGTTGTATAATTTCGCATAAGGGCTAGGGACGTATTCATCTTGTTAAAGTCGGTGCCAAGCCAATGAATTGTTTTGATAAGCTATATATGCCGAATTCCGAAACATTTTAAAAACTAAACTCGCATTCGTATTGTATGAAATAACAATTTATTTCTGAGCCAAAACTAATCTGATGAAATATTTCGAAGTATATTTACTAATCCACAAAAAGCTTTAGATTTATTACTTACAAGCCAAATAGTTTCATTCTCTCAGACCATAAAGGTTGCTCTAAAAAATCACAAACACTCACGTCTAGTGATAAAATGGGTGTAAAACCATTTGCTGCAATTTATGACTACTGCTGATGTAAACATTTTCACGTTATTGTTATACTCGTACTGTTAGAAAAACTGTGTGAGTAGTTATTCGTATAAATAAAGTTGTTGGCGATATATTCATCGCATGATATCAGACTATAACATTCCCATGGCTAGGCTACAGGCCATCCCTTTATTTGATGGAATGGGCATAAACTAAAGCTATTTAGAACTGTTATTTTGGGTATTAATGTGGTGGGTAAACTATTTCAGGTAGTTAACTTAATTAAGAAACTAAAAATCTAATTAACATTGATTATGATTATGAATTTCGGGATTTTGAACTTCGGGATATGGATCTTCGGGATTTTAAACTTTGGGATATGGATTTTCGGGATTTTAACCATTCGGGCAAATGAACGTTCAGGATTTAAAACTTTCTGCCAAACAATCATTCGGCGTTTAATTTTTCTGGATTTCGTCCATAGGTATTTTAAAATGCGGTCTTTTAAATTTCGGTATTCTAATACGTACCCCTAGTGACGGGGCACAATAGTGCCAATGCCTGTCCGGGTTGCAGGAATGTTGTAACGAGTTATCGTGGCCCCGAAAAACCAGGGCAACTGAAGGATCAAGGTGGGTTTTTAGTTAGTAAAAGTCTGACATTTCCTTTATCCCCACCCAGAGTGGGAGAAGTCATTTGATGATTTTCCTACCGAAAAATAAATAAATAAAAAGACTTCCCGGTTTCCTCACGTTGTTTTCTATGATGAAAATTAAATAAAGTATTTTCCCTGGGTGAGTTAGAAACCACGACCTAACCTCTCGTAACTTCATAAGTCAGTCGCGGTCGCGAAACCATAGCGTACGGTTGAGTTTACAGATCCGCTGCTGTATTTATTAGTTTCGCGAATTGTGTTACTATATAATCAATCTTTTATAATCTTAAATGGAAAGTGGGGAAGACGAAGATGGAAGTGATATGGAAATTTTACTTAATTGTGAAAAAGACTGTGACAAATCTTTAGAACCTAATATTGTGCGAGTTGAAATACATAAAGGAAGTGAAAAGAGATTACCTGAGAAGAGAAAGGAGAGAGAAGATGATTCTAAGATTCTAATAAGGATGATGACTTTATTACTGTGAGAAGGAGAAAGCTTAAAAGATTAATTAGAAGTTACTCTACAGAGTCACAAAACCAAATGAGGGTAGATTTGGAAAAAAAAGATGATGAAATAAATAACATACAAAATTACGAAGTGTGTGTAACTTCCTTAGAAAACATACCTAAGCAAATGGCATTTGCACGGTTATTGAGATGTGAAAGTATTAAGAATGTTTCAAGAATTAAATACAAAAGTTTTAACAAAGTTTTAATTCAGTTTCAAGAGAAAGAAGATGCCACAAAATTAATGGAATGCCAAAAATTTAAAGATATGGGTTGGAGATGCCAATTAATAAATGAGATGTCCCTATCCTACGGTGTGGTGAAAGGCGTTGATCTAGATTTACAAGAAAAGGATATAATGGATATTTTGGAATGCACTACAGAGATAGTGTCCGTAAGGCGGCTGAGACGCGTTGATTCGGAGAACCAATGGGTTGACTGTGAATCTATAAGAGTATGTTTTAAAAGTAATACCCTCCCATCCCATATATATGCGTATGATTGCCGTTTAAAAGTTGAGCCCTATGTGTTCCCCGTAACACAATGCTCTGGATGTTGGCAATTCGGACATGTATTAAAATACTGTCCAAAGAAAAAGAAAATATGTCCTAAATGTGGTGGGGCCCATGAAAATTGTGACATAAGTAATATCTCATGCTTAAATTGTAGAGGAAATCACTTTGTACTAGACAAAAAATGTCCCCTGTTTTTAAAAGAAAAATATATAAGAAATATCATGAGCACAGAGCAGGTACCCTACAGAAAAGCGCTTCAGCTATTCCTTGGAAAACAACGACAAGACTCTAGTTCTCAAAATATGCTGCAAAAATCATCGCTTACTACAAGTTCACTAAATGAATCTCAAACATATAGTAGCGTACTAATACGCTCATTACAAAATCGTGGACCGGAGACATCTACACGCATTGTTCAGGAGAAGGAAGGAAATAACCAACAATGGAAACAAAACCCCACTAAAAAGTCACTTCAGGAAAAGAAAACCAAACGTATGCAAGGAAAGGAAAACCAACTTGTGGCAGATAGATCGACTGAAAACGATAATTATGAGAGTTTTCCATCACAAACTGAAGAAAAAGACGTCCAACAAGATGACCAATTACTTGATAGATTTGAATTTAAGAAATTTCTTATAAAAATTAAGAGATTATTCACATCGGAAGGAACATTTGAAGAAAAGATTTTGTTATTGTTTAAAAATATATTTGAAGAATTAAAGAAGATTGTATTACGTTGCCTGCTACAAGGAAATTGGTCAGATAAAATTATTAACTTTATAAATGGATAATATAGATAAAAATATAGGAATCAACATCATTCAATGGAACTCACAAAGTCTACGGCCCAAAATGATTTCATTTACAGAATTGTTAAATAACGAAAAAATTCATATAGCGATCGTGAGCGAAACGTGGTTAGATAAGGAAGCGGACTTAAATGTCAGTGGTTATAACATTTATCGAAAAGACAGGTATGATTCCTACGGCGGGGTTGCTATTTTCGTTCACAAATCGATCCGGTCACATTTAAATTTTTTTCAGGTTTCAAATTCAGGTATAGAAGTAGTAAGTGTAAAATTAATTAACTGTAAAGACTTAAAAAATGTCGTTGCACTTTATTGTCCATCTTCAGTCGTTACACAACCTTCAGACTGGGACCAGATTTTTTCTCATTTCTCAAATAAAACTTTGATAGCCGGTGACTTCAACGGTCATCACTCTAACTGGTCTCTGAAAACTGATTCAAGAGGCACTCATATAATGGATTCTTCGCTTGAAAGTTCATTAATTTCCCTTAATAATGGTTCGCCAACAAGAATTAAATTAGTTACCGGGACTTTGCAAAAAACATCTCCTGATATATCATTTGCTACGTCTGATATCGCAATCAAGTTTGACTGGAAAGTACTCAATGAAAACCTTGGTAGTGATCACTTAATAATTAAAATGACAATCACAATACCGGATAATTTCACTACAAATAGAAAAAGGAATTACAAAAAGGCAGATTGGAAAGAATATAGGAATTCCCTATCTAAAAGCTTTGCTGTGTGTTGCGGTGACACGAATGTTCAAGAAATGTATGACTTTTTTATAAATAAAATAAATTTAGCTGCTGATAAATATATTCCATTCATTAAATGTTGTTCTAAGCCCACCAAAGAATTTAAACCTAAAAATTATTGGACGCCTGAATTATCCCACATTGTTGCGCAACGAAGGTTGTCTCTAGCAGAGTTTCGCCGTAATCCAACCCCTACTAACTTGTCCAAATTAGAAGGAAAAATTAAAGAATTCCATGAAGCAAGTAAAAAAGCGAAATCGTTAGGTTGGCAAAGATTTTGTGATTCCATTGACCATGTAGTATCAGTTAATGACATGTGGCGACGTATGCGGTGGATAAAGGGTTATAAACAATCTACCAACTATCCTCCTATCGATAAACAAAATGAGTTATTAAGGTCACTGACTCCTGACTATGTACCAAACAAATCACCTATATTTGTATCTAAAAATGAAATTCTAGAGTGTGATTTTAGTATCCAGGAATTAGAAAAGTGTTTAAAAAAAAAGGATTCTGCACCTGGTGAGGACGGTATTTCATATTCGATGATTTATAACCTTCCCAGTTTAGCAAAAACTCATTTACTGTACATATATAAAAAAATATTTACTTCAGGTACTCTACCAATTCAGTGGCGTAATATCCAGATAATAACAATACCTAAAGCCAATAATACAACTACTGATCCTAAATTAAGGCCCATATCTTTAATATCATGTTTATGCAAAATATTCCATTTAATGTTAGTAAGACGTCTAGAATGGTACACTGAGAGAGGAAAAATATTATCACCACTCAATATTGGATTTAGAAAATCCGTGTCCTGTTTAGATTCATTGAGTCGCCTAGTTACTTACATACAAAATGGCTTTTCTAAAAATATACCTACAGTAGCATGTTTTCTGGATATTCAAAATGCGTACAATAATGTATCCATTGATGCAGTAGTTAAAATTTTGGATGAACTTCAAATTGGATCAAAATTTTGCAGTTATATATGGTCATTTTTGAATGAGAGACATCTAAAAATCAAAACAGAATTCAGTGATTTAATAACAGATCGATGGACTAATAAAGGTTTAGCTCAAGGAGACCCTTTATCCCCGCTACTATTTAATTTAATTACATATAAAGTATGTCAACAACATCTTAATACAGTAGTTGTGTCGCAGTATGCAGATGATTTCGTTCTATATACTAAAGATAGAGATATTATGAAATGTGAAATATATGTTCAAAATGCGTTAGATCATATTGTTACGTCTTTGGCCGAACTTGGACTCGAATTATGTTCCAATAAGTCTACATATTGTGTGTTTAGTAGGGGTAGACGCAGAATACTACCTTGTCTTAAAATAAATGAACAGTCGTTAACATTTTCACCATTTACTAAATATTTAGGTATGTGGCTAGACCAAAGTTTACGTTGGAGTAAACATATAAATGAAACAATCGCGAAAAGCTCAAAGTTTTTGAATATATTAAAGCTATTAACGGGGAGCTCTTGGGGTATACATACTAAACATATACGTAAACTATACATCTCCCTAATCAGAAGTCGATTGGATTATGGTTCGTTTCTCTATGACTGTAGTGCTAAAACACATTTATCGAAATTAGACAAGCTGCAAAATCAGGCCCTACGAATAATAGGAGGTTACATTAAAAGCTCCCCTATTCATGTTATGGAATCAGATTTATGTATCTCACCTTTATACTTAAGAAGGGAATATATAGCTTACAAATATTGTCTAAAAAGTCGGTCGTGGTCAAATAATGTCACAATTAATCTTATATCCGAGTTGAGCGACTTTTGTCATACTTCATATTGGCAAAACAAAAAAATACCATTACTAGTGAAAGTATATAATGATGTTAGGCACTTAGAAATTACATCATCAGAATACCTTAAAATCTTTAGTTTAGAAATTTGGACATCCTTTATTAAAAATACATTCATTGAAATTGAACTTAAAAGTCTGAGCACCGCTAAACGTAATTATAACCCAAGTGTAATACTAAGTGATATTGTAGTAGAATTGAACGTAATATATTCCGGATGGCATAAAATTTACACCGATGCATCAAAAAGTACTCAGGGACAAGGAGCAGGGTTATTTGACCAGAGTTTAGGGAAAAGAATTGGGTATAAGATTAATTGTGATATATCAATTATGTCGCTGGAACTCATAGCAATTTACAAAGCAGTAAATTATGTCTTAAATCAAAATTTAAATAAAGTGGTAATTTTTTCAGATAGCAAAAGCGCACTCCAGCATATCGCTCGATGCGCCTCTGGCTACAGCAGAGGTACATCGATAGCGTATGATATTTTAAAAATCATAATTATACTTACAAACAATAATATAGAATGTATATTGCAATGGGTTCCAGCACATATCGGACTAAGTGGTAACGAGGAGGCTGACCGTATATCCAAATCAGCGGTAGTGGATGGATTTATGATTTATTATGTACCGGATTATTGGGAATATACAAATAAAATTAAATCTACATGCTTTAATTCCTGGAAGCAACATTTTCACAAAATTTCTCTGGATAAAGGCATTTGGTACAGAAGCATTCAAAGTCAGCCATCTCGTGTTCCCTGGTTCGAGGACACAACATTACATAGAAGTTATGTCAAATTAATATTAAGACTCCGTTCTGGGCACTATCCATCGGCAAACTTTGCATTTCTTATGAAAAAGGCTGATTCTCCCAATTGCACAGTTTGCAATCAAATAGAAGACGTGCAACATTTGCTGATGGTGTGTGCTCGGAACGGAGTAGAACGCGAGTTATTTTTTAAGGATTATAAAATAAATAAAATTGATGTGGGAATAATCCAATCAATCTTATCTCTACCATCTTCGGAGATTATTAAGAAGTTGTGCCATTTAATTATGGTCCTACACAAATAACTCAAATTCTTTAGCTATTATAGAACTCTAAGTAATATTATATATAATATAACTAATACTGTGTTAGTAAGTCAGTCTATGTAAAAGGGTACGATGGGGCTGACATATCTTTGATAAAAGCCCCTAAATAAAATTAGATTAAAAAAAAAAAAAAAAAAAACTTCATAAGTGTTGCTTGGGCCACGGCCAACACTGCTCATTGATTTATGTATAGTGGAACGAATGTAGGTATCTCATTTAGTCGGTAATTCAACTTCAAGACAATTATTTTTCTTGTCTTATGACTCAAGGTGCACTAAGGACGTTTTTAATAAAAAAAAAACAATAGCTGGTAAAACTTGTATAGTGTCATTTAGTTTTACAAGTATGTTAATTGCAGTATATAATCAACTAAATTAAACACGACTTTGATAACTCTGGAATTATGCATTGAATTTGGTGTCATAGTTTTAATTTACAAATAATTTTCAATAAAATCTAATGATTTTCTTGAAAAATAAATTAAGATACTATAATATAGTATAAAAAATTAGGATTGTTATATTTAAACATCATTTACTAAAAAAAGTATAGCTACTTATGTACATATACATCTACTAAACCTATGTACATAAATACAAAACATAATACACTAAGGTGTCCAACTTCTCCTCCACATTGTTGTCATCCAAAAAAGTAGACTGTCATCATTGCTTCTTTGGATGGCAATGGTTATTCATTAGCCAAAGAATCAGCCAACCACATCGATGACGAACCTTAACAGCTCTGTCAATCGGTGAGACACGTCCTTGAAAGGAGACTCGCACCGGACCCCATCGTTCGAGCGTCTGTAACCCAAATAACTCAAAACTAAACTTACATGTGAGGTTACACACATGCACGTACACTACACGCAAACAAACACACACACATACTTTTTTGTAATTGTATGGTTTTACAACTGTTATAAATATTTTATTGCGTAAAAATATAAATAAGTAGGTAACAAAAATGGGAAAAGACTACTGTAACATTTTTATGGTAATAAACAAGAGATTAAATTATTATTTGTATTGTTTGATGTCTTGTATTGTATTGAGATGAAATTGTTTTTCCCTGTTATATTCCAATGTCTAGATTTTGCAAAGTTTAAAAAATTACAATGTATCAATTCATGATTTAAAGGACTTAAGAAAATGCATCATGAATGTGATTTTAAAATAACTGTATTTGATAAAGCGCTTAAAGATATTATAAAATTTTAAAACGCAAACTAGTTTTTATTTTTTGTTGGGGTTATTCTCATGAACTGTTGAACTGATTTAAATGCGACTTTCACTAGAAGACAGAAGAGGATTTATTCCAGAATTCCCGGGATCGGAATTCACTCAAAAGAAATTGCGTAGTTAAGAGTTCCATCGAACGTAGTCGCGGGCAGAGTTAAAGAGAGAGAGGAAAGCAAACTTTTAATTAGGTGGTATAATATCCTTCAAACCATGACTACAACTTTGTGCTTCATGTTTTTCAACCTCTGTATAAAGCTATAGGCAATCCATGATAACATATACATATAAGCAGATTCAGCAATATTAGAGCTAAGCAACTGAACTAGAAATTCACCGCCAGACATTTCCACATTCAACTAAAACCCTCGACCTTCACCGGGTCATTGGCTTGCACAAAAACTAGCCACAAGCCACAAACAAAGAATAAAATCCAGACTATTCACACCCAAGACATCTTAAGTCGAAAAGGCAACCACAATTCATAGTCAACAATCCTTACCCTTAACGTAAGTAGTTAATAAGCCCAATACATACGGTCCTCGGAAAAACTTAGTCCCAAAACTTCCTGCCACAACTGTAATACTCAGAAAACTTTGCAAATAAATAAACCTGTTGTTTACGTAGAACCACAGGGGCCCTCGTCGTATGTACAAACACCATCCGTCAACGTCCACCGCTCTTATTCACTCTGATAGTGTAAACACGGCCTTATCCAAGGGCCACGAAACAAACGCTCATGGCATTTTCGATGTGCACATCTTCATCATGACAACCAATCGATGGCTACAGCTAAACATTCAAACACAGCTTAAGACTATCACGGTTTGCTTATTGGCCCAACATATATACTCGTACTTCCTTACTTATTTTTTAAAGAAAGTACATGGCAGTCTCTTCGTTTCTTATTACAGACGTACGAAAACAACACATAGAAATCTACATAAATCTTTGTCATCATCAAATATTGGCATAGACAAAATAATCCTAAATTGCTAAAGGTCTTTTATATTTAAACATATTTTTCTTTCACCCTGATATATGCCAAATTCTCTCAACAAATGAATGGTTGACGTCTGCCACATAATTCGCAGTTTGGAAAGCTAGACTTTTTTTTTCTTAATAGAAAGGAAAGTCATATTCGTGAAGTCCTTATAAATATTCAAATTTAATACGGCGACAGTCGAT
The DNA here is from genome assembly GCA_943138885.2 of Tholera decimalis. Classification (NCBI taxonomy): domain Eukaryota; kingdom Metazoa; phylum Arthropoda; class Insecta; order Lepidoptera; family Noctuidae; genus Tholera; species Tholera decimalis. The sequence continues at coordinate 16,255,531 of OW964563.2, read as the reverse complement.
TTTGATTTTTTTTAAACAAATGACAAAAATTAGTATGCAAGTTTTTGATAAGGGAACTTCTCTAGTTCAAATTTTCGTCTTTGGAGCGCATGAGTAACAATACATTATGTGATTAAAAAATAAAAACACTTAAATTTCGATTTCGATTTCATTTACTTAAGAATTATTTTAAAAGAAAAATATATAATAAGTTTAATTAAAAACCAAGTTATTGGAGATGATAGGTAGGTATATGTAAATAATATATACCTAATTATATGGAAACCGATGATTTGGCCTATGATTAAACACACCTACCTAGAAGTTAGACATTCCCCACTATCGTTGCTATTCTGGTGTAAGATATACGGTTTTTTCGTTGCCCTAAAGCAAAAGCCTATTTACTACCACAAAAGCATCCGTAAAGCACTTGTAAGTGATAAGTTTGTAAAGGTCGAGGAGATAATCGGTCCTTGGTAACAGATTTGAGTTTAAGTCCTTCGGTCTTAGATGTTAAAGATGACCTAAGTTTTGATAGTAGTTTGATCACTTTGTTCATGATTATGATTGGACTTGAACAATGTTTTGGTGACGTCATGTTTTAGGAATGGTGTTGTTTGGGAAAGTCTAGGTGTCTATGGCATAGACAAATCCCCTAAGTTAGAAAGAAAAGTATCCCAAAAAGGTATACTACAAAGAATGCAGAAAAACAAAATATTTAAAAAGAATTTAGAAGTTAACATTTCACATATAATTTAGTGCGTCACGTAGTTTAACAAAAACCATTGGACACGTATTTTTTATTTTTTCACGTAAACAGTGAGTTGAAATTTCGCGTGACGTCACACCTCGGTATAATTCTTAGCAATGTGTGACGTCGCCAGCCCCCACTCCTGCACTTTGAAGCTTTCCATCTTTTTGAATTTTTCTTGACTTGAAAAAGCAAAAAATACGTGACCAATATTTTTTGAAAATCTACCTAATAAACCAAATAAAATCATTATTTTGTAACACAGAAAACTACCCTATTACTGAATTTATAGATTAAATAAACTTCAAAATTACAGGAACCGTCAGTAAAATATGATAAGCCATTTAAAGTAGATACTATAATCTTTAAGTTAATGCCCCAAAAAGTGATCAAAACCCCTCTTAATACCTTTCGGTACTCTATCATCTCGTAAGTTATTTTTAGTGTGCAATAAAGTGTGAAAGTGATAAAGTCATCGTTGAAAACTATCGTTCGTGTCGCGCGATCTGCGATATCTCATATTTATGGGGTGATGATATTTTCTTCACTTGCCAAGTTTGTAGATAACAACCCTTTTAGTTTTCAGAGTGATTTATTTCATAACAAATAATTTGATCTGTATTGCGCCGAATATTCATTTTATCAATAGCATTGCCTTATTATTTCATTCGTATGTATTTATTATTGCGATTGCATCTGCCGTATTCTATCTCCACACCCCCGTACCAGGTTAACTGATAAAATATACTTAAGGTATTAGCTTCCTTGTAGGTATAGTATTTTTGCTAGTTATCGTTTCAATAATATTTTATATATAAATACCTTCCGCCTGACGCAGGTGCTGATCGGACATGGCTGTTTTGGGAGGTACCTGTTTCGGATACAGCGGGAAGGCACGCCCGGGTGTCGTCATTGCGAGGGCCACCTGGAGGACACGTTGGAGCATACGGTCGAGGTGTGCCCTGCTTGGGCGGACCACCGTCGTGTCCTCGTAGAGGCGATCAGCGGCGGCGCCCTGCTCTGGTTCAGGCCATGATGCGGAGCGAGAGGGAATGGGATGCAGTCATCTCCTTCTTCGAAGCAGTCATGCTAGCGAAGAAGGAGGCAGGACGTGCGAGGGAGAGACAATTCTCTTCCTCTTCTATGATATCAAGACTAATAAATGATCACTTCATAATAATGAGACAAATTATTGTCAAACGTGCGTTTAGTACATTGAAACTCGTCGTATACTAACTTTTATTGAAGTAGATACAGATCAAGCCACAACAATCTGTCAAATTTCTTTAATAGATTTTCAACTTTACAGTTAAAGAAATTAGGTTCAAGCTTGATTGGGAAAATTTGAAAGTTTCGGGTAACTTCATATGCTGGCGTCTGTATAAAAATTGCAATACGATCTAGTTTACTTGATCCCAACTAGATTAGGGTTGGCTTCCAGTCTAAACGGATGCAGTTGAGTTGAGTTTTACAGGGAGCCATTGCTTATCTGACAACCACAACCCAGTAGCTGGATAACACGATACCCTTGGCAAGACTGGTGAAAGTTTTTCTGGTTTTTGAATACCCGTAACGACTATCAAAGATGTACAAAATTACAACCGGGAGCAATAACTTCACGTGCTTTCCGAAGCACGGAGGCACCTCGATGCGTTAAGATGATCACTCATCCACGGGTCAAACTCAACAAGCGTTGCTTAACACGTTCACTTACAGTGAGCACTTACCCTGACACCACATTCCGACAGTAGAATTTTCATACTAAATCACAAATCAACGTAGTACTCGTGCACAAGCAAGTAATATGAAACTACCCACAAAATACTCATGTTACGGCAGTAAGAAATATGAAATCTATATGTATATAACTCAAAGGTGACTGACTGACTGACTGACTGACTTAGTAATCTATCAACGCACTGCCCAAACCACTGGACGGATCGGGCTGAAATTTGGCATGCAGGTAGATGTTATGACGTAGACATCCGCTAAGAAAGTATTTTGCGAAATTCCCACGGTATCGGGATTTACACGGGAAAAACTTCCAACGCGGGCGAAGCCGCTGGCACAAGCTAGTTGCTCATAATATGACAGTGGATACTGCTCTTCATAATACTTATATGAAAAATTATTATAAGACGACGTACTCTTAAAAATAAGTGTCCCGTCCTCTGATGTACTGTCATAACGTACTGTTTTAATTTCTCGCCTAACGACGTACTGTCAGCGAACGTGTTAAACTTAAAAATCGACCCTTATGGTAGTTATATTTAGCCACGATCTTCTTAAATACAGGTTACAAATACAAATAAAAAGAATTTAACAAGTAGTTCCTGAATATTTTATTATCTCCTTTTCCCGAACAAATACTCAAGTCTTCTTCTTATTTGTGTGTAAGACCCGAACCGCCCTTGGGACGCCTCAAAGGCGACAAGGCTCAAATCAAATTCAAATATCACCCTTTCAAGATTTCCTGTCCTCGGTACATTACTTTCTGCCTTTTTCTTACATAGTTTTTTCATGAATTAATTATGAGGGAAGCCCACATAACTTTTTTGTACAAATCACACAAAAAGGTTTTATTAGTTATCCTGAATGATGGAAAATATTATTTTTAGATTATATTTATTCATAGAACATTTAATAACAATCATCGTTGTAACCAACTCATTTAGTTAGTTACGTGAGTTTTTTGCGTATAAAACCAAACAAAGAAACGTTTATAATTATGTGAATATAATAAAACTCCGAGATCCGTTTATGTTTAAAGAGGTGCATACCTACGTAGGATAAAGACTTCATCAAAGTTTACTTTTTTTCGAGTGGGAAAATCATTGAATGACTTCTCCCGGTCATCAATGTTCCTAACAGCACCATTACGCATCGTGCTAGTTGAAGAGTAATATTCTTTTCTTTTTTTTTTTTGTTTAAATACAATTCTATACTCTAGAATAGTGATGCAACGAATAAGAATACGAATATTCGTATTCGCCGAATAGTAGACATTTACCGAATATTCGTATTCGGCGAATACTAATACGAATATTTAAAAACTAATATTTTTGTACGCAACTATCGTTACTGCAGATTTGAAAAAAATCCAAGTCTGAAATAACTCGCCCAAAAATATTTTTCACCGAAGCCATGTACAGTCGCCTCGAAAAGACTTTTTTCAACGGCTGGGAACACCCAGACTGAAAAAAGAAATCGCCTAAAATCAGAAAATCTACAAATTGTGTGATTTTTAAATAAAAATTTGCTTGTTGTAAATTTTAATTATTAGAAGAGTAAACATTCATCAAATAAATAAGTCTTTTATTACCATGGCGAGATATTCGTATTCGTATTCGTATTCGCCGAATAGTAGGTTTGATATTCGTATTCGTATTCGTAAAAGTAGTATTCGTTGCATCACTACTCTAGACATTTCTCCCAGACCCGGAAAATCAATTTGAAGACCAAACATAATATGAACAATATATAATCGATTGGGTTGCAGTAGTGCGTTGTTTTCGCACACGCTAAACCCCACCTCCTCCACAAGATGCAGGGCCTCCAAAACCGATTCCTCCGTAGAGTCACGGGAGCCCCCTTTTTAACCGACTTCTAAAAAAGGAGGAGGTTCTCAATTCGGATATGTGTATTTTTTTTATGTTTGTCCGCGTATAACTCCGTCGCTTGCCAACCGATTTGAAAAATTCTTATCTTGTTAGAAAGGGTATACTTCCCAAATGGTCCCATGAAATTTTTATCGATATCGGACAAGCCGTTTCTGAAAAATCAACAAAACTAAAAAAATATTTACGTTGATGATCTTTTCGTTTACTCTGCATTGCGTTTTTTGTTCGCGCATAACTCCGTCATTCACGAACCTATTTGGAAAATTCACTGGCCCACTAAAAAGCACGAAAATAAAAACTTTTTTGCAAAAAATAAAACCGACTTCCATATCAAAACACTACAAAGCCAAAAATTATTTTAATTTCGGAAGGCGGTGTGAAAAAAAAAGAAAATACAAAACCAATAACACTGACTACCGAAATTAAAATTATTTTTGGCTTTGTAGTGTTTCGATATGGAAGTCGGTTTTATTTTTTGCAAAAAAGTTTTTATATGTTTGAAATTAGTTTCTTCACGTAGACCTCAAGATGCCCACCATCCAGCAGTTCATGAAACGCGTCTCTAAGCGTTTCTTTGATACTGCAATCAAACATAGGAATCCCCTTATCGCATCGGTCACCCGATACGAACCCTCCCGAATTTCCAAGATTCGCCGACCAAACACTGCGCCAATCGTTTTGTCTTAATAGTTATAGTCTCGTCTAAATATCCACATAATATCAAAAATGAAACAATAACTACAAGTAGCTAACAAAATCTTTTAATAAAAATGCAGCTTCCAAAAAATGACCTTCTTATAACATTGGACGGTCGGTAGGTATAATATCTGAAATGCAGACTGACACAAGCGACGAATTCCCGTTCCGTGCAGTGCTCATAATAAATGAAGAAGAAAATCGGGCTCACTCGTGCGCGCTGATGGCCGATGAGAAAGGGGACTAAAATGTCCAATTACTTCGGATTTTGCTCTTACCGAAATAATAGAAAGAAATGTAGATTGAAATTTCATCATTCAGTAATTGATTATATTTAGTATTAGCAGTCCAGTAGTAGTGATTTGCCGGTTCTGGCGCACCAATCCCGTGGCTCACCGGTTCTGGCGCAATCGCGGTCCAGGGCGTTTCAAACCTAAAAATAAAAAAAAAAAAAAAAAAAAAAAAAAAAAAAAAAAAAAGGTTTTGGGGTCCGCTGATCACGTTTCTGCAATCCGTTTTCGCGTAAGATGCATGGTTCCGGAGATACAGAAATCAATTAACAACAATCTGTTTCATTTCCGGTGACCCGAAACCCTCATTATCGACTTTCATTGTTCGCCTTTTCTTATCTATTGTCCGTGCGTCCGGCCGCTCACCCTCATTAGGATTGCATTGACGTATGCATGTATTACTCATTGTTACTGCTACTGCTATTGTATACTTTTATTGTTCATAAACCATTGCTTACTTTGCTATTCGGGGTCATCAAAACGGAATCAATAAAACACATGCGTCATTAACAAATTTTATTTTTATCTACAAAATATGAGCGGAACATCTCATCCACTAAAATATCGTTGTACAGTGTGTTCCCTGTAAATATGTTTGTAAAACTATGCATTGAACATCCCTGAAACTTATATAGCAAATACATTAAGCAATATTCACCACAAACTGAAGTCCAATCATTCTGAATCCTATCAATACTCCAGCCCCATCTTTTACAATTCCTTTTCAAAAACTCGAGATGATATCGCGCAGGTGTTCGCCCATAAGAATCAAAATATTGACCGATGCCATTCGTATCAATATGTACAGCTACCCAGTGTGAACCTGGCTTATCATCCGCATCCAAATTGCATATTATATACGTTGGTGCATGGGTATACATAGGGAGTCTATTAGCAGCATAAACATTATTTTCTAGACTGGGATGAATCTTTTTCAGATGTTTTTGTACTTCTAGTGTATCCATGATATAGCATATTATTACACTACCAATCTATTCAATGGTTGTCATAGGAATGTTCAATTATAGTGATTTGTAAATATTAAATCGCATTATTTTGTAGCACTCACAAAACAGGTTGATGCCAGCAATGTGAGATAAGTTTGTTGACTCATAGAGTTACTATCAGTTTCCGGAGGAACGTGAGATAATTTTGGTGATTCATAGAGTTACAATCAGTTTCGTTGTATTTAGGAATTTGTTTTAGATAAGAATGGTGCTATATAAGATCCTACCATTGCAGTCATGCAGTCAGTCTATGGTCGTTTGACCGCAGTGGATTGTATACGTCTACCAATACTACGTTTGTGTTACTTCAACGCATCAATGGCCATGGAGGTAAGTGTTTATTCTATTGACAAACTTACTTGTATTCTTGTTGTTGTTTCCTAACGTGTGTGATTAAGTGTAAACAAATTGATATTAACATGATAACTGTCTTGTTGCAGAAATCATTCAACTTCGATGAAAATACCTATAAACAGTATTACTACTCACCGCTCTCCCCTCAACATGAAGAAGAGAACGATGACATCGTTATTAATAACACATGTGATGGTGGAAAAAGGAAATCACAACCGATTGATCATTTTTTTGAAGTGGCACCAAAAATAAAAAAGAAGAAACTGTTATCGTCAACCGTGGCACGAGCCGCTAGAGATGGTGTATCATACATTTCTAGTAATTCTGACGACGGAGACCAAGCGACGCATCTCATTAAAATTGAAATGTACGATATGAAGAAGCTATGTAAGATTCCAACTACTGATCATTGGAAACACGCTACCACGAGGATTAAATATTATGTAAAGAATAATAAGGATAGCATCTACGACAGCACAAACGGGCTCGTATACAACATTACAAAGACAATAGCAGAAAGTGAAAAAGTTAAAAAATACTTTTTTAACAATGACACCCATTAGTTGATTAGTGAATGTGATTCTGTTTACTTAAATTACTTCTGTGTACTCATTAGATTCTACCTGACTCGTCATTAATAACACATGCGATGGTGGAAAAAGGAAATCACAACCGATTGATAATTTTTTTTTTGAAATGGCACCAAAAAATAAATAAGAAGAAACTGTTATCGTCAACCTTGGCACAAGCCGCTAGAGATGGTGTATCATACATTTCTACTAATTCTGACTACGGAGACCAAGCGTCGCATCTCATAAAAATTGAAATGTACGATATGAAGAAGCTATGTAAGATTCCAACTACTGATCATTGGAAACACGCTACCACGAGGATTAAATATTATGTAAAGAATAATAAGGATAGCATCTATGACAGCACAAACAGCCTCGTATACAATATTACAAAGACAATAGCAAAAAGTGAATAAGTTAAAAAATACTTTTTTAACAATGACACTCATTAATCGATTAGTGAATGTGATTCTGTTTACTTAAATTACTTCTGTGTATTCATTAGATCCAAGGAGGTGTCGTCTTGTGGTGCTGAGAGAAAAACAAGATTAGAAGGAAGAGATGAGTGTGGCATACGTGAACAGATCACTTCATTGAAAAGCAAAACTACAAAACTGATTGGAGAAGAAAAAGTGAAGAATATGCAGTACCCAAGAGCTGAATATCCATTTTTCAGTTCAAAATCTAGACGGTTGTTCAGTTTCGGAGACTGGCCACTCGTTATGAAACAGAAGCCTGAAGATCTTGCAGAAGCCGGTTTCTTTTATACTGGTCATGAAGACAGGACCAAGTGTTTCCATTGTGGTGGCGGTTTAAAAGATTGGGAAGATGATGATGATCCTTGGCAGCAGCATGTTCAGTGGTTTAGTCAGTGTGCTTATGTAAAGTTTAAACTCGATCAGTGTTCTGTATAAGATTGAATAGGGTGTTTATAATGAAATAAAAAAATAGTATATTGCATATAATTTGTTTTATTTAATTTTATAATGTTTCCTTTAGTTACATACACATAACCTTAACTACTATAGTCTACAGTAACATTTCTATTTTTATCTATTTCAATAATATTATCAAACTCAGCATAAACAATACAGTTAATTGTTTGTATTAGTGAGGATTCAAATCGTACTTCTAATCTTACACTACCATGCTTTATGAGATTCCAATGAGCTGATGAGTTAGCTGATAAATCAGGAGTTAAATCAAATGCTAAAAGACAGTAACCTTTAGCATACTGTTCACGAGAGATTGCATTTCCTTCATTTAGAAAGTGAATACCAGTCCCCGAGAATAGAGTATGATATGCTGATGTAAATATATTATTATTAAAAGATGGTTGCAAAGCTTTTGAAGGTATTTGTTGACCATCAATATATAAGCTGAAAGAGTTAATACCATAGTTTTCAAAGTTAAATGGATTTTTAGTAAGCGAACCATTAAATGCAGAATTGTTTACAAATCCAATAATACATCTTTTGGGTACCTGTCCTAAGAATATATTATCAAGAGTTTTTCCTTGAACACCTGATGGAATTGTTAAAACTTTAACTTCAGCACGAGTAATAGGATATTTAGCAGTGGTAGAAGCTAAAACTTTCTGATGTGCGAGTAATACACTTGGATTAATTCGTGCTCTTCGAACAATAAGAGTTGCGTCTGTAATGCAAACTTTAAACTTTACATCATTTGACCCAGCAATTAAATTAAAACTCTCTCTTGATCGAACTAATTTTACACTCATTTCAACGCCATTCATTAAAAATTTATCTTGATTGAAAATGTCACCATGAAGATGACCAATCATTTCTATTTCCCTACTTTCATTAACTAATTCCTGTCTTTTAACAAATCCTATGTTTTTACCATCTGTGGAATCCATTTTTCCTGCTGTATCCTCATACCAAAGGCTACAAGTAAGATGAGATTGTTTAGCAGCAGGAGCATAGTTTAAAAGAGTTTCCATGTATGCTCGATAGGCATAGGTATTATTAGGTGGTGATACAAGTTTTTGGTTTAAATAAACATCAAGTTGACTAAAAAGTGAATGCAGCCAATTATTTACAGGTGCTACTGCGGTAGCTGATATCAAGTTTGATGAATCTTGATTTAATACTTTTGCCTTTATCTGGAGTAATGTATGAGACAAATCTATGTAGTCATCGCCTGTTCCAGGAACTTGAAACTCGATAGGTCCATCATCAGCAAGAGACGAAATTGGTTTATAGTGAATCCACAATCCATTTTCAATGCTTGTTTGTGTAGACGGTAATGCAAATAAATCTAATTCTGACTTAACGCACTCACAAGAATGATTATGAAGGAAAGACATATTTAATTTGAAAATATATCTTCGATGTTTTTTGGTTTTAGACCAAGTTTTTTCGTAGCTTTCACTTTAGCAGTTAGTGGTGGAATGAACGATGCCAATCGTTTTCTTTTAGTTATATATCCAGATCCTGTCATGTTAAATCGATCAATTTTGTTATCAGCCTTTCGTTTTAAGTTCGTACTAACTTGTTTAAGACGATCTTTTATTGAGGCTTCCATAGGACGCGCTTGAACCATATCCGATAAAAGTCCTACTCCAGCGTTTAATGCCTCCTTACCAACCACTCGAACACCACTTGAAAGTAAAGGTAAAACTGATCTAAATAACCCTCCTAAGAAGCTCCCAATACCATGACCGCGTTGGTATGGTGAACCCTTATAAATTACACCAACTCCTGATCCAGCTTGATGTGAATAATAATTTTCATATGGACATTTATGATGATCATGAGGAGAATACATTATTATAATTTGTGGAAATGTAGTTTAATACACACGGTTCCAAACTGGAATGGTATTTTTTGTCCTGTGCTCGATCTTATATCTATTTCCAGCGTATCGAACTCTCTTCGCATTACAGGTAAGTAGTGAGGTGGAGAGAAAACGTGCATTTTATTCGCACCATAAATGTATTTTGAAGGATCTAATGAAATGACTCTTAATAGCGGAGTCATAACATCACCCACAATCTGAGGATCGATAATGTCACAATATAGAAATAGTTGAGATGGTAACCCTAAGTGTAAATTAGCAGGACACTTCCCAAAATTTCTGTCTAGAAGATTTGTATTTGGTTCATAACCCAGTTGTAAACTTAATTTGGGTGATAATGTTACGGATGTTATATTTTTATCCAAAACAGAAATAGACACAAATTTTGATATTTCATCATAACGAAATTTCAAGTTCTCTCTGATACCATTTAACGCTCTTAAAATATGTTCAACGTTATCATAGTTGGTAGCCGGAATATGTTTTTTGTAGTACACTGTTGATGGTTTATCTTCATTAGGCATTAACATGGTTTTTGTAATGTACACAACATTTTCATGATCTTGAACAGTAAACATGGTGCATGGATATTGAAACTCGACAACTCCAACCGACCATTCACCTTCTAATTTCATAGCTTTTGGTAATTTTGTTGAAAAATTTGTGGTCTTGTTATCAGGAAAGTATTCCATTGAACTATTGCTGAGCAAAGTTAAATAAAAACTTTCTTTATTCATATTTCTTTTAAACTAGAAGCTAAAATCCAACTGTTAAATTTATCTGGATAACCTTTCCACTTCACTAATACTTCTTTTCTGTTACCCGAATAACGAGTACCAATTATTTTATCTATTTTATATTGTGAGGTGGGGTTGTAAGTGACCTTCTGTAATTCTCTTTCATAAAAAGTACCAACTATTGCTTCATCTTGTAAATCTGTTATTGTATAAACAACCCATGGAGATCTATCAATTATTGAAGATATAATAAATATTTCATCACTCCAATTTGATTCATATCCTTTTTGGAAAACATGTTTATATTTAGTTATTCGAACATAATCACCCACATTGAAATTTGGTTTTGGATTTTCTAAAGAAAGTTTGTTTGATCCTCTATTATAAAGATTAGTCCAAACTGTCATAATATTGGCGGAACTTACATCACATGGGCACATCTTAATACTAGAGTGAATGCTGTGATTATAAGAGTATATTAAATCCTGTAAAACATCTATGTATCTATAAGTATTGTTATGAGTGAAATAACGCCACATTTTCATTTTTAGAGTTCTTTGAAATCGTTCAACAATACTAGCCTTAATATCAGGATTGTTAGTGGTATAGTAATTTATCTTTTTGGATTTAAAGTATTTTTGTACATCTTTTGAAACAAATTCTGTACCTTTATCAGATTGTATGTGAGTAGGTGTGGAATTACTTTCAGTAAATATACTTTCAAAACATTCTTTAGTAGTTTCTGAGTTTTTCTTTTTCATTGGTCTTGCAAAAGCATATTTACTAAATACATCAATAACACAAAGTATATAGTTGAAACCATCATTATATTGAGAATAAGTTCGCATATCACTTAAATCAGCTTGCCACAGTTCATTAATATTTGATAGAATGTACCTATTACGTGGAAATTTTTTCCGACTGGGTTTATGTAATGTATATGTTTCTTGTGATTGTAACCATTCCTTTACTTGCTTTTTATCCATTTTACCCTTCATGGCTTTTGATAGTTTATCAATACTACCAAAACCAGCGGGGTTAGATGGATCATAATAAATCCTGTTAATTTCTTCTAGTACGGGGTCCATTTTTCCCAATCGAGCTTTTTACGTATTTTAGTTATAGATCTTTTATCTCCACTGCTCGGTGTAGAAAACTCTTGAACTTCAATCTCAGAGGTTTTGTTCAGATCTTTTGCTTGAAGTTGGTTAATAAACTCACATCTCTTTGGATTTCCAATATAAGTAAGTGGTACTTTAATATCTTTTAATGCTTTAGCAAATCTATCCCACCCTATCGGATCACTTCTTTTTAAGGGTCTTAGTGAATCATTTATTAAATCAACAATATTACTTCCAGGAATTTTTTCATTATCAATTATGACTGTGCCTTCATTATCCCAATGTATTTTACTTTTACTTGTTCCAATTAAGTTTAATAATGACTCACCTTTTTTATTATATGTTTTTGGTATTAAACTGAGTATTTGAGTTGGTGTGTAAAGTGGATTTGTGTCATTTTCTTTACTTTTAATGGATCCTTTCTCATCCAACAAAGATTCAGCATCAACTGAACTTTTTAGATCTCTATCTTTATTTTTAAAACCAATTTTAGATTCATTTGAATCTTCATTAGATGTATCAGAATAAATTGGTAATCTGAGTGGTTGACGATCCTCTTCGGTAAAGTGAAGGTATCTTTGTAGTGTTTGTAAATATAACATCCACTTCTTGCGGTCTTCCGTCTTACTATTCATAATATTTTGCATTTCAATATCTAATCGAGACAAATTACTATTAACCTTATTTTCTTGTTTTAATTTTTCAATCAATCCAGGTTCAATAAGTATCATTTTCTTTGCATTTTCCATGTTAACTGGCTAGTCCACTTACTAATCCACTCAATATTGCACCTAATATTATTGGTAAGAAAGCCCCTCCTTTTTGTATGATTATATTTTTTCTTAGTTTATGTTTACACTTATGCACCAGTTTACGGAGTATATTTTTGTGTTTATTCAATTTTTGTTTATCTTGATCTTTAAGAGGTACCTTTCCTTGTAAAACGTTATGAATACATTCACAAATACAGTTTATTTCTTCTTCATCACATGTTTTAAGTAACGCTCTTTGATATTTTGGTTTAAGCGTATGCAAAGCGCTTAGCAAATGTTTATGCGTTGTGAGTCGACGATGCATCATTTAGAAATGATTTGAATTGTTTGATTCTTGGTGTATTTAAACTCTTTTGTGGGGACGTAGACTGTACAGTGTCCATTAAATGGGAAGACATTTGTCTTGATACGACAAAAATCATTGGTATTCTGTTTTAAATCAACCATTAAATATCCATGCGCTTCTAAAGTTGCATCCCTATAGGCATCTTCAATGAATTTTGGGTTGTCTGGTGACACTTGTCGTGCTAAATATCTTATTTGAGTTTTATCTCGAGGGTTTTTAAAATATATTATATAACTTGAGTTTAAAGAAATGTCTCTTTGACCTTTACCCTGATGAAATAAATTTTGTGTTAAATAAAATACACTCAGATTCCTGTGATGACTACCTTTTGTAAATATATCCACAATTCTTCCATCAGACTCTCTCATTAGATCATCAATAATAACAAGATGTGGGTTTTCACCATCAAACATATTAAGATTTGGAATTCCTTGATGATAGTTAACATTTGGTAAATTATATAAAGGTTGCATTTCATCAAAGCACCATGTGATCTGATTAAAATCACAATTACATATTTCTTTAACTGATTTTATGAAATTTGTTACAAAATTTGACTTCCCACATCCACTTGGTCCTGCCACAATAGCAGTAAACGGATGGATAAAGTGAAACATTTCACACGTCTAGAGTTCAAAGGGAGGAAATAAAAAATGAAAATTATGTTGTAAAAATTAAATATATATATATTGCTAAAATTATTACTTATCAGAACTTTACAATCTTCTCAAATGTATGTTCACCGTTTTATTATTACTTAGATATCATTATTTACAATCGAATAATTAAAACTAACACAATTAGTACATCAGAATTTTACAATCTCAAATTTAAACCTACAAATAAAAACCACAATTTTCTTACATTATTTACAATCAAACAATACATTTTAAATATGTAATAAACTATTATATAACATTATAGTAATATCATAATTTTACAATCAATATAAATTTCGTATAGGTACAGAAGTAAAAGTAAAAAGTATCAACACTTAACGTAATTTATAATGTCCCCAAGCCAATGTATCAATGTTGTTGTCCATAATACATCGTTTGCTATCATTATATGATAAAGATGCTTTATTTATTTTTTGTGTAAAAATGGTGTGTTTGATTGACTTAAACCGAAGCATACTACAATATTGCACATTTTTATTAAACAAACACGATTTGTAATTTTCCATATTCATTTTTTTGGTAACACTTTTGTTAACCCCTTTTGCCTTTGCTATAAATTTATCTTCTACTTCCAAGGCATACATTTTTGATCGCAACCCTACAAATTCCTTCAACACTTTACCATTATTCTCGTCTTTAAAAAAACCTAACTTCTTTTTATTTAATTTTGGATAATCATAAATATTATTTTCTGGATAGTCTGATGTATCAAAATAGTGAAGTAGGTCAGGTTTTATATCCTCATACAAATTATCTGTAAAAATTTGATATATCAAACTATCGGTATCGGTGTACAATAACTTAATTTTGTTATTAAACTTTTTAACCATGTAGTTATAATGAAATTCGTACATAAGGGTCTTAGATATATCTAAAATACAAAATCCTAAATAAATTGGCTTATCATAAATCAATTTTGTTTTTCGTAATTGTATTGCGACTAAATGTTCTGAAAATATTGATAAACTATGGAATTCTGGTTTTGCAATCAATTCCTGAGCACCTAAAACTTTACCACGATTATCCCAGTGAGTTAGTAGTTTAACGTTTACTCTTTTTTCAATATTTTCCATTGTCTTACCGAAGACAGAATTGTTCATTAATTTAAAAAAGTCTTTTTCAAAGTTTGATTTAGCTAACGTTCTCAAACTAGTATTTAAGTCTATGTATTTCTTTAGCCAAGAACTCTGTTTAAATTTTAAAATTCTATGTACTTTAATTAATTTAATTCCCATTTCAATGCATTGTTTTAAATTCCTGTAGTGAATGATGTATTTATTTTTATTATTTAAATTAGGAACTAATTTAGTTTCTTTAGTATTACCCACACATATGTTTTCAGGACATAATGGAAAGTCAGAATGCAAATTATGAAGTTCATCAGGATATTCCAAATCAACTTCTAAAACATAACCAAAATCAGACGTATCCAACACATTATAATCTGTATTACAATTTATCCATTCGAAACCACCAACAGGAAGGGATTGGGACATTGCCCAACCATATAAATTATTCGCATCAAAATATGTTAGATATGAATTAGGTTTTTCACCATCATAATCCTCCATGAATTTATTATTTGCTCTAGCAAAACGATTGCTACACTGAGATACACCCCCTCTAATACCAGCTTTAAAAAAAGCAATTTTGTCATAGTCCGTTAACAATTCTAATTCTATTTTCGTAAATTTTAACATTGCATCCCAACTTAAACCTGGAGCAGTATAGTAATGGGCAGGATCTAATCCATAAGTTTTAATACAAAGCTTTCTGAAGTTTTCGAATATATCGGTCAAAAGTAAAACATCAGTTTTTAAATACAAATCGGAATAATCAGACATACTACTACACTTAAAATGTTGCCAAATATCTTTTGCATGATTATAATCATCGTTTGAAATATTTGAATCTGTGAGTGAACTATAAAACTGGTGTTGATCAGGAAGTGACGGATGTTTCAAGCAATCACTATTACGCATAAATTCATAAGGATAAATACCTTTCCGTCTTAAACGTAAAAAATCTTCATTAATAGGATAGTTTCTTTTTAGTTCTTTAAACTGATCGTCATTAAGATTTTTAGCTAGCTGATCTAAACTACATGATAAAAATTTCAATGAATCTACGAATCTTAAACTTACAGGTTGATTATTTATTGTTAACTGTTTTGAAAATGATATGTATCGTTCTTTATTTTGTGGAATAACTTCAACTTTGCCATCATCGAGGTTTAATGCATGGACAATAAAATGAGCATCGTAGTGACCGAGGTTATGTAAAAATATTGGAACATAACGAGGGGTTCTGTACTTAGAACTACACACTTGATGCGCAACACCCCTAAAACTGCCAGTGTACCAATCAAAATCGTAAAAAGGATCTTCATTTAACTGAGTTTCACAAATATGACAAATGTTTGAATTTGAAATTTTAATTTTATCTTCATCTGATAATGGAACGGGACATTTTTGGAAACAATTTTTTTTAACTATTGTTTTCACATCTTCACAAAGGCGATTCATAAACACTTGTGCACAGTTTGGCCCACTATACGTCTCATATTTTGATAATCTGTCATCATATGAACATTTAATGTAATATCCGAAACTATACACTTCATGTTTTTGAATATTAATTGTACTAGGCTTGGATGGATCGTTACTACATGATTCTATTGGGTTCAAAAATGCTTCAAAGTCTGCATAAACCACAAAAGGCATTTCCAACTTTTTCACGAATTTATCAAATTTTATTTTATTATTTGATGTTGCTTTACCGAACCAATCCTTTTTGGAATCCTTACCGTTTGGTAATTCCGTACAAATGTGAGCGCAATCATATTGTTGATGGTTATTAAGTCTTTCCTCTGATGGGAAATGAAGTAAACATGAATCGCATATATAAACTGCGTGATGATTACTTGAGATTTGTGAGCTAACTAACCGCGATAACTTTTTAATATAACAGTAATGATTGTTAGTACCATTCGATAAATATAGTAGGTTGATATGATTAGGTGTACGACATTTTGTTAAATATAAAGGACCTACAACTGAATTACACTTTTTTTCTTTATTATACTCTAAACCAAAAACATTTATACTAATATTGTTTAATTTCTCTACTTTTGATATATCTACAATTTTAACCGGAAAAGAAATACCAGTAAATTTTAGTTTATTTTCATGAATTGCGTATGATGTTACGCGATCTACACTTTTACATACAGGATATAAACCGGAGAGTAATGCCCATTTGAAACACATATTATCATTATTTTTAACATTGATTACAGCTTTTTTTAATTTAATATCCTGAGGAAGATCGATATATGAACTACCACGTAAGGGGTTGAATTTGTTAACATTCATATCTATGTATTTAATTTGATTAAGACTCCAACCACTATCTTTTTTTTCAAATTGACAAATTTTACCAACAACAGTGTCTATTAATGATGAAAAAAATATATTTAAGTCATCACCCTGACAAATTATATAATTAAACGTTTGAAAATCAAATGTATTTTTAATATCTTTAGTTTGTTGTATGAAATCAGCATGCAATATGAAGTTTATTTTAAAAATTGTATGTTGTTGAATACATTCATTGATTAAAAATAAGATATCAATTTTTAATGAATTTAAAAACGATTCCGGTGTTTCAAAATATTGCCCCGATTGAATTGTTTTACTATTAATTCTATATGTTAAAATTCGGTTGCCAAAAGCGGTTTCAACAACTGTAACATTTGCTAGTGAATTATGTGATTTTAAAAGATTATTTTTGTGAACATTGCTTTTTAAATGGTTAGTTAGATACCTTTTATTAATAAAAACATGACATGTGTCACATTCCACCTTATTGTTGTCCACGTTATTTGTTTCAGTCGATGATGTAGAAGCTCCTTCATCAAATTTTGCTTTCTTGGGAACCTTATTTTCGTCAGTAGTGATACCTCGTTTGATACCTCTTCCAACTTGTGGTTGACTGTAACAAAACAGCAAGAAAATTATTAGACAAATCTTAAAATAAAACAATACAACAATAATCTTTCTTATTGAGTTTGTACTTCTAATACTTACATCAACGCTGTTTCAACCATCGCACAGTGATTATACAACTCATCATCATACGATGAATCAAACAGTTCACACTTCTCCATTTCATCACAAACTTTAGGCAGCTCCTGATCGAATTCGTTGATGAATAGTTCCATATTCTCTTCCATGGGTGCGGAAAAGAAAGCACTGGTACACACTTCACTGAAGTTTTCCATCTTTATAGCAAAGAAGAAATTAGGTAGCACAGTAAGTAACAGTTAAGTGTTGGTAGACAAACCGATACCCAATTTCAAATAATGTTCATTACATAGAGTCTAGCAAAGGATTAGAAAGTCAGGTAGAATCTAATGAGTACACAGAAGTAATTTAAGTAAACAGAATCACATTCACTAATCAACTAATGGGTGTCATTGTTAAAAAAGTATTTTTTAACTTTTTCACTTTCTGCTATTGTCTTTGTAATGTTGTATACGAGCCCGTTTGTGCTGTCGTAGATGCTATCCTTATTATTCTTTACATAATATTTAATCCTCGTGGTAGCGTGTTTCCAATGATCAGTAGTTGGAATCTTACATAGCTTCTTCATATCGTACATTTCAATTTTAATGAGATGCGTCGCTTGGTCTCCGTCGTCAGAATTACTAGAAATGTATGATACACCATCTCTAGCGGCTCGTGCCACGGTTGACGATAACAGTTTCTTCTTTTTTATTTTTGGTGCCACTTCAAAAAAATGATCAATCGGTTGTGATTTCCTTTTTCCACCATCACATGTGTTATTAATAACGATGTCATCGTTCTCTTCTTCATGTTGAGGGGAGAGCGGTGAGTAGTAATACTGTTTATAGGTATTTTCATCGAAGTTGAATGATTTCTGCAACAAGACAGTTATCATGTTAATATCAATTTGTTTACACTTAATCACACACGTTAGGAAACAACAACAAGAATACAAGTAAGTTTGTCAATAGAATAAACACTTACCTCCATGGCCATTGATGCGTTGAAGTAACACAAACGTAGTATTGGTAGACGTATACAATCCACTGCGGTCAAACGACCATAGACTGACTGCATGACTGCAATGGTAGGATCTTATATAGCACCATTCTTATCTAAAACAAATTCCTAAATACAACGAAACTGATTGTAACTCTATGAATCACCAAAATTATCTCACGTTCCTCCGGAAACTGATAGTAACTCTATGAGTCAACAAACTTATCTCACATTGCTGGCATCAACCTGTTTTGTGAGTGCTACAAAATAATGCGATTTAATATTTACAAATCACTATAATTGAACATTCCTATGACAACCATTGAATAGATTGGTAGTGTAATAATATGCTATATCATGGATACACTAGAAGTACAAAAACATCTGAAAAAGATTCATCCCAGTCTAGAAAATAATGTTTATGCTGCTAATAGACTCCCTATGTATACCCATGCACCAACGTATATAATATGCAATTTGGATGCGGATGATAAGCCAGGTTCACACTGGGTAGCTGTACATATTGATACGAATGGCATCGGTCAATATTTTGATTCTTATGGGCGAACACCTGCGCGATATCATCTCGAGTTTTTGAAAAGGAATTGTAAAAGATGGGGCTGGAGTATTGATAGGATTCAGAATGATTGGACTTCAGTTTGTGGTGAATATTGCTTAATGTATTTGCTATATAAGTTTCAGGGATGTTCAATGCATAGTTTTACAAACATATTTACAGGGAACACACTGTACAACGATATTTTAGTGGATGAGATGTTCCGCTCATATTTTGTAGATAAAAATAAAATTTGTTAATGACGCATGTGTTTTATTGATTCCGTTTTGATGACCCCGAATAGCAAAGTAAGCAATGGTTTATGAACAATAAAAGTATACAATAGCAGTAGCAGTAACAATGAGTAATACATGCATACGTCAATGCAATCCTAATGAGGGTGAGCGGCCGGACGCACGGACAATAGATAAGAAAAGGCGAACAATGAAAGTCGATAATGAGGGTTTCGGGTCACCGGAAATGAAACAGATTGTTGTTAATTGATTTCTGTATCTCCGGAACCATGCATCTTACGCGAAAACGGATTGCAGAAACGTGATCAGCGGACCCCAAAACCTTTTTTTTTTTTTTTTTTTTTTTTAGGTTTGAAACGCCCTGGACCGCGATTGCGCCAGAACCGGTGAGCCACGGGATTGGTGCGCCAGAACCGGCAAATCACTACTACTCAGTCCCGCTAGGCATCGCTCCTGTGGACTTCATCACTTAGTCCTGATTAAAACATAACTTACTTATTTTGCAGTCGGGTAAAAAGTAGTCTATAACTTCCCCCAGGCTGTTTCCATACGAAATTTCATCCAAATGCACCTAGTACTTTCGAAGATTAGCGCATTTAAACAGACAAACCTTTCCGCTATATACAACTTGTAAGATAATTAATGCACATCCTGAAATTAGTTTGTTCAGAATCGTTTACTGAATCGATATTTATCGGTTTTTTTTTTTTTTTAAATATAGAAATTTTTATCCCAAAGCAATTAAATCTACGTAAATTACGAATTTCACTTTCGCCGTATAGTAAAAACAAACTAACTATAGACCATAAATTAAAGAAGTAACTTTTTAAATGCAGATTTATATAAATTCCGTCATTCAGTACATATTACAGAAAAATTAAACTCATTTAAAGGAAGTTAGTCTTGAAAAAAACAATTTAAACAAGTAAAACTAAAAATTCAGAATATGTTTTATAATAATAACATAATTTTTTAATTGCGGTGTTTGAGAGTGTGCGTTAAAGCTTTAACGTACCAAAACTGAACTGTTCAGGATATTTGTCACCTTAGCTACACTAACATCTACACCTATATAAATCAAATTATACGGACATACCGTGCCATGTGCGTATGTCACAAAACTGCTTTTTAATATTCGAGTTATTTTCGAGTTCTGGCATTCGAGGTCAAGAGCGGGCACATCCGAAATAAAAGACATGAGCGCCATCTGTCTAAAACGAGCGTAAAATAATAATCCTCATAATTCCTACGACCGCGGCTAAGCTTTCATTTCATGCTCCATTAGCATAACACCTGTGGTCTACTTCAGGGCTCATTTACATAGGCAGGTATGACGATTTACGAGGATGCTGTATTACGACTGCTAAGTTGGATCTTAAATTCGTGCGCTTGGAATATGTTGGTACTTAC
Organism: Tholera decimalis; assembly: GCA_943138885.2. Classification (NCBI taxonomy): domain Eukaryota; kingdom Metazoa; phylum Arthropoda; class Insecta; order Lepidoptera; family Noctuidae; genus Tholera; species Tholera decimalis. The sequence goes on along the minus strand of OW964563.2, from coordinate 16,234,499 downwards.
TTACCCTTTATTATGTTGGTACTTGCATGACTTATGATCATTATCATCATACTGGAAGCTGATGAGTACGGCTGTGGAATGAACTACCAGTGTCAGTAAGACAAGCACAAACCCTATCGTCTTTCAAAAACTTGGTAAAGGATCTTTATATCTCTTCTTAAATTGTTGTTATTATGTATGTCTTTATTTTTATATGTATATGTTTTGAGAATGTTATTTATTGTTTTTATATTTTATAAAGATAAATAGTACACCGTGGACTACCCGCGTATTTATTTTCTCCTGTGTCAAATCCATCCAAAGGTTGTCTGTAAAAGGTTAGCGACAAGACCGCTCATTGTATCACTCTTTTTAGTTGTAAAGTCCTTATTGTTTTACTATTATGGTGTACAATAAAGAATGTATCTATCTATCTGATCCCTACAATGTTGGGATCAGCTTCCAATATAACCGGATGCAACTGAGTACTAGTGTTTTCCATGGAGTGTCTGCCTATCCGACTTCCACAATCCAATACTTGGGTAACAAGATACCCGTTGGCCAGACCAGTGTGAGATACTCAGTAAAATAACAGCCGGGACCAACTGCTTAACGTTCGTTCCTAGGTACGGAGCAATATTCATGTTTGGATGGTTACCCATCCAGGGACAGACCCCGGCAACCGTGCCATAGTATTGAAGATCAGCATATTAATAATATTATAAGCAATGCGTTTCGTATGTACGGATTTGTAATGAGAGCTACAATTGATATTAAACGCCCACATACATACATACACCTATTTAAAGCTCTTATTAGATCACAGCTAGAGTACGCCGTCACAGTGTGGAATCCTTATTACAAAAAATACATTCACAACCTAGAGAGGGTACAGTATAAATTTTTAAGATCAACGCACTACAGATGCTTTCGTAGAACTTTGAGTTACGATAAACTATTAAATTATTACAAATTAAGCGAATTGAAGTCCAGGCGCACTCTTCTTGAGACAATGTTTCTGTATGATCTCTGTAATAACCGTTATGACTGTTCTGACCTAACGAATAATCTATGTTATATTGTACCTAGAACTGTGGTAAGACGAGAGGTGCGCGTGCGTCCACTGTTTGCGGTATTTTCTTGTCGTACTACTGGGAACCGTGCACCTTTGCGTCGCATAGTGAAAACCTATAACTCACATTTTGCAGATATTGATATATTTTCGTTGTCTGCCAACAAATTTCGCAATATTGTTAGTGTTGAAATGAAAAACTCAGAAACATAGGATATAGTGTCACTCGTGCATGTTTTAAAACGACTTAGTTTATAATTATATAAAATGTGGATAACGTAGTGGGTTACACACTTATACATATTGTTGCATGATAATTTTAAGTTCATTTACAGTGTGTAATTGTTTGTTTTCCCGAATAAATAAAATAAAATAAAAAAAAACATAAATATGATGGATTTAACCTCTCAAGGACCGCCATTATTTACGTCAACCATCCGTCAAGCACCGCGGGCGGGCTCTTATCGTAAGCGTAATCTGACCCCGGTCACAAACGATTTTAAGACTTAAGACAAATACAGTTTTAAATCGGTCGGGGTTTGGTGGCACAAATTTGTGCCAGCGGGGCTCAACTAATACTTGTTTACTGGCACGTTTTTGTGCCGCTGGGGCTCTAGAGGTTAAGACACAAACTTTCCAGCTCCAAATAATCGAATTTAACTATTTGTTAAAAAAATCTATGAAAACAACTGGTTCATTAGCATTTTACACAAAGGCTTTTAGATATCAGGATATTGTCTCAAAAAAATTTATGATGTTCCTATATCTCGATAATCAAGATTTCGTCTAAGATTTTTAAAACCGTGTTCATTGCGTTTTTTACGTTTTTCAATCGAATGAGGCAAACGTATTTTTTGTTTCTTGTGTCTGTAAAAGTATATGCCATTTTATGATAAACGCAATAAGGCTATCGTGTTTTATTGCCGCCCTTTCAATTCAATAACTTCAGTTGTCAATAGCTCCGATGATACACAAGAACATTTTAAACGATCCCATGAAAATGGTGTCAACAAGATTGATTAGCCGTCCATTTTAATTAATTGAAAAGAGCATCCTACCGCTTTAGGGAAAATCTGTTCCGCCAGAGTGTTAATTACCCTACGATTAATAATTTTGAAATATGGTGAAGTTGCATCATAATACCGCGTACTGATGAATTTAAATTTAAAAAAATATTTTATATGGAGATTGTTAAAGATCAATTTATTTCGTATCAATAAAGTTAATATAACTGGTGTGAATCAACTTACAATAATTATGACTGACCACACTAGGAGCTTACGTTTAACGTGAGAATAATGTTCATGATTTTTACCAGCTTTATTTAGAAAGCAATACACATAAATTTATTTTCATAAACAAATCACTTACTTCATTGTTGATCTAAATATCAGAATATTCATTATTTGATCTCATCTCGCTGAATGCCCTCTTAAAAGCTCAAAATTTGAATTAACTATCTCTCTTGTATACATTGTGAAACAATATAATATTATCTACTAGACCAAACCCGTGACGTCTGCAAACCTTTAAACAAGATACATAAAAGGTTGCCTGGTCATCACTTAGTCCCTACCCTTTGTTACCCATCCGACTGCGTAGGCAAGTACATCAAATGTTATATTTTCTTTGTCCCTTTCAAGGGTTTCATAATTTGTATTCATAATGCGCGGTACCTACTTTACGTGAGTACTTAAAATTCTAGTAAAAACATTGGTTTATAAAATTATGTTGTTTATTTTTTCAAGACCGTTTTAATAAAGTGTACCTGTACATATGTTTGAGCTTTACCTTATCAAAGACTAAAATTTTTAGCGACTTCTCTCTTGACTTACACAGCAACTAAAAAATGTGAGTACTACACGAAGAGAAAAAAAAATAAGAAAGAGATCTCTTAAAAATAATTTGTTTTACTTTCTCACAATATTATTCTTATTTCTTATATCGGCTAAATTAAATGGCATGTTTTAAGCTACCGTTACCAAACCTAACTAACGCAATCATATTGCTTAACCTCCGATGTCTGTTTGTTCTGAGACTTTATTTCATTACTCAATAGTTAACATTTTTCACTGAGTTTTTTACCATTGCCTATAGAAACAAATAAAAAAATAATACTTTGTTACATCCTCCATGCAAGAAACGTTACGTTCGAAAGGGTATACTTTCTAGTTGGTCCCATTGTTACAAAATCAGGATCTGATGATGGGATCCTGGAGAAATCGAGGGAACTCTTCAAATATTATAGGCACACCTATAGCGTTTCGGGTATTTCTTATAGGACCTTGAGCAGTTGCTCTCTAAAAGTACCATTTGGGGAAGTTGAACTGATGATGAAGACCACAGATGGCCACTGAAACTACTCAATAATAAGTATTTCGTGGATTGCGATTAGATTACTTGAGTACGGATGTTAAACACTTTATGCTCGTCGGAATACATACGAGTATGGTGATGTAGAGCTGATGGTCAAGTACCAGGAGAACTCCTCAAAAATTAACAGCTATGCATCGGGAAAAGAAACATTTTGTAAAAGGTGATAAGTTGTTGACATTATGGCTTTTGTAACTAGTTAAATTACAAACCGACCCACTAAAAAGCGTGAAAAAAAATTTTTTAACAAAAAATAGAACCGACTTCCATATCGAAACACTACAAAGCTAAAAATAACTTTAATTTCGGAAGGCGATGTGAAAAAAACAGAAAATCCAAAACCAATAACACCGACAACCGAAATTAAAGTTATTTTTAGCTTTGTAGTGTTTCGATATGGAAGTCGGTTCTATTTTTTGTTAAAATTTTTTTTAATTTGAAATTTTAATATTTTGGATCAAAAGATATTGCTGTATATTATAGTATACTCTGACCATTCAAAACCATTGTCTGCAGCATCCGCCGTTGTAATCTCTATGTGAAGTTTAGCATAAATTATATTTCATTAACATTCAGAAGTTACGATTGTAGCTTGGAATGTCTTCATTGCAAAAGAAATAAAAAATCTAATTAAAATGACGTTAAAACAAAACACAAAACGTTTAGTTACATCATAAACTGTCTACAATATTGTAGGTAAGTGTAATTATGAAAAGTAACCAGCCCCTTTTTTTTTTAGCGTGGTAAAATTATCAAATAAGTCCTCCCACCTCGGGCAGGGTGGGAGGGACTGTCAGACTTTTACTGACTAAAATCCACGGTGTTCCTTCAATAACCCTTTACGTACCGGGGCCACGGTAATGGGATAAGTCCCACGACCCCGGCAGGCTTCGGCCCTCTGCAGGGGGGCCTCGTCATGTTGCTGACGCTCTTTGAGGCGCGCGTGGAACACAACGCGCCGTCGACCCGGGCATGGTCCATGGTCGGACAGCGAGTTGCCCTTTACTCGCTGTCCGCATGCCCGCGCCTACGGTGGCCGGAGATCGTCGGCCGACGTCCGACGCCGTGGGCGTCTACCACTGCGGCTGGGCTGGAGGGAGGACGCCATCCTCTCCCTCACGCGGCCTGCCTCCTCCTTCGGAAGCATGACTGCTTCGCAGAAGGAGGCGACCGCTTCCCACTCCCTCTCGCCCCGCAGCATGACCTCAACCAATGCCGGGCGCGAGAGGTCTCCGCCTATCGCCGCCGTGAGGACACGTCGGTGCTCTGCCCAAGCGGGGCAGTCCTGCACCGTGTGCTCTACCGTGTTCTCAGGGCGACCCTCGCAGTGGTGACACCCAGGGGTTTCCTCCTTTCCCATCAGACACAGGTACCTCCCGAAACTTCAGTGTCCGGTGAGGACCTGCGTCATGCGGTAGGTCAGGACGCCGTGACGCCGATCTAGCCACACCTCAAGGATCTAGGTAAAGATATGATTAGGGGCGATAAAAAAAATTTACACGTAAAGGATTATGAAGAGAGCCAAGTGGAGAAGTGGCTGAAAAGTGCACTGGGGCGGAAAAAACCTCTGATCAGCATTAAACGGGTTGATACTGCTCTTTAATTACCATTTGTAGATTGTTCCCAGGCTATTGTCAGTCGATTCGATCATTATTGAATGGAAAGAATAGTTTTATTTCACCATACGAGCACGCTTTAGAATATGTTGATTAAAACGAAACCGTTGAAAGAATTGGTATTGGAAAATGCTCGAGCGCGCCCGTTGAAAGTTTTTCGTTTACGAAAAATATACTTTTTTTAAGAACATCATTTTTTTTTCACAGCTTCCAAAATAATTTGATTGGAAAATTTTTGTTCGATCACTTTTTAGTGAGAGCTTCCGATGCTGTGAACTTCTTCTATAATCAAGCTTTAAAATGTTTTCGGCTCATCACATTACCTACTGTATACTAGTTAAATGTCTATTTTGAATATTTTTCACAGTTCGAGCGTGGTAATGTGGAATGTGAAAAAGCCAGTAAGCTGCCCGCAGTAACATTACTTTACGAAATGTTGGGAAATAAAATAACCCAATTCCATTTTACAAGGACTTGAAAGCCTATTTCGAGTATAAGAGTATCTTAATGTCCATTTCTCCCCAGAGTCCCTTTTAGTATAAAAGTACCTTCCCCAAAATAATTTTAAAGGCCCAGATAATTTCATTGACAGGAATTGTTAACTAAGAAAACAGAATTGCCTTTCCTTATTGGATTAACGTTTGAGTAGACATCACCATTACTTCTTCAGTAAGTTAGAGGTACTATAAATTGGTTAGTCGAGGCGCAATCTGTATTCCCACACCTGTTTAAGCAAGCTGAAACAGACTTAATTATTTGGAGGTTAAGATTGGTTTTTCTAAGTCAAATATTTGTGAGGATTGAAAAGTGTGGGTGCCAACCCAATTAGGTCACTTACTTCCAACGGTACAAGTTTAGAAGGGTTAGAGGTGTACTTAATAGTAATTCTAACTATTACTTTAGAATACTATTAAATAACACTCTAATCTTTTTGTAGTTTCTGCCATAATTATTTAGACTTATAAGCAAGAAGATTTTTCCATGCCAAACTTTGACAACGAAAATAAAGTATTCCTTCTTAAGTGATAAAAACAGCCTCTGACCTAGAATTTGCTAGAAAGAACTGGCACAAAAAAGTCGCTTGCAATAACTCTGAAAATAAAAGATAGTATTACACTATACCCTATTACAAAAAAAAAGCTCCATCTCAATTTGTACCCAGTTAGAATAGCTAATCCACCAACGAGAAAACTATTAATGGTTTATTAAAGATCAGCAGCTGTATCAGTAGGTCACAATAACAAAAAAAAATTGTTTCAAACAAGACGCATACCTATATCTTTTTTCTACTTCTTTGTAATACAAGCAACTTACCTGTAGTTTGCTTTTTAACCGACTTCAAAAATTGGAGGAAGTACTCAATTCGTCTTCAACTTTTTTTTTATTTATGTTACCTCATAACTCGAAGACGGCTGGACCGATATGGAATTTTTTTTTTCGTAGGAGTTGGTATACTTTCTAGTTGGTCCCATTGTTATGAAATCAAGATTTGATGATGGGATCCTGGAGTAATCGAGGGAACTCTTCAAATATTATAGGCACACCTATAGCGTTTTGGGTATTTCTAATAGTAACTTGTATAGTTGCTCTCGAAAAGCACCATTTGAAGAAGTGGAACTGATGATGAAGACCGCAGATGGCCACCGAAACTACTCAATAATAAATATTTCGTGGATTGCGATTCGATTACTTGAATATGGATGTTAAACACTTTATACTCGTCACAATGCATATGGTGATGTAGAGCTGATGGTGAAGTACCAGGAGAACTCAAAAATTAACGGCTCTGCATCGGGAAAAGCAATATTTTGTAAAAGGTGATAAGTAGTTGACATTTTGGCTTTTGTAATTAGATAAATTACAAACCGACCCACTAAAAAGCATAGAAAAAACTTTTTAGCAGAAATTATACCGACTTCCATATCAAAACACTACAAAGCCAAAAATAACTTTAATTTCGGAAGGCGGTATCAAAAACATGAAAATACAAAACAAATAATACCACCAATATTTATTAAATAAAATATAATTATTTATTAATTCCCTATATCATAGAAAAAAAAAAAAACAAAATAAGGAAATCTGTAGGAAAATATGCGTTTCATGTGCATAAAATGGCTATAGCTCAGCATAACGCTGGAAGAAGAGGGCTCTGTTATATAGAATAGATGAACATCAGTCACATCAACGGTATGACTTCTACCGCCGTAACTCTCCCTTGAAGATTGTACGCGGTTATTGTTATAGCCACAAACCTTTTACAACCCCGAATACTTCAGAATATTCTCACCTTTAAATGGGGATTAAGCATAATGCTATAACGGGTAATGGTTGAATGCAAAATTTCATGATATTACAGAAAGTTGCTATAAACGAAAACCACAAACAAACCGGATAAGCACTTGTATCTAATTAAAAGTTTTGTTTTAAGTGCAAATGGCACATCTCTTGTGAGTGAGCCAAGTGTTTGCTTGTTATAACTTCAGTAAGTACTAAGTTGAGATTCAGCTTCACTTTTTGTGTGAAAATTTTCGTCCTCGGATTTAATTTCGTATTCAAGTTATGAAGAATAATGAAGTTGAGGAGCTGATAAGGAGAACTAGCGTAAAATAATAACAGTATTAAGGGTTAATGTTCTAGATTAAGCGATGCTTGCCGATGTTGGTTCATGTACGGGTGACCATTATAACTTATTAATATCCACTCCCATCTACACACACACCCATTCGACACATCCCATAGATAAAATAAATAACTAGATTTGGTCAACAGACGAAATTATATCGGAACCGTGTGTCTCCAGTTAGGCGCTGGGCGGGGCAACAACTACACATGCAGTTTAATAAAATCAATAGATACGCACTCGCACACACACCCGCATTTCTTAAATCAGAACGTACTATACAATCAATAATAAACCTTATTCCGCCAAACACAGCGTGTATTTACCATGCACCGTAGAACTTACCCACACAAAAACATCGGTCGCTATCGTTGTGCTGTGCAAAAGCAATTTATTTTACATATACGCTAGTGATTGACTAAATCGGAAAGTTATCGATTCTTCCATTTATTATTGTACAATTTTTTTGGGCACCTGTCAATGAACCAAATAAAAAATGGCAAGTCCAGAAAATATTACAATAACAATAAACATATTATTAAGAACATAATTAATATTAAGTACTACCTACTAAGTATTAAGGGCTACCCTGGCGCTTTCGACTTAAATCTTAATATTTAATTATCATAGTGATAGGTCAAATAAAAGTCGATGTTAACTTACATTACGCTCTTGATCGGAACATACCAGCCGTATAGGTTGTATAGAATCCTGAAAAGTTGAATGACTGATTTTATGAATACCCTAAATCATGAGAATAGCTTTCAGTAATAAAATAAAATTTAACACACTTCTGCAAAAATCAGTTGTACTCTTAATTTTGGAATTGTCCATTCAAAAAGCCTGCGACTTTTCTTTAGAGACTAGAACATTTCTGCGTTGAAGTGAACCGAGCATATGGTGCTATTTTTTGTAGGGTACCAGTTAGGTGGCATGCCTGTGGCATCAATCCATTCCTTTTTTATGTTACCATCTTTTGGGAAGCTGAAAAGTACGAAAAGCACTTATTTATCATTTACATACATCCTAAGCTACTTCTAAACGTCACCATATAATAAGCATCGCAATAATTACGTAACACACTATAAATCAAGATCTGAATGATTTTGACGTATATTGCTAATCCATTGCTTCATATGTTCGAAATATTGGTCTGCTCAACAACGTAAATACCGCAGTGAGTGTTGTTGATTTAGCATAATGAAACCGATTCCTACTGTAAGTGTGTTACGCAACTATTACCTGCGGGGTAACCGCAGGTAATAGTTTAGTAGGTTATAATAGGTTTTTGTTATAAGAAAAATCCTAGTTAGTAGAGAAATTGTTAAATATATGAAAACAAACACACATCCATGCATAACAAATAAATAGCATGAATATATTGACTTATTTTAAGCTCAATTCACAAATATATTATCTGAACCATGCCGATTATTATAACGCATTCGAAGCTTCAATGGAAGCAAAATAAAAAACCATAAAAAATAAAGAAACAGCATGAGGATAAGGCATAACATACGATAATTCTAAACTGAAAAACACCACCGATTATTAACCTAAAATTAAAGTGGGAGTCGGTTTAATTTTTTGGTAAAAAGTTTTTATTTCACTCTTTTTAGTTGGTCGATTTTTAATTTACCTAGTTATAAGAGCCTAAATGTCTACTACTTATATTCATTTACAAAATATTGCTTTTCCCAATGTTGGGCTGTTATTTGTTGAGGAGTTCTCCTGGTAGTTCACCATCAGCTTCACTTCACCATATGCATTGTGACAAGCATATTGTGCTTAATAACCACATTCAAGTAATCGAAGCGGAACACATGAACTACTTATTATTTCGAATGCAACTACACAAGTTACTATAAAAAATACTCAAATCACTATAGGTGTGCCTATAATATTTGAAGAGTTCCCTCGATTTCTCCAGGATCCCATCATCAGATCCTGACTTGGTGACAATGGGACCAATTTCAAAGTATACCCTTTCAAACAAAAAAGCATTTTTCAAATCGGTTCAGCCGTCTCCGAGTGATCGGTGATCCTGATCATACATAAAAAAATAATAATAATATACGCGTCGAATTGATAACCTCCTCTTTTTTATGTCGTCGGTTGAAAAACCCCTAAACTATAATAGCAATATTTCATTCGTCAATCGACATTGCTGTCGATAGCCTACGTTAGTGGATCTGCACAAGCACATCACTAATTCGTCGCAAGAAGTGACGGCCTCACTACGCGATGAATCCGCGTAATACAGTTTCGTATGTTATGTTTACATTGCTTGTCCAGTTACTTAGTGACGAACTCAGGTAGTGGTTAAGGAGCAATGTATTTATAGCAAAAGGAGTACAGTCGCTCTGATATTTGAAAACAAAAATAACATAGTAAAACCAAGAAATATTTTTGATTTATTGTTTTTCATGATTTTAAAGACAAATATTGTAAAATACTTGTACTTACATATGGTAAGTGATTCCATGATTCACATAGATTTGATTTTGGCTTCGGTTTTTACAAGATACCACAGAACAACTCGGCATTCATATATGTTATCACGATCGCCGTCGAAAGCGCACTAGTTCGCGGAGACGACCACTTGCCTGTGACATGAGCCCTGTGGCCATGTCGCGCGGACACCGATACGCCCCCTTACCACTTCTCCTGTATTTTTGATTTCTGTGACACATCCATTTCACACACCCACACGCAGGTTAACACTTAAGTGTACCTGTATTAAAGTTTAGTTTTTAGTCACTTTGTCACTAATTTTAATAAGAATAAGAATAAGAATATTTATTTGCATAAAACAATAATAATAATATAATAATAAAAAATAATAATAATAATTATTAAAATAATATTTTAATAATTTAATCTTTGTTAATACAAACACGGTATTAGGTACTAAGTAACACTTCGGGGAAGGGGACTGGTATCTTTAACACAGGTTACTTGGTAATCTAGCTAAGATGCTAGTTGCGATCTGTACTGTCACTGTAAAACCATTTGCACTGTTTTTATATATAATTGTATTTGTCATTTATCCTAAGGTTTTATACTGTGTGTGTTAATTAAGTTATTGATTGATTAAAATTCCACTGTGCCCCGGAAAGCATACTCAGGCGTTAGTCCGGTTGTCATTTGCACATCTCATCGTCAAAGTCGTAGTCTTTACCCGTAATTAGAAGCTGATACATCTGAAACCTAGATACTGGGTTTGAAAAGACAGGCAGACAGTTGTATATGGTCAGACTGGAAGCCGAGCCGACGACGGAGTTGGAAAAAGATTAGGCAGATGATGGTAGATGTATTTTGTATATCATTAGGAATATTTCACATATAAGCACAATCGTGTACTGGTATTTGTAAAGTGTACGTAAACACACTAACAGGAACAGGATATAGTTAAATAAAGATGCAAGGATTACACGAAACTTTCTTGTATTTTTCTTAATTTGCGTATACACCAATCGATACTTAGCACTAGATTACAGAATACTATTTTACTTTAACCACTATCTATCCACCCGATACTACTATTCGTCAAATAAATATACATATTATATTAATATGTATATTTATTTGACGAATAAAATAAAACCTTGAAAATTTCTTAAAACTAGCTTATTTACATTTTTACAGCTACGCTAAATAACTTTGTATTTCATAGTGTTTGTATGAATTACAAAGTTATATTTGCGGTTTTAGAAAATATGCTGTCTCAAAAACTGCTGACCCGACTTCGTTCAAACCAATTTTGGTTGAAAGTTTACATGAAGGTCTACAGACATATATTTTTTTTTACATTTTTCACTCCATTATTATAGAAGCTAGAGGGAGGACATTTTACCACTTTGGAAGCTTATATCTTTTAAACGATTGACTTTATGAAAAAGTGGTTTTAGAAACCCTTATATAATTTTTAAAGACCTGTCTGTAGATACTACACACGCATAGGTTTCATGAAAAAAATATTTTCAGTTCTAGTTCCATGTATTTTTTTTATTTTTTTTCTTAAAATCGGAAAGCGGTTCGCAGAATATATCTACGTACTAAGTTTCACATGTATAGTCTTAATAGTTTAGGAATAAAATGGCTGTGACATACGGATGGACGGACACATAGACAGACAGACAGACAGACGGACAGATATATCGAAACTATAAGGGTTCCGTTTTTTGCCATTCGGCTACGGAACCCTAAAAATAGCCAAAAGTGCATCGGATGCCGTAGTCTTAAAAATTGCTACACAAAACTAATATTAATCTGCTAAACTTTTCAATAAAAATCAGTGGCCAATAAATCAGCGCCTTAAAACAAACTTTTTACATACTAATGCAACATATAAAGTTAACCTGTAAATAACGAACAGTTCAAAAGATTTATAACTTCTAGAAAAGGTCTACATATCAACTACAAAGCTCATTCGAATTTCGATTATATCAAAAACAGTTTTGAATGAAATAGAAACATGGAATATTGTGAATAGCTTCTATATACTTGTTTATTATGTGATGTGTAAAACTTGATGTATTTCCATCTGTACACAGGAAACAGTTAGCCCGTCAAGTACATTAACAGCATAACTACAAACTAAATAGAAACAGCAACGTTTGGTCAAAATTGCTTGGTGCAAGTGTGACTATCTTGGCATATCAAGATTTTTTTGAGCCTTCGGGAGCATATTAAGTTGATGGATCTCCCCTGTCATTTGTACTTCTTTGACAGTGGTTACCGGTAGCCAGAAGCCAGAACAACTGATACCAGTCTTGCCAAGAGGTGTCGTGTTACCCAATTACTGGGTTTAAGATAGATAAAACTTTACTGGACAACAGAAGACACAACACACAAAAGCACAGTAACATATAAATTACAGAAAAAAAAAAACTATAAGAACCTCCAAAAGTAAAATAAATAAATAAAACATTATAAACAAATACTACACGAAACATATGTGCGGTGTCACCGAGTTGCACCAAATAAGAATACATAAATAGTGATCAGCGGGATTTTTTGTGCAATAATATTACGTAGGCAGCACTTCCGACACAAACAAAGACAGATTGGCTGTAATCATCTATCAAGCCTGCAGCAGTTAGACATCCTGCTAAACTTAAATAAAGGAAATGTTAGCAATTGCATCGTCCAGTTCCTTTTCCGAGTTAATAAGAAACAGTCAAAGGGGACTTCAAAAGATATTAAGCCTTTTAATATGTCTCAAGCAGTTTGAATACTTGTGTGGCCTACCCAAAGGTCCTTACTTTGGTATTGTTCGTCAAATTGTTGAGCTCCTTAAGTTCTAAGTTGAGCTACACGATAACTGACAAATGCTCGCACTGTCTGGACAGGTCCGCTCAAATTTGCGTGGTTATTCCCTCAAAATAATACCACAGACATGAACCTACATGCTCCTCATATACAAATACAAATTGTCTGGACTTTAAAAGAGACTTTAACCTCTAGTTTGTTTCGGTGTTTCTTCTCAGAATAGTCAGTTAGGAAATACCGGCCTCATCTAGCTAAACTAAACTTAACACGCAAAAAAACATGAAGTGTAAAAGTGTTATTTATAACCAATTTACAAAATAAATATTTCATTTCATTTCATTTCATTATCGGCAGCGGGGGAATATTGTTCATCATTTTTAAAATGAACTAGCAATGAGTGTCGATTTCACATTACTGGCAATCTTGTTAACTCCTCCAAATTTGCTAAATATGCTTGTGTCTGGGGTGGGTTCACGACAATAGTGTAATGGGTTGGGTTCGAAACCACAACCTCCCTTTCAAAAAGTTCGAAACCTTAGCCTGTTGCGAGCTCTGTCTGCTGACGCATTCTCTTCTACTCGTATTACCTCGTTTTATATGTAAAAGACGGGTACTGAGCGGTATTCACCAACCCTAATATAGTTGAGAAAAGACAAGGAAGATGAGATGAGGTTCAGAAAACGACCAATAAAGGGAACACTCAACTGACAAATTATATTGAAAGCACTTAACTAAAGCCATAAGCGTAGGTATGGGATCCTAATTAATATTCTCAATCTTTGTGAACCGTTCTAAATCTGCTGACCTATTAGGTTTTGTCTAAAACGATCAACTAACCGTTAAATCGCTTTTTCTATTTATATTTTCTGTTAGATGGGGATTGTGTTAAATGGTCTTATTTAAGAGTAATGCTCTGTAGTAGATGTACAGTAAAAAAAAATTTAATTGCATCAGACTGCAATTCAATTGTTTCTGTTGGTGGTGATTTATTTAAGTTCAATCATAGATGTTTAACCAGTTACTTATTTGCAATTTATGTACCTTTTTAATTGTTTCTTTACTATTCAGTATACTGTTCATTACCCTGAAATATGACCACGTACTTTTGAACCGTTAAAATCCAAACTAGATTAATGAGAACTTTACCATCTATAAGCAAAGTATTTGTAAATCAAATATCAACTGGATGCGCTTGAGTCTATCAAGAAACGGGCCAAGAGACTAATAGGCAACGATGCAACAGTCCAGTTAAAGCTCCAGAGCCTTGAACATCGGCGACGTGTTGAAAACCTATCGGTTGTCTATCGGTTACATTCCAGGTAGTCTGAGATGGAATTGCACAATTTAATTCCACCAAGCCCGTTCGATCATCGAATTATAAGACAAAAAGTAATGCACCATCGTTACATGGTGGCCATCCCACCCATACGCATAAAACGTTTTGGGAGTACTTTCATTGTGCGTACGGCTTAGAGTTGTAAAAAAACGGTTTTTTTTCTGAGATGAAAAAAAGTTTAAAAAAGCATGAAAAGAAACAGTTTTTTTTCTGGAGTAGGTTTTTTTTCATGAGTAGGAAAGTAAAAATATGGTAAGGCGGTTGTCGTATGTGAGTTGATATTATTATTTTTTTTGTTTAATAATAAAATACCATTTGTTTTTTGTTAAATAATACATGTCTTAACATAATTGGCAACACCAAGTGTAAACTACATTTACGGACGGGGATTTTCCTAATCCTCGTTTGGTTTATGTTTTGGTTGATTTGCGTGCAGACTGCAGAAACATTTAGTACGTACAGCGACATTCATACCAAGAAACGTAATAGACTGACAAATGACAGGGCTAGGAAAATAGTGTACATTGTGCAATCAGTACAGAATCAGATGAAACAAATACAGACACAGAACATTATTCCGAAGCTGACAAAACAAGCGTAGCCGTAGCTACTGATACTGATACAGATGATTGTAACACATTAAGTATTTTTAAAGTTCATAATAATAGTTACCCATTGATTTAAACATTATTTGACTTGAATAAAAACAAAACAATCAAGTTTAGTGTCTTATTCCACTTTAGTTATAGTTTCACTTTTTCTGAAAAAAAAAAAACCAAATGTAGAAAAAAAAACAACGGTGCCAAGATTTTTTTCATGTTTTTTTTCAAGATTGTGAAAAAATTTAAATTGAAAAAAAAAAAACAAATTTTTTTTTGTTTTTTTTTTCTATTTACATCTCTAGTACGGCTAAGGAGTGGAATTCCCCACCGGAGTTTGTTTTCCTGATAGCTATAATCTGGAGGCCTTTAAGTCAAGAGTGAATAGGTCACTTCTAGGTAAGCGTGCTAAATCTTCGACCACATCATTACGTGGTTACCTAGCCTATTATCAATAAAAACAAGATAGTTCGATAAATGAGAAAAAGGATATTGATAAATTGATTGCTTTAGCAACCGCAGTATCCGGAGCCCTGCCCTGATATGTTTTGGGTAGAACATCCACTATGAAAAAAAGTTTTTGTGCTTAAAAATTATGAAGAACAATCGGCTCATATTATTGAAACCCACCAACTGAAGATTTATTGTTAGTTGATACAGATGCAAGAGGAAATTTTAACCACGATTCCCTCCTTTTTACAAATGACGATTCGGATTCATCTGCAACTGAATCAGAGCTAGATGTGATTATTATTATTAAAGTTTAATTAATCATGGTATTTGATAGATGTACATGTTAGAAATATTTTTTCATTCAAAATAAAAAAAAAATAAAATAAACCATTTAGGTAATTCATAATTTCATTAACTTCCTTTGGTTTTTTTTTTTTTTTGTTTATTTTGAGTTACCACTGCAAAATACATTATTAAACCTGACTATTTATTGTAACGTTGAAGCACTACTAAGACTAGCATTGTCGCATTGTATGGCAATGCTTATTATTTGGGCAAAGAACGAGCCAGCCTTCTAGGAGATAAGTCCCCTCTTTGAGGAGTTGCTGGAGAGAGGCCACAGCGTCCTCACCTTCCGCCTGACGCAGGTGCTGACCGGACATGGCTGTTTCGGGAGGTACCTGTTTCGGATTCAGTGGGAGGACACGCCCGGATGTCGTCATTGTGAGGACCACCTGGAGGACACGGTGGTGGTGGAGGTGTGCCCTGCTTGGGCGGAGCACCGTCATGACCTCATAGAGGCGGTCGGCGGCGGCGACCTCTCGCGCCCTGCTCTGGTTCAGACTATGGTGCGGAGCAAGAGGGAATGGGATGCGGTCGCCTCCTTGTGCGAAGCAGTCATGCTAGCGAAGGAGGAGGCTGAACGCGCGAGGGAGAGGCAACTCTCTTCCTCGCACCCCAGCCGCCGCGGGAGACGCCCCGGGCGTCGGGGATCACGAGCCGATTTCCGGTCACCGTAGGCGCGGGCCTGCGGTCGGCGAGCAGGGGTCGCTCACCGTCCGGTAAGGACCAGGCCCGGATCGGCGGCGCGTCTTGTTCCTCGCGCGCCTCAAAGAGCTGTCAACACCAGCGACGGGGCCTCATAGGGCCATTGCCTGCCGGGGTTTGCGGGAAAGTTCTACCGAGTTACCGCGGCCCCGGAAATTTAGGTAGAAAGATCAGGGTGGGTTTTTAGTCAGTAGAAATCTGATACACCCTTTCGCTTGACCCAGAGTGGAAGAAGTCATTCGATTATTTTCCCACCCAAAAAAACCCTATGACTCAAGTATTTTGACCCTTATTCAAAGTAAAATTATATTTTAAACAATATTTTCCCATTATATTCCCGTATTTTTATTTTTCCGAAAAATAAAAGGAAAAATGTCCAAGTTTAGAAAAAATTCGGAAAATTAACCATCATGCTACAGATAGTTATGACGGGTACGAGTCTAATTAAAAAAAATATGATAAGAAGAGTCTTCCCTTCTTCTTTTTCAATTACATTGCCATTCGGGTTTTTGTGAGCGGCTTAACTCATGCACTTATTCTTTCCAGACTTGAAAGAAACACAATAGGCTTGACAAGTAAAGATGATCCCATAACTAATGTCCCGCAATATATTGAAATACTATTTGTTCACATGCATTGGCGCCATCTATTACACCGTCGTTTTTCAACTGTCTATTCACTGGTGCGTAGCAATGAAAAACTCGACGAAAAAGAACATTCAACTAAACAATTGGGTGTCAGTTGTCAAACCGTTTTGTTTTCCAATACAGTGAAAACATTGTTAAGGGATTGATGTATGTAGAGTTTTATAAAGGAAACTAGTATTTGCGTGTTGCGCGAGGTGCAAGCACCTCGCGTGCTTGTGAAAAAAAAAAAAAAAAAAAAAAGAGTGGGGCGTGATGGGGGGGGGTTGCACAAGTATTTCGACTAAAGCATTGCTATTGAATATATGAATTTGAAAAAAAAAAATGTTCCAAGTCTCTTAGTTTCCGAGATCCGCCTAAGGGGGGTGAGAAGGGGGGCAAGGGGGGCGACTTTGAAAAATGGTTTTTACTTTACAGAGCCTCCTCTATACGAATCCGTAAAAAGAAAAAAATACGGGTCTCGTAGTTTCCGAGATACGATAGGGAGGGGGGAGAAGGGGAGGGAAAAGGGGAGGTTTGGCACTTTTCCCGTAGGTTTGAGAGTTACTTGTTTACGAATCTGTCAAAATATACCCACCTCCCCATCCACCATCTGGGAGAACAATTATGTCAATGAGTGAGTGAGTCAGTCAGTCAGTGGTAATTTAACTTTATATAGTATAACTAGTATTTGCGTGTTGCGCGAGGTGCAAGCACCTCGCGTGCTTGTGAAAAAAACTAAAGCATTGCCCCTCTAAATCAAGTATTTGCGTGTTGCGCGAGGTGCAAGCACCTCGCGTGCTTTTTATAAAAAAAAAAAAATGGGGGGGGTGATGGGGGGATTTAGTATTTGGGTGTTGCGCGAGGTGCAAGCACCTAGCGAGCTTGTGAAAAAAAAAAAAAAAAAGAGGGGGGGGGGTGATGGGGGGGGGTTGCACAAGTATTTCGACTAAAGCATTGCCCCTCTAAATGAATCTGAAAAAAAAAAATTCCAGTCTCTTAATTTCCGAGATCCGCCTAAAAGGGGGGAGAAGGGGGGCGGGGGGGGGGGACTTTGAAAAATTGTTTTTACTTTACCGAGCCTCCTCTACACGAATCTGTAAAAAGAAAAAAATACGGGTCTCGTAGTTTCCGAGATACGATAGGGAGGGGGGAGAAGGGGGGTGAAAAGGGGAGGTTTGGCACTTTTCCCGTAGGTTTGAGAGTTACTTGTTTACGAATCTGTCAAAATATACCCACCTCCCCATCCACCATCTGGGAGAACAATTATGTCAATGAGTGAGTCAGTCAGTCAGTCAGTCAGTGAGTGGTAATTTAGCTTTATGTAATATAATAAAACCCCAATTTTTATATTGGTACGAATAGAGGAAAAAAATACTGACAGTTCCGTAGCTCGTCCAAACCATGACGAATAAACTGCAAATTTTACAACCTAACGTAACGTAGGTTCGTCAAATTACGTTTTTTTTAAACATTGTCCGTCACTAGTGAAAGGAAACTACAGTACAACGATTGTGAAATAGTATATTTTAGCTTCAGTTAGACTCATTTGTACAGATTTATTTAGCTTAATACTACTCGACAGCCAGAAGAGATAGATTAACTATCCTACCCAAAAAAGTAGTGGAGAGCGCGCGAATTTTAAGTCTATAGATTATATCTATAGATGGACGTTCACAAATTATAAAAATGTGACCACAAATATGTATCCATAAACATTTTGTTAACATTTTAAATAAATGTTAGAGTATTATTTTGAAACAATATTTTAACAAATTATCAAAAAAAAAAATAGAAGACGCTTTTATTGCAGAACCCTAAAAATATTGTTTTGAACAAATTTTATTTTCAGACCATCATGATCATTCATCATTACTAATGATGGTGATTAGTGAAAAAAAAAAAACAGCAATATCTGAAGAATGTTCTCGAGAAAGAGCATGTAAAATGACACGTCATTAATAAATCGTTTACAATAATCTACTACGCGAAGAATTTTTTCTAAGACAATGAACTCAATCTTTATTTATATTCACGCAACTGATGAAGTTGCTATTAATTTATCTAATGAAGCAGGGTTCTATCCATCACCATTGCATTATAAGGGGTTCCCAAAGAGTGTGTGCACTTCAGACAACAATGTTTTTGTCCATGGTATTATACAAGACTTGAGGCCATTATAAGATAGAGACATGGTTAAACTTTCTTATTAATTAATACGGTGCCAAACAAAAATGAATGTTTAGGTTATTGCAATGACTGAAAGGCAAAATTAACCTTTTGTTAAACGGAACCCTTTAGAAAATCGTAACATTTCTGCCCTTCGGAGCGTCACTAATTGATAAGGGTTAAACACGAAGATTCTTAATTAACATGTCTTTAATTAGATACCTCATTCACGTGCGGTTATGACGGAGTTATTTTTGAACAGTCTATTTAATTAACTCATTTTAACGGCGTCGTCGTAAATCATGCTTGCGGTCCTGACTTCGATTTCTGAGTGAAAGTCTATGTAACTAATTAGGCTTTGGTATTCGATGGTGCTATGGCGGAAATAGTAGTTCATGGTATGCTTCGAGCCCTATCAGGCACAATACTTTGTGTAATTTATTTCATCACCACTGCTCTCATATCAGTGAAAGAAAACATCGTCAGGAAACCGGTATGTCCTAGGACCAAAAGTTCGAAGACATGCGACATCCACCAACCCACACTGCCTGCGTGATGGATTATGGCCCATTCCTTCTCATAGAGAGGAGGCCTATATCCCTGCAGTGGGAACATAACAGGTTGAATTATTTATTATTATCATCACCTGCTTAGCTTTTTGCCAACCATGTTGGGTTAGTAGGCTGCAGCTGGTCAGCTTCCAGTCTAACCGGTTGGTTTTTTTTCCGGTTGAGAAAGTCATTAAATCTCTTCTCCCGCTCTGGGTGGAGCGGAAGCGAGTGGCAGACTTCTACTGACTAAAACTCACCGTGTTCGTTCAGCTGCCCTTTACTTTTACTGGCTGAAACCCATCCTAGTTCCATCATTTGCCCTTCGTGTTCCGAGGCCGCGGTAACTCTTTCGAACAATTTTGCAACCCCGGCAGGCAACTGCCCCCTTGTGGGCCCCAACAATTTTGCTGACACTATTTGAGGCGCGGAATACGACGCCCTGTCTACACGGGCCTGGTTTCACTCGGGTGGCGAGCTACCCATTGCCCGCAGCCTGCAGGCCCACGCCTACGGTGGCTTGGAGTCAAGATGCGACTCCCGACGCCCTGAGCGTTTCCTGCGGCGACTGGGGCACAAGGGCTGAGAGGGCCTTGAGACCTGCCTCTCTCTCGCGCGTTGCGCCACCTCCTTTGCTTGCATATCTGCTTCGCAGAAAGAGGTGACTGCTTCCAATGCCTTCTCGCTTCGGACCGTGGATTGAACGAGGGCCGGAAGCGAGAGGTCGCCACATATCGCCCCTAAAAGGACACGGTGGAGCTCTGCCCAAGCGGGGCAAGCCTCCACCGTGTGTTCCACCGTGTCCTCAGAGAGATTCTCGCAATGGTGATACCCGGGCGTTTCCTTCCGCCGAATCCGACACCAATAACTCCCAAAATAACCGTGTCCAATGAGCACCTGCGCCAAGCGGGACGTGAAGACGCCATGACGCCTCGTAAGCCACTCCTCAAAGAGGGGACTTACCGCCGCTATTGTGGCATGCCCAGCCCTGGGTTGCGATAGTCGCTCTTCCCATGCCGCCATGATCTCGCGCCGGAGCTCCGTCCGCCATGCCGCAACTAGTCGTGGCAGCAGAGGGTCGCTCCGGTGAAGCGCCTGCACGCGCTCCTCGTGCAGGAGTGCAAGGGCTCTCGCTCCCAGGTCCCATGGTGGCTGTAATCTGGCAAGGAGATTCGCCGCCGCGCCGGAGACCGTGCGGTATCCCCGAATTCAGCTGCCCTTAAGTTTCGGAGCCGCGGTATCTCGTTAGAACATTCCCGTAACCCCGGCAGGCAATGTACTGAACTTGTCTAAAAGTAACCTATTCACTCTTGACTTAAAGACCCTCAGCTTTCAAACGTCTGCAAATCCTATTTTATTTTCTCGTTGTTGAATTTAAGCCAAGCTATAGAATCACGTATAGTCGGATGCAGGCAGCTCAAGACCGAATGATCTTATATTTAAATTTGGAATTAGAAAATAAAACGACAATTTAGTAAAGTAATTACTATCAAAAAACATGCAGCTTCACAGCATCAATAGTCTCTGAATTAAAACGGACGGACGAACATCGACAGCTCTCAGAATTTCAGGTTTACTACGGGAAACTAAAAAATTACCAAAAGTTTGAAAAAATAATCAAAGAGTACACACACAGTAAATCTTATTGTTCCGAAATCTGATTCAACAAAAACAATTATCTGTACCTATTTAAACGGGGATTTTGTAATGAACTTGATAAGTATAAAACAGTATAAGCTCTAAACAATGAAATTGTCTTTCTGTCAATTTGAAATTCAGGTGCCTGTTTGTTAAACAAACAGCGTTCACTAGTTTAAAGATGGCGGATTTCCAAACGTCAACAAAGCTCGTGCTTGACATCTATAATATGTCCGTCATGGTTTAGAATCCCAAAGTAATAGGCACTGTAGCCGCTTTTTTACGAACCTCAATTTCAATTCAGACGTGCTTATTTCACTACAAGGAAGACAAATCTCAAGATTTAAGATTTACGAAAAAAGAGGACAGCTTCTTCTTTTTTAACCGATTTCAAAAATTGAAAATAGAAAAGGCTCAATAGAATTGTATTCTTTTTATTTACCTAAAATCCGTCATTTACAAATAGAGTTCGATTTGAAAGTATAAATGCTGGTTTCATCTCATTTTAGACCTTTTGTATTTTGGGAATTAATGGATGTATACACAGAGATTTTACTCAAGCAAATAACCAAAGAAACTTCTCAATAGTAACTATTTCACACATAACGATCCTATTGGGTTTTATTTTTGCTATAAAACTTTATTATATTTTGTTTTTCAATATAAACAATATCAAATTATGCTTATGGTCATTTTTTTAATTTAAATTGAGACTAAGTCTTTTCAGTCAATAAAACCAAGTTGCAATGAGGTGTGTTTTGTCCATAAACATCTATAGCACCACAAATTCTGTAGCAACACCATGCATGGTAATAAGGGACTTTTGAAGTACCTGTGGCAAAAATTATCTCACTCAGCATGATTCTGTACAATAGATGGACTCACAGAATGACGCTGATTTTCATTATTCATCAGTCATCATTATTTGTCGGGTCGCCTAAAATACGATCAAATTCTACATTTCCACATTTTTATAGAAACACAAATAAGAACAATTGAATGATTTATAAAGTCAGATAAAAAAATATATGATCTATTTTATGTTTATTGATCACAGCCAATAAATACATACCAATCGTGTAGTGGCCAAAACTTACCCAACGTCCATTTAAATATAAACTATATATATAAACTTATACTTATATATATAAACTTTCTGCAGTCCTTCTGCATATAAACTACCTGTGATGAACTTCATAATACTCTGAACGTATAATTTTCTATATATAGATAATTGTCACAAAAAGATAACAGTCATAAACAAACTGAACAAATTTTGTGTGAAACTAAACTCATTTTATTTAATATGATACAGTTCTACACCTCGTGATATTATGCACAGGATAAAAATTATAAAATACTAGTGAACAATTGCCAGTCTTATTGCACAGAGTAATTTCTCAAAAAGATTGCATAAAATATTCATTGAATAGTCTGAAATTATCGTATCACTGAAATAGTTTGAGCGAATCTTCACACTCGCCAGAATGGCGATCTCCTTGCCACTTGACTTGAATATTGCAAATCCTACCCTAGATTTTATCCTTCAGCCTCCACCATATTCGCTTCGAACAATCTTGAATAAAATATGTCGAATTTTCAGCACATTATATTATATTCATAGAGGAAGAATTTAAGCTAGTATGTGGAATTATAAAATCGTCTTTTTTGCGTCGTTTAAAACATGTATTCCTTACCAAATAATTTATAGATAGATAATGCAAGGTGTTTATGATAAAGTTAAATGGAGCTATTACTTAAAAGTAACCGAGTTTTATACGATGTTTAAGCGGGAATGTTGGTGTACTTGATATTAAGAACCTATTTTTTGTTATAAATCAATGCTTATTTTTTATTTCAGTTCAATTGGAAAAACTAGAAAGTTCAAGTTTTCTCTTATAAAATTTCGTTACATATACTTCCGTATGGGTACTTATAGTATGGAATTGGTTTATTAAATTTATGTGCCCGCCGGCAGTGATGGTGTACCAACCATCACATACCATCACTAAGAACTACAAAATTCAATTCCTTTCAAATCCAAAATGGTGTAGCGCTCTCACGGAAAACACACATTCTGCAACGTTACTAGTTCATCTGCCAATGAACAACAATACCTCCCTTATAATGCTCTTCAAAAACAGTCTTTACCACCTTAACTAAAGCTTTTCGAGGACCGCATTTTCATGTTTGCTAGTTTATATTCGTCATAGGACCGCGGGTCGAGTCTTTGTTCTT
This sequence comes from Tholera decimalis, assembly GCA_943138885.2. Lineage (NCBI taxonomy): Eukaryota > Metazoa > Arthropoda > Insecta > Lepidoptera > Noctuidae > Tholera > Tholera decimalis. The sequence goes on along the minus strand of OW964563.2, from coordinate 16,210,911 downwards.
GAAAAAGTCGCTTTGTTTGTCTGTTTCCTAGAGCCCGACAGATTTACGGATGTATGGTTTTGATATTTTATAAACAACTTGTTTTTTACACTCCGACAGGAAGTTATAAGAGTAACATGTTTGTCGTTGAGAAAACTACTTAAATATCTTTAAGAATTATTACGTGTGCAGGCTTTGAGTGCTGCCAGAAAGCCGAGGTTTGTGTATCTGGTTATTTCTGCGTGATTGAATTGAATAAGAAAAAAGTAAACAAGCTTCAGGAACTTAGCAGAATAAGTTAGTATCCCCGGTGGACGTGTAGCTAACGAAAGGAATTTCAGTTCACAACTAAATCTCAGTTTCTACAGCAAAGCACACACAATCTTCTTGCAGACAGGAACTCAGTAATAACAGTCAGAATGCGAATGTGATACACTCCAAAGTTAATGCGCTCTGGGTATTTCTTTTCGTAATAATAGACCAGAGGACGTGGACGCCGGGATTTATTACCCTGTTTTATATTTATTACTTCGATCATTGGTACTTTCCATTTAATATGGAAGAGGAATTTTCATGCGTGACCGCGTTCGGTTGCAATTTATTTCGCGTCTTGGTTTGCCGTTTCGAATGGATTTCCTGATAAGACCTACAGTTATGAATGGCTTTCCTCCAGGTTTAGGACAAAACATAACGTCCAGCTGTAATAGTGTAATAAATACTGGTCCGTGCTTCATATTGAAAAAAAAGTCTAGTTTTGAATATCACTGTTTTTGCCTCGATTTTAGAGCTACGTATCTGAAAGGAAAAACGGGTACCTTATAGGAAGTGATCCTATAAGTTTCTTAAACTATGTCTTTGTCTGTCTTCGTCTATCTGTCTAGAACTTTAATCTCAGGAACGCATAGAGATATCAAAATAAATCCAAGTCGAGAAACCGACTATTTGGTATAAATTACCCGGGCCTACGGATTTTTTCAGCTGTGAACACAAGTACATTAAACTTATAAGACGCAATCAAAATATGTCGCATATTTGGCAATTTCACATAGAATTCAAAACATATGGGGTACTTCCCATTTTAGTAGAAGCATTAAATTTGATAAAGAAAAAACTGAAAACTATAAAGTTAGTCCGTATTTTTTTTTAAACGTTCTACTATGTCAATCATACACTATGTGTCTTTTGGTTGGAAGTCGGTTGTGTATCTTATTTCATCGATTTTAGTGCCCAAAGTAAGTAAATCTTTAGATTCACGTAGTTCGCCGTTACCTGTGCTTTCGCAGTTTAGATTCAGCCCAGCTAGGGATAGACATGAATCTTGCTATATCTCAATGGGACAATGGGACTACTCTGGGAATATACTCTCACAATCCAAAAAAGGTTACCAAAATTGTGCGATGATATCACTGTACAAACACACAAAAAATTGGTAAAGTGCGTGTCAGACTCGCCCATGAAGAGTTCCGTAGTAACTACGAAAAACAACTTTGTTTTTCATAGTGTTTGTATGAAATACAAAGTTAACTGCTGACTCTATCTCATTAAAACCAATTTTCGTTAAAAGTTTTCATTAAGGTCTACAACATATATTTTTTTTTTAGTTTTTTCATTCTGTTACTATAAAAGTTAGAGAGGGGATATACATTTTACCACTAAGGAAGTGTCTAACTTTCAAACTTTAAGCAAAAATGGTTTTAGAGACCTCAATGTCATTACTACACACGTATACACAAAAAAATATAGTTTCTGTTCCATGTATGGGGAGCCCCCCTTAATTTTGTATTTTTTAAAATAAAAATCTAAAAGAGGTTCACAGAATACATGTACCTACCAAGTTTTACATGTAAAGTCCAAATAGGCAGACCGACAGACAAACATTACGAATCTATAAGGGTTCCGTTTTTTGCCGTTCGGCTACGGAAGTAGCCGAACGGCAAAAAACGAATCCTTATCCCTAAAACTACGTAAATATTATCTAAAAACACATACGGACTTGCTTCAAAAAGTTATTAGCAAATTGTAAAATCTCTAAAGAATATTTTGATTTAAATAAGGTCAAAAGGAATTAATAGTATCATTTGTCTAAATTTGAAATAATATGAATACCGCAATTGTTGCCTTTGATTTCAAAGATGGCTGAAAGCGCCAAATCATATTATCTGTCAGCGAAAATTATAACTTCAAAGGACTTTGGCTGATTTTAATCTTTTAGTAGACCTTGCTGATTTACAAGCTTGAATAATTCACAAAACTGCACAATCGATGAAATTACGCAGAATCCGCGAGGCGTTTCATAATCTTTCGGTAAATCGATAAAAGATAAGCATTAAAATATATACATATATGACGGAGAGACAGCCTCGTATGTGTTTTTAAAAAGTGTGACGTCAGCTCAACTGACGTCACGAAATCACTCATGTTTGATTTTCACGAGTCCCTGGTAATATTAAAATTAATATAAACTATATATTATATTTATAATTATAAACGATTATTCAACTGACAGCGTAACTAATTCCCAGATCGGTCCGCACTGTCCAGCGGCTCGAACAAGAATGAATCTAGCGCTCACAGTGTGGCCCTATACAGAGGGATTGTTGCACATGTACCCACATTTTCTTGTTAAATATTGTTCACTTCTTAAATTACAATGTTTTAAGTTGAAACATGTTAAACGTTAATTTTACGTCTTAAAAATCAATTAATAGTTTGTAAAACAATCAAATTAATAAACTTTAATCATTTCAATTATTTTAATACACAAATTATTGTATTTGCGCCGATATATATGTTAAAGACATGACAAAAGATGGAATGAATAGACAAAGGAAATAAGCCTTAAATAGGTATTGGGAAAGAATAAGTAGGAATTTTATAAAAGAAAAAGGTTAAGGTACAATATAAAAAGACGCGTACAAGTCAAAAATATTCTGTATCTGTAACTTAGCAACTGTCAAAATAAAGATATATATAGAATACAGACAACATTTGGATGGATTTGACACAGCAGGAGAAAATAAATACGCGGGTAGTCCATGGTGTACTATTCACTTATATACAATAAATAAGTAATAGCCTCCATACTCAATACACATATACATATATATCATAAAAACTTTTTAACAAAAAATTAAACCGACTCCCAAAAAACACTGCAAAGTGAAAAATAACTTTAATTTTGGTAGTCGGTGTCTTTAGTTTTGTTTTTTCGTTTTTGGCACCGACTTCCGATATTAAAGTTATTTTTCACTTTGCAGTGTTTTTTGGGAGTCGGTTTAATTTTTTGTTAAAAAGTTTTTATTTCACTCTTTTTAGTTGGATGATTTTTAATTTACCTAGTTACAAGAGCCTAAATGTCAACTACTTATAACCTTTTACAAAATATTGCTTTACCCAATGCTGGGCCGTTAATTGTTGAGGAGTTCTCCTGGTACTTCAACATCAGCTCTACATCACCATATGCATTGTGATGAGCATAAAGTGCTTAACATCCATATTCAAGTAATCGAATCGCAATCCACTCAATACTTATTATTGAGTAGTTTCGGCGCCCATCTGTGGTCTTCATCATCAGATCCACTTCCCCAAATGGTACTTTTTGAGAGCAACTGCACAAGTTACTATAAGAAATACCCAAAATGCCATAGGTGTGCCTATAATATTTGAAGAGTTCCCTCGATTTCTCCAGGATCCCATCATCACATCCTGACTTTGGTGATAATGGTACCAATTTCAAAGTATACCCATTTGAACAAAAAAAGAATTTTCCAAATCGGTTCAGGCGTCTTCGAGTACTCGGTGATCATACATAAAAAAGAAAAAAAAAATATACGCATCGAATTGATAACCTCCTCTTTTTGTCGTCGGTTGAAAAAGAACAAAGCTGAGTTATATAAAAAATAGTAACAAATTAAAGAGAGAGATAGAGATCTTTTACCATATTTTTGAAAGAAGGAAGGGTTTGTGTGTTGAACGGTTTGCTTGTCTTACTGACACGGGAAGAGTATTCCACAGTGGTACTGCTTGAGCTGCGAACGACTTACCAAAGAAATTGGTGGAGTGACTCAGTACCTCTAGCCTCAAGTTTTCCGATGACCTCAGAAATTTGGCATGTGTGTCATGGAGGAACTTAAAACGTTCTTTAAGATAAAAGGGGGTCTTAGGATTGAACGGAATACTGTAGAGCAGAGACAAGATGTGTAAGTTCCGGCGAAGACGTATAGGAAGCCACTTGAGTTTCGTACGAAATTCGGATATGAGATCATATTTGCGCAAACCAAATATAAATCTTATGCAAAAATTTTGAGAACGTTCAAGTTTATCAAGTTGTGCCTCTGTGAGATCAAGATAACTGACATCAGCGTAGTCTAGGATGGGGTGTAAAAGAGACTGCTAGTGCATTTTTAGTAGCAGTTGGCAGAAAGTTACGCAACCGTCTTAGGGAACTGGCAGAAGCAAATAATTTGCGACTCACCTCTTGTAATTGGGGACCCCACGAAAGATATTTGTCCAACCAAACCCCAAAGTTCTTACCTTTCTCGCTTAGTGGAATAGCTGTGCCGTTGAAAATAACCTGAGGTAGCTGAGACCAGTTTACCTTAGATGTCAACCTAGAGCTGCCGACTACAGTGACCTGGGTCTTTAATGGGTTAACCTGCAAACCATGTACCTCACTCCATTCGCAAACTGAAGCCAAGTCCTGGTTTATCATATTTATTGCAGCATCTAAATCAGTATAAGGCGCTTGTCTGTAAATTTGCAAGTCATCAGCATAAAGGTGGTAGGAGGATTGAAGTTTTTTGGAAATAGAATTTATGAATATTGCGAAGAGTAAAGGAGATAACACGCCACCCTGAGGAACACCGGCTGCAGTACTACACCATGAAGAGCAGGACTCATCTATGCAAATACGTTGCCGGCAGCCATACAGGTTACTACGAAACCAGTCAATCACTGTTGGAGATATGTTAATGGAGCGAAGTATGCTGAGCAGAATATCGAAATCGACGGTATCAAAAGCGTTACTAAAATCAAGCAAGCAGAGAACCGTCATATTTCCTTTATCCATGCCCATCCGTATGTCATCAGTTACATTAACTAACGCGGTAGTAGTACTGTGACCAGGACGAAATCCGGATTGGAAAGGATTCAGCAGACTATTCTTGCAAAGAAAAGCGCTAAGCTGATTGTGGACAAGGCGTTCAAGGACTTAAGAGAGAAAAGGTAGAATGGAAATAGGTCGATATTCTGAAAAAGAGGTAGGGTTTAATTTTTTGGGTAAAGGAGTAATTTTGGTCTCTTTCCATACCGATGGAAAGACACCATTGGAAACAAAATAGTTAAGGATGTAGGTCAGGATAGGAAGGATTTCATTGAGGACAGGAAGTATCATCTTCCGACTGACACAGTCGCTGCCAACCGCGTTAGATGTAATTGAAAGTATGCTCTTCTTAACATCACAATCAGAAAATTGACTAAAATTAAATGCGGAGTGATCCGGAGTTGGAAGGTTAGAAAGATAATTTATAGTAGCTGCCTTCAATGTCCCATTGCAGTAGGACGAGGATGAGAAGTATTGATTTAATAGAGCAATGTCTAGGTCTTTAGGAATCGATTCTTGGCGTGATTTTCCAACTCCCATTGATTTGAGAAATTTCCAGACTTTAGCTGGATCACCGTTTTCAACAGAATCATGAATATGTCGGCGCATTGCATCCCTACACACCCTATTCCTGCGATTGCGTTCATTCACAAACATCTCTCGGTTTAATGGTGAGGGTCGGCTTCTGAATTTTGACTTACATACTACTTTCTTGTGCTTGACAGCTCTCACTTCATCTGTCAACCATGGTGTTGGAAGATGCTTTAATTTTACTGCACGAATAGGAGCATGAGTGTCGTAAAGTTTTACAAGATTATCCGTAAGCAGGTTAACTTTGTCATCGACCGATTCTACAGCGACAAGAGAGGTCCAATCAATGTTATTTGCATCCGTCTGGAGATTATCAACATTCATACCACTAAAACTGCGTAACAGAAGAGTTTTAGGCTTGGCCTTGGGAGGGCGAATCTTGTAGGAAAGGTATATTAAATCGTGATAGGAAAACATGTCAGCCGTGCATTGGCCATGCTTACTGAGATGATGTGTAGAGGATACAATTATAAGATCCAAAAGAGAGGGATTACAGTTTGGGAAGTGGTGTGTGGCACTTGAAGGAAGGACAGCCATATTTGACGACTGAAGTATTGACTGAAATGATAAAGAACGTGAATCATTTTTCAATAAGCAAGTATTGAAATCCCCCATAATTATTGTATGACTGTAAGAAGGAGTTAAATCTTCAAGGATTTTTTCAAAGAAGGAAAAGAAATTTACACCTGAAGAAGGACTGTAATAAACACCAAGAAGAATTTTCACATGATTTAGGTTAATTTCCAAAAAGAGATGCTCACCCGCATTCTGTGGCGGAGGTTGTGTTGACATATCGACAATTGAAAAAGGAATCTGCGGACGAAGATATATGGCAACACCACCACCCTCCCACCCTGCCCGGGGTGGGAGGACTTATTTGATAATTTTACCACGTTAAAAAAAAAAAAAGGTACTGCCCGGACGGTGGTACTACTTCAAAAATGAACGCAATCATCTCCTCTTTGCAGCAACACGACGGGCCTTCTTCTTCGTTTCTTGTGACGGGGATGATGACGACAATGGTACTGGTGCAGAGGGCGACATAACTGTTTCATCAACCTACTCAAGGTTTTTGAGGTCATCAAGCGAACCAACTCGATGCCGGGAACCGTCGGAGCCAAGAACATAAACAAGGCCTTGTTTTGTCCAACAATTGCTTATACCGAACTTCTCACGTCCAGACATGAATAACTGATGCCGGGATCTTGTCAGGAATTCCGATACCGTAATGCCAGAGCCCTTCAACTTCGTCTTAGCGAACCAGACACTATCCCTAACATTGATGTCCCGGAGCTTGCAGAGGATGAGCCTCGGCTTGCTGTCACTGGCTTGTCTCCCCATGCGATGGCATCGATTTATATCCGCAACAGTGAACTCATCGAACTTTAATTGACCCCGCACAACTTCAGTAACAACATGGGCTGTATCTTCTTTGGCCTGCTCGGAGATGCCATGAAACAATAACATCTTCCGCCGTCCACGCATCTCCAGATTGTCGAGTCCTTTTGCCAGCATATCAACCTGCTGCTGGAGGCAGTCAAGTGCTTCCAAGATAATTTTTTTAAAAGTACTGAAGTCCGCTGACAAACTGTCAGTGCTGCTTGACGTGCCTGAAGGATTTTTGTGAAGTTCTGCCTCAAAGTCAGGAAGCCGCCCCGCTGACTCAGTAGCGAACGGTCGTGTATCTGTGAGCTCCGTATAAATAATTACAAAAAAGCGTTTTCCGTAACTGTACCTGCCAACTTAACGCATTAAAGTGAACTTTGCAACAATATACATGTGCGAAATAGTTTTACACGGATAAAATCAGTGCAAATAAACATTAATTGTTGAATAACAATTTTACTAATATTTGTTAAAAGTGATCTGTGATGTGAAGTACCCTCAACTCAAAATTATTGTAAGTTTTGTTAGGAAACTGATCCTCATACCCTACGACAATTTCGAACTGGGTTGATGTGATAAGCTAGTGCTTGCAAGAACTGACCTGCCTGCTAAGCTGTGAGCCCTGAGTTTTAACCCGCCGAAGACTTGGATATTTTCCTGTTTTTTCTTTTTGTTTTTATTTTCTTTGATATTTACATAATATCATGTCCGTACAACGTTCACCGACAACGAACTTGCGCGCCGCACTGGTATCAGGACACAACACACAAGAAAAAGTGATATACATAACACATCTGGACTCCTTCGGTACCGTCAGTAATAAGTAAATAACTTAATATAACGTAACGTATAATAACGTAATAACGGCAACCCGCAGATCACCCGCTTTTACGCACACTTGCACAACGCTTACACAGTTAACTAGTCGCTTTGCCTAACAACTTGAGCTTACGCTACCCGTTTATAGCAGACTTAGCTTACGCCACGCTTTGCGAGTATGACAGCTACAATATACTATTTCATTAACTTGCAAAATGGATGGAGATCAATATTATAATGTCACGTGCAGAAATAAACTAACTTCAAAATTAAATGTTAGTTTTCTACAAGAAACAGCTATGGATATTGAGAATAATTCAATACTAGATTCATCAATGAGAAGTTTGCCTGCTACTTTAGACAAGGATCATATGTTAATTGAAGAATACGAAGAAAAGATTTCTACATTAAAATTAAGGTTAGCCTCAGCTGATGAAGAGATTGAAAATCTGAATATACAAAATATGCAATTAAAGATAAGTGTTGAAAAATCATCAAAAATAATAGCTTTATATAAGAAGATTGGTATTACTGAAAACTCTTTGAATATTATTTCCACTCCAGTTATACAGAAAGTAAAAGAAGTATTCTCCGGTGAATATCGAGGTTCTCCTAAACATAGTATTCTAGAAACAAACGAAATTTCAACACAGACAACCGAAAAACCTATGACAAAACACGTTACAAAGCCTTTCTCGTTTAAAAAATGTAAACAGCAAATCAAAAAAGGACGAAGAAAAATAAATAGTTTAATTCATAAAATCTCAACATTAAAAACGCAAAATAAAAAACTTATTGATGAACTGGAAGTCATACAAAAAGAAAATGAGCAGTACGATGATACAAACACTAACATGGACAACGAATTCTCCAGGACATACATTAAAGATGATACGTTGCTCACGGATGATACTATGATAAACCTACTAGTTACGAGAAAGAGTGAGAATAACATCGAATCCATGGCGTTAAGTGGCCAAAATAAAACTAGATGCAGAGTAATTGTTCTTGCAGATCAACAGGGTTGTGGTGTTCGGAAAGTCCTTAAACAACTTCTAGGTGACAGATATGACGTATTTTGTTTTGTAAAACCCTTTAGCAAACTTTCTGATATATTGAACTCATGTAAGACTGAAATATCTAACTTAACAACGAATGATTTTGTGATTGTGATAGGTTTTACAGAAGATGATAGTATCTCAGCTATCCGTAACCAACTTGTATTATGGATTGAATCTGTTCAAAATACCAACATAATTGTCTGTGAGCCTTTGTTTAATAGATATATTAAAGAAGAAAAATTAAATAATGTAATATCTAAAATATGTGATATATATTCTAACACCTCATTTGTAGTCATGGATTTTTTTAAATTTAACCACACTAAACCAAAACGAATTCATTTCCCGACCTACATAAGTCGGTATATATTAAGGGACATTTTGCGATTGTACTATTTTTTTAATTGTAATAATAATCCCTTGACTAAAGATAATAATAATAAATATAATGTGATATTAGGTTGTAATAGTAATAATGATAATAATCAATTGACATTGCCATGTACTAGTTATAATAAATGTGATGTTAAATTTTCTACAAAATGTACTCAAACTGACATTAATATTGCTACATGTTATGACTCATCACTTAATAAAAAAAATACTGGTAACTTTTTCTCTAATAGGAATGATTTTTTTCGTTTATAACCATATAAATATAATTCACCAAAACATTTGTGGCCTTATCCAGAAGTCAGATTTGTTTACTGTCAGCCTTGATGACTTATCGGATACAGGTAAAGATGTTGACGTTTTATGTTTCTCAGAACACAATATGACAAATGACGATACTGAACTCCTCCAAATTCCTAACTTCATTTTGGCTACTCATTTTTCGCGTAACAAGCGACGAGGGGGAACATGCATTTTGGTGAAAAAGCATATTAAATTTATCGTACTTGAAGCTATTCAGAAGTATAGTATCTCGAATGTGATTGAATGTTCTGCTATTAAATTAACTGACCACAATATGATAATTGTATGTATATATAGGGTTCCAAAGAGTAAGAACTATAATAAATATATAAATTTGTTTTTTAATAATTTCAATGACATTTTATGTAACTTAACAAAATATGGAAGTAACAAGATCGTTGTTTGTGGAGATTTTAACATCGATATGTTGAAAAAGAATAAATACACATTAGAAATGAAACAACTCACTACGGGATTTAATCTAACACAAGCAATTAATGAGCCTACAAGACCAAGCAGTGGTTCCTGTATTGACAATATTTATCATAATATTCGTGGTGCCAAATCAACTGTCTTTGAACTTGGTTTATCTGATCATAAGGCGCAATACATATCATGTCCAGTAAAAAAGACCTGTACCTTTGATCATTGGTTCTCGTTTAAACGTGATTACTCTAAAGATAATCTAGAAAAATTTAAAGAATGCATCGAAGAACTCAAATTTACTGACGCTTTTGAATCAGAGGATGCAAATGATGCTTTTAACTCTTTTTATGACATATTTAAGCTATTTTATGATTTGTGTTTTCCAGTGCTTAAAATTAAAAATAAAACAACAGTTCGATCGAAATGGATGTCATCTGGTATTAAGAAATGCAGTAAACATAAACGATCTCTTCTTTGGAAATATAGACTATCAAAAAATAGCGTGGATAAATCTAATTTTAAAAAGTATTCTCAGAGATATGCCAAAATTATAAAACTTACTCAAAAATCTCAGAACAATTATAGCATCCTAAACTCTAAAAATAAATCGAAAGCCACTTGGAACATTATTAATGGCAGAAAGCAAAACTTTCCCCCTGAGACTGTGAGTGAACTGGTGATGGATGAACATAAAATTACAGATCCTCAACAAATCGTTGAAATGTTTAATGACTACTATGCAGATATAGTTAAACCTCAGAATAGTACTACTGGTAACAATATTTCAACAAGCTCCACATGTACTTATAATTCACCGAAATCACTTTTTCTTAGTCCCACTAGTCCTTTGGAAATCTATACGATTATCAACAAACTAAATAACACTAAGAGCACTGGTTTCGATGACATTTGTGTATTGGTAATAAAATCAGTATCTCACATAATTGCACCTATACTAAGCTATGTAATAAACATATGCTTCGAACAGGGAATCTTTCCCTCTGTGTTAAAAACCACTATAATCAAACCGCTCCATAAAAAGGATGTTAAATCAGACATAAAAAACTACAGGCCCATAGCATTAACTCCGACATTTTCAAAAATAATTGAAAAGGCTATATGCAATAGATTATATGACTACTTTGAAAGGAATAATATCTTTACACCGGAGCAGAAAGGCTTTCGTAAAAATATGTCCATAAATTTAGCGATTTATGATCTCTTAAGTTTAATATATCCTAGAGTTGATAAAAGACAGCCTGTATTTGCTTTGTTTATGGATATGTCAAAGGCCTTTGACTACGTGGATCATAATATATTACTGAGCAAGCTGGAAACATATGGTATCAGGGGCAACTCTTTAGATTTACTAAAATCGTACATCAGTAACAGAACTCAGATTACAAGTATTGTAAAAGTTTGTCATAATACGAAACATGAAATTAATTATAAGTCCAAGAGTAGAAGAATAAAATATGGAGTTCCACAAGGTAGTGTTTTGGCTTCACCACTTTTTATAATATATATTAATGACCTGCCAAAATCTACTACAGATAGTATGGTATTATTTGCTGATGATTGTACTGTTGTATACAATGATGAAAATGTAATAAATAGTAGCTTAAACTCAATTATTCAATGGTTACAAAATAATAATTTATTAATTAATATTGATAAAACTAAATTAATGCAATTTAAACAGAAAACAAAATATACCTTACATACTCCAATACAATTTAATGGTAAAAAAGTTGAACTAACGAATACAACAAAATTTCTCGGCGTACACATAGACGACAATTTGAAATGGCAAAGTCATATAGAGTTTGTTTGCAATAAAGTATCACAATCATCATATAGTCTGTATATGTTAGCGAAAAAAGTAAGTCTTAGCACATTACTCGTAGCTTATCATGGTAATGTTGTTTCCAGACTAAGATATGCGATCATATTCTGGGGTATTGCTACCAACTGGGACAAAGTTTTTAAATGCCAAAAAAGGTGCGTACGAGCTATGTGTGGTCTCAAAAGAACTGATAGTTGCAAGGATTACTTTAAAAAATTAAAGATACTTACCCTGCCATCTTTATATATTTTTGAAATGGCTTTGTTTATAAGAAAACATCCATCACTATTTACTTTGGAGATTAGATCACGAAATAGAAGTCAGTTATATAATAAACTTACCAGTCAGTATAAAACTACCCTCTTTGGGAAAAGTGTGTTTGCTATGGCCACAAAGATCTATAATAAGATCCCTAATAACATAAAAGAATGTAGCAATATTAATGTGTTTAAACATAAATTGTTCCAACTGCTTGTGGAAAATTGTTATTACTCTGTTACTGAATTTTTATCGACAAGAACTGTTTAAATGTTGAAATTCCTTAAAAGTCATGTGTCCAGAGAGCGGTCGAGAGTGGACGCGTTAATATTTTTACCAACGTATTACAAAGTTTATTAAATTACTGTCAAGTTATTTTAAGCTCAAAGTAACGGAATAAAGTTACATTTTTCCTCAACTGTCAGTGCTTCATCAACGAGCAAGACAGGCGCATTGCGAGAAGCGAGCTCCCCCCTCATACCTGCGGTGTGAAAGAGACGGGCCAAAATAATTCATCCTGCTCACCGTGGACATCGTTTAACTGATTGCTTACTTGACTAGCAGAATACGTCACCCAAGTGAGTACAATTGCAAGGGCAGCTACACACTGGTTGAATTTATATATACATATTTTTCTTTTTTTTCTGAACCACGATGAGTATTTTGCGATCACCAACCGACAATCATACCCGTGGAGGATCCCACCCGGATCTTTCTAAGCTCAACACTGAGGAAACTGGAATGCCACAGGTTACTTTTCGGAAGAGGAAACAACCTGAACAGGAGGACTTAAAAGCTGATTTTGCTGATTTCCGGAAAGAGATAATGAACACTCTTAATGGTTTTGTGGAAACGCAAAAGTCAATTCTCAACAAAATATCTGACGATGTGTCAGTCATTAAGGACGAAATAAAAAACCTCCAGTCCACCACGAGAATACTTGTATCAGAACAAAATCAGATAAAATCAGATATAGTTGATCTGAAACTTGCCAGTACTGCAACTAATGCAAAAGTTGATAACATGGAAATAGACTTGAAAAACCTAAAGATATATCCATCAGTACAGCCAGAATCTGAGAGCATTACCTGTGAAAATATCGTCTCTGAGCTGCATGAAAGAGAACTCAGAAGCAAAAATATAATCATAGTGGGTATACCCGAAGCACAAAAGGACAGCAAAGAGGAACGAGCTGCTTCTGACAGTACAGAGGTCAACAAAATTATAAAGACAGCTTTTCCTGAGTGCCCTGAACCTGTAAGGTTTCATCGCCTTGGCATTTTTAAACCAGATAAAGCTCGACCTATAAAGGTCTACCTACCATGTCAAGAAAATGTGAAAGTGATTCTCCGTAATAAATCAATCTGTAAGAACGAAAATATTAAAATATACTCGGATCAAACCCCATACCAACAAAAATACATGAGAAAATTAACAGAAGAACTGCAACATCGAACACAGAATGGTGAAAGAGACCTAATAATAAAATACGTCAATAATACACCTAAAATTATACATAAGCCATCAAAAAACCAATAATAACCACACACCTACAACCAAACACTGGACATGACAAAATAACATACGAAATCGCTAGCAATTACAATAACCTAGGCACAAACCAAAAATCATTAAGATTTCTTTATGCAAATATCCGTAGCTTGGTAAAGCCTGGTAAAATAGACGAACTAAACTGTATACTGACAACAATGAAAAACATTCATATAGTGGTGTTAGTAGAAACCTGGATTAAAAACGAAACAGAAGCTAAAAGCTTACAATTACCCAACTATAAGCATTACTATAATTTCCGAACACAGTCAAGAGGAGGCGGTGTCTCGATATTTGTTCACAAAAATATAAAACATGAGTTCATAAATGATAAATGTGAAGATGATAACCACTTTCTCTGGATACATTTGGAAAAATTTTCTCTCGACATTGGCGCCATATATAAACCAGAAAGAACAAATTCGAAAAAGTTCCTGGAGACCTTTTCGGAAGAACTTCAGAATCGGAAACGAACAATCGTATTTGGTGATTTTAACTACAACTTGCTTATGCTGAACAGATCTACCACTGAATACACAGATGTGCTCATGGAACATGGATACATCATACTGAATAAAATTGATGAATAATACTGTACCAGGGAAACTTCAACCACCAAGAGTATACTGGATCACGTATGCACTAGCCTTAAAGATCACAAAGTACACCTAGCTATTATAGAATCTGCGATGTCTGATCATAAACAAATTTTCCTAGAAGTCGACAGATACCAGCCGGAACCTATTATAAAAGTGAGATTTCAAGCTATATCATACCCAAACCTATATAAAACTGTAGAAAACCTAGACTATAATTTCATCGGCGAGGAGTATACCAGAATAGAAGAGTCAATCCAGTTAGCAATCAAAAGAAACAAAACAGATAAAACTAAGATACTAAATCCTCCGAGAATGGATTGGATAAATAAGGACATAATCAATCAAGTAGACAAAAGAAATGAATTGTGGAAAAACCACAAAAATAATCCAAATAATAAACAATCAGAGGAAGCATTTAAAAAAGAGAGAAACAGAGTTTTCCAGAATATTCAAGCGACAAAAAGTAAATATTATCACAAATCTTTCAAACTATGTGAGGGTAAACCACTTAAGATGTGGCAATTGATAAATAGCTTATCTAATAATAAGGTAAAGAAAAGTGTTGCTCCGTCTAAACTACAATCACCTACAGGGCTACTCACTGATGAAAAGGAAATATGTGAGTGTTTTAACAACTATTTCTCCAGTATAGGCACACTACTAGCTAATCAGATACCTGCGAAGTATCATAATAATCAGACTTACACTATTACACTACATAAAACCGTTAATTCAGCTATACTTTCTGAGATAGCACCAGCAATGCCGGAAGAAATTAGTAAAATAATTGATAACCTAAATGCCAACACCAGCACAGGAATAGATGGTGTCAGTGCCAAATCACTCAAATGTATAAAGGACGTCATATTATCTAATCTAACCCAATGTATAAACAAATGTTTGAGTGAGGGTCACTTCCCAGACACATTAAAATACGCCAAAGTTACACCTATTTTTAAAGGTGGTTCCAAACTGTCTCCGGGCAATTATAGACCTATTTCAGTGTTGCCCGTAATATCTAAAATTTTTGAAAAGCTACTGCACAGTCGGCTGAGTCTATATCTAAATTCATTTAACTACCTTTCTAAGCGACAGTATGGGTTTAGATCAAAATCTAATACTCTTTCAGCAGCAACTGACTTAATTACAACCATTAAAACTAACATAGACAAGAAACACATTGCTTTAGGTATCTTTATTGACCTAAAAAAGGCATTTGATACCGTTAGTCATAGCTTGTTAATGAATAAACTTGAATCAATCGGTATAACTGGAATTGCTTTAAAAATTTTTGAATCGTATCTTCAGGGACGCCGGCAGGTCGTCAAGATTGGTGACAATGTTAGTACGCCTAGGGTAATCAACTGTGGTGTGCCTCAGGGCTCAATCTGTGGACCCCTTCTATTCCTAATCTACATTAATAACATTGACAAGATAGGCCTGAAGGGGCATATTTCTTTGTATGCTGATGATACTTGCCTTTTTTATTTTGGCCACTCCATTGACTCAATAATACAAGATGCACAAGAGGATCTCGTCATATTGGAAAGATGGTTTCTAAATAATTTACTAACTATCAATGCATCGAAAACAAACTATATAATATTCGCCGCTAAAAATAAAAAAATCTCAAATCACAAACCTCTTAGTATTAATGGAGTCAATTTAAATAAAGTTAACAAAGAGAAATATCTTGGACTTATTTTAGATAATCAACTTACTTGGAACCCACACATAGAGAAAATCTATTCTAAAATATCAAGCCTAATAGGGGTTTTACGTCGAATCGTCAGATGTTTACCTCTTAAAGTCCGCCACACTATATATAATTCATTGGTTAAACCTCATATCGATTATCTAATAGAAGTGTGGGGTTCAGCAGCTAAAACTAATTTAGAAAAGCTACAGAGAGCGCAAAACAAAATTATAAAAGTCCTTTTTCATTACCACTATCTGACCCCCACTCACCAAATCTACAAAGAAACCAAACTATTCAACATTTCTAATATATATTTATATAACACATGTATTTTAGTTCGCAAAATTATTTCTAAAGACATACACACACAAATTACATTCACAAAAAACGTACAGGTACAAAAACGTATTCTGAGACGTGCACATGACTTACACATTCCTAGTACTAGAACTAACTACGGAAAGAAAACAATAATCCATGAGGGAGCAAAACTTTATAACTCTCTACCAAAAGATATAAAAAATACACAGTCTTTATTTCTATTTAAAAAATTATTAAAATGCTACATCTTAAAAGGTAATACCAAAAATAATTAATTAATGAACAAAATTAATTTTGCACCCAGTGTAAACCAGTCCTTATTTCGCTAACATAATGTGTCATCGCAAGGCGGCCGCGACAGCGCGACGCGCGGCGGCGGTAGGCAATACAATTAACTTGTGAAACTTTTAAAAGTACCTTCATATTTTGTATATTATATAAATCACTCACAATAAGTTCGTACTACTCCTGGACAACGTAAATGTTTTACAAATTCTGTATAAGTGATTTGTAATCTTTAGAAATAAATGAATTCTAACCGTAAATGTAGCATATCCTGACTATAATTTTATTGTTTGTTTTGTTTGTGTTTATTATGTATTAGTAATATTAATAATAGAATTCATTAACAGTACGACATTTTAAATTAAATTATTATGAATGCATTAGAATATTATAATTAAATTGTCATTATACCACTCATTAATTTGTATGCCCAAGTGGCTGATCATGGAATGAACAATAATAAATACCTATATAATTATGTAATCAACACCTGTATGCAACCCATGTATCACAAATAAACGATTTGATTTGATTTGATTTGATTTGATTTAAGTTTGACAATCTATTTTCAAATAGCGTCATCATTTCAGTGAGTGATACCTTCAGTGCATCCATGTGTAGTTTTTTTTTGTTGTCGTTTTAGTTTTGAGTAAGGTTTTTTGGAGATAACACTGTACTTGTGGGTGCACTAAATTACCATGTATATGTAGACATTAAATATTCAATATTATACAATTTCAATTTTTAAATGAGTTTGTGTACAGTAAAATTAGATTTTAGTTTTATGTACTATATATTGTAATACATTTAATTGTAGCTGTAAGTACTAAAATATCATATTCTGTAGTTTGTCAATGTACTTATTAAAAATTAAATAAAACAATGTGATACTTTCAAAATAACTTAACATGTTACAACCCTACTGCCGGGGCACATGCCTCCTTTTTCAATGTCAACGTTATGCATTTGGTCAGAAAAAATAAAACCGGTCTCACAAAAGTTGCGCTTAGCTGTGAACAGATATTCAAATGATTCACATACAAGACTCATAAAATCTACATAAGATTCAGCAAATGCAATTTGCCTCTAAATTCACAAAGTTTTACCGTATATTGAAACTTATTGCCAATGTCAAGGATTTACGGTTCAATAGAGCAGGAAGACATTTTGTTTAAAAAGTTTACATTGTTATTTTCTTGGTAAACACGACCAAAAACGGGAAAATCATGGCGGTTAAAATGTTGAATTAATTCGTCCACTTTGTGTTTTGCCTTTGTATTTTTTCTATAGAGCCAAAAACAGCATGACTTTGAATTTTATGCGTCACTCATATTTTGCCCTAAACATTATTTTCTCCTTCATTCTTTAAAACCTTTTTTTTTAACGTGGTAAAATTATCAAATAAGTCCTTCCACCCCGGGCAGGGTGGGAGGGACTGTCAGACTTTTACTGACTAAAATCCACGGTGTTCCTTCAATAACACTTTACGTACCGGGGTCACGGTAATGGGATAAGTCCCACGACCCCGGCAGGCTTCGGCCCTCTGCAGAGGGGGCCTCGTTATGTTGCTGACGCTCTTTGAGGCGCGCGTGGAACACAACGCGCCGTCGACCCGGGCATGGTCCATGGTCGGATAGCGAGTTACCCTTTACTCGCTGTCCGCATGCCCGCGCCTACGGTGGCCGGAGATCGTCGGCCGACGTCCGACGCCATGGGCGTCTACCACTGCGGCTGGGCTGGAGGGAGGACGCCATCCTCTCCCTCACGCGGCCCGCCTCCTCCTTCGGAAGCATGACTGCTTCGCAGCAGGAGGCGACCGCTTCCCACTCCCTCTCGCATGGCCTCGACCAATGCCGGGCGCGAGAGGTCTCCGCCTATCGCCACCGTGAGGACACGTCGGTGCTCTGCCCAGGCGGGGCAGTCTTGCACAGTGTGCTCTACGGTGTCCTCAGGGCGACCCTCGCAGTGGTGACACCCAGGCGTTTCCTCCTTTCCCATCAGACACAGGTACCTCCCGAAACTTCCGTGTCCGGTGAGGACCTGCGTCATGCGGTAGGTGCGGTAGGACGCCGTGACGCCGATCTAGCCACTCCTCAAAGAGGGGTCTTACCGCCGCAATTATTTAAAACCTACGGCAAAAATATGCTTAAAAAAGTAAGACATTCATCGGATATTCGACACCTGATAGGATCCGTCTCGCTTTAATGACGACAAATTTTAACGAACTACCCGTCTCCTTCGGAAAAAAGTTTATAATAGTTGAATTTTATCAAAACTTCTCTTGTTGATGCCAAGGTTAACGCTGTTATTCAATTTAGTATCATTAAGACAGTATTGTTAAAGTCTTTAGTAACAAAATTAACGTTTCTATTCTATTGAAAATATTAGTTTATAATATACCATATAACCTTATTATATATTTTTAAAATATATAATAAGGTTAAAAAAATATTGAAATTCTCTCTCTCTCTATGCACCTACGTTATTGTGACCAATTCACGTGTCTAAGCTCTATATCTATCTATCTAAGCCTCATCTAGTTAATATTTACGGAAAAAAATGACGTGTAAAAGTGTTATTTAATAACCAACTTGCAAAATAAAGATCATTTATCTATTATAAACAGATTTTTTTAGAAATATATAAGGTTCAGACAACGCTCATCATGACCGGTTTGTGGATGGGTGATCATCATAACATGTCATTGCCCCTTGCTTATAAACACTCAGTCAGTTAATTGAAACCATTTTAAAAACGTTAGTTGAACATTGATCACAAGTTGCAAAGTATTTTTAAAGACATGAAAAAAGTCCTCCAAATTTGGACAAAACCTCTTATAACGTAATCAAATTACGAATTCCAACTCGCTTTGAACTGCGAGTAGGTAGGCCGAAAGTATCTATTTCGGGGACAAAGCACAAGCAATCTTGCCTATAAATGGAATTCTTTCGCCAAAAGCAATAGTAGGCGATAAAATAGATTATTTCCCTCTGGGCCGCCATTTTCCTCGCCCTAACTTACTATCCTTGTCTAATTGCAAGTTTCATTCGAACATCTGCTGTCTTTTAATTAATGATCATGTTCCACCTACTGAGACGGTACTATATTTTTTAGCTCCCTCCGGTAGCATATTTAACTTTCACATTTTAGAGTATTTATGAAATTCTTATCGAAATTGGTAGCCACTTTTAGTATTTACTTTGGATGAACTTTGTCTTTTACACTAATTAATTTGGAAGGATAGTTTGGAAAATATCACGATGAGATTTACATCAATGGAGCGCCATTAAATTTCTACTATTAGTATAGACAAAAGCCCCCTAAATAGTAATAATAGTTAAATGTAATTTTAAAACAGAAGAGAGATAATTCTTGCTACCTATACAATATGTAACAAAAACCCTGTCCGATCCAATAAAGGCGTATTCCTGGTTCAACATACGTACTAGAAAAAAATGTTATAAAAATGTATCTCATAAAAACCATAAGTTATTGATTTTTTATTTTTATAATCCATGCGAAAGGAGATGTTCCAGAAATGTATGGACCCTGGGCTAGCACTATGTACATCACATGTAAATATAGCTACATAATGTAGTAACAGTCTTTTAATGTTAATTTTCTATAATTTCACTTTATTTTACTGTGATATTCAAATTAACTCGGTCAAGGAGAGCAACACAAAAAATATGGTGGATTGGCCATGTTGCTGTTGAACAGTGATGCGAATGTCATTTTGACATGTCGGCTTGATGTATCGATATATAAAAAAATAGATAATTTTCATAAAATAATCGATAAAAATCGGCGATATTTTAAATCTCAATAAATTGATAATCGATATTATTTTTTATTCATTTTAAAATAATTAGTCTAACGTATACTAATCTTGTCATATCCGGAGAGTAGTTCAAATGTTGATCACCAGATCGTCAACACGTTGGCGTCATAAGAATTTATGCATAGGTTAGTTTAGTTTTTTTTTTGTGGCCACGAGATTGCGTAGTGCCAAAAACTACGTAATGAAATGCACTTATTGTTACTTACGTGCGTTACCTTTACGAAAAATGTCGATACATCGATTTATCGTTATATTTTATATATATGGATAATAATCGATATAGCTTAAAAATATCGATTCTATATTTATCAATATGTTTTTTCCACTTGCCCATCCCTATGACTCACAGAAATGTGTCAAACGTCATGTCAAACACGCTGCCCTACACTAACTAAAAAGCCGCTAACCCCCAAAAGTATTTTTCGAGTAAACGTAAAAATAAGTCGGAAATGATTTTTCTACAAAACTATGCTAGCTAGGACGATGGTAAATTATTTTTGTGGGCATAGCTTTATTCACAATATATGTGAGGTTTTTTTAAAGTAAATAAAAGTATCTTTTAGTATTGTATTATATTTTAGTATTGTATATACAAGTATTGTGGATTAGTCACTTTTTAACAAAGGATGTGAAAAAATATATTTTGTTTAACTGCTCAGCAAAATTGCTATATCTCTAAAAGTATTAATCGTAGGAAAATGATTCTTAGACCAAAAGATAGAGAATCGAAAGTAGTTTAAGTATACATTAAAAAGTGAAAAATGACCTTTTGTGGCTTAACGGCCTTTTAGATAGAGCAGGGCAGCACGACTGTCATGGCTGCTCTAAAACAAGGGTTATCATAATAAAAATCTTCCCAAATAATAATATATCACTACTATACCTGTATCCAAATAATTTTTTGGATATTTTTATGATAATGCCTTTTATTTTTCGATTTATTTATGTGGTGTACACAGAGGTAGCCCAAAATGAAACATCTCCTTTAACACTGAATATGACAAATTGTCATAAGTTGACAACATTCCACCCGGTCAGGCGGCTTCTTTGACACAAAACTGTAGATAGTAACATGTGAACGTCGAGCGACCAGTGTTGTCTTTGATCAGTTTTTATTTTTGATTGAAATTTAATTATATTTACTGAGGAAAAATAATAATCTCAAACCCATTAAATGGCTACGTATATGTGTATGCAGTACGATGCCGAATAATACTCTCAAGGATCGGACAGGGTTTTTGTTACATGCTGTATATTGCAAACTTAAATGTACGAACATTACTGGCCAATATATTTACAAAAAAAGAAAATAGTTAATAAACAGTAACAGAGCCAACATTTTAAAAATACTGTCTGATTATCTGTTTGTATACGCAAATCTCCGGAACTACTAGACGGATTAGAATGAAACTTTTTTGCTATTGTAGTCAGCGCAATATATAAGCTAAAATTGATTTAGGAACTGGACCATCTGATTCAGAACTTTACACGCAAGCGAAACTGCACTCCAGAAGTAAGTCACAGTCAAATAGAATTGCTAGTTTGATTTCAGTCACTGGATGACATAACTTATAGCTAGTTAGAAATAACAATGCTTACGTAATGTGTAATAGTCACCTGTTTAATTATGTTGTTCCAATGTCATCGCAATTGTGGTGATAGAAAGCAATAGCGCTATCATACTGTACAAATTTTGATAAGGGCATCTTCTGGGCTCGCTCGTCCCATCTTTGACCTCATCTATCGCTTATCATCAGGCGAGACCGAGGTCAAGAGTGGGCTCATCAGTAATAAAAAAATAATGATTTGGTTTAATTAACAAAAAACTAGTGTTTTTTGTTATACCTAACAATTTTTTATTAATTTATTACTAGAAGTGCCGGCAAGCTGTCCCGTTGGTCTAGTGATCGCAAGTACGACTCACGAGTATGAGATCTTAGGTTCGATGCCCGGGTCGGACTAAAATTAATACTCACAATTGGGAAAAGTCCCCCAAAATCAAATAAATCGTGATAAAAGTGTTAAATAAAATAGCCTTTGTTGCCCTGTTATTTCCTCTATCTTCCCAATTACATTAAATTCAGTTCCAGAGATTAGCTCAGACCAACCGAAAGACAGACATTTTGTATTTTAGTTATTTTGAATTTACAGATAGACCACTAACATTTTATTTATATTTATTTATTTATTTAAGAAGTATGGAGGACTAACAGCTATTAAATACAGAAAATAAATAGTATAGTAGACAGTGAGCCAATAAAAAGTCCTGACGTTTAGAGGCAGGAACATCTTAAATTGAACACTTAAAAGGTAGTCTTAATATAACCATTATCATAAATACAATATTTAAAATGACTAAATAGATAGCAGATATAAATAACACATACAACACAGTAACTACAGATATTAATTATTTTTGAAAAAATCAAGGCCTAGGCCTCGTCTGGCTGCAATCACACTTGTTATAAACGGGTCAAAATCGTGCTGCTTACACCGGTTATTAAAGCTTCTGCTTGCACGCACAGTAAATGAATTTTGCCTATACTACGTTGAGCTGAAAGGTACCCGTAAAGGTGGATTATACCGGGTTTTAGTCGGAATGTTGAAATTATATTAAAAATTATATTAAAAAAATTTATTATAAATAAATTATAAAAAAATAATTATATAAAAAATTATAAATTATATTATTAAAGTTAATATATATTTTAAACAATAATATTTTATTGTTAAAAATATATATTGTATATGTATAAGTTATTGTCCACTTCTCATATAAATTTTATCAGTGTTAATGCAAGCCTTAAGTGGTTCATACCTTACAGCCAGCCTTGATGCCGGAGGAGCGTTCGATCTTCATTAATAAAGACGCTCGCAGTTAATTGCCAATACGTTGGCTAAGTGCCCCTATTTAGTCGCGGTACCTTTAGATTAATAACTATAAAGTGTCTTATAAAGTTCACAATAACTTAGCTTGGACCTTAACAAGGAAGTTTTAATAGTTGAAGGGGACCTTCTTCAGTGACGTGCTGTTATATGTATAGACCCTCTTCTTGTGGTTTATATAACTTTAAAAACTTCGACGCAGAACAAATTAACATTACCCCACTTTGAACAAGCAGAAAACTGCTGTGAAAGATCCTATTTAAGAATCTCAATTATGTCAGAATACTGTTACTGCACTAATTACTAATTGAATTCAAAATATAGTAATTATTTTAAATATATTGATTAAATCGACTAATGATAATAATATATATATCGGCGCAAATACAATAATTTGTCTATTAAAATAATTGAAATGTTTAAAGATTAATAATTTGATTGTTTTACAATTTATTAATTGATTTTTAAGATGTTAAATTAACGTTTAACATGTTCCAACTTAAAGCATTGTAATTTAAGTAGTTTAATATTTAATTAAAAAATGTGGGTACATGTGTGACAATCCCTCTATATAAGGCCGCACTGTGAGCGAGAGATTCAGATTCATTCTTGTTCGAGCCGCTGGACAGTGCGGACCTCTCTGTAAAGTCGTTACGCTGTCAGTTTAATTAAACGAGTCCCTGGTAACATTAACAAGTGCTTTTATTTGAAAATCAAACATGAGTGATCACCAAGACAACGTTCGTAAAATGTGACGTCAGCTCAGCTGACGTCACACTTTTTAAAAACACATACGACGCTGTCTCTCCGTCATCAGAAGTGGGATTCACTCACTCGAGTTGAAGTAAAACAGAACGTGACGTCCTGGATGGAAGCCGTACGGATTAAGTGGCCGTCAACACTGAAATATTGAGATGATGAACCCTGGTGAGTTGTATTCATTTTATTTTGATTCACGGGTCAAATACTCCCTGAAATATTATTTTGCGTCAAAGTTTACGCGCAAGCGTGGACATAAAATTGTAATTTTCTGATTACTTTAAATTGATTTGAAGTGTGTAAACCAAAGTAACCTGAAAATTTCATTTGAGGTTATAATTAATAATCTGTTATCATAGATCTTGTCTAATTCCCGTAAAATTTTCGAATATCGCATAATATTCTGTTTCTTGAAATTCAATGCCAACAGTAGTAGTGCAAGTATTAGTTTTGTATAGCCTTGTTTAGTGCGCCGAAACACATAAGTGTATCGTGCGCCGAAATACATAACGTAGCCCACTCAATGTAGTTGTTTCGCGAGCTAAGGTTTTCTCGTTTTCCACCTAAACAACTGGAGACCGGATAACCGTATCGGCGGTGTGATCTATTCCACGAGCCAGTATGGCCGAACAACAAAAGTAAGGTCGCGGGTTCGAACCCCACTCATTATACTTACTGTGAACTCACTCTAAGTTAACGGGAAAGCTAGTAGTGTGGATTCTATTTACATTGCATTGCTAGTTCTCTTTATAAAAAGAAAAAGATAGAGAAACAGAAACAAAAAAAAAAACTTCGAACCCCCGAGATATCTACGAGAACCCCCGAGATATCTACGAGAACCCCCGAGATATCTACGAGAACCTTTTTCTTTCTTGTTTCTTATTTTTTCTAAAAAAAAAACAATACTGGCAATGTGGGTGGAATTCGCGTTGCTGGCAATCCTGTTAACCCCTCTAACTAAGCTAAATATGCTTATGTCTGAGAATATCATAAAAGGATGATATTCTCAAAATTTAATAACATAAAGATATTTGAGAGTTTGTGTAACAGTTAACATAAACCAACACAAGTACCTTACAAATATTTAATAATAATAAAAAAAAAATCTTTGCTACATGTAAAACCTCCGTACATTAGGAGAACCTCCAGAATGAGAATATAAAGTAATGATATTCTCAAATTTTAATAACTGAGTCTGTATAACAACATCATCACAAGTTCCTTACAGATATTCTACTCAAAAGAAGTCTAATCTTTTGTTACAGGTAAAACCTCCAAAAACTCTACGAGAACCTCCGAGAACCTCCGAGAACCTCCGAGAAATCTACGAGAACCTCCGAGAAATCTACGAGAACCTCCGAGAAATCTACGAGAACATCAGAGAACTCGTTATGATATTCCTAAAATATTATTTCACAACATAGAAAGACATTTGTGTTTGTATAATAGCTGATGATGACAGATTATCTGTTTTGTTTAAATTTTGTATCACAATTCTTTAATTTGTATCCTTCATTAGTGAAATCTAATGTTGTCGTTTGTCAAGTCAATTTCAATATTTTGTAAAGCTTCTCTTACATTGTGTAAATGAATGATGTTTTGAAAAGAGTAACTGTGGAGTTTCTTGCCGGTTCTTCTCCACAGAAAACAACCACTTGTGAACCGTGCGTAGCTTCTCATTTTTTTATTGTTATCCGAGACTCTTTAGTTAGTCAACGAATTGCTTTACATAATATTAACTTTTAATAAGTGCCTTTGTCAAATGGAATATTTTGAGGCTGATGCAGAGCGCGCACCGCCTGTCAGTATGGCCGTATCGGCGCAAATACAATAATTTGTCTATTAAAATAATTGAAATGTTTAAAGATTAATAATTTGATTGTTTTACAAACTATTAATTGATTTTTAAGATGTAAAATTAACGTTTAACCAACCAACTTAAAGCATTGTAATTTAAGTAGTTTAATATTTAACTAGAAAATGTGGGTACATGTGTGACAATCCCTCTATATAAGGCCGCACTGTGAGCGAGAGATTCAGATTCATTCTTGTTCGAGCCGTTGGACAGTGCGGACCTCTCTGTAAAGTCGTTACGCTGTCAGTTTAATTAAACGTTTCCCTGGTAACATTAACATGTGCTTTTATTTGAAAATCAAACATGAGTGATCACCAAGACAACGTTCGTAAAGTGTGACGTCAGCTCAACTGACGTCACACTTTTTAAAAACACATACGACGCTGTCTCTCCGTTATATATAATAATAAATAACACAGATAATGTATACAGGATATAATAATAACATAAATTATTTTTTCAAAATTAATTTTGGTATTATGGAAAATTAATTTCAGTGCTTATTCTCCCCGCTACTTATTAAAATTTTGTGTGTGTCAGTGCTGACAGGGTGTTTTAACTGTTTTACCACATCTTTGTGTACATTATGAATTAAATTAAATACGTTAATAATTATTTCTGATAGAATTCCAAAATATCATTTAATTTTTATGGTGACACCAAATAATATTTAGAATTAAATGTGCAAATCGGCTTCGAATTTCTCGAACTATATTTCAATAGCTGAAATACTTTTTGATCCGCATTTTTCGCAGCGCCATTTTTATTTGGCGCCACCACACTTTTATCCCGGGATTGCAGTCAAAATGCACATGTCGGATTTCAACTGTAGGTCTCGATGGACATTTTATTCCCAACTAGATATTGGACAGCTAAACGCAGATCGGTACGGAACCCACTTACCTCAGCTGAAATCTCCCATATTTACATGAACTGATATTATTTTAATATTCCTTTGCAGTATTGATATTTAAAGTAGGTTATAGTACCGACGTTATAATAATTATTCGTGTAATATTGTCACCACCGTCGCGCCAGACTGTCATTATACATAATTTGTGTAAGTACTCATAGCTGACGGACTACCTTCTTATTTATTTTTCAATCGTTTGAAATACGAAATCTAATTGATTCAATTGTATTTTGAGGGTTTTTCACAACAAACACAATGCGATATCTCTTTTCACCGATGGTTTTGCTAATTCATCGAAAAATCTGTACACATTTATACATTAATTATCTCTATCATGTGAACCGTACCACCTTATGCCATCCAGTCTAAGGAAGGTAAATACCTGCTAGCTACTTACTATTCCCATTCATACTTCCCCAAAGACAATCAGAATCTTACAATAGATGGAATGAGCTAGTGCTTCTTACGTTTTTAGCCTCAGGAACGACTTTGTGATGGAAATAGACTTCTAAAAGTACAAGAGAATCCTTTGCAAAGTCCTACCCGTTATAAAACTGGTCTTAGAGGAGTAAATTGTTTTTGTGCCCTTGGGCGTTTTGCATCGTCTGAAAGCTGGCGAGTCGAGACTATTAAGCGGTTACTATCTACTTTAGGCGTTCCTCACAACCATGTGACACAAGTTCATCCTTAGACGTTTTACAACTGTTTGAAGAAAACATCATAAAAATAGCCATTATCTAGAAAAATCTTGAACTTAAATCTCAGTATTCTCAGCGGTGCTGACGAAATTATTTCTTTTAGCACCAGCTGCAGAATTCTTTTATCGTAAAAATGGCACAAAAGGGAATAGTAATGTAAGTCTACAAAGAAATAAATGGATAATTTAAGTTGACTGTTTGGAGCAATTTTTTAGAAAAGACAAATACTTGATATAAAAATAAGATAAATTATTAATAATACAAACACTGAGCTTTTAAGGATACCAATACATATTTTAGGGGATTATTTGCATAGACTCCGTCTTACGTAATTTTACCTAAAATTCAAGGACCAACTTCTTCCGGATCAGAGAATTAATATAAGTAAAGGTAGTTGAAAATACCGACAGAATAACTTTCAGGTGGCTCTCAGACAACTGAGCCGTATTTTAGTGTACGCCTCTCAATTACAGTAGGTGTACAAGGGGATTCGAAGTAGTACTTTGGGGATAGATATATATATTATTTTCTTTTCAAAATGCTCAAGAATGCGGAATTGAGATTGGATATATTCAAATACAAGGAGGCTTGAGATACAAAAAATATGTATTCAAAAATATTGAAGTATTCGTTGCCATGCTACGGTCTATTGAAGAAACCAGAGATTACAGTGGTACATTACGGAATCTCGAGTCATTGCCTTACTTACGACTAAAATCTGATCTTAACGCTGCCTTTTCAGCCCATTGTGTGCGTCGTGAAGGCTCAATTCATACTGGCTTTAACAGCTTTTAACAAACTCAAGAAACTAGAAGCTTTTAACTAAAGAGGAAGTGAATCGGAATTGTTGCATGTTAGGCAGGTAAGTCACGGTAGCAACTCTTACAAATAATAGGGTACCTACTGCAAGATGTATAACAATATTTTTTTTGTGCACAGCCAGCTTAGCTAAGTAATTTTTAAGCACATGATTGGTGTCAAAAAAAGAAAATACAAAACAAATGACATCGACTACCGAAATTAAACTTATTTTTGCCTTTGTAGTGTTTTTATATAGAAGTCGGTTCTATTTCTTGCAATTTTTTTTTAATGAGTGTGTTTATTGTTTTATCAGGTCAGTCTTTTGTACTAGTGCAACAAAATGTAAGACCCCCAAGTGTTGTATGTTACAGCATCGGAATGCTGGGAATTGCATAGTTTCCCTCTCTAACTGAATACCTTTTCTGTGAAAAATGAAATGCTTATTTATAAGTAAAATAAAAAAAATATATAGTATGTGTTATACTTGTAAATAATTATAAACTAACGATATGGATGGTTTTCCATCGCTGAAGAAATGTTTTTTCCTTTAGGCAGCATCAATCAAATGCACCAATTCTCATTCAAAATGCCGCACTAAGCTAAAAGACTGACCCTATCTACAAAAATAACTTTGAAATATCATGTTTATCCCTTTCACCTTACGCATTGATTTGAAGTATTGCCAATAATCTAAATCCATAAACATCAAAACATGCAATTCGTCCCCCATTTGTAGACCTTTTACATCATAAATTGTTATGTTTTACTGTTATCGGTCAGTGAAAGGCATCCGCAAAGATTAATCATAAAATTGTGGCAGTTTTTTTTTGGATAACACAAGGGGTCGCCTCGCAAAACTCCATTATTTTTCATACCCGTCTTGTTAACGCCATAATTTATTTCTTATATTTTCACGCCTAATTATTGGCAACTCTAAATAATATTAGTATCTGTGCAACGTAAATTTCCTTCCGCATTCCCTTTCCCTTCTGCAACCCTTATAATGCCTGAGCGAGAGCGAGAAGGAAGATCCGCGATGCGCGGACGCTGTCGCGTGCCGCCTTGAAAAAATAAACCGCCAGTTTTCTCATCCGCTATCAAGACTTGCGGGTCGCAATTAAACCCTAAGTCAAAGAGAACTCATATTTCACCGCGAAGAACGAAGATTGTTATTAAACTGTGCAAGTGCGTGTCTTTGTGTGTTGTGGAAAGTGCAGATCCTCGTCCGTACGTACACGACATCGTGGACGCGCCGCCGCCACGTGGCTAAGGAACCCTCGCCGTGTCTCCGCCATAGCTCACCAGGCAGGTACGATCCTCATTTCCCCACACCACCAGCACCTACTTGCATCATAGAACCGCCCCTGATACAGTCCACTAAGAAAAATTCGTTTTTCAAACCAAGGCTTTAAGCCGCCGCAACATTTTTTGGTCCTTCGAGCCGGATACCTTTTTTCTATACTCTTTCGATAACGGATATAATTATTCTATCCGTATATCATCATCCCGCAATTATATTTCATTTCAATCTTCGTTCCTTAAACTCATATAATAAACCGCTTTCATTTATTACAATACCTACCTACGTCGTCCTTGCGTACATTCAAAGGTATATCGCATCCCGCTCAACATAATATTTAATTTATGTAGGTACATAGGAAAATATAACCTACCTACCGCTCGCCCGCTTCGCCATCTTTCGTTTACGATAACCGTAGGTACTTACCAATACCACACCGCGCGCAGATCGTTGCGATTTATTTTAGCTAAGTATTATAAACACCTACAAAAATATCGAAAATGTCTAAAAAAGTAACCATTGAATCGGATGATCCGATAGAATCCGCCATTCAAATAGCACTGTCATGTCGTAATATGATTTTTGCCCGCATGCAGATCATTTACGATTTAATGGAAAAAATGAAGTCCGGTATGGAACCGCTAGAAAAGTTTATGTGTGCGTGTGTCAATATCGATGCGATGCGTACCGAGTTCCTCGAGGCATTTAATAAACATAATTCGCTTCTTCTAAAACAAAACCCTAAAAATACGATTGATGAACAGTCGTGGATTAGTTTTGAGGAATTATATTGCCGAATTAAATATAATCATTCGAATTACTCAAAATCAGCTCATACTTCTAATGGTAGTGGTGTCATTAAGCAAACAGTTCGCTTGCCTCCCATTGAAATTATGTCATTCGATGGCGATATTCGTAACTGGCCCCTATTCTACGCTAATTTTAAAAGCACGGTACACGAAAATAATACATTGACTGATTCGGAAAAACTATATTATTTGATGGGGAAATTGACAGCTAAGGCTCAAACCGCGTTCTCAGGAGTTTGCCCTAATGGCGATAATTACCAATTAATTTTTAATTCACTCGTAAACAAATACGAAGACAAACGTATTTTGGCTTCTGGTTACCTTAATCGGATGTTTGAACATAAATCTTTTAATACCGCATCTATTCAGAATTTCGAATCCTTTTCTGATAATTTTGTTTCCGCCGCAAACGCATTAAAAAATCTTAAAATAAATGATTTGACAGATTTGATCTTTTTCCATGTCGCTATAAAGAAGGTCGATTCTGAAACCGCTCGACTTTTCGAAATGGATTCGAAGGACGAAATTCCTAAATTCGAGAATTTAGTACAGTTTATTAAAAATCAATCTCGCATTTTACAAAATACTAAAGCTTTAGACAGCTCGAGCTCCACTCAGTCTAATAACAATGCTAAAAATAAAAAAACGTCTAAAACTCCACAACCGCAATCTTACACTGTAATTGATAAATCCGCAAAATGTTTGTGTGATGGCTTTGTCCATGAACATTTATTTAAATGTCCCGCCTTTTCTAAAATGACGCCAAGTGATCGTTTCAAATCAGTGAAGCAAATCGAAGCATGCACTAACTGTTTAAGTATTAAACACAAGGCCAAATCCTGTCAGTCTGAATCTAGATGTAAAACTTGTAACAATAAACATCACACGCTTTTACACTTTAATCGCGAATCGCATGCGACTGCATTATCGAACGATATTGATAATACCGCACGTACACAAGCCGATTCAAACGCCACGGCTCGCGCTAGAGATAGCACTGCTGCTCCCGAGCAGCTGTCCTTGTCGCACGCACAGGCTCCACGCGAGCAACATGCGCACGAGGCCGCCGCCCAGAGCGCCCCGCAATGTAACGCGTCCATTGCTGCGTCGAGGTTTTACGACTCGAACTCCCGCGTATCAAAGCCGCAAGGTAACACGAATACTACTATTTTGTTGTCAACCGCTACTGTAATAATTCGAGATGCATTTGATAAGGAACATTTAATTCGTTGTCTATTAGATAGTGGCTCACAAACTAATTTTATTACCGCAGAATGCTGCAAACGATTAGGTTTAACTAGGCATTCATCTGATACGCCTTCCGTTAAGGGTATCGGTGGTACGGAAAAATCCGTTAAGGGTTCCGTACAGTTTACTTTCTTTTCCCGCTTTAATCCGAACGTTACTTATAACGTTAATTCGTTAGTTGTCGATGCAATCACCGACAATCTACCTATCGCCCCCGTAGATATTTCCGCTTTGCCTTACTTATATGGTTTACCGCTCGCCGACGAATCGTTCGGCACACCCGGTCGCATCGATGTGCTGATCGGGGCATCGCTTTTCCCGCATCTTCTGCTGCCCCGCGTAGTTAGCAGCAACTCCTCCGCGCCGCCCGCCATGCAGACGGTACTCGGTTACGTCATCATGGGCACTGTGCCCGTGTTGCCTGTGCGTCGTAACGAGACGGCACTAGCTTGTTGCTCATATGTTTCGCACCCGCCTGACAAACTCTTTAGAGGCGGTCAGTTCGAGTTAGTCAAGTGGACTAGTAACTCTCAAACTGTACTAAACAGTATTCCGGCGTCGCATAGATTGACCGATCAACTAGAGTTCGACAAGTCGGTAGAGCAAAAGGTCCTCGGCTTGCGCTGGTGTAGGTCAAATGATTGCTTTGAATTTCTTATTTCCGCACCGCCAGATACGTGTACTAAACGTGCTATACTATCGGCCGTAGCTAGACTGTGGGACATTATGGGTCTTGTCGCACCTGTAGTTCTCTACGCTAAACTGCTTATCAAAGAGTTATGGTTACTGAAGCTCGATTGGGATGACACCCCCCCGCGTCACATCATGAATATTTGGCAAACCTTTCGCTCTGCCCTTCCGCTTTTAAATGATTTTAAAATTCCGCGCCATTTAGGTATTGTTGAAAACTGTATTCTCCGCCTAATTGGATTTTCTGACGCCAGCGAAAGCGCCTATGGCGCTGTCATCTATGCGCATATTACTCGCAACGACGACGTGGTCCTTCAGCTGGTTTGTGCAAAGTCGAAGGTATCGCCGGTTAAACCATTAACTATAGCTCGACTGGAGCTCTGCGGTGCCGAGCTCCTCGCTAAGCTTCTTCGCCGTGTTCATGACACTTATAATCCGCGTTATAATGTTACCGCTATGTACGCATTCACCGATTCAAAGGTGACTCTTTGCTGGATAAATTCCTCTCCGCATCGTTGGCACACGTTTGTGGCCAATCGTGTCGTTCGCATCATAGACAACGTCCCCGCGGAGCATTTCTATCATGTGGCTGGTACTGAAACCCCGGCGGACTGTTTGTCACGTGGTTTAACACCTGACAAATTCATTGAGCACCCATTATGGTTGCACGGACCCGCTTGGGCTAAGCTTGATCCTTCCGGATGGCCCATACATAAGGTTAATGACTTGAATTCGGAACCCATTCCTGAAGAAAAGGTCCACGCGCACCCCATAGTCGCGGACTCAAGTTCAGACAATTCGCTTCTACTCACACTCGCAGAACGTACGTCGTCTTGGAACAAGTTGCGGCGTATTATTGTTTTCATATACCGCTTCATGAAAAAACTCCCGCGTCGAACTGACGCCGTTTCCGCTAGCGACCTCGAATTCGCTGAAACCATTTTGTTGCGTCATGTTCAACGAAAACACTTCTTAAAGGATTTTTCCGAGTTAAAAAATAATAAATTTTGTTCACCCGCTCTTATTAAACTAAAGCCATTCGTAGATGGTGATGACTTAATCCGCGTCGGAGGTCGATTAACTCATTCGGCTGAGGCCTATAGTACTAAACATCCTGTAGTGTTGCCCCGACATGATCGCATAGTTGAAATTCTCGTCGACTATTATCATAAAAAATATTTACATGCAGGTCCAGAACTCACTATGTCGTTATTACGCCATAGGTATTGGATCTTGTCCGCTAGACGAATTATTCGTCATAGAATTCACAAGTGCAATGCATGCCATAGGTGGAAACCGCGACCTCATGGTCCGCCCATGATGGGCGATCTTCCGAAATCTAGAGTAAATGTTGCTCTCAAAGCTTTTTCTCATACAGGGTGTGATTACGCTGGCCCTATACAGTACGTGCCCATACGCAGTCGAGGTGCGAAGAGTCGCAAGGGCTACTTATGTATCTTTACCTGTATGACCACTCGCGCTATTCACATCGAATTAGCTACAGATCTTACAACTGTTTCGTTCATAGCCGCGTTGAAACGGTTTTTATCCCGCCGCGGACCGGTACAATGTTTATATTCGGATAACGCGACCAATTTTCGAGGAGCTAATTCGTTTTTACGCGACTTATATACTTTCATAAATAAAGAATACCGCCCGCGCTTTGAAGAGGAGCTCGCTGAGCATCGCATTCATTGGCAATTCATTCCACCCGCGTCACCGCATTTCGGTGGATGTTGGGAGTCCATGGTGAAGGTCGTAAAGACTCATCTTTTCAAGACAATAGGTCAACAACTCCTCTCTTATGAAGAATTAGTTACAATTCTTTCTCAAATAGAGTGCCTGTTGAACTCCAGGCCTCTTACTGTGCTTAGCGCTGATCCGGTAGAGCCTAAGGCTCTCACCCCTTCACACTTTTTACACACTGTTCCGCTTAACTCATTGCCGGCCGCGGAAGTAGGTTTATCGTCTGACAACCTGCTTCAAAGACATTCTCTTATGGATAAATTAGTCCAGTCGTACTGGAAAAGATGGCGAAACGAGTATCTTCATAGTTTACAATCGCGCTTAAAATGGAATAAACCTGACGGAGACATGATTAAGGAAGGTACTGTAGTAGTGATTGTTAATGATAATGCGCCTCCTTTATCCTGGCCTCTAGGTGTTATTGATAAATTGCATACGTCTAAAGACGGTAGCACGCGAGTCGTTTCCGTACGCACTTCTAATGGGATTCTTGTGAGACCTGTGGTCCGCTTATGTCCCCTTCCTACTCAGTAATATCTTATTCAGTCCATTCCCTCTTTAAGTTAGATTTAAGTGTAATTTCTATTGTATTAATCTCTTTTAAAGGTGACTCTTTAAGGCCGCGGGGAATGTTAACGCCATAATTTATTTCTTATATTTTCACGCCTAATTATTGGCAACTCTAAATAATATTAGTATCTGTGCAACGTAAATTTCCTTCCGCATTCCCTTTCCCTTCTGCAACCCTTATAATGCCTGAGCGAGAGCGAGAAGGAAGATCCGCGATGCGCGGACGCTGTCGCGTGCCGCCTTGAAAAAATAAACCGCCAGTTTTCTCATCCGCTATCAAGACTTGCGGGTCGCAATTAAACCCTAAGTCAAAGAGAACTCATATTTCACCGCGAAGAACGAAGATTGTTATTAAACTGTGCAAGTGCGTGTCTTTGTGTGTTGTGGAAAGTGCAGATCCTCGTCCGTACGTACACGACATCGTGGACGCGCCGCCGCCACGTGGCTAAGGAACCCTCGCCGTGTCTCCGCCATAGCTCACCAGGCAGGTACGATCCTCATTTCCCCACACCACCAGCACCTACTTGCATCATAGAACCGCCCCTGATACAGTCCACTAAGAAAAATTCGTTTTTCAAACCAAGGCTTTAAGCCGCCGCAACACGTCTATTCTATTGGGAATTAATAAATGGATGAATTTATTAAGTTTTATCTTGTTTGATTGAACTAAATATTTCGTGTTTTCCACACCATTTTAATTGAACCACAAACGGTATTATTCTATTGGTATTTCAAGTCTTAATTCAATGAACTTAGTTCAGCGGTCTACAATGTTTACAGGGTTTATTTTTGATGTAGTTTTTGTCTGTTATTTTAACGTGTTGCTAAACTAAATGACAGTTTGTGGAGAGTGTATCTAACAATACATTTACTGTAAGTCTTATTCAAGTTTTGACAAAAGCAAGAAAAAATAATTTTAAATCCTATTTAGCCAAAAATTTTCCATTTAATTCGTGTAACAAAAAATTAAAAATTGGCCAAGTGCGAGTCAGACTCGCCCATGAAGGGTTCTGTAGTAACTACGCCAAATAACTTTGTTTTAATAGTGTTTGTATGAATTACAAAGTTATATTTGCAGTTTTAGAAAATATGCTGTATCTTAAAAACTGCCGACGCGATCTCGTTCAAACCAATTTTGTTTGAAAGATTACATTAAGATTTACAGCATATTATCTTTAAATTTTTTACTCCATTATTATAGAAGTCAGAGGGACACATACACACACACATACACATTTTACCACTTTGGAGGCGTATATCTTTTAAACGATTAACTTCATGAGAAAGTGGCTTTAAAACCTCAATGTCATTTTTAAAGACCTGTCTATAGATACCACACACACATAGGCTTCATGAAAAAAATATTTTCAGTTTCAGTTCCATGTATGGGGAGCCCCTTAATTTTAAATGTTTTTTTCATTTTTTCTTAAAATCGGAAAGCGGTTCACAGAATACCTACAAAGTTTCACATGTATAGTCCTAATAGTTTCGGAATAAAATGACTGTGACTTACGGACGGCAGGACAGACAGACAGACAGACATGATGAAACTATAAGGGTTCCATTTTTTGCCATTCGGCTACGGAACCCTAACAAAAAGGGTGAAACTCAAATGAATAATTTAGCAATGACGTTAATTAAATAAAAAATTAACAGAATTTAGATAATGTTTATGGTGTGTTTAGTACCAAATGTTTCCGAACGCACCCTTTTGACATAAGGAAATTTGATCTTGACATTACTCTGACTTGACAGATAGACTTTGGTTCCCTTGTTGGAAAATGTCCGTTCTTGGGACTTTGATTTAATTGTAATTGGTAAAATATCGTTTGGAATCGCCTGTTGCAATCGATAATTGGGTCGCGATTATCAATTGTTTGAAATTGTAATCCCCATTTGACGAAAACCCCGGGATATTTTTGGATCTAACGCCGGTTGGTTGCCATCGCGTGGCACGCGCGTTTGTTGAAAAAAGTAGTGATAAATAGCGCTTTTGCTGGAAACGAGTTGTGCTGTGATTGCTGTTGTGACCGCGCCATCTGGAGACTGGCGCCTTGTGAACGTTCTACAACACTTGACTTACATCACACCTTTCAATTACTCACCTCATATTACATACAAACCACTTGGGCGTGACCTTGGGGAAGGTCGAAACTTGGCGAACCCAGCACAGAAGGTTAGTGGTTAGACCTGTAATTTGTATGGTTTGTAGGCCGAAGCCTAGTAGAAGTAGGCCTTTGTTTCATTGTTTATTGTAAGCAACGTTTATAGCTCCACGAACCGTGGACAAGTTCAGACCGTCCAGTTAACGTTGCGCTGGCCAATTGTAGTCCTGATCATTTTGGTAAGCAGAGCGTGGGTTTAATATAAAATCCACATAGTAAATACTGGTAGCAGGCGTGGCTCTTATAATATAAGATCCACTGGTTTAATTGGAAGTTTTGAAAGTAACTTTGGTTTGATTACTTAACACAACTTATAACTTAATAAGTTTGAATATATTACCATGTCATCCGGGCTATCTAATTGAAGTTGAATCAATTGAAGTTGTATTTGTAATTTGTACTGTAGCCCCTTTTATTGCATTGACAGGTAAGATTTATTTGTGAAATTGGGAATTATTAGGTTGTATTTTGGTACATAATTTGGTATTTGTTGCAATTAATAATTGAATGTCATTGATCTGAATTTAAAAGGTTATCTAAATAATAATCACACATTTGTTAACATAACAAGAATTGAATGGTGTGGATTGACTTATTGCATTTATTTGTTTATTGGATTGTTGTTAGAGATTCTCCGGCTCAATATTATACAGTCAATTGTTGTGTTTATTGATATTTATTTGAGGTTGATCCAGCATTGTATTATACATTCAATTGTTATTTATTTTGTAACTAGCCATCCTTAGCAAGCTAGATTCATGCTTAGAATGAGTACAGGGTCGGATTTGGACTTGAAATAATTGAAGTTAAGTTTTATTTTGGTGAAATTATTTGGTCGGCTAACAAGTTATTGTTGTTTGTTTAGTTAATTTTAGCCTGTTGTATTAATATTTGATTGTTGCAATGGCCTCATTAAGGGCAGTCAGGGAGGCTGCTGCCGGATTGACTTCACAGTTGAGATGGTTCACATCGGCAGCTGCAACGGTTGAGCGTGTAGATTTGGAAGAGCTCACCCTTGCTCGGTATGGGCAAGTGATTGAGAGGATCAAGTCAGCTGATGCTGCGCTCACACGCTTCAGCGAGTACATCATGGACGTGGATTTGGGGGTGATAGTTCAGACAGCCCGCGATAGGATTTTGGGTGAATATGACCAGATTGTCCACCTGGGGGATGTCATATGTCTACGAGCGCGGGAAATTTTGAAGAGCCGGGTGCCTGATGCGGCCAAGCCGCAGACCCCCGTTGTTGCAGGCCCTGGACTATTGAGTAGGCTGCCCACCCTGGAGCTGCCACATTTTGACGGTCGCTTGGACCACTGGCTGGGCTTCCTAAATCTCTTTGAGAGTCTTGTCGATGCACGCTCGGACCTCGGACCTGCCCAGAAGCTGGCCTATTTATTGTCTGTCCTGGAGGGCGAAGCCAGAGCCTTGGTGCAGCACTTGCCGGTGACGGATTCCTCCTACCCTACCGCTCTGGAGCTTCTCTCCCGACGGTATCAGAACAAGCGCTGCCTGGCTGATGTGCACATCGACCAGATTTTGGGGCTACCGGCCATTGTCAGCACGTTGACGTTGCGCACTGACTTGCTGAACCCGTTGATCTCAGCGACCAACGCCTTGAGACGCTTGGAGTTACCGGCAGAACATTGGTCCTACTTGTTGGTGCACATAGTGCTGCAGTTGCTCCCCGCGGAGTTGAGGTCACGTTTTGAGCAGAAGTACGGTGGGGATAGTGCCACCCATCTTCCCCCCTTTGACGACCTCCTCAAATTTTTGGAAGACGAGTGTCGGTTTTCGGATAACACTCGTGGCGCCACGGGGTCACCCCCACTACCTTCTCGGCCTAGAGACCAGGGACGGACTAGGGCTCGGGGGCCTGTTGATGTTCACCCCGCCCCCCGTTTTGCTGGCGCCCGGAGTCCTCGGGATAGGGGGCCTGTTGATGTTCGCCCCGCCCCCCGTTTTGCTGGCGCCCGGAGTCTTCATCATTGTGACTTTTGTAAGGCAGCGGGGCATGTCATGGCGCGTTGCCCGGCCTTTTTGAATTTGCACGTGAAAGCCCGCCGCCGCATTGTCAACGCACGCCGTTTGTGCTTCTCGTGCTTGGGGGCCCACTTCCATCGGGACTGCCCCGACCCCCGCCCGTGTAGAATTTGTAAGGGGTCCCACTTGGAGATTTTGTGCGCCAACGCGAACCGCTCCAGCAGACCATCTTCTGAGGAGGGTTCGCGCAAGGGGGGGTACCCCGGAGACGAGCACCGGGCTGAGACCCGCGATTCTGTACGCCGCACTCCACCCCCCGCGCAAGTTGAACGGGAGCCCCACGAGCGCCATTTGGTCTTCCCTCGTCAGGGAGAACGCGCATTGGCTGCTAGGCAGCAGTGGCCGGGTCGGCGCCGCTGCCTTTCCCCTCCGTTGGCCGAACGTCCCCGGCTGGAGTCGCGCCCTCCGCCATTCGGGCATCCGGTGGGATATGCCCCTCCAGTGATGGCGAGCGGCTCGGGACACCGCGCAGACGAATATTTTGATTGTTGGCCTCGTCGTGAACGAAGGCAGCCTGGAAGCGGCGATCGGTCGCCGCCCAGGCATCACTAAGAGATTGACGCCTGCCCGCTAAAGGTCCCCCCCGATCAAGACGGTTTTGTTGCCAACGGCCTCAGTCAAGGTCTCGGGACCCTTGGGTGACTCGATTATGGTCTGTGCCATTTTGGACACGGGAGTCCAGGGTTGCCTTTTGTCGTCTTGGTTAGCGGGACAGGTTGGCACGAAGGTGAACGACCTTCAGGCAAGATTTGGGGAATTGGCGAACCGGCTGACACCACTGTTGAGGGAAGGACCTGTTTTGAAATCACCCTTGTGAGTTGTCCGTACCCTAAAATTGGTGCTCCTGCCCTTGTTATAACTGAACTTGATTGGGACGAGCCACTTCGGGAAACCCTGTTGGAGGACGGTTGAGGCACTCTAGCCTTCCTTATGGGGCCTGTCACCCCCTTTTGTTGCCCAAGGAGGGCCACTTGGTTCAATTGTTGGTGACTGATCGTCACGTTGAGAACTCGCATGCTGGTTGCAATGCGCTGTTGGCCATTCTGCAGCGAGAATTTTGGATTTTGTCGGCTGATCGCGTCAATGAGGCGAGGCCCTTTGCTGGCGTCGTAACGGACTTTGTTGGTCCCCTTTTGTTGAAGGCATCCACCCTTCGTAATAGTAAGATTGTTAAGGCTTATTTGTGTGTTGTTTGCCTCAACCAAGGCAGTACATTTGGAGCTGGTAACCTCCCTCTCGACAGAGGCCTTTGAGGCGACTTTGAAAAGATTTGTGTCTCGCCGTGGGTTACCTTCTTTGATTAGGTCTGATTGCGGTACGAACTACAAGGGTAAAGTAACTATTTGAAGGAGGTATACGCCTTTCTTAATGAGAGCTAGGTTGACATTGGTAATAGTTTGGCCCGCCGAGGGGTCACTTGGTTGTTTGACCCGCCAGCCTGCCCCCATTGGGGGGGTATTTTTGGGGCCGCGGTGAAAGCGGCAAAGGGACGCTGGCGGAGATTGTTGGGAGACACCGTTCTCACCTTTGAGTAACTAGCTACGGTATTTGGCCGCATTGAAGCTGTGTTAAATTTGCAACCTTGTCAAGACTTCCAATTGATT
Source organism: Tholera decimalis (assembly GCA_943138885.2). Taxonomy (NCBI): domain Eukaryota; kingdom Metazoa; phylum Arthropoda; class Insecta; order Lepidoptera; family Noctuidae; genus Tholera; species Tholera decimalis. The sequence goes on along the minus strand of OW964563.2, from coordinate 16,170,365 downwards.
AGCGGACGGGTAGGCCCGTCCGGGGGGGAGTAGATGTTTAGTACTAAATGTTTCCGAACGCACCCTTTTGACAAAAGGAAATTTGATCTTGACATTACTCTGACTTGACAGATAGACTTTGGTTCCCTTGTTGGAAAATGTCCGTTCTTGGGACTTTGATTTTATTTTTTATTTTATTTATTAGGGACAAAAAACAGTTACATGCCAAGCTTAATAATAGATTCTTAAATTAACACAAAAATGAGATATACTATTATACTTAATCTATTCTATATCTATGTTACTACACATGTAACCCACACCATTGTCCACGAAATCACAAAAAAATATTAAAAGAAAACAGACATATAGTTTGCATCATAGGTAAATGATAATTAAAAAGAAGGATAAAAAGGTTATACATACTTATGAAGTTAGTATCTCTATTGCTCTTGCCTTAAAACTATGTTTAGAAAGAGTAAATATGTCAAGCTCCATGAAGTACGTGTTGTATGTATCAACAAGGCGACGAAGAGGCACGCGCACCCCGGCATTAGTCTTACACGAATTTGTATGGAATAATCGAGGCACACGCACCCCACGACACATGACAGATCTAGGTACAATATAATGTAAACCATTTGACAATGGAATGCAGTCGAATCTGTTAGTACATATTCCATGCAGCATCATTACACCCAGTAGAAATCTTCTAGATTCCAGACTAAGAATATTATAGCGTTTCAATAATAGTTCATAGGAGACTTTAGGACGATAACATTTATAATTCATAGTACGTAAATACTTTTTCTGAACAATTTCTAGCCTATCTTTGTACTTATCATATAGGGGATCCCAAATTTGGACGGCGTATTCTAATTGCGAACGAATTAGAGTTGTATATAATGTTAAGAATGTAGAGGGTCGTACAAAGTTACTTGAAGATCTCATCACTAGTCCATACATCTGAAATGCTTTTTTTACAATATTGTCAATATGAACATCAAAATGCAGTCGAGAGTCAAGCGTAACACCCAAGTCGCGGACAAATTGAACTTCTTTAAGTCTAATATTATTTATTGAGTAATTAAATTTTATCTGATTTATATTTTTAGTAAAAGATATTGTGTAACATTTAGGAAGGCTGAGGAAGAGTTTATTTTTGAGGCAGTATTCATAAAATCTATCAAGGTCGTGTTGTAAATAATGGCAGTCACGAATGTTTTTACAGGTAGTATAAATTTTCATATCGTCTGCATACATCAAGAAATTTGTGTTGATAAAACATTGTTTTATATCATTGATGAACAATACAAAAAGAAAAGGGCCTAATACTGATCCCTGAGGTACCCCGGATTGAACAGCAATAGAGTCAGATTCATGCCCATTAATGACGATCTTTTGAGTCCTATTGTAAATATATGAAGCAAACCATCTCAATAAATTGCCGCGAATACCATTAAAGGCAATTTTTTCCATAAGGAGGGTGTGATCCACCTTGTCAAAGGCCTTCTGAAAATCCGTGTAAACTGCGTCAACTTGTACCCTGCGATCCATATTCTCAAAGAGGTAATTCACAAAAGTCATCAGGTTAGTGGTGGTAGAGCGCCGTTTCACGAAACCGTGTTGTTCAGGTATAATAAGATGACGCATATGAGGATATAGCGTACTGTGCACAAGTTGTTCAAAAACCTTTGACAAGGTGGAGAGAATGGAAATGGGCCGGTAATTTTCAACATTATTTTTATCACCACTCTTGTAAACAGGGGTGATAGAGGCTCGTTTCCAGACAGTAGGAAAGATCCCTTCTTTCAAACACTTATTGAAAATTATATGTAAGGCGGAAGATAAGTGGTCAGCTGTTTTTATGAAGAAGGAAGGTGGTATGCCATCGGGTCCAGCTCCTTTATTAGAATCCAGTGATTTTAATGCTGTACGTATTGATTCTATTGACAAGTAAATATCAGAGATACATGGGGAATTGTCTTCACAAATGTGTGATTTAATTGTAATTGGTAAAATATCGTTTGGAATCGCCTGTTGCAACCGATAATTGGGTCGCGATTATCAATTGTTTGAAATTGTAATCCCCATTTGACGAAAACCCCGGGATATTTTTGGATCTAACGCCGGTTGGTTGCCATCGCGTGGCACGCGCGTTTGTTGAAAAAAGTAGTGATAAATAGCGCTTTTGCTGGAAACGAGTTGTGCTGTGATTGCTGTTGTGACCGCGCCATCTGGAGACTGGCGCATTGTGAACGTTCTACAACACTTGACTTACATCACACCTTTCAATTACTCACCTCATAATACATACAAACCACTTGGGCGTGACCTTGGGGAAGGTCGAAACTTGGCGAACCCAGCACAGAAGGTTAGTGGTTAGACCTGTAATTTGTATGGTTTGTAGGCCGAAGCCTAGTAGAAGTAAGCCTTTGTTTCATTGTTTATTGTAAGCAACGTTTATAGCTCCACGAACCGTGGACAAGTTCAGACCGTCCAGTTAACGTTGCGCTGGCCAATTGTAGTCCTGAACATGGTGATTCATGACAACATGAGTTATATTTCACATAGGGTGCTTTGTTCTAAAGAAAACAAAATTATAGAAGCACTCAATATCATCACATTACTAAACAAATAATTATGAATAGTGTTAATTAAAAATACAATTTTGTAAAGCGACAGAAAACTGTTCAGTAAAAACTGTGACGACATAAGTATGTATTCTGTTATTCGAATTTCATTGAAAAATATATCTTTTAATTGCTAGCTAGTCAGTAATTAGTCTAACTTATTAAATATAAAACACCATTAGGTACTTAAATTCAGATTCGTAATTTAAATTCTGCTATAATAATACAAATAAGATTAGCATTTAAGGGCCTGTGCACACCACGTTTTTTAAACGCGCCGTCGACGCGCGTTTCTAAAACGCGCGTCGACGGCGCGCTTTTGAGCAGTTTGTTCTACAGAGCAGTTTGTTGTCGTTTGTATCGATACAAACGCACGGCACCGGCGCATCCGTATCAATACATACGCGCGTTAGTATACGCCATCTTGCTACTGTTGACGAGGTTCTGCTTAAAAACGCAAAATGCCAGCGCGTTTGTATCGATACACACGCGCATTTGCATCGCGTCTATTTCGCTACATACGCGCGTTTGCATCGCATCTGTATCGCTACACACGCGCGTCTATATCGATTCAAACGCGTATTTGAATTTATACAGGTGTGCAAAGGTCTACAGGCTGCGTCTGACTTGCGTGCGTATCGCGTCTGTATCGCTACAAACGCACGTCAACGGCGCGTTTAAATAACGTGGTGTGCATAGGCCCTTACTTATACTGTGTACCCTCACTTAAACTAGCTATGCTGTCGCAAATGCATACGCACTTTAATGAGTATTTTTCTTTTTCAGAAATGCTCTTGACAGTCAGTGTACTGTTGGCGATACTAATATTACAGTCAGTCCGTATCACTATGGCACTTCCCATGGGCCAAAATAATAACTCTGAAGACAGCAAGAATGTTAAGAAAGTTATCCCGTTTCCCATTTTTTATCCCGCCTTTTACTACCCAGTCATGTACTATCCTGCAGTTTACCCATATTTCGTTATACTTTGTTAATATCTAGCCGAGGAGATGAGCGTGCGTATCGCGTCTGTATCGCTACAAACGCGCGTCAACGGCGCGTTTAAAAAACGTGGTGTGCATAGGCCCTAAATCAAGCAAACTATTCGTTTTTTTTTTGTTATTCAACTTATAATGGTAGTTCTCGTATTGCAAGAGATATCGTGTTACCTTGCTACTGGATTTGGAGGTCAGATAGGCAGTCGCTCCATGTAAAACTATAATTCTCAGCTGAATCCGGTTAGACTACCCCAACATAGTTGGGAAGGGAAACCAGACGATGAATGGTAATAGTGCTATTCAGGTAATATCCGATCTCTAAATATTGCTACTGATCTTCTTAATAGCATTTCTTTCAGAACAATTCAAGTTGTATCTAATATAATAAAAAAAAGTTTATAACGGTCCCGCTTTTAGGAAACAAGCGTTGTCAATCGCGCGGGCCTAGAGTGGATTGGGGAATGTCACATGTAAATTTTTAATCCTAGATCCATCCATGCCATGTTTCCTGATGTTGTTTTCCATCACCGTTAAGAGAGGAGGAGTGATAATTTAAGTTATCCAAAGTGATGTGCCTGGCTGAGTATAAACTCACGACCTACAACTTGAAAATTGGAGCTGTATCCACTGGGTTACCACTACTCTTACAAGAAGATACACCTATGTACTTACCAATATTTTTGTCATTCATGAGATTATCCAGCCTAAAGGACGCTTTCTCCACTTCGTACTTGATATCATGTTTGTATATTTTCCAGTGTATTTTACCATCAGGCCCTTCGACGTGCTCATACCAGAAACGAATATGCAGAAGCGTATTTTCTGAAAAATAAAATTAGTTACTGCTTTTAGCTTTTAGCTGGGACGAGGGACCAGAATAATATTATTTCTGAGAAAATTTCTTCTTACTCCCAGTATTTAGTTACCTATACCCATTCATAAATATATTTAACACTTTGCAATCAGATAAAAACATAAATGTGCATAAAATAATTCTCGCAATGAGATAATGTGAAATTATTTTTGTGAATCTGTGCATGACTCATACAAATTAAATCAATTCATTGTTTTATTTAATTCTTACTTAGATATTATTTCTAAAACTCAAAGGGGATAGGTAGAATAGCTCAGGCTTTCCTCATTCAATCAAACACGTACAACAAAATAGTATTATTGAACTACTCACTTAAGTGTATATTTGAATCTCCATTAGAATTGACTGGAATTACAAGCAGTTTTCCGCTTAAATCGTATGTGTTCTTCACATTTAGGGTAACCAAAGCATCGGCTATTATTATTTTATTTTCTAAATCAAACCTAAAAAAAAATACCAATAAACTAATATTCACTTTAAATTAAATATACAAATTTTCTATGTCAGGTAGACTCGTATATGCCAGGTGATATCTTTTTTGGTCCTTAATCAATCGTCTCTTTTACAACATAGATAGGTACGAAAATAAACTGTTGTAGATTTGACTGAAGAGTTTTCTTAGGGAAGAAGTCAATGAAATACTTTTTTGCAAAAAATAAAACGGACTTCCATATCAAAACACTACAAAGCCTAAAAAGAAAAGAAAATGCTAAACCAAGAACACCGACTATCGAAATTAAAATTATTTTTGGCTTTGTAGTGTTTTGATATGGAAGTCGGTTTTATTTTTTGCAAAAATGTTTTTATTTTCGTGGTTTTCAATGGGTCAGTTTGTAATTAATCTAGTTACAAAAGCCAAAATGTCAACTACTTATAACCTTTTAAAAAATATTGCTTTTTCCAATGCAGAGCCGTTAATTTTTGAGGAGTTCTGGTCCATCAACTCTACTTCACCATATGCATTTTGACGAGTATAAAGTGCTTAACATCCGTATTCAAATAATCGAATCGCAATCCGCAAAATACTTATTATTGAGTAGTTTCGGTGGCTATCTGTGGTTTCCATTATCAGTTCCAGCAACTGCACAAGTTACTATAAGAAATACCCAAAACGCAATAGGTGTGCCTACAATATTTAAAGATTTCCCTCGATTTCTCCACGATTCCATCATCAGATCCTAACGCGATGACAATGGGAACAACTAAAAATTGGCCAAGTGCGAGTCGAGCTCGCACATGAAGGGTTCCGTAGTAACTATAATAAATAATATAATATACTTATTATATATTTATTTGAATAAAAAACAAAAAACCTTAAAAATTTCTTAAAACTAGATTATTTACAATTTTGACAACTACTTTTGTTTTTCATAGTATTTGTATGAATTACAAAGTTATATTTGCGGTTTCAGAAAATATATTGTATCTCAAAAACTGCTGACTCGATCTCGTTCAAACTAATTTTGGTTGAAAGTTTTCACTTCATTATTATAGAAGTTAGAGGGGGGACACACACATTTTACCACTTTGGAAGCGTAGGTATATCTTTTAAACGATTAACTTTATGAAAAAGTCATTTTAGAAACCTTAAGGTCATTTTTAAAGACCTGTCTATAAATACCACACACGTATAGGTTTCATGAAAGAAAATATTTTCAGTTTCAGTTCCATGTATGGGGAGCACCCTTTATTTTAAATATTTTTTAAATTTTCTCTTAAAATCGGAAAGCGGTTTACAGAATACATCTACTTACCAAGTTTTACATGTATAGTCCTAATAGTTTCGGTATAAAATGGCTGTGACATACGGACGGACGGACAGACAGACAGACGGACAGACATGTCGAAACTATAAGGGTTCCGTTTTTTGCCATTCGGCTACGGAACCCTAAAAAGTATACCCTTTCAAACTAAAAAAGAGTTTTCCAAATCGGTCCAGCCGTCTTTGAGATATGAGGTAACATACATAAAAAAAAAGAAATAAAAGTTCAAGACGAACTGAGAACCTGCTCCTTTTTTGAAGTCGGTTAAAAAAAAATCCAAATCGGTTCGTAAATAACGGAGTTATGCGCGAACAAAAAACGCAAGTAAACGAAAAGATCGTCAATGTAATTACTTTTTTAGACTTTTGTTGATTTTTCAGAAACGACTTGTCCGATTTCATGGGACCATTTGGGAACTATACCCTTTCCAACAAAAAAAGAATTTTTCAAATCGGTTGGCAAGCGACGGAGCTATGCCCGAACAAACATAAAAGAAAAACAAACAAACATACGAATTGAGAACCTCCTCCTTTTTAGAAGTTGGTTAAAAATCTGGATTAATATATTCCATCGAAGAGAGTAGATTGGAATGATTAACATGTAAAACGAACCGAAATTGCAAGTTTAAATCACTATTTTTAATCTGTTCTTAAGTCAGAACAAGGAAACTCACAATACAAAGCTGAGAAGTAATGAATATGCAAAAATGTATTTGCATCCATTCAAAGAACCCGCTGGCTAGTTTGAATCAAATTTTGCGCGATCATTGCACGGTTTTTCACACCATTACTCCTATTGTTCCCAATGAATCATGATCTGAGCCTAATTATTTCAACGGACCCTTTAAGTTACGACGCCTTCATAATATTATTCGTAATTAAAAGGCCCAAAGCTAATTGTCCGTGAGTCATGACGTCAGCGTTAGTAGGGCAAATAGTTCATTATAGACAAGACGTTCCTACAGCCAGCAGAATAATTTTGTTAAAAAATCTCGAAAGAAATTAATTCCTCGTTTTATGAATAATTTTAAAAGATAAAAAACATTCCCGGAACCCTAGTTCCGGGAATGTTTTAACGAGATACCGCAGCCCCAAAACGCAACGACAACTAAGGAAACAGGGTGGGTTTTTAGTCAGTCTGACACTCCCTTCCGCTCCAGCCAGAGCGGGACATTTGATGAGTTTTCCCTCGATAGCAAAGTCTGATACTTATATTTAATTTACTACAGAGGTAGTTCTATTGGTTTAGCAAATGAGTGGTTGCAAGAATGATTAAGGATTCACGTAGAAATTGAACAGGATATTGTAATTGGGTTGAATGATCAAACCATTGTGTCAGAGAACAATTCTCGGTAAATGGCAATTGATTTAACCGCTTCACAGTGGCAAAGGATCCTTTATTTTTGGCTTCTTTAAAATCTGTTAGAAGGTAAAAAATATCTATCTCAAAGTTTTTGACTGATGAGCACAACAAACGAAAGATCATAGAATTAAGTTATCAGTTAAATAAGTTGATGTATTTTAATTTGTTTGTGTGGAGGATTTCTTAAGAAAACCTACTCTTATTCTTATTTAATAGGTATCATTATATTAGTATCACACTATTATGGTATGAAAACATTTTGAATGATTCGAAGGTAAATTAAGTATATGTATATATAACACAAAAATACATAGCAGAATATCACATACCTACTCGTATATTTTTAAAATAAATGTTACCCCGCTCTAGGAGTTTCTCCTGAATCATGGTTACGCTTACAAACATTTAATTTTTCTAACCCAAACACTCATACCCGGAACAATAAATTATGCAACCGAACAAATGTTTGTATCGCCTAAAGATTTTTAATATCAGATGCGTAATTCGAACACACGACAAGCAGCAAAGAAGCCAATCGCTCAACCGTAGCGGTCAGTTTCATCCATAGCGTCCCTTGCAAAGTACCAGATTATGTGTATGCTATATACAAGCTTATTAAACGAAATGTGTATAAAGTACTGCTCGACCATAAAGTATTGAATTTAGTAAAATTAAAAAAAGGAAGCGAGACTTAATAGTTATTACTTAATGAATAAATAAATTAATATTGTTTTTGGTGAGATTAGATAAAGTATTGGATGAAACTGCATATATTATGTAGTTAGTATTAAAACATTTGTACATGCATACTTACCTATATACATAAACATAAATTATAATCTGTATAGACATATTGTAATTATGTCTATTACAGTTTATCATTTAGTGGAAGGTCGATATGTAATAAATGAATGGTAAGGCGAAATTAATATGTAGGTAAGTATAATTATCTTACATAATAATTACGGATGCATCGATGTTTACCATCGAATCACGAATGGCTGTACATGTAAGGGAATTACAGCGATATTTTCCATTGATTACATTATTTTGCAAAACGAGCATAACTCTGGGAACTAAATTTGTATGTATTTAGTTAAATTTAGAAAATACAGTAGAATTAAAAGCTTCTCCATATTTAGGCTGCGTTTCCACCAGAGATGTGCGAGGATGCGTAGCGAGGGATGTGTTTGTAAAGAACCAATAGAATCGCTTCATTTACCTCGCCTCGGTCAGCACAGCTCTGGTGGAAACGGCTAAGCGGAGCTAGATTTTTGCGCATACAAAACAAGCGAGGGATGTGTGCGAGGGATGTGTGCGAGAGATGTGTTGCGAGGGATGCGTTGCGAGGAATGTGTGTTGAGAAGGATGTGTTGCGAGGTTTGCGCATCGTCGCACCACACATTAATGCGCATTTTCACAGCTCCCCTACACATCCTCGTAGGCACATTTTCATCGCACAGCTTTGGAGGAAACCCCCACACATTTTCACAGCACAGCTAGACATCCTCGTACGACACATTTCCATCGCACATCTCTGGTGGAAACGCAGCCTTAAAGTCGGATTCAGATGGTATTCAATACTGATTATTTTACATGACGGAGAGACAGCGTCGTATGTGTTTTTAAAAAGTGTGACGTCAGCTCAGATGACGTCACGAATGTTCTCTTGGTGATCACACATGTTTGATTTTCAAATAAAAGCACTTGTTAATGTTACCGGAGACTCGTTTATTCAACTGACAGCGTAACGACTTCACAGAGAGGTCCGCACTGTCCAGCGGCTCGAACAAGAATGAATCTGAATCTATCTAGCGTTTTTTTTTTTTTTGTGAGTGGCATCTCGCAGGTCAACCTCTGAGGTTGTCGGCTGCTTAACCGGACTTGCCTGTGGTTGCCTCAATTAATTAATTAATTAAAGCCTCCAGCCAGGGCTTATTAAAAAACTTACAAACTAGGCGACTACACGCTAAGGGCACCTCCTGTGGGGTACGGACCTCGGCTTAGGGCGTCGCAGGGGAGGGCAGCTAGGGACAGGCTGGATCATATCATTATTATTATTCATATGGGAATTTAAAGCTACTGGCTCAGCGTCGCGGGCTGGCTCTGGCAAGGGTCGGGGCGGACTATTACGGGGACGTCGCGGCGGGCCTCGGCGGCGAGGATGGAAGGACGGTCGGTTTTTGTGTTTGTGTGCCACTGTACTTGTTTCCCTACGGCTCTCTTGGAGCAGGGTGATTGCGTCATCGGGAGTGACTAGGGTATGCCTTGGTCGGCGAATCTTAGAGATACGCGAGGGTTCGTATGTGGCGGCCGATACGATAAGGGGATTCCTATGTTGGATTGCAGTATCAAAGAAACGCTTGGAGACACGTTTCATGAACTGCTGTATGGTGGGCATCTTGAGGTCTACGTGAACAAGCTCATTTCGAACATAAAAGGGGGCTCCCGTGACTCTACGGAGGAATCGGTTTTGAAGGGTCTGCATCTTGTGGAGGAGGTAGGGCTTTGCGTGTGCGAAAACAACGCAGGTGTAGGTCATGATGGGACGGATGACCGCGGTGAAAATACGCAGCTTGCACCTGAGTGATAACTTGCTGCGGGAGCTAAGAATGAAGTGGAGCCTACCTAGAGCGAAAGCGGCGCGCGAACGTGCCTGCTTTATGTGCTCAGCGAAGAAAAGGTGTTTATCGAGGACCACGCCTAAGTATTTGGCTTGCTTTTCCCAAGGGATCGGCTTGCCGTACATGGTAATCGGACGGGGGGAGGGTGGGTTTATCCGCGGTTTAGAAAAGAGGACTGCCTGGCTTTTGTCTGGATTGACTTCGATTCTCCATTTCCGGAACCACTTGGCCAGAGTGTTTGCGGCAGTTTGGAGAGTGCGAGCGATGGCATCGGGTTTAAAACCGGTATAATAGATAGCCGTGTCGTCGGCAAATAGGGCTAGCTGAGTACTTTTATGCTTGGGGATATCGCTAGTGAATAGCGTGAAAACGAGGGGGGATAGTACGGAGCCTTGAGGAACTCCTGCGCGAATGGGATGGGGGGAGGAAAGCTCCCCCTCAATTCGGTAACGAAAGGTGCGATTCGATAAAAAGTCCCGTAAGATGAGCACGAGACGGTCAGGCACGCCGAGTTGGTATAGCTTATAGATTAAGCCATTGTGCCAGACTTTGTCGAACGCTTTCGCTATGTCGAAGAATAAGGCTCCCGTTATTGCGCCCCGTTGGAAGCCGGCGCTGACGTGTTCTATGATGCGGTGGACTTGTTGGATACACGAGTGTTCGGTTCTAAATCCAAACTGCTCATTGGGTATTAGACTATTTGCTTCGGCAAAATCTTTGAGCCGCTTATATATAAGCCTTTCATAGATTTTACCGAGGACTTTGTGTAAGCTAATGGGACGGTAGCTAGACGGGTCAGACTTGGACTTGCCTGGTTTGGGAATACCTATGACGGTGGCCTGTTTCCAGGTTGCGGGGAACATATTATTGCTCAATGCGCCATTGAAGATGGCAGTCATTAGCACTATAAGCTGGGCGGGGAAAAGTTTGAAAACCCTATTGGTGATGCCGTCGGAGCCAGGGGCTTTTCGCGGTTGGAGACTTTTAATGATATCCTGGACCTCATCAGGAGTGATGGGGGCCAGTGGATTATCGGGATCTTCGACGGGCGGAAGGGAAGTTCTACGTTCGACTTCGGCGTTCACCATATCGAGGTGGGCTTGGTCTACTGGTTGAGAGCTGGGAGAACACTGGGACTCTAGGCTGTCGGCTAGGCATTCTGCTTTTTCGGAGTTATCGAAGGCGACACTCTTATCGGGACGAATGAGAGGAGGCATTGTGGCCTCTTCAGTGGATCGTAACTTCCTCTGAAGCTGCCAGAAGGCAAGATGGGTGGGCTCAAGTTCGCTCAGCATCTTGTCCCAGCTCGCATTACGCTGCTCGGCAATGCGTTTCCTTACAGCACGCTGTAAGTTGCGCATGTGAGTTTTGTTTGCGGTGCAGGGAAAAGCGCTGTACGCACGGATGGCTGCGTTCTTCTCGGTTATCAGATTCCGTACATCGTCCGGGAGTTTCCAGCGGTGGTCTTCCGCTACTGGAACTTCCCTTGAACAATCGTTCAGGACAGATTGTACGTGATCTCTAAGCGAGTCGATCCCCGCCGTCGTGTCAGCGACTGAGACTATGTGGTCAGGAATGGTGTCCAAGTGAGGCGACGTGGTGGATTTCAGTTTTTCACTTACTTTCTTCCAGTCGGTGATCAATTGGGTCGGAGGAGGTTGGGTAGGATCATGGTTACCTGAGCGGGAACCTAGGTGTAGGATAACGGGACGGTGATCCGAGTTGAGCTCGTGAAGCGCTTCTATGGAGTGTAAATGGAGGTTTACATTCTTTAGGAGAGCCACATCGAGGACATCGGGCCTATGGTTGGTGTCGTGTTGGTAGTGGGTGGGAGTCATCGGAGCGATGACGTCATAGTTTAGGGTCGCGCCTAGGTTATATACGATTCTGCCTCTGGCATTTGTCGTGTTGCTGTTCCAAGCGGGGTGTTTGGCGTTGAGATCGCCCGCTAGTAAGACGGAGTCACTCAGGCCAAAGAGAGTCGTGAGATCGCTGGTGAGCGCGATAGGATCGTCTGGATCAAGAGACGCGACCGATGGTTGGGGATGGTAGGCAGAGATGATGGTTATCGGAGGATGACCAGTCATGCCTAGTCGACAGGCAGAGTACTCTAGGTGAGAGAGAGGCGCGGGTGGGGTCAGAGGGATGCAGTATAACTCCTTCCTGTAATAAATAAGGGTACCGCCGCCGTGGCAGCGTGTTCTGGCATTGCGAACTAGACGGTAATTCGGAATTTTGGGGTCAGCGCGGTGGGGTTTCAAAAGGGTCTCCTGTATAAGGAGGACGTCTAATTGGTGGTCGCGGAGGAATTTAGTTATTTCGGCGCGTTGGTTGAAAATGCCATTGGCGTTGAAAAAACCTAATTTGAGGGATCGTGGCCTAGTGTGGTTTGTGCGTTGGGAATCCATTGGATCAGTCCATCGCATCCATCTGGTCGAGGCCTAGCACGACATCACTGTGTGTGCTGAATATTTGGCTGTACATTTCCGTCGTAATTTTGCCGTTATTCTGCTGCTCGGCAGCCAGAAGGGCATCGCGGAGAGACCTGGCTTGGCGGGTCATAAATATTCTATAGTGGCGCAGTAGAGTCTGGGCGCAAGACTCGCCGTTCCCGACGGGTGATGGTTTGGGCGATTGTTTGGCTGCAGGAGCAGCAGTGGTTTGAGGCGCGAGTTTGGGACTGGTTGTGGCCTCTGGAGCCACGGCTATAGGCAGGATCTGCGCTGCAATGGGTATATCCATCAGTGCCTGCAAAGGTTTGGCAGGGGCCAAGGAGGGAAAGGCTTGTTCGTGGTTTAGCCTGTTCCACGGGGATGGTCTCTGAGGAGCGAGACGTTGGGGAATTTGAGAGGAAGGTGCCTCTCTTTGTTGGCGGGCGTTGGCGCGCTTCGCTAATTTAGGAGCGAGTTTGGGGGCTTTGGGACAGCCGCGGTAGTTTGCCGGGTGACCGGTCTGGCGGCAGAGAACGCAGCTGGGTGGTTCCGAACAGAGGGTTCGGTCTTTGGGCCGAGGGCAGTCCGCAGTGCTGTGCTCGCCCAAACACTTGACGCATCTGGGAGTCGCATAGCAGTTGCTCTGCGCATGGCCATACAGTTGGCAACGGTGGCATTGTCCCACTGTTGCGGTTTTATAGGGCTTTTCAATTGAGATACCGGATAGGGAGCAAATGGACTTAATTTTGAAAATCGGGTGATGACCTTCGGTTGGTTCACAAATGACAAGAACCATGTCGTACAATTCACCACCTCTCGCTTTGTGTAAGCGATGGACGGCGATCACTGGTATACCTTGATCGGCAAGGTCGTCTTTAATATCCTGTACTAGGATTTCTTTAGGGACACGTTTAATAACTACACGAGTGGGCGTGTCCTCGGGGAAGGAGAAAGTGTGAAAGGAAATATTCCTTTCACGGAGGGCGCGACATAGTTCCCTATAGTCGTTCGACGTAGGGACGGTGACTTTAATGCCATTTTGGCAGGCACGGGCGTTTGTGTAGTTGATCTTTCGATCAACACACATCTTGGACACATCAGTCCATTTCCCCTTGTCTTGGATGTAAAAGGGGGGCGGAGGGCGTTGCTTCCTTTGGGCTGAGTAAGTTTGGGCTATCGGGCTGGGGGGACGACTATCCTGCGCGCGAGTAGAGGTAGTTGGGATGGGGCTAGCGGGTCGTACGGGCGTTTGAGTTGGGGACGGGGACAACGCGGTGGTCTTTTTGGCCTTGCTGGCCTGGGAGGTTTTCCCTTTCTTCCTCTTGCCGCCGGTGACGACTTGAAAGTCGTCTTCCGAGGACGAGGGGCATGATGACAAATCATTGTCGGAGTTGTTATTGGACACAGGTTCGGTGGTGTCCATTTCACGGAATTCGGGTGTAGCGCACACCTGCGCGGCGTCCATTGTTCTATGAACAATGGGATTAGTAGGTGGGCCGGAAAAAATGGTTGATTTCGGGAATCGGGCGATCGGCACGACTTTGTCGGCGGGCGGGGGCAATAGAGGGCTATCTACCTGGAAGTCGTTCGTTGTTTGATGAACAATGGGATCGGAGTTAACAAACACTTCCGTGAATTGACCAACCGGGATGCCTTGATCGGCAAGCGGGGGAGATAATGGGCTGTCAAGCGCGTCACTAAAATCAGCGACGTTGGCTTCGGTAGCCGGGGGACAATTAGCGATTTCACGCTGAATTTTTCCGCCATATTTGGCAGAAATAGCAGGGTTTTCCCTAAGGATTTCTAATAATATCTCCAAAATATTGGAGTTCGCCATGATTGGCGAATAGATTAAAAATTTAATGGGAAAATTTTGGAGATTTCTCTCCCGCGGGGGGCCTATTTAAAGCCTAACTAGCCTAACTCCCCGGATGGATGGGTCCGGGGATGTGTAACCCTCCCAGTCGGGTAGAGACTGGGAGGTGAGTACCTAATGGTGAGCCCTAAGCTTGTAACCGGTCGCCAGTCTTATTGTGCGAACCGGGCCCTATTGGGTCTAGTGCGAAGGGGTAGATACACCCAACCGACACTAGGTGTGTAGCTGAAAAGGAAACTCAGTAACTAGGTTTGACTAGGAGATCCCCCAAGGCCAAAACCTAGCACTCGACTCCAATTAACTGCTTCACCCTGAAGGGGATCAGCGGGTGTGTTGGGTCAACACCCCCTTGGTTTCGTTGACACCGTGAGGTTTCCAACCAAGGACCACGAAACTGTGGTTTTTTCCTGAAGGGGCAAAACGTTTTTGACAACACTCTGTTATAGAAAGAGAATATCCTTCGCTGCCTTGAAAAAGGCGGTTCCGGATCGGGAGTTGTAGTCGGCGACTACGAATGACGTCACGGCGAGCGCGATGGAGCGACACAGACACGGAACGATCGGGAGCACAGAGCAGCGCGACCGTCTCGGGCGAGCGTCGGGCGGAGAGTGATCTATCTAGCGCTCACAGTGTGGCCTTATATAGTGGGATTGTTACACATGTTCCCACATTTTCTAGTTAAATTTTAAACTACTTAAATTACAATGCTTTAAGTTGAAACATGTTAAAAGTAATTTTACATCTTAAAAATTAATTGATAGTTTGTAAAACAATCAAATTATTAAACTTTATTCATTTCAATTATTTTAATAGACAAATTATTGTATTTGCGCCGATATACATTGTTCAGGACTGCAATAGGCCAGCCAACGGTAACTGGACGTGTCCGGAACTTTCCACGATACGTGGAGCGTACCGTTGCTTTTCAAACAATAAACAAGGTTACACAAGAATGGTACCACTAACCTGAGTGCTGGGGACGCCAACTTCGACCTTCCAAGGTCACGCCCCAAGTGTGGTATGTAATATGAGATGAGTAATTGAAACGTGTGATGTAAGTCAAATGTGTTCTAGGACGTTCCCAAGGCGTCAATCTCCAGATGGCGCGGGTCCCACAGCATCACAGCCTAACTCGTTTCCAGCAAGCGCGCGCTACGCGTGGTAGGCAATAAGGCGATGTGTTCCGAGAAATATCCCTGGATTCTCGTCAATACGGGAGTACAAAGTTCAATTAAACACTGTTCACAATCAATCCGCTCATATCTCGCGAGATCCAATTCGATTTCCAACAAATTCCGCGTGCCAGCCGACCGACGACAATACGGCGCATAATCAACAATATCCCGGGGTTTTCGACAAATGGGGATTTCAACTTCAAACAACAAATAATTCGCGCCCCAATTATCGGTCTCAACAGGCGAATCCAACGATATTTTACCAACTACAATTATCTCAACAGGTTCGCCGCGGACGACATTTTTTCCAAGCAAGCAAAATCTATCTGTCAAAGTCAAGTAATGTCAAGATCAAATTCTTTATGTCAAAAGGGTGCGTTCTGTTTCACGTCGGACCGAACATACATTATATTACAAAAATGTTTCTGCAATATTAATAAAAAAGAAAATATATTTTATTAAAACCCCACATTTCTCACTTATGATCGTTAAAAATCAACGTATTATTTTATAACTCATTTGAAGTAAGTAGGTAGGTTTATTTTACTTTAAGTCTTGATTTCTTAAACCGATTTGATTTCTTAAGTATAATTAAGCATAAAAAGTCATTAAATCATGTAGGTACAATATTTTAATAATTAATTATATCGCAGACCAATACCGCTTTTGCTAGCGCTACTTATGGTAATCATTACGCCCCAACAGTAAAACGCTAATGGAACCAGATATCTACCAAGTATTAGTAGTAGCATGTCATCTAAAAGGGCAAGCTTATGTTTTTTGGTACAATTAAACAAATCTTCATCTGAAAAATCTTAAAGAACTTAAAATATTATAAAACTTTAAATATTTAATTTTCAAACCAACACGGTCTCTTTGTATCTGTAAGCACAATATTATATTATTTGACGAATGTGAAAGTTTAGATATGGAT
Source organism: Tholera decimalis (assembly GCA_943138885.2). Classification (NCBI taxonomy): domain Eukaryota; kingdom Metazoa; phylum Arthropoda; class Insecta; order Lepidoptera; family Noctuidae; genus Tholera; species Tholera decimalis. The sequence goes on along the minus strand of OW964563.2, from coordinate 16,153,715 downwards.
GTATCTATGTTACATTAAAATTGCAAAAACCGTTAGATTATAATATTACTAGAGAGGTTATATATACCGATTGTGATCCGTAAAATACGGTTCACAATTTTTAATGATAATAATAATTTATAAATTATAATCTATCAAACTGAAACTGTTTGATTATAATCTGTCACTCGTTAAATTGTCAACTGTCCAAAGAATGTCCCTGATTGGTGGTTCTTGCTGTAATACGTTCTGGGACCATAGAGTTACGCATCGTTTTAGCAATCAGCGCGCGAGTGGCGTTCCGTTGTATACCTAATAATGCTTTAAACTGCAAGCAGTCTATATGGTATGGAACTCAGTTTTTCGATAAATTCTAAATAATCTGTCTTGCGAGATAGATTATAATTTAAGGGTATTAGCAATTTTATAGTCACATATACATAGATGTTTACTTTATCACGGCAAAAAGACAGAACGGACCTTGATGAAAATTGACACAGATAGATTATAGTCTGGACTAGCACATATGGAATTTCAACGCCAATAAATACGCTTACAACTGGTAGTATTATTATAAACATTTGTCATAAAACTACATATCTAAATGATCTTATGAATAACGTAATAAGATGCAGGTTTTAAACTGCATGGTTTTGTGGTATTACTTATCTTGATCTAAAGGATTAATTATCCAAGCTGCTGTATAGATGTCAAGTTTTTTGTGAAACTGTTTAGACATCGCAACTTAATCTCTAAACATTTTCTTAAGTTCATGAATAAAATATGAAGCTTATTCAAGTTACCGTTGAAACAAACTGCAGTAAAAGATTCTATATCTACACTCTACAGCCCATTTAATTATTGCTAGTTAAAATTGCTTCCAGGTATTTGAACCGCCATTCATAACTGGACAATCAATGCCTACAAAATGCTCAGTCATATTGAAATGTTTTGTAGATTCGATTCGTTAGTTTGTGTTCGTAAATACATATAATCCCATAAAAAAACAATACTTGTCAAAAAACCATGTCTCGCAACTCAGTTCTTCTACCGTAAAAAATTGTGAGATCCATGTAATACCAAGTCGGTTATTCGATTATTCAGTCCCTACTTAAGGGACCTTCTGTCTTAAGTTGTTACGTAATTATCTAACCTAACGACATTTTATAGTGACCATATCAATATTAAAAAAAATTAACGATTTAAATAAATAGATTGACTCGGCCATCGCATGAAAACACAATATATTTCACAAGTAATACATACATATATAAATTAGATTGTTTTTGCGATTGCCAAGTCAATATATTTATTTAAAACGTTAAAGATGTTCTAATGACTCCTCCCACTCTGGGTGTAGCACAAGGGAGTGTTAGACTTCTATTGACTAAACCTACCCTGTTCCTGCAACTGCCCTTATGTTCCAGAGCAGTGGTATCTCGTTAGAATATTCTCGCGACCTCGGTAGATAGTTAACATCCTTGAATAACACATAGAAATGTGGTAATTTCGTGGGAATTCTTGGATAAAAATACTTTTTATCCCAGATTTCTCACGGGATCGAGATTTACGCGAAAAAATCCTCTCACGCAAACAAATTTGCGGATAGAAGCTAGTACATGGTATGTCAGAGACGAGGCATCAGTCCTAGCTGTTGGAAACATTAAACACTGATCAGTGATTCGGTTAACTTACTTTAAATTCTCCATATGCATCTTCGAAAGTCCAGTGAAGTAGTTATCCTTGAAGACAACTTTGAATCCTTGTTTATTCGGTATATACACAGTCATCTCTTCAACATATAACGGATCCAAGGGATGAAGACCTCTCTCTGCATCTCCCAACGAGAACTGATAAATGGAGTCTCGTGCTGATTTCAAAGCACATTCGTTGAGATTTGGATCATTTCTTGAACATGAGGTTATGAATGAGGCTGAAAGAGTTGATAATATTACTATCATCTTGTATATTTCATTTCCTTTCCTTTTTTCATTCTTATTGTTTTTCCTGATAAATTAGCTGGCAAAGATAGCTGAAAAAATTAAGGAGACCTTTCCCTTGCAGTGAGATAACATAGGCTATGTTAAGAAAAAATCAAAACACGCTCAGTAGGTACATGTTTAGATAATCTAAACATCGTAATATTCATTCCAATTTAGAACTATATACTGAAACAGTTACAATATTAGATGGTTATGTGAATTAAACACACTGAATTTGGTTACCATTGATAATAATCATAAATATAATCTAAAATGGCTCTATTCGCATAACTGAAATTTTCGCTAAATGCGGACGGATATTCTAATTAAAACTTACGTAATCCCATGGACGCTACACAACTAAACAACTCGAGCAACAGAAATAATTGCAACATTTTATTTAACAAACGTATGACACTGGTAAAAACTAGGTGACTGTACTCTTCAGTGTCTTGTTCAACGCTTTATAAACTAATATTGAAAAAATTACACGTTACAGCCTCCTCATTATGTAAGATAAACACTGAAACCCTTAATTTTGAGCCGACACGTGAAGGATGGTCTCACGTTGCTTTGTACTATTCAGCTTCGACTTTATACATTTCTTTGTCCTATTTCAGCTTTATGTCTCGTTATGTATTCGCTAGAGATGAAACTATAGTTATAACAACGCAATGAATGTCATTCTTTATAGTGTAGTACAATTTCTAAGCTGTCTTTTAATACGATCATGATTTAACAACAATGTTATTCAAATTTAGCTTTAATTTCTTTAGCAGAAAGTTCACATTTCAGTGGAACTTCACGATGCGAATGCTTTTTATTACGTGTAATGACGTAAATAACTTTTTTCATACGATTTAATGGTAAGGTCTGAGTAACATTAAATTAAATATACCTTATGCAAAATGCGTCATTAGAACTTACTATAACTTTATGACGTGGAAATTGTTGTGTAAATAAGAGAGATAAGGCGATCTTAGAACGTAGTATGCGTAATCTAAAATCATCAACTGCTTAGCCGGGGACATATTATAATACCTAAGTTTATTCAATTTTCAAAATAACTAAGGTTGATTCATATATGTTCATAATGCATATTGGTCGACTCAATTACTGTTTAACTTACTTAATGTTGATTAAACTAAAATTAATCGCACTAACGAACGTTTAACCCTTGGGGTGCCTGGTGGATGAAAATCACGCGGCGTGCCTGGTGGGTCTGTGGAACCCGTAAACAATTGTTGATTTTATTTTTAATGAATGTGTGAAAATGACAAATAACACGTTTTTATGTATTCTAATAATGATTTTAAATTAAAAATTAAAACCAATGTAGTTTTACAAATTTTTATTTCAAATTATTAACAAAATTAAAAACCTCTAATTTTAGGTAACAAAAATGAACACACTTATGTTAAAATCAACATATCAAACTTTTTTTGTTGGGATCAAAAATCAGACTTCACATTTATTTAAGGCACATATTAATCAACTTACAGACTAATTATCTTTGGAATAAAAAAAGAATATTGCTTATAACTGCTCAGTATTTATGAGACAATTTTTGCATATGAAATTCGCGTGTTCCAGACAAATGTGACTCCTGCAAGAGACATAAATGTACTTTGACTTGCGATCCTTTTTGCTAGGACATAAACAACAATGTCTCTTTATGGCAGCATCAGGTCTTTAATGTGATGGCTCTGAGGGTTCACCTATATGAGAGCTAATTCTCTTGCGTAGGGTAGTCGAAAGATGCAAATTATTATATCGTTCAGCCTGATGTGGAGCCGTCAATGACATGCCCAATTTTTTAATAAATTCTCTCCTAGTTGCACTTCTATCAGAATTGTTCAACATATGAACAATTTTTGCATTTATGCCAGTGGTGTTGAGAATACAAAAAAAATTGTCAGCGGCCATCGTTTTGAAAAACTGACTGATCTGAAAAATATACTGACCTGTGAGAAAAATTACTCAATGGCTGAGACATCTCAACATCACTGTCACTATTATTTGATTCATTAGGGACTTCTCCTTCTTCCTCGGCGCCATCTGAATCATGTTGGATACTCACGTGGTCAGACTCAGCTCCACTTTTATCAAAAACTATATCATCATTGTCATTTTCTAATTCTATTTCTAAAGCTTGGCTTATTTCGCTATTAGTTAATCGGCTTGCCATTTTTAACTGTAACGATATTACTTACATTAATAATTTATCACACAAAACATTATAAATAATAAAAAACGAAAATAATTACTTACCGAATAAAAGTTACGCCGCGAGCCTGGTCGGGTCTGTCAGGCCCGAGCGCGCAAAGAACGCGTGTTACTCGGACGAGTGCGCGATCCAGACTGCTGGAGGGGCGACAAAATGACCGCTAGTCTATATCGCGAAGCTACTCAAGAGCGCAGCAGGTGTGGTTATGAATTTGAAAAAATATTGTCGATTCCTTGATGCGACGGGTCCGTCAGACCCACCAGGCACCCCAAGGGTTAATCTAATGATTTTTTAAGATATTTGATATTTCAACTATGTATGAAATACCTAATGGGCGAGTCGCCTACAGTTGCAAGCTATTGCTTCAAATCTTTAATTTGTTAGTTATTAATTTGTATCTTACAAACACCTTTACATTTATTTAATAACTAGCTTTTGCCCGCGACTTCGTCCGCGTGGAATAGTTACTTTGGGCTAACGTTAAATTTAACCCCGATTTTGAAGCATTCTTCATTGGCGCTCCGCTCCTATTGGCCTTAGCGTAATGATATATAGCCTATAGCCTTTCTCTATAAATTGACAATTTAATCAAAAAATAATTTTTCAATTCGAACCAGTAGTTCTTGAGATTATCGCGTTCAAAAAACAAACAAACTCTTCAGCCTTATATTATTAGTATAGATAGCTATTGCCCGCGATTTCGTCCGCGTTTCCGTCGTTTTTCGTAAAAAAAAGTAGGCTATGTCCTTCCTCACGGTTCAGTGATTTTGATGTAACAGACAGATTAACTTTCGTAATTTAGTAGGGAATATCACAATATAATTGTTAATAGCTGTGCCCGCGACTCCGTCAGCGTGTAACTCCTTGTGTGTTATTAAGTTAATGTATTTGTAATATTATTTAGATCACGTTCACATGAGGCTTAAGTACCTATAGAACGAAATTTTATACCTTCGGCCGCGAGACGCGTCGAGCGCGGCGACCGATTCTCAAAAATAATCCTTATAGCATGATTCAGTATTCACGCACGATGGCTTATTATTAGCGTATTTCATGTATAACTTTGGTGTTTCTATACCGATTTATATGATTTTTTTTATGGAATAGTTAATAATGTTAACTTTTTCAATTAGGGGTGACTGAGAGTGTTATAAACGTAAGAGTAGACAAATATTATAATCAGAAAGCTTCGAACTGCTAAGCTATCGGGAGTTACACGTGTTATTGTGAGTCAACCATAAAAGATAGACATATGCTGTCGTGGGATATTTTTTATATAATTTTAAGGAGAACATTTCCGTCATGAAATGATTTCTGTGTTTAACCATTAAGGTGGCACACGCGACGGAAGCTTAGAAAATGGAGTAACTTCTCCCGTTTTCCCAACATTTCCCTTCACTGCTCTGCTCCTATTGATTGTAGCGTGATGAAAAGTATACTATAACCAGCTCAGGAGTATAAAAAATAATTGTACCAAGTTTCGTTAAAATCCGTCGAGTACTTTTTGTTTCTATAACGGTTATACAGACAGACAGACAGACAGACAGACAGACAGACAGACAAAAATTTTACTGATTACATTTTTGGCATCAGTATCGATCCCTAATCACCCCCTGATAGTTATTTTGGAAATATATTTAATGTACAGAATTGACCTCTCTACAGATTTATTATAAGTATAGATAGATAGATTCTTGTTTTCACTTCAACTTAATTATGTGTAAATCCATATCCATACTAATATTATAAATGCGAAAGTAACTCTGTCTGTCTGTCTGTTACCTTTTTACGCCTAAACCGCTGAACCGATCTACATACAATTTGGCATGGGAATAGTTTAGGACCCTGGGAAGGACAGTTTTTATAACGACGTAAGGTTCCCGTGGAATAATATTCGAATCGCACGCGGACGCAGCCGCTAGCAAAAGCTAAATTAAAATTGATTTTCAAAATTGGTATGGGAATAGTTCAGGACCCTGGGAAAGACATAGAATAGTTTTTATCCCAGAAATCTAGGTCTTCTACAATGGTCAAAATTAGAATAAATAAAATTCATATGATCGTGGTCGCGTTGTTGAAAAGAGTGTGGAGGGCGCGCGAGTCGTCGTCGAGCCGCTGCGCTACCACCCCGCCCGCTCCCCTCTGCTTGATTATGCATGTGTGTATCGGAAGTGTTAACGTGTGCGTTAACAGCATTTGTACACCTTTTTGGTATAACATAGAGCGCTTGTATTTTTTTTTTCACAACATCTATAAATTGTACCTACCTATGTTAACAAATAAATAAATTACTTATGACATACACAAAATCACCCGTAAATCAAACACAAGACCACAGATAAATCAACAGTAGGTGAATCAACCGTTAGTTTAATCAACCTTAGTTTAATTAATTAGAGCACTTGAAATGTTAACCCAAAGGGTGGAGACCTGGTGTCCTGAAATACAGGCCCTGGCCTAGTTTAGGCACCAGTCTCCCACAATGTTTATTGTATGGAATATGTCCCTAATAACTGTAAAATTGAATAAAGATTATGATTATGATTAATTGTAGTTAAATAGCTGAATTCTCCTTTATGGATTTCGTTCATGATTTATTACAAAAATCGGTGAAACGATCCTTTAGATATTTTAAACGGTAAGTCTTTTGGCCGTAGTTTTCTTGAAAATAATTAGAATAAACTTAGGTATTATAATAGGTAACCGCTTAGCCTATTGCCAACTATGTCGGGATCGTCTTCCAGTCTAACTGGATGCAGCTGAGTGCTAGTTTTTTACATGGAATGACTGTCTATCTAACCACACAACAAAATCTATACTTATAATAAATCTGTAGAGAGGTCAATTCTGTAAAATATTCTGAAATATATTTACAAAATAACTATCAGGGGGTGATTAGGGATCGATACTAATGCCAAAAATGCAATCAGTAAAATTTTTGTCTGTCTGTCTGTCTGTCTGTCTGTATAACCGTTATAGAAACAAAAACTACTCGATGGATTTTAACGAAACTTGGTACAATTATTTTTCATACTCCTGAGCTAGTTATAGTATACTTTTCATCACGCTACAATCAATAGGAGCAGAGCAGTGAAGGGAAATGTTGGGAAAACGGGAGAAGTTACTCCATTTTTTAAGCTTCCATCGCGAGTGCAACCTTAATGGTTAAAGCTACACAGAAATAATTTATGACGGAAATGTTCTCCTTAAAATTATATAAAAAATATCCCACGACAGCATATATCTATCTTTTATGGTTGACTCACAATAACACGTGTAACTCCCGATAGCTTAGCAGTTCGAAGCTTTCTGATTATTATTCTGCTCCGAAATTTAAAACCACCACAACTTTGCAATGGAACTCGGCTAAAAGTAACCCAGTTGCAACAAAATATAATCGAGGCTCAAATTTTAACAGGTTGCGGTGCAGGAGAAAACGTCTTTATTCCCAGAATTCCCATAATACCAAATAATTTTCCATTCCAATTTAAAAGAACGCAATTCCCAGTATCGGATGGTATGTTATGCAATGACAATTAATAAGGCTCAAGGGCAGACTTTTCATGTTGCTGGAGTAGATCTCGGTGTCAGTTGTTTCTCGCATGGTCAGTTGTACGTCGCTCTTTCCCGGGTTAGCAGTTCTAGAAATCTTTATGTTCACGTGCCGGACGGGTCAACTTTCAACATAGTTTACCTGGAAGCTTTGCGCTGAAGTATTTTCGTTCTATAGGTACTTAAGCCTCACGTGAACGTGATCTAAACAATATTACCAATGCATTAACTTAATAACACACAAGGAGTTACACGCTGTCGGAGTCGCGAGCACAGCTATTAATAATAATATTGTGCGGTTCGGTATTGCGATATTTTTCAACAGTATTATAGATTGACATATTATATTTCCCTACTAAATTACGAAAGTTAATCTGTCTGTTACATCAAAATCACTGAACCGTGAGGAAGGACATAGGCTACTTTTTTTACGAAAAACGACGGAAACGTGGATGAAGTCGCGGGCAACAGCTATCTATAATTATAATATAAGGCTGAAGAATTTGTTTGTTTGTTTGAACGCGATAATCTCAGGAACTACTGGTTCGAATTGAAAAATTATTTTTTAATTAAATAGTCAATTTATACAACATGTAACGAAAAGGGTACCTATATACATACCAAGGGCACGGCTTCTTTGGATGATATCAAACGATATTGGAAGGGTTTCAACTCAAAATAAAATACTCTGAAAATTGATACCAAATTTTCGGTTTCGTAAGTTTCTTAAATTGAAATCATAACAATCGTGTCACCGCACTATGTAGTTCAATAACTTTCCACGTTACTTGCCAATATCACGATAAATCTCTTCAGTGATGTGCTTATTTCAATTTCAAAAGTTCGGTTTCTGATATCAATGTATTAAAAATTCTCATTACTTCCGAACATGTAGAGATAGGATTAAAAAGCCCTTCCAATATCGTTTGATATCATCTAAAGAAGCCGTGCCCTTGGTATGTATATACCCTTTCCGTAACACGTTGTAGAGAAAGGCTATAGGCTATATATCATTACGCTAAGGCCAATAGGAGCGGAGCGCCAATGAAGAATGCTTCAAAATCGGGGTTAAATTTAACGTTAGCCCAAAGTAACTATTCCACGCGGACGAAGTCGCGGGCAAAAGCTAGTATAGTAATATGATTTTTTTTTTCTTGATGGTAAAGTCATCACTCCTCCCGCTGTGGCTGGAGTGGAAGGTGGTGTCAGACTTCTACTGACTAAAAACCCCCCCTGCTACTTCAGTTGCCCTTGCGTTCCGGGGCTGCGGCATCTCGTTAGAACATTCCCACAACCCGTAAAGCAGTAGCCGTATCAGGCCCCGTCATTGCTGCTGACGGTGAGCAGCTACCCCTGCTCACCATCCGCTGGCCCGCGTCTACGGTGGCCGAAGATTGTTTCGCGATCCCCGGCGCCCGGGGCGTTTCTTGCGGCGGTTGGGGCATGAGGAAGAGAGTTGCCTCTCCCTCGCGCACTCCTTGCCAAGACTTCTGTTTGATTTACCGGCTTCTGACTACCCGTCACGATTGTCAAATATGTACAAATTTTATGACAACTGGGGCCAATAGCTTACCGTGCTTTCTAAAGCACGGATCTCAATATGCTATAAGATGGTCACCCATCTTTGAACCAACCTCGTCAAAGTTAGCCTTGTTTAACCTTGAAGATCGTTTTTATTATTTAGCCGCGCTCCTCGTGAATACGTGCCGAAATAAATTGTACGAGTGTTGTGTCATAATCATAACGTAAAACTTGAAAACATCAAGTTTTCTGATAGTCGCATTTTTTCAAATTGAAGTAGAAAGTAAATAAGATGGAATGTTTTTAACAAAAGGAATCGTAGGACTGCCTTCATTCCTGAAGTGAGAGTTTATTTTAAATAAATTATGTTACAACCTTTCAGTATTGCATGGCAATTAAAATAAACCTTCTCTCATCCTGTATTAAATTTTATAGGGCAAAAAAACCATCTCCATCTCATATTTCATTACGGAGGACTATGTTTTAACAATACTACATTCGCTGAAAAAAAACATCCATGTTAAAAGCTAAAGTGTCCACTTGACGAGGACACACATGAAAAGCGTCGCAAATGAAAAATGTACGCGACAATATATCACCAAGGGAAATGTAAATAAAATCACTCGCATAAATATAACAAGATGCATCTTTGACATATGAATAATGTTTGTATAAAATTCAACCTTATTTTCTGGAATACAGAATTCAATTTGAATAATGAATAAAAAAAATTTCATGAGGTAAAGAAAATAAGACTTTGTTTCTTAGTTCTATGGTTGTATGTTGAACAGAACCTTCATGGTAATGTACATTTTCTGGTTAAGCGTTAACAAAATAGTTTAGGTTGGAAGTGACAGGGAGCATGCCACTTGAGCTCATATAACATCTATGCTGGATGAATGGTGTTTATATTAACTTTATAAAATACTGCTGTAGTGTGGAAACTGCGCAGTAGTAGTTTTAAGCAAATAGTGAGATTTTACAGTTTATGCATGGTAAGTAGGGAAGGAAATATTACATTTTAGATTTAAAACTATTTATTTCGGCCTGCAATATATTCACCTAGAATCCCTTGTCATTACACACAATGACCAACTCGTCTAGGCACAGTCAACTTTATTGTTTATGTACATATTATGTAGGTATTTCAGAAGGATAATATTTATGGGGTAATGCTGTTCTATTTAATTTTTAATATTAAAAAAGGACAATAAAATTTAAATAGATTTAAAAGAGATGACGGGGCTACATAAGGTGATTGATCTAGGCAAACGAACGAATAATGTCGTTTAAACTGACGATAAACTTTGATTAAAATTTAGGGGCTATTTACAGTGCGTTTTAGCTAATAATAGGAATGACTTAGCAGCATATTGTGACTCCATAGCAGTCTAATCGAACCATTTGGGTAGAGTAAACAAAACAAGTATTTATTAAAATATTAATTTACAAATATTGAGTAAAACAAAATTAGTCCCCTTTCATTACTTTGGTGGTCAAACGCGAGTGTTGCTGTTGCTGTCATTAAAAATAAAATAAAAATATAGTGTTAATAATTTTGACATGGCTTGTGGGCTTTTCCGTCATGCGTTCTCTTTACTCTCAGGCGAAGAGGTGCCAATAATAAACATAAGACTGAAAAATTGGCCAAGTGCGAGTCAGACTCGCCCATGAAGGGTTCCGTAGTAACTACGCCAAATAACTTTGTTTTTCAGTGTATGTATCAATATTTGCGGTTTTAGAAAGTATGCTATATCTCAAAAACTGCTGACCCGATCTCGTTCACGCCAATTTTTGTTGAAAGTTTATATTAAGATCTATAACATATATTTATTTTAAAATTTTTACTTCATTATTATAGAAGTTAGAGCGGGGGGACACATTTTACCACTTTGGAAGCGATTTACTCTATAAAAAAGTGGTTTTAGAAACCTCAATGACATTTTTAAAGACCTGTCTATAGATACCAAACACGCATAGGTTTAATGAAAAAAAATATTTTCGTTTTCAGTTCCATGTATGGAGAGCCCCCCTTAATTTTAAATATTTTTTCTTAAAATCGGAAAGCGGTTCACAGAATACATTTACACACATCAATACACCTACCAAGTTTCAATTGTGTAGTCCTAATAGTTTTGGAATAAAATGGCTGTGACATAGGTACGGACGGACGGACAGACAGACATACAGACATGACGAAACTATAAGGGTTCCGTTTTTGACATTTGGCTACGGAACCCTAAAAAACGAATCATGTCTATAATATTTTTTTCAACACACTTGCTCGTAAAGTGAGCCTTATTATATCGTTCTTAGGGCCATAAACCGAACTATAACATACACGTGCATAATAATATTACACACTAGTGCATAATAGAATGATCCCTACAAAGTTAAGTTAGTACCTAACTGCAAATTATATGCGAGTAAACAGAGCATTTTCAATTTAACCGGGTAATACAGTTTTTTTTTTTTTTTTTTTTGTAACAACAAAGAGGTTTTATGCCACCGAAAATCTATTTACATTTTTGAAATAAATAAATGTGTCCCTAATTAAGACGAAAAAACATTTATTATTATCAAATTATTTATAATTCACAATAATTTTTTATAAAATATTTGCATTTTATCACAAAAATTATCATTTTGAAGTAGGCTGTATGGCTGTAATCAATCAACTTACATTTGGAGCGTGCAAAAAAAAAAAAAATTGCGCGCCATTTCCCAATTTTCCCCTAATTTTCATATTTTGTTTGTATCGCATTTGTTGCTGTGTGGTAAATAATTATAAAAATGTCAGGTTTTAGTACAGAAGATGAACAATTGATTGATTTAACCCCGCCAGAAATACTAAATGCAGCACAAAATGCAAACGAAAGCCTAATACCTGCAAAATCTAGAGAAAAGTATTTAGCTGCTTACGATAGTTTCCTGCAATGGAAGAGCAACAAAAAAACCCAGTCATTTTCTGAAAATGTGTTTTTGGCGTATTTCTCTGAACTCGCCAATACATACAAACCTAGCTCCCTGTGGTGCATCTATTCCATGTTAAGAAGCATGGTTAAGCTCAAACATGGTGTTGATATCAAAACGTACTGTAACCTGATGGCATTTTTGAAGAGACGCTCGGATGGATATATTGGTCGGAAATCTAAAGTTTTGTCACCAGCCGACGTTGAAAAGTTTTTGAATGAGGCTCCGGATAGTCAGTATCTAGCAACAAAGGTACGTTTCATATTTTTAATCGAAACGAATCTACAATATACAAGTGTGTAACTTTAGCATAATTTCTTAGAACTAATTAATTGATTTCTTTGCAGGTTGCCTTAATATTCGGTGTTACTGGTGCTTGTAGACGACAAGAGCTGTACAATATTACAACAAAAGATGTAGAAATCCACGGAGATATGCTTCTTGTCAAAATTACCCAGACTAAAACCAAGATTCCACGATCTTTTACAATCCAAGGAACGTTTCGTGAAATAGTGAAAAAATACCAAGATCTCCGTTCAACAAAAACAAAGAATGACCGCTTTTTCCAAAACTTTCAGAAAGGAAAATGTACTGCACAAACAATCGGTATTAACAAATTTGGTAATATGCCAAGAGAAATAGCGAAGTATTTAGGTTTGCCTGAGGCCGATTTTTACACTGGACACAGTTTTAGAAGAACGTCGGCTACAATGTTGGCTGATTCGGGGGCTGATATACTAACTTTGAAGCGACATGGTGGATGGCGTTCTGACGCAATCGCTGAATCGTACATAGAAGACTCAATTCATAACAAAGCAAAAATCAATGACAAAATAACGCAAGCCATTAATTTGGAGCCAAAGGCAAAAAAGTTTTGCCCCGAACCACAACCATGTACATCTACTAGCGTGAGTTATTTGGTGCCCTCTCCTTCCAGTAATTTGTATGATTTACCTTTGTCGCCGACATTTACACAAGAAGTAAATGAAGGTACTAAAGAAGTGGCAAGTACCAATGTAACACAAACTGTGAAATTGCCATCAAAAACAATCCAATATCGTTTTGAAAATTGTACATTCACCAATTGTTTTAATAATTAAACGATTTATGCAATACATATTTGTTTTTTCCTCGCAAGTGTGTTGAAAAACGTCGTATGATACACGTGTGTATTGATGATTACCGTCCTCGGCTCTCTTAAGACCCTCACCTGACGGCTCGGGTCTCAATGGCGCCTCAGCGGTAATCACCAACATTACACACTTGTACCATAATGTACTATTATATTATATTTAAATATGATGTGAGGACCGGTTAAACAAAGTAAAATAAATTGTTATTATTTTATGCATAGTACAGTTTTTGGTTTAGCAATAGTAATTATGATGAAATCTGATATTAACAACGTTTATTAACGTGTTACCTATCTATCTAAAAATAGTTATATATTAGAGTATAGACTACTACTGTATACTATAGAATACCGCATTATATAATAGTCCTTCTCAAGTGGGTGGTAAAGTTTTTGGGTGATTTCATATACACATAATTATACAACCGCAAAAAATCTATTGATTTTGAGAGGTCTGGCTTTTTAAATGACACATGGTCTTCGAGTACAAGAGCCAAGGCACTATAATTGAGGGCTTTTTCTTAAGATAGATAATAATTCATTAATTATTTTGTTGCTAACTTAAAATTTTTGGGGGACACCCACAATCAAAGTCAATAGGTCCTTTACCATACTCTTACGTTCAAAACCGTAATTTGTGTCCACCTTCCTCCTCGCGTCGCATTTCTCATTACTGAGGGTCGGATTCCCTAGCTGTGGAATAATCTTTAGGCAAACGGTTGTCGTGTTATTCTGGAATTTGGTAGAATGGAGAATATCGTATAGCTAGATGTTGGTTGTAATAAAAATTGTAATAAAAATAATTTGAACTAAATCGCAAACTAAAATAAAGCATCGAAGAAAAAACCTGAGCTCTGTCACCCGGTAATGTACCGAAGAGACTGATGGTTATTAAGTGTTGCTAAGTAAATTCACTCATAATAATTAAAGGGTGAATATTTTAATAGGTTCGCTGACAGTACGTCGTTAGGCGGGAAATTAAAATAGTACGTTATGATAGTACGTCGAGGGTCGGGCCACTTATTTTTACGAGTACGTCGTGGAAAATTCAACTGTCGTAATGTAGTGTCAGGGTAAGTGCTCACTGTCAGCGAACGTGTTAAGATTAGTAATCTAACATGACCCGAGAACAACTAACAATGAACTGTTTTACAGTGTGGCCGGATTTGTGAATAAAGTGCTGAAAAGACATTTTGAATAAATAAATTAACTGTATAAATATAAATATTCCCGTTTTCTAGGGTTCGGTACCTCAATATGGAAAAATTAAACCCTTATAAGATCACTTTGTTCTCCACCTGTCTGTCTGTCAAGACCCTAGTTTATTACGAGAACTCGTGGGGATATCGAGTTAAAATTAAATCCGGTACGGAATCCTTGATGGGCGAGTCAAACTCGCATTTGTCCGGTTATTTTTATAATAATCAGTCAGTAAGCGGCTACAAATCGCTTGCAGATAGCCAAAGCGAGCTCTATATGATTACTATGTCATAAAAATCAAAACTGAAAGTCAGTTGTACTCTTTTTTAGGGTATTTATAAAACAACTAGCTTTTGCCCGCGACTTCGTTCGTGTGGGAGGGTTTTTACGTGGGAATTTTTTGATAAAAAGTGTATATGTTATTCCAGGATGTCAACTATCTATTTACCGAATTTAATTGAGATCCGTTCAGTAGTTTTTGCGTGAAAGTGCAACAAATATACATACATCCTCACAAACTTTCACATTCATAATATTAGTAGGAAGTAGGATTGAATCAAATTGTAAAATACTTGAGTTGGTAGTGTACGTGTTGATAAGATTGAAAGTAGCTCTAGTAAGAAATTAAAGCATCTATAACTAAGTTATAGGAACTTAATAGTATACGCATAGTAACAAGTCCATTGATTGTCGATAGTTTCTATAACAAGCAATATTCCGAGTTACTCAATTGTAGCTAAACTGCGACATTAGCTAGCTCGCTTGTGTTTTCCAGTACTTAAGTATCTATAGTAGAACTACTTCAATTACTGTTCAGGTACTGGTGTAACTTAGAACAGTGTGATACTTGTTATCATATTGCTGGATAGGTAGGTGTTTGGACTAAATTGGTATTGGACTAAAAATATAGCAAGAAAATATTGCTGATACAGTGGTGCGCAAACCTTTGTACTGAGTGTGGCATACTCATAACCATATTTCTATAATACTCGTATAATAGGTAATAACATATTCACGGTTAGTGTGAATATATTACTACCTATTATATTACCAAACTAGGAGTTGCACGCGACTTCGTTCGCGTGGGAAGTTTTTCCAGTGTAAATCCCGATCCCGTGGGAATTTCGCAAAATCCTTTCTTAGCAGATGCCTACGTCATAACATCTACCTGCATGCCAAATTTCAGCCCGATCCGTCCAGTGGTTTGGGCTGTGCGTTGATAGATCACGACGATCACGATAGATTGTGTATATCTAATCGAGACACTAGCGCCATCTAGCGGCGAATAGCGGTACTATGTATCTCGAGTAGCTTCCTGGAATATTCTGGGTAGTATAAACATTGAGTCGATTTTATAAGAATGTTCTAGACTTCATAGACCGGGGTATAAATAGATCGCAAAGGAACGCGGACAGTCAATCTTATTAGAAGATCCGAGGCGATACAATCGTAGCTATACGAGTGAATTTCAGTGTGATTTAAGTGTTAAGTGACAAGTGTTGTGGTACGAATAATTGTGTTAAATTTTTATTTTGTGTTTAATTAATTAAAGTGTTAATTTTGGTTTAATTGGCGTTAATTATTTCTATCCCGAACCCCGGCTCGTAACAATTTGGTGTCAGAAGTGGGATAGAAAAATGCCGGTTTTACCGAAAGACGATATGGAAAGTGTAAGGACAAGAAATCAACGCCGGCAAGAGATCGACCAGAGACGGTTTGAAGGCTCACCATCGCCAGCACCGGGTGGAGATCAGCAGACGATGGAGGCGTCTGTGAGTACTTGCGGAGTTGCTCCAGTAACTACGTCTCCGGCTGCATTTGACATGGCTGCAATGATGGCTATGCTGCAGGAACAAGCCCGCCGCCAGGAAGAACAGGCTGCTCATTTTCAGGAAGAGCTAGCCCGCCGCCAGGAAGAGGAAGCCCGCTACCGGGAAGAACAAACCCGTCCGAGGCGAGAAGAAGGTGGATATGAAACTGGAAGAATGGACTTTTTGGCATAGAGTCATCATGGCCGACATAGTAGATGATTGCATCTTAGGTTTGGATTTCATGAGAGACCATCATTGTAAGATCGACATTAACCAAGGAATATTGAAATGTGGCACAGAAGAAATTTGTATGTATGGTGGATCATCAGGAAAAGTCTACTGCCTGAAGACAATTACCCTTCGCCCTAGATCGGAAACCATTGTGCTAGTAAGCTTATCACGAAAATTGGAACAAAAACCTCGGTGCTTGTTTATTGAAGGAACGGATAATGATCATCCATGGATAATGGCACGCACTTTGGTGAGGCCCACAAACACTGTAGTGAGGATTTTGAATCCGAGTAATGAAGAGCACAGAATTAAAAAGGGAACATTGATGGGCACCTGTGAGGAAGTTGCCTGGATACGCAGATGCCAAGAAATATCCAGTAGCAATAAACTTAATAGCAAATTTAATGTATCATCTCTTCTAGAAAGTTGTCACAAGGATCTGTCTGAAGAGGAAGTTGCATTGGCTAAGAAAGTGTTACTTCGGTACGCCGATATTTTCTCTTCCAGTGATGCTGATATTGGAAAGACCGGACTGGTTCAGCACACGATAAATACTGGTAACGAATTACCAATCCGTCAGCGGCCTAGAAGATTGCCAGTTGCAAGAGAGAAAGAGGTAGAGGCCATGATTGAAGGGATGGTAAAGGATGGTGTGATAGAACCTTCATCTAGTCCATGGTGTTCTCCCGTAGTGCTAGTCAAAAAGAAGGACGGCAACTTACGTTTTTGTGTCGATTATCGGAGGTTGAACGATGCAACAAAGAAGGACAGTTATTTACCAAGAATTGACGACACGTTAGACACGCTGACAGGAATGAAGTGGTTTACAACCCTAGATTTGAAAAGTGGCTAGTGGCAAGTGGAACTAGATCCTAAGGATAAGGAAAAGACAGCATTTTCTACGGGAAAAGGTCTGTGGCAATTCAAAGTAATGCCGTTTGGTTTGTGCAATGCGCCAGCAACTTATGAAAGGCTAATGGAGCTAGTACTCACTGGGCTTATTGGAGACGCCGGTCTGGTATATTTAGATGACATTATTATTGTCGGGCGCTCATTTCAAGATCATCTTAAGAACCTGGAATGTGTGCTAGCAAAAATCCGTGCAGCCAACCTGAAGCTAAGTCCTAAAAAGTGCTCATTTTTCAAACGACAAGTGACTTTCCTGGGCCATGTAGTTTCGCAGGAAGGTGTGCAAACTAATCCGGACAAAATAGTCGCTGTTAAGGATTGGCCAGTACCAAAAGACAAGACACAGGTCAGAGCGTTTTTGGGGTTGTGCTCATATTACCGCCGGTTTGTAAAGAATTTCGCTGATATTGCTAAGCCATTACACAAGCTCACGGAAGAAAAGCGAACATTCTGCTAGGAAGAAGACTGTGACACTGCTTTCCGTGAATTGAAGAAGCGTCTGTACGATACACGTATTCTTGGATTTCTTGACACTGACAATGAGTTTATCGTAGACACAGATGCAAGTAATACCGGAATTGGTGGAGTGTTATCTCAGCGAAAAGGAGATAAAGAGGTTGTCATAGCCTACTTCAGCAAGGCGTTATCAAAACAGGAAAGAAATTATTGTGTCACAAGAAGGGAGCTACTAGCAGTAGTAAAAACATTCCAGCATTTCAGTAAATATCTGCTTGGTCGGAAATTTTATCTGCGGACCGACCACGCTGCATTAAAGTGGCTATTGCAATTCAAGAACCCTGAAGGGCAAGTGACAAGGTAGATTGAACAACTGCTAGAGTTTCACTGTGAAACTGAGCACCGTAGCGGAAGAAGTCACGGCAATGCGGACGCGCTATCGAGAAGACCTTGCCCTGAAGAATGTAAGCACTGTGTGAGGCAGGACAATGATGATGAAAAATGATGGGCTGAGGCATCATTAGATATTTAGTGGGTTTATGCAATTTTGTTTACGTCGAAATATAGTTTAAGTATAGTATATAGGTAGTATTAAGTAGTTTGATATATTTAATATTATATAATTTAAAGATTCCACGAGAACACTGCCGACAAACTGTACTGCAGTTTGGCAGAAGTTATAACATGCATTTACTTGTGAAACTTGTCTTAATAAATGAATTTAAAAAAAAAAGAGGCAAGAAGAAAAAGAAGTAGTACCCGTCAAGATGCTGAGAACAGACCTTAGCGATGAGTGGAAAGAAGCGCTACAGCGTGCGCAGCAGGATGACTTAAACGTCAAACCCATTCTTGAATGGAAGAAAGCCGCTGCTCCAAAGCCTAGTTGGCATGACGTTGATCAAAAGTTGACAAAAAGATATTAGGCACATTGGGACAGTTTGGTGATCCACGAGGGAGTATTGTGCCGCAAATGGAAAAATGCTCGAGGAGACCATTGTCACTTACAAATGGTCGTACCAAAGGTGAAGGTACCTGAAGTTCTACAACTTTACCACGACGGATGTTTTGATTAAAAAGGACTCTGTTAAAGATACAAGAGCGATTTTACTGGAACCACTGCCGATACGACAATCACTGGTGCCGCAAATGCACTAGTTGTGCAGCAGTTAAGGGACCTCAAAATTCATGGGAACGGATAGCGCTAGATGTTGCGGGACCATTTCATGAGAGCGAGAGTGGGAAAAGGTACTTTATGGTCGTAATGGATTATTTCACAAAGTGGCCAGAAGTTTTTGCCATTCCTAACCAAGAAACTACCACAGTGGCAGATAAATTGGTTAACGAAGTATTTTGTCACTACGGAGTACCCTTGGAAATTCACAGCGATTAAGGAAGGAATTTTGAGTCTCAGGTATTTCAGGAGACATGTCGAGTAATGGGTACTCATAAAACCAGGACCACTTCTTATCATCCACAATCTGACGGAATGGTGGAACGTTTCAACAAGACATTGGAGAGATATCTGGCTAAAGTTGTAGAAAGCCGGCAAAAGAATTGGGACAAACACATTCAGCCGTTCCTTCTGTCATACCGAAGTGCAGTTCATGAGAGTACAGCTGTTACACCTGCTTTCGTGAACTTTGGAAGAGAGCTTAGGTTGCCTGCAGACCTAATCACTGGAATACCGCCGGATGCACCTTCTAGTGTAACATACTACGCGAATGAATTGCGAAACAGAATGAACGACATATACGAACATGTCAGATAATCTGGTCAACAAATGTCTCAGAAGGTGAAGACTCGTTACGACCGAAAGATGAACAATCAAAGATTTGATGAAGGCTCATTCGTCTGGTTGCATAATCCGGTGCGCAGAAAAGGAAAGTCGCCGAAATTGCAGGCAAAATGGGATGGACCATATCGCGTTGTGACTAAGATTAATGACGTCACTTATCGGATCCAGAAAGGTCCACGAGCTGCGCCATAGATTGTTCATGTTGATCGACTGGCGCATTACTACGGGTCTAATGATGCTCGAGTCGAGCATGTCTTAGGAGGGGGCAGTGTTACGCCAGTCGCTTAGTGAAGTACGTCGAGAGACTTCGACATAAATGAAAGAAAAGAAAAGAAAGAAAAAACGTTTATTGGCTACATGCCACAAGTACACACGAACACAAATAAAAAATAAAAAAACACAAAAACTTAGAAATAGAACTTAAAAATAAAACTTAAAAAAATAAAAACTAAAAATAAAACTACATAATTAAGATAATATGACAGACATATTTCTATGTGTGACTCACGGCAGTGCCAAACAGGCCCTGTTCAGCAAAATGCCAGACAACTGGTGCCTGACGCTGATTTTCAACAGGTCCTGTTTGAGAGGTGAAGAGAAAATTAGCTTTATACAATCACTGCGAGTGGCTGTGTGCATCGGGGCGCGACAAATTTACAAATATATAATAATTTGTTCTCTAATTTTAAGGGACTGGGTATAAATAAAATAATTAGGTGCTAGATTGAAATGACACATAAATGTAATTTAATATTTATATGTATACGAAAATGAAAGAAAGAATACGAGATGAGTGTGATTATTATTACTATAATAATTTATTGATGACATTATGGTGACATTAGTAAATTGGTGCATTGTATATGTGGGTATGTCCAGCTCCAAGCCGGGGGACACGAGAGGCACCCAAAAGAGCGTACTAAACCGCGCAAGCAACAGCAGGCAACCACGACAGACGACGACTATCTCAAGGGTCAACGACTACGTTCCACATCATAATAGTAGTAATGGTTAAATATAAATCATATTATTATATTATTATATTTATAAATCTAGAATGTTCGAGACACTAACGCCATCTAGCGGCGAATAGCGGTACTGTGTATATCTAGTCGAGACACTAGTGCCATCTAGCGGTGAATAGCGGTACTATGTATCTCGAGTAGCTTCCTGGAATATTCTGGGTAGTATAAACAGTGAGTCGATTTTATAAGAATGTTCTAGACTTCATAGACCGGGGTATAAATAGATCACAAAGGAACGCGGACCGGACAGTCAGTCTTATTAGAAGATCTGAGGCGATACAATCGAAGCTATACGATTGAATTTCAGTGCGATTTAAGTGTTAAGTGATAAGTGTTGTGGGACGAATAATTGTGTTAAATTTTTATTTTGTGTTTAATTAATTAAAGTGTTAATTTTGGTTTAATTGGCGTTAATTATTTCTATCCCGAACCCCAGCTCGTAACATTATGATAAATGCTATGGGGTCATTCTTAAATCGTGAAAAAATATGCTGTTTTTCATCATCTGCCTTGCGTTTTCCCAATAGGGTTGACTTCCAGTCTTACTAAATCAAGCAACTACTTCTATTCTTCTGATTTCTATTCAATCTGACTCCTACCGTTTTGCAAGACTAGTGTTAGATTTTATGGGTACTGTGACGGCTGTCAAACGTGTAGAAATGACAACCGGGAGTCACGGCTTCTAAGTTACGGACGAATCTCGATAGATTTAGATGGCAACACATCCACCGAGCGATCTTGACGAGCGTTATAGCTATAACCGAAATGAAACTGAATGAGCGATAAAACAACCAAATCGAATCGGCCAAATTATCAAAACATGACCATTTACTTTAAGTAATATTTTATAAAATTATATTAAAATGAACTATCCTTAAAAAGCTAATTCATTTATAAATTCAAAGAGGTTTCCCTTTGTTTTTTTTTTTTTTGAGGGCAGGAATCCTTAAATCGATACTCTCTTCAGTTCTACCCAAATTGAGCCACCCCGAGATAAGGTGCTATGGGTGGAATGGAAGGGAGTATCAGACTTTTGCAGACTAAAAACCTAAACTGTTTCTTCATTTGAACTGTGTTCTGGAGCCGTGGTACAGATTTTTGATGTTGATAAAATTTTGCTGATTCATGAATGTAATGCAAACTAAACAATTACATCAACATTATTGTGCCTCTTATATATTGTGTTACATTCACAGAACCGTTTCCGCACTACCTGACAAAATAATTAATATACCACACTTCGTTCACGCATCCTGCATCTGTTTGTTAGCTAAGAAACCTTGTTATAACGTTTGTATAATAAAGCAAATTAGAATACATAATCATACAAGGCTGAATATATCAACCACTATACATATAAATATCGTTATTCTTCATCATTCTTTTTGTAATTAAATCTGTTGGCAACTGAATCTTTTTATTACCAGAATGAGAAATTATATTTGACGTTTAATTAGAATAAATAAATAATGTTTTAAATATCACACTTATTCTTGCTTTGCATCTTTGAAGATTGAAGTTCCTTGAACTATTTCGACCAATATGTTCCTAGTTTATTGTCTTACTTCAGCCGTATTGTCAATAACTGACTTTTATTATATTCATTTGATTCTTTATCCTTTTTATATGGCATCAATTTTGTTTATGAACGCTGCTTATATTGTAAATGGCATCTCTATAGGTCTTAGGCTGTTTATTTCTCATATTGAACCAACGTTATTCTTAATCATCATTATGTTGACCAAAGTTTACCTTTAATAAATGAGAATAAATGGAAACAAAAGCTATATCCAAAATATGCATCTTATAATGTACTGAGATGGCCAGTTTTAGATAACCATAATCACCTAATGAAGTTTTATCTAAGACTAGTACTCACGCGGGGCTTCGCTCCCGTGGATTCTATCACGGTAAAAACATAACTCTCCTTTTTGCAGTCGGGTAAAAAGTAGCCTATAACCTTCCTCAAGCTTCAAGCTACTTCCATACCAAATTGCATCCAAATCCACCCAGTACTTTCGAAGATTAGCGCGTTCAAGCAAACAAACAAACTAACAAACTTTTCCGCTTTATAATATTAGTATAGATGTATGTGATGACTGCAATTTTAAAGCCTGCAATACATGTTGGCCGAGCTTTGTCGAGTGAAGGCCAATACCAACATGTATACAATATATTAGCCTTGTCTTGCTATCGCTCGGTGTCACTTGCCTAGTTGGCCAAGTATAGAGCTCATTTGGTGCAACTTGTCTTCGCTCGCCGTTGCTCGTGATCACTTGCCTCACTTCGGATCGGTGTCGGTTTTTGGTCACAAATCAAAGGCGCTCGCCTGCGCTCGGCCAACGTGTGGGCAGCTCTACAGACTCTCTTCTACATTGGTCGTCTGCATTGGCGTTCGACGAACTTGTCGAACGTGTGGAGATTATTTCTTGCCTTGTACCTGTTTGCCAACGCTCGCGTTGGACTACGCTCGGCCAACATGTGTTGCAGGCTTTAGAACAGAACTCAATACTTACTCTGGTTTTTGTGGTGTATCAGCTTCAATATACTTACTTTGTAGTACCGGTATAAACTGCCTGCAGCGGTGGCCTAGTGATCGCAATCACGAATGCTGAGCATGAGGTCTCGGGTTCGATTCTCGTTGGACAAAAAGTGCAATTGGGTTTTTGATTGGATATTTATCTGTAGTAGCCCAGAGTTTGGAAGTTGGTGGTGTGATAGCCACCCTGCCTCTGAGAGCAGTTAATCTGTTGGTCCTGTTGATCACCGTGACCGAAATCGGTTAGGAGAACTATTGTTATATATAAAATAGCTTTTTAATTTATCACAAAATGTTTGACCTTTTTTTATTCTGTTCTTATTAATGGCAATAGTGCTATAGAAAAACATGTGAAAGGCAACAAGTGATTCCAAATGATAAAAAGTCTTCTATATTAATTATGTTTGTATTTTTGTCTTGTTTGCGTATTTAGATAATCAATCAGAATGTAAAGAAACACTGAAAAAAAAACATTTACCACAATCAAGATTTTGTTTAGATTGATCATGTAACTTGTTTGCATCTGAGCCTATCAAGCAAAATGATCACAGCTACCAATTTTATTTGATTGAGGGATCTTGATTGGAGTTATCACAAAACCTATTTGCAGCAATCAAGTCAAAACATAGTTGCTCTAACCAAGATTATTATGTATTTGATAAACATAATCAAGGAACTTATTGAGCGCAAACATTTAGCGCAATATTTGATCAAGTTGTATGATTAAAACAATTAATTGCAATGATAGATGCTATCAAGTCAAATGAACTTAATAAAGTATCAATGATCTTTATTGAGGTAAAAAAAAATGCTTGATTGACACAACTATCTTACTTTGTTACAGTTATCATTTTTTAACTTGTCTCTTTCGACACTACACGACATCATTGTATGATGTCGTGTTAAGGGTAATCGAGAAACTTGTTTGAGCGTTCAATCATTTGAACTTCTATTGCTGCAATCATGTTGTGATGATCAACTTAACTAAGATTTTGATTAAACAAGATATCGTCAATCTAGCTAAAAAGTCATTGGATTGGCTTGTATTTTTTTTCAGCGAACTTTGGCAGTGTTAGGAGCAGGCAGGAGTACCCTTTCCTGCCTGCTCCATGATCCAGTAGGATCAAAAGTCTACTGTGTGCACAGTAGATTTTATTTGATCTACCCTCTGTTAGTACGTAATTTCCACGAAAATAAAGTCGTATACATAGCTGGTTTAAAAATGTCATTTAAACGAACAAAAAAATCATCAAAGCAGTAAAAAGCTTTGCAGGACGTTTTTATTTAGCTCAGGAATGCGTACCTATGTTAAGCACAAACGTCATGAACGACGTATATATAAATATATAAGACAGGGTTACCATATATATATATGGTAACCCTGTCTTTCACCGCTTACACATCTGTCACAAACATGTTTTGTATTATTTTGTAGCGTTTTCCTGTTTGTTATACTTGTATTACGTTTAGTGATGTTCTGCTAAATTTCGCAAAATAATACATTAATTACGTTTTAAACTAAAGCGTTAATGGCCTAATGGTTAAGGTTTCGGATTTGTGATCGAGATGTCACACGTTCGAACTCTCTTAATACTCTATTGCCGTGAACCCACTCCAAGCACTTGAAGCATATTAACTTAGTTGGATGGGTTAACAAGTTTGCTAGTAATAATTTAAAGTATGTCAGACCTTCAGTCACTAGCATTTTGCAACGAAAAATACTTTATATTCATTATTAATTTAAGCTAGCATTCTCACTCATTTTTCTCGCAGATATTCTCTTATGGTTCACCAAAGCAATCGATAACCGGGAATTAAAAACATGACATAATTGAATCAGTATTTGAGGTTCATGAAATAAAAATAATATAAAAAATCTTTCTGTAAATAAAGACTTGGGTTTGCCAACAATCTAACACGATAGAAACCAAATAATATGTTATCGATAGCGCAGCACCCATATTTTGGAGTACCTTAAACTCTGGTCTAATTAAAAGCCTCTAGATAAAGGATTTCGGAAAAGAGATTGCTTAGCTGTACAACAGTCCAATACGGTTGATTTTGATTTACATTAAAGATTTTAGTCATAAAGAAATTCTATTTAAAATGAGAATAATATTAAAAAAAATAGGGTAGGTATACTAATCATATTGCTTCAACATTCGGAATTTATGTTCGATATATCCAACAGAGTTTGTGCGGGTACTCCAAGAAATTCTTTTGTTACGTTTTTAGTCAAAACTATTTTGCCTGAACAAAAAGAACATTGTATCAGTGACATAATGCAGTAAATTATCCAAAAAATCACTCATGATTGCGGTTGTCAGTTTTAATATGTAACGCAAATGTTATAAGTGATTAAATTTGTCATGATTAAATAACCATATTTTGAAGAACATGATTACTTTACCTATTAGCTACCTCGATTCATAGCCACCTTCGTTTTTTATAACAAAGTCCACTGATCCAATTTTTCTTACGACTGATTGAATTTGGGACATAAATAAAACAAAAAAGTGTCAAAAATATTTGGTTTTATTCAAACAGCAGAAGAAATCACTCAATTACTTTCGCAATCGCACGTAAATGTTTACTAACCCCGTCCTGTACTATTCTTCTCTCGCATATTTAGACAAATCAGTAGAAATATAATACCTCACTGGTACATTTCCGAAGAAATTGTGAAGGAATACTAATAGAAATTCCTTGCAAGCTTTGTCCATGAAAGGTTTACCAAATGTAGACATCAGGGATCTCCAGTTTTCATTAAGCAGTCCGGTCACGAGCTTGCCTGTTAAAGTTACAAATTAGGTCACAACAACGTACTAACAAGCTAGCGCTGCGCACATCCATATTGTCAGCTACTGCAAGTATTTTTTTATTGGATCGATTTGTACTAAAAAAAATGGAACCAGTTCCAACAAAGGTTAAACAATTCAGTCTCTTATTGAGCGGGACGTCATCATCCCGTTGGGGTCGGCTGCCAGTCTAATTAGATGGTTACAGTATTTTACATGAAGCAACCGCTTATCTGACCTTCACAACCCACACTAGTGAAGGCTTGTAAATTGAGATGCATACAAAAGACCAATTGCGTCTTGTGCCCGTTTTGGGTTTTGAAAGTTTATACAACGTGTAATTTAAAAGGTATATACATACCGAGTGCACGGCTTCTCTGGATGATAACAAACGATATAGCAAGGGGCTTGTAATCCTATATCTACATGTGTGGAACTTATTAGAAATTTCAATACATTGGTACCAGAGACCGAATTTTTCAAATTAAGAAGAACGAAGAGAATTATCGTTTTATTGGCAAGTGACGTGAAAAGTTATGACCCTCCTAGTGCTGTGACACGTTTGTTATTATTGGTATTCAAGAAACATATGAAACCAATAATTTGGGGTCAATTCTGTGAGTCACTTATTTTGGGCTGAAACTTTGCATAGAGACTCCATACCTCCTCCATATAATAAATAAAAATATGTATCCAAAAGGATAGATAATTTTTATTTATTATTTTTTTTATTAAAAATAGGTTCGCTTTTGACCACCATCTTACCTGATGGTAAGTGATGATGTGGTCGAAGATGGAGCACGCTTACTTAAAAGTAACCTATTCACTCTTGAGTTAAAGACTCCTAGGTTATAGCTATCGGGAAACACAGACTCCGGCAGAGAATTCCACTCCTTAGCCGGGGTTCATATGGGGTTTCCGTAACATGTTGTATATGTACGAGTACTTAAATCTCAAATTTCAAATAAATTGGTGATTCGAAAATAATCAGCTATGACAGACGGACATACACATCGTGATTCTATAAAGTCTTCGCTTTTTTACACGGAAGCACAGAATCTCTTTAAAACTGACGAATATATCGTCAGTTTTGAAGGGATATATATAAAATAAATTCAGTGATAAAATTGTATACTTATTTCTTGCGTTCGTGCAATTAATGTTTTTTAGTCATTGACATCCGAAAGTCTTAAAAGATTCTGATCCGTTTATACCGTTTGTACAACGACGTAATTTGTCATCATGAACTGTTTTAGCCTATTCTTAACTATGCTGGGGTTGATTTCCAGTCTAACCGGATCTGACCTCCAAAACCCAGTAGCTGGGAAACACGATAACCGATGACGAATTTTGTAAATTACAAAATAATGCAAGCGACTTACTGGATTCTTGCTTCCCAATATACAATTCATCAGCAAAGAATAGCATTTTTCCTTTGATATCAAACGAGTATTTGAATTTATTTGGTTTCCACTTGATGTAAAGTTCATCATTTCGCTTTTGGATGTAAAATCCGACATCCAATTTTAGATATAGTTTCTCTGAAACAAATATTACAGGGCATTAATTACACGGCTAAACATGATAAAAAGTTATGCAGAATAATTATAAATTGCATTTTGATTGATGACATAGTGGAGAATATTTATTATTTTTACATAATATTTAATAACCATATTGGTTGCTTGTTAGAACTGTCACTAGCCTGTCAGATATTTTTTTTTTCATAATGATCACCTATTTTGACTTTTCCATTTCCTTCGCCACTCAATGTTTCACCACCAGTAAAACTTTTGACAAGAGGACTATTGGAGTACACTTTGTATCGGCCTTTGATTGATAAGTCACACGTCAGGTCCAGGAACGCTTTTTCATTTTCTACATCAGCCCTGTAAAGATAGATGCAAGTTTAGAAAACACATAATAGCCTCGAGGTTGCAACAAAATTCTGCTCAAAGGTAAGGTGAGAGTTTCTGGCAGTCCATTAGGACTGCCAGAAACTCTAAAACAAAGGTTTTCTCGAATAATATAATAATATCAGCAGTATGATGGCAGCCAAGCTCATAATTGATTAGCCATTTGCGCAGGAAATTGTCATAGATTGTCATTGTCCGATGGGACGGCAATTGGTTACGACCGTAGTTCAGAAACACGGGGGCTATCACACCACAAATTTCTAAACTTAGGTCTACTAAAGAGAAATACCTTACAGAAAAAGTCTATTGACTTTTTATCCGACCCAGGAATTGAATCCGAGATCTCTTGCTGAGCAATCCACCATGCACCGAGGCGTAACGGGAGGAGTGGATCAACGATATCCCATATATAGGGAACCTTTTCTTATCAATAGATCCCATTAATGTTCAGCTGCATTCAATAGTTCAGCTGATATTTAGGAGCGTTTATTTTTTACAAAATACACCTTAACTATCTTGCGATTTTTTTCCTTTAATCTTGCGATTTTTTGCATTAAATTATCTTTACAGAGAGCAGTGGCCTTTGGCATTATTTATTTTATTATAATGTAATTTTATTTTAATAAGTACAGAGAAAGACTACAGACTAAGACATTTAGTACAGCTATAGCAATATACAGTACATAAATCTAAAATCTAATTACTACTGTAAACAGTATTCAGCATATCCGCCGTAAAATATTGCTTCATAAAAAAAATAACTTGGTTGAATGGTAGAGAATGAGAATAATATTTTTTTGTGTCCCAATATGAGATCAGATTCTCCACATTTCAATTCCCATTTATACTTAGTTGTAACTATGAGCGAAATAAAGCTATTCATTTGTAGGTATATAATAATATTATAACTAAAAAACACTAAAAAGCCAAAAATAATTTTAATTTCGGTAGTCGGTGTTATTGGTTTTGTATTTTCTTTTTTTTTTCACACCGCCTTCCGAAATTAAAATTATTTTTGGCTTTTATTTTTTATTTATTTTTTGCAAAATAAAAAAATATTCTCGCTCTTTTTAGTGGGTCAGTGAATTTTCCAAATCGGTTCGTAAATGACGGAGTTATACGCGAACAAAAAACGCAATACAGAGTAAATAAAAAGATCATCAACGTAAATATATTTTTTAAACTTTTGTTGATTTTTCAGAAACGGCTTGTCCGATTTCAATTAAATTTTCATGGGATCATTTGGGAAGTATACCCTTTTCAACAAAAAAAGAATTTTACAATTCGGTTGGCAAGCGACGGAGCTATGCCCGAACAAACATAAAAAAAAAACAAACAAACATCCGAATTGAGAACCTCCTCCTTTTTTTGAAGTCGGTTAAAAATAGTTTGTATAAAAGTTTAGGTAGGTACATAAAATATACATGCAACGGCTTAAACGGAAAATTAAACTTACTCAAACCGAGTTATGATGCAGTCCTTGGGGCCTTTCAAGGTTCCTTCAATCATAGTAATTTCAAGAATATCCAAAACAGCAATAGATACATTTTTCAGTTCCATAGGATCGAATGGTGGGATCTCTAATTCTTTCACACCTGTCTTGGAGATGCGTTTGAGGACGGATTGGATGAGGTCTTTTGTGCAAGCACTATCATTTATGTCACATTTTGGCAGAGTGTCCACTAAAAAATAAGAATAGTTTTCAAAATTATAATGAAAATAAACATTTAGTTAAATATTTTTGTCTTAATAAAATGTTATGAAATAACCTAACCTAGTGTGGAATTAAGGATTTCTTGTGTCGTAGGATCTTCGTTCCGTTAACAAAATTAGCGTATTGTATAATACAATAATTCACTATAACTTAATAATTATATTTGCCTTTTTTTCTAAATAATAACAGGAAAATAATTAATATTATGAGATCAAAAAGTTATTTTGAAAAATCTTTTCCAATATGTTGTAAATTGTGCAAGTTTCAAATAAAAATACATATTTTTTTTGACGAATTATGATTTGGTGCTTAAATATAAAACCCGTTTTCTCTTTTAATGGACGTTTACTTGAAAACCCTAGTCATGCACGTTCTGATATCGTACTGAAAAAACATTTATAAAACTATGGTAATAAAATATTAATACATACTGTAGTAAACTTACCAAAGGCCGATTCACAAAACACAAAAACTGTGCACAGCAAAAACAGGGACTTCTTCACAAACATGTTTCTTACTCAAAGTACTATCACAGAAAACACTGGAACTCGCAAATTTTATAATTTATATAATGTTCAGAAATTAAATGCAAACAAAACGATTATGAAATGGGAAAAAAGAATAAGCCAAGGTCAACGCAACTTCTTAACATTTTAATAATGTATAATTGAGTGATTTTGATGACCATCCAGTTCAAGTAATAACAAGCTTTACACAATATAAGTGCCTGAAAAAGCAGTCAGCAGCATTGAAGGGTCCCCATAAGGCCATCCCCAGTTTACAGGAATTCTATAGAGATACCGTATCCCCGGAAAGCAAGGGCAACTGAAGGGGCAGGGTGGGTTTATTAATCAGTAGAACTCTGCCAATCCGTTCCGATCCACTCAGAACGGGATGATTTTCCCACCCGAAAAACTGTCCTATGTTCAAGTAATATTATACTAGTGGTTTTTCATTAGTTGCTTTGAAGTCATGTTAAAAGATGCTCTGCATATATTTTTTTAGCCTTACATAGGTACAAAAACACACACAAACAAACTTAATGCCCTCGGTATTCTCTGCCAGTCGCGGCATGTATCCATGGGTATTCGATATACAGAACAGATAAGTACATACCAAAAAGAAACTCAATAAAATGCCATAAGTGTGAAACATTTATGGTATATATGCCATAAGTAAACAAAAGAAAGAAAAAATACGTTTATTGATACATGCCACAAGTACACACAGTAAAAAATACAAATAACATGATATTATTATTAAATAAGTATAAAAACCTTAAAAATTAAATTGTACTGTATGTAAGTGTGGTGTGTGTAGGTGTGGAAAACTTATGGTATTTTATATATTTACTGTTTGTTTTTTGCTGTCTGATTTTTTGACACAACTTTGTTTATTTATTTACACTTTATGCACATAGGTACAAAGGCGGACTTAATGCCGTAGGCATTCCCTACCAGTCAACCATGAGTGGTGATGAGATAGTGTGGGAGGTGCAATATGAACATGTGAAGTAAAATTTGAATATATATATAATAATAGTAATAACACAAAAAACCAAGTATCACTAAAAATAGAAATCTACATAAATAATATATATGAATAAATACTTATATAAATACATACAAATATATATATTTTATTTTTATTTAAAATAGGTTCGCGTTTGACCACCATCTCACCTGATGGTAAGTGATGATGTGGTCGAAGATGGAGCACGCTTACCTAAAAGTAACCTATTCACTCTTGACTTAAAGACTCCTAGGTTATAGCTATCGGGAAACACAGACTCCGGCAGGGAATTCCACTCCTTAGCCGTACGCATAATGAAGGTATTCCGAAAACGTTTTGTGCGTATGGGTGGGATGTCCACCATGTACCGATGGCGCTTCGCCGTTTGTCTCGTAGTCCGATGATGGAACGGGCTTGGTGGAATTAGATTGTGTAATTCCATTGCACACTCCCCGAAATGTAACCGATAGAAAACCGATAGACTTGCAACTCGTCGTCGATGTTCAAGGCTCTGGAGCTTTGACTCGACCAGTGCATCGTTGCCAATGAGTCTCTTGGCCCGCTTCTCGATTGACTCAAGCGCGTCCAGTTGGTATTTAGCAGATCCATCCCAAAGATGAGAGCAGTACTCCATACATGACCGAACCTGGGCTAGATAGAGATTGAGCAACTGTTCGGGTGTGAAGTACCGTCTCACCTTTGCTAGGATTCCCAACTTTTTTGATGCTAGTTGAGCCTTAGCCTCGATAAATGGGCCAAAATTGAGGGTAGAAGTTAGTGTTACCCCCAGAAGCTCGATACGGTCGGTTATCGGCACGGTTACACCTCGGAAAGTAGGAGCCGGTTCGAATTGGCTCCGTTTTGCGGAGAAGAGACACGCCTGGGTCTTAGCTGCATTAAACTTGACCAGGTTGGCATCGCCCCATTCGGAGACAGACTTCAAGGCCAAGTTCAAGCACCCGACCATGTCCTCACGAAGAGACTGGATCTGTGACCCACCAGCTCGCGCGCTGGACACATATCTCTCAGAAACTGTGCTGTCGTCTGCATACCCAAAGGTACCGGGCATTAGCAGATCGTTAATGTGCAGCAAGAATAAAGTTGCTGAGAGAACAGACCCCTGAGGGACCCCGGCATTAATTGCCAATTGGCCAGACGAGCAGCCATCAATGACCACTCGAATGGACCGATCTCTCAGGAAGTCTTCAATCCAAATGCAAAGTTGAGTGGGTAAACCGAAAGAAGGAAGCTTAGCAATGAGGCTATCGTGCCAGACCCTTTCAAAAGCCTTGGAGATGTCAAGGGAAACAGCAAGTGCTTCCCCTTGCCTCTCAATGGCCTCACTCCAGATATGAATGGCATACGCTAGAAGATCCCCAGTTGACCGGTTTTTGCGAAAGCCGTATTGCCGGTCACTGAGGATGTCGTTGGCTTCTAGGTATGCCAGAAGCTTACTATTAAGTACACGCTCCATACTCTTACAGAGTATGGACGTGACTGAAATAGGCCTGTAGTTGGCAGGGTCAGCACGACTGCCCTTTTTGGGTACAAGCTGTACGTTAGCCAGCTTCCATGCTTTCGGCACCTTTCCAGTCTCTAGCGAAAGGCGAAACAGGCGTGTCAAGATTGGAGACAATTCAGGTGCACAAGTTCTAAGAACAATTATTGCTGGTATCCCGTCGGGGCCACTAGCTTTGTTCACGTCAAGATTACGCAACACTCTACGGACGTCCTTCTGATGGATGCGAATGTCCGACATACACGTCTCGCATCCAATAGGAGCATCAGAAGGGTGAGCGCCACTACTATCCAGACGTGAAGACTCCGCGAAGAGAGCGGCAAACAAGTTTGCTTTTTCCTCAGCGGAGTGAGCCAAAGACCCGTCAGGTTTGAGCAGTGGTGGTAGTGTATATAATTATATAATGAAGAAGCAAATGAAAACCGAATGTGTAAATTCTGATTATTGGTGTAGAAAATTTCTTTTTAAATGCATAGCGACTGTCAGCCGTTCTGATCTCGAGAAGAAGTGCATTCCAGAGGAGAATCGACTGAATATGAAAATAAGAATGAACAAAGTCAGATGTATGACAAGGGCAGAGTAAGAGAAGATTATTGGATGAACGTAGATTCTTATTGTGTGAAGAACATAGAAATTGAAAGTGAGGCATTAGATAAGAAGGAGGGCTGGGAGAGTTGAGTAAAGAGAAAAGTGTTGTCAAAGCGCGCAAACTTCTCCTCTGGTGAATGGTCAACCATTTAAGCTCAGACCTGAAACTTGAGACATGGTCATATTTCCTTAAATTAAATATGAACCGAATGCAGTTATTGAGGATACGATCAAGCTTATCGAGCAAGACCGCATTCAGGTCAAAGTAGCACACGTCACCATAGTCGATTAATGGGAAAATTAAAGTCTGCACAAGTATAGTTTTCGTCTTAACAGGCAAAAAGTTTCTCAGACGATACAAGGAATGCAAAGTGCCATTGGCCCTTTGGCTGACCACTTGATGTTGAGCTATTATATGGTGATTGAAG
The DNA here is from genome assembly GCA_943138885.2 of Tholera decimalis. Classification (NCBI taxonomy): domain Eukaryota; kingdom Metazoa; phylum Arthropoda; class Insecta; order Lepidoptera; family Noctuidae; genus Tholera; species Tholera decimalis. The sequence continues at coordinate 16,119,908 of OW964563.2, read as the reverse complement.
TTTGTATTCTGCAGGTCGATCTTTAAGGTAAAGCAATGCTCGCCTAGGTCAGTCCGAAGATAGGTAAACATCGAAAACATTTAGCCTTGCCCCGGAAACCCTGCTTAGTAATTGGGCCCAGTTGTCATTTGTAACTACATCTTTGACAGACGATTAGACGGGTAGTCATAAGCCAAAGAATCTGTGATTGGTGTTGCTAAGGTTTATCGTACTCTCCAGTTACTGAGTATTGGAGGTCGCATACGTCCATTTAGACTGGAAACTGATTCCGACATAGTTGGAAAAGGGCTAAGTAGACAAAAGTAATGAGCTTTATTCCATCTTGTTCTGAAAAATACTTTTAGAATTGGCTGATGGCTATTTCTTTTTGTCAAATGTAACAGTTTAAATACCTAATATTTCAAAATAATAAACGTCATGTTTTCGAGTTGGGCCTTTTCAACGAGAGATCCGTAAACAACTCATCTAAAAATAAATAGAATAGTACTAAACTACATTTATCGTCAGAAATTTTTAATTTTTTGTTACTAATTGTCTAAAATATTATCACTACATTAACGAAAAAAATCTATGTATTTTAGATTTCAAATTATGCAGTCGGTAAACTGAGTGATTTGATAGGCGCTCATAGTAAAATGACGCTTGTGTATATTCGTCTTTGTCCGACGTGCGGGGATATCTCGCCACCCCCTTCCACTCCCGACGAATCCACGCATCCGTCACTATTAGTTAAATTCGTAAATCGTCGGTTCTGACTATCCGTCGGTTTTCTAAATAAATTATTTAAATCAATTAAAAATAAATTTCATTGAATTAGTATTTCCTAGATGATAGTACTTAATATAGTAATCTGTGGAGTTTTTGTTATATTTGACAATTTGAATTTTGAAATTGTATCTATACCTATACTATTATATCTATACTACATTTTTCTATGAATATGATAGTAACGCGTGATCACAACCAACAAAATTCAGTGGATACGTTTTTCCTAATGGTCGTATCTGACTATTCCATTTTGTTCTTAGGACTAAATTCACATCCACCTTCTGTCTACTTAAAAACAATGATTATTTGTATATATTTAATTTATTTTGGAACAAAATAATAATCTGACATGACTGATAATAATTTACCTGTTAAAATATAATGATGTTAATTTTATATTTTTTACTCTTTCGAATCTTTTTAATGTGAAGAGTTACGGTTTATAGTAAATGTTACGTGCGATATTAATAAGCTATGTATTTTTTACTATTACCCCCAGGAGCATGCAACGTAATAGAAAAGCAGGATGACATTTATGAGGACGTCTTTTCAGTCGATATACACGAATCTAGCGAAATCATAAAATCAACAGATGAAAATATGAACCCAAACATACACATATTATGGCCGTTTATCAAAATATGCATCATCAGCATGTTTATATTTACTCCCGTTAGAAAACCAGCATGGTGTCGAATTGATCTTAAATAATATCATCTCAGCCTTAAGCCCTTTACATACCTCCACCTTGATATCAGATCTGTCATATTTCCCTCAGCCAATTACTCCGGCTGTTGACAACAATGGATAAACACCTATACCATCGCAAATATACTTGTGATTAGTGTCTTAGTTTTAAACAAGCACAAAATCCGTCTGACGACATTAGAAATTAGTATGTAAAATGTTAAAATAGCAAAAAAGTATCGAAAGAGAGTGAAAGAGTTTCGATTCTGGTCAAACAATTGCTCTGGCCAGAATCAAAATAAGCTCTATAACACATAGATTCGTTAAAAAAGGCCACACCCAAAACGAGGGGATTCTGTCCACAGTGTGATAGAAATGGTTGCTGAACATCAAACAATTTTTACCTAAACCAGATAAATGGAAATGACTTGTTCGTTAGGATAAAGTAATAGACGATTTTTATAAAGTCATAGACGTAAAACAGTTATGAGAGTTTGATTTTAAAAATCAGCTAAAAATAAGAACAGGGTTAAAATATAGCTAACAAAGGCTCATTGGCAATGAGAGACTAGTTGAGTCAAAGCTCCAGAGCCTTGGACATCAGCGACGTGTTTCAAGTCTATCGGTTTTCTATCGGTTACATTTCGGAGAGTGAGCGGTGGAATTGAATATGTCACCAAGCCCGTTCCATCATCGGGCTACAAGGTGAACGGCGATGCACCATCGTTTCACGGTGGACTTCCCGCCCATACACACTAAACGTTTTGGGGATTCATTCGTTGTGCGTACAACTAAGGAGTGGAATTTTCGGCCAGAGTTTATATTTCCTGATAGCTATAATCTAGTAGTCTCTAAGTCAAGAGTGAAAAGGTTACTTCTAGGTAAGCGTGCTTCATCTTAGACCAGATCATTGCTTACCATCAGGTGAGATATGGTCAAGCATGGGCCTATAAAGAAAACAACAACATAGTTAATTGGACAGAAGTTTGTGTCGATGGGACTCGGAGCAATGCAGTTTAGATTCCGATAGTTGTGATTCTTAAGAATTTATTTATTTTAAATAATGTTTAAAACATACATTCTAATAAGAATGATGTGGTACTTAGTTTTACTAATAATTGATTAATTTTCAAGTTTTAACTTATAATTTTTTTACCAAAAAGGATGTAATCGGGTCCAAATAGCTTCAACGCGTAGCTTTTTATTATTCTTAGCAATAATTGTGTTAAATGACTTAATTCAAGCTTAACATTTATCATATTGAACAACAAAGGAGACCAAAGACTTTTATTATTGGATGCCGTCATACAAAGAACACAGGGTGTGTTCTTTAACTAACTATCAGATCTCTAATACTAGCGGATTAGGCTGTGCGTTAATTCTTCAGTCATTCAAGAAGGATGCAGGAAGCATTTTATATGCATAGACACCCCAACCTACCTTAATCTGCCTATTTACAAATCGACTTTCTGCTAACCTACTTACTCATGGTCAAAATAGAATATGACAGATAACATATCCGCCAAAATATTACTCATTAAGTCAATAGAACTTGATCGAAAAGAAAAATTCATCATTATTTGAGCAGGAATTTTCCGGAGAACAATGTCGGATAATAATATGCGACTGTGTTGACTCTGTGTTTTCTGGAAAACTGTAAAATTATAAACTGTTATTTTTATTCTATTAAAAAAAAAAACAAACTTTATTGTTTACCTCTATGTCAGTTTTCATAATTAAGATTTAAAAAAAAACTAACATAATAATTTTAAATAGCTGCCATGTAAAGTTTAATATTTGACGATATTTACGGTTGTTAGATTTTTACCCGACTGCAAAGGAAGGGTTATGTTTTTCGCGCGTATCTTGTATGTATGTATGTATGTATGTATGTATGTATGTATGTATGTAATATTCTTTATTACCTCATATTTCCAGAACCGCTGAACGGATTCACACAATTGAGGTATCGTTAGATTTGTCTTAACAGCCCGAGTGTTCTTAGATAAGTGACATTTAAAAAAATTAAACATGGCGGCTGTGCGAAGCCATTATACATGGTAAAAAAAAACATTTTTTTTTTAAATACTACAATATGGGTATCAAATTAAAGGGCTTAACATAAGGATTTCAAAAAGGTATATCATGTTCATCATTAGTGTAATACTAGCAAAATAACACAATGAGAAAGTTTAAAATATGGACTCAGTTTCTGAATCCGGTGGAGTACCAATGTGACACGACCGGGAATACTAAAAAATTGTTACTTAATACATTAACTAAAAAGTTGAAAAAAAAAAACTTATTTAAAAAATCTAAAAAACCCGACTGCTCAACTGAAGTGTAAGAAACAAGCACATTTTTATTTTTAAAAGTGGCAAGCAGGCGGACCCATCCCATTTAAAAAAAAATATGTTCAATTAGGTCCCGCCTGCTTGTCACTTTTAAAAATAACAATGTGCTTGTTTCTTACACTTCAGTTGAGCAGTCGGGTTTTTTAGATTTTTTAAATAAGTTTTTTACATGAGCCGTTGATATTGTCTCTTGCCAAACTTTATGATTCGGTTTGATTCACTTTGATTTACTCAAAGTTTGATTTTCTTATGTGTTTAGTACCAAACGTTTCAGAACGTACCCTTTTGACATAAAGAAATTTGATCTTGACATTACTCTGACTTGACAGATACACTTTGGTTCCTTGTTGAAAAATGTCCGCTTGGGACCTGTTGAGTTAATTATAATTGGTAAAATATCGTTTGGAATCGCCTGTTGAAACCGATAATTGGGTCGCGAGTAACGATTAATTGGAATTTGTAATCCCGGATTGACGAAAACCCTGGGATATTTTTGGACTTACCGCTGGTTGTCGCCACCCGAGTGGCACGCGCATTTGTTGGAAATAAATAGCTTCAATCCGGTGCGAGTTTGGGCTGTGATGCTGTCTGAACCGCGCCATCTGGAGATCGGCGCCTTGTGACCGTTCAGAACACTTGACTTACATCACACTTTCATTTACTCACCTCATATTTACATACATACCACACTTGGGCGTGACCTAGGAAGGTCGAAGCTTGGCGAACCCAGCACAGAAGGTTAGTGGTAATAGGGTATTGATAAAGCCTCAGAGGCTGTTTATTGTTGTAGGCCGAAGAGCCTTTTGTTTTTGTTAATTGAAAGCAACGGTAGGGCTCCACGAATCGTGGACAAGTTTCGGACACACCAGTATCGTTGCACTGGCCTTATTGTAGTCCTGAATATTATGAAATCACAAAATATGCGTAATGCGATGCAAGCGGTTACATATTTTGATCGCATTAACTTACAAGTTTGATATTTCCTCAACTCAAAGAGACCATACACCCGAATATAAATTTCCGTTTGGAATTATTACGAGTTCCTGAAAAAGAGTCTTGACTGGCAGACGGACAACGAAGTGATCTTACGGTTCCGTTATGCCCTTTGTAGTTAGGAACTAAAAATGAGTTCATCAGGACTCACAACAGACTTTTTCTTCGCCTGCTGCTTCACTTATTTAAACGCTGTTTATAGGGTAGCTCACCGTCCAGTTAGGATTAGGTCGAAGTCTCAGCCTCAAAGAGCAGTAAGCATTATTAACGGGGCCAGATTGGGGCAATGTCTACCAGGGTAACGGAAATATTCCAACGAGATATCATGCTTTCCGAAATACAAAAGTAACAGAAAGATTTAGTATGTATCTTGTCAATAGGAGACTCCCTTCTGCTCCACTTGGAGCAGGAGTAATTTGAGGATTTTCTTCCCGGAAAACATAACCCAGAATAAGCCTTTGTGTATTCCTGTGAAAATAATGGAAATACTCATTTACGGTTTAATTGTAAAATAAATTTCTTCAGATTAAAATCTGATTCGCCAGGTAGAGCGCGATACAAACACTGCCGTACCATCCTTTTCTGGAACCATTTTGGCGCATTTTCATGCCCCTATTTGAGGAACTCTGGATAGGTTTAGAACGCTGAAATTATTAATATAGATTTCTTTATTAATATATTTAGATTTTATATGATTAGGCCATTGACTAGGATGTGTCAACAAGTAAATGTCAATTCGGACACATAAAATCTAACTATATTAATAAATAAATCGCAGTCAAGAACAGACTTGGCTTGGCTGTGCTTAGAGATTTCATTACTTTTTATAGAGAAACAAGCAGCTCCATCGAGACTTGGACGAGATTGGACTATGTGCTACGTAGGTATGTGAAAATTGGGCTCATGAGAAATGTATAGTTAGACAGTCATCTTCGCGGGTTATAAATATGTGATCTTCGTAGTAATTCGGATATTATATTATTTTAGTCTGTTACTTCCTCACTTGGTAGCAACAGACTGTCTATTTCGGGTAAACATGAACTCTGACGTTATTTTTCTTAATGTTACATTTGATTGAACAATATGTAATTATATTGATTAGTTAATAAGTTAGATAGAATCGGTAAACTAGACTATAAAGCAATTAAAGATGCTTCGTGTCTTAATAACGTTGTTTCATTAAAGTTTGCTCTTCGGTGTTTGTTTCCCCTATTTTCCCCAACCTAACAAATAGGGTCGGGTGTATTTTTTGGTTTAGTATCCTTGGATGTACTTCGGATTAAAGTAATACCAAAATTATATGATACTAGTTTATTTACAACTAAAATACGTAAAAACTAACTAGAATAAACCAAAAAATATCATCCTCAACGCTGTCGACTAGGAGTACCTAAAAGACTGGTGGCATTACCAATTTGTATGACAATGTTTAGCCTTTATTCAAAGAAATAGCTAGCCCTTGGATGACGAGAAGCTTCAACGAGCCTTGTCGATATTTCTTTAAAAAGGATATGAGAACACGGGCTCCACGGTCCGAGTTTTTCGACCCCAAAAGGCTCAGAAATATAGTTATTACTGACATTACTGTATTAACGCCGCTTGAGGGTTTCCGCAGCCGCAGCAGGGGTGCCAGCACAATATGATGAACTGGGAAGATTGCATGGCGCGAAAGTATTGACACAAGTTGCATCGCCCATTAAAGGGCTACCCATCTTCCAAGGAAACAATGTCATGTCATCCAGTCTTTTGCCTCGTCATGCACCAAACCATTGGATTCCGATTCGGCTGGAACGCTGACGGTGATAAGGGCTCGACGGATGATGTTGTTTAAATTGGCATGCCGTACAAAACGATCCGCACTACGGTTGCAAGAGGGGCCTTGATGTCCGAGGCTATTGATCATTTCTCCTCTTCTTTGTTTTGTATGTTTTTTAAGCTGTCATGACCTAGTATGACATAGTGATGAGGGTTAGAACACCAACATGTAAAAACCCGAATTTAAAAATTAAAATATTTTGTTTCAGATAAGTCTATACAATGGGATTTTATAATCGTCAATGCGAGGTAAGATAAGATTATTTTGAATAACAAAAGAGTGGCAGAATACTCCACGGTTTTTTCTTGTAAAAATAATTGATAGGTATTATGATACGATAGCGTTGACCCCGTGGTTTGACTAAGTATCGAATAGGTACCTACCTGCATAACAAAATTGCAAATTAAAACACAATGATGTAGTTGAAACAATGAGTCATCGGAGTCTACACAGATCTCATATTAACATAATAGTCAGAAACATACACAAAAGAATAAAAATAAACCTATTTTTAGCATATATGAATATATTACGACAACAAATCTTGCTGGATATCATGGCCACCAAGGTCATTACAAGCACTAAGAAGCTAATTAGATTTAACTTAAAATACTAAAATTATTGCACAACTAACACCTTTAATTAGTTACAAGGAAAGTCAGTCACATGCGGCGTAATTATCAAGCATGACTGTCTTCATGGCAACTTATTTCACCTCCGCTGCTAATTTTAAATTTAATTAATTTCCTTAGTGTTGACTAAGGAAATTAATATTATAGAAATAAAGAGATATCAGTCCCATAAATAAATAATAGTGCAAGAATGGCATACAACATTATTTACAAAAAAGTTTTAGCAAAACAACACCATACAAATACCGATTCAACGGCAGATAGCTCCACTAATGTTTAAAGCGCTTCTACGAAAAAGAAAAAAAAAATGTTTATTATCTTAAATCTATACAATTAATTTGCCGGGGCTTCCCAGAAAGTAATCCGAAGATACTTGTGATGGGATAAACCTCGCTCTTCCTCGATTATTTAACAATTGGTTTGTTGTGCTAATTAGGTATAAGTTACACATTTTTACAAGAAAAAATTTGAAAAATAATGAAAATCGTGTTTATGCCAGTGTTTGAAACTAGAGTGTGTTTTTTATAAATGTGTGTTTATACGTGTGTTTATGTGTGTGTGAATGTATATTTTGTGTGCATGTGTGTGTGTGTGAATGAGTATGGAGTTGTGCTAGTGTGTGTATGTGAATGAGGGTGTGTATGTGTGTGTGTTTGTTAGTGTGTGTGTGAGTGTGTCTGCATGCATGACATTCAACCCAGGGTCGCTAAAATGTCCTCTACAGCATCATAATTAAGTGTGAAGAGCCAATCCGTCATTGTCTTCTTACACTCATACAGCTGCATAGGGTAGATGTTAAGTATGCGATTTACTTTATTATAAATGCGTGGGGCTTGGGTTACATTCTGGCGACTTGCAAAAATTGATCGTGCTGAGTATGTAGGGGCAACTAAATCACACCGTCTTTTTTTAAGTTTGGCATGGTTAAAGGGTAGAGTTTTGTTATATCTTAGTACCATGTGTAATATGTGGAGTTTTCTAACAGAGAGCAGCTTAGAACTTGCATATAGAGTTTCAGTAGGGAACCTGTAGGGCCTACCGTACATGACCTTAATCAAGGATCTCTGTGCTCTCTCTAGGTCTATAAAATACGACTTAGCTGCTCCGCCCCATACCGAGATACAATATATGATTACAGATTGAGCCAGTGCGATATAGATTTTATTCAGTAGTTCTGCATTCATAACATGTCTCAAAGATTTGAAAACCCATATGAGTTTTCTTACCCTACCCATAGTTAGTTCGAGGTGTGGGTACCAGCTCCACCTTTGATCTACTACAATACCAAGGTACTTGACGGAATTTACCTTATGAATTACAGGGCAACTACAGGTAGATTGGGTTGGGGTACGACAAGAATGTATTCTAATGTTAAAGTCAGGCGCAGGCTGAGAGTTAGCGTATTTAGTGAAGCAGACGTAGTTGGTTTTTTAGGTATTTAGCGTAAGTAGATTCTCACATAGCCAATCACTAACTCTAGCCAGTCCCCTCTCAGCCTCCAGCCTAACCTTGTCCCAGGTCTTAGCAGAGAAGATAATAGCGGTGTCATCCGCGTAGGACAGTATCCTCGCACCGTTGATATGAAGGTTACAGAGTTCGTTAATATATATCAAGAAGAGCGTCGGGCCGAGGACACTGCCCTGCGGGACGCCATACATCACGCTCTCTTCGTCACTAACATGGTTTTCAATTTTTACCCCCTGCTTTCTGTTTTGAAGGTTCGTGAACATTAAAAAATCAAAGTAATTATTATTAGTCATAGAAAGTATTAACATGAAATGGAATATTTTCATTGTGCGTACAGCTAAGGTGTGGACTTTCCTTCCGGAGTCTGTGTTTCCTGAAAGCTATAATCTGGGGATCTTTATGTTAAGAGTGTGTAGATTACTTGTAGGCAAGCGTAAATATCTTCGACCACATCATCGCTTCTTCGAACCTGCGACCTCTCGTTCAATGTTTGTTAATTAGGCTATTGGCGCTTGAAATATACAAATGATACAATAATTTAGAATTTATAATATTAGCAGAAAATCGTTGGAATATTCTTGCCTTTCAAACGTAAACGTCATCTTAAGGTTTTTACTCATTTAGTCATATACCTTATACATGCTTCTGCCCGCGACTTCGTTTGCGTGTAAGAGTTTTTCCACGCAAATCCCAATCCCATGGGTATTCCGGGATAAAAAGTAGCTTATGTGCTATTCCAGGAAGTCAACTATCACTTACCAAATTTCATTCAGATCCGTCCAGTAGTTTTTGCGAGAAAGAGTAACAAACATACCGTACATCATACCTAATTAACCTGTGTTATGCATACTTGTAAATATTATATTTTGATTTGAAAAGATTAACTGTGGAGCTTCTTGCCGGTTCTTCTCCTTACAAAACGACCAATTTCGAATCATGTACTAACTTCAGACGTTTTGTAAGTGCCTATGTAGGCCTATGTGAAATGAAATTAATGTTTTGAGTGTAAACATCCATCCATCCGCAAACTTTCGCATTTATAATATTAGTAAGATGTTTATATGAATGCAAACGCAATAGCTGTATAAATATCTACTTATTCAGATTTGATTCCATGTCTCATTGCGTTTTATTCAAAAGGGAACCGCTGCGTAGTTTTTTAATAGGCGTATATTTAGGCGTATAAAGATATCACATCTATGAACGAAGACGTAATAATTTGTTTCCAATAAGGATAATATTAATATAGTCAGCACATTTTCCAACTAAATAAAAGAATTTGACATTCCATGTATGAAGCGGACGGCGAGCAGGGGTAGCTCACCGTCAGGTAAGGACCAGGCGCGGGTCGGTGGCGCGTCGTGTTTCACGCGTGCCTCAGAGATCTGTCAGCACCAGTGACGGGGCCCTATAGGGGGGGAGGACCCGTGCTCCACCTAGGATCTCCATCTGGGTGGAGCACGGGTACTATATGGGTCCCGTGCTCCACCTGATGATTAGTACAGTCAAGTAATTAAGAGAAATACACAATTTAAAATATAATCAAAACAATTTATTTTAACGCATTTTTCCAAAAATGGCCGTTTAGTTGTTGGTACATCTAAAGAATCAGTATTTTGTGATATTATTGTAAGCAATCTACTTAGGGTTACACACCGTTCATCTACATCTATATCTACATCTACTAATATAATTTTTTCTATTGAATAAATTCTCGAATCTCAAATTTTGAATATTTATACTCTCTGATAAAATATACGTCATACGTCTTCTGCAATGCGATCATGGGGCAATAGAGGCAAGCTGCAACATAGACCTACATGCGTGTGTAAGTTTTATGTTTGATGCCAATAGTTTTGGAACTGAATTGAGACTTACGGTACAGCGGTTCTAGTCTTTTTATAAATTTTAGTTAAAGACTCATTTCAAGTAGTAGCTTCTTCTTTAGCCTTCTCTATAGCTAACAATATTTCGGTTTTGTCGTATACAGCCACTGTTACCTCCATTTTTGTACCGTGATCCATTTTCTTCACTACTTTGCCGTCCTTAAATCTAAATATATATAACTCAAAGGTGACTGACTGACTGACTGACTGACTGACATAGTGATCTATCAACGCACAGCCCAAACCACTGGACGGATCGGGCTGAAATTTGGCATGCAGGTAGATGTTATGATGTAGGCATCCGCTAAGAAAGGATTTTGCGAAATTCCCACGGGATCGAGATTTACACGGGAAAAACTTCCCACGCGGGCGAAGCCGCTGGCACAAGCTAGTAAAATATATTAAAGATGTGAAACTGTTGTATAGTGTAGACCATTTTGGTAATTTACAATAACCGTTTTTATTTATACCGCTATCAGAACTATTGCCAATACAGTGTATCGTTATTTCGGTACTTTAAATCAAACAAACTACTGCTACTGAAAAGTTGCCCTACCTAGTCCGGAGTAACAATCAACCTACCGTTACTTAGAGGTATTTTGAAACCCCCATATTTTTAAACTGAAACAAGCTATGATTAAGTCAAGAGTGAATAAGTTACTTCCAGGCAAGCGTGCTTAATCTTCGACCACATCATCGCTTACCATCAAGTGAGATAGTGGTCAAATACGAGCCTATTAACAATAAAAAAATCAACGTATTGTTATTCTACATAAAGAAGTATAAAGTAAAAAAAAATACATTTAAGTTTCTGTATGTCAAAAAAGTCAAATCAAAAACTAAATATTTTATTCGTTCATTTTATATATCATGTAGTGCTGTAAAGTTTTAAATGTACGTACTGAAAAGAATCATAAGATAGATGATGCATAGTTTTTTTATTGTTGATAGGCTTGCTTTTGACCACCATCTCACCTGATGTTAAGCAATAATGTGGTCGAAGATGAAGCACGCTTGTCTAGAAGCAACCTATTCACTCTTGACTTAAAGACTCCCAGGTTATAGCTATCAGGAAACTTTCACACTTTTCTTCTTTTAGGACTCACTGCACATCAAAAACTGGTTACCATTTTTATATATCTTTTGCTTATAGTACTGAAGACCGCCATATAAAAGTGTAATCTCCTTTTCTTTAAATAAAAATGGGCTGTTGAGAGCTAGTGTTCTCAAAATCATGTTCCAGCTTCAACTTCTCACCAACGACAAAACAAAAGACTGAAGCAGGCGCGTTGAATTTATTTTTCATAAATTTTATTCAGTTTGTAATTTTTTTTGGAATATTTCTACTCATACTCTTTTCTTTGCATCATAAAAGCTATAAGGTAATTTAATAATATAAATTGAATATAAGAAACTAATTATATTATTGTAAAATAAACATTAAACTTACTCCTATTTGATCATTGTTTCGATATTTTGAAACATATAGGGAAAACGATTTACTGCATCACTGTACAACAACGTCATCAGGTGGAGCACGGGTCCTGCCCCCCTATAGGGCCATTGCCTGCCGGGGTTGCGCGAAAGTTCTAGCGACATACCGCAGCCTCGGAACTTAAGGGCAGCTGAAGAAACAGAGTGGGTTTTTAGTCAGTAGAAGTCTGACACTCACTTCCGCTTAACCTAGAGCGGGAGAAGGCATTCGATAATTTTCCCACCCGGAAAAAAAAATTATGAACCTTATCGTTGGAACTTAATAACTTCTCGATCTAATAGGTTGCACTAGGTTTCGGTTCGACCAATGCGGCTAATCACAGTGGAGTTTAGCCACCCGCGCAGGAGATATTATGGTGCACAAGCATTGTGCACAAGTATGCGCAGTTTCAGGTACACACTCTGTTCCTTTAATCTCATATCCCGATGGGACGGAAATTCAAGATGACCGAAGAGTGATCAGGCGCACGACCAATAGCTTAATATGTTTTCCGAGGCACAGGGGTATATAATAAAATATTAAAATAAGTTTATTACATATCATTTTGGCTTACATTTTATGTTGAGAAGCCGCCATTTAAGCATAGAAGCATTCTCACTCATTTTGCTCACAGATATTCTCTTATGGTTCACCAAAGCAATCGATATCCAGAAATTAAAAACATGACATAATTGAATCAATATTATTATTATATGTATATATAGGGTGCTCCAATCTCATATGGATACATTTTTCGAAAATTTAAATAATATTTTGGATTTACTGTGTTTAAAATTGAATAACAAAAATATTGTCCTATGTGGTGACTTCAATATTAATTTACCGAAAAGGAATAAACAAACTTTAGACTTCGAATATACATTATTAAATTATAATTTAAAATTACAATTTTATCAACCCACTAGGCTAAGCAGTGTGACCTGCTTTGACAATATAGCGCATAATGTAAAAGGCTGTAAAGGAGAAATTATAGAATTGGGTCTATCAGATCATACTGCCCAAGTTTTGAAATGTCCTGTTCAGAAGACATGTATCTTAAAGCATTGGAAAATAAAAAGACGGGATTACTGTCAAGAAAATGTTGAGAAATATAGAAATTGCTTAAAAAATTTCAGTTTTTCCGAAATATATACATGTAGCGACGTCAATGAAGCTTACGACCATTTTCTTGATCTTTTCGGTTGTTTTACGATCTTTGTTTCCCTACAAAATAATAACAAAATCAATTACCAAAAAATCAAAATGGATCACTAACGGGATAAGGAAATGTAGTAAAAGGAAACGGCAATTGCTATGGCAATATAGAACAAATCCAACCCCAAATAATTAAAAATTGTTTAAGACGTATTATGCAAGGTTTAAAAGAATTCTATCATTAACACAATCATCACAAAATAACTACTTTATTAAGACGTCTAAAAATAAATCTAAAGCGTCATGGACCGTGATTAATAATTCTAAGACTTATTTCCCTAAAGAACCAATTACACAAATTCAAACAGAGACACAGACAATCACGAACCCATTGAATATAGCTCAAGCTTTCAACAATTTTTATATAAAACAAGTAACCAAACCAAAAAATAAAACTATACCAGAAATTAACGTACGCTCAAATACTTCAAACTCTTTATTTATGGAGCCGACGATACCTCAAGATATACATAATCATATTAACTCACTTCGGAATATGAATAGTGTTGGTTATGATGGAATATGCAGTAAAGTTATCAAAGAAGTGTCTCATTAAATAGCTCCACATCTCAGTCACATAATCAATATGAGTATTTCAAGCGGAATTTTCCCAGATAAATTAAAAACGTCAATAATTGTTCCTTTGCATAAAAAAAATGATCGACAAATTATGTCAAATTATAGGCCCATCGCGTTGATACCTGTCTTTGCAAAAATATTTGAGAAAGTCATTTATAAGTCCTTGTACAATTACCTCGAAAAATCAAACATATTAGTAAATGAACAAAAGGGATTTCATAAGCAGAAAACAATCAACATGGCTATACATGACTTGCTTCTCCCGATTTTGTCAAATGTAGATAAGAGAAATCCTGTATGTGCTATATGCATGGATTTAACTAAGGCTTTTGATTATGTTGATTATCCAATATTAATACATAAACTTGAAAGATATGGTATTAGGGGCAATATACTTGATCTCATACGATCTTACTTAACGGACAGAAAACAATTTGTGGAAATCACACAATTATCCACAATTACAAAATCTGAGGAAAAATATAGTTCTGAAAGTGCGGTAATTAAATACGGCGTTCCTCAAGGCAGCGTGCTAGGACCCCCCCCCCCCTTTTTTTTGCTCTACATAAATGACCTTCCGAGGCAAATAAACCACCCCATGGTACTGTTCGCCGACGATAGCACAGTAATCATTAAGTGTGATGATCCCAATACGTATGAAAATGAAATCAATGAGACATTAAATAGAATTATATCATGGTTTGACAGCAATAATCTAATTATAAACTTAGAAAAGACAAAAATCATGCATTTTTATCAAAGGATCCCAAATACAATTCTTGACATTAGCTATCTAGGGACAAAAATTGAATCAACTACCACTACTAAATTTCTTGGAATTAATATAGACAACAATTTGACTTGGAGAACCCAGACAGACGAAATATGTAAAAAACTGAATAAATTTGCCTATGCTCTCTTTAAACTATCAAAGATTGTGAGCCTGGAATCATTACTGATAGCCTATCACGGCTATGTTGCATCAACACTCAGATTTGGCGTAATATACTGCGGTAATTCAGTAGATAGAGATCTCGTATTTAGAGCCCAAAAAAGATGTGTCAAGCACAGACAGTTGTCAGCCGTTCTTTATTTGTCTAAAAATTCTTACCTTGCCATCGCTGTACATATACGAAACAAATATATTTGTCAAATCTAACCCTTCACTATACAAAATAGCACCTAAAAGTTACTACAGAAAACTACGAGACAAAAATAAGTCAGAGCTCGAAGTGAATAATGGCAAAACTGCACTAAAGAATAAAAGTATATTTTGCATGGCTCAAAAAATATTTAACAAACTACCTGAAAAGATAAAGGCTTTAAATCTGGACAATTTTAAAAAAGATTTTTTAAGAATTTTGATAAACAAATGCTATTACTCAGTAAAGGAATATTTGGACGATAATTCTATAATTACTGCTTCAGAAAATTATACATCAACTTAGACGATTTTGATTTATATTTGACATTAGCATTAATTTGACATGTAATCAAATTTATTTGACATTTATTGAAATTAATTATAATTTTTTGTATTGCTATAATAATAATATAATAATAATATAAGACGTTTAATTTTCTCAACACAAAGTAACTTAAAGCTAAAAATTACAATAAACCAAAGTAGGGGTTTGACTTTGTGAGAGACTGGTGCCTGAAGTGGGTTTCAACGAGAACCTGTATTACAGGTCACCAGTTCCCTCCCGCGGCCTGAGACCCGCTGTAACTTAAATAATGGATAGAGAATTGAATACACGAATGAAGCAATATTACCTCAAAGACTAAAAAGATGAAAATTATTGTTTACATACATGAGAAGACGTGGAACCAGTTTGTTAAGTGTATCAGTGTATGAGATTGTTATGCAGTTTGAAGAGTGTAAATGTATGAAAAAAGAGCTGTATGAGTATGCGTGATGACAGTAAGTACAAAAATAGAAATACAGTATTATTTCAGCGGGACCAACAAATCCTCAGTTCCCTTGTAGTCAAGGCTTTTAAGAAATTTAAATAGTTGATCTTTACATTTTAATTTAGTGAGGGGGTATATGATGAGTTTATTGTTAAGTTTGTTATATAAGAACGGCCCCAGAAAGAAGAAGAAATTGTGAGAGTGCGCAGTTTTAGTGGATTGTGTTAGACACACCCTACCTTTTCGGCGTTTGTCCATGTGGAGTTTTGTATCGAAAGGCAAAGATGAATGTTGCTTTAGCACCGTACGGAGTATGAATATTTGCCTAACAGTCAGAACGTCCCATTCCTGAAAAAGATCGATGGTTGGATAAAAAAAGGGGAGACCGGCTGCAACTTTGAGTATGGCACGCTGTGGCCTCTCTACTTCAATCAAGTGACTCTTGCCGGTACCACCCCAGGAAGTAATACAATACTCGATTAGGGATTGGCACAGAGCATCATAGACCATCTTGATAACCCGCCTGTCAGCTGCATATCTCAAAGTTTTAAATATATAAATTAATTTCCGCAATCGGGATGCCAGGAGTTTTGTGTGTAATTTAAATGTCAGACATTGATCTATGATGACTCCTAGGTATTTAATATCACCAACTCTCTGAAGAATAGGACAGGAGCACGGTGAGGTTTCAGTAACACAATCATGACAAGAAACTGAAAAACACGATGAAGGTAGAAGATTAGACCTATGAGCAAAGGTAACGTATTTAGTTTTATTAACATTCAAAGTCAGAATGTTCGTGCGCAACCATTTATATACTACGCTAAAGCCATTTTGGGCAGAGTTAAAAACCTCGTCCCAGCTCCGTCCACTAAAAAAGAGGGCAGTATCATCTGCGAAAGTAATAATTTGACCATTGTGTAGCTGGAGGCGGCAGAGGTCGTTGATATACACCAGAAACAATGTTGGACCAAGTATGCTGCCTTGAGGGACACCAAAATCAACACAAACCTCATCGCTGAGTACTTCGCCTATCCTGACCCTTTGCTTCCTTTCAGTAAGGTAGTCTTGCAATAGTTTTAAAGGAATACCTCGCACTCCAATGCCATCCAACTTTTTAAGTAGGTGCGGGATAGAGACTGTGTCGAAGGCTTTTGCAAGATCAATAAAAACCGCGAGACATTTGCTCCCTTGGTCGAGGTTCGTAATGATAGAGTGTATTAGTTCGTGTACTGAATCATTGGTTGATCTATTATGACGAAAACCATATTGGGCTGGCGAAAGTAGATTATTGGTTTCAAGATAATTTGTTAGTCGACGATTTATAAGACGCTCCAAGATCTTGGATAACGTAGGTAAAATAGAGATTGGTCTGTAATTACTGGCACAGTCACTCACCCCCCCCCCCCCCCTTGTGTATAGGCTTGATTAGTGCGATTTTAAAGGCTTCAGGGAAGATCCCTGATTCCATAGCTAGTTTGCAAATGTAAGTTATAGGTTCAGTAAGATAGGTTGCATACCTCTTTAAGAACTTGCTAGATATCTGGTCCACTCCTGTGGCACACTTCTCCTTTAATCCTTTAATGAGAAAGAAAACTTCTTCCTCATCAGGGGGTAACAAGACAAATGAATTTATGGGAGCTACACTTGGATAAACAATAGAAGTGCTTGAGTCCTGCGATGTACTGGTAATTTTCTCTGCAAGATTTCTGCCCACATTCGCAAAGAAATTATTAACTTTATTTATATCTTGATCTCTGTTAGCGGTTGAGATGAGCTGGGTAGAAAGGTCTGGTGGCTTGACACAGGAACTTATCCTTTTAATCACCTGCCATAACTGCCTCTTATTTCCTTTTGCGTTATCAATCTCTGTTTTTTCATAATTCCGTTTAGCTTTTTTGATAATACTGTTACAAAAATTACGATATCTTCTGTAGGTATTGCGGATAACCTCATTTTCAGGACATCGTTTGAATTTTTTATACAAATTATCCCTATTTTGCATGCAGCGAATTAATCCTTTAGTGATCCACGGCTTGCTTACCCTTTGTCTTTTGGGAATATATATTGTACCTGAGCAGTTCGTTACTGCCGCAGATAAATTTGTTATTAGTAGATTAGTTGCAGTGTTGGCATCATTACACGCTAAGATAGGCTGAAGATTAATTAATGGGATAGTTTGATCAAGCAACTCAAAATCAATTTTGTTGGCCGAAGTTATGCGGTAATCCGGGCGAACATTAAGATTTATAGCAAGGGCAACGGCTTCGTGATCTGTTATTGATGACTCGAAAACGAAACATTTGCTATCTAGCTTAGTTTTGAGCATCATGTGGTCTAGACACGTGCGCCCATGCGTAACTTCAGTATGGCCTGGCAGTAGGGCATGACTTGCAAGGACGTTTAAATATTCATTCGGTCGTCTGTCTTGAGTGTGGGGAGAAATGTCGATGTTTATATCGCCGCATAAAATAATATTTTTATAACTGCTTAATTTTGAGAGTAACGTATTTAATGTCCCAATAAAGTTATTAGTATTAGATTGACTCGGGGGGCGGTAAATCCCTATCACACAAGTATCAGTACCCAATTTCAGCTGCAAACAGTTGACGTCGCTTAGCTGAGGTTCTTCAATAGTTACTTTAAGGTTTTTGTTGTAATAGAGAACAACACCTTCATTTTGGGTTCTGTGGGACACATGTTTCTATAAAAATATTGAATTGTTGACTATTAAAATTGTGCATCACCTTAGACGACTTTGTATTTTAGACATTATAATTATGACATGTAAAATAATCTATTTGAATTGACTTAACTTAAAATTTATTAATATGCATGTACTAGAACTAATACTGGAAAAGTTTGCATAGATACCTTAAGTCGACAATGTCAATTAAATCATATTTATACGCTTCTAGGCAGAACAAATACGTATATCTGACATTGATTTTGACATTATTATTATTTTATATTTAACTCAGAGTTGACAATTTATGTAACTTAACTATTTTTTTTATTAATTTATTTTGCTTTGTATACTATTGTCACATCATAATATTATAATTAATGCATAACTTAAATTCATAATAATATATTTGCACGCCATATTTGGCAAACATGATTGAATCTAATTTTTATTATGTTACCTTGCATGCACGTTTTTTATTCTTGTATGTATACACATGTTTATGCAAATAAATGAATCTGAATCTGAATCTGTCTTTGAGATGCATGAAATAAAAATAATATAAAAAAATCTTTATGTAAATAAAGACTTGGGTTTGCCAATAATCTAACACGATAGAAACCAAATAATATGTTATCGATAATGCAGCACCCATGTTTTGGAGTACCTTAAACTCTGATCTAATTAAAAGCCTCTTGATAAAGGTTTTCGGGAAAAAGATTGCTTAGCTGTACAACAGTCCAATACGGTTGGTTTTGATTTACGTTAAGGATTTTAGTCATAAAGAAATTTTATTTAAAAAGAGAATAATATTTTAAAGAATAGGGTAGGTATGCAAATCATATTGCTTCAACATTCGGAATTTACGTTCGATATATCCAACAGAGTTTGCGCGGGTACTCTAAAAATTCTTTTGTTACGGTTTTATTCAAAACTATCTTGATTGAACAAAAAGGACATGGTATCAGTGACATAATGCAGTAAATTATCCAAAAAAATGATTGCGGTTGTCAGTTTTAATATCTAACTCAAATTTTATAAGTGATCAAATTTGTCGTGATTAAATAACCGTATTTTGAGGAACATGATTACTTTACCTATTAGCTACCTCAATTCATAGCGACCTTCCTTTATAACAAAGTCCACTGATCCAAGTTTTCTTACGACTGATTGAATTTGGGACATAAATAAAACAAAAAAGTGTCAAAAATATTTGGTTTTATTCAAACAACAGACTAAATCACTCAATTAGTTTCGCAATTGGACGTAAATGTTTACTAACCCTGTCCTGTACTATTATTCTTCTTCTCTAGCATACTTAGATAAATCAGTAGTAATATAATACCTCACTGGTACATTTCCAAAGAAATTGTGAAGGAATACTAATAGAAATTCCTTGCAAGCTTTGTCCATGAAAGGTTTACCAAACGTAGATATCATGGACCTCCAGTTTTCATTCAGCAGTCCGGTCACGAGCTTGCCTGTTAAAGTTACAAATTAGGTCACAACAACGTACTAACAAGCTAGTGGTGCGCACATCCATATTGTCAGCTACTGTACGTTTCTTTTAATGGATCGATTTATACAAAAAAAAAAGAAACCAGTTCCAATAAACGTAGAACAATTCGGTCTCTTATTGAGCGTGACGTCATCATCCCGTTAGGGTCGGCTGCCAGTCTAACTAGATGCAGCTGGGTTACAGTATTTTACATGGAGCTACCGCCAATCAGACCTTCACAACCCACACTAGTGAAGGCTTGCACATTGAGATGCATACATATGAGCAATTGCGTCTTGTGCTCGTTTTAGGTTTTGAAATTACATATCGCACGCTTAAACCAATACTGTCACTATCCCAAAAAGTCAATCACCTTTACCTGCTCTGCTTTTCAGGAGAGGCAAAAAATGGAATGAGAATGGGAACATTTTTGTTTAGTGACGAAGCGGACTACTGCCCGTATAGCGGTTATTTCTGTTACTTTTCGACTAGTGTAAGCGCGATTACGCGTAGTTCTACGTTTCCCAACAGATGGCATTAAAAAGTCGATTTGGCAAAATTTTGGATAGTGACAGTATTGGATTAAGCGTGCGATATATGTACTTAAATTCCAAGTTTCAAATAAATTGGTGATTCGGAGAGAGCTATGACAGGCGGACATACACATCGTGATTCTATAAGGTTTCCGCTTTTTCACACGGAAGCACAGAACCTCTTTAAAACTGACGAATATATCGTCAGTTTTTATTATATTAAAGCGTTTAATATAAAAAGTTTTAATATATAAAATACATTCAGTGATGATAATTATTACGAGAACTAAAACAAACAACCTTGTATTTTAAGGAAATGACTAAGCATTGTAGTACTTAATAAATTAATAGAACCAGTTCTTCTTGTTGCGATGTAGTTAAAAATCGTGAATTAAACATAACACAGTTAAGTCATGGTGTTATTTAGAATGACCTGTCTGATCTTTAGCTTTTAACTTAACTATTTACTGTCATCTGGTCGACTATTACCTACTGCACTTGGTTGCTTAGTTGTAAACTATAGGTACAGCAAAGTGTGTGACGTTGTTAAAGCCTACTTGCACTAGCGATAACTTAGTGAGTTTTTTTTATCCGTAGCTAATCTTGAACTAATAGTTGAACTCAAGTGGAATTGGGCAGGACACCTAGGAAGGTGATGGCAGGTGGAGTAAAGGTCTGACCGAAAGGCGTCTAAGGATTGGTAAGAGGAGCGTTGGTCGTCCGCCAGCGAGATAGATTACGGGAAGATGTAGATTATGAGTCCCTTCGATATGAGTACCCAGCGTGCCAGTTCAGACGATATTTCCTCCAAGTTCACGAGAGGAGAGAGAGTTTGAGGATTCATAATAGTTTACCACTTTTTAGAGTTTTGGCGGGGAATTCGGGCGCATGATGATACAGAGCGGGTTTGCGAGTGAGTGAGGAGTGGAGAGTGTTCGCAATGAACGAACAGGAAAGTAGTGGGAGTAAGGAATCGATTTTTGATGAAAGATCCTTCTCAAGTGAGTGAATGAGTGAAGTGTAACAACTTTGCGTTCATGATCAAATACTAATAACTATAGATAGGTATAGATAAAATAATGTGAATGGCGCATACAAGTTATAACCCAGCTATTTATTTATTTTACTTCAAAATAACACGGCCGAAGGCCAATTATATTATTTGAAGACATTATAAAAAACATCTAACAGTCATACACTAATCTCACAGTACTCCAGGCATGCAGACAAGATCTTCTTCCATTCATCCGCAAACACATCACAATCAGGTTTGGCATCCAAGAGAACGTTGAGCGCGGAGAGTGTGCGAGGAATAGGGCTATGGGTCTATTTAGTTATTACCTATCTAACAAGTATATACATTACCATTAGACAGGCTAACAATTGACCGAAATACATGATTGAACATTATTTTTATAGTACCTAAAACAGAAGTCCAGTAAAATAAAAAATCCTTATAGTTTTGGCATGCTCACCCATTATTTGCACTGTGTGATCATGTGCATACAAAGAAAACATTTATCTGTTATCGTGAAGTTTAACTAAGGATCAAGAGAAATAATTAAATGTTTAGCAAAGCCAATTTTATCTAAGTTATCTAATTAGCTTTTTAATTTCAAGAAGGTCGCGCGTTTGGACATAGTATTTATGTTACTTAATGATATAAAAGTATAAAGTTCAATTCATTAACTAGATACGAATTTTATGCATCAGAAACTGTTTTTTTTTTTTATCTGCCCTACATAATTAGTATTCTATTAAAATTTTACAGGCTGTCAGAAATAACGCAATACGACCAAGTTTTATTATGGGACCAACATAGAAATAGTTATCCCATAAAAAAACAATACTTGTCAAAAAAACCAAGTCTCGCAACTCAGTTCTTCTACCGTAAAAAGTTGTGAGATCCATGTAATACCGAGTCGGTTATTCGATTATTCTGTCCCTACTTAAGGGACCTTCTGTCTTAAGTTGTAACGTAATTATCTAACCTAACAACATCTTATAATGACCATATCAATATCAAAAATCTTTAACGTTTTAAATAAATAGATTGACTCTGCCATCGCATGAAAACACAAGTCATGCATACATATATAAACTACAGGGTTTAACAAGTTTGCTAATAATTTTATTTCTACCCTCATTATTAGTTCTCTTTTGAAGAAAATAAAATTTTATTCTTATTTCTTGCGTTCCTGCAATACATGTTTTTAATCATTGACATCCGAAAGTCTTAAAAGATTCTGATACTTTTATATGGACAACGGCGTATTCTGTCATCATGAACTATTTTACCCTATTCTTAACTATGCTTTTTTTTTTAGCGTGGTAAAATTATCAAATAAGTCCTCCCACCCCGGGCAGGGTGGGAGGGACTGTCAGACTTTTACTGACTAAAATCCACGGTGTTCCTTCAATAACCCTTTACGTACCGGGGTCACGGTAATGGGATAAGTCCCACGACCCCGGCAGGCTTCGGCCCTCTGCAGGGGGGGCCTCGTCATGTTGCTGACGCTCTTTGAGGCGCGCGTGGAACACAACGCGCCGTCGACCCGGGCATGGTCCATGGTCGGACAGCGAGTTGCCCTTTACTCGCTGTCCGCATGCCCGCGCCTACGGTGGCCGGAGATCGTCGGCCGACGTCCGACGCCGTGGGCGTCTACCACTGCGGCTGGGCTGGAGGGAGGATGCCATCCTCTCCCTCATACGGCCCGCCTCCTCCTTCGGAAGCATGACTGCTTCGCAGAAGGAGGCGACCGCTTCCCACTCCCTCTCGCCCCGCAGCATGGCCTCGACCAATGCCGGGCGTGAGAGGTCTCCGCCTATCGCCGCCGTGAGCACACGTCGGTGCTCTGCCCAAGCTGGGCAGTCCTGCACCGTAATTCTTAACTATTCTGGGGTTGATTTCCAGTCTAACCGGATGCAGCTGAGTATTAGTGTTTTACATGGAGCGGCTGCTTATCTGACCTCCAAAACCCAGTAGCTGGGTAACACGATACCCGATGACGTATTTTGTAAATTAAAAAATAATGCAAGCGACTTACTGGCTTCTTGCTTCCCAATATACAATTCATCAGCAAAGAATAGCATTTTTCCTTTGATATCAAACGAGTATTTGAATTTATCTGGTTTACACTTGATGTAAATTTCGTCATTTCGCTTTTGGATGTAAAATCCGAAATCCAATTTTAGATATAGTTTCTCTGAAACAAAGATTACGGGGCATTAATTACACGGCTAAACATGGTAAAAAGTTATGCAAAATAATTATAAATTGTATTTTGTTAGACGACATAGCGGAGAATATTTATTATTTTTACATAATATTTAATAAAAAATCGATAATTTGGATTTAACAGCTTCAATGCAGTATCATCCAAGAGTGCAACGTAAATGCTAAAGTAAGCGTAAGACGTGTAAATATAATAAATTACATGGATATCTTTTTATTCGTTATGAGCCCACACTTGACCTCAATCTCGCCTAATGGTAAGCGATAAATGAGGCCTACAATGGAACGGGTGAGCTCAGAAGATGCCTATTCACTCTTGTTTTAAAGGCTCAAATATTTTGTGTATAGTTTCACGATATTGATAAAAAAAAAAAAAAACTTATACACTAAAATTTTATAGAAAGCTTCAATATCAAAACCATGTTTTTCGAGGGAATTATCATCATATTCGAGGGACTCATCAAATTCGTGGGAATTATCTTCCCGCTCTGCGTGGGTCGGCAGGCAGTGTCAGACTTTCACTGACTGAACAGTTGCCCTTGCGATCGGGGTGGTATATCGTTGAGTATACCCACAACCGCGGATATCAAAACCATATTGGTTGCTTGTTAGAACTGTCACTAGCTTGTCAGATACATATATTTTTTTCAACAATGATCACCTATTTTGACTTTTCCATTTCCTTCGCCTCTCAATGTATCACCACCAGTAAAACTTTTGACAAGAGGACTATTGGAGTACACTTTGTATCGGCCTTTGATTGATAAGTCACACGTCAGGTCCAGGAACGCTCGTTCATTTTCTACATCAGCCCTGTAAAGATAGATGCAAGTTTAGAAAACACATAATAGCCTAGAGGTTGCAACAAAATTCTGCTCAGAGGTAAGATGAGAGTTTCTGGCAGTCCTACCGTAATACGGGTTGCTGACCAAGAGCTAAACTAAGTTAGTTTAGCTTAGCTCGCATAGCTGACGCAGTTTTCCATACTTGTGAGCAGACCGCAAACTATGCGAACTAAGCTATGTGAGCTAACTAAAATATGCGAAGCTAAGTTAGTTGTGTTTGTCGATGCGCAGCTACACGAGCCCCTCTCGCCTTCCACGCACGCCCTTCGCACATCCTTCGCCAATGCTGTCCAGTGTCCTTTGTGGTACGCACGGTCGTTTTGTAGCGAATATGGAGCAATTTATTGTTCATCATCTACCTCATAAAATAAAATTCTAAACTCTCCACTTGTGTGCCGCTATCGAATGTGTTGACATATTCAAGATCTGGAATGTCTTTTCCTTAAATAATAATAAGTCAGTATTAATCTACTTTTTCTATGTGTAACGTATTCATCATCGGAACTTTCTTCATAAATTATATTCTTATAATTATGGCGAGCGTCGTCCATCTAATTGAACTTGGCAACACTGACTGAATTTTGGCTTAGCTCTTGGTATGCACGCCATTTATTTCTAGCTTATCTTAGCTTAGCCTAGCTTGCTTAGTTTAGCTTTGGCATAGCTTAGTTTTCGGTCTGTAACCGGCATAGACAAAGGTTTTCTCGAGTAATATAATAATAATGGTCTTCCTAAGCAATTTCGGCGACAGCAGCCAATCTCATAATTGATTAGCCATTTGCACAGGAAATTGTCATAGATTGTCATTGTCCGATGGGACGGCAATTGGTTACGACCGGAGATCAGAAGCACAGGGGTTGTCACACCACCAATTTCCAAACTCCGGGCTACTACAGAGAAATTTCTTACAGAAAAAAAAAACTTATTTAAAAAATCTAAAAAACCCGACTGCTCAACTGAAGTGTAAGAAACAAGTACATTTTTATTTTTAAAAGTTTTAAAACAAGCAGGCGGGACCCAGTTGAACATATTTTTTTAATTAAAATGAGATGGGTCCGCAGTTTTTTTTTTTCAACTTTTTAGTTAAAATATTAATTAATAATTTTGTAGTTTTCCCGGTCGTGTCACATTGGCACTCTACCGGATTCAGAAAGTGAGTCCATATTTTTAAAGTTTCTCATTGTGTTATTTTGCTAATATTACACTAATGATAAACATGATATACCTTTTTGAAATCCTTATGTTAAGACCTTTAATTTGATTGCTTTAAGTATTTGAAAAAAAAAAAAATATTTTCACCTTGTATAATGGCTTCGCACAGCCGCCATGTTTAATTTTTTTTAAATGTCACCTATCTAAGAACACTCGGGCTGTTAAGACAAATCTAACGATAACTCAATTGTGTGAATCCGTTCAGCGGTTCTGGAGATATAAGGTAATAAATAATATTACATACATACATACATACAATTTACGCGCGAAAAACATAACCCTTCCTTTGTAGTCGGGTAAAAAGTCAATACCACTTTTTGTCCGACCCGGGAATTGAACCCGAGATCTCTTGCTGAGTAGTCTACCGTGCACCGAGGCAGTTACAACAGTACATATACAGGTGTAACAGGAGTGTATCAACGATATCCCATATGTAGGGAACCTTTCTTGTCAATAAATTCCATTAATGTTAGGAGGGATTTTTTTTTAAAATACACCTTAACTATCTTGCGATTTGTTCCTTTAAACTATCTTAACAGAGAGCAGTGGCCTTTCGCATTATTTATTTTATTTTAATGTAATTTTATTTTAATAATTACAAAGAAAGACTACAGACTAAGATATTTAGTACAGCTATAGCAATATACAGTACATAAATCTGAAGTCCAATTATTACTATACACAGAATTCAGCATATCCGCCGTAAAATATTGCTTCATAAAAAAATTAACTTGGTTGAATAGTAGAGAAAGCCTATGGCATTAAAGCCACCTTTGTACTTATGTGCATACGAATTTTTGTCCCAATATGATATCCGCATTTTATCTGCATTCTCCACATTTTAATTTCCGTTTATACTTAGTTGTAACTATGAGCTAACTAACGCTATTCATTTGTAGGTCCATATCAAAACCACTAACATTAAGAGCGCGTATAAAGCAAAATTACCAATTTTCTATTTGATTTTACATGAAAAATTCCAGACCAAATCTTAAAATAAAAATATATGAATAACTACATCATATTTTCAAGGGCTCTCTCTGATCAAAAACATAAAATAATAACATTTCCTTGGTAGAAAAAAATCACGAAATAACCTCTAATTCTCATGTTTTTCCGTTTTGTACTCGATATGGTAATGCCTATTGCGACAAAAATTTGATAAATAATTATATTTAAACAAGAGTAAAGGCTTTGCTTAGGCATTTTATGTAATTCCTTTTAGTTTTGGATTTATTACGATAAAACACTTTTGGCGCATACTACGTTTTTATTCCGCGCAAGAAGTCATCTTCCGTCGCTCGTTGCGGGAGCTTCAAGCATATTTCTATTTCACACATCAGTCGCTACCGCTCTGTTGAGACGAGAGGACTACGCTCAAGTGTTTTAGCTGCGCCGAGTTATAATCATTTCAATCGTAATTGTTGTCGTTGTTCGAACTAAATAGTGAAATGGGAAACAAAAAAAAACATTGAAAGAGAACTAAAAAAGTTACAAATTGACAGGATGGCTAATTGTCGAAGGTAAGTTTGTGAGTTACTTGTTTGTTATATACTGAAAAAATAAAAATACATTTTATACTTTCGAGAAAGTTTATGCAGGTGATTTTAGATTTTATTTTGAGAGACACAAGATCTAAATTCGTTCACCTACGCACTTTCGTGGGCCGAGTAGGTAACTAGACATAATAATATGTGGGGACATTTCACACACGGCTGTCTGACCCCAAACTAGGAAGACCCTGTACTATGGGTGTCAGACAGCTGATATACATAGACAAATATATTTTTAAATACATACATATATAGATAAACAACACCCAGACACGACGATATCAAAAATTCGTGGTAGGTACTTTATTAGATTATTAGGATAATAGGTAATAAATTACATTCATAATAGGTAGCTATTTACTTTTGCTATTTTGTTATGTTATTCTTCACGATACAATTTTATGATCATTTTCCCATAATGTAGGTAGTTATGAGATCTTCTAAAAATCTAGATACACGGATGGACAACAATAATGATCTTGCGAGTATCCTATATAAAAAAAAAATTATCTACCTATACCACTTCTTATTTAATATTTCTATGGTCACTCGTAGTCGTAGGTAACGCGGGCAGAATAGTATATGCAAAATAAACACAAGCTTTTAGTTGGTATCCGTGTTTGTTCGATGAAATATATTTATATCGATTACGAACCTATTTAAGTATGCCCATTAGGTATTTAAACCCTATTTTTGTAGATCAATTTATTGTGGACGTGATTGTATAACAAGGAATTTGTTTTGAAATAATATTTTATTTTCAGAATGTGGCCACCTCGCTCGCCAGATTTAAACCCATTGGACTTTTTTACTGGGGCTGTTTAAAGGAGGTAGTTTATAAAGAAGAAATCACTTCAGTTGAACAGCTGCGACAACGCATACGTTCGGCTGCTGACGAAATATCGTCGGCAGGATTTGCGCGCCGATTGAGACGGTCCTTCATAAGAAGGTGTAGAGCGTGTATAGCAGCTGAAGGAGCCCACTTCGAACATCTTGTATATTTTCTTTTTCAATAAATTTGTTTAATTACTAATGTCTTTTATGGTGTCAACAAACCCATAGTGATCAAATTTTAAGGAAATTCTCATTCTCTTTGAGTCTAAAATTAGTTACAGCAGTGTTAAAGTAATTTAATTTTGAAATCAAATTTGTATAAAAATTCTCCTTTAAGATTCGAACAGCAATAACTTTGTACTTTATCAAGATACTGGTTATTATTATACCATTTTAGAATTTGCATTAAATGGGCAATTATCTATACTTATAATAAATCTCTCTACAGATTTATTATAAGTATAGATAATTGCCTATTTAATAATAATTGTCAATTCTGTACATGAAATATATTTTTCAACAGTATTATATATTGACATATTATATTTCCCTACTAAATTACGAAAGTTAATCTGTGTGTTACATCTAAATCACTGAACCGTGAGGAAGGACATAGGCTACTTTTTTTTACGAAAAACGACGGAAACGTGGACGAAGTCGCGGGCAACAGCTATCTATGCTAATATATAAGGCTGAAGAGTTTGTTTGTTTGTTTGAACGCGATAATCTCAGGAACTACTGGTTCGAATTGAAAAAAATATTTTTAATTAAATACTCAATTTATAGAGAAAGGCTATAGGCTATATATATCATTACGCTAAGGCCAATAGGAGCGGAGCACCAATGAAGAATGCTTCAAAATCGGGCTTAAATTTAACGTTAGCCCAAAGTAACTATTCCACGCGGACGAAGTCGCGGGCAAAAGCTAGTCTAAAATAATGAGCCACCGCAGTGTAGTACATTTTTTTTTCGATATAGTCTGGCGGGAATAATTCCGAATCATTCCCGTCGTATACTTCGGAAGTATTCCGAAATATTCCGAAACTTTGGGAATATTTCAACTGCCAAAAGAAACCAGGAAAATCGACCTTTGAAGTCGGTTAATATACCAAAACCTGCTCCTACCTAAGTATAACAAATACTTTTCTGAAAACCGCATCAAAACGTGTTTGCTTGCAAGGTTTGCCTTTAATTGTTTTTATTGGCTGGGCTATTAAACGCGTTAAGTAGGTAGGTAATGATTAATACCTACCTATGCGACTCGCGAATACTCGCGATGCGTACAGAGCTACATACAAACTAACCAAAAACATAGGTTCCCCTTTTTTCAAAAAACAAATAAAATATGCTAGGCCTGGTTTTTTATTCAACTACTGACATTTATAAAAATAGCATTCAATTTCGAAATAAGTAGAGTACCTACCTAGAAACAAAAGAATAAAAATCCTGTTAATCGCAGGCTAACATATCTACCTATAAAAATATCAACATATACTTAATCAATCCCATTTATAATAAAACTAGTACTCACGCGGGGCTTCGCTCCCGTGGATTCTATCACGGTAAAAACATAACTCTCCTTTTTTGCAGTCGCGTAAAAAGTAGCCTATAACCTTCCTCAAGCTTCAAGCTATTTCCATACCAAATTTCATCCAAATCCACCTACTTTCGAAGATTAGCGCGTTCAAGCAAACAAACAAACAAACTTTTCCGCTTTATAATATTAGTATAGATAAACATTTATATTTTACTCTTGTATCGTACGTAGTCTCGCACTGAACAATAATTAACCCACCCACAACACAACAAACAAACACGTTAATTTCGATTGAATTATTCGGGCGAAATATTCGGAAACATTCGATTGCGGGGTACGAATCTTTCTCGCGGGGGGAAAACTTCTCCGGGGAGCATCTCCCCTCTTACCGCACCCCGCACCGCCATCGCAGCGTGGCGGCAGCGGCCGGCGCACAGAGGGCTTTATTTAAATTCATTTTGAATAATTCTGATTTAAAGAAACTTTCCCAGAAGTATTCCGGAATTATTCCGAATTTTTCAGAAGTTTTGCAACTATAGATACAGGGGCCCAAAATTGCGTAATTCCGTAGAAAAAAATGTTAAAATTTAAGAATAACTATTTTTTGCAATATTGATTTAGAATGTAATAAAAAATCTTGATACTGATCTGATAATACAAATATTCAGGACTGATATAAAAAAAAAAACAAAATGAAAAAAATATCACCAATTTTAGAAATGGTATCTAATTTTGTAAGAGTAAGTACGATTTTTATTTAAAATATTAAAAATATCAATAATTTGGTCATCCATGGGCATATGACGATATAAGTGGGGTAAATGATAGATATTATCTGGCCAATCGACAGTTTCAGAGTTATCCATTATTTACGCCACACCAAAATCACGCGCCAAAATAATATTATATTATACATAATATAATATTACCTTTTGGTATTGATTTTATATTGATTCGTGTTCAGTATCAGTGGTATAGTCACCTCCTACTAACTTACTATTTACGTATTATTTACGTACACATAATAACATTTCGTAATATTGTATAACGCAGTCATACTTTGAATACAGTTGTTTCATCTGAATATTATACGTATACTTACTACAGCAGATACGCGTCGAGCGAGCGCGTAGGTACACGCGCGATCGTATTCGATGTGAGGAGCGGGTAGGACAGTGCGGGTGAATTCTAAAATTTTGCTGGCTTTAGGCGCGCTCTTAAAATACACGTATTGTTAACTAAAAATATTCTGTATAAGAGTTTAGGTATATGAAATAAACATGCAACGGCTTAAACGGAAAAATAAACTTACTCAAACCGAGTTATGATGCAGTCCTTGGGGCCTTTCAAGGTTCCTTCAATCATAGTAATGTCAAGAATATCCAAAACGGCAACAGATACATTTTTCAGTTCCATAGGATCGAATGGTGGGATCTCTAATTCTTTCACACCTGTCTTGGAGATGCGTTTGAGGACGGATTGGATGAGGTCTTTTGTGCAAGCACTATCATTTATGTCACATTTTGACAAAGTATCCACTAGAAAAATTGTTTTCAAAATTATAATGAAAATAAACATTAAGTAAAATATTTTTGTCTTAATAAAATGTTATAGATATTATTGATTGAGATCCTAAGCTCCACACTAGGATTCCCTGTGTCGCAGGATCAATGCTCTGCGTTCCGTTAACAAAATTCATTATAATTTAAAAATATTTTTTTTTTCTAAATAATAACAGAAAAAGAAATAATAGGTATTATGCGACCAAAAAAGTTAGTTTAAAAAAAATCTTTTCCAATATGTTGAAAATGTGCAAGTTTCAAATAAAATTACATAATTCATTATGACGAATTATGGTTTGGTGCATAAATATAAAACTCGTTTTCAATTTTAATGGACATTTCTTTGAAAATTCTAGCCATGCATGTTCAGATATCGTTACCAAACTTACCAAAGGCCGAT
The DNA here is from genome assembly GCA_943138885.2 of Tholera decimalis. Taxonomy (NCBI): domain Eukaryota; kingdom Metazoa; phylum Arthropoda; class Insecta; order Lepidoptera; family Noctuidae; genus Tholera; species Tholera decimalis. Next base: position 16,088,228 of record OW964563.2, on the reverse strand, counting down.
TCACAAAACATAAAAACTGTGCACAACAAAAACAGGGACTTTTTAACAAACATGTTTCTTACTCAAAGTACTAACGCAGATAACACTGGAACTCGCAGATTTTACAATTTATATGACGTTCACAAATTAAATGCCAACAAAACGAGTATGAGCAGGGAAAAACAAAAATAAGCCAAGGTCAACGCAACTTCATAACATTTTAATAATGTGTAATTGAGTGATTTTGATGACCCTCCAGGTCAAGAAATAACAGGCTTTACACAATATAAGTGCCTGAAAGAGCAGTCAGCAGCATTGACGGGTCCCCATAAGGCCATTGCCTGCAGAGTTTACAGGAATTCTATAGAAATACCGCATCCCCGGAAAGCAAGGGCAACGGAAGGGGCAGGGTGGGTTTATTCGTATTTTCCCACCCGAAAAACTGTCCTATGTGTAAGTATTGTTATATTAGTAGTTTTGTGGTCATGTTTAAAGGATGCTCTGCATACATTTTTTTAGACTTACATAAGTACAAAAACACACTTAATGCCCTCGGTATTCTCTGCCAGTCGCGGTATGTATCCCCCATGAATATTCGATATACAGAACAGATAGGTACATATTAAAAAAGTACTCATATCAATAATATCGAAACTCAATAAAATGACATAAGTGTGGAACTTTTATGGTATAATATATGCTATAAGTAAAGAAAAGAAAAAAAAACGTTTATTGATATATGCCACAAGCACTCACGGTAAAAATACAAATAACATAATATTATTATTAAATAGGTAGGTTTTTAGACAAGTTTTGTTTTGTTTAGCCCTTGTTTCTTGTTTTTATTGTTAATATGTTTGCGTTTGACCACCATCTCACCTGATGTTGCCCTATTATGTGGTGATTGAAGTTTGTATACTGCGGAACGATCTTTAAGGTAAAGCTATGCTCGCTGAGGTCAGTCCGAAGATAGGTAAACATCGAAAACATTTTACCGTGCCCCGGAAACCCTGCTTAGTAATTGGGCCCAGTTGTCATTTGTAACTACATCTTTGACAGACGATTAGACGGGTAGTCATAAGCCAAGGAATCTGTGATCGGTGTTGCTAAGGTTTATCGTACTCTCCAGTTACTGAGTATTAGAGGTCGCCTACGTCCATTTAGACTGGAAACTTATTCCGACGTAGTTGGAAAAGGGCTAAGTATACAAAAGTAATGAGCTTTATTTCACCTTGTTCTGAAAAATATTTTTAGAACTGGCTGATGGCTATTTATTTTTGTCAAATATAACAGTTTAAATACCTAATATTTTTTAATGAGAGATCCGTGTACACAACTCCTCTAAAAATAAGTAGAACAGTACCAAACTAACTACATATCGTCAGAGTCGTAGAATAATGTCAGTTTTGAAAATATACGAAAATCACTATTTTCCTTTTTTTTGTTATTGTTGTCACTACACGAAAGAAAAAATTCTATGTATTTTCGATTTCAAATTATGCAGTCGGTAAAGTGATGGATTTGATAGGCGCTCATAGTGAAAAGACGCTTGTATATAGTTGTCTTTGTCCGACGCGCGGGGATCTCTCGCCACTCCCTCCTACTTCCGAATCCACGCATCCGTCACTATTCGTTGAATTTGTAAATCTTCGGTTCTGACTATCCGTCGGTTTTCTGCATAAAATTATTTTAATCAATTAAAATTAAATTTCATTGAAATAATATTTGCTAGATGATAGTTCTGTAATAATGTATGGAGTTTTTGTTATATTTGACAATTTAAATTTTGAAATTGTATCTAACTATACTACATTTTCTCTGAATATGATAGTAACGCGTGATCACAACCAACAAAATTCTGTAGCTAACTAAGCTACCGTCATCTTGCAAACCTAATCTGTTTGAGACGAGATGTCCTACAAACAGATTTTTTTTTTTTATATATATTCGGTTATCGTTTTAGTAATATTATTCAGCAGTTATTAATTTTGGCAAGCATGCCAATTTTAGCCCAATATTATTATAATTTTGACTTTTCGACGGTAGGATAAATCCTTGAAGCGTCAAAGTGTCGGACGAGCGATCGAAAAGTCGCGGGTTCGAACCCTACCCATTACACTATAGTCGTGAACCCACTCCAGACAAAAGCATATTTAGCTAAGTTGGAGAGGTTAACAAGATTGCTAGTAATGTGAATTCTACCCATACTGGTGCTCTTTATAAAAATCTCTCTTCGCATTTGCCACGCCCACGGTGGCATCCCTCTTGACGACGGCCGTCTGCGCCTTGCCCAAGCTGGCCAGGTACTCCACCTCATCGTACACGTCCTTGATCGTGAACGAGAGTATCTCTATGCCCATCCGGCCCACGTCTGGCGCTGCCACCTCGCGCACAAGACCCGCGAACTGATCTCTGTCCTTGTACACCTCTTCTACTGTAAGAGTTCCTGGAAGAGAGAAAGAGATGGTTAGGTTAGGTTAGTCTCTTACGTTAGCAGTTATAGTGTCCAAAGAGTTTCCTAACTTTCCTGTAAAAATATTTCATCGCGCTATTAGCATAATTATTTTGTGAGACCGATTCCTTGACAATCAAAAAGATAATCCGACCAAGTTGTGATAATGGACACAAATTCACAGTATTGAGTTATATGTACTAGCCTACCTTATTTTCATCTAGCAAGTCACTTTGGTATCTGTTCTCTAGGAAAAGCTACCTTAGTGTAACAAAATTAGAATCTATATCTAGATCTATATGAGAAAAAGGCGTTTAAATTATTTAACTTAAATGACTCAAAATATGTTCAGTGTGGGTTGAAACATTTTGGCACAAATGCGTCAAATGATAGATGATTCAGTGAAATACCTAACTATATTTGAGTTTAGATTCTATGTGTACCGTTTAACCAATTTTTAGTTTGTTGACAATTTATCAATACTACTACCAGGTTAGGCTTTTTTTCCTAATGGTCGTATCTGACTATTCCACTTTGTTCTTAGGACTAAATTCACATCCACATTTTTTCTACTTAAAAACAATGATTATTTGTATATATTTAATATATTTTTTGCTCAGCGAAGGAGAGGTGTCTGTCGAGGACCACGCCTAAATATTTGGCTTGCTTTTCCCAAGGCATCGGATTGCCGTACATGGTAATCGGACGGGGGGAGAGTGGATTTACCCGCGGTTTGGAAAGGAGGACAGCCTGGCTTTTGTCTGGATTGACTTCAATTTTCCACTTCCGGAACCACTGGCCCAGAGTGTTTGCGGAAGCTTGGAGAGTGCGAGCGATGGCATCAGGTTTCTGACCGGTATAATAGATAGCCGTATCATCGGCGAATAGGGTTATTTGGGTATTTTTATGTTTAGGGATATCGCTAGTGAATAGCGTGAAAACGAGGGGGGATAGTACGGAGCCTCGAGGAACTCCTGCGCGAATAGGATGGGGGAGGAAGGTTCCCCCTCAGTTCGATAACGAAAGGTGCGATTCGATAAAAAGTCCCGTAGGATGAGCACGAGACGGTCAGGCACGCCGAGTTGGTATAGCTTATAGAGTAAGCCATTGTGCCAGACTTTGTCGAACGCTTCCGCTATGTCAAAGAATAAGGATCCCGCTATCGCGCCCCGTTGGAAGCCGGCGCTCAGGTGTTCTATGATACGGTGGACTTGTTGCATGTATGAGTGTTCGATTCTATATCCAAACTGCTCATTGGGTATTAGACTCTTTGCTTCGGCAAAATCTTTGAGCCGTTTATATATAAGCCTTTCATAGATTTTGCCGAGGACGGACTTGGGCTTGCCTGATTTGGGGATACCTATGACGGTGGCCTGTTTCCAGGTTGCGGGGAACATATTATTGCTCAATGCGCCACTAAAGATGGCAATCATTAGCACCATAAGCTGGGCAGGGAAAAATTTGAAAACCCTATTGGTGATGCCGTTGGATCCAGGGGCGTTTCGTGGTTGGAGACTTTCAATGATATCCTGGACCTCATCAGGAGTGATGGGGTCCAGTGGATTATCAGGATCTTCGACGGGCGGAAGGGAAGTTCTACGTTCGACTTCGGCGTTCACCATATCGAGGTGGGCTTAGTCTACTGGTTGAGAGCTGGGAGAACACTGGGACTCTAGGCTGTCGGCTATTTATTCTGCTTTTTCAGAGTTATCGAAGACGACACTCTTATCGGGACGAATGAGAGGAGGCATTGTGGCCTCTTCAGTAGATCGTAACTCTGAAGCTGCCAGAAGGCAAGATGGGTGGGCTCAAGTTCGCTCAGCATCTTGTCCTAGCTCGCATTACGCTGCTCGGCAATGCATTTCCTTACAGCACGCTGTAAGTCGCGCATGTGAGCTTTGTTTGCGGCGCAGGGAAAAGTGCTGTACGCACGGATAGCTACGTTCTTCTCGGTTATCAGATTCCGTACATTGTCTGGGAGTTTCCAGCGGTGGTCTTTGACTGCTGGAACTTCCCTTGAACAATCGTTCAGGACGGATTGTACGTGATCTGTAAGCAAGTCGATCGCCGCCGTTGATCAGCTAAAAATAAGAACTGGGTTAAAATATAGCTAACAAAGGCTCATTGGCAATGAGAGACTAGTGGAGTCAAAGCTCCAGAGCCCTGGACATCAGCAACGTGTTTTAAGTCTATTGGTTTTCTATCGGTTAGATTTTGGAGAGTGTGTAGTGGAATTGAATATTTCACCAAGCCCGTTCCATCATCGGACTACAATGTGACTGGCGATGCACCATCGTTTCACGGTAGACATCCCACCCATACACACTAAACGTTTTGGGGATTCATTCATAGTGCGTACAACTTAGGAGTGGTATTCCCTGCCGGAGTTTGTATTTCCTGATAGCTATAATCTAGGAGTCTTTAAGTCAAGAGTGAATAGGTTACTTCTAGGTAAGCGTGCTTCATCTAAGACCAGATCATCACTTACCATCAGGTGAGATATGGGAAAGCATGAGCCTATAAAAAAAACAACAACAACATAGTTACTTGGACAAAAGTTTGTGTCGATGGGACTCAGAGCAATATGATTCTTAAGAATTATTTTAAATAATTTTTAGACTACCCTACATACGTTCTAATAAGAATGATTGAGATACTTAGTTTTACTAATAAATGAATAATGTTCAAGTTTTAGATTTTTAATTTTACCAAAAAGGAAGTAATCGTGTCCAAATAGCTTCAAAGCGTAGCTTTTTATTATTCTATTATTTTTATTAATTGAAGCTTAACATTAATCATATTGAATAACAAAGGAGACCAAAGACTTTTCTTATTGGATGCCGTCATGCAATGAACACAGCCTCTAACTATCAGGTCTCTACGATTAGCGGTTTAGGCTGTGCGTTGATACTTCAGTCATTCAGGATGCAGGAAGCATTTTATATGCATAGGTACCCCAACCTACCCTAATCTGCCTATGTACAAACCGACTTCCTGCCATCTTACTTTGGAGTTAGGAACTAAAAATGAGTTCATCAGGACTCACATGAGACTTTTTCTTCGCCTGCTGCTTCACATATTTAAACGTTGTTTATAGGGCAGCTCACCATCCAGTTAGGATTGGGTCGAAGTCTCAGCCTCAAAGAGCAGTAAGCATCATTAACGGGGCCAGATTGGGGCAATGTCTACCAGGGTGGCGGAAATGTTCCAACGAGATATCATTCTTTCCGAAACACAAGGGTAACAGAAAGATTTGGTGTGTATCTAGTCAATAGGAGACTCCCTTCTGCTCCACTTGGAGCAGGAGTAATTTGATGATTTTCTTCCCGGAAAACAAAACCCAGAATAAACCTTTATTTATTCCTGTGAAAATAATGAAAATACTCATTTACAGTTTAATTGTAAAAGAAATTTCTTCAGATTATAATCTGAATCTCCAGGTAGAGCGTGACACAAACACTGCCATACCATGCTTTTCTGGAACCATTTTGGCGCATTTTCATGCCCCTATTCGTGGAACTCTGGATAGGTTTACGCTGAAATTATAAATATAGATTTCTTTATTAATATACATTCTTTTGCAAAAAAAACGGGCACCTAAAGAAATTTACGTTCTAAGGTCGATTTTAGTTATTTAAATGAAATTTATTGCTTTGACGTAGTCTGTATACTTATAATCGTGTAAATTAATGCACGTGAAATGAATTCGGGCAATTAAAAGAAAAAAAAATTACGGATTCTTTAATACCGATGTACACGCCCAAACAATAAGAAGTGGTCGGCAATAAAGACAAGATTTTTTATTACTTTTTTTTATTAAATAAAGTTACAAATGTAAAAACCTAATAACGAGTGTGACCTCCTCTTGCCAAAAGCACGGCTTGAATCCTTCTGGGCATGATTTCCACGATGTTTTTAATAACGTTTTGAGGAATACGTTCCCACTCTTCTGCAATGACACTTTTTTAGCTCCCTGATGTTTTGTGGAGCAGGTTGCACTGATCTTACCCGTTTCTTTAGAACATCATAGACATGTTCAATTGGATTGAGGTCAGGACTTCGAGCTGACCTATCTAAACGACGGATCCCAACTTCTTGCATGTACGCTTCCACGTCGCCAGAACGGTGCGGGCGAGCATTGTCGTCCAAAAAAATGGAATCTTCCCCAAGTGCAGTCAATGTGGGTTGTGAATACGGAATTAGGACTTCCATTATGTACCGGTGTGCATTTAATGTTCAATTTTCGATGAAAACTAACTCCGTACGCTCCGTCGAATTAATTGCTGCCCAAAACATAACGGAGCCTCCGCCATAAAGAGTGATTTTTTCGAAACACACTTTCGCATAGCGTTCCCGTGGTCTTCGCAGCACTCGCCGGCGTCGGTCCTCTCCACACAAAGAGATTCTTGCTTCATCAGAAAACAATACTTTATTCCAGTCCTCCAGAGTCCATGAAGCACAGTTCCGAGCAAACTGCAGTCGAGCAATACGGTGCTCACGGAGTAATTTAGGGCCCCGAGCTAGGCGTTAACTCCTGATATTGGCAGCCAAAAGCCTCCTCCTGACCGTCCACAAGCTAACTTCTACTCCTCTTACTTCTTCAAGGCTCTTCTTCAGGTCCACACTTGACGCTTTACGATTCCGCAACGCCTGACTCACCAAAAAGCGGTCATCTCTTGGTTCTGTGCATCGTTTTCTTCCCGAACCGGGTCTTCTTTTGACCGAACCGGTCTCTTGATACCGTTGCCAAGTCCTCAGGACAGTTGAACGACTCACATTTAGCCGCTGAGACACGTAAGTTTGCGAACAACCTTTTTCAAGTAGGGCTATAATTTTACCGGCCCTTATCGCTTTATCACTCATATCAGTGGTATTTAATGTAAAAAGAAAGATTAAATTGTTTAATTTGCAGAAAATATCCAAAAAGTTTTAAAATATCGTAATCAGTTAAAAATCGTTTCAGCAATTCGCGCCAATAGTAAAGCAATTTTAGAATAATCCACAATAATCATTATTTTTCTTTTATTAATTTCAAATTTTAAATCTGGAACGTAAAGAATCATGCCAGGATGCTTCAAATAACATGCCAATACATCGTCAAATTAATAAAACCTATTTCTTGTTCTTCTTCATTGAAGTAGAGAAAAAAATCTAAAGTGCCCATTGACATACTAAAAACCCAAGATGCACAGTCTCGAAGAAAAGTGACGCTCGAAACTGTCGCCAAACACTCACCACCTACGTAGTAATAATATGCTACAAGCATAAAATATGTTTTTGCAAATTCCACCTTACGAAAATTGTTTAAAGTTGTTTTTACGAAGCAGCGTGCGAAAGACAATCAAATTTTACGACTGACGTTGCTTGATAGGACAAGGCCTTGAGTGGAGACTTACACCTTATACTAATTTTTTTTATAAGACATTTTGTTAGTATTATAAGTTTATTAAATTGTGTTCTAAAGACGTAATTATAGCGTAAATGTTTTTGGGTAGAACATGTGTATATCAATGAAACAAATATTAACTATTAAAATCGTTTATTAGTTTTTTTTATATACCTTTTGCCCTGATATACATAATATTCTCGTCAAAAAAATTCGCCATAAAAATACCTCTCGCCTTTGTTGGCTGACGACTGATGTCCGTTCTCCGCCTCGTATTTGGTCACGAGAAAAACTAAAGTACAAAAATAAGAAGTTTTTAATGAGATTGGTGTTGCGCCAAAGGAACACTCACACACACTTTTATCATTAGCATACTGCATGTCGTGAACCCGTAAGTTATCCCATAATGAATCGATATACTTGAAATATATTTTTATTCTATTATTAAATCATTAAAATTATTCCAGTATGGGGGAGGGACGTTTAAAATTGTAATACTAAGAGCGGAACGCGCACACTGGGCAATACTTAAAGTGATGTCGTTCAAAAAATAATTTATCCCACTGGACTGCTATACTCGGAAACTCAAGTACTTACAGTTCCCAATGTATATCCTCCGTACCATACTACGTAGACACAGATTGTTACCAGTAAGCCCAGATTTAATAAGCAAACGCACTGGGTTTGACGTTTGTAGAGTTCCCAAATGTCACACTAAACTTACGTCTAGATACTTTTAGGCATTAAGTTCTAGGATCTACAATAGAGCAAATAAAACTATCCCAATTTAGAAGCTTATAGGACATAAGGTCAAACAAATTTTAAAATTTTAAGACTGAAGTCTTTGAGCTATGACGATATTAAAAGTCATTTCGTCAGTACAGTAAATTAAGCTATTCAAAACACACACTCATGTTAACGCACACGCGTCCAGAGTTCCAGACACACCCACACACACACACGCGATTACGCACATACACTCAAACTTACACACACATACACGTTTCGCTTCTATTTCTTTTGTTAATATATTACATAAAAATTGAAATGTGTTTTAATGTATAGCGTAGGACACTGATTCCTGTAACACAGGCTCGCTTAGCATAGGAGTCAGGGGCTTCACTTGAAAGATTTAATATTTTTATGTTCAATAAATTATTTATTTATTTTATCTATGTACATTAAAAAAACCGTAAAATTGACGACCTCTTCTCCTTCAGTATATTATATATAACGTATACATATTTGCCAAAAACTAAATTAGTATTAATTATTGTAAAATAGATGTGTTTAACTTTTGGTCTACAATAAAGGAGATGTTTCATTTTCGGCCATCAGATGTACATTTATCGAAAAAGAGGAAAAAATACTACAAATTGGGGAAATATATTCTCTGGTGAATTTGAGCCTGATTTGTTGTGTACAAAAATAATAGCTTTTCAATTGATGCCATGTTTTATTCAATATGGCGTCTCGTTTGCTTGTATACTTCATTCGTTCTAAAATCATGTCTCATCAAATCAATATTACGTAGAAAATAATTAAAAAATGTGTGTATTCTTGTAGTATTAAAAATAAATTACTATTATTCTCTTGTACATATTTATGAGTAAAGATAATTAAGTGTAACAATTTCATCGCTGCAAAAAGCTTTAGTCTCCATTTTTGAAATATGTTTCTGAACAAATTCAAATTAACCGCTTGTTGTCTTGAAAGTTGAAACTCTATCAGTCAGTCAGGTCCCCGCTAGGGTAATAGTGTTCTGTGGGTTAATTCTGATGAACAAAACAAAACAAGGTTCAGTAAACGTCATTTCTACAACCTGTCATGGCTGTCATAACTCTTAGGACAAACGTCAAACATTTTTAATTTTTATTTTGTACATAAAAACCATTTGATATTATGAAAAAAATGTTACTTTATTCTATTCAGGGGTAAGTTTCCCAGCTTTGCTGAAATGTACATGTTATGGCCGGAGCCCCATATAAAAATGAACATCTCCTTTATTTTAATCTATTCTAAATACTGGCTTTTGCCCGCGTCTTCGTTCGCGTAGAGGTTTTTCTCGCGTAAATCCTGATCGCGTGGGAATTTCGGGATAAAAACTATCCCATGTTCTTCCCACGGTCCTAAACTTTTCCCATGCATATTTCATCTAAATCGGTTAAGCGGCTTAGGCGTGAAAAGGTAACACACAGACAGACAGAGTTACTTTCGCATTTATAATATTAGTATGGACAATATGGACAATAAAGCATAAACTTATTAATTAACTAGTGATTCGGCCGCCACTTCGTCTGCGTGGATTCCAAAATAATTTATAACACTTTTTTTTATTACTGATGGGCCCACTCTTGACCTCGATCTCGCCTGATGGTAAGCGATAGATGAGGTCTAAGAATAAAAAACTAAATTTCCCAATAATGCGGCTTCCTACCAAAAATTTTTTAGAATTCGGTCATTAGTTCCGAAGATTACCCCCTACATACAAACTTACAAACAAATTTTACCACTTTATAATATTATTATAGACTAGCTTTTGCCCGCAACTTCGTTCGCGTGGGAGGTTTTTCCCACGTAAAACCCGATATCATGGGAATTCCGGGATAAAATCCTATATCCGTCTCCTGGTTCTAAGCTACTTCCCTGCCAATTTTCAGCTAAATCGGTTTAGCCGTTCTTGAGTTATAAATAGTGTAACTAACACGACTATCTTTTATATATATGTATAGATTTGTGTGTTTATTTTTTGTTTATGTGTAAATGTATCTCTATATGGACTTTGGTCTGAAAATAAAGTATTTTATATATGGTAATCGGACAGGGTACCTGAAGAAGCTCGCGCTCGGACGCCCCGCCTTTTTATACCTTCGGCCGCGAGACGCGTCGAGCGCGGCGACCGATTCTCAAAAATAATCCTTATAGCATGATTCAGTATTCACGCGCGATGGCTTATTATTAGCGTATTTCATGTAAGTATAACTTTGGTGTTTCTATACCGATTTATGTGATTATTTTTTATGGAATAGTTAATAATGTTAAGTTTTTCAATTAGGGGTGACTGAGAGTGTTATAAACGTAAGAGTAGACAAATATTATAATCAGAAAGCTTCGAACTGCTAAGCTATCGGGAGTTACACGTGTTATTGTGAGTCAACCATAAAAGATAGACATATGCTGTCGGGGGTATTTTTTATATAATTTTAAGGAGAAAATTTCCAATATGAAATTATTTCTGCGTAGCTTTAACCATTTTTTTTTAACGTGGTAAAATTATCAAATAAGTCCTCCCACTCTGGGCAGGGTGGGAGGGACTGTCAGACTTTTACTGACTAAAATCCACGGTGTTCCTTCAATAACCCTTTACATACCGGGGCCACGGTAACGGGATGAGTCCCACGACCCCGGCGGGCTTCGGCCCTCTGCAGAGGGGGCCTCGTCATGTTGCTGACGCTCTTTGAGGCGCGCGTGGAACACGACGCGCCGTCGACCCGGGCATGGTCCATGGTCGGACAGCGAGTTGCCCTTTACTCGCTGTCCGCATGCCCGCGCCTACGGTGGCCGGAGATCGTCGGCCGACGTTCGACGCCGTGGGCGTCTACCACTGCGGCTGGGCTGGAGGGAGGACGCCATCCTCTCCCTCACGCGGCCCGCCTCCTCCTTCGGAAGCATGACTGCTTCGCAGAAGGAGGCGACCGCTTCCCACTCCCTCTCGCCCCGCAGCATGGCCTTGACCAATGCCGGGCGCGAGAGGTCTCCGCCTATCGCCACCGTGAGGACACGTCGGTGATCTGCCCAGGCGGGGCAGTCTTGCACCGTGTGCTCTACGGTGTCCTCAGGGCGACCCTCGCAGTGGTGACACCCAGGCGTTTCCTCCTTTCCCATCAGATACAGGTACCTCCCGAAACTTCCGTGTCCGGTGAGGACCTGCGTCATGCGGTAGGTCAGGATGCCGTGACGCCGATCTAGCCACTCCTCAAAGAGGGGTCTTACCGAGCTTTAACCATTAAGGTTACTCGCGACGGAAGTTTAAAAAATGGAGTAACTTCTCCCGTTTTCCCAACATTTCCCTTCACTGCTCTGCTCCTATTTATTGTAGCGTGATGAAAAGTATACTATAACCAGCTCAGGAGTATGCAAAATAATTGTACCAAGTTTCGTTAAAATCAGTTGAGTAGTTTTTGTTTCTATAATGGTTATACAGACAGACAGACAGACAGACAGACAGACAGACAGACAGACAAAAATTTTACTGATTGCATTTTTGGTATCAGTATCGATCCCTAATCGCCCCCTGATAGTTATTTTGGAAATATATTTCATGTACAGAATTGACCTCTCTACAGATTTATTATAAGTATAGAAAATAAATAAATACAAGAAAAAAAATCGACTCCATTATTTGTTCAACAGGGTAATTTTTATTATGCAACTAAAATAAAAAAATGCCATAATACATTGTTTTGACACTGAAAACGCGGCCATTGAAATTGGTCGCGATACTATTTGAAATGAGCGCATCATTTAGAATTAAGCACTCATTTTATGCGGACGGTTTTGAGACGTTGAGTGTGCATCTTGGGTTTTTAGTATATCAATGAAAGTGCCCGTTTTTTTTTGCAAAAGAGTTAAGTTAGATTTTATGTGATTAGGCCATTGACTGGGATGTCTCAACAAGTAAAATTTAGACATTTAATGTCAATTCGGACACATAAAATCTAACTATATTAATAAATAAATCGTAGTTAAGAACAGACTTGGCTTGGCTATGCTTAGAGATTTCATTACTTTTTGTAGAGAAACAAGTAGCTCCATCGAGACTTTGACGAGATTGGACTATGTGCTACATAGGTATGTGAAATTTGGGCTCATGAGAAATGTATAGTTAGACAGTCATCTTCGCGTGTTATAAATATGTGATCTTCGTAGTAATTCAGATATTATATTGTTTTAGTCTGTGTATTATTTTGTAAGTGAGGTAGTCTCACTTGGTAGCAACAGACTATTTTGGGTAAACATGAACGCTGACGTTATTTTTCTTAATGTTACATTTGATTGAAAAATATGTAATTATATTGATTAGTTAATAAATTAGATAGAATCGGTAAACTAGGCTATAAAGTAATTAAATATACTTTGTATCTTAATAAAGTTGTTCCATTTAAGTTTGTTGTTAGGTGTTTATGTTTCTCTACTTTCCCCAACCTAACAAATAGGGTCGGGTGTATTTTTAGGATCCTTGGATGTACTTTGGATTAAAGTAATGCCAAAATTATATGATACTAGTTCATTTATAACTATTATGCAAAACTTAAATACTTAAAAACTTACTAGAATTAAGCAAAAAAAAATCATCCTTGACGCTGTCGACTGGTAACATACCTAAAAGACTGGTGGCATTACCAAGTCGTATGGCAATGTTTGGCCTTCGGCCAAAGAAATAGCTAGCCCGTGGGTCACGAGAAACTTCAACGAGCCTTGTCGATAAAAAGGGAATGAGAACACGGGCCCCACGGTCCGAGTTTCTCGACCCCACACGGCTCAGAAGTATAGTTATCACTGACATTACTGTATTAGCGCCGCTTGAGGGTTTCCGCAGCCACAGCAGGGGTGCCAGCACAACATGATGAACTGGGAAGATTGCATGGCGCGAAAAAATCGACACAAGTTGCGTCCCACACTAAAGGGCTACCCATCTTCCAAGGAAACAATATCATGTCGTCCAGTCTTTTGCCTCGTCATGCACCAAACCATTGGATTCCGATTCGGCTGGAACGCTGACGGTGATAAGGGCTCGACGGATGATGTTGTTTAAATTGGCATGCCATACAAAACGATCCGCACTACGGTTGCAAGAGAGGCCTTGATATCGGAGGCTAATGATTATTTCTCCACTTCTTTGTTTTGTATGTTGTTTAGCTGTCATGACCTAGTATGACATAGTGATGAGTGTTAGAGACCAACATTTAAAAACTAAACGAATTTAAAAATTGAAATACTTTGTTTTAGATAAGTCTGTACAATGGGATTTTATAATCGTCAATGCAAAGTAAGATAAGATTATTTTGAATAACAAAAGAGTGGCAGAATACTCCACGGTTTTTTCTTGTAAAAATAATTGATAGGTATTATGATACGATAGCGTCGACCCCGTGGTTTGACTAAGTATCAAATAGGTACCTACCTGCATAATAAAATTGCAAATTAAAACACAATGATGTAGTTGAAACAATGAGTCATCGGAGTCTACACAGATCTCACATTAACATAATAGTCAGAAACATACACAAAAGAATAAAAATAAACCTATTTTTAGCATATATGAATATATTACAAAAGCAAATCTCGCTGGATATCATGGCCACCAAGGGTATTACAAGCACTAAGAAGCTATTTAGATTACTCAAAAAACTAAAATTATTGCACAACTAATGCCCGAGAAAAAAAGTTTAAACAAATATGAAGCAATTAAATTTGACGTTTATACGATAACACCTTAAAAGATTTACGAGGAAAGTCACATGAGCCATAATTATCAAGCAATGACTGTCTTTATGGCAACTTATTTCATCTCTGCTACTATCAACACTAAGGAAATTAATATTATAGAAATATCAGTCCCATAAATAAATAATAGTGCAACAATGGCATACAACATTATTAACAAAAAAGTTTTAGCAAAAGAACACCAGACAAATACCGATTCAGCGGCAGATAGATCCACTAATGTTTAAGGCGCTTTTACGAAAAAGTTTCATGAACATTAAAAAATCATAGTAAGTATTATTAACCATAGTAAGTATTAACATGAAATGAAAATAATATTGTGCGTACAGCTAACGAGTGGACTTTCCTTCTGGAGTCTGTGTTTCCTGATAGCTATAATCTGGGGATCTTTATGTTAAGAGTGTATAGATTACTTGTAGGCAAGCGTAAATATCTTCGACCACATCATCGCTTCTTCGAACCTGCGACCTCTCGTTCAATGTTTGTTAATTAGGCTATTGGCACTTGAAATATACAAATGATACAATAATTTAGAATTTATAATATTAGCAGAAAATCGTTGGTATATTCCTTCCTTTCCTTAACGTTTTTACTAATTTATATACATTATACATGCTTCTGCCCGCGACTTCGTTTGCGTGGAAGAGTTTTTCTGCGCAAATCCCGATCCCATGGGTATTCCGGGATAAAAAGTAGCCTATGTGCTATTCCAGGATGTCAACAGATCGGCGGTGACCTCTCGCGCCCTGCTCTAGCTCAGACTATGGTGCGGAGCGAGAGGGAATGGGATGCGGTCGCCTCCTTCTGCGAAGCAGTCATGCTAGTGAAGGAGGAGGCCGAAGAACGCGCGAGGGAGAGGCAACCCTCTTCCTCGCGCCCCAGCCACCGCGGTAGACGCCTCGGGCGTCGGGGATCACGAGCCGATTTCCGGCCACCGTAGGCGCGGGCCTGCGGACGGCGAGCAGGGGTCGCTCACCGTCCGGTAAGGACCAGGCCCGGGTCGGCGGCGCGTCGTGTTCCACGCGCGCTTCAAAGAGCTGTCAACACCAGTGACGGGGCCTCATAGGGCCATTGCCTGCCGGGGTTTGCGGGAAAGTTCTACCGAGTTACCGCGGCCCCGGAAATTTAGGGCAGCCGAAGGAACAGGGTGGGCTTTTAGTCAGTAGAAAGCTGACACACCCTTCCACTTGACCCAGAGCGGAAGAAGTCATTCGATGATTTTCCCACCCTAAAAAAAAGGATGTCCACAGATAGTTAAAATTTGGTAAGTAGATAACTTACCAAATCTACCAAATTGTATCTATAGCAAGAATGGTACTTAGAATTTGATTATTTTTCAACCATATTCAATCATTATCTATATAACTATGTCCCAACAATGTGGGGGTCGTAGCTTTAAAAAAGTCATAAAAACTCGAACTGTTAATTAGTTTTTGTACCTAGTTTATTTCGAGCATTAATTATTTTTTCAAGTACAGGCGCAATGTAACTAATGCTGATAAAAAACCAAAGGCTTGTTTGCTAATTATAGCTTTTGAGCGGCAAAAACTATTTACTCAAGTACAAAAATTCCAAATGTGACATACCAATTTTTTTATAATATGAGACTGTTAGTAGTTACAAAGAAAAAGCTGTGTGCTTGCCAGATTTAGGTTAATGTCTAAGGTGAACTTTTGAGGATAAGGCCACACAGATATTAATGGACCGGTCCAGTTAGTACAATCCTTTGTTAGTAATCAAATAGCTCAATGACTCAAACAATGCCACAAAAAGGTCATTTTGTGTATCATTGGAGCAGCAGAATCACAAGCCTTTTTGCGCTTCTTATGTTTAATAAATATTTTGAATTTATTGACATGTTGACAACCAAATTAGGTTTTCAACCATTCTACACTTTATATGTTTATATGAAATGTATATGTTTTGGTTTTTTTTTTCCTTATTGAACGATCAAAACAGCTCATTCACGAATAACTTTGTTCTAAACAATGATAGGTGCGTAAAATAATAAAAATTTTAGGGTTCACAAAGTTCATGTAAAAACCATTGACTAAAAAACATCAACTAACAAAACAAACAATTTCAAATAGTAGTAGATAAATCTATTTTAGCGGTTTATCTACATTAAGTTAAAAATATGGTTTCAGTCTTTATAAATCTTAAAAGGGAAGAGAAACGAAAACAAAAATCTGTTAAAGAAACCAAAATAAGATACTCAAATATCTATTTAATGATTCGATTCACCTCGCACAACATAGTTCGATGACATCTGTTTTTTTTATAGGTAGTTTGTACATGCTTGTGACACTTACATTGTTAACCCTTAAGTACCTGCCCGCGGTCACCGTGACCCCGGCAAGTTTTTTAATTTGATTTTATCCGTTAATCAGCATCGAAAATTGACGTGCATCTATGTACGTTTTCTATGCTTTGGTTAGTATAGCGCAAGTGCTCGGTGAGGCTTTACTTGCACGCGTTCAGCTAAGATGAGTAAAAAAAGTCTTTAGTGGTCAAGGTGACCGCACGTACGTAGTTACGTACAGAAACTTCGAGTCTGACCACTTTATGGATGACTCAATTTCAAAGAAATCAATTTATGATAATCAGTGTTCGGGTGAAAATCGGTTTATTTTATAATCGTGAGATAAAGAAAAAGCTTTTCACATAAGCTTTATGTGCAAAAAATGCATTTGCTTAGAGTGTACCAAAAAAAATATTGTCAAGATTACCATGAAAAGTTGTAAACTTTACCACTTGCAATTTTTTAAAGAAACCATATTTATTCTCTTTACATAAATTTATTTTGTTGAAACATAGGTAGTTAGATTTTGAGAAGAAAGTGCAAGTTGCATAATTTTTTATTCCTTTTTAAATTGAGCTCATTATTAAAAGATGATTGTTAAAATTAAGCAAAATATGTCTGCATTTAAGTTGTTGTAATTTAAACAAAGAAATTATAGTGTTTTAGTTTATTTTTTATTTTAATAATATGATTTGAATTCTAGACATGCTTTTCATCTATTTATTTTTTACTATTTCAACGCACATTATATAAAAAAAACATTGGTTTTATGTAGGAGTCACCATGACCGCGGGCAGGTAGTTACGTTATCAATATAGGGGTCAGGAACTTAAGGGTTAAAATAAAATTATTGATAATGATAAATTATGGACTAGCGCCACTGTAAAAAAATTGTTCCCTTTGTTGTACATATTTATAAAATCATCAGCAGAGACTTTTCCCAGCTATGTCGGGTCATCTTCCAGTGTTACCAGATGCAGCTAAGTAACAGTATTTTACATGGGGCGACTACCTATCTGAACTCCATTACCCAGTAATTGGGTAACACGATACCTCGAGGCAAGACCGGTATCACGTTTTCTGGCTTCGAATACCCGTAACGACTGTCAATGATGTATGTACAAATGAAAGCCGTAACCAATGGCTTACCGTGCTTTTCAAGGCACGGAGGAATCCTGATTAGTAATGATAATCACCCATCTACGGACCGACCTCGGCAAACAATGCTTATCTTTAAAGATCTATTCGTGCAGCTTTTATTATTCAACCATAAGCTTTTACATTCATACATCTATACTAATACTAATATACTAATTACTAATACTAATTACTAATATTCTAATAGTATTATAAAGAGGTAAAATTTGTAAGTTGGTAAGTTTGTATATAGGGGGTAATCTCTGAAACTACCGAACCGAATTTGAAAATTCTTTCGCTTACATGTAGCTGCATTTTCCTTGAGTGCTATAGGCTAAAAATTATCTTTATATCATGCATATTAGCCGAGCTATTATAATCTTTGTTAAGCAAGTCGGGGACGGGATCCCGTGGAATATTTTCGACTTCTACGCGGACGAAGTCGCGAGCAGAAGCTAGTAAGTAATAAGTCTAAATTTATATAATTAAATCGATTACAAAACTTATATAGGAACATTCTTAAATAATACACCTATATTTTAATTTAATAATTTTACTACGGAACCACTTGACCTCTAAGTGATTAACTTCTTGTTTTAAGAACATCCGCATTAAAGTATATAAATTGGGCAACATGCCGTAAACCAACATTAGATACTTAAGTACCTTACTGAGTAATATAGTGACCAGAAGCAAAATGTTGCAATTAAGCGTTATTGTTTTAGCTAGTGCACTCTTTTCTTTCTGCGAATCAGCAGCGTTTCGTGAGTATCAGTGTTATTTTGAAAATTAACAGTGCTTTGAAAAGGAAAATATTTTAACATAAAATAAAGTCATCTTCAAAAAAAAAAACAATGCAAAATGAAGTCGGTGTCAAAGAAAGAAAATCTGACACTGGTTTGGCCAAGTGGTATAGTGTTACCCAGCTTTCTAAGTTGTGGTCAGTTAAGCAGTGACTTCATGTAAAACACTATTACTCAGCTACGTCTGGTTAGACTGGACACCAACCCCAAAATCATTGGGAAAAGGCTATGCAGATGATGATTTTTTATGAGAATTAAAATCGTGTTTTTTTTTTTGTTTCAGTTGATAAAATAAATAAAAAATGTTTAGTAAGTGACGACGGATGTGTCCGAAGTTTCTACGAGAGTATGATAGCAGAATTAGGAGATAATGGTATCCCTGAGCTCGACGTACCCAGAGGAGATCCATTGGTGATAAAAGATATAGATATTGTTGCTCTGGGAATGATTAAACTTACAGTGAAGGAAGGAGAAGCAAAAGGTTTCAAGAACTGTAAACCAATGGATTTAAAGTAAGCTTCTATTTTACGTAGCCTAATAAATTTTGAATAATATGCTTAAAGAATTATCAATACTGCATTTCTGATGAAACTTAAGTACAACTTTATATGTTAGTTTTCCCCATCCTCTGGCTCTTTTCAAAACATTTATAATATGTTTTACAAAATTGGAATATTGACTAAAGTACTAATGTGAAGCGACAAGTCGTTGAATATGGCTTGGGTTTAAATTTTAAACAAACAATTATCAATTTTGTATTACAATTAAAATAAAGTCATTGTACAACCAAAAACGTTTCCAAAGATTACAGAAAAGAGTGGTACAATTACCTATGTTCTAATATATAAATATTTAAAAATTACAGGCAATTGGCGACTTCTGATATAATTACATTAGACGCATGTTGCAACTACTTTTTTTCTACAAGCTAGATTACCCAATATCCAATATTTTTTTCGTGCAAATACTTTGTTACTAAAATACAAAAAAATTTTAGGGTTGATTTAGCGAATGGACGGCATACGATAGATTTTACCTGCGAGCGCATTTCTGTCGAAGGAAGTTACAAAATCGAATCTACTCCCACTCTCTTAGGACTTCTTGGTGGCATCAATATACATGGTGAAGGAAACGGTGGAATTGTTATTGGTAAGCATTTATTAAATCATACATAATGTGTGTAACTCAGAGATATGAATTTATATAAATGATTTATTGGTATATACATTGTTTAATATTTTAAACCTCATAATAAAAACCAGCGTACAATGAGCAGCCTTATTGCACTGACTAATCTCTTACAGATAACTTTTGAATGGGCAGAATCAAATAACATTTTTATTTTGTTTTCAGAAAAACTCAATTTGTCTCTCGATTTTGCATTTGAATTGAAGAAACTTGATGACGGTGAACTACATATACAGATCAAACCTGATGACACCACATATACCTTCAATGTTAAAGAAAAAGCAGCCATCCATGCTGACAATATACTTGTAGGAAATCAGGAAATTAGTGAGTTCGAGTCTTTTTACATAATTAACCGACTTCAAAAAAAGGAGGTTTACAATTCGTCTTGAACTTTTTTTTTTATGTATGTTACCTCATAACTCGGAGATGGCTAAACCGATTTGGAAAATTCTTTTGTTGTTTGAAAGGGTATACTTTCTAGTTAGTCCCATTGACGTCACGTTTGGATCTGATGATGGGATCATGGAGAAATCGAGGAAACTCTTCAAATATTATAGGCACACCTATAGCGTTTTGGGTATTTCTTATAGTACCTTGTGCAGTTGCTCTCGAAAAGCATCATTTGAGGAAGTGGAACTGATGATGAAGACCCCAGATGGCCACCGAAACTACTCTATAATAAGTATTTCGTTGATTGCGATTAGATTACTTGAATATGGATGTTAAGCACTTCATGCTCGTCACAATGTATATGCTGAAGTAGAGCTGATGGTGATGTACCAGGAGAACTCCTCAAAAATTAACGGCTCGGCACCGGGAAAAGCAATATTTTGTAAAACGTGATAAGTAGTTGATATTTTGGCTTTTGTAACTAGATAAATTACAAACCGACCCACTAAAAAGCATGAAAAAAAAATTTTTGGCAAAAAATAGAACCGACTTCTATATAAAAACACTACAAAGGCAAAAATAACTTTAATTTCGGAAGGCGGTGTCTTTAGTTTTGTATATATTTTCGTTTTTGACACCGCCTTCCGAAATTAAAGTTATTTTTGCCTTTGTAGTGTTTTTATATAGAAGTCGGTTCTATTTTTTGCTAAAAAGTTTTTTTTTCTGTAATGTTATATTGCTTCCCACGGACATATCTCATTACCTGGGTGGCTGGGTGCAGTATTTAGTAAGATCTCCTCTCTTGGCTTTTTAGTTAACTCATCACGCTCCAAACTTTTCGTGCGCGATTAGTTGACTAAATATCTAATGTATTTGATTAGTTTTGCTTTTTCAACTGATCCTACTGTAAAAAGATATAATGTGTTGTATTATTTGAAATATGTACAAACACTTGAGAGGATCGAAATCATAGCTTGTTTAAACTGATATATTATAAAATCGATATCTTCTTTGATAAAAAAAGGGAAAACGAAATCTTAATAAGTAGTGTAAAATTTGAAGCTAGTAGCTCTAATACTTGGTCGATAGACTACTGCAGCTTCAAATTTTTACATGACAAATTTTTACACTTTCAATCGAGAGGTCGTCGGTTCGAACCCCACACATTACACTATTGCCGTGAACCAATTCCACAACACGACACAAGCGTATGTAGCTTAGTTGGAGGGGTTAACAAGATTTTTAGTAATGTGAACTAACAATATTGGTAGTATAAAAAATATACTATTCCAACTCATAACT
Organism: Tholera decimalis; assembly: GCA_943138885.2. Classification (NCBI taxonomy): domain Eukaryota; kingdom Metazoa; phylum Arthropoda; class Insecta; order Lepidoptera; family Noctuidae; genus Tholera; species Tholera decimalis. The sequence goes on along the minus strand of OW964563.2, from coordinate 16,066,779 downwards.
GACGTGAACCCACTCCTGATAAGAATTTAAGAAAAAACGTACTAATTCATATCTTTACAACAAAGGGTAAAATACGGCTCTCTTGCCTATGACTGGCTGAATGGAGGTAGTCGCTATACTGGATTTCAGTTATTGATTCACGAGATAAGTTGAAACAGCCTCAGTTGACTAAATGACCTTCCCTTTGAGACATGGTTGAGCTATTTTCGTGTTTTGTCGTTTGTTGCATGCTGACCACCTATACTAACAATGATTTTATATTTTCAGGCTCTGTGGTAGTTAACATCTTTAACGAGAACTGGGATATAATCACGAATCAATTCGGAAAAGTTATCATTGATAAGCTTATAGAAATGCTCATGGACCAGGCTCAAGTAATCTTCACAAAAATAGCTGCTAAGGATCTGATTGCAGATGATTTATCTTCATTTGTTAAAAACTGAAATGGTGCGTTATTAAACGCCGACAATTTATGTAAGGTTCTTGACTTATGTATTTAGTATTTGACGGCTAAAAGAAGCCAATACCGCAAAATTATAATAATACCAAAGTTGCGAAAAGCAAAACCTAAGAATTCTCCCTTAAAAACATGTTTATGCTCTTTTCAATTATGTATAGTTTTGAAATGTATTTTATTACTTCATTAATAAATTCATTTTGATTTTAAACGTAATCTTCATAACCTTGTTTGATTTTTCTTGCTTTGCATCTATACTGTTAAAAGGAATATATTGATGGAAATCATAAATAAAGTTTTGATTACGTAAGTAATTGCTTTTTATTGAAAGGTTCTAAGGGATTAAATGGAAAAATAGTACGTACTATTTAACTATCAATCATCTTATCAATCATGTGACATCACTTACTTTTAAAGGTTTAGCTGAAATGTATATAAACTTTTATTACTCACTCGTGTGTATTTAAATTCACACCGCCCGCCGCTATGTGATTGACAAAAAATTTGTCACGTGCATTTAAATGCACTACTGCCTGGGTTGCGCAGTTCCAAATAATGTATCTTATAATGCACATCGCCAGTAACACAACCCTTGATTGTTAAAATTAATTAGCATCAATTATTTTACAAAGCATAATACCACAACGCAAATAACATATCTTAGCAAACCCACACCTATTAGCTTGCGCTGCTTTGGTTTCAGAGTACTAGATCACAAAAATCCTCACTTTGGTGCCTAAATCCCGAGCAAAATCTGATGTCGAATCCAGTGAATCTTCGGAAGATGAAGTGAAAATGTGCAGGCCACGCCCAGCCCTAGCCCAGCACTAGCAGCAGTAGGTGCTGGGCACTGTCGGGTCAAATCAACTATGAGAAGTAAAAAGAAACTACCATGTGACAAAGAATTGAAGAAAAAAGGAAGGGGAGCTTTTGCACAAGTTGCGTCCAACGAACACAACATCGCTGTTGTGAAGTGGTTTGACAATAAATGTGTCTGGGCTGCAATTGTACTTACGTTGAAGCTTACCCAGTACAGAATATAATGCGGTACAAGAAAGAAGAAAAGAAGAAGGGACCGGTCACATGCCCAAATCTAATAAAGCACTACAATGCAAATATGGTTGGTGTGGATTTGGCCGACATGTTAGTTGCCTTGTATCGAACGAATTTGAAAGGCCATCGTTGGTATTTACCACTTTTCTCGCAGATCCTGGACATTAGTGTAAACAATGCCTGGTTGCTATACCGTCGCGAGAACAGTGGTAAACAAAAACTGATGCCTCTCAAAACGTTTCGCGTCGCGCTTTTTAGACAACTGCGTTGGTTTGAGATGCTCTCTCCAAATCAGTAAAGAAGGTAAAGAAACCGGTTGCAGAAAGGCCTGACAGCGCTACTCGTTACGATCTGGTGGGACATCTACCTACTTTCACAACAAAAGGCAGGTGTAGGAACTGTACCAAAAACCAAACAAAGTACTTTTGTCACAAATGTAATGCACGGCTATGTATAGTTGAGTGTGGAAATCCAAAAACCAATACCGTCTGGTATTGGTTTTTGGATTTCCACACTAAATACTACTAAGCAAATTTTGTTTATCTGTTGATCTCAGAAATCTACGACTGAATTATTTGATAAGCATAAAGATCTCAGATAAAAGTTATAAATTATACTTAGTTCCTAAGAATATGTAAGGTGTTACCATACTTACATGCATACTGTGATGGTACGCCTGTCCTGAGGCCAAATCCAGTAACGGTAAAGATAACGTCCTGTGTTGTCATCCTACCAAGTTTCTGTGGTGGCTCTCGTTGATCGTCTAGTCTGTTTGTTTCGTAAGTGAATATATTAAGAGAGAGAGTCTATTTTCTTAATTAGCCTTTGGTGATCAATACTGTGTTTAATCTAGGAAGGATTGAACTTCCTTACACCAGTGTTTAAAGGAACAATACTGCATCATGAGAGTAATTTCGGGTTTTCATCAACAATTAGATTTAGATTTACCACAGGTCAATCTTGAGTACACTCCACTGTGCGAACAATGTAGATTTATCAATCATTCTACTCGATAATGCGGAGCTTGTCTCTACGCGTCTATATTATTATTTAGTACAATACTCAATTAATCTTCCTTGGATTTAATAAAAGACTTTACAAGATAAACTCAATTTGACATGTTAGAATGATTGTGTAAGTTGATACATGTGTGTTTGTGCTAGTTTAAGCCACCGCGTCTGACTGATATCGTTCTAGCATGGGGAAACCCTGCACCGCGATACGGTCTTTAATCATTGTTATGGGGGGGCAATCTGACTCCCTATTTATTCGCTAAGAAGCGTTAGTGATTCCCACCTCCCGTGATACACAGGCTGGTACTTGCATTTTTTTTATTGCCACATTCCCAGTTAGGGCAGGCACTCCCCCGGAGCCGCCGGGATCACACATCGTGGTCAGCGGGACCCGGATAGCTGTCGAGTCCACCATGAAGTATCTGGGATTGGTGCTCGACAGCCGATGGGAATTCGGGCCCCACTTCCGGCGGCTGGTGCCCAAGTTGATGGGCGCAGCGGGCGCGCTTTCAACGTTGCTTCCCAACTTGGGGGGCCCGAGCGCCGCCTGTAGGCGGTTGTACGTGGGAATCGTGCGGTCCATGGCCCTGTATGCGGCCTCTGTGTGGGCGCTGGACATGACGGCCGGCACTCTCGCCATTCTGCGCAAACCGCAGAGGGTGATGGCCGTCAGAGTCGTCCGCGGGTACCGCACGATTTCCTACGAGGCGGCTTGCGTCCTGGCCGGATCCCCGCCCTGGGACCTAGAGGCGAAAGTACTCGCGTCGTTGTATCGATGGCGCGAGGAAGAGCGGGCACGGGGCTCGAGGCCGGTGCAGCGGCATATCGCGCTGCGCCGAGAGGAGCTCCGTCAGGTCTTGGTGGCGGAATGGCGGCAGAGGCTTCTGCGCCCTACCGCCGGCCTCGCTACCGTCGAGGCGATCCGGCCGGTACTCGACGACTGGCTCGGGAGAAGGCACGGCTCCCTGTCTTTTAGAGTGACACAGGTGCTGTCGGGGCACGGCTGCTTCGGCAAGTACCTGTGCCGCATAGACAGCGAGCCGGACGCTCGGTGCCACCACTGCGTCCATTGCGGGGAGGACACGGCGCAACACACGCTCGCCGAGTGTGTAGCTTGGGAAGAGCAGCGCCGTGTCCTCACAAATGAAGTAGGAGGCGATCTGTCGCTGCCGGCCGTAGTGCAGAGTATGGTCGGCAGCGCAGAGTCGTGGGACGCGGTGGTGTCCTTCTGCGAGGACGTGATGTCGCAGAAGGAAACTGCGGAAAGGGAGAGGGAGATCTCCACTCCCTTCCCTGGCCGCAGAAGGCGCACCGGGCGCAGGGGAAGGGCGGACAACGCCCTTTTCCAGCCCCCATGAATGGGTCCAGGGGCGAGGGACTTGGGGAAGTCCCCCGCCCCCTATTTGATGGACCCGAGTCGCAGGCGCGCGCGGGTGTCGGCGCGCGCCTCTGAGGCGATGCACGGGGTAGTTCAACACCTCACTACCCCGTGCAGGAGGCGAGGCCGGGACAGACCCGACCAGCACTAGTGCGGGGCTGCGGAAGAATTAGGTTTCCCGCGGCCCCCCACGCACGTGTGAGGAGACACCGGGGTGGTTTTAGCCGGTAAGAATCCGGCACACCCCTCCGCCATTCCCCAGGCGGAGGTAGTCCATGAGGATTTCCCCCCGTTAAAAAAAAAAAAAAAGGCACTCCCCCGGAACCATGGTTTTGATATGTATTTATATTTGAGTTATATTTAGATTTGGCCAAATCTAGGTCGGGGTCAGATTGCAAGACATGGCGTGTAATGGTATGCTAAGTTATCACTGCCAGAGGCGTCGCTCAGTCGTGTCTCTCAAATTATCAGTCTATCGGCGTTAGGAAATATTAATGTGTATTATATCACAACACAGCCGAAATGTTTTTCTCTCTCAAGAACAGTATTTCTCCTCTGAATAATTAAGTGATTATTGACTTGAACCCACATAATTACATTATAGCTGCTTAATTCCTCGTTTATGACTGAGTCGCTGATACTAATGACTTGAATCAAAGTGATAATTAAGTTACCGTAGCTTGGTATCTCTACTCACTCAGTTGGGATTTTACTGATTTATACTAGGTTTAATTCAGTTCAGAAGGAACTTATAGTCTCAAACCCTGATTAAAGTATCTGACTTAGATCTGGATTCCTATCTCAGATCTGGTCTATAGTAGTACAAATTATTATATTTGGAGAACCAAACTGATTTAATACTCTGATTCAAAACAATGCCTTTGTTTTGACTTGACCTTAGTTTTATTAATCTTCCATTATAAAATTCTCTACACATGTTATCTTGGGATATAAAAGAAAGAGGTGATTATGGTTTAAATTATTCATTTATTTTCAATTTTAACGAAAGAAACTGTTTGTTAATTTAGGCCTAGGTTCGCTAAGATGGTGGCGAGCCTAGGTTGAGTGTCCCATTCCTAAACCTAGTCAGATAAGGGAAAACGGAACATCTCAAACGAAAAACCCTTCTGACATACACAAATTAGATTTACACACATATGTACACAATATTGACAATTATTTTCAGTTTATATAAATCGTAAGACAACTGAGAGGTGAGGTAAAGCACACATAATGGTTACACAGTTATATTCAAGGTACATAAGTCACAATATCCCATGATAATTTACATTAGTGTATTCAACTTTTTAGCTTTCCATCGCCTCCAAACCTCTACACAAGCTATCACTAGGAGATAAATGACCATTATCTAGAATAGTATCATAGCTACCTTGTCCAGGTTGGACCAAAGGTGCTCTCGTGCCTTTTGTCTTAGTGAATATAAAATATCGAAGTTTGTAGTAGCCTCCATATTTACTGGGGTCGTTAAATAGATTTGGTGACTGAAGTTATTGTAAATTAGCTTGGGATCTTGTTTTAACACAAAATTTGAACTTGCAATACGTTACCAATTTTCAGCTCTCTCACTGTCTCTATTTCACTAATACTACTTAGATACACTGCTTCTAACTTTATTTTAAGATACAAACAATATTCAATCTAAATTTAACTATAATTATTTCTATGTAAGTATGCAACCATCTCGGTTCGCCGTCCGATTTCGTCTCTCCTCCGCTATTCATCACTTCCCCTCATTCAGGTAGGCTCCTCCTAGAAAAAAATCAAACGCGAGTAACCTGTCTCATTGGTTGTTTTGTGCATGACGCCTGTTCATTGGCCAAAGCTTGTCGTCTATCAGTTCCCGCCAAATGACACTGCGTACGCGCCTTCACTCATGTGTCATCACTTCACACATCTGTTCAACAGATTTCCAGATCCCAAAAAAAAGCTACTTCAACGTACGATTTATTGCCTTTTGGATATTATTTTAAACTGAATTCAATAGATTTTTATTTTCTAAGTGTTTTGGGTTCCTTTGCTTATCTTTTGTTTTTAAGTAATTTCTTTCCATGGATATTTCAATAGGCAGTTTTTACAAGGGTTGAAATTTATGGATGGCTATAAAGTAAGTTATTTATTTCTTCTATATGCAAAAAAGAATAGTGGTTCGGCGAACGGCCATCTCAATACTCATTGATAAAAATGTTCCTAAAAGATCTCAACACTTGTTGTTATGTTTAATGATAAGTTAAAAACTTTTGTATTAAACGATTTTGTAGCTACCTGTTCATTTAATGTAACTTATTTTGTTTGCCTACGACAGGGCAGTGTGCATGTAAAGACACATGTCTTTTTATTGTTTCATTCTTGTAACCCTGGCAGTGTGAACTTAAATACATATATAATATCATGAAAACTGAATTTCAGAGATTTTTTATTTCATTTTTCCTGACGTCCAAATAGTCCAATTAATATGAAAAAAAAGCAAAAACATATATTTTTTTAGAGTGTATAAATTACTTCTAGGCAAGCGTAAATATCTTTCACTACCTCATCGCTTCTTCGAACCTGCGACCTCTCGATCAATGTTCATTAATTAGGCTATTGGCGCTTGAAATATACAAATGATACAATAATTTAGAATTTATATGATATCAGAAAATCGTTGATATATTCCTTCCTTTCCTTAACGTTTTTACTAATTTATATACATTATACATGCTTCTGCCCGCGACTTCGTTTGCGTGGAAGAGTTTTTCTGCGCAAGTCCCGATCCCATGGGTATTCCGAGATAAAAAGTAACCAACTAGCACAAATGGGCTGCATTAGGGCTTTGGAGCGTATCCGATTATTACTTATGGTATTAGACGTAAGCGCTAGAGCGTCTACTACAGACTTAAAGCAGCCGCTTTAGCGCTATTTGGGCGCCATTTTATGCAGCCTAAAGTTACATTTAACCTGCACAATGGTTGCATAAAGGTTCCTTAATAGCTATAACGATTTATTAACGCTATACTAAAGCTCTCGTAGCGCTACTTTTGAATGATTTTGAACTACTTTGAACGAATGAATTGATTATAGTTCTTTATTGTATATCTTCAGTTGACATTATTTGTAATATTTTGGTAAAGTGTTTTCGTCGCCATCATGAAAATAAAACAAAAGTTCTTAAGTAAAAGTTTGTATTCTGTATTAGCAAGATATATAAAGATACTTAAAACGCTGTCCAGTTTACTGTAGATATATAAGATAATTTTCGAGTAATTTTAACGCGCATTTATGATATTTAAAAAATTAACAAAAGATATGTGATATTTTTTATTTGTTATACAGAATAAATTTTATTTCCGTATTTTTACGTGTCGAATACTTACTATTCGCAAGTGGCCGATTATTTACCGGTACATTTAATGCACATTTAACTGAAAAACCAATGTATATCAACTCAATTTTGCAAGTGAATTACAAGTTTTCTTAAAAAATCATGGTTATGACTACATTACAATGATGTAATGTAGTCATAACCTGCAGTTTTAGCTCTTATAACTCCCTTTTGAGAATTATAGCGCTAATTTTCACCTTTCTAATGCTTCCAGGGATTTTTGTTCCCCTAGTGCAACTCACAGCCACAAAAAGCTCCTATTTTCCTATTTTTGAGGTTATAAGATCTAGTTATGTACGTATTCGAATGGAGAACCATTTTGGAGAAGCGTGGTCTACCCTTAAAAACGTTCACTTAACATAGATATTGTACGCTTCTCAACTTTAAAAACAAATCCAAGATTACGGTGTTTTAACTACGATACTTGACTTTACACCCGATATTTCTACATAAACATGATACAGGTTATTTTTCAAATAGATAATCATCAAACGTCTCAATAATAGTTTACATTATTTTGTTGTCGGTAGAAATAAGATCCAGTTACTTTATGGTTTGGTTATACCTACTTATACTATAATATCAAGTTTAAAGATTTCAATTAACTACCTATTATTGTTTTATTACAGAATGCCTTTTAAAATAGTTAAAACTATAAATGCAGACAAGGAAGAGCTGTCAATCTGCCCTTCAGGATGGGAAATATCGCTAGATCAGAATAAATCAAATTTGTCAAACGAAGACAATATTCCGATTGAAAAGATATTTCCTAATGATGATAAGAACGTTGCAAAAAAACCGTAATTTGGCTAAAGAGGTTAATGGATCCTGTGATAGTACTGCGCCAAATCCAAATGTTGAGACTGATATCTTTATACAATAAGAACCCAAGAATAGGCTTTTTTTATTAAGTTTGTGATTTGTGAAATGTTGAGATTAATCTTCTTTAAAATTAAAAGCTTAAAAATTAAAAGTATTTTAGTCTTAGATGATTAGCAGATTCAACGGAATGTTCAGCAATGTTTGACGATTTTAGCAAGTTTTCATAAACCTTGCGTACTTTCCTGCGATAACCTCCACTTTTATTTATTAATTTCCATCGTTAAGCATCCATTTTTATTAAATTTTTTATAATAGTTATAAAAGCGGCTTTAAAATGGCGAATAGATTGAGTCTGCAAGGAATGACTATTGCTACTAAAGGCAGTAGTAGTTTTTAGTTACACTGATGAATTATTTGTAACTATGGTATGCATAAGAGTATCTATTATTTCTATAATGAAACTTATAGTAGTATAATAGTGGTTACTATAACTATAACCTATAAAAGTTACAATGGAAACCACTGTACAGCTGTGAGTGGCAGAATGACCTTCGTAATTGTCATATAAAGGTGTAAGTGGTAAATGAGTTCTACCGTGAACTACTGTGAAGGCTAGGGTAGTATTTGATTCAGTTTATAGCACTTTAAGTAACTTTTATAGCTACATTAAGGATGCAGATATGCAACTTTGAACTGCTTTTCGAACCCTTAAACCGCTATTTTACAGCCAAATGTAACAAAATAGGCTGCTATTTCCACTAATGTGCTCGTTGGGTAGCCTATGTGCTATTCCAGGATGTCAACAGATAGTTAAAATTTGGTAAGTAGATAACTTACCAAATTTCATTCAGATCCGTTTAGTAGTTTTTGAGTAGAAGAGTAACATACATACCGTACGTCATACATAATTAACCTCTATTATGGATACATTGTAAAAATATTATTTTGATTTGAAAAGAGTAACTGTGGAGTTTCTTGCCTGTTGATCGTTCTTTCCCTGTGCTCTTCATTTTCATTCATATAAACATCTTACTAATATTATAAATGCGGAAGTTTGTGGATGGATGGATGTTTAGACTCAAAACTCAAAACATTAATTTCATTTCACATAGGCCTACATAGGCACTTACAAAACGTCAGAAGTTAGTACACGGTTTTTTATGGAGAAGAACAGGCAAGAAACTCCACAGTTACTCTTTTCAAATCAAAATAATATTTTTACAATGTATCCATAATAGAGGTTAATTATGTATGACGTACGGTATGTATGTTACTCTTCTACTCAAAAACTACTAAACGGATCTGAATGAAATTTGGTAAGTTATCTACTTACCAAATTTTAACTATCTGTTGACATCCTGGAATAGCACATAGGCTACCCAACGAGCACATTAGTGGAAATAGCAGCCTATTTTGTTACATTTGGCTGTAAAATAGCGGTTTAAGGGTTCGAAAAGCAGTTCAAAGTTGCATATCTGCATCCTTAATGTCTATAGCTATAAAAGTTACTTAAAGTGCTATAAACTGAATCAAATACTACCCTAGCCTTCACAGTAGTTCACGGTAGAACTCATTTACCACTTACACCTTTATATGACAATTACGAAGGTCATTCTGCCACTCACAGCTGTACAGTGGTTTCCATTGTAACTTTTATAGGTTATAGTTATAGTAACCACTATTATACTACTATAAGTTTCATTATAGAAATAATAGATACTCTTATGCATACCATAGTTACAAATAATTCATCAGTGTAACTAAAAACTACTACTGCCTTTAGTAGCAATAGTCATTCCTTGCAGACTCAATCTATTCGCCATTTTAAAGCCGCTTTTATAACTATTATAAAAAATTTAATAAAAATGGATGCTTAACGATGGAAATTAATAAATAAAAGTGGAGGTTATCGCAGGAAAGTACGCAAGGTTTATGAAAACTTGCTAAAATCGTCAAACATTGCTGAACATTCCGTTGAATCTGCTAATCATCTAAGACTAAAATACTTTTAATTTTTAAGCTTTTAATTTTAAAGAAGATTAATCTCAACATTTCACAAATCACAAACTTAATAAAAAAGCCTATTCTTGGGTTCTTATTGTATAAAGATATCAGTCTCAACATTTGGATTTGGCGCAGTACTATCACAGGATCCATTAACCTCTTTAGCCAAATTACGGTTTTTTTTGCAACGTTCTTATCATCATTAGGAAATATCTTTTCAATCGGAATATTGTCTTCGTTTGACAAATTTGATTTATTCTGATCTAGCGATATTTCCCATCCTGAAGGGCAGATTGACAGCTCTTCCTTGTCTGCATTTATAGTTTTAACTATTTTAAAAGGCATTCTGTAATAAAACAATAATAGGTAGTTAATTGAAATCTTTAAACTTGATATTATGGTATAAGTAGGTATAACCAAACCATAAAGTAACTGGATCTTATTTCTACCGACAACAAAATAATGTAAACTATTATTGAGACGTTTGATGATTATCTATTTGAAAAATAACCTGTATCATGTTTATGTAGAAATATCGGGTGTAAAGTCAAGTATCGTAGTTAAAACACCGTAATCTTGGATTTGTTTTTAAAGTTGAGAAGCGTACAATATCTATGTTAAGTGAACGTTTTTAAGGGTAGACCACGCTTCTCCAAAATGGAAACCATTCGAATACGTACGTAACTAGATCTTATAACCTCAAAAATAGGAAAATAGGAGCTTTTTGTGGCTGTGAGTTGCACTAGGGGAACAAAAATCCCTGGAAGCATTAGAAAGGTGAAAATTAGCGCTATGATTCTCAAAAGGGAGTTATAAGAGCTAAAACTGCAGGTTATGACTACATTACATCATTGTAATGTAGTCATAACCATGATTTTTTAAGAAAACTTATAATTCACTTGCAAAATTGAGTTGATATACATTGGTTTTTCAGTTAAATGTGCATTAAATGTACCGGTAAATAATCGGCCACTTGCGAATAGTAAGTATTCGACACGTAAAAATACGGAAATAAAATTTATTCTGTATAACAAATAAAAAATATCACATATCTTTTGTTAATTTTTTAAATATCATAAATGCGCGTTAAAATTACTCGAAAATTATCTTATATATCTACAGTAAACTGGACAGCGTTTTAAGTATCTTTATATATCTTGCTATTTTTAAACCGCTATTTTACAGCCAAATGTAACAAAATAGGCTGCTATTTCCACTAATGTGCTCGTTGGGTAGCCTATGTGCTATTCCAGGATGTCAACAGATAGTTAAAATTTGGTAAGTAGATAACTTACCAAATTTCATTCAGATCCGTTTAGTAGTTTTTGAGTAGAAGAGTAACATACATACCGTACGTCATACATAATTAACCTCTATTATGGATACATTGTAAAAATATTATTTTGATTTGAAAAGAGTAACTGTGGAGTTTCTTGCCTGTTCTTCTCCATAAAAAACCGTGTACTAACTTCTGACGTTTTGTATGTGCCTATGTAGGCCTATGTGAAATGAAATTAATGTTTTGAGTTTTGAGTCTAAACATCCATCCATCCACAAACTTCCGCATTTATAATATTAGTAAGATGTTTATATGAATGAAAATGAAGAGCACAGGGAAAGAACGATCAGTCACCCGTAGGCATCTTCTGGGCTCGCTCGTCACATCGACCTCATCTATCGCTTACCATCAGGCGCGATCGAGGTGAAGAGGGGACTCATCCGTAAAAAAAACTGCTTTGAGGTTAATAACGCCATCTTGTTCGTAAAACGCTAAACTTGCCTGTCACTAGGCAAGAAAATAATATAAACGTACGAATTCACGATAAATCACGTTTTATTTTATTACATAAAATTTATTAGTGATCATAGTCTAAGCGGTACTAGTCGGAGGTCGCGTTGAAGAATACTAATGTGTTCCCACAGCCCTCAACGCATGAGTACTAGGGAACACGGGGTGGTTTTAGTCAGTATGAGTCTGTCTGTCAGACTCATACTGACTAAAACAACCCCGCGTTCCCTTCGCCCACCCCAGGGTGGAGGACATCCATGAGGATTTCCACGTCGGAACAAGAAAAAAAACGGTTCGGTTCGACCAAAGCGGCTAATCACAGTGGAGATTAGCCACCCGCGCAGGAAATATTGTGGTGCACAAGCTTTGTGCACAAGTATGCACAGGTTCAGGTACACACTCTGTTCCTTTAATCTCATATCCCGATGGGAGGGAAATTCAACATGACCGAAGAGTGATCAGGCGCAGGACCAATAGCTTAATATGTTTTCCGAGGCACAGGGGTATACATATAATAAAATATAAAAATAATAAAATAAGTTTATTACATATAATTTTGGCTTACATTTCATGTAGAGAAGCCGCCATTTAAGCATAGAAATGCCTGTAGATGAAGGCTCCGCTCTTTCCTTACATTATAAATTTACAAAAGGCAATTATAGAGAAAATACGATTAATTGTATATTTGCGTGAGTATGGCTGTGTGTGTGTGTGTGTGTGATAGTGAAAGGGTGTGATACCGCTAACTTCCATACTCCGGGCTACTACTGAGATATTTCTAATAGAAAAACCCAATAACACTATGCCCAACCCGGGAATCGAATCGAATATCTCCTATATCGTGGGTGCATTTTTACAAACATCCAGAACCGAAACTGTCGAATGAATTGTAAATTAATATCTAAACATTTTAATTAAGTATGATGATGAATTAAGAACAATAGCGCTAATTAAATTAAAATTATTCATGAAACAAAAAACTACAAATAATATGAGAAAAATATTTGTTTTTATTTAATGTCCCGAAATAGATTACTTGTAATCATTGAGTCATTTTCAATTACGTCATTATGTATTGGAAACGACGAAAATTGTAATTTGTATTGAAGAAAATATTTTTTCTTCTTTTCAGACACTTCACTCTTGAAGTCTTGACAGAGTGGTCGTGAGCGTCACGTGGTATGAAGATATGATTACGACCTCTCATAGCAACAAAGGTGTTCACAACACACAATCGTATCTATAGCAGGAATAGTACTTAGAATTTGATTATTTTTCAACCATATTCAATCATTATCTATCTAGCTATGTCCCAACAATGTGCGGGTCGTAGGTTTAAAAAGTCACAAAAACTCGAACTGTTAACTATTTTTTGTACCTAGTTTATTTCAAGCATTAATTATTTTTTCAAGTACAGGCGCAATGTAACTAATGCTGAAAAAAAAAACCAAAGGCTTGTTTGCTAATTATAGCTTTTGAGCGGCAAAAACTATTTACACAAGTACAAAAATTCCAATTGTAACAAACCAATTTTTTTGTAATGTGAGACTGTTAGTAGTTACACAGAAAAAGCTGTGTGTTTGCCAGATTTAGGTTAATGTCTAAGGTGAACTTTTGAGGATAAGGCCACACAGATATTAATGGACCGGTCCAGTTAGTACAATCCTTTGTTAGTAATCAAATAGCTCAATGACTCAAACAATGCCACAAAAAGGTCATTTTGTGTATCATTGGAGCAGCAGAATCACAAGCCTTTTTACGCTTCTTATGTTTAATAAATATTTTGAATTTATTGACATGTTGACAACCAAATTAGGTTTTCAACCATTCTACACGTTATATGTTTACATGAAATGTATATGTTTTGGTTTTTTTTTCCTTATTGAACAATCAAAACAGCTCATTCACGAATAACTTTGTTCTAAACAATGATAGGTGCGTAAAATAATAAAAGTTTTAGGGTTCACAAAGTTCATGTAAAAACCATTGACTAAAAATATCAACCAACAAAACAAACAATTTTAAATAGTAATAAATAAATCATTTTAGCGGTTTATCTACATTAAGTTAAAAATATGGTTTCAGTCTTTATAAATCTTAAAAGGGAAGAGAAACGAAAACAAAAATCTGTTAAAGAAACCAAAATAAGATACTCAAATATCTATTTAATGATTCGATTCACCTCCCACAACATAGTTAGATGACGTCTCTTTTTTGTTATAGGTAGTTTGTACATTCTTGTGACACTTACATGGTTAAAATAAAATAATTGATAATGATAAATTATGGACCAGTTGGCGAACTGAACAGGCTAAGTGTTCAGTTCGCCAGCTGTGAGCTTAGCTTAAATGCGTTGAAACTTCTTCCTTTTTGAAGTCGGCTAAAAATGCGCATTATGTAATCGGCCTTAGAAACATTATGCATTACTTTCGCGTTACTTCTACGTTACCGTAACATAGAAGTATCTTGTTACTCTATGTTACTAAGTGGTAAAATCTACGGCCTTACCCAGCTATGTCGGGTCATCTTCCAGTTCAGATGCAGCTGAGTAACAGTATTTACACGGGGCGACTACCTATCTGAACTCCATTACCCAATAGTTGGGTAACACGATACTTCAAGGCAAAACCGGTATCACTTTTTCTGGCTTCGAATACCCGTAGTGACTGTCAATGATGTATGTACAAATGAAAGCCGTAACCAACGGCTTACCGAGCTTTTCAAGGCATGAAGGAAACTTGATTAATTAAGATGGTTACCCATCTACGGACCGACCTCGGCAAGCAATGCTTATCTTTGAAGATCTATCCGTGCGGCTTTTATTATTTAGCCACAAGCTTCTATATACATACATAAGTAATAATAAAATCGATTACAAAACTTATATAGGAACATTCTTAAATAATACACCTATATTTTAATTTAATAATTTTACTACGGAACCACTTGTCCTCTAAGTGATTAACTTCATGTTTTAAGAACATCCGCATTAAAGTATATAAATTGGGCAACATGCCGTAAACCAACATTAGATACTTAAGTACCTTACTGAGTAATATAGTGACCAGAAGCAAAATGTTGCAATTAAGCGTTATTGTTTTAGCTAGTGCACTCTTTTCTTTCTGCGAACCAGCAGCGTTTCGTGAGTATCAGTGTTATTTTGAAAATTAACAGTGCTTCGAAAAGAAAAACTTTTTAACATAAAATAAAGTCTACTTTCTAAAAAAAACATTGGTAAATGAAGTCGGTATCAATATACGAAAATATAAAAGCAAAGACCCCGAATTCCGAAATCAAAGTTATTTTTCACTTTAGTAGTAGGTAAGCACTTTGTGAAGATGACATCAACCACATATTTCTGTTTGCATTTCGGTTTTTTTACTGACACATTCATATAGAAACATCATGATCATCCCCAGCCTGACTTCAACCACTGCTGGGTATAGGCCTCCCTTCGCTTGTGCCAAGCTCTACGTTCATGTGCCTGAGTTGGATGATCGTTGGATGAGAATCCAAGGTATACCCACGATGGCAACAATGTCGTCTGCCCATCTCGCTGGCGGACGACCAACGCTCCTCTTACCAGACCTTGGATGCCACTAGGTCAGAGCTAGTAAAGCTCTGACCGAGTGGCGTCCAAGGTCCACCTGCTATCACCGCACCTTCCTAGGTGTCTTGCCCAATTCCATTTGAGTTCCATAATGCGATTTCCGATACAGAAGACCTTGATGCCAAGCATGGAACGCTCCATGGCTTTTTGTGCTATTCTGAGCCCATACACAGCTTCCTGTGTAAGCCCGTCATGACGTATGGTGCTGAAACGTGGGTCTCAGCACCATACGTCATGACGGGCATATAGAATACGTGTTATTTTTTTGGGAAATAATGTCCTTTATTCGAATGCATGAATAAAATTGTAACATCAATTTTAATCGACAGACTAAAGTAGTTTTGATTGTAATTATAATTGTTAGTCGAAATAGATTAGCTTAAATATTATGTATGAATAAAAAGATTGTTCCTCATATGACTGGTGGTATTTAGTTCGCCGCAATTATATTTGGGAAAAAAAAAGGATTTCATAGGTCTAGTGGTTGCAAGCTGCAACCGACTGCTGAGATTGAGGTATCGGATTTTTCTGTAATAAATTTCTCAGTGGTCGATTAGAATTTGGAAGTTGGCAGTGTGATACGCCCGTGTCTCAGAAAGCTCGTTAAGTGTCATACTCAGAAAAAGTGTACATTTGGTTTTATTTCTTGTCCTGCTACTTCATGTTTAAGTAAATATGTAATGTTATGATATATTTACTTTTTCCCCACTTTGTTGTTATATCTGTCTATTGATATGAAGATTAGCCTCGTATTTTAACTTAAATTTTCATTAAAAGAGTATATTTTTTGGGTGCCAAAACATTGCTAAAAATATCTTCATACATTTTTTTTAGTGTCCCAAGGACCGTTACACTTTTTCAGAAATGTATTGTTACGAATACTCATCGCTTTATGTAATATTGACTGTGGCCATATTATTCTTGATGAATCGAGTAACTAATTGGGATAATTTCTTTTTCCTAAATTGCATATAGAAGAATTTATTTTAATTAAACAATCTTTGTCCCAAAATTATGAAGTTTCGTTACTCAAGGCTAGTAACACGCAATAAAATTAGAAACACAATGATTTAAAGTGCTATAACTATTTTTCCCATTATAGCATCATTATTACTTACGTCAAAATCACTATGGTGGTAACCTTTTTGTTTTCGTCGTAGTCGTGAAGTTAAGACGTGTATCAAGTGAATATTTACAAAAAAATACCTCAGGGTTATAAACGACTATTATTGTGTGAAGTTTATTATATTCTGGTTTACTTACTATGTCCTTTTCTTGCTTTTTGTATTATCTTAAAGAATAAGCTCAGGGCTTGTGCGATAAACACTTGGTTAACGTAAAAATATTTTTAGAGATTATAATTTCTCAGATTTTATTCTCATTTTCGTTATATTGCGTTATGTTACGAAACTGAGAAATTATTAAGCTTAGTTCAGAAGAATAAAAAGTTGTTGTGTGTAAGTTGTAGGTATGTTAATGTGGTAATCATTAACCTAACTAAATTTTTCATTCCCATTTCAGAAAAGACAAGGTTATTTCTTTGTTATACTTGGTATAAATTTATTTGGTTTATAAGTAAGATTTTAGTTTTTTTTTTATGTAATCTAAATAAAAGTGATACTCCAAAAATAATGCTTTTTCACCGAATCCGTGTGTACGATGCCTTATGACATCAGTTTCGTAACGGAGATTCTCAGTATCGTCACCTATCAGTTTAGTTACAAATCCAAAATGTACACTTTTTCTGAGTATGACCCTTAAACCACTGATTCTGGCTGTCATATTATGGACATCTTTCGCAATCGTTACGGGTAGTCAGTAGAACGAAAATCTGACACTGGTTTGGCCAAGTGGTATAGTGTTACCAAGCTTTCTAAGTTGTGGTCAGTTAAGCAGTCACTCAATGTAAAACACTATTACTCAGCTTGGTCTGGTTAGACTGGACGCCAACCCCAAAATTGTTGGGAAAAAGCTATGCAGATGACGATTTTTTATGAGAATTAAAATCGAGTCTTTTCTTTGTTTCAGTTGATAAAATAAACAAAAAATGTTTAGTAAGTGACGACGGATGTGTCCGAAGTTTCTACGAGAGTATGATAGCAGAATTAGGAGATAATGGTATCCCCGAGTTCGACGTACCCAGAGGAGATCCATTGGTGATAAAAGATATAGATATTGTTGCTCTGGGAATGATTAAACTTACAGTAAAGGAAGGAGAAGCAAAAGGTTTCAAGAGCTGTAAACCATTGGATTTAAAGTAAGCTTCTATTTTACGTAGCCTAATAAATTTTGAATAATATGCTTAAAGAATTACAAGTACTGCTCTTCTGATGAAACTTAAATACAACTTTATATGTTAGTTTTCCCCATCCCCTGCCTCTTTTCAGAACTCTATAATATGTTTCACAAAATCGGAATACTGACTAAAATACTAACGTGAAGCGACAAGTCGTTGAATATGGCTTGGGTTTTAATTTTAAATCTTACCAATTTTGTATTACAACTAAAATAAAGTCATTTTACAACCAAAAACGTTTCCAGAGATTATAGAAAAGAGTGGTACAATTACTTATGTTCTAATCAATAAATATTTAAAAATTACAGGCAATTGGCGACTTCTGATTTAATTACATTAGGCGCATGTTGCAACTACTTTTTTTTTACAAGCTAGATTACCCAATATCCAATATTTTTTTTCGTACAAATATTTTGTTACTAAAATATAAAATATTTTTAGGGTTGATTTAGCGAATGGACGGCATACGATAGACTTTACCTGCGAGCGCATTTCTATCGAAGGAAGTTACAAAATCGAATCTACTCCCACTCTCTTAGGACTTCTTGGTGGCATCAATATACATGGTGAAGGAATCGGTGGAATTGTTATTGGTAAGCATTTATTAAATCATATATATAATGTGTAACTCAGATATATGATTTATTGGTATATAAATTATTTAATATTTTAAACCTCATAATAAAAATCAGCGTATAATGAGCGGCCTTATTGCACTGACCAATCTCTTACAGATAACTTTTGAATGGGCAGAATCAAATAAATTTTTTATTTTGTTTTCAGAAAAAATCTATTTGTCTCTCGATTTTGCATTTGAAGTGAAGAAACTCGATGACGGTGAACTACATATACAGATCAAACCTGATGACACCACATATACCTTCAATGTTAAAGAAAAAGCAGCCATCCATGCTGACAATATACTTGTAGGAAATCAGGAAATTAGTGAGTTCGAGTCCTTTTATATAATTTTCTATAATATTATATTGCTTCCCACGGACATATTTCATTACCTGGGTGGCTGGGTGCAGTATTTAGTAAGATCTCTTCTCTTGGCTTTTTAGTCAACTCATCACGCTCCAAACTTTTCGTGCGCGATTAGTTGACTAAATATCTAATGTATTTGATTAGTTTTGCTTTTTCAACTGATCCTACTGTAAAAAGATATAATGTGTTGTATTATTTGAAATATATGTACACACACTTGAGAGAATCGAAATCATAGCTTGTTTAAACTGATATATTATAAAATTGATATCTCCTTTGATAAATAAACAGAAAACGAAATCTTAATAATTAGTGTCAAATTTGAAGCTAGTAGCTCTAATACTTGATCGATAGACTACTGCAGCTTCAAATTTTTACATGACAGTATCGGACTTTCAATCGAGAGAATAGAATAGAATATAATATACTTTATTGTACATCAAAATTCAAACACATCTATTTAACATTATTTCTTAAATCTATGGTTACAATGGCGGTCTTATCGCTAAAAGCGATATCTTCCAGACAACCCCACACATTACTCTATTGCCGTGAACTAATTCTACAACACAACACAAGCGTATGTAGCTTAGTTGGAGGGGTTAACAAGATTTTTAGTAATGTGAATTAACAACATTGGTAGTTCTCTTACAAAAAATACTATTCCAACTCATAACTGACGTGAACCCACTCCTGATAAGAATTTTAGATAAAACTTACTAATTAATATCTTTACAACAAAGGGCAATACACGGCTGTCATGCCTGTTACTGGCTGAATGGAGGTAGTCGCTATACTCGATTTCAGATATTGATCCACGAGATAAGTTAAAACGGCCTCAGTTAACTAAATGACCCTCCCTTTGAGACACGGTTGTGCTATTTTCGTGTTTTGACGTTTTTTGCATGCTGAACACCTATACTAACTATGATTTTATATTTTCAGGCTCTGTAGTAGTTAACATCTTTAACGAGAACTGGGATATACTCACGAATCAATTCGGAAAAGTTATTGTTGATAAGCTTATGGAAATGTTCATGGACCAGGCTCAAGTACTCTTCACAAAAATAGCTGCTAAAGACCTGATTGCAGATGATTTATCTTCATATTATGTTAAGAACTAAAATAGTGCGTTATTAAACGCCGTCAATTTTTGTAACGTTCTTAACTTATTTATTTAGTATTTGACGGTTAAAAGAAGCCAATACCGCCAAATTATAATAATACCAAAGTTGCGAAAAGGCACAACCTAAGAATTCCCTTTTAAAAGCATGTTTATGCTCTTTTCAATTATGTTTAGTTTTGAGATGTATTTTATTAATTCATTAATAAATTCATTTTAAATTTATATGTTATCTTCGTAACCTTGTTTGATTTTTCTTGCTTTGCATCGAGACTGTTAAAAGGTGGTATATTGGTGAAGATCATAAATAAAGTCTTGATTACGTAAGTAATTCCTTTTTTTGAAAGGACCTAAGGGATTGAATTCAAAAATAGTACCTACTATTTAACTATCAATCATATAACTATCAATTACTTTGAATGATTTAGCTTAAATGTATATAAACTTTTATGACCCAAACCAGGGCACTTTTTTTTTTGGTGGTAAAATCATAAACGACTTTCCCCGCTCTGGGTGGAGTGGAAGGGAGTGTCAGTCTTCTACTGACAAAAACCCACCCTGTTCCTTCAACTGCCCTTGCGAACCGGTATCTCATTAGACTATTCTCGCAACCCCGACAGGCAATGGCCCTGTCATTGCTGCTGACTGCTCTCTGCTGAGGCGTGCGTGGAACACGCAGTGTCGGTCCGCTGTTCTGCTGAAGTTTCACCCCGGCTTATCATCTCCGCGTGCAAATTGCGCAAGCGCGAAACCAGAATACATAATAAAAATAATTATCTTATCTCATATACGATATTTACGGTTAAAGGTGTTTATTTCTCACTAGCTTTTGCCCGCGACTTCGTCCGCGTGTAATAGTTACTTTGGGCTAACTTTAAATTTAACCCCGATTTTGAAGCATTCTTCATTGGCGCTCCGCTCCTATTGGCCTTAGCGTAATGATATATATCCTATAGCCTTTCTCTATAAATTGACTATTTAATTAAAAAATAATTTTTCAATTCGAACCAGTAGTTCCTGAGATTATCGCTTTCAAACAAACAAACAAACTCTTCAGCCTTATATTATTAGTATACAACGTGTAATTTAAAGGGTATATACATGCCAAGTGCACGTCTTCTTTGGATTATAACAAACGATATGGCAAGGGTTTTGTAATCCTAAGTCTACATGTGTAGAACTTATTACAAATTCCAATACACTGATACCAGAGACCGACTTTTTCAAATTAAGAAGAACGAAAAGAATTATCGTGTTATTGGCAAGTGACGTGGAAAGTTATTGACCCTCGTAGTGCTGTGACACGTTTGTTATGATTGGTATTCAAGAAATATATGAAACCAATAATTTGGTATCAATTCTTTGAGTCAGGTATTTTGTGCAGAAACTGTGCATAGAGACTCCATACCAGATGTTGTCTTCAGCCCTTTTGGATAGATATGGGGTTTCCGTTACACGGTGTAGATAGCTGTTGCCCGCGACTTCGTCCGCGTTTCTGTCGTTTTTCGTAAAAATTGTAGCCTATGTCCATCCTCACGGTTCAGTGATTTTGATGTAACAGACAGATTAACTTTCGTAATTTAGTAGGGAAATATAATATGTCAATGACGCCCCGCCTTGTTAGGGTTCCGTAGCCGAATGGCTAAAACGGAACCCTTATAGTGTCGACATGTCTGTCCGTCTGTCTGTCTGTCTGTCCGTCCGTCCGTATGTCACAGCCATTTTATTCTTTTATTCCGAAACTATTAAGACTATACATGTGAAACTTGGTAGATACATGTATTCTATAAACCGTTTTCCGATTTTAAGAAAAACATTAAAAATATTTAAAATAAAGGGGGGCTCCCCATACATGGAACTGAAACTGAAAATATTTTTTTCATGAAACCTATACTTGTGTGGAATCTATAGACAGGTCCTTAAAAATTACATTAAGGTTTCTAGAATGACTTTTTCATAAAGTTAATCGTTTAAAAGATATACGCTTCCAAAGTGGTAAAATGTGTGTGTCCCCCCTCTAATTTCTATAATAATGGAGTGAAAAATCTAAAAAAATATATGTCTGTAGATCTTCATGTAAACTTTCAATCAAAATTAGTTTGAACAAAATCAATTCAGCAGTTTTTGAGATGCAGCATATTTTCGAAAACCGCAAATATAACTTTGTAATTGATACAAACACTATGACAAACAAAGTTATTTGGCGTAGTTGTAAAAATGTAAATAAGCTAGTTTTAAGAAATTTGTAAGGTTCTTTTTTCGTCAAATAAATATACATATTATATTATATTATTATAGTTACTACGGAACCCTTCATGGGCGAGTCTGACTCGCACTTGGCTAATTTTTAAACCATCAGGCCGAGAGACGCGTCGAGCGCGGCGACCGATTCTCAAAAATAATCCTTATAGCATGATTCAGTATTCACGTGCGATGGCTTATTATTAGCGTATTTTATGTATAATTTTGGTGTTTCTATACTGATTTATATGATTCTTTTTTATGGAATAGTTAATAATGTTAACTTTTTCAATTAGGGGTGACTGAGAGTGTTATAAACGTAAGAATAGACAAATATTATAATCAGAAAGCTTCGAACTGCTAAGCTATCGGGAGTTACACGTGTTATTGTGAGTCAACCATAAAAGACAGACATATGCTGTCGTGGGATATTTTTTATATAATTTTAAGGAGAACATTTCCGTTATAAATGATTTCTCTGTAGCTTTAACCATTAAGGTTGCACACGCGACGGAAGCTTAAAAAATGGAGTAACTTCTCCCGTTTTCCCAACATTTCCCTTCACTGCTCTGCTCCTATTGATTGTAGCGTGATGAAAAGTATACTATAACCAGCTCAGGAGTATGAAAAATAATTGTACCAAGTTTCGTTAAATTCCGTCGAGTAGTTTTTGTTTCTATAACGGTTATACAGACAGACAGACAAAAAATTTACTGATTGCATTTTTGGCATCAGTATCGATTCCTAATCACCCCCTGATAGTTATTTACGAAATATATTTCATGTACAGAATTGAGCTCTCTACAGATTTATTATAAGTATAGATAAGAATTACAATGGTATATATTCACTTACATGAGAAACTTAAATCTAAACTAACAGTAAGGTTGCTAATGAGCGTAGTACAGAGTCTAAACTTAACTATACCCTGTTTCTTAATCTCATAGACAAAGTTGACATTACGATGGTTGCCAGTTTTTTGCAATTCTTAAATAGTGACGTGCCACTATCGAAACTTAACGTTAAGGCTTGTATTCATGCCAATAACCTTGACCATTTGGGCGGAGCTAACGACCCCTCTCCGCGCGCCACTCCGCGCAGCTCTCCGCTACCCGCATGCAACAGAAAAGAGAGGCGCGCTCGGCCCGCGCCTGCGCCGCCAGCATGCGTCGTCGCTTCGCCTAGTCTCGGCACAGAGTATCGAAATCACAGAAGGTCAAGTCATCGTGAAAGTTAAATTCATTTTTATTTGTACCGCATCAAAATTGGTCAAATTTTGTTTTTATTTATTATCTATTGATATAGATGCACTTTGAGTATGTACTGTAGAAACTATACCTCTATTATAGATCAGTCTGGCTCGAAACATGAGGTAAATAACTTGATGTATCTTTTTAACTAAATTATATATAAATAAAAATTAATGGCTAAATGTGTTGCTAAGCGCAAAACTCAGGAATGGCTGGACCAATACGGATTTTTTTTTCGAATATTCGTTATAGTCTGAGGAAGGTTTCTATTAAGAGAAAAATGGTAGGTAGGTAGGTAAGGTAGGTATGTAGGTAGGAACTTAGAGTAAGGTAGATAGGTAGTATAATTATTACTAGTGTATGTCATATTATTTGTTACATTTTTTATAAACAAATAGATTATAACTAAAATTCACTGAAATTTAACTTTCTTTCAGCAAGTATTTTTATTCTTTTGGTTGGTTGAACTTCTTCATCCTCATTTATTTCTCCGTGTTCACTTATATTTATTTTTAGAAATTTTGATAGCCATATAAAATCTTGTCCTATGTTTTCTTTTCGTCCTTCTTCGTTCTCGTTTTCTTCATTTTTCTCATCAATCTATTTTTCTTTCCTTAGTTCTATTTCCTTCTCTTTGTCGTTTTCTTCTTTCTCTTGTACATTATCTTAACTCTGTCTCTCTATCTCAACTGGCGGCTTCGTCCGTACGAAGAGAAACCGGTGCATATCGGCTCAAGCCAGGCCTCGCTCAGACGAAGCGCACACACGCGCCTTGCTTGTAGTAGTGTACCTATCATAGCGCAGTTGTATGAAGCTTACCCTCTGTCCGTTTACTCTGTGCTATCTACTTTTATGCGAGGTAAGTAAAGCGATAGTTTATAATGAAATATGTAGATAAAACTTTAAACTTACCTTGATAATAAATGTATACCCTTTTGTTTGTAATAATTTTTTAGACCTCTCTTCATTCGTTTCTGCTTATTCCCATGTTTTACAAACTAAATTTAAACACTACTAATACTGTAAAATACTATGAGTTTATAACACTAACACTACTTATAGATACATA
Source organism: Tholera decimalis (assembly GCA_943138885.2). NCBI lineage: Eukaryota > Metazoa > Arthropoda > Insecta > Lepidoptera > Noctuidae > Tholera > Tholera decimalis. Next base: position 16,042,305 of record OW964563.2, on the reverse strand, counting down.
GAATACTCTTTAACTTATAAACAAGAATCAGAAATAAAACTTTTTGACGAATCGAAAGTCGGTTCTATTTTTTGATAATAAGTTTTATTTCACGCTTTTTAGTGGGTCAGTTTGTAATTTATCTAGTTACAAAAGCCAAAATGTCAACTACTTATCACTTTTTACAAAATATTGCTTTTCCCGGTGCAGAGCCGTTAATTTTTGAGGAGTTCTCCTGGTACATCACTATCAGCTCTACTTCACCATATGCATTGTGACGAGCATAAAGTGCTTAACATCTATATTCAAGTTATCTAATCGCAATCCACGAAATACTTATTATTGAGTAGTTTCGATGGCCATCTGGGGTCTTCGTCATCAGTTCTACTTCCTCAAATGGTGCTTTTCAAGAGAAACTAAACAAGGTACTATAAGAAATACCCAAAACGCTATAGGTATGCCTATAATATTTGAAGAGTTCCCTCGATTTCTCCATGATTCCATCATCAGATCCAAACGTGACGACAATGGAACTAACTAGAATGTATATTCTTTCAAACAAAAAAAGAATTTTCCAAATCGGTCCAGCCATCTGCGAGTAATGAAGTAACATCATAAAAAAAAGTTCAAGACGAATTAAGAACCTCCTCCTTTTTCTAAAGTCGGTTAAAAAGTTAATCCACTATTTCCAAAATTAATTTTTGCAGTAATATTTTACGATATTATTTCGTAGTGCTTGAGCTCTCGCAACGCGACGTAGGTCCACCTAGGAACACGATGCGCCCCGCACTGAATTTGTGGACGAGTGCGGGGGTGATGTAAACGCAGTCTTTAATTGGACGCATTTTTAATTTATTGTAATAAAAATAATACATATTTGTAAAAAGTAACAAAACCAAATCATTTTCATTTGTATTGCAAAGCAGTAGTATATTTTTTTATACTCTTTTGATAAGAAATTAAGGAGTAAAATGGTTTCATCTCAATGATTTGGAGGTGATTTGGCATTTTTTTTCTTATTATGTGATACCGATAGAAAAATTGTGGCTAAACCAAATTACGGTTCATATCATGTCGATTACTAACAATTTTTTTCAGATGTAATTTCTCTGTAATTGCCGACGAAAAGTTGCTTCATCTGAATGCTTTTTTCAAGCTTTTTTCGAGAGAGCAGCCTTAATAAAATCAAGTATCGGTTTTTTATAATACGTTATCCTGAAATAATGTGTAGGTGCTAATTTAAAACGTAACAAACTCAGAGGTCATAGTCTCTTTTAAAGTCCAGACAATTTTTATTTTTATATGAGAAGCATGTAGGTTCATGTCTGCGGTATTCTTTTGAGGAAATAACCACGCAAATTTGAGCGGACCTGTCCAGACAGTGCAAGCATTTGTCAGTTATCGTGTAGCTCAACTTAGAACTTAAGGAGCTCAACAATTTGAGAAAAATACCAAAGGACATTTGGGTAGGCCACACAAGTACTCAAACTGCTTGACATTCAAGTAATGACTCCATATCTTAGGAATATTCTGAATCATCAGAAGCCACCTATTTCTAAAAACCTATCAGTAATGTCGTCGACTATATGGCTCAGATGACACATAAAAACACTTCTTTATTGTGTACAAGCAGGCGGGATTCAATCCAACATACATATTTATAAAAATCGGATGGGTTCCGCCTGCTTATCGCTTTTTTAAATAAAAATCTTTCCTTTCAGTTCAGCAGTCAGGATTTTTTAGTTTTTTTATTTCTTTTTTATTTTTAGCTTTTTTGTTTAAATATGTTAAAGATTTTACAGATTATTTAACTCTTGCTAGGAATTGTGGTTTTGAAGCGTATTTAGAAGTTTATTCGGATCAACTGCACAAATAGAGCCTTCTAGTGCCCTTACTCTGCTAAATACAATATAGACCTTTTGTAAATAAATTAGAAGTTAAATATAACACTATTAAGGTCGTCCCTTACAGTTAATGTCGGTATCGGGCCGGGTCACTAAGAGACTGTTCCCTACAATTCCATAGAATTAAGCATCCACCGATGTCGTTGTCGTTGTCAGTATCGGTGTCGGGCCGGGCCGGCCAATGAAGAAACGCCCAATGTATTGTTACTGCCTAGCACAATATAAACGGCAGCATCATCATAGAGTCAAGCCATTAAAATCATCACCACCACCACCATCACTACCAAGTGAAGGTGGTGAAGATTTTATTTGGATATCTTTAGCTGGCCTATAAAGGCTAAAAAAAAATCATTTCTATTTAGTTAAAATATTAAAATAATAAATTAATATGTGATTTAGTTGTATTAATAAATCACATATTTATTTATTATTTTCTCGTAAAGTCCTTTATTTTGATACCAACCAGACCCACTCGATAGCTTTGAAAGAAAAAAAAAACCACACCCTGAATATTGCACTGATCCATTTTAAAACTTATATTATATCCTAAGCGATTGCTTTATATGAAAAATAGAGGAAAAAAATAAAAAAATGGTTAGATATCGGACTTGTGATCGAGAGATCGCGAGTTCGAACCCCTCCCATTACACTATTGCCGTGAACCCACTCCAAACATAAGGATATTTAGCTGAGTTGGAGGGGTCAACAAGATTGCTAGTAATGTAAATTATACCCACATTGCTAGTTCTCCTTATAAAAAGACCTATTCAACGATATCCCAACGATATTTGATATAGTTTGCCTTTTTTTATAATTAACTGTCATATCTCTTGTGATACTCGCATGGTTAAGAGAATTGAATTTTTTTTTTTAAAGATATGTTCTTTGAGTAGTTTTTTAAATAATTATAATGATTTACATTCTTTATATGTGTGGGTAAATTATTGAATTTTTTTTATTTATTTTTATTAAGTATTCTGGTGTGTCACTGCAGTAAGATAAACCACCATCTAAGTAGAAAATAATTTGTCTAAGGCTAAGTTATCCGTTCCCAACTATGTGGGTTGAGCTTCATCTAACCTAACGACAGTCTAACCGCATGCACCTGAGTAACAGTATTTAATTGTTTTACATCATCACATGTAGTATTATACCATTTTACTGACTGCTTATCTGACCTCCACGATCCAGTAACTGGGTAACACGATCTACCTTTTAGCAAAACTGATGTCACATTTTCTGGTTTCTTACTATCTGTAACGAATGTCAAAGATATACGAATCACTAAAGAACATTGATATGTTAAGATGGTCAGATGATAGATTTTGATTTAGTACGAGCTCCTCCGTAAGATAAGCAAATTCATTTTCGAAATATTTTTTTATAATTGTAGGTTATCAAAGAAAAGTTCTTGAATTTACAAAAACTCTGCTTTAAAAAAAAAACGAAAAGTGCACGTCAGACTTTCTCACCAAATCGTCCAAACCGACAGCGAGCGTGTATTAATTTTGAGTTTTTCAACACAGTGCATGACAAGCGGTCCGATACCTTATACGTTTTTAATTAATAAAAATAACATTGATATAATCATAATCATAAATATTTATTTCTCTTCCACAAAGGTGTCTTAAAACTATATCATACATAATATTATTTAATAATCCAGCCTCTTTGGGAGACTGGTATCTGCACTAGGTAGTCTGTCACACAGATTATCAGGCCGCCCCTGGAATAGCATGGACCTAGTTGTATTTTTTAAGTCTGTGTTTCCCGATAGCTATAACCTAGGGGTCTTTAAGTCAAGAGGGAATAAGTTACTTTTAGTTAAGCGTGCTCCATCTTCGACCACATCATCACTTACCATCAGGTGAGATGGTGGTCAAACGCTAGCCTATTATCAATAAAAAAAAAACAATGGAAGAAAAAGAAAGCATGAACAACGTTTATAATGTACATACAGGGTTTTTGTGAGTAAGCAGGTGTGTGTGTATGTGTTTGTTTATGTAAATGGGAGTTCTGAGAACGTGTGTAGTAGTGTTGCCCAAAATAAGTCTTGGTCTTGCAGTCTTAGTCTTGTTCTTGCATTTTTGCAAGACCAAGACCGTCTAATTTTAGTAAGACCAAGACCAAAACTTACCCTGCAAGATTTAAGCAAGGACAAGACGTCTTGCAATTAGTTCAGACTGTCGTTTGCTTTGTGTTATTATTGTTAAAATGAGAGAACTTACATTGCATCAGTGCATCCCTAGTTTTGACCATCGCGGTACTTTGATAGTGCGCGGCTTTGTTGTCGGCAACATTTTGATGTTGCCGACAACAAAGTCGGGTCGGATACCTGTCATAGAAAGTTCGCATCTATTTGGAAGTACAAGGTACGAGTACACGCCCATAATATCTACATTTTATTGCTACGTAGGCACTCTATACATATCTGGTATCGCATCTGTTTTATTAATCTTCCAATGAATCATTATTTTAATCAAACAATGCGGTCCTTTATCGGTATTTCGGCGTGTGCATAAATAGGTGTATTTATTTTAATTCTAGTATTTCCAAATTGAGCTTAACTTCGAGTTTAATGTACTAATTGTTTTACTCTAATCCTTGCTGTTCTCGTACTGAGAAATTTATAATTTGACATGAGTGACGAATATTCAAATACAATCAAATTAATGTCATTTGGTAATGCCATCTCTCGGCGTGATATTCAATAACGCTAATCTATAGTTTATTCGTCTCTGACATACTTATCATAGACAGCTTCCGAACCTTTTCTGCTCCTCTATGGTTCGTTCGTCTATGACAGACTTGTCAGAGCATCTCCAGAACCTTCTCAGTTCTTTGCCACTCCCCGCCATACGAGCGCGAGGAGCGGAAGCGGTTATAAGGGAGCGTTCCCTTATAACCGCTTCCGCTCCTCATAGCAAAGCACACTCGCCGCAATGGAGCCAATCTCCCGACAAACGCAAACTGCTCCGCTCGCTTTATCCGCTCAAATACATCATACCGTGAAACTGATAGAACTAAAGTGAACAGTGATTTAGTGCTTGAGACATTTCTATGATAGAAATCAGTGCTTCGAAGCAGGAACGCCGTGTCGCCACCAAAGACAGGAAGGTAAGTCGTGCCCCACTCATATCCTGTTCCACATCCCATTCAGTATCCAATCCTTTCAAGGCGATCCTTGGTATACAGTCCACTTAAAATAAAACCTACCTTTTCAACTCGCCTTATAAATTGGTAATATTCCGGATCCATTTTTGGTCTTTTAAATACCAGTAATTAATTTATTTTTATATGTTTTAACCTTGTTTTAGCACATGTAAGCTTATTAAATGTAATTTTTTATTAAGAAACCAACGAACTTTCGTCCGACACGGTTGGCAGCTCAGTTGGTCAGAGCATTAGCACGGATCGCCGAGGTCGTGGGTTCAGACCGTTAGGTCTGAACACACAGAGATGATGTGTCAGTTGATATTTAGAATTTCTTATTAAATTTATTAATTTGGTTGGCCTATGTCAATTCAAGCTCAAAATGTACCTACTCTGTTACATTGTTCTAATATCTAAACTACCTTTTAATAAATAGCAATGTGATAATCGTTAATTGCAAGACTCATGCGAGACTCTTGGGCAAGACCCACCAAGACCAAGACTAGGAACGCAATACCAAGACTAAGACCAGGTTTATTGACGCAAGACAGGCATCTTCTGGGCTCGCTCGTTCCATCGTAGACCTCATCTATCGCTTACCATCAGGCGAGATCGAGGTCAACAGTGAGCTCATTCTGAATAAAAAAAAGACCAAGACCAAGACTGGCTAAGTCTTGTCTTGGTCTTGCATTTGGGCAACACTAGTGTGTAGTTAGTCAGATGTATTCATAATAGAATTTTAGAAAGGTTATTTTGAAACTATTAAAAGGTTTTCCGTCTAATCATAGTTAAATTTTAGCAGAAATGAGGTGAGCACATGTGTACACTCTAATTTAGTCATGAAAATATATATACAAATTTATTCAAATATATAAGATGTTTTTCTCAGGACCGGGTGGATATATCAGACCGTTTATATAATTTCATTATTATTAGCTGTCAAAAAAAAACTGTAACTGTAATTCAATGCGATCAAAAGTCATGATCGCTTATATCGCATATTTTGCGAATAATTATTTATTCTATTCGCTTTCGGACAAATTGCATTGAAAAATATTTAGTTTAAGTTTTTATTTTTATAAAACACTGTATTTTATTTTTATTGAAATTTGTATGTTTTGTATTTTATTGAATATACTTAGTGAAATTTACTATCTTTGAAACTTTTGTTGATTAATAAAGTTGATGGTTCTGAAAGTTCCTCTGCACATTATTTTGACTAGATGTGTATGAACACCGTAGCTGTGTTTGTTTTTTGTGAGATGAATGATTTTCAATTAAATTATCTCTTTGCAATCTAAAGGGCGTAAGTACATTGAGATGTCCTATGTTTTTAATCCTTTTGTTAGGAGTTCTATTTAGTGGTGTCTCACCGACTTTGACAAAGAATTAATAAATGTAATATAAGTATTACATTTATTAATTCTTTGTCAAACAACATAGAAATACAACTTTACAAATAAACAACGACATTATAGATTGCCCAATAAACACTTATGTTTATTGGGCAATCTATAATGTCGTTGTTTATTTGTAAAGTTGTATTTCTATGTTGTTAAAGTTTATTCTTACCTGTTTTTGAGTTTATGATTGCCACATTGTTAAAATTCTATTATCAGAGTAGCCAATTTGTCTTTCGTACCTAACTGTTCATGTTTTCGTCCTAGTTTAATGCTGCGCTTTAATATTTTATCAAATAAATTGTTTTATGATTATTTTTTGTAATACCTAACGTTGTTGTTTGTTTCATTTGATATTATTTTTGGGGATATTTTATCTTCTCAAGAGTTTTTTAAAATAAGGAACTAAATTAATTTTATACGAATCAACCAAATCGTACCTAAACATTTGACATTGAGGTGTCGTATTTTTAGGGTTCCGTAATTGACAAGGAACGCTTATAGTTTCACCATGTCCATCTCTCCGTGGCTGAGCTCAGAAAAAATGAGCTCTGAGCTCATTTTTTTCTGTCTCTTTATTTCTTCCAGCTAATTTAAATAACAAAAAGCCTTTAGAGCGGTCATTGTTGTGTAAAAATATGCTGTTTTTCATAATCTGCCTATCCTTTTCCCAATAGGGTTGACTTCCATTCTTACTGAATCAAGCAACTACTTCTATTCTTCTGCTTTCTATTCAATCTGACACCTCAACCCAGTGATTGGGTAACACAGTACCTACCGTTTTGCAAGACTATTGTCAGATTTTATGGGTGCTGTGACGACTGTCAGACGTGTAGAAGTGACAACCGGGATTCACAGCTTCTGAGTTACGGACGAATCTCGATAGATTTAGATGGCCACACATCTACAGAGCGATCTTGACGAGTGTTATAGCTATAACCGAAATGAAACTGAATGAGCGATAAAACAACTGTTCGAATTGGTCAAATTATCAAAACATGTCCATTTACTTTTAGTAATATTTATAATATTATATTGAAATTAACTAGCCTTAAAAAGCTAATTCATTTATAAATTCAAAGAGGTTTCCCTTTGTTCTTTTTTTTTGAGGACAGAAATCCTTAAATCGATACTCTCTTCTGTTCCACCTAAATTGAGTCACCCCGGGACGATGCGCTATGGTTGGAATAGAAGGGTGTATCAGACTTTTGCAGACTAAAAACTTAAACTGTTTCTTAATTTGCCCTTGTGTTCTGGGGCCGTGGTAGAGATTATTGATGTTGATGAAATTTTGCTGATTCATAAAAGTAATGCAAACTAAACAATTTCATCAACATTATTGTGCCTCTTTTATATTGTGGTACATTCTCAAAACCGTTTCCGCACTACCTGACAAAATAATTAATATACCACACGTCGTTCACGCATCATGAATTCGTTTGTTAGCTAAGAAACCTTATTATAACGTTTTTTGTATAATAAAGCAAATTAGAATACATAATCATACAAGGCTGAGTATATCAACCAGTATACATATAAATATAGTTATTTTTCATCATTCTTTTTGTAATGAAATCCGTTGGCAACTGAATCTTTTTATTACCAGAAAGAGAAATTATATTTGACGTTATATCAGAATAAATAAACAGTGTTTTAAATATTCATACTTATTCTTGTGTTGCATCTTTAAAGGTTGAAGTTCCTTGAACTATTTGGACCAATATATTTCTAATTTATTGTCTTACTTCTTTTAAAGTCAGTTATTGACAATAGGTCTCCAATCTTGACACGCCTGTTTCGCCTTTCGCTAGAGACTGGAAGGGTGCCGAAAGCATGGAAGCTGGCTAACGTACAGCCTGTACCCAAAAAGGGCAGTCGTGCTGACCTAGCCAACTACAGGCCTATTTCAGTCACGTCCATACTCTGTAAGAGTATGGAGCGTGTACTTAATAGTAAGCTCCTGGCATACCTAGAAGCCAACGACATCCTCAGTGACCGGCAATACGGCTTTCGCAAAAACCGGTGAACTGGGGATCTTCTAGCGTATGCCATTCATATCTGGAGTGTGGCCATTGAGAAGCAAGGGGAAGCACTTGCTGTTTCCCTTGACAAGGCTCTCCAAGGCTTTTGACGGGGTCTGGCATGATAGCCTTATTGCTAAGCTTCCTTCTTTTGGTTTACCCACTCAACTTTGCGTTTGGATTAAAGACTTCCTGAGGGATCGGTCCATTCGACTGGTCATTGATGGCTGCTCGTCTGGCCAATTGGCAATTAATGCCGGGGTCCCTCAGGGGTCTGTTCTCTCAGCAACTTTATTCTTGCTGCACATTAACGATCTGCTGATGCCAGGTACCTTTGGGTATGCAGACGACAGCACAGTTTCTGAGAGATATGTGTCATGCGCGCGAGCTGGTGGGTCACAGATCTCCCCGTGAGGACATGATTGGGCGCTTGAACTTGACCTTGAAGGCTGTCTCTGAATGGGGCGATGCCATCTTGGTCAGGTTTAATGCAGCTAAGACCCAGGCGTATCTCTTCTCCGCAAAAAGGAGCCAATTCGAACCGGCTCCTACTTTCCGTGGTGTAATCGTGCCAATTACCGATCATATTGAGCTTCTTGGGGTGACTTTAACATCCACACTCAATTTTGGCCCGTATATCGAGGCTAAGGCTCAGTTAGCATTAAAAAGTTGGGAATCCTAGCCAAGGTGAGACGGTACTTTACACCGGAACAGCTGCTCAATTTGTATAAAGCCCAGGTTCGGTCGTGTATGGAATACTGCTCTCATATTTGGGATGGATCTGCAAAATACCAACAGGACGCGCTTGAGTCTATCGAGAAGCGGGCCAAGAGACTCATTGGCAACGATGCACTGGTCGAGTCAAAGCTCCATTTACATTTCGGCGAGTGTGCAATGGAATTGCACAGTCTAATTCCGCCAAATTCGTTCCATCATCGGACTACGAGACAAACAGCGAAGCGCCATCGTTACATGGTGGACATCCCACCCATGCGCATGAAACTTTTTGGGAATACCTTCATTGTGCGGACGGCTAAGGAGTGGAATTCCCTGCCGGAGTCTGTGTTTTCCGACAGCTACAACCTGGGAGTCTTTAAGTCCAGAGTGAACAGGTTACTTTTAGGTAAGTGTGCTCCATCTTCGATCACATCATCACTTTCCATCAGGTGAGATGGTGGTCAAACGCGAACCTATTTTCAATAAAAAAGGGCTTTATTGTCAATAACTGTCTTTTAATCATTTGAATTTTTATGCTTTTTATATGGCATCAATTTTGTTTATGAACACCCACGGAGCAAATACATTGCTCCGTGTGAACACCGCTTATCTTGTAAATGGCGTCTGTATAAGTCTTAGGCTCTTTGTTTCTCATATCTAACCAACGTTATCCTAATCATCATTATGTGCTTAGGCTTTCCAGAAATATATTTCAAGGTCGGCGTCGGCAGTCTAACCAGATACAGCTAAGTACTAGTGTCTTGTGTTGGGACTCTCTCTCACCCGGTTTAGCAATGATGCTGTCTTTTTGCACAGAATCGCATGGAAGCCATCGGTGCGGGCTTGCACGAACATCTCTGATACACGCAGGGCATCTAGCGATCCTTTGGAGTACTTGGTCCATAGATTACTCGTGTACATACTCTGACATTACGAGTTGAATAATGTAATTTTTACTTGTTCTGTACAACGAGCAAATCTACGAACCAACATGTTACTCCGCACAGCTAGTGCCCTGCGCTCTCTTTCAATATCAACATTGTCTTTAAGGTCGTCAGCAAGAAAATGCCCTAAGTATTTAATGGTGGACACTCGCTTTATAGCTGCCCCGTTCAACCTCAATTCAAGGTCATCTCTACTTTGCTTGTTGCCGACCCTAAAGACCATGTACTCACACTTCTTCACATTATAAGTTAAACCATGCACGGCAGCGTACGATTCACACCTTTGGAGTAACTCTCTGATAGCCCTCGCCGATGGAGCCAGCAGAACCATATCATCAGCGTAGCTGATGTTATTAATTCTAACCCCATCAACACTGCATCCGACACGTATACTGCTAAGTCCAGCGATGAATTCATTTAGGTATAGGTTGAAGAGCCTAGTCAATCATCCCTGTCTTACTCCGCACTCCAGCTTACATGGCCTATCTGAGCCTATTTCACTCACTTCTACAAGCCAGTAGCTGCGTTGTGAAGGTTGACCAAAGCTTACCTTAATAAATGAGAATAAATAGAAACAAAGGCTACATCCAAAATATGCATGTTATAATGTACTGAGATGGTCAGTTTTAGATAACCCTAATCATCTAATGAACTTTTATCTAAGATATAATATGTGATGACTGCAAATCTAAGAACAGAACTGAATACTTACTCTTGTTTTTGTGGTTGTATCAGCTAGCATCGATATTCTTACTTTGTAGTACCGGTATAAACTGCCTGCAGCGGTGGCCTAGTGGTCGCAAACACGAATGCTGAGCATGAGGTCTCGGGTTCGATTCTCGTCAGGCAAAAAGTGTAATTGGATTTTTGATTGGAAATTTATCTGTAGTAGCCCAGAGTTTGGAAGTTGGTGATGTGATAACCGCCCTGCCTCTGAGAGCAGTTAATCTGTTGGTCCTGTTGATCGCCGTGGCCGAAATCGGTTAGGATCTAAATATATATAACTCGAAAGTGACTGACTGACTGACTGACTGACATAGTGATCTATCAACGCACAGCCCAAACCACTGGACGGATCGGGCTGAAATTTGGCATGCAGGTAGATGTTATGACGTAGGCATCCGCTAAGAAAGGATTTTGCGAAATGTCCACGGGATCGGGGTTTACACGGGAAAAACTACCCACGCGGGCGAAGCCGCTGGCACAAGCTAGTTGTTATATATTAAAAAAAAGTAATTCAAAAAATTAAAAAAACCCGACTGCATATTAGCTATTCAGTTAGTTATAGTATAAGACTATAACTAACTGAATAGCTAATAAAAACAAGCCCATTTTGAATTAAATAAAAGTTGGAAGCAGGCGGGGCCCATACCATTATTATAGTTTCAAACTCAAATGGGTCCCGCCTGCTTCCAACTTTTATTTAATTTAAAATGGGCTTGTTTTTATTAGCTTTTCTGTTAGTTTTAGTATAAGGTTGCAGTCGAGTTATTTAATTTTTTTAATTACTTTTTTTATTTCCAGCTTTTTAGTTTACAGGTGTGAAAAATTTCGCAGCCGATTTAGTTTTTTATACGTGTTTTTACGATTTGTCACTTTGAATTACTTTTAACCATATAAGTTGTACATATATTTTTGTAATCACCTTTTAAAACACTTTATTTTGATACCCCACTCGATAGGTTTTGAGAAAAAAAAACATGTGTTCTATTCACACGTGGTAAAAGTGAAACCTTTAAAAATTTACGAAATTTCAAAGGTATACGTTTGTCCATATAAAATTTCCACGACATAAGAAACACTGTATAATGCTTCCTATCTCATTTTCTCCCACGGTAAATCTTATGAATGTATGGTCTGTCTCTTTTTACTGTCGCTTATTCGTTTCATAAAATTTCAAATCACAAAGACGCTAAAGAAATTTTCACTTAAAAAAATTCCTTCAAAAATTTACGAAATTTCAAAGGTATACGTTTGCCCTGGTTTACCCATATAAAATTTCCACGACATAAGAAACACTATATAATGCTTCCTATCTCATTTTCTCCCACGGTAAAATCTCATGAATTTATGTGTCTGTCTCTTTTTACTGTCGCTTTTTCGTTTCATAAAATTTCAAATCACAAAGAAGCTAAAGAAATTTTCTCTTCAAAAAAATTCCTTCAAAAATTTACGAAATTTGTAAGGTATACTTTTGCCCTGGTTTGCCCATATAAAATTTCCACGACATAAGAAACACTGTATAATGCTTCCTATCTCATTTTCTCCCACGTTAAATCTTATGAATTTATGTGTCTGTCTCTTTTTATTGTCGTTTTTTCGTTTCATAAAATTTGAAACACTCTCTCTCTCTCTCTCCACCTCAACTCCCATCTACTCCCTCCCCCCTCAACTCCCCCCTCAACAACCCCCTCAACTTCGCTCAACTCCCCTCAACTCCCCCCTCAACTTCCCTCAACTCCCCCCTCAACTTCCCTCAACTCCCCCTCAACTCCACCCTCAACTTCCCCCTCAATCCCCCCTAAACTCCTTCTCAACCCCCCTCTACTCTCTCTCAACTGCCCTCTACTCCCCCTCAACTCCACTCAACTTCCCCCTCGACTCCCCCTCAATTACTTCTCAACTCCACCCTCAACTCCCCGCTCAACTCCACCCTCAACTCCACCCTCAACTCCACCCTCAACTCCACCCTCAACTCCCCCTCAACTCTCCCCTCAACTCCCCTTCAACTGCCCCCTCAACTCCCTCCTCAACTCCCCCCTCAACGTCACCCTTAACTCTCCTCAACTCCCCTCAACTCCCCCCTCCCCCCACCCGCCCACACACGGGCGGTCAATCTAACGATACCTCTCAAGCTAAAATCCGTCGAGCCGTTCAGGCCACAGAGCGTGCCAAACAATTATACAAACATACATACATACATACTCTCGAAAAACACAACCCTCCTTCTGGCGCAGTCGGGTAAATAGCTTTTTAATTTGTCACAATATGTTTGACCTTTTTATATTGTTCTTATTTATGGCAATAGTGCTATGGAAGAACGTGTGAAAGGCAACAAGTGATTCCAAATGATAAAATGTCTTCTATATTCATTATGTTTGTATTTTTGTCTTGTATGCGTATTTAGATATTCGATCAGAATGTAAAGAAACTTTGGCAGTGTTCTGAGCAGGCATGAAAGGCTAAATAAAAAATCTACTGTATGCACAGTAGATTTTATTTGATCTACCCTCTGTTAGTACGTACAATTTTCCACGCGAATAAAGTCATAGACACAGCTAGTCATTTACACGAATAAAAACCTTCAAAGCAGCAAAAAGGTTTTCAGGATGTTTTTATTTAGCTCAGGAATGCGTACCTATGTTAGCCACAAACGTCATAAACAACGATGACACAATATGTGCATATACGTACGTATATATATATATGGTCAACCTGTCTTTCACCGCTTACACATCTGTCACAAACATGTTTTGTATGATTTTGTAGCGTTTTCCTGTTTGTTATACTTGTATTACGTTTGGTGATGTTCTGCTAAATTTCGCAAAATATTATATTAATTACGTTTCAAACTAAAGCGTTAATAGCCTAATCGGTAAGGTTTCGGACTTGTGATCGAGACGTCGCAGGTTCGAACCCCACCTAATACTCTATTGCCGTGAACCCACTCCAGGCATATTTAGCTTAGTTGGAGGGGTAACAAGATTGCTAGTAATAATTTAAAGTATGTTAGACCTCCAGTCACTAGCATATAAAAATTTGCAACAAAAAATACATTATTTTCATTATTCTTCTAAGCTAGTATTCTCACTCATTTTTCTCACAGATATTCTCTTATGATTCACCAAAGCTATCGATACCCAGGAATTAAAACATGACAGAGATGAATCAGTATAATTTGAGATTCATGAAATAAAAATGATATAAAAAGTCTTTCTGTAAATAAAGACTTGGGTTTGCCAACAATCTAACACGATAGAAACCACATAATATGTTATCGATAACGCAGCACGCATGTTTTGGAATACCTTACACTCTGGTCTAATTAAAAGCCTTTCGATAAAGGTTTTCGGGAAAGAGATTGCTCAGCTTTACAACAGTCCAATACGGTTGATTTCGATTTACGTTAAGGATTTTAGTCATAAAGACATTTTATTTAAAATGAGAATAATATTTTAAAGAATAGGGTTTAAGAACAGAGAGGGGGGTAGAAGAACAGAGTTTATGCGGGTACTCCAAGAAATTCTTTTGTTACGGTTTTAGTCAAAACTATCTTGCCTGAACCAAAAGAACATGGTATCAGTGACATAATGCAGTAAATTATCCAATTAAAAAATCACTCATGATTGCGGTTGTCAGTGTTAATATGTAACGCAAATGTTATAAAATTTGTCGTGATTAAATAACCATATTTTGAAGAACATGATTACTTTACCTATTAGCTACCTCGATTCATAGCCACCTTCCTTTATAACAAAGTCCACTGATCCAAGTTTTCTTACGACTGATTGAATTTGGGACATAAATAAAACAAAAAAGTGTCAAAAATATTTGGTTTTATTCAAACACAAGACTAAATCACTCAATTAGTTTCGCAATTGGACGTAAAGGTTTACTAAGCCTGTCCTGTACTATTATTCTTCTTCTCTCGCATACTTAGACAAATCAGTAGTAATATAATACCTCACTGGTACATTTCCAAAGAAATTGTGAAGGAATACTAATATAAATTCCTTGCAAGCTTTGTCCATGAAAGGTTTACCAAATGTAGACATCATGGACCTCCAGTTTTCATTCAGCAGTCCGGTCACGAGCTTGCCTGTTAAAGTTACAAATTAGGTCACAACAACGTACTAACAAGCTAGTGGTGTGCACATCCATATTGTCAGCTACTGTACGTTTCTTTTAATGGATCGGTTTATACTAAAAAAAAAGAAACCAGTTCCAATAATGAACAATTCGGTCTCATATTGAGCGGGACGTCATCATCCCGTTGGGGTCGGCTGCCAGTCTAACTAGATGCAGCTGGGTTACAGTATTTTACATGAAGCAACCGCTTATCTGACCTTTACAACCCACACTAGTGAAGGCTTGCACATTGAGATGCATACAAAAGAGCAATTGCGTCTTGTGCTCGTTTTTGGTTTTGAAAGTACATATCGCACGCTTAAACCAATACTGTCACTATCCCAAAAAGTCAACTTTTCAGGAGAGGCAAAAAATGGAATGAGAATGGGAACTTTTTGTTTAGTGACGAAGCGGACTATTGCCCGTATAGCGGTTATTTCTGTTACTTTTCGACTAGTGTAAGCGCGATTACGCGTAGTTCTACGTTTCCCAACAGATGGCATTAAAAAGTCGATTTGGCAAAATTTTGGATAGTGACAGTATTGGATTAAGCGTGCGATGTATGTACTTAAATTCTAAATTTCAAATAAATTGGTGATTTGGAGAGAGCTATGACAGGCGGACATACACATCGTGATTCTATAAGGTTTCCGCTTTTTCACACGGAAGCACAGAACCTCTTTAAAACTGACGAATATATCGTCAGTTTTTATTATATAAAGCATTTAATATAAAAAGTTTTAATATATAAAATACATTTAGTGATGATAATTATTACGAGAACTAAAACAAACAACCTTGTATTTTAAGGAAATGACTAAGCATTGTAGTACCTAATAAATTAATAGAACCAGTTCTTCTTGTCGCGATGTAGTTAAAAATCGTGAATTAAACATAACACAGTTAAGTCATGGTTTAACAATGACCTGTCTGATCTTAAGCTTTTAACTTAACTATTTACTGTCATCTGGTAGACTATTACCTACTGCACTTGGTTGCTTAGTTGTAAACTATAGGTACAGCAAAATGTGTGACGTTGTTAAAGCCTACTTGCACTAGCGATAACTTAGTGAGTTTTTTTTTTATCCGTAGCTAATCTTGAACTAATAGTTGAACTCAAGTGGAATTGGGCAGGACACCTAGGAAGGTGATGGCAGGTGGAGTAAAGGTCTGACCGAAAGGCATCTAAGGATTGGTAAGAGGAGCGTTGGTCGTCCGCCAGCGAGATGGGCAGACGACATTGTTGTCATCGTGGATATACCTTGGATCATGGATGAGACTGGTACTACGTGGAGCTTGGCACAAGCGAAGGGAGGCCTATAACCAGCAGTGGGTGAAGTCAGGCTGCAATCAAATAGTTGTGGAGGAGAAAGGTACTTACGGGAAGATACAGTAGATTATGAGTCCCTTCGATATGAGTACCCTGCGCGCCGGTTCAGACGATATTTCCTCCAAGTTCACGAGAGGAGAGAGAGTTTGAGGATTCATAATAGTTTATCACTTTTTAGAGTTTTGGCGGGGAACTCGGGCGCATGATGATACGTGTCGCTCGTTATCGAGCGGGTTTGCGAGTGAGTGAGGAGTGGATAGTGTTCGCAATGAACGAACAGGAAAGTAGTGGGAGTAAGGTGAATGAGTGAATGAGTGAAGTGTAACAACTATGCGTTCATGATAAAATACTAATAACTACAGATAGGTATAGATAAAATAATGCGAATGGCGCATACAAGTTTTAACCCAGCTATGGGTCTTTTTAGTTATTACCTATCTAACAAGTATATACTTTACCATTGGACAGGCTAACAATTGACCGAAAGACATGATTGAACATTATTTTTATAGTACCTAAAACAGAAGTCCAAGAAAATAAAAAACCCTTATAGTTTTGGCATGCTCACCCATTATTTGCACTGTGTGATCATGTGCATACAAAGAAAACATTTATCTGTTATCGTGAAGTTCAACTAAGGATCAAGAGAAATAATTAAATGTTTAGCAAAGCCAATTTTATCAAAGTTATCTAATTAGGTTTTTAATTTCAAGAAGTTCGCGCGTTTGGACATAGTATTTATGTTACTTAATGATATAAAAGTATAAAGTTCAATTCATTAACTAGATACGAATTTTATGCATCAGAAACTGTTGTTTTTTTAGAAGCGGGTGCAAATGTAAATGCAGTAAATATCTGTCCTACATAATTAGTATTCTATTAAAATTTTACAGGGTGTTAGAAATAACGCAATACGACCAAGTTTTATTATGGGACCAACATAGAAATATTTATCCCATAAAAAACAATACTTGTCAAAAAAACCAAGCCTCGCAATTCAGTTCTTCTACCGTAAAAAGTTGTGAGATTCATGTAATACCAAGTCGGTTATTCGATTATTCTGTCCCTACTTAAGGGACCTTCTGTCTTAAGTTGTTACGTAACTATCTAACCTAACAACATCTTATAGTGACCATATCAATATTAAAAATCTTTAACGTTTTAAATAAATAGATTGACTCGGCCATCGCATGAAAACACAATATATCTCACAAGTAATACATACATATATAAATTACATTGTTTTTGCGATTGCTCGGGAGATCGGGGGTTCGAACCCAATCTATTACACTATTGCCGTGAACCCACTCCAGATACAGGCATATTTAGCTCAGTTGGAGGGTTTAACAAAATTGCTAGTAATGAAATTTCTACCCTCATTATTAGTTCTCTTTTGAAGAAAATTCTTAAAAGATTCTGATCCTTTTGTATGGACAACGACGTATCATCATGACGTGACATCATGAACTGTTTTAGCCTATTCTTAACTATGTTCGGGCTGGTTTCCAGTTTAACCGGATGCTGCTGAGTATTAGTGTTGTACATGGAGCGGCTGCCTATCTGACCACCAAAACCCAGTAGCTGGGTAACACGATACCCGATGACGTATTTTGTAAATTACAAAATAATGCAAGCGACTTACTGGATTCTTGCTTCCCAATATATATTTGATCAGCAAAGAATAGCATTTTTCCTTTGATATCAAACGAGTATTTGAATTTATCTGGTTTACACTTGATGTAAATTTCGTCATTTCGCTTTTGGATGTAAAATCCGAAATCCAATTTTAGATATAGTTTCTCTGAAACAAAGATTACGGGCAGGATTAATTACACGGCTAAACATGGTAAAAAGCTATGCAGAATAATTATAAATTGCATTTTGATAGACAACATAGCGGAGAATATTTATTATTTTTACATAATATTTAATAGAAAATCGATAATTTGGATTTAACAGCTTCAATGCAGTATCATCCAAGAGTGCAACGTAAATGCTAAAGTAAGCGTAAGACGTGGAAATTTAATAAATTACATGGATATCTTTTTATTCGTTATGAGCCCACACTTGACTTCAAGCTCGCCTAATGGTAAGCGATAAATGAGGTCTACAATGGAACGAGCGAGCTCAGAAGATGCCTATTTACTCTTGTTTTAAAGGCTGAAATATTTTGTACATAGTTTCACAATATTGATGAAAAAATAAAACTTATACACTAAAATTTTATAGAAAGCTTCAATATCAAAACCATGTTTTTCGAGGAAAATATCTTCAAATTACTCTTGCCGGTCTGGGTGAGTTGGCAGGCAGTGTCAGACTTTCACTGACTGAACAGTTGCCCTTGCAATCGGGGCGGTACATCGTTGAGCATACCTAAAACCGCGGATATCAAAACCATATTGGTTGCTTGTTAGAACTGTCACTAGCCTGTCAGATACATATATTTTTTTCAACAATGATCACCTATTTTGACTTTTCCATTTCCTTCGCCTCTCAATGTATCACCTCCAGTAAAACTTTTGACAAGAGGACTATTGGAGTACACTTTGTATCGGCCTTTGATTGATAAGTCACACGTCAGGTCCAGGAACGCTCGTTCATTTTCTACATCAGCCCTGTAAAGATAGATGCAAGTTTAGAAAACACATAATAGCCTCGAGGTTGCAACAAAATTCTGCTCAGAGTTAAGGTGAGAGGTTCTGGCAGTCCTACCGTAATACGGGTTGCAGATCAAGAGCTAAGCTAAGTTAGTTTAGCTTCGCTCGCATAGCTGACGCAGTTTTCCATATAACTTGTGTGCAGACCACAAACAATACGAACTAAGCTGTGTGAGCTAACTAAATATGCGAACTAAATAGTTGTGTATGTCGATGCGCAGCTACATGAGCTAAGCTAAGCCCCTCCCGCCTTCCCCGCACGCCTTTCGCACATCCTTCGCCAATGCTGTCCAGTGTCCTTTGTCGTACGCACGGTAGTTTTGTAGCGAATATGGAGCAATTTATTGTTCATCATCTAACTCATAAAATAAAATTCTAATCTCTCCACTTGTGTGCCGAGATTGAATGTGTTGACATATCCAAAATCTAGAATGTCTTTTTCTTAAATAATAATAAGTCAGTATTAATCTTCTTTTTCTATGTGTAACGTATTCATCATCGGAACTTTCTTCATCAATTATATTCTTATAATTATAGCGAGCGTCGTCCATCTAGTTGAACTTGGCAACACTGACTGAGCTTTGGTAAGCCAAAGCTCAGTTTAGCTTTGGCATAGCTTAATTTTCGGTCTGCAACTGGCGGCATAGACAGAGGTTTTCTCGAGTAATATAATAATGATAATAAAATAAATAAATCTTTATTTCAGACTATTATCCATAATTATTACAAATATTTTTTATAGCATCTGAATACGAATACTGAGTTTTCAGGATATTTGAGTCCTGTTTATCCGCAATGACCTGTAGGATGCTGTTAGTGCTAGCCCGGACTCTGCTTAATAATGATGCGAGCCGCTTGCGTGGAACACAGAACAGATCGATTCCGTGGCATGGAAGCCGTCTACCCTGGCGTCCGCAAACATACCGGAGCGGGGCAACCCTAACAACATCCTAAATCCATTGCTATATTGGACACGCAGGGCATTAAGCGTCCTCTGCGTATACCTGAACCACAGGTTGCACGTGTAGAAGTCTGACAGTAGGCTCTAAATAGTGTGACTTTAACTTGGTCGCTACAACGCGCAAACCTGACTTCGATAATAGTCTTCCTAAGCGATTTCGGCAACGGCAGCCATTTGCGCAGGAAATTGTCATAGATTGTCAGTGTCCGATGGGAAGGTTACGACCAAGGATCAGAAGCACGGGGGTTATCAGCTACTGCAAAGAAATTTCTTACAGAAAAAGTCAATACCACTTTTTGTCCGACCCTAACTAAACTAACCTAACTAACCCCCGAAATCGAACTCGAGATCTTTTGCTGAGTAGTCTACCGTGCACCGAGGCAGTTACAACAGTACATATACAGGTGTAACAGGAGGAGTGGATCAACGATATCCCATATGTAGGGAACCTTTCTTATCAATAAATCCCATTAATGTTCAGATGCATTTAATGGTTCAGCTGACATTTAGGAGCGATTGTTTTTTTTACAAAATATACCTTAACTATCTTGCGATTTGTTCCTTTAAACTATCTTAACAGAGAGCAGTGGCCTTTGGCATTATTTATTTTATTTTAATGTAATTTCATTTTAATAATTACAGAGAAAGACTACATCTTCGTATATATAAATCTGAAGTCCAATTATTACTGAACACAGAATTCAGCATATCCGCCGTAAAATATTACTTCATAAAAAAATAACTTGGTTTAAAGGTAGAGAATGCCTATGGCATTAAGGCCGCCTTTGTACCTATGTGCATACGATTTTTTGTCCCAATATAATATCCGATTCTCAACATTTTAATTCCCGTTTATACTTGGTTGTAACTATGAGATAAAAAATAACGCTATTAATTTGTAGGTCCATATTATAGTATTAAACTAAAATACACGTATTGTTAACTAAAAATATTCTGTTTAAAAGTTTAGGTACATGAAATAAATATGCAACGGCTTAAACAGAAAATTAAACTTACTCAAACCGAGTTATGATGCAGTCCTTGGGGCCTTTCAAGGTTCCTTCAATCATAGTTATATCAAGAATATCCAAAACGGCAATAGATACATTTTTCAGTTCCATAGGATCGAATGGTGGGATCTCTAATTCTTTCACACCTGTCTTGGAGATGCGTTTGAGGACGGATTGGATGAGGTCTTTTGTGCAAGCATTATCATTTATGTCACATTTTGACAAAGTATCCACTAGAAAAGAAGAATTGTTTTCAAAATTATAATGAAAATAAACATTAAGTAAAATATTTTTGTCTTAATAAAATGATATAGATACTATTGACTGAGATCCTAAACTCCACACTAGGATTCGTCGGACGTCGGCCGACGATCTCCGGCCACCGTAGGCGCGGGCATGCGGACAGCGAGTAAAGGGCAACTCGCTGTCCGACCATGGACCATGCCCGGGTCGACGGCGCGTCGTGTTCCACGCGCGCCTCAAAGAGCGTCAGCAACATGACGAGGCCCCCTCTGTATAGGGCCAAAGCCTGCCGGGGTCGTGGGACTCATCCCATTACCGTGACCCCGGTACGTAAAGGGTTATTGAAGGAACACCGTGGATTTTAGTCAGTAAAAGTCTGACAGTCCCTCCCACCCTGCCCGGGGTGGGAGGACTTATTTGATAATTTTACCACGTTAAAAAAAAAAAAAGGATTCCCTGTGTCCCGTTCCTGTGTTCCGTGGGTCTGCGTTCCGTTAACAAAATTAGCGTATTGTATACAATACGCTAATTTTGGATACAATAATTCACTATAATTTAAAAATTATATATTTGTATTTTTTTTTTCTAAACAATAACAGAAAAAGAAATAATAGGTATTATGCGATCAAAAAAGTTAGTTTAAAAAAATATTTTCCTATATGTTGAAAATGTGCATGTTTCAAATAAAAATACATAATTCATTCGACGAATTATGATTTGGTGCATAAATATAAAACTCGTTTTCTATTGTAATGGACGTTTATTTGAAAATTCTAGTCACGCATGTTCAGATATCGTTCTGAAAAACGATTTATAAAATTATGGGAATAAAAATATGAATACATACCAAAGGCCGATTCACAAAACATAAAAACTGTGCACAACAAAAACAGGGACTTTTTCACTAACATGTTTCTTACTCAAAGTACTAACGCAGATAACACTGGAACTCGCAGATTTTACAATTTATATGACGTTCACAAATTAAATGCCAACAAAACTATTATGAGAAGGGAAAAAAATAAGCCAAGGTCAACGCAACTTCATAACATTTTAATAATGTGTAATTGAGTGATTTTGATGACCCTCCAGGTCAAGAAATAACAGGCTTTACACAATATTAGTGCCTGAAAGAGCAGTCAGCAGCATTGACGGGTAAGACCATTACCTGCCGAGTTTACAGGAATTCTATAGAAATACCGCATCCCCGAAAAGCAAGGGCAACGGAAGGGGTAGGGTGGGTTTATTCGTATTTTCCCACCCGAAAAACTGTCCTATGTGTACGTAATGTTATATTAATTTCTAACCAATTTACAAAATTAATATTTCATTTCATTAGTGGTTTTGTGGTCATGTTTAAAGGATGCTCTGCATTTATTTTTTAGACTTACATGGGTACAAAAACACACATAATGCCCTCGGTATTCTCTGCCAGGCGCGGCATGTATCCCCCATGGGTATTCGATATACAGAACTGATAGGTACATACCAAAAAAGTACTCGTATCAATAATACCGAAACTCAATAAAATGCCATAAGTGTGGCCATAACTTTTATGGTATAATATATGCTATAAGTAAAGAAAAGAAAAAAAAAGTTTAAGTGTTGATATATGCCACACAAGTTCACACAGTAAAAAATACAAATAACATGATATTATTACTAAATAGGTACAAATAATAAAAATAAAATTGAACAGGTACTGTATGTGAGTGTGGAGTGTGTAGGTGTGGAATAATTTTTATGGTATTTTAAATATTTACTGCTTGTTTTTTGCTATCGGACTTTTTTAGACAAGTTTTGTTTTGTTTAGCCCTTATTTTATTTTTGTTGATATTTTTGCGTTTGACTACCATCTCATCTGATGTTGCGCTATTATGTGGTGATTGAAGTTTGTATACTCCGGGTCGATCTTTAAGGTAAAGCAATGCTCGCTGAGGTCAGTCCGAAGATACGGAAACATCGAAAATATTTTGCCGTGCCCCGGAAACCCTGCTTAGTAATTGGGCCCAGTTGTCATTTGTAACTATATCTTTGACAGATGGTTAGACGGGTAGTCTCAGATTCCGACATCGTCCGGGACTACTTAAAAACTTACTAGAATTAAGTAAAAAAAAAAATATCCTCGACGCTATCGACTGGTAACATACCAAAAAGACTGGTGGCATTACCAAGTCGTATGGCAATGTTTGGCCTTTGGCCAAAGAAATAGCTATCCCTTGGATCACGAGAAACTTCAACGAGACTTGTCGATATTCCTTTAAAAAGGGAATGAGAACATGGGCCCCACGGTCCGAGTTTTTCGACCCCAAACGGCTCAGAAATATAGTTATCACTGACATTACTGTATTAATGCCGCTTGAGGGTTTCCACAGCCGCAGCAGGGGTATGGTGGACTGGGAAGATTGCATGGCACGAAAGTATCGACACAAGTTGCGTCCCACACTAAAGGGCTACCCATCTTCCAAGGAAACAATGTCATTTCATCCAGTCTTTTGCCTCGTCACGCACCAAACCATTGGATTCTGATTCGGCTGGAACGCTGACGGTGATAAGGGCTCGACGGATGATGTTGTTTAAATTGGCATGCTGTACAAAACGATCCGCACTACACTGAAAAAAATAAAACGAGACTTTCTACTGTTCTTGTACAGTAAAAAAAAAAAACGGTTCCGGAAACTTATTTTTACGTTAAAATAATTGATTACTGACAGTGCACTGAAATGGGCAAAAACAGTAAAGAGCTAAACAGTTATTTCAATTGAATGAACATTAAAATTTACTGAAACAAACAGTTCCTTTTAAGTATTGCCGTTTTCAGAGCTTTACTGATATCGTAGCAGTTATTTTTACTGCTTTAGAACAGTTGTTGTAGCATACAGTAAAGAGCTAAACAGTTATTTCAATTGTTTGAACATTAACGTTAACTAAAACAATCAGTTTTTTTTTTAAAGTATTGCCATTTTCAGGCTTAAATGATATTGTAGCAGTTATTTTTACTGCTTTTGAACAGTTTTTGTAGCATACATTAAGGAGTTAAACAGTTAATATCAACAACAACATTAACGTTTACTGATACAAGCAGTTACTTTTAAGTATTGCCGTGTTTAGACTTTACTGTTATCGTAACAGTTATTTTTACTGCTTTTAAACAGTTTCTGTAGTATACAGTAAGGATTTAAACAGTTAATATCAACTGTTTGAACATTAGCGTTTACTGATACAAGCAGTTACTTTTAAGTATTGCCGTGTTTAGACTTTACTGATATCGTAACAGTTATTTTTACTGCTTCTGAACAGTTTCTTTAGCTTACAGTAAGGATTTAAACAGTTAATATCAACTGATTGAACATTAACGTTTACTGATACAAGCAGTTTCTTTTAAGTATTGCCGTGTTTAGACTTTACTGATATCGTAACAGTTATTTTTACTGCTTCTGAACAGTTTCTGTAGCTTACAGTAAGGATTTAAACAGTTAATATCAACTGTTTGAACATTAGCGTTTACTGATACAAGCAGTTACTTTTAAGTATTGCCGTGTTTAGACTTTACTGTTATCGTAACAGTTATTTTTACTGCTTCTGAACAGTTTCTGTAGCATACAGTAAGGATTTAAACAGTTAATATCAACTGTTTGAACATTAGCGTTTACTGATACAAGCAGTTTCTTTTAAGTATTGCCGTGTTTAGACTTTACTGATATCGTAACAGTTATTTTTACTGCTTCTGAACAGTTTCTGTAGCATACAGTAAGGATTTAAACAGTTAATATCAACTGTTTGAACATTAGCGTTTACTGATACAAGCAGTTACTTTTAAGTATTGCCGTGTTTAGACTTTACTGTTATAGTAACAGTTATTTTTACTGCTTCTGAACAGTTTCTGTAGCACACAGTAAGGATTTAAACAGTTAATATCAACTGTTTGAACATTAACGTTTACTGAAACAAGCAGTTACTTTTAAGTATTGCCGTGTTTAGACTTTACTGTTATCGTAACAGTTATTTTTACTGCTTCTGAACAGTTTCTGTAGTATGCAGTAAGGATTTAAACAGTTAATATCAACTGTTTGAACATTAGCGTTTACTGATACAAGCAGTTACTTTTAAGTATTGCCGTGTTTAGACTTTACTGATATCGTAACAGTTATTTTTACTGCTTCTGAACAGTTTCTGTAGTATACAGTAAGGATTTAAACAGTTAATATCAACTGTTTGAACATTAGCGTTTACTGATACAAGCAGTTTCTTTTAAGTATTGCCGTGTTTAGACTTAACTGTTATCGTAACAGTTATTTTTACTGCTTCTGAACAGTTTCTGTAGCATACAGTAAGGATTTAAACAGTTAATATCAACTGTTTGAACATTAGCGTTTACTGATACAAGCAGTTACTTTTAAGTATTGCCGTGTTTAGACTTTACTGTTATAGTAACAGTTATTTTTACTGCTTCTGAACAGTTTCTGTAGCATACAGTAAGGATTTAAACAGTTAATATCAACTGTTTGAACATTAGCGTTTACTGATACAAGCAGTTTCTTTTAAGTATTGCCGTGTTTAGACTTTACTGTTATCGTAACAGTTATTTTTACTGCTTCTGAACAGTTTCTGTAGCATACAGTAAGGATTTAAACAGTTAATATCAACTGTTTGAACATTAGCGTTTACTGATACAAGCAGTTACTTTTAAGTATTGCCGTGTTTAGACTTTACTGTTATAGTAACAGTTATTTTTACTGCTTCTGAACAGTTTCTGTAGCACACAGTAAGGATTTAAACAGTTAATATCAACTGTTTGAACATTAACGTTTACTGAAACAAGCAGTTACTTTTAAGTATTGCCGTGTTTAGACTTTACTGTTATCGTAACAGTTATTTTTACTGCTTCTGAACAGTTTCTGTAGTATACAGTAAGGATTTAAACAGTTAATATCAACTGTTTGAACATTAGCGTTCACTGATACAAGCAGTTACTTTTAAGTATTGCCGTGTTTAGACTTTACTGATATCGTAACAGTTATTTTTACTGCTTCTGAACAGTTTCTGTAGTATACAGTAAGGATTTAAACAGTTAATATCAACTGTTTGAACATTAGCGTTTACTGATACAAGCAGTTTCTTTTAAGTATTGCCGTGTTTAGACTTAACTGTTATCGTAACAGTTATTTTTACTGCTTCTGAACAGTTTCTGTAGCATACAGTAAGGATTTAAACAGTTAATATCAACTTTTTGAACATTAGCGTTTACTGATACAAGCAGTTACTTTTAAGTATTGCCGTGTTTAGACTTTACTGTTATAGTAAAAGTTATTTTTACTGCTTCTGAACAGTTTCTGTAGCATACAGTAAGGATTTAAACAGTTAATATCAACTGTTTGAACATTAACGTTTACTGATACAAGCAGTTACTTTTAAGTATTGCCGTGTTTAGACTTTACTGTTATCGTAACAGTTATTTTTACTGCTTCTGAACAGTTTCTGTAGCATACAGTAAGGATTTAAACAGTTAATATCAACTGTTTGAACATTATCGTTTACTGATACAAGCAGTTACTTTTAAGTATTGCCGTGTTTAGACTTTACTGATATCGTAACAGTTATTTTTACTGCTTCTGAACAGTTTCTGTAGCACACAGTAAGGATTTAAACAGTTAATATCAACTGATTGAACATTAACGTTTACTGATACAAGCAGTTTCTTTTAAGTATTTCCGTGTTTAGACTTTACTGTTATCGTAACAGTTATTTTTACTGCTTCTGAACAGTTTCTGTAGTATACAGTAAGGATTTAAACAGTTAATATCAACTGTTTGAACATTAGCGTTTACTGATACAAGCAGTTACTTTTAAGTATTGCTGTGTTTAGACTTTACTGATATCGTAACAGTTATTTTTACTGATAAATGATAAATGATAAATGATCTTTATTTTGCAAATTGGTTATTAAATAACTCTTTTACACGTCATTTTTTCCTTAAATATTAACTAGATGAGGCCGGTGTTTCCTAACTGACTACCCTGAGAAGAAACACCGAAACAAACTCAGGGGTCCGTCTCTTTTAAAGTCCATACAATCTACACTGAAATAATTATATGGGAACCTTGTAGGTTTCAGTCTGAGGCGGTCTTTTGAAGAAAGATGCTCACAGATTTGAGTGGGCCTGTCCATACAGTGCAAGCATTTGTCAAATGACGTATAGCTCAACTTAGAACAAGGAGCTTAACGATTTGACGAACAATACCAAGGTAAGGACCTTTAGGTAGGCCGCAAAAAGCACTCAAACTGCCAGACAATTTATTATGTTTAACTCGAATAAATAAATAAATAAAAAGAAAAAAACCTACATAGTGCACATATTCACAATCGTTTATGAGGATTATGTAGATTAGTCTGAAATGGCCTTTTGAGGAAAGACCAAACAGATTTGAGTAGACCCGTCCCGTCAGTGCAAGCCTTTGTCAGTTAGTCTGTAAGCTCAACTTTGGACTACTAAGGAGCTCAACGACCTGACGAACAATGCCAAAGACGGTACATTTGAGTAGGTCACTAAAATACTCAAACTGTCAGGCAACGCCGTAATAAAGAGAGAGAAAAAAAAATATAAATGGAAATAAAAAAAAAGAATACCACATAATCCTCGCATTTAAGTACATAATTAAGTAAATATTCAAAAAAAATACATATATTATACTTTACAAAGTAAATATTCATGTCAAAATAAAATAAAATATTATACTTTAAAAAGTAAATATCCATGTCAAAATCAATATTAAAAAACAAAAAAAAAATGTCAATTTGTATAAAAAAAAAAAATACAAGAAATTGTGATTGTAAACAACACTAGTGCTCCCTGTATATCATTGGAGCAGCTCAATCCCAAGCCTTTTTATCCTCAACATAGTCTTTAACTGTGTAAAAAGCCTTCTGGCAAAGCTTGCGTCTTATGACTAATTTAAATTTGTTGAGGCTCAGTTCTTGCAAATGGCAAGGTAGTTTATTATAAAAACGTATGCACTGGCATTTAAAAGAACCACCTATTTTCTTGAGCCTTGTTTTTGGAATGACAAAGTTGTGTTTATTTCTAGTATTTACGTTATGGATATCACTGTGTTTTTTAAAGAGATTAATATTTTTATGTGCATACAAGAGATTCTCATAAATATACTGAGAAGGCACAGTCATTATATTAATCTCTTTAAATTTATCTCTGAGGGAGTGCCGTGGACTTAATTTATAAATAGCACGAATGGCTCTTTTTTGTAACACAAATATTGTATTTATATCGGCGGCATTCCCCCATAGTAAAATGCTGTATGACATTACACTATGAAAATAACTAAAATACACTAAACGCTTCTGCTACTGCTTCTGAACAGTTTCTGTAGTATACAGTAAGGATTTAAACAGTTAATATCAACTGTTTGAACATTAGCGTTTACTGATACAAGCAGTTTCTTTTAAGTATTGCCGTGTTTAGACTTTACTGATATCGTAACAGTTATTTTTACTGCTTCTGAACAGTTTCTGTAGCATACAGTAAGGATTTAAACAGTTAATATCAACTGTTTGAACATTAGCGTTTACTGATACAAGCAGTTACTTTTAAGTATTGCCGTGTTTAGACTTTTCTGTTATAGTAACAGTTATTTTTACTGCTTCTGAACAGTTTCTGTAGCGTACAGTAAGGATTTAAACAGTTAATATCAACTGTTTGAACATTAGCGTTTACTGATACAAGCAGTTTCTTTTAAGTATTGCCGTGTTTAGACTTTACTGATATCGTAACAGTTATTTTTACTGCTTCTGAACAGTTTCTGTAGTATACAGTAAGGATTTAAACAGTTAATATCAACTGTTTGAACATTAGCGTTTACTGATACAAGCAGTTACTTTTAAGTATTGCCCTGTTTAGACTTTACTGATATCGTAACAGTTATTTTTACTGCTTCTGAACAGTTTCTGTAGCATACAGTAAGGATTTAAACAGTTAATATCAACTGTTTGAACATTAGCGTTTACTGATACAAGCAGTTACTTTTAAGTATTGCCGTGTTTAGACTTTACTGATATCGTAACAGTTATTTTTACTGCTTCTGAACAGTTTCTGTAGCTTACAGTAAGGATTTAAACAGTTAATATCAACTGATTGAACATTAACGTTTACTGATACAAGCAGTTTCTTTTAAGTATTGCCGTGTTTAGACTTTACTGTTATCGTAACAGTTATTTTTACTGCTTCTGAACAGTTTCTGTAGCATACAGTAAGGATTTAAACAGTTAATATCAACTGTTTGAACATTAGCGTTTACTGATACAAGCATGTATCAGTAATCATATCCCATTTTATGCCCAGGATAATAAGGTATAATTATACCAAGTTTCATCGAAATCGGACCGTTAGTTTTCACGTGATGCCTGCATATACAGACAGACAGACAGACAGACAGACAAAAATTTTTTTAATCACATATTTGGGTTTGGTATCGATCCAGCAACACCCCCCGCTATTTATTTTTTCAATATTTTCAATGTACAGAATTGACCCTTCTACAGATTTATTATATGTATAGATGTCATATAGGTAGGTACACATGTTAATGAGTTGGCGTTTTAGTGTAAAGTGGAAGGTCGCACTTCATTTGCTCCTTTATGGACCAGGAACTCTTCCCGGTATTCTCGATACGACCCGACGTTCGATTTATTTTTTTATTATTTTTGGAAGATAAGTAACCAGGTAGTTAGCTGTTGTCAGCTTGCAAATTGGGGGTAAGAAAACTATATATAGTACCTAACTATATGTATTAAGTACCTAATCAATAACATACAATTTTGTATAATACCTATTACCTAACTCAAAAGTGAGCGCGGGTGACGGCGGAGCGGAGCACTGATATTACCTACCTAGGTACCTACCCGATGCATCTAAGTACTCCAGATTATCAGACTGCTAGGTTAGTACCTACATAACTTTGATTATATAATCAAAGCTACATACCTATAGGTTAAATAGGTACATATATCAGACCCTGCTCTTTAACAAGAGCAATTTTGCATCTCTGCCTAACTAAAGTAGCCACTTAAACAAAAGAAAAGTAATTTTATGGCCTTTCGCCATGTTTAAAACATTTAGTAGCATTAACCTAGCAAAACATTTAAAATAACTGTCTAACGTGGCGTGATTTTAAAAGGAGCGAGCGGGGCGCGGGGCGTGAACGCACGTTGCATCATGATAGTGATGTATCCACCTCAACTCAAGTTTCGATGATTATGACATTCTTGACAACTATTAATTTAGGTAGGTACCTATTTTCACGGCAATGCTATGGTTCCCAAAACTTGAACACGTTTTTTTTAAATAGTGGTCGTTTGTCTAGAATTTTAGACAGAAATAACCCAAGGGAACTAATCCTAATTACCACTGATGAATATTATAATGTTAAAACACCTATATAATCTATTGCAATGGGGAAATATGACTTCCAATAGATAAATAATTAATGAATAATTAATGATTTAATTTTATTTTATGAATGAATGCTTGTAATGAATAATTTAATGCTAATATTAACTATTTTAATTTAATGTGAAGTGTTATTGAAATGATATTTCTGTGGTGTCAAAGTAAAAGGGATAAGTCAAAAAACCCAATTTTCACCAGGCGCATTTTACTTCTTTTTTCTTTTTTTGTATTTTGTTGTTTCTAATTCTAACTAGACTCGATTTGAAATTTGAGTTTTACGAAATTCTGACACAAATACTGACTCCTGTCTCCTGTGCTTTTGACTATAATGGATAATAATTTTTAATACCGAATCATGCAAATAACTCATTTTTCAATATTTATGACTACTTATTCTTATTCTTTATTGTACACAGAAAATACATTTAAACAAAACAGTCTTAAAAAGTGCAAGCACTTGCACTTACTACCTACTACTACTTTACTACTAGTACTACTACCCTTTTACTTTGACACCACAGATTTGTTCATTGTAATTTTCAATACAAAAACGCTAGTTTTGCTTATAAGCAAAATATACTATATTATTATGTTAAAAATATCATTGTTCTTGATTATGATATGTGATCTCATTAATTTATTTTTAAAATTATTTTATTTTGATTTTGCTGTGCCCTACAGGGTCCATATTGTACTTAGCTATTAAGCCTACATGTTTACCACCTAAACTCACATTGTGGACCTAACATGGACCATGTGTGATCAAACTAAATTAGACTCGAATTTTAATTAGATATCGCGCAACAGGAATTTGAATTCGGTTTGTTTATAAGTAGTTATTTATTACCTTGCCCTTACAATTATAAAATCGATAATGTTTAGTTTACACATCCCTAGCGGGGCACAAGGAAAGTTTCTTTCTGCGCGCCGCGCTATCCATCAGTCAGTTTGTTTCTGCTGTGTGGTACAGCCGTGTTTCGCATAGTTTGACAAAGCAGTTTACCAAGTCTGTGCGTGTTCCGTGAAATCCGCTTGTGTAAGTTATTAATATAAAAGAAAAGGAACCAATATGGAATCTCTTTTAATAGAATGGGGCTTTGAGAAATATCTCGACAAATTTATTGGTAAGTAACTTAGGTAAGTACTTACCTACTTTGCAGCGTACGTTCCTTACCAATTTAGTGCCAAATTGAATAAGATTTTATGTTTCAGACATGATGTCTTGTTGGAGTCCATTCACGTCTAAGAGAGTTTAATGGTAATAATAAATAACCTACACATTATTAGGAATGCTGTATGTTATTTTTCACCTTGTGAAGATTCACGTTACGCCGTGTCGGGGCAGGCTTAGTCAGATAATTTACTTAACCCTAGTACCTAGGTACCTACGCTTTTTGTTTGAAGTAGGATCTACCTAAATTGATAGTACTCGTATGTGTGTGTGTCCCGTGGACACGGTATTACATGAATCTTCCTATAAATGTTGGGGATGGGATTGCTTGTACCATTGCACCTCTGTGGCGTTTGTTATGTTTCATATGTATGTACGGTCTATGGCTTTATGGTTTATACTTTAAGGTTACGTCCGGCTTGCTTAGCGCCTAGAGCCTAGCGAGTCACCTAGCGAGTAGCTTAATAAAACGAACGTTCTAGAATGTTCGCGACCGGCTGCACTGCGCGCTTGGTGCTTAGCTAGTCGCTTAGCGTGTATCAAAGTAAACAAACGTGTTGGTTTTTTGTCACGAAGCGCGAGGCATTTTAAAAGAAAAAAATGGATGAATTTATTAATTGCATCAGTTTTTAAAAGAGAACCTCTGTGGAATTTGGCTGCAGTGCGGCCACCGTGTATCCTAGCATGTAGTCAGAACGCCAACTACTAGGCTCTAGTCGCTAAGCAAGGCGCTTATCTGTCCGGACGTAGCCTAAGATGTAGGTACGCTACGCAGTCGGGTAAAAACTGTTTGCATCGTGTACCTACCTAATCGTGCAGGTCAGTAGCTTAAACTGTTTATATTGTGTTGCGAGCTACTGACTGCACAGTAGGTAGACTGTCGGGGGCGTAACGTAAAATAAACTACCTACCTATACAGTAGAAACTCCATTATCTGGCCCTCAGTTATAAGTACGGATTCGCGATTATCCAGACTACCGATCGCAATACATAATTGTTGAGAAATCGTAC
Organism: Tholera decimalis; assembly: GCA_943138885.2. NCBI lineage: Eukaryota > Metazoa > Arthropoda > Insecta > Lepidoptera > Noctuidae > Tholera > Tholera decimalis. The sequence goes on along the minus strand of OW964563.2, from coordinate 16,009,495 downwards.
CTACAAACGTAGGTAGGTAGGTACATAAATATTTAATTTCATTATTAAGGTAAAATTATTTTAATGGTAGGTACAACGTTTGTTGGATGTATCTCTTAATAATTTCTTAATAAACATTGATTTTCGTTAATATAATATACTTATTTGTTATTTTAAATGAACACATAACATTATGTAGGTAACCCGCTATTCTTCATACATTCGATTATCTGGATTTTCGATAATCCGAATGCCTGACGACAACAATTAGTCCGATTAATCGAGTTTCTACTGTCTGTACTAAGTAATAAATTTTGCTAATGAACGTCTGTGTTGAGAATGCTGTCTGATGCCGCTGTCTGTATCTGTATGCAAGACTAATTAGGTATTATAAATCTTTGTTATTTCAGAACATGAAGTTGACTAAGAGGCGCTGTCTTTGCTCGATGATGAGCAAATCCGGGTGCTAATACCAGCTATTGGCCCACAAGCCAAATTTAAAAGAGCGCTTCTGAAGTGGAATGCTTCTAAGCTAAATTCCGATGTAACTGAGTGTAGTAAAGTAAGCAACCAATAAATTATCTATACTCGTAAAAATGTAGGCATGCCTTGGCATAGATTTTTTGTGAACATAGGTAAATATTTTTTTACAGATTTATGACAATCTTGAAAACCTTGTGGAAGTGTACGGAGAGAATATTGGTGGACTTACAAATTCACCAAGAAGTTCGGCATTATCATCACCAAGCACCTCATCGTCATGCAAATCCATGTCCCTCGATGTAAGTTATCTATCAATTATCGAATTATTAAATTATAGATTTTTATTATTGATTATGTACCTATTATTATTTTAAAGTGTTGATATTCAATTTTATAGCTGTTTTTGTCAAATTTAAAGTGCTATTAAATACATCCCCTGGGTAACACGATAACAATTTTATTTGATTACTAGCTGCGTTATCAATAAATATTTTAAACTAAACTAAACACTAGGCCAATGAGGCGGTCTAAAACTAAAACTGAACTAAGTTTAAACTAAGACTAAACTAATTCTTAACTAGGTCTTAATAAGGTCTTTTGTAAGTCTAAGACTATACTCTCATACCTATACATTAACAATCTTCCCTGTTTTCAGAGTCTCACAACGCTGCTCGAAAAGACTCCCGATGGCCTACAGCTTCTAAAAGAAAGGCAACAACCATTGGGAGAACATAACCGTAAGGTACTAGTTCGAGAAATAGCTACACACACACTTCGAGCAAATCCGAAGGCCCCCGTAACAGCCGAAACATATATTACTTGGATAAAAGAAATAAGTAAGTTTAAATTACTTACCTGTTAATTACCAGCACACATAATATGTACATAGGTTCATTTCATGCGTCAAATCAGTAAATCAGTTTTATTTATTTATTTATTTAAACTTTATGTACAATAGTGGTACATGGGCGGACTTAATGCAACAGGGCATTCTCTACCAGTCAACCTTTGGGTTAAAAAGACCACAATGTGGTAGGTGTACAAGTAAAAAAAAAAATGTCATTATCGAAAAAAAAAAAATGTATGTATAAATATATATAATAATAAAATACATATATATGCTAAAATAATAGACCATAATAATAATAAACCATATCAAATATCGACAATTATAACAAGTAGCGACTCCTATTTTCGCACATTTTTTAATTATGTACTTGTTTTACTTACAGAGAAAGTGTTTCCAAAAGAGAATAGCAGCATTTATTATACAAAACCCAATGGGTCATTGGGACGAGCTCACGGTCGACTCTTTGATGCCATTACCAATTTAAAGGCAAAATATCGCCGCAACAAAGTCTTTGAACCAAGGGCACGTCGTTCACTTGAAAAAACATTAACACCGAAACCATCTACCAGTTCATCTAGCGAGAGGTCTACAACTCATTTCGATGACTTGATTGCTGCTGACAATGATGATGACACTAACGAGGAGATACAGGAAATGATAGAATGGCTAAAAAGCAATGTTCATAATTACGGTTCATGTGCAGAAAAATGGAATAAAACTAATAAGGAACGACTAAAACGCATTTTATCAAATGAAAACGTATCATACATCCAAGAATTTCCCTGTATTCGACGCTCTTGGGCTTATACCATGGTATGTATCATTATCATATTAATAATAAAAACGCAAAAGTTTGTGTCTGTTTATGTTTGTCACCTCGTTAAACCAAATCGCCCGAACAAATTAAGATAAAGTTAATCAAGATCCACGAGGGCCATGACCTACATAAAATTATGCATTAGTATAGGTACTAAAAATCTTAATATAATAATAACATAGGATCCTATTATCACAGTATTTTGGTTTCAGCTAATTGACGACTTCCATGCTTGGTACCCAGGAAACGAAACCTCATTCGATGACAAATTCCCTCTGCTTAAAGTAAAGTTGCTTGCGGCATTTGACAAGATCTCAAGAAAGAACACATACCTGGCAGAGTTGAAACAACTCGCTTGTGGTGAGTTGTTTTTGTGTAATTTTTATTTTATTACTGGACTAGCTGCACCCCGCGGTGTTAATCGAGCTTACCGGGAATAAAAGTAGCCTGTGTGAATCCAACAGGTCTAAGTTGTCTCCATATCAAATTCCAGTTTTTTCGAGTTGTTATATTGGTAGTAACTACTCGTATTTGTAACCATAAATACATTTTATTACTCCAGCTATTTTGGTATCAGAGTAAGAATCTGAGATGTTTCGAGTCGATCAAGTACAAAATAATAGAACAATTTTTCGAACATATTTTTAATTACTTTATTTATAAATGATTTATTTTTCAGACCCAGATCCTGAAACGAGCAATCTTGCGGTTCTTCTGCTAATTCCGCATTTGCTTGGACCTACTTATATAAAGAAAAAGAAAAGGTCAGCGGTAGAACTGCGCGATAACTTCATCCTTCATATTGAAGAAGAGCAAGAGCTTCAAGAACAGCAGCAAACGCGCCAGGAAAAGTACTTCGATCTAGGGTTAACAATTCAGCCATACATAATAGTTGCAGGCCCTCTGAAAAAAATTTCAGCTAGGTATGTGATTGTCGACAATATTGTTTATGAAATGCCAAACATTATTAAGGCTGTGGATACATGTTTCAAGATAATTTGGGCTCTCAATTTGGAATATCCTATTGAATGCTTGCCTGTTTGGCAGTTTTTGCAACGTGTAATTTACACATTTTCTGACAAAGCAGTCCCAAAGGACAAAGTTTCTGCGTCCGTTTTGGGCTTGATAAGTGATTGCGGTATCGATATAATATAAATTAAACAAAATGGTAACATGTTTTATCTGCAAAACTTCATTGACTGACTTAAGAGCGCTTCGAACACATTTCAATTTCTTTCATAAGTACCACACATTTAATCAATATCGCTGCGTTGAAAATGGTTGTTCCCGATCTTACCATCTGTTTAATTCTTTCCGTCGACATTACTTAAAAAATCACTGTATGCTAGCTTTCACGAACACCACAACCACGACTAATGAAAATAGACAGTGCTCTTCAACTTATTATGATGCTCATTATGAATGCTCTACAAGTAATACTGTTGAAAATAATATCCTACCTATTTCCGAACCCACTTTGCAGCCTAACTGCAATGTACCTACTTTAGCACCAGAAGTGTCTGTGCCAGAATCGCGAAAAAAAAATCAGCTGTTCCATACATTTTGACGAGTTAATAGGAACATATTGTAGGGAACAGCTGATTTTTTTTCGCGATTCAGGGTTTGGTCCCATAGTAAAAGTTGTTCATACCTAATAATGAGTACAATGACCCCTTAAGAAATTTCGTGTATGAATAGATAGACCTAATATATATTTATGTACCTTTAAATTATCTAAGTGTAAATATTTTGGTTTGTATTCAATTTATAAAACAGAGTAAATATAAGAATTTTAGTAGTTTAAAAGTGATTATTTTCAGACTAATTTCAGTAGCAATTACCCTTGCCTCGAACCTTGTTTTAATTTACTTAATTCTAAATATTTTAGATATTATATTGTTTGGGTATTGTACCTACTTAGTTATAAATATTGTACTTAAATTTTGGACTGAATTGACTATGTGCATATAAGGTCTATCTGTTCATACACGAAATCTCTTAAGGGGTCATTGTACTCATCATTATAATCAACTTTTACTGTGGGACCAAAGCCTGAATCGCGAAAAAAAATCAGCTGTTCCATACATTTTGACGAGTTAATGCGAACATATTGTAGGGAACAGCTGATTTTTTTTCGCGATTCAGGGTTTGGTCCCCTAGTATAAGTTGTTCTGTTATTGATAATATGTATCTTTAAATTATCTAAGTGTAAATATTTTAGATTGTTTCCCATTTATTTTGCAGTACCTAAATATTTTAAAAAATATAAGTTTAATACATATGATTATTTTAGAATAAATAAACGTCTCAAAGAAAATATTTTTTATTTCACGCCACCTGCTACTGTACACGTACAATACTCGCTACTGTACCTGCACAGTTACAGGTAATGTGAAGGATAATATTTTTATGTGTATGCTCAGTTGCGGGTATGGTTAGTGCCCAGTTACAAGTAACGTGAATAATAGTACTTTTTAATGTGCATGCATATTAAAAAGTACTGTCCTTCACATTACATGTAACTGTGAAATCAATTACCCGCTACTGTGCATGCACATTGAAAAGTACTGTCCTTCACATTACATGTAACTGTGAAATGCATTACCCGCTACTGTGCATGAACATTGAAAAGTACTGTCCTTCACATTACATGTAACTGTGAAATACATTACCCGCTACTGTGCATGCACATTAAAAAGTACTGTCCTTCACATTACATGTAACTGTGAAATACATTACCCGCTACTGTGCATGCACATTAAAAAGTACTGTCCTTCACATTACATGTAACTGTTAAATACATTACCCACTACTGTGCATGCACATTAAAAAGTACTGTCCTTCACATTACTTGTAACTGTGAAATGAATTACCTGCTACTGTGCAAGCACATTAAAAAGTACTGTCCTTCACATTACATGTAACTGTGAAATTAATTACCCGCTACTGTGCATGCACATTAAAAAGTACTGTCCTTCACGTTACATGTAACTGTGAAATTAATTACCTGCTACTGTGCAAGCACATTAAAAAGTACTGTCCTTCACATTATATGTAACTGTGAAATTAATTACCCGCTACTGTGCATGCACATTAAAAAGTACTGTCCTTCACATTACATGTAACTGTGAAATACATTACCCGCTACTGTTCATGCACATTAAAAAGTACTGTCCTTCACATTACATGTAACTGTGAAATTAATTACCCGCTACTGTGCATGCACATTGAAAAGTACTGTCATTCACATTACATGTAACTGTGAAATTAATTACCCGCTACTGTGCATGCTCATTGAAAAGTACTGTCCTACACATTACATGTAACTGTGAAATTAATTACCCGCTACTGTGCATGCACATTAAAAAGTACTGTCCTTCACATTACCTGTAACTGTGAAATTCATTACTCGCTACTCTGCATGCACATTAAAAAGTACTGTCCTTCACGTTACATGTAACTGTGAAATTCATTACCCGCTACTGTGCATGCACATTGAAAAGTACTGTCCTTCACATTACATGTAACTGTGAAATTAATTACCCGCTACTGTGCATGCACATTGAAAAGTACTGTCCTTCACATTACATGTAACTGTGAAATTAATTACCCGCTACTGTGCATGCACATTAAAAAGTACTGTCCTTCACATTACCTGTAACTGTGAAATTCATTACTCGCTACTGTGCATGCACATTAAAAAGTACTGTCCTTCACGTTACATGTAACTGTGAAATTCATTACCCGCTACTGTGCATGCACATTAAAAAGTACTGACCTTCACATTACATGTAACTGTGAAATTAATTACCCGCTACTGTGCATGCACATTGAAAAGTACTGTCCTTCACATCACATGTAACTGTGAAATTCATTACCCGCTACTGTGCATGCACAGTAAAATCAACTGTTTGCTTAAAGTTGTATGACAGTTATAGGTACTATCATAGTTCAGTTATACCTACTGTTTTTTTACTGTCTGGAGGAAGGAGAAGGAAAATCTGAATTTTCCTTTTACTGTTTTACTTACTGTTTTACAAACAGTAAGAATAACCGGCCAGAAAACAGTAGCAGATGCACAGTAAAATCTACTGTCATAACTCAACTGTTTTTTTTCAGTTAATTTTACTTATTTGGACAATAGGCTCCATTTTTACTGACCAAAACGGTGAATATTACCGAAAAATCGGTTGGTATTACCGATTTTTTTTTTTCAGTGTACGGTTGCAAGAGAGGCCTTGATGTCCGAGGCTATTGATAATTTCTCCACTTCTTTGTTTTGTATGTTGTTAAGCTGTCATGACCTAGTATGACATAGTGATGAGAGTTAGAGACCAACATTGTAAAAACTTAACGAATTTAAAAATTGAAATATTTTGTTTCAGATAAGTCTATACAATGGGATTTTATAATCGTCAATGCAAGGTAAGATAAGATTATTTCGAATAACGAAAGAGTGGCAGAATACTCCACGGTTTTCTCTTATAAAAATAATTGAAGGTATTATGATACGATAGCGTCGACCCCGTGGTTTGACTAAGTATCAAATAGGTACCTACCTGCATAACAAAATTGCAAATTAAAACACAATTATGTAGTTGAAACAATGAGTCATCGGAGTCTACACAGATCTCACATTAACATAATAGTCAGAAACATACACAAAAGAATAAAAATAAACCTAATTTTAGCATATATGAATATATTACGAAAGCAAATCTCGCTGGATATCATGGCCACCAAGGTCATTACAAGCACTAAGAAGCTAATTAGATTTAACTCAAAAAACTAAAATTATTGCACAACTAATGCCCGAGAAAAAAGTTTAAACAAATATGAAGCAATTAAATTTGACGTTTATACGATAACACCTTATAAGAGTTACGAGGAAAGTCACATTAGGCATAATTATCAAGCAATGACTGTCTTTATGGCAACTTATTTCATCTCTGCTGCTATCAACACTAAGGAAATTAATATTATAGAAATATCAGTCCCATAAATAAATAATAGTGCAACAATGGCATACAACATTATTTAAAAAAAAGTTTTAGCAAAAGAACACCATACAAATACCGATTCAGCGGCAGATAGATCCACTAATGTTTAAGGCGCTTTTACGAAAAAGTTTCATGAACATTAAAAAAATCATAGTAAGTATTATTAACCATAGTAAGTATTAACATGAAATGAAAATAATATTGTGCGTACAGCTAACGAGTGGACTTTCCTTCTGGAGTCTGTGTTTCCTGATAGCTATAATCTGGGGATCTTTATGTTAAGAGTGTATAGATTACTTCTAGGCAAGCGTAAATATCTTCGACCACATCATCGCTTCTTCGAACCTGCGACCTCTCGTTCAATGTTTGTTAATTAGGCTATTGGCGCTTGAAATATACAAATGATACAATAATTTAGAATTTATAATATTAGCAGAAAATCGTTGGTATATTCTTTCCTTTCCTTAACGTTTTTACTAATTTATATACATTATACATGCTTCTGCCCGGGACTTCGTTTGCGTGGAAGAGTTTTTCTGCGCAAATCCCGATCCCATGGGTATTCCGGGATAAAAAGTAGCCTATGTGCTATTCCAGGATGTCAACAGATCGGCGGTGACCTCTCGCGCCCTGCTCAGGTTCAGACTATGGTGCGGAGCGAGAGGGAATGGGATGCGGTCGCCTCCTTCTGCGAAGCAGTCATGCTAGCGAAGGAGGAGGTCGAACGCGCGAGGGAGAGACAACTCGCTTCCTCGCGCCCCAGCCGCTGCGGGAGACGCCCCGGGCGTCGGGGATCACGAGCCGATTTCCGGCCACCGTAGGCGCGGGCCTGCGGACGGCGAGTAGGGGTCGCTCACCGTCCGGTAAGGACCAGGCCCGGGTCGGCGGCGCGTCGTGTTCCACGAGCGCCTCAAAGAGCTGTCAACACCAGTGACGGGGCCTCATAGGGCCATTGCCTCCCGGGGTTTGCGGGAAAGTTCTACCAAGTTACCGCGGCCTCGGATATTTAGGTCAGCCGAAGGAACAGGGTGGGCTTTTAGTCAGTAGAAAGCTGACACACCCTTCCGCTTGACCCAGAGCGGAAGAAGTCATTCGATGATTTTCCCACCCCCAAAAAAAGAAATATAAACAGAAAGTTAAAATTTGGTAAGTAGATAACTTACCAAATCTAAGAAATTGTATCTATAGCAAGAATAGTACTTAGAATTTGATTATTTTTCAACCATATTCAATCATTATCTATCTAGCTATGTCCCAACAATGTGGGGGTCGTAGCTTTAAAAATGTCACAAAAACTCGAACTGTTAATTATTTTTTGTACCTAGTTTATTTCGAGCATTAATTATTTTTTCAAGTACAGGCGCAATGTAACTAATGCTGATAAAAAACCAAAGGCTTGTTTGCTAATTATAGCTTTTGAGCGGCAAAAACTATTTACACAAGTACAAAAATTTTAATTGTAACAAACCATTTTTTTTTGTAATGTGAGACTGTTAGTAGTTACACAGAAAAAGCTGTGTGGTTGCCAGATTTAGGTTAATGTCTAAGGTGAACTTTTGAGGAAAAGGCCACACAGATACTAATGAACCGGTCCAGTTAGTACAAGCCTTTGTTAGTAATCTAATAGCACAATGACTCAAAAAAAGCCACAAAATGGTCATTTTTGTGTATCATTAGAGCCACTGGATCACAGGCCTTTTTAAAAAAGCTTCTTGTGTTTAATAAATAATTTGAATTTATTGATATGTTGACAACCAGATTAGGTTTTCAACCATTCTACACTTTATATGTTTATGTGAAATGTATATGTTTTTGTTTTTTTTTTTCCTTATTGAACAATCAAAACAGCTCATTCACGAATAACTTTGTTCTAAACAATGATAGGTGCGTAAAATAATAAAAATTTTAGGGTTCACAAAGTTCATGTAAAAACCATTGACTAAAAAACATCAGCTAACAGAACAAACAATTTCAAATAGTAATAAATAAAACTATTTTAGCGGTTTATCTATATTAAGTTAAAAGTATGGTTTCAGTCTTTATAAATCTTAAAAGGGAAGAGAAACGAAAACAAAAATCTGTTAAAGAAACCAAAATAAGATACTCAAATATCTATTTAATGATTCGATTCACCTCGCACAACATAGACCCCGTCCGATTACCATGTACGGCAAGCCGATCCCCTGGGAAAAGCAAGCCAAATACTTAGGCGTGGTCCTCGATAAACACCTTTCCTTCGCTGAGCACATAAAGCAGGCACGTTCGCGCGCCGCTTTCGCTCTAGGTAGGCTCCACTTCATTCTTAGCTCCCGCAGCAAGTTATCACTCAGGTGCAAGCTGCGTATTTTCACCGCGGTCATCCGTCCCATCATGACCTACGCCTGCGTAGTTTTCGCACACGCAAAGCCCTACCTCCTCCACAAGATGCAGACCCTTCAAAACCGATTCCTCCGTAGAGTCACGGGAGCCCCCTTTTATGTTCGAAATGAGCTTCTTCACGTAGACCTCAAGATGCCCACCATCCAGCAGTTCATGAAACGTGTCTCCAAGCGTTTCTTTGATACTGCAATCCAACATAGGAATCCCCTTATCGTATCGGCCGCCCAATACGAACCCTCGCGTATCTCTAAGATTCGCCGACCAAGGCATACCCTTGTCACTCCCGATGACGCAATCACCCTGCTCCAAGAGAGCCGTAGGGAAACAAGTACAGTGGCACACAAAAACAAAAACCGACCGTCCTTCCGTCCTCGCCGCCGAGGCCCGCCGCGACGTCCCCGTAATAGTCCGCCCCGACCCTTGCCAGAGCCAGCCCGCGACGCTGAGCCAGTAGCTTTAAATTCCTTTATTAATAATAAAAATGATATGATCCAGCCTGTCCCTAGCTGCCCTCCCACTGCGACGCCCTAAGCCGAGGTCCGTACCCCACAGGGGGTGCCCTTAGCGTGTAGTCGCAGAGTTTGTAAGTTTTCTAATAAGCCCTGGCTGGAGGCTTTAATTAATTTATTAATTAAGGCAACCACAGGCAAGCCCGGTTAAGCAGCCGACAACCTCAGAGGTTGACCTGCGAGATGCCACACACAAAAAAAAAAAAAAAAAATCGCACAACATAGTTCGATGACGTCTGTTTTTTGTTATAGGTAGTTTGTACATTCTTGTGACACTTACATTGTTAAAATAAAATAATTGATAATGATAAATTATGGACTAGCGCCACCGTAAAAAAATTGTTCCCTTTGTTGTACATATTTATAAAATCATCGGCAGAACCTTTTCCCAGCTATGTCGGGTCACCTTCCAGTGTTACCAGATGCAGCTGAGTAACAGTATTTTACATGGAGCGACTACCTATGTAAACTCCATTACCCAGTAGTTGGGTAACACGATACCTCGAGGCAAGACCGGTATTACGTTTTCTGGCTTCGAATACCCGTAACGACTGTCAATGATGTATGTACAAATGAAAGCCGTAACCAATGGCTTACCGTGCTTTTCAAGGCACGGAGGAATCTTGATTAGTAAAGATGGTCACCCATCTACGGACCGACCTCGGCAAGCAATGCTTATCTTTGAAGATCTATCCGGGCGGCTTTTATTATTTAGCTACAAGCTTCTACATACATACATAAGTAATAAGTCAAAATTTATATAATAGGGTAGTTTCCTGTGTTACAAAATCATTATTTTATTTAGTCCATTAGGTAGATTTACAAAAAGTATAGGTCACGTATTTTTTGCTTTTTCAAGTCAAGAAAAATTCACAAAGATGGAAAGCTTCAAAGTACAGGAGGGGGCTGCTGACGTCACACCTTGCTAAGAATTATACCGAGGTGTGACGTCACGCGAAATTTCAATTCACTGTATCATCTTAATTTTTCAATTTCGTGAAAAAATAAAAAATACGTGTCCAATGTTTGTTGTTAAACTACGTGACGGACTAAATAAAATATTTTAGGAAACTACCCTAAAACTTGTATAGGAACATTCTTGAATAATACACCTATATTTTAATTTAATAATTTTACTACGGAACCACTTGTCCTCTAAGTGATTAACTTCATGTTTTAAGAACATCCGCATTAATGTATATAAATTGGGCAACATGCCGTAAACCAACATTACATACTTAAGTACCTTACTGAGTAATATAGTGACCAGAAGCAAAATGTTGCAATTAAGCGTTATTGTTTTAGCTAGTGCACTCTTTTCTTTCTGCGAATCAGCGGCATTTCGTGAGTATCAGTGTTATTTTGAAAATTAACAGTGCTTCGAATAGGAAATCTTTTTAACATAAAATAAAGTATTCTTCAAAAAAAACACTGCAAAATGAAGTCGGTGTCAAAATTCGAAAATATAAGACCAAAGACACCAAATTCAAAGTTTTTTTTTTCACTTTAGTAGGCTCTTTGTGAAGATGACAGTCATCAACCACATATTTCTGTTTGTATTTTGTTTTTGTTTTTACTGATGTCAGCCAGACTGTGTATGATTATGATGATTCTATATGAATTAATCATCCTAATCATCCACAGCCTGACTTCACCCACTGCTAGGTATAGGCCTGCCTTCACTTGTGCCAAGCTCTACGTTCATGTGCTAGTCTCATCCAGGATACCCTGGATACACCCATCTGGTATACACCCATGATGGCAACAATGTCGTCTGCCCATCTCGCTGGCGGACGACCAACGCTCCTCTTACCAGACCTTGGACGCCACTAGGTCAGAGCTAGTAGTTCTGACCGAGTAGCGTCCAAGGTCCACCTGCCATCACCGCACCTTCCTAGGTGTCCTGCCCAATCCCATTTGAGTTCCATAATGCCATTTCCGATATAGAAGACCTTTGTACACTTCGGATTTCGACGCTTGCATCCCGATCAACTAGTCTGATGCCAAGCATGGAACGCTCCATGGCTCTTTGCGCTATTCTGAGCCCATACACAGTTTCCTGTGTAAGCATCCACGTCTCAGCACCATACGTCATGACGGGCATATAGAATACGTGTTATTTTTTGGGTAATAATGTCCTTTATTCGAATGCAAATGTAAAAATTGTAACGTATCAATTTTAGTCGAAACAGCTTAAATATTATGTATGAATAAAAAGATTGTTCCTCATATGACTGGTATTTAGTTCGCCACAAATATCTATGGGAAAAAAGGATTTCACAGGTCTAGTGGTTGCAAGCTGCAAGCGACTGCAGATCCTCAATCTGCAGTCGCTTGCAGCTTGCAACCACTAGGTTTCTCGGATTTTTCTGTAAGAGATTTCTCAGTGGTCGATTGGAATTTGGAAAATGGCGGTGTGATACGACCGTGTCTCAGAAAGCGCGTTAAACCACTGGTTCTGGCTGTCATATTATGGACATCTTTCGCAATCGTTACGGGTAGTCAGTAGACAGAAAATCTGACACTGGTTTGGCCAAGTGGTATAGTGTTACCCAGCTTTCTACGTTGTGGTCAGTTAGGCAGTTGCTCCGTGTACAACACTATTACTCAGCTACGTCTGGTTAGACTGTACGCCAACCCCAAAATCGTTGGATTTTTTTTTTATGAGAATTAAAATCGAGTCTTTACTTTGTTTCAGTTGATAAAATAAACAAAAAATGTTCAGTAAGTGACGACGGATGTGTCCGAAGTTTCTACGAGAGTATGATAGCAGAATTAGGAGATAATGGTATCCCCGAGCTCGACGTACCCAGAGGAGATCCATTTGTGATAAAAGATACAGATGTCGTTGCTCTAGGAATGATTAAACTTACAGTTAAGGATGGAGAAGCAAAAGGTTTCAAGAGCTGTAAACCATTGGATTTAAAGTAAGATTCTATTTTACGTAGCCTAATAAATTTTGAATAATATGCTTAAAGAATTACAATTACTGCTCTTCTGATGAAACTTAAATACAACTTTATATGTTAGTTTTCCCCATCCCCTGGCTCTTTTCAGAATATCTATAATACGTTTTACAAAATCGGAATACTGACTAAAATACTAACGTGAAGCGACAGGTCGTTCAATATGGCTTGGGTTTTAATGTTAAATCTTACCAATTTTGTATTACAACTAAAATAAAGTCATTTTACAACCAAAAACGTTTCCAGAGATTATAGAAAAGAGTGGTACAATTACTTATGTTCTAATAAATAAATATTTAAAAATTACAGGCAATTGGCGACTTCTGATTTAATTACATTAGGCGCATGTTGCAACTACTTTTTTTTTACAAGCTAGATTACCCAATATCCAATATTTTTTTTCGTGCAAATACTTTGTTACTAAAATATAAAAAAAAAATTAGGATTGATTTAGCGAATGGACGGCATACGATAGACTTTACCTGCGAGCGCATTTCTGTCGAAGGAAGCTACAAAATCGAATCTACTCCCACTCTCTTAGGACTTCTTGGTGGCATCAATATACATGGTGAAGGAAACGGTGGAATTGTTATTGGTAAGCATTTATTAAATCATACATATAGTGTGTAACTCATAGATATGAATTTAAAGGAATGATTTATTGGTATATAAATTATTTAATATTTTAAACCTCATCATAAAAACCAGCGTACAATGAGCGGCCTTATTGCACTGACCAATCTGTTACAGATAACTTTTGAATGGGCGGAATCAAATAACATTTTTATTTTGTTTTCAGAAAAAATCAATTTGTCTCTCGATTTTGCATTTGAAGTGAAGAAACTCGATGACGGTGAACTACATATACAGATCAAACCTGATGACACCACATATACCTTCAATGTTAAAGAAAATGCAGCCATCCATGCTGACAATATACTTGTAGGAAATCAGGAAATTAGTGAGTTCGAGTCTTTTTACATAATTTTCTATAATGTTATATTGCTTCCCAAGGACATATCTCATTACCTGGGTGGCTGGGTGCAGTATTTAGTAAGATCTCCTCTCTTGGCTCTTTAGTCAACTTATCACGCTCCAAACTTTTCGTGCGCGATTAGTTGACTAAATATCTAATTTATTTGATTAGTTTTGCTTTGTCAACTGATCCTACTGTAAAAAGATATAATGTGTTGTATTATTTGAAATATAAATGTACACACTCTTGAGAGAATCGAAATCATAGCTTGTTTAAACTGATATATTATAAAATCGATATCTCCTTTGATAAATAAACATAAAACGAAATTTAAATAAGTAGTGTAAAATTTGAAGCTAGTAGCTCTAATACTTGATCGATAGACTACTGCAGCTTCAAATTTTTACATGACAGTATCGGACTTTCAATCGAGAGGTCGTGGGCTCGAACACATACATTACACTTTTGTCGTGAACCCATTCCACAACACGACACAAGCGTATGTAGCTTAGTTGGAGGGGTTAACAAAATTTTTAGTAATGTGAACTAACAATATTGGTAGTATAAAAAAAAAAAAACTATTCCAACTCATAACTGACGTGAACCCACTCCTGATAAGAATTTAAGAAAAAACGTACTAATTCATATCTTTACAACAAAGGGTAACATACGGCTCTCTTGCCTATGACTGGCTGAATGGAGGTAGTCGCTATACTCGATGTCAGATATTGATTCACGAGATAAGTTAAAACGGCCTCAGTTGACTAAATGACCCTCCCTTTGAGACATGGTTGTGCTATTTTCGTGTTTTGACGTTTGTTGTATGCTGACCACCTATACTAACTATGATTTTATATTTTCAGGCTCTGTGGTAGTTAACATATTTAACGAGAACTGGGATATACTCACGAATCAATTCGGAAAAGTTATCATTGATAAGATTATGGAAAGTTTCTTGGACCAGGCTCAAGTAATCTTTACAAAAATAGCTGCTAAGGATTGGATTGCAGATGATTTATCTTCATATGTTAAGAACTAAAATGGTGCATTATTAAACGCCGTCAATTTATGTAACGTGCTTAACTTATTTATTAAGTATTTGACGGTTAAAAGAAGTCAATACCGAAAAATTATAATAATACCAAAGTTGCAAAAAAGCAAAAACTAAGAATTCCCTTTTATATAATTATATGTTTATGCTCTTTTCAATTATGTATAGTTTTGAGATGTATTTTATTAATTCATTAATAAATTCATTTTGATTTTATATGTAATCTTCATAACATGGTTTGATTTTTCTTGCTTTGCATCGAGACTGTTAAAAGGTATCTATAGGTATATTGATGAAAATCATAAATAAAGTTTTGATTACGTAAGTAATTGCTTTTTATTGAAAGGTTCTAAGGGATTGAATGGAAAAATAGTACCTACTATTTAACTATCAATCATGTGACTATCAATTACTTTTGAAGGTTTAGCTGAAATGTATATAAACTTTTATGACTCAAACCACACTTTTTGCGGTGAGAAAATCATCAGACGAATTCCCCCGCTCTGGATATAGTGGAAGGGAGTGTCAGACTTCTACGTATCCCATATACGATATTTATTTTTATTAAGTGTTCTGGTTGGTGACTGCCATAAGATAAACCACCATCTAAGTAAATAATTTGTGTAAGGCTAAGTTATCCGTTCCCAACTATGTGGAGTGAGCTTCATCTAACCTAACATCAGTCTAACCGCATGCAACTGAGTAACAGTATTTAACTGTTTTACATCATCACATGTAGTATTATATACCATTTTACTGACTGCTTATCTGACCTCCACGATCCAGTAACTGGGTAACACGATCTACTTTTTAGCAAAACTAATGTCAGATTTTCTGGTTTTTTATTATCTGTAACGACTGTCAAAGATATACATCAAAGATACGAATGACTAAAGAACATTGATATTGTAATGTAGGTAGATTCATTATAATCTGTACGCAGGTAGGTTAGGCGCCGGCAGCAGCCGGCAGTCCGCAATAAACGATTTAGCGAATGCCCGTGTTTCCTTGCGTTGCTTCCCAAGTACTTACCTACAGATATCACAGATATGTTAAGATGGTCAGATGATGAATTTCGATTTAGTTACGAGCTCCTCCGTAAGATAAGCGAAGTCGTGTTCGAAATATTTTTTTATATTTATACTAATATTATAAAGAGGAAACCTTTGTATTTTTGTATGTTTGTATTGAATAGGCTCAAAAACTACTGGACCGATTTCAAAATTTCTTTTACCATTACTTAGAGGGATTCTTCCGAATCCGTATAGGCTATATTTTATCCCGGAAAATAGATAGGATTTTTCGTGGTAGTGAAAATTGTGGAGTAAGGCGTCGAAAAAACTGCCGTACGTTAACGATTCTCGCGAACGCTGCCTATATTTAATATAAACATTGCACCCGTGCGAAGCCGGGGCGGGTCGCTAGTAATTGATAAAATGAGGATTAGCAGAGCTTCAAAACGATTTGGTCACTAATATAAAACAAACCGGCAAGAAAGATTCGCCCAATTTTTTAAAATACAATTGAGGCATAATTAAATACATACTTATGACTATGACTTGCCATGCGACCCCAGCATACCTGGATCTATAAGATTTCGCCAAGTCTTCCAAAGTTGTTTGTGATAGGGTCACCATTTTAACTTCCCAAGATTTCTCCATTCCTCGAAAAGTGCGTAAATATATCGGTCTCATCTGTCATTTCTTCAGTTCTTTAGACTAAAAACTGACCCAAACATTTTATACAAATCTCTAAAAAAAAATTAAAACTTTCCGTGAAACATTGTCGGATCAGGTGAGGATTTGTATAGGGAGTCATTTTAGTTAGGTAGTCATGTTTGGCTTTTAGTTAGAGCATGGTACGAAACGATCAGTCAGCGAATACGACACGCACTTGGCTGTTATAAAAACTACGGAACCCTACACGGCGCGTGGCCCGACACGGACTTGACCGGTTTTTTATTTGTTGTACAATAAATGAAGTATTTGGGCAAAATAATTAATTTGTTGGCAAAGATAAACACATATTTACTATTATGGTATATGTATATAAAGCCTAAGCAAGAACGCGTCAGTTAAAATTGATCACATTGGATCAATAATATTTATGGTGGAAATAAAAACCACATTAGTGAAAAACATATTTCGCCTAAAAATATCATGCAAAATAAATCTGAGTTTCATTGCGCCGTATTTCGGCTTTCAAAATTTTCGGTAGTTTCAACAACAATATTTTTTTTCTAAAGCTACACTCGTGCGGATGCTACGTGGTGAGGGTGACCACTCAAACAAACGAATATAATATGCTGGTCGCTTATTAGCCTCCACTAATTAGAACTAGAGCATGGATACCGGTTTTCGATAATATCGAAAAACCGGAATATCGGACCATAAATCCGATATCGAAAAAAGCGATATTGGATTTCAAATATCGGTTTTTCGATATTTTATATGAAACAAAAAACCAAACACAATAGAATCTTTCTTACTTATTTCATTGAATTTAATTAATGTAAACAATACCTATCGATTAATTATAATAATATGTATGCTACAGTGTTATTTATAAATAAGATCGTATCTCAAAGACAATACGCTGAATGCCCTCTGCTACTTTTTTATATGTTTTATTACTGATGAGCCCAGAAGTTCACCGTTCACTCTTGCTTTGAAGGCAGACGGGTCATATATAGAAGGGAACACAGCAGCTGCAGAGTTCCAAAAATTGGCCGTGCGCACAATAAATGTAGAGGAGAATCGCTTAGTACAACAAGACGGTATATTGAACAAGTGATACGCCTGGTCGAGCGTTAGTATAAGGTAGATGGAGGAATCGGGTCGTGGAGTTCCTGCGCACACTCTCCGAAGTACAATTTGTGGAAGACCGACAGGCGAACAACGTTTTGCCGATGAGCCAGGCTGTGAAGCTTGTCTGCTAACACTGCATCGCCTATGAGTCTTTTAGCTCTGCGTTATCCAAGTCAAGTGCAGCAAGCTGTTATTTTGCTGAGCCATCCAACAAGTGACTGCAGTACTCCATACAAGAACAGACCTGTGCTTTATACAAATTTAAAAGCTGTAAAGGTGTGAAGTATCGCCTCACCTTGTGAAGGATTTCCAGCTTTTTGGCTGCAGTCAAAGCTTTTGACTCAATGATTGAGCCGAAGTTTAAGTTAGCCGTCAACTCCATGTCCAAAAGCTCCAGACGGTCGGTAACTGATAGGTATAGATGCGCCTCGGAAAGTAGGAGATAATTTAAATTGGCTTCTTTTAGCAGTGAAAAGATAAACCTGTGTTTTCAAAGCATTGAATTTAACCAGATTGTCGGGTTAAATACATTCGCTCCAACATGGCCTTTCTAAGATAGTCTGTTTCATCCCTGCTAGTTCTAGCACTGGATAAGTATATCTTTAAGTCTGTTTTGTCATCCGCGTACCCAAGAACTGGAGCAAATCCTTGATATGCAGCAAAAACAATCGGAAAGAGAACAGACCTCTTAAGAATACCGCATTGACATTGACAGCCATAAGATCCGATGAGCAGCCATCGATGACCGCTCGGATTGACCGCTCACTTAAGAAGTCAGAAATCCGGTTGCAGAAGCCAGCAGGGACGCCAAATGCAAGAAGATTGCTCAGTAGACTAGCGTGCCAGACGGTGTCAAAGGTCTTTAAGATATTGAGGGACTCCACAAGAGCATTGCCGTGTTTCTTAATGGCCTCGCCCCAGCAGTGCGTAACATACACAAGAAGATATCGGGTCGACAGACCAAGGCAGAAGCCATACTGGTGGTCACTAAGTAGCTAAACTACCACCGCCTAATTCCTTTCAGCCCCAGGAACATCTGCCACCCGGACGTAACTTGCAGTGGCCAATTTGGAAAGCTATCAATGGTCTGCGAATCCAAGTAGGCCGCTTCAAGCATAATTTAGCAAAATGGGGCATTATATGCCAAACTGACACCCAGTGCAATTACGGCGTTCCTGATCAAACAATGTCCCATTAGCTGGAGTGTCCAAATGACCCAAAAACGTGTACATAAGAAGATCTTATAAACGCCACTGAACGAGACCTGCGTGACTGGGCCTAATACATATAAAGTACGCAATTTAACATTAATACGAAGAAGAGACTAAGGAGCTCATTGTATTCAAGGTATGCTAGCAGCTTATTATTTAGTATCCTCTCCATCACTTTGCAGATTCTGGAGGTTTTTTGGATACTGTTTGCACATCCTGGTTGCTTCCAGGACACTGGCACCACTCTAATTTTAAGGTGACAACTCCAGAGCACAACTTTTAAAGACTCGAGCAGGTATTCCGTCCGGCCCCGCTGGCTTTGTTCACGTCTAGTCTGCAAAGGGCTTTATGGACAACTTAAATGTGAATTCCTAAAACTGACGTTCCATATTTCAGCAATAGCGATCTCGTGAATTGTCGTAGTCTTCGTCTTTAAAGCCATAAGATGACTCTCCCTCCAATTGAATATCCAGTTCATTGCGTTTATCGTAATATTTACTTATACAAGGTGTAACAAATTAAGCGCAATACCTCAGACACCCTAATTAGAATATTAAAATATAAGTCTAAAACAACATCCGTAACTAAATAAATTGAAACCAAACCTAGATATTTACTTAAGTTAGGTTAAAATATAACACCTATTTTTATGACGGAATCGATTCAAAAGCCGATTCTGAAACAACTACTTTCAGGAATTGCGTTTATTCTGTTACACGTTGTATATTTTTGTTACTTAATTACTTATTTTAACTTGTGTTGATTAGTATGTTACGAAATTGATATTCTTTGTGTATCATACTTTTAAATTCGAATTGACGTAAGATTGCAATGAAATATTTTTAATAATAAGTGACGGTGATTTTATATTTCCATAGCACACTTTGATACAGTCTCTAAATTCTAATATTTGGACCCTTACAACTTTAAAACGAATTTGATCATTTTATTTCCATAATATCGGAAAAATATCGAAATACCGGAATACCGATATTAAAAAATTGAATATCGAAACAAAACCGGTATTGGGAAAAGATTCCGATATTCCATGCTCTAATTATAACACGGCGCACGAAAACTAGAAAGCTTATAACAAACCTTAAACAGTATTTATCGTTTCCGCTATTGGGACGCAGGCTTCCTCTCTATGAGACGAACCACGCTATCGATGTCGCATTTCTTCAGATTTTTCCTTACGATGCTCTCCTTTACCATAATGAGAGTGCAGATAATGATGCAATTTGCCCATTTATTTAAAGAAATATGCCCGCCAGACTCCAAACCCTCGAGCTACAACTTGTTAGTCGTGTCTGTAACTACTGAGCCCCAACTGCTCTCGGAAATGCCAGACTTATTGAAGAGTATCATATTCTGATATACGTGGTGTTGTTTGTCGCCGCCGCGTTGTAGTGAGATTGACAGGTATTTCAGTCATTTATTTTATTTTACAGAAAGCTTAGAGACTAATGGAAAACATAAAATAACATTCTTAGAAAGGAAAAATTGCTAAACAAGCTTTATACATTTATAACATCAAGGATATTGCGTTTAACTTTAAGCGCAACTTTCTTCTACAGATTATACTTCGCAGTGTACGCAGGAGCTCCATGACCTAATCCTTTCCTCCCCCTTTTACTGCCGGTCTACCAGACGTACCGCAGGATACCATCCACACTTGGTCGATTTACCGTCTTATCGTACTAAGCGCTTTTCCTCAACATTTATTGTGCGCACAACCAAGGTGTGGAACTCTCTGCCAGCTTCCGTGTTCTCTGCCACATATGACCCGTCATCAGCCTTTAAAGCTATCATTGATTATGCTGATGTTTGCTATTCTGATCTTTCCCAAGAACTTAACAAACTGGATCGACTTTTCAACAGCTGTATTCGTTTCATTTTTGGCCTTCGAAAATATGATCACATTTCTTCCTTCTGTTCTCAGCTTAAATGGTTGCCTATCCGTCAAAGGAGATCCCTCAAATCCCTCTGTATGCTCTTCACTATTATGAACGATCCTTGTGCCTCATCCTTCTCCTGTTTACATAAAACAAAATTTTAAATTGTTGGGCAGTTCTCATAATCTTAACCTTCGTGCATCCAAAAACTTACTTCTTCACATTCCTTCTCACCGCACCGGGTTTCTATCTAATTCTTACGCTATTTCTACTATTAAACTTTGGAATTTGCTACCCCTTGACATCAAGAAGGCTGAGTCCTAATTTTCTTTTAAGCATAAAATTAAAAACCACTACTTAAGGGGCTGTTATCCTTAGTTTGGTCTTCGTCATAATTATTATGAGCTCTCTTATTCAGAAAGAATATTATAAAGCACCGTATCTACATATTAGTTTGTCATTTTAGCATATATGTGTATTTTATTAGTATTATTATATATTAGTATTATATTTATTAAATATATTATTTCATTCCTTTTTCTCGTACACCTACCACAGTGTGTTTTTTTTTAACCCAAAGGTTGACTGGTAGAGAATGCCTTGCTGCATTAAGTCCGCCCATGTAACACTATTGTACATAAAGTTTAAATAAATAAAGCAAGAGTGAATAGGCATTTTCTGGACTCGCATGTTCCATCGTAGATCTCATCTTACACTTACCATCCTGTGTGATCGAGGTCAAGAGCGGGTTCATTCGTAATAAAAAAGAAACAATAAAAATTATCACTTTAATTGTAAACTAAAAATATTTATATGTACGAGGGTGACACTGAAAGTTGTTAGAAAATCAAAAACTGAACAAACTAGCAAGTTATTAGTTTTATTATATCTTTTCAAGATAGTATCCATTTACAAAATACATCGCTGCATCCGATGGAACCACTGAGAAAAGCACTTTGCCCACTCGTCCTAAGGGGTCTCTTCGACGGCATTTTGAAACGAAGCCACTGCTTCCTCGCCGTCCATAAAACGTTTCTTAGCTAACGTTTTCCTAGAAGTTTTTCTTTTATTTTCGGAAATAAATGAAAATCGCAAGGTGTGAGGTCGGGGCTATAGGGCTGGTGACCCAGTAATTCAACGTCTGATGTCGCCAAGTAGTCGATTGCTTGCTTGGCGGTGTGCGACGGTGCGTTGTCGTGGTGAAGGAAGATCCTACTGCGAGGTCGATTTTCCTACAGTAATTGTTTTTCGATCCTCTAAAACAATTGTTGCGTAATAACCTCTCCTTCACGAGGCCATTATCTATTTCCCACGCTTTGACCTCTCTTCACTTTAGTTGGCAACTCCTCGGAAGGACACACCAAGACAGCAGACTGTCTCTTAGTTTCAGGATCATAACAATAAATCCAGCTTCGTCACCCGTAACTATGTCGAACATAGCATTTGAGTCACTTCCGTTAAATCTTCGAAACATTTCACGACACCAATGAACACGACAGAGTCTTTAAGCCTCTGTCAAATTATGAGGTATCCACCGGGAATAAAGCTTCCTGACCGCTAAATGTCCATGGTGGATTTTTACATTTGACTCATACCGATGCCTAAGCTTGTCTGAATCTGCTGACAAGTCATTCTTTTGTCAGTTTCTATCATACGCCGCACAACACTGATTTTATCTTCAGTCGTCGCCGTAGGCCGTCCCTCACGCAGATCATCGGTGAGATTATTACAACCACGTTTAAACTCATTAAATCAGTTGTAAACAGTGGCACAAGATGGGGCTTAATCGTGAAAGGCTAATCGAAGTCTATCGTAACTTTCTTGTTGACTTAAAATACATAAGAAATCATTGTACGAAAATTTTCTTGATGCTGACGTGACACAGACAATTTTCAATTTGCCGCCAAATCGTAAACAAATGACAAATGAATAAAATGCATACAGTGCGTTTCAACTGCTGTTAGGAAAAATTTAGCGTCATATTGTGACGTCTTAGCTGTCAAATCGAACCATTTGGGTAGAGTGAACAAAACAAGGATTTATTAATTTATTTATTTACAATATTTATTTACTTTAGAAGGGCCCTAAAGTAAATAAATATTGCGCCATGCGTTCTCTTTACTTTCAAGCGTATTGGTGCCAACAATGAATATAATAGAGAAAAGAATGTTTAAAAAAAACTAATTATGACTTTAAATAATTATATCCCTATTATATTTAAATTTGACGTGAGACTCGGTTTAACAAAATAAAATAAACCGTTATTATTTTTCGTCATCAAGTTTTCTTTGCAAATCGTACTTTTTGAGTAACATTTGAAAGATAAAGGTACTTAATTAAAATTCCTATTAGAATTTGAAACGCATAGTATCTTCGATCAACAATACCAACTAGATATCGGGTCGGCGCAAAAAATACGTCTCGGTAAATACCAGCGCACTTGAGAAGTGAGCTCTTATTTTGTTTAGTTCGCTTGACACAGCCAATAGCCAATGTAAACACGTTTCACAATGCCGCAATGTATATTCAAAAGTTGCAAAAATAATGCCCGAAAAAGCTATTTAACGACCGGGGTGTCTTAATTTCGGTAAGTACATGTAGAATAAGTTACATTTAAAGCTTTAAACCAACAAATAATATCAAATTTTGAAGAAATTTATCGACTTTAAACCACAACAAACAAATGTTTGGCCAAGGTTGGCCAATATACGCGCAAACTTTTGAAATGAAACAAAACGATGTAGCTCGCAAGGCAATAACGAGAAAATGTACTTTATTTGTTGCCAAGATTTGTGACTTTATTACTAGGTACCATGGTTGTAATTAGGTTGAACTTAAAACTGTTTTAAAACTTTTTTTCAGTTCGTTCGAAAACAAATGTAGCCGTATTAGTACATATTTACGCGCACAGCATTTAGCTTTGATTTTGTACGTGACCCGTTATCTAGTCGGTATTATTAATCGAAGCATAGTATACAATAATATTGGCAAAATGTTCCATGTTCAAAATTTGAACGTTTTTTAAATTATTATATCGTTTACAAGTGGCCAGTTCTAAAAACTTTCAGAGTCGCCCTCGTAATTAGATTGTAATATACTTAAATGTAGTCTTCACTATCCTCACATACCATTGTAATATAGCATCAAAGTAAATATCAATTAAGTTTTGAAAATAGTATGTAATTGTGGAGTTTCTTCCCGATTTTGTCTGCATAAGAAACGACCGATTTGAACCGTGCACTAGATTCTAAAGTTCTAGGCCTATATGAAATAAAACGATTTTAATTTAAATTGACGTCCAAACCGACAGCGAGCGTGTATTGATTTTGACTTTTTCAACACAGTGCACGACAAGGGGTCGGATACCTTATACGTTTTTAATTGATAAAAATAACATTGATATAATCATAATCATAAATATTTATTTCTCTTTCACAAAGGTGTCTTAAAACTATATTACATAATATTATTTATTAATCCAGCCACTTTGGGGAGCTAGTATCTATAGTAGGTAGTCTGTCACACAGATTATCAGGCCGCCCCTGGAATAGCATGGACTTAGTTATGTTTTTTAAGTAAAAAACAATGGAAGAAAAAGAAAGCATGAACAACGCTTATAATATACAAACAGGTTTTTGTGTGAATGTAGGTGTATATATATGTGGTTGTGTATGTAAATGGGAGTTCTGAGAATATGACTCTGTGCCTCCTGTGATAAGTGATATAACTCAAGTTGTACCCGTTTTGTGATTTTCACATAAGCATTATCTAAAAAAGAAACGACGGGTTGCACTCCGGGAGTATCGGCAGAAGAGAAAACTTGAATATTAACGTTGTGCATTTTTGATATTTTGGAATGGTTAGGGAATAATTTTGCACGAATTGCTTTAATTATCAGTATAAAAGTACTATCATTTTATGTGGTAGAATACAATATTTATTTATTGCGCTATCGTACACAAACATGACAATTTAAATTACATTAAAAAGTTTGCGCAGGCATACATTTTCGCCGCGCCGTAGAAAGAGAGGGTGATACTTCCTCTCCTACGCCGCGCCGGCTGTCTACTCTCCGTCCGTCTTACGAATTTTCGATCAGGTCACGTGTCCTGACGCGAGTTTAACATTTTTTACCCATTACAAAAAAGTGCACAACGCCGATAAAAAAGTTTTCACTTCAAAAATACGATTTTTTTGGTCTAACTCACGTTCTTCTATCCGCTATATATGCATGTCCTTTTTTGTGAAAAGCGTTACAACTTGACTTAAATCATTCTACACAAATCTTTTTTTATGTGTAAACAGATTTAAAATAAATTGAATCTAAAACTCAAACCAAATGAATTATTTTTTATGAAGAACAAGATGTGTTAAATGATACAAGTGCGCACATGATGAGGGTGGCGGGGGTACGCGGGGTGGCGCAGGAGTGAAATGACGTGGGGTCGGGGATCAGTATCAAGAAGATCAGGAACAAAAATCGATTGTTACAGCAATGTTGATGCTGGTTGCTAAACTAGCCCCATAATTACAATCTATTGAACATTAATTTCTCGTACCCAGTTATACTCACATGAAGGTTGACACTGACCATGCGTTGTTTGAGCGTAAGAAGAAGTATACAAGTATGTATATTTACTTGCCAAGAGATTGGTACCAGTTAGTGCGTACAGTTTCAAACAAAACAGCAAGTTTACTGTTATTCAGATGATTCGGAATATGTTTTATGAATTCAATTTTTTAAAACAATTTCTTACTATTGGAAAAACCAATACAACTAATGAAAAGTTTTTGTGGCGCGTCGTACGATCTGTATTGTACACCAAGGAAAACATATCCCTTTTTTTTACAAAAATGAATTCAAGAATGTTGAGTACATGACCATGGATTGTTCTAAACGGGGTAAAACTTACGATATGATTACAATAAATACGGTACCGAGAGCGGTATGGTACTCCAAGATTACTATTTCGTCCTAAAAAAAGAACGATCTATTAGATTTGCTATGCTTTTTCATGAGAGTGCTCATGAGTTTTACAGAAGTCTCCTTCTGTGTCAAATCCATCCCACCAAAGGTTGTCTGTAAAATATTGCTTTTAGCGATAAGACTGCCAATTTATCACCTTTTTTAGTTGTTAAGTCCTTATTTGTTTTATTGTTATGGTCTACAATAAAGAATATAACTCCTCCGGCTAATAATGATGCTGGTGATGAGTAATTTCAAGTTTATATTCATTTACTACGAACTGCCCATCTCATAGAGCGGAATTACTGCATAAAGTGTTGTGTAAGTTTTAAGGTGTTAGCAATTTAGTTGTTTATTTTATTTTTCTATTATTTTTACAATTCAGACGATTATTGTGATACTATGTTTTGTACTGAGTAGGTTAACATTGTTTATTGTGATACCTGCGTAAGACTGATCTGTGCCATTTATTAGTTTTAAGTTTAAAACTTCTTGTCTTTGAAAGGATCTCAATTTACTTCTCTTACGAATTTTGATAAAACTGTGCCTTATTTGTAAGTGAATTAATGGATTTGAAGAAGATTATTAACGTTAATTATTTTTCTAAAACTTGTATTTATTTACACAATAAGTATATTATATTTTCATGAAGGGTATAACTTGACTTGTATCATTTGACACAATATTTAGAAGACTAGAATTTTAGCAAACTGATATAATTCAAGTAAATTATGAAAATACTCATAAAATAAGTAAATCAATCTAATCTTTAGGATAACATTTTTATCATTTGTTTGAGCAACATTGTGTTAGGAACATATTCTAATGTGTTATTTTTTCACTTCTTTTATATCAGTTGACACAAAGGCAACTTTTAGGTGCAACATAATTTAACTGCACTTGTATCATTTATCACGTAATTTTAACACTTATTGGAAATAAAAAAGGTACAACTTACAGGTTTTTCATGAATGACTTTAAAACTATAATATTTACCATACAAATTAAATGCACAGCGAAAGTGAATGTTTTTATCTACAAAAGAAGGTACGTTATGTGTTACCTAGCCCACATAGTTCAGGAACTAGAATTTTTTAATTTTGTTTTTGATCTTCTGTAAAGTGTTGATTTTTGACTTGTATCACTCACTCAACCGTGCCTCCTGTGATGACATCACGTCATCACAGGAGGCACGGTTGTGTAGTTAGTCAGATGTATTCATAGCAGAATTTTAGAAAGGTTATTTTGGAACTATTAAAAGGTTTTCCGGCTAATCATAATTACATTTTAGCAGAAATGAGGTGAGAAAATGTTTGCACTTTAATTTGGTCAAATATATATAATTGTAAGAGCGTTGCACATATTGTCTAATTCCGATTAAGGATAGTTAAATTAAACTCAAAACAGTACATTCCCTACCGTGTGCTGCTTTGAGAATTGAAAAAATCTGTTTTTTTTTTTTGAGATCATACTTCAATTTTATTTATATATTATGTGTATAATATATATATATATATATTATACATATATATATATTATATATATTCTCTATATATATTATATATATTATATATATTCTCTATATATATATATATATATATATATATATATATATATATATATATATATAGAGAAGGTCGTTTATGTGAAGTAATTAGTAGCGTGATTGACGACCGACTCGTTATTAGTCCAATCTTTATAAACACATTTCAAACGCATGCTATACTAAAAAACACTTTTACTGTGTATTGCTCTTTGTATACGTTCAACTTTGATCAAAGATGTTTTAGAAAGTCTACCTCATATACAAATTAGGTATTTGACTGTTTTTCAAATTAAATTATACAGTGTGTAACGGAAACCCCATAGGTATCTATCCAAAAGGGCTGAAGACAACATCTGGTATGGAGTCTCTATGCACAGTTTCAGCTCAAAATAACTGACTCAAAGAATTGATACCAAATTATCGGTTTCATATATTTCTTGAATACCAATCATAACAAATATGTCACAGCACTACGAGGTTCAATAACTTTCCACGTCACTTGCCAATAACACGATACCTAATTCTCTTCGTTCTTCTTAATTTGAAAATTCGGCTCTGGTATCAGTGTAGTGTGTAGAACTTATTATTTGTAATAATAAGTTCTACACACGTAGACTTAAGATTACAAAACCCTTGCCATATCGTTTATCATCCAAAGAAGCCACGCACTTGGTATGTATATACCCTTTAAATTACACGTTGTATTCTGAACCTACTATTTGTAAGCAAATACATTTTGGATGACTAAAAATTAAAAACTTCAATCCAGCTTATCATAAAACATATAGGTAACTATGAAATTTATAATTTAAACTGTTAAGCAAGAATATTCAAAATTTGTTGGTGCATTATTTTGACCAAAAAATTACATCGAATCATGAAAAACGAGCTATATTTAAAAGTAAATGAAAGTCAAAGTGCTTTAGGGCTACGTACCTCAAAAAGAGAAACGGGACCGTTATAAGATCACTTTGTTGTCTGTCTATCTATCAAGATGTTTTTCTCAGGACCGGGTGGAGATATCAAATCGTTTATATCATTTCATAATAATTAGCTTTAAAAAAAAACCTGTAAGTCAATGCGATCAAAAGTCATGATCGCTTATGTCGCATATTTTGCGAATAATTATGTATTCTACTCGCTTTCGGACAAATTGCATTAAAAATATTTACATCAAGTTTTAATTGGTGTAAAACATTGTAGTTTGTTTTTATTTAAAATTGTATATTTTGTACTTTATCGAGTATAGTGAAATTTACTTTTTTTATCGTGGTAAAATTATCAAATAAGTCCTCCCACCCCGGGCAGGGCGGGAGGGACTGTCAGACTTTTACTGACTAAAATCCACGGTGTTCCTTCAATAACCCTTTACGTTCCGGGGTCACGGTAATGGGATAAGTCCCACGACCCCGGCAGGCTTCGGCCCTCTACAGGGGGGGCCTCGTCATATTGCTGACGCTCTTTGAGGAGCGCGTGGAACACAACGCGCCGTCGACCCGGGCATGGTCCATGGTCGGACAGCGAGTTGCCCTTTACTCGCTGTCCGCATGCCCGCGCCTACGGTGGCCGGAGATCATCGGCCGACGTCCGACGCCGTGGGCGTCTACCACTGCGGCTGGGCTGGAGGGAGGACGCCATCCTCTCCCTCACACGGCCCGCCTCCTCCTTCGGCTGCATTACTGCTTCGCAGAAGAAGGCGACCGCTTCCCACTCCCTCTCGCCCCGCAGCATGGCCTCGACCAGTGCCGGGCGCGAGTGGTCTCCGCCTATCGCCGCCGTGAGGACACGTCGGTGCTCTGCCCAAGCGGGGCAGTCTTGCACCGTATGCTCTACTGTGTCCTCAGGGCGGCCCTCGCAGTGGTGACACCCAGGCGTTTCTTCCTTCCCCATCAGACACAGGTACCTCCCGAAACTTCCGTGTCCAGTGAGGACCTGTGAATTGCGGGAGGTCAGGACGCTGTGACGCCGATCTAGCCACTCCTCAAAGAGGGGTCTTACCACCGCAATTGCGGCGTGCCCGAAATTTACTGACTTGGAAAATTTTCGTCGATTATTAAAGTTGATAGTTTCGAAAGGTCCCCTGCACATTGTTTTAACTAGATGGGTATCAAAACCGTAGCTGTGTTTGTTTTTTGTGAGTTGAATGATTTTGATTAAATTATCTCTTTGCAATCTAGAGGGCGTAAGTACATTGAGATGTCATTCCTATAATAATAATAAAAATAAGTATCTTGACCTGGCGCGCGAGGTTGTCGACATGTTGGATGTGGAGACAGCAATCATTGTGCCGATAGTCGTCACAGCCAACGGTATAATAGCCAAGAGCCTCGACCAACATCTAAGGAGGCTCTCGTTGGGCAGCTGGACCAAGGGCTTGGTCCAGAAAGCAGCACTCCTGGAAACGGCGCGTATTGTGAGGAGGTTCCTCTCTATGGAGCCCTGAACATCGGTAGCTTGGACCCTGTTCCCGATACCGGTGGGCTACTATTTTTTATATTTTTAAATGTTTTTATTTTTTATATTAATATTTAAAAATGTAATTTACATGTATATAGATTAAATAAATGGATGAATAATAATAATTTTCTTTATTTCGGATCAACAAATACAAAGAATCCATAGTGTTAGTAGCAAAAATGACTTAATAAACTATGTTAGTAAACTTAAATTATACATTATCAATACACACGCTGCCTCTTAGAAACAGCCACGTGCCTTTGCGCCCAGTGCTTTACGAATGGACTATCCACTTTGCTACTTAATGTGCCTAGGATGCCGTTGGAACTTCCACGCAACCGGCCAATAATTTACGCTGCTCTTTTCCTCATAATAGCATGAAAGTCGTCAACATAGGCTTCCGCGAACATCCGCGAAGCGTTACAGAAGCGCGGAAGCCCCATCAACATCCTAAACCCATTATTATACTGTACGCGTAGGACGTTTTAGGCCCACTGCGTATATTTCACCCACAAGCTACACTTGTAGAAAGTTTGGCAAAATGCTTTAAAAAGCGAAACTTTAATACCCTTACTACAACGCGCAAACCTGCGGGCTTCCATATTGCACCGAACCGCCAACGCCCTACGCTCCCTCTCTATGTCCCCATCATCGGATAAGTCCTCTTTAACTATATATACCTACATATCCCAAGTATTTAAACGTTGAAACTCTCTGCAGAGTAGTTCCGTTTAAAATCACTGAAGGAACATTATCCAGTGTGCTAGACCCACATTTAAAAATTACAAACTCATTTTTTTAACCTTATAAGTGAGCCCATGTGAAGCAGCATAGGACTCGCAAACAACTAATAATTTTCTAAGGGCAATGATTGATGGGCTCAGCCAAACCATATCATCAACATAACTGAGAATATTCACCATCGTGCCGTCAATAGAGCACCCGACATTGGCTTTGCTGAGCCTATGGTTTTGGTCCTTTTGTTAGGAAATTTATTTAGTGTTGTCTCACTAACTTTGACAAAGAATTAATAAATGTAATACTTATGTTTATTGGGCAATCTATAATGTCTATGTTTATTTGTAAAGTTGTATTTCTATGTTGCTTAAGTTTGTTTTTACCTGTTTATGAGTTTATGATTGCCACATTGTTAATATTTTATTATCAGAGATGCCAATTTGTCTTTCATACCTAACTGTTCATGTTTTTGTCCTAGTTTAATGCTGCGCTTTAATATTTTATCAAATAAATTGTTTTTATGATTTTTTTGCAATAACGTTGTTGTTTGTTTCATTTGTTATTATTTTTAGGGATATTTTATCTTCTCAAGAGTATTTTAAAATAAGGAAAGAAATTTATTTTATACGAGTCAACCAAATCGTAGCTAAACATATGACATTGAGGTGTCGTATTTTTAGAGTTTCGTAATCGACAAGGAACGCTTATAGTTTCGCCATGTCCGTCTCTCCGTGGCTGAGCTCAAAAAACAATTGGTACTAGAA
Organism: Tholera decimalis; assembly: GCA_943138885.2. Lineage (NCBI taxonomy): Eukaryota > Metazoa > Arthropoda > Insecta > Lepidoptera > Noctuidae > Tholera > Tholera decimalis. Next base: position 15,978,101 of record OW964563.2, on the reverse strand, counting down.
CGCTGAAGTTTAGCATGGATATACATATTATTAGATGGACATACCACGTCGACAAAGTGTGTCATAGGTGGTCCAAAAATAATGGATTTAGGGGAAGAACAATTTTGGATTCAGTGATCCGTTTGCGAATATTAAACTTTAATAAAGTGCTAGTTTTCGTTAGAGTCAAGTGTTCTCCCTCCTTACCAACTAAGAGGATGTAGGTAAGAATTCAAACGTCACGGTAGTAGTACTTACATATAACATAAGAAAACTATCAGACCTAAGTTGGCTTCACAAATTTACGAGTTATAGTTGACCAACTGTATTCTACTCGCTTCTGGACAAATTCCATTGAAAATATCTGTAATTTTTGGAACCCTACACTGCGCGTGACGCGTGCGGAAGCACTCAGCCGGTTTTTTTTTAATAAAATTTTGTAGCTATTCAGTAACATTTAATATTACATGTGTAGACGAATATTAGAACTTTTTGCTAGCCAATCGACTATTATCACTGACTGAATAGGTACCTAAAAACTAATACCCATGATTTTTCTAAAAATTTGGAAGTCTTGTTTTGAAGTAAAAATCTGCATAAAATGAACAAAAGTAAAACTGCAATGTTTCTTCCTACCTAAATCATTGTGTGAAACCGAATAAAAACTTTAGAGTTCTCAGAGAACGATAAAAAACCATTGAATATAATTTTAACGTGCATTATTTACATTCCATAAATTTTTTTACGTTGTGAAGAAATAATTTGATAAGAATGATGGCAATAAAGTATAATTTAAAACTACGATAAATATTTATTACTTACTAGCTTCTGCCCATGACTTCGGTCACGTGGGAGAGTTTTCTCGTGTAAATCCCGACTCCGTGACAATTCCGGGATAAAAAGTAGCCTATGTGTTATTCCAGGATGTCAACTATCTACTTACTAAATTTAATCCAGATCCGTTCAGTAGTTTTCGCTTGAAAGAGTAACAAAAATCAATTCTCAGAAACTTTCACATCTATAATGTTAGTCAGATTAACAAGATTGCCACCATTGACATTATAATGAAGGTACGCAACAATAGACCCCTTTATAGGCGAGTCTGACTCACACTTGACAAATTTATTCCAACATAGTTTTTTATTTTATAACAGTACCTTTAAACAAAATTATGTATGTCACCTATACCTAACCTATAAACAAAATTATGTATGTCATTTTTACATCTTTGACAGTCGTTACGGGTATTAAAAGTCAGATAATCTGGTATCAATCTTGCCAAGAGGTATCGTGTTACTTAGGTACTGGGTTATGGAGGTCAGACAGGCAGTCGCTCCATATATAACACTAGTATTTAGCTGCATCAGGTAAGATACTGTTACGCCAGTCGCTTATTGAAGTACGTCGAGAAACTTCGACATAAATCTAGCATGTTCGAGACACTAACGCCATCCAGCGGCGAGTAGCAGGAATGAGCATATCTAGTCGAGACACTAACGCCATCTAGCGTCGAATAGCGGTACTATGTATTTCGAGTATTTTCTAGGCAGTATAAACAGTGAGTCGATTTTATAAGAATGTTCTCGAACTCATAGACTGGGGTATAAATAGAGCGCAAAGGGGCGCAGAGAGTCAGTCTTATTACGAGGCGAATACGAGATATAATCGAAGCTTTATCAGTGAATTTCAGTGCGATTTAAGTGTGATCTAAGTGTTAAGTGACAAGTGTTGGTGCGAATAATTGTGTTGAATTTTTATTTTGTGCTTAATTAATTAAAGTGATAATTTTGGTTTAATTGGTGTTAATTACTTCTATCCCGAACCCCAGCTCGTAACAATACGAACCTGATCTTGACATCTAAAGAAAGAAACTAAACTAGAAAACCTTATCATACTCTTACTAATCTTACTAATATTATAAATGTGAATGTTTGTGAAGCTGGATGGATGGATGGATGGATGTTTGTTTGTTTGTTAGTCTTTCACGCAAAAACGTCTGAATGAAACTTGGTAAGTAGATATAACCGCGGGCAGAAGCTTTATAATAAACTAGCTTGTGCCAGCGGCTTCGCTCGCGTGGGAAGTTTTTCCCGTGTAAATCCCGATCCCGTGGGAATTTCGCAAAATCCTTTCTTAGCATGCCGAATTTCAGCCCGATCCGTCCAGTGGTTTGGGCTGTGCGTTGATAGATCACTATGTCAGTCAGTCAGTCAGTCACCTTTGAGTTATATATATATTTAGATTAAACAGACTAAAGTTAAAACTAGTCTTTGGGTTATGAAAAATGTGAACCAGTCTTGTTTTATCAGAAAAGGCTGTGAGTATATTTTTTGAATAATTTTTATCTCTACGGAACCACTCGCTGCAATTATTTTTTTTTTACTTCATGTCTAATAATCATCCACTTAAAGGAGTATAAATTGGATATTTTGCGGTAAATCTTCATTAGATACCGTAGTACCTCAAGAGGCCACTAAGTAATAGTTTAAACACTAAGAAAATGTTGCATTTTAATGTATTTTTGTTTGCAAGTGCCATCTTTGCTTTTTGCGAATCAGCTTCAATTCGTGAGTATAATTACATACATATTATAGTAAAATCTTTGAAATAATTATTTTAAGAAAACGCTTTCTTAAATTAGGCCCAACTTTCTGGAAAGTTCATGTCTTATACTAGGCCACTGTTTAAAAAAACCATTATATACTCTCAAAAACTACTGATGTTGGCATTATATGGATTTTTGTTGACAAGCTCATTAAAATATTTTTTAAGTTGTACTTGGGTTTCCCATCTTCCTAAGGTTTTGTTCCGGGTTATTTTTTTGTGCGATGTGCCATCATTATACGGTGGACATCTCACGTATATCCACATAATCTTATGGAAATACTATTTTGCGTACAGCTAAAGGAGTGGGATTCCCCGCCGGGGTTTGTGTAGCTATACCTGGGGGGGGAATTTAAATAAAATAAAATAAAAATCATTTAATTCAGATAGACAGTAAAGAAGTAGGTGAATAGATTACTTCTCGTTAAGCATGCTTCATCTTCGACCATATTATCGCTTCTCGTCAGGTGAGATGGTGGTCAAACGCGAGCATATCATCAATAAAAAGTCTAAAATTATGATTCCTTTTATAATAATCTTAGATTTAAGTCGTAAAAAACAGTCAAGTATGTCCACACAAAGTATAGAGGTCAGTAGTTGCTCTATAACTAATGAATATTAACCTGAATTGTATGAAAGATATGACTGACTGACTGATATGTACAATTGTATAAAAGTCCCCAAATTAAAATAAAGAGAAAAAAAAAAAGAAAAATCTGAATTGTGATAATATTTTAAAACATTTTTACTTTTCCTAGAGCATTTTATAGCTACATAGGGTTCTTAGCCATAATAGTATTGGTTTGAACATTCTTATATTATGTACTGATATAACTATTATACAACGTGTAATTTAAAGGGTATATACATACCGAGTGCACGGCTTCTTTGGATGATAACAAACGATATGGCAAGGGTTTTCTAATCCTATGTCTACATGTGTGGAGCAATTAGAAATTTCAATACATTGATACCAGAGGCCGAATTTTTCAAATTAAGAAGAACGAAGAGAATTATCGTTTTATTGGCAAGTGACGTGGAAAGTGATGACCCTCATAGTGCTGTGACACGTTTGTTATTATTGGTATTCAAGAAACATATGAAACCAACAATTTGGGGTCAATTCTGTGAGTCACTTATTTTGAGCTGAAACTTTGCATAGAGACTCCATACCAGATGTTGTCTTCAGTTCTTTTGGATAGATATGGGGTTTCCGTTACACGTTGTATATCCAAACAAATCGATTTTCTTTAGCTAGCTAAGTTAAGATTAATAGCTAAGGTGTCGGACTTGTGATCTAAAGGTCGCGGATTTGAACCCCAACCATTACACTATTGCCATTAACCCACTCCAGACACAATGATCTATATGGTTCGAAGGCCGAACTAACAATGACGGACGGTTAGCGCAGTGGTTAAGCGATTAGCTGCGCTGCGTATCGCGGGTCCCATTTCCGCACCGCACAAAATAATAGTTGCAACTACTAATTGTGTGTGTTTACTATTTGGTAGCGTCAATTATATAGAAGGTGTAACAGATTAAGCGTAATACCTCAGACACCCCAATTAGAATATTAAATTATAAGTCTAAAACAACATCCGTAACTTAATAAATTGAAACCAAACCTAGACATTTTCATAAAATAGTTATCCTTACTAAACGCAAAACGTATGTGTGTCATACAATATCCTTAAGCAGACGCATACACTCATGCAATGCTAGCGGCCGACTCGCACACTAGCGCATTTCATTGAAATAAGGATTGTATTAAATTGTCATGATACTGTGTTTCCATTTTAAGTTAAATGGAAGTTTTTTCCGTCAAAATTTAATACATATTTTTATGACCGAAATCGATTCAGAAGCCGATTCTGAACCAACTACTTTCAGGAATTGTATTTATTCTGTTACACGTTGTATAAACGTACCAAATAACAATTTTAAAACATTAATTAGCAAACCCATCTAATGACTCCTTCCTCTCTTGGTGGAGCGGAAGACAGTGTCAGACTTCTAATGAGTAAAAACCCACCCTGTTCCTTTAACGTAAGGGCAGTATGTCCTAAGTAATACACCAATGGATTTAGCGATGCCGGAAAAGCTTTTTCTGGTTTTACTACGGAACCTTAAAAACGATACATTATGTAATTTTGTCCATCTTTATTTCAGTTGACAAGGTAAAAAACAAATGCTCGATAAGCGACGATAAATGCGTGCGAGAATTATACAGGACTCTGTTACAAGTAATATCAGATGAAGGTATCGAAGATTTGGGTGTACCCAAATTGGATCCATATGTAATAAAAGATGTAGAAATCGTCGCCTTTGGTATGATAAAATTTACAATGAAGGAAGTAGAAGCTAAAGGCTTCAAAAGCTGTTATTCAACCAGTTTCAAGTAAGTTTATTTCATACAATTAAAAAAAGTCACTTGCTAATTAAATTTTTTTATTTCCTTAAAGTCCATCCGAAGGTTGTCTGGAAGATATCGCTATCAGCGATAAGACCGCCATTGTAACCATATTGAGCAATATTGTGAATAAGGTGTGTTTAAATTATTGGTGCATAGGCAATAAAGAGTATTCTATCTATATCTTAAATGATTCTGTAGCAGCGCAATATATGAGTATAATATGTATTTAATACAAAGTGGCTCAAAAGAAAGTTTATATTTGTTTACCTTAGTGTGTGAACGCAATGATAAGGAAAGATGCTAATGACAAATTTTCAACCGACGACAAAAAGAGGAGGTTATCAATTCGACGCGTATATTTTTTTTTTTTCACCAAGACGGCTGAACCGATTTGGAAAATTCTTTTTTTGTTCGAATAGGTATATGTCGAAATTGGTACCATTATCACCAAAGTCAGGATCTGATGATGGGATCCTGGAGAAATCGAGGGAACTCTTCAAATATTATAGGCACACCTATGGCGTTTTGGGTATTTCTTATAGTAACTTGTGCAGTTGCTCTCAAAAAGTACCATTTGGGGAAGTGGAACTGATGATGAAGACCACAGATGGCCGCCGAAACTACTGCTGATTGCGATTCGATTACCTGAATATGGATGTTAAGCACTTTATGCTCGTCACAATGCATATGTTGATGTAGAGCTGATGGTGAAGTACCAGGAGAACTCCTCAACAATTAACGGCCCAGCATTGGGAAAAGCAATATTTTGTAAAAGGTTATAAGTAGTTGACATTTAGGCTCTTGTAACTAGGTAAATTAAAAATCATCCAACTAAAAAGAGTGAAATAAAAACTTTTTACCAAAAAATTAAACCGACTCCCAAAAAACACTGCAAAGTGAAAAATAACTTTAATTTCGGAAGTCGGTGCCAAAAACGAAAAAACAAAACTAAAGACACCGACTATCGAAATTAAAGTTATTTTTCACTTTGCAGTGTTTTTTGGGAGTCGGTTTAATTTTTTGGTAAAAAGTTTTTTTAATATTCGTGTACGCACAACGCGCATATATTTTATACAAGAATTAGTTTAACCAAAGCTTTTCGACTTTTATCATATGGTATAGTGTAGTAAATTTTATCTTTATATATATTAAACATTGATAACAATGATCAAACAGACTTATGCATTTCAATAATATTTTATATATTTTAAGGACTGACTTACAAAATCTTCGAACAACAATAGACTTTGTTTGCGATCAGTTCTCTTTCGAAGGCAGCTACAAGATTGAATCAATTCCGGCTCTCTTAGCACTCACAGGTGGCATCAATATCCATGGTGAAGGAAATGGAGGAATTGTTGTTGGTAAGTATTAGGATGATAATAATATTGACATTGAAAGTGAAAGAAGTAGGTTTACCGCAATGATGATGAAATAACTTTATTAAAAATGAATTATATTATATCATATTTTATTACAAGATAATTACTACTTAATTTGAGCTTTATTAAATAATACTAGTTTCTGAAAATTACATTATCGTTACGCCTTCGACGTTTTCAGTACCTAACAATCGGATCTTCTTGTCAAATATGGAAGTAACAGATAAAAAATTCCATATTTTTAAAATTTAATGTCTTTGTTTATTTCAGACAAAGTCCAACTATCTTTTGATTTTGCATTCGAAGTAAAAAAACTTGAAGACGGTGAACTACATATCCAGTTGAAACCCGATGAATCCTCACATAGTTTCGAAGTTAAAGAAAAAGTAACGGTCCATGCTGACAATTTGCTTGTAGGAAATCAGGAAATAAGTGAGTACTGGTGATACACTAATAATTTAATATCCTATTCAATCAGCGTGTTCTATTTACCCCATATCTACAAAACCTTTTGGAAATACATTCATTGTACGTGAAGGAGTGGAATTCTCTTCCTGAGTCTGTATTTCCTGATAGCTATAACCTAGGGGTCTTTAAGTCAAGAGTGAATAGGTTACTTCTAGGTGAGCGTGCTTTATCTTCGACCACATTATTTGTTTACCATCTGGTGAGATAGTGGTCAACGTGAGACTAAATAATAAAAATTAACCATTATCATGAAGTTGTTAGCGAATTTGTATTTAACCACTGTTTTAAATTTGTTGTTTTTGATACATATCAAAATTCTATAAGTTTCTGAGCTATGAATGTAGTATTGTTATACATAGGTACATTAAAGAACTGGCTCCTGCTTATTAACTGTAATAGCTTTATTGTAAGGCCAATTTGACTTAATCATCAATGATTCCATTGATCATCATCGTCATAATATTGACCATACCTACACTTCAACCCTTTTGCACCACGTTTGTGCCTTTTTGGCCATTTTCATGCTGTAGTGCAAATTTTCTTTTTTACTTTATTATGTGTTATCTTCTTCAGGCGCCGTGGCGGTTAACATCTTCAACGAGAATTGGAACTCCGTCACGAAGATTTTGGGAAAGAATTTTGTTGATAAGGCTCTAGAAGTATTCTTCCAACAAGCTCAAGTGGTGTTGACTAAAATTCCTGCCAAGGAATTCTTCACTGACGATTTGTCTTCCTACGTTAAGGGTTAAAATTGAATCATTGTTGTTCTAACGGTTATAGAATACGAAAAGAATTAATAAATTTCCAAAAACACTTCGACAGTTCATGCTGCCAGCTATATTGTTTCGATGACACAAAAACACATTGTAGGAACATAATGTTAATGATAATAAGTAATTATACATATGATTATAATCTAACTGTGATTTTTATTCATAATTTGCTGTATTGCAAAGTAAATTTATTCAATACTTAATGTATTACCAAAGTTGCAAAAAATACTTTTTAATTTGGAATATTTTTAAATGTAATAACTATTTTTACTCCGATTAGTTAATTATTAAATAATATTGCCATCATTATAAATTTTTTCATTAATATTTTTCGTCAGTAAAATACCTAAAAATATTTATAAGTATCAGAAATAAAAGTCTTATATTTGGTTTATAGTATGATAGTTTCGTTTTCAATATACTTAACCATAGCATTATTTGACTTTGAGACCGATCACTAGGCCAATACACCAAAATTATTTAAATATATACAATCCTTACTAATATTATAAATGCGAAAGTAACTCTGTATGTCTGTGTGTTACGCAATCACGCCTAAACTACTGAACCGATTTTAATGAAATTTGGTACGGACATAGTCTAGAGCCTGAGAAAGGACATAGGCTGCTTAATTCCGCGCGGACAAAGTCGCGGGCACAGCTATTATATGTATACATACAAGCCGTACGATGCGTGGGAAATCATAAAATGACTTCTCCCGCTGTAGGGTGGAGCGGAAGGGAGTGTCAGACTTCTACTGGCTAAAAACTCACCCTGCTCCTTCTGTTGACCTTGCGTTCCGGGGCAGCGTATCTCGATAGAACATTCCAGCAACCCCGTAGGCCACAAACACTGTGACTTGAAATTTGCATAGGTAGGTATATTACATATACATACCTAACTACACTAGTTGTACCCAGCATGCGTTGCAATATGCATGTGACACACAAAAAACCAACTCAAAATGTGGCAATCCTCTCTTTTTTACACAGACTTTTTTGGTCAAGAAACATCCTGCCAGTTTTATTTTCTTTTTTTTTTATTGGATTTTATTTTGTTTTATTGGTATGAGAATAGACAAGAATGACATGAACACAAACATAGTTTATAAGACCTTTGTTACTAACATTATATCGACAATTTAGTCGTCTGAAATAAATGTATTCAATTCAATTCAGTTCAATTGCATTACGCTAACTTTAATTCCTAAATATCTAATACCAGGAAATATTATTTTTCGACCAGATTATAGCATATTAAGTTACTTCCGTTACAAAGTTAGGAAATATTTCAATAAGTAACTTTGTGAGTATTTCCGGTAGATAAGATCTTAAATAAGAAGGTGAACAGCAAGAATAGTCGGTTCCTTTGTCTGATTATTAAATAAAAAATTGTTGGTAGTTGGAAATATTTTATTTCCAAAAGCAATTTTACAGGTTTTAACAATCTTTTTTGCGAAAATACATGAAGAAACTTGAAGTTTGACACCGTGTAAATGTGGATAGTTTACCTAGGGTTTTGCGTAAGGCGACAGGTCTTCAATGATGAAGTATCTTGCAGGTACATTGTCGAAGAAATAGCCGGCAAACTTGAAGTAAAACTCCATAGCTTTATCAACGAATGGCTTACCAAAAGCTGACATGAAGAAATGCCAGTTTTCGTTTAGCAAATCAATGACTTGTTTGCCTAAAAAAAAATTAAGTGATTTTAGCGTTACAAAATCAGGAATATATGTAACAGTAATGGCAATGTTTTTTTTCTTCATTGTTTTATTTTATTAGAGACAAAAATGATTATGGTTTGTTTACAAACATACACATAATAGCCAGTCCCGGAACAACTTCTGTAGTTCATATATGTACAAATATTAATTTCATGCGGTAATCTAACTCGCAACGCGCACCACGTCAGCCAATCGCTCAACCGGAGCGAAATCCGTGCTGTCTTCATGTGCTTTACACATTAATAAATAATAACATGTACAATGCGGCCGTTCTAACTTGGCGAGTGTGAAGTTAGGCTCTGCGAACTTTAACGCTTGTGCACTCGTACAAAAATAAAGGTTTAAAAAAAATAAATACAATTAGCAGTTGTTATTCCTGTTAACAACTGTTATTGGTATTTATTTTTTTAAAACCTTTATTTTTGTACGAATGCACAAGCGCTAAAGCTCGCAGAGCCTAACTTCACACTCGCCAAGTTAGAACGGCCGTACTGTACGTCTTTAAATAAAGACTCGGTATACACGAGTAATATTCCCCGTACACGATTTCGGCCACAACAGCCAGTCTCATAATTGATTAGCCAGATGGCTAATCAATGAAACAGAATGAATCAGATGCACAGGTGATATTGTAATGCACAATGTACGCAGGTACAGCTGCTGCACTCTCCGTACCTTTACTCTTATTGTCCGATGGGACGGCAATCCGACACGAGCGTAGAGAAATCAGGCGCAGGACCAACGGCTTGACGTGCTTTCCTTGGGTTATCACACCATCAACTTTTATCTCAAAGAACGATTTAAGTTCCTTCATGACACACATGGTAGAGATTTGAGATCATCAGAGAATTTGAGACTTTTGATGCCTACACATTCCACTAAATTTTACGACCATTCTTTTACGGTGCAAGCTATTCGGTTGTGGAATGCATTGCCGGTGTCAGTAAGACAAGCACAGTCACTCTTTTAAAAGCTTTTCGCTGCTTTTAAAAGCTCGGTTGCCAATCATTTTCTTTCATATTTATGATTATTTCTTTGTTTTTCTCCACACGATGAACAGAACACATTACATTTATATATTTTATATAATTATGTATTATATTTATGTATATACTTATATATTTAAATATATTTTTTTCCGTTATGAGTATTTGTAGTAAACTAATTTAGCCCTCCCCAATTCAATTAAAGCTTTTGAAGTCCTTCCAAAGGTTGTCTGGAAGATATCGCTCTTAGCGAAAAGACCGCCATTGTAACCAAAGTTATAGAAATAAGGTTATGTTAATGTGTTTCAATTTTTGGTGTACAATAAAGTATATTCTATCTATCTATCTAACTTCCTAGCTCCGGGCTACTACTGAGAAATTTCTAACAAAAAAATAGCGCTCTTCAGCAGTAACGCTTGCGTCGACTAGGCCACCGAAGCAATTAACTCGGTATACATCTGGTGAAGAGCGGTGGCTCATGGGTTACGAGTGCGACTTACGGGTCGTGGGATAGAACCCAGATAGGTATATTACTGTGTTTAATCACCACTACTGCTGCATGTAGGTAAATATCATGAGAAATCGTCATACTATGTCTTCGGACCGGAACTCCGAAGACATGCGATATCCACCAATCCACACTGGGCTTGCGTGGTGGATTACGGCCCAATCTCTGTCATAAAGAGGAAGCCTGTATCCCTACATTGAGATTGTTATAGGCTAGCTATGTCACACTAACAGACGCGCGTGCGTCGATGTCCCTGCCACCTTGTATATCTAGATATAAAACATACCTCTTACGATAGATATATAGAATATACTTATGTACACCAATGATTGAAACACACTTAAATAACAATACTGTAAAAAAATTAGTTACAATGGCGGTCTTATCGCTGAGAGCGATATCATCCAGACAACTTTTGGAAGGACTTTACGAGCTTCTTTTTCTTTTGCAGTTGGGTAAAAGGCTATAGCCTATAACCCTTCTCAAGCTACCAGCTACTTCCATACGAAATTTCATCAAAATCCACCCTGTACTTACTAAGATTTGCGCGTTCATACAAACTTTTAAAGTACTTAACTTTTCCGCTTTATAATATTTGTGTGGATGTATGAAGGTTAGAATCAGACGAATAGTTCACACAGATGTACATACATGTGTGTAGGTATTTTATTCATTAGAATATACTAGGTGGAAATGCTAATTTGTCTAATTAAATCTTCTTAGTTACGGTTACTTGATTTCACACAACAACACATAAAGCAAGTAACAAAAAACAAAATATGAGAACTTTTTTGACCTTCCTTGCATCCACGCATTCAAATTTGATTCAATAAGAATGTCTCAAAAAGAAGCTCCTTGCAAAAACATTATGTGGACATCAATTAAAATAATGTGAAAAAAATAAACGGTTTGACCTTTGCGTAGAACTGGCGTGTCAGTTTTTGCACCTATCTTTTTCGTTTGTGAAGGTAAGGCATATGGAGGCATAACACATGCACACATCATTACATCCATACACACTCAAACTCACGCACTTCTATAGACACACCCACAATAACACACTATACAGAGCTGCAATTACATTACTTTATAACTTTTAAGTCAATCTTTTTAACCGACTTCAAAAAAAGGAGGTTCTCAATTCGTCTTGAACTTTTTTTTATGTATGTTACCTCATAACTCGGAGACGGCTGGACCGATTTGAAAAATTCTTTTTGCGTTAGAATGCGTATACTTTCTAGTTAGTCCCATTGTTACGAAATCATGATCTGATGATGGGATCCTGGAGAAATCGAGGGGACTCTTCAAATATTATAGGCACACCTATAGCGTTTTGGATATTTCTTATAGTACCTTGTGCAGTTGCTCTCAAAAAGCACCATTTGAGGAAGTGGAACTGATGATGAAGACCCCAGATGGCAACCGAAACTACTCAATAATAAGTATTTCGTTGATTGCGATTATATTACTTGAATAAAGAAGTTAAGCACTTTATGCTCGTCATAATGCATATGGTGAAGTAGAGCTGATGATGATGTACCTGGAGAACTCCTCAAAAGTTAACGGCACTGCACCGGAAAAAGCAATATTTTGTAAAAAGTGATAAGTAGTTGACATTTTGGCTTTTGTAACTAGATAAATTACAAACCGACCCACTAAAAAGCATGAAAAAAAAACTTTTTAGAAAAAAATAGAACCGAATTCCATATAAATCACTACAAAGGCAAAAATAACTTTAATTTCGGAAGGCGGTGTCTTTAGTTTTGTATGTATTTTCGTTTTTGACACCACCTTCCGAAATTAAATTTAATTTTGCCTTTGTAGTGTTTTATATGGAAGTCGGTTCTATTTTTTGCTAAAAAGTTTTTTTTGTTCTTAAAATTAGTTCTAAGTTAAATTTAAATCTACTAAGTCTTAATATTGTCAACTAGCTTTCAAGGGAAGGAGCGAGACAGCCCCGACACAAGTGTTATTAACTACTTACTGGGGCTGTTTCATCCACATTTGTTAATGTTACTGTTTGAGACATAATACACAATTTATTTATTTATTATTTATGGAGTCGGAAGCTTGGCTTAACATGAGCTCTTATAACTTTTTGGATTATTCCACTTTGTGTATGGTGATACCACCCAGGTGAACAAATCTACACTTGTAAACTAAAAAGTCTACTTTGTTCACGTAGGTGATCGTGATCAACCAGATAAACAAAGTGGAATTGACAGTGCGAGCCATTGGTCACGACTTTTAAATGAAAATGTTTTTGCTGGGCTAATATACAACGTGTAATTTAAAGGGTATATATGTCGCAGGTTTTTAATAAAATTAGGTTTTTGATCAAGAACCTAGGTGTTTGATGAAAAACCGGAAGATGACACATTTTAAACTCAATTTCATCATAAACCTGTAACAATCCAGATTTTTGATCAAAAACCTGAACTAGTTTGGGTTTATGATAAAGTTCTTGTCAAATTCACGGGTTTGTTTTGTTTTATGACAAATAAATCAATTTAAAAAGCAAAAATGCATGCAAAAAAAATGTTTTATGCAACTCTAGATATCACAAGTCAACAAACTGTAATAATAAATAAAGCATACTAGCAGATTTATAAAAAAGCAAGCACGTGGTAAACGTTTCTTTATTACATTTTTATTCTTTTTTTTTAATTTTGACTCAGTTTAGTCGTATTTAATAGTTACGAAATTTCATTTTCGCGGCTTATCAAAATCAGATTAATATAGGTACGTGAAATTGAAACATTTCATTTCATAATTGGATTGAAGGAGAAGAATATTGATTGGATCATGGGTGTAATAATTGTTTTCTTTCTACTAAGTTGCAAATGATGATGGATTGTTACCCGACTGCGCCAGAAGGAGGGTTATGTTTTTCGAGAGTATGTATGTATGTATAATTGTTTGGCACGCTCTGTGGCCTGAACGGCTCGACGGATGTTAGCTTGAGAGGTATTGAGTTTGAAACTATAATAATGGTATGGGCCCCGCCTGCTTCCAACTTTTATTTAATTTAAAATGGGCTTGTTTTTATTATTAGCTTTTCAGTTAGTTTAAGTATAAGGTTGCAGTCAGGTTATTTAATTACTTTTTTTTAAATTATTGCATTTAAATTGATTTATTTGTCATAAAACAAAGCAAACACGTGATTTTGACAAGAACTTTATCATAAAACCAGACTAGTTCAGGTTTTTGATCAAAAAACTGGATTGTTACAGGTTTATGATGAAAATTCTCAATTTCATCATAAACCTGTAACAATCCAGAGTTTTGATCAAAAACCTGAACTAGTTTGGGTTTATGATAAAGTTCTTGTCAAAATCACGGATTTGCTTTCTTTTATGACAAATAAATCAATTTAAATAAAATAAATAAAACAATCCATCATCATTTGCAACTTAGTGGAAAGAAAACAATTGTTTATTTATCAAAATTTTACATCCATGATCCAATCAATATTCTCCTCCTTCAATCCGATTATCAAATGAAATGTTTCAATTTCACGTACCTATATTAATCTGATTTTGATAAGCCGCGAAAATGAAGTTTCGTAACTATTAAATACGACTAAACTGAGTCAAAATTAAAAAAAAAAGAATAAAATGTAATAAAGGAACGTTTACCACGTGCTTGCTTTTTTATAAATCTGCTAGTATGCTTTATTTAATATGACAGTTTTTTGACTTGTGACATCTAGAGTTGCATAAAACATTATTTTTTCTTGCATGTGCATCGATTTGTCTTGCAGCGCGCATTTCTTAAAACCTTGGCCTCCAAATAACGACATCTTTGAAGCAATTTCACGCAAACTCAGTTCATTTGTCGATACAGGTTCGTTAAAGGCAGTAGTTGATATTTGAATAGATGTTTCGAGGCAGCCAGTCTTTTAGAATATCGTTCTTCTTATCAATTACATTTCCTATAATGTTACTTGCATCCAGTGGCCCTCTATCTATTTTCGGCACATCAACTAAAATTGTAGCACCAATATCGATTTCTCCAAATTTATCCGAAGAAGCTGCTTTAATTATTTTTTCTGCTGACATTTTTAATTTTCAACGGCATTTTCTCTTTCGATAAGTAGTCAGTTTTGTTCTTTTTGACATAAATCACACAGAATCTTTGATCCATACCCTTCAACAACCAGTTCATCAAATTTGCAGGAAGATATTATCAGAAGAAAATAACGGGTGTGGAGTACAGGCCTCAGCATAGCGGGGTCGTTGGTGGAGGACAGCAAAGGATCAGGCTGGGTCATATTATTATTAATGCGGTTATTTATTGCTACTGGTTCAGCATCGCGGGCTGGGTCGTTTGGAAAAGGTCGGGGAGGGTTGATGTTACAAGTACGCGAACGTCGCGATGGGCCTCGTCGGCGAGGCCGGAATACGGAACGCGTTTTGTTTATGTATTTCTTTAGAATGCTAGTTTCCCTACTGCTCTCTTGTCGGACTGTGGTGGGATCGTCGGGTTCGTCTAGGACGAGGCGCGGCCCGTCGGTTCCCTTTCCCAGGTTCGTCAACCTTGGAAATTTTTGAGGGTGTGTATCGGGCGGCTGATACAATGAGGGGGTTTGTGTGTTTTTCAGCAGAGGCAAAGTAACGCACTGAATGGCGTTTCAACACTTGCTTTATAGTCGGGATTTTGAGGTCTACGTGGATCTCCTCGTTCCTCAAGTACCAGGGCGCGCCCTTGGCCTTTCGGAGAAATCGGTTTTGGATAACTTGCATCCTATGGATCTGAGCCGGACCTACCAAGAGCGAAAGCGGCTCGCAAGCGAATCGACTTTATATGCTCTTTTAAATTGATTTATTTGTCATAAAACAAAGCAAACCCGTGATTTTGACAAGAACTTTATCATAAACCCAAATTAGTTCAGGTTTTTGATAAAAAATCTGGATTGTTACAGGTTTATGATGAAATTGAGTTTAAAAAGTGTCATCTTCCGGTTTTTCATCAAAATCCTAGGTTTTTGATCAAAAACCTAATTTTGTGAAAAACCTGCGACATATACATACCAAGTGCACGGCTTCTTTGGATGATAACAGTAAACGATATAGCAAGGGTTTTGTAATTCTATGTCTACATGTGTGGAACTTATTAGAAATTTCAATACATTGATACCAGAGACCGAATTTTTCAAATTAAGAAGAACGAAGAGAATTATCGTTTTATTGGCAAGTGACGTGGAAAGTGATAACCCTCATAGTGCTGTGAAACGTTTGTTATTATTGGTATTCAAGAAACATACGAAACCAACAATTTGGGGTCAATTCTGTGAGTCACTTATTTTGAGCTGAAACTTTGCATGGAGACTCCATACCAGATGCTGTCTTCAGTCCTTTTGGATAGATATGGGGTTTCCGTTACACGTTGTATACGTTATAACTGCCTCGGTGGCCCAGTGCTCGCAAGCGCGACTGCTGAGCAAAAGGTCTCGGTTTCGATTCCCGGGTCGGGCAAAAAGTGCTATTGGGTTTTTCTGTAACAAATTTCTCTGTAGTAGTCCGGAGATTGGAAGCTGGTGGTGTGAGTCCCCCCGTGCCTCGGAAAGCACGCTAGGCAGTTGGTCCTGTGCCGGATCTCTCTCCGGTCGTGTCGGATTGCATGCCGTCCCATCCGACAATGAGAGTAAAGGAACAGAGAGTGCACTTGTACTTGGAGATATTATGATGCACGAGTATATGCGCATATACTGCGCACTATAATGTGCGAGGTATTCCTCGAAGCGCTACCATTTTGAAGCGCACCTAATGAAGCGCTCCTTTTTTATTCCTCGGAGCGCTCCTTTTCCGATAACATGGTATCGGGAGCGCTACTAAAAGGAGCGCTCCAAGGAATAAAAAGGAGCGCTTCATTAGGTGCGCTTCAAAATGGTAGCGCTTCGAGGAATACCTCTAATGTGCATTTAAGTTTTTTGTTTCACACACATAAAACATAAAACATTGCCTTATTTGTACTTACTGAGTTCCTCCTCGCCGATATAAATATTATCAGCAAACATTACAACTGGGCCCCCTATGTCATAGTTGTACTTGATTTGGTCGTAAATGCATTTTATGTAGATTTCTCCATCTTCACGCCTTTGGGCAAAAAATGGAAAGTCGAATTTCAGATGCAGCTTATCTGGAATTTTATTAAATGTTTTGATTACGCAATCTTTGAAAAACATGGGCAGCCTACCTACAATTTACCGTGTTATGTTAGTGAGCTGTTGTATACCTCATGCCTTTTTTAACACATGACATGTAAAAAAATATACAAATGAATTTTGTGACTACCTATTGATAATCGTTCTCATTTAAGAATATTTTGTGTTTGGCAGTTGATATTTCAACCACTCCAACGCATCAATCTTGACCTAGTTTCGTATTAAACTCGCCTATCTATACCAATATTATAAAATGGAAAAGTTTTTTTGTTGGTACGTGCTACTTTTTAGGGTTCCGTAGCCGAATGGCAAAAAACGGAACCCTTATAGTTTCGTCATGTCTGTCTGTCTGTCCGTCCGTATGTCACAGCCATTTTATTCCGAAACTATTAAGACTATACACATGAAACTAGGTAGGTACATGTATTCTGTGAACCGCTTTCCGATTTTCAGAAAAAAAAAAGAAATTAATATTTATAATTGGCTCCACATACATGGAACTGAAACTGAAAATATGTTTTTTTCATGAAACCTATGTGTGTGTCCTATCTATAGAAAGGTCTAAAGGTCTTGAGGTTTTTAAAACCACTTTTTCATAAAGTCAATCGTTTAAAAGATATACGCTTCCAAAGTGGTAAAATTTGTGAGTGGAAAAATCTAAAAAAAAAATACATGCTGTAGATCTTAATGTAAATTTTCAAAGAAAATTAGTTTGAACGAGTTTTTGAGATATAGCATATTTTCTAAAACCGCAAATATAACTTGGTAATTCATAAAAATACCTACTATTAAAAACAAAGTTATTGGGCGCAGTTACTACGAAACCCTTCATGGGCGAGTCTGACTCGCACTTTTTTTTTTTTTAACGTGGTAAAATTATCAAATAAGTCCTCCCACCCCGGGCATCGGCCCTCTGCAGGGGGGGCCTCGTCATATTGCTGACGCTCTTTGAGGCGCACGTGGAACACAACGCGCCGTCGACCCGGGCATGGTCCATGGTCGGTCAGCGAGTTGCCCTTTACTCGCTGTCCGCATGCCCGCGCTTACGGTGGCCAGAGATCTTCGGCCGACGTCCGACGCCATGGGCGTCTACCACTGCGGCTGGGCTGGAGGGAGGACGCCATCCTTTCCCTCACGCGGCCCGCCTCCTTCTTCGGAAGCATGGCTGCTACGCAGAAGGAGGCGACCGCTTCCCACTCCCTCTCGCCCCGCAGCATGGCCTCGACCAATGCCGGACGCGAGAGGTCTCCGCCTATCGCCGCCGTGAGGACACGTCGGTGCTCTGCCCAGGCGGGGCAGTCTTGCACCGTATGCTCTACTGTGTCCTCAGGGCGACCCTCGCAGTGGTGACACCCAGGTGTTTCTTCCTTTCCCATCAGACACAGGTACCTCCCGAAACTTCCGTGTCCGGTGAGGACCTGCGTCATGTGGTAGGTCAGGACGCCGTGACGCCAATCTAGCCACTCCTCAAAGAGGGGTCTTACCGCCGCGAGTCTGACTCGCACTTAGCCAATTTGTTAAAGTACTGGGTGGATATGGATGAAATTTGGTATGGAAGTAGCTTGAAGCTCGAGAAGGTTATATAGCTCTGCTTAGTTTGGGACTAGATGGCGTTGTGTGAAAGTTGTGAAATATTATATTATCATTATTATTATATATTATATGCTTTTTAGCCGACTGCAAAAGAAGGACGATATGTTTTTATCGTGATATATTCCTCGGGAGCGAAGTCCCGCGCGACTGCTAGTCAACTATATGCCAATAGTGCATACTTTCGTACTTTGGCCATTGCGCAAAAGCGATGGAGGTTTGGAAAAAATATTCTAGTTGAGAACATCGTAGGCAAAAGATCACGCGGCCTTTCACCATCTAGGTGGACCAATCAAGCGAAAGATTCATCGTGCTCTGAATTCTACACGGTCGTAAAAAATACGCTGGATAAGACCTAGTGGAGAGCATTGGTTTTAGATGCAACCCTGATGCTGACCACGGTCTTCAAACATCAGAGGTTTTAAACAATATTTAGCCGTTTGGAAATACAATGCTATGAACGGATTTGAGGTCAATCAATTACCATTAACACAAAACAATTATAATAAGTTCGTAAGATACTAGACGCTACAACTGTTAAACATTAGTAGCCCTATTCATGCTTCTATTTTTAAATGATTAGCGGATTCTAAATTCAAATCATACTTTTAAAGTTTAAAAAATAATGGAATATAACCAGTATTTGAAATTAGTATAATATGGTTAAATTTTTTAATGACTAAGACTGAAAACTTTACCTTTAGACAATATTTGTACTATGTGGGTGTTACCTATACTAGAAATTATTTTGCGGAAGCCAACATAGGTTTTGTTTTTCTGAAAAATCTAGTTTATTCGTTCCAAAAATTAAAACTTGGCTGAATATGTACAATATTAAACAAACAATTAAAACCCAAGCGGATGAAATTGCGGGTGAAACTAGTTGTTTACCCACGACTTCTTCCACATTCAATCAATTTTTTGATAAAATGTACATCCACTGCTTGGCAAAAATGCCTTTGTCTTCTACTAAACCTTCATATCGTAGGTATTAATTGATCTCTCACAAGTTGTCCCGTTAACTTGTGCTTACAGTACCTTTGACGTGGTTGACTTCGACCGGACTCATGTACCAGATACAGAGCTGTCCACTCCCACTTCGGCCTACATGTTGTTTTCTTAACACACGCCATACTTGCAACAAAATTATGTCATAGGATATTTACCGATTTCGACCTTTCCATTTCCATCACCGTAGAAAGATTTTCCTCCAAAAAAGGATGTAATCAGTGGACTGGAAGCATTAACTATGTAATGCCCTTCGATTATAAGGTTACATGTGTTCTCTTGATGGCCACGTTCTTCTTTGATATCAATACTGAAAATAAAAGAAAAACACATTTGTAAATTAACATAGGGTAATTAGTTTTCCCTCTCCTGGGTACTGCCTGCCGGTGAAAGATACGGCATTCTCGAATGAGGATAGGAAGACACTAGAGATATTTGGAATGTGTTGAAATACAAGATCCCAGGAAACACGAAAAAAAACTAAGGAGAATGCATTTGTTTTTTTTTTCGTGTTTGCATATAAGCTATAGAGTCATTCAAAATCAAACCGCTAAACCGGTTTTATGGCGAACCGTAAAATAAATAAATAATAATTGAAATGATGTACGTTAGTGGTAGAGAATGCCTTGTTGCATAAGTCCGCTTATGTACCACTATTGTACATAAAGTTTAAATAAATAAACTTTGATTAAATCAAATCGAATTCTTAATCACAGTGTTGCCTTTTATGGAGATGTAAAATGATACTCGTAGCGATCACAGATTTAGTTTATCATTTCAGTAGTAAGAATAAAATTAAGCACACGAAAACGAAAAAAAAAGAAGTACTGTGAAGTAAAATGCCGTAGATTGATTTAATTTGATAGATTTTCGAAGTGATGGCTGCGTTGCAGTACTATTCTTTTGCAGTTGTCATGTAGAATATTGATTCGATTGTTTTTATATAATCCTGAGTTCGAAATTCGACCCTATTTCTTTATTAATTTATCAATTTCTAATGATTTATTAAAAACCTAATAAATTATGAAATATTATAGATAGCATAAACTTTTTAGTACACCAAAATTTAAACACAGCTATTCAAGAATATTGCTTATGGTTAGGTGCAATGGCAGACTAATCGCTGATGGCGATATCTTCCAGACAACCTTTGGAAAAACTTTACATTAAAGTTTGTAAAATATTTAGTGAGGAGTGGTAAATTAGTGTACTGAAAAAACTCATTAAAACACAAAAACTTATTAAGGAATATAAATGCAACATATTAGTAATTATGTAGAAATAAAGTGTGTTCTTTTTACATCCTGTGAAGAGAAAACTAATCATAAGTGTGAATGAAAATGATTGGCAACCGAGCTATATAATACACCTATACCTTTTTGCACTCCTTATCCATATAAACTATTAGCTATTGCCCGCGACTTCGTTCGTATGGGAGGTTTTCCCCGCGTAAATCTTTATCCCGTGATAATTCCGGAATAGAAAGTAGTGTATGTGCTATTTCAGTATGTCAAATATCTACTTAACAAATTTCATTGAGAACCGTTCAGTAGTTTTTGCGTGTAAGAGCAACAAACATACATACATCCTCACAAAGTTTTGCAATAACTATGTTACAGTGCCAAATTTCATACTCTTCCTTCAGCTTATTTTTTGTAAAGAGGGATACCTAAATTTTTTTACTTTATGTTTTAATACATAGATATGATAGTCTTGACACTGCAAATCTATTATTTTTTTATTATGTGCATTACTAGAATATTATAGGTTGTTATAATGAAAACAAATGCACACCAGCTATCTTACCTAGGCACCATGGTTAGAACACATGGCAGCGATTTGAGACACTCCATTTGTTTTAACTACATCATGTCTCTCTTGATTACCATACTAACTATGTTTTTGAGCAGAAAGAACTGTCCATACTTTATGCTCCAGATGTTTTTATTGTTATTTTATATGTTTCACTTTACACGTATACAATGATTATTACAATAGGTTTGTCTTTATCCTAAAATTATGTAATAAGTTGAAAACTTGAAATAGAGAAATTGAACTTCTGATGAAATGACAAAATATACTTACTTTTCAAAGCCGTAAGCGACAGATACTTCGATAGATAGATAATAATACTTTATTGTACGCTATAATACTAATAATAATAAAAATTATAAAATAATCGAGTGTAACAATGGGTGATCTTATTGGTAAAGCGAACACATTACTGGAAAATAATATAATTTTCTTTTTTTAATATGTAACAAATTGTATAAATCTTTTTATTTAATACAAAGGTCGATGATATGACAAATAATATTGTTATATTCTTTTTGCAAACGTCTATTGGAAATTAATAAAACTACTGCATTTATAATGACCAAATTAAGTGAAACATTCATCGTACATTCATATTAATATGTATTATAAATGGGAGAGTATTTTTGTTGGTTCGTTTGTTTGTCTTTTATTTGTTCACGTTAAAATTGGGCGACGGATCGATGTGATTTTTGGCGTTGAGATAGTTTAAGGGCAGGCGAGTGACATAAGCTACGTTTTTAAACTAAAAAACACTTTTTACGCGACCGAAGCATAGGGCATAGGCTAGACTTATTATATAAACTATGAATTATTAGTTTTTTGTCGAAACAATACACAAATATATATGTAACACTATTGTAAATAAAGTTTAAATAAATAAAGAATAAGTATATATTTTTATTTTAGGTATATATATATATATATATATATGTATATGTATATGTGTGTAATAACTTAATAAGTCATTAACCTTAAATATGTTATTTACTCAGTTTATTTTTTATGCACCTGCTATGTTATCTCTTCACCGCCCATGGCTGACTGGTAGAGAATGCCTAAGGCATTTTGCCCGCCTGTGTACTGATGTTGCATAAAGTTTTAATAAATAAATAAAGAAATATTATATTGTTACATACCTGAACTTTTCGAAAATGCAGTCCATGATTCCGTGCGCAAATCCGTCCACCAAAGTTATGTGCATCATGTCCAGGACATTGACAGAAATGTTCGTCAGTTTCATTGGGTCTACTGGTGGTATATTAAATTCTGAGATTCCATTCTCGCTAATATCTCTGATTACAGTTTCATAGAGGTCTCTTAGACAATCAAAATCGTCGAGATGGCATTTTGGCAGGTTGTCAACTGCATAAATGATAGATTATGTTAATGATATACAACGTGTAATTTAAAGGGTATATACATACCAAGTGCATGGCTTCTTTGGATGATAACAAAGGACATGGCAAGGGTTTTGTAATCCTAAGTCTACGTGTGTAGAACTTATTACAAATACCAATACACTGATACCAGATACCGAATTTTTCAAATTAAGAAGAACGAAGAGAATTATCGTGTTATTGGCAAGTGACGTGGAAAGTTATTGACCCTCGTAGTACTGTGGCACGTTTGTTATGATTGGTATTCAAGAAATATATGAAACCGATAATTGGGTAACAATTCTTTGAGTCAGTTATTTTGTGCTAAATCTGTGCATAGGGACTCCATACCAGATGTTGTCTTCAGCCCTTTTGGATAGATATGGGGTTTCCGTTACACGTTGTATAAAAATAAAATACTCCTTTTTATGTAGACCTTATATATTACAGCAATATATTGATTAAAATCATTAGATCTTTTAAAGACAGTAAATGATGGTAATTTTGATTTTGTATTAGAAATTGTTTTGATGATATAGCTTTTTTTTTAATGTTTGTCTTTCTAATTTTGCTGTCAACTTTTGTCAACTTCAAGGATGCAACTCAGTTTGTCTCGCTTAAAGAAACTCAGTCACAATAGTTACTGAGTTTTATGCATTTAAGCATTTATGGTATCCCATAATAATAAATAAAATAATAAAAAATAAAATAATGGGTTACCATAAATGCTAAATGCTCCAATATATGAAACGACTGCCTGTTTCAACAACCCACAATACGATAGGTTATCCGTGGTAAGACTGGTGCCTTATTTTGTACCTTATCACTACGCGCAATGACTAACAAAGATTCTTATAATAAAGGCGAAGGAGTCTCGGTACATAAAGGTATTCCTCGAAGCGCTACCATTTTGAAGCGCACCTAATGAAGCGCTCCTTTTTTTATTCCTCGGAGCGCTCCTTTTCCGATAACATGGTATCGGAAGCGCTACTAAAAGGAGCGCTCCGAGGAATAAAAAAGGAGCGCTTCATTAGGTGCGCTTCAAAATGGTAGCGCATCGAGGCATACCTCCACAAATGGTCACTCATCCACGAACCGATCAAATTAAGTCACTAGTTTAATACTCCAAATACTCAGTGACATTCTATATAACTAAATGAAATCATTCAATAGATAAAACCAACTAAGTATTAAAAGGTAATAGTAACCCAGATGAACAAATTGGGGTAAAAACATTTTTTTTAAGTGGATGAAACCTAGAGACAAAATATTATTTCTTTTTTAACACAGACGTATTGTAGGTATATTAGTTAATAAAGAACTTAAAACGCACGCACTGTCGCAAAAACAGACCGCTTCAAATAAATAAAATGTTGGAAAATTACCAAATGTGGAGTAACAAAAAATGAAAAGAGTGTATGTAAACAAAACTGTGAACTTTATAACGAACATATTAATTTAATGCAGATTGTCTTCTATGTTACCCTAACGTGAGGACACTGAGGCGACACCCTATCAAACACTGGTATTGTTTGAAAAATAAATTAAAGTAGTTAGCAGAAAAATAGCACCGCACAGTGCAGACGTATAATCAATATATTAATAACATGTGTAATCATTTCATTATAAACTAGCTGTGCCCGCGACTTTATGCGCATGGTTGTATAAAGTATAAATTATTTTTATTTTAAAGAGATTTAGCAATGTGTTTTGGGAATACTTTTATTATGCATACGGCTAAGGAGTCCCTGCTATGACCTAGGGGTCTTTAAGACAAGAGTGAGAAGGTTACTTTTAGGTAAGCATGCTCCATCTTCGACCACATCATCACTTACCATCAGGTGAGATGCGACACGCGAAACGCGCGTGAGGTGAAACGCGAGCCTATTATAAATTAAAAAAAAATGTGTAGCGACGCATGCTCCGAATCCCATGGACTGCGTTCCGCACAAATGTATCTACAACGTGTAATTTAATTTATTTATATACATACCGAGTGCACGGCTTCTTTGGATGATAACAAACGATATGGCAAGGGTTTTCTAATCCTATGTCTACATGTGTGGAGCATATTAGAAATTTCAATACATTGATACCAGTGGCCGAATTTTTCAAATAAAGAAGAACGAAGAGAATTATCGTTTTATTGGCAAGTGACGTGGAAAGTGATGAGCCTCATAGTGCTGTGACACGTTTGTTATTACTGGTATTCAAGAAACATATGAAACCAATAATTTGGGGTCAATTCTGTGAGTCACTTATTTTGAGCTGAAACTTTGCATAGAAACTCCATACCAGATGTTGTCTTCAGTCCTTTTGGATAGATATGGGGTTTCCGTTACACGTTGTATAATACAGGAGCTCAGCATCAAAGATCGCATATCTATAGTATGACGACGCAGAATGCTCAGTTATTTCGGTCATATTATCTGCCGCCAAGATGAAAATTTGGAAAAGCTGATCATCCATGCCAACGTGGAGGGCAAGAGCTCCAGAGGGAGATCACCCATTGAGATGGTCGGATGACCTGAAGCAGAACAGCTCCCATAGGCTCGAGGAACTAGACCGATTAGCCTGTGCCAACAAAAAATTGGAAAAGCTTGAAAATTCGCTGGGTAAAGATTGGTGATCGCGATCTAGAGTCATGAAGGGTTGATCACAGAGAGAAAGCAATGTGGGTAGAATTTACATTACCTGCAATCTTGTTAACCCCTCCAACTAAACTAAATATGCTTGTATCTGTAGTGAGTTCACGGCAAAAGTGTAATTAGGTGCGTTTCGAACCAATGACTTCTCGTTCACGAGGCCTTAGCTATTAGACTATTGACGCTTCACAATCCTATTAATGCTTTTCAGTTCACCGATTAGATAAGAGTAGAAACATTACCCTTTGTTACCTGCATTACCTGACCTCTATTAACTCCTATGATCTACTTTTTTTATTGTTGATAGGCTTCGTTTGACCACCATCTCACCTGATGTTAAGCGATGCTGTGGTCGAAGATGAAGCACGCTTGCCTAGAAGCAACCTATTCACTCTTGACTTAAAGACTCCCAGGTTATAGCTATCAGGAAACACAGACTCCGGCAGAGAATTCCACTCCTTAGCTGTACGCACAAGGAAACTATTCCCAAAACGTTTTGTGCGTATGGGTGGGATGTCCACCATGTAACGATGGCGCAACGCCGTTTGTCTGGTAGTCCGATGATGGAATGGACTTGGTGGAATTAGACTGCCCAATTCCATCGCATACTCCCCGAAATGTAACCGATAGAAAACTGATAGGCTTGCAACACGTCACCGATGTTAAAGGCTCTGAAGCTTCGTCTCTCTCAATTCTCATATCTTACGCATTTTTTACAAGAAATGCCGTTTAAAAATATTCTAAACTGTGACATACCTGTCTATACCTGGGCATACCCCAATACACATGTAACATTATTGTTATTGGTACGGGCTAAGTTGCCTGAATTTATATATTATACATGTTTTTTTAATTTACTTTTTTTATTAGGGTATCGTAGCCGAACATCAAAAAATGGATCCTTACAGATTCGTCATGTCTGTCCGTATGTCACAGCCATTTTATTCCAAAACTATTAGGAATACACAGTTGAAACATAAATGAAAAACAAAACGTTGCTCGAAGAGCGAAGTCTCTTAGCATGTGAATAACATTCATATTGAAAGGAAGATGTAAGATAAAAACTCTTTCTCAGGACAGTTAGGAGGGGGTAGGAGAGTTTAGTAAAGAGAAAAGTATACTCAACGCGCGCAAACTTCTTATCTGGCGAATGGGCATCCATTTGAGCTCTGTTCTGTAACTTTTTTTAAATGTAATATACACATCTTTTAATTAAGTACAAAGTATAATGACTGGCTAGTAGGTATGCATTTTTCATCTCACGTGCTTATTTTTTAAATAACCTTGCAGTACAATGCAATGCAAATTCCATAAATCTGATTTCGTGTTTGCTCACATTAAATTATTCTAGAATCATTCATTTTTATGGTCCGCTAATGTCTATGATTTATTTACATGCATGTTTAACTTTAATGTAACTGAGATATGGTATTTTTTTTAATGAAAAATTTGTTTTTTTTATTGATAATAGGCTCGCGTTTGACCACCATCTCACCTGATAGTAAGTGATGATGTGGTCGAAGATGGAGCACGCTTACCTAAAAGTAACCTATTCACTCTTGACTTAAAGACCCTAGGTTTTAGCTATTGGGAAACACAGACTCCGGCAGGGAATTACACTCCTTAGCCGTCTTAGTAGTCCGTCAATTAGAAGAAAGAACAACGTTAACTTAGGCTCATGGTATAATAATAACAGCCGTACAGGATCCTCAAGGTGAAGCAAAGCGTGCCGAGGTCAGTCTTTACGAGATTTCTCTGTGCCTCGCAAAGTACATTAAGCCGTTGGTCCAGCCTGCCATTTCTACATCTTTGGCAGTTGTTTCTGGTAGTCAGAACCTTAGCAAGGGGTACGTGTTACCCAGCTATTGGAAGTCAGCTAAGAAGTCGATTCATGTAAAACGGGGAGTGTGCGCAGGAGCTCCATGCAAATTATTTATTTAATTATTCCCTTTTTTATTTTAATTATTCAATTTTATTTATTTTTTCAATTCTTTAATGAGACATATTCCAAATTATTATGTATATTATTACGGCATAATTCAGTTATATCTCTTTAACTTTTGACTGGAACGTTTACGCGTGTGTATTGCACATTCGAGCGTGTGGCACCCGTGGGCTGCAGCTGAAAACCAGCGTTAGGTGGTAATACTTAGGGTTGCCACCTGACATTATGCTGAGCTGAGGCCCTTTTGGCACAATATTGTTTTTTTATTTTTAATGTTGTATATAATGTGTATTTCTTATTTTTATATGCCAATAAACGTAATTTTCTTTCTTTCTCCATGACCTGTTTCCTCCATCTCCATTTCACTACCGGTTTACCAGACGCACAGCTGGGTAACATCCACACTTGGTTGATATACCGTCTTGTCGTACCAAGCGCTTCTCCTCCACATTTATTGTGCGCACAGCCAAGTTGTGGAATTCTCTGCCGGCTTCTGTGTTCCCTGCCACTTATGACCTTTCAGCCTTTAAAGCAAGAGTAAATAGGCGTCTTCTGGGCTCGCTCGTCACATCGTAGAGCTCATCTATCGCTTACCATCAGGCTAGATCGAGGTCAAGAGCGGGTTCATCCGTAATAAAAATATAAAAATAAAACACTTATACTCAGCTACATCCAGTTAGACGCCAACACCGGCGTAGTTGGGAGTAGGGTAAGTTGTGAGAACGTGAACAAACATAAAAGACAATACATTACCTATGCTAACATTTGAAGTTACATAACACCCTGGTACACGGTAAATATTAAATTTATGTGTCTTATTTGCACAGCAAATAAGGTACTTAGTACAAAATCAAAGAATTCAATCACTACACTCTCAATGGGAAATATTCAATAGACGTACACATCTCTATAATATCCTTGGTTATATTATCTTGACCATAGCTGTTCCGAACTAAAAAGCTGCTAGCTGAATTAATTAAGGCACGTATAAAAAATCATTTATGATTAGGTACTCTGTTCCAATTTCAAACAGTTGTGAGCAAAAAGGAAAACAAAATATTGTTGATTGAATTCAAATACTTGACACTTTTTCGAATTCGAAAAATAGGAAACATTCTATCGACTACCATGGTATAATAATATACTCCGCCTGGTATTCTTTTCCCACAGTGGCCTAAGACTACGTCATGATAAGTGTTACCATTGACTGTCAGTTTCGGTAAATTTAAGTAAATACTTTCTTATAGATAGATAGATAGATAGAATACTCTTTATTGTAGACCAATAATTTAAACAAGCACTTGATTTACAATAATGCAAAAAAATGGTTACAATGGCGGTCTTATCGCTGATAGCGATATCTTCCAGAAAACCTTTGGATGGACTTTAAGAACATAAAACAAAGAGGGGAGGAGAAAGTCAGTGTACTTACTTCAAATATATAACATACACAAAAAGTAACTAAAGTAGTTAATATAACTATATATATAGGTATATATAATACAATACAATACATAAATAAGTATAAATAAATATATGTGTTTCATATATATAAATATGTCATAAGGAAAGAAATACAAGGTAAAATCATAGGAGTGTATAAAAATGATTGACAACAGAGCTTTTAAAAGCAGCAAGTGACTGCGCTTGTCTAACTGACAACGGCAATGCGTTCCACAGACGAGTAGCCTGCACCGTATACGATGAATCATAAAATTTTGTGGAATGCGCAGGCATTGAAAGTGTCAAATTTACCGATGATCTCAAATCTCTAGTATGTGTGTCATGAAGGAACTTAAAACGTTCTTTGAGGTAAAAGGGAATTCTTGGATTGAACAGAATATTGTAAAGTAATGATAAAATATGCGCATTCCGGCGAAGACGGATAGGCAGCCACTTGAGCTTAATACGAAACTCAGAAACATGATCGTATTTGCGCAAACCAAATATGAATCTGATACAGAAATTATGGAGTCGCTCAAGCTTATCTAGCTGCACTTCAGTGAGGTCTGGAAAACTTGCATCAGCATAGTCAAGAATAGAAAGAAGGAGAGATTGTGCAAGCGCAGTTTTAGTGGCAGTTGGCAGGAAATTGCGCAGTCTACGCAAAGACCCCGCAGATGCAAACAGTTTGCGACTCACTTCTTGTAACTGGAGACCCCAAGACAAGTCCTTATCTATGTAAATACCCAATTCTTTTACTACATCACTATAAGGTATTACCGCACCATCAAAAACAATTTGGGGAAGGTTCATCCAGTCAATTTTGGATCGCGTTCTAGAGCTGCCAACCACAATGACTTGGGTCTTGGCAGGATTAACCTTCAAACCATGATCCAAGCTCCATTGAGAAATACGTGCTAAATCATTATTCACAATGATCACTGCCTCAGACAGTTCATCTACGGGAGCTTGCGAATAAATTTGCAAATCGTCAGCATAAAGGTGGTAGGATGAGAGAAGTTCATTAGAAATAGAATTTATAAATACAGCGAAAAGAAGAGGAGAGATAACGCCCCCCTGTGGAACGCCGGCAGTGGTATTCTTATTAGGTTAATGAAAATAAAATAAATTACTAACTAGCTTAACTATTTAGTGACTCGTGTGATTCTACTATTTGGTTTTAAATTTATTTTTTTATTGAATTATTAGTTCATAAATGATTTATTAACTGAAAAATGCATTTTGGTCGGGTAATGCAATCACACGCAGTGGAAACACATCGAAATGACAAATGTCATAGTGAAAGCTCGCTATTTCATCACTAGCGTCGTCTCGCTCACGAACATTTGTGGTGAACTGTGAAAGATACACAAGAAAAATGTTTTTTTTTTCGTTCTAAACGTTCTAAACCTCATTACACCGCCTTTTCTACTTCTACGGCCCCAAAGAAGAGCCGCTAGCTAATGCCGGTTAATAATAACTAACTCACTAATTCATAATAACGGTTCTAATCATCGGATTAAAAAATAATTATAACCATTTGTTAAAACACAAACTCACATCAATCAATCTCGTATGTAAAAT
Source organism: Tholera decimalis (assembly GCA_943138885.2). Lineage (NCBI taxonomy): Eukaryota > Metazoa > Arthropoda > Insecta > Lepidoptera > Noctuidae > Tholera > Tholera decimalis. Next base: position 15,947,690 of record OW964563.2, on the reverse strand, counting down.
ACAATCTCACAACAACGATTTCACTCGGATTGTTCATGATGCCACGTAGGACTTGTATCCTCAGATTCATTATGAGGTAGTACTCTATTTAGTTCGAACGAGGACCTATCTACGAGTAGGGGAACTGAATAAAACGATAGTATCCAATCAATTAAAAAGATGAAGATACAAAAAGTATCAAATATGTCGAATTATTAAAAATTATGATAATCAAGTTTGTACCTATTGTATTATTTTTATCTTTTTCTCCACTAAAAAAGTTTGAGAGCGGCATCGCAGCTGATGACGTATTCTTAGGACAATCCGTGACCCTGCGGTGACGGGAACAGAATACTAAGTGGAGTATATTATTATACCATGTCGACTATAATGTTTAGTAAAAAGGCCAGGATGTTTGGAACAAAACACATCTTTTTATTTATAACAGGCTCGCGTTTGACCACCGTTTCACCTGATAGCCAGCTATGATGATGATGTGGTATAAGATAAAGCACAATTACTCACATTATAGCTATCAGGAAACACAGACTCAGGCTGGGAATTCCACGTATGACAATTTGGGCCAATCTCTAAAAAGATTTTATGACATTTGTTATAAGAGATAGACACCAATAGACACTTTTGTCTACGCCTTTTAAAGTCTACGGAAATTCATTTTCCACCAAACTGCGCGACGCAAAGAAGGGTTATGTGTTTAAGTTGTAAATTTGCTTTGACTGTGTTGATGTTACTTAAGTTTCCATCAGTCACGTGAAAAATAACAATTACTGTTTTTCTTCAACAGAACTACAAATGATTGCTAAGCATTAATGTAAAGGCGTCTTACTGATCCATAATTCCATACTATAATATTATGTATGCGAAACTAGCTCTTTTTATTATTTTGCTCAATCAGATTTTAATATCTGAACCCAATTGAGTGAAACTTGGCTCCTGGATATACCACTAAGATGACATTCTTGGATCTGAAATCTTTTATATATTTTTTTATGTAGAAATAGTAACGTGCGTTCAAATGCCTCTTAAATGATACATGAATTAACTTTGACTTTTATAATTCATTGGAAAAATATTCTACTTTCACTTGTACTCACTGAAAGAAAATAGTCATAAAAAGTCCGTAGGTATTATCTATTTATTTAATGTATGTATCTTACAAATGGCCGTTCTTGACGGCTTGGGAATTACCACTTAATGTAGCTGCTAAAAAGACATTAAACTCATCCTTTATTTTATAAAACGCCTTTTTCTGCTCTAAAGGAAAACTTTTGCTGTAATATTTATGTGAATGCTGTATTGGTGTACTTTGTAGTTGTTGAAATCATGGATTTTACCCACAGTGGTAGATCATCGAATCAATTACCTACAGATTTTATGGGAGTGATATGAAGACTCGACTGACGTTATTGCGACGCACACTATTTCGAAAAAAAAAATTGGCAATGGTACACCAGTTCGAAAACACATTAAATCGAAAACAGCTATATCGAATGACGTTGACGCGAACACGCTGATTCGAAAAACTGTTTGAATGGTACGCTAGTACGAAAGTCTTGGCATTGAAATCCACTGTTGCGAATAGCATATTCCAATATGAATTTATTTGGGTATCGAATTCGCAACCCCGTGATTACCAAGAACTACCTACGCTACGATGATAAAACTGACACTGAGCTAGTTGTCTATACTAGTACTAAGTATAAATGATTAATATTATTACTTATTATGATTTAGCTATGTATCCCTAGCATGCTTCCCGTTTTAATAAGCTAATAACATTACAATACCACAGTACGTACCTTTTGTTTATTTTTTATTTTACTGTATTTTTAAATATATTTTAATGTGTTTTATACACAGGTTTTATATATACTGTACTGCTCTTGCATCAAAGTAACGGGGCCCCAACTATATCTGAACTATCTTCAAGTCTATACCGCACACCACTACACATAAAGCTGAAAACCTATATGAGCTCCACAACCCAGTACTGGCCTGGCCACTGTCAAGAATCTATAATGTCAGTGGAGACCAAAGGCTTTACTTGCTTACCAAGGCACGGGGAATTAGCTGGCGTTGCGTTCCTCGAAACTTGATTTATTTTTAAGTCATAAGCTTCTAAAAATAAAGACAAATAGTATTACATTTTTTTAGTTAAAGTATTAATATACCGTTTAGATTATTTCTCCTGTATCGTGAGTGCAAATTTTATAACACGCAGAAACGGATCAACTATATAAACATTTATTTTGGCAATGGAATCGGACCCGCTACACGCAGCGCAGCAACCCATCACTCGACCACTGCGCCAACCGTGTATCCCTACATAAGACTGTGAGAAGGCAAATCAGGGACAATAAACGCAACTAGTTACGTTTTGCACAATGTAACATAACGCCTCCAATATCCCAGGTATGAATGCTACCGTAATGTATTTTGAGAAATAAATTTCTTTAAACCTATAATATTGTCCGATACTAAGACATGATTAACAAACGAAAGCCTAGTCAAAACCGTAACAAAGTTACTCCACATTCTGTGTATATAATAAAAAGGTACCTTCGCAGTTTCGCACTTATAAAATTATAGGCTGCAGTTACCCATCGACGCGACGTTTAATGCGTTATGCCAGTAGTAAGTTAATTAATGATGCTCTGTAGCTTTGCTTAGCTAACTAACATCTGGTTTACACATTGCATTTATAATAAGACTTGAGATAGAAACTGCAACTAAGCGATAAGCTTAACTGTCGCAATTTTGTTATTAGTCGTTTTTCTTTTTTTCTGGGTGGGAAAATAATCAAATGACTGCACCCGCTGTAGGTATAGCTGAAGAGAGTGTCAGACTTTTACTGACTAAAAACCCACTCTGTTCCTTCAAATACCCTTACGTTCCGGGGCCACGTTGACCTCGTTGACCTCTGAGTTCTATTGTTTACTCACTTGGGACTCCGTCATCACTTCGTTGCCTTTGAGAAGAAAGGCCAAAATTCACCCCTTTCTGCAAAAATGCCTTTGTTTTAATTGTTCTTCAAGTAGAAAAATCGCGAGCATAATCATGTTCTTGCATGTGTGATAGCACGATCAATACCCATATATTTTTCGCGTTGTGTGTCAAAGTTTAACACACTGATTGACTGAGTATAGAAAATTATTCTATTCATTCTTTATTTGTTACGGTGGAAGCGTATTTAACGTGGATATTGAACGCGTTATTACACAGGCAAAATATCATTATACTTCTCGATTTTTTATTTGGAGAGCGACTGCAACAAAGAAAAGCCTAAGGGTAAATTTCGGCCTCTCTACCCAAAGACAACGGTGAGATGACGCAGTCCCAAGTGGGTATATTTTTTTTCCTAAAGATAACTAGCAATGTGGGTAAAATTACCATGGCATAAAATTATTTTGCTTATGACAATCCAATTTCAAAATTTTTATGGTTTGTATATGTTTGTAGAGTTAATCAACAAAACCTGAAAAATAAAAAAAAATAGTAAAAAGTATGTTTATAATGTTTTCTATCACTTAGGCGAGCGCGATGATTTAAAAAAGTCTAGAAATGCTTCACCCCTATTGCCAGAAGTTATTATGACTTTTTTTTATTAAAATTGTAGCCCTTAAATCATACGTATACCTATACCTACAATCTACAAATGTAAGCGATCACTACGAGGTCATTCGCTGAATGGCTAAGTTGTATGTTTACCTTCACTATTGGTATAGCATCATAAGTTTCTTTATGTGGTTAAACTATGAGTATTATAACGAAAATGTACTAACTTTAACTATATTCAGCCTTTTGATTTAGGCGAGACGTAACGTTTGGTATAGATAATGAATAATATTAATAATGTACAATAAGTAGTAACATACCTACCATTAAAAACACTTGTCTGTGAAAATGGGAGCAATATTATGAAGAATTTGTTACATTAGGCCTGTTGGTCTAGTGGTCAGTGCTATGCGCAAGGTCGTGGGTTCGATTCCCACCTAGAACAAATGGTTGTGTGATGAGCACGATCATTTTTTCTTTGTCTGGGTGTAATTTATCTATAATATGTATGTATTTAGCGTTCAGTTGTCTAGTACGCTCTGCTTAGTTTGGGACTAGATGGCGTTGTGTGGTGTGGAATATTATTATTGTTGCACCCGCCGATAAAGAAATTTTATTTTGATTTCGTTTAAGCAACCGTGTTCAACTCTAGGTAATTTCCTGAATCGTGGGTGCATATAAAAAAGTCTCAGATCCGGTTTCGTATCGCAAACTGAACCCACGACACGCATTGCAGAAACCACTGAGCCTACAGTAAATAATTGAAAACGACACCGAATTTCTTCTCGAAACCTCACATCATTCTTTTAGTAGCTCTTATTGCTCGTTCCGCTCCGTTCACTATCATTAGCTGACAGGCAATCCCATTTCACACTCACTACTACTCATATCACACTCACGCACAGAACCCACATCACACGGGTTACGGGACATACACAGTCTTAAGTCACAGCAGACTTAATGTGTTTTGTTATATTTCTTTGTGAGATTTAGGGGCTGGCGGACCCTAAATAGAGGCTACAGCGTAGCGTATTTAGGCCGCCAGATGCTCTTAAAATTATTACTTTCTCTAGCGATCCTCTAATAAGTATGTAACTGACTGTACCATTTTTTTTTGCAAATAAATTAATATATAAATAATATATACCTTGGAAGTGAACCAGATATTATTAGACCATAGATAGTTTTCGGATCATAAACTTTGTTTTCAGCTACCTTTCTTGTTTATTGCTAACGTGTAAAGCACAACAGGAAAACATAATAAAACAGTCCACGGATTTATGATTTATACCATGAGTTTTATGTGTTTGATTAATAGTTGTCGCATAAATGGAGATAGTTTAGGTTTTATTACTCATGTCTACATAACATAGTTATTTCCAAAAGGTAAGTGGGTAATTACTACATATTTTTAAGAACCTGCAAAGCACGTAAATTATAGATATTTAATACAAAAAAATGGGTATGAACCACTTCTGTTCCTGAAGTAAACTAATTAGACCTTAAGTTATAATAGAAAGAAATTGGGTATGTTTTTTTCTTTGGTTACGCAAAGAAAAACACGCAGACGTCACACGTCAGTACTTATTGTCAACCAATGACGTCACCGACTGCCACTCATTAACACTCATTTTCTTGTAAAAATTTATTGACTCGAATATCCAATCGAATGTTTTTTTGTCAAATGTAATACTATTTTTCAGCACCAAAAGTATCCTATTATTAGAACTTAAAACTAATTAAATACGCATGTTAAATATCTTGTTTGACAGTGGTAGCGATGTTGATCACAAAAAACGAACGAGGAAGAGGGTAGACCGATTTGTTTGCTCATAAACATCTACCCGCTATAATTTTAGTTTATCCGTGATCATGGCGCTTGCAACAGTACCGAAATAGCGGAAATTCGAAACATTATATACACATAAATATCCCGTTTTAAGTTCTAATGATATTATTGTTAGTATCCATGTCTTAATTAAATAACTAGCACTTGTCCCGTGCCTTCATCCGCGTGCATTTCTAATTTAAACAATTTATAGGCCTTACTACTAATAAAAGGTTTAGAATTGTATTGTAAGTGCGAGAGCCGAGAGATTACTCCCTTTTTAGGGTTCCGTAGTCAACAAGGAACCCTTATAGTTTCGCCATGTCCGTCTGTCTGTCCGTCTGTCCGCGGTTTAACTCCAAAACTATTGGTACTAGAAAGTTGTACTTTGGCATGAGTATAAACGTTAATGATGCCGAAAAAGTGGTAAAATAAAATTTTGAAAAAAAACAATTATTTAGGGTACCTCCCATACATGTAAAGTGGGATGATAATTTTTTTTTTTTCGTTCTTCCCATAGTGTGGGATATCGTTGGATAGGTCTGTCAAAAATATTAGGGGTTTGGTACGACCAATTTTTGATTAAGTAAACTGTTCGTGACTTATCAAGCTTTAAAGTACCAATTTTCGTTAGAGTCAAGTGTCCCCCCCCTCTATCAACTAAACCGTTATAGTTAGAATTTCAAATATCACGGCAGTAGTACCTATATATAACGAAATTTAAAGGAAAACTATCACACATAAGTGGGCTTTACAAGTTTACGAGTAATAGTCGACCAATTGTATTTGACTCGAAAATTTCGAACAACTCTATAGAAATGTCCATAGATGGCGCTAAGCGCCAGTTGTATCGTGCTAGCTTCTTGTGACGATTGAGTAGTGTAGCTCTGTGTCCGTATTTAAATTCAAAACACCGGCTATGACAAGTTTTATACAAATATCTCAAAAAAAAAAAAAAAAATTGTCGGATCAGGTGAGGATTTGTATAAGAAGTCAAATTAGTTAGGTAGTCATGTTTGCCTTTTAGAGCATGGTACGAAACGATCAGTCAGCGAATACGACACGCACTTGGCTGTTATAAAAACTACGGAACCCTACACTGCGCGTGGCCCGACACGCACTTGACCGGTTTTTTTTTTTAAATTATGACTCCTCCCGCTTTGGGGCAAGGGAGTGTCAGTCCCTTCACTGCCATTTCTCAGTTAAAAGTTACTTACCTACGCAGGGTTTTTAATATTATTTATTAAATTTTGGATTGGGTTGTTGAATAGTATTTAAGTGCTCCCGCACCCGTCCCGTGCGAGGGAGCACGGTGTGGTTGTAGTTATTTAGAATCTAACAGACCTCTTAGACCCGTCGCCCGCCCCAGGGCTGAGGTAATCTAAGATTTCCACCAGGAAAAAAGAAAAAAAAAAGGGCCGGTCGAGGTAACGGTTGACCGAGGCCAGTCAATGGATGGGTAACCATTTATTTCATACAAAGATTCCTCGGTGATCTGAAAGTATATCAAGCCACATATGCCGGCTGTCATTTGTACTTTTTCGACTGTCTGAAAAGTAAACAGAAGTCAGCAGATTTAACACTTTTTTTTCGGGTTGGGAAAATCATCGAATGACTTCACCTGCTCTGGGTGGAGCGGAAGGGAGTGTCAGACTTCTACTGACTGAACCCACCCTGTTCCTACATCTGCCCTTAAGTTCCGGAGCCGCGGTATCTCGTTAGAACATTCCCGCAACCCCGGCAAGCAGATTTAACACTAGTGTTACCAAATATGTTGGTATTACTTCGTCATAAAGTCTAGGTGAAATAGGCAGTCTTTTCACGTAAAAAACTAGTACTCAGCTGCATCCAAAGCCAACCCTAATACACGAGTTAGCAGCTATTTGAATGATTATTCCGCCATCTTTGCTGGGATATAGCGGACTAAACATTCGTGGCATACAGTGACCAAAGCCTAATTGGTAGACGCGATGCACTCCATGTGCATACTTCGGTACTGACGGGATTCGACGAATTTCTCATTCAAACCCGAACCCCGAAAGGGACACCGAATTAATTTTAATTATTCCTGCTTTGTTCTTGTGCTCTTCCTATCTGTGGTTTCTTTTTAGTTTTTGTTTTTGTTTACAATGTGTACGTACATGTGTGTGGGTGCGTGTGTAAGCAGCGGTAGCCAAGTGGTAACGACCAAGTACACGATTTATAAGAATAAGGACTTGGGTACCCAGACAGACGTATTATTCTGTGTCTAATTTTTGTCATCACCACTGCTCTCACGGTGAAAGAAAACATAGTGAGGAAACCTGCATGTCCGAAACCACCCTTTAATTTTTTTCGGGCAAGAAAATCATCGAATGACTTCTCACACTCTGGGTGGAGCTGAAGACGGTGTCGGATTCCTACTGATTAAAAACCCACTTTGTTCCTTCAGCTACCCTTGCGATCCGCGGCTGCGGTATGTCGGTAGAACATTCCCGCAGTCGGTAGAACATTCCCGCAACTGAAAATACATGCGATATCCACCAACCCGCACTGCACCTGCGTGGTAGATTACGACACGTTCCCTCATATATAAAGGAGGCCTTTGTCCACTGATAACGTTATTGGCCTATGATTCCGGGCCTATGATGCCCTCGTCCGGGACGCCCTCACATAAACAAAAATGTTATTCCGGCATGCTCTCGGTCGGCTTTTGTTATATTTTGACAGGACACTTGATAAAGTACTGCTAAAAACAAAAGTACTTAATGTCTATTTATGCATTTTATCCATTATTTATTTGAGATATTTACTTTACGTTATGTAAGTAGGTGTGTTATATTTATTTCAATAGATTAAGACTTAACCTTCGGTATGCCTGGTGGCAAAAAGTTACACGGTATGCCTGGTGGGTTTATCAGACCCGGATTTTTAAATTGTAATTTCTCAAATAATTATTGATAAATAAGTTATTAAAATGTACTAATATTTTTACTAGGGGTGTATGTTACAAAATAAAAAATAAAATATTGCAAATCAAACACTTTTAGTAAGTATTTTTCCAATTAAACTTAGGTAGTGTTTTTAACCAAAAAAATACTTCGTTACTCTTATAACACACATTACTTAATAAAAACTAAAGAGATCTCAATCAGACTATATAAAAATATAAGGCACTTCTGTGTACTTATTAATAACTAAAGAAATATTCAGTCTTCATCACTTCTATCAACATTTTCCAGGGCTCTGGTTCGGAAGCAAATTGCACATTGGAAAATTGTATGATCCAGACATAAGTGACTCTTACAGGTCTCACAAATATATTGCGTTTTGCGATCTTTCTTGACTGGGCATACGTAGCATCTACGTTTTATACCAGGAGTCGGTTTTTTCAATGGCGTGTCATCTTGGGTACCCAAATGACGACCTATTCGTTTGCGAAGATCTGTAGATAGGCGATGTTGTTTTTTCTTGACTGCAAATATTGTTCAATCAGTGCAAGGCCCAACTTTCATAAAAGTATGAAACTTGTTCGAATATACTTGTTTTCTGGACAGTTGAGCATTTGAATAATTTTGCCATTGATGCCAGCAGTATTGAGCATCCAGAAGAATTGCTGTCAGGGAGAGCTGACACTGGTCAATGAATGCTCTCCCTGACGGCAATGAAGCTAGCGTAGACAATGGCATGCCCATTTCAGAATCTGACGAACTTTCTTCCGCAACAGCCCCACCATTATCATTGTTTTGTGCCTCTGAATCAGATGCCTCGCTTCCCTGACTCACGTGATCGGACTCTTCTCCACTTGAGTTGAAAATTACGTCATCTTCTTCAGCCGCTTCGAGTAATAAATTACTAATATTATCATCGCACAGATGGCTCCCCATTTTGAAACTAAAATAATGTAAAAAATATTATATTTTAGCACAAAAATAACATAAATTTCCAAAAACACTAACAAAATATACTTACATAGAAACGTCGCGTCGTGTGCCTGGTCGGGTCTGTGAGACCCGCGCGAACAATACGCACATCCTACTATCACGAAAGCGCGCTCCGAACTCAGGTGACAGGCGGCGGGTGTCTAGCAATCCATAACGGCCAGCTACTAAGAACGGTTAGGCGCGAAATTCTAATTTGAAGGAAATACAACGGTTTATGTGTACAGGTGGGTCTGACAGACCCTACCAGGCATACCGAAGGTTAAAGAAAAATCTATAACTAAGAGGAGCATGAAAAGTAACAAAAATCATAAAGTTATTGCCGGACTGATGGAAAAATGCGAAAAAAATTTCAATGATTTCGTATGTAAAAAAGTATTTGTTGCGTTCATGCAAGCAAACCTATTATTTATTTTCATTAAGTCTTAATTATTAGATGTTTATGTATGACTGATATTTTTTTGCCAAAGCAAATTAAAAATTTGCAAAACAAATTAGTACAACTCTTACCTGTTATTACCTACAGTACATATCCCTGAATTTCGTTGTTTTAATTTAATTAAATAAAAATGACATAATCATTTTTGTTCGCAACCATTACTTACTGATATTTCTTGAAAACAAAATAAAAACGAGCGAACGCGAAATTTTTCATTGTGAGGGCGTCCCGGACGAGGGCTCTCCGGCATGAGGGCGCAACGGCCTGACCCTATGATTATACCTCATGGACATGTACCAAAACAAGTACAAGTAGCATACAATTACAAACTAAAATCCGACTACTGAATTTGTGGATAAGGAGCTCTTTTAATTTCCATAATAAAGAATAAAATGCTTTTCCGACGCTTGGTATAAAATCGCGGTAGTTACCTTTTTATGTTGCCATTTTAGATTGTCCGCAACGTATCTATACCTACTTCCCTATTCAAATTCAAAATGCTTTATTTTCATTATTACATAGATATTGATTATTTATGTATACCATTTAACCAATTTTAATTAACAACATAACAACGATCCCTATATCTGCTATTGTACATCGAGCTGATAAGAACTCAGGAAGCGCGAGAAAATTGGAAAAGTTAAAATAATCTCTACTTAGCTGTGTTTTAAGTTTGTTGCATGCATAATCAGATATTTGAAAATAATCCTGAAGTAGTACGGCAATAAATACATTTCGATAAGTTTATGGACTAAGTACAGATAGTGCAATCCACGAAGACGCGCCCCACTATTTCTCTTAACCGTTTATTAACGCATACTACGATGAATAAACTAATCAGGAGAAAGCGTCACGGTCAAAGGGAAAGATGCTCTACTTAAATTTTATATATTTTTAATTTAAGGTGGGGATATTTATACCCCTCGCACCCCGCGATGCCCTCAGCCTAATTGGTGGGGCGCATCTTCGTGGATTGCACTATCTATAATAACCGCAATGGCTTTGTGTTTCGTTTGGAAACTTTTTTTTTGTAAAGAGAACTAGCAATATGAGTAGAATTCACATTACTAACAATATTGTAAACCCCTCCAACTAAGCTAAATATGCTTGTGTATGGAGTGGGTTCACGGCTTGATAATGTAATGGTTCGAACAAGGGATCTAGCGATCAGAAGTCCAACCCCTTAGCCATAAGGCTATTGACGCTTTATTAGTTTTATTATTAAAACTTATTACGGACAAAGCTGGTGTCTGTGTAGATCCTTACTAATATTATAAATGCGAAAGTAACTCTGTCTATCTGTGTGTTACGCAATCACGCCTAATCTACTGAACCGATTTTAATGAAATTTAGTACGGACATAGTCCAGAGCCTGGGAAAGGACATAGGCTGCTTTTTAATGCGAAAAAAGTGCTGTAAGGGGTTGAAATAAGGGATGAAAGTTTGTATGGAAATTACGTCATTTTTAAAGCTAGAAGCTTGAAACTTATTTCTTAGACTTTTGATTAGATATTAATAAATACGACATTCAAATTATGTATGAGTTTTGTTTTCAAAATAAAAAGCCTAAAAAATTAAAAATGCTGCCGGAAGTCACTATTCCGCGCGGAGGAAGTCGCGGGCATAGCTAGTAATAATATATATGTAGATGATATACTCTTTACCAAAACAGAAACAAATAAATACAACAACAAAAAGGGTGATACAATGGGCGTCATCTCACTTCACTGTCACTTCATATCGATGATACTTTTTCGTCTGGAAAAATCGTAGGTTTTGAAAAATAAATCGTTTTGTAATTCTTTCTATTTAAAAATTATTCATAGCTACGAAATTAGAATATCATTATCATTTCATACGAACGATGTCCACTGTTGGACATAAACCGCTTCCAAGTGGCACCACATTGACCTATCTTCACGTCATTCCAGGCCAGCAGTTGCTAGCGACCTTAACTTTGTATGTGGCGCCTTAATCTAATATGCTGTCGCTACTCCAGAACATTTTGTTCCCATTGGGTATCTATTCAGCGAAAAATGTGCTTTGTTTACTGCCACCAAAGATCTGCAATAATTGCGGCCTATGTTGTACTCTTAGTTTTTCTATCTTAAGCATAGCCCTTTCCATTGCTCTTTAGGTTATTTTGAGTCCAAAATAATAATATAATAACAAAATAATTCATCTGATGGAAACAGTAAATTAATTTAATTATGTACCGAGGAAGGGTTGATTTTAATTGTGTCATTATCATCATAATGTAGAACCCTAATTGACCCATAACTAGACAAAAGTTTTTTATCTATCCCCACGCTTCTATACTAATAACAAAATAGTAATCGTGATGGTTTCTAAATTTATAACATAATGAATTGTAGTTTCTGGCCAGCCTTGGTGTTTTGTGAAATTCATAACATGATAATAATAAGTGTATAACATTCCCTCTGCTGAGACACAGACCTCCTACGACACTGGAAAGTCACGTGGTCTATACAAGAAACAAAAAAACTTTCTGATATAATTATACAGTCAGTATAAAGGTAGGAGGGAATGGGCCGTAACAGGGCTTGGTGGACGTCGCATGTGTTATTTTTAATGCGCAGTGGAAGCGTGCTGGGCCCATAACCTGTTATTTTTAATGCGTAGTGGAGTGATAAACACAGTTGGAAAGAAGTTAAATATTTAATATATATTATTATAAAATTACACAAGACATATTTTCATAGGAAAAATAGTTGTCGAGTAACAAACAGAACGAACACCAGCTTTCACATTTGAATCTGAAGTATATTCTCTAGATGGCCAGCGTTACACTTCCAACACTTCGAAGTTTTCCCAAGATGCTATTAGTCACCGTTGTGAGAGCAGAGGTGATGATAAAAAATACACAAAGTTAGGTGGCTGCCTGTTTTTTCGGGGGAAAATATTGAAATGACTCCCCCTCTCTGGGTGGTGCAGGAGAAATGGTCAGACTTCTATTGACTTAACATAAAAAAATTATGTAATAAAATTAATAAGAGCTTTATTCTCTTATAGAACAGGATATATGTATATACATATTGTTATAGAAAAAAAATATATAAAACGTTACATTAGTTCACACATTATATTGGGGTCGTATCGCTAAAAGCTATCTTTTAAAGAAATATTTTAGTTTTGTACCAACCTGAAATTAATTATAAATTAAGAAGAAGCACGCTTTGCTTCGTCTTGATTTGTAATGTGCGTGTTGCATGATTTGAAGATAAGTTACTGAAATTATTCATAGTATTCTTGAGCGATTAAGATAATTACTATAATCGCATACGAGTATTAAGTTAATCAGCTTACTCTACCATATCGAGGTCTTTAAGCATAACCTTATCAGTCATATACCAGGCAAGGGTGCACCCGTTGTTGGTATAGAAACTATATACATAAATACCGTAAGTAAGTACAATAATACAGGGTGCCTTGGTCACCCAATTGTTTAGGATTTTTAAATATCTGGGGGCCAGAAAGTGCACCCGCCAAGTCGAGCAAATAAAGGCACGGCCGTAACTTTATACTGACTGTATAATTACATCAGAAAGATTTTTTTGTTTTTTGTATAGACCACGTGACTTTCCAGTGTCGTATGTCAATTCTATGCATTATTACTCAGCTGCATTCAGTTAGACTAGAAGTCGGTCCCAACATAGTGGGAAAAGACCAAGCAGATGAACATGTCAATCCCATACACGGACTTTTCGACGCTGTCTCTATGATTAAATGTTACTTTGGCTGTTTAGAAGATAAAACGGACCAAAGAGCCTACTTCTACTTTTGGTTAATTATACCTTCTGCTCTCCGCTACCTGCTGTGTTGTGTGTGTGTGTATGTGTGTGTGTGTGACCGTCTCAACTGGCTCGGATCAGCCTTAATTTAGGCAGCAGCAACGCGAATACGCTCCAGCAGCTCTTCTCTGGTGTTGACTGGCTCAAAATAAACTTACTGTTTCATCCAACCCCGTGGCGTTAAGTCTGGTGAACGCGGTGGCTAGGCTACAGCTACTTTTGTTTTTAAATAATTAATAATTGTTATTTTATTTATCTTTGCTGATCACTGTAAATATCTAAAGAAAAACCAAATCGTTATAAATTCACTATCTGCACAAGCCTATGTTCCAACAACAATATCTCTTAAACCAATTGTCATCAATCAAGTTTTTAGTATCATTATTTAGGGAAACTTACCATCTGTGAGACACGTGTTTAAAAATAGGTAGTTTTAAAGGATGTTTTTAGGATTCCGTAGTCAACAAGGAACCCTTATAGTTTCGCCATGTCCGTCTGTCTGTCTGTCTGTCCGCGGTTTAGCTCAAAAACCATTGGTACTAGAAAGTCGTAATTTGGCACGAGTATACATATTAATGACGCCGAAAAAGAGGTAAAATAAAATTTTGAAAAAAAAAAACAATTATTTATTTAGGGTACCTCCCCTACATGTAAAGTGGGATGATAATATTTTTTTCGTCCTTCCCATATTGTGGGATATCGTTGGATAGGTCTTTTAAAAATATTAGGGGTTTGGGAAGACCGTTTTTTGATTAAGTAAATCGTTCGTGACTTATCAAGCTTTAAAGTACCAATTTTCGTTAGAGTCAAGTGTCCCTCCCCTCTACCAACTAAACGGTTGTAGTTAGAAATTCAAATGTCACGGCAGTAGTACCTATATAAAACGAAGTTTAAGGGAAAACTTTCACACATAAGTGGGCTTTACAACTTTACGAGTAATAGTCGACCAATTGTATTTGACTCGAAAATTTCGAACAACTCCATATAAATGTCGATAGATGGCGCTAAGCGTCAGTTGTATCGTGCTAGTTTCTTTTTAACAAAAAAAAAACGACTTCCAAAAAACCACTAGGTATAATGTGAAAAATAACTTTAAGATTGAGTAGTGTAGCTCTGTGTCCTGTATTTAAATTCATAAAACCGGCTATGATAAGTGTTATACAAATCTCTAAAAAAAATTAAAACTTTCCGTGCAAAATTGTCGGATTAGGTGAGGATTTGTATAGAAAGTCAAATTAGTTAGGTAGTCATGTTTGACTTTTAGTTAGAGCATGGTACGAAACGATCAGTCAGCGAATACGACACGCACTTGGCTGTTATAAAAACTACGGAACCCTACACTGCGCGTGGCCCGACACGCACTTGACCGGTTTTTTTATTTACTTTAAGTCGGTGGATATTATAAGTTATAGGTACAAGAAAGCATATAATAAATTCCTTAATATTTATTATCGAATAATAATGTTAAATCCATAAAAATTTATATTATATTTATTTGACGAAAAAAAACCTTACAAAGTTCTTAAAACTAGCTTATTTACATTTTTTACAACTACGCCAAATAACTTTGTTTTTCATAGTGTATGTATAAATTACAAAGTTATTTTTGCGGTTTTATAAAATATGCTGTATCACAAAAACTGCTAACCCGATCTCGTTCAAACCAATTTGTTAAAAGTTTACATTAAGATCTACAGACATATATATTTTTTTTAGATTTTTCACTCCATTATTATAGAAGTAAGAGGGGGGGACACATTTTACCACTTTGGAAGCGTATATCCTTTAGACAATTAACTTTATGAAAAAGTGATTTGATTGCCGTACAGTAGGGGCTTACCTGGAGGGTAGATGCGTCACCTATCGGGGACGTGACGGTGCTGGTCGGCACCTCACGTCGTGCGGTGTTCCACAGGGATCGGTCTTGGGACCGCCCCTGTGGAACATCGGCTACGACTGGGTGCTGAGAGGCGAACTCCCGCCGGGCGCCGACGTGACGTGTTATGCGGATGACACGCTCGTAACTGCCCGGGGGAGCTCGCACAGGGAAGCGACGTTGTTAGCCACGGCTGCGGTGTCACAGGTAGTGAACCGCATCCGGCGCCTGGGCCTGGAGGTGGCCCTGAACAAGTCGGAGGCCATGGTGTTTCATGGCCCTCGACGGGCGCCGCCGCCGGGATCACACATCGTGGTCAGCGGGACCCGGATAGCTGTCGAGTCCACCATGAAGTATCTGGGATTGGTGCTCGACAGCCGATGGGAATTCGGGCCCCACTTCCGGCGGCTGGTGCCCAAGTTGATGGGCGCAGCGGGCGCGCTTTCAACGTTGCTTCCCAACTTGGGGGGCCCGAGCGCCGCCTGTAGGCGGTTGTACGTGGGAATCGTGCGGTCCATGGCCCTGTATGCGGCCCCTGTGTGGGCGCTGGACATGACGGCCGGCACTCTCGCCATTCTGCGCAAACCGCAGAGGGTGATGGCCGTCAGAGTCATCCGCGGGTACCGCACGATTTCCTACGAGGCGGCTTGCGTCCTGGCCGGATCCCCGCCCTGGGACCTAGAGGCGAAAGTACTCGCGTCGTTGTATCGATGGCGCGAGGAAGAGCGGGCACGGGGCTCGAGGCCGGTGCAGCGGCAGATCGCGCTGCGCCGAGAGGAGCTCCGTCAGGTCTTGGTGGCGGAATGGCGGCAGAGGCTTCTGCGCCCTACCGCCGGCCTCGCTACCGTCGAGGCGATCCGGCCAGTACTCGACGACTGGCTCGGGAGAAGGCAAGGCTCCCTGTCTTTTAGAGTGACACAGGTGCTGTCGGGGCACGGCTGCTTCGGCAAGTACCTGTGCCGCATAGACAGAGAGCCGGACGAAGGAAACTGCGGAAAGGGAGAGGGAGATCTCCACTCCCTTCCCTGGCCGCAGAAGGCGCACCGGGCGCAGGGGAAGGGCGGACAACGCCCTTTTCCAGCCCCCATGAATGGGTCCAGGGGCGAGGGACTTGGGGAAGTCCCTCGCCCCCTATTTGATGGACCCGAGTCGCAGGCGCGCGCGGGTGTCGGCGCGCGCCTCTGAGGCGATGCACGGGGTAGTTCAACACCTCACTACCCCGTGCAGGAGGCGAGGCCGGGACAGACCCGACCAGCACTAGTGCGGGGCTGCGGAAGAATTAGGTTTCCCGCGGCCCCCCACGCACGTGTGAGGAGACACCGGGGTGGTTTTAGCCGGTAAGAATCCGGCACACCCCTCCGCCATTCCCCAGGCGGAGGTAGTCCATGAGGATTTCCCCCCGTTAAAAAAAAAAAAAAAAATGGTACGAAACGATCAGTCAGCGAATACCACACGCACTTGGCTGTTATAAAAACTACGGAACCCTACACTGCGCGTGGTCCGACACGCTCTTGATCGTATTTTTGTAATAACCTTTGAAAAGTAAAAAACCAATGTTAATTTTGACGTAAAGTTGATCTTTTAGCATTTAATATGATACAGCAATTATAAAAATTATTTGAGTTATTTATCTGATTGTTAATATTTTTCCGTTATGGAACATTTTTTTTTTACGATGATTGGGCATTAAATTCCAAAGTTACATAACTTTTAGTACGGACGCTACGAAAAGTCAACCAAAATACACAAATAGCTGCCATTCAGAGGGCGTTGGGTTTAGACCCCACATTTAGAATGGTTTTAGTGATAAAATAGAGCAAACTATCACCTCCTAAAGTTTTTACAGTCCGAACCCAGAAATATTTAGGTTAGCCAGCTTTTAGGTAAGGGACAGTATATTTTTTTTAAGTGCACTACAATACTTAAAACAAAAATTCAACCATTTTAATATTTGTGACGTTTAAAAATAGTAAAACAGACAACTGCAAATGTAATTGGTATTACTGTGTGTTTAACTGCATTATGACATCGAGACCGCGTTCTTTTTCTCCAAGCAAAGTAGTTGACTAATGCCATATCCATTTTTCTGGGAGTACCCACATTTTATTTATTTGTGAAATGTAAAGAAGAACGGCAGATTTCGTACATCATACATTTTTGATGTTTTGTTATAGAATTTGTACCACTTATTAAGGCAATATAATCATAACAAAATCAATAAAATATTTTGATATTTTAACGTATTAAAACCGTAAACTAAACGCAGTTATTAATGTTTTTAGAAGTTGCCATATGTAAAATAACTCAAATATCGAAATGATAATTAATTATCAAGAATTAAAAATAATATCACATATAATTAAATTCTTATATATTATACCTTAGATTGCATAATTGTTGGATAAAATCATAAAATAATAGATAATGATTAAATGATAGGAATGATTTTGGTCAATCTTTTTAGGGTTCCGTAGTCAACAAGGAACCCTTATAGTTTCGCCATGTCCGTCTGTCTGTCCGCGGTTTAGCTCAAAAACTATTGGTACTAGAAAGTTGTAATTTGGCATGAGTATACACGTTTATAACGCCGAAAAAGTGGAAATAAAATTTTGTAAAAAACAATTATTTAGGGTACCTCCCCTACATGTAAAGTGGGATGATAATTTTTATTTTACGTCCTTCCCATAGTGTGGGATATAGTTGGATAGGTCTTTCAAAAATATTAGGGGTTTGGCAAGACCGTTTTTTGATTAAGTAAACCGTTCGTGACTTATCAAGCTTTAAAGTAACAATTTTCGTTAGAGTCAAGTGTCCCCCCACTATCAACTAAACGGTTATAGTTAGAAATTCAAATGTCACGGCAGTAGTACCTATATATAACGAAATTTAAAGGAAAACTATCACACATAAGTGAGCTTTACAAGTTTACGAGTAATAGTCGACCAATTGTATTTGACTCGAAAATTTCGAGCAACTCCATAGAAATGTCGATAGATGGCGCTAAGCGTCAGTTGTATCGCGCTAGTTTTAAGGAAATAATTAGAACAAATGGCCCTAAATAGTCTAGTTCAAACCCAGGTTTTGGTGTGTATAGCAACCCACGGTATTACATTGACCACCACTGTGTGACCACACTGAGTGACCACTGTGAAGCAGTAATTTTCGAAATAAATGCAGTGAAGATTATAGCTTTTTATAGATCACGCAAATGTCCCAACAGTCGCGCAGTCTTGTAAGTAATTTACTATCGCATAACAGTCCTTGCATAATATTGGGAGATTTTAATGAAAACTAACTCCGTAACGACAACTGCAGTTTTCAAATTAATACGTGACGCTGGTTACCAGTCTTTATTACAACCACTTCCTTATACACGCGGTGGTACTCAAATAGATCATATTTTTTTCAAATTTCCAGTTGGATTTTATAATTCCTTCTTCAGTTACTATCCCCCTATCTGGGCCCGTTTCAAATTCAAATTAATGTTTTTATTTATTGAAGTGAAAACTTCTTTAGCATCGTTGTGATTTGAAAATTAATGAAACGAAAAAGCGACAGTATCTGTTTGGACCTAGACCTAGACCTAGAAGTTAGGTCGCGGGGTTGAGGTAGCCCTGAGAGGGGGGCGGGGAGTTGAGGGGAGTTGAGGCGGGTCTCGTGGGGAGTTGAGGGGGGAGTTGAGGGGGGAGTTGAGGGGTGAGTTGAGGGGTGAGTTGAGGGGTGAGTTGAGGGGTGAGTTGAGGGGTGAGTTGAGGGGTGACTTGAGGGGTGTGTTGAGGGGTGAGTTGAGGGGTGAGTTGAGGGGTGAGTTGAGGGGTGATTCGAGGGGTGATTCGAGTGGTGATTCGAGGGGTGAGTTGAGGGGAGAGTTGGGGTGTGAGTTGGGGGGGAGTTAAGCGGGGAGTTGAGAGGGAGTTGAGGGGGAGTTGAGGGGGAAGTTGAGGGCGAAGTTGTGGGTGGAGTTTTTGGGGGAGTTGAGGGGGAATTGAGGTTGGAGTTGAGGGAGAGTTGAGGGGGAGTTGAGGGGGGGTTGAAGGGTGAGTTGAGGGCTGAGTTGAGAGCTGAGTTGAGGGCTGAGTTGAGGGGTGAGTTGAGGGGTGAGTTGAGGGATGAGTTGAGGGGGCGTTGAGTGGTATTTGAGGGTAGAGTTGAGGGGGGAGTTGAGGGGGGAGTTGAGGGGGGATTTGAGGGGGGAGTTGAGGGGGGAGTTGAGGGGGTAGTTAAGCGGAGAGTTGAGCGGGAAGTTGAGCGGGGAGTTGAGCGGGGAATTTAGCGGGGAGTTGAATGGGGAGTTGAGGGAGGTCTCGTGGGGAGCCGAGGGGGTTCTAGTGTGGAGTTGAGGGGGGTACCGTGGGGAGTTGAGGGGGTTGAGGTAGAGAGAGAGTGTGTTTCTTATGTCGTGGAAATTTTATATTGAGGGGGGAGATGAGGGGGTAGTTAAGCGGAGAGTTGAGCGGGAAATTGAGCGAGGTGTTGAGCGGGGAGTTGAGCGGGGAGTTTAGCGGGGAGTTGAGTGGGGAGTTGAGGGAGGTCTCGTGTGGAGCCGAGGGAGGTCTCGTGGGGAGCCGAGGGAGGTCTCGTGGGGAGCCGAGGGAGGTCTCGTGGAGAGTTGAGCGGGGAGTTGAGCGGGAATTTGAAAAATTTATATGATAAAAATTTTTAGGGTAATTTTATATGCCCAAACGTATACCTGTTGACCCAAACTTAGTAAAGATTTTTAATCCAGGATTAAACTTCTTAGGGCTATTAGCCCCAAATTTAGGGTAAAACGATGCTTATTGGGATTTTTTTGGGCGCAAAAATATGTAGGGCTATTTTTAGGGGCATACATACATTTACAAGCATCATATAAATGGCCGCGGGGCGCGCGGCGGTCTGCGGCCTAGTACTACAACATTACAGATTATCTATGTATGTACTAGTACTAGGAAGTAGTGTATCTATGTAGGTACTAGTACTAGGCAGTATTCGGAAGTATTTGACGATTGTGAAGCTAGTGGGCATTTAATAAGCGTTTTGAAAATATTTCAAAATTTGCACTTGCATTCATGACTGTACCATTTTAAAATTGAACGCGCTTTTTCGATATATCATATACTGAAAAACAAATTACGAAACCGATTGTCCCTTGAAATGCTGTAAAGTTTGATGATGACACGATTAATTTTAAAACGTGATTGTGGATCTTGCGTTACTTTTATACTCCATCTGTCTCCATCTCCAAAAATGTTACAGTTATATAATATAAACATGTATGACTTTAAGAATTCCCAAAAATGTTACAGTTATATAATATAAACATGTATGACTTTAAGAATTCCGAAATTTCAAATGAAACGCCAAGTCGGGATTTAAGCGATTTATTTACAATAATTGATAATGTGGATTGTTAATTAAGTAAATTCTATTACAAAAGTAATTAAAATTAAGTTATATTTTATTTACCTTAATAAAACGGGAAACTCATTTAAATATTAGCCTTGAATAGCAGCAAGAAACAGAGTTTTTTGAAGTGAAAACTTCTTTAGCGTCGTTGTGATTTGAAATTTTATGAAACGAAAAAGCGACAGTAAAAAGAGACAGACACATAAATTCATAAGATTTAACGTGGGAAAAAATGAGATAGGAAGCATTATACAGTGTTTCTTATGTCGTGGAAATTTTATATGGGCAAACCAGGGCCAACGTATACCTTTCAAATTTCGTAAATTTTTGAAGGAATTTTTTTGAAGTGAAAACTTCTTTAGCGTCTTTGTGATTTGAAATTTTATGAAACGAAAAAGCGACAGTAAAAAGAGACAGACACATAAATTCATAAGATTTAACGTGGGAGAAAATGAGATAGGAAGCATTATACAGTGTTTCTTATGTCGTGGAAAGGTGTCACCTCTACCACGTGTGAATTGCAGACATGTTTTTTTTTATTATTTTGCTATATAATATCAAACACAAAGCTCCCCCAGCAAACTACTTCCTCAATTTTATTTTTTTGTGACTATTGAGTAGTGTAGCTCTGTGTCCTGTATTTAAATTCAAAACACCGGCTATGACAAGTTTTATACAAATCTCTAAAAAAAATTAAAACTTTCTGTGCAAAATTGTCGGATCAGGTGAGGATTTGTATAGGAAGTGAAATTAGTTAGGTACAGTACGGCCGTTCTAACTTGGCGAGTGTGAAGTTAGGCTCTGCGAACTTTAGCGCTTGTGCACTCGTACAAAAATAAAGGTTTTAAAAAAATAAATACCAATAACAGTTGTTAACAGGAATAACAACTGCTAATTGCATTTATTTTTTTAAAACCTTTATTTTTGTACGAGTGCACAAGCGTTAAAGTTCGCAGAGCCTAACTTCACACTCGCCAAGTTAGAACGGCCGCATTGTAGTCATGTTTGGCTTTTAGCTAGAGCATGGTACAAAACGATCAGTCAGCGAATACGACACGCACTTGGCTATTATAAAAACTACGGAACCCTACACTGCGCGTGGCCCGACACGCACTTGACCGGTTTTTTTTCATATTGCAATCATTTATTGACAGGTAAGAAAAATCTGTCTTGCATTGTTCGTTATTAACCGACTTTTTTTGTAATGTCTGGACTTTCAGCACAGTTGTGGGGTTAGTTATAAATGATAAATTATGTTTATTTTGCAAATTGGTTATTAAATAACACTTTTACACGTAAGGTTTTTCATAAATTTAAACAAAATGAGGCCGGTGCTTCTTAACCTACTACCCTGAGAAGAGAAGTTCTTTGGTGTTGTTTTACATTTTGAGCAATTAAGCGAATTATCAGACAGTTTTTATGTATTCTATCTATTGATACCAGTTTCACGAAAAAACGCTTAATTAACTGTGCTGTGTGCGTACGCGCTTTGAATAAAATGAAGAGTTTGCAATGTGTTAATTGCAACGTTTTCTTGTCCCGAATAAGAAGGCACGCTTCATCCGATGAGACAGGTATATACATTTAAATAAAAAATTACTTAATATGTTACAGTCTTGTATACATAATCTGGTGTCTGAGTCAGGTATGGCCCTGTATTACAGATCAACAGGTCCACACCCCAATCAAGGGCAACCGAAGGAACAGAGTGGGTTTTTAAACAGTAAAAGTTTGACACTCTCTTCCGTTCCTCCCAGAGTGGGACGACAAATGATCCCTCAAAAGGGTCAGTGGGTCGTCTTAGGGGACGTATTATTTTTGTAACGAGACAACTCTCTTCCTCACGCCCCAGCCACCGCAGGAGTTGCCCCGGTCTTCGGGGATCGCGAACCGATCTCTGGCCACCGTAGGCGCGGGCTTGCGGCCGGCGAGAAGGGGTAGCTAACCATCCGGTAAGGACCAGCCCGGATCAGCGGCGTATCGTGTTTCAAGCGCGCCTCAAAGAGCAGTCAGCACTAGTGATGGGGCCATAATCTATCGGGGTTGCGGTAATGTTCTAATGATATATTGCGGCCCCATATAAAAGGGCAGCTGAAGAACGGGTGGTTTTTTAGTCAGTAGAAGTCTGACACGGCCTTCCACTCCACCCAGACGGGAGAAGTCATTGGATGATTTTAACAACCGGAAAAAGGCCTACAGAATGGCATTCACTGTGGCTCGAATTTAGTCATTATAAGAAAAAAAAAATTAACACAATTGGTAGGTATACCAATTGTGTTGTTTATCTTTGAGTCAGATACCGTAAAATGCTACCAACGCTCAACGTATTAGCTAATCCCACAGCTGCAACCTATACGTTAGCCAATCTGATTACGAGATATACATACTAACGCTAATGTTTATTTATTTATAGAACTGGATTCTGCGAAGATAAACCTTACTAGAAAAGGATACGGCACACTCGCCAAAAAATGATGGAAGCAAACCACAGCACGGCAGCCTAGAGTCGAGACTAAAATGGGAAGAAGTTACAAGGTAGGTAGTTATTGTTACTACTCGTAGTAGTAAGGTTATTATGAGATGCAATGACTGAGCTCGATAGTGCCACCAAGGTCTGCTGGGGTTGCAGGAATTTTCTAACGTGATCCCGCTGCCCCGGATTTCTGACTTCAAACAGGACGTGGTACTATAATGTAATGTTCGGTTTTATGTTTTGAATAAGAACGTGTGTGTGAGGGTAACCCTGAAATTTTATACACACATACACTGTTTTTCATATACTTTTTAACGCAATTCAGATATTTGAGCCCTTTAATCATCATCAATATTGAAATAATCAAACGTTATGTGTTTACATAGAAAATTTTAGCATTTATTTAATCCTAGCTTTTGCCCGTGACTTCGTTCGCGTGGGAGGGATTTCCCGCGTAGGTAAATCCCGATCCCGTAATAATTCTAGGATAAAAAGCAGCCTATTTGTTATTCTACTTACCAAATTTAATTGAGATCCATTCAGTAGTTTTTGAGTGAAAGAGCAACAAACATACATACATCTATATACATACTTCCGCATTTATGATATTAGTAGCATAATTCCGAGAATAATCAAGGTAGACTTTATAGACAACTACTCAGTATGACTTTCACAATACCAACTATTGCTGCAATAATGGAGTACCAAACGACGTAATTTACTTATTGTAAAACACCAGCAATAAAGATAATGATGAATCATGAAAGTTATTAAAGGTTTCAACATCATGCGCGCATATGGCACAACGTAGGACTCCCAGCCGTTACCTTGAAATGATTTAATGCATAAATGCAACGAACACGCACCTTCTGCTGAAATAGTTGGGTATTACCTATTTACTTATAGAACTACTACTATATATATATATACATATACTATACTATACTATATATATACCATTTATTTACTTATTCTGATATGTAAGGTCCTTACACTTTATTTTAATTGGAGATTTTTAGCAGTTCACAAGTAATTTTTGGATACCTAATTCTAGCTAAAAAGTCGTTTGCTGTTTCTGACAATCCTTGGAGAACCTGAACTAGTAAAGTTTAATAAGTCCTCCTGTGTCAAGTAGTGGAAAAACTTTAATTAATCTTTGTAAATAAAAAAGGATCTCCGGAATGCATATATGAACGCGCGTAACCTCCGAACGACTGCACCAAATTAGACATATTTTTGTGGTATTCGATATTGATTTTTTATACAAATCTTGTCCTGGTATGTATCAAAAATAATAAAAAAAATTAAAATCGTGTGTAACATAATCAATGCACATCCTCAAATAAGTTTGTTCAGAAACGTTTACTGAATGTACCGATTTCTATAATTTTAATATAAGTAATTTTTTTTTTAAGTTTACAAAATTATTTAATTAAACTAGTAACAATCCCGCCATATATATATACATATATACTAAACCTAACTATGTACATAAAAAACTAAAAAAAATTTTTTGCAAAAAAATAGAACCGACTTCCAAATCAAAACACTACAAAACCAAAAATAACTTTAATTACGGAAGTCGGTGTTATTGCTTTTGGATTTTCTTTTTTTTTTTCACACCGCCTTCCGAAATTAAAGTTATTTTTGGTTTTGTAGTGTTTTGATATGGAAGTCGGTTCTATTTTTTTGCTAAACATTTTTTTTTCACGCTTTTATATGGGTCGGTTTGTCATTTTTCTAGTTACAAAAGCCATAATGTCAACTACTTATCACCTTTTACAAAATATTGCTTTTCCCGATGCATAGCCGTTAATTTTTGAGGAGTTCTCCTGGTACTTGACCATCAGCTCTACATCACCATATGTATTGTGACGAGCATAAAGTGTTTAACATCCGTACTCAAGTAACCGAATCGCAATCCACGAAATACTTATTATTGAGGAGTTTCAGTGGCTATCTGTGGTCTTCATCATCAGTTCAATTTCCCCATATGGTACTTTTCGGAAGCAACTGCTCAAGGTACTATAAGAAATACCCAAAACGCTATAGGTGTGACTATAATATTTGAAGAGTTCCCTCGATTTCTCCAAGATCCCATCATCAGATCCTGATTTCGTTACAATGGGACCAACTAGAAAGTATACCCATTCAAACGCAAAAAGAATTTTTCAAATCGGTTCAGCCGTCTCCGAGTTATGAGGTAACATACATTAAAAAAAAAAAAAGTTCAAGACGAATTGTAAACCTCCTTTTTTTGAAGTCGGTTAAAAAGAAAAAAAAAATAAAAAGGAAAAAAATTAATTATATCAAATATAATTAAATCTACGTAAATTACGATTACAATATCGCTGTTTAGTGAAAACAAACCTAAATGGACTGTAAACCAAAGTAATTACTTGAATTGAAATGCAGTTGTATCCGAATTTCGACATTCACGTATGAAACGTTTTGGGAATAGTTTCCTTGTGAGCACAGCTAAGGAGTAGAATTCTCTGCCGGAGTCTGTGTTTCCTGATAGCTATAACCTGTGAGTCTTAAAGTCAAGAGTGAATGGGTTACTTCTAGGCAAACGTGATTCATCTTCGACCACATCATCGCTTAACATCAGGTGAGATGGTGGTCAAACGCAAGCCTATCAATATTAAAAAAAAACAGTACAAATGAAATAAAAATTAGTTACGTCTTAAAGAAAAAATGTTTATACAAGTAAAACAAAAAATGTAGTGTAAATAGATATTATGATCATAATATAATTTACTAGTTGGGGTGTTTGTCCGTGTGCGTTAAATACGATACGTGTTTTAACATATTAGTCGGTTTTTACACAAAATAACGCGGGTGATACCGCGAGGCACAGGTAGTATAGAATAAAAAAAATGGCCTAGGGTGAGTCAGACTCGCCCATGAAGGGTTCCGTAGTAACTACGCCAAATAACTTTGTTTTTCATAGTATTTGTATAAATTACAAAGTTAATTTGCGGTTTTATAAAATATGCTATATCTCAGAAACTGCTGACCTGATCTCGTTCAAACCTTTGTTTACATTAACGTCTATAGCATATATTTTTTTAAATTTTACAGTCATTATTATAGAAGTTAGAGGGGGGTTGGACATATTTTACCACTTTGGAAGCGTATATCTTTTAAACGATTGACTTTATAAAAAAGTGGTTGTAAAAATATCAATGTCACTTTAAAGACCTTTCTATAGATACCACACATGCATAGGTTTCATGAAAAAAAATACTTCAGTTTAAGTTCCATGTATGAGAAGCCCCCCTTAATTTTAAATATATTTTTCTTAAAATCGGAAAGCGGTTTACAGAATACATCTGCCTACCAAGTTTCATCTGTTTAGTCCTAATAGTTTCGGAATAAAATGGCTGTAACATACGGACCGACGGACAGACAGACAGACAGACATGATGAAACTATAAGAGTTCCGTTTTTTGCCATTTGGCTACGGAATCCTAAAAACAGTACAGGACATTTACTGTTCAACTTATCACTATAGTGTGCTTATAAATATTTCGAATATTTTGTACTTGTACTCCATTCTCATACGAAAATACAGTTTTCTTTCTTACTGATATTATAAATGCGAAAGTTTGTGTGGATGGATGTATAGATGTATGAATGTTTGTTACTCTTCCACGCAAAAACTACTGAACGGATCTAAACGAAATTTTGTAAGTATTTAGTAGACATTCTGGAATAACACATACTTTTATCCGAGAATTCCCACGGGATCGGAATTTATGCGGGAAAACCCTCCGACGCTAACAAATTCGCGGGCAACAGCTAGTTTCAGTATATAATTTAGCAACAAAAAGTACAACTACTAATTGGACGCAAATTCTGCAATACTAAATTGGGTTTAAGGTTGAGACATTACACAATCAGTAATAGGTCATAAGCAACCACCATAGTAACCCGTTTCGCTTAGTTGCCTTACCGCTTACGCAACGTAGCGAGTAAGTGATACGAGGCGTTTTTCTTTAGATCCTTCGTAGAAATTTTATAGGTACATCGTTCTTGTGGAAATTATGTTTAGAAATTTATCAAAGTATGAATTCTCAATGTTTCCAAAGGTTTGTGTGTCCAAATGCATTGAATCTTTCGAATACCTACATATTTTTAATGTGATAGATAAAATGGATGTTTGGATGTTTGTTACTCAATCACGCAAAAACAGCTAAATGGATCTAAATAAAAACCCTATTACACTATTGCCTTGAACCCACTCCAGACACAAGCATATTTAGCTTAGCTAGTAATATGAATTCTACCCACATTGCATTTGGTAGCTGAAATTCTGAGATAGCTCATAAACTACTTTTTATCGTGTCATTCTCACGGCTGATATCGTGGCAATTCTAGGATAAAACGTAGCAGATTTACGCGGGAAATCATCCCACGCAAAAGATGTCGTGGATACAGTTTGCAATATAACCAACGAGAAACATATACGGGGAACTCGGTACGGAAAATCACAGTAAAACTATAAGTAGGTCACAGAATTTTTTTGACTGCAAAGTCCTCAACAACAACACCAACGCAGATCCAATGAAAGTACCAAAGTATACAAACTTCAACACTGCGACCTTCGTACTTGAACCGACTTCGAAAACAGCACCACTGGGCAATCGCAATGCAATATCCCAGAATACGGTCGCCAGCGCACGCAGGCTAGCGCATTCGCGTCGCGAACATTTTGTGGAACGGATTAGTGGCTACCGTTCCGTGAAAATCAGGCTTCGAATTGGCAAACAGCTGGTTGGATTTATGCAATTCTCATAAAGAAACTGTTGTATTTACATATGCGTACTGCGAATACAGGAGGGTCAAGTCGTTAGTGTGCTCCTAGTTTTTGTGGTATAAGCTGTTATCACAGTTTAAGTGGTTACTATGTGTGTCAGTAGATATGTTTTGGTTTTCACCCTACTGTCGGTCGCGTCTTTCGTCAGCGACTGCTCAGCGAAATATGCGCGTGAGTTTTTATTGTTTGTTTTGCAATGTTCGTGGAGATTGTTGTGGTTGCGTTGATTTGTGGTTTCACCTCAATTGATTTGTAAAAGATAAAATTAGGATTATGGTTTTTTATAAGCAAAGTTATTTAGATAAATAATTTATTGCTAGATGAAAAATTATTCCAATATGTTTTTAACAATATGCAACAGTTTTATGTGGTTGTAAATGTTGTCAAAAATAAAAGTATTTATATATTTATATTTCTAGATACATTTAATGTAAGTGAAGTGTTGATGTAGCATACTACGACAGGTTGTCTTACAAATAAATAAAAAAACTTAAAAGTTTGAAACCAAGCACTTTCAAGCAGTTTTATGCAGTTTTATGTTTTATTATATTTTATTTAAGTTGCATCATAGTTGCAATCTTTACTTTATGACCAGAAACAGAACACCTCCTTTGAATTATTATGCACTTTGAAACAGTCTATATAATCAGATACCTATACTATAGTGGTTTATTTATTACTTACTTACCTTAGCAAATATTGACCGGACTAATTGTTTTTAGTTAATTCAATAACATACATTACCTGGCTGTTTCCATGACCTTTAATTGATTTCGCAAAATTTCTGTTAAACTTTGAGAGGGCCTATCTGCTGCAAATTTTTATGAAACTTGCAGCAGCCATGTTATCTCTTTATGCTACTTTCATTATGCGTATAGCTAAGGAGTGTTATTCCCTGCCGGAGATAGTGTTTTCTGATAGCTATAACCTGGAGGTCTTTAACTCAAGGGTGAATAGGTTTCTTCTAGGTAAGCGTGTTTCAACTTCGACAATTTTATCGCTTACCATCTACTCACTGAAACTTTTCATTTAGGAATAGTTCTCTTATCTCTATCAAACCCTTCATCTTTATAGCAGATAATGTATATTCATTTTCAAAATATTGTATATTTTATACGGATACGGATAGCGGTATTGAAAAGCGAGAGTATGCTCTCACCAGATGGTAAGCGGTTATGTAGTATTAATACCTAGCAGAGAGTTTTGCAAAAAAATATGAGATAGTGGCATTCAAAACTGAACATAATCTTTTATCTCATCTGAGGTTAAGCCATTGCTGATAATGTCTTCAACAACAAAACATACTTACCTAAAAGTAACCTATTTAGTCTTGTTATAAAGACTGCCAGGTCCATCGCTCTTGCGTACAATGAACGTATGTATTCCCTTAACGTTATCACTTTTATGGTCATCCAAAAGATATTTCTCCCATCAGATATTTTGTGAAATGGAGTTACAAAATATCTGATTGAAATTTCGATATATTTTGCAATATTAAACGAATGAATCGGTGAAACAATTTTGATCGTAAGGTGATCATTCATGCCAATACAATTCGATCTAAACGTTTAAGCGTGAAATCGATTATTAGAAATTTTCGGCTATCCTTGTGAATACCATTATATTTTCGAAGGCCAGAGAGAAGCCACAGGAAACAGTCTAGTGGTGCTAACTAAACACCTCCGTCTACGTTCCCGCCAATCTTATTACCCACTGTTTAGATATCTCACTTAAACCTTGAATTAACTTTGTTAGAAAGTATAGCAAACGTTTAGGGATTGAGTAAGTGGTTAGCGGATCCAAATAGTTAAGTACGGTAGTGTTTGATAGCAGAATTATTTTATACCATTCTAGTAATAATACTACACTCACCTATTCTTTTGGTATTATAAACTGGATGAAAACAGATCTTTCAAAATTACAACGGTCCACAAACAGAAAGCACCACCCACGATCCTTTGTACAACGAATTACACTACCGAGGGATGAAGAAGGACGTCGTATCATAGATTTAAATAATTTACACAACCAGCAGATTGCAAATTTAAGAAAATTCTTCACTCAGAAACAACAATCATCGCTTCACTTAGCAATCACACAGATAGATAAAAAGTACACCCTACTTAATTTACACCCTACCGAACTACAGGCTAATGAACATATAACCACCAAAATTTCAAATTTTGCAGCTTGGGAACGTAAATCCCTTCACGGAAGACATCGTTTCGACTTGCAGCAACCTCATGTCGATATTAAAGCATCGAATGCATAGCTGCGATGAGGTGAACTCTTACCTGAAACTGAGGGCTTTATGATTGCCATCCAAGATCAGGTCATAGATACAGCCAACTACAAGAAATATATAATCCGCAGACCCAACTACAACGATTCCTGTAGACGTTGTCATGGTGCCTCAGAAACCATACAAAACATTACTGGTGCATGTAGAGCCATAGCCCAAACAGATTACAAACACCGTCACGACCAAGTTGCTGCAATAATACATCAAACTCTAGCTAGCCAAATGAGATTAGTTACAGATAAAGTACCATACTATAAATATAAACCTCAGACAGTATTATATATATATATATATATATATATATATATATATATATATATATTATAATTACTGACAAAACCATATATAATAATAGACCAGATATAACAATGTTCGATAAACAGAAGAAATTAGTTTATATAATAGATATTTCCGTATGCAACACCCATAGCCTTCTAAGCACTTATACAGAGAAAATAGCAAAATATGCAGATTTATCCATAGAACTCAAAACTCAATGGAACGTTACTCATACAAAAACCATCCCCATCATATTGTGCAGTGCTGGAATCGTACCAAAAACCCTTCATAGTAGCCTAAATTCATTAAATATTAGCCCAACTACTTACCTCCTACTACAAAAAGCAGTCATTTTAAATACATGCCGTTTACTCGAAAATTCTTAAACGCCTAAATTTAAAATATAAATGCACTTGGCTCCGGCCCGTGCCTATAATCCCCACAGAGCTAGGAGAAATGCAAAGCATAAAGAGAAATAATAATCTTCTCAAACGAATTTTGTTCCCAATACCCAATCTCAACGGAGACTAGCTAACTACACGGGATTAATTTTAGTACGCAAATGTATCCGTAAACACAGGTATGGTCACTGATCTCAATACATCACAATGGATGGGAGGTCCAGTGCAAAACCAACGTCTTTATCTAACATCCAAACTCTGAACTGCTTCTTGGAATCGCCTAACTGAAAAACTAAATAAATAACTCTGCCTGACTCGGGAATCTGAAACTCAGGACTTTGCTATCAGCAGTCGTGGTTTGTGACCCCTATATGATAAGTGATCACGTCATTTTGCCCATAAATTTAAACTAGATTAAATAAGAAGTTAAAGGATTCTAGTAAATATTAAATATTTAATACTTATAAATTATTGGAAATAAAATATATTTAGAACTTATAAAAAATAATTGAGAAATAAATATAATTGGCGGCATAATTTCAATAACTTAAAGTTTATAAATTCCTTTTAGATCTTGTAGATATTAAATATTGCACTTGACTTGTATTTCACAATCAAGTTTCAGCGCTAGAATAATACCCAACCACAATTAATTAGGTGTAAACTACCAAGTGCTACAAATTTAATTGTTATTTATTGCTACCTCAGTGTCTCTATGTTTTTTTTTAATGCATGGAAACACTAGCATTCGACACTTACATTTTGGTGCGGAGTTTGAGTTGAAACTGTTATTTAGATTAAGTAGAATGCTGTTTTTATTTAGATTATAATATGTAATCAATCTATGTATTGCGAATTTAATAAAGGACAAAAACATTGACGAAAAAGTTTCTGTAAAATTTTTTGATGATTGGATAATTCGTTGGTGTAAGTGTACCAATCTGTTGGGGGAGGCGCCACTGACGCGTGCACTCCGCACTCTCAACATCATTGCGACCGAGTTAGACTTATTCTGTTGTTTACTGGGTGAATTCACTAGGAGTGCTTTATTTGTAATTTGTTATAAACAAAAATTAAATAGTTGAAATACTAGAATAGGTCCACTATCGCATTAGGTTACCCTGTAATGATAGATGTAAAGTGGATAATAAATAAATAAATATTTATAGTTAAGTACTGTCTGCCCGTGACTTCACAGTGTAAAAAGCTTTTTTCATGAAAAAAAAAGTAGCCTGTCTTCTCCACCAATGTCAAATCTATCTTTGAATCAAATGACATGGACAAAAAAGTACATTCCATGTACACATACATAGTAAATAATATTGTATATTAAAAATAGAAAAATGATTTAATACGTAGTTCTTAACCTCTCTGATCTCGTCAGTGTTTATTTCAAAATAATTAGTAATCAAGATGAATTCAAAGTACCATTTGTCAACGTTCGCCATAATGGACCATAGAGTAAGATAAATATAATAATGGGTGTTCCACATCAAGCATACTACTTGCATATATCACATAGACGTGTGATATGGACGACAAAACGCTATTATTAAAAACATTTTATTTATACAAAACTGTCTTCGTTGGTATTTTTGGCATTTAATAAAATTATCTTTTCATAATGTTGATGCGTAAGACAGTTTTTAAATATTTCACACAAAAAAAAAATCGGAAAACGGAACGCGTTACTTGTTTGACAATGTGTCATTGTCTATGTCAAATGTCAATATTATGTTATTGCAGAATCAGATCATAGATGATACATATTAATTGCAGATTCTACATTGCGTCCTGTGTTTGTTTTTGCGATTATTTTCTAATATTTTTGACCCCTGCTTATTTCAACGTACTGATACCTTCTACCACCACCCGATTACCTTGCTATTAATACTGGACTCTGATTTACATTGCGTTGTGGATTTGTTTTGTGGATCAATATGAGGTGAATCAACTGCGGAATAGCCATGCAAAGGTTGCAGAGGCATCTCATATCCTCGCTTTCTGCACACAATCAAACAAGACTCGCGTTTGATAACCAATGCCCAACCCAGGTAAGAAGTTGGACTAGAAAAAACTTAACCTGATTTATTTTTATATAGTTCTGGTATGCGAAATCTTACAGTGCATCTTATTTTCAGTTGCCTCTTGATACATTTATTTGTCATCCATGCTTATTATTATTAAACACCGAAACTGGTGAACAAGAGAGACTACTGGGGCATAACATGGTTTTCCGTTGCTGGCTGTCCTATTATCACAAAATACTAATTATGTGGTAAGCATTTTGTTTTTCATTTTTATAAATACCTAGTTGTATTAATCTATAAAAAAATGAGCTTTCATACTATGTATGTATGATTGTTATATCTGTGTTTTATGTATTTTTCATCTTTAACATAATATACTTGCCTAAAGTAGGCATGTGTAACATAGTACTGCTCATTTTACTATAACATAGTACTTGAAAACATAAAGAGATATTTAAAAAGATACCCTTGTTACTAAAAATTATATAAACATAAGAATTATCTAATGATTGAATTAATTTATTATTGTGTTTATTCTAACTGTGGTTTATTTTCAGTCTTCACGAAACAACTATGTTTGCCATGTGTGTTGGATGCGAGCAAATAGACAGGCAGTGCATGACTCATCACGAGACATGCAAGAATTGGCTTTGGATAATGATGCAGCAGCCCCTAATGTTAGCCAAGTTGTTAGCCCACCAGAGCCACCACCAGTGCCGCCTGTTCAAAGAGGGCCATGGGAAAGTAATACCATATCATTACCTAATTACAAGCGAGCTTCGATTACGTCTGTTCACAGTATATTTCAACAATGCAGAAACAGAATGGTACATTTGGTCCCGCAATCCCTCAAAAGAATGCTTTTGCAGGAACATAGTTTCTATGTTCCTCGCAGCTGTAGAGTGTGTGAAACACATTTGTACAGCGATCAATGGCATTTATTACCTCAAATGAATGAGACACATTCTACATTTAGTGCTATCCATATAGAAGACAATTAATATTATGAAGTCAAAAGCTAATATTTTGAACTTTGAAAATGTCTCAGAAATTCTCTCACGGAACAGTAATCACAATTATAAAATAATAATAAATAAATCTATGATTGTATTTTTTTTAACAAGTCTGGTTATGTTTAAAGCAGTTATTTATGTAATTACTGAAGCCCTATATTTACACTTAATCCAGGTTAGTGTATTGGTGAAATAAAAATGCTCTGTTCTATCCAAGCTGGTTGATTGACCTCCCTAAGTCTCTTTATTAACACTATCGCTGCATTGCTCTAATGTATATTATCTTCGTAAGCATTTAAGATATAATAATTATAATATGTCAAAATATTTTTGTTTATTTTCTCTAATAAGTAAATAAATAATAATTTTTACTCCTTTGTTTTATTCTGTGTTTCCCTCGTTGGTCTAATGGTCGCGAGCGCTACTGCTGAGCATGAGGTCCTGAGTTCGATTCCCAGGTCGAGCAAAGTGATATTGGGTTTATTCATCAGGAATTTCTCAGTAGCAGCCCGGAGTCTAGATTTGTGCCTGGTTAATAGAAACAGACTCGCCCCCTATTAAATGGTACTCAAAATAACTGGTGAAATCTGGGTGTACTATAGGTACACCTCTGCCCAACCCTTCGGGGAATACAGGCGCGATGTTATGTTAATGTTTGTTATTATTGTCACATTTTTGAGACTATTACCCAGTTTTATAAAATGTTAGTCAATATTCAGTTTAAAATCCTTACTTTGTTTATTAGTTAAATACTAAAACCATATCAGTTATATGCAATAATTCACAACTGTTCACTATTTTAAAGCGCCTTTAAGTGTTTAATAGCGAAATTATAATCTAAACACCTTATTGCTAGCGATCTGATTAAAAGGTTTACTGTAACTGTTTTTTGTCTAGTCTGGTGTAATGCCAAGATTTCTGAGTTTTTTATTTATAGCAATTTAATGAGTCAATATTCACGAATATAAAACACCAAAAATCATTGGTGTACACTAAATTCGATAACTATGCCGACGTCCATAGTAAAATTGGCCATGTCCTTTAATCAAAATCGACGTGAAAGAGACACACCGAGTTACTGTCGCATTTGTAATATCAGTAGGTGCCCATGAAAAAAAAAAAAAATTCCAATCTCAATTAATTAATTTAACTGTTCACCTAAACGAGTCGTTATTTTGAAACTTTACGACCAGTCCATAGGTTATTACTTAATTGAAACACTGCATACAAACATTTCGCACCGTATCGTTAAGTTAATCTTTGTTTACGTTTAAAAGTAAACGTCTAGGTTCGCAGCATTTTGAGATGATTCTAATTAATTAGTACGTATTGTATTAGTGTGGGATTAGCTCAATGGATTTCCAATTAAACGGCTGATTTCCTCTTAAAAACTCTATTTATTTCTCCTTACAAAATTACACGTCTTATCGTCTTGGTATCGTCCTAGTTTTTCCATTCTATATCCTTTACTTATTCTACATCTTTAACATTCATTCGCTATCTCTTTCACTCCTTGACTATTTCGTATATCCATCTCTCTCACTCGTTTATGCTTCACATCTGTCATTCATCTTCACGTCTCATTCCACTATCCTGTCATAACGTTCCATTCCTACAGCTCGGCCATTCTGCTAACTGACTGTCCCCAGTCAGATCTACATTGAAAGTACATCTTATTTTCTAATTGACAACAAAACTATTAACTTAAAGTAACCCTCCTCTTCAATACATACTTTACATCATCCTAGTAGATAACACCTTACTTTAAAACAATAAATTGTTAACACAACAACTTTAAAACAATAAAATGCTAACACGACAACTTTAAAATACAAATCAAATGTGAATACAAATAAATTTCAGGTTATCACATAACACAACTTATACTAATACCATCATAATGAAATATTAGGTCAAGAACAAACCCCAAAGGTCCCCAACCTAACAAACAACAACTAACGAAACTTACTCACCTAACTCAACAGTATTGCCAAACACTGGCCATGGTTTCATATTATCTGCAGAGGAAGAAGTCACTCGAGAACCATCTGTTCTGTGATCCATCTTCTCCACATCATATCGATCATTTCTTTTTACTTTGGTAATTCTGTATGGTCCTAGATACTTCGGCTTGAGCTTCAATCTAGTACCGAACTGTGTACGTTTGATGGCTACAACATCTCCTACTACATATTTTCGACTTTCTTTTCTTCTTCTATTATACGTCTTACAATTTTCATCTTGAACTTTTCTTATTTGTTCTTTAGCCTTCATCTTTAAGTCTTCTCTATTCTGCATGAAATTACTTCTATGCTCTTGCTGAAGCAAATCATAAATTTCAATATCTTCTTTAGTTTTCATTTTTGTACCCAACATGAGTTCAAAGGGAGTAGTGTCAATGCTTCTTTGATATGTGCTATTTAATGCTTTTTGCACCCGGCTGACCTGCTTGTACCACTGAGATGGCTCCTCAATGCATAGCTTTGCTAATACCGCTATAATTATTCTGTGAATGCGCTCCACTTGACCATTCCCTCTGGGCACACCTGTTGTTATGGTTATATGTTGAATACTCTCCTTCTCACAATACTCCTTAAAGTCGTTGCTGGTAAATGCGCTACCGCGATCTGAAATCAAACGTATAGGATTCCCAAACGTTTGCTGATGAATCTGTAACTTGTCTATAGTCTCCTTACTGGTAGTCCCCTTCACTGGAAACAACCACACAAACTTTGTAAATCCATCTACAACAGTTAGAATGTAATTATACATCTTCCTCGTCTCTGAAAGAGGTCCAATATGATCACAATGAATAGTATGCAACGGAATGCTTTCTTTATCAATGCAATTTAAGAATCCCTCCTGTTTACCTTCTTTTTTGGTCGCTAGCAGACATGTTATGCACGACAGTAAAAACTCTTCAATCTTCTTGTTAATATTTTTGATATAATATTCTTGTTCCACCAGTTGTATCATTTTTCTTTTCCCAAAATGTCCCTTCTGGTGTATTCTTCTTAAAATCTCAAATTCTAAATTTCTTGGTATTACTAACCTTCTTTCTAGTCCTTTGTACAATAAACCATCGCTGTAGACATAGTCTTCATATGGCTGAAGTTTTACTATCTCTATAATCGCCTTTATACCTTCATCCAACATCTGTGCTTGCTTGACTTGATCATGTAGGCTTAACTCGACAGCTCCAACAAATGGATTTCTGCTCAAAGCGTCCGCATGTTGCATTTTGCCTCCTGATCGATGTTCAACCACGTAATCATACTCTTCAAGCAATAATACCCATCTGGCTACTCTAGTTGTTAGGTCCTTCTTATTCAATGTCTTCTGAAAGGCTTGACAGTCTGTAACAATTTTAAAGTGTTTTCCGTACAAGTAATGCCTAAACTTCTTTACACCCTCAATAATAGCCAAAGCTTCCAACTCATAGCTACTATACTTCTTCTCAGCATCACTGGTCTTCCTACTGTAGTAGTGTACAGGATGTAACTCATTTGCATAGTCTCTCTGAAGCAAAATAGCACCGTATGCTATTGCAGAGGCATCAGTATGCAATTCAGTTAATAACTGAGGATCATAAATCCTTAACACTGGGCTACTAGCTAAAGCATTCTTCAACATGTTAAATGCACTTCTCTGAACATCTTCAAACACAAAGTTAGCCTCCTTCTTCAATAAATCAGTTAATGGTTTAGCTATCAATGCAAAATCTTTAATATATTTCCTAAAATATGAAGTTAATCCAACAAAACTATGAAGTTGCTTTAAAGTCTTGGGTTCAGGGTACCTGGTTACAGCATCTGTTTTGTCCTGAGAAGGTTGAACTTTTCCATCTTCTATAATGTGTCCTAGGTACTCTATTCTTCGACATAACAATTGCGCCTTCTTCCAATTAATCTGCAAGCCATATTGTGATGCGACAGCTAACACTTCTTTTAACCGTTGCAATGCCTGACATTCATCCATAGCAGGTATTAATAAATCGTCAATGAATATCACCAATATTCCCTTTGCTATAAGTTCCTGAAACACCATCGTTACAAATCTCATAAAATACTTCGGGCAAACCGACAAACCAAACGGAGCCCTCAGAAACTCATACTGTCCATTGTGTGTAACAAAAGCAGTGTACTTTATGCTTTCTTTACTGACTCTCAAATGAAAGAAACTATTTTTTAAATCTAACACACTAAAAACACGAGCACCTTTAAGTTTATCTATCAGATCATCAATAATAGGCAGAGGAAATTCATCTTTAATCATCTTTTTGTTTATAGGTCTATAGTCTACACACACTCTAGTACTGCCATCTTTTTTCTTTACTAACACCAAGGGTGAGGAATATTCTGAAAAACTTACACGAATGATCCCATCCTTAAGCCACTCTGATACTTGCTTTTCAACAATCTCTTGTTCAGCCAAAGATATACGCCTTGGTCGTTGAGTCACTGGTATATCATCCTTGAGTACAATATGCAATTCTATCGGCGCCTCCTTTACCTGTACTGGTGTATAATTCTTCACACAGTCAATGACTTCTTGTTGCACCTGCTTATCTTGAATAGTACCTAAAACAAACTCATCCTGACTTACCACGCACACAAGCTTTGACAACCAACTGTTTACATTTGGAGTAATTAGTATTGACCCCTTTGACATAATGGTAAAAACATCTTTAAGGAATTCTTGACCCAATATTACACTACACGGCATACAACGCCTAGGAACAACATGAAACGCAATATCTTTATATTTGTGTCCATCTAATAACACACAAGCAGTAAACTTTTGCATCGACCTTACACTGCCGCCTAAACCCACCAGATTCGTGACAGTGTTCACAGACTTAGGAGCCCCAAGATGATCGTAAAGTTCGGTACACACCAAGTTTATCTCACTACCGGAGTCAATTAATGCTTTAACTTCGCATTTATTCACTAAAACTGTTTTGCAAGAATTTTCGAATCGAAACTGTGCCGGCGTTTTTTCTTCGACGTAAACATCAGTGAAGTTGGCGTCAGTTCCCACTGGCATCGCCATCTTGTCGCCGTCGCTGATGTTGGTACTCCTGTCAATGTCATCAGTTTCACCAACCGCAGACTCACGAATGTTCGGAGTGAAGTTAGTCACACACATCGTTCGCTTATCTTCGTGAATGTTCGGTTTTCCGCCTTGCCGTTCACGTTCTCGGTTATAGGTCTTTTCATTCGTATTCGTATTATTTGTTGAACGAATGCATTGAGTAGAAATGTGTCCAAACTCATTGCACTTAAAACACTTCAGACCTTTTTCTTTATTTGGACACTTTGATGATTGATGATTTTTTTCACCACAGCTGTAACATCTCTTGATCCCCGCGCCATTTTCTTGATTTTCAAACTTCCTGTGTCGACTATGATCGTTGTTTTCCGTCCTCATCTTATCTTTGATAGTCTCGTAAATCTTAATCTTTTCTTTTAGGTCCGCATACGTCGTAACTCCGTA
Organism: Tholera decimalis; assembly: GCA_943138885.2. Lineage (NCBI taxonomy): Eukaryota > Metazoa > Arthropoda > Insecta > Lepidoptera > Noctuidae > Tholera > Tholera decimalis. The sequence goes on along the minus strand of OW964563.2, from coordinate 15,908,056 downwards.
CAACAACATTTTATTAACTTCCGAGTCAATTATGCCGTCAATTATGTACTTAATGGCAACATAATCTGGCATCTTGCCGCGTTTTCCCATTTCCTTCATGACTAACATGTAATCTAGACACCGTTCGTCCTTTTTTTTCTTTCTGGCGGCCATCATCTCGTGGATGGTTTTACTATCCACCGTATCTGGAAACTCCTTAAGTAATCCAGCCTTTAAATCCTCCCAACTCTTATAAGGTTTTTCAGATCTGAGCCACAGCGCAGCAGTTCCGACCAAAGCCCTTCTGGCTACGATCAGAGTTTGCAGGGCCGTCCATTGAAAAATCTCGGCATTGTCGTCAATGTCCTGCGCCCATTTCGCTACTGAAAATGTCTTGTCTTGCCCACTGAAATTTGGGACAAAGCTCTCATGGAAAATAGCCTGATCACGGTTAAACCCTTGCCTAGCCGATGTGGATGCGTCATGTTCGTCTTCACCGTCGTTGGCTTGGCGGCGATTTTTCCCTTGTCGCGGCGACTTTTCCATATTTCGTCTTTTCTTTCCTTGTCTTTTGTAACTATTGTTACCGTCTTTAAACAGGATGTAATGTTAACCGTCTTCTTTCCGTAATAGCGTCTTAACGTCTTTCGTGCAACCCTTGTGCCGTCTTGATTTTTTGCTTCTTTTCAACGGAAACTGGAAATAATGAGCTATCCCGGACGAGCCCCCAAAAAGTTGTGGGATTAGCTCAATGGATTTCCAATTAAACGGCTGATTTCCTCTTAAAAACTCTATTTATTTCTCCTTACAAAATTACACGTCTTATCGTCTTGGTATCGTCCTAGTTTTTCCATTCTATATCCTTTACTTATTCTACATCTTTAACATTCATTCGCTATCTCTTTCACTCCTTGACTATTTCGTATATCCATCTCTCTCACTCGTTTATGCTTCACATCTGTCATTCATCTTCACGTCTCATTCCACTATCCTGTCATAACGTTCCATTCCTACATTAGTAAGTCCAAAATTACAACATACTGTCGTCTTTCCCTTCTCTAAATGTTCCAGATTTATTGCATTGTGCGGTGCGCCTAAAAATATCTAATAATTAATAACTCCTCACGCTTTGAGGAGACCAAACTTTTCCTTTAGTTGACTTTGTGTACCCGGGCCACGGTATATTGTAAGAAAAGTCTCGCCATCTCGACAGACCATCTCAGAATGCTTTCAAAACAAAATCGTGCCATAAGTGGCTTATGCGTCAGGTTCCATACTGCACTCACACAATTTACGTTTTTATAAATGTTCATAGCTTAAACATTTTAATGTTTCATGCTCCAATATATCGGTTATTTGTGATACATTTGTATTTTCATGTGTAAAAGAGATTTATTTGTTTATGAGTTACCAGAAAAGCATAATTTTGATAACCAAACCGCCAGTACATTTCTCACAACTCTTCGTTTGCAATTTTCAATTATTATTTATTTATTTATTGTTTATGAGGTACAAGGTATTTCTTATAATGTACAACGATGTCCCATAAATCTGAACAAACAGTTTGACTGTGGGATCAAATTATATTATATTTTTAACTCATGTATATAATTAATAAACTTAAAAATACAATAATAACATTAACATAGGGTACACGAAAATAAAGTTGCAAATTAAATAGGCATCATAGCAGTCTCGGTTCGGTAACACGTATATTTTTTTAGTTAACCTTGACAATTAGTATATTTTCACTTCACTACACAAATTAAGTAGTATGATGAACCAATGGAAATCCATGAGGTCAAGACTATTACGTTACTTACTACTTATGATCGCAAAAAATTACCTGCCCACCAGCACTTGAATAAAAAATTTCACAGACAAAACAATTTTCTTGTGCATTAGTAGGTTCTCCTTAGCTAAAGGGTCCCACCCCTGGTTGGTAGGGCCGTTGGTTAATTAATTAATAATTTACCTGCTTTATTATTTCCTTTTTGAATGAGAAGCCTTCGAAAAACGTCCTACTAATAATTTCCAATAAAATAGGGTATAGTCACCCGGACTATATTCTTTCCGTCTTTTAATATTAACGGCAAGAAGGTAGGTAAATACATCCTTTCCTACTTCCTACCAATATCGGATCACGGACAGTATACGGTTGCCCCACAACCTTTAAGATGTCTTTCATATCAAATAATCAGCATGACTGAAGCTTATTTGGAATTTGATTTCGATCCACAGTCAGAGCTATCGGCGGTCCTAACCAATTTTTGAAATTTCTCTTTCATTCTTCTTTCTTTTCTATCTTGTTTCTTTTTTATTCCGGCAAACGGTATTCCATTCAGTCAGTTTTAATTCGAAAGGTACTGCTTCCTGAATCAAGCTTTAAATCAAGATATCTAATAAGATCCTCCTAAACGTTCGTAGCTCTTGGTTTTTAGGCCACTGCCTAACATGTCTGTCGGTACAATCTTCTATACTTATAATAAATCTGTAGAGAGGTCAATTCTGTACATGAAATATATTTCCAAAATAACTATCAGGGGGTGATTAAGGATCGATACTCATGCCAAAAATGCAATCAGTTAAATTTTTGTCTGTCTGTCTGTCTGTCTGTCTGTCTGTCTGTATAACCGTTATAGAAACAAAAACTACTCGACGGATTTTAACGAAACTTGGTACAATTATTTTTCATACTCCTGAGCGGGTTATAGTATACTTTTCATCACGCTACAATCAATAGGAGCAGAGCAGTGAAGGGAAATGTTGGGAAAACGGGAGAAGTTACTCCATTTTTTAAGCTTCCGTCGCGTGTGCAACCTTAATCGTTAAAGCTACACAAATCATTTCATGACGGAAATGTTCTCCTTAAAATTATATAAAAAATATCCCACGACAGCATATGTCTAACTTTTATGGTTGACTCACAATAACACGTGTAACTCCCGATAGCTTAGCAGTTCGAAGCTTTCTGATTATAATATTTGTCTACTCTTACGTTTATAACACTCTCAGTCACCCCTAATTGAAAAAGTTAACATTATTAACTATTCCATAAAAAAATTGGCCAAGTGCGAGTCAGACTTGCCCATGAAGGGTTCCGTAGTAACTATAATATAATATGCAAATTTATTTGACGAAAAAAAAACCTTACAAATTTCTTAAAACTAGCTTATTTACATTTCTTACAACTGCGCCAAATAAATTTGTTATGAAAAAAAAACCTTACAAATTTCTTAAAACTGGCTTTTTACATTTTTAACAACTACGCCGAATAAATTTGTTTTTCATAGTGTTTGTATGAATTACAAAGTTATATTTGCGGTTTTAGAAAATATGCTGTATCTCAAAAACTGCTGAACTGATTTCGTTCAAACTAATTTTGTTTGAAAGTTTATATTAAGATCTACAGACATATATTTTTTTTAGATTTTTCACTCCATTATTATAGAAGTTAGAGGTTGTGTCCGCCACACACACATTTTACCACTTTGGAAGCTTATATCTTTTAAACGATTGACTTTATGGAAAAGTGGTTTTAGAAACCCCGATGTCGTTTTTAAAGAACTGTCTATAGATACCACACATGCATCGATTTCATGAAAAAAATATTTTCAGGTTTAGTTCCATGTATGGGGAGCCCCCCTTTATTTTAAATATTTTTTAATTTTTTTCTCAAAATCGGAAAGCGGTTCACAGAATACATCTACCTATCAAGTTTCACATGTATAGTCCTAATAGTTTCGGAATAAAACTGCTGTGACAGACGGACGGACGGACAGACAGACAGACAGACAGACGGACAGACATGTCGAAACTATAAAGATTCCGTTTTTTGCCATTCGGCTACGAAACCGTAAAAAGAATCATATAAATCGGTATAGAAACACCAAAGTTATACATGAAATACGCTTATAATAATAAGCCATCGCGCGTGAATACTGAATCATGCTATAAGGATTATTTTTGAGAATCGGTCGCCGCGCTCGACGCGTCTCGCGGTCGAAGCGTTCTCTAGGTACTTAAGCCTCATGTGAACGTGATCTAAACAATATTACCAATACATTAACTTACGCAGACGGAGTCGCGGGCACAGCTATATTGTATCATTACGCTAAGGCCAATAGGAGCGGAGCGCCAATGAAGAATGCTTCAAAATCGGGGTTAAATTTAACGTTAGCCCAAAGTAACTATTCCACGCGGACGAAGTCGCGGGCAAAAGCTAGTTTTAACTAAATCTATATTTCGCGCAAGGCGCCAAACGTCTGACAAAGGTGGATAGGGCTCTCTTCCAGCCTTCAAGAATCCAGGGTTAATGGTTTCAGGAAAACTCTTCGCCTCCAATAATCAGGATCCGGTGAGATGTTGAGACTCCAGGGCAGTAAAAGTCGGATCGCATCCGCACCTAAAACCAGCCCAGTGTCCCTTCAAACACCACCATGGTTTTAGTCTGTACAAGTCTGACAGACCCGTTCGCTGATCCCGCAGCCGAAGGGATCCAATAGGATTTCTTCCCCGAGAAAAAAGAAAGCCTTTCTTTACTAAGTGGTTTTTAGTCAACATTATACAAACATAAGCAAATCAATTTATCATTATGAGCTCATGATATTGTGATCATACATAATTATAATATTTATTCAGTAGCCACTATTATAACGGTTACGTAACCATAGCTACACACATGAAGGGTGTTTACACACCTTATGCTTATTAGTCCGCCTAGGCTCATGAATAAGCCTTTATCTTGAATCAACCTTCCATTTGGCGGTTTATCTAAGTTTTAGTAGTTTACATTATTCAAGTACCTGTTAATGTTAAGTATTGTTTTATATGCTTTACTTAGATCCTTGCAGAGAGTGTAAAACTTTTGGTCCTAGACTTTGAAGCCTGAAGATTTAACTTGCAAATTGATGTTGCCCTAGTAGTTACGATGAAGATGTAACCATATCAAATATGTTGATATGGTTACATCTCTTGATGTTCACTAACAATGCGCAGTACTTGCTAACAAAAGCTTAATAACTATATTTTTATTTGCTCTTTTCTGGAAGCAGTTTCGCTTGAATGAAAATGAAATTTTCCCTGGATGTGACATATTCTTGGTCCTATCCTATTGGCTATTGTTTTTATTCATGATAAACTCAAGTTTGACCACTATCTCACCTGATGGGATGCAATGATGGGATCTAAAATGAAGCACGCATACCTAAAAGTAACCTATTAACTCTTTACTTAAAGACCTTAAAGGAAATAAGGAAATTACTATCGGGAAATTCAGACTTCGGTAGGAAATTCCACTCGTTAGCTGTATGCACAATTAATGTATGTTTCCAAAACGTTTTGTGCATGTGAATGGGATGTCTAACATGTATCATGCGATCGCCGTTCGTCTTGTAGTCCGATGAATGGGCTTGGTGGAATTAGATTGTACAAATCCATCGCACACTCCCCGAAACCTGTTCATTGAGCGTTTTAAACGTGAAGAGGTAACAATACCATACCTAGATAGAATTACTTCTTCATTCCTATGAAAAAACTACACAGTAGACCTAGGTAAAGTACACCAACTATTGCACTAAAGAGCCACGTGGTACAGCATTGCGCGGGTGTGGCACTACACCACGTGCCATTCTCCTGCCGATGCCGTAGCTTCAAGGTGCATGATAACCAGTTCTGATTGTGTCATAAAACAGGATCCTTCTTACTGAGGTCTAGTTTCTGTAACATTGGGTTAATAGTATTATAAAACTAGTGAAACCTTCACTTGAAGACTACTTGTTAGGAATTTATAGAGATAATGTGGATTATCGACATGATGAATGCTGCCTTAAGAACAATGTTAGGGGCATATAAATATCTTAAACTAAATTTAAAAAGAAACTTATATTATAGGTACCGAAATCATTAATGTCGTGATTAGAATTATCAACACCAAACGAATAATGATGATAGGTGTAACTGAATTGACAGTTAATAATACATTTATTTACTGATATATCTACATTTCTTTTCAAAAAAGAGTGGTTTACATAAACTTAATACAAACATACATTACATTTGAGGCCAAACCAGGCATATCTTGTATTTATATGATTTAGAACAAAAAAAGATAAAAAATACAGTTATAAAGAGGTGTGTAACTTTTCCTCTCTTTATGTCCAATGCAGTTACATAAATGTGATTGACTGAGTGTAACTTTGATAGATACTGTTCTAACATTGTCTATTTGTTAAGGTTTGCAAAATAATATTTACTTACCTCCAATTGCATTTAAAAAAAAAAACATTTTTATTTAGTTGCATGAAGGTTATAACTGTTATTTACATTGATAGACATCTAAGCATCGGAAATTATATAATTTTATACTTACTATCAAGATTGTTTAAAAGAGTAAATACCTAGTACTGAATGGTAGAGAAATAAGTGTGTATCTGCACGCAAGACTCTTGATGCACGCACCATATTATGAAGGGCAGTGTAAAGGGCGATACTAAAGTTATATTTGTGTAGATTATAAAATTATGTAATAGTTTAAGCAAGCTTTGAGATTTTGGCCCTTCTTTTTCGTTCAGGCCATGGTGCGGGACGAGGGAAAATGGGATGCAGTCACCTCCTTCTGCGAAGCAGTCATGCTAGCGAAGGAGGAGGCTGAACGTGAGGGAGAGAACATTTTCTTACTAATGCCCCAGCCACAGCGGCAGTCACTTGTTGAGACAGTGGTCAGGGAATGCGAGACGATCTCGCGGTGCTGATCCTGCGGACGGCGAGCAGGGGTAGCTCACCGTCCGGTAAGGACTAGGCCTGTTCCGCGGCGCAATAGGACCATTGCCTTATGGGGTTGCAGGAATATTCTAACGAGATAACTCGGCCCCGAAACGCAACGGAAATTGAAGGAGCAGGGTGTGTTTTTAGTCAGTAGAAGTCTAACAATCTTTTCCGCTCCACCCACACGCTCCTTTTTTCTGTGTGGAAAAATACACAGAAAAAAAGGGATTTATTAGAGCAGGTTAACAAATTGACTTTTAATAGAAAACCGAAGTGAACAAGGACTCGGTGTAATTAATTCCTAATATTCTTTCAATACAATTTTCAGTTGAAGCCTTACAAGGTTAGTATTGAGCGTATTTGAGTGACATACTCGCTTACAAGCCGAAGCTTTTTTTTTTTTTTTTTTTTTTTTTTAACTCTTCGAATCACGGAAGGCCGCCGGCGGCCACAAAAACCAGCTTAAGTTGACCTCTAAAATCGAAAAAAGGAAAAATAATTTTAAGCTGGCAGTTGAATTTATATAATCAACAATTCTTTTCTTTTCAATTTCATAATTTAAAGTTGCCAACATATCGGTGTAATTAAACCATTCTGGTTGGTGTTATAACCTTCATAGTTACATCAACTTTCAGACTTGAGTGTTCTTTTTGACCAGGACACTACGTAAACATTTAGTTTTAGAAGTGGTAAATAAATTCTAAGAAAAAAAAAATGGAGAACGGAATTTAAAAAAGGAACAAAAACGTCATCAAACAATTTATCAAAGTAATCAAAAGTGAAGTTATCAAACACCGTAACTTTATGAACTGTCAAACAAGACCTCTAAGACAAAAAAATTGGACGACGAAGTTAAATAATGCGCACGAACTGGGTCAAGTTCAACCATCACAACATGTCTCCGGTATTAAGGTATGGCCATAAAAATACCTGTACCTACGTCGTCGTGTATTGTTGAAACACGCAGATATGTAGGATTTACCAATAATATGCCAGTAGTGCACATGTTTCGGTGCATTGCATGTTTGTATTCAATGACACTTTAAGGGGATGATCTATTTTTAATGAATTGATTTATTTGTGTGGGTGTGTGTGTGTATGTGTGTTCAGTTGCTGCTTATTTTGATCAGACTATGATCAAAATAAGCACCGCAAATTACCGTCACAAAGATTGATTGGTAAATAACTATAACATAGGCTGATAAGATATGTGATTATATAATCAAGCTAAACGAGTGTGTTTTTACATTATAAAAATAAATAAAAGTTAACCCCAAAATTGTTAAGTAAACTTTTGTTACCCAATAAACATTTTTCTTTGAAATAAAAATATGATTAAGTACTTTAATATCCATGCATAGCGCCACATAGGAAGACATGTGACATAATAATAATCAAAAAATTACATTTCAAAATCACACGCTCATAAACATGGGTCTTATTCTTATATCCGTATGTTTTCTTGAATAACGATTATATGACAGTTACTGTCACCAAGGCTTTACTTCGCAATACCTTTTGTTTATTCTCTAAATGAGACTTTTTAATATGATTTTCTGGGAAGAAATATTTGAAAAGAAAAAATTGTGTCGGTTTCTGACACAGAAATCAAAAATACAGGAGAAGTGGTAAGGGGGCGTATCGGTGTCCGCGCGACATGGCCACAGGGCTCATGTCACAGGCAAGTGGCCGTCTCCGCGAACTAGTGCGCTTTCGACGGCGATCGTGATAACATATATGAATGCCGAGTTGTTCTGTGGTATCTTGTAAGAACCGAAGCCAAAATCAAATCTATGTGAATCATGGAATCACTTACCATATGTAAGTACAAGTATTTTACAATATTTGTCTTTAAAATCATGAAAAACAATAAATCGTAAAATATTTCTTAGTTTTACTATGTTATTTTTGTTTTCAAATATCAGAGCGACTGTACTCCTTTTGCTATAAATACATTGCTCCTTAACCACTACCTGAGTTCGTCACTAAATAACTGGACAAGCAATGTAAACATAACATACGAAACTGTATTACGCGGATTCATCGCGTAGTGAGGCCGCCACTTCTTGCGACGAATTAGTGATGTGCTTGTGCAGATCCACTAACGTAGGCTATCGACAGCAATGTCGATTGACGAATGAAATATTGCTATTATAGTTTAGGGGTTTTTCAACCGACGACATAAAAAAGAGGAGGTTATCAATTCGACGCGTATATTATTATTATTTTTTTATGTATGATCACCGATTACTCGGAGACGGCTGAACCGATTTGAAAAATGCTTTTTTTGTTTGAAAGGGTATACTTTGAAATTGGTTCCATTGTCACCAAGTTAGGATCTGATGATGGGATCCTGGAGAAATCGAGGGAACTCTTCAAATATTATAGGCACACCTATAGTGATTTGAGTATTTTTTATAGTAACTAGTGTAGTTGCATTCAAAAAGCACCATTTTGAAGTAGACCTGATGATGAAGACCACCGATGGCCACTGGAACTACTCAATATATAAGTAGGAATAATAAGTAGTTCATGTGTTCCGCTTCGATTACTTGAATGTGGTTATTAAGCACAATATGCTCGTCACAATGCATATGGTGAAGTGAAGCTGATGGTAAACTACCAGGAGAACTCCTCAACAAATAACAGCCCAACATTGAGAAAAGCAATATTTTGTAAATGAATATAAGTAGTTGACATTTAGGCTCTTGTAACTAGGTAAATTAAAAATCGACCAACTAAAAAGAGTGAAATAAAAACTTTTTACCAAAAAATTAAACCGACTCCCAAAAAACACTGCAAAGTGAAAAATAACTTCAATTTCGGAAGTCGGTGCCAAAAACGAAAATACAAAACTAAAGACACCGACTACCGAAATTAAAGTTATTTTTCACTTTGCAGTGTTTTTTGGGAGTCTGTTTAATTTTTTGGTAAAAAGTTTTTTATAACATACGGGAACCTCTAAGAAAATATGTTTAACTTTTATTTTATATGAGATGACAGAAATAAAAATACGTTGAAAAGTCAAGTGTACAAAAAAGTAAAAAAATAAACAATTTATTTTACGCCCGCAGCATGCGTAAGGAGTTCCGACGTCGCCGTCGCTACAATAGTTTATTTTTCAAAATGTCAACCGTTTTAGCCCGGTTGGAAGATTGATGTAAATAATGTTTTTTTTACTTATTTTGATTTTTTTACAGAGTAGTAGAGAAATGCGTAACCAATATTCGTAAAGTAAGTTACTTTAATTTTAGGTTAATAATCGGTGGTGTTTTTCGGTTTAGATTTATCGTATGTTATGCCTTATCCTCATGCTGTTTATTTATTTTTTATGGTTTTTGTATTTTGCTTCCATTGTATCTTCGAATGCGTTATAATAATCGGCATGGTTCAGATAATATATTTGTGAATTGAGCTTAAAATAAGTCAATATATTCATGCTATTTATTTGTTATGCATGGATGTGTGTTTGTTTTCATATATTTAACAATTTCTCTACTAACTAGGATTTTTCTTATAACAAAAACCTATTATAACCTACTAAACTATTACCTGCGGTTACCCCGCAGGTAATAGTTGCGTAACACACTTACAGTAGGAATTGGTTTCATTATGCTAAATCAACAACACTCACTGCAGTATTTACGTTGTTGAGCAGACCAATATTTCGAACATATGAAGCAATGGATTAGCAATATACGTCAAAATCATTCAGATCTTGATTTATAGTGTGTTACGTAATTATTGCGATGCTTGTTATATGGTGAGGTTTAGAAGTAGCTTAGGATGAATGTAAATGATAAATAAGTGCTTTCCGTACTTTTCAGCTTCCCAAAAGATGGTAACATAAAAAAGGAATGGATTGATGCCACAGACATGCCACCTAACTGGTACCCTACAAAAAATAGCACCATATGCTCGGTTCACTTCAACGCAGAAATGTTCTAGTCTCTAAAGAAAAGTGGCAGGCTTTTTGAATGGACAATTCCAAAATTAAGAGTACAACTGATTTTTGCAGAAGTGTGTTAAATTTTATTTTATTACTGAAAGCTATTCTCATGATTTAGGGTATTCATAAAATCAGTCATTCAACTTTTCAGGATTCTATACAACCTATACGGCTGGTATGTTCCGATCAAGAGCGTAATGTAAGTTAACATCGACTTCTATTTGACCTATCACTATGATAATTAAATATTAAGATTTAAGTCAAAATCGCCAGGGTACCCCTTAATACTTAGTAGGTAGTACTTAATAATAATTATGTAATGTTATGTTCTTAATAATATGTTTATTGTTATTGTAATATTTTCTGGACATGCCATTTTTTATTTGGTTCATTTTCAGGTGCCCAAAAAAAATTGTACAATAATAAATGGAAGAATCAATAACTTTCCGATTTAGTCAATCACTAGCGTATATGTAAAATAAATTGCTTTTGCACAGCACAACCATAGCGACCGATGTTTTTGTGTGGGTAAGTTCTACGGTGCATGGTAAATACACGCTGTGTTTGACGGAATAAGGTTTATTATTGATTGTATAGTACGTTCTGATTTAAGAAATGCGGGTGTGTGTGCGAGTGCGTATCTATTGATTTTATTAAACTGCATGTGTAGTTTTTGCCCCGCCCAGCGCCTAACTGGAGACACACGGTTCCGATATAATTTCGTCTGTTGACCAAATCTACTTATTTATTTTATCTATGGTTTCTGACAACGCGTAGGATGTTTGCTAGATATTTTTTAATAGCGAAAGTGAAATTCTCATGAAAATAATGTTTAATATCAGTAGACACCTGTTTAATTTTTTTACAGACACATATAGGTATTATAAGACGTTTTATTTTTAAAGCAACGTATATTATTACTAAAAGTCTTCGGGATTTTACATTAAAATTTTACAAAGTTCAGCTGCAACATTAAAAATTTAAGAATTAAAATAATCTCTTAGTAACAGAAAAACTGTGATTTATTTTGTTTTGCTCAAATGCAAGTTACAAAATATATCATCGTTATTAATATGTACCATCCCCTTAACAAATCGCGTGAGCCTATCACGAAATGAATGCAGTGTGGTGCAGTATAGTATTGCCACACTATTCTGAATTAGTACCTTCACCCGTTATTTGAAGCACTATTACAAAACATTGTAATGTTCGCGAACTAACTTTTTTAAAACCATACCAAACCTGCTGCAAACAGTCACTGATGTTCGTCAAAGAATTTCTAGGTGAAACTGGACATAGTGGGAATCATTATGCCAGAATCGATTTACCTGGTCATTTCTCAAGTATTTTGGGTCGTAACTATTTTATGGTGCTAAGTAGGAGTACTTTATATGGATTGACCATCTATATGCCTATATCAATCACCTTTTCTTTGGTATCGTGGGGAAGTCTAAAAAATCAAAAGGCGCCCGGACTTTATGGGAAAAGATCAGGAAGTGTAGGATTGCTACCTCATTAAAACCACACACGACTGGGTGATCACATCAGGCATAAAAGTGGCACTAATCCCTTTAGAAACACCACTTCGCAGCCTTATGATAAAGGGTGTCTCAGTAAGAGTGCACTTTGTAAAATTGGAATATTTTTTTTGTCATGCAAGTAGCAACTCTGAAATTTGACAGCTGTTACCTCTGTTTATTCCGATTATTAAAATTGGAGAGCTTTTCGAAAGAACAACGCGTTATAATTGTGAAAACTCGTTACAAAAATGGGGAAAGTTACTCTGAAACCGCTCGCAAACTTCGCCAAATTTTCAGCTGAGAAAGTGCACCTAATGTGTCAACCATTCGAAGAGTGGTCTAAAAATTTGAAGAAACTGAGTCAATTATGGATCATAAGAATCCTTTGCGTCAACGCACCGGTCGGTATCTTGAAAACATTGCTGCTGTAAGTGAAGGTGTAGCCGAAAACCCAAAAACATCAATTCGACATCGTTCTCAACAACTTAAAATTTCACGAAGCACTACGCAGCGAATTTTGACTCCACCTTCATGCGTACAAGATTCAGTTAACTCAGGAGCTCAAACCAGCAGACCACGGAAAGCGCCGGCAATTCGTTCAATGGGTAATGGAGCAAAGTGAAGACGATGCCAATTTTTCGAAAAAAGTCATTTTCTCCGATAAAGCGCATTTCCATATGAATGGCTTCGTGAATACACAAAATTGTCGAATTTGGGACTCAGAAAATCCTCATGCAATCCATGAGAAACAAATGCACCCACAACGAGTAACTGTCTGGTGCGGATTTTGGTCAGGCGGCGTGATTGGACCTTACTTTTTGAAATTGCAGTGACTGTGAACGGCATTCGTTACAGGAATATGATAACGGACTTCTTATGGCCTCAACTGGACGGCATGAATCTGGACAATATGTGGTTTCAGCAGGACGGCGCAACCTGCCACACCGCGCATGAAACAATCGACTTATTGCAGCAACGATTTCCAGAACACATTATCTCACGAAATTCTGATGTCAACTGACCACCAAGATCGTGCGATTTAACCCCGTGCGATTCTTTCTTTGGGGTTTTGTGATATCTCGGTTTTATGCGAATAAACCCGAAACAATTCCTGAGCTCAAATCGGAAATCCAACGCATCATCGGTTAGATACAGCCACATCTCTGTGCAAAATTCATGGAAAATTTCATGAAAAGAGTAATGACCTGTCATCGGAGCCGTGGGGGTCATTTTCCGGATATTTTATTCCATACTTAATCGGAACATGATTGTCTTCTTTACAATACAATAAAAATATCACAACTCTGTCATAAAATACTTGTTTTTAATTTAAAATGAAAAAGTGCACTCTTACTGAGACCCCTTATAAACAACTGATTATTTTTTCTGACTACACTAAAGGACTGTCAAAGATATTCGAAAAACAGCTGGCCCCGCCTATTTAAATAAATGGGCGGGGCCAGCTGTTTTTCGAATATCTTTGAATATCATCAGAAAACATAGAGCCGGTCGAATGACCGGCTGTATGTTTTCTGATGTTTGTAGCACTCTCGATATTCAATAAATGGCTACCCATCTACCGATTGACCTCGGCCAGCGTAGCTTAACCATGAAGACTGACCGTATTATTTACGAAGGTTACAAGTGGAATAGTGTTATGTAGTGTGTCACGAATGAATAGGCTACTTGTGTACGCTCCAGCCATTTCATATCATCCCAGACATACGAAATGCGGCACCGACTTTGAAGTACCGACTTCAACCAGATGAATAGGTTTCATTTGGTTGACCAAATGATACCTATTCATCTGGTTGAAGTCGGTGCCCTTATTATATACGAAATAGGGTAGTTTCCTAAAATATTTTATTTAGTCCGTCACGTAGTTTAACAAAAAACATTGGCCACGTATTTTTTATTTTTTTCACGTAAATGAAAAGTTAAGACGATACAGTGAGTTGAAATTTCGCGTGACGTCACACCTCGGTATAATTGTTAGCAATGTGTGACGTCAGTAGCCCCCACTCCTGTACTTTGAAGCTTTCCATCTTTGTGAACTTTTCTTGACTTGAAAAAGCAAAAAATACGTGACCAATATTTTTTGAAAATCTACCTGATGGACTAAATAAAATAATTATTTTGTAACACAGGAAACTACCCTATTAGATACCCCATGTCATGGCAGTCTATGGTGTATATCACTTCTTTTAATTAAAAATCATATTTATTTATTTTTAGCTGTAATGGTATTTATTGTCTTGAATTCTCTATTTCTTTTTTAATTTCTTTTCGCTTAAAGATTTAAGCGAAAAGAAATTAAAAAAGTCTGTAGGTCCCTACCTACAGACATGCAACTTGTGAAATCAAGCTTGCATTTCTTTGAGGTTTCTTGTTAAGGAATCAAATCCAGTCAATGGTTATATGTTCAAGTCTGTTCGTGTTTGATACGAATCGTAATGAGTGAAGTTATGTACCGCATCGCCATACATTTGCTACCTAGCATGTTCTTACTTCCTCCATCATACGTAGAAGTACCTACGTATGATGAATGAAATACTAGTAGTTCCACTGAGTAAAAAGATAAGTAAGCTTACTTCATAACTGTCATCTTCGATTACATCATCGCTTATCGTCAGGTGAGATTGTAGTCAGACGCAAGCCTAATATCAATAAAAAATGTCTAGCCATAACAAAAAATAAGAATTGATTTTAAATAGAAAGTGTACTTATTTTTTTAATTTATTTAAGTACACAGTGAAATTATTTATTTGTTTTTTATTAAAACATAACGAAACTGAAAATTATAAAAGCGTACTTTGTATGTATGTAGGTTTCAGCTATCTACATACAAAATATCAATTTTTACAATCAATATATATGTAAAACGCTTCCGTTACTGACAGACAACGCACAGCCGAAACTGGGCGCAAGAAACTGAAATTTCAATCTTGCAAATAATCTATACTTATAATAAATCTGTAGAGAGGTCAATTCTGTACATGAAATATATTTAAAAAATAACTATCAGGGGGTGATTAGAGATCGATACTGATGCCAAAAATGCAATCAGTAAAATTTTTGTCTGTCTGTCTGTCTGTCTGTCTGTCTGTCTGTCTGTATAACCGTTATAGAAACAAAAACTACTCGACGGATTTTAACGAAACTTGGTACAATTATTTTTCATACTCCTGAGCTGGTTATAGTATACTTTTCATCACGCTACAATCAATAGGAGCAGAGCAGTGAAGGGAAATGTTGGGAAAACGGGAGAAGTTTCTCCATTTTTTAAGCTTCCGTCGCGTGTGCAACCTTAATAGTTAAAGCTACACAGAAATCATTTATGACGGAAATGTTCTCCTTAAAATTATATAAAAAATATCCCACGACAGCATATATCTATCTTTTATGGTTGACTCACAATAACACGTGTAACTCCCGATAGCTTAGCAGTTCGAAGCTTTCTGATTATTATTCTGCTCCGAAATTTAAAACCACCACAACTTTGCAATGGAACTCGGCTAAAAGTAACCCAGTTGCAACAAAATATAATCGAGGCTCAAATTTTAACAGGTTGCGGTGCAGGAGAAACCGTCTTTATTCCCAGAATTCCCATAATACCAAATAATTTTCCATTCCAATTTAAAAGAACGCGATTCCCAGTATCGGTGTGTTATGCAATGACAATTAATAAGGCTCCAGGGCAGACTTTTCGTGTTGCTGGAGTAGATCTCGGTGTCAGTTGTTTCTCGCATGGTCAGTTGTACGTCACTCTTTCCCGGGTTAGCAGTTCTAGAAATCTTTATGTTCACATGCCGGACGGTTCAACTTTCAACATAGTTTACCTGGAAGCTTTGCGCTGAAGTATTGTCGTTCTATAGGTACTTAAGCCTCATGTGAACGTGATCTAAACAATATTACCAATACATTAACTTAATAACACACAAATAGTTACACGCTGACGGAGTCGCGGGCACAGCTATTAACAATAATATTGTGCGGTTCGGTATTGCGATATTTTTCAACAGTATTATAGATTGACATAATATATTTCCCCACTAAATTACGAAAGTTAATCTGTCTGTTACATCAAAATCACTGAACCGTGAGGAAGGACATAGGCTACTTTTTTTTACGGAAAACGACGGAAACGTGGACGAACTCGCGGGCAACAGCTATCTATGCTAATAATATAATTTAATTTATTTATTTATTTGTCTCAGACCATTGATCCATAGAGTGTTAGTAAAAAACTTAACCTGTTGTTAGTACAATAAATTAAAACATAACATCAATTTAATTTGCGACATGCACGCCTGTGCGCACATGCCTTCCAGCCCAGTGCCTGACAAATGGCCCATCTATTTTGTCCGCCAGTGTAACTAGAATGTTGTTGGGGCTACCCCGGAATCGCTGCAGCGCATATGCACATCGCTTGCGCATAACAGCATAAAAGTCATCTACTCTCGCTTCAGCAAACATGCCCGACGCGCTGCTAAACCGAGGTAGCCCCAACAAAACCCTCAGCTTATTATTATATTGAACGCGCAGAGCGCTGTAGGCCTTTTGCGTATACCTGATCCACAGGCTGCACGAGTAAAACGATTGACAATAGGCTAGGAATAGAGTCAGTTTTATCTCTTTAGTACACCGTGCAAACCTGCGGGCAAGCATATTGCATCTGGCCGCCAACGCTCTGCGCTCCCTATCTATGTCTTGGTCGTCTACGAGGCAATCCGTGACCACATGACCCAGGTATTTTATATGAGTGACGAACTCCAACGGAGTTCTTCGTAACCTTACGGGTGGAATACTTGATGGAGTATTATTGCGCACTTTAAAAACGATTACTTTGCTTTTAGTTTCAGTATACCTCAAGCCATGAGCCTCTGCATAACTCTCACAGACGGCCAACAATTTCCTTAAGCCACAGATTGATGGACTGAGCAACACCATGTCATCAGCATAACTTATGTTGTTGATCATTCTTCCATCAATAGAGCATCCGACCATGGTGCCGCTCTACTCACCAACCAGCCGATCCATATATAGGTTAAAAAGACTGGGTGAAGTTAACCCGCCCTGCCTTACGCCACAATCTAGCCTGTAAAACTCAGAATGAGCATCAGCCCACTTGACATAATTCTTTTGATTTTTATACCAATAATGAAATATGTTAATGAACTCTGCAGGTAGGTCGGTATCATCCGATAATTTCTGCCACAAAATGTCATAGTTTACCAGGTCAAAAGCTTTTGACAGGTCCAGAAAGCAGCCATACACTGGTGTCTTCCGGTCAGTGTAGTACTGCACAGTCTGTTTGAGGCACAGGATTGCACTTTCAGTAGACAAACCGGCTCTAAATCCAAACTGCGCGTCATGTAATTGAAGGCTGAAGAGTTTGTTTGTTTGTTTGAACGCGATAATCTCAGGAACCACTGGTTCGAATTTAAAAAATATTTTTCAATTAAATAGTCAATTTATAGAGAAAGGCCAGAAAATTATAGCCTATATATAATTATATCATTACGCTAAGGCTAATAGGAGCGGAGCGCCAATGAAGAATGCTTCAAAATCGGGGTTAAATTTAACGTTAGCCCAAAGTAACTATTCCACGCGGACGAAGTCGCGGGCAAAAGCTAGTTATAAATAATATTGTCGTGAACCCACTCCAGACACAAGTATGTTTAGCTTAGTTGGAGGGGTTAACAAGATTGCTATTAATGTGAATTCTACACATATAGCTAGTACTCTTTTAAAAAAATATCTAAAATGTTTATATTTTATAACTGTAGCAGTATTCATACGCCTCGCCAATGAGACAAAGAGAGTAATATTTTGTTTATAATTTATTATTATTATGTTGACTGTAGTGTTCCGCTGCTGGCCAAAGGCTTCCTTCCATTTCTTCCAGCGGTCAAGGTTCTGCAACTCATCATTCCAATTAAAATTTAGTTATTTAATTAATACAACACGAATATTTTTTTTTACATAAACTAGTTCTCAATTATAAATACTTAAAGTACATGGTATTTGACTGTATTTTTTCTTAACAGAGTTCAATTATTTATTTTATATATTACTAGCTTGTGCCAGCGGCTTCGCCCGCGTGGAAAGTTTTTCCCGTGTAAATCCCGATCCCGTGGGAATTTCGCAAAATCCTTTCTTAGCGGATGCCTACGTTATAACATCTACCTGCATGCCAAATTTCAGCCCGATCCGTTTAGTGGTTTGGGCTGTGCGTTGATAGATCACTATGTCAGTCAGTCAGTCAGTCACCTTTGAGTTATATATATTTAGATTATATTTAAAAAGGCTAAAAATTTGCCATTCTTTTGTTTGTAAATGCATTTATCAGTAATCTTAAAAAAATACGGAGTTGTGAGAGTTTCAAAAGCTTGTAACTTCTCAAATTAACAACCAACTTTATTTACTCATTGAATAATCGTACTATTTTAGAAATATCTATTGAATACGCATAAAAGTCATCTACTCTCGCTTCAGCAAACATGCCCGACGCGCTGCTAAACCGAGGTAGCCCCAACAAAACCCTCAGCTTATTATTATATTGAACGCGCAGAGCGCTGTAGGCCTTTTGCGTATACCTGATCCACAGGCTGCACGAGTAAAACGATTGACAATAGGCTAGGAATAGAGTCAGTTTTATCTCTTTAGTACACCGTGCAAACCTGCGGGCAAGCATATTGCATCTGGCCGCCAACGCTCTGCGCTCCCTATCTATGTCTTGGTCGTCTACGAGGCAATCCGTGACCACATGACCCAGGTATTTTATATGAGTGACGAACTCCAACGGAGTTCTTCGTAACCTTACGGGTGGAATACTTGATGGAGTATTATTGCGCACTTTAAAAACGATTACTTTGCTTTTAGTTTCAGTATACCTCAAGCCATGAGCCTCTGCATAACTCTCACAGACGGCCAACAATTTCCTTAAGCCACAGATTGATGGACTGAGCAACACCATGTCATCAGCATAACTTATGTTGTTGATCATTCTTCCATCAATAGAGCATCCGACCATGGTGCCGCTCTACTCACCAACCAGCCGATCCATATATAGGTTAAAAAGACTGGGTGAAGTTAACCCGCCCTGCCTTACGCCACAATCTAGCCTGTAAAACTCAGAATGAGCATCAGCCCACTTGACATAATTCTTTTGATTTTTATACCAATAATGAAATATGTTAATGAACTCTGCAGGTAGCTCGGTATCATCCGATAATTTCTGCCACAAAATGTCATAGTTTACCAGGTCAAAAGCTTTTGACAGGTCCAGAAAGCAGCCATACACTGGTGTCTTCCGGTCAGTGTAGTACTGCACAGTCTGTTTGAGGCACAGGATTGCACTTTCAGTAGACAAACCGGCTCTAAATCCAAACTGCGCGTCATGTAATTGAAGGCTGAAGAGTTTGTTTGTTTGTTTGAACGCGATAATCTCAGGAACTACTGGTTCGAATTTAAAAAATATTTTTCAATTAAATAGTCAATTTATAGAGAAAGGCCAGAAAATTATAGCCTATATATAATTATATCATTACGCTAAGGCTAATAGGAGCGGAGCGCCAATGAAGAATGCTTCAAAATCGGGGTTAAATTTAACGTTAGCCCAAAGTAACTATTCCACGCGGACGAAGTCGCGGGCAAAAGCTAGTTATAAATAATTGTAAAGTTAGTAAAGGTGGGTGAATAGATGTTGGTTACTTTCTCACGTTTTGCGTGAGCTGCAAGGATTTGAATAAAACTTTGTATGTAGATAGTTGAAACCTTGGAATAAACATAAGCTTTTATCCTCAAATTCCAACGGGACCGGAATTTACACGAGAATAACCTACTACGCGAACGAAGTCACGGGCAACAGCTGGTATTGTGGTATTGATTGATGACCAAGTACTTCTGACAAGTGGATATACAGACTCTATTTTATATATCAAAAATACATCCTATAGTCCTTACTGATATCTGGCTAACCCATGTAAGCGAATTTGCCAAGACCAAAAAAAAAACACTTTTACAACAACCAACAAAGTTCTAATTGTTATTTTTCCATTTTCAGCTGACTTTATACATCCCTGCAACAACACAGAGCCAGCATGTCTGATTAAAGCGACCCAGGATGCGATACCGCAGTTCTCTAAAGGTTTACCGGACCTAGGAGTACCACCATTAGACCCATTCGTAATTGATGAACTGCCGATACAGCTCCCTGGTATCAAGGTAACATTTTACGATGGGAAGGCGACGGGTCTGCGAAAATGTCAAGTCTTGAATGTCGAGTAAGTGGCCCTTCTTCATAATTATTATTTTTACTATACTTTATTTTGAGTTCCTTTTGTATTACCTAGTTAAACCTTTAAGCCTGCAATACATATTGACCGAGCGTTGTCAAGTGAAGGCCAATACCAACATGTAGATGGTATATTTGCCTTGTCTTGCTATCGCTCGGTGTCACTTGCCTAGTTGGCCGAGTGGAGGCCAGTGCCAACGTGTATAGAGCTCATTTGGTGCAACTTGTCTTCGCTCGCCGTTGCTCGTGATCACTTGCCTCACTTCGTATCGGTGTCGGTTTTTGGTCACAAATCAAAGTCACTCGCCTGCGCTCGGCCAACGTGTGGGCAGCTCTACAGACCCTCTTCTACATTGGTCGCCTGCATTGGCGTTCGACGAACTTGTCGAACGTGTGGACATTATTTCTTGCCTTGCACCTATTTGCCAACGCTCGCGTTGGCCTACGCTCGGCCAACATGTATTGCAGGCTTTAGAATTACTTAAGTGACTACAAGTATAATCAGCGTATAATGTTCCCACTGCTCTGGCTGGGACATAGGCCTTTTCTCTCACAACAAACTCCATTCACTTATTAAGTAGATAAAAGCGGCAATAGCCTAACGACTAAGGTGTTGGACTTGAGATCGAGAGGTCACGGGCCCGAACCCCACCCATTACAGTATTGTCGTGAACCCACTCCAGACACAAGTATGTTTAGCTTAGTTGGAGGGGTTAACAAGATTGCTATTAATGTGAATTCTACACATATAGCTAGTACTCTTTTAAAAAAATATCTAAAATGTTTATATTTTATAACTGTAGCAGTATTCATACGCCTCGCCAATGAGACAAAGAGAGTAATATTTTGTTTATAATTTATTATTATTATGTTGACTGTAGTGTTCCGCTGCTGGCCAAAGGCTTCCTTCCATTTCTTCCAGCGGTCAAGGTTCTGCAACTCATCATTCCAATTAAAATTTAGTTATTTAATTAATACAACACGAATATTTTTTTTTACATAAACTAGTTCTCAATTATAAATACTTAAAGTACATGGTATTTGACTGTATTTTTTCTTAACAGAGTTTAATTATTTATTTTATATATTACTAGCTTGTGCCAGCGGCTTCGCCCGCGTGGAAAGTTTTTCCCGTGTAAATCCCAATCCCGTGGGAATTTCGCAAAATCCTTTCTTAGCGGATGCCTACGTTATAACATCTACCTGCATGCCAAATTTCAGCCCGATCCGTTTAGTGGTTTGGGCTGTGCGTTGATAGATCACTATGTCAGTCAGTCAGTCAGTCACCTTTGAGTTATATATATTTAGATTATATTTAAAAAGGCTAAAAATTTGCCATTCTTTTGTTTGTAAATGCATTTATCAGTAATCTTAAAAAAATACGGAGTTGTGAGAGTTTCAAAAGCTTGTAACTTCTCAAATTAACAACCAACTTTATTTACTCATTGAATAATCGTACTATTTTAGAAATATCTATTGAATACGAGTAAGTAGATACTCATTCATGTAATTGTAGCAATCCATCACAGAAAACTACCCTCAGTAATAGAAAAATCTGTATATTTTCCTGTTTTGAAGGACAGGGGTCTTGCTTGTTAGTAATAACTTACCATTCTTGTAATATCACTAATATAATCTAGAAATATTGTTGTGATTAGTGACGTACTACTTATGTTAATTAAAAATAATATAAATCGCATTGTAATCTACTTTCACTGAGTTGCTGTAGACCTATGAGTACTACACGTACACACTGATAGCTTTTTTTTTGGGTGGGAAAATCATCGAATGACTTCTTCCGCTCTGGATGGAGCATAAGGGAGTGTCAGACTTCTACTGACTAAAAACCAACGCTGTTTCTTCAGCTACCCTTAAATTCCGGAGCCACGGTATCTCGTTAGAACATGACCGCAACACCGGGAGACACACCGATAATTAGCTATAACAAAAAATAAGAATTGATTTAATAAAGGCAATATAATTTTCTATTTTTGACGTGACAACGTCTTATAATTCGATGAAGCTGGCTGCACCTCGGCGTTACCTCGCTCTGAGGCGTTCCATTTAAGGCTTGAAGTCAATTTTTATCACTGAACATATCTTGCGATTGTTCAGTGATATATTGTCGAATATTCGTGCTTTCATCATTAAAATAAATAGCATCGGTCCGCTAGTGCAGCGATTGTAGGTTATGCTATTATTGACAAAACTATAACAATAAGTTAACAGAACTATCTCACGATGAGTAATAAATCAATTGCTTTACTACTGAAAAAAAATACATAATTGTATTTATGCTTACAAATAAATGTAACGTGATCAATTCAATAGTGATTTCCATTTACATCCTTCTCTATATCCATACAAAATATCTATCAAAGAAATAAAATTAAAATTTTCTTTTGAAAAATGCAACCATTCCATCAGTATTTTCTTATGACGTTGTCACGTTCAACTATCGTCAGTAAACAGACTTTACAGACAACCGATTTTTTTTATTATTATTATGTAGACAATGAGAGATTTTTATTTGTACAGATGCACTCTCTCTTCCTTTACTCTCAAAGTTCGGTGGGATGGAAATCCGAGAGGACAGCAGAGAGATTAGGCGCAGGAATTAGCTTAACATGCCTTCCGAGACACGAACCCTTTTTACGAAAATTAAATGGTCGTAGAAAAATGAAATTTCACACAGTTATAGTTTCTCTCAGCAAAACAACATAACAACGTCAAAGGCAGCCATGACAGTTGTCATTCAAACATAGCCTTCCTATTGGTCGAAAAGGTCTTAACGCAAAATGGAACTTAACTCACTTGGAGTTTACTAGGTTTGTTTGTAAATTCAATTTTCAATTTGAATTAACATTGGAGTTTACCAAAATTGGTAAAGAATTACGGAACAAAATTGTGTTGCCATAATCTCATTTGTAAAATTTTGTAGACTTTGCCATCTCTGTTTCTATACACCTGATATATTACAAAAAAATCAATAATGGTCAAATTTAGATCACGAAGCGATCAATAGAAAAAATAAAAGTAACGAAAGATACAATTGATATTTGTTTCACCCACGGTGAGGACTCGTTACTGGGGAAAACAGATTTGAAGATCGGTAACTTATATGAAGATCCTAACCTAAAGAATGACGTATATAAAAATTGAAAGAGTTTTCACTTCATTCAACCTTTTTAAGAGCCAAATGTGGAGGATTTTCCAGTTTTATCTACAAAATAACGAGTACACAAAACCTTTTCTACCCAAGGTCGCGGAGGAAACTGTTGGCAACTCTTGGCCTGTGCCTTGAATCACATTTGAACAAAGAAACGATTATATCCGCTTCAAATGCTTTCAAAGCTTTAAGGATTATCTTCGAAATTCCTGAAGGAAAGATGCTTTTGTCTACGTAAAGACTTGTTTGAAGGCCATGATTTCCGCGGGTCACGTGCTTTTATTTTTTTATTAAAAAAATGTGGCTGATAATAAAATTTTGTTTTTTTTTTTGTTGTTTGTTAAAATAGGTCCTTTTTGTAGTTGACTTGTGCAGTCGTCTGGAAACATAAATTTCTCTGAATTTTAATTTAATGTTATTAGTTAAGTTTCGAAAACTTCGCGGCACATTTGCGAAACTTTTCAGTGATACTCAAATTTAGAATAAATATCTGATATTACATAGGTATTTAAACTAATCAGAAGTTTCGGTGTTTTTGACGCATAATTATTAAGATTGTACATCTTAATATTCTTTTTATATTCAGTATGTTAAATAACAGAGGGCGTTCCCTTAAACTCGTTAATCTATATAATTAATAGATCAAAATAAAAATATCAGCATAGAAAAATAGGCATAAAATAATCCGAATTCAAAAAAATAATTAATTGACAATAAATTTGAAATCTCCTGTTTAAAATTAAAATAGTAGCGCGGAACAGTACCTAGCGTAAGCGTAGCCTAAATCGGCAACGTCGCACACGATGCCAAGCGTCTCACGAATACTCACGAAGCCGTTACGAGCACAGAAGTGTCTAACATATACTTGAACGAGTATAGAAGGTCCACTCACGGAACAAGTACACGAATTAGTTTTACCCAAAAATTATTTATTATTAATTTTATCTAAAAAATAATGTACCGCTAATAAATAGTGCGCGGTTCAGTTTTGAGAAAATTTCAATTATTTAAACCACAGTTTAGGCTAGGATTTAAATGATAATGACGATATTACACGTTAGCAAGTGAATGTTTTCTCCAATAACAGAATTTTTAAACTTTTACTTTATGCAGTTGCCTTCGTAATACCTAAGTACTTGCGTTTATTCACAGCAATCGTGTAACGTCACAGTAGTAACACGTTCGTTGAACGGGGTACTCCCTGAGTACAAAAGCAGTTTTAGGAAAGAGTGGGCCTTTTGAACTTATTAATTTTGTGGCACAGTCGTTTTTATTTTCTATTTTAATGTTTTCGAAATGTTTTAGCTATTACGATACATTTAAATAATGTTAAAAACTTACCTAGATTTTGACCTCCAACTCATGTTTAACAGGCGGCCGGCTCTTCTAGTGCTTGAACCGGGCTCCTCCTCAAAATGCCTTAGCACGTTCTCTTCCTGCCGCACAGAGATCACGAGTCGGGGGCAACTAGAACGACGCGGCACTACCGGTTCATTGTTACGAATCCGCACCAGGGCACTCACAATAACACGAGCACGCCACGGCATCATCTCAGCATACATCCTCAGAGCACGTGCACCATCACAATTACACTCATAAATGAGCACTAAACTGATAACGTGTCATTTTTCACACAAAAATGACGCAAGATGTTGCAATGCGAAAATAATGCGCATCCGGTTAGCGCGTGAGATTAGTTCCGAATAAAATTAGGTGGACATTCGGGGGTAGGGGGCGGTTCTAAGCACATCAATTAGATCACCGCACACCGTCATTCATAAATAAATTGCGACGTTGCCGTCCTTCAAGTACGCGTGCACAGAGTGTTTCTTTTACGTATCAATTTAACATTTTTAGTGAATATTTTAATATTAAAAAAATAAATAAAAACATTTTGTTTTCGAATGGTAATATTTTTTTAGCATGTATGGATGCTATACTATTGCGGGTTAACGGGAACGCCCTCTGTTAGTTAACATACTGTATACAGGAGCTCAGAGCTCAAATCTGACCTTCAAAGTTTACCAACACATGCCATGGCCAGTCTGTAGATGATCCGTGGACGTGCCTGAGAAACGACGTAAAAAAGACGTTGTTTCCAGTCGTCATCTGTGCTTTTTTGTTAGATAGATAGATGGATATATTCTTTATTGTACACCATAACTGTAAAACAATAAGACATTAATGTTTACATGTTAAAGAACCCAATTCTGCGTTAAACTCACCTTTGTACAAATACTATCTTGTATTTTTAGTATGTGTACGTGTGCGCAAGAAAGAATAACCACACACGAAAACAAAATGGCCGAAAAAAATGTTTAATAGATACCATCGCTTTTGCCGAAACTATAAAAAAAAATCATTGTTAAGAAAAATGCGACAATGAAGGGCCAACAAATCTTCTTTCAGTATACGAACCGGAAAATCCTTAATCGAAGTTTAAAGTACACTGGCGCGTTAAAGTTTATACGTTAAGCTATAGTTTGCCTTCGGTTTTAATCGTATCGCTCCGAGCAGCAAACGGCAATGTCTTTAAGTTCTGCAGTATTGTTTGAAGTTGATATTAAACTAGACTTTAGACATAAATTTCAATAAACTAACTATTGCATAAAATTAAATATGCAAACACAAACGAGCTAAATTATTAATTACTAAAGTATCAAAGCTACATAATTTAAAGAAATAAGTACTTAAGTGGCCATCAAGGGTCACCTATGTGATTATATACTCGTACAATACATTTAAAATTTATGTATTTTAAGTTCTGTCAGTCCAAAGGCTGTCTGTAAGAGATTAACCTTGTGCGGTAAGACTCCCATTGTATACTAGTTACCCGACTGCACGACGAAAACGAGGACAATGTCTTTATCAGTTTGTGTATGCGTGTGTATGTATTTTAATAATTCTTACGTCAATCGATTCGTCTTAACCTTGCAAGTGTCACTAAATACATGATATTTATCAAAATTCACCACAACGAAAACCAGATGCCATATTGTCAAAATAAAAATATAAAAATCGATAAACTATGTCGAATGGGACTCAATGAAACATATAATTATAAAAACGTTATGGGTCCCGCTTGCTAGATTTTTAAATTACTTTTTTATTTTATTACTGGATTCTGCCGGCGACTTTGTTCGCTTGGCATGGTTCCGTAAATCCCTACCCGTGGAATTTCCGTGATAAAAATATGTGTTATTCCAGGGTGTCAACTATCTACGTACCAAACTTCATTAAAATCCGAGACAGGCTTTTTATTGCTGCTATTTACTGTTTTATTATATGTATAGATTGGTATCCTCAGAAATATTGTTAGGTGCTTTTTAAATTTTATAAAGATTTTTTTAAATTTTAAACAAAGATCAAATACTGCAAGACCTGTTTATTCATTTTTTACAAATTTTTAACCCTTTATAATTAACATTACAACACATTATTACATTGTTATCCGTGATATGACTAAAAATATTTATTAAAATAATAAATCAGTAGTCTCCAAAATAGATAGCGTCAGGATAAGTTTTTATAGGCAGTCTTAAGGCTATCAAAAATAACTTCATGTTCGGCTAAATCTTTAAGGTAACAATCCAAAGTACTCATTCTTCTTTTATAGCACAAGGCAAATCGCCCATTAAACTAATTTTCTCTAAATGCACGTCGCAATCTAAACGCTACTAAAAAGCAGCGTTTACCTAACCATTACTACTAAAAGAACCTTGCTACACCACAACCGTGGTTTTATTCTCACAAGTTGACGAAACCCTTTGTGTTTTAGTACGAAACATTTTGCATAACAAAAGGACTTCTCAAGGAGATACATACCTACTTGATATGACACATTATTGTGGTAGGAAAAAAATATAAGTTATTTTATTGTTAGAAAATAAGCTGACAAGGTCACGGCGGATAAGCCCAAGATACTTTTTGTAAAAAATACTAAACCAAACATTTACATAAACAGCAGAATCCGGTATGTCTGTACATTGAACGAAAGATGGTAAAGATGAAAATTGGAACAAAAAAAATAGAATTATTTTCTATCCGTCTGTTTTTTTTTGTTTCTGTTTGATTGTAAGCGTATATCTCCGAAACTACTGAACGTATCTTCATTCAATATTCTCAGGTAGCTAGAGTATATATATGTTATATAGAGTATCAAGACATCAGAAAATTACAATATAATAATTTTTGTAATTCTAGATTTGTAAGGCAAGGATCGAGGCAGGCTCAACACAAGTACTTCTGTAACTAACTGGCGCTGCCTCAATCAGGATTTGAATTCAATGTTCTAGATAAAACAAAAGCATGTTATTTTATTAATAATAACCCTTGGTATAAGATATTACTAAATATCACTCGATCGCAGCTAGCTTTTGATCATATTCATAAATTGATACAAACAGTACAAGTACTGTCTTCAAAAATTTTTGTAATTATGACTGATTTCTACTAGTGAAAAATCGTCAAAGGGAGTAACAAAAAACTCAGCTTGTTCCTTCAGTCACCTGTCATTGCGTCCCGAGGTCATGTACCTCGTTTGAACATTTCCGCAACCCCGGCTAACAATGGCTCTCTCGCTCCGGGGCACAAATCAACAGATGACTATTGACTTGCCTAAACGAAAACAAATGGCTAATATTCCTAGGGTAAGAACATCAAAGCACCTAAAAACCTTTGGATAACATCCCTTCAAATGAACTACCAAAATCTTCAAAAACTAAACCGTGTATTTAAATTCAAAAGATACTTGCACTTCCCAACTTACATTCAAGGATAGGCGAGAAAACGTTTATCCCAATATAAGGCTTTTCTGGGACGAAGTATGGAGCTTATGATGTTGTCGTCGGGTAAAAGGGTATGACATATCTAAAATGTTTTTTCTATTGTTATATGGGTCTAAGGGTTCTGAGATGTAGGATAAAAAGGCTTAGAGAAACATTCTGTTTATAAATGATGAATATAGAAGTAATTTGCTTAGCACTTTTGGGCTGTAAAAAATTATTGCGTGTATAAATGTCAAACAGATTTTGTAAAAAGTTGGTGCTTATTTAAAATTGATACCTGTTTATCGCTTTTGGTTCCTGAGTTTAAACAAATATTATTTACTTTTATAAAATATAAACTTTTAAAAGAGAGACATTCATATGAGAAAGAAATCTTGAATTCACCATCGTCACCTCCTAAGCTTTTTCCCAACTTTGTTAGTGTCAGCTTTCAGTCTTGCCGAGTACACCTGAAAACTAGTATTTTACATGTAGGGCTGCCTATTGGACCTCAGACTATCTGTTACGAACGTCTAAGAGCTACAGATAACAGTTGGTACCAACAGCTTAATGTGCTTTCCTAAACATGGAAGAATCACTAAATGTTAAAATGGTCCATACAGGGAACAACCTTAGCAAGCGTAGCTTAACTTTGAGGTTCAAATCGTGTACGAATACGAAAATAAAATGTCACATTTGTTCCTTTACAGAGCAATACTAGAAAAGAATATATTCAATTTGGACGTACGGTGCAACATAACGATTAAAGGCAAATACACGGCTGTTGGGAGGCTACTGCTGTTCCCCATCAACGGTGAAGGAGATTCCAAGATCAAAATTGGTGAGTGGTCTAAGTTATAACATCTTATTCTTGCTATATCATTAAATTTGAAGAAACGAGTATAACACAACACTAAGTCATCATCAACTCCACAAAATATGAATTGATGAATACATGTAGAATCAATCAATTCATCAATTATTTAATTGATATAGATACATAGATAGTTGTATAGATTGTTTGATTTATTGATTAGAATTCATGCAGCTAGTTAAAGTACCTAGTAATCAAATGAAATCCTAAGAGTTACTTTTTGGAAAACCCTCTCTCAGAATGTAGTGTTATGATTCCTCTTGCTACTTTAAACCATACAGTTCCTAGTGATTCGTAACCAAAAAACTGAATGACTTAGTAACCGAACAACTTCATATAAGTCAGTAGGTCAGAGTGTAGCTCCTCATAGATAGGGCCTACAAATATCTCCATAGCTACTAGTTGCTATTTGTAAATTTTCTCACAACGAAACAAGAAAATTAAGAAAGCAAAAATTGGCCACCTATTTTTTTCTTGACCTTGAATTTAAGTACAAGTTGGATGCAGTAACTGAGCGATTAGCTGTTGTACTGCCAACAGATGGCCTATATCCTAAAGATTTTTTCCGGGTCTTGATTTTTATACAAGTGAATTTAAATGTTTGTAAACGCACTCTCAATACAACAGATTATTGTTTTTAAAGAGAAAATAAAGAATACCAAGACACATTTAAGAAAACTGTTTAAAAGATCAAAGAGAATAACAGAGAATTATGAATCATACTTATTCAACCTAATTAGTGGGTACGTGGAAAAGAGCATAAAATAAACATACCGAATACCCCACACGAACCATGAGTAAAATAAATTTTCTTGTCGACGCATGAATTCTAAGAAACACAACACATACATACGTTACATGAAAATAAATTGCAAATATCACTGAAATGCCTTCAAGTATTTTATAAACGGATACAAAGCAAACTCGCTATGAAATAGAAATCGTGCATTCGTTCGAATATTTAAATTGAAAGTTGTTGCGTTATTGTACGCGCCTGTTTGTGATGTCTTAGCTATGCATGTTTCGTGAATATTTTATTACGAATATGTATATTTTCAAAAGATTACGAGGCTATCTTTTTACCATAGACTATGGTTATACAGTAAAAGGCCGCCGTTCGCAACCTTCTGATTTAGATTATCGTAACATAGGTTGATTAAAGACTTGACCCTCTAAAGACAGTAATTACTCAACCAATTATTATTGTTCCAATATTTTTTGGAGGAAGTTATGTTTTATTTGGAAACAAAAAAATACAATAACAAATTCAAAGGTCATTGCAATCATCATATTTTTCGATTCAGAATCAGTTGAAAACAAATGCATGTAGTGGATATCAGTATATTGGGATGACTGCTTCGAATAACAAAATAGGTATTAACAGTAAGCAATCATATAAATTAATCAAATCAGTGACATCGGTGGCATGGGATAAATAGTAGAATGATGAATGATTGTATGAGGAATGACATGAAAGAAAAAAGAATAAATAATAACAGCATAATAACCTACAAGAAAAGACAAAAGTATGATATTGAGTCGGAGAATATCTAAAGGCTTATTTATTTGAGTCAGTCATTATTATAATGTACCTAGTTTTTGTATGTAGACTCATATCAATAATCATCAGGCGTCTGTAGCAGGGATGTTGCGAATATTCGCATCCACATCCGCAAATACGGAGCTTCCGTATGGACTTGGACATCTGCATCCGCATCCACATCCGCAATAATCAATGTGGATTTTCATGCGGATGCGAATGTAAGACAAGTTGCAACTGCAACCAGAAAGAAATTGAGTATTTTTAACGGTAAAGGATGCTCTAAGTCCTTCCTTCAATGATAATGAGATTAACCCTATTTTGCCAGAAGAATGGGAAATTATTGAAAGTTTTATTGAGTTACTGAGACCTTTTGAGAAAGCCACAAGGGAACTGAGCAGCACTGACGCCCTTAGTTCAACGGTAATTCCAATAACACAAATGCTTGAAAAAAAAAAGTGATGACCATTTTAACAAGATCACAAGAGTTTGATCCGATTTGACAGGCCGTCATGACTCTGAAAAGTTAACTATCAACAAAGTTTTCCAGCTTGGGAGAGGACAATTTAAATACCATCGCCACCTACTTAGATCCTCGCTACAAGCACAATTTTTTTACACCAGTGACTGAGGAAAAGATAAAAGAAGACATTTTGATGATGAAAAATACTGACAATGACGTTTCCGAATCTCTTAATGCCAATTCCGATGGGGCTAAAAGAATGAGAATGACATATTCCACTGAAAAAGATATGGGACAAATAGGATCAGGGGCGTCACGTCAGGTTCCCTCAGAAAGCAATGCTTAAAAAATGATCTTGCTATGATGTTAGATTCGTCAAGTGAAGATGAGAGTCAAGGAATACCAGAAAATGGTAGTACTAAAGCTGTACTCAAAAGGAATTACTTTCTTATCGCATTAAAAAAAGAGTCAATGTGGATGAGAATCCTCTTAAATGGTGGAGTGTTCATCGAGAGGAAATCCGCACCCGCATTCACATCCGTGGATATGAAAAAATCGGCATCCGCAACATCCCTGCTGTTTTAAGTTTAGTTTAATTTCAACCGACGACAAAAAAGGAGGAGGTTATCAATTCGACGAGTACATTTTTTTTTTATATATGATCACCGTTTACTCGAAGACGGCTGAACCGATTTGGAAAATTATTTTTACTTTGAAAGGGTATTCTTTGAAATTGGTCCCATTGTCACCAAGTCAGGATTTGATGATGGAATCCTGGTGAAATCGAGGGAACTCTTCAAATATTATAGGCACACCTATAGTGATTATAGTTTTTTTTATAGTAACTTGTGTAGTTGCATTCGAAAAGCCCTATTTGTGAAGTGGACCTGATGATGAAGACCACAGATGGCTACTGGAACTACTCAATATATAAGTAGGAATAATAAGTATTTCATGTGTTCCGCTTCGATTACTTGAATGTGGTTATTAAGCACAATATGCTCGTTACAATGCATATGGTGAAGTGTAGCTGATGGTGAAGTACCAGGAGAACTCCTCAACAATTCACGGCCCAACATTGGGAAAAGCAATATTTTGTAAATGATTATAAGTAGTTGACATTTAGGCTCTTGTAACTAGGTAAATTAAAAAACCGACCAACTTAAAAGAGTTAATTAAAAACTTTTTATAAAAAAATTAAACCGACTCCGAGCGGGTGTCTTTAGTTTTGTATTTTCGTTTTTGGCACCGACTACCGAAATTAAAGTTATTTTTCACTTTGTAGTGTTTTTTGGGAGTCGGTTTAATTTTTTGGTAAAAAGTATTTATTTACATTGATTTTGTCACTAATCTTCCAAATATCATTGTTTCAGTGAACTCAATCATTAAATTGAATATAAACACAAAGTACTTCAAGGACGCTGAAGGCCGAGACCACTTCGGGATCAAGAACTACAGATACACGTTTGATTATGGCGAAAGAATCGTTTACACGATCAACAACCTTTTCAAAGGCAACCCTGAATTAAGTAAGTTAAAGTTTAAAATTACTTTTCACCTGTTGATGGAATGTGTTTGATTTGAGGCATATATGAATTAGGCGCGTTTCATGTACTTCTGTTTCAACCAGTCATGATAATGATGCCAAAAGTTCTTCACGTGCGTGCTAGGGCAGCTGTATATATAGGTCATTATTATGGTTTGATGGAACTATCATACGCAGTGTGATTTAAACATTTCTACTTAAATAATAACAAAATGAAATATATTTCCAGCTTAAGGCTTTGATATCTCAGGCCTTCGTCACGTCTAGTGCAACTGTGAATGGGCACCATATTTTAACAATATGATAATCTATTTTCGTAACAGATTTACACCTTCATGTTCATATATAAGTGGGATAGTTTAGAAGTGACATGACAGTACGAATAAGGTTACCTCATAATTCATTTCAATTCCGTGGTGTAACCAGTAATATTATCTTAAAATCAAAGTATTACTATACATCCTAACGTTTTCTAAACAATTGAGTGTGTTGTAAATAAATGTCTTTGTTTTGTGTTGACTGAAATATGAACTTTGTTAATTTCTAAAAAGATGAATGTTCTCTAAATTAAAATTAAGTTACATTTCCGCGTGAAGCTCTGTTCTGTGTTTTATACCGCCATTAGCTGTTCTTTCACACCATCTAATGAAAATTTAAATGTAGCTGCTCTACATTACTAATGCCTGCTGACATTTGTTAAGAAAGCGAAGTCTTTAAGTAAATGGCATCATATCCTGAATGTCATTTCCTTCTCTCATATCATTTGAATTGTTGAAAATTTTAACCCAAACAGAAGTTAAACTCAAGACAGCGTGCGTCTTTTATATAAGTAGATATGTAAACTTTGTCTTTTTGGAAAATTCTCATGGGATTTTTTTAAATCTTCCAGGTAAACAAGTACTGCAGTTTCTAAATGAAAACTGGCGAATAGTCACAGAGGAATTTGGGCAACCTGTCGTGGACTATGCTTTAAATGTCACGGTCACCACGGCAAAGAAGTTCTTTGACGCCGTACCGTACGATGAGTTACTCCATGTGCCTATACCTAAGTATTGATAGATAAGTGATCCCGTTCAAATATAAACTATAATATAAAATAAGAAATTGTAATTAATATTTTGTATTAAAAATACATAATTATGGGGTGTGATATATTGTTTGTTACCTGCACTTAAAGTTACCTACAGAATATGAAAAGAATCAAGTGTACTCTTCTTGACAACGCTTTTTATAAAAACTTTTTATACAAATATAGTAAATACGTTTTATTTTGTATTTAGTTTATTCGGCAATAAAAAATTGTGAGGTAATCATGTACTTGTGTCAAAATGAA
The DNA here is from genome assembly GCA_943138885.2 of Tholera decimalis. NCBI lineage: Eukaryota > Metazoa > Arthropoda > Insecta > Lepidoptera > Noctuidae > Tholera > Tholera decimalis. The sequence continues at coordinate 15,873,853 of OW964563.2, read as the reverse complement.
TACCTCTTTTGAAAAGTTGAGACAAAAATATATCTGTTTAATAAAGGAAGTAAAACAAATAATAATGATAGTTACCAAAAATAAACCAAATTCTCCTATTTGAAACGTTGCATGATAACTCATACTTTTGTTTCCGACTGTACCTAAGTTTTGAAAGACTGTTATACATATTTCATAAATAAAATATTCTAATTTTGCTCTTGACTAATATTTCTAATCTAAGAATGTTTAGGACATACTTGTCAATTATATTGTATTTGTATTAAAATCTTGCCCTAGGCTACTTAATCACATTCCTTTTATTTTTCTTGTTACTTAGTAATGTTAATGTAAAAATAAATATTTACCTATGTATATTTTAAAACTGATTGTAAGTATAACTTTATATTGTAAATAGTGTACATGTTATTTATAAGAGGGTCTATATCTTTTTAAACGTAAAATCATAGTTTTAGCTAATCACTCACAATAAAAAGATTCACAATCATCTATGACGTTCGTTCTATGACTTACCAGTGTGAGAAAGAGGTAGTGCTATTTATCCTATGTAGCTCTGTCTTTATCATACAACGAATTCAATGACACGTCATAGTAGAGGTTGAAGTTTACCAATAAATATAATAAAAGCTATCCTCTGTAGAATAGAATTAATCGTTTGATCGTGTGTTCCTTCCGATACTTATAACTTTATTAAAATATGATTTTTTTTTTCATTCAAATGTTTTTTATCAAATTGAAGCTGCTTGTTATCTCATCAAGTCCTGATGCTTGCAAGGATCGAACATGGCACGAGGGTATTTAAAACTATGACTATGAATATACAACGTGTAACGGAAACCCCATATCTATCCAAAAGGGCTGAAGACAACAACTGGTATGGAGTCTCTATGCATAGTTTTAGCACAAAATAACTGACTTAAAGAATTGATACCAAATTATTGGTTTCATATATTTCTTGAATACCAATCATAACAAACGTGTCACAGCACTACGAGGGCAATAACTTTCCACGTCACTTGCCAATAACACAATAATTCTTTTCGTTCTTCTTAATTTGAAAAATTTGGTCTCTGGTATCAGTGTATTGGAATTTATAATAAGTTCTACACACGTAGACTTAGGATTACAAAACCCTTGCCATATCGTTTGTTATCATCCAAAGAAACCATGCACTTGGCATGTATATACCCTTTAAATTACACGTTGCATAATAATCCGGAATAATTATGCTTCCTTGAGAAGTCCACCATACCATGCGATAAGCTAGTATATCTATAAGGATAAATGTAAATTTTAGATGGCTTAAAAATGTAGATCAATGAGGCATATGACCAAAGCTTTAAAATGGAGAAGTACTAAAATAAATCTTAATTTCTACAAAGATTATTAACAGTATGATTGGCGGCTCATGCATACATGATGTATGTTAATTGCCTATAGTTGTATACAGGTTGATTTTTAATTTAGTGCAACAAGTGTTACCGGAATTGGTAAAAAACATAAAATCAAACAAGAAATCACAGAAAATTACCACCCTAAATTTTTTCATGTTAAGCGACCACAAATAATAATAGGTTGGTACTGTTTTATTTTTTTGTAGTTTAATTGATCGTCAAAAAGTAGTTTAAACTCATAGGTGTTATTTCAAGCTGTATCAGTAAGTTAAAAATCATTCTGTAATGTATCTGCATACAGCTGCCTCTTAAATAAATATTTTCTTAACTTAAGCAAGTATTAACCTAAAGATTAATTTTTCAACTTTTCAATTGTAATAAAAAAATTACCGAAAATAAATATGAATTATGTTTTATAAACAGTTTATGTATCATTGTTAAATATTTTGTCTTTTTATGGTTAATGGTTTCATTCCAAAGACGGTTCACTACTCACAGTATTTGCTACAAACTGATCAGACCTTTTTCTGGAAATGAATAAAACTGTTTTCTATAGAAAATCATAATTAACTCTCTTTTCTTTCCTCTACTTCTGAACTATATTTTTATATTTGTTCACTAATTATTGTGCTGTAGGTAGCCCATTGCATGAGTATACCAAAATTACCTCTAACAGGCAAATGTGGCGCAAAATTGTGAAGATGATCACAACAGTCTGGAAAACATGACATGACGACGATGACCGCTCTGAAAAGAGCGTACCGATTGAGAAAAGAAGAAGACTAATTATTAAACCCAAGTCTATGTTGCGTGTGTGAACCAAGATTCATGAAAAGCGGTTCATTTATTTCCAAGAATAAGTACTTTCACAGTGAGGAGTAAACGCTACAAGATTACTCTTCACTCCTCAAAATTCTAGTTTATTTTAACATCTCGATTTATTTTGCTCGATCATATATCAAATTTTATTGACCGTCTATGCTTTTAGATTACACCAGGATATTTACTCACTCTTATGAAAAATATGAAAAGATACGGATGGAGTGGCTTCTTACTATAATTGCATAAGTTTTTTAAGGATAGATAGATAGATATACTCTTTGTTGTACACCATAACAGAATTAAATAAGGACTTAAAAACTACAAAGGGTGTTAGAATGGGCGGTCTTATCTCAATACACATATACATATATATACATAAAAAACAAAGCTGGGATATATGAAAAAAAGTAAGAAATTAAAGAGAGAGATAGAGATCATTTACAATATTTTTGAAAGAAGGAAGGGTTTGTGCTTGTCTTACTGACACGGGAAGAGTATTCCACAGTCGTACTGCTTGAGCTGCGAACAACTTACCAAAGAAATTGGTGGAATGACTCGGTACCTCTAGCCTCAAGTTTTCCGATGACCTCAGAAATTTGGCATGTGTGTCATGGAGGAACTTGAAACGTTCTTTAAGATAAGAGGGGGTTTTAGGATTGAACAGAATACTGTAAAGCAGAGACAATATGTGTAAGTTCCCGTGAAAACGTATAGGAAGCCACTTGAGTTTCGTACGATATTCGGATACGTGATCATATTGGCGCAAACCTAATATAAATCTTATGCTAACATTTTGAAGTCGTTCAAGTTTATCAAGTTGTGCCTCTATGAGATCAAGAAAACTGACATCAGCGTAGTCTAGGATGAGATGTAAAAGAGACTGTGCTAGCGTAATTTTAGTGGCAGTTGGCAGAAAGTTACACAACCGTCTTAGGGAACTGGCAGAAGCAAATAATTTGCGACTCACCTCTTGTAGGTAATTCTCTTGTAGGAATGAGTAATTGGGGACCCCACGAAAGATATTTTTCCAACCAGACCCCAAAGTTTTTTAACTTTCTCGCTTAGTGGACTAGCTGTGCCGTTGAAAATAATCTGAGGAAGCTGAGACCAGTTTACCTTTGATGCCAACCTAGAACCTGCTGACTACAATGACCTGGGTCTTTAACGGGTTAACCTGCAAACCATGTGCCTCACTCCATTCGCAAATTGAAGCCAATTCCTGGTTTATCATATTTATTGCAGCATCTAAATCGATATAAGGCGATATAAGGCATGTCTGTAAAATTGCAAGTCATCAGCATAAAGGTGGTAGGAGGATTGAAGTTTTTTGGAAATAGAATTTATGAATATTGTGAAGAGTAAAGGAGATAAGACGCCACTCTGAGGAACACTGGCTGCTGTACTACACCAAGAAGAGCAGGACTCATCTATGCAAATACGTTGCCGGCAGCCATACAGGTAACTACGAAACCAGTCAATCGCTGTTGGAGATATGTTAATAGAGCGAAGTATGCTGAGCAGAATATCGAAATCGACGTTATTAAAAGCGTTACTAAAATCAAGCAAACAGAGAACCGTCATATTTCCTTTATCCATGCCCATCCGTATGTCATCGGCTACATTAACTAACGCAGTAGTAGTACTGTGACCAGGACGAAATCCGGATTGGATAGGATTCAGCAGACTATTCTTGTAAAGAAAAGCACTAAGCTAATTGTGGACAAGGCGTTCAAGGACTTTATAGAGAAAAGGTAGGATGGAAATGGGACGATATTCTAATTTAATTTTCTAATTTGATTTTTGGGTAAAGGAGTAATTTTGGCTCCTTTCGATACCAATGGAAAGACACCATTGGAAATAGAATAGTTAAGGAAGTATAGGAAGGATTTCATTGATGACAGGAAGTATCATCTTCCAACTGACACAGTCACTGCCAACCGCGTTAGATGTAATTGAAAGTATGCTTAAAATCACAATCAGAAAATTGAATGCGGTGTGATAGATGGATGGATGTTTGTTAGTTTTTCACACAAAAACTACTGTACGGATCTAAATTAAATTCGGTAAGTAGATAGTTAACATCTTGGAATACCACATAGGCTACTTTTTATCCCGTTAAGTTTATCTGTTTAAGTCGTGGGCAGAAAATATTTAATAAAATATTTCACATACGACTTGAGAACCTGTTCCGTTTTTTGGAAGTCGGTTAAAAATATAGGTATAAACTATTTAGTATAGTCTATCGTCGTGAAGGATAACATCGTGAGATATCTGGCATGTTCAATAACCGACAAATCCTACTGCCCATTCCTTCTCATAGAAAAGAGTGTCCCAGCAGCAGGAAAATTATAAGCTGATTCTAAACCTATATTACCCAACCCTATCTATCTATAGGTACTATAGTAAAACTAAACTCACACTTGAAACGAATACAACAGCTTTGCCATAAGCACTCAGATATGAACGCAAATCCTTTATCCACACTACAAAACTTCACTCGTATTGAATAATGTACAAAATCAAGAGAAATATGTACCATGTCTAGTTTCTAAAACGTTTTCCATTTAGTTCCAACACGGATTGTGGGGCACAGGACCTGAATGTATAACTAAGTGTGTCGCAAATTAATTTATAGAAGCTACCGGCTTGTAGTAGCAAGAGCATGAATTTAGTTTATACATGTGTGGGTTCTATGTTCGTATAATAATATCTTGGATGTAATTGTATAATTAAAACGGGTATAATGTACTAAAGAGAATGGGATGTCGTGTGGTTTTGTACAGTTCGGTTATTTTAAACTGTTTGGTAAAGCCATAACCTTCTTGATTTCAAATCGAGCACATAGATTGTGTGTAAGAAGCGTAAGTGTAGCTAAGAAGTGAAATTGTCTGTCGGAGTCTGTGTTTATTGATATCTATATCCTGAAGATCTTTGAGTGAATAGGTTACTTCAAGGTAAGCGAGCTTTACTTTTGCTCAGCCAATCACTTTCCATTAGGTGAGATGGTGGTCAAACGCGAGTATATAATCGATAAAATAAAGATGTAACTATGGCCTATACCAGAATTTCCACGGATGTAACTATACCAGAATTCCCACGGGATCAAGATTGGCGCGGGAAAACCTTCTACGAGAATGAATTCATGGGCACAGTTAGGTACTAGGCAATAAGGCAGGAGGTATTTTAGTTCTCCAGTGTATGCTCGAACAGAGGTGTACTCTCTGTTCCTTTACTTTTACAGTCTAATGGGATAGTATTTCCACAATACTACTAGCCAGAGATTAGGCACAGGACCACCTTACGTGCTTTTCGAAGCACAAGGGTTTTCAACCTATAACAGACAGCTGCTGATAAATGCCTAATGCAAAAGAAGAATAATTATTATTAGTATTATATTTATTTAATATAAAAAATATGAAATTTTAAAAATTTAAATTTTCGTAGTCCACCGGTATCAGGAACAAGGTCCAAGCTACCGGTAGTCAGGGCTCTTGAGAGAGGAACCTCCTCACAATATGCGCCGTTACCAGGAGTACTGCTTTCTGGATCAAGCCCTTGATCCAGATGACCCAACGAGAGCCTCTTTAGATGTCGGTCGAGGTTCTTGTCTTTTATGCCATTGGCATGTGTCTCCACATCCCACATATTGACAACCTCGCACGCCAGTTCAAGATACTTATTTTTTATCTATCCCAGCTTTCATGAGTTTCTCGTCATAGGGGACTGCTATATCAACAATCACTGCGCGACGCTTATATTGGTCTATCACCTAGTGGTTGTCAGGTTTATTGGCAACAATACGTAGTCCTGTCAGTGATGATAGACCGATCCCAGTACAGTGTAGTATTGCCATTTTCGAGAACTAGGTCGGGCACATATCTATAGTATGGTACATCTGATTCCACAAGATTATATTTAAGAGCAAGTTGCTGGTGAATAATCCTGGTTACGAGGTTGTGTCTATGCAAGTATTTTCCGTTAGCCAGACTAGAACAACCGGATATAATTTGATGAATGAATTCTCCCGGTTTGTGACATGTCCCACATGTGTCTACCTTACCATCCTTTACAATATATTTTCGATAGTAATCGCACAGACAAAACCTTCGGTTTTCCGATGAGGTCACCAAAACGTAGCCAGGCTACGGACACTTTAAAATCTACTTCAGACCCATGAAGGGCCCAGTAACGCTAGTCCGTGAAGCTCCTTGCTCTGCCATACTTCTCTGCCGTCATTAGTATCTAATACTACAGGTTTGCGCCAATTCTCGTTATCTAAGGAGAGCAGGGTGAGGTCTTTGTCCATCGCTACCATATCCCGATGCAAAGGACATATCAAAGTTCCACCAGATACACCATGCGCCCAAAATACTTACCTAGGATGGATCATTATAGGCTGAATAACAATTAACTGCATGCAAGAGAAAAATCATTCACGGCCATGATGTAAGAAATTAACATAGAAGGTTGACTGGCAACAATATAGGAAGTTGATACAGATACGAAAAGAAAACTTACTCTAACTGACCAACTATGTAAAAACATATACGAGAAGACGCAGAAGCGAGATAAAAATGGAAAATACATAGTCAAGCCACCATTTGAAACAGAACAGCCGAAATCAGAAGACGGCAACACAAGAGAAGTAGCAAAAAGAAAACTCCATTAACTATAAACAAGATTTAATCAAAACAAGGAACTGAAGGATGTTCGATGCAATATTTTGCAATCGACCACGTTTGCTGAGCAAGCGATATAACGCGGTCGCACTAAGTGCGCCGCGAGCTTAGTGTGTATTTCGTACAGCAACCGTGTGCACTCATTTCCATCATTTAGCGATAATTTTATTACTTTGTTAAATTATACTTAGCAATAAACCCTTGAAGGTTATCAGTGTGTTTAACTTAGTAGCATAGCGAATCCCACAAGGTACCACTTAGGTCGCGCCCCTACATTTTGGTCCTTTGAGCCTCTATCAAGGACTTCGCGGTCGGTTTTTAGTTTTTCGGGACTTTCGGTCGTGAAATGAACTTGAATTTAACTAGTGACATTTTGGAGTACAGTGTTTCTTAGCGTAGCTTAGCAGTGACTGTAGTGGTTACCTTAGCAGCGAAACTTTAGGAGTGACTTTAGCGGCAGTATATTGAGTAGAAGTGCTCAATAGTTATCAGCGGTATCAGCAACAGCGGCACTCAGGGAGTTCCGTTCCAGCAGCAGTGAGTTCACAGCTCACACTAGCGACATCAGCGTATCACTGACGTGGGGAGCAACCCTCGTCAGGTTGACAGCGGCAGAGGCAGAGGAGTATCCCAAGTAAGATCGTTCAATTTTCTTACACCAGCAGCGAGATGGAAAGCCTTTATTTTATTCAATCCGAGATTGCGGAGAGCATTAAAAAACTCCTCATCAATTTCAAAAAGGATAGCGTAGAGCGTAAAACGGTCGATTACTGTAAGCGTAAACTCGAGTTACTTGAGAAGTACTGGAAGGACTTTCAAGCAAACCATGAAAAGATTCTTCCTTTTGAACAGACGAATCATAGATATTTTACCAAGTCTGAATTTGAAAGTACGAATCAGCTTTATTTAACAGCTAAAGGCCTTATTAGCCAATATAAAGAAGATTTGATGCAACAAGGTGAAAAATCACCGTATCTTCTTCAACTACCACAGCAAGAGTCTCCTGGAACCTCAGCAATTCAGCAGGGACCACCAGAGACAGCAGCAGCAACTCCGACCTTTCAGTCAAGAGGATCCAATAGCAAGCTTGACGACATGCTTCATAAGCAGTCGGTCAACTTTAGAGCATTTCTTAGAGCAGTCGACAATATTGATGTAGAAACTATTGTTGACAAGTGGGAGTTCGAAGACGCCCTTCGAAACCTGCACAGTCGGTGGACTACCATTGACGCCCTTCATTGGGAAATCATTAGCGAATCGGGGGAAGACTTAGCAGAAGATTATGAGTATAACTTCACCAAGCACGAGCGGACTTTTATCAGTATGAAGAAAGCTATCAACTCCAAGATGTTGTCAACGTCTTATCGCGAGAAATCCACTCCGCAAATGGATATACCTGTATTTACAGGCCATTATCAGCAATGGATGTCTTTTAAGGATCTATTCAGCGAAGCAATACACAAGAACAACGCTTTGTCAAACGCTCAGAAAATGCAATACTTGAAAAGCAAGCTAAAAGGTGAAGCTGAGCGTTTGATTCAGCACCTTCCAATCGGCTCCGAGAACTATAACGTTTGTTGGGATATTCTTAATCATAGATTTGATAACAAAAGGATTATCTTTACAGCGCACGCCAATATGTTCCTGAATATTCCCAGCATACAGCAGCAATCGTTTTCAGCCTTCAAAAAATTGCATGACGTTACATTAGAGAGTCTTCACGCCATCAAAAACCTAGGTGCGGATATTAGCACGTGGGGCCCTCTAATTGCGCATATTATGTCGCAAAAGCTGGATAGTGAATCTTATTCTGAGTATATTGAGTCGTTACGTAACTCTAGAGAGCTACCGGTCCTACAGGAGTATTTAGATTTTTTAGAAAATAAGTTCACTAGTCTAGAAACATCTCGTCGACGACAAGAAACCATGCAAAAATCGCAGCAAAATCAGCAACAAGCGGGTTCTTCAAAATCATTTCGTAACAAATATAACACAATTCAAAAAACAAACGATAATATTACCAAGAACGCAAAAGCAATGCACGTGCAGGAAATTAAATGTCCTCATTGTTTTGCTGAGCATAAGTTACACAATTGCGAGAAGTTTCTTCAAATGCCAAAGGAAATGAAACTTAAAACCGTCAAACAACTGAAATGTTGTATTAATTGCATTTTTAATCATAATGGTAATAAATGCCATTCAAAAAAACGATGCCTCACGTGTTCTGGCAGGCATCATACTTTATTACATGATTGTTTTGCTGATGTCAAGCAAACGAATGATGAAAATCTTAAACAAGAACAGTACTCAAAGCAAAGCATCAGCAATGGTGTTCACACATCTCAGCGAAATCTCACCGAGACTCTTTTAGCTACAGCGTTAGTGAGGGTGACAGCAGCAGATAGCACGCAGCTGGTCCTGAGGGCTCTCGTTGATCAGGGCTCACAAGTATCATTAATTACGGAGAAGGCAGCTCAGCAGTTAGGTCTGAAGCGACAGCAATTTGATGGAGCAGTTTCCGGAATAGCAGAAAAAGAGTCTAACTGTACTGGCAAGCTAAGCATTATATGCCAGTCTATGTACACTAGCTTTAAATTTCATATGGATGTTTTAATTATGAAAAGTCTAATCAAAAACTTACCAAACCGATCATTTGAAAAACCTTCTTGGTCGCATTTGGAACATATTAATTTAGCGGATCCAGAGTTCAACACAAGTCGTCCAGTTGACTTATTACTCGGGGCAGACGCCTATTCTCTTATTATGCTAGATGGTTTGATAAGAGGTGCGGACTCGTCTTCGCCCTTAGCACAGCAAACTCACCTAGGATGGTTACTGTGTAGAACCATAAAGCCACAGTTCCATTGTAACGTCATAGTAAACAATACAGCGGATATTCATACATTTTGGCAAATTGAGGATATTCACGAGCAAAATGAAATATCAGCGGATGATCAACAATGTGTCGAGTATTACCTATCCACGACAAAACGTCTGGAAAGCGGTCGTTATGAAGTTAGGTTGCCAATGAAGCAGCAAGCGAGCGAGAAGTTAGGATCATCAAAGGAAATAGCTTTAGCACAACTAAAAAATCTAGAGAAAAAGCTTAGCAGACAGGAATCATTAGCAAAGCAATATAAGCAATTCTTGAGCGAATATGAAGAATTGGGGCATATGAAATTAGCGACTCTCTGCAGCGCGGGAACAAAGTGTTATTTACCTCACCATGGGGTTCAGCGAGAAGAATCTACCACTGCAAAGTTACGTGTCGTATTTAATGCGTCCGCAAAGACTTCTTCGGGATTTAGCCTCAATGACGTCATGCATCGTGGACCTAATTTGCAGCAAGATCTACAGGCACTGTTACATAAGTGGAGACACCATATACCAGTATATGCCAGAGTTGTATCAAAAACTAAAGCATCCGTAGTACTAGTCGCAGCTAAAACAAGATTAGTACCTAGCAGCAAGGCAGTATCGCTCCCTAGATTGGAGCTATGTGCAGCGGAACTTTTATCCAGACTATTTACGAAAGTAGTCACTAGCATGACTGGCATAGATTACGAAATCTACGCCTGGAGCGACTCTAAGGTAGCCCTTAGCTGGATACAGGGCTATCCAGAACGATGGAAGCCTTTTGTAGCGAATAGGGTAAAGAAAATTATTAGCGTAGTATCACCAGACGTTTGGCATTACGTATCGACTAAAGAAAATCCAGCTGATTCAGCGAGCAGAGGACTATCTATTACACAACTAATGGAGCATACGTTGTGGTGGCGAGGCCCAGCTTGGCTATCGATTCCTTCCTTTAAGCCTAAGCAAGAACAAGTACCAGAGTATACAACGGAAGAAGAGGTCCAGAAGCAAGTTATAACCGTTCAAAATAGCAATCCGGGAAAAAGCGTAATTGAAGATTTATTAGATCGCCATAGCTCATTCATAAAATTAAATCGAATTGTAGCATGGCTATTACGAGCACTTGCACGCACAAGTAAACAAAGGCCGTCATATCTCACATTACAAGAGCTAAGAAAAGCAAAATTAATTATAATTAAATGCATACAGCGCAGCGAATTTGGCTCGGATATCGAGAGTTTGATGAATAATAAACTCAACTCTGAAAGCAAATTATTAAATCTGAAACCATTTTTAGATGAAAATGGCATATTAAGAGTCGGGGGACGTCTTAAAAACGCCAACATTCACTCTGATATGAAGCATCCAATCATAATCCCATATATCGGGAGATTAACGGAACTTCTTATCCAGCAAGCACATGAGCACTCCTTCCATGGCGGGGCTCGACTTACCTTGTCTTTATTGAGACAACAATATTGGATAATTCAAGGAAACAGAGCTACGAAAAAGCAACTTCGTAAATGCGTGACCTGCAAAAAACAAGAACCAAGAAGGCTACAGCAAATAATGGGAGATCTGCCAGATTGTCGAACTAATCCCGCGCCTCCATTTTATCATACTGGAATAGATTATTCCGGGTTTATTCGAGTAAAAGCAAACAAAGGGAGAGGTATTAAAACGACTAAAGGATATATCGCCTTGTTTATTTGCATGGTTACAAAAGCGGTCCATATAGAGCTAGTCTCCGACCTAAGCAGTACGTCATTCATAGCCGCGTTGCGTCGAATGGCGGCTCGACGAGGGACACCAAAACACATTTATTCGGACAATGGCACTAACTTCGTGGGTGCCAACAAGATCCTTCAGGAGGAACAGCAAAAGTTCGAGGGAATCTTTGATGACACTTTTCACCGAGATATAGCGGAGATGAAGATAGAATGGCATTGGAACTGCCCTTCGTGGCCGAGTGCTGGAGGGATTTGGGAGCGATCTATTCGGAGTCTAAAGCAACATCTGAAAAGAGTAATAGGGGAACAAGCTTTAACATTCGAAGAATACAGCACGATCTTGTCCCAAATCGAAGCAAGCCTTAACTCAAGACCATTGTGCCCAATATCTGAAGACATCGACGACATCGATTTTCTCACGCCAGCGCATTTTCTTACCACTCGTGCTGGTCTTACTGTAATAGAAACGGCACCAGATGCAAGGACGAGATGGTATTTAGTAAATAAAACGTTCCAAGATATATGGAAGCGGTGGAAAGCGAAGTATCTTAGCCAGTTATCGATACGCAGCAAATGGTTAAAAGCACAAAACAATATAGAGATAGGCGATATGGTAACCATTCATGACGACCATTTAACCCCTGGAAAATGGCCCGTTGGTCGGGTGGTAGAGGTCCATCCAGGGAAAGATGGAGCTGTCCGAGTGGTAACTTTAAAAACAAGAAATGGTTATATAAAGCGCCCGATTATCAAGCTTTCTATCTTACCTATAGCAGAAAAGGAAGCAAGTAAGCAAAAGCCAGAAAAAAGTGCAACAATAAAGCAACATCAGCAAAGCAATAAAGCAAAAGCGGAAGAGAAAGCGAGCAAACAGTCTAGCAGTTGTCCTAAAATCTATAGCATAGCGTTAGCATTGCTATTTTTTATGAGCTTTATACTATCCACTGAAGGGACTTACAAAGTAACTACATTTAATAGCAATCAAACATTGTATTTTGACTCTTTGGGACAAATGCATCTTATTCGTGATCAGTGGAAAATCATAACTTACTATAATATGTCTCCTTACTGGCAAGGAGACAAAGCAGTCAAACAATTTTCTCAATATCTCGAGCAAACATGTGGGAAAATCCAAGACCAGAGCCATTGTAAAATTATCATCCTACAAATACAACACGAGTACGATGAACTACAATATTATAATCAGCTGTTGCTCAATCAGCACTTTGGAGCTCGTGCGCGAACTCGACGCGGGCTTATCAACGCAGTCGGCTCTATAGCTAACTCATTGTTCGGAGTACTGGATCAGGAATTCGCAGAAAAATACAAACGTGACATTGACCTTATACGTAAGAATACACTCCACCTAAGTCAGCTGTACAGGAATCAGACGTCGGTCATAGAAGCGGAGTATAATATCTTAAAGAGAACAGAAGAGACTATCGAAAAGCAGCATAAGATAATTAATAAGCACTTAAATTATTTAGACAGCGTCACCAATAAATTACAGCAAGAGATCGACGTAATGTCTATTCAGCAAGATTTCTCTTTAGCAGCGTTAGCGACCATAAATATGATCCATAATTTAAAGCGGATTCAGGATACTTTTCTTGATACTATGACTGAGATATATCATGGTCAGATCAATCTGCATCTCTTGACTCCACAACAGCTCCTTGGGGAGTTACAGATTGTATCTAGTCAAGTTTCTAAAGAGCTAGCATTACCCGTAGATAATATTCAGTTCAACTTGTATGAGGTCTACAAGTTGTTAAAAGTTAAAGCGAGAATGACGGAGGAATATTTTATATTTGAAATTACCCTACCGTTAATTAGCAGAGATACGTTCCAGCTATACAATTTGATACCAATACCGGTTCAAATTAACAAAAGTATGATCAGCATCACGCCAGCATCCGAATATGTTGCGATTAACTTGAGAAGAGATTCATACTTAACAGCCAGCGTCAATGACCTGCAGAGTTGCGAATATCAAGCGGAAACCTACCTTTGTCGTCTTCGAGGGCCTGTCCAGAGTTTAGGTCCTAATGAACAATTCTGCGAAAAAGATGAGCAGTCTACTTGCAGGATAAGCAAATCTAGCTGTGAAAACATTTCTACCTTTCTACCTATTTGTATTTCTGTTGTGACTCATACTCTTTGAGAGTCATATGCGACGACGACTTACAAGCGAGCGAAGTCAGCAAGGCTGGACTTATTCAACTAACTAAGCAATGCATCGTGAAGGGTCATGACGTAACACTTTATTCTCATCAGCAATTAGAGAATACGCTTACACTTAAACCAAATATATTGGAGACTAAATTAACTCCCATAAACCGTTTGATTAGTAATCTTACGCTACCTATCCAAAATTTCCAAGACTACAAGGTCAACGAAGATAGCACACCGATAAATGCTTCTTTAAAGTATCTCGGTGAACAAATTAAAGCGATGAAGGAATCAACCCAACAGACAGAAGATTTAACGACACATGACATACATCAGTATGCGTTGTCATATAGTCTGTTAGTAGCAGCCGTCGCAGCAGTCCTGTGGTTCCTGAGGAGGAGGTGTCAGCGAGCCGGGGCGGGAGGTCCGCCCAATCAAGAGCGGAATGACAGTATGCCAGCGAGTGTGAGTGTGTGTATTAATAAACTTGAGCACGAGCAAGGCTCTAGTGCAAGTGCGCGAAATCAACCCTTGCCCGAGCAGGGGTCATGTGTCAGTGATAGTGCGCGCGTAGCTTATTTTTCTAAACGTTGGTCTAGTTTACGTTCCAAGCGGCGAGACACGTCGACGTCTCCCATAGCTAAAAGACAACCTGTGTTTTCGATTGGTGACTCAACCGTTTGAGTACTTATGCATAGCTATAAGATTATGATATAATTGTTCGATCACCTTGTAAATCATCGCTCATATTATATTGTCTTAACCAAGGATTTGGTCTTAACTCCTTAGCGTTTAAGCTCACACTCACGTAACCATTTATTTTTGTATAAGCTTATCTCATTATTCATCTCTTCCCCTCGGGAGCATGTTCGATGCAATATTTTGCAATCGACCACGTTTGCTGAGCAAGCGATATAACGCGGTCGCACTAAGTGCGCCGCGAGCTTAGTGTGTATTTCGTACAGCAACCGTGTGCACTCATTTCCATCATTTAGCGATAATTTTATTACTTTGTTAAATTATACTTAGCAATAAACCCTTGAAGGTTATCAGTGTGTTTAACTTAGTAGCATAGCGAATCCCACAAGGTACCACTTAGGTCGCGCCCCTACAAAGGAAGAATCTGTTACACCTTGTATAGGTATACTAAGATTTTATAAATAAAAATAAAGTTTAACTCACGTTTTGATTATTTGTATATATTTTTAATTTATCATAGAGTTTATTATAAATAACTATTACATAATGAAAAACTACGCAAATTATTACACTCATTAATTAGATATTAACTAAAACCAATCAAGTACACTAGATTTGTAAGTATTCTTAACTTGAAATCAAAACAAAATTAATTTTTATAAAAAGAACTAGTATTTGCGTGTTGCGCGAGGTGCAAGCACCTCGCGTGCTTGTGAAAAAAAAAAAAAAAAAGGGGGGGTGTGATGGGGGGGGGGTTGCAGAAGTATTTTGACTAAAGCATTGCCCCTCTAAATGAATCTGAAAAAAAAAATGTTCCAAGTCTCTTAGATTCCGAGATCCGCCTAAAGGGGGGGAGAAGAGGGGCGGGGGGGGACTTTGAAAAATGGTTTTTACTTTACCGAGCCTCCTCTATACGAAACCGTAAAAACAAAAGAATACAGGTCTCGTAGTTTCCGAGATACGATATGGAGGGGGGAGAAGAGGGGTGAAAAGGGGAGGTTTGGCACTTTTCCCGTAGGTTTGAGTTACTTGTTTACGAATCTGTTAAAATATACCCACCTCCCCATCCACCATCTGGGAGAACAATTATGTCAATAAGTCAGTGGTAATTTAGCTTTATATAGTATAACTAGTATTTGCGTGTTGCGCGAGGTGCAAGCACATCGCGTGCTTTCTTTAAAAAAAAAAAAGGGTGGGGTGATGGGGTGGGATAGGGGGGGGGGGGTAAACAATTATTTCGACTAAAGCATTGCCCCTCTAAATGAATCTGAAAAAAAAAATGTTCCAAGTCTCTTAATTTCCGAGATCCGCCTAAAGGGGGTGAGAAGGGGGGCAAGGGGGGCGGGCGACTTTGAAAAATGGTTTTTACTTTACCGAGCCTCCTCTATACGAATCTGTAAAAAACAAAAATACGAGTCTCGTAGTTTCCGAGATACGATAGGGAGGGGGGAGAAGATGGGTGAAAAGGGGAGGTTTGGCACTTTTCCCGTAGGTTTGAGAGTTACTTGTTTACGAATCTGTCAAAATATACCCAACTCCCCATCCACCATCTGGGAGAACAATTATGTCAATGAGTCAGTCAGTGAGTGAGTGGTAATTTAGCTTTATATAGTATAACTAGTATTTGCGTGTTGCACGAGGTGCAAGCACCTCGCGTGCTTGTGAAGAAAAAAAGTGGGGGGGGGTGATGGGGATAGATGGGGGGGGTTTAGTATTTGTGTGTTGCGCGAGGTGCAAGCACCTCGCGTGCTTGTGAAAAAAAAAAAATGGGGGGGGTGATGGGGGGGGTTTAGTATTTGCGTGTTGCGCGAGGTGCAAGCACCTCGCGTGCTTGAGAAAAAAAAAAAAAGCGGGGGTGGGTGATGGGGGGGTTTGTTTAGTATTTGCGTGTTGCGCGAGGTGCAAGCACCTCGAGTACTTGTGAAAAAAAAAAAAAGGGGGAGTGATGTAGGGATTTTCACAAGCGCGCGAGGTGCTTGCACCTCGCGCAACACCCAAATACTAAACCCCTCCCATCTATCCCCATCACCCCCCCCCCACTTTTTTTCTTCACAAGCACGCGAGGTGCTTGCACCTCGTGCACCACCCATTTTTTTTTTTAAGGGAAGGGGTGATGGAGGGGGGGGTTTCAGAAATATTTTGACTAAAGCATTGCCCCTCTAAATGAATCTGAAAAAAAAAATGTTCCAAGTCTCTTAATTTCCGAGATCCGCCTAAAGAGGGTGAGAAGGGGAGTAAGGGGGGCAACTTTGAAAAATGGTTTTTACTTTACCGAGCCTCCTCTACACGAATCCGTAAGAGTTAAAAAATACGGGTCTCATAGTTTCCGAGATACGATAGGGAGGGGGGAAAAGGGGGTAAAAAGGGCAGGTTTGGCACTTTTCCCGTAGGTTTGAGAGTTACTTGTTTACGAATCTGTCAAAATATACCCACCTCCCCATCCACCATCTGGGAGAACAATTATGTCAGTGAGTGAGTCAGTGGTAATTTAGCTTTATATAATATAAGTAGTATTTGCGTGTTGCGCGAGGTGCAAGCACCTCGCATGCTTGTGAAAAAAGCTAAAGCATTGCCCCTCTAAATCAAGTATTTGCGTGTTGCGCGAGGTGCAAGCGACTCGCGTGCTAGTGAAAAAAAAAAGTGGGGGGGGGGCGGGGGTGATGGGGGGGGGTTTAGTATTTGCGTGTTGCGCGAGGTGCAAGCTCCTCGCGTGCTTGTGAAAAAAAAAAAAAAAAGGGGGGGTTGGATGGGGGGGGGGTTGCAGAAGTATTTTGACTAAAGAATTGCCCCTCTAAATGCGGACACGGAAGTTTCGGGAGGTACCTGTGTCTGATGGGTAAGGAAGAGACGCCTGGGTGTCACCACTGCGAGGGTCGCCCTGAGGACACAGTCGAGCACACGGTGCAGGACTGCCCAGCTTGGGCAGAGCACCGACGTGTCCTCACGGCGACAATAGGCGGAGACCTCTCGCGCCCGGCCTTGGTCGAGGCCATGCTGCGGGGCGAGAGGGAGTGGGAAGCGGTCGCCTCCTTCTGCGAAGCAGTCATGCTTTCGAAGGAGGAGGCGGGCCGCGTGAGGGAGAGGATGGCGTCCTCCCTCCAGCCCAGCCGCAGTGGTAGACGCCCACGGCGTCGGACGTCGGCCGACGATCTCCGGCCACCGTAGGCGCGGGCATGCGGACAGCGAGTAAAGGGCAACTCGCTGTCCGACCATGGACCATGCCCGGGTCGACGGCGCGTCGTGTTCCACGCGCGCCTCAAAGAGCGTCAGCAACATGACGAGGCCCCCTCTGCAGAGGGCCGAAGCCTGCCGGGGTCGTGGGACTCATCCCGTTACCGTGGCCCCGGTATGTAAAGGGTTATTGAAGGAACACCGTGGATTTTAGTCAGTAAAAGTCTGACAGTCCCTCCCACCCTGCCCGAGGTGGGAGGACTTATTTGATAATTTTACCACGTTAAAAAAAAAAAAAAAAAAAAAAAGTCTCTTAGATTCCGAGATCCGCCTAAAAGGGGGAGAAGGGGGGCGGGGGGGGGGACTTTGAAAAATGGTTTTTACTTTACCGAGCCTCCTCTATACGAATCCGTAAAAAGAAAAAAATACGGGTCTCGTAGTTTCCGAGATACGATAGGGGGGGGGGAGAAGGGGGGGGAAAAGGGGAGGTTTGGCACTTTTCCCGTAGGTCTGAGAGTTACTTGTTTACGAATCTGTCAAAATATACCCACCTCCCCATCCACCATCTGGGAGAACAATTATGTCAATGAGTGAGTGAGTGAGTCAGTGAGTGGTAATCTAGCTTTATATAGTATAATAACTAGTATTTGCGTTTTGCGCGAGGTGCAAGCACCTCGCGTGCTTGTGATAAAAAAAAAATGGGGGGGGGGTGATGGGGGGGGTTTAGTATTTGCGTGTTGCGCGAGGTGCAAGCACCTCGCGTGCTTGTGAAAAAAAAAAAGGGGGGGGAGTGATGGGGGTGAGATGGGGGGGGGTTGCACAAGTATTTCGACTAAAGCATTGCCCCTCTAAATGAATCTGAAAAAAAAAATGTTCCAAGTCTCTTAGATTCCGAGATCCGCCTAAAGGGGGGAGAAGGGGGGCGGGGGGGGGACTTTGAAAAATGGGTTTTACTTTACCGAGCCTCCTCTATACGAATCCGTAAAAAGAAAAAATACGGGTCTCGTAGTTTCCGAGATACGATAGGGGGGGGGAGAAGGGGGGGGAAAAGGGGAGGTTTGGCACTTTTCCCGTAGGTTTGAGAGTAACTTGTTTACGAATCTGTCAAAATATACCCACCTCCCCATCCACCATCTGGGAGAACAATTATGTCAATGAGTGAGTGAGTCAGTCAGTGAGTGGTAATCTAGCTTTATATAATATAATAACTAGTATTTGCGTGCTTGTGAAAAAAAAATATGGGGGGGGTGATGGGGGGCGTTTAGTATTTGCGTGTTGCGCGAGGTGCAAGCACCTCGCGTACTTGTGAAAAAACGAAAAAAAAAAAGTGGGGGGGATGATAGGGGGAGATGGGGGGGGTATAATTTTTGCGTGTTGCGCAAGGTGCAAGCACCTCGCGTGCTTGTGAAAAAACAAAAAAAAAAAGTGGGGCGGGGTGATGGGGGGAGATGGGGGGGCTTAGTATTTGTGTGTTGCGCGAGGTGAAAGCACCTCGCGTGCTTGTGAAAAAAAAAAAATGTGGGGGGGTGATGGGGGGGGGTTGCAGAAGTATTTTGACCAAAGCATTGCCCCTCTAAATGAATCTGAAAAAAAAAATGTTCCAAGTCTCTTAGATTCCGAGATCCGCCTAAAGGGGGGAGAAGGGGGGCGGGGGGGGGACTTTGAAAAATGGTTTTTACTTTACCGAGCCTCCTCTATACGAATCCGTAAAAAGAAAAAAATACGGGTCTCGTAGTTTCCGAGATACGATAGGGGGGGGGAGAAGGGGGGGGAAAAGGGGAGGTTTGGCACTTTTCCCGTAGGTCTGAGAGTTACTTGTTTACGAATCTGTCAAAATATACCCACCTCCCCATCCACCATCTGGGAGAACAATTATGTCAATGAGTGAGTGAGTGAGTCAGTGAGTGGTAATCTAGCTTTATATAGTATAACTAGTATTTGCGTGTTGCGCGAGGTGCAAGCACCTCGCGTGCTTGTGAAAAAAACTAAAGCATTGCCCCTCTAAATCAAGTATTTGCGTGTTGCGCGAGGTGCAAGCACCTCGCGTGCTTGTGAAAAAAAAAAAAGTGGGGGGGGCGGGGGTGATGGGGGGGGGTTTAGTATTTGCGTGCTGCGCGAGGTGCAAGCACCTCGCGTGCTAATGAAAAAAGAAAAAAAAAAAGCGGGGGGGGAAATGGGGGGGGGCTTGCACAATTATTTCGACTAAAGCATTGCCCCTCTAAATGAATCTGAAAAAAAAAATGTTCCAAGTCTCTTAGATTCCGAGATCCGCCTAAAGGGGGGGAGAAGGGGGCGGAGGGGGGACTTTGAAAAATGGTTTTTACTTTACCGAGCCTCCTCTATACGAATCCGTCAAAAGAAAAAAATACGGGTCTCGTAGTTTCCGAGATACGATAGGGGGGGGGAGAAGGGGGGGAAAAGGGGAGGTTTGGCACTTTTCCCGTAGGTTTGAGAGTTACTTGTTTACGAATCTGTCAAAATATACCCACCTCCCCATCCACCATCTGGGAGAACAATTATGTCAATGAGTCAGTCAGTCAGTCAGTGGTAATTTAGCTTTATATAGTATAATAACTAGTATTTGCGTAATGCGCGAGGTGCAAGCACCTCGCGTGCTTGTGAAAAAAAAAAATGGGGGGGGGCGTGATGGGGGGAGATGGGGGGGTTTAGTATTTGCGTGTTGCGCGAGGTGCAAGCACCTCGCGTGCTTGTGAAAAAAAAAGGGGGGGTGATGGGGGGAGATGGGGGGGTTTAGTATTTGCGTGTTGCGCGAGGTGCAAGCACCTCGCGTGCTTGTGAAAAAAAAAAGTATTTGCGTGTTGCGCGAGGTGCAAGCACCTCGCGTGCTTGTGAAAAACAAAAAAAAAAAAGTGGGGGTGGTGATGGGGGGAGATGGGGGGGTTTAGTATTTGCGTGTTGCGCTTGTGAATAAAAAAAAAAGGGGGGGGTGTGATGGGGGAGATGGGGAAGTTTAGGATTTGCGTGTTGTGCTTGTGAAAAAAAAATGGGGGGGGGTGATGGGGGTGGTTTAGTATTTGCGTGTTGCGCGAGGTGCAAGCACATCGCGAGCTTGTGAAAAAAAAAAAAAAAAAATGGGGGGGTGATGGGGGGAGATGGGGGGGTTTAGTATTGGCGTGTTGCGCGAGGTGCAAGCACATCGCGAGCTTGTGAAAAAAAAAAAAAAGGGGGGGGGCGGGTGATGGGGGGTTTAGTATTTGCGTGTTGCGCGAGGTGCAAGCACCTCGCGTGCTTGTGAAAAAAAAAAAAAAAAAAGGGGGGGGGGAAATGGGGGGGGGTTGCACAATTATTTCGACTAAAGCATTGCCCCTCTAAATAAATCTGAAAAAAAAAATGTTCCAAGTCTCTTAGATTCCGAGATCCGCCTAAAGGGGGGGAGAAGAGGGGCGGGGGGGGGGTCTTTGAAAAATGGTTTTTACTTTACCGAGCCTCCTCTATACGAATCCGTAAAAAACAAAAAATACGGGTCTCGTAGTTTCCGAGATACGATAGGGGGGGGGGGGGAGAAGGGGGGGGAAAAGGGGAGGTTTGGCACTTTTCCCGTAGGTTTGAGAGTTACTTGTTTACGAATCTGTCAAAATATACCCACCTCCCCATCCACCATCTGGGAGAACAATTATGTCAATGAGTGAGTGAGTCAGTCAGTGGTAATTTAGCTTTATATAGTATAATAACTAGTATTTGCGTTTTGCGCGAGGTGCAAGCACCTCGCGTGCTTGTGATAAAAAAAAAAAAAAAGGGGGAGGTGATGGGGGGAGATGGGGGGTTTAGTATTTGCGTGTTGCGCGAGGTGCAAGCACCTCGCGTGCTTGTGAAAAAAAAAAACAAAAAAAAAAAGTGGGGGGGGGATGATGGGGGGAGATGGGGGGTTTAGTATTTGCGTGTTGCGCGAGGTGCAAGCACCTCGTGTGCTTGTGAAAAAAAAAGTGGGGGGGGTGATGGGGGGGGTTTAGTATTTGGGTGTTTCCGAATCTGTCAAAATATACCCACCTCCCCATCCACCATCTGGGAAAACAATTATGTCAATGAGTCAGTCAGTGAGTGAGTCAGTGAGTAGTAATCTAGCTTTATATAATATAACTAGTATTTGCGTGTTGCGTGAGGTGCAAGCACCTCGCGTGCTTGTGGTGGTGGATTGTTCACTTTTGAAACCCAAATAAAAAAAAAAAAAGCAAAATGGGGGGGAGGTGGGGGGGTGCACAATTATTTTGACTAAAGCATTGCCCCTCTAAATGAATCTGAAAAAAAATAATGTTCCAAGTCCCTTCATTTCCGAGATCCGCCTAAAGGTGGTGAGAAGGGGGGCAAGGGGGGCGACTTTGAAAAATGGTTTTTACTTTACCGGGCCTCCTCTATACGAATCCGTAAAAAAAGAAAAAATACGGGTCTCGTAGTTTCCGAGATACGATAGGGAGGGGGGAGAAGGGGGGTGAAAAGGGGAGGTTTGGCACTTTTCCCGTAGGTTTGAGAGTTACTTGTTTACGAATCTGTCAAAATATACCCACCTCCCCATCCACCATCTGGGAGAATAATTATGTCAATGAGTCAGTGAGTCAGTGGTAATTTAGCTTTATATAGTATAATTAGCTTTATATAATATAATATGAAAGAAGACTTACGTGCCAGCTTTGCATATCCATCACCGCAGCAAAAGTCAACGAAAAATAACAAAACACTACCGATTGCGATTTGCAAACGCATTTTTTTATGGGTACTTCACGCCTGGACAGCTTCTAAATCTGTATAAAGCACAGGTCTGTTCCTGCGTGGAGTATTGCAGCCACTTGTGGGATGGCTCTGCAAAGTACCAACTTGCTGCATTGGACTCGATGGAGCGCAGAGCTAAAAGGCTTATACGCGACGAGGTGCTGGTGGACAAGCTTCATAGCGCGGCTCATCGGCGAACCGTTGCTTGCCTGTCGGTTTTCTACAGATTGTACTTCGGGGAGTGTGCGCAGGAGCTCCATGACCTGATTCCTCCATCTCCAAGTATGAAGTGTCATAGAAGTGCGCGCACTGCGGTGGAATAAACGCGTGCGGTAGTCACCGGTGGCCCCTCGCTGCAAAATTGTGGTGAATCAGCTGCAAATATTTTTGTATCGCATAGGAATGTATGTAGTACTGCGCACTGCGGTAAAAACAACGCACCTTTTGTCTGACAATGTTGCCATACATACAGATTTCTTTGTATTTATACATATTTTCGATGTGTGATACTGATTAGCACTCGATACAAATTTTACACTGTACCGATCAAATTAACTGTTACAACTAAAACAGAACTTAGCAAAATAAATTACCTGCATATCGCATTTATTATGTTACACTTGTGTTGCACACGCTATTGTATGAATTTATTTTTTATGGTTATTTTTTATTCTTTCATAAACAACGTTAATTTTTAGTATGGTCTGCATTTAATGTTTCACTCGCTGTGTTAAGGAAATCCCTCATAGATTTTTGCGTGCTATTCAAGGCTCTCGCATTCGTTGTGTATTCATGTTGCACGTAGGTACCTAAAATACTTGAATAATTAATACCATAAGTACAAACTTTTATTTAATTTAATATCAACATAAAAACCTAGAGTGATATGAATCCGAACTGGATGAAAGATTGTTCTTATAGGGCGTGGTTGAGACCTCATAATAAAGGTGATTATTTAAATTTTGGTGTACAATAAAGTATATTCTATCTATCTATTTTGTAATACAGAACTTTTAGTTGGAAGTCCTGAGAAGAAAATTCTCTTTAGACACACAAAAAATAAATATCAACACCTAAATTGTTTGTTTATCCTATGTTTGAGACTTAGATCTACCAGCAGTTGCCGGGTGGTTAATACTTATTCCTTGATTTTTAAAAGAAGCAATGATGATGATGATTAATATTCTATTTTATTATTATATTTTGGTTTGTTTGATTATTCAGAATTTAAGTTCAAATAGCATACAGATTTAATTCAGATACGAACGTACATATCTTACGAAAACTTAGTAAGTTGGTTTGTCAGTTAGGTATCAAGCAACAATAGCCAGAATGACAAGTTTGGATCACTCTGGGTTTTTAGATTAATATGATTAAATTAAATAAAAGTCAATACCTATAATAGATAGATAGATAGATAGATATATTCTTTATTGTACACCATAACAGTAAAACAATAAGGACTTTACAACTAAAAAGGGTGATACAATGGGCGGTCTAATCGCTAAAAGCGATCTTTTACAGACAATCTTTGGATGCATTTGACACAGGAGAAAATAAATACGCGGGTAGTCCATGGTGTACTATTTATCTTTATAAAATATAAAAACAATAAATAACATTCTCAAAACATATACATATAAATATAAAAAAGTAACAAAGACACATAATAACAACAATTTAAGAAGAGAGATAATGATCCTTTACCAGATTTTTGAAAGACGATAGGGTTTGTGCTTGTCTTACTGACACTGGTAGATCATTCCATAGCCGTACTACTTGAGCTGCGATCGACTTACCATAGTAATTGGTGTTGTGACACGGTACCGCAAGCCTAAAGTTTTCTGATAGTCTCAGAGATTTTGCATGTGTGTCATGAAGGAACTTGAATCGTTCTTTAAGATAAGTTGGGGTTTTGGGATTAAACAGAATACTGTAAAGCAGAGACAAGATGTGTAAGTTCCGGCGAAGACGTATTGGAAGCCACTTGAGTTTCGTACGAAATTTGGATACGTGATCATATTTGCGCAAGCCAAATATAAATCTAATGCAAACATTTTGGAGTCGCTCAAGTTTATCAAATTGTGCCTCAGTAAGATCAAGATAACTGACATCAGCGTAGTCAAGGATGGGAAGTAAAAGAGACTGTGCTAGCGCAATTTTAGTAGCAGTTGGTAGAAAGTTACGCAACCGTCTTAGGGAATAGGCAGAAGCAAATAATTTGCGACTGACTTCTTGTAATTGGGGACCCCAACAAAGATATTTGTCAACCCTAACCCCTAGGTTCTTAACCTTCTCGCTTAATGGAATAACAGTGCCGTTGAAAATAACCTGAGGAAGCTGCGACCATTTTACCTTAGGTGCCAACCTGGAACTACCAACTACAATGACCTGGGTTTTTGACGGGTTAACCTGCAAACCATGTGCCTCACTCCATTCGCAAACAGAGGCCAAGTCCTGGTTTATGATATCAATAGCAGCATGCAAATCTGTATAGGGAGCTTGTCTGTAAATCTGCAAATCATCAGCATAAAGGTGGTAGGAGGACTGAAGTTTTTTGATATAGAATTTATGAATATAGCGAAGAGTAAAGTAGATGAGATGCCACCTTGAGGAACACCGGCTGATGTACTACGCCCAGAAGAGCAGTACTCATCTATGCAAATACGTTGCCGGCGGCCAAACAGGTAACTATAAAACCAGTCAATCGCTGTTGGAGATATGTTAATAGAGCGAAGTATCTTGAGCATGATTTGGAAATCAACGGTATTAAAAGCGTTGCTAAAATTTTGCAAGCAAAGAATTGTCATATTTCCTTTATCCATGTCCAAACGTATCTCATCCGTAACGCTTACTAAGGCGGAAGTGGTACTTTGACCAGGACGAAAACCGGATTGGAAAGGATTCAGCAGACTATTCTTGCAAAGAAAAGAACTAAGCTGATTTTGGACAAGGCGTTCAAGGACTTTAGGGAGAAAAGGTAGGATAGAAATAGGTCGATATTCTGAAAAAGATGTAGGATTCGATTTTTTGGGTAGAGGAATAATTTTGGGCTCTTTCCATATCGATGGAAAGACACCATTGGAAATAGAATAGTTAAGGATATAGGTAAGGATAGGAAGGATTTCATCGAGCACAGGGAGTATCATCTTCCGACCGACACAATTACTACCAACTGCGTTGGATGTGATTGAAACTATGCTTTTCTTAACATCACAATCAGAAAATTGACTAAAATTAAATGCAGAGTGATCCGGAGTTGAAAGATTAGAAAGATAATTTATTGTATTTGCCTTCATTGTCCTATTAGAGGAGGACGAGGATGAGAAGTGTTGATTCAACAGATCAATATCTAAGTCTTTCGGAATCGATTCTTGACGTGATTTTCCAACTCCCATCGATTTGAGAAATTTCCAGACTTTAGCTGGATCACAACAATGTGGCGGCGCATTGCATCCCTGCACACCCTATTGCTATGATTGCGTGCATTTACAAACATCTCCCGGTTCAACGGTGAGGGTCGACATCTGAACTTTGACTTGCATACTGCCTTCCTGTGCATGACAGCTCTTACATCATCTGTTAGCCACGGCGCAGGAAGATGTTTCAGTTTGACTACGCGAATAGGGGCATAAATGTCGTACAGCTGTACGAGATTATCCGTAAGCAGGTTAACTTTGTCATCGACTGATTCAGCTGTTACAAGAGAGGTCCAGTCAATGTCGTTAGCATCTCTCTGGAGATCAACATTCATACCACTAAAATTGCGTAGCAGAAGAGTTTTAGGTTTGGCCTTAGGAGGGTGTATCTTGTGAAAGGAAACCACTCGATTAATTCTCAGATATTTTTATCAATTATAAATAGGCATTTAACATATATTTGGATATTTATTACCTAGTTCCTAACACTTGTAGGAAAGGTATATTAAATCATGGTAGGAGAACATGTCAGCTGTGCATTGGCCATGCTTACTGACATGATGTGTAGAGGATACAATTATAAGATCCAAAAGTGAGGGATTACAGTTTGGGAAGTGGTGTGTGGCACTTGAACGAAGGACAGCAATGTTAGACGACTGAAGTATTGACTTAAATGATAGAGAACGAGAATCATTTTTCAATAAGCAAGTATTGAAATCGCCCATAATTATTGTATGACTGTTAAATCTTCAAGGATCTTTTCAAAGGAGGAAAAGTAATTCACACGTGACGAAGGACTGTAATAGACACCTAGAAGAACTTTCACATGATTCAGGTTGACTTCCAAAAAGAGATGAAAAGAAAAGAAAAATGACATCACATTATTGACATTATGACAGAATAGCTGACAGATGACATTACTTATTACTATTACAGTATACATAACAATAAAAATAAACTGATTGATTTAATGTTTGATGAAGGGTAGAGATTAAAAAATAAATAAATATAGTTATGAGAGGGTAAAGCGAGTTACAGTCATCAATTTACTAATAAGATAGCGCCCGGACGGTAAAACTACATTCGAGATCAACCTAATCACTTCTTCCTTGCGACAATACTACGGGTCTTCTTCGGCGCTTGCGATGGGGATAGTGATGACAAGGGTACCGATGACATGGGCGATGCTACCTTTCCACTAACCTGCTCGATGTTCTTTAGCTCATCAATTGAAGTAATTCGATGCCGGGAGCCGTCGGAGCCGAGAACATAAATAAGGCCTTATTTTTTCCAGCAGTTGTTTATGCCAAACTTCTCACGTGCAAACATGAACAGTTGATGCTGCGATCTCGTTAAAAACTCAGAAACGGTAATGCCAGAGCCCTTTAACTTAGTCTTGGCGAACCAGATACTGTCCCTCAGTTTAACATCCCGGAGCTTACAGAGGATTGGCCTAGGCTTGCCAGTACCTGCTTGTCTTCCCATGCGATGGCATCGACTAATGTCCGCAGCAGTGAACTCCTCAAGCTTCAGATGACTCCGCACAACTTCAGCAACCACTTGAGCTGTATCTTCTTTAGCCTGCTCAGTGATCCCATGCAGCAACACCATCTTCCGCCGTCCACGCATCTCCAGAGTGTCGAGCCCATGTGCCAGCATGTCCATCTGCTGTTGAAG
This sequence comes from Tholera decimalis, assembly GCA_943138885.2. Lineage (NCBI taxonomy): Eukaryota > Metazoa > Arthropoda > Insecta > Lepidoptera > Noctuidae > Tholera > Tholera decimalis. The sequence continues at coordinate 15,846,509 of OW964563.2, read as the reverse complement.
ACAGCCAAGTGCGTTCAGAATAAATTTCCTGAAGGACGTGAAATCCTCTGCCAAACTGTCAGTGGTACTTGAGGTGCCCGAAGTAGTCTTGGTTAATTCAGCCTCAAAGTTAGTCATCCTATTTTCAAATAGAGACATCATTTGTGTGAGTGAATCCTTTAGTGCATCCATGTGAAGTTTCTTGATATTGTTTTGGTTTATAGAGAGTTAGGTTTTAGGAGATAACACTGCACTGGGTGGTATACTAAATTACCATGTATATGTATACATTAAATAGTGAATAAAATAAAATTATAACTTTTAATTAAGTTTCAAATATAAGAGCAAAAATTTTTACACCTTTAGTTACTCCTACCCACTTTTTCCACGTATTTTACGTACTTGCGACACTACGAATGCGAGAGCCTTGGATGACACGCAATAATCTGTGAGAGATTTCCTGAGCACAGCGAGTGAAACAGACTGCTGACCATACTAAAAAATTCCGTTGTTAATTAAAAAATTTAAAATAACTATAAAGAATTGAATCATACAATGGTGTGTGTTGTACATAATCTAAGTAGGCGAGTCTGATTCAAACAAAACCCTGTCAACAGTCTGATTCAACAAAAAAACCTCGTAACAAAAACAAAGGGTTCAGCTTTCGTGTACTCAAGTGGGTTCGAGAACGAATTGAGCGAGGGTTGTTGACGCGCCGGTCTCGCGCCTTGGGAACGGCGCCGCGGCGTTGCGTCATGCCTCGAATTCCGCTGATAATCGCTGACCCCTAGAAGTAGACTTCTGCGCATTGAATGACTCATGCTAGACCTCTGGGACCCGGACCGTGGGAGGCGGTGGTTGGAAGGGAAGTTAGAGTATATATAAGCGAATGTTCGCGGGATTTGGGATAGAAAAAGAAGAAACTCGTCGAAGGTGTACAGCGAAAGTCGATCTAAGTAATAAATATCAGTGATTGTGGTTTGAGTCATCAGAACTTGGTAAGTCAATATTCTTTATTTTTGAGAATCTTATTATGGTGATTAGAATTGGGTATTTAATTCGAAGTGTTATTAATTACGTGAAATAAACTCTATAACTCGTCATTTATATTTGCAAAATAATTCTTCTGGAAGTTATGTTGGAGTTTAATTTTATTCTACTAAGTTATAATCCTATTTAAATAAACAGTGGTAGAATAGAGTAAATGAAAAGGTTAAATCAAATCATATTAATACAAATTAGATTACTTTCATTGCAGATGTACCTATGCTATTTAATTTAGTATATTAAATTAAGAAACCAAATAATATATTTTATTACAATAGAATTAATTTTAATATTGACTGATTGGTAAATTAATACACCATAGAGGGTTCTATACTAATGTTTTTATGTGAATACTATTCAGTTTGTTTTATGAGTAGTAAGATAATTTGTTTATTAAATTTTTCTTTGTATTTAATAAGTTAAAGATTTGGTAAGCAAATTATCTCTAAATTATATTAGGATGTGATATTACTGTTCTTAAAAGTCTGTGTCTTTTCATGTGTAGTATGTGGTATTATTCAAGTAAACTCGATAACATCAGTGATAGTTTATTTTATCGATCCGATCGATAAAATCACAGGGACGCTTTTCAATATTAAATGATTTATCACTCCAGACTAGATACGATAAATCATGAGGATTGTTAGGTTCAGCATTAAATAAATAAGTACACAATTATTTATAAGTTAATATCTACACATCACTACCTCAAATATACACGACACGTAGAATGAATGCATAGAAGAATTATTACATAACACATACAAATAAGAAACAAAATATTTATAAAACAAAATATAATTGGGTTATGGTAAGGGGTAGGTGAGTCCATTGGTCCTGACTAGTCGATTAAATTCGAGACTTTCTAGATGGGATCTGGTGTGATTCACAGCTGCTGGGGGTGAGTTTCTGGTCTATAGAAATTCAACATGTCATAATTATTAATACCATAACATAATTAAGAAAGAAAATAATAAGGAAGTAATAGGTTTATATATATATTGAACATTCACTATAATATAACTCAATTTCACGAATTTGCAGAGGTATTAGTTGGATTCATAGTATTGAGATAAATTGTAGATATCTCTCGAATTTTAGACTGTAAGGCTAGGGAGTACTTCAACCAATACTAGACTTATAAGTCTCAATAATTTAGTAAATACACCTTCTGTGTATTGTTTTCAAATATTTAACCTGAATAATACCACCTTTTCAGCTAGTTTTAATATGGGGAATTATGGTGGTAGGCTGTGCTATATACTAAATACTTGAATTCATTGGAACTCTTTGATGAGAAAAAGAAAAGGTACTAACAGGGGCGAAAGCTTTTCGAATGAAGTTTTCTCCTTTGCAAGTAGAAGGCTATAACCTAGTGTTAAGCTTTCTATGTGTGAATGTACTAAGTAGTATAATATTATTCTTTAACTATATTTAATTGTTCCTTGGAAATGAGCACGGACGTGAATGTAGATACTTAGCTTCTAAAAATATTATTGTAAAATCTTGTTCGAAATTTATTACCAAATGAAATCATTACCTTTAGGTGTATTAAAAATATCCAAAATTTTAAGGATTAGTATTCCTTAAGGTAATGGTAAAAAGGGAAGTGCGACAATAGACAATCAATACTGTGGTTACTCATAATCGTGTACCGGAGGTACATGTAGTTATAAGTTAATATGGAATTTTCTTTCAGCTTCTACGAGTAGATTTAATTTAATAAATAGTAGTTAGAAACGTGTACCACTTGTGATGGACATATATGAGAACCACTTCACCTCCTTCGCGATTCAGTAAAGTATTTTAATATTTATTCCTTTGTAACACTTTATTATACGGCATGGGGAAGGTTAATTTTGCTTCTTACAGCAACAAAGGAGTTCAAGAAAGAGTGCATCATACTGCATCACTGTGGGTTACCATGTACACCGGTTAGCTATTTTATATGGTTGCATTATATAATTAGATAATATATAATTTAGAAAGAAGAATAGATCTACAATATTTAATAAAGGTACCCTTTGCAAAGTAGGTGAGATTGATAGAATAGAAATTAGGGATATTTACAGGAGTTTAATTACATGATAATTCACAGTCCAAAGAAGACACCAAAAGTTAGTAGCATGATTTTCTTATATTCGCCATTTTGGTTTAATTACTTGAACAATTATTTTATATTTTGAATTTTATTTAAACCTAAAGTAAATTCTTTTATCAATTATCAATAGACATATTATTAGAGAGAAGTATTTGAAACCAACATGGCCTTCCTAGTTAATATAATCAGTGACAACTTTGGAATTACTAATGTTTTATACAATTATTAGGAGATAATTATAAAGTCACTTATTGTATAACTAGAGTAAATTTATTCACTTATTGGTTTATAATTGTTTATGGAGTGTCGGTGGAAGCTTTTGACAGTTCCTTTATGTCAATTAATGATGTTCTCTTATTGTGACTTTGCGGTTTTCCTTGATATTTTATAGCGCTATTTTAACATAATTTAGGACGAATTATTCCTTTTAGGTCGTATTAACAACATAATTAGATACACCTCCATAATTATTGCAAATTTTCCTTTGTTATTTATAAAGTCGTGCGAGTTTTAGCAATTCTTCAAGTGAAGTTATTTCTTCATATAGTATTAGGAACGTAAGCAGATATGCATAGTTAATCTATAGTAGAGGGTGCGGTATAATAATAAAAATGCGAATAAAATGTGTAAATCAGTTCACTTATGATTTGAAAACAGATAGAAAATGGTTATAACTTATTATTGAAGGTAATTCATACTTAACCAAGTTGTGTAGGTTCATTTCTTAAGCTGAATAGTAGAGTTGTTTAGATAATAAGTGTAGTTAGTCCCGCGGAACTTCGTCGTGAGATTAGAGTTATTTCAAGAATATGAATATACTAATTATGCACCAGTTGACTTTACACAATCTGTAGTATTTTCATAAGTGAGTGTCATATTCAAGGAGTTGTTATGAATTTAAGGGACCTCACAAACCCCTTCTAAGTGTAGCCTCCTAAGAAGATACTCATTGGTGATTATATCCTACTGCAAGCAGGAACACTTCACATGCAGCAAAGATCTTTATGCACACCCTACAACTGTAATTGGTAAGCAATGTTTTGTAGGCCAGCAAAACATTGTGTTATTATTGATTCAATTCACCACATCAATCTTACATAGTTAACTGGGAATAAATTAGTATTGCAAGTTAATTAGCTAGGCCCTACCTCTTCCTTATCCCTTCATTTCCAACTAATCATTTCCTTCCCGTTCCTTCTAACTTTAAACTCATTATAGGAAAATATTCCTGTGATACTATTTCACTTCAGCATGATTAATATAATTGTAACAGTTTAATTATGATAAAATTAAATTTAATAACCTAATTCTTGGAATTCCATGGGAGGAATATTATGGGAATGATTCTCATCATTTCAATGTATGTAGGCACCCGCACTGATGGAATATCATGGGTGTTTCCGTTGATCCCCTATGAGGAGTAGGAGCACTTATGGGACCCCTTCGTGTAAATTCTGGCTCTGTCTGATACTAGACTGGTGTGACATTACTTGTTGACCCCTTGTGAAATTCTTGGATAAAGAGGTTGTGAAATAATTGTGATATAATTAATGACTTGAGTACATCTCAATAATTTATAAAAGAGTCTCAGTACCATTATAATTATAGGCTTAGTCCTATCATATACTAAGGTTTAACTTTCTACTAAGAATGAAAAGTAACATACTAATTGAAGTGTTCAATTATTATTGACTAATGTTGGACTGAATGGTTGTACCTAATTACTGTATAGGACTTAAAACCGTTTTGAATCCAATATCCCATCTGAAGGGAGTGCACATAGTGGTTGGCACTCATTTTAGTTGAGGCGTTTGGTGTGGAGCCTACTAACTTCTACAAAATACAAAATTTGTAGAGGCAGATTTCCTAATTCCTTTATTCCTTATAGTCAAATATATATGTTAGCATCTTTAATTCAGGAAGAACTGAATTGTCTTCTTTAGGTTTAAGGTATTTAAGAATAACCTTTATTATGTTTAATCATCTGATCAAGACCTTTATTCAGCCACAGAAATAATTAATTTAAATTAACCAAAGTCATTTACCCATTTCTGTAAATAGTCTCTTTCCTCTAAAAGACTCGGGTTACTTATAAACATAACGTAGGAGAGACGATCATTGGCCAATCAAATCTTCAATTCAAGAGTTGCAAAGGGTGGTTAGTTACAGTGTAACGTAACAAATGCGGTATCTAGGTAATTTATTTTGCCTAGTTCTGTTTTTAATTGTAACAGTTAATTTTACCAATACAATTTGAAATTTGTATAAATCTGTATTGAGTGCTAATCACACATCGAAAGTACAAATACGAAGAAATCTCTATGTATGGCAACACTGTCAGACAAAAGGTGCGTTTTTCTCACCGCAGTGCGCGCACTGACTTTTGGTGGATCGCGGCCTAACAGTTATATATCGGCTAAACGTAGAGATTAATATAAGACCTTCAACTGCCGACATTGTGGAGGGACGGACGTCCGGTCTGAGACGAACCTCTGCGGCAAATTATCACAATTATTTCATGGGTCTCTTGATTAGGAAGTATGACAGAACAAAATGCACAGGTTTTTAACTGATGTTACCACGATAGTAATGTTTTTTTTTTTGTAATAATTGTAATGCCTGTAGTTTTGTCCTATATCCATTGAAAATACTCACATGAACTCAATTTGATAAGTAAAGAGCTGGAATAACGGTTTAGTCCATGATAAAGTAAATAAGGGTCAGTAACTAACACATCCTCGGAATAAAAAGTAGCATGTTTACTAATATAGAACTTGGTTTACCTATGTGTACAGCCTCATCAGAATTCGTTCAGCCTTTAAACGTCATGAGGAAACCTATAAAATCGATAAATTGAGTTGCTTCAGCATTTATGATATTAACTTTTAAAAATGCTACATGTTCCACCTAATTTAAATAAATCCAATTTGCATGGACTTTTTGGGCATTACACCCTGCATTCTGAACAAAGAATTAGAAGTTGAGTAGGTATTTGACATTTATTTAGAGCAACAAAAGAATTAATACAAGTGTAATAAATAATTATAGGTACCTAACTAAAACATACACTAATATTAGAAACATGAAAATCCGCCCAATTTAGGCACTAAGAAAGTCTGGGGTTTGACAATTCGTTAATTGTCAATTCAGGGACTGGACCTTTGATATACTGTTAGGTACGAGCCTATTGATCATTAGGTTATTAATATTGGGCGAACAAATTACTCACTTATTACTTATGTTTGTGATTGACAAAAACGTGGAGACCGTTACACTAATTTCCTATTAGCTGGTAAAAGATGACAGTGACATGTGTCACATGTTTTTGACATTAGAATCATATTGGAAATGATATACAACGTTCGAAAAAGGGTGGACTCTGATACGATAGCGAGAAAATAAATAATTGATAATTGTGCTGATTTTAACAAAAAAAATAATCTTATTTTTTATTAATATTATAAATGCGAAACTTTGTAACGATGGACAAATAGATGTTTGTTACTCGTTCACGCAAAAACTACTGAATGCAGATCCTGGTATGCAGCTAAAATACTGGAATAAAACATAAACTACTTATTATTGCGGAATACCCACAGGTTCAGGATTTTCGCGAGCAAATCGTACCATGCGAACACAGTCACGGGCAGCAGCTATCATACAACAGTTGAACATATTTATCAATATAATAGTCGAACATAATAATAAATTAAGAACTAGAATAAGGTATTGAACTGGTTTATTTTCAATCTGTTTTTTTATATAGTTGATAGGCTTACGTTTGACCATAATCTCACCTGATGTTAAGCGATGATGTGGTCGAAGATGAAGCACGCTTGCCTTTAGGCAACCTATTCAGTCTTGACTTAAAACTCCCAGGTTATAACTATCAGGAAACACAGACTCCGGCAGGGAATTCCACTCCTTAGCCGTTCGCACAATTAAAGTACTCCCAAAACGTTTCGTGCGTATGGGTGGGATGTCCACCATGTAACGATGGCGAATCGCCATTTGTCTTGTAGTCCGATGATGGAACGGGATTGGTGGAATAAGACCGTGCAATTCTATCGCACACTCCCCGAAATAAATAATATAATCTTTATTGTGCTAAAAATAGTACATAATTCTTAGTTTAATACACCCTAGACCCCACACTAGGATTCCCTGTGTCGTGGGGCCTAGTCTCTTTCCGTCGAGGCGACTCATAGTTGTACAATATATTATTGACTAACGAAAAACTATTAATTTACTTAAGAAAAGCTTTACATATTTATTATGAAAATGTAATGATGACATGAAATGAAAACTGATAGGCTTGCAACACGTCGCCGATGTTCTAGGCTCTGGAGCCTTGTCTCGACCAGTTTCTCGTTGCCGATGAGCCTTTTGGCCCATTTCTCTATAAACTCAAGTGCATCAAGCTGGTATTTTTCAGTTTCTTCTTTATCGCTTTGCTCTTGTCAGAGCGGTTTTCTAAGGAAGGTGCCATACGATTTGGTTTCCTCTACTTTTCCTTGCGCGTATGTGGACACTACCACAGATTACTTAATAGTTACTACGTAACAGATACTTCACTTAGTACAAAATTTCCAATACCTACTGCTATAATAGCCTACTCCGTCGAGTCAGCAACCGCTGCATGCTAAAATGTGCTTAAATGTTCAAGCGTACAGTTGTGATTGCTTTCGCACCGCTCGATCCCACAGCAATCGCAGGGCTGCCTCTTCGATAAAATTAAATTAACAAACTTTTTATGTCTATGCTATGGAGAACTGTGAATATGCTCTGACTATAGGTGGTAGTTTAAAATTGTATCGTTTATAAAATATATTTTTATAGATTGGTGCTGACTGTGCAATACATCTAGATAAATCATAATTATAGAGGTCAGTAAGTGGGTAAAATAAAAAAATATCTTTAAAGTTACATGTCTTTTATTTTTATATAATTTTTTATAAATTTCTTACCCTTTCTAAATTCTCGGTTATTAAATTTTATTGTAGAAAATATCCTGAATCTAATAAAAAGTTTTATTAGATATTGTTTTGGGATACAAGGGCAGGGAGAATCAAAATGTATGTTATTTAAAATTTCATAAAGACTACTACCCGGCCTTTTTTTATATTTTTTTCAAAATAATTAATAAACATAGTCTTAAGTTCTCTTACATTATTATGAAACGCATCTGTTGGCACTTTTAACTTTCCGTAAAAAGACGATGTTTTGTTAAATGCTTTAAAATGGACAAACAATCTATTCATAGATTCATTTAAATCAGGAATGTTCTGTAATTCAGAAACAAAGCCAGGACAGGTATGCTTCTTGCTACATTTATTTAATTTATTTATCACTTACCTTTCTTCATTGACAGGTAAATCGAAAAATGTTAGGTGTTTATCCCTTCTTTTACTTCATTTGCACCCATCTACAGCACATAACGCACCAGACGGCATCGTAGGTACGTGTACAAACGAAAGTAGGTAACGATTAAAATTGAACAACCTGCTTGCGCTTCGCATGCGAAAACCGTACTGAATTTGGTCCGCAAACGGCCCTAGACCGCTCGGCCGGGCGGAGGTAATTATAGCGCGCAAGTACATAGAGTGACGGAGCCCTGACACTACAGACGACGGTGACGTTTTAAAAGAAATAAGAGAAAAACTTTTATATGGGAGTCGTAAAAGGTCACACGAAATAAAAATAAGTAAAATAAAAGTAACGTGAATAACACTATACTGACCAGTGCGAAGCTTAAAGGCCCGTATCTCAACATAAAACAAAAAAAAATGTCTTTAAAAGCTTTTCTTTGAAGGCCTTTAGTGTGGGACACAGCTTACGTCGATACTCTTGCGCTTTCCTATCTTCCCAGGTAAAGGCTGCTTGACCGTCTCTGTGTCCCAACGGCTGGCTATTACTTTATCCAAAATTTAACATTGGCATAATATAACGTGGCAATGCCACCAGTCACTTTGGACGAATTTTTTATAATTTATTTTCGTTTGTAGTTTAGTTATATATCTTTAGGATGGATCCGCGAAATACCAACTGGTCGTGCTTAAGTCTATCGAGAAGCGAGCCAAGAGACTCATTAGCAATTGTTCGATCCTTCAATCCAGCCAACGGTAACTGGTATGTTCGAACAGTCCACGGTACGTGGAGCTTTCACGTTGTTTTACAAACACAATATGCTTTTAGGGATTACAATACTTAAGCTTAAGACTTACACTCTGAGCTGGGACGACACGCTTCGACCTTCCTCAGGCCACGTCCGTGATATGTGTGTAGGTAGGTAATGAGTAAGTGAAACGTGTAATGTGGGCAAGTGGTGTCACGGCGGTCACAAAGGACGCAAGCTTCAATATGTGGTCCAGGCCGGGATGTAGCACAAACTTCGTTTTTTCGTCAATTCGGGATTACAATTTCAACTTATCGTTAATCGCGACCAAATTATCGGTTACAACAGGCGATTAACCCGGATACAATTACAAATCAATAAAATCGATCTCAACAACGAGGCGGTTCCCTTTTAAAAGGAAGCAAAAGGCTATCTGTCAAGTGAAAAAAAAATCAAAGACAATAGAAAATAATGTTGCCAACCAAAAAGGTGCGATTTGTTTCACGTTGGACGGAACATCTACCCCCCCCCCCCCCGGACGGGCCTACCCGTCCGCTAATCAATTGGAAGCCTTGACAAGGTTGCGACCGCTCTCTTTATGATGGATCCGTCCACCAAAACCTCAGCAAAACGCGGGACCCCGTCGGTGCCAGCCACTAAATTGAGAATGCGCCCCCTGCACCAATACAAAGGCTTAAGGTTGGCATCCTTAATCAGGACGAGGTCTCCGATCTTGGGCGGATGAGTTTTATCCGTCCACTTGACGCGTTGCTGGAGGATGTGCAGATACTCTAAGCTCCAACGCTTCCAAAAGTTCTGAGCAAGCTGTTGCACCAACTGAAACCGCGAAAGCCGATTTTGGCTCACATCAACAAAAGGGTACTCCGTCAAGGCGACAAGTGGCTGTCCGATCAAGAAATGGCCCGGTTTAAGAGCCTCCAAGTCATTCGGGTCCGAAGAGAGCGGGCACAATGGGCGCGAATTTAACACAGCCTCAATGTGGCAAAATACCGTAGCTAATTCCTCAAAGGTGAGAACGATGTCTCCCAACAATCTCCGCCAGTGTCCCTTTGCCGCTTTCACCGCGGCCTCAAAAATACCCCCCCAATGGGGGCAGGCTGGCGGGTCAAACAACCAAGTGACCCCTCGGCGGGCTAAACTATTACCCATGTCAACCTGGCTCTCATTAAGGAAGGCGTATACCTCCTTCAAATAGTTACTTGTACCCTTGTAATTCGTACCGCAATCAGACCTAATCAGAGAAGGTAACCCACGGCGAGACACAAATCCTTCCAAAGTCGCCACAAAGGCCTCTGTCGAGAGGGAGGTTACCAGCTCCAAATGTACTGCCTTGGTTGACAGGCAGACAAAAACACACAAATAAGCCTTAACAATCTCACTATTTCGAAGTGTAGACGTCTTCAACAAAAGGGGATCAGCAAAGTCCGTTCCGACGCCAGCAAAGGGCCTCGCCTCATTGACGCGATCAGCCGGCAAAATCCAAAATTCTCGCTGCAGAATGGCCAACAGCACATTGCAACCGGCATGCGAGTTCTTAATGTGACGATCAGTCACCAACAATTGAACCAAGTGGCCCACCTTGGGCAACAAAAGGGACTGACGGGCCCCATAAGGAAGGCTAGAGTGCCTCAACCGTCCTCCAACACGCAAAAGACCCGTCTTATCCAAGAAGGGATTCAGCTTACTGACGGCTCCCGACAACTTAACCCTACCAAACTTCAAGACCTCGATCTCCTTCTCAAAGTGTGCAGCCTGCACAAAGCGGACCCAAAGGAGGAGTGACTCCTGTCGCTCTTGAGGAGAGAGAACTGGTGACAGGCGCTTGTCCCCTGGATTCCTAGAATTATGGCCAAAACGCCTGACACTCGCTCCCTCGACAAATTGTTGAACGTTCGAACGGAGCTGTATCGATTCAACAAAAAATCAGGATCAAACGGAGGGTCCTTCGTCCCAACAGCGAACACCTTAAGTCCGGGCAAAGGATCCGACATCAAGACTGGCGTTCGAGGCCAATCGTCCTCGGGGCGAGTCAGCCAGTCCGGTCCCCACCAGAGGGGGTGAGCAATCAAGCGGGAGGCCATGCACCCGCGTGAGGCTACGTCGCCCGGGTTCAGGTCACCAGGCACGTGCCTCCAAATCAAAGGCATTTCAGAACCTTGAATCTGAGACACTCGGTTCGCAACAGAGACCTCCAAAGAGTGGACGGACGTCTTCAACCAACACAAAACAATTTGACTGTCCGTCCAGGCGTAAGAAGCCCGAATGTCAACAGTTCCACCCAAAGTGCGCGCAACGTGGCTTAAGAGACGCACAAGAAGCACCGCAGGGAGTGCAGATACAAATTGGAGCCAGTCTTCCAACAGGGTTTCCCGAAGTGGCTCGTCCCAACCAAGTTCAGTTATAACAAGGGCAGGAGCACCAATTTTAGGGTAAAGACAACTCACAAGGGTGAGTTCAAACCAGGTCCTTCCCTCAACAGTGGTGACAGCCGTTTCGTCAATTTCCCAAATCTTGCCTGAAAAGTCGTTCACCTTCAGGTCAACCTGTCCCGCTAACCAAGACGACAAAAGGCAACCCTGGGCTCTCGTGTCCAAAATGGGATGGGTCACTATCGAGTCACCCAAGGGTCCCCAGACCTTGACCGAGGCCGTTGGCAACAAAACCGTCCTGATCGGGAGGGAGTCCTTAGCGGGGCAGGCGTCAATTTCTTAGCGATGCCTGGGCGGCGACCGATTGCCGCATCCAGGCTGCCCTCGTTCACGACGAAGCCAACATTCAAAATATTCGTCCGCGCGGTGTCCCGAGCCGCTCGCCATCACTGGAGGGGCACATCCCACCGGATGCCTGAATGGCGGAGGGCGCGACTCCAACCGGGGACGTACCGCCAACGGAGGGTAAAGGCAGCGGTGCCGATCCGGCCACTGCTGCCTAGCAGCCAACGCGCGTTCTCTCTGACGAGGGGATACCAAATGGCGCTCGTTGACTTATGACATCCCCCAGGTGGACAATCTGGTCATAGTCACCCAAAACCTTATCGCGGGCTGCCTGGTCCATCACCCCCAAATCCACATCCATGATGAACTCATTGAAGCGTGTGAGCACAGCATCAACCGACTTGAGCCTCTCATTCAAGTGCTCGTACCGAGCAAAGGTGAGCTCTTCCAAGTCCAAATGCTCAACCGTTGCTGCTGCTGATGTGAACCATCTCAAATGTGAGGCCAATCCGGCAGCAGACTCCCTGACTGCCTTTAATGAGGCCATTGCAACAATCAAATATCAATACCAACAGGCTAAAATTAATCAAACAAACAAGCAATGACTTGTTAGCCAACCGAGCAATTTCAACAAATAAAACTTAATTTCAATTTATTTCAGGTCCAAATCCGACCCTGTACTTATTCCAAGTATGAATCTAGCTTGCTAAGGATGGCTAGTTACAGAAAAAATAACAATTTAATGTATTTATTGTGCTGGATCAACACCAATTAAACACAACAATTGAATGTACAATACTGTGCCGGACAATCTCTAATAACACAATCCAATAATCATACTAAACAATAAATCAATATACACAATTCAAGTCTTGTTATGTTAACAAATGTGTGATTATTATTTAGATAAACTTTTAAATTCAGATCAGTGACATTCAATTATTAATTACAACAAATATACCAAATTATGTACCAAATACAGCCTAGTAATTCTTAATTTCACAAATAAATCTTACTTGTCAGTACAATACAGGGACTACAATAAATTACAAATACACTTTTGAGAGCCCGGCTGACAAGACAATATATTCAAAACTTATTAAGTTATTTTTAACAATGTTCAAAACTTCCAATTTATTTATTTATTTATTTATTAAAACTTTATGCAACACAAAATGTACAAAGGCGGACTTAATGCCATAGGCATTCTCTACCAGTCAACCATAGGCGGTGAAGAGATAACATGGCAGGTGCATAAAAAAAAAATAAACTAAGTAGATAATATTTTCAACGTAAAAGTTTTATTACAAGTGTATATATACATATACTTCTAACTAGAATAAACTTACATACATATTTATCATAATACATACCAAAAATATATTATATATATATAATAATAAAACGTTATAGAAAGTGGGTTCTGAAAACTCTGCTTCCACTATTTGTTAAGAAAATAATCCCGCAACTTTCTCTTAAATGCACATTGATTGGTGGCCGTCCTGATATCGAGAGGTAGTGCATTCCACAGAAGAATAGCCTGTATATAGAAGGAAGAATGAATAAAATCAGAAGTATGCGAAGGACAGAGTAAGAGAAGATTATTGGAAGAGCGCAGACTTTTAGCGTGTGAGGAACATAGAAATTGAAAATGAGAAATAAGGTAAGAGGGAGGGGTAGGAGAGTTCAGCAAAGAGAAAAGCGTAGTCAAAGCGCGCAAACTTCTTCTCTGGCGAACGGGCATCCATTTGAGCTCGGTCCTGTACCTCGATACGTGGTCATATTTTTTAAAATTAAATATGAACCGGATACAGTTGTTAAGGAGCCTATCGAGCTTATCCAACAAGACCGCATTCAAGTCAAAGTAGCACACGTCACCATAGTCAATAATAGGGAAAATTAAAGTTTGCACAAGCATTGTCTTGGTTTTTGCAGGTAAAAAGTTCCTCAGACGATACAGACATCGCAAAGTCCCGTTGACTCTTTGACTGACACCGCAGACCTGACTTTGCCAGCTAAGCATAGAGTCAAGACGCAAACCGAGATCTTTAACGCTAGAACTAATAGGGATGACGGCACCATTAAAAATGATTGGAGGGAGCGAACTTACTGTCAATCTCCCGATCATACGCGAGCTTCCAATCACAATGGCCTGACACTTTGAGGGGTTTACAGACACCCCAAATCTATCAGACCAGCTTTTGATAGCATCTAAATCTCGGTTTACATCTCCTATAGCGTCTGATAAACTTTCCACCCGCGCAGATGCATACAACTGCAGATCATCAGCATAAAGATGATACGAACACCGAAGATAGAGAGTTATAAAGTTTATGAAGATTGAAAATAATAACGGAGAAAGAATACCGCCTTGTGGGACACCAGCATCCAAGTCACGCCAACTCGAAGAATTCTCATCGACACGAACCGACTGCTGACTTACTTAGTGGATCTTATATTATAAGACCACGCTTCTGCTACCAGTTTGTTCGATCCTTCAATCCAGCCAACGGTAACTGGTATGTTCGAACAGTCCACGGTACGTGGAGCTTTCACGTTGCTTTACAAACACAATATGCTTTTAGGGATTACAATACTTAAGCTTAAGACTTACCCTCTGAGCTGGGACGACACGCTTCGACCTTCCTCAGGCCACGTCCGTGATATGTGTGTAAGTAGGTAATGAGTAAGTAAAACGTGTAATGTGGGCAAGTGGTGTCACGGCGGTCACAAAGGACGCAAGCTTCAATATGTGGTCCAGGCCGGGATTACAATTTCAACTTATCGTTAATCGCGACCAAATTATCGGTTACAAAACTTCGCACCAGATTGGAGCAGCTATTTATCACCAATTCACAATTACAATACTTTCAACAAATATTCGCGTGTCAGACAGGCTGACTTCAACCGGCGTTATTGTTCAAAATATCCCAGGTTTTTCGTCAATTCGGGATTACAATTTCAACTTATCGTTAATCGCGACCAAATTATCGGTTACAACAGGCGATTCACCCGGATACAATTACAAATCAATAAAATCGATCTCAACAACGAGGCGGTTCCCTTATAACAGGAAGCAAAAGGCTATCTGTCAAGTGAAAAAAAATCAAAGACAATAGAAAATAATGTTGCCAACCAAAAAGGTGCGTTCTGTTTCACGTTGGACGGAACAGCAATGATGCCCTGGTCGAATCGAAGCTCCAGAGCCTTGAACATCGACGACGAGTTGCAAGTCTATCGGTTGTCTATCGGTTACATTTCTGGGAGTGTGCGATGAAATTACACAATCTAATTCCGCCAAGCCCGTTCCATCATCAGACTACAAGACAAACGCCGATGCGCCATCGGTACATGGTGGATATCCCACCCATTAGCACGAAACCTTTTGGGAATACTTTCATTGTGCGTACAGCTAAGGAGTGGAATTCCCTGCCACAGTCTGTGTTTTCTGATCGCTATAACCTGGGAGTCTATAAGTCAAGAGTGAATAGGTTACTTCTAGGCAAGCATGCTCCATCTTCGACCACATCTTCACTTACCATTAGGGGAGATGGTGGTCAAACGCGAGCCTATTATCAATAAAAAAAAGGTTTTCTCTTTATAAATTGTCGTTACCGTTCATTAGATTTACTTTTTATCTGAACTGTTTTTTTTTTTAAATTCTAAATTGGTTCGCGTTTGCTATACAGAAAAATATTTCGCAAATGGATCGCTGAATCGAAAAAAGGATTTATTCGACTTCTAATATTTTTAAATCATCAATCCATCGATATGGTGGTATTGACAACCTTAAGATAAAAAACACTCCATTTACTTTTTGGTTTATATTTAATTGAAAAGGTTTTCTTTGTTTTATAAATCACTTTATAAGTGCAAGTGATACTTATTGAACATGGCAAATAACGGCTTCTCCGCATCAACAGTCTCTACATAGCTTAAGACACCTTAGTCATTAGACTAACGGTGAAGCATCAATGCCTAAAGGCTCAGGTGTAGGACTTGTGATCGAGAGGTCACGGGTTCAAACCTTATCCATTACCCTATTGCCGTGAACACACAAGATAAGAAAGCGCAAGAGTACCGACGTAAGCTGTGTCCCACACTAAAAGTCTTCAAAGCAAAGCTGGGTCTTTCTCAGAGGCTTCAAAAAAGCGCGTCCGGGTTGAAATAAAGTACAAAATGGATACCTAACAACTTTATATTTTTTCTGTAATAGGTTCGATCAAAATATTAGGCAAGGCCGGTGTTACTTTTTTAATAAATTGAATAAAAGTTAGTTAAAAAAAATAAAAACCTCGAAAATATTGACCTCGGTGGCGCGTCCG
The DNA here is from genome assembly GCA_943138885.2 of Tholera decimalis. Lineage (NCBI taxonomy): Eukaryota > Metazoa > Arthropoda > Insecta > Lepidoptera > Noctuidae > Tholera > Tholera decimalis. The sequence continues at coordinate 15,830,207 of OW964563.2, read as the reverse complement.
GCCCCAGTTTGCGGCGGTAATTATTATTTGTCTTTTTTTCTCCAATACATGACGCTATTTCGCATGTGTTCACGAAGAACTAGATAGTTATTGACTCAATCAATATTATTTCTACCCCGTAATAGGGATCAATACATAAGTTACAACTGGTTGTCTCCGCGTTCAACGTTTTGAGTTGATATCAGTGGCGCGCACCAATCTGTATATAAATCCTATATTCTAATGTCTTCGATAATAGTTGTTAGTGATATAAATTATCAGTTGCGCTGCATCAGTGGTAAGGATACCATCTCTGTGCGTCTCCACTCAAATCTTTTATTAAGGTAAGTACTCGTTTTCGGTGGCTTGGCCCTTCAAATTGATTTCGGTGAATTCATTTTATCCTGTACTATTGGAATTAATATTTTTAAACTATAATAAAAGTATGTCTTATGTGTATCCGACTTTAAAAAAAGAGATAAATATTAATAACTCGGGTTACTTTTGAAAATATTTAGCATTTTGTTAATTATTTTGATTCCAGTGGTATTTTTTCGGTGTTTTCGGTGGAAAATAGGTGCACTATGCAGTCATGTATTTACATTTTCAGGTATTTTATTTAACTTACTGGTCACCTCTCATGTTTTTCAGTATTGTGATTATGGCAGATTCAAAAGACGATCGGTTGGCTATAAAAAGAATGTCTAAATGACGTCGGAAACTCGTATTTACGGGGATCCAGAGCTTTACGCAGTGCAAACAACGAATTTCTACGTAGAGAACTTATTCTAGTCTACTTCTACGTAGTCTAGTTCTACGGAGCTCTTTCAACAAACTCAATTATAAAACACAGCCAAACCTCAAATTTTGTCCAATATTGATATTTAACCTAGTAGAAGCTATCCTGCTGATCTAGCTGATGACTTCTACGAAACCAAGCAGCGCCTATCCCATACCTTAAAATCAGATATTAGATTGCATGAAAGTGATAGCTTCTGAACGCGTGTGTCAACATATTGTGAAAATATTGCTTTGACAGTAATTGCCTTCTATATTTTTCGATGTTGTTGAAAATTCTGTTGTAATATTTTTTATTTATATTAGTATAATTTTAAGGTTACCTACCATTTTAATTTAATTTAATGTAACAATTTAACGCTTTTTACGAAAGTTGATTTTTATAAATTTCCTATCTATACTAATATTATAAAGCGAAAAGTTTGTTAGTTGGTTTGCTTGAACGCGCTAATCTTCGAAAGTACTGGGTGGATTTGGATGCAGTTTGGTATGGAAGTAGCTTGAAGCTTGAGGAAGGTTATAGGCTACTTTTTACGCGACTGCAAAAAAGGAGAGTTATGTTTTTACTGTGATAGAATCCACGGGAGCGAAGTCCCACGTGAGTACTATAACTTAATAAATGGGGCATAAATCTTAATAAAATTAAATGTTTTGTTGTAAAATCAACCTTAAATTTTTACAGACATTATGGTTATAGTAGGACTAAGGCAGTTAACATATATATATATATAAAACATAGTCTAAGAAATAGAAATTAATTAATATATTAGATTTCGGTGATAACAATATTGAGTTCGGTGGACACCATTTTTGAAAATTTTAATACCTTCATATCTATTCGGCCTATAAGGTACTAATATGTTTCAAATTAGCTCTAGATTTGATATTTTAAGTTACTAATACCGGATTTAACAAAAAAATATGGCCACCGAAGTCAACCAAATAACGAGTCTCCTGATAATGACCCAGCTTTTAAATGCATTTTTTTGTTTTATGTATATGTGTATGTGTATATGTGTTTTGAGATACGGGCCTTTAAGCTTCGCACTGGTCAGTATAATGTTATTTACGTTAGTTTTATTTTATTTATTTTTATTTCGTGTTAAGTTTTGCGACTCCATTTAAAGGTTTTTCTCTTATTCCTTTTAAAACGTCACCGTCGTCTGTAGTGGACACATACACACAAGGAAAAGTGACTATCTTATTGCCTAAATTGGACGGATGTTCATGTTTCTATAATTATTTTTTACACTTGTATTCATTCGTTTGTTGCTCTAATTAAATGTCAAATACCTACTCAACTTCTAATTCTTTGTTCAGAATGCAGGGTGTAATGCCCAAAAAGTCCATGCAAATTGGATTTATTTAAATTAGGTGGAACATTTAGCATTTTTAAAAGTTAGTATCATAAATGCTGAAGCAACTCAATTTGTCGATTTTATAGGTTTCCTCATAATGTTTAAAGACTGAACGAATTCTGATGAGGCTGTACACATAGGTAAACCAAGTCCTATATTAGTAAACATGCTACTTTTTATTCCGAGGATGTGTTAGTTACTGACCCTTATTTACTTTATCATGGACTAAACCGTTATTCCAGCTCTTTACTTATCAAATTGAGTTCATGTGAGTATTTTCAATGGATATAGGACAAAACTACAGGCATTACAATTATTACAAAAAAAAAACATTACTATCGTGGTAACATCAGTTAAAAACCTGTGCATTTTGTTCTGTCATACTTCCTAATCAAGAGACCCATGAAATAATTGTAATAATTTGCCGCAGAGATTCATCTCGGACCGGTCGTCGAATGTCGGCAGTTGAAGGTCTTATATTAATCTCTACATTTAGCCGATATATAACTGATATACACGGCGCCGATGCAACAGTTGAAGTGAGTCTTTAATTGTTTAACATTGTGTACAACAAAAATGCGTTTGCAAATCGCAATCGGTAGTGCTTTGTTATTTTTCTTTGCCTTTTGCTGCGGTAATGGATACGCAAAGCTGGCACGTAAGTCTTCTTTCATATTCTTTTTATGAAAATTAATTTTGTTTGGATTTCAAATTTAGAATACTTACAATTCTGGTGTACTGGAGAACCAGTAATATATTTTAACGCGTTTTTATACATGTATAGTCAAACAATGGAATCTTTGTCCATGTTCGTACTTAAGAAACTTTAAAATGGTTAGGTGTTCAAATTAATGAAAGATTTCTTTCAGTTTCTCAATAATGTGTATGATATCATATGTGTGATGTTTTGAGACTACGAGTTGTTGTATTAGACGAAAGCTTAGCATCGCTTGCAAATTTGCCATCCTCGATTTCTCTGAAACCACTCGTTTGAGTGGTTTTTTTTTTTGTAAATGTTTATTTACAATATATATGTATATATATATATATATTATGTTTAACAAAAAAAAAATGTGCCCCTAAATTACGAGGAATTTTTCGTGTACCGAGGTCAGTGTATTTACAAACCTATAAACTCACGTGCAATAAAACCCAACTACCTATCTGTAGGCCATAGAAAAATTAATACCGTGTCAGAATCGAATTTTCAAAATTTGATTCACTCATGGATCAAATTTTTGCAGCACATCAGCCAATGACTAAAACCACAGCGCTAAATAGTGAAGTCAAATTGTCATTACAAAAAGGTTTTTTTTTTTGTTTTAAAAGGTTATTTTTGGAGAATTATACCATCTCTAAATGACCTATATCGTGAAATTCGTGATATATTCTTAATACAACTTAGATCAAAAATATAATTTTCACATTCCAACAGCAATCAGGCTTACTTGTAGCATTGTGGCCAGATTTCAGTATCACCGTAGGTACTGTACCGTCTTCGTACGGGTATTATCACAGGCTCAGCAATACTGCCGCCATAAGGTAAAAGGACGCATCTACATGAAGTACGAAACGGAGAAAAAAAATAAAACGTGTTTTAAAAATTAAAAAATTCGCTGTGCGAAAGGAAATAAACCTTATTACAATTTTGTTATGCAAAAGTGTGTATTATTGTTTGATCTTTCAGAAATTATATGAGAATTTTAATTAATTTAATTTTATGTATTAATTAAATAACTTTTTCCTTTTCTTTTTAGCAAAAAAAATATAAGAAAGTAAGTTTTACGGCAATGAAAAGACGCTTCTGGCTAGAAACGTCCTTTCAACGTAGTATTTTTTAAAGCCTTTCCTACTTAGTGATGATGTGTTACCAGGTTCTAGTTAACTAAATAAAAAAGACGCTAATAGCCATTTGCTGCTTTTCAACTTAGTAATACTAATACTCATTTAACTTAAAAAATACCTGCCCCTTGTGGGATCCCTAACAAAACATCTTATGTTATAAACTGAAGTACGTTTTAACACGATAATTATCTTGTTTAAAAAAAATGAGAAACTGACTTATATTTTTTATAAAAAATAGCTTTTACACACCTTTCCCAACATTAAGTTTTAAACTCTTAAAAAAATAATGATTAAGTATAAATAAAACTACCTAAATTTATACTAATTATAGTAAACATTAATAATAATTATCACAGCTTTGTAAGGAATCTCTTAAAATGAATAAATTTTCGACATAAACTTGAGTGAAATCAAACTAACACTACGACTTATAATATTTCATGAATTTTCTTCATGAAATATTACGCTGAAAACTATCCAAAAACTAAAATAATCAATATTATCTAATTATAAGTTAATAAGTTTGAACGTTAACACAGTAATCAGAGCTTTGTATGTATATTTGTATTATAAAGAGGAAAGAAAAGCAAAAGGAAAAATTTGATTGTTTGCATTGAATTGGCTCCGAAACTACTGAATCGATTTCAAAAATTCTTTTTCCATTACAATTTTTCATTATCTCTGATGAACATATGCGAAAGAATATTTTCAAAAATGTTAAGGATCCGTATGATATTATATATTATAAAGAGGTACAATTTGTTTGTGTGAAGAGGAAGACATTTAAATCAAAACTAAGATGGTGCCAGAATAACCAAAATAAAATGAAAATGGACATCTTAGCCGAGCATCACAAATCTAAAGATTTAATACAGATAAATTGAATCCAGGACCGGGCATCCCTGTGAGTGTAGCTGGGCAACATGAATCTGCTCCCGTAGCTAACTTGTTTGTAAAACATTTTAAAATTGATTCTACTTATAATCCAATATCGCAGATATTGAATACTGAGGATTTTGTGATGGAATTAAATGTGAGATTCTCAGCGAAAAGTGTCGCCACTGTAATAAAAAGTATGTTAAGGGGCAAATCTCCAGGGTATGACTACCTGTGCCAAGAGTGCTGGCGATGTTTTACTCACTCTCTTTAAGTCACTCTCATCTGCCCACTAACTTAATGAAAACGATAGTTGTACCCGTTGTGAAAGATAAGATCGGGGAAGCTTCAGATCAGTCTTGGCCAAGGTACTAGATAATTTTCTTGATAGATATATGGCGACTCGTATCGAATTGCATGATGCACAGTTTGGGTAAAAACCTGGTCTATCTACAGAAACTGCCATACTGTCGCTTAAGCAGACTGTTCAGTACTACACGTCTAGAAAAATGCCTGTTAATGCGTGTTTTCTAAACCTTTCCAAGGCGTTTGATCTGGTGTGGTATGACTTGCTGTGGCAGAAGCTTATGAATGATACGTCCGTGGATAAGGAAGTCATATCAATACTTCGGTTCTGGTAAAACAATCAATGGTAATCAAAAAATGGTAAAAATTGTGTCAGATGGGCAGGATCATTGTCGGATGAATACAGGCTGAATTGCGGAGTGAGCCAAGGTGGCTTGTCATGAACCGATTGATCGTTGAGCTCTGTAGCACTTATCAGGGTTGTCACGTGGATGGAACCAGCGTTAAAAATATTAGTTATGCTGATGATATGGTGCTGCTGAGCCTTTCGATCAACGCGATGAGAAGTGTGCTTTCGATGTGTGAAAGGTACGCGGAGATCCATGGGCTTCGATACAACGCGAAAAAGAGTGAGTGAGCTACTAGTCTTCTAAGGCAGGCACAAGTTCTATCCGATTGTGCCTCAGTTAAAACTTTGCGGTAGGTATTGCATCAAAGCAAGTCACTGCTTTCATGTATCCGGGCCACTGGGTTTCTCAAGACCTAAAAGTCGGTCTGGACATTGAGCGTGAGCGTAGAGCGTTGTCTGTTCGTTAGGACTACGCTGTTTATAGTGTATTTCCATTCTTTCTACATATGCAGTCTGTGAGTTATCTACACTCAGGAGGCATACAACTTCCTGCGGGTACAGTATAATAATACGTTCAAGGTGTTGATGGGGTTGCCGCGCTACTGCAGTGCTTCGGGCACGTTCGCCAACGCGGGAATAGACGATTTTTATGCTATCATTCGTCAACGATGCACTTCCATCATGCACAGGGTACGTGTCAGCCCCAACAGCATTCTAAATTCGATAGCAGACAGATAAAACAGCCCTTTTTTGGGACATTGGGTACACCTACATGCCAATGTGGTGTAGTTGTTAAGTATTTTATTTTATGTTTCTGGTAGCTTCTAAGATTTGTTTGTATACTAACCCAAATGGATCTAACGTCTGAAATAAAAGATTATTTATTTATTAAAGCACGAAGGGGCGCGCGCGTTTCTCTGACTGCCTGGACGCAACTGAAGGGCGGTATTCTAACCGCGAGCCCCACTTCACCCCATATAACTAGCAATACTAAGTAGAAAGGGCACAATTGCCACTTGCGCCTGCTTATTTTTCGTAATACTAAGTTAAAAAGGCACATCTACGCAGAACAGTCTTTTCTTCTTATGACTATGCAGAAGTGTCTTTTAATTGTATGAAGAATTAAATATTTTGTAAAAAAATAAGACGTTTCTACTGAAATGCGTCTTTTTAACTTAGTGTACGTCAGAAATGTCTTTTCTATTTAGTAATATTCAATTAATATGGCAGATACGTCTTATTTAACAGTGAGATTCATAGGGTTCTGTTTAATTTATGCGAAATATAAAAATACTGGCAGATGCCATTTTTTTTTCTGATTAAGAATATATAGATAACTCAATTTCGGAAAAAATGTTAGATGCGTCTTTTTTCCTTATGGCGGCAGAATACACTCGGTAATACAGGTATGTTTATAATATTATTGTTCTGAGCAAAGAAAATAATGTTTTCTGATCTTGGCTTGGCATAATAAGCATTTGAACACATTAAACGTAGACTTTATTTTAAATTACACGTTATCAAGTGTATATCGGACCTGAAATTATAATATACGTTACATTAAGGCCCTTAACGATCAGCAATAGTTTCACCAAAGACCTTAGATATGTAGATGGAAATAGAAGATAGAGACAATCTTCGAAATCTTGTAAGTAAAGTAATTTTTAATTTCTGGTTGAACTTGTATTATTGTATTAAACTGTATTAGTAACTGTATTAATTATATGAAAGAAAAAATGTGTTGTTATTGTTTCTAAGGTCGTATCAAAGTTATTTATCAGTTAGATTAGACACAAAAGGTTATTTTTTTTTCTATTTATAACTAGATCCAGTTGTAATTACTATTTATACATACACGTTACTCAACATGTATACGTTCTTATTTTTACTTACAACAATTAGCTTTTGGCTAAATAATACGACCGCACAGATCTATCAAGGTCAAGCAACGCTCGCCTAGGTCAGTTCGTTGATGGGTCATAACATATCGTGACTCTTCCGTACATCAAAAATGCGATAAGCTAGGCCCGTCTCACTCCGCGTATAGGTATCAAAAACGCAAGTACATGCGGCAGCCACGTCAGAGCACAGTGGTTCCGCGCCCTAAGAGAGGTGGTCATAGGGTTTCGCGAAGGTAAGGACTGTCGTTATCAATACTTAATTATTATTATTATGATTTTTTGTAATACTTTACGTTATAATAAAATGAAAATAAGCGAATTAATGTTATAAAACTTTTTTATTCGAAAAAATAATACATAAATACATACTAAAATACAAGAAAAGAATTGCAATTTAATAACTAATAAACATAAATATTTACACTTTGATAGTAAAAATAAAGTAAATACCTAATTATTACCTAACTAAAAACACAGAAATGGACAAAAATACATATATTAGTTACATAATAGGAGCTGTATCCACAGACCAAGTCGCTGCCTAAACTGTTGCTGGACATGTTGTTTTTCTGTGCAAGAAGAGCTTTATCGTCTGATAAACGCGCCTGCCATTTTTTGAAATCTAATCTATAGGAAACGTGAATAAAATATTCAAAGAATTGTATATGCGAGTGAAGAGGAGATAGTCCAAATTGATATTTACTACTGTCTACAGTTTTGATACGTGATTTATCTATATCATTCATGTCTTTTAGAGTTAAACCACAAATATAGCACCTACTACAAGATGTATCACTCAGAGCACTGCACACTTTACCATCAACCATGGTTAATTTTAAAGAATGCCGCACCTTTATTTCACATCAGTTGTGAGTGAAAGAAGATGGCTGTAAACTGTTAATTTTAGTCTCAAAATAAGCTTCTTCTTGCACAGAAAGGTCTTGCGATTCTTTGGCAAATTGGAATCGAATAGGCCTACAATACCTGATGGAGGAAGGGCTTGGGTTTTTCCAAACTATTTGGTCTGGGTCGGAAGTATTTGATTTACAAACTAATTGGGGAGGACAATATGAAGTAAGAAACATACCGCCATCATCCTCGATACCAGAATCTCCAAAACACTGTTTATATTCGCTGTGCCCCGTAGTTCCATCGAAACCCCATTTTCCAATCAAAACAAATTCTTTGTTAACGTCAATATTATTCAAAACGTTTTTTTGTGATTCTAGTATCCGGCATGCAGTATGATCTAACAACGATTGTAATTCTACTTCAGCAGATGAATCCGTGATAAACTCTTGCGATGGATAACACCGCTTCTTAGCCTCCGACACTTTTGTATAAGATGGTAATACGTTCGGTGATTTGCATTAATGAAGTCTCACCACAAGATACTGATGTTTATTTAGTTTAGTCTCATTTATGAGAGACAAGACTTCGTAAGTGTTGGAATTTAAAGAAGCGGCGTTAGATCGAATTGACCCATCCGACAAATAATTTATCGCGGAACTGTCTACTTTACTTAACTCTGTAAGCCTGCGGTGTTGTGATCTGATGCTACACTCCTCGAAGTCCTTCCTGTGCTGATGCTGTTGAGTGTTCGTCGAAGCTTTTGCTGCTGGCCGTTGATTGTCGTGGCTCTCTGCTGCTGCACAAGTTGGTAAAACGCAAACTTCAATTTCGTTCAGCCAGTCTCCGTACTTAGATCCCACGTGAGAATGCTTGCGATAGACTTGCTTCCAGATAGCTACAAATCTTGTACAAAGATTAGTAACTCTTTTTTCTAAGTCATCAGCAATCAAATTCTCAACATCAGGCAGCAACTGTATCAGGGCTTGAAAAACTCGACGGCACCATTCCAGTTCGGATTTGCTGTCCTTAATAGACAGCCAAGTATCTAGCACAAGCACTCTTTTGAAAGAACACTCAATACTAGTACCTAAAACAAATAAAAAAACAGTTAAATGCGGATCAAAAACAATACATATTTCGTAGCAAATGCTACGCGCCCAAGCGCTCGGCGTAGACCCTGGCTGCACCCTTACAGCTACAGCATGCCGCAAATACATTTTTTAAAGTCTAGTAGTAGAGATTTCAAGCGACATTTTTGTATATAATTCAATGGCATAAGTAGATACGAACATAAGTAAAAGCTTCAACATAAAAAAAAAATACAGAAATAAATACGTAAGTAATGCTGAGGCGTAGCACTCTATTTAAAAAAAAATGGTGAATTTAAAATACATAATAGTAAAGTAAATTATTAATTCATACCTGTAACTTGAATGTTCATTTCAAAATAACAGGTCACACACAAGTTGGAACTTAAAAACACGCGTCGCGTTTTAGGCTAATTAGCGCTTGGTGATAAACACGGTTATGACTAATTAAATGTGTTCACTTTCGATGTCGAAAAAGGAATGTTGCGAACAATAGATTGCAAAACCTTTTATAGCCCCAGGTAGTATGCAAAGTAGAATACAAACAGTGGGTTACTGAACCAGATATTATGGCTTAGCTCAATCATTGCCATCGGAGGCCCGTAACCTTCTACGTGACCACTATGCAGTGGGGCTAGTCCATAAGGGACTCACGCGCTAGTTTTTTTTTCGTCACCACTACTTCACGATCACGATCCTACTATAAAAATAAAGAATTATAAAAGAAGGCAAAAATTTCTGTGCAGTGTTTAAAGAGTTAAACACTGAGCAGTATTTTTTGCCTTCTTTCAAAACACGGATTGCAATCCGAATTTAATTACCTCTTTTTACGCTTCTAATCTATACTAATATTATAAAGCGGAAAAGTTTGTTTGTTTGTTTGTTTGCTTGAACGCGCTAATCTTCGAAAGTTCTGGGTAGATTTGGATGTAATTTGGTATGGAAGTAGCTTGAAGCTTGAGGAAGGTTATAAGCTACTTTTTACGTGACTGCAAAAAAGGGGAGTTATGTTTTACTGTTATAGAATCCACGGAAGCGAAGCCCCGCGTGAGTACTAGTACCTTATAATTCGGGCACTAAGTATATTAAATAACTGTTACATACGAATCACCAGGCTAGCTCTTATACTATAATGCAATAATCTAATATATTCGTTCTACTGAAAATAGTTAAGAACTAACATATGATTTTTAGGTGTTGGCTCTTAGACTATCTTGTTCGCGTCGTATGTGATTTCTGATTTGATACGCACTTATCTATCTACATAAACACCTAAACAAGATATTTAGTCTCACAAACAAGTTAGGTACACACTAACGTAAGCCGTGAGGATAAAAATAAAATAGTTTTCTGTTCTACCTACATACTACCACAGAATAGGTACTTAAATAGTATACTATTAAGATCTAGCCTAAGTTTATTCGAAGTATACATATACCTAATTGGCATTGGCGTATCTAGAGATATTTTCCAGGGGGGCCTGGCCCCCAGTGGTACACGTAGAAGCGATGATCGCTTATCGAAGTTGCGTTAACGCTTAACGTATGAAATGAAAATTTTCACATACATTAATTTAACATGTATCGCAACAGTAGTGTCAACACGAAGTATCTGAAGAGTCAATAAAAAAAGTGGATAAGTGCGAGTCGGACTAGCCCATGAAGGGTTTCGTAGTTAGCAAGTATAGATTAACGAAAAATATCTTTGTTTTTATAGCGTTTGTGTAAATGACAAAGTTACGTACACTAACACACCCGTGTGTGTAACTTTGTTGTATCTTTGTTAAACCGTTTAAAGTATGAAATTGCTGATTTGAACCGAAAAATTAAAATTATTTTTTTCCAAAATGTAACATACTTATTTAATCAAAATATTTACCCTCATTATCTTTACATTGTTGCCATCTAATCGGAGGGTTATTTATACTTTTGCAAAAAAACTCTTGGGATCTACATTGGAAACACCCTTTGAAAGCATTTTCAACCGACGACAAAAAGAGGAGGTTATCAATTCGACGCGTATATATATATATTTTTTTAATGTATGATCATCGAGTACTCGAAGACGGCTGAACCGATTTGGAAAATTCTTTTTTTGTTCGAATCGGTATACTTCGAAATTGGTCCCATTATCACCAAAGTCAGGATCTGATGATGGTATCCTGGAGAAATTGAGGGAACTCTTCAAATATTATAGGCACACCTATGGCGTTTTGGGTATTTCTTATAGTATCTTGTGCAGTTGCTCTCAAAAAGCACCATTTGGGGAAGTGGAACTGATCATCAAGACCACAGATGGCCGCCGAAACTACTCAATTATAAGTATTGAGTGGATTGCGATTCGATTACTTGAATATGGATGTTAAGCACTTTATGCTCGTCACAATGCATATGGTGATGTAGAGCTGATGGTGAAGTACCAGGAGAACTCCTCAACAATTAACGGCCCAGCATTGGGAAAAGCAATATTTTGTAAAAGGTTATAAGTAGTTGACATTTAGGCTCTTGTAACTAGATAAATTAAAAATCATCCAACTAAAAAGAGTGAAAAAAAAAACTTTTTAACAAAAAATTAAACCGACTCCCAAAAAACACTGCAAAGTGAAAAATAACTTTAATTTTGGAAGTCGGTGCCAAAAATGAAAAAACAAAACTAAAGACACCAGGATCTACATTGGAAAAACTGTTTGAAAGCATTTTGTACTGCCAATTAGGGAGATTTTTTTTATCTCGTTGAAAATTGACACAAAAATAAATTAAGTCCATTGGAGCAAAGTCATCAGCATCTAAGTCTGACTGCAGCATCTCCAGAGTTACAACGGTTTCTCGTGCAGTGTGATGTCTTGCGTTATCATGGAGAAATAAGTGAAGCAAATAATGGTGAACATCGGTTAAAGAGTCGGGGCTGTTTTACTGCTAGTTTCGCCATCATTGTTCGAAGTTCGGCACACTAAACATCTGCCGTTATTGCTAGATCAGACTTGAGAAAGTTATAGTGATTAACACCACGAATAGACTACCAAACAGTTACCATTACCTTATTATTAGTAAGCTTTACCTTAAGGCACTATTTCGGCGTTTGACCTGGGTCCACATGTCACAATTCGATTCAATATTCCTTAATTTCTGTACCGATTTAATAAAGCAACTCAAGTTTCAATACGCGTTTCTTTCTACAGATCAGTCAAATCATGCGGAAGCAATTTCTCTTATTTTTTATTTCATGCAAATGAGTTAAGGTATGTAATGTAGGTAAGATAACGTTAAACCATGCCGCCAATTGCTGGGTAATTTGACTCGGATTGGCTTCCAGAATCTCTTTTCATAATTTAACCCCTATTATTTGCGGTTTTAGAAAATGAGCTTTATCTAAAATCTGCAGAATGTATCTCGTTCAATGTTTTTTTCGTTGAAATTTTTCTTTAAAATCTACAGCATATCTTTTTTTTTGATTTTTCACTCTCTCATTTAAAAGTCACATATTTTACCGCTTTGGAAGAGTCTATCTTTCGACCGACTGACTTTTTTTTTTCGTGGTAAAATCATCAGATGAGTCCTCCCACCCCGGGCAGGGCCGGAGGGACTGTCAGACTTGTACTGACTAAAATCCACAGTATTCCTTCAATAGCCCTTTACGTACCAGGGTCACGGTAATGAGATAAGTCCCACGACCCCGGCAGGCTTCGGCCCTCTACAGGGGGGGCCTCATCATATTGCTGACGCTCTTTGAGGCGCGCGTAGAACACAACGCGCCGTCGACCCGGGCATGGTCCATGGTCGGACAGCGAGTTGCCCTTTACTCGCTGTCCGCATGTCCGACCGACTGACTTGGAGAAAAAAATTCAGATACCTCAATGGCATTTTAGAAAGACCTATCTATTGACCCAACACGTATAGGTTTAACGTTTTTTTAGGTCGTTGGTTGCAAGTGTTATTGTATAGCATGAAGTCTTGGATTCGATTTCTGAGTCTGCCAATAAATGCTGTGGGGATTTTCTGTAAGAAATTTCTCAGTAGTAGCACGGAGTTTGGAAGTTGACGGTATGATACCCCGAGCCTTGGAAAGTACGTTAAGCCGTTGGTCCTTGCCACGGAATAGATGAATAAGGTTGGAATGGTAATGTAGGCGTGGCGAACGCGCCACATTTATGATACGACAACCATAGCGCGACCGATTAATTCATTCACCGCGTTTAGTGTGCTTCGGATTACTTCGGAACACAGAGCTCTGCTTTAAAATGCCGTGTTGTGCAATTATAACCTGTAAAACAAAAAGTCAGACCGCAAGGATAGAGCGAGGAGGTATATCTTTCCATCGGTAAGTCGAAAACAACATTTAATTACAATTTTATTTGTAAAAAACATAAAAATATTCTGATCACTATGAAATTCTGAACATTAACGAACATTATTGCAACAAGTTACAAAAAGTATACATTGCCCGTTGTGTACTCGCTTAAAAACGCAATGACCAAGTCTGCTTACAATGTACTACATGCGCCAGACTTCAACCATTGACGTTTTGTTCTTTGCCCTGATTGGCCGTGATGCACGGCGCAAAGTGAGTTACAATCAGTAGCAAGCTCTCGATTTAAGTGTGTGTAATTTATTTGTGTGCGTAATTCGCATACGTAACGGGCCTCTTGCTTGTAGTAGAACTAAAGAGTGGGGAGACAAGCGGCGACACGCGTTCTCATACTAATCAGGATCTATTTCCTTTCTAACCTCTGCTATCTGTACTGTGGTCCTGGCTGTCATTTGGATATCTTTGAAAGTCGTTACGGTTATTCCTAAGTCAGTAAAATCTGACACTGGCTACTGGTTACCTACTGGGTTGTAGAGGTCAGCTAGGCAGTGGTTCCATGTAAAACATTAACACTTAGCTGCACCCTGTTAGACTGAAAGCCGACAATAAATTGGGAAAAGGGTAGGCAGATGATGACTTCCATGTATACCCCATTGATTTTTATGCATAAATTTTTTTGTATAAAAATCATGAAGTTATTTACAGAATACATCTACTTAACAAGTTTCAACTCTGTAATCTTAATGGTTCCAGAAAACTTGGGTGTTACATACGGACGAACAGACAGATAGCCATGACGAATCTATGAGGGTTGCGTTTTTGCCATTCGATTACAGAACCCTAAAAACCTTTGCACAAAAATATTTGTTTAAATCAACAGTTTAAATGAATATAGTCGAAAAAGTTTGGCATTTTTTCGGCGGGCACCCATTTTTGTGTTTACTTTGAAACTGTAAGCTCCCCCCACGCCGTAGCTCGACGTCACTTCATCACGATATTTCGGTGGTCCATCCCCACCAGATGAGATCCCCAGTAGCCTGAAGGAAGCCCAGTGGGGTCAGACAAACGCAAAAAATGAGTGTGGCACTCGGGGACTGCCGCGGTAAAGCTATTGCATAGGATTTTTTATCAACTTATGCAATTATAATTTTTTATTTATGCAGTATTTTTTACTACTTTGATATTAATTCAAGTTACATGATTTTGGAGCAGCTCGTCTCGATCCGTGCGAGCTTCGTACAGTCGTACCGTATACATACACGTTCAGGTTCAAATAGTCGCGGGCTCGAACTCACTCGTGGACTCAGTTATGAGCAGTTAGCAGCTAGTCTACACGCATACGTCTAGTCGCACGCACACAAACACCGTGCCGAAGTTTGCCGAACTGAAACGACGTTAGACGATGCACGGCTTTCACCGCCGCACCGCTGCACGCTGTGCCGCGCCGGTCGGAGTGTGGGGTGTTAGCTTTATTTTCATTACGGAATTTCTTGATTAGGTCGTCGCACTCAAAGTCGCCGATAAAAGCTATGCAATAGCTTAAAACATGGGCGAAGGTCATTTTCTCTGTCTGTCCGTTTGTCACAACTACTTTCTTCCGAATGTAACGTAGGGCTACAAAGTTGAAACTTGGTAGATGATATTCTGTGAAGCGGTTTACGATTTTTGTACAAAAATAAATAAAAAACTTATGAACAAAAAATTAAACCGACTTCAAACGAACACTGCAAAGTGAAAAATAACTTTAATTTCAGTAGTCGGTGTCTTTGGTTATATGGCTTTTCCCGATGTAGGGCCGTTTATTGTTGAGGAGTTCTTCAGGTATTTCACCATCAGCTTTACTTGACCATATGCATTGTGACGAGCATATTTTGCTTAGTAACCATATTCAAATAATCGAATCCGAACCCTTGAAATACTTATTATTGACTTGTTCCAGTGGCCTTCTGTGGTCTTCATCATTAGTTTCACTTCACCAAATGGTGCTTTCCGAAAGCAACTGCACAAATTACTATAAAAAATACTAAAATCGCTATAGGTCCCCTCGATTTCTCCAGGATCCCATCGGCAGATCCTAACTTGGTGAAAATGGGACCACGTCTGAAGCATAACCTTTGAAATGAAAGAATAATTTTCTAAATCGGTTCAGCCGCTCTCGAGTAATCGGTAATACATTAAAAAAATACGCGTCGAATTCAGGACCTCCTCCTTTTTAGAGATCGGTTAAAAGGCTAAGGAACGAGATTTCTAAAACCATTTCTTCATAAAGTCAGTTGTTTGAAAAAGTATAGGTTAATTGAAATCTAAAAATATAGGTACCTATGCTTAATGAAAACTTTCAACGAAAAATTACTTTGAACGAGATAGGCACTGCTTGCTAACGGATGAGCCCGAGTCGCGCTTGGCTATTTTTATTTTTATTTTTCAGCCGTAATTGTTTGTTAGTAAAAGTTTGGTGGGCACCAGACCATTCTGGGGTGGGCACGAATGCTATACTATTGCGGGTTAACGGGAACGCCATCTGTTAGTTAACATACTGTATACTTCCTTCCTTGTAAAATATGCTTTCAAACAACGAAAACGTGATCGAAATCGAATCAGTAGTTTCTTAGAAAATCGCGGATATACAAACGTACATACATACATACTGGTCGAATACAGAACCTTCTTTTTGAATTCGGTTAAAAAGTCCAAATTGATTTGAAAATAATAAGAGCTAAGCAATAAAGATTTAAGTCGAGGTCTAGCATCTTTAACACACTATTGTTATGTTCAGAGTTTTGTTACATTTTTTTTTATAAAAACCTGGTGTATTGTGTGAAACATTTTGTTGCATATAAATTATTCTTATTGACTCACTTAATCTATTTCTTTCCAGCGGACTATATCCATCCCTGCAACGAAACATCCAGAGAATGCCTTATAAAAGCAACACAAGATGCGATCCCACAGTTTGTCAAAGGCGACACAAAACTCGGTTTAGAAGTTTTGGATCCCTTGAGTATTGAAAAGCTGTCCATCCCCCTGAATGGGTTAACATTCAACTTTTATAAGGGGAAATTAACAGGATTCAAGAACTGTATTGTGGATGATGTGGTGTAAGTATTCACTTTTCAACCGACGACAAAAAGAGGTGGTTATCAATTCGACGCGTATATATTTTTTTTTTTTTATGTATGATCATCGATTACTCGAAGACGGCTGAACCGATTTGGAAAATTCTTTTTTTGATTGAAAGGGTATATTTCGAAATTGGTCCCATTTTCATAAACGTCAGGATCTGATGATGGGATCCTGGAGAAATCGAGGGAACTCTTCAAATATTATAGGCACACCTATGACGTTTTGGGTATTAATTATAGTAACTTGTGCAGTTGCTCTCAAAAAGTACCATTTGAGGGAGTGGAACTGATGATGAAGACCACAGATGGCCGCCGAAACTACTCAATAATAAGAATTGAGTGGATTGCGATTCGATTACTTGAATATGGATGTTAAACACTTTATGCTCGTCTCAATGCATATGGTGATGTAGAGCTGATGGTGAAGTACCAGGAGAACTCCTCAACAATTAACGGCCCAGCATTGGGAAAAGCAATATTTTGTAAAAGGTTATAAGTAGTTGACATTTAGGCTCTTGTAACTAGGTAAATTAAAAATAGACCAACTAAAAAGAGTGAAATAAAAACTTTTTACCAAAAAATTAAACCGACTCCCAAAAAACACTGCAAAGTGAAAAATAACTTTAATTTCGGAAGTCGGTGCCAAAAACGAAAATACAAAACTAAAGACACCGACTACCGAAATTAAAGTTATTTTTCACTTTGCAGTGTTTTTTGGGAGTCGGTTTAATTTTTTGCTAAAAATTTTTTATATTATTGTTATTCAAACTTTGGCGACTTGGAGGCATTCATGCCAAATTCGTGTGAGAAGACAGCACTCCAAGAACGGTGAGAAATTACGGGAAGACCATTGTTCAGAAGTCAGAGAATATATGTATGTTGCAAAAAATATAGAGTCTTGCTATGTTTGTGTCCGCGTTAAAATTAGAAAGAATCGCAACGTTTTCTTAATAAATACTTACAATATGTGTAACATCTGAATGGCTACAAAATCATGACCCGTATATAATAAAAAGTTAGACATGGCCCTTTAATATACATTATAGAAATACATGGAACAAAAAAGAAATAATAATTGTGAAATTGAAATTCAATTGAAAATAATACAAATTATATATAAAAAAATTGGCCAAGTGCGAGTCGGACTCGCCCATGAAGGGTTCCGTAGTAACTATAATGAATATAACATACTTAATATATTTATCAGAAAAAGAAAAAAAAAAACAAAAACCTTACAAATTTCTTAAAACTAGCTTATTTACAATTTTTACAACTACGCCAAATAACTTTGTTTTTCATAGTATTTGTATGAATTACAAAGTTATATTTGCGGTTTTTGAAAATATACTGTATCTCAAAAACTGCTGACTCGATCTCGTTCAAACCAATTTTGTTTGAAAGTTTACATTAAGATCTACAACATATAGTTTTTTTTAGATTTTTCACTTCATTATTATAGAAGTTAGAGGGGAGAGGACACACATTTTACCACTTTGGAAGCGTATATCTTTTAAACGATTAACTTTATGAAAAAGTCATTTTAAAAACCATAATGTCATTTTTAAAGACCTGTCTATAGATACTACACACGTATAGGTTTCATGAAAAAAAATATTTTCAGTTTCAGTTCCATGTATCCAGCCCCCTTTATTTTAAATATTTTTTTAATTTTCTCTTAAAATCGGAAAGCGGTTCATAGAATACATCTACCTACCAAGTTTTACATGTATAGTTCTAATAGTTTCGGAATAAAATGGCTGTGACATACGGACGGACGGACAGACAGACAGACGGACAGACATGTCGAAACTATAAGGGTTCCGTTTTTTGCCATTCGGCTAACGAACCCTAAAAGAGTGGTGTGTTTTTTTTAAGAATTTCCATCTCGTAATTGTCCGTGTAGTGTTTGTATCTATACAGTAGATACAATATAATTATTGTCTCATGTACCACTCTGGAGGGGGCTAGCTGTCAAACGTCAATCTTGTGACGAACGCGGTACGAGTCGGACGGCGCCTGCGCTCCGTTATGTGTAGTAGTGAGCCAGTGACAGTTAGTGTTCTTACATGAAGGACCCAAGGGCCCTACATTTGGCGAAGAGGAAAAAGGACCGTAAAAATAGTTATTAAAAAGGAAAGAAGTTTCTAAATTATAAACATGTTCTAGTTTCAGTACCTATATGAAAAATCAATGCATAAATTATTGTTGATATAATTTTATAACGATTAACGTAAACACTAGTGCAGCACGCCTACTTGCCTGAATCTTTGATGAAAACGGTTATAGTACCTGTCGTCAAAAACAGGACAAGCGATTTGAGTGCATCAAGCAACTACCGGCCTATCTCACTTGGTACTGTCATAGGTAAAGTCCTGGAACGTCTCATACTGCCCGAACTGCAGAGAAATATTAAAATTGACGATGCTCAGTTTGGTTTCCGACCCGGGCTCAACAGACTCTGCTATTATGAGCCTTAAGAGCACGGTAGCATACTACACCTCGGGCACGCCGCAATTGCGGCGGTAAGACCCCTCTTTGAGGAGTGGCTAGATCGGCGTCACGGCGTCCTGACCTACCGCATGACGCAGGTCCTCACCGGACACGGAAGTTTCGGGAGGTACCTGTGTCTGATGGGAAAGGAGGAAACGCCTGGGTGTCACCACTGCGAGGATCGCCCTGAGGACACCGTAGAGCACACGGTGCAAGACTGCCCCGCCTGGGCAGAGCACCGACGTGTCCTCACGGCGGCGATAGGCGGAGACATCTCGCGCCCGGCCTTGGTCGAGGCCATGCTGCGGGGCGAGAGGGAGTGGGAAGCGGTCGCCTCCTTCTGCGAAGCAGTCATGCTTTCGAAGGAGGAGGCGGGCCGCGTGAGGGAGAGGATGGCGTCCTCCCTCCAGCCCAGCCGCAGTGGTAGACGCCCACGGCGTCGGACGTCGGCCGACGATCTCCGGCCACCGTAGGCGCGGGCATGCGGACAGCGAGTAAAGGGCAACTCGCTGTCCGACCATGGACCATGCCCGGGTCGACGGCGCGTCGTGTTCCACGCGCGCCTCAAAGAGCGTCAGCAACATGACGAGGCCCCCTCTGCAGAGGGCCGAAGCCCGCCGGGGTTGTGGGACTCATCCCGTTACCGTGGCCCCGGTATGTAAAGGGTTATTGAAGGAACACCGTGGATTTTAGTCAGTAAAAGTCTGACAGTCCCTCCCACCCTGCCCGGAGTGGGAGGACTTATTTGATAATTTTACCAAGTTAAAAAAAAAAAAAAAGCATACTACACCTGCAGAAAAACTTCTGTGTACGCTTGCTTTCTAGACCTGAGCAAAGCATTTGACCTAGTTAATTATAAAATTCTCTGGGGCAAACTAAGACGGTCACAAGTGTCTTAGCATCTTGTAGATCTGTTGAGATACTGGTACGGAAACCAAACAAATCAAGTGAAATTGGGTAACACCCTATCTAGTAGTTACAGGCTAGATTGTGGCGTGCGCCAGGGGGGGCTGACTTTTCTGGATCTATTTAACCTATACATGAACGGGCTGATCGCGGAACTCAGAAGAACCGGTATTGGCTGTCACCTGGGTAACGTATGTGTGAACAGCTTGAGCTACACTGACGATATGGTTCTTCTGAGTCCTTCGATTAAAAAGGCTGCTGTCAGTCTGGGAGCATTATGCTAATGCTCACAGATTGAAATATAATGTCCTCAAGACGGAAACTACGGTCTTCAGATCTGGAGCTGGTCCGGAGAACATACCCAGTTTTAATTTGAACGGGTCCATCATTAAGGTAGTAAAGCAGTTTAAATATCTGGGGCATATACTGATAGACAGACTGCATGATGACATAGACATAGAAAGAGAGCGAAGGGCCTTCTCAGTGAGGAGTAACATGCTCACACGCAGATTTGCGAGTTGCACCAATGATGTCAAGAACACGCTTTTCAGAGCTTATTATCTGTCAATGTACACTTGTCCACTTTGGTACAACTTCACAAAAAAGATGTACAGTTCATTAAGTGTTCAATACAATATGTTGTATTTTATGACTGTGGGTTAACCTATACATACCTCAAAGTTTTAGATCTTAATTTTAATTTAATTTTAATTTTATTATTTTATATTTATTCTCACTGTTTTTTTTTTGTATATGGGTGTTTTGCCTGAAATAAAGCAGCATTTATTTTATTTTACTAGACCATTTTCTCCAGTTATTAACGCATAGAATAAGAAGATTTCTAGTTCTGTTAATTTTACCCACATTGCTAGTTCTCTTTCAAAAAAGAAGAAAACTATATCAATAATTATGTTAGTAAAGGCTCGGGTTAAGGTATCTGAGCAAAAGGTAAACTAAAAAATGGATTACAAGTAATATCATGGGAAGGATAATTAATGTACGGAAAACATCCCTCGATTAATCGTTATTTCCACAAAGTGAGTTATGAAAGGACAGTTTGTTATCTTCACCACAGTGTTGTGGTTACTTGCCCGCAATCTGTAAACCAAAGAACAGAGGTTTTTACGCATAAAGGCGTAGAAGCCATCTAGCCTGCCTTCCCAAATATCTCTAATCTACTGAAGAAGCGGGTGAGTTTGAACAACATTCTAAAGATATTAATATTGTTCTGAAAGCGCTAGACATCCAGCGCTTTCCTGGGTTACTTGACCCAGAGACAGCTCATCATGCGTTCTGCACCACGTGTAGAATGACTGATAATATGCCTTGTACAGAAAAAAAATACACAAATGAATAAAAAGGCTAATATTAATACTATATAATACACGTGTATACTTCTAATGTTTTTTCTTTTGGATTTGCGTTTTTAATAAAATTAAATATAAAGGTCGTTCTATACAAATCAATGCGCCACATAATGCGTCACAAAAAAACTTCTTATTAATACTCTAATCTTCATTTCGTCTTTGTTTTTGACCTCTTATTTTGAAAATGTTGCGCATATTATCTCATATTCAAGTTTTTGCCCTTGTTGATCTTAGGTACTAATTATCAGGGTACCCACTCATATTCGGTACTAAGGTAGTAGGTATATTTTTGTGTACTTAGCAAGATTTATATGCGATACTAGTAGACGCGCGAGGCTTCACTCCCGTGGGCTTTATCACGATAAAAATAGCAGTCTGGTAAAAAGCCTATCCTAAGCTTCAAGCTACTTCCATACCAAATTTCATCCAAATCCACCCAGTATTTCGAAGATTAGCGCATTTAAATAAACAAACCAACTTTTGCGCTTCATAATATTAGTATAGATATATAAATAGATAAGAAAGATACATAAATTTATCGATATTATTTAAGCCAGACCTTTAAATTCTTATAAAACAAATCAAAGAATAATTTTGTTATCATCATTATTCGGACAATTTTAAAAACATACCAGGATTCTTTCTTCGACCGTAATCAACTTATCAACCACGCAAGAAAAGACTTTCGCATAATTTTATCAAATATAAACCTGCAGTTGTGCTTCTTGATACCTGTTTCATTGAATTTTATTTTTAAAAGTTTACCTCTTAAAACCCTAATTACAAGTAAAGAATTGAAACTTGAGAAATAAACTTCAATTATTAGGTTGGAAACTTTGTTGGAATATTTTGCGCAGTCCCGGCATGAAAGTACTTGTAACATCGTCGTTATTTTTGGATTACGCAGTCCTAATAGGTAAATCAAAAGTTTTATAAAAGTAGACTGGATTCTTCAGCGTACTCTTTTGCTTGGAAAGGGACGCTCAAGATTCTGATTGTAGAATTATATACTTAAAACCTTTCCAAGTAGGCAAACGTGCTTCATCTTCGACCGCATCATCACTTACATGAGGTAAGATGGTGGCCAAACGCGAGCCTATTATCATTAAAAAATTAACCAAGTGCGAGGCAGACTCGCCCGTGAAGGGTTCCGTAGTAACTACGGCACATAACTTTATTTTACATAGTGATTGTATGAATTACAAAGTTATATTTGCGGTTTTAGAAAATATGCTGTATCTCAAAAATTGCTGATTCAATCTCATTCAAACTAATTTTGGTTGAAAGTTAACATTAAGATCTACAGCATATATTTTTTTTAATTTTTTCACTCCTTTATTATAGAAGTTAAAGGGGGGACACATTTTACAACTTTGGAAGCGTATATCTTTTAAACGATTAGCTTTATAAAAAAGTGGTTTTAGAAACCTCAATGTCATTTTTAAAGACCTGTCTATAAATAACACACACGTATAGGTTTCATAAAAAAAAATATTTACAGTTTCAGTTCCATGTATGGGGAGCCCCCCTATATTTTAAATATTTTATACCCAGTCTCCGTGGTTATTGAGGGCAAATAGACACTCGCTCCATTAGAACTCAGCTGCATCCGGATGATCTGGAAGCTGACCCTGACAAAGGATGTAAAAGGCTAATGATGAGAACAAAGTATATAATTTTACTTAAATTGTCAACAGGTCTGAACTTGAGAAGCGTCACTTCGTGCTAGAATTCCACTGCAACCTCACTATTAAGGGTACCTACGATGCTGTAGGCAGAATCCTCCTATTCCCTATTGACGGAGCGGGCGACGCCAAAATAAGGCTAAGTAAGGAACACTCCATTAATAATGTGACAGATTGTGATATCTACAGTTTCCTGCTTCACCTCTATTTTAAGTTCCAAAGCTTTGCATTTTCAAATCTATTCACATTTCATTGCTGTTTTTGGTGAGATTACGTAATTATTATGGAAACTATTCTTTGTTTCCATGAAAAGGGAGTCATTTTCAAGTTATGCATTTTTAAGAATGACTTGAGATGGCATGGGCCAATCTTTGATTCAAATTTAATTACAAAATACAAAAAGGATAGAAATCTTTTATAATTATGCAAGAATGAATGAAACAAGATTAAATTTAAGGTCAAAGTAACTTTTATAATAAGGATATACAATTATAACCGTTCAAGGCAATAACTTGGCATCTATTCTATATTTATACATACGACATAAAGCTTTTTGCCTGCATATAATTACTGCCATATGTAATTGTAAACTACATCTTGAACAAAGTATGGTATACACATAATATTATTCTTGAATACCTTTTTTTGTTTCAGCCAATCTCAGAATGAAGCTCGATACAAATACAAAATACATAAAAGATAACAAAGGCGTCAATCACTTCTCTGTGAAGAATTACAAGTACACTTTCGATTATGGAGATCGCGTTTATTTTGATCTTGAAAATATCTTCAAGGAGAGCAAGGAACTTAGTGAGTATTGAGAAATAAAAACTTTATTTCAGCTAAGACAAGCCAGGCCTGTTGGTCTAGTGGTCAGTGGCTCTGACTGCTATGCACAAGGTCGTGGGTTCGATTTCCACCCAGGACAAACGTTTGTGTGATGAGCACGATCATTTGTTCTTTGTCTGGGTGTAATTTATTATCTATAATATGTATGTATTTAGAAATAAATATGTATGTATGTTTATCAGTTATAGCACAAGCTCTGCTTAGTTTGGGACTAGATGGCGTTGTGTGAAAGTTGTGGAATATTATTATTATTATTATAAAAGTATCCACAAATAATAACAATTCATGTATATTAGACCTAGAACGAGCACACCCCTAGGCGTATGCTCGTCCTAGGTCTAATCCTAGGTCCGGCTGTTACTGTTCGAATCAAGTTCACTGTTCCATATTACAGAGCATGAACACTGCACATTGTGCGTTGGCTATTTGTGCTTTATAATTATTTCAAGACCAGGTATCCGACGCTTCTTTCGTGAAAGAACTCGTAGCTAAATAATAACAGCCGCACGGGTCGATCTGCGAGGTTAAGCATTGCTTACCAAGGTCGATCTGGGAATGGGCGACCTTGCTAACATATCGAGATACCTCCGTGTTTCAGAAAACGCATTAAGCCATTGGTCATCTGTACAACTTTGACAGTTGTTACGGGTAATCAGAAGTCAAACAATATTACACTGGTGTTGGTAAGGGGTATTGTGTTACCAAGATGCTGGATAGGTCAGATAGGCAGTGTCTCTATGTAGGTATGACACTAATACTCAGCTGAATCTAGTTAGGCTGGAAGGCGACACCAACATTGTTGGGAAAGGGTTTTTTTAGTATGAATGACACCAAACACCACTATTAAATAAAATACCTACGCTATTATCCTGTCCTTAAAAATAAGCTATCTAACTTGGTTATTCTTTCTATTCAAAAGTCTATAAAAATTCTATGGTCCGATCTTTAAACTTTGATGATGTTATTGACACTTTTGCTGAACAGAAGGCTCGAAGAATAGAATTTTATTAATATAAGTATTTCTTGTTAACATTAATTATTATTTTATTATTAATATAACTGTTATTTTATTATAAATTTGTAAGCCCTACACTTTTGAAAATTTGATATTTAACTAAAATGGACACAATGTGTCCATGTGTGACGAGTTTTTTGGGGCCTCCATGCAATGGATTTGCCACGGACCTCAGATGGTATAGTTACGCCACTGTCGTTAGCCTACCAATGAGCCTAATAATAATTGCTATATATAGTAGCTCAATGTAGTGACATTGAGCTACTATATATAGCAATTATATTACTAATTGTCCCCTACGCTATATCCTCCAAGGAAATCCTCAGCCGATCAACATGTGCAAATCCGCGAGTGTTGCGATGTGCAATAAAAAAATCAATTGACCTACTTTGAAACGGCAAATTCTTATAAAGATAGATTGTTATAACAATCACGTTGTCAAGGTTTACGAGGTTAATTTCCTCTAGATTAACGTAATCAAATTTCTGTTTTACATTATTCTAATAGCTTTAATTTGTTTCAGGTAAAACGGTACTTGATTTTCTTAATGAAAATTGGAAGCAAGTTGCAGATGATTTCGGAAAACCCATCGTAGACTACGCGGTAGAGCTAGTTGTTAGAATGGTAGAAAAGTTCTTCCTTGCTGTACCCTATGAAGAACTGATTTATGTTCCCATTCCTAACTTTTAATATCAACAATAAGAGAATTACGTATATTATATTATAAGACAGTTAAAATATAATTTGTTTTAAGCTATTATTTGTTTTATTAATCTCTTTCAAATTGTGTTTTATTACTCTTAATTTTTATAATGTAGAAAAGGTTTTTCGTTCAAAATTAAACTTTACCACCTTTCTAATAAGGGATTTAGGAGGAGATACATTAGTTTTGTAAACATCAATACATTTATTTGTCTTTGTTGGACGTAGGAAACAGACACGCCTTTTGCAAGTTTTCGTCATCTCGACAAGATCCTATCCTATTAGACGTGGCGTTAAATTTTCTACATGACATTTATTTCTTGTGATCATTTAATAGTATTGGACAATAGTCTCACTTCTTAAAAACTTTTTACTTCAAAAAAAAGGAGGTTTACAATTCGTCTTGAACTTTTTTTTTTTATGTATGTTACCTCATAACTCGGAGATGGCTGGACCGATTTGGAAAATTCTTTTTTTGTTTGAAAGGGTATACTTTCTAGTTGGTCCCATTGTCGTCACGTTTGGATCTGATGATGGGATCATGGAGAAATCGAGGGAACTCTTCAAATATTATAGGCACACCTATGGCGTTTTGGGTATTTCTTAAAGTACCTTTTGTAGTTGCTCTCAAAAAGCACCATTTGAGGAAGTGGAATTGATGATGAAGACCCCAGATGGCCACCGAAACTACTCAATAATAAGTATTTAATTGATTGCGATTAGATTACTTGAATATGGATGTTAAGCACTTTATGCTCGTCACAATGCATAATTATGGTGAAGTAGAGCTGATGGTGATGTACCAGGAGAACTCCTCAAAAATTAACGGCTCAGCACCGGGAAAAGTAATATTTTGTAAAAGGTGATAAGTAGTTGACATTTTGGCTTTTGTAACTAGATAAGGTGTGCTGTGTAAGATGTCTTTAGTTTTGTATATATTTTCGTTTTTGACACCGCCTTCCGAAATTAAAGTTATTTTTGCCTTTGTAGTGTTTTTATATGGAAGTCGGTTCTATTTTTTTGCTAAAAAGTTTTTTTTTTGGTACATACTTATTCTTATAAAAAAAAAAACTTAATAGCTTTTGTGGAAGACTTGTCACGATTCAATATAATTTTTTTCTCACAAATCGAACTGATGTTTACATTATTTTTCGTTGTTGATACAGTAGTTCGCTCAACTAATAATGAAACTTGTTTTTATGCAAGTATTTCTGTCTTAATGTCAGCCACAAGGAATATATTAACCTTAATTAATCTTAATTAACTCGAACTAATATCTATGCAAATGAATCCGGCATTGTCTTAAGATATTTTTGACAAGGCAAATCAATCAATTCACATATGAATAATTTGATAATCATTGTGACATGAGCAAGGTTTTTAGTATTATAAAACATTAAAAATAAATAATTTTCTTTACTTTCTATCACGTAAATGTTGTTCTTAAACACTTTCATAATATTACATATTAGTACTTGACTTCGACATTCAAGAACATAGTAAGCGTTGGAATTTTTACCTATTCATTGTGCAAATAAGTAGTTGCGACTTTTCTATTAGCTGACCGTCTCCTGAGCACAAAAAATGTTTATTGTTACTGTTAATGTGAATTTTTTACATTTGTAAGCAACCTTTTTATATTGAAAATTATGACAAAGTGAAACTACGATGTAATCATAATAGATCATAATGACTAGTTATATTCTGTATTTATAAAAGGTAAATCTTTATTTATTAAAAATAAAAATAAGTATTTAAGTTGCTGAAATATTACTTGGGAATATATTGAGATCACGTAATTTGAACTTTATGTACATGGTATAGGATATAAAATATAAATCGATGACAGTGAATTATAGATCTATTGAAAAGATATGTGTAGGTATATCTAAATTATAAACCACCTGCATGCTAAATTTAATCAAAATCCGCTTTTATGTGATTGAGTAACAAACATTCAAACGGGATACTTAGACCCCCAAAGTCAATTTTCATACTTTTCGAGGGTCTCTATAATATATCGGTCCAGTAAATCTTGTATTGAACTCCAGCATACAGATAAATCTAGTTATGTTACTTTATAAATAAAACTTAAGACTAGTGAAATCAATACCTTTATTTTTTAAGCATGAACAATAAAATTAGATGGCAAGTATGTCGATTTGTTTTATTTTGTTTTGATCCGTGTCCATATAAAGAATAAGTACAACTTTGCAAAGTTACTTACAATGACATACTACTTGAATACAGCGGTTTTGCTTATCGTGTCTTGTCAACAATATCTATGAAAAGATTACAGCGAACAAACGTAAAGTAGTACTTATTTTATCATATATAATTACGGTAAACATTAACAGCAGGTTGCAGCACACAGGTGTTCATTTGCCTAGGGTGTTGGTCATGCTCTTTAATTTGTGTATAGGACATTCATATTTACCCCAGGAGCTTATGAAGACTCTTGTTGTACCAATAATTAAAAATAAGACGGGTGATGCCTCTGACGGGAACAATTACAGACCTATTTCATTGGCCACGGTGATAGCCAAGGTGCTGGATGGGCTGCTTGATAATTGCTTAAATCGGCACATAGTTTTGCACGATGCACAGTTTGGTTTCAGAGCTGGGCATTCGACTGAAGCTGCGATACTGCGACTCAAGCAAACCATTCAGTACTATGTCACGAGAAAAACACCTGTTTATGGCTGTTTTTTGGAGTCTAGTCTCATATAGCGTACTCTGGCGTAAGCTCCGGGAACAGACTAGCACTCCTGGGGACTTGATAAATATATTAAGATTTTGGTACGGCAACCAAACCAATAATGTTAAGTGGGCGGGTTCATGTTCGGCAGAGTACAGGTTGGAGTGTGGGGTGAGGCAGGGTGGACTAACTTCACCACGCCTCTTCAACCTGTACATAAATGGACTGATAGGTGAGCTCAGCAGGGCTGGAGTGGGTTGTTCAATGGATGGAGTCTGCATGAACAACATCAGTTACGCTGATGATATGGTCCAGCTGAGTCAATCTGTTAAGGCCCTCAACATACTCTTAGGCATCTGTGAGAGGTACTCAGTGACGCATGGCCTCAGGTATAACCACAATAAGAGTTTTTAAGTCGGGAAATAGAAGTCCCAAGACCGTTCCGCCGGTTAGGCTTGGGGGAATGCAGATAAGCAGGGTCACTAAGTTTATGTACCTGGGGCACTGGGTCACTGAGGATCTCTCCGATGACATGGACATTGAGAGGGAACGTAGGGCGTTGGCAGTGAGATGCAACATGTTAGCGCGCAGGTTTACGAGATGCACTAGGGATGTTAAAATTTCATTATTCAAGGCGTACTGCCAGACATTTTATACCTGCAGCCTGTGGGTCAGATATACACAGAAAACTTAGAACGCCCTACGTGTTCTGTACAATAATGGGTTCAGAATGTTATTGGGGTTGCCTCGCTTTTGCAGTGCATCAGGTATGTTTGCCGAGGCCAACATTGACTACTTTAGAGCAGTAGCACGTAAAAGAGTTGCGTCCCTGATGCAGCGTGTGCGCGGTAGTGCCAGCAGCCTTCTGAAAACCATCTTGGATAGATTGGATTGTCCTGTGGTGAAGCACTGGAATACTGTCCACGTTTCCGGCGGTGCTATTTTTAATGTTAGGTAAAATTTACTTTTATTATTATTTTATTATATTTTATTCGAAATTTGATTAATTGTAAAATTTAATTGTAATTGTTTTATTTTTATTTGATTCTTAATTAATAATGTTCTCCAATATAATTTTAACTACTAATATAGATGTAAGTATTACTAACCTATTTATGGATGTACTTAATCCGAAATAAATGTCTAAATAAATAAATAAATTAAAATGTTTGGCGCCGTGACGTCTTGAGGTTTCAATTTCACCGTACCATTTTTGTCTAGGATATCAACATCTAATAAATACGTACGATTTTGTACTTTATTGATTAAAATGAAATCTATACTATATATAATATAATAATATATAAAGCGGAAAAGTTTGTTTGTTTGTTTGTTTGGTTGCTTGAACGCGCTAATCTTCGAAAGTACTGGGTGGATTTGGATGCAATTTGGTATGAGAGTAGCTTGAAGCTTAAGAAAGGTTATAGGCTACTTTTTACGCGACTGCAAAAAAAGGAGAGTTATGTTTTTACCGTGATAGAATCCACGGGAGCGAAGCCCCGCGTGAGTACTAGTTATTACATAAATGGGAAAAATCCTTAAAATCGGTCATTCAATCTCTGTATGTGAGTCCTCTTGACTGGGTAGAACGTAACTATTGTGAAATATCGGCAAGCGTTAATAATGTTTTACTTTAACAGTACCTAAAAACGAACAATAAAAATTAAAGCATTAAATGATAAAAGAGAAAGAGGGTAGACCGATTTGTCTGCTCATAAACTTCCACCCGCAATTACTTCAGTTCATCCGTGATCATGGCGCTTGCAATAGTGCCGAAATATCGGAAACTCAAAACAATAAATACACATGGTAAATATCCCGTTTTAAGTTCTTATGATACTCCATGATATTCCATATCCTCAGGTGTTTTCCCATCTTTGTGGAAAGAAGCTCAGATAACTCCTCTCCCTAAAAAGTGTAATCCTGTTTCTTTCTCTGAATTTCGCCCTATTTCCATTTTACCATTCCTATCCAAAGTCCTCGAGCGCCTTATCCACAGTCAGCTTAGTGCCTTCCTTTGTAAAAACCAACTCCTAAATTTATACCAATCCGGGTTTCGTTCAGGACATAGCACTACCACAGCTCTTGTTAAAATTACTGATGATATCAGATCAGGTATGGATAATGGGAAGTTGACGGTCCTTTCGTTACTGGACTTCAGCAACGCTTTTAATACTGTCGATTTCGATGTCCTGCTCAGTATACTCCGCTCTCTTAACATATCTCCAACAGCAATTGATTGGTTTCGAAGTTACCTGTGTGGCCGCCGACAACGTATTCGCATTGAAGATTCATCATCTTCTTGGTGCAATACCACTGCCGGCGTTCCACAGGGGGGCGTTATCTCTCCTCTTCTTTTCGCTGTATTTATAAATTCTATTTCTAATGAACTTCTCTCATCCTACCACCTTTATGCTGACGATTTGCAAATTTATTCGCAAGCTCCCGTAGATGAACTGTCTGAGGCAGTGATCATTGTGAATAATGACTTAGCACGTATTTCTCAATGGAGCTTGTATCATGGTTTGAAGGTTAATCCTGCGAAGACCCAAGTCATTGTGGTTGGCAGGTCTAGAATGCGATCCAAAATTGACTGGATGAACCTTCCCCAAATTGTTTTTGATGGTGTAGTAATACCTTATAGTGATGTAGTGAAAGACTTGGGTATTTACATAGATAAGGACTTGTCTTGGGGACCCCAGTTACAATAAGTGAGTCGCAAACTGTTTGCATTTGCGGGGTCTTTGCGTAGACTGCGCAATTTCCTGCCAACTGCCACTAAAACTGCGCTCGCCCAATCTCTCCTTCTTCCTATTCTTGACTATGCTGATGCAAGTTTTCCAGACCTCATTGAAGTGCAGCTAGATAAGCTTGAGCGACTCCAAAATTTCTGTATCAGATTCATATTTGGTTTGCGCAAATACGATCATGTTTCTGAGTTTCGTATTAAGCTCAAGTGGCTGCCTATCCGTCTTCGCCGGAATGCGCATATTTTATCATTACTTTACAATATTCTGTTCAATCCAAGAATTCCCTTTTACCTCAAAGAACGTTTTAAGTTCCTTCATGACACACATACTAGAGATTTGAGATCATCGGTAAATTTGACACTTTCAATGCCTGCGCATTCCACAAAATTTTATGATTCATCGTTTACGGTGCAGGCTACTCGTCTGTGGAACGCATTGCCGTTGTCAGTTAGACAAGCGCAGTCACTTGCTGCTTTTAAAAGCTCTGTTGTCAATCATTTTTATACACTCCTATGATTTTACCTTGTATTTCTTTCCTTATGACATATTTATATATATGAAACACATATATTTATTTATACTTATTTATGTATTGTATTGTATTATATATACCTATATATATAGTTATATTAACTACTTTAGTTATTTTTTGTGTATGTTATATATTTGAAGTAAGTACACTGACTTTCTCCTCCCCTCTTTGTTTTATGTTCTTAAAGTCCATCCAAAGG
The DNA here is from genome assembly GCA_943138885.2 of Tholera decimalis. Taxonomy (NCBI): domain Eukaryota; kingdom Metazoa; phylum Arthropoda; class Insecta; order Lepidoptera; family Noctuidae; genus Tholera; species Tholera decimalis. The sequence goes on along the minus strand of OW964563.2, from coordinate 15,798,235 downwards.
TTGTCTGGAAGATATCGCTATCAGCGATAAGACCGCCATTGTATCCATTTTTTTTTTGCATTATTGTAAATCAAGTGCTTGTTTAAATTATTGGTGTACAATAAAGAGTATTCTATCTATCTATCTATCTATCTATTAGTATATAATCATAGTTAAAACTAGGTTTTACTAAAGGCATTAGGTAAAACTAGAAATACCTAGTCAAAACTAGAATTTACCACTGATATATTTAATTTTCAGATAAAACTAGTTGTCCCTCCGAGCTTTAGTTAAAACTATTCTTGAGAAACTAATTTGGGATTGAAAACAAGATACAGATTTAAAAATATTTATTAACACAAAAGTATTTTACAAAAAAAAAATCACATTTCAGTGTTTTTTGAAAGTCGGTTTAATTACTTGTGAAAAAGTTTTTATGTCTCTCTTTTTAGTTAGCCGCTTTGTAGTTTACCTAGTTACAAAAGCCTAAATGAACTACTTATAACCTTTTAAATTGTTAAGGAGTTCTGGTATTTCACCATCAGCTTCACTGTGATGAGCATATTGTGCTTAATAACCCAATTCAACTAATCGAATCGGAACCCGTGAAATACTTATTATTGAGTAGTTCCAGTAGCCATCTGTGGTCTTCATCATCAGTTCCACTTCACCAAATGGTGCTTTTCAAATGCAACTGCAAAAGTTACTATAAAAAAATACACAAATCTGTAATATTTGATGAGTTCCCTCGATTTCTCCAGGATCCCATTATCAAATCATGACTTGGTGACAATGGGACCACCTCTGAAATATACCCTTTCAAACAAAAAGGAATTTTTCAAATCGGTTCAGCCGTCTTCGAGTAATCGGTGATCATACATAAAAAAATAAAAATATATACGCGTCGAATTGAAAACCTCCTCCTTTTTAGGGTTCCGTAGCCGAATGGCAAAAAACGGAATTCTTATAGTTTCGTCATGTTTGTCTGTCTGTCCGTCCGTCCGTATATCAAAGCCATTTTATTCCTAAACTATTAGGACTACACATGTGAAAATTGGTAGGTAGATGTATTCTGTAAACCGCTTTCCAATGTTAAGAAAAAACTAAATATATTTAAAATTAGGGGGGGAGCTCTCTCAATACATAGAACTGAAACTGAGAATATTTTTTTTTCATGAAACCGATGCGTGTGTGGTATTTATAGATAGCATAAGGATTATTACTACTTTATTATTACTTTTACATAAAGTCAATCGTTTAAAAGATATACGCTTCCAAAGTGGTAAAATGTGTGTGTGTGTGAGTTAGAGGGACAGTGTGTCCCTCTAACTTTTATAATAATAGAGGAAAAAATCTTAAAAAAATATATGCTGTATAGATATAGTAGATCTTAATGTAAACTTTCAATGAAAGTTGGTTTGAATGAGATCGGGTCCGCAGTTTTTGAGATATAGCATATTTTCTAAAACCGCAAATATGGGTTTAAAGATTCTTTATTTATTCTAAAAGAAAATACACAGTTCACTTAGCGAATAAATACATAATTAAGGTAGGTTTGGTCCAGTAGCTAACAGTATTTTTACTTGGAGTAGGTACGTATGATGTCGACATATTATTATGAGTAACATTAAGCTATCAGCCCATTGACTGATATGACAATCGGTACAATGACAACCGAGTCCACATTCCACATGTCAACAACCTCATGAGCTAAGTCGAGATATTTTATGTGTTTCTCTTTCTCAGCTTTCACGAGATTAATAATAATAATAATAAAGAAGAATGAAGATAAAATGTTGACAAGACGCCGGGCACGATTGCAACAACCCACACCCCCAAGACCTGCGGAATCGTCGCTCAGCTCCGCCTTGCAGCCGCCGGGACCAGCTCCAGCCGTGAGTGAAGACACTCCGGCCGCTGCAGTTGCGTCGAGCTCGAGCGACGAATACTTCTCGCCGCCGACGCCACCACCACCTGCGCGTCGACGGGGAAGAGGCCGACCTCCGGCCTGCTTGGAACCTCGAGGCCCACCGGCCTCTGATAGGGTTCCCGCTGCCGGTGGAAGTGTGCAGCGCATGCGATGGACTCAATCCATTAATGAGAACGTCATGCGCTCATACTATGGGGCTACAGAAGGGGGAACTAACCTGACTGCGTACCGTGGTCGGATGCTCTCTCTGTTTCAGGTACTTGAGCCAGCTGTCAACGTTTCGGCCCAGCGACTATCGGATCAAGTGCGTGTCATCCAACGTAACCGTATGTTGGATGAAGCAGTACTTGATCGCCTCCGTTCGGACATGAGTAGCTATGTCACTTCACATCCGATGCCGACTGTGGTGGCACCACCACAACCCAACTTTCAAGTTGAGGAGAGTAGTGACAGAGTTACAAACGTAAGTACCCAGTATATCGCAACATGCCGCCTGAAATAAGACCACACTTACCTCGTTTGCCCATGCATAATAGGAACAGGGCACTGGTGGCTGCTCTGGATTCGCAGTTGTCAGACTATTTTGATAACTGCGAAGACCTCGCCGATACCCACTCTGTCTTATACTGCGCAGCTGTCGCGGCATGTCGTGTAGCTAATGTTAAAATTTCTAATGACATAGCTACACGACCTAAACCCGCTGTGCCAGCTTGGCAGTGTAGGATCGAGCGCCGTATTGGTGAGGCCAGGGCACTCATTGGAAAACTTGTTTGCTTTGGGGAGGGCAACACTCGCCCGAGAGTGATGCGCTTTGTGAGACGGGCGTTTTTGGGAACCAATATTCACCCACAAAATTATATGTCCTGTGTCACAGAGCGCATCGACTTCCTAAAGCAGAAGGTATATGCATGGGCAAACCGTATCCGGAGGTATAGACGGCGAGTGGAGCGATTCACCCAGAATCGCACATTCCGAAGTAACGAAAGGTGGGTATATAGGGCTTGGGAGCGACCAAACCAAGGTGCGACTGATATGTGCCTGCCCGATGATGACGCCTTCTGTACGTTCTGGCGCAACATCTGGTCAGTACCTGTCAGTCACACCGAAAATGATTGGACCCGGGAGGTCGAGCAAGCGTGCGATCCAATACAAGAAATGGGGGCAATCATCATCAGCCCCCAAGATATAGCCCATGCAGTCCGTCCGCTGCCTAATTGGAAGTCTCCAGGGCCGGATGGACTGCATAACTTCTGGATCAAGTGGCTAACAAGATCGCACGCTCACTTAGCGTCTCAGTACCAATCTGCCCTAGAATCTGGCTCAGTACCCGAGTTCTTTACCACTGGAGTTACCCACCTGCTCCATAAATCTGGTAGCACCGCGGAACCCAAAAATTATAGACCAATCACGTGTCTGCCAACGGTCTATAAGGTTCTGACATCCATTTTGAGGGTTAAAATTAACAAACACATTGACGACAATCACATCATGTCTACCTCTCAAAATGGATGTAAGAATGGGTCCCGCGGTACTAAGGAGCTACTCCTCATTGATATGGCCATTAGCCAACAGGTTCGACGTTCCAAAAAAGATCTGTCGACATGTTGGATAGACTACAAGAAAGCCTATGACTCAGTGCCTCATACATGGCTCATGAGGGTGCTAGAATTGTATAAACATAATGCAACTTTACGCACCTTTCTGATATCATGTATGAGACAATGGAGGACAGTTCTTCTCTATCCAGGATGTCGATATATCCCAAGGTACAGCGAACCGGTAAGGATCAAGCGAGGTATATTTCAGGGCGATAGTTTGAGTCCGCTTTGGTTTTGCTTAGCCTTGAATCCTCTAAGCACACTGCTGGAGAATTCAAGACTAGGCTATAGGTTGAAAGGAGGTGGTCAGGTTATTTCTCACCTCCTTTATATGGATGATTTAAAACTTTTTGGCGCCACTAGTCTACAACTGACAGGACTACTGAAGGTAACTGAAACTTTCAGTAGTACCATCAGGGTGGAGTTTGGTGTCGACAAATGTGCAATTATGCATGTAAAGTGAGGGGAGATTGTGGAATCCGTGGGATCTCAACTCTCGAATTCCATAAACCTGAGGTCTCTTTCTCCAACCGAATCTTACAAGTATTAAGGTATGTCGGAGGCGTTAGGTATCAATGTAACTGACATGAAGCAATCGTTGACAGAGCGCTTCTTTGGCCGCCTAAAAAAGGTACTAAATAGCCTTCTTTCGGGCGAGAACAAGGTGCGTGCTTTCAATGGTTGGGTCATGCCAGTATTGATATACTCTTTCGGCGTACTTAAATGGACACAAACGGAACTTGACGCCCTGGATAGGAGAGTCCGTACACTACTGACTGCATATCGAATGCATCACCCACGTTCATCGGTAATGAGACTGTATATCCCACGGAAATGTGGAGGCCGAGGCTTTCTGAATGCCAAAACTCTTCACAACTGCGAGGTATGCAGTCTCAGGGAATATATTCTTGCTTCTGAAGTGGGTATGCATCGAGATGTAGTAGCGGTGGACAAGGGACTCACCCCGCTCTCCTTGGCTAATGAGAACTGGTGCAAACCTGCAGTGCTAGACACTAATGATCGAAGGAGGATTGCAGAGTGAGGAGCTACACGGACGTTTTTTCCGGGCCCTTCATGAACCCGATGTAGACCAGTTAGCGTCCGTAGCTTGGTTGCGCTGCGGTGACCTCTTTGGGGAAACCAAAGGTTTTGTTTGTGCAATTATGGACGAAGTTATCATGACGAACAACTACTGGAAATTTATTGTGAAGAATGGCACGGTTGACATGTGTTGGGCATGTCACCGTCCGGGTGAATCAATCCGTCACATTATCTCTGGTTGTTCTCGTCTTGCTAATGGAGAATACTTGCATAGGCATAACCTTGCAGCCAAGATTATTCATCAGCAACTTGCTCTGAAATATTCTCTTGTGGAATCGGAAGTGCCGTACTATAGTTATGTGCCCGACCCAGTTCTCGATAATGGCCATATCACATTATACTGGGATCGGTCCATCATCACTGACAGGACTATTGTAGCCAATAAGCCTGATATAGTGGTGGTGGACCGAAATGAGAGGCGTGCCATGATTGTCGACATAACCATCCCGCATGACGAGAACCTCGTGAAAGCCGAGAAAGGTAAGCAAATCAAATATCTTGACTTGGCGCATGAGATTGTCGACATGTGGGATGTCAACTCGGCAGTCGTTGTACCGATAGTCGTCTCAGCCAATGGCTTAATAGCCAAGAGCCTCGACCAACACCTTAGGAGGCTCTCGTTAGGCGGCTGGATCAGGGGCTTGCTTCAGAAAGCGGTACTCCTGGACACGGCGCGTATCGTTAGGAGGTTCCTCTCCTCAGAGCCCTGACCACCGGTAGCTTGGACCCTGTTCCCGATACCGGTGGGCTACTATATTTTATATTTTTAAATGTTTTTTGTGTTTTATAGAAATATTTAAAAATGTAATTTGTATGTATATAATTAGAAATAAAGACAATAATAATAATAATAATAATAATAATGATAGACCGATCCCAGTACAACGTGACATGGTCATTTTCGAGAACTGGGTCGGGCACATACTTGTAATACGGTACATCAGAATCGACAGGTTTGTATTTCAAAGCAAGTTGCTGATGGATAATTCTGGCTACTTGGTTGTGTCTATGCAAGTACTCGCTGTTAGCAAGACCAGAACAACCGGAGACAATATGTCTGATGGACTCACCAGGATGATGGTATGCCCGACACACGTCAATCGTCCCGTCCTTCATAATATGTCTCCGGTAATTATTCGTCAAGATAACTTCGTCCATAATTGCACAGACAAAACCTTCAGTTTCCCCGAAGAGATCCCCGGAGCGTAGCCAGGCAACGGAAGCTGTCAAATCTACATCGGACCCATAAAGAACCCGATAGTAGTGACCATGAAGATCCTTGCTTTTCCATACCTCCTTGCAGTCATCTGTGGTAAGTATAACAGATTTGTGCCAGTTCTTTTTATAATAGCCATGGTCAATGGGGTGAGTCCCTTGTCCACTGCAACCACATCTCGGTGCATACCGTCATCGGCTTTAAGGAAATATTCCCTGAGACTGCAAATCTCGCGGTTGTGGAGAGTTTTGGCATTTAAAAAGCCTCGACCTCCACACTTCCGCGGGATATACAGTCTCATCACCGATGATCGCGGGTGATGCATCCGATTTGCGGTTAGCAGTGTGCGGATCCTCCTATCCAGGGCATCCAGTTCGGTTTGAGTCCATTTGAGTATGCCGAAAGAATACATCATCACCCGGCATGACCCAACCGTTGAAGGCACCTCATTTCCTCCCGACAAAAGGTTGTTTAATACCTTTGTCAGGCGGCCAAAGAAGCGCTCTCTCAACGATTGCTTCATGTCAGCAACATTAATGCCTAAAGCTTCCGACATACCCAAACACTTATAAGTTTCGGTCAAGCAGAGAGATCTAAGGTGTATGGAGTCTGAAAGTTAAATTCCCTCAGATTCCATAATCTCTCCTTGTTTTACATGCATCATTGCACATTTTTCCACACCAAATTCCATCTTGATGGCGCTACTGAAAGTTTCAGTTACCTTCAGTAGTTCCATCAGCTGCAAGTTGTTGGGGGCAGAGTTTCAAATCATCCATGTAAAGGAGGTGGGATATACTTCGACCTCCTCTTCTCAACCGATAGCCCAGGCTTGAATCCTCTAACATTGTGCTTAGGGGATTCAGGGCCAAGCAAAACCAAAGTGGACTCAAACTGTCGCCCTGAAATATTCCCTGTCTGATCCATATAGGATCGTCATTCCCTCGGATCGGTCGACATCCTGGATAGCAAAGTACCATCTTCCATTGCCTCATACATGACTCAAGGAACGTGCGTAGAGTTGGATCTATTTTGTAGAGCTCCAGCATCTTCATGAGCCAGGTATGAGGAACAGATTCAAAGGCTTTTTTGTAGTCTATCCAACATGTCAATAGATCTTTGCGGGATCGACGAACCTGTTGGCTAATGGCCATGTCAATGAGGAGTAGCTCCTTAGTGCCACGGGACCCTTTCCTACATCCATTTTGAGAAGCGGACATAATTGAGTTGCATTCAATGTGCATATTTATTTTCACCCTCAGAATGGACGTAAGAACCTTATAGAATGTAGAGAGACAGGTAATCGGTCTATAGTTTTTGGGTTCCGTGGGACTACCACTCTTATGGAGCAGGTGGGTACAGCCAGTCGTTAAAAACTCTGGTAGAGACCCAGCCGCTAACGATGCCTGGAATTGAGAAGCCAAAAGCGCATGCGAGCTGCTATACCACTTGAGCCAGAAGTTGTGCAGTTCATCCGGTCCTGGAGACTTCCAGTTTGGTAACAAATTAACTGCTTTGGCTACATCGGAAGTATTGATGATTGTTTTATCAATTTGTGGTATAGCTTCACATACGCGTTCAACTTCACGCATCTCGCCCTCAACATGACAGACGGGTACCGACCAGATGTTGCGCCAGAATAAATTCGAATTAGTTTGCCGATGAGTGTTCTGGCCTCATCGATACGCCTCTCGATCCTATACTGCCAGGCTGGTACAGCAGGTTTTGGTCGAATAGCTTCGTCCTTATTAGGGAATTTGACGTTAGCTAAGCGACATGCCGCAACAGCCCCGCAATACAGGATTGAGTGCGTATCAACGAGGTTTTCGCTGCTCTCAAAAATGTTCTCAAGCAGCGAGTCCAAAGCACACACCAGTGCCCTATTTTTTTATGCATGGGTAACCGTGGTAACCGGAGTCTAAGTTCCAGCGGAGCTGATCTATACTCGCGAAGCGTATCCTCGAGTGCGCTCCTCAGTCGATCGTTGCATTGGCTACTTACCGTGACAACCCTATCATCTAGCTCATTATTATGACTATTGAGCCGCGATGTCATTGCGCCACTAGCGGGCACTTGTATCACGGCTTGTGTCGGGGACGAGATGATATGGTTGCTCAGTACCTCTGAGCGCAGCCTATCAAGTGTTGCGTCATCCAGCCTGTGGCTACGCTGGATGACCCGCACCTGATCCGACAGTCGTTCGGCCGAAACGTTGACAGCTGGTTCTAGGTCCTGGAACAGAGACAGCATATATTATTATTATTATAATAATCATTAATAATTATTTCCGCTTCAATACATATGCCATTCGGTAAAATTTCCAGATTAACCAATTCTGAACTATTTGTTGCATATAGAAGCTTCCTAAAGAAATCAGGGACAACCAAATCAGAATATGTTCAAATCTGAAACGACTACAGACAAAATGTTAATATCAACCTAACCTAACATACTATTCAAAACACATAACAATTAAAGAAAAAACTTGTTTATTATTAAATAGCTAATCGACCACATATTGTCGCCTTATAGGTGTCATGCTAATCCAGTTTTAGTGACACAAAAATAAAAGTAGTCTTATATAGACGTAGGTACGGTAGAGCTGAGGTAGGTCGTGCAAGATGACTGCACGATTATTTGAATTTGGAGACACTTCCAAATCGATGGGTCCTATGTATATGGGCCAAAGTGCAAAATTACAACTTTACAGGAGAGGCTTCCAAAGTTTCTATTTACTATAACTTCAGATTGATAAAACCGAAGTTTACGAATCTTTGCTTGTTTGCTAAGACAACTATCCTCCTCATTTGTACTATAGTATTTTATATATACATATATTAGTTTTTTTTATGTCACTTTGGCCTTTCTACGTTAGTTTTTGTTAAAATTATTTTTCTCTAATAACACTTTAAAAGGGCCAATGTGTCATATTGGCCATCATACGCGTATTACGTTAATTAGCATACGTTATATATTTTTATATTTTACCCTCATAAAATCAAGTAACAATTGAAGTAGTTGATAATTCATTAATTAGAATATAAGCTATTTAGATATTTAGTCATTTATGTCACATTGACACTTATACGTTTTACAATCGGCTTACCTACTAACTCAGATTTCAGTTAGATCATTTCAATAATTAAAAAACACGCAATAGTTTTATTCATTTATTGAAATAAAAATTAAAGTAGCCTTAAAACTACACTTATGAAAAAAAAAACAAAAAAATAATAAGTAAGAACGAAACTTTTACTGAAGATCTTAGTTTGAACAAAATAATGTACCTACTTCACATTATTATTTTCTCAATAAAATTACAAAAAAATAACAAAATTATAAACCTATCTTGTGTAAATAAACAAAAAAAATCTCTGTAGTATAATTAAGTAATAAAATCAACAAAATCAACATTAGTATTTTTTTTTTGGTTAATTGGTTCGCGTTTGACCACCATCTCACCTGATGGTAAGTGATGATGTGGTCGAAGATAGAGCACGCTTACCTAAAAGTAACTTATTCACTCTTGACTTAAAGATCCCTAAGTTATAGCTATCGGGAAACACAGACTCCGGCAGGGAATTCCACTCTTTAACTGTACGCACAACGAAGGCATTCCCAAAACGTTTAGTGCGTATGGGTGGAATGTCGACCATGTAACGATGGCGCATCACCGTTTGTCTTATAGTCCGATGATGGAACGGGCTTGGCGGAATTCGATTGTGTAATTCCATCACACCCTCCCCGAAATGTAACCGATAGAAAACCGATAGACTTGCAACTCGTCGTCGATGTTCAAGGCTCTGAGTCTCTTGGCCCGTTTCTCAATAGACTCAAGCGCGTCCAAATTGTATTTGGCAGATCTATCCCAAATATGAGAGCAGTATTAGCTCCATACATGACCGAACCTGGGCTTGATACAGATTGAGCAACTGTTCCGGTGTGAAGTACCGTCTCACCTTTGCTAAGATTCCCAACTTTTTTGATGCTAGTTGAGCCTTAGCCTCGATAAATGGACCAAAATTGAGGGTGGAAGTTAGTGTAACCCCAAGAAGCTCAATATGATCGGTTATCGGCACGATTACATCAGAGAAAGTGGGAGCCGGTTCGAATTGGCTCCTTTTTGAGGAGAAGATACAAGCCTGGGTATTAGCTGTATTAAACTGGACCAAGTTGGCATCACCCCATTCGGAGACAGCCTTCAAGGACAAGTTCAAGCGCCTAACCATGCCCTCATGGAGAGACTGGATCTGACCCACCAGCACGCTCGCTGGACACATATCTCTCAGCAACTGTGCTGAGAGAACCGACCCCTGAGGGACCCCGACATTAATAGCCAATTGACAATTGGCAATTTAGCAGTCATCAATGACCACTCGAATGGACCGATCTCTCGGGAAGTCTTCAATTAAAACGCAAAATTTGAGTGGGTAAACCGAAAGAAGGAAGCTTAGCAATAAGGCTATCATGCCAGACCCTGTCAAAAGCCTTGGAGATGCCAAGGGAAACAGCAAGTGCTTCCCCGTGCTAATTCTTAAAAAGTCTTCATTAATTTTCTTCATTATCGCTTTCATTAATTGACGCAATGTCATTAGATGCTACTAAATTTTCATAATAACTGTGATATGCAGGTGGGATAATATTTTTTTTTTCACTAAATTCCGACTTCTAGACAACTTAGCGCGATAATTGGATGTCATTTTTTACTTATTAAACTAAATTGTAACCCAAAAACACAATAATTACAATTTGTATTCATCACAGTGCGGCCATTGCTCCGTTCAATGTATTGTCAAATCAGCTGATTGGTCCAAACAATAAATAAACGCGCGGCAACTCCCCGCGTATAAGTCTCTAACTACTATTAGGACCTTGTACGTTCAAATTCATGTCACATACGCCGTTATACTGTAGTAAAAAATCGTGTTTCTATGCAGAAATCTTTTTTTTTTTAATAGCTCACATAATTCTTTATATCGATAAGATGCGTTTACCATAAAAAAGTCAAAATGGCCAAATTGTTAGTTTGGCCCATATACATAGGACCCATCGAAATATGGTCTGACTTTTGTTTTAACGGGTGTCCTGTTCGATGCGCATGATTCTGTTTTTGGATAGTTTTATTGTTATAGATTTTCTTATAACATAATATGGAATATATTTGTTCGCGATAAGACTTTTGTTTGGAGCTGCCGCACGTGTAGATCTTTAAGGTTAAGGTACACTTACCGGGGTCGGATTACCATGGATGGGATACACCGCTACAGTGACATATTGAGGTTACGTGCGACGCTTTGTGCATTACTTACGAATTCTGACAACAAAAATACTTCTAATAAAACATGGGTCATATCCTTAAATAACTATTTTACTAATTTAAAAAACACTTTAATTTAGAATTATAATTAAATAGACATAAATATTAGTAAATAATAGCAGTATATTTTATTAAGTTTGTAGGTATATGACTTTTGAGTAGACTTTTAATCTTATCCGATATGTATTTCTTTTAATGTCAGACAGTCGTGATATAATTTATCGAAACCGGCATATATTATTAAATAAATATGGCAGCCATATTGTGATATTTGTCAAGTTTTTTTTTTAGAATACTTCATCTGAGAAAATAATGGAACAACATGTAACATATATATACATTATATTGATTTAATATGTATAATTGAATCGTCTGTCACTGACCATGACTATGTTGCTGTTAGTATCAACCTTAAATCCCAACTAACATATGTAAGTCCGCTAATCGTATTGATAGTAGTAGTAGATTGTGTTACCTGAGATATACATACCGTTCTCAATTTTTTTAAGTCGGTAAATAAGAGAGTGCGGTACACATTTTTTTACCCCCTAAAACCATATTTCAGACCAAGTTTAAAAGAAACTCAAGGAGTTCGATGACGTAAATGGCTTAGCGCGTTAAGCATGATTTGATGAGTTAAGCAGTGTTCGTTAAGGCCGGGCATTGGATGGATGATCCAGAAATTATTATCTCGAGTTTTTCTGCACTTCAGAAGACACGTTAAGTTTATTAGTCTCGGCTGCAGTTATTAGCACCCGCTAATCCGCATTGGGCTTGTGTAGTCGGTTCTATCTAGCCGATTCTCGTTAGGTATCGTGTTCATCCGGAGGGAAGGTCTGTGCGTCAGCAGTGGTTATATTCATAGGTAGATTATGCTAAACAGTACATAAATATACGAGAGCAGCAATTGCAGGAGATTTGCTATTTATATTTGAAGAGTTCTATTACATATCTCCGAAGATCTTCATCAAAATCTGATGTGTTATATATTAAAATCTTCCGTGTAAAATATGCTTTCAAACAACTAAAACGCTATCGAAATCGGATCAGTAGTTTTTGAGAAAATTGCGGATATACAAACATACATATATACATACATACATACCTCCTCCTCCTTTTTTGAAGTCGGTTAAAAAAGTATTAATTCAATCAAAAAGGATACAAATGCATTGACATAATTATGGAAAAGAAAATGGACAAAAATTCGACATCCAATCTGTAATCGAACTAAAATAATTACCACCAACTATATCAGACTGCTTGAAAAGTGTTTTTTTAGTAATCTTTTATTTATTTGCGTTTTTTATGGATAGATACAGTAAATTATTTTGAAATTCTACAACGTGTAACGGAAACCCCATATCTATCCAAAAGGACTGAAGACAACATCTGGTATCGAGTCTCTATGCAAAGTTTCAGCTCAAAATAAGTGACTCACAGAATTGACCCCAAATAGTTGACTTCGTATGTTTCTTGAATACCAATAATAACAAACGTGTCACATCACTATGAGTGTCATCACTTGCCAATAAATCGATAATGCTCTTCGTACTTCTCAATTTGAAATATTCGGTCTCTGGTATCAATGTATTGAAATTTCTAATAAGTTCCACACATGTACAAATAGGATTAGAAAACCCTTGCATATCGTTTATTATCATCCAAAGAAGCCGTGCACTTGGTATGTATATACCCTTTAAATTAAACGTTGTATAATATGACGAAGTACCTACTTCTGACTTCTGCAATAACCCATGTAAGCGAATTTGCCAAAACAAAAGAAAAGAAAACACTTTTACAACAAACAATAAAGTTATAATCGTTTCTTTTTCTATTTACAGCTGACTTTATACATCCCTGTAACAGGCTGTAACAATACAGAGTCAGAATGTCTGATAAAAGTGACCCAGGATGCGATACCGCAGTTCACCGTTGAGGAGTACCACCGTTAGTCCCATTCGTAATTGATGAACTGCCGATACAGCTCCCTGGCATTAAGGTGACATTTTACGAGAGGAAGGCGACGGGTCTGCGAATATGTCAAGTCTTGAATGTCGAGTAAGTGGTTCTTTTTCGCAAAATACGCGCTTGCTCGTGGAGTTGCGGATACCTGCCCGATATACATACATACAAGTGGTTCTTTTTCATATTCTTTGTAATTTACATTTGTATTGCCTACTTTAACCTTCAAAACATTTTTGCAAAAAATAAAACCGACTTCCATATTAAAACACTACAAAGCTAAAAATAATTTTAATTTCGGTAGTCGGTGTTATTGGTTTTGTATTTTCTTTATTTTTTCACACCGCCTTCCGAAATTAAAATTATTTTTAGCTTTGTAGTGTATATGGAAGTCGGTTTTATTTTTTGCAAAAAAGTTTTTATTTTCGTGCTTTTTAGTGGGTCAGTGAATTTTTGAAATCGGTTCGTAAATGACAGAGTCATGCGCGAACAAAAAGCGCAATGCAGAGTAAACGAAAAGATCATCAAGATAAATATTTTTTTAGGCTTTTGTTGATTTTTCAGAAACGGCTTGTCCGATTTCGATAAAACTTTCATGGGACCATTTGGGAAGCCTTTCTAACAAGATAAGAAATTTTCAAATTGGTTGGCAAGCGATGGAGTTATGCGCGGACAAACATAAAAAAAAAAATACAAACATCCGAATTGAGAACCTCCTCCTTTTTTAGAAGTCGGTTAAAAATGGCTTAAATTATGTTACTACAAGTAAAATCACCGTATAGTGTTCCTTTTTTTTCTGGGTGGGAAAATCATCGAATGACATCTCACTCTCTGGGTGGAGCGGAATAGGGTGTTAGACCGGAGATCGGCTTGCGATCACCGACGCCCAGACTAAAAACCTACCCTGTTCCTTCAGCTACCCTTAAATTCCGGCGCCGCGGTATCTCATTAGAAAATGACCGCAGCGACGGGAGACACACTGATAGCTAGCTATAACAAATAATAAGAAATGATTTTAAGGCAATGTAAATATTTTTTTTTACAATTATTAAGTAGACAATGAGAGATTTTTATGTGTACAGATACATTCTCTCTTCCTTTACTCTCAAAGTTCAATGGGATGGCAATCCGACAGTACCACAAAGAGATCAGGCGCAGGATTTAAGCTTTGTTTTCCTAGGAAAGCGGTGCCGTCATATAGCGGCCGTAATATTACGGACGCAAAAAGGCGGTCGTCTTTACGGTGACGACATGTGGAAAGTTCCACGGCCGTTTTAACACACTGTCTGCTTCATCACTATCTAGTATATTACATTCTCTTTGGAAACGTTCACGAAACCATCTGACACCGACAAGACGGCCGTCATGCAAATGGCGGCACCGCTTTTTGACGTTACGGTGTTAGTTACCGCTCTCTAGGAAACCGCGCCATTTTGTTTACATAGACAACGTTCTAGTGACGTCATTCAGCGCTGTATTACGGCCGCTATTTGACGGCACTGCTATCCTAGGAAACCAAAGCTTTAGCTTAACATGCTTTCAGAGACACGAACCCTTTTTACGAAAATTACGTGGTCGTACGAAAATGAAATTTCACACAGTTATAGCTGTTTATGTAGAGAAGGACCAAAGAGTGCTCTTATTAACCGACTTCAAAAAAAGGAGAAGATTCTCAGTTCGTCTTGAACTTTTTTTTTTATGAATGTTACCTCATAACTCGGAGACGGCTGGATCGATTTGGAAAATTCTTTTTGCGTTTGAAAGGGTTAGTTAGTCCCATTGTTACGAAATCAGGATCTGATGATGGGATCCTGGAGAAATCGAGGGAACTCTTCAAATATTATAGGCACACCTATAGCGTTTTGAGTATTTCTTATAGTACCTTGAGCAGTTGCTTCTTAAAAGTACCATTTGGGGAAGTTGAACTAATGATGAAGACCATAGATGGCCACTGAAACTACTCAATAATAAGTATTTCGTGGATTGCGATTCGATTACTTGAGTACGGATGTTAAGCACTTTATGCTCGTCACAATGCATATGGTGATGTAGAGCTGATGGTCAAGTACCAGGAGAACTCCTCAAAAATTAACGGCTATGCATCGGGAAAAGCAATATTTTGTAAAAGGTGATTAGTTGTTGACATTTTGGCTTTTGAAACTAGATATATTACAAACCGACCCACTAAAACGAGTGAAAAATCACCTCGTGAGCGAAATTCAACCATTATTGAATTTTTTGTAATGTATTATTATATAGAAAAAAAAATTTTTTTTTTGCAAAATCTAGAACCGACTTCCATATACATTTTTATTCTATAAGTATAATAATACATTACAAAAAAATTCAATAATGGATGAATTTCGCTCACGAGACGATCACTACTCGTAAAAAAAATAAAAGTAACGAAAGATAAAATTGATATTTGTTTTATCCACGGTGAGGACTCGTTACTGGGGAAAACAGATTTGAAGATCGGTAACTTATAGAAGGGTTTATATGAAGATCTTAACCTAAAGAATGACGTCTATAAAGATTGAAAGAATATTCACTTCATTCAACCTTTTTAAGAGCCAAATGTGAAGGATTTTCCAGTTTTACCTACAAAATAACGAGTATACAAAACCTTTTCTACCCAAGGTCACGGAGGAAACTGTTGGCAACTCTTGGCCTGTACCTTGAATCACATTTGAACAAAGAAACGATTACATCCGCTTCAAATGCTTTCAAAGCTTTAAGGATTATCTTTGAAATTCCTGAGGGAAAGATGCTTTTGTCCACGTAAATACTTGTTTGAAGGCCATGGTTTCCACGGTTATAAGGTCACGTGCTTTTATGTTTACAAAAAATGTGTCTCAAATAAAACGAAAATGTTAAACTTAAAATTGGTCCTTTTGCAATTAACTTGCGCAGTCGTCTGAAAACATAAATTTCTCCGAATTTATATTTTTAGCCGACTTCAAAAAAAGGAGGAGGTTCTCAATTCGTCTTGAACTTTTTTTTAATGTATGTTACCTCATTACTCGTAGATGGCTGGACCGATTTCGAAAATTCTTTTTTTTTTGTTTGAAAGGGTATACTTTCTTGTTGGTCCCATTGTCGTCACGTTTGGATCTGATGATGGGATCATGGAGAAATTGAGGGAACTCTTCAAATATTATAGGCATACCTATAGCGTTTTGGGTATTTCTTATAGTACCTTGTGCAGTTGCTCTTGAAAAGCACCATGTGAGAAAGTGGAACTGATGATGAAGACCACAGATGGCCACCGAAACTACTCAATAATAAGTATTTCATGGATTGCGATTAGATTACTTGAATATAGATGTTAAGTACTTTATGCTCGTCACAATGCATATGGTGAAGTAGAGCTGATAGTGAAGTACCAGGAGAACTCCTCAAAAATTAACGGCTCTGCACCGGGAAAAGCACTATTTTGTAAAAGTTGATAAGTAGTTGACATTTTGGCTTTTGTAACTAGATAAATTACAAACCGACCCACTAAAAAGCGTGAAAAAAAACTTTTAACAAAAAACACTACAAAGGAAAAAATAACTTTAATTTCGGAAGGCGGTGTCTTTAGTTTTGTATAATTATATTTTCGTTTTTGACACCGCCTTCCGAAATTAAAGTTATTTTTGCCTTTGTAGTGTTTTGATATGGAAGTCGGTTCTATTTTTTGCTAAAAAGATTTGTATTAGTTTATTTCAAAAAGTTTTCGGTAAAGTTACAGTTCAGTTAAGTTTACAGGCCCGTTGGTATAGTGGTCAGTGGCCCTGACTGCTGTGCGCAAGGTCGTGGGTTCGATTCCCACCTGGGACAAATGTTTGTGTGATGAGCACGGTCATTTGTTCTTTGTCTGGGTGTAATTTCTCTATAATATGTATGTATTTAGAAATATATATGTTTGTTTATCAGTTGTCTAGTACTCATACCACAAGCTCTGCTTAGTTTGGGACTAGATGGCGTTGTGTGAAAAGTTGTGGAATATTAAAAAAAAAAAAAAAAAAAAAAGTCGGCGGCACATTTGCGAAAAGTTTTAGTGATACTCAAATTTAGAATAAAGATTTGATATTTAATATTTAAACTAATCAGAAGTTTCGATGTTTTTGACGCATAATTATTAAGATTGTACATTAGGGTAGGTCTCTCTTATAAGAAAAAAAAGTTGACAAATCAAATTCTAATAATAATATTATGTTGTAGTGTACCATTACAAATAGTTTATGTAAAAAAAAGTTAAGGGAACATATATGTTCAGCCCGCGCATGCGCTTCAAACATTTACGTTTTATTAAAAATACACGTCTTACTAAACATCATAGTTCTTTATTGGATATCGCTTAAGTACTATTGTAACAAAACAGAAATTTAGTTAAGGACACACATTAATGTCAAAAAAAATCAAATAAACACAAAAAAGTTATCAAAAAAAATATTTATTTTTGTGCATAAAATCCTGCTTGCTATCAAATTTCGGCATAAGTTTTCTGGAAGCAAGTTTTGCATGAATTATATCGCCCCTTGATTTTTATCACATGCCGACATCGCAGCTTCTGTAACTATTTTAACAGATCGTTCAACCGCTTGAGTATGGTAAGGGAGCCTCATAAACAACAAATTTTCGTCACCTTTTTTCTCTATTATCTGAATAAGATCTTCATTCGTGTGATTTCTTAGAATAGGTGGATCAAAGTTGACTTATTGCCAGTTTATTAGATCAATGAAACATTTAGCATCAAATTTGAGTTTAGGCACTTCAAAAGTACGTGGTAGATTTCTAGTTACAGGTAAACTACGCGCCTTTAGAATTCTTCTTGCTGAGAGTTCTCTTATATGCTTTTCTTCGTCTGTTAACATCGCCAACAGAAAATTTTCAGGGTGAGCAAAATATGCGTTCCGTTGAATAACAGGATCTATGACTGCTTTTAACGCACTTGGTAAGTATCGCGAACTTTCAATTAACTCTATTTGGAACCAAACGGGGGCATATACTTTCACAATGTATTGGGCCAAATTAATTAAATTACTTGATGGTGTTAGTGTAGAAAAGTAAAGACACAAAATCCTGTTAGCTTTAGTCAACCAACGGGCATGTGAGATTTTTCCAGGTGATTTATTTGCCAAGTCATCTGAACATCTTCCAGTAATTGCTGCTGAGGTAATTTCATACAAATATTTTTGGTCTGTACTTAAGTCATCAGGTTTTAGCTTTGGTAATTGACCTGGCATTGGCTCAAATTCAACTACAGTTCGCGTTTCACATTTATCCAGCAACTTACCAATAGGACCATTGTATGAAGATGGACCAGAAGTTTTACCATCTATGTAATCAAACAAATGCGTCAAAGGCTGTTCATGTAAATGAAGCATGCAAATTATCCATTGCAAAGGTCTCTGAAGTGTTTTTTCAAATAGCCTTATGACACCACTAAATTTACCTGTATTTGTTACTGTTCCATCGCATCCAATAGCCAGGAGATGATCAGTACTAATATTTTTTGCAAAAAGTAGAGCGTTTATTGATATCTCAATGGTTTTAGCTGTTCTTTGTGCTGGTGTCACATACCCTAAATAAATGGACTCCGGTTACTTAATGACAGATACGTGTTCTTCAATAATTACTTGCCTGTACCTTTTCGTACCCTTTGTGACTATCTTCAGGGTTTTATCTTTCCGCCCATCAAAATATAAAGCAGGTGAATTCAGAAGTGCTTGATTTTGCTTAAGAATGTCACGTGTTTTCCTTCTCTCTCTTCGCAGTTTTGATTTATCAATTACGACATCTGATGAAATCTCGTGTAAAACTGCAGAAGCAATCGCAGCACCAGCTCTGTCAGACACTCCATAACGGTCACATATTTGAGACAACACCGGTGAACTTTTGATGCTTTTCTTATTTTCCATAGTTCCTGATGTAGATGGTATGGGTTTTTCTATATTTTTGTGTAGCTTTTCCGGAGATGAAATACTTGTATCAGAATCACTATTTGTTAATGAGAGTGATTCTTGCTCTGGCATTTTGAATGGGTCGTTATCACTCTTCTGAGAGATTTTTGATGAAGCATGCATTCGAGCTAACTTTTTCTGTAAAGTTTTTGTCCGATTGCGATCGATGCCACCGATTCTCATTTTTACCCCTGTGACCCTTTGATCAGTTAAAAAGTCATGCTCTTCTTTAGGAACTTTCACTTCTCTGCGACAATTGCATTGACATATTATCTTGCATTTGCAAGAACAAATATCGAATAAAGATTCACTTTGCTGCAAGATCTCAGTTTTATTCTCATGTGACAACCTTTTCAATGATTTAATAATATTTTTGCATTTCAAATGATAGGCTTTCAGGAGCTGGATGACTCTAGTGTGCGAGACTACAGGAATTGATGCTTTCTGCCATACTTCTTCAACTTTTTGGGTTACTATTTCGGCAATTTCAGAAAACACAGGCTCATTATTACTGCCGTTTCGAATTTTAACTTGTATTCTGTTCCACTCGTAATATTATATATTTCACTTCATGATATCCTGGTATGTTGGTAACAGATTATCCTTTATATCTTGTATAGAACCAAATGTAGGGCACTTGTACGACTGTCTATTTTATTAGACATGATGGTTAAATTTAACTCCAAGTTCCAAAACAAAAATGACAGTTTTACGGAATGTTACAAGAATTTAGTCACCTTTTTACAAGAACTTTCAGAATGTACTTACCTCAAAACTGATTTTTCGAAATAAACAACACAATTTAAATATCACAATCGACATGTATTTTAGTGAATCCAAGTAGAACACTAATCTACATTCTAAATCCAATCACAAACTTGAGATGTAAAAGTACTCAATTGAACATTTTTTTTTTTCAAAACTTTAACGCCTTTGCGCGGGCTCTTCCACTTAAAATAATTCAATAATAGTTTAGAGGATCAGTAACGATGCCCTACTTCAACATATTTTCACTATTAGAACTCGATAACAAAAAAAAATTTTTTTTGCCTGATTTTGGGTTACAACTCTCATCCTTTTTTGAATTGCTCTCAGGTGTTAATGTATATTGCGCAACTGTGACCGATTGCTAAAAACAAACGTAATGATTGATCCTTATTGTGACAGTAATTAGGTAGGTACACGAACAATTTAATTATTAAATAAATTTAATTAATTTCAGAATATAATGCTCTTTAAATTAATAATAACTTACTTCGCAGTCGGCTTTGTTGTTATCGATACAATTCTCATACATTTTTGAATTGCTATCAGGTAATGGATGGGCGGTAATGCAACGTATGCGACTTAGAAGTTTTCGGTTACACAATTGACGGGAACCGGCGCTGGTTGGAACAAAAGATAAGAGTCCAGCGTCGTATAGGAAAGGCAGCACTAACCTTGATAATCCAGGATATTCAGGACTGCCAGCACTCTGATCACAGTTCACCACCACAGTATAACCGTTCTTCTGCTACGAATTGGTCGCACAAAACGACGCGACCGTTCGAATGCGATTCGATGCGTTTGTGCTCTAACGCGACTCGACAGCCATTGAAGCTCCGATCGTCCATCGGAAGATCCAGACGCGATCGATTTTTCTAGAGCGGTATAGTCTCTCTCCCTCACTCTCGAATAGACGAAGGTCTAGTGCAAGGGAGAAAGGATAATATGCGGAAGGGGAATGTCTAACCAATTAGCGATTATGCGTGTTGCCAATAATTAAAAATATAAACGAAAAGAATCGTATATCAGCGCAACCATTCCCCCGGGCTTGAAGGGATGCCTTCAAGAGTGAGGCAAACCACAAGAAAACTAATCTATTCGATAATTACTATCCTATAACTACGAAACTAAATACCTAATAACTAATATTAACCTAACCTTAAAGACGAATTAAATAAACTACTGGTTAGGCAATGGGCAAAGACGCACCACGGGACGCAAGTAGGATCCGGTGGTTGTCTTAACCCGAACGATACGAGTGACTCCGGTTGAGTCAGGGAAAATTTCCTCCACGACACCCAAAGGCCAGTGTAGTGGGGGCGAGTTGTCGGATATAAGAATCACGACCGTGCCGACAGAGACCGGATCGACCGGCGTGTTCCATTTGCGGCGAGATTGCAAAGTATGGAGATATCCAGTTCTCCAGCGCTTCCAAAACGACTGTACTAACTTATCTAGTAGCTCGTGTCTAGCAGTAAGAGTTCTCTCGTCTATTTCCTCGGCAGGCAAGTATTTCAGAGGCGTGAGATTCAAAAAGTGCGCTGGAGTCAATGCGAGCGGCTCTGAAGGATCACTAGAGAGTGTCCTACAAAGAGGTCTAGTGTTCATTACCGATTCTATTTGAATAAGAACGGTACTTAATTCTTCAAACGACAGAATAGTATCGCCTATGACCCGATATAGGTGTGACTTTAAACTTTTAATATTAGCTTCCCAATTGCCGCCAAAGTGACTAGCCGTCGGGACATTGAGTGACCAATCTATTCGATTTATAGCTAATGTATGACCATATTCCGAATTATGGTACTTCGAACAAAGAAATGCGTGAAGTTCCGAGAGTTTCCGTTTAGCGCCTATGTAATTAGTCCCGTTATCGGAATAAATTCTACTAACCGGGCCACGCCTTGACAGGAACCGTTTAAAGGCGCCCATAAAACTAGCTGTGCTAAGATCCCCAGCGAGCTCTATGTGCACCGCGCGTGTAGTCATGCAGACGAACAGACACACGTAGGCCTTGGTGGAGCGAACACCTCGACCGCGAGACATCGTAACCTTAAACGGACCGGCGTAGTCCGTGCCCGTGTGGACGAATGGCTTAGCGGTTTGAACGATACGACAAGAGCGATGATCGGCCATCTCAGGAAAGCTCTGCTTAGGGCGCAGCCGAAAGCAGGGAAGGCACTTATGGATCCTATTCCTAATTAAATTGCGTGCAGAAAGGATCCAATACTTCTGACGCAAGAGCGACATTAGCAGGTCGGGACCTGCGTGACAGTTCAATTTATGATGATAATCGACTAACAAATTCAAAACGAGGTCCTTGCTTGGAAGCAGAATGGGATGTTTCCCATCATAACTTAAATCCGAGTTTCTTAAACGGCCTCCGACTCTAATGAGTCCGTCTTCGAGAAACGGTTTTAAGTGTCGAAAAGCAGGACTACAATGTTTGCCTTTCCTGAGTTTAACCAACTCAGTGGAGAAATAAAAGCGTTGAAGCTCGCGAAGTATGAGCAATTCAGCGAAGTTGTAATCCGCTGCCGCCATGCGGTAACCAATAGGCAACAGTTTAGCGAAACGACAAATGTAAATTACTACTCGAAGTAATTTACTCCAAGACGAGATACGATCGACCAAAGAAAGAATAGTAGATCTTTCGGTTGGTGTAGCGGAGAGCAACGAATGTTTCTTCTCTTCGGGCACTTCGCATACCGAAGAGGGATTGAAGGGGACGACAGGCCACTTCGAAACGTCTAAGCTGGCCCACGGAGGACCACTGAACCAAAGCGGATGATCAATGATTTGGGAAGGTGTGAGCCCACGTGACAGACAATCTGCGGGATTGTCCGTACCGGACACGTGATACAGGTTTTGTGGCGATAAGTCGTCCTGTATTTTCGAGACTCTGTTGGCCACGAAGGTGTTCCACCGATGGGGCGACGAATGTACCCAACAGAGAGCGACTGTTGAATCCGAAAATGCGAATATGTTGCGAAATATAATGCGGTTTTGACAAGCGACTACGACATTTTTTATGAGTTGAGCTAGCACAAGAATAGCGCACAGCTCCAGACGAGCAAGAGAAACGACCTTTTTAGGGGAGACCTTCGACTTAGCGGTCAACAACCTAACGATATTGCCATCACTATTTTGAACGTGGAAGTAAATAACCCCCCCGTATGCTTTCTCACTGGCGTCCGCGAAAGCCAATATAGTAACCACACTATCGCCGACGATACCAACGTGACGTGGGATCCTTATATTACAGAGCAAGGGAAGCTCTTCTTTGAAGCGAATCCACAGCCTGACTATATCTTCAGGTGGAGTATCATCCCAGTCACAATCAGACAGCCAAAGCTGCTTGATTAGAAGTTTAGCGTACAGGACAACAGGTGCGACAAATCCCATGACGTCCCATATTTTAGCGACACACGACAATATTGTACGCTTAGTACAAATCTGAGCGGGAGTATTAATTTTCATGCCGAAGTTGTCCGACGTAGGTGACCAACACAAGCCCAGTACTTTATGTTGGTCGGACTCATCGAATTCCTTGACAACTGGCAGGCGGTGCGAGGGTGGGATCGAATCTAATACGACTTGGGAATTACTGGTCCACTTAACTAGCTCAAATTGACCAGCCTTCATGAGACCTATCATTTCCGAAGCGGTGGAAATGCCCTCGTCTTCCGTGCGAACGGAATGGACGTAGTCGTCCATATACAACCCCGCAGCGACAATATCTTTGGCCTGAGGGTAGGAGTCACCCTCATCCTCAGCCAACTGCTTAATAGTTCGAAGTGCATGAAAGGGGCTAGACTTAAGCCCAAAAACGACACGATTAAATTCATAAACCTGTAAAGGTTCTTGCGGGGAAAAGCGATACAAAATGCGTTGGAAACGCCGATCAGATTCTCGGACTCCAATGCTGAGAAACATCTGACGAATGTCTGCGGAAAGCGCTATCGAAAACAAACGAAAACCAATAATAATATTGAACAAGTTCCCTTGTAGGTTCTGTCCACCATACAAGAGATCATTAAGCGAGATGCGGGTAGTAGTTTTACAACTACCATCGAGAACGACACGAAGTTTGGTTGTGACCTTATCATCTCGGATCACACCATGATGCGGAATAAAATACGAACTTCCCGCCGAATCAGGATTCGTAGATGAAATGTAGCCCTTTTCTAAATATTCCCGGATGACACTGTCATACGCGACCCTTAATTGTGGAGAAGCTTGCATCTTCCTTTCCAAGCAGTAAAACCGCCGTTCACTTGCTTGGCGCGAATTGCCAAGGGATTCGACATCAGCCTTGAAAGGCAAAGCTACTACGTAACGTCCCTCACTATCCCGAGTGGTAGTGCGGGTGTAAAATTCCTCACACAATTGGTCGTCCGGGCTGAATACCGGGGGAACACTCACTTCCTCTAATTCCCAGAATTTCCGGACAGCAGAGTCTAATGTGTCCGCGATACAGCAATGCGATACGGTCGAATTACCGTCAGTAGGACATGCTGGTGCGTCACCTACGATCACATAGCCAAGGACCGTTTCTAATGCGAGCGGCGATAAATTCGAAGTCGATCCTTGAACTCTGTTCGACAAAAGCAGGTGCGGAAAAATCGAAGCGCCGATCAATACGTGAATCGGGCCTGATGAATAATATGTATCGTCTGCCAACGGTAAGTCTTCGAAGTTAGACAGTCGCGAAGTGTCGACTGTCGCGGTTGGCAGACGTTCGGTAATCCTATCTATTACCAACGACTCAATATCATAAGTTATATTATGATCGAAACGAGAATGAATTTTAAATTGTACGGAACCTTGAATGGGTTTACTCGAACCTCCTATACCCCTAACAGTGGAACAAGTAGGTCTATTATTTATGTTTAATCCTAAACGTTGACAGCAATCGCGAGTAATAAAGCTACTCTGAGACGCGCTGTCCAACAATGCACGAACGCAATGTTCGTGACCACGAGAATCTAGAATAACGATACGTGCGGTACCCAACAATACAGTTCTAGAGCCTTTATAAGGGCCGACTGCACTTGAGCATAATGCTACATCCGAGTTCGCGGGAATCGAACCCGCGCTCGGCTCTTCGACTGAGCGTGACGGCGACATATTTGACGCAGGCCTATTTCCAAAACATAGCAATGTATGATGTTTGTACCTACATTTTTTACATGTAGACGTCGACTCACACGCAGACACGCGATGACCACTACTTAAGCAATTTATACACAAGTTGTTTGACTTAACGAATTTAAAACGTTGATCGGGGTTATAACTCTTAAAAACCGTACACTTATAAATGTAGTCATGGTTTTCCTTACACAAACTACAAGCGACTGGTTGAGAACTGGACACATATGCGTTACTTGATTTACGATCTAAAGGCCTTTTATTAGTATTGACTCGAGCAACAGGTATCGAAGTTCGTTCTAAAACCTTTATATGATCACTAACGAAATTAACTAAATCGGAAAACAATGGGATTTCGGATCCATTCGACTTTAATTGATAATTGGATTCGAACGTACGAACGGTGTCTGGGTCCAGTTTTTTAAGCGCGACATGCAATAATATAAAATCAGCCAGGTCACTGACTTTTGTATGTTTTAAAGCAACTACCGACGAAGCGAACTTATCAACAAATAATTCTAAACTACTAGGGGTACCTGATGTAATAGATTTAAATTCAAATATTTGAGTTAAGTATGAAGTTGCCGATTGTCGACTATCTTCATATTTTTTACAAAGCAAATCGAAAATGAGTGGGTAATTATCCGCAGACGGGGTAATACCAGCGAAAATTGTACGAGCTTTATGTGTTAATTTACCTAATAAATAATATAATTTCTCACAGTCTGTTAGAGAAACATTATTATGCACGACATTACGATAACTAGCGACGAATAATGGCCAATTCTTAATATCTCCGTTGAATTCGGGTATTTCAATTGGCGGCAATCGAGGTGACCTTTGGACCTCACTATGAGAGTGAGCCGTCAGGTTCCTCTCAGCCCGTAAAATGCGCCCTAAAAGGTCTTCGAACGCAGAAAGCGATTGATAATCTACAACATATTCAGGGTTTAATTTTAGCTCATGAATAACAATTTCATCCAAAGCACTTTCAAAATCCACACGTAGTGATTGTACTAACGAGATGTCGCACAAAAATGATTCCTTAACGCTTTCATCCGAATGAATGTGTTTTATTTTATCTGCAATACTCTGCATGCGAGCAAAGATACGATCTCTCTTTGCTATCAATCTTTTAAGAGTAATATCGGTCGGTGCCATATTTATGAGCTATGAATATCAAACTAATTATTATAAGAAATATTTAGTAACTACCCACCGTTTTGCGAAATAACGGCCGGGTGCGCGACGCGGTCTCGAGTAACCTTGACTCGACCGATTGGTATTTAATTTACAAGTAACGATAATTAACTACTAGCGGGGTTGCGAAATTCCTTACTAATCGATTATTAGCTAGGAAGACACGAAAACGACGTAATGAATTACGATGTACTTACTTGCCACGCGTTGGCAAATAAGTATCTATGCGGGGTTGACTACGAAATACGAATACGAAACTACGATATACCTAGCGAATTCTAGGGAATGGCTGTGCTGATTATTATCCGACTCGGGAAGGACCATTAAATGGATGGGCGGTAATGCAACGTATGCGACTTAGAAGTTTTCGGTTACACAATTGACGGGAACCGGCGCTGGTTGGAACAAAAGATAAGAGTCCAGCGTCGTATAGGAAAGGCAGCACTAACCTTGATAATCCAGGATATTCAGGACTGCCAGCACTCTGATCACAGTTCACCACCACAGTATAACCGTTCTTCTGCTACGAATTGGTCGCACAAAACGACGCGACCGTTCGAATGCGATTCGATGCGTTTGTGCTCTAACGCGACTCGACAGCCATTGAAGCTCCGATCGTCCATCGGAAGATCCAGACGCGATCGATTTTTCTAGAGCGGTATAGTCTCTCTCCCTCACTCTCGAATAGACGAAGGTCTAGTGCAAGGGAGAAAGGATAATATGCGGAAGGGGAATGTCTAACCAATTAGCGATTATGCGTGTTGCCAATAATTAAAAATATAAACGAAAAGAATCGTATATCAGCGCAACCAGGTAATGTGTTTTGCTCAACTGAACTTAATATTTTCCGCACCCTAGATGATGTCATGACGCGATGCTAAATGGAAACTAAAAACAAAACCATTACTAAGAATCATTTTCATGTAAGTACCTACCTA
The DNA here is from genome assembly GCA_943138885.2 of Tholera decimalis. NCBI lineage: Eukaryota > Metazoa > Arthropoda > Insecta > Lepidoptera > Noctuidae > Tholera > Tholera decimalis. The sequence goes on along the minus strand of OW964563.2, from coordinate 15,771,133 downwards.
TAGTAACTCAACAGCTATGATTTTAGGTTAGTTGAATAGTGAATTAATTTAAAGAAATAAAAAAAGTTCCTCGCGAAACTAAAAATAAACAGAATCAACTCCAAAATGTACAATGTTTACCGAGAAATAACAGTACAAAAGTGAAATAAGTCTTATTAAAGTTCAGTACATCATGAAACTTTAAAAAGAATACTGCACTAAGTTGAAACAGGAATTAACAAATCACAAAATATTTCGCGTAAAACAGAATTAAGTCTAAAATTATGGGTGTTATGTAAAAGTTACAATATTTTTTCTAATAAAGTGAAATAAGTCTGAACTATTGCACTTTGAAATTAAATAAAAGAAAATTGTATAGGTGTACCTGCCAGTAGTACACCGAATTGTTTTGTTTTATTTCACTTTTATTTTAATCAGAAACGATCCGACTTCAAAGAAAGCATGCGCATCACAAAATCTTTCACTTTACCAATATCAACATGTCCGCGCGCGTTAGTAAGAAAGTGATGGACCATGTTTCGTCTCGCTCAACTTAGTCGTACTGCAATGGCTGTTCGAATGAAACTATTTTCCTATTTAAGTTATTACACTTTTTGATGAAATCTCGAAAAGCCAGAATTTTGAGTTATATCTTTGTTTGAATAAGGGTGCGATATGTGAGTGCACGTTACGCACAGAGTTTGCGTTAGTGTGACAATCAGTAGCAAGCTCGCGATCTAAGTATGCGTAGTCTATTTGTGTGCGTAATGTGTATACGTATGGGTCTCTTGCTAGTAGTGGAGCTAAAGAGTGGGAGACAAGCGGCGACACGCGTTCTCATACAAATCAGGAACTATCTCCTTTCTAACCTCTTTTATCTGTTCTGTGGGTAACACGATACCCCTTGGCAAGATTGGTGTCCAATTTTCAGACTATCTGTCACTAACGTCTAAGAGCTACAAATGACAGTTGGAACCAATAGCTTAATGTGCTTTCCTAAGCATTGAAGAATCTCGAAATGTTAAAATGGTCCTTACCTTGCTTAAGTTTGAGGTTCAAATCGTGTGGCAATTATTTAGCCATGAGCTCGGGTATTGCAATAATATGAAAATAAAATGTCACATTTGTTACCTTACAGAGCAATACTAGAAAAGAATAAATTCAATTTGGACGTATGGTGCAACATAACGATTAAAGGCAAATACGCGGCTGTTGGGAGGCTACTGCTGTTCCAAGATCAAAATTGGTGAGTGGTCTAATTTATAACATCTTATTCTTTCTATATCATTAAATTTGTATAAACGAGTATAACTATTTAAAACACTAAGTCATCATCAACTCCACAAAATATGAATTGATGAATACATGTAGAATTAATCAATTCATCAATTATTACCCGACTGCAGCAAAGCAAGGAGGAGGGTTATGGTTTTAGCGCGTATGTATGTATGTATGTTCGTTCCTTTGTTCCCTCGTAACTATCAAACCAGTGAATAGAATAGAATAGAATATACTTTATTGTATTATTGTATTTATAGTGAACGGATTTTAATAAATGATACACCGTTGGATTTGTCTTGATGGCGCAAGGGTCACTAAATAATGCACTAAATACATTAAAATAAAATGAAAATACCACAGTTACAACCAGATGCCATATTGTCAAAAATAAAAAATCAACAAACTATGTCAAATAGGGTTTTTTTTTTGTTTTTTTTTTAGGGCATCATTAAATAGATTTTAAAAATGATTTTGAGCTTTCTTTCACTATTTTTCATTTTAAGCAAACGTTTGGGAAGTATAACGCTTTAAAACGGAATTAAATTCTAAAAAGATGAACAAAAAAAAAATTATTTAAAAAATCTAAAAATCCCGACTGCTTAACTGAAATGCAAGAAACAAGCAGATTTTTATTTTAAAAAGTGACAAGCAGGCGGGACCCATACCATATTTTAAAATCAAAATTATATTATGTTCAATTGGGTCCCGCCTGCTTGTCACTTTTTAAAATAAAAATGTGCTTGTTTCTTGCATTTAAGTTGAGCAGTCGGGATTTTTAGATTTTTTAAATATATTTTTTTAATTGATATAGATAGATAGTTGTTTAGATTGTTTGATTTATTGATTATAATTGATGCGGTTAGTTAAAGTAACTAGTAAGCGAATCAAATCTTAAGAGTTATTTTTTGGAAAACCCTCTCTTTGATACGGGATTTTTCATCTAAGAAGAATGTAGTATTATGATTCCTCCTGTTACCTTAAATCATACAGTTCCTACCACTACCATGATTCGTAAAAAAAATTGAATGATTTAGTAAACAAACAACTTCATATAAGTCAGTAGGTCAGAGTGTAGCTCCTCATAGATAGCGCCTACAAACATATCCATAGCTATTAGTTGCTATTTGTAAATTTTCTCGCAACGAAACAAATAAGAAAACTAAGAAAGAAAAAAATGGCCACCTATTTTCTCCTCGACCTTGAATTTAATAACACGTTCGACGCAGTAATTGAGCGATTAGCTGTTGTACTGCCAACAGATGGCCTATGGTCTAAAGATATTTGTTCCGGGTCTTGGTTTTTATACAAGTGAATTTAAATATTTGTAAATGCACTCTCGATACAAGAGATTATTTGTATGAGTTTTTAAAGAAAAAATAAAGAATGCCAAGACACGTTTAAGAAAACTGTTTAAAAGATCAAAGTAAATAACAGAGAATTATGAATCATACTTATTCAACCTAATTAGCGGGTACGTGGTGAAGAGCACAAAATAAACAAACTGAACACCCCACAAGAACCATGAGTAAAATAAATTTTCGTATCAACGCATGAATTCTAAGAAACACAATACATACAAACGTTACATGAAAATAAATTGTAAATATCACTAAAACGCTTTCAAGTATTTATATACGGATACAAAGCAAACTCGATATGAAATAGAAATCATGAATTCATTCGAATAGGTATTAAATATTGAGAGTCGTTGCGTTATTGTGGGCGCCTGTTTGTGATGTCTTAGCTATGCATGTTTCGTGAATAATTTATTACGAATATGTATATTTTCAAAAGATTATGAGGCTATCTTTTTACCATAGACTATGGTTATCCAAAAAAAGGCGCCCTTCGCAACTTTCTGATTTGGGTTATCGTAACGTAGGTTGATTAAAGGACTTGACCCTCTACGACAGTAATTGCTCAACCAATTTTTGTTGCTCTAATATTTTTTGTAGTAATTATTTGGAAATTAAAAAATAACAATAACAATAACAAATTCAAAGGTCATTGCAATCATCATTTATTTTTCTATTCAGAATCAGTTGAAAACAAATGCAAGTAGTGGAGATCAGTATATTGGGATGAGTGCGTCGAATTACAAAATAGGTATTAACAGTAATCAATCATATTAAATTAATGGTATGAAGAACAACATGAAAGTAAAAAGAATAAATAATAACAGCATAATAACCTACAAAAAAGGCACAAGTATGATATTGATTAGAAGAATATCTAATGGCTTATTTATTTAAGTCAATCATTATTATAATGAACCTAGCTTTTGTCTGTAGTCTCATATCGCACCCTTAGTAATGTAAGGGCACAATTCGAAATTTTGAGTTTTCGAGTTTTTGTGATAGATGGGTACCAAATCACCTGTTCTACCACTTGGCTTTCACAGAGAGAGAAAAAAGACAATATTAAAGCGAATACTGTAATTGTGTCTCTTTTACATTACCCTCTTCCGTACCCGCGTCTTCCCACTAGAGAGGCCCAACCAGTAAGGTGCCAGTACTTGTCGAAGCCGGACTACTGATGCGCTGGCCAAATTGGAGTTGTGCCTTTTTATTACAAATTATCGGGTAAGTATTGCAATATGTTTTAGTTTTAAAAAGGTCGACTTAGAGTTAGGCCCTCTTATCACCACAATGTATTAAAATATGTCATCATTATATCAAATTAGTTCCTTATTTTACGAAAATATTATGTTTTTACGATGTTTATCTCGAAATAATTCCTTGTTTCACAAAACTTTATGAACGATCTGTGTTTGCATTTAAGATTAGGTCTTTACATGATGTAAAATATTTAATCAAATTACAAGTTACGTCCATAGTTTCAAGTATGTTTAGTAAATACATACAATAATTAAGCGCTTAATTGATTGGTTAAGTAGGTATTAAACATGTTGCAGTACGTAATTAAATAAAACAGGTACTATTATTATTTTTATATACAGAAGTATGACGTCGCGGTCGCAAAAAAAAATTAAACTTACGCAATCGCCCAGAATCACCAAATCAACAGCAAAGCGAATTGCCTAAGGATCAAAAGTAAGTTGTTTTGCTACGTGTCTTTATTGGTTAAATCTTACTAGGTAAGTACTTACATAAGTACAGCATCTAATCGTTTAATTTTTATTTCAGTATATTACTGGACGCATTTTGGAAAAAGAGAATATTCCCAACACAATTCCCAAGATTTCGTAATTTCGTTACCTGTGTAATGTTTAAGTAAACATTACACAGGTAATATAGTAACGAAATTACGTTTGATATTATGATTCCAAACCCAAAAACTGCTGAAAATATTCAACCATCAGTCGATACACCCGTGGCCTTGACTGAAACCAATGGTTTTATCGCAACACCATCAAAACGTTCATCCAGATCGTCGTCAAGTAGTTCCAGTTCATCTTCAAGTTCCGATAGTAGTAGTTCCACGAGTACAACTTCTAGCAGCCGCCTATCGTCCCGCAAATGTTCCCCAGAATCTCGAGCACAACCTATTTCTAAAGATGATTTTATACTATCTGATAAACAACCACTAATTTCTCGGCCACAATCTACGTGGGAGACGTAGATTATGGCCAAAAATTTTCTGTCGTTTTTGACTTCAAAATGTTAAACCAATAATAACACAGCAAGTTCCTACCGTGGATTATTGCATTTCACCGATTAATTCTGCAGAAAGTGATGCTGAACTTAGTGATAACGATCCAACCTATAACGGAAAACCGGAAAAGCTAGACAGCGTTCTTCGAGCACATGGCCGTGAGACATTAAGGAATTAGTTTCGAAGAAACTAATTGATCCTTACTACGCGACCTATTTTGGTAGTATGTTATCCTCTTGAGTAGTTAATATTTTTGTTTAAATTTGAAATACGTCTACTAGAGTATATCAGAGATAATTTGAGGCTATTTGTTCTTTAAATGGTATGCTTTATTATATTTAAATAACAAATAGAATCACATTATCATCCATCTTCCAAATATATAAAAGTTTTATTGTTAAATGAAAAAAAAAATGTTTTGCTCTAAGACTTGTAATAAAAACGTTTTATTGTCGAATTATTATTTCTATATATTGTATTATTTTTTATTATTCCATGTATTTAGTCTATGTATGTCTATTTTACAAATGACATTTTAAAATAGTAATATAAAAATATAAACATTTAAAAATATATAAAATAGTAGCCCACCGGTATCGGGAACAGGGTCCAAGCTACCGGTGGTCAGGGCTCTTGAGAGAGGAACCTCCTCAAAATACGCGCCGTTTCCAGAAGTACTGCTTTCTGGATCAAGCCCTTGATCCAGCTGCCCAACGAGAGCCTCCTTAGATGTTGGTCGAGGCTCTTGGCAATTATACTATTGGCTGCGACGACTATCGGCACAATGATTGCTGTCTTCACATCCCACATGTCGACAACCTCGCGCGCCAGGTCAAGATATATTTTTTTTATCTATCTCAGGTTTCACGAGGTTCTCGTCATGGGGGACTGCTATATCAACAATCATTGTGCGACGCTCTAATCGGTCTATCACCACTATGTCAGGCTTATTGGCAACAATAGTCCTGTCAGTGATGATGGACCGATCCCAGTACAGTGTAATATTACCATTTTCGAGAACTGGGTCGGGCACATACCTATAGTATGGTACTTTTGATTCCACAAGATTGTATTTAAGAGCAAGTTGTTGGTGAATATATATAATATTGTTTTTTATTATTATTAAAGAATCTATTTTTAAGTTTGTAATGTCAAGTTTAAAAAAATGTTTATTTGAAGTTTATTTAACATTTGAAAAGTTCTTACTTAATTAATTATTTGCCATTTCGTACGTTTTAATTTTAAGAATAATAAAGCTTAATTTTTTATACATTTTGTTTTTTTTTTATTTCATTCGTGTTTTACATTAGGGCACTTTTACTCATTTATGATAGGATATATTGTGTGATAAAGCATTATTTTGTGATAGTCCTTATTATTTTGAATATCATTAGTCTTGTAAAGGCTTATTACAAATATTGCCTTCAAAAACAAAAATAAAAATAGTAAAAAAGAGGCCTAACTCGGAAGAGCTTTAAAAATATATATTTATTAGTACTTAAATATTCCTTTTTGTAGTTTTTCTGCTATTAATATCGTAGCACATGTAACGTAGACTAGGTACAAAAAAAATCAGAGCTATAGCACTTTAAATTATGATGTTATGAATAATAGACTAAAAACATCGGATTCCCTGAATCTTAAAACATGTTTTCCCAAAAGTTGATATTTTTGAAATATGCCTTTACTTTATTAAGGGTGCGATATCAGTAATCATCAGGCGTCTGTAGATAAAAAGAAACTGTGGTAAAATCAAGAATAGTTTAATTTATACATAGATTTTGTTACTAACCTTCCAAATGTTAATGTTTCAGTGAACTAAATCATTAAATTGAATATAAACACAAAGTACATCAAGGACACCGAAGGTCGAGACCACTTCGGGATCAAGAACTACAGATAGACGTTTGATTACGGCGAAAGAATCGTCTACACGATCAACAACCTTTTCAAAGGCAACCCTGAATTAAGTTACTTAAAGTTCAGAATTACTGTTCACCTGTTGATGGAATCTGTTTGATTTGAGTCATATATTAATTAGGCACATTTCATAGACTTCTCTTTCAACCAGTGGTAATAATAGAAGAGTTGTTCAAGTTCTTCACGTGCGTGCTAGGGCAGCTGTATAGGTCATTATTATGGTTTGATGGAACTATGTATAATACGCAGTGCGATTTAAAGATTTCTACTCAAATAATAACAAAATAAAATACAGGATGGATCATAAATCTTTTTACTGTTCAGAAACTCATAAAAAAAAAATTAGATAAATGAGATAAAAACTGTTTATTTATTATGAAAGTACATAAATAGGGATTTTATTTCTTAACAATTACATTATCCATATGTGACCCTTGATTAATTTGACACTGCTGTAAATTGGAGCGGAAATTTTTAATGACAGCTGTACAGGTGTTTTGTGAAATGTTCTGCATTTCCTCGCGAATACGTTCCTATAATTCCTCAAGAGAGACTGGGTCGCTGTTGAAAACTTTACTGTTAAGGTATCCCCAAAGAAAAACATCAATTGGGGATAAATGTGGGCTACGAGGTGGCCAGTTAATGTCAGCTCTTTGGGATATAACTTTTTGCCCAAAAATTTCGCGAACTGCATTCAATGACTCATTGGAGGTGTGACATGTTGCCCCATCTTGCTGAAACTATGATCGTTGATAAAAACCATCAAAATTCTGTAGCGCTGGAGTGAAAACGTTCTGTAGCATGACAATATACCGCTCTGTATTCACTGTAACAACATGTCCTCTTTGATCTTCGTAAAAGGACCAATAATGCCTCTTGCTGACAACGCTGCCCATACGGTAACCTTGGGTGAATGCAGGGGGTTTTGTTGCTTCAATTTAGGATTAGTGTCACTCCAATACCTGCAGTTTTGCCTGTTTATGTGTCCATTTAGGTGGAAGTGTGCCTCGTCTGAGAAAAAAATATTGGTGAAACTAGTGAACCTCTCTAGCATTTCGTTAGCAAACTGGAGCCTGTGAGCATGATCTTGAGGCTTTAATTCCTGAACCATTTGAATTGTGTATGGATGTAAATGTAAATATTTGTGGAGAATGCGGTTTAAAGATGTTCTGGGTGCCCAGAACATCTCAAATGTGCATTTAAGACGCTAGACCACTTTCGAGTAGAGAGGCCAGGTTGTTCACGAACAGACGTTCTTACACGCTCTACGTTTTCTGGATCTCTTGAAGTTCTAGGTCAGCCGCATCGTGGGTTGATCCATTGTTGAACCAGTCTTCTCGAACTTCAGGACCCATTTTCTAATCAATTGAATCGACGGAGCTTCATTTTTATGGCGTAAGTTGTAATGAGCCCAATATTTTCGTTGCACTATAGTCGAAGAATCGTTGTTTAGATAGTACTCGCGTACGCAGAACGTACTTTGTGCACCGCTAAATTACGTCATGGCACTGCATTCCCACCCAACGAGCACATTAGTGGAAATTGCAGCCTATTTTGTTACTTTCGGCTGTAAAATAGCGGTTTAAGGGTTCAAAAAGCAGTTCAAAGTTGCATATCTGCATCCGTAAACGTCTATAGCTATAAAAGTTACTTAAGGTGCTATACGCTGAATCAAATACTGCCTTAGCCTTCACAGTAGTCCACGGTAGAACTAATTTACCACTTACATCTTTATATGAGAGTTACGAAGGTCATACTGCCACTCACAGCTGTACAGTGGTTTCCATTGTAACTTTTATAGGTTATAATTATAGTAACCACTATTATACTACTATAAGTTTCATTATAGAAATAATAGAAACTCTTATGCATACTATAGTTACAAAAAAAATATCAGTGTAACTAAGGCCTTTAGTAGCAATAGTCATTCCTTGCAGGCTCAATCCATTCGCCATTTTATAGCCTATTTTGTAACTATTATTATTTTTGTAATTAGCGCTATGATTCTCAAAAGGGAGTTATTAGAGCTAAAACTGCAGGTTATGACTACATTACAATGACGCCATGATTTTTTAAGAAAACTTATAATTCACTTGCAAAATTGAGTTGATATACATTGGTTTTTCAGTTAAATGTGCATTAAATGTACCGGTAAACAATCGGCCACTTGCAAATAATAAGTTATCGACACGTAAAAATACGGAAATAAAATTTATTCTGTATAACAAATAAAAAATATCACATATCTTTTGTTAATTTTTTAAATATCATAAAAACGCGTTAAAATTACTCGAAAATTATCTTATATATCTACAGTAAACTGGACAGCGTTTTAAGTATCTTTATATATCTTGCTAATACAGAATACAAACTTTTACTTCTTTTTGTTTTATTTTCATGATGGCGACGAAAACACTTTACCAAAATATTACAAATAATGTCAACTGAAGATATACAATAAAGAACTATAATCAATTCATTCGTTCAAAGTAGTTCAAAATCATTCAAAAGTAGCACTATGAGAGCTTTAGTATAGCGTTAATAAATCGTTATAGCTATTAAGGAACTTTTATGCAACCGTTGTGCAGGTTAAATGGAACTTTAGGCTGCATAAAATGGCGCCCAAATAGCGGTAAAGCGGCTGCTTTAAGTCTGTAGTAGACGCTCTAGCGCTTACGTCTATTACCATAAGTAATAATCGGATACGCTCCGAAGCCCTAATGCAGCCCATTTGTGCTAGTTGGGCATTGGCTGTTTTTGCGTTTTGTAACCCCTCCGCCCCACCCCACCGTCGCTGCTTGAAGCTGCTACTGATTCAAAAGTAAATGGACTTTTGGTCCACCCTGTATATTTCCAGCTTAAGGCTTTGATATCTCAGGCCTTAGTCACGTCTAGTGCAACTGTGAATGGACACCACATTTTAACAATATGATAATCTATTTTAGTTATAGAGTCATACCTTCATGTTCAGATATAAGTAGAATAGTTTAGTAGCAACATTGACAGTACGAATTACCTTTTTACGGTTACCTCAAAATTAATTTAAATTCCGTGGTGTAACCAGTAAAATTACCTTAAAATAAAAGTATTACTATACTATAACCTTAACGTTTTCTAAACAATTGTGTGTGTTGTTAATAAATGTCTTTGTTTTGTGTTGAATGAAATATGGATTTTGTTAATTTCTTAAAAAGGTGAATGTACTCTAAATTAAAATTAAGTTACATTGCCGCGTGAAGCTCTGTTCTGTGTTTTATATCGCCATTAGCTGTTCTTCTACACCATCTAATGAAACTTTAAATGTAGCTGCTCCACATTACTAATGCCTCCTGACATTTGAAGCGAAGTCTTTAAGTAAATGGCATCATATCCTGAAACTCAGAATGTTGGCCGCCACTGTCATTTCCTTCTCCCATATCATTTGAATTGTTGCAAATTTTAACCCAAGCAGAAGCTAAACTCAAGACTGTTTGTGCCTCTTCTATATAAGTAGACTTGTAAACTTTGCTTTTTGGAAGATTCTCATGGATTTTTTTTTTAAATATTTCAGGTAAACAAGTACGCGTTTTCTAAAAAAAAACTGGCGAATAGTCACAGACGAATTTGGGCAACCTGTAGTGGACTATGCTTTAAATGTCACGGTCACCACGGCGAAGAAGTTTTTTGACGCTGTACCGTATGATGAGATTTTTTTTATTCTTTATTTATTACAAATAGTACAGTTCTTATAGAAAATATGATTAAACCTGGATTGGTTTGTCTTGGCACTCATTCGCATTAGTAACACTACTTACACACTAATTCTTAAGAACTAATTCTACACAATAACCCTAACGTAACATAAGCTTCGCTATGATATAAATATATATATATATATAATTATACAATGTAAGTTAACTAACGTAAACATCTCTTAGCATTTAGAACCAACTTGTAGGGTATGCGAGAAAATTTTAAAGTGACTGTGCCCTAACAGCACGCTGTTGTGCCGCTCATTAGAAACATGTAGTAGCAAGAGCATGAATTTAGATTATACATGTGTCAGTTCTATTAATTATTGTGCGTTTCATTGCATGAGTGTACCAAAATTACCGCTAACAGGCAAAAGTGGCGCAAAATTGTGAAGATGATCACAACAGTCTGGAAAACATGACATAACGACCATGACCGCTCTGAAAAGATCGTACCGATTGAGAAGAGAAGGAGACTAATTATTAAACCCAAGTCTCTGTTGCGTGTATGAACCAAGATTCATTAAAAGTGGTTCATTTATTTCCAAGAATAAGTACTTTCCAGATTGTAGATAACACAGCGAGGAGTAAACGCTACAAGTGATTACTCTTGACTCCTCCAAATTCTAGTTTATTTTAACATCTCGAATTATTTTTCTCAATCATATATCAAATTTTATTCCATGCTTTTAGATGACACCAGGATATTTACTCACTCTCATGAGAAATATGAAGAGATACGAATGTAGTGGCTTTATATTATATAAAGCTAAATTACCACTGACTCACTGACTCACTCACTCATTGACATAATTGTTCTCCCAGATGGTGGATGGGGAGGTGGGTATATTTTGACAGATTCGTAAACAAGTAACTCTCAAACCTACGGGAAAAGTGCCAAACCTCCCCTTTTCTCCCCCCTTCTCATCCCTCCCTATCGTATCTCGGAAACTACGAGACCCGTATTTTTTTTTACGGATTCGTATAGAGGAGGCTCGGTAAAGTAAAAAACATTTTTCAAAGTTGCCCCTCTTGCCCCCCTTCTCACCCCCTTTAGGCGGATCTCGGAAATTAAGAGAATTGGAACATTTTTTTTTTCAAATTCATTTAGAGAGGCAATGCTTTAGTCGAAATAATTGTGCAACCCCCCCCCATCACCACCACCCCCCCCCCATTTTTTTTTCACAAGCGCGCGAGGTGCTTGCACCTCGCGCATCACGCAAATACTAGTCTTACTATAAATGCGAAAGTTTTTAAGTATCCTTAAAAACTTTCGCATTTATAGTAAGACTAGTCGTAGTAGTAGTAAACATCCATCCATCGATAGATGGATGGATGTATGTTTGTTACTCTTTCACGCAAAAACTACTGTACGGATCTAAATTAAAGGACATCAACCAAAATGGGCCGAAACCGCAAACAGCCGTATTGGGAAAAAAGGAATTCATAAATAATTTAGTAATAATATTTAGTGAACATTGGTCTCTATTCGGGAGTGTCAAAAAAATAACATTAAAAATTAAAAACGAACGAAACGAAAAATGATTTTTAATTGATTATTTTGTTTGTATAAGGTGAAAGATGCGGTGCAGCGTGCGGGGGGCGATGAGTTAGGGTTGCCAAAATAAAAACCCAGATAAAATAATATCGATATTTGATATTTCGATTCTAGAGCTTCAAAGTATTAAAATGTTTTTCTGGAAGACCGAGCGTTACTCTGGCCGTTGGAGTATTTAAAGTGATAAATCATCCATTTACTTCTCTCGCTCTAGGAGGGTAAGGGGGGGTGTCAGACTTTTACTGAATAACACAACCTTTTCAGCCAGTATCGGTCCTTCCGGGATTCATTTTTTTTTTGTATTATATTAATCAATTTGATATAAAACATCTTATTTGTATGTTTTCTTTGTACTGTAAGCCACTCAATAAAATAAAAAATAGTGCAATATTTTTATGTTCATGTTCAAGGCCAAACGCCATATAAAGTGGTTGATGTCCTTTGGTAAGTTGATAGTTGACATCTTGGAATAACAAATAGGCTACTTTTTATCGAGGCATTCTCACGGGGTCGGACGTTGGACGCAAATCCTTTATCCACACTTCAAAACTTCACTCGTAATTAATAATGTACAAAATCAGAAATAATATGTACCATGTCTAGTTCCTAAAAAGTTTCGCATTTAGTTCCAACACTGATTGTGGCGCACAGAACCTGAATGTATAACTAAGTGTGTCGCAAATTAATTTAAAGAAGCTACCGGCTTGTAGTAACAAGAGCATGACTTTAGATTATACATGTGTCGGTTCTATGTTCGTATAATAATATCTTGGCTGTAATAGTATAATTAAAACGGGTATAATGTACTAAAGAGAATGGGATGTCGTGTGGTTTTGTACAGTTCGGTTATTTTAAAGTTGGTTTAGTTGGTTTGGTAAAGCCATAACCTTCTTTATTTCAAATCGAGCACATGGTTATTTTTACGCTTTTTTTTTTTATTTATTTTTTTGTGTAAGTGTAGCTAAGAAGTGAAATTGTCTGCCGGAGTCTGTGTTTCATGATATCTATATCCTGAATATATTTGAGTGAATAGGTTACTTCTAGGTAAGCGAGCTTCACTTTCGCTCACCTAATCACTTCCCCTCAGGTGAAATGGTGGTCAAACGCGAGGTATAATCGATAAAACAAAGATGTAACTATGGACATGCAGAAACTGTCATCCTTACATATCCCTTTTGTTTATTAATATATTATAAAAGGAGGATACATTCTTCCTGACTTATGACATACCTCTCTTCTCAGCGTACTCTTAAACTCCACGAAAAAAAAACCCACCATTCTATTTATTATTAATATATTAAAGAATATTATCGGAAGTCGGTGTCAAAAACCAAAATACCGACTACCGAAATTAATGTTATTTTTCACATTGCATGTTTTCTGGAAGTCGGTTTAATGTTTTGGTAAAAAGTTTTTTTTTGGTAAAGTTCCGATGAAGTAATGATGGAGATTTTTTGTGGAGTTTAAGAGTACGCTGAGAAGAGAGGTATGTCATAAGTCAGGAAGTTGGTTTAGTTTTTTGGTAAAAAGTTTTTATTTCACTCTTTTTAATGGGTTAATTTATAATTTACCTAGTTACAAAAGCCTAAATGTCAACTACTTATAACCTTTTACAAAATATTGCTTATCCCAATGCTGGGCTGTTAATTGTTGAAGAGTTCTCCTGGTACTTCACTATCAGCTTAACTTAACCATATGAATTGTGACGAACATATTGTGCTTAAGAACCATATTCAAGTAATCGAAGCGGAACCCATGAAATACTTATTATTCCTACATACCTATATATTTAGTTCCAGTGGCCATCTGTGGTCTTCATCATCAGGTCCACTTCACAAATGGTGCTTTTTGAATGCAACTACACAAGTTACTATAAAAAATACTTAAATCATTATAGGTGTGCCTATAATATTTGAAGAGTTCCTTCGATTTATCCAGGATCCCATCATCAGATCCTGACTTGGTGACAATGGGACCAACTTCAAAGTATACCCTTTCAAAAAAAAATATTTTCTAAATCGGTTCAGCCGTCTTCGAGTAATCGGTGATCGTACATAAAAAAAGAAAAAAATATACGCGTCGAAACCTCCGTTTTTTTCGTCGGTTGATAAAAATGAGAAAAGTTTGTTACAAATAATGCTATGTTTGTTATTTAAACAACACCCCAATGCACAAACTAAAATGATCTAATTTAATTACTCTGTTTCTGACTAGACCCTCTAATTGATAGTTTCTATAAAAAAATGACGCAAATAATATGTCATTACGAGAAAATGATTTTGGTCTTGTCCGATATAGTATGGCCACAAAGCATACCATAATCAAGCAAAATTATTAGAAGAGTATAATAAAAATAATTACAATGTCTTGATAACTGGTATTAAATCATACACAGCTTAACAAACCAGTTTTTGTGATAGCAAATTAGATTAATGAAGGCGTCTTTGGTCTATTTATTTATTTATTATATGCTTTATTGTACACCTTGCAATATTTCTATAGATACAATAAGTAAAACTAGTGTACAATGGGCGGTCTTATCGCACAGAGTGAACTCTTAATGACAACCTTTGAATGGACAGAACTAAAAGAGAGAGACAGATTCAGAACTCTCTTCCTCGCATCCCAGCCGCCGCGGGAGACGCCCCGGGCGTCGGGGATCGCGAGCCGATTTCCGGCCACCGTAGGCGCGGGCCTGCGGATGGTGAGCAGGGGTCGCTCACCGTCCGGTAAGGACCAGGCCCGTGTTGGCGGCGCGTCGTGTTCCACGCGCGCCTCATAGAGCTGTCAACACCAGTGACGGGGTCCTACAGGGCCATTGCCTGCCGGGGTTGGGAGAATATTTTAGCGAGATACCGCGGCCCCGGAACTTAAGGGCACCTGAAGGAACAGGGTGGGTTTTTAGTCAGTAAGTCAGTAGAATTCTGACACTCCCTTCCGCTCCACCCAGAGCGGGAAAGTCATTCGATGATTTTCCCACGCAGAGAAAAAAAAAACTATTAAATAAAATTTTCGGTTATTTATTTTTCTAGTTTCATAACAACTCAGAGATGTTTTTTATTAAAATAAAAAGAATAATATATGTATATGTTTTTTTACACTTCAACACACATTTAAAAATGTGTGTTGAAGTGTAAATGTGTGTTGTTTTTTTTTGTCCTTAGTTCGTGTCTAAATAACAACAGCCGCACGAGTTAATCTTTAACTATCTTAACACAATGATATCGAAATTCTTCCGTGCCTCAGACCACAGACTGGACCAATAAATTAACGTGGTTACGTAAATTGATTGGTCAAGGCTGTCATTTGTACATCTTCCATAGTCGTTACAATTAGTCAGAAGCCAGAAAATGGGGTATTGTTTTGCTCAGTCACCCGTAGGTCAAATAAGCAAGTCAAATCATGAAATTAAAAAAAAAAACACATTGTACCTCACCAGGATTTATTTCTGTATTATGGGTGCATTTTTATAAACATATTGGGACGTAGTGGCATTCCATAAGGCTGGTAGCTGACCTAGTAGGAAAAATTATAGGAAGTTGATGGTAAAGAATGCTTATTGTAAAAGAAGCTTCGTTTCTCATTTTCCCTATACTATTTATAATTAATATCTTCATCATGCCTTTAAAAAAATATTCGTATGTCTTCTGGAATGGATGGGATATTAATTTTTTTCACTCGAATTGGTTATTCAAAGACGACAAATACCTAGACCATACCTATACTATATAAGACCGATATAACTACTGTGTAATTGATGAAACATACATGTGTAGTTTGAAATATAATTAGCAACAAAGTAACTATAATCTATAACATAGATCTGCATCAGAGTACTATAATTAGATACGAAGCAAACATAATTTTAACAAAGATAATTGTAATATCTGGTAATATTATGCAACCTTGTAACATTTGTCAAAACAAACAAACTAAACCAGATTTTAACAAATCAGAAAAAAATTAAATAACAAACAAAGTCAACACATGGTAACGAAGCGAGAAAAATATAGACCTATTTCTCGTTTGGTATCATATTATTATTGTGAAAGCTACCATTATGTCTTCTATTATGTAACTTTATTAATATACTTCATAATATTTTTTACATATTCCTGCTACAAAGAGGAGTGGGTCCCAGTGGGTTCTAACACAGTCAAGCACCTCACGACTTTGTCCAATTTATGTATAACATCTCCACTGTTCTCAAATCGGTAAAGGTAAACATCGTAAAGAAACCGGCATGGCCTAGGACCAACAATCCAAAGATATGAGACACCCTCCAACCTGTACTGGACCCTCATCGTGGACTTATTCCCTCTCTTACAGAAGAGGCCTGCTTCCCAGCTGTAGTGGAAGCGTAGTAGGCTGAATTATTTCTGCTACATGGGGATATCAGTTTTGTTTGTAAAATTGTAAATTTAAAAATATTTTATTTCACATAGATAAGCGTATTTATCTACGCTTATAGAACAACAGTCTAGTGCACGGCTCGATTCAGTCGCTCCCTATGGAGAAGAACCAGAAAGAAACTCCGCAATTATTGATATTTTCTTATTACTAAGTTAGACATATCCAAAACGATCGATACAAAAAAATCTATGGGTCTAGTTTCCACGATTATTCCTATAACTTTATGTATTAAACCTTCTCTATTACTTTATTGTCCTATGCAATCAACTGATACCTATTTTTCTTATCTTGGTAGTTCAAAGAAGTAGTGACTCGATCATCGTTTAAACCTGCTAGTTATTTATATATTTGATATATTATAGAGCACGGAATAAGTTCGTTATCTAAAGTTCAATTTTTGATTCTTTTATTTACGTACCGAGAGGCAGTGTTGTCATTGCCATCAGCAGGTGGCAGTATTAATATATCACTCAGGTTTTATAAAAGTACGAGCTGGCCGAGAAACGTTGTTTTGCCATAATAATATTTGAAACAAAAAGAAAATAGTCCACCTATTCTCAGGGACTTGCCAAATATACACTGAAAAATAAATCAGTCATGCCGTTTTGGAAGATTTCGATAAAAAACACTTTATTTAGATTTTGTTATGTATATGTATATAAGGTGTATCTATTCATACACGAAATATTTTAAGAGATATACCTATAGATGGTAAGGAAACCATAGCAATAAAAAATAAAAAAATATCTAGGTATATTATTAATGAAATTAAATAATTTAATATTACTTGACACACATTATAAATACTGGTTCTTTCTTATTTTTAAACATCCACTACGCTAGTTTACGCGGGCGGCGGTATTTGAAACGGCGCGCAGCTTTTGTGAATATGATCAAAGAAAAAACATGCGGGCGCAGCGGGCGGCGGGGGCGCCTGCTACCCCTCCCGGCGCCCGCGTCTCAGTGGCGGCGTCTTGCTAGGCCAGTCTTACTCGTCCCGCTCAATTCGCGTGTCGTGTCGCTCGCGCGCGCCTTAGCAGACAGCTGACACGCGTCGGGCTCGCTCGGGGAACATATTAAACAATGCCTAACTACAGGAGTACCAGGTCCAGAACATGGTGGTGGTGCTACAATGAGGGTGGAAATATTTTGCTCACAGCACAAGCCCTCTTCTTGAAGCGATTTGGGAGAAGACCATCACTGCAGACCATCCTTGGAACTTTACAGCGGCATATGGACTATAGGATCTACATGCCACCAGCTGCAGACGGAGGAAGGCAACGAGTGCCAGTAAGAATCGAGGACGACATCGTCGACTTCTTTTTGCAGCACCCAATGGCCAGCACATCAGACGCCGCTCGTGTTTTTAACGTGAGCAAAATGACCGTTTGGCGCCTTCTGCGGGATGAGGGGAAGCACCCGTTCCACTTCACTAGGGTGGAAGAATTAAAGCCGATAGACTTAAATCCACGCGTGGAATTTTGCCATTGGTTACTTGAAGACCCGACGCGGCGCATACTCTGGACGGACGAGTCCACCTTTACGCGCGTTGGGATGTTTAACATCTACAACGCACACAGGCCGACGCGGTTCAGTGTAAATGTGGGGTAGGGCTAAAGACCTGGTTTATGGTAATGACGGCCCTACCATATCAAGTGTGGAACAATTAAAAACGCGAATGGTGAACGCTTTCGCAGTGATGGTTAGTGATAGAGACACATAATTAAAAGTGCAAGGAAGAAGGTACTAGGTATGTACATTATAAATTATTGTAAATAAGTTGTTTTCTAATTTTTAGACACGCCAAATTATTGTTACTGTAATTCATAAAAAGCGTCACAATTACGAATTTCTTGTAAAATAGACAGGTTTCCGACTAACTTCACTGCGACATAAAGCCAAAACAATAATAATGTAGAATAATAAGTACCTATTATTTCATTACTAGTACTCACGCGGGGCTTCGCTCCCGTGGATTCTATCACGGTAAAAACATAACTCTCCTTTTTTGGAGTCGGTTAAAAAGTAGCCTATAACATTCCTCAAGCTTCAAGCTACTTCCATACCAAATTTTATCCAAATCCACCCAGTACTTTCGAAGATTAGCGCGTTCAAGCAAACAAACAAACAAACAAACTTTTCCGCTTTATAATATTAGTATAGATTGACGGCATTCTTAAAGTTCACATGTGTAGGCAACTAACAATCAGCTGACGGATACGACTCGCTCGACGCATCTTAATAACCTCACAGAGGTCATTAACATGCGAATTTGAGTTGAACCTATCAGCTGTTTATTGGTATTTACCTAGCTTACAGATGAAATGAAATAATTATTTATTTTGTAAATTGGTTCTAAATAGTACACTTTTACACGTCATTTTTTTTGAGTTTTGAGTAAAGCTTGATGAGGCCGGTGTTTCCTGACTACTCTGAAAAGAAACAACGAACTCAGAGGTCAACGTCTCTTAAAGTCCATTCAATTCGTATCATCGTATGTGATGTAGGTAGGTAGGATAGATGTAAATGTAGATGGGTAATAATAATAATTGTAGGTTAGGATTATAATTGAAAAAATATTTTAATCGCATCTAGGTTCCTTTTCGTAAAACTTTAATGGAGTGAATTTAATAATTTGCCTACTTAGCTTTAAATGGTATTGTAATTTAAATTCACATTTATTATCCATTGTAAGCGATACGTTATTAAAATGACACTAGAATGAGATACGAAGTCTAGCTACATTGGTTTATTTTTAACATCATCACGCCTGATTTCTCGGTAGAGATAAGCAGAGGTGTATTTTCGTAAGTCCACTACAGATCACCAGTGATATTGTTAGGTCTCATGTAAAATGAAGTGGGGGCAGGTGTTTGAATCCGGCTGAACACAGACTGGAGTGCGGTAACCTTCAGGACGCGAAATAACTAGCATGTAGCGCCGTCAGGTGGAGACATGCATACGAAGCGAATACTCGCACAATCTCACCAACACGCTGCTGCTCGACACAGGCGCGCGGGGGCACGTCACTTCACCGCGGCGCGGGCGGGCGGGTCATTCATAGAGTATGGAGTAAAGATTTTATGCAAAATGTCTCAAGCAGTTTTAAAATTATAATAATTACGTTAAATAAAAAAAACATTGATAAACATTTTTTTGTCGTGTTTATTGTTTCTTTACAAGCTATAGGTATATCTCTTAAAATATTTCGGGTATGAATAGATACACCTTATATATCTAATATCGTACCCTTATTGCAAAAACCAATTATCTGTAATTTTTTACCATAAATAAGTTAAATATAGCGATCGATTCATCTCATCAAAACGAATCTATAGGTAAAACCGGTTTTTAGCTACGACGCTTATTTCGGGATAGCTTCGGCAATAAGTAAATAACTTACAGTTTTGATCGAAGTCTTCAGGAAAAAAACTTACCTACTTTCATTGCTATGAGTTGATAATTTGGACCGATTTAAGCAAAAATGTTCCAACCCACAACCTCGACAATTTCGAGTTTGTGACCTATGTGCTCCAAAATAAGGTATATTTTAACATAATAGGTTTGTGTGGTTTGGAATATTTTTGCTTAAATCGGTCTATTTTATCCTTCAAAAACCAAATTTTTTACTTAAAAAAGATTTATATATAGTTTCTTAGAGTATAAATACGTCTAGACCATTCAACCAATAACATAATGAACGACAGTAATTGGTTTCGGCTTTACTTACGTATACTTGACCGAAAATTGAGGAAACTTCTCGCAAAACCAACTAAACCAATTCAGTTGTTTTTTTTGCAGGATATAAAAAACTGCACTCGCTCGTAGATATTACAAGTAAAAGAAATTGCGTGATTATAGTTTACTTTTACGGTAACTTTGACACTAGTTTTAATGAATTTCAACATCTAAAGTAAGATATTTACACTTACTTTTTGTTCCTGAAGCTTCGCAAGGCAAATTAAATAATAAGCTTCGGCTAAAACTAACTATCCATGTGATAGCTCTCTCTTTCTCACGCAACTCTCAGCTCAGAAGAATAACAACGTTTTTAATTATTACATTTGTATGTCATTTTATTGACAAAAATATAATTCCTAAAATGATGTTTTAATTTAACGGCACAAAGTAAGGAACTATCATAATCGAATTAAGTAATTTTTGTAGAATATCAATAAGTTAATGTGCATATAACTAGTAAATATCTTATTAAATCAATTTCATATACAACAAAAACTAACTAAAAACATTCTTTTGATTCTGTACTGGCCTAAATATAATAAAATCTATCCCTGTCTTCATGGATACTAGTACTTTATGCACATGATTCAATAAAATATGTCAGATGAACTTCCAGACAGGTGCATCATTGATTTTTGATATATTTTCCACATTCAGGAAAAACTGACCAAATGCATCACCTTAACAGTTAATTTTCCGTTTTGTGGGAAAAGTATAGGACCTTTTCGAATTATTATTTTCATAACCCATACGTGAATATTTTGTGTGTGTGGCTTGTTTGTATGTGGTATGTTCTTCTTTGCATCCCTTCTGCATGTGCATATATTTGCGTGCGGGAGGGTGGTACTGCATACTGCATGCAAGACTGATGATCTAGTTTTACACTTCATGCACATAGGAACAAAGGCAGACTTAATGCCGTAGGCATTCTATACCAGTCAACCATGAGTGGTGTGATAGGTGCAATATGTATGATAGAAGTGAAATAAAAAAAAAATAGTAACAACACAAAAAGCCTAGTATTATATTATATAAAGCTAAATTACCACTCACTGACTGACTGACTGACTGACTCACTCATTGACATAATTGTTCTCCCAGATGGTGGATGGGGAGGTGGGTATATTTTGACAGATTCGTAAACAAGTAACTCTCAAACCTACGGGAAAAGTGCCAAACCTCCCCTTTTCACCCCCCTTCTCCCCCCTCCCTATCGTATCTCGGAAACTACGAGACCCGTATTTTTTGTTTTTTACGGATTCGTATAGAGGAGGCTCGGTAAAGTAAAAACCATTTTTCAAAGTCCCCCCCCGCCCCCCTTCTCCCCCCCTTTAGGCGGATCTCGGAATCTAAGAGACTTGGAACATTTTTTTTTTTCAGATTCATTTAGAGGGGCAATGCTTTAGTCGAAATACTTGTGCAACCCCCCCCCCCCATCACCCCCCCCTCTTTTTTTTTTTTTTCACAAGCCCGCGAGGTGCTTGCACCTCGCGCAACACGCAAATACTTGATTTAGAGGGGCAATGCTTTAGTTTTTTTCACAAGCACGCGAGGTGCTTGCACCTCGCGCAACACGCAAATACTTGATTTAGAGGGGCAATGCTTTAGTTTTTTTCACAAGCACGCGAGGCGCTTGCACCTCGCGCAGCACGCAAATACTAGTTATATTATATAAAGCTAAATTACCACTCACTGACTGACTCACTCACTCATTGACATAATTGTTCTCCCAGATGGTGGATGGGGAGGTGGGTATATTTTGACAGATTCGTAAACAAGTAACTCTCAAACCTACGGGAAAAGTGCCAAACCTCCCGTTTCCCCCCCCCCCCTTCTCCCCCCCCCCCCCTATTGTATCTCGGAAACTACGAGACCCGTATTTTTTTCTTTTTACGGATTCGTATAGAGGAGGCTCGGTAAAGTAAAAACCATTTTTCAAAGTCCCCCCCGCCCCCCTTCTCCACCCTTTAGGCGGATCTCGGAATCTAAGAGACTTGGAACATTTTTTTTTTCAGATTCATTTAGAGGGGCAATGCTTTAGTCGAAATAATTGTGCAACCCCCCCCACCATCACCCCAACCATTTTTTTTTTTTTCACAAGCACGCGAGGTGCTTGCACCTCGCGCAACACGCAAATACTAGTTATACTATATAAAGCTAGATTACCGCTCACTCACTGACTCACTCACTCATTGACATAATTGTTCTCCCAGATGGTGGATGGGGAGGTGGGTATATTTTGACAGATTCGTAAACAAGTAACTCTCAAACCTACGGGAAAAGTGCCAAACCTCCCCTTTTCCCCCCCCTTCTCGCCCCTCCCTATCGTATCTCGGAAACTACGAGACTCGTATTTTTTTTTTACGGATTCGTATAGAGGAGGCTCGGTAAAGTAAAAACCATTTTTCAAAGTCCCTCCCCCGCCCCCCTTCTCCCCCCTTTAGGCGGATCTCGGAATCTAAGAGACTTGGAACATTTTTTTTTTCAGATTCATTTAGAGGGGCAATGCTTTAGTCAAAATACTTCTGCAACCCCCCCCCCATCCCCCCCCCTTTTTTTTTTCACAAGCACGCGAGGTGCTTGCACCTCGCGCAACACGCAAATACTAAAACCCCCATCTCCCCCCATCACCCCCCCCCCTTTTTTTTCTTCACAAGCACGCGAGGTGCTTGCACCTTGCGCAACACGCAAATACTAAACTCCCCCATCACCCCCCCCCCCCCATTTTTTTTTTCACAAGCACGCGAGGTGCTTGCACCTCGCGCAACACGCAAATACTAGTACATATTATATACTTAAGAAGCAAATGAAAACTAAATGTGGAAATTCTGCTAATTGGTGAAGAATGTAGGTCCGCAATTTCTTTTTAAATGCATAGTGACTGTCAGCTGTCCTGATCTCGAGAGGAAGCGCATTCCAGAGGAGAATCGACTGAATATGAAAAGAAGAATGACCAAAATCAGAAGTATGAGAAGGAACAAGTAAGAGAAGATTATTGGATGTACGTAGATTCCTATTGTGTGAAGTATTAGTTAGAACATAATTTTAACCAAGACATATAATTCCTAGTATAATCAAGCAACATTGTAACATTTCTCAAGTAAAAAACTAAATAAACCACATTTTACCAAATCAATCAGAGAGATATCTATTTGTTGTCATAATAATATATTAGCAGCATAATGGATTTGAATGAAACTCAGCCAACGATCCTTAATAGGTTATAGGATACCGTTCATTTCGGGAGTATTTGATCTTTCAATTTCGCTCGGACAAAATACCTATTTTTCTATTCAGTCTGATGTAGCTTCAAAAATTATAAAGTTTAGTTCGACTGTATTTAAGAATTTCAAAACCGACAAAGTTTTAAATTAACTCCATTGTACGAACATGTTATTCACGTTCCACGGTTAATAAAGACAACATAAGTAATAAAACAGTTTTTTTTTCTATCATTAGTACGTTAATGTACTAATCTGATTATGTAACGGAAATAAATTCATGGTCAAAATAATTGAAGAAAAAAAGGAAGACAAATTATATAGTTTTCTTAACGCACCGAAGAATACGCATAAAATTTGCAGCACAAAAAAATAGTAATTATTATATCATTAAATCTAGACTGAACTGCCTGACTGCTGACCAAAGGCCTTGTTCCATTTCTCTCATTGTTCTCAGTTCCGTGCCAGTTCTTCAAGCCTTCTGGTCTGCCGCGTCTCTGTCCTCCAGGGCATCACATGCTTAGCCTTGTCCCATATATGTTGGGGCCATCTATGATGGGTTACCAGTCTAACCGTATGCAGCTGAGTACTACTGCTTTACATGGAGCGACTGCATAGTTGACCAGCACAATCCAGTAGCAGTAGACGGGGCCTCATAGGGCCTGATATGTTAAATAGGTCTTCCACACAGAGACTGACCACAGCAAGCCTTTATTTTTCCGAGGTGGAAATCCTCGTGGATGTCCTCCGCTCTGGAGTGGGTGAGTCTGAGAGTCTGACAGACCAAGGGGTCTGACTCTAACTGAAACCACCCCATGTTCCCTCGTACATATGCGCGGGGGCTGCGGGAACACATAAGTATTCTTCAAAGCGGCACCCGACGCGCTGCTGCACCAGTGCTATGCCCTGAGTCCGCGCCTCCTCACGCCACCGATGAAGAGACACGAGGGCTCTCACTTCCAGGTCCCACGGCAGGGATCCGGCCAGTGCGCAAGGCACCTCGTAGGAAATCGTGCGATACCCTCTGATGACCCTGATGGCCATCACCCTCTGTGATTTTCTCAGTACTGCGATACTGCAGGCCGTCAGGTCTCCTGCCCACACCGGGGCAGCATACAGAACCATGAACTGCACGATCCTCACGTACAACCGCCTGCAGGCGGTACTCGGGCCCCCCAGATTGGGAAGCAGCGTTGATAACGCACCTGCCGCGCAGCTGCCGAAAGTGGGGGCCAAAGTCCCAGCGGCCGTCGAGCACCAATCCTAGGTAATTCATAGTTGACTCGACAGCGATCCGGGTCCCCACAGCCACGATGTGTGATCCCGGCGGTGGCGCCCTTTGGGGGCCATGGAACATGATGGCCTCAGATTTGTACCACAGTGCACAGCAAGCCTAGATTGACCTTGTAGATCGAACCGTGCTGTTGTTATTATTTAGCCACAAGCTCCTTCCAGTCTTTTAATCAATAATTTATTTTACGAGTTATAGACATGCAATATCCGGCCCAGTCCCATTGAAACTGGGAAGCCTTCGCAGTAATGTAAACTATCTGTGTTTTGAATCTTACTTTAGCATTTCTAGCGAGTGCTGTTAAAAAACCAAGTTTTCTGCGCTTAATACATTTGATTACCTTGAATTTGGTCGGATTCATAGACGTTTATTAGTCGTCTTTTTTTTGGTTAATTGTCATAAGCTTACGGTAATGCTACCTTTAATAATCTCCCCGAACAAATTTCGGTCACGGTAGCTAACCATAATTGATTATGGGTCTAGACACACAAATAATCAGGTTTATATAAATAAAATTGAAGTGTCTGTCTGTGATTTCAAAATAACTTTGTTTTAACCCCTTTGTATAATAATATTAAACTACTTTGTGTGAGTACTAGTGTTGTCCAAACGAGAGTCTCGCAAGAGTCTTGCAATTAGCGATTATCCTATTGCTATTTATTAAACGGTAGTTGAGATCTCAGAACAATGTAACAGAGTCTGTGTCTGGCAACACTAGTGAGTACCCTAGCCCATACACACACATACTCACCCGCATACACCCAATAAAAAATTTAGTAAATGTAATGGTGTCCTGAAACACATTGTGTGTCAGTTTGTGTGCCTAGGCACCAATCTCCCTCAATATATTAACATACTAGCTGTGCCCGCGACTTCGTCCGCGCGGAATAGTGACTTTCGGCAGCATATTTAATATTTTAGGCTAATAATTTTGAAAACAAAACTCATACAACGTTTTTTATTTGAATGTCGTATTGATATCTAATCAAAAGTCTAAAAAATAAGCTTCAAGCTTCTAGCTTTAAAAATGACGCAATTTCCATACAAACTTTCACCCCCTATTACAGCCCTTTTTTCGCATAGAAAAGTATCTTATGCCCTTTCTCAGGCTCTAGACTATGTCCGTACCAAATTTCATTCAAATCGGGTCAGTAGTTTAGCCGTGATTGCGTAACACACAAGTAGTTACTTTTGCTTTTATAATATTAGTAAGGATGTAACCGTCACTATACTGATGAGAACTTTTTATAATTTAGTCTTTCTTTCTGTATTTCCAGGCTTATCTCAGATGGGCATGCCGCAATCGCGGCGATCTCTTTGGGGAGTGGCTTGAGCGACGCCACGGCGTCCTCACCTTCCACCTGACGCAGGTACTGACTGGACATGGCTGTTTCGGGAAGTACCTGTTTCGGATAAAGCGGGAGGACACACCCGGGTGTCGTCATTGTGAGGACCACTCACAGGACACGGTGGAGCATACAGTCGAGGTGTGCCCTACTTGGGCGGAGCACCGACGTGTCCTCATGGTGGCAATCGGTGGCAGCGACCTTTCGCTCCCGGCCTTAATTCAGACCATGGTGTGGAGCGAGAGGGAATGGGATGCAGTCACCTCCTTCTGCGAAGCAGTCATGCTAGTGAAGAAGGAGGCTGAACGCGTGAGGGAGAGACAGTTATCTTCCTCACGCTTGAAGAAAAGGAAAGTATATATAACTTTTGTACATAGATTGTCGCTGATTAATTAGATAACGTTAGAGAGCCTTCTGCAAAGTCTACTTATGCTCTGGTGAAGGCCACTTGGATGCAAGATGTAGCGGCCTGACTGAAGTGGTAAAAGATTTTTTGTCCAGTAATAAACGTGTTTCATCTTAAATGATGGCGAGTACAATAATTATGAGGAATGCTCATTATAATTATACATGTATACAACTTTTTGCTTTAAATATATGTTGATTTTAAAAATAATACCTGTTTTTTTAATTAGGATCTTGTCTCGAAATTACGGATCCAAACACAATCCTTGAAAATACCTAATTATGCAAATCACGTTAGTTTGGTCCGCAAATTGTGTATTTGTTTGGTAGGTACCATGTATCTCAATAAATAAAATTAATAAAGACTTTTACTGCCCGGCGCTTCAAAAAAGAGGTCCTAGTGTTTGTTTTAGAAATATTTTATGTTTCTATAGCAACCCGAATTTGAGATAACTGATCAATTAAGATAACTGAGTGGTATCTACGTATATGAGGACAATTTACAATAAAAATATATCAATATTATATCTTAATTCGCTTAAAAAGGTGCTTGTCAGTTTGGTTCATAAGTCTGCAGCGCAATTTACTAATAATACCTACACAGGAACCAAGAATCATAATGAGAATTTATTGGTGACGGAAGCTTGTCCTATAAAGCTTCATTCAAAGCAATCATTAAAATACCCACGCCATTGATACGTTAATAATTGGAGAAGGGCTATTAATTAGAGATTGTTGTTAATTAAGTAGCAGCAGTTTTTTTAGGGGTCCGTAGCAAAACATGGGATTTTTTTAAACTAGCAATGATTATATAATCAAATTACTAGCAATCTTGTTAACTCCTCCAACTAAGCTAAATATGCTTGTGTCTGGAGTGACTTCACGGCAATAGTGCAATGGATAAGGTTTGAACCTGTGACCTCTCGATCACAAGTCCTACACCTGAGCCGTTAGGCATTTTAGCCTAATGCCTGAGGTGCCTTACGCTATGTAGAGACTGTTGATGCAGAGAATCTGTTATTTGGCATGTTCAATCGCACGTATAAAGTTGTGAATAAAATCAAGAAAACCTTTTTTAATTTAATTTAAACCAAAGAAATAAATGGAGTGTTTTTTATCTTATGGTTGTCAATGCCACCATATCAATTTAAAGATATTAGAGGACTAATTCCTTTTTAGTTTTCTTTTTATATATTGTCGTAACCGTTCATTCGATTTACTATTTTCTTAACTAAACTACAAACGACAGTAAATCATTAAAAAATCATCCCATGTGACTGGTGGCATTGCCACATTATATGCCAATGCTTGACCTTCGGATAAATTAATAGCCAGCCGTTGCATCACAGAAACTGTCAATCAGCCATTTCCTGGGAAGATAGGAAAGCGCAAGAGTATCGACGTAAGCTGCGTCCCACACTAAAGGCCCACCAGTCTTCAAAGTAAAGCTTTTAAATGTGTTTTTTTGTTTTATGTTGAGATACAGACCTTTAAGCTTCACACTGGTCAGTATAGTGTTATTTACGTTAGTTTTATTTTATTTATTTTTATTTCGTCTTTGTCTTTTGCGAGTCCCATATTAAAGGTTTTTCTCTTATTTCTTTTAAAACGTCACCGTCGTCTGTAGTGGACACATATGCGCAAGGAAAAGTGAAGGGAACTAAATCGTATGACACCCGGTACCGTAGGAAACTACGTATCTGACTGCTTTAGACAGTCTACCAATAGAAATAGATCGTGAGGAGAGCCGTGTTCAAGCTGACCACCGACGAGAAAACTCTTTGTGCAAGTTGCAAGGGTATTGGCGAGTAGAATGCAACCCGAATAAGGATCGGAATGCACAAACCTTTTCACTGAAGCCACGTGTCTGGTCGACACCGGTGTTCATTTTTTCCTTCTTCCTTTTACTGTCCTTCACAAAAATCACACACTAAACACGAACACAAATTGTTGTTACTCAGTCTGTGCGCTCGCGATGCGGTGGTTCAGACGGAAGCGGGGTATGCACCCACAAAATGGCGAAGCCAATCTACGCCATCTTCGCGAAGTTTTGAGCGAGAAAGGGAAGAAGAGTTGAGGAAGGCGAATGTCAATCGTATTCTGAATGTTGGCGCAACCAACCTTATTCTAGTTCTTCATTTAGTATACGTTCAACTATTATATTGATAGATATGTTCAACTCTTATATGATAACTGCTGCCCGTGACTGTGTTCGCATGGTACGATTTGCTCGCGTAAATCCCGATCCCGTAGGTATTCCTCAATAATAAGTAGCCTATATTTTATTCCAGTATTTTAGTTGCATACCAAATTTCATTCAGATCCAATCAGTAGTTTTTGCGTGACCGAGTAAAAAACATCCATCCATCCATCGTTACAAAGTTTCGCATTTATAATATTAGTAAGAAGTAAGATTAATTTAGTGTCAGTATCGGCACAAGTACTAATCATTCATTTTCTCGCTATCGTAGCAGAGTCCACCCTTTCTCGAACGTTGTGCATCATTTCCAATATAATTCTAATGTCAAAAACACGTAATACATATCACTGTCATCTTTGAACAGCTAATAGGAGAATAGTGTAACAGTCCCCACGTTTCTGTCAATCACAAACGTTACTGAGTAATTTGTTCACCCAATATTAATAACCTAATGACCAATAGGCTCGTAACACAATATCGTAGGTCCAGTCCCTGAATTGACAATTAACGAAGTGTCAAACCCTACTTACTTTCTTATTGTCTAAATCGGACGGATGTTCAGGTCTCTAATATAAGTGTGTTTTTTAGTTATTTGTAATTAAGTGTTACACTTGTATTTATTATTTTTATGTAATTGTAGTAGTTCATACACTACTACAATGACATAAAAATAATGAATAATATCTATATATGGGTTGCTCTAATAAATGACAAATACCTACTCAACTTCTAATTCTTTATTCAGAATTTAGGATGTAATACACAAAAACTCCATGGAAATTGAATTAATTTAAATAAGGTTGAATATTTAGCATTTTTAAAGGTTAAGTTAATATCAAAATTATTATCTGAAATGCGGAAGCAACTCAATTTTTAATTTTATCGTTTCCTCTTGACGTCTAAAGGGGACGAATTCTGGAGAAATTCAACACATCTAAGACCTATATTAGAAAACATGCTATTTTTTATTCCGCGAATGTGTTATTTTCTGATCCTTATTTCCACTTTGTCTGTAATTAAACACTATTGTTTGTTATTAAACTGACTGAAAAAAAAATATTGATAAGTATTTATTTACTAGATAAATATAAAATACTCGGAATAGTATTTTTAATGAATAAATGATTATTCCAAAAAGAATATTACTATCATGGTAACATCAGTTAAATACCTGTGCATTTTTTTCTGTCATACTTACTAATCAAGAGACCTATGAAATAATTGTGATAATTTGCCGCAGAGGTTCGTCTCGGACCGGTCGTGCGTCCGTCCACAATGTCGGTAGTTGAAGGTCTTAGATTAATCTCTACGTTTTGTCGATATATAACTGTTATACACGGCGCCGACACAACAGTTGAAGTGAGTCTTTAATTGTTTAACATTGTGTATAACAAAAATGCGTTTGCAAATCGCAGTCGGTAGTGTTTTGTTATTTTTCGTTGCCTTTTGCTGCGGTAATGGATATGCAAAGCTGGCACGTAAGTCTTCTTTCATATTCTTTTTATGAAAATGAATTTTGTTTTGATTTCAAGTTTCGAATTCTTACAAATCAATCAAACCAACTTTTCAAATAATTTACCTATCATCGTCTGCGTAGCATTGTCCTAACTGTATTGGTTAATATAACATATATAATAATAACGATGTTTGACCCTGGGTCAACTATGTCCATTCCTAATTTCATACGCATTTATAATATTATAATAGGATGAATAGTATGGATTTGGAACATAGGCTGCTGGTTTCTGAAAGTATTTAAGGGACGTCTTTTTCCAACAGTACTCACTGTTGCAGTATTGGCTAAAATAATATAAAAATATTGCTTTAATATCATCATCATCTGCTTCGCCCAACCAACCAACCAGGAAAACCTGGTTGACTTCTAGTCTATCCAGATGCTGTAGACTTTTTCCAGGAGCGATTACCTATCTGACATTCACAACCCACTAATGGGGCGTGCAAGTGAAAGCTAATCGCAGATGGCGCCACCACCGTAAGAACCTTTGTCACTGTCAGTGTTAGTTAGATTGTGAGATATTATATAGTTATCTGTATCATCTATGGTTATCTGTGGTAATATTTTTTATTTTCATTTCATTGATTTCAATTGATTTCTGTACAATTTTCCGATTAAAGAACATAATACATGTTCTTTAATCGAAAAATTCTCAATAACTGTCTCTAATTTAGGAATTCATTACTGTTCCATAGAGAAACTGCTTTGATATTGGTAAGTGTGCTACTAGCGCCACTTTGACAGTTGCACGCCCCATTGGGTAACACGATACCCATGGGCAAGACTTAGTAGCAGATGTTCTGGTTTTTGACTGCCCGTAACCACTGCCAAAGAAGTATAAATGGTGGCCTAAAAAATTCGCTTAAATATGTGAATCATATACATATTTAATGTATATCATCCTCATTCAGGGTCAAGAGAATGACCATCAGTTATATATAATTATGTACATAGTTGAAGCAGTTACGGAAACAACGTCAAAGTCGCTCAAACTAGAACCAGTAATATATTTTAACACGTTTTAATATGGTAAAAAATGTAATGTCTATTTATGTTCGTAGGTACTTAAGAAACTTTAAAATATTTATTCAAAGTAAAAAAAAAAAATTCAGTATCTCAATAATGTGAATGATATGTGTGATTTTTAACAGACTTCAAAAAAGGAGGAGGTTCTCAGTTCGTTGGAATCTTTTTGTTTATGTATGTTCCCCGCTTACTCGAAGACGGCTGGACCGATTTCAAAAAATCCTTTTTTGTTTGATAGTAAATACTTTTTAGTTGGTCCCATTGTCATCACGTTAGGATCTGATGATAGAACCATAGAGAAATCGAAGGAACTCTTTAAATATTATAGACACACCTATAGCGTTTTGGGTATTTCTAACTTGTGCAGTTGCTCTCAAAAAGCACCATTTGGCGTAATGGAACTGATAATAAAGACCACAAATGGCCACCGAAACTACTCAATAATAGTATAAGTATTTCGTGGATTGCGATTCAATTACTTGAATATGGATGTACTTTATGCTCGTCTCAATGCATATAGTGAAGTAGAGCTGATTGTGAAGTACCAGAAGAACACCTCAAAATTAAGGGCTGTGCATCGGGAAAAGCAATATTTTGTAAAAGGTGATAAGTAGTTGACATGAGGCTTTTGTAACTAGATAAATTACAAACCGCCCCTTTGAAAAGGGGGAAAAAATTTATACAAAAATAAAACTGACTTCCAAATTAAAGTTATTTATTGCTTTGTAGCATTTTGATATGAAGGTTGGCTTTATTTTTTCGTAATTAGTTTTTTTTTCTTTTTGAGAGTACGATTAGTTTTATTAGAAGAAAGCTTAAAATCTCTCTCGTGAACTTGCCAACCTCAATTTATCTGAAACCATATATAAATTATTCTAAACAATTAATCCAAATTAAAAAAAAATATATATCTTGAAGATATGCCCCTAAATTACAAGGAATTTTTCGTGTACTGTAGTGTGTGCGTTTACAAACATTTAAACTCACGTGCACAAAAACCCAAAGTGGGAACAACTCTCTGTTACAGCTTACAGATAGTTGTTCCAAGTTTGGGTTTTTTCCAAACATTTTAACCGAAATAATTTTCGAAATTTTATTCCGTCACCGATCAACCGTTCGCAGCACAGCAACCAATCACTAAAACCACTGCTTTAAATAGTGTCGTCAAATTGTCATTATAAAAAGGTTTGTTTGTTTCTAAAGATTGTTTTTGGAGAGTTATCTTTAGATTTATCTCGAAGAAATTCGTGATATATTCTTAATACAACTTAGGTCAAAAAATTAATTTTCATATTCCAACAGCAATCAGGCTTACTTGGCATTTGAACACATTAACCGTAGACTTTATTTTAAATTACACCTTATCAAGTGTATATCGAACCTGAAATGATAAGATATATGTAACATTAAGGCTCTCTACTATCAGCAATAGTTTCTAGTAGTAGTAGTAGTAGTAGTAGTAGTAGTAGTAGTAGTAGATAGATAGTTACAAACACACACTTAAATAAAAATATGTAGATGGAAACAGAAGATACAAAGTTCTTCGAAATATTTTTTTTAATTTGTACAAATTATTTTACAATTCCCAAATATTTTTTGTAATTTGTACTCATTACAATTTAGAACAAAGTGCACTTGTAAGTATAATAATTATTGGAATAGATTTATACCAGGTCCAGAACATGGTGGTGGTGCTACAATGAGGGTGGAAATATTTTGCTCACAGCACAAGCCCTCTTCTTGAAGCGATTTGGGAGAAGACCATCACTGCAGACCATCCTTGGAACTTTACAGCGGCATATGGACTATAGGATCTACATGCCACCAGCTGCAGACGGAGGAAGGCAACGAGTGCCAGTAAGAATCGAGGACGACATCGTCGACTTCTTTTTGCAGCACCCAATGGCCAGCACATCAGACGCCGCTCGTGTTTTTAACGTGAGCAAAATGACCGTTTGGCGCCTTCTGCGGGATGAGGGGAAGCACCCGTTCCACTTCACTAGGGTGGAAGAATTAAAGCCGATAGACTTAAATCCACGCGTGGAATTTTGCCATTGGTTACTTGAAGACCCGACGCGGCGCATACTCTGGACGGACGAGTCCACCTTTACGCGCGTTGGGATGTTTAACATCTACAACGCACACAGGCCGACGCGGTTCAGTGTAAATGTGGGGTAGGGCTAAAGACCTGGTTTATGGTAATGACGGCCCTACCATATCAAGTGTGGAACAATTAAAAACGCGAATGGTGAACGCTTTCGCAGTGATGGTTAGTGATAGAGACACATAATTAAAAGTGCAAGGAAGAAGGTACTAGGTATGTACATTATAAATTATTGTAAATAAGTTGTTTTCTAATTTTTAGACACGCCAAATTATTGTTACTGTAATTCATAAAAAGCGTCACAATTACGAATTTCTTGTAAAATAGACAGGTTTCCGACTAACTTCACTGCGACATAAAGCCAAAACAATAATAATGTAGAATAATAAGTACCTATTATTTCATTACTAGTACTCACGCGGGGCTTCGCTCCCGTGGATTCTATCACGGTAAAAACATAACTCTCCTTTTTTGGAGTCGGTTAAAAAGTAGCCTATAACATTCCTCAAGCTTCAAGCTACTTCCATACCAAATTTTATCCAAATCCACCCAGTACTTTCGAAGATTAGCGCGTTCAAGCAAACAAACAAACAAACAAACTTTTCCGCTTTATAATATTAGTATAGATTGACGGCATTCTTAAAGTTCACATGTGTAGGCAACTAACAATCAGCTGACGGATACGACTCGCTCGACGCATCTTAATAACCTCACAGAGGTCATTAACATGCGAATTTGAGTTGAACCTATCAGCTGTTTATTGGTATTTACCTAGCTTACAGATGAAATGAAATAATTATTTATTTTGTAAATTGGTTCTAAATAGTACACTTTTACACGTCATTTTTTTTGAGTTTTGAGTAAAGCTTGATGAGGCCGGTGTTTCCTGACTACTCTGAAAAGAAACAACGAACTCAGAGGTCAACGTCTCTTAAAGTCCATTCAATTCGTATCATCGTATGTGATGTAGGTAGGTAGGATAGATGTAAATGTAGATGGGTAATAATAATAATTGTAGGTTAGGATTATAATTGAAAAAATATTTTAATCGCATCTAGGTTCCTTTTCGTAAAACTTTAATGGAGTGAATTTAATAATTTGCCTACTTAGCTTTAAATGGTATTGTAATTTAAATTCACATTTATTATCCATTGTAAGCGATACGTTATTAAAATGACACTAGAATGAGATACGAAGTCTAGCTACATTGGTTTATTTTTAACATCATCACGCCTGATTTCTCGGTAGAGATAAGCAGAGGTGTATTTTCGTAAGTCCACTACAGATCACCAGTGATATTGTTAGGTCTCATGTAAAATGAAGTGGGGGCAGGTGTTTGAATCCGGCTGAACACAGACTGGAGTGCGGTAACCTTCAGGACGCGAAATAACTAGCATGTAGCGCCGTCAGGTGGAGACATGCATACGAAGCGAATACTCGCACAATCTCACCAACACGCTGCTGCTCGACACAGGCGCGCGGGGGCACGTCACTTCACCGCGGCGCGGGCGGGCGGGTCATTCATAGAGTATGGAGTAAAGATTTTATGCAAAATGTCTCAAGCAGTTTTAAAATTATAATAATTACGTTAAATAAAAAAAACATTGATAAACATTTTTTTGTCGTGTTTATTGTTTCTTTACAAGCTATAGGTATATCTCTTAAAATATTTCGGGTATGAATAGATACACCTTATATATCTAATATCGTACCCTTATTGCAAAAACCAATTATCTGTAATTTTTTACCATAAATAAGTTAAATATAGCGATCGATTCATCTCATCAAAACGAATCTATAGGTAAAACCGGTTTTTAGCTACGACGCTTATTTCGGGATAGCTTCGGCAATAAGTAAATAACTTACAGTTTTGATCGAAGTCTTCAGGAAAAAAACTTACCTACTTTCATTGCTATGAGTTGATAATTTGGACCGATTTAAGCAAAAATGTTCCAACCCACAACCTCGACAATTTCGAGTTTGTGACCTATGTGCTCCAAAATAAGGTATATTTTAACATAATAGGTTTGTGTGGTTTGGAATATTTTTGCTTAAATCGGTCTATTTTATCCTTCAAAAACCAAATTTTTTACTTAAAAAAGATTTATATATAGTTTCTTAGAGTATAAATACGTCTAGACCATTCAACCAATAACATAATGAACGACAGTAATTGGTTTCGGCTTTACTTACGTATACTTGACCGAAAATTGAGGAAACTTCTCGCAAAACCAACTAAACCAATTCAGTTGTTTTTTTTGCAGGATATAAAAAACTGCACTCGCTCGTAGATATTACAAGTAAAAGAAATTGCGTGATTATAGTTTACTTTTACGGTAACTTTGACACTAGTTTTAATGAATTTCAACATCTAAAGTAAGATATTTACACTTACTTTTTGTTCCTGAAGCTTCGCAAGGCAAATTAAATAATAAGCTTCGGCTAAAACTAACTATCCATGTGATAGCTCTCTCTTTCTCACGCAACTCTCAGCTCAGAAGAATAACAACGTTTTTAATTATTACATTTGTATGTCATTTTATTGACAAAAATATAATTCCTAAAATGATGTTTTAATTTAACGGCACAAAGTAAGGAACTATCATAATCGAATTAAGTAATTTTTGTAGAATATCAATAAGTTAATGTGCATATAACTAGTAAATATCTTATTAAATCAATTTCATATACAACAAAAACTAACTAAAAACATTCTTTTGATTCTGTACTGGCCTAAATATAATAAAATCTATCCCTGTCTTCATGGATACTAGTACTTTATGCACATGATTCAATAAAATATGTCAGATGAACTTCCAGACAGGTGCATCATTGATTTTTGGTATATTTTCCACATTCAGGAAAAACTGACCAAATGCATCACCTTAACAGTTAATTTTCCGTTTTGTGGGAAAAGTATAGGACCTTTTCGAATTATTATTTTCATAACCCATACGTGAATATTTTGTGTGTGTGGCTTGTTTGTATGTGGTATGTTCTTCTTTGCATCCCTTCTGCATGTGCATATATTTGCGTGCGGGAGGGTGGTACTGCATACTGCATGCAAGACTGATGATCTAGTTTTACACTTCATGCACATAGGAACAAAGGCAGACTTAATGCCGTAGGCATTCTATACCAGTCAACCATGAGTGGTGTGATAGGTGCAATATGTATGATAAAAGTGAAATAAAAAAAAAATAGTAACAACACAAAAAGCCTAGTATTATATTATATAAAGCTAAATTACCACTCACTGACTGACTGACTGACTGACTCACTCATTGACATAATTGTTCTCCCAGATGGTGGATGGGGAGGTGGGTATATTTTGACAGATTCGTAAACAAGTAACTCTCAAACCTACGGGAAAAGTGCCAAACCTCCCCTTTTCACCCCCCTTCTCCCCCCTCCCTATCGTATCTCGGAAACTACGAGACCCGTATTTTTTGTTTTTTACGGATTCGTATAGAGGAGGCTCGGTAAAGTAAAAACCATTTTTCAAAGTCCCCCCCCGCCCCCCTTCTCCCCCCCTTTAGGCGGATCTCGGAATCTAAGAGACTTGGAACATTTTTTTTTTTCAGATTCATTTAGAGGGGCAATGCTTTAGTCGAAATACTTGTGCAACCCCCCCCCCCCATCACCCCCCCCTCTTTTTTTTTTTTTTCACAAGCCCGCGAGGTGCTTGCACCTCGCGCAACACGCAAATACTTGATTTAGAGGGGCAATGCTTTAGTTTTTTTCACAAGCACGCGAGGTGCTTGCACCTCGCGCAACACGCAAATACTTGATTTAGAGGGGCAATGCTTTAGTTTTTTTCACAAGCACGCGAGGCGCTTGCACCTCGCGCAGCACGCAAATACTAGTTATATTATATAAAGCTAAATTACCACTCACTGACTGACTCACTCACTCATTGACATAATTGTTCTCCCAGATGGTGGATGGGGAGGTGGGTATATTTTGACAGATTCGTAAACAAGTAACTCTCAAACCTACGGGAAAAGTGCCAAACCTCCCGTTTCCCCCCCCCCCCTTCTCCCCCCCCCCCTATTGTATCTCGGAAACTACGAGACCCGTATTTTTTTCTTTTTACGGATTCGTATAGAGGAGGCTCGGTAAAGTAAAAACCATTTTTCAAAGTCCCCCCCGCCCCCCTTCTCCACCCTTTAGGCGGATCTCGGAATCTAAGAGACTTGGAACATTTTTTTTTTCAGATTCATTTAGAGGGGCAATGCTTTAGTCGAAATAATTGTGCAACCCCCCCCACCATCACCCCAACCATTTTTTTTTTTTTCACAAGCACGCGAGGTGCTTGCACCTCGCGCAACACGCAAATACTAGTTATACTATATAAAGCTAGATTACCGCTCACTCACTGACTCACTCACTCATTGACATAATTGTTCTCCCAGATGGTGGATGGGGAGGTGGGTATATTTTGACAGATTCGTAAACAAGTAACTCTCAAACCTACGGGAAAAGTGCCAAACCTCCCCTTTTCCCCCCCCTTCTCGCCCCTCCCTATCGTATCTCGGAAACTACGAGACTCGTATTTTTTTTTTACGGATTCGTATAGAGGAGGCTCGGTAAAGTAAAAACCATTTTTCAAAGTCCCTCCCCCGCCCCCCTTCTCCCCCCTTTAGGCGGATCTCGGAATCTAAGAGACTTGGAACATTTTTTTTTTCAGATTCATTTAGAGGGGCAATGCTTTAGTCAAAATACTTCTGCAACCCCCCCCCCATCCCCCCCCCTTTTTTTTTTCACAAGCACGCGAGGTGCTTGCACCTCGCGCAACACGCAAATACTAAAACCCCCATCTCCCCCCATCACCCCCCCCCCCTTTTTTTTCTTCACAAGCACGCGAGGTGCTTGCACCTTGCGCAACACGCAAATACTAAACTCCCCCATCACCCCCCCCCCCCATTTTTTTTTTCACAAGCACGCGAGGTGCTTGCACCTCGCGCAACACGCAAATACTAGTACATATTATATACTTAAGAAGCAAATGAAAACTAAATGTGGAAATTCTGCTAATTGGTGAAGAATGTAGGTCCGCAATTTCTTTTTAAATGCATAGTGACTGTCAGCTGTCCTGATCTCGAGAGGAAGCGCATTCCAGAGGAGAATCGACTGAATATGAAAAGAAGAATGACCAAAATCAGAAGTATGAGAAGGAACAAGTAAGAGAAGATTATTGGATGTACGTAGATTCCTATTGTGTGAAGTATTAGTTAGAACATAATTTTAACCAAGACATATAATTCCTAGTATAATCAAGCAACATTGTAACATTTCTCAAGTAAAAAACTAAATAAACCACATTTTACCAAATCAATCAGAGAGATATCTATTTGTTGTCATAATAATATATTAGCAGCATAATGGATTTGAATGAAACTCAGCCAACGATCCTTAATAGGTTATAGGATACCGTTCATTTCGGGAGTATTTGATCTTTCAATTTCGCTCGGACAAAATACCTATTTTTCTATTCAGTCTGATGTAGCTTCAAAAATTATAAAGTTTAGTTCGACTGTATTTAAGAATTTCAAAACCGACAAAGTTTTAAATTAACTCCATTGTACGAACATGTTATTCACGTTCCACGGTTAATAAAGACAACATAAGTAATAAAACAGTTTTTTTTTCTATCATTAGTACGTTAATGTACTAATCTGATTATGTAACGGAAATAAATTCATGGTCAAAATAATTGAAGAAAAAAAGGAAGACAAATTATATAGTTTTCTTAACGCACCGAAGAATACGCATAAAATTTGCAGCACAAAAAAATAGTAATTATTATATCATTAAATCTAGACTGAACTGCCTGACTGCTGACCAAAGGCCTTGTTCCATTTCTCTCATTGTTCTCAGTTCCGTGCCAGTTCTTCAAGCCTTCTGGTCTGCCGCGTCTCTGTCCTCCAGGGCATCACATGCTTAGCCTTGTCCCATATATGTTGGGGCCATCTATGATGGGTTACCAGTCTAACCGTATGCAGCTGAGTACTACTGCTTTACATGGAGCGACTGCATAGTTGACCAGCACAATCCAGTAGCAGTAGACGGGGCCTCATAGGGCCTGATATGTTAAATAGGTCTTCCACACAGAGACTGACCACAGCAAGCCTTTATTTTTCCGAGGTGGAAATCCTCGTGGATGTCCTCCGCTCTGGAGTGGGTGAGTCTGAGAGTCTGACAGACCAAGGGGTCTGACTCTAACTGAAACCACCCCATGTTCCCTCGTACATATGCGCGGGGGCTGCGGGAACACATAAGTATTCTTCAAAGCGGCACCCGACGCGCTGCTGCACCAGTGCTATGCCCTGAGTCCGCGCCTCCTCACGCCACCGATGAAGAGACACGAGGGCTCTCACTTCCAGGTCCCACGGCAGGGATCCGGCCAGTGCGCAAGGCACCTCGTAGGAAATCGTGCGATACCCTCTGATGACCCTGATGGCCATCACCCTCTGTGATTTTCTCAGTACTGCGATACTGCAGGCCGTCAGGTCTCCTGCCCACACCGGGGCAGCATACAGAACCATGAACTGCACGATCCTCACGTACAACCGCCTGCAGGCGGTACTCGGGCCCCCCAGATTGGGAAGCAGCGTTGATAACGCACCTGCCGCGCAGCTGCCGAAAGTGGGGGCCAAAGTCCCAGCGGCCGTCGAGCACCAATCCTAGGTAATTCATAGTTGACTCGACAGCGATCCGGGTCCCCACAGCCACGATGTGTGATCCCGGCGGTGGCGCCCTTTGGGGGCCATGGAACATGATGGCCTCAGATTTGTACCACAGTGCACAGCAAGCCTAGATTGACCTTGTAGATCGAACCGTGCTGTTGTTATTATTTAGCCACAAGCTCCTTCCAGTCTTTTAATCAATAATTTATTTTACGAGTTATAGACATGCAATATCCGGCCCAGTCCCATTGAAACTGGGAAGCCTTCGCAGTAATGTAAACTATCTGTGTTTTGAATCTTACTTTAGCATTTCTAGCGAGTGCTGTTAAAAAACCAAGTTTTCTGCGCTTAATACATTTGATTACCTTGAATTTGGTCGGATTCATAGACGTTTATTAGTCGTCTTTTTTTTGGTTAATTGTCATAAGCTTACGGTAATGCTACCTTTAATAATCTCCCCGAACAAATTTCGGTCACGGTAGCTAACCATAATTGATTATGGGTCTAGACACACAAATAATCAGGTTTATATAAATAAAATTGAAGTGTCTGTCTGTGATTTCAAAATAACTTTGTTTTAACCCCTTTGTATAATAATATTAAACTACTTTGTGTGAGTACTAGTGTTGTCCAAACGAGAGTCTCGCAAGAGTCTTGCAATTAGCGATTATCCTATTGCTATTTATTAAACGGTAGTTGAGATCTCAGAACAATGTAACAGAGTCTGTGTCTGGCAACACTAGTGAGTACCCTAGCCCATACACACACATACTCACCCGCATACACCCAATAAAAAATTTAGTAAATGTAATGGTGTCCTGAAACACATTGTGTGTCAGTTTGTGTGCCTAGGCACCAATCTCCCTCAATATATTAACATACTAGCTGTGCCCGCGACTTCGTCCGCGCGGAATAGTGACTTTCGGCAGCATATTTAATATTTTAGGCTAATAATTTTGAAAACAAAACTCATACAACGTTTTTTATTTGAATGTCGTATTGATATCTAATCAAAAGTCTAAAAAATAAGCTTCAAGCTTCTAGCTTTAAAAATGACGCAATTTCCATACAAACTTTCACCCCCTATTACAGCCCTTTTTTCGCATAGAAAAGTATCTTATGCCCTTTCTCAGGCTCTAGACTATGTCCGTACCAAATTTCATTCAAATCGGGTCAGTAGTTTAGCCGTGATTGCGTAACACACAAGTAGTTACTTTTGCTTTTATAATATTAGTAAGGATGTAACCGTCACTATACTGATGAGAACTTTTTATAATTTAGTCTTTCTTTCTGTATTTCCAGGCTTATCTCAGATGGGCATGCCGCAATCGCGGCGATCTCTTTGGGGAGTGGCTTGAGCGACGCCACGGCGTCCTCACCTTCCACCTGACGCAGGTACTGACTGGACATGGCTGTTTCGGGAAGTACCTGTTTCGGATAAAGCGGGAGGACACACCCGGGTGTCGTCATTGTGAGGACCACTCACAGGACACGGTGGAGCATACAGTCGAGGTGTGCCCTACTTGGGCGGAGCACCGACGTGTCCTCATGGTGGCAATCGGTGGCAGCGACCTTTCGCTCCCGGCCTTAATTCAGACCATGGTGTGGAGCGAGAGGGAATGGGATGCAGTCACCTCCTTCTGCGAAGCAGTCATGCTAGTGAAGAAGGAGGCTGAACGCGTGAGGGAGAGACAGTTATCTTCCTCACGCTTGAAGAAAAGGAAAGTATATATAACTTTTGTACATAGATTGTCGCTGATTAATTAGATAACGTTAGAGAGCCTTCTGCAAAGTCTACTTATGCTCTGGTGAAGGCCACTTGGATGCAAGATGTAGCGGCCTGACTGAAGTGGTAAAAGATTTTTTGTCCAGTAATAAACGTGTTTCATCTTAAATGATGGCGAGTACAATAATTATGAGGAATGCTCATTATAATTATACATGTATACAACTTTTTGCTTTAAATATATGTTGATTTTAAAAATAATACCTGTTTTTTTAATTAGGATCTTGTCTCGAAATTACGGATCCAAACACAATCCTTGAAAATACCTAATTATGCAAATCACGTTAGTTTGGTCCGCAAATTGTGTATTTGTTTGGTAGGTACCATGTATCTCAATAAATAAAATTAATAAAGACTTTTACTGCCCGGCGCTTCAAAAAAGAGGTCCTAGTGTTTGTTTTAGAAATATTTTATGTTTCTATAGCAACCCGAATTTGAGATAACTGATCAATTAAGATAACTGAGTGGTATCTACGTATATGAGGACAATTTACAATAAAAATATATCAATATTATATCTTAATTCGCTTAAAAAGGTGCTTGTCAGTTTGGTTCATAAGTCTGCAGCGCAATTTACTAATAATACCTACACAGGAACCAAGAATCATAATGAGAATTTATTGGTGACGGAAGCTTGTCCTATAAAGCTTCATTCAAAGCAATCATTAAAATACCCACGCCATTGATACGTTAATAATTGGAGAAGGGCTATTAATTAGAGATTGTTGTTAATTAAGTAGCAGCAGTTTTTTTAGGGGTCCGTAGCAAAACATGGGATTTTTTTAAACTAGCAATGATTATATAATCAAATTACTAGCAATCTTGTTAACTCCTCCAACTAAGCTAAATATGCTTGTGTCTGGAGTGACTTCACGGCAATAGTGCAATGGATAAGGTTTGAACCTGTGACCTCTCGATCACAAGTCCTACACCTGAGCCGTTAGGCATTTTAGCCTAATGCCTGAGGTGCCTTACGCTATGTAGAGACTGTTGATGCAGAGAATCTGTTATTTGGCATGTTCAATCGCACGTATAAAGTTGTGAATAAAATCAAGAAAACCTTTTTTAATTTAATTTAAACCAAAGAAATAAATGGAGTGTTTTTTATCTTATGGTTGTCAATGCCACCATATCAATTTAAAGATATTAGAGGACTAATTCCTTTTTAGTTTTCTTTTTATATATTGTCGTAACCGTTCATTCGATTTACTATTTTCTTAACTAAACTACAAACGACAGTAAATCATTAAAAAATCATCCCATGTGACTGGTGGCATTGCCACATTATATGCCAATGCTTGACCTTCGGATAAATTAATAGCCAGCCGTTGCATCACAGAAACTGTCAATCAGCCATTTCCTGGGAAGATAGGAAAGCGCAAGAGTATCGACGTAAGCTGCGTCCCACACTAAAGGCCCACCAGTCTTCAAAGTAAAGCTTTTAAATGTGTTTTTTTGTTTTATGTTGAGATACAGACCTTTAAGCTTCACACTGGTCAGTATAGTGTTATTTACGTTAGTTTTATTTTATTTATTTTTATTTCGTCTTTGTCTTTTGCGAGTCCCATATTAAAGGTTTTTCTCTTATTTCTTTTAAAACGTCACCGTCGTCTGTAGTGGACACATATGCGCAAGGAAAAGTGAAGGGAACTAAATCGTATGACACCCGGTACCGTAGGAAACTACGTATCTGACTGCTTTAGACAGTCTACCAATAGAAATAGATCGTGAGGAGAGCCGTGTTCAAGCTGACCACCGACGAGAAAACTCTTTGTGCAAGTTGCAAGGGTATTGGCGAGTAGAATGCAACCCGAATAAGGATCGGAATGCACAAACCTTTTCACTGAAGCCACGTGTCTGGTCGACACCGGTGTTCATTTTTTCCTTCTTCCTTTTACTGTCCTTCACAAAAATCACACACTAAACACGAACACAAATTGTTGTTACTCAGTCTGTGCGCTCGCGATGCGGTGGTTCAGACGGAAGCGGGGTATGCACCCACAAAATGGCGAAGCCAATCTACGCCATCTTCGCGAAGTTTTGAGCGAGAAAGGGAAGAAGAGTTGAGGAAGGCGAATGTCAATCGTATTCTGAATGTTGGCGCAACCAACCTTATTCTAGTTCTTCATTTAGTATACGTTCAACTATTATATTGATAGATATGTTCAACTCTTATATGATAACTGCTGCCCGTGACTGTGTTCGCATGGTACGATTTGCTCGCGTAAATCCCGATCCCGTAGGTATTCCTCAATAATAAGTAGCCTATATTTTATTCCAGTATTTTAGTTGCATACCAAATTTCATTCAGATCCAATCAGTAGTTTTTGCGTGACCGAGTAAAAAACATCCATCCATCCATCGTTACAAAGTTTCGCATTTATAATATTAGTAAGAAGTAAGATTAATTTAGTGTCAGTATCGGCACAAGTACTAATCATTCATTTTCTCGCTATCGTAGCAGAGTCCACCCTTTCTCGAACGTTGTGCATCATTTCCAATATAATTCTAA
Source organism: Tholera decimalis (assembly GCA_943138885.2). NCBI lineage: Eukaryota > Metazoa > Arthropoda > Insecta > Lepidoptera > Noctuidae > Tholera > Tholera decimalis. The sequence goes on along the minus strand of OW964563.2, from coordinate 15,726,799 downwards.
TGTCAAAAACACGTAATACATATCACTGTCATCTTTGAACAGCTAATAGGAGAATAGTGTAACAGTCCCCACGTTTCTGTCAATCACAAACGTTACTGAGTAATTTGTTCACCCAATATTAATAACCTAATGACCAATAGGCTCGTAACACAATATCGTAGGTCCAGTCCCTGAATTGACAATTAACGAAGTGTCAAACCCTACTTACTTTCTTATTGTCTAAATCGGACGGATGTTCAGGTCTCTAATATAAGTGTGTTTTTTAGTTATTTGTAATTAAGTGTTACACTTGTATTTATTATTTTTATGTAATTGTAGTAGTTCATACACTACTACAATGACATAAAAATAATGAATAATATCTATATATGGGTTGCTCTAATAAATGACAAATACCTACTCAACTTCTAATTCTTTATTCAGAATTTAGGATGTAATACACAAAAACTCCATGGAAATTGAATTAATTTAAATAAGGTTGAATATTTAGCATTTTTAAAGGTTAAGTTAATATCAAAATTATTATCTGAAATGCGGAAGCAACTCAATTTTTAATTTTATCGTTTCCTCTTGACGTCTAAAGGGGACGAATTCTGGAGAAATTCAACACATCTAAGACCTATATTAGAAAACATGCTATTTTTTATTCCGCGAATGTGTTATTTTCTGATCCTTATTTCCACTTTGTCTGTAATTAAACACTATTGTTTGTTATTAAACTGACTGAAAAAAAAATATTGATAAGTATTTATTTACTAGATAAATATAAAATACTCGGAATAGTATTTTTAATGAATAAATGATTATTCCAAAAAGAATATTACTATCATGGTAACATCAGTTAAATACCTGTGCATTTTTTTCTGTCATACTTACTAATCAAGAGACCTATGAAATAATTGTGATAATTTGCCGCAGAGGTTCGTCTCGGACCGGTCGTGCGTCCGTCCACAATGTCGGTAGTTGAAGGTCTTAGATTAATCTCTACGTTTTGTCGATATATAACTGTTATACACGGCGCCGACACAACAGTTGAAGTGAGTCTTTAATTGTTTAACATTGTGTATAACAAAAATGCGTTTGCAAATCGCAGTCGGTAGTGTTTTGTTATTTTTCGTTGCCTTTTGCTGCGGTAATGGATATGCAAAGCTGGCACGTAAGTCTTCTTTCATATTCTTTTTATGAAAATGAATTTTGTTTTGATTTCAAGTTTCGAATTCTTACAAATCAATCAAACCAACTTTTCAAATAATTTACCTATCATCGTCTGCGTAGCATTGTCCTAACTGTATTGGTTAATATAACATATATAATAATAACGATGTTTGACCCTGGGTCAACTATGTCCATTCCTAATTTCATACGCATTTATAATATTATAATAGGATGAATAGTATGGATTTGGAACATAGGCTGCTGGTTTCTGAAAGTATTTAAGGGACGTCTTTTTCCAACAGTACTCACTGTTGCAGTATTGGCTAAAATAATATAAAAATATTGCTTTAATATCATCATCATCTGCTTCGCCCAACCAACCAACCAGGAAAACCTGGTTGACTTCTAGTCTATCCAGATGCTGTAGACTTTTTCCAGGAGCGATTACCTATCTGACATTCACAACCCACTAATGGGGCGTGCAAGTGAAAGCTAATCGCAGATGGCGCCACCACCGTAAGAACCTTTGTCACTGTCAGTGTTAGTTAGATTGTGAGATATTATATAGTTATCTGTATCATCTATGGTTATCTGTGGTAATATTTTTTATTTTCATTTCATTGATTTCAATTGATTTCTGTACAATTTTCCGATTAAAGAACATAATACATGTTCTTTAATCGAAAAATTCTCAATAACTGTCTCTAATTTAGGAATTCATTACTGTTCCATAGAGAAACTGCTTTGATATTGGTAAGTGTGCTACTAGCGCCACTTTGACAGTTGCATGCCCCATTGGGTAACACGATACCCATGGGCAAGACTTAGTAGCAGATGTTCTGGTTTTTGACTGCCCGTAACCACTGCCAAAGAAGTATAAATGGTGGCCTAAAAAATTCGCTTAAATATGTGAATCATATACATATTTAATGTATATCATCCTCATTCAGGGTCAAGAGAATGACCATCAGTTATATATAATTATGTACATAGTTGAAGCAGTTACGGAAACAACGTCAAAGTCGCTCAAACTAGAACCAGTAATATATTTTAACACGTTTTAATATGGTAAAAAATGTAATGTCTATTTATGTTCGTAGGTACTTAAGAAACTTTAAAATATTTATTCAAAGTAAAAAAAAAAAATTCAGTATCTCAATAATGTGAATGATATGTGTGATTTTTAACAGACTTCAAAAAAGGAGGAGGTTCTCAGTTCGTTGGAATCTTTTTGTTTATGTATGTTCCCCGCTTACTCGAAGACGGCTGGACCGATTTCAAAAAATCCTTTTTTGTTTGATAGTAAATACTTTTTAGTTGGTCCCATTGTCATCACGTTAGGATCTGATGATAGAACCATAGAGAAATCGAAGGAACTCTTTAAATATTATAGACACACCTATAGCGTTTTGGGTATTTCTAACTTGTGCAGTTGCTCTCAAAAAGCACCATTTGGCGTAATGGAACTGATAATAAAGACCACAAATGGCCACCGAAACTACTCAATAATAGTATAAGTATTTCGTGGATTGCGATTCAATTACTTGAATATGGATGTACTTTATGCTCGTCTCAATGCATATAGTGAAGTAGAGCTGATTGTGAAGTACCAGAAGAACACCTCAAAATTAAGGGCTGTGCATCGGGAAAAGCAATATTTTGTAAAAGGTGATAAGTAGTTGACATGAGGCTTTTGTAACTAGATAAATTACAAACCGCCCCTTTGAAAAGGGGGAAAAAATTTATACAAAAATAAAACTGACTTCCAAATTAAAGTTATTTATTGCTTTGTAGCATTTTGATATGAAGGTTGGCTTTATTTTTTCGTAATTAGTTTTTTTTTCTTTTTGAGAGTACGATTAGTTTTATTAGAAGAAAGCTTAAAATCTCTCTCGTGAACTTGCCAACCTCAATTTATCTGAAACCATATATAAATTATTCTAAACAATTAATCCAAATTAAAAAAAAATATATATCTTGAAGATATGCCCCTAAATTACAAGGAATTTTTCGTGTACTGTAGTGTGTGCGTTTACAAACATTTAAACTCACGTGCACAAAAACCCAAAGTGGGAACAACTCTCTGTTACAGCTTACAGATAGTTGTTCCAAGTTTGGGTTTTTTCCAAACATTTTAACCGAAATAATTTTCGAAATTTTATTCCGTCACCGATCAACCGTTCGCAGCACAGCAACCAATCACTAAAACCACTGCTTTAAATAGTGTCGTCAAATTGTCATTATAAAAAGGTTTGTTTGTTTCTAAAGATTGTTTTTGGAGAGTTATCTTTAGATTTATCTCGAAGAAATTCGTGATATATTCTTAATACAACTTAGGTCAAAAAATTAATTTTCATATTCCAACAGCAATCAGGCTTACTTGGCATTTGAACACATTAACCGTAGACTTTATTTTAAATTACACCTTATCAAGTGTATATCGAACCTGAAATGATAAGATATATGTAACATTAAGGCTCTCTACTATCAGCAATAGTTTCTAGTAGTAGTAGTAGTAGTAGTAGTAGTAGTAGTAGTAGTAGATAGATAGTTACAAACACACACTTAAATAAAAATATGTAGATGGAAACAGAAGATACAAAGTTCTTCGAAATATTTTTTTTAATTTGTACAAATTATTTTACAATTCCCAAATATTTTTTGTAATTTGTACTCATTACAATTTAGAACAAAGTGCACTTGTAAGTATAATAATTATTGGAATCCTTGTTGAACTTGTATTACTGTATTGAATGCAATTGCAAGCTCATAATGATATGAAAGAAAAAAATGTTGTTATTGATTCTAAGGTCGTTAAAGTTATCTATCAGTTAGATTAGACACAGAAGGTTATTTTTTTTTTCTATTTATAACTAAATCTAGTTACTATAGAGACACGGATACGTTTTTATTTTTGCATACAGTAATTAGCTTTTGGCTAACTAATAATGGCCGCACGGATCTACGAAGGTCAAGGAACGCTCGCCTAAGTCAGTTCGGTGATGGTTCGGTCATATCGTGACTCTTCTATGCAGCGAAAAGTACATTAAGCATTAAAGTTAAAATCTGACACCAGTTTTGCCAGAGTATCGTGTTATCCAGTTACTGCGTAGTGTTCTTTCCAGCTATACTTATGATGACACAAAAAACCTCATTAGTAACATATCCTAATCACATACCTACAACATACTCAAAACACACACAAGTTCACCACACACTAACTCATACTACTTTTTTTTTCACTTTTTGTATTATTTTGTTTTGTGCAGTCTATAGTTTAACTAGCTTGTGCCAGCGGCTTCGCCCGCGTGGAAAGTTTTTCCGTGTAAATCCCGATCCCGTGGGAATTTCGCAAAATTCTTTCTTAACGGATGCCTACGTCATAACATCTACCTGCATGCCAAATTTCAGCCCGATCCGTCCAGTGGTTTGGGCTGTGCGTTGATAGATCACTATGACAGTCAGTCAGTCACCTTTGAGTTATATATATTTAGATTACTATGTTTCATGTAACCGAAGTATCCTCGACCAACTGTTAATTAGATTTCCTGAGTTTTTTTTTAAGATTATTAGAAATGTGGTTAGAATTCACATTACTAGCAATCCTGTGTGTGTGTGTGTGTGTGAGTCTGGAGTGAGTTCACGGCAATATTGTAATGGGTGGAGTTAGAATCTGTGACCTCTCGATCACAAGTCCGACACCTTAACCATTACGCTATTGATGCTTCAATAGCCTAATGTAATTATAGGGAAATTTTTAGGCCTTATTTCAAACCAGTAGGAGCTGTGCTAATCTCGTGGAATTATCACATTTTTGTAATTCACAGATATAACTGCGTTCAAAACAGTGTAGAAAAATATCATGTTGAAACCATCATCTTAGAGACAAACACTCGAAGGCATGTGTCATCTACCAAACTTTTTAATATTTTTTTCGGGGAATAATCACGGGCACGCCGCAGTTGCGGCGGTAAGACCCCTCTTTGAGGAGTGACTAGATCGGCGTCACGGCGTCCTGACCTACCGCATGACGCAGGTCCTCACCGGACACGGAAGTTTCGGGAGGTACGTGTGTCTGATGGGAAAGGAGGAAACGCCTGGGTGTCACCACTGCGAGGGTCGCCCTGAGGACACGGTAGAGCACACGGTGCAGGACTGCCCCGCTTGGGCAGAGCACCGACGTGTCCTCACGGCGGCAATAGGTGGAGACCTCTCGCGCCCGGCATTGGTCGAGGCCATGCTGCGGGGCGAGAGGGAGTGGGAAGCGGTCGCCTTCTTCTGCGAAGCAGTCATGCTATCGAAGGAGGAGGCGAGCCGCGTGAGGGAGAGGATGGCGTCCTCCCTCCAGCCCAGCCGCAGTGGTAGACGCCCACGGCGTCGGACGTCGGCCGACGATCTCCGGCCACCGTAGGCGCGGGCATGCGGACAGCGAGTAAAGGGCAACTCGCTGTCCGACCATGGACCATGCCCGGGTCGACGGCGCGTTGTGTTCCACGCGCGCCTCAAAGAGCGTCAGCAACATGACGAGGCCCCCCCCCTGCAGAGGGCCGAAGCCTGCCGGGGTCGTGGGACTTATCCCATTACCGTGACCCCGGTACGTAAAGGGTTATTGAAGGAACACCGTGGATTTTAATTGTCAGTAAAAGTCTGACAGTAAAGGGGTGGGAGCACTTATTTGATAATTTTACCACGCTAAAAAAAAGGGTAATAATCAGCAATTGTCTCCTCCTGCTCTGGATGGAGCGAAAGAAAGTGTAAAACTTCAACTGACTTAAGGCGTGGATATACGTGAATTGGGCTTCATTTAGGATACATTAGAAACTTTTTTTTCCGTATCCCTTACAAAATTTGTATTCAAAATAATATATATTAATCTACACAATGTAAAACATGTCCTCTTGGCTTCAAAAAAATAAAAATACATTTGAAATATCATTAATAAATACGCAAAGTGGCCTCTATTTTTGTAACTTACTACCATTTTTCTCCTAAACTGTCAATCAGAGCATCTTTAAATTGCCACTAATATATTATATTAAGTAATGCCTAGGGGACCTTTGGCTTATTTTTGGCAATAACTTTCTTAATTATATATATGGATTTTATTACGTATCGCTATTCGCAAATCGCGTAGTAGCCGGGCGCTGGGCGCTGCGATGCAAAAGCAAAAAATTATAGTTCGCGTTGCACGAAATTATTATTAGGGGTGAGAAGCGCACGCGGGGGGTTTTGTCTTGGTAACGCCCACATGACCAAGGTCAATGGCGTATATCCAGCTCTTAAAACCAGCCCTATTATCTCAGTTGCCCTTGCGTTTCGAGGCAGCAGTATCTCGTTAGAACATTCCCACAACCCCGACAGGAAGGTCCACCTATCTACACTGGGCCCGCATGGTGGATAATGACTCATTTCCTCTCAAAGAGGAAATGGGCCTGTATCTCTGCTGTAGGAACTCTATAGATGATTTAGAATCGCGTACAGCTATTACTTAAGACAACTACCAAATTAGGTAGATTTCAAGGTACACAAACACTAATTTCACACCTCAAACTTAGTTTTTATTAACACCGTCTTTTTGCCGAGCTGTTAATCAATAAGATGACGTAGATTTGAAGTGACATAATCGTCACTGTTCTTAATTGATTCCTTAAATTAGTCATTGAATAATTCAACTGCTTTGATTTAGTGAAGATTGAATAAATAAATTGAAGGTAATGATAATTCGCTCACATTATAATAAATGTTTACAACCTACAGGTCGCTTTTGCTGAGCTCGTCTGCTGTATTCGGTAAAATTAAACAAGCAACATTGAACCACAGGGAAGCTTTTTTTCTGTTCACCTGTACTATAATCGCATAGATAATTAGAATTTGACAATAAATCGAATGTGAAGAAAATCTATTCTTATATATAAATCTAAACTGAACGGAGAGTTTGACTGTGGGATCAATTTATATTCTATTTTAACTTGTGTATATAATTAATAAATATATTATATAACAAATTTACTTAAAAATACAATAATAAAATTAAGGTCGGGTGCTAAATAAATACCTAATTTTTTAATTTACCTTTAAATTTTTTTAATATTATTTTCTTCTCTAATGCCCTTGGGTAAACCGTTAAGTATATATGGGATGCGTTTTTTAATGTCCTGTCTCCATAACCGTTGGTTATTCTAGGCACAACATATTTACCCGAGGTCATTGCTCCAGTATTATATTTATTATAACTATATGTAAATCTATTATTTCCAATCAATCTTGTAATTCAGGTTAAGTAGGTACTAACATGGATTACGGATATTAGTTACTAACCAATTGAGTATTACTTGAAATAAATAAATGGAATTATGAAATAATTATAATTTCATAAACAACTCTGTGCATGGATGTCTTAGTTTTCAACTTTTTAATTAGCATTTCGGAACATCCCATTATACCTACTCGTAAGTACGGAATCGAATTTTTTTTATGAAATCAAAAACTCTTGTTAATCAAAGCTTTTGTTTTTTTAATTATTCAACCGTTAATTCGAATTAATATTGAGCATTTATATTATAATTCGACACGAATGAATAATTTTGAACTGGACCTAATGTATTGATAGTAGGCAAAATTTCAAGACAACATTTAACAAACAGCAACAATTTCTAAAACTTGGAACCTAAAACGATATTAAATGCACAATAATATCATAAAATTATAATGAAAAAACAATCTAGAAGAATTGCTTTTTGACTACTCATTCTTCCAAAATTAAATGACCTATATAAAAAAAACTTTTTTGCAATAAATAAAATCAACTTTCATATCCAAACACAACAAAGCCAAAAATAACTTTAATTTCGGAAGAAGGCGGTGTGAAAAAAAGAAAATACAAAACCAATAACACTGACTACCGAAATTAAAGTTATTTTTCACGCTTTTTAGTGGGTCCAAAAGCCAAAATATCAACTACTTATGGCCTTTTACAAAATATTGCTTTTCCCAATGCAGAGCCGTTAATTTTTGAGAAGTTCTCCTGATACTTCATCGTCAGCTCTACTTCACCATATGCATTGTGATGACCATAAAGTACATACATATTCAAGTTATCGAATCGCAATCCACGAAATACTTATTATTGAATAGTTTCGATGGCCATCTGTGGTCTTCATCATCAGTTCCACTTCCCCAAATGGTGCTTTTTGAGAGCAACTGCACAAGTTACTATAAGAAATACCCAAAACGCTATAGGTGTGCCTATAATATTTAAACAGTTCCCTCGATTTTTCCATGATTCCATCATCAGATCCTAACGTGATGACAATCGAACCAACTAGAAAGTATACCCTTTCAAACTAAGAAATAATTTTCCAAATCGGTCCAGCCGTCTCCGAGATATGAGGTAACATACATAAAAAAAATAAAAAAAAATTCAAGACAAACTGAGAACCCCTCCTTTTTTTGAAGTTGGTTAAAAATAAAAATACTATACCTGGTTACCCGACTGCGCCAGAAGGAGGGTTATGTTTTTCGAGAGTATGTATGTATAATTGTTTGGCACGCTCTGTGGCCTGAACGGCTCGACGGATTTTAGCTTGAGAGGTATCGTTAGATTCGTATTGACTGTGAAAGTGACACTGGGTATATCAAAAAAAAAAAAAAAACAAAATAGCGGATTTTTGGCGCCATATTATGCCTTAAAAAAGTTTTTTTATTTCAAAACCTATCGAGTGGAGTATCAAAATAAAGGGTTTTAAAAGGTGATTACAAAAATATATACAACTTATATGGTTAAAAGTAATTCAAAGTGACAAATCGTAAAAAACACGTATCAAGAACTAAATCGTTAACTAATTAAATAAAAGTTGGAAGCAGGCGGGACCCATTTGAGTTTGAAACTATAATAATGGTATGGGCCCGCCTGCTTCCAACTTTTATTTAATTTAAAATGGGCTTGTTTTTATTAGCTTTTCAGTTAGTTTTAGTATAAGGTTGCAGTCGGTTTTTTTATTATTTTTAATTACTTTTTTTTTTAAATGATCATATTAAAATATATAAACTTGTAAATTAATTCTTACGCCAAAAACATTGAACTTCACTTTTCGTAAGACATGTGCGGCTTTCTTGAATAATGAATGTAAATTACTTCTAACAGTTATATTAATATAATTTTTATTTATGAATGTGAGCTCAGTCTGTTATGCTTCAAGAATCTTTAACTCGAATAGCGCAATGTTGTATCTGATTCTAGAAACAGTTATGTTTATTATTTAAAATCAAATATTAAACTTTCTAAAAAAATAGAAGGGAATATAATCTTAAAACACATTTAAATCCATATGGTGTGTTTTACTGTTCTAAAAAAGATCAAATTGATTTGAAATAATGACTTACGATAATCTATCTCGTTACAGCGGACTACATCCATCCCTGCAACGAAACATCCAGAGAGTGCCTTATAAAAGCAACACAAGATGCGATCCCAGAGTTTGTCAAAGGCAGCACAAAACTCGGTGTAGATGTTTTGGATCCCTTCACCATTGAAAAACTGTCAATTCCCCTGACTGGGTTAACATTCACCTTTTATAATGGGAAAGTTACAGGATTCAAGAATTGTATTGTGGATGATGTAGTGTAAGTATTCACTTTTATTTTTGTTATTCAAACTTTTTCGACTTAGTGTTCATGCCAGATTCGTGTCAGAAGACAGCACTCCAAGAACAGTGAGCAATTACGGGAAGACCATTGTTCACCAGTGGCAGAATATATTTATCAAAATAAATTTGCAAGAAAATCGCGATTTGCTATATTTGTGTCCGCGTTTAATTTAGAAAGAATCGCCACGTTTTCTTTATTTAAAACACTTATATGTCCAACATCTGTATGGCTACAAAATGAGAAAAAGTGATGTGTTTATAAAAAAATCACCTCATAATTGTCCGTAATGAACAAAATATAACATTTGGCTACATTCATAACTTATAATCCTTTGGCACAAAGAAGTACTATTTATTTTGCAAATAGGTTATAAATAACACTTTCACACGCCATTTTTTTTGTAAATTTAACTTAGAAGAAACGTGTGTATTGTCGTGTGCCGTATATCTACAAAAGTGTGTCTTATTGCAATTGCAACGATTTATCGGTATTATCAGTATCTGCTATGCAAATCAATGAGACAACGAGTCCAAGGCAGTGTCATAAGCCATTGAGAACAGGAAACTAAAATGAGGAAAATAGTTTTAACTTTAATTACTGGTTTTAAAAACTAGTTTTTTACGCAGGTAAATACATAGGTCCGTCTGAATAAAGTCTAATTACGTTTTCTTTCCTTAATTTTACAATGCTGTATCTAACACGCACAACACTTCAATAGAATCGTATTCAATTCGAAATAATGACTGTAACTCTTTCAATTTTTGAAACGTGAATAAATGAAGTATTTTGGGTGGATATAAATGAATTCTCTTTCAGAAATGACAGTCGATTTTTATCCTTTCTTTAGTGTTACGATTTTTCAGTCTTTTTATATGATATTTAATTTCTATTTAGTTTTATACAAGTAAATCACATATTTATAATGTATGTTTTTATAGCTTAGTTAGAGGGGTCAACAATATTGCTAGTAATGTGAATTATACCCACATTGCGAGTTTTCTTTATATAATATTAAAAAAAAATTAAGTACTTATATTAAAATCGTAACACTAAAGAAAGGATAAAGTTGGAATAATTATTCCTTCTTCCTTGACTTATAATATTGGTATTTGATAACTTAATAGGCCAGCTAAAGTTGGTGTAACTTCACTTTGTGAAGGTGGTGATGATTTTATTGCTTGTCCCTGACCCTGTGATGGTGCTGCCTCTTATATTGTGCTGGGCAGTAACAATACATTGGGCGTTTCTTCATTGGCCGGCCCGGCCCGGCACCGATACCGACAATGACATCGGTGGACGCTTAATTCTGTAAAATTGTATGGAATAGTGTCTCATTGACCCGGCCCGACACCAATATTAACTGCAAGGGACGACCTTACCTGGGATGTATTTAACTTCTAATTTATTTACAAAAGGTCTATATTGTATTGAGCAGAGTAAGGACACTAAAAGGCTCTATTTGTGCAGTTGATCCGAATAAACTTCTAAATACACTTCAAGACCACAATTCCTAGCAAGAATTAAATAATCTGTGAAATCTTTAACATATTTAAACTAAAACGTAATTTTTTTTAAATCCTGTCTGCTCAACTGAAAGGAAAGAAACAAGCACATTTTTATTTAAAAAAGTGACAAGCAGGCGTGACCCATCCCATTTTTATAACTATATATGTTCGATTGGGTCCCGCTGCTTGCAATAAATCGGTAGTTATTGTGTGTTTTTATGTGTCATCTGGGCCATATAGTTGACGACATTACTGATAGGTTTACCATAGAAATAGGTGGTGATTCTGATGATTCAGAATATTCCTAAGAAATGGAGTCATTATTTGAATCTGATTAATGAATACCTGTAATTAATTATGATTTTAATAACATAATTTATTACAGGTATATAGATATGTTACATTATTAATTTTGTATTTCTAGTTTTAAATTAGCATCTACACTTTATTTCAGGATAACGTATTATAAAAAACCGATACTTGATTTTATCAACGTTAAGTTTCGATAGTGGCACATCACTATTTAAGATTTGCAAAAAACTGGCAATCGTCGTAATGTCAACTTTGTCTCTGAGATTAAAAAACAGGGTATAGGAAAACTAATTGTCATAATTGGATTGACTGGACTTTGATTTCTTCCTAATATTAAAACAATGTTTAGAAATTGACTTGTGGTCATTAATCAACGTTTAATAATAAAACCCATTAGAAATACGTAATGCGAATGATTGAACTTGATCGTTGGAATATAATTTAATCGACGTACGAGTACTAATATCATAAATCAAACTGGTTCATGTTTACGTAAAATGTAATTAGCCTTTTTGTCACGAGATCCTTGGGGCAAACAGTTTTAAAATCAATCACTCATATCGCTGGCCCCGGGCAATATAGCGGTAAACACCGGTTACGCCCTTTTTAATGTTATTTGATTTTTGGCTTCTTTGAGTATTAATCTATCACTCTTATTTTTTTTCAGTTTTTTTAAATAATATTTCTGTAGAATAAATAACAATAACAGCTTTATTGTCTGGAAAATTCTCTTACCTCTAAGTTATGTATTATTGCACTAATCTAAGAAACATTACACAAAAAGCTGGTGAACATCTTTACACTAAATTTCTAAACAAAGGGTAACAGTAATAAATTTAACTGCGTTTTTTTGGAAATAAACGTATTATATCAATAAACTGTAAACACTTAATATGAAGTAATTACAAGAGATTTTATTCTGTACAAGCTATTACGCCTTTCTTCCCGAAAATGTATTGTTTCCCCGGTGCCGTACTATCGTGTTGCGCTGAACGCCATCCCTTTCACTCCTGCACATAAATGATTACCACATGCTCCATCCGAATCGTATGTACCATCAACTACCAAAGAACTAACTATGTAGAAAAAGAAGGTGACATGAAGAAACTTGGGAAAAGTTAAGAATGAAAAACAAAAAATTCAGGCCCAGCTTACTGGTATTCGAAGTAATTCGAAACAGAAAGTTTGATTCCAAATCGAAGAAGAACGCCTATAAATCTAATAAAAGTCCAGTGAAAAGATTTCTCAAGTCTCTCGGTAGGCTATATTCAACGAATTTTGAAAACTTAGTGATCACGAGGATCAGTGGCATTATATCTTACGACATGTGAATACTAAAGATATAAAAAAATGCAACTAGTTAGAACAAATAACAAGTCACAAATTATTAGCTATTTGTTCAAGATAAAGGATAAATAGAAAATGGATTAGAATCACAGAATCAATTGACGTTTGCAATTTTTTTATCACACTTAGCATTAGCGAAAAAACAGTATACACAGCAATAGAGAAAGGGTAATGTGAAGAAGTCAAAGATAACAGGGATCAGCATGAAAATAGACCACGGAAAATTAGTATTTCAATCGAGCAAAATATTATACATATGAAACAATTTCCAGGTAAAGAATCACATTATGTCCGAAGAGATACTAAGAAGTTATACTTAGATGAAACACTGAACATTTCGAAAATGTACAGGCTGTATTCTGATGAAAGGTTTAGAGTGAACCAACGGCAAACAACGGCAACGAGAAACTGGTCGAGACAAGGCTCCAGAGCCATGGAGAACATGGGCCACGTGTTGCAAGCCTATCAGTTTTCTATCGGTTACATTTCGGGGAGTGTGCGATGGAATTGCACAGTTTTATTCCACCAAGCCCGTTCCATCATCGGACTACAAGACAAACGGCGATGCGCCATCGTTACATGGTGGACATCCCACCCATTGGTACGAAACGTTTTGAGAATACTTTCATTGTGCGTACGGCTAAGGAGTAGAATTCCCTGCCGGAGTCTGTCCTGGGAGTCGTTAAGTCAAGAGTGAATAGGTTACTTCTAGGCAAGCGTGCTTCATCTTCGACCACATCATAACTTAACATCAGGTGAGATTATGGTCAAACACAAGCCTGTCAAACATTATCCAAATGATGTAAAGATGGCCACAAAACGACAGTATGAAACTGTGTTTAATACAAACTTCAATTATTCTTTTCACAAACCTAAAAAAGATATGTGGGGCCAATGTACATTGTATCGTCCAGCTGATGGTGAAAGAAAAGACAAACCCCAAGAAGCTTACACAGAGCACATTAGAAACAAGGAATGTGTTCGTGAACTCAAAACTAAAGATAAAATAGAAGTCGATTCTATGACTACTGTCGTCGCTATTTATGATCTGGAAAAAGTCCTGACGATTCCTCAATCAGAGGTAGGAATCTTACATTACAAGCGAAAGTATCCTATATATAACTTTACAATTTACAACTCATTTAGTGGAAAAGGTTACTGATATCTTTGGCACTATCAAGTGTCCAAAAGGGTTACTAATGAAATTGGCAGTTGCGTCCTCATTGAAACTGAGAGCCAACGTGGTATCATGAATGCCAAGATCAAAGGATAAAATTTTAATCTTAAGGAAATGGAACAACATAATTTCTTCGATTTAAAGGAGTTATGGACGAAGATAGTTTAATTTTATAGCTAAGTATGTTTTATTTATCGTAATTAGTATTTATACACACTGTGTCTATCATCTCCTTTTCAACTCTCCTGTCGCAGGTCTGCTGGAAAAAATTTCTTAGGAAATAAGCAGCACCTTTGTGCTCCTTTGTCTGTATTTAATTTTTTTCTTTTGTAAGTGTCATGTGTGTACATAAATAAATAAAGAAATAAGACATTGGTTGCGGGCAGAACAAACTAATGAAAAAGTTATGTGGACAAAGATTCACGAAATCAATATTACATCCAGATATTATTTATTTAAAGTATAACTTTAACGATGAGTATATTTCTTTAAATACTGCATCAAACACCAGATCTTCAAGAGGAAGACCCAAATGGACGCCAGTGACTGATGTTTCAGGAGATGAACTGAGAAATCTGACCAGTTACCAAAACCACTTTACGATGATTTGATGAGTCTCTGTAAAACTGAAGCAATCCCGAAACATTAACATACATTTTATAACAATTTGCATTGTGTTGGGAAATCTAAAAAAGAAATCGATATTGAAAGCAAAGATTCAAATTAAAGTAGCATAAAACTTTTTTCTTTTTAAGGTTTTGACCATTTTATTTTTGTTTCCATAGTATTATATCAGTTAATAAAAATTATGTGATTTTATTCAAATTAAGGTAGCATAGTATTTTTTCTTTTTTAAGGGTTGTTGTTTCCAAAGTTTATTTACTAAAAATTGTGTGATTTGAAAGGTTTTTTTATACAAAATATTAAACCCACTGTTAGCGAAGTAGACACAATAGTTAAACAATGGCGTGAAACTGATTCAGTCGGGGTTCACAGACGAAGAAATTCACTTAAAATTTAATTAAACAAAAATTAGGTGGTAGTACATATATTAAAAAAAAATATTAATTTTATAAAATACTGTCTAAAATGGTTAAAAATAAAAATAAATCAAATTATAAGGTCGGTCTGTTACAATGGTTACATATAAATATGTTTCATTGACAGGATTCTAAAATAGCGATTCGTGGATGATACAGCTAAGATTTGGCTATAAAATTTCCCTGAAGAAGGTTGTAATCGGCTGGTACGCTCGAGATCTAAAGTGGAAGTTACGGCGTATTATTTTCTTACATTCTAGAATCTCAGTGGTCGGTGTGTTTATAAAGTCATTAATGATGTTGCAATTGAAACAGTATCGATATTTTTTGTATTATACATTTTTTCAATTATTTCATTAAATATTTATACCATTACAATTATTTTTAAAAGGTTAAATTGGTAAAAAAATTAGCTTTCATTTGACATTTGGAACGCCTGTTTTGGATCACTGTACGCTGCACTATAAACAAATTAGCTCCTTTTATTTCTCCTGTAAAATTAGATTTTTGATATTACCGCTTTATTGCCCGGGGCCAGCGATATATTATGATACATGTCACTTATATGATAGTTTTTTGGAAAACCAGCGTATTGACAGCTGCCCATGATATTCACTACCAAAACAGTTTTCAGACTTCTTTGCTTTCTGTTCCATTAATCGTTTTATGAGCAGTGATAAAGAATTCATTTGCACATAGGAAAAATATAAGTGAGTGCTTTATACGGCCCACCCAAATGTCCTTACTTTGGTATTGTTCGTCAAATCGTTCAAGCTCCTTAAGGTTCTAAGTTGAGTGCGGTATTAGACAAATGCTTGCACTGTATGGACGGGCCTACTCAAATTTGTTTGATTCTGTCTTCTAAAGGGCGCCACAGACGTTAACCTACATGGCTCTCATATGATTTGATCACTACAGATTGTCTGGACTTTAAAAGAGACGTTGACCTCTGAGTTTGGTTCCGTGTCTGAGTAGTCAGTTAGGAAACATCATCATCTAGTTTACATTCACGGAAAAAATTACATTTCATACTTGGGAACAAACTCACAAACTAGCTCCTCATTTGTGGCCGTCCGAGGCGGCGACAAAGCGGCTCTCATGCAAAAAGTTCCATTATATTATTATATCATGAAACTGATTGAAATCCGTACACTCACCATTAGTTTCAGTTGGAAACCAGCGTCGGGCACTAGTTGTCTGGCATTTTGCTGAACTGGGCCTATTTGGCGCGGCCTTGCATGTATTAATTTTTATTTATATATTTTAATTCTTTTTATTATGTGATGTTATTTGTTTTTTTTTTGTTGGTTGTGCCATGTGTTAATAAACATTTTTTTCTTTCTTTCATACTAATATATGTAGAAGCCGTTCAAAGAAATCATTCATTCAGATAATATATTCTCCGATCGAGTTAACAAATGAGTTTTTGTATATAAAAAAACACAATAGCAACTCAAAGAAATATCTAATTTATTTTTAAACACGCTTTTATTAGGTCGATCTGTATGTAACTAACTATGTAATGGAATCTATGGTAACTAATTTAACCATCTTCCAAGGGTCGTAGCGTAATGAAAATTGGCAGCTGTATGTAGTTCTGATGACAATACAATAATATGGTACTGTCAAACTGATCTGATGATGAAGCCGGAAGATATGAACTGGAACTTCATGATGGAAAATCGTATATATAGCTGTTTTGGATTTCTTAGAAAAGTCTTGTAATAAACTTTGACCACGATTAGGTTTCAAGGTCTGATGATGAAGTCGGAAGATAGGCACTGGCATTCCATGATGGAATATCGTATCATAGTCGTGTTTGCACTTGTGAGAAAGGCCACATAATGGACTTTGAACACGATCAGGTTTCAAGGTTATAACAAACCTAAAGAAAATCCGTTATCGGTTTTCTTAACCTTTTTGAATTACCGCGTAATCCATAGATTTATTATTAGGTCGATCTGTAACGATCTAAATATGCAATTAAATCTAAGAATCTGAATTAAACGTACTTCTAATTGTTGTATCATCATGAAACTTGACAATTATGTGTAGATTAGACGACAATACAATATTATGGTACCATCGAGCTGGTCTGACGATGGAATTGGAAGGTGGCTGATGGAACCTTGGACTGCTTACTAGTAAACAATTAAACATGTCTAATTTCTGCTCATTACTTACTTGTCTTAAAAGCGTGTTTTTGGTTTTTTAAACTATTAATTTATTATTATGTTGGTGAACATTTTTAATTCTTCGCCGGCCTTATTTTAAAAGCCTTCTTTGTGCAATTGCAAATGAGTTCTCTCTTCCTTTAAGCAAAGCGGACTTGAGCAGTAAGCTGGAAAAGCTATAGAGAACGAATTAGGTCCGAGCCATTTACTACCGTGGAATCTATAGTTTAGATAAGACTGTATTTAATGACTAAGTGCCTGCTGTTTTTTGAACCACTATAATTATTTAACTTCTAAAAACACAATATCATTTTAAAATGTATAGGTCAACAAATCCATTGCTTCGTATTTTTACAAAATCATTTGACCGACAATGCAAAAGGGCTGTTATTCCATAACAAATGAACGATATGGCATCGAAGAAAAAGATGAATCTATCTATGAAATAAATATGTTAAATACGTTGTTGCATTGCTGTTTATACTAATATTAAAAAGAGGAAAATTAAGAATTTTAATGTTTGGATCGAATGAACTCAATAACTCCTGAACTGATTTCAGAAAAGAAATCATTACCTATTTCTGATAAAATGTAAAAATCTAGCCTAACATATGCTAGATTTTTCCATTTTTACGCAAGTAAAACCCGAGACAGAATCTCCCTTCCCCATAAGTATGACGGTTCAATGCTATGACACATCCAATGTTAGAAAGAGACTATATAGATGAGCTTACTATGATACTATATGAGTGATAACTATATAGAACTACATAGATGGATATCCCAACCAACTTATCAGAATTTAAGCATGATTAAAACAACACGTCTTAAGTAATGTTTTTTGCGGAAATGTTGAAATATAAATTAAATTAAAATTAGATTTAAGAAATAATGTTCAATAGGTGTGTTTAAATTTTGGTGTACAGACGCCAGCAGGTGAAGCTACCCCAAACTGTCAAATTTTCCCAAACAACTTTGAACCTAATTTCTTTAACAATAAAGTTGAAAATCTATTAAAGAAATTTGACAGATTGTTGTAGCTTAATGTGCTGGCGTCTGCACAATAAAGTATATTCTATTCTATTCTATTCTATGGCGGCCCCGGAACGGAAGGGCAACTGAATGAGCAGAGTGAAGTTTTAGGCAGCAGTCATTTGGTAATTTTCCCACCAAGAAAATAAATAAACGTCGTAGTATTTTAGTCTTGCGTGAAGGCATGGCGTCATGTACCCCTTTCTCCTCGTGGGGAGCTGAGCCTTCACGCGACTTTCAGCTTGCGGTTACTAACAACAGCGTCTATATAAAAACATAATATTTAATGATACCAATTAAAAAACTGGTTCCGTATACAGCAACCGTGAGAAATAAGTATGTCTATAAGAAAAAAGCAGATAACAATCGGTTTCTTGCTAATCTTATAATTGAAGTAAAACAGATCTGTGCGTTGATAATTTTCTTGAAGGTTGTTTACATTGTAAATGATAAATAATAAGATACTAGTAAGCAATGAACGTGAACTATATTATAATTGCAATAGGTTTTAAAGAACCGATCGATGTCCAACATCGAATAAAACGGGCCAAGTTAAGTTGGGTCATAATGATTGTACGGTTCCGTAGACTAATTGTTTTGTAAACAATGAAATTCCGTTTTTTCCCTAATGGGGAAATGAAGAATTGTGCGGAGGTATTAAAAATAAAAATAAATCCAGAATGATTTTAACTACCTGTGTAGATGTGAATGTTATTTCGAAACAGTCAAATCGAAGTTCAGCCTTGCAATATTAATATTAGGGACGCTCGAGCGTCCCTTTCCCCTATTTGATTGTAAAATTATATACCAAAAATCATTTCCAAAGAGCGTGCTCCATCTTCGACCGCATCAGCACTTACCATTAGGTGAGATGGTAATCAAACGTGAGCCTATTATCAATAAAAAAGGAAATATCTAGACGACTGATTGATACTTTGTG
Source organism: Tholera decimalis (assembly GCA_943138885.2). Lineage (NCBI taxonomy): Eukaryota > Metazoa > Arthropoda > Insecta > Lepidoptera > Noctuidae > Tholera > Tholera decimalis. Next base: position 15,707,471 of record OW964563.2, on the reverse strand, counting down.
TACTCGTAACCCGAAGGTTGTCTCGTTCTTTGCCCAAAGAATAAGCATCGTCATTCAACGTTATAAAACTGAAAGTCTTCTAGGCTTGGTTCAAAGTTCTTGTGATGTGAACGCGTTAGTAGCCAGACGCTAGAAAATCTGCCTCCATCCTTTCCGAGCAGCGGTATCTGTTACCTAGTCACCGTGGTTGTTGAGGGCAGATAGACAATCGCTCTATTAGAACTCAGCTGCATCCGGATGAACTGGAAGCCACCCTGACAAAGGCTGTAAAAGGCTAATGATGAGAGCGAACTAATAGTACATTGTTCACCGAGAGGAGAAAGTGACCGATTACCGTCGAGGGTGTCGTTTGAAGCCCGAGCCGTAGGCGAGGGCTTTAAAACACCCGAGATCGGGAATCGCACTTTCTCTCGAGTGATTTATAGTGCTTTATACTACACCTACGAGGAAAATAAAAAACTAAATCTTTACTAATTGAAATTTATATTGAAATTGTTGCAGTTAGTGAAGCTTAATGGCGTCTGCAATTTTCACATGTTCTTTTTTCAAATTGTTTATCCTGCCGCCGCAGGGTCGCACTGCCAGCCCGACACCATCCAACACACAGCTAGTGGCCAGTGTCATTTTGCGAACTTGGAGATAAAAACTCACTGTAAAAACTTTTTGGCTTTTGATATTTAGGTTACCGGCGCATAGTCTTACCCAAAATTAAAAAAGAAAAACCACGTAAGAAATGGATTTTCATACACTTTTCTCTCCCGCTCAGATGCGTTTTCTCCCCGCATATTTGTTCGATATGCAATGACGTACTTTCTACCGTAAATTTGATAAAGTATCAAGGTACTTTCCAAGCAGGTGTAGTATAAATAATTTTACTTAATTGTCAACAGGTCTGAACTTGAGAAGCGTCACTTCATGCTAGCGTTCCACTGCAACCTCACTATTAAGGGTACCTACGATGCTGTAGGCAGAATCCTCCTATTCCCTATCGACGGAGCGGGCGACGCCAAAATAAGGCTAAGTAAGGAACACTCCATTAATAATTTAACAGATTGTGATGTCTACAGTTTTCTGGTTCACCTCTCTTTTAAGTTCCAAAGTTTTGCATTTTCAAATCCATTCTCATTTCATTGCTGTTTGTGGCGAGATTACGTAATTATTATGGGAACGATTGTTCGTTTTCATGAAAAGGGAGTCATTTTCAAGTTATGCATTTTTAAGAATGACTTGAGATTGCATGGACCAAAGTTTGATCTTTCCCTAAGGATACAAAACTTTTATGATTATGCAAGAATGAATGAAACAAGATTGGATTAAAGGTCAAAGTAACTTTTGTAAAGGATATACAAGTATAACCGTTCAAGGCAATAATTTGGCATCTATTCTATATTTATACATACGACACAAAGTTTTTTGCCTGCATATAATTACTGCCAAATGTAATTGTAATCTACATCTTGAACCAAGTATGGTATACACATAATATTATTCTTGAACACCTTTTTTGTTTCAGCCAATCTCAGAATGAAGCTCGATATAAAAACAAAATACATAAAAGATGACAAAGGCGTCAATCATTTCTCTGTGAAGAATTACAAGTACTCTTTCGATTATGGAGATCGCGTTTCCTTTGATCTTGCAAATCTCTTCAAGGAGAGCAAAGAACTAAGTGAGTATTGAGAAATAAACAGCTTTATTTGAGCCAAAAGTGTCCACAAATAATAACAATTCATGTATATTAGACCTAGAACAAGCATACTCCTAGCATATTACTGGTGTTTGACTGAATCTATATCAGGCTGTTACTTTTCGAATCAAGTTTAGTGTTCTATATTACAGAGCATGAACACTGCACATTATGCGTTGGCTATTTGTGCTTTATAATTATTTCAAGACCAGGGCCCCAAGTCTGATATTTTTATAAATTCGTCATTTCATCACGATCCCATTGTCATTTTGATAATAGTTCGTAATCTACTAAATTCATAATGGTTGGTCAGTAGTCTCGCATTAGAATGACATTGCCGTATTGCCATTATTATAAAACCCGTTAGTTGTAATGATTTTCGAAAAACTACCCCTAAATTTGAACATTTATTCATGCCAGATTTTATTTCTATTTAATTTTACATATTATTTCGTTCTATGAAGTGTCAGTGGTTGACCATTGGAGAGCCATTATATTAGTAGATTACCAAACTTGTTAAAATCAACAATTTTGAAATCAATGATAGACTATTTTGACACTATTGTAATAGCAGACTTGAGGCCCAGGTATCCGACGCTTCTTTCGTGAAAGAACTCGTAGCTAAATAATAACACCCGCACGGGTCGATCTGCGAGGTTAAGCATTGCTTACATACATAAGGTTGATAAAAGGTCGATCTGGGAATGTGTAACCTTCCTAACATATCGAGATTTGTTTCTTTGTTTATTTCCTTAACGTGTTTTCCGGGATACCTCCGTGTCTCGAAAAACACATTAGGCCATTGGTCCCGGCTGTCATTTGTACATCTTTGACAGTTGTTACGGGTAATCAGAAGTCAAACAATATTACACTGGTGTTACCAAGGCGTGTTGTTACGCAGATGCTGGATAGGTCAAATAGGCAGTCTCTCCATGTAGGCATGACACTAATACTCAGCTGAATCCAGTTAGGCGATCCAAACACTGTTGGGAATATAAGTGTAAATATTAAAGCACAAGTATACAAGCATAAACATATAAGCATCAATACATAAGCATAATATAAATGCATAAATATATAAGTATAAATACAAAAGCATAAATATATAAGCATAAAGCTCAGAGCAGCGAGAGTTCCATTTAGCAAAGGATGAGTATATATAGTATGGACAAGACTTAGTGCGTCGCTTAAAGAGCGAAAGTTCACACAAGAAACAGAACGCAAAAGGCCATACAGATATATAAGGTCCCGATGTCCCGATGTATCCCATGATCGAGGAAACACTGTTGGGAAAGGACTAAGTAAATGATGACATCCGACATTTTTTTCAAGAATGCTGTCAACAGAAAATACCCTCCATAGTTAGAATGACACCAAACACCACCATTAAATAAAAAACTACGCTATTATCGGAAACCAGCATCCTAATTTCGTTAGCCTACCAATGAGCCATTATATTGAGCTACTATATTTAGCAATTACCTATATTACTAATTGTCCCCTACGCTATATCCTCCAAGGAAATCCTCAGCCGATCAAGAGGTGCATATCCGTGAATGTTGCGATGTGCAATAAAAAACTCGATTGACCTACTTTGAAACGGCAAATTCTTATAATTTTTTTTATAACAATCATGTTGTCAAGGTTTACGAGGTTGTTTTACATTTTTCTAAATAGCTTTAATTTGTTTCAGGCAAAACGGTACTTGATTTCCTCAATGAAAATTGGAAGCTAGTTGCAGAAGAATTTGGAAAACCCATCGTAGACTACGCAGTAGAGCTAGCTGTTAGAACGGTAGAAAAGTTCTTCCTTGTTGTACCCTACGAAGAACTGATTTATGTTCCCATTCCTGAGTTTTAATATCAACAATAAGAGTATTACGTATGTTATAAGACATCTAGAATATAATTTATTTTAAGCTATCATTTGTTTTATTAATCTCTTACTAATTATTTTTTTATTGCGCTCAATTCTTTACAATCCGTTGAAGTTTTTCATCTACAATTAAACTTTAATACCTTGTTATAAGGGATTTTGGTGAAGTATCATTTATTTTGGAAATACCCATTCATTTGTCTTTGTTGAACGTGAGAGACAGTCCCGCCTTTTGCAAGTTTTCGTCATCTTGACAAGATCCTTTCCTATTAGATGTGGCGTTAGATTTTCTACATGACATTTATTTCTTGTGATCACTTAATGGTGTTGGACAATAGGTTCACTTCTTATAAACTTTTTACCATTTAGTTTTTAGATATATACTTATTCTTATAGAAAAAAAACTTGAAAGCTTTTGTGGAAGGCTTATTACGTCTCAATATAATATTTTTCTTCTAAATTGAAGTGACGTTTACGTTATTTTCCGTTGTTGATTTAGTAGTTCGGTCAATAAAATATTGAAACTTGTTTTTGTGCAAGTACTTCTGTCTAAATGTCAGCCACAAGGAATATATTTTTACGCATGCATACCTAATTATTTATACCCTTTGTAGGAAATCTTGGAATCTTAATTAACTCGAACTAATATCTATGCATATGGATGCGGAATTGTCTTTAGATATTTTTGACAAGGCAAAGTTTTATTAATTGATGCACTATTTGATAAATAATATACAGTAGGTATGTTAACTAACAGAGGGCGTTCCCGTTAACCCGCAATAGTATAAGCACATCAATTAGATCGCCGCACACGCGGCCCGTCATTCATAAATAAATTGTGACGTTGCCGTCCTTCAAGTACGCGTGTACAGAGTGTCTTTTCTTAGTCTTTTAGGTATCAATTTAACAATTTTAGTGAATGTTTTATTATTTAAAAAAAATAAAACATTTTGTTTTCTGAATGGTAATATTTCTTTTAGCATGTATGGATGCTATACTATTGCGGGTTAACAGAAACGCCTTCTGTAAGTTAACATACTGTATATATAAATAAATTGCCACACATAACATAATACATGTAAAAATAACAATGTGAGAATATTAAAATCACCCACACGAATTTGTTAAAATAATGATCTCCTAGAGCGATTCTCTTTATTATTTTAAGCTCCCATCCCGTTACATGTATATAGACAAGTGCTAAACTTTTAACGCGCATAAAAACTTATTTTACAACACAACTTAGTTAATTTTCCCCTGCTCATAACTGAAAGTAGTCTGCGAACAGATTTTTACCGTGTTCTGGATTTATTAACTTTGTAAAAAGAATACTACAGGTATGCAAATATTTAATTAACATAGCGCAAATTTTTAAACTGAACACATTCTGTGCATTTTTTCGCAAATTTTTATGCCGTACTTAATCTGTGCATTTCGTCTCCGACTTGATTTCAGTGTAATTACTCGCTTATTTTCTAGCAGCGATATACAGAGCTATAATGTAAACGTTGAGGACTAAAGGTGAATCAAAACAACATGCTCAATCGAATCAGTGTAACATAATCCATTCTATCTCTACATATAAATTAACTTAAATTGTTTATGTGTGATTTCCAAATGACTGTGTTCTCTCAGGTGCCTTTTTTAATTAGGCTTGCATTTGACGATGGTGAGCAATGATGTGGTTGAAGATGAAGCACGCTTACCTAGAAGTAACCTTTTCAGTCTTGACTTAAATACCCTCAGGTTATAGCTATCAGAAATATCTCTTTAGCTGTACGCACAATGAAAGTATTCCCAAAACGTTTTGTGCGTATGGGTGGGATCTCCACCATGTAACGATGGCGCATCGCCGTTCGTCTTGTAGTCCGATGATTGAACGGGCTTGGTGGAATTAGATTGTGCAATTCCATCGCACATCGCCCAAAATGTAACCGATAGAACACCGATAGGTTTATAATAAAACACAAACAAACACTTCTATCATTTTTGTCTGGGACTTTCACTTGAAAGTAGAGGTTATAAGGCTTTAAATGCTGGAATTCTCCAGGATTGGTATAACGCAGCAAAACCTCTCACGTGATCAAAGTCACAGACACAGCTAGTATATTATAAATACGATAGTCTGTTTGTCTTCCTCCGCGTAACAATGAAGCCAATTGGATTTTTGTGTGTAGTGATAGTAAAAGGGCTGGAGATCATGACGTGTTTTCACGCGAGCCAAGCCGTGGGCAGTAGCTAGGATCTTCTAAAACAACGATTTCTGGTTTGTACTCTATAGCTTCTTCAAGGCCTTCTTACCAATGATAAGAAGAAAGAAACATAACACTTCTAGGCACAAGCTCCACATAAAACACACTCACCAACCGACAAGTAACAAACTCTTAATTAAATACCCTAACAACACACAAGAGATAACCAAGTGCAGCGAATTCTATTCTCAGTAACAATGCTGCGGAACCTCTGTATTCTGAACAAGTCAGAACTTGGCGGTAAGTTAACAACTTGTCGTGGCGAGTACAGTGAAGTGGATTGTCCCGACTGACCGAACATCATTTTATTGTTCGAGAAACTTTGCTTTTACTGTATTTGCCTGTTTTAGCAGTTGATTGTGTTAGAAACGAGATGACAACATGAGTTGTTGTAAGCTGGGGTTGATCATATTTTGGAGCTAGATTTTCCTACCAGATTCATCCAGGTGACCTTGAATACAGGCCCTTAGCCTAGTTTAAGAAGGTTACAACAATCCCACAATTATGTTTACTGTATATCAAATTTATCCCTTTTTCTTACGGGTGGGAAAATCATCGAATGACTTCTCCCGCTCTGCGTGGAGCGGAAGGGAGAATCAGACTTTTACTGACTAAAAACCCACCCTGTTCCTTCAGCTGCCCTTAAATTCCGGGCCCGCGGTATCTCGTTAGAAAATTCCCGCAACCACGAATCAAATTTATATAAGAACCGTGTACATGTTATGTATTGTGGGGAGAAAATAAAGATTTATTTCAACTTATACTGGTACTTGCTTTTGCCCACGATTTCATTCGCATGGCAGAGTTTTTCCGCGTAAATTCCGATACCGTGGGAATTCTGGTGTAAAAGTAGTCTATGTGTTATTGCAGGCGCTTTCCCCTTACAAAAAAAGGGCACACGATCGGATATAAAGCCAGCCCTTGGGTATAATTTTATCAACTAGAAACGTTTGTAACTTCGAATGGTATACAATAAATTATATTTTCGTACCACTTGCTCAAAAAAATGTCATTCTATGCCACAAAAAGCGAACATAACAATAGTCATTTCTAATCTGTTAAAAAACAGGGAAAGAAAATTGTACTGAATTTCATTCACCCTCTAGGGGGAGAATGTGATTTAAATTTGGAATACTTACCGAAATTTATACTGAACTACATCTGTGTTGACACCATTGAGTTTGTATATAAAGCATTATACATCTTTTTAAAAAAGGAATACGCATTTATTATGCAGTTATGATTATTAAATAAAATTACGAAAACCGATGAGGCCGTATGAGCTTGATGCCTTTGCTTTTCCGACAAAAAAATGTTAGTCTAGGAATTTGCCGCGTTTTTGTTTTCTTCAAATACATAAACGTTAAGTTTATTTTCGCAAATGGTACGAAAAGTAGAGTATTTTCCTCGGTGATAAAGCTGTCTTACTCTTGGGTGAACTTAAATCCCTCGCTGCACTCAGGACTCGTCTTAAATCCCTCGCTTCGCTCGTGATTTATGTTATTATCACCCTCGCTACGCTCGGGAGTAAACCTCGAGTCCTTCGTTACGCTCGCGATTTAAATCGTCACCCGCAAAAGAAGACACTGCTTTATCCCCTTGGTTAATAATCTACTATTTTATTTATTGTCTATTTTTTTTAAGTTTTTACTTTTTTTTTTAACGTGGTAATATCATCAAATAAGTCCTCCCGCCCCGGGCAGGGCGGAGGGACTGTCAGACTTGTACTGACTAAAATCCACGGTGTTCCTTCAGTAGCCCTTTACGTTCCGGGGTCACGGTAATGGGATAAGTCCCACGACCCCGGCAGGCTTCGGCCCTCTACAGGGGGGGCCTCGTCATATTGCTGACGCTCTTTGAGGCGCGCGTGGAACACAACGCGCCGTCGACCCGGGCATGGTCCATGGTCGGACAGCGAGTTGCCCTTTACTCGCTGTCCGCATGCCCGCGCCTACGGTGGCCGGAGATCGTCGGCCGACGTCCGACGCCGTGGGCGTCTACCACTGCGGCTGGGCTGGAGGGAGGACGCCATCCTCTCCCTCACGTGGCCCGCCTCTTCCTTCGATAGCATGACTGCTTCGCAGAAGGAGGCAACCGCTTCCCATTCCGTCTATTTTTAATTTTTAAGAAGCGCTTTAGAAAGCATCAGATATATGTATAATACTGATAATAACCGCACTGTGATATGACTTCCTATGCATGTCCAGCATATAGAAAGTTCGTGCTTTTTCGGGGATTATTGCTTCTGTTCATTAATGTTATAATATGTGAAATACTATGCTGGTACTAAAGCAATAGCTTTAGCAATTAGTAATACCTAGCTAGCCATTGCAATGTTAGTAAGTTTTTTTTTTGTTTTATTTAATATCTACTTTCACGCTTATTGTTTAATGCATGTCGTGGCAGCCTTTAATTAAGGATACACTATTGTTTGTAACAATATTTTAATTTTTAACATGTTTATTGGTGTATGCTTTGTTGGTTGTCCTTAAATAAATAAATAAATCCTCCAATCTGGTTTCTCGTTTTTGGGGACTGTCTGCTGAAGCTTTTTTTCAGTTGAAGAATATAATTATATTTATTCAAACATAGACAGACACAATAACGTACAGGACAGAAATACAAACATCAAAAAAAAAACGACGGGTTGCACTCCGGGAGTGCCGGCAGAAGTGAAAACTTGAATATTAACGTTGTGCATTTTTGATATTTTGGAATGGTTAGGGAATAGTTTTGCACAAATTGCTTTAATTATCAGTATAAAAGTACTATCATTTATGTGGTAGAATACAATATTTATTTATTGCGCTATCGTACACAAACATGACAATTTATATTACATTAAAAAGTTTGCGCAGGCATACATTTTCGCCGCGCCGCGCCGTAGTAAGAGAGGGGGATACTTCCTCTCCTACGCCGCGCCGGCTGTCTACTCTCCGTCCGTCTTACGAATTTTCAAACAGGTCACGTGTCCTGACGCGAGTTTAACATTTTTTACTCATTACAAAAAAGTGCACAACGCCGATAAAGAAGTTTTCACTTCAAAAACAACAAAGATGTCCACACCGAAAGAGTTAACAACTGGGAGAATGACTTTCCATCCCAAACAGAAACTCTACTCCAAATGGCCTTAATTAAGTACAGTGGAACAATATTGAAATGGAGTTAATATTCATTGTCCTAACGCACGTCAATTGGCGTCCGCATTCAAATCCGATCAAACATGAACGTTAATCACCATTGATTTGTATCAAATTGATGCCACTACTGAATGACGGCACCACTCCACAAATTGCTATGAAAATTTACTGTTAAATCAATGGATTTCTGTTTGTTTAATTTGTTCGTTCTCAGAAATTGTTTTACTAATCAATGGGCAATATGAGATTGTTTGAAACCATTGAACTCGTATTAATTTCCAATTAGGTAGGTATGTTTATTTTGGAGATGATTTGTTTTGTAAGTTGTAAGTGTTTGTGTTTCAAATACGAGTATACGTACATAGTGCTATTTTGTGGTGGCTGAAAAATGTTCCTTACGCACAAGCGGAGTGATGCAGTTGGTGGTATTTTTAACCAACGAAAAAATTGGCCAAGTGAGAGTCGGACTTATCCATGAAACCCCGTCATGGGTGAGCCGACTCCGTAGTAGCAAGCATTGATTAGTGAAAATAACTTTAACACCATGAAAAACTAATTCATAGAATACGAGGCAATCATTTGGTATATACTACGTTTTGTCTGTAGTAAGATGCTGCGGTCCTCTACGTATTATGTTTATTGTAGGTTATTAGTATTCATTAATATTCATCAAAGTTTTAAATCGTATGTGTAGTTTCAAAGATTACTCCCTGCATTCAAAGTCACTTAGAAATATTAATACTTAATAGTAGATGTACTAATATGTATGTACTAAATATTTATATATTTTCCATGTTCTGTTACTCATTCATAATCATAATCATAATCATTTATTTGCTAAAAACATGGTATAAAAGATGGTAATGTTAATAATGTGTACAAACATGTTTTGCTTAATAGATATAAGCGTGCAAATACATGCATAATGAAACTATCACTCATCAAGCGATTTTATGTTCCAGGAACTCCTTAACACTGTAAAAACTATTAGCAGAGAGCCATTTGTATAATTTATTTTTGAACATTCTTGTATTTAATGTTTTTAATTCATTTGGTATTCTATTGTAAACCTGGACACACATAAACATACAGCTTTTATTATATTTCGCAAGCCTTGGAAGGACATCTAACACGAGCCTGTAGGGGTCGCGCCTGCTGCGAGAATACACCTCGCTTGCTTTCGCAAACAATTCCCTATGCCTCCACACAAATAAACAAATTTCAAAAATATAAAGAGACGGTAGTGGTAACAAATCAAGTTTTTTAAACATCGGCCTGCAAGATTCATCGGGCTTAAGGCCACATAATGCCCTTATGCATCTCTTTTGTGAGACAAATGCTCTATTTTGATCAGTGCTGTTTCCCCACATAATTAAGCCATAGCGTAGCACTGATTCAACATATGCATGATATGTTGTTATAGACGTTTTAATGTTTGTTATTTTCCTAATCTGTTTCAGTGCATATACAAACTTATTAATTCGTTTGGATACTGTATCAACATGTGCTTTCCAGTTGATGTCTTGATCTAAGGTTACTCCTAAAAACTTCGTTTGCGTTACTTCGTGAATTTTATGTATATTCATTTTAATATTATGTTTTGCATTATTTGATTTATTAAATTGTATATAAACGGACTTTTTTAGATTTATGGATAAGTTATTTTCCTTAAGCCATTTTATCAGTCTTTCAATAATATTATTAATTTCTGTCTCGTGGTCTTTAATTGTATTACTTTTTTTATCAGATGTCACAATAATAGAAATATCATCAGCGAATAGTATACATTTATGATTAGTTATAGTAGTGATAGAATTTATGTACAATAGGAATAAAATGGGTCCTAATATACTTCCTTGTGGGACACCTTGTTTATTGAATTTGAATGCAGAATAGTGAGATGTCATATTGTTTCTTGTATCCTTTTTAGTAATAGTAACGCGTTGTTGTCTATTACTTAGATATGATGTTAACCATTGAAGGGTAATGCCTCTAATCCCAGTTGCCTCCAATTTCTGTAATAACATGTCATGAGAGACTAGATCAAAGGCCTTAGATAGGTCGAAGAACAACCCTGTGGTAAGATAGTTCTGGTTAATATTCGTTAATACTATTTTTATGAGACTGTAGATAGCTAACGTTGTGGATTTATTTTTTTGGAAGCCAAATTGTTCTTTCCTAATAATGTTAAATTTATTACAAAATTCAATCAGTCTTTTATACATACACTTCAAATCAAAGTTATCAAAGTTATTGGGCGATAGTTGGTAACGTCTGATTTTTCACCGGTTTTATAAAGCGGTTTAACAATTGACAGCTTTAGTGCTTCAGGAAAAATGCCAAGTGAGAATGATAAATTAATTAAATATGTCAAAATTTCAATTAGTTCATTAGTACATGCTTTAATGATTTTAGTGTTAATTTCGTCATAACCTTCGGAGTTTGTGTTATTCAGTGACATAATCTCTGCTCTAACTTCGTTTTTGGACACAGGTTTAAGGAACATCGAATGGACTATTGAACATTCGTTACTGTTTATTTTTGCTCCTTTATTCGAAGATTGTGCCATATTAGTATAGTGGTTATTGAAAGCTGTTGCTATTTCTACAGGATCTGAAAGTACCGTGTTATCAAGTAGAATATTTTCTATGTTGTCCCTATCGTTATTGTTCCCGATTTCATCCTTTATTACTCTCCAGACAGCTTTACATTTGTTTTCACTATTGTTTATATATTTGATGTTTGCTTTCTTTTTTGAAATGTAAACGCATTTCTGTAAGATCTTTGAATATTGTAAATATTTAATTTTATTTCGTAAATTTTTGCTCTTATAATATTGATAGCGCAGAGATCTTTTTGTTTTGCAACTTTGTTTTAGACCTTTGGTTATCCAGTTCTGTTTCTTTTTACTATTAGCATTTACTTTCACCTTTATTTTTGGGAAACATAAATTATAGAACAAGCCTAACAATTCGTGAAAAGTATTGAATGCTATATTTAAGTCTTTCTCACTATAGACCTCCGACCATGACACGTTTCGTAAGCATTCCTTAAATTTCTGGATATTAATCAAGCTATAATCCCTTTTGTAGAAAAAATATGTTGTTTGGTTTTGTATCTTATGTTTCAAGGGAAAACTCAACATTTGTGCTGTGTCATGATCTGACAGGTGAAGAGGCATTACAGTAGCATTAGCATTAGGAATGTTACTGAGAATGTGATCAATACAGGAAGACTTACGAGTTGGACAATTAATATGTAGTTTTAGGTTATAATTATATGCGAGTTCTTGTAGTTGAATAGTAATATTACTGTTCTGGAGAGTATTAATGTTTAAGTCACCTGCCAAGACCACATTTATTTTGGAATTATATTTTTTGAATACGTGATATAAAAGACTGTTTAACTTACTCAAAAATTGGATGGGGTCAGACTGGGGTGTCCTATATACATAAATAATAATCAGCTTAAGATGTGTCAGTTCTATGCCGCATGCTTCGAAAATATTTTGTGTTGCATACGTATTTAGAAAAGGTAACTCTTTAAAAACGAGGTTTTTTTTAAGCAGAATACACGTACCCCCCCTTTGTTTATCTCTGCAGAAGTTAGCCGTCATATTGTAACCATGGATTTTAACATGGGATTCATTACCTTTTTTTATAAATGTCTCGGAAAGACATATTGCGTCTGGACTATTATTCATCTCCTGGAGTTCCTGCAAGGTTAGTTCAAGGAGTTCCCTTTTGGATAGGATACTGGCAATATTTTGATGCAATATTTTAAAATTATGATGTATTACAGATGGCGGAGTTATGGGCACGAAAAAACTTTAAATTATTTTTTATGACCGGAGAATAGTACGGGATAGTTCCTTTTTGGGGTTTCTCAGTCGAATTTATTTCTGATTTTTGTTGACTGAGGCTAATGCGATCAAAATAGAACGGAATTGTTCCTTTTTTAGGTTTATTAAGTTTGGCGTTTAATTTAAGACTTGATTTGTTACTCCGTGTCCGTTTTACAAGGTTTCTAGGATTTAAATAATTTTCATTATAATCGTTACAGTAAATTAGGTAATTAATTTTTATACACAATTCGGATATCTTATTAGATTGGCTTTCAAGAAATTTACATTTTTTATAGTTTATACATAAATTTTTGATACGATTATTAAGTTTATTAACATCTAGATACTCATTTTTAAACACATTTAGTACAATGATCATATTATTACAAAATGTATCGAGTATAGTTTGTAATTGGGATAAGGTATATTTTAAATTGTAATCGTTTTCTCCTACACATATCACAAGTTTATCATTAGGATTCAACTTAGCATAACGGCAGCTCATTATTATTTGATTACTGAGTGCATTTGGTTTCGTATTCGCGATAATCCTATACTTTTCATACCTTGTACTTTGTCTTGCGTGTATCATTGCTGCTGCTAGACCGACGCATCGCTGAGAGCCAAAGATAAATACTCTACTCGTCGGTTCATATTTTTGCTCTTCGGTGTAAGTAGGCGTGTCTGCGTTAATTTTTAATACCAGAGGTGTTTGTGGTATTTTATTACTGCTTTTCATCGTTTCTATTATTTTTGTGAGAGCTTCGATCTGATGTTGTGCTTCTTTCAGATTTTGTTGAAGATCCGTGATTTTTTGTTGAAGATATATTATTTCATTACTCTTGTTACAATCGATATTCGACTTATTTGGCAATGGAGTACAAGGTGTGGAGAGCGTGTGTTGAGGTAGTAGAGAGAGTCTTTTTCTCTTATGTTTGATGGCTGGGCTATTTTCAGAGGTAACTGGGGAATAACAAAGTGATTTCAGCATTTTTGTGTCTGCTGTTAATTTATTTATTTGATGGTGGAGGTTGCTATTTTCTAGTATAGTATTTTCTAGCTCATTTTCTGCGCTATTTAGCCTAAGCGTGAGTTCCTTTATGGTGTTTTTTCATTTCTAAAACTGTTAACGTTTCAGATATTTCAGATATTGTGCCGTCAACACTATGAGATAGTTTGTTAGATGTTTCAAAAGATTCGTCTGAAGTTTCATATTCAGACAGTATGTGCGAATCCAAGAGAATCATTGATAATCCTTGATCTAAATAAACTAAACATCATTACAGTCCTGTAAATCTGAGCTTCCAATATTTCGACGGGTCCTATGTATATGGGCCAAACTAACAATTTGGCCATTTTGACTTTTTTATGGTAAACGCATCTTATCGACATAAAGAATTATGTGAGCTATTAAAAAAAAAAGATCTGCATAGAAACACGATTTTTTATTGCAGTATAACGGCGTATGTGACATGAATTTAAACGTACAAGGTCCTAATAGTAATTAGAGACTTATACGCGGGGAGTTGCCGCGCGTTTATAAGTCCTAATAGTAGTTAGAGACTTATACGCGGGGAGTTGCCGCGCGTTTATTTATTGTTTGGACCAATCAGCTGATTTGACAATACATTGAACGGAGCAACGGCCGCAATGTGATTAATACAAATTGTAATTGTTGTGTTTTTGGGTTACAATTTAGTTTAATAAGTAAAAGATGACATCCAATTATCGCGCTAAGTTGTCTAGAAGTCGGAATTTAGTGAAAGACAAAATATTATCCCACCTGCATATCACAGTTATTATGAAAATTTAGTAGCATCTAATGACATTGCGTCAATTAATGAAAGCGATAATGAAGAAAATTAATTAAGACTTTTTAAGAATTAGCACGGGGAAGCACTTGCTGTTTCCCTTGGCATCTCCAAGGCTTTTGACAGGGTCTGGCACGATAGCCTTATTGCTAAGCTTCCTTCTTTCGGTTTACCCACTCAACTTTGCGTTTTGATTGAAGACTTCCCGAGAGATCGGTCCATTCGAGTGGTCATTGATGACTGCTAAATTGCCAATTGTCAATTGGCTATTAATGTCGGGGTCCCTCAGGGGTCGGTTCTCTCAGCACAGTTGCTGAGAGATATGTGTCCAGCGTGCGTGCTGGTGGGTCAGATCCAGTCTCTCCATGAGGACATGGTTAGGCGCTTGAACTTGTCCTTGAAGGCTGTCTCCGAATGGAGTGTTGCCAACTTGGTCCAGTTTAATACAGCTAATACCCAGGCTTGTCTCTTCTCCTCAAAAAGGAGCCAATTCGAACCGGCTCCCACTTTCTGTGATGTAATCGTGCCGATAACCGATCATATTGAGCTTCTTGGGGTTACACTAACTTCCACCCTCAATTTTGGTCCATTTATCGAGGCTAAGGCTCAACTAGCATCAAAAAAGTTGGGAATCTTAGCAAAGGTGAGACGGTACTTCACACCGGAACAGTTGCTCAATCTGTATCAAGCCCAGGTTTGGTCGTGTATGGAGACTGCTCTCGTATTTGGGATAGATCTGCCAATTACAATTTGGACGCGCTTGAGTCTATTGAGAAACGGGCCAAGAGACTCATTGGCAACGATGCACTGGTCAAGTCAAAGCTCCAGAGCCTTGAACATCGACGACGAGTTGCAAGTCTATCGGATTTCTATCGGTTACATTTCGGGGAGGGTGTGATGGAATTACACAATCGAATTCCGCCAAGCCCGTTCCATCATCGGACTATAAGACAAACGGTGATGCCCCATCGTTACATGGTCGACATTCCACCCATACGCACTAAACGTTTTGGGAATGCCTTCGTTGTGCGTACAGTTAAGGAGTGGAATTCCCTGCCGGAGTCTGTGTTTCCCGATAGCTATAACTTAGGGATCTTCAAGTCAAGAGTGAATAGGTTACTTTTAGGTAAGCGTGCTCTATCTTCGACCACATCATCGCTTACCATCAGGTGAGATGGTGGTCAAACGCGAACCAATTAACAAAAAAAAAAATACTAATGTTGATTTTGTTGATTTTATTACTTAATTATACTACAGAGATTTTTATAGTTTATTTCCACAAGATAGGTTTTTAATTTTGTTATTTTTTTTTGTAATTTTATTGAGAAAATAATAATGTGAAGTAGGTACATTATTTTGTTAATCAAACTAAGATCTTCAGTAAAGTTTCGTTCTTACTTATTATTTTTTTGTTTATTTTTTCATAAGTGTAGTTTTAAGGCTACTTTAATTTTTATTTCAATAAATGATGAAAACTATTGCGTATTTTTTAATTATTGAAATAATCTAACTGAAAATTGAGTTAGTAGGTAAGCCGATTGTAAAACGTATAAGTGTTAATGTGACATAAATGACTAAATATCTAAATAGCTTATATTCTAATTAATGTATTATCAACTACTTCAATTGTTACTTGAGTAAAAAATATAAAAATATATAACGTATGCTAATTAACGTAATACGCGTATAATGGCCAATATGACACATTGGCCCTTTTAAAGTGTTTTTAGAGAAAAATAATTTTAACAAAAACTAACGTAGAAGGGCCAATGTGACGTAAAAAAAACCGATATATGTATATATAAAATACTTTAGTACAAATGAGGAGGATAGTTGTCTTAGCAAACAAGCAAAGATTCGTAAACTTCGGTTTTATCAATCTGAAGTTATAGTAAATAGAAACTTTGGAAGCCTCTCCTGTAAAGTTGTAATTTTGCACTTTGGCCCATATACATAGGACCCATCGATTTGGTGACCCCTCACTGCCTTAAAGACGTACCTACGTCATTTCTCCAGGATCCAAACATGCACATAGGCTCATGTGGTCAGTAATTTTATTTTTTTGAGAAGTATAAAATCTTTCTGTGTGTGAATAAAAAAAAATAAAAAATAAAATAAAATTCATTTATTGCAGGTCCACGACCCATATAAAATTAAATTAAAATACATGTTACTATTGCTTACAGTCATAAATTCCAAATGTCAAAATAACATAACTACACAAGTAAACAGAGTTAAAAGAAAAATACAAAGGTGATTGAGTGAGAACAACTTATCCTGTTATAAAATGTTAAACTATCAAATTAAATGTCAATATAAAAAATAAAAATTAATAATGTCAGAATGTCAAAATAATTGTAATTTACATGTCAGAGTATGAGATTAGTCGTCAAACAACAGCAACGTGCCGGCCACAACAGTGCCTTATGTAGAGACAGTCAACTCTACCCGCAATCATTACCAGGACAGCGTTGGAGCTATAATGACTCCTCGCGCTCGGGGTGTAGCAGAAGGGTCAGACTTCTAATGTCTAAAAACTCACCCAGTTTCCTTAGATTACCTTGTATTCCGGGGCCACGGTATAATGTTTGAACATTCCTGCAAGGCCGGCAAGCAATGACCCTATCTTACAGAATACGTAAAAAAAATCGATTATCTGTAAAGTCGGTTTACTGACGATAGTTGAACGTGACAACGTCACTCACTCGAGTAGGAGAGAGACAGATGTCGAACGCTGCCGAACGCGAAGGCCGATTGTGCCTCTTTGTCGCTCATTCCGCGCTCTCGCTTGCACTTCAAGCCTTAAATGGAACGCCTCAGAGCGAGGTAACGCCGCATGAGTCATGTATTTTTGTGCGTGCAGCCAGCTTCATCGAATTATAAGACGTTGCCACGTCAAAAAATTTTTTTGCTAAGAATAGAACCGACTTCCATATAAAAACACTACAAAGCCAAAAATAACATTTTTGGCTTTGTTGTGTTTTGATATGGAAGTTGGCTGAAAATAACATTTTTGGCTTTGTAGTGTTTTGATATGGAAGTTGGTTCTATTTTTTTCTGAATTTTTTTTTCTCGCTTTGTAGTGGGTCAGTTTGTAATTTATCTAGTTACAAAAGCCATAATGTCAACAACTTATCACCTTTTACAACATATTGCTTTTCCCGATGCATAGCCGTAATTTTTGAGGAGTTCTCCTGGTACTTGACCATCAGCTCTACATCACCATATGCATTGTGACGAGCATAAAGTGCTTAACATCCGTACTCAAGTAATCGAATCGCAATCCACGAAATACTTATTATTGAGTAGTTTCAGTGGCCATCTGAGATCCATCCTTTAGACACGTGCATCTAGCTTCATCGCATTTACTGACAATTTAAAAGGGGTGCTAATTAAACAAACTTCTTTTTAATAAATCTACATTAGTCAGCCACAATTGACGAGCGTCTAAATAATACTATTTTAGCCACTAGTTATCTTTTTTGTAAGCCACTGTAAATATAACTCGGCATAGTGGTTATTTTTCAGCAACTTAATTTGTAATATGCATTCAAGCAGTAAACTTCAAAAATATTAATATATGACATCAAAACAGAAACCTAACATAACCTAATGCTTATTTTATGCTTTTATGTAGTATAGAAGTGCGAGAGGAATAACTACAAGAACTGGAATGCATGAGATTAAGATAGATAAGGTCGCCTTCGACCGATGGAGGAGCTAGTGAATTAAAAAAAATACTAACCTAACCTATGAGGACCTTGTGTTGATGCTGTGAACCGTAAAATGGTGATGAGATGTAAAATCCGTGGCTGAATTAGTAAATTAGGTGGCAATATTTAAATAAGAAGGACAAGTTAAGATAAGTTAAGATCTTTAATTGTCGCTTTCTGTAGAATATTTAGTTCGTGTTGTAAAAAAGACTTATTAGTTGAACTGTCTCATTTTTCCTAACTCCTTAACTGTATTTCCTCTAGAGCTTGTAGTTATTTACACCATATTAAAAAAAATCGGTTGTCTGTAAAGTCGGTTTACTGACGATAGTTGAACGTGACAACGTCATAACAAAATACTGATGGAATGGTTGCATTTTTCAAAAGAAAATTTTAATTTTATTTGTTTGATAGATATTTTGTTGTAACATTGTTCGACTCTGCCCCTGAACGAGATGAAGATGTAGTTGTCGCTTCAAGAGAACCAATGGCAATAGCCAAGTTAGCAGCTTGGCGTAATCTGTTGTTGCGTTGTCTTTCGTTTTTCGATTTTCTCGCAGCAGCTGCCTGAGCAGGAGTTCTAGATGCTGCAATACGCTGTCTGTACTCACGTATTTTTTGTGCTTTCGATTTTAAAGCAGCGATTATTGGCTGCGCGAATGGCGTTGCTAAAGTATATTTAATATCGAAAGAATCATTACCTTTATCGCCGCAATTATCGTTGCTATAAACAATTGACACCACATTCACTTTTCACTGCACTTCATACTTGACGAAAACATGTAAATGTATTATTGTATAGCAGCTGTCCACGCGGACGCATCGCTCACTCAAGTAGGAGAGAGACAGACGTCGAACGCTGCCGAACGCGGAGGCCGATTGTGCCTCTTTGTCGCTCGTTTCGCGCTCTCGCTTGCACTTCAAGCCTGCTGACCTCGCTCTGAGGCGTTCCATTCTTAAATGTAACGCCTCTGAGCGAGGTCAGCAGGCTAGCCAGCCAGCGAGGTAACGCCGCATGAGTCATGTATTTTCGTGCGTGCAGCCAGCTTCATCGAATTATAAGACGTTGTCACATCAATACTTTTTATGGTTCCAAATATAGAAATTTATAGTCTGATGTCGTTGTTGGCATTTATTTTTGTTCAATCACAGATTCAATTGCTTGAGAAAAAAAGTTTCATTTTAATTTGTCCAGTAGTTCCGGAGATTAGCGTGTAGTAACAGATAAACAGAAAGGAATTTTATTTTAAATTCATACTCTATTACTGTTTTCTAAACTCCCCTCAATATTTTTTTGTTTATACATATACACACTATTTTACTGTTTTATTTGTATGATTTAATGATAATAAGGACACTGGTCTGTTTTTGTTTAAATTCCAACCGAAACAACAACAGTGACAACAGCTCTTCGGATAATGCCCCTAATATTCGCAGTGGTGATCGAGCCTATCGACAAACTCTTATATAGGATGCGAGTGATAGGGAGAGCCTAGACGTAGGAAAGCAGCAAAATGGTATTATCAAACAAGGTGAATACATTTTTGTTAAAACATTTCTTCACGCTAGGTATTTGTCCTATTGGGCACGCCGCAATCGCGGCGATAAGTCCCCTCTTTGAGGAGTGGCTGAAGAGACGCCACGGCGTCCTCACCTTCCGCCTGACGCAGGTGCTGACCGGACGTGGCTGTTTCGGGAAGTACCTATTTCGGATTCAGCCGGAGGACACGCCCGGGTGTCGTCATTGTGAGGACCACCTGGAGGACACGGTGGAGCATACGGTCGAGGTGTGCCCTGCTTGGGCGCAGCACCGTCGTGTCCTCGTAGAGGCGGTCGGCGGCGGCGACCTCTCGTGCCCTGCTCTGGTTTAGACCATGGTGTGGAGCGAGAGGAAATGGGATGCAGTCGCCTCCTTCTGCGAAGCAGTCATGCTAGCAAAGGAGGAGGCTGAACGCGCGAGGGAGAGGCAACTCTCTTCCTCATAAACATAATTATATATACTTGTTTATTATATCTTTATAATTTATTTTATCAGTTAAGTATATTTTAATTTACGTAATTCGTATTTATACACACTGTGTCTATCATCTCTTCTTTAACTCTCCTGTCGCAGGTCTGCTGGAAGGAATTTGTTATGAAATAAGCAGGACCTTTGTGCTCTTTTATCTGTATTAGTTTTTTTTCTCTCTCTTAGGTGTTATATGTGTACATAAATTAATAAACATAATTTTACTGACGCCGACACTAATGTTACTTGTTTGCCTTGTACATAACCTGTAGATGGGCAGCAAAAACTGAATTTAATAAAAGAACATAAAAATGTCGTTTATGAATGTGTATAATTATTGTTTACCTTTATAATAAAAAAATTGAATACTGATATTTTCGGTGGCAAACGTATAAGTTTTTCGTCTCTTTAAAGCGAGAGTTTTTAAGCGGCAATTTCCTAATGTCTAAGGTCTTGTGATCGAGAGGTCACGGGTTCGAACCCCACTCATTATAACCCACATCAGCATAATTAGCTTAGTTATAGGGGTTAACAAGATTGCTTGTAATGTGTATTCTCTTTAAAAAAAGCTCGTCACAATCGATCATCTGCGTTTAGAAGATGTTGATACATTGATAAATAATGCCATTTATTACTATATCAAGTGGCTGTACGGTCATCCAAATAATCCTAGAGAGTCTAGTGTTTCTGCATAGAGATTTTCGCTTTTGCATGTAATTTAGTGTTTGTATTTTTTTTTGTATTAATTATTGAGTGCCCTAAACTAGTTTTTTTTTAATGTGCTGTTCAACCTTTTATAATTAATGATAAAATGTTGTAGTTTGAGCTTACAAATACCCGACTACAAAAAATGGCTGCACTAAAAGCGAAACAAAAACTACTGCATTAAATAATATCTTTAAAACACGTGTAGCAAAAACTTTGTACGCCTTTTTTACGAAAATAGCAAAGACGGAAGTGTATGATATTTTGGTAGGTAAATAACCAGTTGTGCCTTTTCTTTAAATTATTTACCATTAGGGGTGAGGAAAGGAGGGCAGGGTTTGATTTAAATGCCCCAGTTGTGCCTGCGATAAGGCTTATCGTTTTCAATCAGAGTCTTGTTCCTGTAGGTGACAAATAAGGTTACATGGAGTTGGCAAAGCACTGGGAGTCTTATGGCACGAAGCTATTGCAGGGAGAAAAAAGTAAGACAAACCGGGACTGCAAAAATGTGATTTTGTGGCTGGATAACTGCGCGGCCCTAAACAAAAATTGGTGCCTTTTTTTCTACTTAGTCTATTTAGTCAATTTCAAGGGTGTAAATATTGAAAGTGTTGTGCTGCGTTATCTGGAAGTTGGTCATACTTTTATGGCTGCCGATGAATTTCACCACAGAGTGGAGCAATCACTTAAGAAGAACAAGCGAGTGTATGACTTTGAAGATTTTTGCAAAGCTGTCGCTGATACTGGTTCAAATACTGTGGTGAAAAAAATTACAGTCCAGGATTTTCACGATTTTGAAGACTGCTCTTCGTCGTATAAATTACAACATTCTGTGCCGCGAGCTTATTTAAGAAACATGTCTGAAATCACTTTTCGGCGAGGGAGCAATTCGATATTCTACAAGAACAGCCATGACACTGAAGAGCAAATAGAATTGGATTTCTTGAGAGTTAAAAATCTTAAAATTGGCATTCCATTGCTTAAGCAGAAGCTTTCTCCACGAGGTATAACATCTGAGAGGAAGTCAGCTATACTTTCCAAGCTTGGGCCACTCATACTTGAAAACAGAAGAGGTTTTTGGGAAACCCTACCCGTTAACGACAATTCAGCTGATCTCACAGAAATTTATGAAGACTGAAATTAAAGACTACTTTTTTAATTAATATTTTAAGCAAAACTGATTATTTAATTTTCTTTAAACTTTTTTATAGTTATTACCAATATATTGCATTGTGATAATTCAACCAAGTGCCATGTTATGTTTGTTATAGTTACATTTAATTTTTATTATAATAATTATAGTATTTTTTTAATATTAAACTACGAGTGCCTTTAATAATTACAGGTGTAAGCTAATTTCTGTAGATGATCAATACATAATTAGAATAAGCTCTAATAGAGTAGCTTAATAAAGGTTCAAAACCAAAATTTATGCTCCTATTACTACCTCTAATAAGAATATATTGATTTATTTTTTATATTGTGATTTAGAGTAACTATTTTTTATAGATTTTTAAGTTAGGGGTCCAACCTATTAGTAAAAAGAATAAAAATATTTAATTTTACTTTCCTTGGGTATCTAACTAACTAAAAGTGTAATTGAGTTTAAGTATTAGCACTTTTTGTTTCTAATTCATAAGTTCTATTTGTTAACTAAAATTGTAGGGAGATGCTTATCCCTAATCATTTAAAAATAATTATTCAATATTAGGTACTTTTTTTTTTGTTTAAATGTTGGTGTCCTAGAATAAGATTTGTTAAGTTTTGTTTCAGTTATTTGGATAAGCTTACCAGAAATGGCATGACAATAAATATGTTTTTATAGTATATTGAACAGAATTGTTTGATTTTTTTAATAGAAAAATTAAGTCAATTTACATTAATAAGGCGCAACTAGACAAATGTGCCCTTTCTTTTAGACTCAATGACCAATTTGCTTGAAATATTAAAATGAAAGGTCACATTTGGTTACCTATGCCTTCTCTTTGTAGTAAGTGGTATATTTAAAATATATTTTTTTAAGTTGAAAGGAATAATTTGAATTTATTTAATAATTAAATATATATAAGAACTAAAAATAAAAAAATATATTAGTACTAACCTTCACGCATATATCATCGGTATTTTATTTTCTTTTGAGCAATAGATTTCCACACTATGAAGCAGAATATGGTAAAAACTTTAATCCCAATTATCTCAGTTTGACCAAAATTATAGATGTGCCCTTCTCTCGTACGACGGCAGAATGGCGGTAATAAAAATGAATAAATATTAATAAAAGTTTGTTTCGTTGCATGTCTGATTTCATTTATAATAACGGTTAGGTCACACATCTGGTTAAAGACGGTGCCAACAGGGCCGGATTAACCATTAGGCAGAGTAGGCAACTGCCTAGGGGCTCCGCATCCACTAGAAGCCCAGTGCACGCAAGAAAAATTTTTTTTTTCGTCGAACTCCTTTTTTATGTTCGTGTGAACTGAGGGACATTGGTATCTCACAAAATATTAATCGTTAGATTTACTAGTAGAATAAAAAAAATAGAAGAAATCTGGGAATTTATAAACAAATACATTAAAAACTACAGCCCTTATTCCCTTAATGTGCGGTCTCTCAGTCCTTACCGGGGGACCGCACTTAAATGTTATAGTTTACAATACGTATACAGTAGTTTTCCTTTACTTTTTTTGATGATAGGCTCGCGTTCTATCACCAACATAAAGAAAGGGGAGTAATTTAGTTTCGTTCAATATTTATAAATACATATTTCAATACATTCTAAACAAAGTGGTTGTAATATGAAACCAGTTGGTTCCATTTTAGAACTATGACTACACAACATGGCGCTAAGTCGATCCTATTCTTAGTTGAAATGCATTATAGTTACTTGCACTGAATTTTTTGTGAGATTTATGTAAATGAATTCGATTGGTGAGATTTACGTAAATGTACCCAAAAAAAACGTTGTGCTCTGTGTTTAAAAACTGCTGATTGTTTTTATAAACATTGCCTTGAGAAAATCTGAAATCGGTGAGAGAACGAGTGTACTTAATTATAAAACTGAAGTTTTATTTGCAAGTTTTATTGAAGTAAACGCAGTGGAATTTTCGATCTCAGTAAAATATATTCCGTGCGTTGTAGATTATCAAAAAGTATCACCTAGCAACCACGACAAATTATACTATATAAAGCTAAATTATATTATATAAAGCTAGATTACCACTCACTGACTCACTCATTGACATAATTGTTCTCCCAGATGGTGGATGGGGAGGTGGGTATATTTTGACAGATTCGTAAACAAGTAACTCTCAAACCTACGGGAAAAGTGCCAAACCCCCCCTTTTCCGCCCCCTTCTCCCCCCCCCTATCGTATCTCGGAAACTACGAGACCCGTATTTTTTTCTTTTTACGGATTCGTATAGAGGAGGCTCGGTAAAGTAAAAACCATTTTTCAAAGTCCCCCCCCCGCCCCCCTTCTCCCCCCCTTTAGGCAGATCTCGGAATCTAAGAGACTTGGAACATTTTTTTTTCAGATTCATTTAGAGGGGCAATGCTTTAGTCGAAATACTTGTGCAACCCCCCCCCCCATCACCCCCCCCCCCCTCTTTTTTTTTTTTTCACAAGCTCGCGAGGTGCTTGCACCTCGCGCAACACGCAAATACCATTTTCTTTTTTCACAAGCACGCGAGGTGCTTGCACCTCGCGCAACACGCAAATACTAGTTATTATATTATATAAAGCTAAATTACCACTCACTGACTGACTGACTCACTCATTGACATAATTGTTCTCCCAGATGGTGGATGGGGAGGTGGGTATATTTTGACAGATTCGTAAACAAGTAACTCTCAAACCTACGGGAAAAGTGCCAAACCTCCCCTTTTCACCCCCCTTCTCCCCCCTCCCTATCGTATCTCGGAAACTACGAGACCCGTATTTTTTGTTTTTTACGGATTCGTATAGAGGAGTCTCGGTAAAGTAAAAACCATTTTTCAAAGTCCCCCCCCGCCCCCCTTCTCCCCCCCTTTAGGCGGATCTCGGAATCTAAGAGACTAAGAACATTTTTTTTTTCAGATTCATTTAGAGGGGCAATGCTTTAGTCGAAATACTTGTGCAACCCCCCCCCCCCATCACCCCCCCCCCCTCTTTTTTTTTTTTCACAAGCACGCGAGGTGCTTGCACCTCGCGTAACACGCAAATACTAAACACCCCCATCTCCCCCCATCACCCCCCCCCACTTTTTTTCTTCACAAGCACGCGAGGTGCTTGCACCTCGCGCAACACGCAAATACTAAACCCCCCCATCACCCCCCCCATTTTTTATTTTTATATTCACAAGCACGCGAGGTGCTTGCACCTCGCGCAACACGCAAATACTAAACCCCCCCCATCTCCCCCCATCACCCCCCCCCCCACTTTTTTTCTTCACAAGCACGCGAGGTGCTTGCACCTCGCGCAACACGCAAATACTAATCCCCCCCATTTTTTTTTTTCACAAGCACGCGAGGTGCTTGCACCTCGCGCAACAAGCAAATACTAGTTATATTATATAAAGCTAAATTACCACTCACTGACTGACTGACTGACTCACTCATTGACATAATTGTTCTCCCAGATGGTGGATGGGGAGGTGGGTATATTTTGACAGATTCGTAAACAAGTAACTCTCAAACCTACGGGAAAAGTGCCAAACCTCCCCTTTTCACCCCCCTTCTCCCCCCACCCTATCGTATCTCGGAAACTACGAGACCCGTATTTTTTGTTTTTTACGGATTCGTATAGAAAAGGCTCGGTAAAGTAAAAACCATGTTTCAAAGTCCCCCCCCCGCCCCCCTTCTCCCCCCCTTTAGGCGGATCTCGGAATCTAAGAGACTTGGAACATTTTTTTTTTTTCAGATTCATTTAGAGGGGCAATGCTTTAGTCGAAATACTTGTGCAACCCCCCCCCATCCCCCCCCCCTCTTTTTTTTTTTTTTTTTTTTTCACAAGCACCCGAGGTGCTTGCACCTCGCGCAACACGCAAATACTAAACCCCCCCATCAATCCCCCCATTTTTTTTTTTCACAAGCACGCGAGGTGCTTGCACCTCGCGCAACACGCAAATACTTGATTTAGAGGGGCATTGCTTTAGTTTTTTTCACAAGCACGCGAGGTGCTTGCACCTCGCGCACCACGCAAATACTAAACCCCCCCATCTCCCCCATCACCCACCCCCCATTTTTTTTTTTTTCACAAGCACGCGAGGTGCTTGCACCTCGCGCGACACGCAAATACTAAACCCCCCATCTCCCCCCATCACCCCCCCCACATTTTTTTTTTCACATGCTCGCGAGGTGCTTGCACCTCGCGCAACACGCAAATACTAAACCCCCCCCATCACCCCCACCCCCACTTTTTTTTTTTCACAAGCACGCGAGGTGCTTGCACCTCGCGCAACACGCAAATACTAGTTATACTATATAAAGCTAAATTACCACTGACTCACTCACTGACTGACTCATTGACATAATTGTTCTCCCAGATGGTGGATGGGGAGGTGGGTATATTTTGACAGATTCGTAAACAAGTAACTCTCAAACCTACGGGAAAAGTGCCAAACCTCCCCTTTTCACCCCCCTTCTCCCCTCTCCCTATCGTATCTCGGAAACTACGAGACCCGTATTTTTTTTTTACGGATTTGTATAGAGGAGGCTCGGTAAAGTAAAAACCATTTATCAAAGTCGCCCCCCCCCCCCCGCCCCCCTTCTCACCCCCTTTAGGTGGATCTCGGAAATTAAGAGACTTGGAACATTTTTTTTTCAGATTCATTTAGAGGGGCAATGCTTTAGTCGAAATACTTGTGCAACCTCCCCCATCTCCCCCCCATCACCCCCCCAACTTTTTTTTTTTTTTTCACAAGCACGCGAGGTGCTTGCACCTCGCGCAACACGCAAATACTAAACCCTCCATCTCCCCCCATCACCCCCCCCCCCCCCTTTTTTTGTATTTACACAAGCACGCGAGGTGCTTGCACCTCGCGCAACACGCAAATACTAAACCCCCCCATCTCCCCCCATCACCCCCTAATTTTTTTTTTTTTCACAAGCACGCGAGGTGCTTGCACCTCGCGCAACACGCAAATATTAAACCCCCCCATCACCCTCCTCCCTTTTTTTTTTTTAATGTGAACCGCGAGGTGCTTGCACCTCGCGCAACACGCAAATACTAGTTATACTATATATAAAGCTAAATTACCACTGACTCATTGACATAATTGTTCTCCCAGATGGTGGATGGGGAAAGGGGTATATTTTGACAGATTCGTAAACAAATAACTCTCAAACCTAGGGGAAAAGTGCCAAACCTCCCCTTCTCACCCCCCTTCTCCCCCCTCTCTATCGTATCTCGGAAACTACGAGACCCGTATTTTTTTTACGGATTCCTATAGAGGAGGCTCGGTAAAGTAAAAACCATTTTTCAAAGTCGCCCCCCTTGCCCCCCTTTCTCACCCCCTTTAGGCGGATCTCGGAAATTAAGAGACTTGGAACATTTTTTTTTTCAGATTCATTAAGAGGGGCAATGCTTTAGTCGAAATGATTGTGCAACCCCCCCCATCACCCCCTCCCCATTTTTTTTTTAAAGTGAACAATCCACCACCACAAGCACGCAAATACTAGTTATATTATATAAAGCTAAATTACAACTGACTCACTCACTCACTGACTTATTGACATAATTGTTCTCCCAGATGGTGGATGGGGAGGTGGGTATATTTTGACAGATTCGTAAACAAGTAACTATCAAACCTACGGGAAAAGTGCCAAACCTCCCCTTTCCCTCCCCCCCCCCTTCTCCCCCCTCCCTATCGTATCTCGGAAACTACGAGACCCGTATTTTTTTTTACGGATTCGTATAGAGGAGGCTCGGTAAAGTAAAAACCATTTATCAAAGTCACCCCCACCCACCCCCTTCTCACCCCCTTTAGGCGGATCTCGGAAAATAAGGGACTTGGAACATTTTTTTTTCAGATTCATTTAGAGGGGCAATGCTTTAGTCAAAATAATTGTGCAAACCCCCCATCACCCCCCCCCCCCATTTTGTTTTTTTTATTGAACAAGCACGCGATGTGCTTGCACCTCGCGTAACACGCAAATACTAGTTGTATTATATAAAGCTAAATTACCACTCACTCACTGACTCACTCACTCACTCATTGACATAATTTTTCTCCCAGATGGTGGATGGGGAGGTGGGTATATTTTGATAGATTCGTAAACAAGTAACTCTCAAACCTACGGAAAAAGCGCCAAACCTCCCCTTTTCACCCCCCTTCTCCCCCCTCCCTATCGTATCTCGGAAACTACGAGACCCATTTTTTTTTTACGGATTCGTATAGAGGAGGCTCGGTAAAGTAAAAACCATTTTTCAAAGTCGCCCCCCTTGCCCCCCTTCTCACCCCCTTTAAGCGGATCTCGGAAATTAAGAGACTGATCATTTTTTTTTTCAGATTCATTTAGAGGGGCAATGCTTGAGTCGAAATAATTGTGCAATCCCCCCCCATCACACCCCCCCCCTTTTTTTTTTCACAAGCTCGCGAGGTGCTTGCACCTCGCGCAACACGTAAATACTAGTTCTATTATATAAAGCTAAATTACCACTCACTGACTGACTCATTGACATAATTGTTCTCCCAGATGGTGGATGGGGAGGTGGGTATATTTTAACAGATTCGTAAACAAGTAACTCTCAAACCTACGGGAAAAGTACCAAACCTTCCCTTTTCACCCCCCTTCTCCCCCCTCCCTATCGTATCTCGGAAACTACGAGACTCGTATTTTTTTTTTACGGATTCGTATAGAGGAGGCTCGGTAAAGTAAAAACCATTTTTCAAAGTCGCCCCCCTTGCCCCCCTTCTCACCCCCTTTAGGCGGATCTCGGAAATTAAGAGACTTGGAACATTTTCTTTTTCAGATTCATTTAGAGGGGCAATGCTTTAGTCGAAATAATTGTGCAACCCCCCATTTTTTTTTTTCACCAGCACGCGAGGTTTTTGCACCTCGCGCAACACGCAAATACTAGTATTATCTATAAATCTAGAAGGGAAGACTTCCTAAAATAACGCTAGAAGTGCTTTCTTAACATTCCCTCTTCTTTTTTAAACCAAAGTCTTTACAAAGTTTTTCCAGTCTTAGTTTGAATAATGGCTTTGTAAAGATGTCAGCCAATTTTCTTGCGTAGGCACTTGCTCAATTTGGATATCTCCTTCAGACACACATTGCCTCACATAGAAATGTCTTAGCTTGATGTGCTTTGTCTTCTGATGATATTCGTATGGCAGATTTTGAGCTAGTTTTATTGCAGACTCATTATCAATGCGCAGTACAGGTGTTTCTAATTCATCACTTAAATTTTTAACAATCTATTTAGCCAAATCATTTCACGGCACGCCTCACTGGCAGGTACTATTTCTGCTTCTGTGGACGACAGCGCAACTGAGGTTTGCTTCATACTTCTCTTTAGGAGATTGCTGATCCAGCGAACATGCATATCAACCCGCTTGTAGAACAACCACTCAAGTTGTCGCCTCCATGATCTGCATCACTGTAACATATGAGTCGTTTCTCATTCTTTTTAAATTCTAGACCAGTCTCGATTGTTACCTTGTACCCACCATGAGATAAGCCAACGCTCCCACAGCTTGTCTGTAGGGAAATTTAGTGTCACGAATCTCTTTCACCAACTTTTTTACAGGAATGTCTTTAACTATTGCTCTTCCAACGGCTTGACAATCACTCATTCCATGCTTCTCCAAAACCTTTTTAGTATAGGCGGCTTGATGAACTCTTATAGTCCCATCATTGTGTCGCTCCAACTCTAGCCCAAGAAAGTACGATGGCGGCTTAGTCGTTATCTTGTAACGTACTTTGAGTTCGTTTTCAATAAAATTATCAGCTTCTACGTCATCAGATGAAGCCAATAATCCATCATCAACGTACAAAGCTAGCAAAATCTTTGTTTTTCCACGTTGTCTTACGTATAAAAATATCGTTAATACACTCGTTTCAACATTTAGGCGCTTGTTTAAGTCCATACATACTTCTTATCAGCTTGCATACCTTGCCAGATCCGTCATTATATCCCTGAGGTTGTCGCATGTATAACTCTTCCTTCACTTTGCCATATGGGAAAGCTGTTGAGACGTCAAATTGTTTCAGCGATAAACCTTCATTTGCGGCTATACTTAATAATACTCAGATAGTGCTTAGTATCGCAACAGTGCTAAATGTCTTCTGGTAGTATATTCCTTTTTTCTGTGAATAGCCAACTGCAACTAGTCTCTAAACTTGTCAATTGAGCCTCAATCAAAGGGTTCTTCTTTACCTTGAATATCCCTTTGCAGTTAAGCGCTTTTCTGTTATGTGGTAATTATGTCAATTTCCATGTTTCATTCTCTTTCAGAGAAGTCATCTCATTGTTCATAGCCTCAACCCACTTGATGACTTGATTGACGAACTGTTCAAAATTAAATCTTTCTGGAAGTTTAATTTGACTCCGATCACGTAGTACATGACTGTTACCTTCAACAGTTTGAGTGTCTTCTTCTTGTCGTTCTTCTACATTACTATCACCTGTTTCAAACCAAGTATCTTCTTCTTGTCGTTCTTTTACATTACTATCATTTGTTTAATTGTCCAAATTCACTGAATGCGGGTGATCGTCACTTTGATGAAGAACTTTTAAGTTTGGTTGATCATCTATGGAAGAAATAGGTAGCTCATAGGTATTCTTGTGGACTTCAGGTTCCTCACTAACAGGTATGTCTCGATCTAACAGAGGTACTTCTTCAAAGTTACATCTCTGGAACGCAACAATTTAAAGTTCCTTGTATCATAAACTCGATACCCATCATCACCGTCATATCCTATAAGAATTCCTTTCTGTGCTTTTTTATCTAGCTTCTTTCTCTTTTGTTTTGAAACATGTACGTAGCATACACCACCAATGATTCTGAGATGATTTATTTTGGGTTTCTTATTGTACCATAACTCATACGGTGACTTTTCATTATTTGGAGTGGGTCCCGTATGATTTAATATGTACACTGAAGCTTGCACTACTTCAGCCCATAAACCTTTAGGTATCTCATCATGAGCGTGTATAAGTGCTCTTGCCATCTCGACAATTGTGCGATTATCTCTTTCGGCGCAACCGTTTTGTTCAGGCGTGTAGGGCATTGTCAGCCTCTGTTTAAACATGTGTTGCTTGAGCGTATTTCGTACTTGTTCGTTGTCGAATTCGCCTCCATTGTCGCTTAGCAACTCTTGAATGACGTGTCCTGATGTCTTAGCTTCTAATAGAAAATCCTTCAAGCGTCCTTGAACTTCTGACTTTTGTCGTAAGAATTATGCATAACGAAAACGGGTGAAATCATATTTGAATAGAACAAAGTATCTATACTTTGAGATCGTATACACAAAAGGTCCACACACATCAGTGTAATATAATTCTTGTAGTTCTTTCTCTGGTCCCAAACGTCCTTCTGTGGGGTTTTTCATAAACGCAACCTTCGCAAACTTCTTTGTTATTTTCAGATTTGAATTGCATAGCAAATTCTCTCTGCATAACTTGTTTGACATGTCTTTTGTTTTGGTGTCCAAAACGTTCATGGTACAACTGAAGTTGGTTAATTTCAACTTGTATTTTAAGTTTATATAATCCTCCATATTTGTCCCGAGTTAGTCGGTACTTTGTCTTACCGTCAACCTTAAATAAACATGATCGAGTATTTGATTCGAAGGAGCTATTCTCACAAAGATCTTGTGCGGCTAACACAGAAAACAACTTTCTTTGTATGCTGGGAACATACCAAATATTTGTGAGCGTAATTGTTTCGATTTGGCCATTAATGTCAGCTTTTACTTGTATTGAGCCCTTTCCGATAGCTTCAATATTTTTACCATTTGCTGTCATTACTCTGTGAGATTCGCTAAAGTACTCGAAAAATACATACTGATCCCCTCTATTACGTATACAACGTGTAACGGAAACCCCATATCTATCCAAAAGGACTGAAGACAACATCTGGTATGGAGTCTCTATGCAAAGTTTCAGCTCAAAATAAGTGACTCACAGAATTGACCCCAAATTATTGGTTTCTTATGTTTCTTGAATACCAGTAATAACAAACGTGTCTCAGCACTATGAGTCATCACTTTCCACGTCACTTGCCAAGAAAACGATAATTCTCTACGTCCTTCTTAATTTGAAATTTCGGTCTCTGGTATCAATGTATTGAAATTTCTAATATGCTCCACAGATGTAGACATAGGATTAGAAAACCCTTGCCATATCGTTTGTTATCATCCAAAGTGGCCGTGCACTCGGTATGTATATACCCTTTAAATTACACGTTGTATACGCGACTACGCGATATACGTGACTTGTTGCTTCATTATCTACGTACCATGAGTCTTTATCATGACTCTCACCAAGAGATAAAGCTAAACTTGACAACGTAGCAGCATTAGATGTGGATTCCTTTGGAGGTTTTGGGGGCCTAACATCCGTAATCCATTTCTTGCATTGCTTTACTCGATGTCCGCTTGGTCCGCAATAGTTGCACTTGAACTTCTTCTTATGATCTTGCTTTCTGTTATGCACTATCAGTACCTCCGTGTTGGATTCACCTTCAGCTTCAGATTTATTTTTATCGTTCAATGCTCTCTCGTGGGCGCACAACTGGGTGGTCAAGTTCTCGATTGTACGATCTTTCAATGTAAGCAGTAACCAACTAGATTTAAAACTGAAACACTCTTCTGGCAGGGAATCCAATATCTTGCATATCAAAAGAATTTCTGGTAGTTGATTGCAAACTGGACAA
Organism: Tholera decimalis; assembly: GCA_943138885.2. Classification (NCBI taxonomy): domain Eukaryota; kingdom Metazoa; phylum Arthropoda; class Insecta; order Lepidoptera; family Noctuidae; genus Tholera; species Tholera decimalis. The sequence continues at coordinate 15,674,576 of OW964563.2, read as the reverse complement.
ATCTTGATTCAGATTATGCTAAATATTCTTTATGGCAGACATATGCGAACCCATGTCATGAGTGGGGTCTTTCTTGTAGTTGAAAAGTTGCATACACAGATCGTAGGTTCGGTCCTGTGATCTTCATTCGAAAAGACGGTTTAATTCGTCCCACATATCACTCGCAGTTGTAAAATGCATTACTTTGTTCAGCATTTCGTCGGTCATATTAGTAGTCAGTAGTAATAGTACAGTGCTTTCTATTTTATTATAGTTGTCACAATCTACCTTGTATTTTGTAAGAGCTTCCGCTTTGGCTCCTTCACCCGGATGTGCCGGCTTTACTAGAGTACCCTGCACTGCTTCTAAGGTGCCTGTGTTACTCCGCAGCAGCAACAACACTTTATATTTCCGGGTCGGCCCGAGTTGCTTCCATCGAATAATCCTATTTCGAGTTTCATTTTTGAAGACAACATGATTTACTCTTTAGAACTTTTATCCTTTAGGAAACTAAATTAAAATATCGTAAACTCTCGTTTTTGCACGCTCTGCTACCATATTAAAGTAAACGCAGTGGAATTTTTGGTCTCAGTAAAATATATTCCGTGCGTTGTAGATTATCAAAAAGTAACAAGTCTCACATGAGTCTCACCTAGCAACCACGACAAAGATCTATCTACAACATGTAACGGAAACCCCATATCTATCCAAAAGGACTGAAGACAACATTTGGTATGGAGTCTCTATGCAAAGTTTCAGCTCAAAATAAGTGACTTACAGAATTGACCACAAATTATTGGTTTCATATGTTTCTTGAATACCAGTAATAACAAACGTGTCACAGCACTATGATGGTCATCACTTTCCACGTCACTTGCCAATAAAACGATAAGGCTGCGTTTCCACCAGAGATGTGCGAGGATGCGTAGCGAGGGATGTGTTTGTAAAGAACCAATAGAATCGCTTCATTTACCTCGCCTCGGTCAGCACAGCTCTGGTGGAAACGGCACAGCGGAGCTAGATTTTTGCGCATACAAAACAAGCGAGGGATGTGTGCGAGAGATGTGTTGCGAGGCGATGTGTTGCGAGGAATGTGTGTTGAGAAGGATGTGTTGCGAGGTTTGCGCATCCTCGCACCACACATTTTTGCGCATTTTCACAGCTCTGCTACACATCCTCGTAGGCACATTTTCATCGCACAGCTTTGGTGGAAACACCCACACATTTTCACAGCACAGCTAAACATCCTCGCACGACACATTTCCATCGCACATCTCTGGTGGAAACGCACCCTAATTATCTTCCTTCTTCTTAATTTGAAAAATTCGGCCTTGGTATCAATGTATTGAAATTTCTAATAAGCTCCACACATGTAGACATAGGATTACAAAACCTTTGCTATATCGTTTATTATCATCCAAAGAAGCCGTGCACTTGGTATGTATATACCCTTTAAATTACACGTTGTATAAATCTAGAAGGAAAGACTTCCTAAATAACGCTGGAAGTGCTTTCTTAACAAGTTTAATCATTGTTTGTGAAATATTATTTTACCTACTTAACGGATTTTTGTACTGTTTTCACGAATTGATAGTGAGATTCCCGAGGAAGTTTTAGGTGTGTAATTCATTAACATTTGATTGACTAAAATAGAACGAATATTGTGAAGAGGTCGCAAAATATCTTGCCTCCTGAAAGATTTACTCACGTACACCGCGTAAACCAGCAGGGATAAATTAAAGTAATATACTAGAGAATGGTAGATTTACAACATAGCTACAAAAAATCTGCGACAGCATATCTCTCACCTCTAAATAACAACTTTTATGTCCAAAATATTAAATGAAAAATATTTCGTTATTTTCGAAGCGGTTTATATAATTTATTTATTAATGCGTATATAAATGTGATACAAGGTGGTATTCTTTCTCCGTTGTTATTCTTCATTTTATAAATTGTCTGAACTCTGTCTTAGGTTTTCGTATCATCTTTACGCTGATAATCTGCAGTTGTATGCATCCACACGGATGGAAAGTTTTCAGACGCTATAGGAGATATGAACCGAGATTTGGGTGCCATCATAAGCTGATCTGATCGATTTAGGGTATCTTTAAGAACCTCAAAGTGTCAAGCCATTTTGATTGTCGCTTAAAATTTATTATTGCCAGAGAAGAAGTTTGCGCGCCTTGACTACGCTTTTCTCTTTACTAAACTCTGGTACCCCTCCTTCTTATTTTATTTCTCATTTACAATTTCTATGTTCTTCACATGCTAAAAGTCTGCGCTCTTCCAATAATCTCCTCTCACGTTGTCCTTCTCCTTTTCTGATTTTATTCATTTTTCCTTTTATATATACTCGTACAGACAATTCTTCTATGAATTGCACTACCTATTGATATCAGGACGGCCACCAGTCAATATGCATTTAAGCGGAGGTTGCGGTTTGCTAAACAAATAGTGAAAAATTTTCCTCGCTTTTTAGTGGGTGGTTTATAATTTATCTAGTTATAAAAACCTCAATGTCAACTACTTATGACCTTTTACAATTTTTTTATTTTCCCGATGTAGGGCTGGTAATTGTTGAGGAGTTCTCCTGGTACTTCACCATCAGTTCCACTTCACCTTGTGCATTGTAACGAACATAAAGTGCAACAACCATATTCAAGTAATTGAATCGCAACCCGTGAATGGAATAGTTATTACTGAATAGATCCGGTGGATATCTTTGGTTTTCATCATCAGTTCCGCTTCACAAAATCGCTATAAGTGTGCCTTTATATTAGATTCTGACTTAATGACAATGGGTGGTCCCATTGTTAGAAAGTATAACCTATCAAACTTTGACAAGCCTGTTGGTATAGTGGTCAGTGGCCCTGACTGCTATGCGCAAGGTCGTGGGTTCGATTCCCACCCAGGACAAATGTTTGTGTGATGAGCACGATCATTTGTTCTTTGTCTGGGTGTAATTTATCTATAATATGTATGTATTTAGAAATATATATGTATGTTTATCAGTTGTCTAGTACCCATACCACAAGCTCTGCTTAGTTTGGGACTAGATGGCGTTGTGTGAAAGTTGTGGATTATTATTATTATTATTATTATATTATAAACAATAAAAGAATTTCCCAAATCGGTCCAGCCTTCTTCGAGTAATCAGGTAACATATATTAAAAAAAAGATTCTAACAAACTGAGAACCTCGTCCTTTTTAAGACAGTTAAAAACGGAGGACAATAATAAAAAAGAAAATATTGTCTGGTACAGTCAGCGTCAAATAGATAGTGACACTCAGGGTATTCAAATACATAGACGCAACCAAAAAATCAATAGTATCGGTACAAACAAAGTTCCCTTATTGTTGTCAACAATATATTCGCTCAAAAAGTCGAGACGTTTAAAACGTCATAGAAATCGGTTCAATCAAACCGCCATAAATATACACACATCAAAAGTGTCTAGGGATCAAGCATTTTTATGCGGATTTCTTGAGATTGAGATGTGGCTTTGTAATAAAGAGCATTGCTGAGTGTCCATAGTAACTTTGGCTCAATATAAAATTCTCACGGCCGGTGATGTAAATAATTTTATTGTGTGTAGTTCAATACTAAAAACTGTTTCTTAGCATTGAATATTGTATAGAACTTCTTACAAAAAAATACTAGCATAAATACAAATATGGAATTTTGAGGTTATTACAATTTGACGATCTCTATACATGTTTGTACACGATAACATTTAGCACTAAAGTAATTACTTCTGTCTAATTAAATAAAAGTATGTACTTTACTTCGAGAATAGAGGTCCACTGCTGTAACAATGAACGAACTTCTTCGCATTCTATTAAATACCTCCGCATTCGGAAAACATTCAATCCACAATTAGTGCAACGTTGTTGGTTAGACATGGTCACAATAATGGATGTACTTCAACACTTCGAAAAGCAAAAGAGTCTCAAAAAACAGAGAAGGAAACGTAAACGCATGCACTTCGCAATATCACCGACAACAACAACTCAAAAAGCATGTAATACACTATGTTTTACAACAACTGTTTATGTTTGTAATGTCAATCAATTCCCTTTGTGTCACGTTTGACACTTGTTCGAGTTTTTGTTTGGCAGAATAGTCAACATCGCCTTTGCTTGCCATGTATAAAAATAGAATAGAGTTTTTATTCTCAATAATTAAAATATTATTTCAGATTTTTTATGTAATCAAATGCGATTATTGTTCACCACATATTGTTACTATTTTTAGTATAGAAAAGAATGCATAAAACAATAAATAATTTGAAATAAAAACTGATTAATAAGTTTAATTGCAGCATACTGACAACTCAACCTTTTTTCGACAATTTCCGGTCAGCTATTTGTTTATTAATAAATCAATTCTAATGAAGAAGTTCTCGAAAGAAATTAAATACAAATTTATAGTTTAGGTTTTATTGTATAGATTCTTATACATTAAAGATAAATGGCCGTGCCATTTTAAATTTAAAAGTTGTGTAGGCCAGGATCCGTCTTTGTTCTTTATGATTTTATAAATTTATATGGATACTTTTTGGTGCATTTCATAATTTGAAACAGGAACTGTTAATCAAATTCGAGTAAAAGATGAAAATCAGCTGTCAATATTTTCCCTATAAAAACATACAGCGCATTGAAGACATTATTAGTGCTACTGTTTCCCTACTACTGATTAAAACCAACGTTATTATGGAGCGGCGACGTCATTTAAGCAGGGAAGAAATGCTCAGAGCCGTGGGAATGATAGAAGCTGGTTCCCGGCAACGTACTGTGGCTTTAGCTCTGAATACAAGTCAGAGTGTTATCAGTCGACTTTGGACACGTTACCGAAGCACTGGTACCGTGGCTGAGCGCCATGGAGGACGGTATCGCTGCACCACACGGAGACAAGACCGATACATTCAAATCTTAACTCGAAGAGCTCCAACAATAACCGCCATGATGTTAGCCGTGAGGCTTCATCACTCTTCAGGGAACTTAATTAGCGACCAAACAGTCAGAAACCGCTTGCATGAAGTGAACCTTCATTCCCGAAGACCGCTACGGGTACCACCTATAGCAATGCACAATCGTAGGATTCGATATCAATGGGCTCTTGAACACAGAAATTGGGCAGAAGAACAATGGCGTTTCGTGTGCTTTTCTGATGAGTCTCGTTTTGGTATGAGACCGGATACAAGACGTATACGACACTGGAGAACCCCTGGACGCCAACAGCGATTAAAATCCTGCCAGGAAGTCCATCCTTATAGTGGTGGAACCATCATGGTATGGGCGGGTATTTGGATCGGCGGAAGAACTGAGTTGATTTGGATCAGAGGCAACCTCAACGCTCAAATTTATGCTGAGACGATTGTATCTGACGTCATCGTTCCTCTACAAGTGCAAATCGGTCCCTTATTTCAGTTAATGCATGATAATGCACGACCGCACACCGCAAGAGTTGTAAGACAGACTCTCGCCGCAGCTAACATCAATGTCCTGCTCTGGCCTGCTCAGTCGCCAGACTTGAACTCGATTGAGCATGCATGGGATATGCTACAGAGAAGAGCTCTGCCGAATATGGAGGGTATCCAGTCGCAAGAAGACCTTTTTTTGTTGTTGCAACGAACATGGGCGGCCATTCCACAGCGTGATTTGGATGAACTCATTTTGAGTATGCCAAACCGATGTTCTTGTGTTGTTAGTGTTCGCAGTAGAAACACGGATTATTAATTGTTTAAGTTACCCAATAAAATTTTAAAGAAAACTGTTATTTCAGTCTTTTTTTCGAACTTTAATGTTAGTGGTTCAAATGTCAAAAATCCCTTTATTAGGAAAATGGCAAATTTCTTTATTAATGCAAAGGTGACTTGGTTTATCGTTAGTGTGACAAACGAAAACACTTTATTTGATGAATCCTTAAAGAAAATTTTAATTAATATCAATCAGGAGAAAAGTTATTGCAAAAATATATGTTGATCCCTAGACACTTTTGATGTGTGTAGTTACAGTTATCCAGCCAATGGTGTCTAAGCATTCTAGGTGTTCCAAAATATGGAGCACATTAGGAAAATAAACTTTACTGCTATATATTTTAAATGTTATTTCTCGCATCAATTAATTTTATAACATTTTTACTCAAAATAAAAGGGATAGAAACTACTGCTGTCCTTTTCATTTTAAGCATGACGTCATAGACATGTCTTTTGTTTTGGAAAGAATTTCGTGGATAGCCGTTTACGGTACTTATATTGTAAATAATAAACAGCCGAGTGAATGTAAACCTCATTGATAATGAGTAATTATCTATACTAATATTATAAAGCGGAAAAGTTGGTTAGTTTGTTTGTTTGTTTGTTTGCTTGAACGCGCTAATCTTCGAAAGTACTGGGTGGATTTGGATGAAATATGGTATGGAAGTAGCTTGAAGCTTGAGGAAGGTTATACGGCTACTTTTTACCCGACTGCAAAAAAGGAGAGTTATGTTTTTACCGTGATAGAATCCACGGGAGCGAAGCCCCACGAGAGTACTAGTATATCATAGAGCAAGAGTCATTCAATATTATGTTCATGTCAAAAATTGAAATAAATTCTAAATTATTTCAAATTTAATCTTACTTGTATTTTGTGTATTTAATTGTACCTAATTGAAATAAACACATTCCATTTTAATGTCACTTTAGAACATACAGAACACTCAAAGCTTTCATCGGTTGAAAAATAAACAATAATTTTAGATCTGATTATCTTTATTTTCATAATTAAAATCGAGTGTAGCCCAATATCTTAAGGTGATTCGACCGCTGCGATTGTTAGGGAGGACATTTCTTTCATCATACTTCGTGTTCGATGATCGGTATAGAGATAATCGTCCCTGGGCAGACGAACAAATCCTTTTTCATCCACAAATATTACATTATCAAAATGGAAATTGAAATATCATCGTGCGAATTGTAAACGCTGCGCTTTAAGCTTCGGTGTTAATATAAGCTTTTTAGCAGGAATACGATGGCGTAATCCATGTTCTTACAGATTTCACAGACATATTCCTGGAGTTTATAAAGCGATTGCTAATAGCTCGCTGCACTATATCTCCGTCTTGAATTGTACTAGTTTGACGTGGACGACCAAATGAAACATGGTTCTGCAATGCACCATCACTTTGCCATTTCTCTAGCCAACGGTAGACGATGTTTCTCTTAAAAAAGAAAGAAGAAGAATCTGAAGAGATGCGAATATAAATAAAAAAAATTCGATAGGTCTATATATTCGATAGGTAGGTTCGGTAGGTATCTAAAGCGATATTTACGGATATTCCCAGTTCGTTTGAAATATCTGTTACGGAGACACCTTCCTCCCTCAAATATATAATTCGATATTTTCCCAACTAGCACAAATGGGCTGCATTAGAGCTTTGGAGCGTATCCGATTATTACTTATGGTAATAGACGTAAGCGCTAGAGCGTCTACTGCAGACTTAAATCAGCCGCTTTAGCGCTATTTGGGCGCCATTTTATGCAACCTAAAGTTCCATTTAACCTGCACAACGGTTGCATAAAGGTTCCTTAATAGCTATAACGATTTATTAACGCTATACTAAAGCTCTCGTAGCGCTACTTTTGAATGATTTTGAACTACTTTGAACGAATGAATTGATTATAGTTCTTTATTGTATATCTTCAGTTGACATTGTTTGTAATATTTTGGTAAAGTGTTTTCGTCGCCATCATGAAAATAAAACAAAAAGAAGTAAATGTTTGTATTCTGTATTAGCAAGATATATAAAGAGACTTAAAACGCTGTCCAGTTTACTGTAGATATATAAGATAATTTTCGAGTAATTTTAACGCGCTTTTATGATATTTAAAAAATTAACAAAAGATATGTGATATTTTTTATTTGTTATACAGAATAAATTTGATTTCCGTATTTTTACGTGTCGATAACTTACTATTTGCAAGTGGCCGATTGTTTACCGGTACATTTAATTCACATTTAACTGAAAAACCAATGTATATCAACTCAATTTTGCAAGTGAATTATAAGTTTTCTTAAAAAATCATGGCGTCATTGTACTGTAGTCATAACCTGCAGTTTGAGCTGTAATAACTCCCTTTTGAGAATCATAGTGCTAATTTTCACCCTTCTAACGCTTCCAGTGATTTTTGTTCCCCTAGTGCAACTCACAGCCACAAAAAGCTCCTATTTTCCTGTTTTTGAGGTTATAAGAATAATTATTTGTATCCTTAAGTGTATTGTAAGGTGTACAATAAAGTATATAATAAATAAATAAATAAATAAGATCTAGTTACGTACTTATTCGTTTAGCATCCATTTTATTAAATGTTTTATAATAGTTACAAAAGCGGCTGTAAAATGGCGAATGGATTGAGCCTGCAAGGAATGACTATTGCTACTAAAGGCCTTAGTTACACTGATGAGTTTTTTGTAACTATAGTATGCATAAGAGTTTCTATTATTTCTATAATGAAACTTATAGTAATATACTAGTGGTCGGGCACGCCGCAATTGCGGCGGTAAGACCCCTCTTTGAGGAGTGGCTAGATCGGCGTCACGGCGTCCTGACCTACCGCATGACGCAGGTCCTCACCGGACACGGAAGTTTCGGGAGGTACCTGTGTCTGATGGGAAAGGAGGAAACGCCTGGGTGTCACCACTGCGAGGGTCGCCCTGAGGACACCGTAGAGCACACGGTGCAAGACTGCCCCGCCTGGGCAGAGCACCGACGTGTCCTCACGGCGGCGATAGGCGGAGACCTCTCGCGCCCGGCCTTGGTCGAGGCCATGCTGCGGGGCGAGAGGGAGTGGGAAGCGGTCGCCTCCTTCTGCGAAGCAGTCATGCTTTCGAAGGAGGAGGCGGGCCGCGTGAGGGAGAGGATGGCGTCCTCCCTCCAGCCCAGCCGCAGTGGTAGACGCCCACGGCGTCGGACGTCGGCCGACGATCTCCGGCCACCGTAGGCGCGGGCATGCGGACAGCGAGTAAAGGGCAACTCGCTGTCCGACCATGGACCATGCCCGGGTCGACGGCGCGTCGTGTTCCACGCGCGCCTCAAAGAGCGTCAGCAACATGACGAGGCCCCCTCTGCAGAGGGCCAAAGCCCGCCGGGGTCGTGGGACTCATCCCGTTACCGTGGCCCCGGTATGTAAAGGGTTATTGAAGGAACACCGTGGATTTTAGTCAGTAAAAGTCTGACAGTCCCTCCCACCCTGCCCGGAGTGGGAGGACTTATTTGATAATTTTACCACGTTAAAAAAAAAAAAAAAAAAGTGGTTACTATAACTATAACCTATACAAGTTACAATGGAAACTACTATGCAGCTGTGAGTGGCAGAATGACCTTCGTAACTCTCATATAAAGGTGTAAGTGGTAAATGAGTTCTACCGTGGACTACTGTGAAGGCTAGGGTAGTATTTGATTCAGCTTATAGCACCTTAAGTAACTTTTATAACTATAGACGTTTACGGATGCAGATATGCAACTCTGAACTGCTTTTTGAACCCTTAAAGCGCTATTTTGCAGCCCAAAGTAACAAAATAGGCTGCTATTTCCACTAATGTGCTCGTTGGGTTGTATCGTGTCTAATGCGATATGTAGCCATATTTAAACATGAAACACTATTACTTAATAGTTAAATTTCTTGCTTGACTTTTTAATTGACATGTAATGATCAAATCATCAAACAACACAAGATTGCCTAAAGAGGTTTTCATCTTCTGGAAACCGTTTATTTCTATAACATGTTAGCTTATTTTTCTAATGTGACCATATTTTTGAACACTTGAATGCTTGGATACCATTGTCGAGATGACTGTAACGATATTTATGGCGGTTTGAATGAACCAATCTATATGTCATTTAAAACGTCTTCACATTTTGAGCGAATGTAGTGTTGACAACAATAAGGAAACTTTGTTTGTACCGATATTATTGACTTTTTGATTGCGTGTATTAATTTGAATACGTTGAGTGTCACTAATTATTTGACGCTGACTGTACCAAAACTGAACAGAACTTCATTAGACTTTAAGTAAAGTTTGCTGTATATTTAATCCAAACATGAGAAAAAAAAACGTGGAAGCAAATAACATAATTATCGTAAAAAAAATATTATGTATAAGGAAATTGAATAAATATTGTTTTGGGTTTTGGTCTAATAACTTTAATTACGTGTTAATAATTGTTTATTATAATACATAGAGAACTTCGTGGCAAAAATAACAGCCATATGGTCAAATAGTTAAGGTTAAACATCGTTTTTGAAGGTCGTTCCGAGGAGGAGGAGGAGGAGGGGTTATTATTACATGATATGGTCGAAGATAAACGCTTGCCTAGAAGTCACCTATTCACTCTTGCTTTAAAGACCCCCAGGTTAAATCTGTCAGGAAATACGGACTCTAGCAAGGAACTCCACTCCTTAGCCGTACGCACAATGAAAGTACCTATTCCCAAAACGTTATGTGCGTATGGGTGTAATGTTCACCACCCACATATCGATATTACATCATGTTAGAAGCCAGAAAATTTGACAACAGTTTTTTCAAGCTCTATGCTCAGCTGCATTGGGAGAGACAGACGATGCAGCTGATAATAATGGGGCGTGCAACTGTCAAAGTGGCGCTAGTAGCGCACTTACCAATAACAAAGCAGTTTTTCTATGGAACACTATGGAAATTGTAGTGAATTCCTAAATTAGAGACAGTTATTAAGGAAATGCCTAGATGTTGTGGATCAAATTATAAAGAAACTGGAAGCCACCAGTATCCTCGAGATGAGAAACTTAAAAAATTGCGGCTCAAAGCGATAAGGCGAGTAAACTTTGAGCCTAAAAGCGGGGCGAAAGTGTGTCATAAACATTTCAAGGAAAGTGACTATAAAAAGATCGGTATGTATTTAAAAGTGATTACTTTCAGTTTGACTAGGATAAATGACCTTTCAATTAGGTCTGCTTTCCTTCCACGTAAAGAAGCGCCTCTTTTTCTTAATACTTCTTTTAATTCACATATTTTCCAAGTAGAATACATGTTCTTTCAAAGCATCCCCTTTTTCCTCAAACCTCTGCAATACAACATCGGTGGCGATGGCCTCCTTCAGGTGTAAAGTGAGTGGCGGCGAGCTTAGCAGAACTGTATTAAATATTACTTTTTATCCCGGAATTCCCATGGGATCGGGATTTACCCGCGAAATTCCTCCCATGCGAACTAAGCCACGTGAAAAAGCTAGTTACTTTACAATTCCAATGAATATTAACATAGCGACTGCAGACTTCCATTCTGTTTGACACAATTCAAAACATATTTCATCGCCTTAAAAATAATTGTATCACACCAAAAAGCTTATAATAGCTCTTGTGATAGCAACTTTTTGGCAAATAAATTCAAAAGTTCTCCCAGAAAATCGTAACCGAAGAAAACAGACTGAACGCGAACTTGTGTGGTAAACTTGTCCAAGCTAATTTCAACGTGTAAAGTTTAGACTCTAGTACCGCCACCCGTTTGTACGAGAATTTATGCTTGGTCCCAGAGTTTCAGCTTATTTTTACCTTTGTTTGGGACCCGAGGAATGGGTCGCTGCGTATATGGATTGATGTCTTTACAACGTCTTGAGCAGTGGCGAATAAAATCTTCAAGTGAATATCACAACAGTTATTCAATAAAACCTTGTTGAAATAAAGTTTTTTTTGCAAATAAGTTATAAATAACACTTACACGTTTTTTTTTTTTTCAAAAATGTAGATTGAGATTGTGATATTTAGCCACTTAATATTATTCTGTTGTATTATTTGACATTCTTAAGTTTTTTTATTAAAAATTCAATGTCGTGTACGTGTCAGTCAATCATAGTTTTTTCTATTTGAAACTTAAAACAAAAAACAGAAACAAACATTAAAAAAAAAACAAAAACCAACAACAACTTAAACATTTATTCTAGAGTAGGAATCGAAACCACCACACGCAGCACAATCACTAGTCTAACCGTGTCGTCATAATTATATCAGCTCTTTATTCAGAAATCAGAACGAATCTATTAAATTGACACAGTTATAGGCAAAGTTCTATCACTGTGAAATGGGGTATACAGAGGTTCTAATCTGACAGGCTAAGGCCCGTATTATAAACGAAACTCGGGCACTGATCTCTGTTGAAAACTAGTTTTGAGTCGTGATTTAATTTTACAATGTTCCTCAGGTACAGATTCATTGGACATAGTTCCGCCGGGTACGGCTTTATTCTAGATCATTACTTTGTTGTAGATTCATCACCCAAGTGAGGTCGACACCACGCTTGAGCTTTTTTTTTGTTATTTGGTTATAAATAATACTTTTACATGTCATGTTTTTTGCGTGTTAAGTTTAGTTTAGCTAGATGAAGCCGGTAGTTCCTAACTGACTACTAGTTAAGGATTATTATTCGCTTTTCAGTTTATTATTTAATATAATAATGGTCATTTTTGGCGAATGATGATTAAATGACATTTTATTCTGAAAATTGGTTACAAATAACACTTTTACACGTAATTTTTGCCATTTTAAGTTACTAGATGAATGCCGTGTTTCCTAACTTAAATAGATTACAATAATTATAGGAGACGAAGAAAATAAAACGTAAACGAAAACAGACTGATGTATAGACAATTGATATTCTCTGCTTGAGGCCTGATTTGAATCTGAGTGTAGTTTTATTACCGCTCAGGAATAAGACCAATGCTCAAGTGCAGATTCTATATTTAAACTGAAATCGGGCGAATTAAGCTCAAACTGGACTTGAGTAACGTTCTGTAATACGGACCTTAGTCAGTAGGGCGATGATTGATTTCCGCAATGCTTGTCGCGAGTATGGTTCTCACACGGAACACTTATTTTCATTTATTTATTTATTTGTAAACATGAATTACAGATAACTTATAAACTAAGCCCCACAAAAACGAAGTAGTGGTTTGACTGTGGGGTCGGTGAGTATACACAATACATTCTAAAACCTACAAAACTAATAATTATTTATTTATTTGTAGAACTTCAGCATATTTCTATTATTTATATTTCACTTATTTATATAGCCTATATATATATATATATATATAGTTCTTGGACGGGACTTGCTAGCTTTATATGTCACTTTAAATCTTTGTTAAAGCTCCCACGATAAAGGAGATATTCCTAACTAAAAATAAAATTTGAGTTAAATATTGCCACCTCACGACAATGGTCCTCAACATCTGTCACATCAATATGGACGTATTTTAAAATTCAACGATCACATACACAATTTCAATTTCACGTCAATTTTCGGGCTTCAAAGTCACACTCAGCTTAAATATCGCTTTATTAGTCTCCCACGTATTTCATTTATAGTTTTTATTAGCAACTCGTTCCAGTCGTCGAGTCCAGAGCTCAGACTGCAGCCAAAAAGCTGGAAATCCTACACAAGGTGAGGCGGTACTTCACGCCTAGTCAGCTTCTGAATCTATATAAAGCACAGGTCCATTCCTGCGTGGAGTATTGCAGCCACTTGTGGGATGGCTCTGCAAAATACCAACTTGCTGTACTGGACTCGATCGAGCGCAGGGCTAAAAGGCTTATAGGCGACGAGGTGCTATCGGGCAAGCTTCATAGTCTGGCTCATCAGCGAACCGTTGCTTGCCTGTCGGTTTTCTATAGATTGTACTTCGGGGAGTGTGCGCAGGAGCTCCATGACCTGATTCCTCCATCTCCATTTCACTACCGGTCTACCATCCGCACTTGGTTGATATACCGTCTTGTCGTACCAAGCGCTTCTCCTCCACATTTATTGTGCGCACAGCCAAGTTGTGGAATTCTCTGCCGGCTTCTGTTTTCCCTGCCACTTATGACCTTTCAGCCTTTAAAGCAAGAGTAAATAGGCATCTTCTGGCCTCGCTCATCACATCGTAGACCTCATCTATCGCTTACCATCAGGCTAGATTGAGGTCAAGAGCGGGCTCATCCGTAATAAATAAAAGCCCGAAACATGACATCAAATCTATACTAATGTTACGAGTACAAAACGGAAATGTTTGTTAGTTTGAACACACAAATCTGCGAATATATTCGGTGGATTTGGATGAAGTGCAGGGAAGTAAGGTATGGAAGTAACTCGAAGCTTGAGGAAGGTTATAGACTATTTTTAACCTGAATGCACAAGAAGGAGGTTATGTTCTTATCGTGATAACGTACACGGGAGTGAAGTCCTGCGCGATTACTAGTCGTCAAATATCGCTCGTACAAATACCAGAATACATTCCAATAGCGACACACTATACAAGGGACATCAATAAAAAGCTTAAAGCAAATAGAATAAGAAGACAGTTCGTTCAATTTTGTTTTTAGACATTTTGATAGATATTGATTCGTTTATAGTGCTTTACATAATTTTCCGAAGCTTGTCGTTTTCGTTTGATGGATTATTCAAATAATTTCAGTTGGTTTATTACATTAACTCAAGTTTGTTTCTTTAATTGAACACAAATTAAAATATCACTATAATAATTATAATCTTTTTAACATGTGATACACAAAATTTAACTATTTATTATCAAAACATTGTAAACACTATTACGAAACCTATTTATAAGATAGTTTAAACTGTTCTTTCATTGTTGTCTTGTATAACAACATACTTGAACGTTATTTAAAAAATAACGTTGTTTGTTTACTAATTCTGTCATCGTAAGACTAATATGTTATTGAACTAATTAATTTCAAAATATTTACTGTATTTTTATATCATTTAATCATAGTTTAATGTTAAAATACAAAGGTTAACAAATCTGTTTTAAAATCGTACGATATGACGTCACTTGTTTACACTGTGTATAAAAGCCGCCGCTCAGTCGTTCTAGACACAGTCATTCCGCTTCCGACGCTCGCCCGCGACGGTCGTACCGCTCCGCGCTCTCGATCGTTCCGTGCCTGAGTCATCGCTACGCTTCGTCACGCCCGCCGTGACGTCACTCGTAGTCGCCGACTACGACGCCTGGTCCGGATCCGCCTTTTTCGAGGCGGTGAAGGATATCCTGTTTCTATAACAGAGTATCGTCAAAAACAATTTGGTTTGGCCCCTTCAGGGTAAAACCACAGTTTCGTGGTCCTTGGTTGGAAACCTCACGGTGTCAACAATACCAAGGGGGTGCTGACCCGACGCACCCGCTGATCCCCTTCAGGGTGAAGCAGTCAATTGGAGTCGAGTGCTAGGTTTTGGCCTTGGGGGATCTCCTAGTCAAACCTAGTTACTGAGTTTCTTTTTCAGCTACACACCTAGTGTCGGTTGGGTGTGTCTACCCCTTCGCACTAGACCCAATAGGGCCCGGTTCGCACAATAAGACTGGCGACCGGTTACAAGCTTAGGGCTCACCATTAGGTACTCACCTCCCAGTCTCTACCCGACTGGGAGGGTTACACATCCCCGGACCCATCCATCCGGGGAGTTAGGCCAGTTAGACTTTAAATAGGCCCCCCGCGGGAGAGAAATCTCCAAAATTTCCCAATTAAATTTTTAATCCATTCGCCAATCATGGCAAACTCCAATATTTTGGAGATACTGTTAGAAATCCTTAGGGAAAACCCTGCTATTTCCGCCAAATATGGCGGAAAAATCCAGCGTGAAATCGCTAATTGTCCCCCGGCTACCGAAGCCAACGTCGCTGATTTTAGTGATGCGCTTGACAGCCCATTATCTCCCCCGCTTGCTGATCAAGGCATTCCGGTTGGTCAATTCACGGAAGTATTTATTAACTCCGATCCCATTGTTCGTCAAACAACGAACGACTTCCGGGTAGATAGCCCTTTATTGCCCCCGCCCGCTGACAAAGTCGTGCCGGTCGCCCGATTCCCGAAATCACCCATTGTTTCCGGCCCACCTAGTAATCCCATTGTTCATAGAACAATGGACGCCGCGCAGGTGTGCGCTGCACCTGAATTCCTTGAAATGGACACCACCGAACCTGTGTCCAATAACAACTCCGACAATGATTTGTCATCATGCCCCTCGTCCTCGGAAGACGACTTTCAAGTCGTCACCGGCGGCAAAAGGAAGAAAGGGAAAACCTCCCAGGCCAGCAAGGCCAAAAAGACCACCGCGTTGCCCCCGTCCCCAACTCAAACGCCCGTACGACCCGCTAGCCCCGTCCCAACTACCTCTACTCACGCGCAGAATAGTCGTCCCCCCAGCCCGATAGCCCAAACTTCCTCAGCCCAAAGGAAGCAACGCCCTCCGCCCCCCTTTTACATCCAAGACAAGGGGAAATGGACTGATGTGTCCAAGATGTGTGTTGTTCGAAAGATCAACTACACAAACGCCCGTACCTGCCAAAATGGCATTAAAGTCACCGTCCCTACGTCGAACGACTATAGGGAACTATATCGCGCCCTCCGTGAAAGGAATATTTCCTTTCACACTTTCTCCTTCCCCGAGGACACGCCCACTCGTGTTATTATTAAACGTGTCCCCAAAGAAATCCTAGTACAGGACATTAAAGACGACCTTGCCGATCAAGGTATACCAGTGATCGCCGTCCATCGCTTACATAAAGCGAGAGGCGGTGAATTGTACGACATGGTTCTTGTCATTTGTGAACCAACCGAAGGTCATCACCCGATTTTCAAGATTAAGTCCATTTGCTCCCTATCCGGTATCTCAATTGAAAAGCCCTACAAAACCGCAACAGTGGGACAATGCCACCGTTGCCAACTGTATGGCCATGCGCAGAGCAACTGCTATGCGACTCCCAGATGCGTCAAGTGTCTGGGCGAGCACAGCACTGCGGATTGCCCTCGGCCCAAAGACCGAACCCTCTGTTCGGAACCACCCAGCTGCGTTCTCTGCGGCCAGACCGGTCACCCGGCAAACTACCGCGGCTGTCCCAAAGCCCCCAAACTCGCTCCCAAATTAGCGAAGCGCGCCAACACCCGCCAACAAAGAGAGGCACCTTCCTCTCAAATTCCCCAACGTCTCGCTCCTCAGAGACCATCCCCGTGGAACAGGCTAAACCACGAAAAAGCCTTTCCCTCCTTGGCCCCTGCCAAACCTTTGCAGGCACTGATGGATATACCCATCGCAGCGCAGATCCTGCCTATAGACGTGGCTCCAGAGGCCACAACCAGTCCCAAACCCGCGCCTCAAACCACTGCTGCTCCTGCAGCCAAACAACCGCCCAAACCCTCACCCGTCGGGAACGGCGAGTCTTGCGCCCAAACTCTACTGCGCCACTATAAAATATTTATGACCCGCCAAGCCAGGTCTCTCCGCGATGCCCTTCTGGCTGCCGAGCAGCAGAATAACGGCAAAATTACAACGGAAATGTACAGCCAAATATTCAGCACACACAGTGATGTCGTGCTAGGCCTCGACCAGATGGATGCGATGGACTGATCCAATGGATTCCCAACGCACAAACCACACTAGGCCTCGATCCCTCAAATTAGGTTTTTTCAACGCCAATGGCATTTTCAACCAACGCGCCGAAATAACTAAATTCCTCCGCGACCACCAATTAGACATCCTCCTTATACAGGAGACCCTTTTGAAACCCCACCGCGCTGACCCCAAAATTGCGAATTACCGTCTAGTTCGCAATGACAGAACACGCTGCCACGGCGGCGGTACCCTTATTTATTATAGGAAGGAGTTATACTGCATCCCTCTGACCCCACCCGCGCCTCTCTCTCACCTAGAGTACTCTGCCTGTCGACTAGGCATGACTGGTCATCCTCCGATAACCATCATCTCTGCCTACCATCCCCCACCATCGGTCGCGTCTCTTGCTTCAGACGATCCTATCGCGCTCACCAGCGATCTCACGACTCTCTTCGGCCTAAGTGACTCCGTCTTACTAGCGGGCGATCTCAACGCCAAACACCCCGCTTGGAACAGCAACACGACAAATGCCAGAGGCAGAATCGTGTATAACCTAGGCGCGACCCTAAACTATGACGTCATAGCTCCGATGAGTCCCACCCACTACCCACACGACACCAACCATAGGCCCGATGTCCTCGATGTGGCGCTCCTAAAGAATGTAAACCTCCGTTTACACTCCATAGAAGCGCTTCACGAGCTTAACTCGGATCACCGTCCCGTTATCCTACACCTAGGTTCCCGTTCGGGTAACCATGATCCTACCCAACCTCCTCCGACCCAATTGATCACCGACTGGAGGAAAGTAAGTGAAAAACTGAAATCCACCACGTCGCCACAATTGGACACCATTCCTGACCACATAGTCTCAGTCGCTGACACGACGGCGGCGATCGACTCGCTTACAGATCACGTACAATCCGTCCTGAACGATTGTTCAAGGGAAGTTCCTGTAGTGGAAGACCACCGCTGGAAACTCCCGGATGATGTACGGAATCTGATAACCGAGAAGAACGCAGCCATCCGCGCGTACAGCGCTTTTCCCTGCGCCGCAAACAAAGCTCACATGCGCAACTTACAGCGTGCTGTAAGGAAACGCATTACCGAGCAGCGTAATGCGAGCTGGGACAAGATGCTGAGCGAACTTGAGCCCACCCATCTTGCCTTCTGGCAGCTTCAGAGGAAGTTACGATCCACTGAAGAGGCCACAATGCCTCCTCTCATTCGTCCCGATAAGAGTATCGCCTTCGATAACTCTGAAAAAGCAGAATGCCTAGCCGACAGCCTAGAGTCCCAGTGTTCTCCCAGCTCTCAACCAGTAGACCAAGCCCACCTCGATATGGTGAACGCCGAAGTTGAACGTAGAACTTCCCTTCCGCCCATCGAAGATCCCGATAATCCACTGGCCCCCATCACTCCTGATGAGGTCCAGGATATCATTAAAAGTCTCCAACCGCGAAAAGCCCCTGGCTCCGACGGCATCACCAATAGGGTTTTCAAACTTTTCCCCGCCCAGCTTATAGTGCTAATGACTGCCATCTTCAATGGCGCATTGAGCAATAATATGTTCCCTACAACCTGGAAACAGGCCACCGTTATAGGTATTCCCAAACCAGGCAAACCCAAGTCTGACCCGTCTAGCTACCGTCCCATTAGCTTACTCAACGTCCTCGGTAAAATCTATGAAAGGCTTATATATAAGCGGCTCAAAGATTTTGCCGAAGCAAAGAGTCTAATACCCAATGAGCAGTTCGGATTTAGAACCGAACACTCATGTATCCAACAAGTCCACCGCATCGTAGAACACGTCAGCGCCGGCTTCCAACGGGGCGCAATAACGGGAGCCTTATTCTTCGACATAGCGAAAGCGTTTGACAAAGTCTGGCACAATGGCTTAATCTATAAGCTATACCAACTCGGCGTGCCTGACCGTCTCGTGCTCATCCTACGGGACTTTTTATCGAATCGCACCTTTCGTTATCGAATTGAGGGGGAGCTCTCCTCCCCCCATCCCATTCGCGCAGGAGTTCCTCAAGGCTCCGTACTATCCCCCCTCGTTTTCACGCTATTCACTAGTGATATTCCCAAGCATAAAAATACCCAGCTAGCCCTATTCGCCGACGATACGGCTATCTATTATACCGGTCTTAAACCCGATGCCATCGCTCGCACTCTCCAAACTTCCGCAAACACTCTGGCCAAGTGGTTCCGGAAATGGAGAATCGAAGTCAACCCAGACAAAAGCCAGGCAGTCCTCTTTTCTAAACCGCGGATAAACCCACCCTCCCCCCGTCCGATTACCATGTACGGCAAGCCAATCCCTTGGGAAAAGCAAGCCAAATACTTAGGCGTGGTCCACGATAGACACCTCTCCTTCGCTGAGCACATAAAGCAGGCACGTTCGCGCGCCGCTTTCGCTCTAGGTAGGCTCCACTTCATTCTTAGCTCTCGCAGCAAGTTATCACTCAGGTGCAAGCTGCGTATTTTCACCGCGGTCATCCGTCCCATCATGACCTACGCCTGCGTTGTTTTCGCACACGCAAAGCCCTACCTCCTCCATAAGATGCAGACCCTCCAAAACCGATTCCTCCGTAGAGTCACGGGAGCCCCCTTTTATGTTCGAAATGAGCTTCTTCACGTAGACCTCAAGATGCCCACCATCCAGCAGTTCATGAAACGCGTCTCCAAGCGTTTCTTTGAAACTTCAATCCAACATAGGAATCCCCTTATCGTATCGGCCGCCCAATACGAACCCTCGCGTATCTCTAAGATTCGCCGACCAAGGCATACCCTAGTCACTCCCGATGACGCAATCACCCTGCTCCAAGAGAGCCGTAGGGAAACAAGTACAGTGGCACACAAACACAAAAACCGACCGTCCTTCCGTCCGCGCCGCCGAGGCCCGCCGCGACGTCCCCGTAATAGTCCACCCCGACCCTTGCCAGAGCCAGCCCGCGACGCTGAGCCAGTAGCTTTAAATTCCCTTATTAATAATAATAATGATATGATCCAGCCTGTCCCTAGCTGCCCTCCCCTGCGACGCCCTAAGCCGAGGTCCGTACCCCACAGGGCGTGCCCTTAGCGTGTAGTCGCCTAGTTTGTAAGTTTTTTAATAAGCCCTGGCTGGAGGCTTTAATTAATTTATTAATTAAGGCAACCACAGGCAAGCCCGGTTAAGCAGCCGACAACCTCAGAGGTTGACCTGAGAGATGCCACACAAAAAAAAAAAAAAAAAAAAAAAGTTCTAGACACAGTCACTCACAGTCGCTCTGGAGCATTCACACCGAACGGACCTAAGTTATGTGAACTTGTGTTGTTTCTAACTTTTATTAATATTTTCTAATATTTTTATGTAAAGAATTGGTATAAAAATCCTATCGTATTGCTATTGTATTTGAATATAAATTAATTATTTTGTATTTGTTACTTTAATGTGACAGTGTTATTAATTGATAATTGTGTGATAATTTAATGAACATTTGGTATTAATTCTATAAATAACATTACTTATATAACTTGTAATGGAGTAATGAAATAGTAGATACACAAGTAAATAAAGCAATAAGTTATAACGATAGTAATCACATTATGGTAATATTGTAAAGTACATACAGTGAATTGATGTTTATGTGAAAATGAATTATGTTTTGAAAAGAGTAACTGTGGAGTTTCTTGCCGGTTCTTCTCCACAGAAAACAACCCTTTCCGAACCGTGTGATAAATGAATAAATTGATATTGCTATACAAATTGTTAAATTATTTCTATAATATACCTGACAATCATGGTAATATCGATTAATTGATAATTAATCGGTAAATACATAATACATTGATATTGATAATTAATTACTTTTAAAAATAACAACATTCCTTATACATATACTATATATATACATCTATTTTATATACTTAATCTCACACGTTCATGACTCGTATGTGATCGGTTCTACGAAATAGTTAAATAATTAAGCCCAATTGTAAAACTTTGTGCTTAATAAATCAATATAGCACTTTTTGACAGACTTCAAAAAAAAAAAGGAGGTTCCAGTTCGTTAGAAACTTTTTTTTATGACTGTATGTTCCCCGATTACTCAAAGACGGCTGGACCGATTTGGAAAATTCTTTTTTTGTTTGAAAGGGTATACTTTCTAGTCAGGATTTGATGATGGGATCCTGGAGAAATCGAAGGAACTTTTCAAATATTATAGGCACACCTATAGCGATTGTGGTATTTTTATAGTAACTTGTGCATTGCTCTCAAAAGCACTGATGACCAAGACCAAAGATGGCCACCGGAACTACTCAATAATAAGTATTTCGTGGGTTGCGAATTGCGATTCCATTACTTGCACATGGTTGTTAAGCACCATATCAGTACCTAATCTATATAGGTATTTTATGAGGAATTGCGTAACAGGGTAAAAAAATAACGTTGACAATAGTAAAATATCTTTACTGAATATATAATTAATGCTTTGGTTTTGCACGTATGACATACATATCATTTAAACGAACAGAAGAAAGATGTTAAAATGTGTGTGGTAGATATGCGTCTCAGAAACGGGTCATTATGCTGAGCAAAATGCTGAGACTCATGGGTGAGACAATATCCACCCATGAGTATTATTTATTAAGTATTATTATTTATTTATTGTTCACAAGGTACAAGGTATTTCTTTCAACGTACAACGATGTCCCACAAAACTGACAGTTTGACTGTGGGATCAATTTATAATCTATTTTTAACTTATGTATATAATTAATAAAAAATATTATGTAATTAATTAACTTAAAAATAGAATAATAACATTAAGGTGGGGTGCCAATTAAATATTTTTTTAAAGTAGATTTGAATTTTTTTATATTATTTTCTTCTCTTATGTCCTCGGGTAAACCGTTAAGTATATGATAGTTTTTTTTACCCGAATGCGGTGAAGCCCGATAGGAGGAGGGTTATGTTTTTAGTGCGTATGTATGTCCGTCCCTTTGTACCCTCGTAACAACATTAACAACATATGTATTTTACAATCAATGAGTTCTGCTTAACCGATATTCTACTCACTGAGGTTGAGCACCTAAGTCTAAAGGATGTTGCTCTCCAAGACAATGAAAACTCTAATTAAATCCGGCTTCTCCTGCCACTGTTTGATTCTCTAATTAGAATTTCATGCTTGATGAGACATCAACTGTTGTCGATATCCTTTTGTAGTAATTGTTGGAAGGTGGTGGAGGATAAAAGGCAATATCGTTCATATTTCATGTAGTCTTCCTGAAAATAAAAAATAAAAATATTAAAGAAAATGATGACTTTTGCCATCGCGGGTATCTGGATGAGACTGGCATAGAAACGTGGAGCTTCGCACAAGTATAACGAGAGTTCTATAGGTACCTAACAGCGAGTGAATTCTGTGGGTGATGATGATGAAAGAATTTATGTAAAAAGTGGGAACATGCTACTAACATTAAAATTCCTTTAGTTTTTTTAGTACAGTCGTCACTGAAGTGCGTCATGCATTCCTTTTTAAATTTAATTAATTCTGTCTTGTCTTGGCAGTTTATTTTGTTATTGTAGCATTAAACAGGTTAGGTTTGTATGGGTACTCACATTCACTTAAGAAACACTAAATACTTATAAATTTAAAATGTCAGTAATTTTACTACATGTATTTAAGCCATTTTTTTTCTTTTCTGGGTGGGAAAATTATCAAATGACTCCTCTCGCTTTGGGTGGAACGGAACCCACCTTGATGTATTATGTAGAATTGTAGGTGCGTGATTATACCCTGTAGGTATCTAACATTTCGGCTCAGCTGCGCGCTGTTGCGCCGCTCGTTACAAAACTGACCTCTTTCTGTACGTGATGCAGCAAAAAAATCAGATCATCTGTTCTTTATTTCACATTTCTCGTGTAACAGGCATAAAAACTTCGTCATTATAGATGTTGAGTGTGCTTGAAACTGGAAATCCGAGTGCGATGAAAACCTGTAAAACGAGTTGAATTATTTTTACGAAATGTCTAAAACGTTTTTAAATTTCCATGAGATCCTACGCAACATTAGTCGAAACGTAGGTAGTATACTAACAGGTATATTCATAAAAGGCTCTAATCATTCGTTTAAATATTTATTAACAATTCTGAATTCAAATTCTCATATCATACCTATAGGTTTGATAAAAAAAATTGTTCCAGTTCCATCCAGTATGGGGAACATGATTAATCATGAGCTTGATTAAGAATAATGATTTATTTTTATTTTTATTTTTGTATAAAAATTTTAAAGCAGTAGTTGTAACTATGTAGGCAGATGTATTCAGTGGAATACATCTGCCTACATAGTTACATAGTTAGAATAAAATGGCTGTGGTATATGTACGGACAGACAAACAGACTTGACATATCTATATGGGTTCTGTTTTTGCCATTCGACTACGGAAGCCTAAAAATAGGTACATCAAGTGCCTTAAATTCTTCGTGGGATTGATTAACTTTTGTGATTATCCGCTACAATTATTCAAGGCGGTTACAATACAATTTATGAATTGAATTCATCTAAATTCAGATTGGAAAGACGGTTCACCCTACCAAATATTTGTCTAAAGATGTTTCAACGTTTTTATATACAGGCACTTGACCCAATTTCAGTTGATTGATGCAATCAACAGATGCAATCTATAAGGAGACGGAAACGCTTTCATACATTCTTGGGCCAAGGTGTAAAAAGATGTAAAAAGATGAAATTAGTGTCGATTAAAAGCTTATATGATTATATGAAACAATGCTTCACTGAAAATTCGGCGAATTTTGGCAATCTGAGAGCAGAGTTATAGGAGGTTTTGTAAAAGTGAGGTTATGCAATAAATTGGCAACAACCTATACTATACAGCTGATTTTTTAAATATGATTGCTATTTTGTTGAAATAGACAGTTATTTACAATATTAATTGTGTTGTATTGAGTGGGAGGACATTAGGAAACTCACAAACAATTTAGAGATAATAATATAATATTTCACAACTTTCACACAACGCCATCTAGTCCCAAACTAAGCAGAGCTTGTGCTATGAGTACTAGACAACTGATAAACATACATATATATTTCTAAATACATACATATTATAGATAAATTACACCCAGACAAAGAACAAATGATCGTGCTCATCACACAAACATTTGTCCTGGGTGGGAATCGAACCCCCGACCTTGAGCATAGCAGTCAGGGCCACTGACCACTAGACCAACAGGCCTGTCCCCCACGGAGATGATGTTTAAAATAAAAATAAAAACTTTTTTGAATAATAATTATGTGTTAAGTAGGTGGCGGACTCTTGATGCAAGAGAACGACCACAGCGAAGACAAACACTAAGGTGGCCAAGTTGTTGTGCTTCATCAACAGATGATTCTAGAGCCAAATCCCAACAAGCTTCGCAAACATAGTCTGTTAAACATAGTGTTTACCTGAAAGATGAGAAAAGTTTTTAATGTCAACAAATCATGATTACAGTAAAATATACCAGCAGTTAAGTTTTAACTTAAATGTAAACAATCTCCTAGTTCCTTTTATACGTAGCGTTACTATAGTTCCTGCATAACGTTTATGGAAAATAAAACAAGAAACCTGTAGGCCAGAATTGTAGACACTGGGTGGCTAGAAAAGGTGACTTCAGGTTTGTACTTACAGGTTGTGGTGCACGCCAATGACGAATCACTGACAGTGTCGTTACATAATCTAAAGCTCGTCGGCCAAGTGTATTACAGTGACTAGTCGCTATACCACAATTAACACAGCGATCCATGTTGTCAATATCCAATCGATATGCAGGCTGTAAAATCCAAATAAGCGAGCCAAAGTCAGACGAGAAAACGAGATTATCCGTGTCTGGTATGATAGCAAGGGTCGTACAAGTTTAGCAATATCAGAAGTCCGTAGGAAGAAAGCAGTGGTCAAGGAAAACATCAATAAAAAAACGGTAAACACTCAAAACACACGCGCTTGAAACGATACTATGAAACGAGTGAAGAGGGTGTCGAGCCTACGAGACGCGCGGAAAATAGGTATTTACTGCAGCGGGCTAGTCGTGTGCGTTGTCACACACACAATGACAAGTTCGCTCGAGGCCCGCTTGCCGTTGCACGACGAAGTTTGCTAACTTTGCATTTTTTAATTTTTTGTCGTTATGTTGAATAAACTTGAAAAACGAATATTAATTATTTAGATGGTTTTATTTATCACACTAATATTATAAAGGCGAAAGTTTGTGAATGAATGTGTCTGTTTGCATGTTTGTTACTTCTTCACGCTCAAACGGCTGGATGGATCTAAATGAAGCAAGTAGGTACGTAAATAAATCACAAAAATAAATTTAATAAATTATACCTATTATATAAAAATTAACGTTTGTTTTTACTGTAGTAATACATTATCCGTTCCCTCACTATTCATCCTATTGCAATAAAACTTTGATTTTATATATTAAACTCCTCAGATTTTTTTTAAAGAATACTAGCAACGTGGGTACATTTCACATTACTAGCAATCTTGTTAACCCCTTCAACTAAGCTAAATATGCTTGTGTCTGGAGTGGGTTCACGTCAATAGTGTAATGGGTGGGGTTCGAACCTGCGACCTCTCGATCACAAGTCCGACACCTTATCCATTAGGCTATTGACGCTTCGAAACTGGGTAAGTAGCAAGTTAGGGTAGATGGGTATGCAGTACTTATTTGAATAATAAAACCAGTATGAAATAAAAAAAAATATAATTATGTAATGTCATAATAAAACCAGACTGAAATAAGTTTTGTTTATTAAAATTTCATTTAGTGCTCGTTTAAATTCTGATGTACTGTCATATTTTTAATAACATTCGGTACTTTATTATATATACGTGGGGCCATACCAAAAAAACATTTTTTCATTAATGCTGTCTAGCGAACTTACTTTGCAGAAAATATAAGCGTAATTTATTTCATAACAATATATGTATCAAGTGTAACTTAAGAGGGTGTCGAGCCTACGAGACGCGCGGAAAATAGGTATTTACTGCAGCGGGCTAGTCGTGTGCGTTGTCACACACACAATGACAAGTTCGCTCGAGGCCCGCTTGCCGTTGCACGACGAAGTTTACTAACTTTGCATTTTTTAATTTTTTGTCGTTATGTTGAATAAACTTGAAAAACGAATATTAATTATTTAGATGGTTTTATTTATCACACTAATATTATAAAGGCGAAAGTTTGTGAATGAATGTGTCTGTTTGCATGTTTGTTACTTCTTTACGCTCAAAAGGCTGGATGGATCTAAATGAAGCAAGTAGGTACGTAAATATATCACAAAAATAAATTTAATAAATTATACCTATTATATAAAAATTAACGTTTGTTTTTACTGTAGTAATACATTATCCGTTCCCTCACTATTCATCCTATTGCAATAAAACTTTGATTTTATATATTAAACTCCTCAGATTTTTTTTAAAGAATACTAGCAATGTGAGTACACATTACTAGCAATCTTGTTAACCCCTCCAACTAAGCTAAATATGCTTGTGTCTGGAGTGGGTTCACGTCAATAGTGTAATGGGTGGGGTTCGAACCTGCGACCTCTCGATCACAAGTCCGACACCTTATCCATTAGGCTATTGACGCTTCGAAACTGGGTAAGTAGCAAGTTAGGATAGATGGGTATGCAGTACTTATTTGAATAATAAAACCAGTATGAAATAAAAAAAATATAATTATGTAATGTCATATAAAAACCAGACTGAAATAAGTTTTGTTTATTAAAAATTCATTTAGTGCTGGTTTAAATTCTGATGTACTGTCATATTTTTAATAACATTCGGTACTTTATTATATATACGTGGGGCCATACCAAAAAAACATTTTTTCATTAATGCTGTCTAGCGAACTTACTTCGCAGAAAATATAAGGGTAATTTATTTCATAACAATATATGTAGTGTAGTGTGTGTAACTTAATTTAAAAGAAAAAAAAATAAAAGAAATCTATAAATCTAATGTTATATTGCTTATTATAACATTTTACAAAAATTGGCCAAGTGCGAGTCAGACTCGCCCATGAAGGGTTCCGTAGTAACTATAATAATATAATATAATATGTATATTTACTTGACAAAAAACTAAAACTTACAAATTTCTTAAAACTAGCTTATTTACATTTTTTGCAACTACTCCAAATAATTTTGTTTTTCATAGTATTTGTATGAATTACTAAGTTATATTTGCGGTTTTAGAAAATATGCTGTATCTCAAAAACTGCTGACTCGATCTCTTTAAAACCAATTTTGATTGAAAGTTTACATTAAGATCTATAGATATATATATATATATATATATATATATATATATACAACGTGTAATTTAAAGGGTATATACATACCAAGTGCATGGCATCTTTGGATGATAACAAACGATATAGCAAGGGTTTTGTAATCCTAAGTCTACATGTGTAGAACTTATTACAAATTCCAGTACACTGATACCAGAGACCGAATTTTTCAAATTAAGAAGAACGAAAAGAATTATCGTGTTATTGGCAAGTGACGTGGAAAGTTATTGACCCTCGTAGTGCTATGACACGTTTGTTATGATTGGTATTCAAAAAATATGTGAAACCAATAATTTGGTATCAATTCTTTAAGTCAGTTATTTTGTGCTGAAACTGTGCATAGAGACTCCATACCAAATGTTGTCTTCAGCCCTTTTGGTTAGATATGGGGTTTCCGTTACACGTTGTATATATATATTTATATTTTTCACTCCATTATTATAGAAATTAAATATATTTTAATATTTAAATATATATAATATAAATATTTAAAAATAATTTAAATATATTTTAATTTTTTCTTAAAATCGGAAAGCGGTTCACAGAATACATCAATCTACCAAGTTTTATATGTATAGTCCTAATAGTTTCGGATTAAAATGGCTGTAACATACGGACGGACGGATGGACAGACCGACAGACTAGTAGTTGTAGTAGTTATACATATTATATTATTATAGTTACTACGGTACCCTTCATAGGCAAGTCTGACTCGCACTTGGCCAATTTTTCTTTGGCTAATTCCCGTAGTAGACAGACCTTGTTATGGCACTTGGCGTATAATTTGTCGGACATAGAGGAAATGTCAAAGGAAGCTGAAACTTGTTCTAAACCAGAAAACCCGGCTCCTATCGACATAAAACTGGTTACAGAATTATCGTTCAGATTGAGGTCTGTAGGGCTATCTATCTGGTTCTTTACAATTTATTCATTCTATTTTTTTCGACACATTTGGCAACTAAAATAGAATTTCGATAGAAATCCTTTCTTAGTTGCAACTAGAGAATACAATCCCGAGCATGTTTTCAATCCCGGGATTACGTGATTCTTGATGCTGAATCCTGGGACCCTGGGGCTATCCCCTGATTAGACTATGTGGTTTCTAATTGGTCTCAAATGTAAAAAATTGGCCAAGTGCGAGTCAGACTCGCGCATGAAGGGTTCCGTGTGTGACTATAATAATGTAATAATAGACCCGTTGGTATAGTGGTCAGTGGTATGGTAATAGTGGTATGTATTTAGAAATATATATGTATGTTTATCAGTTGTCTAGTACCCATATCACAAGCTCTGCTTAGTTTGGGACTAGATGGCGTTGTGTGAAAAAGTTGTGGAAAGTTGTGGAAAGTAAGTATAATATAATATGTATATTTATTTGACGAAAAAAACCTTACAAATTTCTTAAAACTAGCTTATTTACATTTTTTACAACTACGCTAGATAGCTTTGTTTTTCATAGTGTTTGTATGAATTACAAAGCTATATTTGCTGTTTTAGAAAATATGCCGTATCTCAAAAATTGTTAACTCGATATCATTCAAACCAATTTTGGTTGAAAGTTTACATTAAGATCTACAGATACATATTTTTTTAGATTTTTCACTCCACTATTATAGAAGTTAGAGGGAGGGATACACATTTGACCAATTTGGAAGCTTATATCTTTTAAACGATTGACTTTATGAAAAAGTGGTTTCAGAAACCCCCATGTCATTTTTAAAGACCTGTCTATAAATACCACACACGCATAGGTTTCATGAAAAAAAAAAATATTTTCAGTTTTAGTTCCATGTATGGGGTAGTAGTATGTTCCTTTATTTTAAATGATTTTTAATTTTTTTCTCAATATCGGAAAGCGTTTCATAGAATACATCTACTTACCAAGTTTCACATGTATAGTCTTAAAAGTTTTGGAATAAAATAGCTGTGACATACGGACGGACGGACAGACAGACAGACAGACAGACAGACGGACAGACATGACGAAACTATAAGGGTTCCGTTTTTTGCCATTCGGCAACTGAACTCTAAAAAACGAGTAATTTCTTAAAATATATATATTTTTAATTTTGGTACACTACACATATCACAGTATAGTAAGAAAAGAAAAAATGACAAAAAGAGACTATACTTTGTAAGAAATAAAAAGACAATAAAACTTATTTAGAATTTTGAAAATACAATCGTAGAAATATCAATGCATCCAAGGTTTGACTTCCAAGCCTGCTTCGTTTATTACCAACATAAGCAGCAGCTGAAAACGCTCGTTTAGGTTTTACACTGGTTGGAGGAATAGACAATAGATACTTATATGCTGTTTCTAAGTGATATCCACTAATTCCTCCATTTTCAAACAGGCTTATTTCACGTCTAATACTATATTTTGCCAACCCCGATTAATTTTGTATTTGTACTTCACGATCTGGGGATTTCATACTCTTATCAATTTCCAGCTATAACTTTTCCTTTAGTGTCAATTGGGGTTGGGATTGGGAGGTTTGTGGCCTTAACTCATCATCTGTTTGTGATCCTGATCTTCCTTCTTCTTCTTCCGTGTCATCTCGACTTTTAAGTTTTTTAACAATACACTTTATTTGCTTCCAAACTAAAGCCTGTGTAGAAACTGGAAATAAGTCATGCCATTCCAAATCCGATAATAACTGAATTTCATCATCTTTTCATGGATTTTGTAATTAATTCAACACATCAGTCAAATCATCACTTCGTCGTTGCTTCATACGTTCCACTTAGGATGTTTTCATTTTTTGGCAAGTGTCAGCACTTGCCAAAAAATGATTATGCTAGATAGCTGTTTTATAAGAAATTTCAAAGCGGAATCAGCTGTGCATAAATTAGCATCTCGCCGACAGATTGCTTCTACTGTCAATTTAATTGGGGTCAGCACATCAACAATTTTATTTACCAATTCAAAATCAACTTCTTCCAAACGAATTGGATGATTAAGATCTATAAGAGCTTTTTGAATGAAGGTTTTTAAAAGATAAAATCGCTCCAGCATTGTTAAAAGACTATTCCACCTGGTTTTACAGTCCAAAAGAAGTGACAGCTCTTTTCCATGTTCAATTTTCATTTATTTTTGAAGTACTGTTTCATTTTTCAATGGTGATCTTTTGAAATACACTCTACAACTTTGCGGATTTTCTTTATCAGCTCATTAATGTTTTCATCTTGTGTTAACTCTGGTATGTGTTATAGCGCAAGGTCATTTTGTGACATTAAGATTAAGTCTGATTCTGGACTGTCTAAGTCTTCTAAATGTTCATCATCATGGATGTCGTCCATATGATCAACAGCCACAGGTGGTTCATTTATAGTATCATCTGAGGTAGAGCTGTCTTGCAAATAATTATGTTTTTCATAAAGCCAGTATCCAGGGAAATATCAAATATACGTAGACGCTCTTTCAATATACGACGACAATTTTCAGCCATACTTTCATACTTTCATAAATAGGAACAAGTCCTAAATTCCAAATTTTTTTATATGAATGAACGTTGACAGCCATGTATGGTTTATTGGATGTTGAAGTCCACTTGTCGAAAGAAAGACTAAATCTTTCACCTGCACTTTTCAAATGTTTCAATTCTGCAGTTACTTGCTTTCTGATTGTTTCACTGTAATTCATGACACGTTTTTGAATGGTGACGGCTGACTTTGGTAAATCCGTGTATTTTGCAAAGACAAATTTTCTCGAATCATCTGAAGTTATGAATATACTGAATGGAAATCCATCTAATGCAATCATTCTTGCCAAAACATCATCGAGGCTATCGTCGGCGCTTTTAGTAAAATAATCATTTAACTTTCGCTTGGCTGGCGGCGGTGCTGTGTTCAGATTATCAGAATCTAGACTTGTTGAAGCTGATATAAGCTTGATGTTATGTTTTGATGACAAATGTGTATGTAATCCCTTAGTCGATCCATCCAAAGTCTTGAGAATGGCTGAGCATCGGTTACATTTGGCATTATTCCTATCCTTCGCAACTAAAAAATAGCTCCACATTGACGTCGTATCACTGTGTTTTTTATGTTTAACAAAGTCTCCCGCCATTTGAAATACTTAATTTCAGATAATTGACTTTTAAATTTAAATGACGTAGGTCGTGGGTTTAAATTTAGAAAATATCTTGTAATGACCAAAGTTTTCAATATAATTAAGCATATCTTAAAACTGGCAACATATCTTACAACTATACAATAATATAGGTTATCCATCAGAATTCAGACAGGCTTTAATGTCCTCTCATATCTAATTAACCTGTATTATAGATACATTGTAAGAATGATATTTTAAAAGAGTAACTGTGGAGTTTCTTGCCGGATCTTCTCCATAGAAAACGACCAATTTCGAACCGTGCCCTGCGCCAAACTGCTGACGTTTTATAAGTGCCCATGTAGGCCTATGTGAAATAAAACATTTTGAGTTTGAATTAATTTTTTTCTTAAAATTCAAACGCGAACCAAAAATAAAAAAAAAATCACAAGAAACAGTAGTAGGTATCTCTACTACTATTTTTTAAGAGATAACATAGAGCAATCATGCCAGTAGCGTTTAACCAGCGCACCACGCACCATGAGACCATTAGTCTAGTTTAAGCATATACTAACGGGAACCCGTGTGAAATTAGTACTTCCCACAATATGATTATAAATTAAAGCCTGTCTGAATTCTGATGGATAACCTATATTATTATATAGTTGTAAGATATGTTTCCAGTTCTAAGATATGCTTAATTATATTTAAAACTTTGGTCTATACTGTCGTATAGACCAATTAATACAGCACAATGGAATTACAAATAAAAATATCCGATAAGTTGGTCATCATGTATGTCATTGATATACACTATAAAAAGGAAAGGGCCAAGAATTGAACCTTGCGGAGCACTCATCTTGGCTAGGGATCCTGCAGATGTCGCTCCATTAACAATAACTTTTTGTTACCTGTTTTATAAATATGAAAGAACAAGGTCAGCAGAACACGAATCCACGAACTCCGTAATGGTGTAATTTACAGATCAGTGTTTTGTGGTCAACGCAATCAAAAGCTTTGGAGAGGTCACAAAATAAGCCAATTGCATCCTGAGATTTCTCCCAAGATTCCAGAATGTGACGGATGAGCGCTACTCCTGCGTCTGTTGTTGACCTACCTTTCGTGAAACCAAACTGCCGACTATGCAGAATTCCATTTGAGTTAAAATATGATAGCATCTGGTCCAGCATGATTTTTTCGTATATTTTGCTTAATGCTGGAAGCACATATATCGGTCTATAGTTAGAGGGATCACTCTTACAACCCGACTTAAAAATTAGTACTACTTTACTATGTTTCATTAAATCGGGAAAATTACCGCTGTCTATACATTAATTAAATGTGCCTGTTAGGATAGCAGCAATTGAGTCAATAATATTACCAAGAACCCTAACAGATGCACTCCATAAGTCATCAGTGTTTGTTATGTTAAGACTTTGGAATGCTTTTTAATTACATCAATAGAAATGGGCTTAAATGAAAATGTTGGTATATCCTTATTGAAGTTTTCCTTTAAAAAAGATTCTGCTAATAATGGCGAAGAATGTAGAGATTTAGTAACCTCTACTGGAATATTGGTAAAGTAATTTTCCAACTTCTCAGCCTTTTTTAACTTATCTGAGATGACCTGATCATCGATGTTCAAAGTCAAATCATTCTAACCCTGTTGGTTTGTGTTTCCAGTTTCTTTGTTTATCACCTTAAACACAGTTTTTATTTTATTGTTAGAAATGCTAATTTTATTACTTTCTGATTTAGATTTAGCTTAGGGCGCATACTCTTTTAAATATCTTTGAGTAGTTTCTTACATAATTATGGAAGGCTTCATCGGAAGTCAATGATTTTTCATGGTATAAGTAGTATAAATTGTCTCAGCTTATTCTTATTCCAGCAGTGGCCCATTAATTAAATTTAGATTTATTACTCATTTGAAATTTTTTAACTGGACATGCCTTACTAAATTCGTGGCATAGTGAAGAAAATAATATCCTGTAATTTTCATTGGGGTCATGGGAGTCAAAATTGTCCATTGAAAGATTACTTAACATGTTATCATTAAAAACATTAATTTCTTTTTAGTTAGTGGCCTAAACTTAAAAGTCTTATTTAATTGCCGCTTTTTAACCAACTCAAAGGATACTAGTTGACCTATATGGTCAGACCTAACTCCACTAATTTGAGACGAGTATTTTATGGCACAATTAGTATAAATATTATCTATGCATTGAGCTGATGTTGCTGTTATTCTTGTTGCTTCCTTGTATGTGCATTTTAAGTTAAATGAACCAAACAATGAAGTAAGCTTGCAGTGTTCAGGTGAATTTACTAACAAATCAATATTTAGGTGACCACAAACGAAAACTAATTTATTATCTCTTATAAGCTTAGGTACTTAAAATTTCTCCCATTATCATTAAGAATGATGACAAGTTTGATGCTGGTGGTCTATAAACACTTAAGAAAGTTTGGCCTTCAACTTCTGTACATGCTACCTCACACAAGCAATCAACAGAGCAAGCGGTGATATATTTTTGTTCCTTATATCTAAGAGAATTACTACGTAATATTAAAGTACCACCTCCTACTGAGGACCTTTTGTATGCACTAGTAACAGAAAAATATTAATTTTAAACAACATTCTATCTGGTTTTAGCCAGGTTTCACAAAAACATAAGATATCTATATCATATTTATCTATTAACATTTCCTCATCTAATATTTTGCCGGAGAAACGATTTATATTCTGATGATATAGTAAAATTGTGTTATTATAACTCTCCTTTGTCACATCTAAGGGTTTAAACAATTAATTTCAGTATTATTAGATACCCTAGATAATACTGAATAGCCACATAACCTAGGATCAGTTAAATTGTCAATAACCCAGTGTAAATTGTAAGCTAACAAAGTAGCCAATGAACTTTCGTCGTAAATTCTAAAATGAATGTCAGGATTGCAATCGGTATGCCCAAAAACCTATTACACGATGTTTGATGCAATATTTTGCAATCGACCACGTTTGCTGAGCAAGCGATATAATGCGGTCGCACTAAGTTCGCCGCGAGCTTAGTGTATTTCGAACAGCAACCGGGTGCACTCATTTTCATCATTTAGCGATAATTTTAGCCCTTACGTTACTTTGTTAATTATACTTAGCAATAAACCCTTGAAGGTTATCAGTGTATTTAACTTAGTAGACACACACGATATCCATATTGAATGTTAGAGAAAAAGTTGCATCCACCATTATGGATTTTAAAATGAATGCCAGATTTGCAATCACCACCCCCAAAAACCCATTACACGGTACCCATATCAATTGTTTGAGAAAAAGTTGCATCCGCCATCTTGGATTTTAAAATGAATGCCAGATTTGCAATCACCACCCCCAAAAACCCATTACACGATACCCATATCGAATGTTTGAGAAAAAGTTGCATCCGCCATCTTGGATTTTAAAATGAATGCCAGATTTGCAATCACCACCCCCAAAAACCCATTACACGATACCCATATCGAATGTGTGAGAAAAAGTTGCATCCGCCATCGTGGATTTTAAAATGAATGCCAGATTTGCAATCACCACCCCCAAAAACCCATTGCACGGTACCCATATCAAATGTTTGAGAAAAAGTTGCATCCGCCATCTTGGATTTTAAAATGAATGCCAGATTTGCAATCACCACCCCCAAAAACCCATTACACGATACCCATATCGAATGTTTGAGAAAAAGTTGCATCTGCCATCTTGGATTTTAAAATGAATGCCAGATTTGCAATCACCACCCCCAAAAACCCATTACACGATACCTATATCGAATGTTTGAGAAAAAGTTGCATCCGCCATCTTGGATTTTAAAATGAATGCCAGATTTGCAATCACCACCCCCAAAAACCCATTACGCGATACCCATATCGAATGTTTGAGAAAAAGTTGCATCCGCCATCTTGGATTTTAAAATGAATGTCAGATTTGCAATCACCACCCCCAAAAACCCATTACGCGATACCCATATCGAATGTTTGAGAAAAAGTTGCATCCGCCATCTTGGATTTTAAAATGAATGCCAGATTTGCAATCACCACCCCCAAAAACCCATTACGCGATACCCATATCGAATGTTTGAGAAAAAGTTGCATCGGCCATCTTGAATTTTAAAATGAATGTCAGATTTGCAATCACCACCCCCAAAAACCCATTACACGGTACCCATATCGATTTTGTGAGAAAAAGTTGCATACGCCATCTTGAATTTAAAAATAAATTCCAGATTTGCAATCACCACCCCCAAAAACCCATTACACGATACCCATATCGAATGTTTGAAAAAAGTCTTCGTCATCACTTTCACTTCCTCAAATGGTGCTTTTCGGGAGCAACTGCACAAGGTACTATTAGAAATACCCAAAACGCTATAGGTGTGCCTATAATATTTAAAGAGATCCCTCGCTTTCTCCAGGATCCCATCATCAGATCCTGATTTCATAACAATGGAACCAACTAGAAAGTATACCCTTTCAAACGAAAAAAAAATCCAAATCGGTCCAGCCGTCTTCGAGTTTGAGGTTACATACATAAAAAAAAGTTTAAGACGAACTGAGGACCTTCTCCTTTTTTTTGAAGTCGGTGAAAAAGCAATAATAACATCACAAAATAGAAATACGTACTTTTTATGAGAATGGCTTTTTTTCGAAAATTTGCGCCAACTTTCTTCTAATAATATTTTTTTTACATTTTCCCATAATAAAACAAATATTGAAAAAAAAAATGTTAAAGAAATATATATTGAACAATAAAAAGTAATTGTTGGGTATGCATAATAAATCGTACTCAAAAAAACAAAAAATATGACTTATGTTATTCAACGGATTGCTGCAATACGTACGTACACAATAGATCGCGAATTATCGTTACCGGCGAAACGCTCCACGATGAGACGTGACCCCTCTCTGAGCTCCCGTGGACGACTGAATTTTCGACCGGTGTACGTTGCGTATGGTTCAAAATAGCGCGCAAATTAGAAGAAAAAATTAAAATTAAAACAACCAAGCGACATTTTTGAAATGTTAAAGCCGTAAATGATAGTATGATAATTAGAGAATAATATGAATTGAAGTTTATGAAAAAATACAACAGTTTACTATCAAAATTCAGCGACGCACGAGCATGTTTTGTAAGGATTTTTGTCCAACTTTATGTATTTTTGTTTAATAAACTATAAAATATTTTTAAATTTTGCCAACTATGTTTGCTAACACATTTATTCTAGTGTTCATTACATATTTTTGTATGGTAATTAAAGTACTATTATAGGTTATATTCCTTTAGTTGTGAAGACCGTTTTGAGTTATTTTACTCGGCGCAGGCTTAATAAAGAAAAAAATTAAATAAAAGAAATCTATAAATCTAATGTTATATTGCTTACTAGCTTTTGCCCGCGACTTCGTCCGCGTGGAATAGTTACTTTGGGCTAAAGTTAAATTTAACCCCGATTTTGAAGCATTCTTCATTGGCGCTCCGCTCCTATTGGCCTTAGCGTAATGATATATGGCTAGCCTTTCTCTATAAATTGACTATTTAATTAAAAAATAATTTTTCAATTCGAACCAGTAGTTCCTGAGACTATCGCGTTCAAACAAAAATCAAACTCTTCAGCCTTATATTATTAGTATAGATAGCTGTTGCCCGCGACTTCGTCCGCGTTTCCGTCGTTTTTCGTAAAAAAAAGAAGCCTATGTCCTTCCTCACGGTTCAAAAAAAAAAAATTAAAATGTGAAAAAGTTAATCTGTTTGTTACCAGACAGATTAACTTTCGTAATTTAATAGGGAAATATAATATGTCAATCTATAATACTGTTGAAAAATATCGCAATACGGAACCTCACAATATTATTGTTAAGGTGTGCCTGCGACTCCGTCAGCGTGTAACTCCTTGTGTGTTATTAAGTTAATGTATTGGTAATATTGTTTAGATCACGTTCACATGAGGCTTAAGTACCTATAGAACGAAATTTTATACCTTCGCCGCGAGACGCGTCGAGCGCGGCGACCGATTCTCAAAAATAATCCTTATAGCATGATTCAGTGTCTGCGCCATACTTGCGCCTGACAGTTTTGTAATACCACCTAGTCGCACATTCAAGTGATGCTATATTTTGTTTATAAGTTTTTTACTCTCACCCGCATACCTTGACTTTATCACTTTTTTTACATTCTAAATTCAGTACACGGGTGGCCGCCACGAATAATTGCTTCTCATTGTAATTATATAAAATCTGAAGATTAAAGCTGTTTTTGTTGAAGTAACTGAGGTTTTCATTAAACTTCCATAATGTCCACTATCAGACATTAAATTTGGCGACCGTGACAGGACATATTCGCAAAATTCGTATCGAGTACCTACGAAGACAAAGAATCCTCATCAAAAGGAAACCTATCAAAGATTCATCGTGGAGGACTACAGACTCAAGAACACTAATAGAAGACAACTAAGCCAGCCAGGTCGGTCAGCATAATACGCCGCGCCCAGCCTTAGCTTCTACGACGTCGAAGTTCACCGTCAGCCTGCTACGCCAGCTCGAGGATTCGGTCAACATCTGCGAGCAGCTCGTGTACCTATTAGTGCCACAGCCACCAGCGAGGACCAGTGTAGCCAGAAGCAACAGTCTCGCCTATCAGTTAAGTGCCTTTCCTATAAAATATCCTAAATATCTAAACCTATTTTCCTATCAAAGGTGTCACTGTTTGGTACATTCCATATTCCATTTGTGTATTTAGTTAGTTTATCAAAGTATCTAGCTATTCTAAAGCTTATTTCAAGTAAATAACCAGTCAATATCCTAAAATAGTAAAATTTAAATTCATTGTTCAGTGTCAACTACCTACGTCGCAATAAGTAAAATTGTAAGGTCATTGAAAATAATAATTGGTAACTATATTTCCGATATTTTGCGTTCTACTGGGTAATCTGAGGCCCTAAGCTTAGGCGTTCTCCCAATAGTGCGTGTCATTATTCTAGTTCACACTATTTCATATACTTTCGGCCGACTATTTCAGGTCGCTGCCGGTTACCACTAGCCGCGTTCCGGTGGCGTCGGCGCCTCGCCACGCCCGCGCGCCGAGACGTCGCCGCCGCCGCCGCTGTGCTGCCGCCGCGCTATTGGCGCACTTGCTGCCGCGTGGCTGCGTTCGGGACCGAGGTGCCGCCGAAGGAGTATCAGATAAGGCTACTAATACTGTTTAGATTACTCAATCAACTATAATCATTTTCTAAAGCTCTCAGTGGTAGTTTATTGTTTGTGGTTGCTACTATTAATTATTAATAAAACAAGATGTCTTTAAGCGAGGATAAAGACAGTAATGCAAAACTATTGAAGGAACTATCTGCTAAACGTAGCTCGGTCAAAGGTCGTTTAACTAAATTTAAAAAATACTTAGATGTAGTTTGCTCTTCAAAATTAACAAAAACTCAAGCTAAAGAGTTAGAAATTAATGTTGGTAAAATACGAGCTATGTCTAGCAAATTTGATGAACTACAGGTTCAGATTGAGGTCATTAATTGCGACAATATGGATTCTGAGATCGATGAACGTGATGAAAGTGAGCAGATATTTACTTCACATCTTGCGATCGCTGAAGAGCAACTTGATAAGTATAAGAATACTCCTCGTGAATCAGATTTGCACAATTCATTACAATGTCATCACGATCAGTCATCTCAATGTCACCATGTTGATTTTAAATTACCACAAATACAAATTGCAAGGTTCGATGGCGCTTATTTCCGTTGGCTTGAGTTTCGAGACACCTATTTGTCGCTCATTCATAACAACGAGCGTATCAAGCCTATTCATAAGTTCCATTATTTAGTATCGTATCTCGAGAATTAAGCCGCGCGTATCATTTCTAATTTAGAGATTTGTGAAACTAACTATGAAACTGCATGGCAGCTCTTGTGCGATCGTTATGATAACAAGCACCAACTTATAAATCAACACCTCAATTCATTGTTATATTTTGAATCAACACAGCAACAACACAAACGTGAATCAGACAAATCACTGAGGTTTCTAGTTGACCACGTAACAAAAAACTTGCGAGCATTGTCAAGCTTAGCTTAACAAGATGAATTGCTTGACATGATAATTATTAAATTTCTCATACCAAAATTAGATAGTCGTACAGCCATGAAGTGGGAAGAACATCGTAATAGTTTGTCCGATCTCCCCGCTCTAAAGAATTTCAATAAGTTCCTAACTGATCGCGCTGATGTGTTAGAAACTATGTATCAAAATAACTCTGATATACCCAAGGTAACACAATCACGCCAAAATAATCATAATAATTCTCGTAGTACTAAATCATTTTCATCTACAGTTCAGAACACTGGCCCTGTCGCTAAGCAGTGCATCGTCTGTAAAGGTGACCACTGGATATACGACTGCCCTATCTTTCTAGCGAAGAGTGTTCAAGAACGACGAGATGAAGTATTTAAGTTGCACTTGTGCTCCAATTGTCTACGAACTGGGCATCGTGCACGTGATTGCAAGATGAGTCCGTGTCGTGAGTGCAAGCGTAGGCACAATTCACTCTTGCATTTACCTAATTCTAACAATACTAGCACAAGTAATGCTAGTACAGTCAGTAGCAATAATACTAACACAGATCGCGGTCCAACTGAAATATCAGTCAATAATTCAATTAACAATTTCATAGAAAATCAAGTTTTTTTGTCAACAGCCATGGTTAATGTTATTAATCCTCAAACAAACAAACAATTTCGAGTGCGTGCTTTATTAGACTGTGGCAGCCAGTCCTCGTTTATTAGCCAGTCACTCATGAACAAGTTGTCATTACAGGTATGTGCTGTAAATACTATTAATGTTATTGGTATAGGCAACAACTTAGCAGAACATGTAAACAAAAGTTGCATTGCCCGATTAAATTCATTTAACAATGGCTATAGTGTCGTACAATCATTTTATGTATTGAACCAATTAACAGGTGCTATTCCTAAGCAATCTATAGACATTAGTAAATTAAATATTCCAAGAAACATACAGTTAGCTGATCCAAATTTTAATCAGCCTTCGGCTGTAGACATTTTGATAGGTGTGGACCTATTTTGGGACCTATTAGGATGTGATCAGTTAGCATTAGGTCATAACATGCCCAAACTACGTAGCTCTAAGCTAGGTTGGCTCGTTGCCGGCCCTATTTCTCCAAGTTTAAGGAATCGTTCGTCACCTAAAAATATTCCGTGTCTTGTTTCAATTAGTGATAGTGACGAATGCAATAATTCCGAGATTAATTCCGAATTGATAAAGTTTTGGAAACTGGAGCAGGTTCCAGATAAGCAATACTTTGGCAAAATTGAGAAGGCATGTGAAGACCACTTTTATCGCAATACGTACCGTTTAGAATCGGGTAGATTTTGTGTTAGGCTGCCCCTAATTGATACTCCAGATTGTTTAGGAGATTCTTACGCAGTGGCTAAGAAACGATTGTTGTATTTAGAAAAACGTTTCCGTAAGAATCCAGAACTAAAGTTACAATATTCAAATTTTATTCAAGAATATTTGGAGCTAGGCCATTTAGAGGACTGTCCGACTATCAATCCCGTTCCATCCTATTATTTATGCCACCATGCAGTGTTTAAACAAAATAGTGAAACGACAAAGACTCGTGTTGTCTTTGATGGATCGGCACGAACTTCCTCAGGCTTCTCTCTGAACGACCTACAGATGGTCGGCCCCAATGTTCAAGACTCAATCTTTTCTATTTTGATTCGGGCTCGCCAGTATAAATATATTTTGACAGCTGATATAGAAAAATTCTTTAGGATGGTTAGATTAAACGAAAAGGATCGTAATTTGCAATTAATACTTTGGAGAAGTGACGAGTCCAATCCTATCAAAACCTTACGCCTTAAAACCGTAACTTATGGTCTCGCAAGTGCTACATATTTGAGCACCAAGTGTCTGTCAGTATTGGCAGAGGATTGCGATGACGAGCTTATAGGTAATATCATTAAACACGATCATTATGTCGATGATTTAGTCACCGGATCCAACAATGAGTCCGAGTTACTATATATTCAACGCAAGGTGTCGGACACCCTAGGATCTAGTGGATTTAAACTACGTAAGTTCAGATCGAATTTACCAAGCATTTTATCATCATCAGTCATTGATCCAAATGATAAGGTTAGTTTAAGTGAGTCTTCTAATACTTTAGGATTAAATTGGGATCCCAAAACCGATACTCTTCAAGTATCAATTAAAATTCCTAATAAAAATGATGTAGCTACCAAGCGATCGATACTATCTGCATCATTCAAGATTTTTGATCCTCTTGGAATTCTCAGTCCATGTGTGATTATACCTAAAATATTACTTCAGTCCTTATGGCTCAATAAAAAGGACTGGGATGAGCCAGTTAGTTCCGATATTCTGGAATCCTGGAAAGGGTTCATTAACAATTTACATTTTTTATCAGACCTACAGATCCCGCGTTTAACGCTATGCGAAGCTCCTAGTAATATAGAAATACATACCTTCAGTGACGCTTCCCAAGTCACCTACGGTGCATGTGTATACCTACGGTCACACAACTTGATGATGGTGATGTAAAAGTAAACTTACTGTGTGCTAAGTCTAGGGTGGCGCCGTTGAAGCCGACGACAATACCGCGTCTGGAACTTTGCGCTGCTCTATTAGCTGCAAAATTATGCAAGACAGTTATCACTTCTCTGCGATATGAAGTCAATCGCATCGTTTACTGGTGCGATTCTAGCATTGTTCTCAGTTGGTTGAATGGTAATTCCGCAAGGTTAAAAACGTTTGTAGCTAATAGGGTAGCCGAAATTAATGAACTTACCGATAATTCGTCGTGGCGCTATGTGCCGACTGATCAGAATCCGGCAGACTTGATCTCAAGGGGCGTCAGTCCAGATCAAATCATCAATTTTAAATTGTGGTGGTCAGGTCCAAGCTTTCTAATACAGCCTGAATCTGATTGGCCCTATTTGAACAAATTTATAAATGACTCAGACTTACCTGAGATAAAATCCACTCCCACTGTAGTTCAGGGACCTGAAACTGGAATTCTAAAAATAGATAAGTTTTCGTCATTCTTGAAAATGAGACGCATATTTGCGTATGTCAATAGATTTATACATAACGTGAGACATACATGTCCTAAAGATAAACTATTTGGTAAATTTACAGTTAGTGAATTAGAATCATCTTTTATTTCTTTATGTAAAATTGCTCAGCAAACTTCACTTGCTTCAGAGTACAATATTTTGTTAAAAAATAAATCATTAAGTAGCAAGTCAACACTCTTGTCACTTTCACCCTTTTTGGACGATGACAAGGTAATGAGAGTCGGTGGTAGAATAGAATTATCTAATTACAACTATACTCAAAAACATCCCATACTTTTACACGCCTCTCATCCGTTCACAAAATTATATTTTACTTACGAACACTTACACAACATGCATGCTGGGCCTCAGCTGTTGCTAGCCTGTACAAGAGAGACTGTGTGGACTATAAACGGTAGGCACTTGGCCCGCCGCACAGTTCATGCCTGTGTCAGATGTAGACGTATACAAGGTAAAACATTAACTCCCATGATGGGAAACTTACCTGCACAGCGCATCACACCTGATTTTCCATTCCGTGCTGTTGGCGTTGACTTCGCTGGTCCATTCCTCACGCTAAATAGAAAGGGTCGAGGTGCACGATTAATCAAAACCTATTTATGTTTGTTTGTATGTTTCCGATATAAATGTGTGCACCTGGAAGCCGTCAGTGATTTGTCTAAAGACGCGTTCATCATGACGTTACGAAGGTTCATATCGCGACGGGGCAAGCCAGCGGAGATATTTTGCGATAATGGCCGCAACTTTGTTGCAGCAGCTAGAGAGATAGGTAGTTTTCATGGACCTGTGGTTAATTTTGCCACCAATGAAGGAATAAGGTTTGTGTTCTCTCCCACGTATGCTCCACATTTCGGCGGCATCTGGGAAGCCGGCGTTAAATCCGCAAAATACCACTTAAAGCGCGTTATGGGGAACAATCATTTAACGTTTGAGGAGATATGTACTCTTTTCACACAAGTGGAAGCGGTGCTTAATAGTCGACCTTTATGCCCACTTTCCCCTTCCCCTAACGATTACCATTTCCTAACTCCCGGCCACTTTCTGATAGGGCGTGCCCTAAATGCATTGCCTGGCCCATCACTCGAGCACGAGAGCCAGAACAACCTTCAACGTTACAAGAAGCTTGAGCAAATCCATCAACATTTTTGGCAGCGCTGGCAAAAGGAATATGTAGCAGAACTACAGCAGCGCTCCAAATGGCGAACAAAATCAGCATCCCTGCAAGTTGGAGATTAAGTTCTTCTCCTGGAGGATAACGTCCCACCACTCAGCTGGCGAATGGGACGAGTTAGCCGCTTGTTCCCTGGGACCGATGGCGTCTCACGAGTCGCAGACGTGAAAACTACCAGAGGCTGCTTCAGGAGGCCTCTCACTCGGATTTGTCCCTTGCCTGCCTCTTCACCGGAAAACGACTGAAGAAGTTGAAAGGAGTCTTTCAACGGGGGGAGGATGTCTGCGCCATACTTGCGCCTGACAGTTTTGTAATACCACCAAGTCGCACATTCAAGTGATGCTATATTTTGTTTATAAGTT
The DNA here is from genome assembly GCA_943138885.2 of Tholera decimalis. Taxonomy (NCBI): domain Eukaryota; kingdom Metazoa; phylum Arthropoda; class Insecta; order Lepidoptera; family Noctuidae; genus Tholera; species Tholera decimalis. The sequence continues at coordinate 15,630,097 of OW964563.2, read as the reverse complement.
TTTTACTCTCACCCGCACACCTTGACTTTATCACTTTTTTTACATTCTAAATTCAGTACACGGGTGCGCCGCCACGAATAATTGCTTCTTATTGTAATTATATAAAATCTGAAGATTAAAGCTGTTTTTGTTGAAGAAACTGAGGTTTTCATTAAACTTCCATAATGTCCACTATCAGACATTCAGTATTCACGCGCGATGGCTTATTATTAGCGTATTTCATGTATAACTTTGGTGTTTCTATACCGATTTTTATGATTCTTTTTTATGGAATAGTTAATAAGGTTAACTTTTTCAATCAGGGGTGACTGAGAGTGTTATAAACGTAAGAGTAGACAAATATTATAATCAGAAAGCTTCGAACTGCTAAGCTATCGGGAGTTACACGTGTTATTGTGAGTCAACCATAAAAGATAGACATATGCTGTCGTGGGATATTTTTTATAATTTTAAGGAGAACATTTCCGTCATGAAATGATTTCTGTGTAGCTTTAACCATTAAGGTTGCACACGCAACGGAAGCTTAAAAAATGGAGTAACTTCTCCCGTTTTCCCAACATTTCCCATCACTGCTCTGCTCCTATTGATTGTAGCGTGATGAAAAGTATACTATAACCAGCTCAGGAGTATGAAAAATAATTGTACCAAGTTTCGTTAAAATCCGTCGAGTAGTTTTTGTTTCTATAACGGTTATACAGACAGACAGACAAAAATTTTACGGATTGCATTTTTGGCATTAGTATCGATCCCTAATCACCCCATGATAGTTATTTTGGAAATATATTTCATGTACAGAATTGACCTCTCTACAGATTTATTATAAGTATAGATTATAACATTTTACAAAAATAGGCTAAGTGCGAGTCAGACTCGCCCATGAAGGGTTCCGTAGTAACTAATAGAATAAAATAGCTGTGACATACGGACGGACGGACAGACAGACAGACAGACAGACAGACGGACAGACATGACGAAACTATAAGGGTTCCGTTTTTTGCCATTCGGCAACTGAACTCTAAAAAACGAGTAATTTCTTAAAATATATATTTTTAATTTTAGTACACTACACATATCACAGTATAGTAAGAAAAGAAAAAATGACAAAAAGATACTATACTTTGTAAGAAATAAAAAGACAATAAAACTTATTTCGAATTTTGAAAATACAATCGTAGAAATATCAATGCATCCAAGGTTTGACTTCCAAGCCTGCTTCGTTTATTACCAACATAAGCAGCAGCTGAAAACGCTCGTTTAGGTTTTACACTGGTTGGAGGAATAGACAATAGATACTTATATGCTGTTTCTAAGTGATATCCACTAATTCCTCCATTTTCAAACAGGCTTATTTCACGTCTAATACTATATTTTGCCAACCCCGATTAATTTTGTATTTGTACTTCACGATCTGGGGATTTCATACTCTTATCAATTTCCAGCTATAACTTTTCCTTTAGTGTCAATTGGGGTTGGGATTGGGAGGTTTGTGGCCTTAACTCATCATCTGTTTGTGATCCTGATCTTCCTTCTTCTTCTTCCGTGTCATCTCGACTTTAAGTTTTTTAACAATACACTTTATTTGCTTCCAAACTAAAGCCTGTGTAGAAACTGGAAATAAGTCATGCCATTCCAAATCCGATAATAACTGATTTTCATCATCTTTTCATGGATTTTGTAATTAATTCAACACACCAGTCAAATCATCACTTCGTCGTTGCTTCATACGTTCCACTAAGGATGTTTTAATTTTTTTTTGTTTTAAAAAATGATTATGCTAGATAGCTGTTTTATAAGAAATTTCAAATCGGAATCTGCTGTGCATAAATTAGCATCTCGCCGACAGATTGCTTCTACTGTCAATTTAATTGGGGTCAGCACATCAACAATTTTATTTACCAATTCAAAATCAACTTCGTCCAAACGAATTGGATGATTGAGATCTATAAGAGTTTTTTGAATGAAGGTTTTTAAAAGATAAAATCGCTCCAGCATTGTTAAAAGACTATTCCACCTGGTTTTACAGTCCAAAAGAAGTGACAGCTCTTTTCCATGTTCAATTTTCATTTATTTTTGAAGTACTGTTTCATTTTTCAATGGTGATCTTTTGAAATACACTCTACAACTTTGCGGATTTTCTTTATCAGCTCATTAATGTTTTCATCTTGTGTTAACTCTGGTATGTGTTATAGCGCAAGGTCATTTTGTGACATTAAGATTAAGTCTGATTCTGGTCTGTCAAAGTCTTCTAAATGTTCATCATCATGAATGTCGTCCATATGATCAACAGCCACGGGTGGTTCATTTATAGTATCATCTGAGGTAGAGCTGTCTTGCAAATAATTATGTTTTTCATAAAGCCAGTATCCAGGGAAATATCAAATATACTTAGACGCTCTTTCAATATACGAAGACAATTTTCAGCCATACTTTCATACTTCCATAAATAGGAACAAGTCCTAAATTCCAATTTTTTTTATATGAATGAACGTTGACAGCCATGTATGGTTTATTGGATGTTGAAGTCCACTTGTCGAAAGAAAGACTAAATCTTTCACCTGCACTTTTCAAATGTTTCAATTCTGCAGTTACTTGCTTTCTGATTTTTTCACTGTAATTCATGACACGTTTTTGAATGGTGACGGCTGACTTTGGTAAATCCGTGTATTTTGCAAAGACAAATTTTCCAAAAAAAATCCAGCAGTGGCCCATTCATTAAATTTAGATTTATTACTCATTTGAATTTTTTTAACTGGACATGCCTTACTAAATTCGTGGCATAGTGAAGAAAATAATATCCTGTAATTTTCATTGGGGTCATGGGAGTCAAAATTGGCCATTGAAAGATTACTTAACATGTTATCATTAAAAACATTAATTTCTTTTTAGTTAGTGGCCTAAACTTAATAGTCTTATTTAATTGCCGCTTTTTAACCAACTCAAAGGATACTAGTTGACCTGTATGGTCAGACCTAACTCCACTAATTTGAGACGAGTATTTTATGGCACAATTAGTATAAATATTATCTATGCATTGAGCTGATGTTGCTGTTATTCTTGTTGCTTCCTTGTATGTGCATTGTAAGTTAAATGAACCAAACAATGAAGTAAGCTTGCAGTGTTCAGCTGAATTTACTAACAAATCAATATTTAGGTGACCACAAACGAAAACTAATTTATTATCTCTTATAAGCTTAGGTACTTAAAATTTCTCCATGAATGATGACAAGTTTGATGCTGGTGGTCTATAAACACTTAAGAAAGTTTGGCCTTCAACTTCTGTACATGCTACCTCACACAAGCAATCAACAGAGCAAGCGGTGATATATTTTTGTTCCTTATATCTAAGAGAATTACTACGTAATATTAAAGTACCACCTTCTACTGAGGACCTGTTGTATGCACTAGTAACAGAAAAATATTAATTTTAAACAACATTCTATCTGGTTTTAGCCAGGTTTCACAAAAACATAAGATATCTATATCATATTTATCTATTAACATTTCCTCATCTAATATTTTGCCGGAGAAACGATTTATATTCTGATGGTATAGTAAAATTGTGTTATTATAACTCTCCTTTGTCACATCTAAGGGTTAAAACAATTAATTTCAGTATTATTAGATACCCTAGATAATACTGAATAGTCACTTAACCTAGGATCAGTTAAATTGTCAATAACCCAGTGTAAATTGTAAGCTAACAAAGTAGCCAATGAACTTTCGTCGTAAATTCTAAAATGAATGTCAGGATTGCAATCGGTATGCCCAAAAACCTATTACACGATGTTTGATGCAATATTTTGCAATCGACCACGTTTGCTGAGCAAGCGATATAATGCGGTCGCACTAAGTTCGCCGCGAGCTTAGTGTATTTCGAACAGCAACCCGGTACACTCATTTTCATCATTTAGCGATAATTTTAGCCCTTACGTTACTTTGTTAATTATACTTAGCAATAAACCCTTGAACGTTATCAGTGTATAGTGTTTAACTTAGTAGACACACACGATATCCATATTGAATGTTGGAGAAAAAGTTGCATCCTTGGTGGATGCAACTTTTTCTCCAACATTCAATATGGATATCGTATGTGTTTTGAATTGGATTTCAAAATGAAAGCCAGATTTGCAATCACCACCCCCAAAAACCCATTACACGATACCCATATCGAATGTGTGAGAAAAAGTTGCATCCGCCATCTTGGATATTAAAATGAATGCCAGATTTGCAATCACCACCCCCAAAAAACCCATTACACGGTACCCATATCAAATGTTTGAGAAAAAGTTGCATCCGCCATCTTGGATTTTAAAATGAATGCCAGATTTGCAATCACCACCCCCAAAAACCCATTACACGATACCCATATCAAATGTTTGAGAAAAAGTTGCATCCGCCATCTTGGATTTTAAAATGAATGCCAGATTTGCAATCACCACCCCCAAAAACCCATTACACGATACCTATATCGAATGTTTGAGAAAAAGTTGCATCCGCCATCTTGGATTTTAAAATGAATGCCAGATTTGCAATCACCACCCCCAAAAACCCATTACACGATACCCATATCGAATGTTTGAGAAAAAGTTGCTTCCGCCATCTTGGATTTTAAAATGAATGTCAAATTTGCAATCACCACCCCTAAAAACCCATTACACGGTACCCATATCGAATTTGTGAGAAAAATTTGCATACGCCATCTTGAATTTAAAAATAAATTCCAGATTTGCAATCACCACCCCCAAAAACCCATTACACGATACCCATATCGAATGTTTGAAAAAAGTCTTCATCATCACTTTCACTTCCTCAAATGGTGCTTTTCGGGAGCAACTGCACAAGGTACTATTAGAAATACCCAAAACGCTATTTATTTATTTATTAGGCACACCTATAGCGTTTTGGGTATTTCTTATAGTACCTTGTGCAGTTGCTCTCGAAAAGCACCATTTGAGGAAGTGGAACTGACGATGAAGAGCCCAGATGGCCACCGAAACTACTCAATAATAAATATTTCGTTGATTGCGATTAGATTACATGAATATGGATGTTAAGCAATTAACGGCTCTGCACCGGGAAAAGCAATATTTTGTTAAAGGTGATAAGTAGTTGACATTTTGGCTTTTGTAACTAGATAAATTACAAACCGACCCACTAAAAAGCGTGAAAAAAACTTTTTAGCAAAAAATAGAACCGACTAAACTAAACCGGCTCTAAACCGGTCTTTACTTTTGTACATATTTTCGTTTTTGACACCGCCTTCCGAAATTAAAGTTATTTTTGCCTTTGTAATGTTTTTATTTGGAAGTCGGTTCTATTTTTTGCTAAAAAGTTTTTTAAGATTTCTCGTCTTCCAGATTGTAAATTAGGCAATTTTTTTGTATTTAAAAATATAAAAATGTAATGGTTTTTTTAAACCATGTCCCAACTTATTGCAATGTGGCCCAGAAATCCCCGTCTCCTTTAAACGCAGGCACGATTTCAATTCGACTGGGGGATATTAGGGGAAATTGGACATAAATTTTCGGTCATCTTCCGATGTATTTGAGACTAACTACCGCCTTCCAAATCCCATCGAAACTTAGCCGATAAGATGGAGATAAGATCGGATGGAGAGCTGCATTTAAACTCGGAGACCTTCAGCTTATACTCTATGGCGTTATTTAACAAATCGAACTTAAATTAATCTAAAGATATACTCTTTATTGTAGGTATACCATAACAGAATAGAAATTAAGATTTAAAAAAGTTATTTAAAAATCTAAAAATCCCGACTGCTCAACTGAAATGCAAGAAACAAGCACATTTTTAGTTAAATATTAATAATTTTTTTATTGTTCTCCCAGTCGTGTCATATTGGCACCCCACCGGATGCAGAAAGTGAAAGAGCTAAGTCCGTATTTTTAAACTTTCTCTTTGTATTATTTTTGCTAGTATTATACTAATGATAAACATGATATGCCTTTTTGAAATCCTTGTGTTAAGCCCTTTAATTTGATACCCATATAAAAAAAATGATTTTATTCCCGGCTTCGCACAACCGCCATGTTTGATTTTTTCAAATGTCACGTACCTAAGAACACTTGGGCTGCTAAGATGAATCTAACGATACTACAATTATGTGAATCCGTTCAGCGGTTCTGTTGATATGAGGTAATGAAGAATATTACATACAGACATACATACATACAAGATACGCGCGAAAAACAAAACCTTTCCTTCGGAGTTGGGTAAAAATAGAGTGATACAATGGGAGGTCTTATCGCAAAAAGCGGGTGTGATACGTGATTTCGAAATTGAAGCACCGAAGAACACGTCCCCGTAAGTTCACGAACACTTAACAACGAATGCACGCTACCACGAAATACCTAACGCGGTAGCCATGGGATCTCGAATAACTAAATCTCTAATTTCTCCTACTCGAATCACTTTACAACGAATGCACACTAATAAGAAAAACTGAACAACGTTGGCATGCGATCTTGAATAACTAAACCTCGAAAAGTCTTCATAAAATGTCTTTATTAATTTAACAATCAAACATTGCTTTTGCTATTTTAAACGATATTCTTTATTCAAACATTATTTTTTGAGAAAAATAAAACATATCATGTTATATTATGTGTCAATCAACCAAATAATTATTTATTTCCTTATTAGAAATATGAGGGGATATGGGTAATACGAGTTCTTTTATCGTTTAAAATAGTAAACGCAATGTTTGATTGTTAAATTAATAAAGACATTTTACGAAGACTTTTCGAGATTTAGTTATTCGATATTGCATGGCTACGGTGTTCAGTTTTTTTTGGTTGTGTGCATTCGTTGTTAAGTGTTTCGAATAGGTGAGATTAGAGATTTAGTTATTCGAGATCCCATGGCTACGGCGTTAGGTATTTCGTGGTAGCGTGCATTCGTTGTTAAGTGTTTCGTATTCGTGAACTTACGGGGACGTGTTCTTCGGTGCTTCATTTTCGAAATCACGTATCTCACCCGCAAAGAGCTATATTTTACAGACAACCTGTTCAAGACTGCAATAGGCCAGCCAACGGTAACTGGACGTGTCCGGAACTTTTCCACGATACGTGGAGTCATAAACGTTGCTTTCAATAAACAAGGTTACTTAATAATGATACCACTAACCTGATGTGCTGGGTTCGCCAACTTCGACCTTCAAAGGTCACGCCCTAAGTGTGGTTTGTATGTACAATGGGGTGAGTAATTGAAAGGTGTGATGTAAGTCAAGTGTTGTAGAACGTTCACAAGGCGCCAATCTCCAGATGGCGCGGTCACAACAGCAATCACAGCACAACTCGTTCCCACCAAGCGCGTGCCACACGAGGTGACGCAATAAGGCGATATGTTCCAAGAAATATCACTGTATTCTAGTCAATTTGGAATTACAAAGTTCAACCAAACACTGTTCACAATTAATCTGTTCATATTTCGTGAGATCCAATCCGATTTCCAACAAATTCCGCGTGCCAGCCCGACCGACGACAAGGCGGCGTATGATTCAACAATATCCCGGGGTTTTCGGCAAATGGGGAATACACTTCAACAATTAGATAATTCGCGACCCAATTATCGGTCTCAACAGGCGAATCCAACAATATTTTACCAATTATATTTAGCTCAAGAGGGCCCGATGACCGGCATTTTTTCCAACAACGGAACCAAAGTCTATCTGTCAAGTCAAAGTAATGTCAAGATCAAATTCTTTATGTCAAAAGGGTGCGTTCTGTTTCACGTCGGACCGAACACAACCGTTGGATGGATTTGACACATCATCATCTGCTCAGCCTTTTCCCAACCACGTTGGGTGTGTTTTACATGGAGCGACCGCCTATCTGACCTCCACAACCCAGTATCTGGGTAACACGATATCCCTTGGCTATACCAGTGTTAGATATACTGGCTTCTGACTAATCGTAACGACTGTTAAAGATGTCGAAATGACAGCCTTGACCGGCTTAACTTGCTTTTCCGAGGCACTGGGGTATCACACCGCTATCTTCCAAACTCCGGTCTACTACTTAGAATATCCTTACAGAAAATCCACTTATCACAAAGGAGTGGCTAGATCGGCGTCACGGCGTCCTGACCTACCGCATGACGCAGGTCCTCACCGGACACGGAAGTTTCGGGAGGTACCTGTGTCTGATGGGTAAGGAAGAGACGCCTGGGTGTCACCACTGCGAGGGTCGCCCTGAGGACACAGTCGAGCACACGGTGCAGGACTGCCCAGCTTGGGCAGAGCACCGACGTGTCCTCACGGCGACAATAGGCGGAGACCTCTCGCGCCCGGCCTTGGTCGAGGCCATGCTGCGGGGCGAGAGGGAGTGGGAAGCGGTCGCCTCCTTCTGCGAAGCAGTCATGCTTCCGAAGGAGGAGGCGGGCCGCGTGAGGGAGAGGATGGCGTCCTCCCTCCAGCCCAGCCGCTGTGGTAGACGCCCACGGCGTCGGACGTCGGCCGACGATCTCCGGCCACCGTAGGCGCGGGCATGCGGACAGCGAGTAAAGGGCAACTCGCTGTCCGACCATGGACCATGCCCGGGTCGACGGCGCGTCGTGTTCCACGCGTGCCTCAAAGAGCATCAGCAACATGACGAGGCCCCCTCTGCAGAGGGCCGAAGCCCGCCGGGGTCGTGGGACTCATCCCGTTACCGTGGCCCCGGTATGTAAAGGGTTATTGAAGGAACACCGTGGATTTTAGTCAGTAAAAGTCTGACAGTCCCTCCCACCCTGCCCGGAGTGGGAGGACTTATTTGATAATTTTACCACGTTAAAAAAAAAAAGCACTTTTGTGATCGACACGGGAATCGAACCCGAGAGCTCGCTCTCCGCAATCGCGCTTGCGACCACTTGATCAACGAGACAAACACAGAAGGCGAAAATATTTTTATGGGTAGTCCATGGTGTACTATTTACTAAATGGTAGCTTAAACTGCCTGCATAAATCGTTGAAAATAATAATTAATTAATATAATGATTACCTAATGGTATTTTTTATAATCGGCAACAAATAACACTTTTACACATCATTAGTTTTGTTAATAGAAATTCTAATCTCTTTAGAACGAGGCTGGCGAGACTTAACTTGGAGTTCAAAGTAAAAAATCATATGAGAACTAAGTAGGTGTATCTTTGGTGCCCATTAGAGAAAAAACCATGGATTGGAGTGGACTTCGTCAGGTATCACATTGCTCAACTTGAAATTTAAGGCTCACAAAATATATAATAATATTTGACGAACTATATAAAAGTACGAAGATTTAGGTAGGCCGTTTTATGTGGGAACCATAATTTTATTTTGTATCACAACAATTTCACATATTTCCTCAAGCCCCATGGTTCAATAGTTTTAAAGTTAGCAGGAGTATTCGGATGACTTTCGGAGTCCGTTCCGGCCACATGCCACTAAGAGCATTTGCATTTATGATGAAGAAGGTAGTCTCCGAAATTTTTAATTAGTAGAAATAAAATAGAAGACGTTTACCACCTCTTGGTGGAGTGTATCAGGAATGGTTCTGAATTAAGTTAAACAAATTAGATTTAGGTACATTTAATAGTGTTTTAGCTTAACCAATGTCGCAAAAAAACGGCATTGGTTTATTAATTATTAAATTGGTAAGTTATAAGGTTACGATAAAAAATAACACATTGTTAAACATTCCTTAAATACTACTTTACTACTTACCTATACTACTCTGCAAAAATCCATACCGAACCAATACTTTAGTAAAAATATCTAGTGTTACTTCCACCAAGAACCAAATGTTCTTTCTTGTATGCAGTATGCAGCAGCACGCTCCCGTCCGCACATACATATATGCACATGTAGATATGATGCAATACAAAAAACATACCACATACAAGCAAACCCCCATCGACACGTGTTTCACCCCTCCGTGGAGCATCCTCAGGAAAAGTACAGGATCTTCTTTCTCTTTGAAACTACAAAATTCGATAAATTTCAGCAACATTACCGGCTGTACTGGATACGCACTTCCGGCTACAACTAATAATAATATCTAAAACAAAAGCGTATTTATTACAGTCATTATGAACGAAATAGGAGCGTTGGAGTGTCATCAAGTACCAACGTGTAGGGATACCAAATAAACCGAAAACGTTAACAAGGTTCATTGTTGTTTTAGGTTTGCGTACTTACTGGGTTATATTAATAATTAGATATAGTGTGTTAAAGTTGTCAAAGTTTCAATTTATTATTTGTAGAAAAACTTAATTACTATACACAATCAACGTACACAATAGAATCAGTTGTTACTTTGCGCAAATCCATACCAAACTAATACTCCAGAAAAATACCTAGTGTTGATTCCGCCAAGAAGTAAGTGCTCAATCTTGCATGCAGTATGTAGCTCCACCCGCAAATATTTGCACATGCAGAAGGGATGCAATAAAAAACATACCACATGCAAGCAAACTCCACTCGACACGTATTTCGCCCTCCACAGAGCATCATCAGGAGCTGTTGACTCGTCGACTACTACGCAGCGCAGCAAGTGGAATTAAAACTAGATATTTTCCTAAAGTATTACTTTTTCAACTTAAATATTATTTACATCGGGGGTTTTAACTTAAATATTATTTACAAACATAATTACATATGTGCCTACTTAGTACTTTTTTGAGGATTTATATTTGTCAAAACTTACTCATGCCGCGTCTCGTTCTGGCCGTTTTGTTGGAGTTTTGACTTCTTTACTGTAGATTAATATTGATTGTGTTTACACACGATAATCATCACATGACTCCTACCGCTCTCGGTGGAGCAGAAGGGAAAAGGAACATCTTGAGCCGGGTCCGCTGCGACGTGTTTTCGTGTTTGCAAACAGTATAACATTGTTTGCTAACAGAATATAGGCGTGGCCTAACAGTTTTGTTAGCAAAAACACAATAACATGTTTGCCGAGACGAATGGATAACACCACCCGCGTTCGCCTGCGGGGAGGGGGAAAGTGACGCATTTTGTGTTCGCGCTCACTATTCCTATTTTCAACCGACGACAAAAAAAGGAGGAGGTTATCAATTCGACGCGTATATTTTTTTTTTTTAATGTATGCTCACCCATTACTCGAAGACGGCTGAACCGATTTGGAAAATTCTATTTTTGTTTGATAGGGTATACTTCGAAATAGGTACCATTATTCACCAAGTCAGGATCCGATGATGGGATCCTGGAGAAATCGAGGGAACTCTTCAAATATTATAGGCACACCTATGGCGTTTTCGGTATTTCTTATAGTAACTTGTGCAGTTGCTCTTTAAAAAAGTACCATTTGGGGAAGTGGAACTGATGATGAAGACCACAGATGGCCGCCGAAACTACTCAATAATAAGTATCTCGTGGATTGCGATTCGCTTACTTGAATATGGATGTTAAGCACTTTATGCTCGTCCCAATGCATATGGTGATGTATAGCTGATGGTGAAGTACCAGGAGAACTCCTCAAAAATTAACGGCCCAGCATTGGGAAAAGCAATATTTTGTAAAATGTTATAAGTAGTTGACATTTAGGCTCTTGTAACTAGGTAAATTAAAAATTAACCAACTAAACAGAGTGAAATAAAAACTTTTTACCAAAAAATTAAACCGACTCCCAAAAAACACTGCAAAGTGAAAAATAACTTTAATTTCGGAAGTCGGTGCCAAAAACGAAAATACAAAACTAAAGACACCGACTACCGAAATTAAAGTTATTTTTCACTTTGCAGTGTTTTTTGGGAGTCGGTTTAATTTTTTGGTAAAAAGTTTTTTTTAATCTCAGAGACCGAATTGCCACACCTAATCTCATGTCAGGAGGAATCACATCGTTCCTCCAAGTTATTTTCTTCTCTATATCTGGTAAAATTAATGAGAACAGCTCTTGATAATCACTTTCTGAACATCTAAAATTAAACAAAAACATTACAACAATAGGCGCAGCGGTCGGGCGATTTTACTAACATGTTTTGCTAACATGTTTTGATAACATGTTTTGTTAGAAAATTGGCGCAGCGGACCCAGCTTTACTTTTTACTAATATTATAAATGCGAAAGTTTGTGATGATATATCCCAACTAGCACAAATGGGCTGCATTAGAGCTTTGGAGCGTATCCGATTATTACTTATGGTAATAGACGTAAGCGCTAGAGCGTCTACTGCAGACTTAAAGCAGCCGCTTTAGCGCTATTTGGGCGCCATTTTATGCAACCTAAAGTTCCATTTAACCTGCACAACGGTTGCATAAAGGTTCCTTAGTAGCTATAACGATTTATTAACGCTATACTAAAGCTCTCTTAGCGCTACTTTTGAATGATTTTGAACTACTTTGAACGAATGAATTGATTATAGTTCTTTATTGTATATCTTCAATTGACATTGTTTGTAATATTTTGGTAAAGTGTTTTCGTCGCCATCATGAAAATAAAACATAAAGAAGTAAATGTTTGTATTCTGTATTAGCAAGATATATAAAGATACTTAAAACGCTGTCCAGTTTACTGTAGATATTTAAGATAATTTTCGAGTAATTTTAACGCGCTTTTATGATATTTAAAAAATTAACAAAAGATATGTGATATTTTTTATTTGTTATACAGAATAAATTTTATTTCCGTATTTTTACGTGTCGATAACTTACTATTCGCAAGCGGCCGATTGTTTACCGGTACATTTAATGCACATTTAACTGAAAAACCAATGTATATCAACTCAATTTTGCAAGTGAATAATAAGTTTTCTTAAAAAATCATGGCGTCATTGTACTGTAGTCATAACATGCAGTTTGAGCTCTAATAACTCCCTTTTGAGAATCATAGTGCTAATTTTCACCCTTCTAACGCTTCCAGTGATTTTTGTTCCCCTAGTGCAACTCACAGCCACAAAAAGCTCCTATTTTCCTGTTTTTGAGGTTATAAGATTAATTATTTGTATCCTTAAGTGTATTGTAAGGTGTATAATAAAGTATATAATAAATAAATAAGATCTAGTTACGTTCTTATTCGTTTAGCATCCATTTTATTAAATGTTTTATAATAGTTACAAAAGTGGCTGTAAAATGGCGAATGGATTGAGCCTGCAAGGAATGACTATTGCTACTAAAGGCCTTAGTTACACTGATGATTTTTTTGTAACTATAGTATTCATAAGAGTTTCTTTTATTCCTGTAATGAAACTTATAGTAGTATAATAGTGGTTACTATAACTATAACCTATACAAGTTACAATGGAAACTACTATGCAGCTGTGAGTGGCAGAATGACCTTCGTAACTCTCATATAAAGGTGTAAGTGGTAAATGAGTTCTACCGTGGACTACTGTGAAGGCTAGGGTAGTATTTGATTCACCTTATAGCACCTTAAGTAACTTTTATTACTATAGACGTTTACGGATGCAGATATGCAACTCTGAACTGCTTTTTGAACCCTTAAAGCGCTATTTTACAGCCCAAAGTAACAAAATAGGCTGCTATTTCCACTAATGTGCTCGTTGGGATGTAAGGATGTTTGTTGCTCTTTCTTTTCATGATCTGAATGAAATTTGGTAAAAACATAATTATATAGTTGACATCCCGGAATATGACATAGACTACTTTTTATCTCGGAATTCCCACGGGATCGGGATTTATGCGGGAAAACCACGCGATCAAAGTTGCGGGCAGAAGGTAGTAGAAAAGAAAACATGTTTAATTGGTACATACAAAGTACCTACAGAATATTGGAAAAAAAAACAAAAGAGAAAAAGAAAATATATATGTTCAGCAAAACTAAAAGTTGCCTGACGCTAGTTTTCAACGAAACCTTACTATGAATAAACACATCTTAGCACCGTGTTACAACGTAATTATGGTCACTCCGACCGTAGCGCATCACTGGCGACCACAAATTCAATGTTTCTAAGGTCAGCCTAATAATTATTATTGTTAAAGTGCCAGAAAAGGGTACCCTTCCTCTTTGGAGATCAAAAGGTTATACCGCCTCTAATTAAATGCCAAAACGCTACCGTATCACAATATGACTTGAAGGCATTTTCAAATTGTATTCGAGCTTTTTGTTGTGCCATTTATTTATAAGGATCTGATCTGCTTTAATTCAATTTTATTGTTTTTGGCTTATTATTTTCCAACAATCATTCAATAAAGAAATTAAAATTTAGTTCTATAATATGAAGCACCCATACTGAGCTAAGCCCAAAGTAATATTAGGTAATAGCAGGAACCGAATGATTGACACAACAATCAATTTTCTTACTCCAATATTACAAATCTCATACAGCATAACACGTTCGCTGACAGTCAGCACTTACCCTGACACTACATTACGACAGTAAAATTTTCCATATTAAATGACAAATCAACGTAGTACTCGTGTACAAGCAAGCAAGATGAAACTACCCACAAAATAGTCGTATTACGGCAGTAAGAAATATGAAATTGCTCATAATATGACAGTGGATACTGCTCTTCATAATACTTATATGAAAAATTATCGTGAGACGACGTACTCTTAAAAATAAGTGGCCCGTCCCTCGACGTACTGTCACAACGCACTATTTTAATTTCCCGCCAAACGACGTACTGTCAGCGAACGTGATAATCAACCTACAACTTTCTCACTGCTGAGACAAATGTCTCCTCTCTATCAGAGGGTGGTTGGTGGATGTTGGTGGACGCATATCTTCGGATTTTCGATCCTTCGATATACCGGTTGCCTTACTATACTTTCCTTCACCATCTTGAGAACACAAGTGATATTACACAGTCAATTGCCTGCCTAGGTTCGAAGTCGAACTCATGACCTACAATTTTGTGTCACAAATGCATCTGCAAAGCTGTACCATACTAAAAAAAAACTCAGAATAATAATCTTATTACTTCAAAATAACTGAGCGTTTGCCTAAATTGTTTGCCTATGTTTCCTGATCGCTATAACCTGGGAGTCTTTAAGTCAAGAGTGAATAGGTTACTTCTAGGCAAGCGTGCTCCATCTTCGACCACATCATCACTTACCATCAGGTGAGATAGTAATCAAACGCGAGCCTATTATGAATAAAAATTGTTGTAATTCCATTCATAAAAGTTTTCTCAGCGTAGGGTATAATCCAATAAAATTAATTCAGTTGCCGCCAATTGACAGCAATAAACCCGAGCAATATTAAAAGGGAATCAAACAGTCACACAATCTGTGGTAAAACATCTCTCTAATTGTGACCTTACATTGAAATATTCATAATGGTGTCATTTAAAAAAATTAGATAGACTTAATCATTTTCACTACTTACGGTAAAATGCTGCTTCATAATTCCCATATCTGAACCTTAATTACTCACTTCCACATGCCACGTGAGAGGTGTAAGAAAAACACGCTACAAGATGCCCTGGCCGGAGATGGGACGCGCCTCAGTTGACACGGTAATTAATAGAAATATGATGCACCAGGGCCGAACTTTGCTATGAGTATTTACGTAGGCGCTGAATATATTGCACTTTAATCTAGAACCTAAAAATCACCTGATCGAATCTAGAAGGTCTTTATTGTTGTTTAAAAGTCATGTATATAATTTTATCATAACTGTATACCTTTTAGAGTAATACTTACAACTCATTCATCATTAAAATTCCACAACGCCTGTTTTAATATATTGTAAAGAGCTACCTAAATATATATTGCTAAATATTGCTCAAAAATGTTGTCCGGCGTTTACATTCTATTTATTTTGGATTTGGAAACATAATTTTTACTGAAGAAAACCTGCTCCAGTTAAGTCATTCTTCTGTGTTAAAATTTATTCCATTTCGATACGCAAGTTAGCTTTAGCTTAATTCCAATGTCAGGAATATAAAACCCATTCCATTTTATTGATCAAGTCTTATAAATACAAATAAATATACAAAAAGTCTTAACATGATGGCACTATGGACATACCTTGAAAGTCAGTTAGCTCTCCCGTGGCTATTGTATCGGAGTTGTAATTTTCAACTCACACCATACTCGAATATGTCTCAAGAGCCCATTTAATGTGGAGTTTCTGGAAACTTCAATATCAGTAACATCTGTTAAATACTTGAGCATGTATTAGGACATTTCTTACCTTGCACGGCGCCCGGGTCTCACTGCCACAAAAACAGTATATAATTATATGCATATAACGAAAATCTAGGTGATCGAATCATCCCCAGCCACCGCGGGAGACGCCCCGGGCGTCGGGGATAGCGAGCCGATCTCCGACCACCGTAGGCGCGGGCTTGAGGACGGCGAGCAGGTGTAGCTAACCGTCCGGTACTGACCAGGATCGTCGCGTCGGTGCATGGAACACGACGCGCCGCCGAGTTGTCAGCACCAATGATAGGGTCCTATTGTGCCATTACCTACCTACCTACCATTGGTTGCGGGAATGTTCTAACAAGATACCGCGGCCATGGAACTTAAGGGCAGCTGAAGGAACAGGGTGTGTTTTTAGTCAGTAGAAGTCTGACACTTCCTTCCGCTTAACCAGAGCGGGAGAACTCATTCGATGATTTTCCACTTTGGTCAAAAAATGCCCCAGAATTCATTCTTTCAAAATTCCGTTCCGGCAATCTGTGAGCTAGTCCATCTATTAGCCAATTTTTAACCGAATAAAAAAACAAGTATGTGTAAGGTGTACAATAAAGTATATTATAATAAATAAATAAATAATTTATATGATTTCGATTCGTATACGTAATTTTATATTGCGTTATGAAAATCAAGAAATTATTAATATTTACTAATTTAATAACAAAAAAAACTTTTTGCAAAAAATAAAACCGACTCGCATTTCAAAACACTACAAAGCCAAAAATAACTTTATATTACGGTAGTCGGTGTTATTGGTTTTGTATTTTATTTTTTTGGACACCGCCTTAGAAATTAAAGTTTTTTTTGGATGTGTAGTGTTTTGATATGGAAGACGGTTTTATTTTTTTCAAAAAAGTTTTTTTTTTGACGCTTTTAAGTGTGTCCGTCTGTAATTTATCTAGTTACAAACGCCAAAATGTCAACTCTTATCACCTTTTACAAAATATTGCTTTTCCCGAAGCAGAGCCGTTAATTTTTGAGGAGTTCTCCTGTTACTTCACCATCAGCTCTACATCACCATATGCATTGTGACGAGCATAAAGTGCTTAACATCCATATTCAAGTAATCGAATCGCAGCCCACGAAATACTTATTATTGAGTACTTTCGGTGGCCATCTGTGATCTTCATCATCAGTTCCACTTCCCCAAATGGTGCTTTTTGAGAGCAACTGCACAGGGTACTATAAGAAATATCCAAAACGTTGTAGGTGTGCCTATAATATTTGAAGAGTTCCTTCGATTACCCCAGGATCCCATCATCAGATCCTGATTTCATAACAATGAAACTAATTAGAAAGTATACCCTTTTAAACGAAAACAGAATTTTCAAAATCGGTCCAGCCGTCTTCGAATTATGAGGTACATAAAAAAAGGTTCAAGACGAACTGAGAACCTCCTCCATTTTTTGAAGTCGGTTAAAAATAATATCTTTTTTAGTGACAGCATCATAAGCGCATGTCATCGTTTGAGTAGTCGTTTCCTGTCGTATTGAGGTTGGACTTGATTCGACTGAATATTTATGGAATGGAGTTGCGAGATTTCACACGGAAGATTATCCTAACGCACTTCGAGTAAGCACCCGTTAGGTACTCTACGCCTCTCTTACGTCTTCTTAAAAAAATGTACCTTTTTATTGATGTTTATACTTTCAATCGAGCCACATTAACAAAAACACGATTTAAGAAAATAACTAAATTAAAAAGATTAAGGTAAAGACATTGTTTTATATTGCTCAGAATATGAATGCATGAGAATCAAGTCCGTACAGCGCTATTCAAGCATTGACTTAGCGCTATATTGTGACGTCATAGTTGTCAAATTGAACTAGTTGGATAGAGTGAGCAATACAAGAATTTATTAAAATATTTATTCACAAATATTGAGCGAAAAAAAATTATTCCCCTTTCCTTATTTTGGTGGTCAAACGCCACCCTATCATCAATAAAAAAATATAAATTAATCTCTAATAATTATTTTGACATGGCTTATTAGGCCTTTGCGTCATGCGTTTTCTTTACTTTCAGGCGAATTGGTTTTAAAAAGAACAAATTATGATGGCTTTAAATAATTAAATATTATATTTAAATTTGATGTTCGACTCGTTTGATTAAACTAAAATAAACCATTATTAATTTTCGCAAATAACTTTTCTTTGCAAATCTAACTTTTCAAGTGAAATTTGACAGAAAGCAGTCATTGACGTACCTACCTTTTCTTATTTGAAACTCAAACTGCCTCTTATGTTCAAATACCTAATACCTATACCTACCTATATGTAATTTTTTACAATCAAAAGGCACTAAACTTCTTTACTAAATATGTCAGTCTCCCAACTGCGACCCTGGTGATACATGAACATGACACGCCACCGAGACCCGCTGACCCGTTTCCCTTCAACCACCTGCGACCAGTCAATTTACCTTTTAAAAAAACTCAAGCAAACCTCAGCCTAAACGAAAAGCAGTCTGTTTACTCAACACACATACATACAGTAACGGCCGCGTGCCCCCATTTCTTCTGCCACGCGAAAAGTCACTTTACCCTTTTCATACTTTTGCTTTTAAAGTGTATATTGCTTTGAACTCTCAAGTGGTGCTTCTGACGTTTGGAAAGGTGATTTTAGAGGAATGCTTAGGAATGGTTGAGACCTGAAGCGCGATGTTTACGGTATTCAAATTGCTGTCACACGCCTTGCGCGTGGTTAAGGTCCGATCGCACTCACGTTGGAAATATTATTTTTGTGTGAAACAAAATCTTGCACTCAAATGCGTGTAAAGGCGTCTTTACGTCCTTGCGTCTTTACGTCTTTGTTGTCTTGTATTACTGAAGCGGCAGATGTGTGGGTAATAGGACTTTTATAGTTACACCTGGTATGCTCGATTTAAAAAAAAACAAAGTTGTATTATTCGCGACCTAGTATTAAAGGAACGTTTGTTAGCGTTTTATGAGTGTTATATCAGGTGCACAACTACTCTTGGGTTGGTATTATCCTAACTCCTAAGTATTTGTCATACCTTTGAGAGATTTTCTTTTACTAAAAAGGTAAAAATATATAATCGTCGCAATCGAAAGCAAATTCTACGTTTTGCTAACTATTTTTTTTTGTACTCTATCTCTTTAATTTTTGTTTTTTAGTTTTTGCTCCTACAAAGTTATAACGTTACTAGCTTCTGCCTGCGACTTCGTCCGCGTAGAAGTCGAAAATATTCCACGGGATCCCGTCCCCGACTTGCTTGACAAAGATTGTAATAGCTTGGCTAATATGCATGATATAAAGATAATTTATAGCCTATAGCACTCAGGGATAATGTAGCTACATGTAAGCTAAAGAATTTTCTAAATCAGTTCGGTAGTTTCAGAGATTACCCCATACGTACAAACTTACAAATTTTACCTCTTTATAATATTAGTATAGATGTCATTCAAATCTAATCAAATGCCTTTATTAACACGCTTTTATTAGGTCGACCTGTATGTAACTAACTATGTAATGAAATCTAAGGTAACTAATTTAACCATCTTCCAAGGGTCGTAGCGTAATGAAAATTGGCAGCTGTATGTAGTTCTGATGACAATACAATAATATGGTACTGTCAAACCGATCTGATGATGAAGCCGGAAGATATGAACTGGAACTTCATGATGGAAAATCGTATTATAGCTGTTTTGGATTTCTTAGAAAAGTCTTGTAATGAACTTTGACCACGATTAGGTTTCAAGGTCTGATGATGAAGCCGGAAGATAGGCACTGGCATTCCATGATGGAATATAATATCATAGTCGTGTTTGCACTTGCGAGAAAGGCCACGTAATGGACTTTGAACACGATCAGGTTTCAAGATTATAACAAACCTAAAGAAAATCCGTTATCGGTTTTCTTAACCTTTTTGAAGTACAGCGTAATCCATAGATTTATTATTAGGTCGATTATTAGTCTTAAAAGCATGTTTTTGGTTTTTTAAACTATTAATTTATTTACTTATAAAACTAAACAAATTACATGATTGCACTTCGGCATCTTCTACAAGCTCGTCCCGTTATGTAATTAGTGTCTGTCAATTACGTGGGTACCTATGTTAGTATTTTCTAATGAGGGTAGGTAGTGAATTTTAATATGTATACAGAGTCAATGTGAAAATTCTTGTCAGCTAGTGTTATTGAGATATAGTGCATTCAGCCAATAAATAAATACGTTTTCTACAAGAATTGGAAAAAACGTACGATCTAGTAAAATCCTAGTTATTGCTATAAAATTCATACCATAGGTAAATCTGTTTCAAAAAGTGTAAAAGCAGTTGCAAAGTCACACATAATGCGCGATTGCATTTCAAATACATACCCATTGAGCCCGCGTACAAGCCAAATGAATAATTCAGATCCGACTCCCGTGTTCAAACACCTTATGTATGGATGCAAGGGAAATCCGATCGGTAAGTACTCGGAAATTTGTTTTCACATCGCATTTGAGTTTTGATCCCTTGGTAGAAGAGGCTATATTTATGGAAGAGAAAAGATGATCAGAGTCATTACTAATGCCAAATAATGTTAAAACGCAGCGTATTATATTCTGTTAGAATAATCTACATATAAGACATGTCAATAGCGTATATTATGTTAAATTTTTTTGAAGTGAAAACTTCTTTAGCGGCGTTGTGCACTTTTTTTGTAATGGGTAAAAAATGTTAAACTCGCGTCAGGACACGTGACCTGATCGTAAAGTAAGACGGACGGAGAGTAGACAGCCGGCGCGGCGTAGGAGAGGAAGTAAAAATGCGAAAATGTATGCCTGCGCAAACTTTTTAATGTAATATAAATTGTCATGTTTGTGTGCGATAGCGTAATATATAAATATTGTATTCTAGCACATAAATGATACTACTTTTGTACTGATAATTAAAGCAATTCGTGCAAAATTATTCCCTAACCAGTCCAAAATATCAAAAATGTACTACGTTAATATTCAAGTTTTCACTTCTGCCGGCACTCCCGGAGTGCAACCCGTCGTTTTTTTCTCTTATAATCTATTGCTAAGCTTTTTCCAAAATATATTAGGGTCAGGTTTTAGTCCAACCAACAGCAGCTCAGTTTTTTTTTTTTTTGTACAACTGCCTATCTCACCTCTATAACCATGAGGCTGGTAAACACGACAAACCTTAGCAGGACTAGTGTTAGCTTTTCTGCCTTCGGACTACTAATAACCACTGCCAACACCCGACCAAAGCCCTAGCTTTCTTTACGAGGCATGGAGAAATTTTGATATGTTAAGATGACCACCCATCCATGGGTCGGCCTCGGCAACTGTTGCTTAACCTTGAATGATATATGTAACGAATATGATCGATCCGCGTGGCTGTTATTATGTAGCCACGAGCTGGAGATACATTTTCTTTTTTTTTTTGTTTATTGTACAATATTATAATGCTATTCCAATCTTTTTAAACCCGACTGCAAAGGAAGGGTTATGTTTTTCGCGCGTATGTTGTATGTATGTATGTATGTAATATTCTTTATTACCTCATATCTCCAGAACCGCTGAACGGATTCACACAATTGATGTATCGTTAGATTTGTCTTAGCAGCTCAAGTGTTCTTAGATAGGTGACATTTGAAAAAAATAAACATGGTGGCTGTGCGAAGCCATTATACATGGTGAAAAATATTTTCTTTTTCGAATACTACAATATGGGTATCAAATTAATGGGACACAAGGATTTTAAAAAGGTTATCGTGTTTATCAT
Source organism: Tholera decimalis (assembly GCA_943138885.2). NCBI lineage: Eukaryota > Metazoa > Arthropoda > Insecta > Lepidoptera > Noctuidae > Tholera > Tholera decimalis. The sequence continues at coordinate 15,608,250 of OW964563.2, read as the reverse complement.
TAGTGTAATACTAGCAAAATAATACAATGAGAAAGTTTAAAAATATGGACTCCTCTTTCTGAATCCGATGGAGTGCCAATGTGACACGACCAGGAAAACTAAAAAATTGTTAATTAATATTTTAACTAAAAAGTTAAAAAGAAAATAGTTGTTTAAAAAATCTAAAAAACCCGACTGCTCAACTGAAATGAAAGAAACAAGCAGATTTTTATTTTACAAAGTGATAAGCAGGTGGACCCATCCCATTAAAAAAAATATATGTTCAATTGGGTCCCGCCTGCTTATCCCTTTTCAACCGACGACAAAAAGAGGAGGTTATCAATTCGACGCGTATATATATTATTATTTTTTTTTATTTATTTATTTATTTATTATTAGGGATAACAACAGCATACATTTCTTACATGGTTACTTATCTATCATTACATGAGTAGCCAATAACAGTTATCCACAAAAGATATTCAAGGTGGATCAGTCTTAATATTAATATTAAAGATGATTGGGCACCATCCATATTCAAGTAATCGAATCGCAATCCACGAAATACTTATTATTGAGTACTTTCGGTGGCCATCTGTGATCTTCATCATCAGTTCCACTTCCCCAAATGGTGCTTTTTGAGAGCAACTGCACAAGGTACTATAAGAAATATCCAAAACGTTGTAGGTGTGCCTATAATATTTGAAGAGTTCCTTCGATTACCCCAGGATCCCATCATCAGATCCTGATTTCATAACAATGAAACTAATAAGAAAGTATACCCTTTTAAACGAAAACAGAATTTTCCAAATCGGTCCAGCCGTCTTCGAATTATGAGGTACATAAAAAAAGGTTCAAGACGAACTGAGAACCTCCTCCATTTTTTGAAGTCGGTTAAAAATAATATCTTTTTTAGTGACAGCATCATAAGCGCATGTCATCGTTTGAGTAGTCGTTTCCTGTCGTATTGAGGTTGGACTTGATTCGACTGAATATTTATGGAATGGAGTTGCGAGATTTCACACGGAAGATTATCCTAACGCACTTCGAGTAAGCACCCGTTAGGTACTCTACGCCTCTCTTACGTCTTCTTAAAAAAATGTACCTTTTTATTGATGTTTATACTTTCAATCGAGCCACATTAACAAAAACACGATTTAAGAAAATAACTAAATTAAAAAGATTAATGTAAAGACATTGTTTTATATTGCTCAGAATATGAATGCATGAGAATCAAGTCCGTACAGCGCTATTCAAGCATTGACTTAGCGCTATATTGTGACGTCATAGTTGTCAAATTGAACTAGTTGGATAGAGTGAGAAATACAAGAATTTATTAAAATATTTATTCACAAATATTGAGCGAAAAAAAATTATTCCCCTTTCCTTATTTTGGTGGTCAAACGCCACCCTATCATCAATAAAAAAATATAAATTAATCTCTAATAATTATTTTGACATGGCTTATTAGGCCTTTGCGTCATGCGTTTTCTTTACTTTCAGGTGAATTGGTTTTAAAAAGAACAAATTATGATGGCTTTAAATAATTAAATATTATATTTAAATTTGATGTTCGACTCGTTTGATTAAACTAAAATAAACCATTATTAATTTTCGCAAATAACTTTTCTTTGCAAATCTAACTTTTCAAGTGAAATTTGACAGAAAGCAGTCATTGACGTACCTACCTTTTCTTATTTGAAACGCAAACTGCCTCTTATGTTCAAATACCTAATACCTATACCTACCTATATGTAATTTTTTACAATCAAAAGGCACTAAACTTCTTCACTAAATATGTCAGTCTCCCAACTGCGACCCTGGTGATACATGAACATGACACGCCACCGAGACCCGCTGACCCGTTTCCCTTCAACCACCTGCGACCAGTCAATTTACCTTTAAAAAAAACTCAAGCAAACCTCAGCCTAAAAGAAAAGCAGTCTGTTTACTCAACACACATACATACAGTAACGGCCGCGTGCCCCCATTTCTTCTGCCACGCGAAAAGTCACTTTACCCTTTTCATACTTTTGCTTTTAAAGTGTATATTGCTTTGAACTCTCAAGTGGTGCTTCTGACGTTTGGAAAGGTGATTTTAGAGGAATGCTTAGGAATGGTTGAGACCTGAAGCGCGATGTTTACGGTATTCAAATTGCTGTCACACGCCTTGCGCGTGGTTAAGGTCCGATCGCACTCACGTTGGAAATATTATTTTTGTGTGAAACAAAATCTTGCACTCAAATGCGTGTAAAGGCGTCTTTACGTCCTTGCGTCTTTACGTCTTTGTTGTCTTGTATTACTGAAGCGGCAGATGTGTGGGTAATAGGACTTTTATAGTTACACCTGGTATGCTCGATTTCATAAAAAAAGTTGTATTATTCGCGACCTAGTATTGAAGGAACGTTTGTTAGCGTTTTATGAGTGTTATATCAGGTGCACAACTACTCTTGGGTTGGTATTATCCTAACTCCTAAGTATTTGTCATACCTTTGAGAGATTTTCTTTTACTAAAAAGGTAAAAATATATAATCGTCGCAATCGAAAGCAAATTCTACGTTTTGCTATTTTTTTTTGTACTCTATCTCTTTAATTTTTGTTTTTTAGTTTTTGCTCCTACAAAGTTATAACGTTACTAGCTTCTGCCTGCGACTTCGTCCGCGTAGAAGTCGAAAATATTCCACGGGATCCCGTCCCCGACTTGCTTGACAAAGATTGTAATAGCTTGGCTATTATGCATGATATAAAGATAATTTATAGCCTATAGCACTCAAGGATAATGTAGCTACATGTAAGCTAAAGAATTTTCTAAATCAGTTCGGTAGTTTCAGAGATTACCCCATACGTACAAACTTACAAATTTTACCTCTTTATAATATTAGTATAGATGTCATTCAAATCTAATCAAATGCCTTTATTAACACGCTTTTATTCAATTCAATTCAATTCAATTTATTTATTTGCGATAAGTGTTGGTACAATGTCGGTCTTAACATATATTATAATAACATTATTATTATGGATCCTTAACACTTAGTCAAATGACTGTGACATGCAAACATTTTGTTAATACTTAATTAATAATCTTACTTAATTAATAATTGTTAACAAAATAATCTATGATTCTATTAAATTAATTATTAAAATTACAATTGAATAGCAATATTATTATTCTTATTATTAGAATTATGTCATATAGTTAAATTATTACAATTGTTAATTATTGTTCAATGTCTTATTAAATATTTCGCTTACCGAGTAGAAAGTCTTTTCGTTAAGCCATGCTTTAAGACTTCTTTTAAATTTAGTAGTTGGTAAGATTTTAATGCTGTCAGGTATAGCATTAAATATACGACCGCACATTGCATAGCTATTCTTGTTATATAGTGCTGTTTTAGGAATTATGGGTGAAACAATTCTATTTTTGTGTCTAGAACTTTTTGGATACAATTCATGAGCCTTTTTAAATAGTTCCGGGTGCTTTCTAACAAATTTCGCGCATTCAAAGATGTACAGACTGGGTAAGGTTAGTACCTTAAACTTTTTAAAAAAGGGTTTGCACGATTCCCATGGGCAGATTCCTGCTATGGCGCGTATGCATTTTTTCTGTGCTATGAAAGCTCTATGACTTTCCGTTGAGTAGCCCCAGGTAATCAGACCATATCTCAACACAGAGTCAACGTAACCATAGTATGCGGATAATACTGTTTTTAACGCTGATGTTTTTGAGAGTTCGTATAGAACGTACACGAATTTATTAATTTTACTGCATACTTTATTGACGTGGGCCTTCCAGTTGCAGTGTTTATCAATTGCAATGCCGAGAAATGTCGTTTCGTTGACTTCGTTTAGTTTAAGTCCTCTATAATTAATGTCTAATGTCTTATGTTGTTGTCCGTACATACTAAATTGCATAAAATTAGTTTTTGTAAGGTTCACGCGTAAATTATTTTTGTCAAGCCATGTTATTATTGATTCAATTGTGTTATTTATATCAGTTGTATATTTATTAATGTCAGGATTATTTGATGTCATTATTAATGATATGTCATCAGCGAACAGAAAACATGGGTGATTAGTAACTTCCGGAAGGTCATTTATGTATAGTAAAAACAGTAGGGAGCTAAGGATACCGCCTTGTGGCACACCGGACTTATTATGTTTATACTTTGACCTATATGTTTTTAGTTCTAGATTGCTGTCAATTTTTTCGATTTCTACACATTGTATTCTGTTATTTAAATAACTTTCAATCCATTGGAGTGCTGGGCCACGTATCCCATACTTGTCTAGTTTGTTTATTAATAATTCATGTGACACGAAATCGAAGGCTTTCGTCATGTCAAAAAATATGCCCGTTGTTTGGATACGCTTATCTAACTTACTAATTATTGTGTGGATTAGGTTAAAACATGCTAATGTTGTGGATTTTCCTTTTTGAAAACCGTATTGTTCGTCCTTTATGATAGTATGCTTATTAATGAAGTGAGTAAGGCGCTTGTGCATTGGAGTTTCAAATATCTTTGAGATTATGGGTATGAGAGTAATTGGTCTGTAGTTGTCTAGATCTTCTTTACTACCTTTTTTGTGGAGAGGCTTCACCACTGATTGTTTAAGTAGATCAGGAAAACATCCCGATTCAAAAGAGAGATTTACTAAAAATGATATGACTGGTGTTAATTCAACTGCGCAACATTTTAGAATTTTTGTTGCTAACTCATCATTACCTACTGAGTTTGTGTTATTCAAGGCTAGTATAATTCTGTGTATCTCTTCATATCCACATGGATTCAGGAAAATAGTATCACTAACAGACTGTTTGAGGTTAACACGAGTATTTTTTTGGTTATTGTTTGTCAGATTAATCCAGTAGTCGTTGAATATTTCAGCAATTTTGTTAGGGCTCTTAACTACAGTACCTTTGTTTCTTATGTTTTGTATGAATTGTTTGCTCTTAGTACAGCTGGATTCTTTTTTAATCAGTTGCCATGCTGCCTTGCATTTGTTTTTCGCACTACTGATAAATTTATCATTGGTTCTTTTAATTGACCCATGTATGCAGCGTCGTAGGAGTTTAGAGTAATTTTTAAACTTTGTCTTATTTTCAACAGTTTTGTTAGCGTAGTATGTCATTCGTAGTTCTCTTTTGGTTTTGCAACTTGCTCTAATACCTTTAGATATCCATTTTAGTGTTCGTTTCTTGTTTGAAATCTTTATTTTTCTGATAGGAAAACATAATTTATAAAAAAGACATACTATCTCGTAGAACTTCTCGTAGGCTCTATTAATATTGGTTTCTTTGAATACTTCTGAGAACGATAGTTCAGACATACATTCTTTAAATTTGGCAATGTGATGTTCATTATAGTCCCTCTTAAATATTGAATAACTTGTCAAAGCTGTTTCCTTCTTTTTCACGGGTATACTCAATAATTGTGCAGTATTATGATCAGAAAGACCCAGATGTAAAAGTTCACCTTTAGCCAATTTGATGTTGCTGATTAGGTGATCTATGCAAGAATTTTGTCGTGTTGGTTCATGCATGTGGAGCACTAGATCATAATTTTGAACAATTTCGATTAACGTTTTAGATTTACTATTTAATTGCAACGTGTTTATGTTCAAGTCGCCTGCTATGACAATTTTTTTCTTAAATTTACGCGTCAAAAATTGCAGCACTGTTTCAAGTATTTCGAAAAACTTAGTGATATTAGAAGTGGGAGTTCTGTATACGCACAAAACAAAAATATTTTGGTTCATAACCTCAATTCCACAACATTCAAAGATATTATCAATACAATGGTGACTTAAGAATGCTATTTCCTTATATAACATACCCCTTTTTACGAGTATAGAGACTCCACCACGCTTTTGTCTTTTTGTCCTGCAGTAAGAGGTTGCCAAGTTATAGTCAGAGAATTTTATAAGATTTTCATTACCTCTATCTATGAACGTTTCCGATAAGCAAATAATATCCGGGCTGATTTTAAGCTCTGAAAGTTCTGATAAATGTATTTCTATTAAATGAATTTTACTTAATAAACCGGCGATGTTTTGGTGAACTATTCTTAAGAATTTAGTCTCGAAAAAACGTCTGTGTGCCTGTAACACAGAGGTCATCATTTTGGGACATGCTTACGTGATTGCTGTTAGAAGTACTTGGTACGACTTCCTCGATGGAGTTCGTATCATTTGTTTGTGTACTAGAGTCTTTTAATATAGGTTTTGTTTCCGTAATGCGTCTTAGTACCAGTAGGTCGCGGGTTGGAGCGGGGGGATATCTTTTAAGATTTAATAATCGCTTCATATGTTCAGGGTTTTTATAAAAATGTAAGAATTTTGAATCGTAGTCAATTTGATCTAGAATTGAATTAATCTTACCGCATAATCCATAAGCATTAAATTCATTAAATTTAGCATTGTAGTCCACAAATGTGCAGTCGCTCGATTGTTTACAAATTAATCTTAAAGTATCATTAACTCTTTTTTCATTTAGGTGATCAGTTTTAAATACTTTTAATACTAGGCTAGGACATTTTATACATTTCAGAAACATGCACAATTCTGTAATAATTTGAAACGGGTTAGTGTCATGTTCGCCAATACATAGTATAACACGGTCTTCAGAAGATATCTCGAACATTTTTGCGCTTTTTAATATTTCCTCTGTATTAGCGTGAGGTTTTATTATTGAAATGAATTGATATTTATTGTAGCGGCTGTATTTTCTTGATTTTATGATGTGTTGTGCCAGTCCCGCGCATTGACTACTGCCAAATATAAACGCTCTTTTGATAGGCATTGATTTTAGTCTAGCAGGCACTGGATCAGGCTGTGATTCAAAAGCTGTTTCTGTTTGCGTTCGCGGTGATAATTGGTAGTCGGCCTTGGACTGTGGATTAGATATAGGTTTGGCCGAGTTTTTTGTGTTAGAGCCATATTGGATGGTACGTCCTGTTTCCTCTTCTAGCGTAAGGTTTGGCTGTGGTTTAATATTACATATCTTGGTCAGGGAATCCTCATTTTTTTTTGTGTGGACGTCATGGGACTATTAGAACTGTTAGAGAAACTATCAGTGAGTCGCCGCCTAGCACGTTTTGAAGAACTCGAAGCCATGTTTTTTCGCAGTGATGAAAGTGGACTAGTGCATAACTGTTTTAGTATGGCCATTTCTTGTGTCAGATTATTTATTTGTTTTTTTAGATCGGATATTAGGTCGACCTGTATGTAACTAACTATGTAATGAAATCTAAGGTAACTGATTTAACCATCTTCCAAGGGTCGTAGCGTAATGAAAATTGGCAGCTGTATGTAGTTCTGATGACAATACAATAATATGGTACTGTCAAACCGATCTGATGATGAAGCCGGAAGATATGAACTGGAACTTCATGATGGAAAATCGTATTATAGCTGTTTTGGATTTCTTAGAAAAGTCTTGTAATGAACTTTGACCACGATTAGGTTTCAAGGTCTGATGATGAAGCCGGAAGATAGGCACTGGCATTCCATGATGGAATATAATATCATAGTCGTGTTTGCACTTGTGAGAAAGGCCACGTAATGGACTTTGAACACGATCAGGTTTCAAGATTATAACAAACCTAAAGAAAATCCGTTATCGGTTTTCTTAACCTTTTTGAATTACCGCGTAATCCATAGATTTATTATTAGGTCGATTATTAGTCTTAAAAGCGTGTTTTTGGTTTTTTAAACTATTCATTTGTTTACTTATAAAACTAAACAAATTACATGATTGCACTTCGGCATCTTCTACAAGCTCGTCCCGTTATGTAATTAGTGTCTGTCAATTACGTGGGTACCTATGTTAGTATTTTCTAATGAGGGTAGGTAGTGAATTTTAATAAGTATACAGAGTCAATGTGAAAATTCTTGTCAGCTAGTGTTATTGAGATATAGTGCATTCAGCCAATAAATAAATACGTTTTCTACAAGAATTGGAAAAAACGTACGATCTAGTAAAATCCTAGTTATTGCTATAAAATTCATACCATAGGTAAATCTGTTTCATAAAGTGTAAAAGCAGTTGCAAAGTCACACATAATGCGCGATTGCATTTTAAATACATACCCATTGAGCCCGCGTACAAGCCAAATGAATAATTCAGATCCGACTCCCGTGTTCAAACACCTTATGTATGGATGCAAGGGAAATCCGATCGGTAAGTACTCGGAAATTTGTTTTCACATCGCATTTGAGTTTTGATCCCTTGGTAGAAGAGGCTATATTTATGGAAGAGAAAAGATGATCAGAGTCATTACTAATGCCAAATAATGTTAAAACGCAGTGTATTATATTCTGTTAGAATAATCTACATATAAGACATGTCAGTAGCGTATATTATGTTCAATTTTTTTGAAGTGAAAACTTCTTTAGCGGCGTTGTGCACTTTTTTTGTAATGGGTAAAAAATGTTAAACTCGCGTCAGGACACGTGACCTGATCGAAAAGTAAGACGGACGGAGAGTAGACAGCCGGCGCGGCGTAGGAGAGGAAGTATCCCCCTCTCTTTCTACGGCACGGTGAAAATGTATGCCTGCGCAAACTTTTTAATGTAATATAAATTGTCATGTTTGTGTGCGATAGCGTAATATATAAATATTGTATTCTAGCACATCAATTATAGTACTTTTGTACTGATAATTAAAGCAATTCGTGCAAAATTATTCCCTAACCATTCCAAAATATCAAAAATGCACTACTTTAATATTCAAGTTTTCACTTCTGCCGGCACTCCCGGAGTGCAACCCGTCGTTTTTTTCTCTTATAATCTATTGCTAAGCTTTTTCCAAAATATATTAGGGTCAGGTTTTAGTCCAACCAACAGCAGCTCAGTTTTTTTTTTTTTGTACAACTGCCTATCTCACCTCTATAACCATGAGGCTGGTAAACACGACAAACCTTAGCAGGACTAGTGTTAGCTTTTCTGCCTTCGGACTACTAATAACCACTGCCAACACCCGACCAAAGCCCTAGCTTTCTTTACGAGGCATGGAGAAATTTTGATATGTTAAGATGACCACCCATCCATGGGTCGGCCTCGGCAACTGTTGCTTAACCTTGAATGATATATGTAACGAATATGATCGATCCGCGTGGCTGTTATTATGTAGCCACGAGCTGGAGATACATTTTCTTTTTTTTTTTGTTTATTGTACAATATTATAATGCTATTCCAATCTTTTTAAACCCGACTGCAAAGGAAGGGTTATGTTTTTCGCGCGTATCTTGTATGTATGTATGTATGTAATATTCTTTATTACCTCATATATCCAGAACCGCTGAACGGATTCACACGATTGATGTATCGTTAGATTTGTCTTAGCAGCTCAAGTGTTCTTAGATAGGTGACATTTGAAAAAAATAAACATGGTGGCTGGGCGAAGCCATTATACATGGTGAAAAATATTTTCTTTTTCGAATACTACAATATGGGTATCAAATTAATAATATAATAATAATAATAATATTCCACAACTTTTTTTCACACAACGCCATCTAGTCCCAAACTAAGCAGAGCTTGTGATATGGATACTAGACAACTGATAAACATACATATATATTTCTAAATACATACATATTATAGATAAATTACACCCAGACAAAGAACAAATGACCGTGCTCATCACACAAACATTTGTCCTAGGTGGGAATCGAACCCACGACCTTGCGCATCTAAGGATTTTAAAAAGGTTATCATGTTTATCATTAGTGTAATACTAGCAAAATAATACAATGAGAAAGTTTAAAAATATGGACTTCTCTTTCTGAATCCGATGGAGTGCCAATGTGACACGACCAGGAAAACTAAAAAATTGTTAATTAATATTTTAACTAAAAAGTTAAAAAAAAATAGTTGTTTAAAAAATCTAAAAAACCCGACTGCTCAACTGAAATGAAAGAAACAAGCAGATTTTTATTTTACAAAGTGATAAGCAGGCGGACCCATCCCATTAAAAAAATATATGTTCAATTGGGTCCCGCCTGCGTATCCCTTTTCAACCGACGACAAAAAGAGGTTATCAATTCGACGCGTATATATATTATTTTTTTTTTTTTTAATGTATGGTCATCGAGTACTCGAAGACGGCTGAACCGATTTGGAAAATTCTTTTTTTGTTCGAATGGGTATACTTCGAAATTGGTAACATTATCACCAAAGTCAGGATCTGATGACGGGATCCTGGAGAAATCGAGGGAACTCTTCAAATATTATAGGCACACCTATGGCGTTTTGGGTATTTCTTATAGTAACTTGTGCAGTTGCTCTCAAAAAGTACCATTTGGGGAAGTGGAACTGATGATGAAGACCACAGATGGCTGCCGAAACTACTCAATAATAAGTATTGAGTGGATTGCGATTCGATTACTTGAATATGGATGTTAAGCACTTTATGCTCGTCACAATGCATATGGTGATGTAGAGCTGATGGTGAAGTACCAGGAGAACTCCTCAACAATTAACGGCCCAGCATTGGGAAAAGCAATATTTTGTAAAAGGTTATAAGTAGTTGACATTTAGGCTCTTGTAAGTAGGTAAATTAAAAAACATCCAACTAAAAAGAGTGAAATAAAAACTTTTTACCAAAAAATTAAACCGACTCCCAAAAAACACTGCAAAGTGAAAAATAACTTTAATTTCGGAAGTCGGTGCCAAAAACGAAAAACAAAACTAAAGACACCGACTACCGAAATTAAAGTTATTTTTCACTTTGCAGTGTTTTTTGGGAGTCGGTTTAATTTTTTGGTAAAAAGTTTTTTAAAATAAAAATCTGCTTGTTTCTTGCATTTCAGTTGAGCAGTCGGGTTTCTTAGATTTTTTAATTAACTATTTTTTTTTATCTTTTTCCTCTATAAAATATGTAGACTAACTTTATAACCAGTCCAAGCTTAGTTCACACACCAAAATTAAGACATAAAAAATAAACAATGATGATTTCGAAAATAGAAAACAGCGAGGGACACGGGCTTGAATTTAAAAAAAAAGTTGATGAGCCATCGCTGCGATGTATATTCAACAACAGTGTATTTTCACAAGCATATGAAAATCCCAGAGATAAGCAGCGGACGTGACAAATAATATGGGGTATCACTATGGGCGTGCGCTCCTTGTAGGCAGAAATGCAGTGCTTTACTTGCCATTCACAGATATTTTAATAAAACGTTCGTATCTTTTAGATGACTTTAATTGATAGTTAATAAATGAATAAACAAAATATAATAACTTAAAAACGCCTAATATTTTATAAATAGCACCTATTTGCAAGCACACAAACATTATGTTTGCCAGGCGCTGCAAATTAATGTACCTAATTCCCAAGTCATGCCGCGGACTCAGGCAGGAAATTTGTTCGCATGAGTATATTAATTTTGATGTCCGTACAAGTTCGCAAACGCACACACCCATGAATGTCGAAAGCCTGCCTGCGGGCCTAGACAAAATCCATTTTCTGTAAGCGTTAACGCCAACGGAAAAATTAAATTGTATGGAGTTGACATTTGCTAACCACATGTCACGTGATTGTCACGTGTTAGTAAATGTCAATCCATACAATTTAATTTTTCCGTTGGCGTTAACGCTTACAGAAAATGGATTTTGTCTAGGCCCGCTGCTGGTCCTGCGGCAGACTACGAAATTTCGTCAGTTGTCGGGAGTAATCGGAAATGTTCGTTGCCTATAATCCGAGTAAAAATAATAGACAAAAATCTGATGAGTCACGTATGCACATTATGCATTTTTGTTTAGTAAGGTTTTATTATTTGTTTAAATAGCAGAAATGTTTCTTTTTTAAACTTTATTCATAACCATGGATACAAGTCCTTCGGTCGTAGTCATTTAACTAAATCAAATTGATTAAATTTTTTCCACTGTGTTCAATATAAATGTGTAAATGGATTAAAATAAACAGCATTGGAAGGTAATTCCTGAACGTGGCGGGGAACACTTAGAGAGTTTTGTTCAGCAATGTCACTAACTTCACTGACAAGTATTAATCTTTGCATGGCAAACAATTCATAATCAAATAAAACGTGTTTGATATCCGCATTTCTTCCATCCTTATAGCAAAAGTTGGTTGTCACTGATGATTCTCATCCTGTAGAGATGTGCTGGGACTAAACAATATCTAGAGCGCAAGCGATTAATGCAGGTTATGAACTTTCTGTTGGAATATTTGAATTTGTTGTACCACGGCATTGTTGGTAAGTCTTGCTCTAATTTTGCATACCATTTTCCTTTTTACCAGCTATGCTACTGTGAGATGCAACCCACAAAAATTCTACATGTTTTGCCATCTTTTGTAGAAGGTACTTAATTCTATGTGCAACATAATTTTGTTTATAACTCAAGTTACAATTACATAAGCTAGATGAAAACACTATTAAAATCACTTATTATTAATATATTATTTACACTATTTATATTTTTGTTTACACTGTTCATTGGCATTTACAATATTATTTATATATGTTAAAGCAGCTAGTATATCAAAACTCTGCAGTAAAAATACAGCATTTTAAAGCATTTGGTTATTCTAATTTGTGGATCATAGTATGCTGCTTTAATATTATCACCGGATTTCAATCCATCTGCGTATAATAAATAGAAATTTGATTTGTCATTCAAAAATTCCAAGAATTCATATTTATTTTTGACAGTATCTAAAAACACTTGATATTGAAATAAGCTAATATAGTATTATATGGGAATTCATATACTGGCCACTTATTATTGATGTACATGTCTCTTGTCAGGTTTCTTAGTTTAACTAGAATGGTTGGAATTTCAGGTAATAAACCAGAAATAAAAGTATTTGCTGAGATGGAGGATGTTACTGCTGACTGTATGACTTCTAAAGGATAGTCAATATTATTGAGAACCATAGCATTATTGCAGGATAACTCTTTGAGACAAAATCTTTCAGCCAGCTGTAAACGTCGCAAGGATAAGGGTGGTATAACATTTTCAATTTCCATAGAATTTATAGGGGTGGTGCGCATTGCCTTACTAATTATTCTTAAACGCATACTCAGTGTCATAATCCTGTGCACGCCCATGGGTACCACTGAAAACGAGATAAAACAAAAGCTTGGCTCTCTAGTCTATAAATAAAAAGCGTGAAAAAATTTTTTAGCATAAAATAGAACCGACTTCCGTATAAAAACACTACAAAGGCAAAATAACTTTAATTTCGAAAGGCGGAAAACGAAAATATATACAAAGCTAAAGACACCGCCTTCCGAAATTAAAGTTATTTTTGCCTTTGTAGTGTTTTTATATGGAAGTCGGTTCTATTTTTTGCTAAAAATCTTTTTCACGCTTTTTAGTGGGTCGGTTTGTAATTTATCTAGTTACAAAAGCCAAAATGTCAACTACTTATCACCTTTTACAAAATATTGCTTTTCCCGGTTCCCGGCAGAGCCGTTAATTTTTGAGGAGTTATCCTGGTACATCACCATCAGCTCTACTTCACCATATGCATTGTGACGAGCATAAAGTGCTTAACATCCATATTCAAGTAATCTAATCGCAATCAACGAAATACTTATTATTGAGTAGTTTCGGTGGCCATCTGGGGTTTTCATCATCAGTTCCACTTCTTCAAATAGTGCTTTTCAAGAGCAACTGCACAAGGTACTATAAGAAATACCCAAAACGCTATAGGTGTGCCTATAATATTTGAAGTGTTCCCTCGATTTCTCCATGATCCCATCATCAGATCCAAACGTAACGACAATGCAACCAACTAGATAGTATACCCTTTCAAACAAAAAAAGAATTTTCCAAATCGGTCCAGCCATCTCCGAGTTATGAGTTAACATAAATAAAAATAAAAAAAAAGTTCAAGACGAATTGTAAACCTCCTTTTTTTGAAGTCGGTTAATAACAATATTTTAGGGATTTTGTCGTTAATACCCGAGTACTAATTAGATCATAGGTATCAAAGAATGAATTGGCATAAGAATGATTTTTCATTTATCTTTTGTTTTAATTTTATTTTTTGACCACAATTAATTATGAATAGCTTCTGCCCGCGACTTCGTTCACTTGGCAGGTTTTTCCCGTGTAAATCAAGATCTCATGAAAATTCCGAAATAAAAAGTAATCTAAGTGTTGTCCTTAGAATTATGTGCATACCTGTAAGTGATATCCCATAAAAAACAATACTTGTCAAAAACCCAAGTCTCGCAACTTAGTTGTTCTACCGTAAAAAGTTGTGAGATCCATGTAATACCAAGTCGGTTATTAATTTATTCAGTCCCTACTAAGGGACCTTCTGTCTTAAGTTGTTACGTAATTATCTAACCTAACGACAAGTGACCATATCAATATTAAAAATCTGTACCGTTTTAAATAAATAGATTGACTCGGCCATCGCATGAAAACACAATATATCTCACAAGTAATACATTTATAAATTAAATTGTTTGTGTGTAATCCTATATATTTATATGGGATTACAAAGTTATTTATGCAGTTGATGTATCTAGAAAACTGGAACGAAATTGAAAAATATTATAGTTTTTCCTTGATTCATATACTAAACACTAATTGTATTCTAAATTTGAAGCTTCTACGTCTGCTAGAAGTGCTTTAGACTTTTGATGATCGGTCAGTCAGTGAGTGACAAAATTTACAAAATTAAGGAACTTTGACTCGTTATAATTCTTAAACTACTGGTTCAAATTAAATGAAATTTGAAATATACCGTGTTTATACAATGTTTGTATGGTTACTGAAAATTCAGGCTTCTAGTTTTATCCACAACGAAGTTATAGGGGGTCGAAAATGGCCTGAATTGCTTCGAGAAAAGAATGGTACGGCCGTGCCGCTTTTTTGCTCGACAGATAATTACACTGAATCTGAAACCTTAATTTGCTTTTATTTTATGCATTTTTTAATATATGCTTGCATAAACAAATAGATAAGTTTGGTTCTTCTCCATAGAAAACGACCAATTTCGAACCGTGCCCTAACTGCTGACGTTTTGTAATTGCCCATGTAGGCCATTTTGATGATATCTTCGAAACTATGCAAAACCTACTAGAACTTTTTGCTCTATTTTTACTTATAGAACATAACCATCGAATTTATTTATTTATTAAACTTTGTGTACAATTCTAGTACATGGGCGGACTTAATGCAACAAGGCATTATATACCAGTTGACCTTTGGGTTAAAAAGAAAAAGAAAGTTATGGGACATTAAAAAAACACATTGTATGTAAGACTTTTTGTAGTTAGAAGAGCCTCGGTCGCTGAAGAGGACGTTTCCGCGGCATTCCTATATGGAATATTGTAAGGTGTTTCATACAGGTACTACTGTATTATGCAGATTGAGAATTGTGAGCGTGAGCGTTTCATTATATTCTTGAGCAAGGTAAAAGAGTCTTATTTTCTACTGAAATTGTATGGTGATGTAGATTACATACTCAATTTCCAGTTCACAACTATACCATAGGTTCATCATTCGTTCTTTATTTAGTCGTTTAAAAACATAATAATTTTACTATTTTATACAAAAAATATGAATTCATGTACTAATAGTTTAGTTTATATCCAGCTATTCTCTAAAGAATATGCTAATTCAAACCCTAGACTATTATTAATTTGACGTTTTATAAAGGCCCATGAAGGTTGCATTAAGGCCTATTTCTTAAATTTAAATTCTAAAACTTAACCCCATCTTATTACAAACATTATAACGTGAAAGTTTTTGAAAAGGTAGATATTTTCGGAATATTTACTGAACGGATTGAAATGAAACTTTAGGTCACGCATCAAAATAACACATAGGCTATAATTTATGAAAGGCGAGGGGCTGATACGGGTGCCAGCTTGTATGTCACATTTAAACCCGACTGCTAATGTATGTACCACGATGCTTAAAATACTATGATTTATGTTAGAGTTATCTACCGGCCTGGCATTGTGCCATGTAAGCACTGAACATTGAGACTATTTTTGTCATAAATAAATTATATCAAACTGCTTAATTCAAACTTTCCTATTAATTAGGAATTATGCACAGCTGTAAGGAATGGAATTCCCTGCCGGAGTCTGTTTCCTGATAGCTTTGACCTGGGGATTTTTAAGTCAAGTCAAGAGTGGTTACTTCAAGGCAAGCGTGCTCTATATTCGACCACTTCATCGCTTACCATCTCAGGTAAGATGGTGATAAAAATCAACATTTAAAAAATTGCTATGTAAACCGCCCGTATTGCAATATTTTTTTGGTTTGTAACACATATCACCCAGTTTGCCTAATACAAAGCCCATTTAAAAGTGTAGTGTAATACCGAGTAGGTATAAGTAACACGATTAAATTGATCCTAATCTTAGATTATCCACTTTCAGTAGTTTTACCTTAATCTAATGTAGTTTTAAGCTTTCCAGTTAATGCAGAATTTTAAACCTCTAAGAGACCACATCAACGGACTATTGCGAAGAACAAATTTTACCTAACTTACTCTGAAACTTTTCAAAATATTATAATATTTTAAGGGATAAGGTTCAATTTTAATTTATATAAAATTTTAGGTACAAAATAGATTATATGCTTAGTTTTTTTGTTTGATTAGGTTAGATTATTTGCACGTGGTGAATTTGACAAGAAATTGCTTACTAATTGTTACAAGTGTTTGTCAAGCCAATTATAATGTAGCTTCACTTTCATTTTTTTATTATACAAGTGGGTACCATAAGTAATTAGTAATTAGTAATTTAAATAAATTATGAAAACGAAAGACCGTACTGTTATTTTGAAAATTAAATCAATTTAATGACAATAACAAACGAGTTCTGGTAGTAAACCTACTATCCTATAATCCACTAAAGGCAGGGTAGGAACGTTGCCGTCGTGATACGATTGTGCAACGTCGCTGGGCAGACTACTAAGTGCTACAAATCCCCCGTTCAATGTCCCGCAGCCCACGACACAGTCAACCGGTGACTTTTACGACACACAGTCGCGTTCAAATAAATAAAAGAATATTCAAAAAAATATGCCTTCGTTATGGCGACGATTTCTCTAATTCTCGTCGTGCTAGTAAATCGAGTCAATCCACAAACCACGCTGAACACAGGAAGCGACATAAACCGTTTATCAGAAGGACTAGAAGTTAGTGCCATTTTTCCGACGCAAATCCAACAAACTGAAACGACTTCGGAAACGACGCTCGCGGCCTCCGCCGGAAACAATCTAAATGACGTTGACGGCACCGTAGCGGTCTCCTTCGATGTACGAGGCGAGAATTTGCAAGAAATCTCCACAATTTACTCGATAAAAAACAAGAAAACCAATAATAATAAAAATGAGCGCCAAGGAAATGTCAAATCAGTTGGAGATGGAAGTGGCAGAGGAAATAACGAGAAATTCTTGCAAAACTCTGAGGAAAATCTAGACGTGATAAAACCTAAGCCTCTTGTCTGGGACAATTGTTTGGTAACTAATTTTAAGAGCAGCAGCCCACAAAACATCGTTAAACCTCAAGACATGCAAAATGACAATCATGATTACAGATATCAAGGAAGCAAAGAAATTGGTAGTTTATGGAGGAAAAGAGATGCAGGTAATCTAAATTTGAACTCGACGGCAGGAAAAGCTTGGTTGGAAAAGTACAATAATTTGCTAAATGCTAAAACGGAGGAACGGCGCCAACAGAAGCCTGAACTAACACCAGTTAATAAGTTAACTACTACGACTACTACAGAAACTACTACTTTACAAACAACGGAACCAACTACCAAAACAACAGTTCAAGTAATACCAATAACAAGAGAAATATTTAAGGAACCCATAGATTTTTTTAACACCACACAAACAGCAGTTACGGACGATGATATTATAGCGAGTTACACAGAAGATTGGTTCGAGGAAAAGGACAGAAGCAAAATAAGATTTGGTAATTTGCCACAAAAAGAAACATATTTAATACCCGCGCTGAAATTGGAACAGGGATTTCACCCTTTCGGGTTTATGTCGGAGATTTTTTATCTCATATACCCGTTTGATTTTCCAGTGGGTAAGCAATGGCTTTATTAAATTTTGTAGTACCGTGATTGCTTGTATCAAAATAGGTGTACACAACGTAACAATGATATAAAAGTAGACTTCTTTTGAAGCGACAATAGTTTAACATCTAACGTGTCGTGTCACAATCAGGAGGCAACCTCTCGATTTTTTTTGGGTTTGAATCCCACCCAAATTGCTAGACCTCTTAAAACATACTTCGATAGATATATAGATTAAGAGAATTTAAGACATACAGAACAAATTTGGAGCACAAAATATTCTTTGATTTCTTGCGAAAATGTTCTTCAATCTTCAAAGTTTATCTTAATTAAATAAAACTAGCCCATGCCCTTGAATTCATTCGCGTGGAAATTGCGTCATTAGGTTTTGTGTTAATCCAGGAAGTGAATATATACGTCCCAAGTATAATTTAAATCCCTCAAGCCAATTTAACATAGAATAGAATTATTCCCCTATTTTTCACACGCCAAAACACTAACCTAATTAAAAATAGCAAGTTATTTCGTAACATTGACAGAACTTCTGTATAGATAAAACAGTAATCTACCAGCGCGACCTCGTGCCTGTCCATACAATATCAAAAGGCTTCTCTACGACTCTTACAACGAGGCCGTGGCGATGATCTCATTACCTCAGTCGCTAATAAAGTATCTACAAGTATCGGACTTGATTCTTTACGGTTTTGTTTAGGGTACTTTTGTTATTGGAAAGTGGGTGTTTGTTTTTTTGTTTGTTTAGGGTGTTTTCTGAAAGTTTGTCATCAGTGTATCCTTTAGAATTTCCTTTTTTTTATTAAGTATTTTGTTTATTTCTGTTTTCAGGTCTTATCAAGGATATCGTTTGGGGAGAATTCACATTTCCGTACTCTTTTTTACAGGTATGTAATGTTTATTTACTTTTTCTTTCATTGGATAAGAAACCTGCAGTAGGTTTCTTATCATAAATAATAACATAACATACCGGGTGAAGGCCTCTTCTCTATGAGCTGAAATGGTCGCAAACCACCGCACGAGAAAACTGTGCGATGGAGGATGACATGATCATATGACGCATATCAGGTATATTGCTTTGTTTAGTTTGCTTCATTACCACTGCTCTCTAAACGGTAAAGGACAACATCCTGATGAAACTGGCATGTGTTGGGACCGAAATCTCCGAGTTTTGGCAGTCGTAATGAAGAAATTAAACAAAGTAATCAACACAATCTACACAACCAGACATGTATACCACTGCTCCAAAAAAAAAAACAAAATTATATCAAATTAACAATTTTATAATTTTTTTAGTGTGTTTTTCAAAACTTAATTCTTTACTATACTATTTATTATACTCACAATAATTTATGTTGTTTAACAAAAAATAACAAAAAAAATCTAAAGATAACTACATAAATAATTCATCTTTAGGAATAACTTCGAAGAACCGCTTCACTTTTCCGTAAACTATATCAACTAGTTTATCAACAAGAGGTTCCCCGAATTCCTCAGCAATTTGTTTCCAGTTCTGGTTCAAAAACTGCAATACAGCTTCACCTGAAAATTAAAGAACAACGTTACTAAATTATTTTTAACTTTTCTTCTAACTGGTTAAAACTATAACAAAACATTATCCTCGTTTAAAGCTCTGCAGACGAGTACAATAAAATTACAATCATATTTTTATGCATATATACAACGTGTAACGGAAACCCCCTATCTGTCCAAAAAGACTGAAGACAACATCTGGTATGGAGTCTCTATGCAAAGTTTCAGCTCAAAATAAGTGACTCACAGAATTGACCCCAAATTATTGGTTTCATATGTTTCTTGAATTCCAGTAATAACAAACGTGTCACAGCACTATGAGGGTCATCACTTTCCACGTCACTTGCCAATAAAACGATAATTCTCTTCGTTCTTCTTAATTTGAAAAATTCGGTCTCTGGTATCAATGTATTGAAATCTCTAATGTGCTCCACACATGTACACATAGGATTATAAAACCCTTGCCATATCGTTTATTATCATCCAAAGAAGCCGTGCACTTGGTATGTATATACCCTTTAAATTACACGTTGTATATGAAAATAATAACATACAACAAATATAAACTACCTCCCTATTTAATTTCATAAATAGTGTTGGTATGGTCAAGAAGAAGAGTTTTATCATAAACTTTCTACAGCCTTATTTTCATTTCATTCAAGTAAAGCTGTTGCATTACGTCCTTTGCTTCCCCAAAAATGGATTTAGCTATGTATTGAAAAGTTCAAGTGTACAATGATCATTTACCACGCAAGTATGCAGCTTTTGGAGGAAACAATTTTTTTTTATCCAAATTTTTATGAAGTAAACGATGATTTTAGAAATAAAGTAACAAAAAAATAATAAAACTACAGTCAGAAATCGATTATTGATATCTAAATTGTTTTAATATAGATACTTCACTATTATTTGACACTTCTCGTGTCTGAATAATGTAGTATCGAGAATAATCACATACCTACATAAAATTTATGTGTATATCTGTGATGCCAAAAGAACTGTGTTTAATTCTCACAATACTAAAACTCATTTGTTATCTGCGTGTCTGTCTTTCTGTGGGTCTGTACTAGTCTATGGAACGTCTGAACCGATTTTAATGAGATGACGAATGATTTCCACTGTAAGATGGTTCTCCGTTAAGTATTGTTAGTTAGTTAATTAGTTGATTTTAAGGAAACATTTAGGCCATTTATCCCAGAAATCCCACGAGATTGGGATTTACTTGGTTCCCAAGCGAACTAATTCGTCGGCACAGCTGGGGAACAATATAATTTTGTATAATCACAATTATGTTATACTTACTTAATTCAGGGTTCCCTTCGAATAGATTCGTCAAGCTAAACGTAACTTTGTCGCCATAATTCTGTGTGATCTCAATTTTTTTCACGTCATGGTACACCACACCATCGCGAACATGATCTTCGAATTTGATTATGGCATGTACCGCAGTATTTTCTGGAACGCGAAAAAAATAAGTTGGAAAACTAACATTTTTTGTTACTACTATTTTATTATATTTTAATAAATAATTAGAAATTAAAATTAGTGCTACCCAAATTTAACTAATCCAGAAAATCGCTTGTTTATCTAAAATAATGTTTTAAAGTTTTTCATGGCACACATACTAGCAATTTAAGGTCATCCATTTCTATGATGAGTTGTTCGCAGTTCAAGCAATACGGCTATTAAATGCTCTGCCTGTATCAGTAAGACACACAAATACTTGTCCTTAATTTTAAAATCTGGTCAAAATGCCTTGACCTTGCGCTTTGAATGTCAATATAATTTTGGCCAGATTTTATATATAAAATTAATGTGTGTAACGTATGTATTTAATTGGTGACGTATTGTAGATATAGTATACCAGTATCATAATAATATTCTACGAACAATCATTAACTTCAATCAACTGTCTCTCTAAAAAAGTAATTGAAAAAGATGATCTGTAAATACTCAAAAAATACGATATTGCTGAGTATTATGCGTGTGATCGAATCTGCCCACTAGAGTGAAACATCCTGTTCTGTAACAAATGATTTAAGAACTCAAAAATTGGACTTACTTATTTTAATTTTGGCATTTCCATTGCCATTTATTGCCACAATCAATATTCTTCCATTTGCTTTATACGTTCCTTTAATAGTAAGGTCACAATGTGCTT
Organism: Tholera decimalis; assembly: GCA_943138885.2. NCBI lineage: Eukaryota > Metazoa > Arthropoda > Insecta > Lepidoptera > Noctuidae > Tholera > Tholera decimalis. Next base: position 15,586,533 of record OW964563.2, on the reverse strand, counting down.
TCAAATCAACCTGATTATCTTTGTACCTGAAATCAATTAACTATTTTTATGACTGTTATCTCTACTACTTTCATTGTTGACGACATGGTATATAAAATATTTCAAGATAGGCTTTCCTCATACCAGAAAAAAAATATAATAACTTATTTACAATCTGTTTTTTTGTGAATAGACACCAATCCTATAATGTATATTAAATTCTACTTTTCAAAATAAATTCGGGTGATCAATAGCTTATAGTAACATTACTTACTCAAAAAAAAATATAAATTCTTTTGTAGATTTAGTGACCCCATTAGCCAATATGGCCTATAAATTATGTTCTAAAATAAACATATAAAATGTCATAAGAACCGGAAAAGCCGTTTCGGAGGAGTTCGATGACATGAAATTTTATATATATTAGACATAGGTATGTATTTGTGGACGACCAATGAAGTATTTTCACTTTTTTGGTCCGTGTGCATAATTTATTACTATTATCAGTTTGTAAAATATGTTGATAGAACGTACATTGCATATTCAACTACAATCATTCTTATGAATAATTTGGTACTTACGTCACAGAGTCTACACTGCACTTCCTTAGTCCAGTCATAGTTCCATTACGGACTTCCACTTTAAACCCTCCGGGGAGGTCCACCTTAAGGAGATCTTCTCTCAGAGGATCAATAGTATCAACCCCTAATTCTGGGATTCCCTTTACGAATAATGGCAGTATTTCTATGACTACTTTCTTCAAACAATCTGACTCTAAACCTGGACATGTCTTGATGTAGGAAGCTGAAAGTAAAAAGTTTATATAGATTTTTGTTATTTAAATACTATTATATACTTAATGAAGCGGACACAATGAAGGAAACACAAAACTTAGCGGCCACTATGCCTGCTTTCAACTTTTATAAATCTAAAATCCTGGCCTACTTTTTTTATTTACAAATAAAACCCAAACTTCAATTTATTTGATATTTCAATATTAATTTTATAATATTTGGAAAACTGATAAGCATATTAAATTTCTTAAAATCAAATTAAATAATCAAAGTACTTACGCGCAACTTTTGCGTAACCTCCATTTAAAGTCACTAAAAATAAAGCAAAACTACACAAAATTGTTAACTTAAACATTGTGACCTAAAAGCCGTTAACAACGGCTGATATCCCGAGCTATACTGATGTATAATCGGAAGGTCTTACAGAATCAAGCTTACTTATAATAAAATTGTAAATAAACAGGCGTCACGGAAAGAGGTCCCATAACCGGTCCATAAGATTGAATCATATCAGCAACCAGATAATATGACAAATGACGACTTTACTTTGAAGTTGAGTAACAATAAAAGAAGTAATTATATTATTCTTGTCGATGTATTTTTGGAAGTAATCTTTACATTACTTCCAAAAATAACGAACGTTTTAACGTTCGTCATGTAAATATATCGAGGCGTACCGTGCTTAAAATATTGACCTCTGATTGAAAGTGTCTGCCATTCGACCAATGCCAAACATTCTGTCATAAATCTGCGAGTTGTGTAAATAAGACTCTAAAACCGACAAATTGGTTATTAAATAAAATTTTTGCGTCATTTTATAAAACTTATACACACACGTCAATTAATTAATTTAAAATAATTAATTATAAACTTTATTTTTTATAGTCAGATTCGAAACGGAATTCAATAGGTAATAGTTATTATAACACGGACTGTAAAATTAATAAGGGTAACATAAAATCTAAAATTTTATGCTCAAACCCATACATAATATCTTCTCACATAATTATGAAGCAAACATACGTCAGTTAAGTCCACACTGTGACATTTTAAAAGGATAGTTTCCTGTTTCCCAGTCTTCGTCATATCGGATATCTGTAGTACGAATAAAAGCGACAATGCGTCGCTATTGACACGATATTATGTATGCTTTCTTAATTAATTTTAATAAGATATTTTAACTTCATTAAAGAAGATATCAGATGAATTTCTTTTTTTCTTCAAAGTCATGATATTATGTTTCAATATAATCATACTTCATTAAATATATCCATGAGTTTTAATTCCTTACTGCAAGTGCATAGATACATCAGTTCTTAGATTTTTCTTCATCAAAGAAAACAGCAATGAATCATGCATCCCCTTTACATAGCTAATGTTGAGAAACAATGTAATGAAATGAAGATGTGTGCGAAAGGACGCATGTAATTTATACAAACTTTCTTTCAATAGTCTATGTTTAACCCCAACTCACTGTCTTCGGTGTTTGTATTATCTTTATGCCAATGACCTTCAATTATATACAGCTGTGCGGGTAGAAGGTTTGTCGGATGCTACAGGGGATGTAAACCGAGATTTGGAGGCTATCAATGACTGGTCTTATAGATTTGGAGTGTCAGTAAACCCCTCAAAATGTCAGGCCATCGTTATTGGTAGTTCACGTATGATGGATAGAGTGACGGCTATCTCTCTACCTCCTATTATTTTTATAGTGTCGTCATTCCCATTAGCCCCAGCGTAAAAGATCTCAGTTTGCATCTTGACTCGACACTAGGCTGGCAAAGTCCGTTTCTTGTATCGTCTGAGGAACTTTTTGCCTGTTAAGACAAAGACTATGCTTGTGCAGACTTAACTTTTCCCTTTGATTGACTATGGTGACGTGTGCTACTATGACATGAATACGGTCTTGCTGGATTGGCTTGATCGTATCCTTAATAACTGCATTCAGTTCATATTTAATTTAAGGACATATGACCACGTATCAAGATCCATTCCAAGACCATTCGCCAGAGGAGAAGTTTGCGCGCTTTGACTACGCTTTTGTCTCTACTCAACTCTCCCAGCCCTCCTTCTTATCGAATGTCTCACTTTCAATTTCAATGTTCTTCACACAATAAGAACCTACGTTCATCCAATAATCTTCTCTTACTCTGTCCTTCTCATACTTCTGACTTTGTTCATTCTTCTTTTCATGTCCAGTCGATTCTCCTCTGGAATGCGCTTCCTCTCGAAATCAGTACGGATGACAATCGCTACGCATTTAAAAAGAAATTTCGGATCCACTTTCTACACCAATAAGCAGAATTTCCACATTTAATTTTCATTTGGTTCTTAAGTATATATGTATTTATATAAATATTTATTCATACATATTATTTCTTTAGATTTCTATTTTATGATACTGGTTTTTTGTGTTATCACTGTTATTATTATTTTCCAATATAATTTTCGCGTACATATTGCACCTTCCACACTTCATCACTCATGGTTGACTGGTAGAGAATACCTACGGCATTAAGTCCGCCTTTGTACCTATGTGCATAAAGTGTAAATAAATAAATAAACCTTCCACTATCTCCAAATTTCATTAAAATTAGGCCTTGAAAGCATTATAGACAGACAGCTAAACTTTCGCATTTTTCTTATTAATAATAGTCCCGCGTTTGACCACCATCTCACCTGATGGTAACCGATGTTGAAGGTCGAAGATGAAGCACGCTTACTTACTAGTAACCAATTCACTTTACACTTACAGACCTTCTTCTGGTATAGATATTTCTATGGTAAGGACTCCTGCCACATCTCTTATCTACCTTTCCCACGTTTTAATATTTGTAACCCTAAAAAAATATTTACACTTGATGCATGGATTGTTTAATACATAATTCACACACACACCACACAGTTCGGCCATTGACAGAAACCTGTAAAGTTAAGCACAAGTTCAGATTTCTTTCTTTACAAGTGGAAAACACGCGTGCTCACTATTAGAATACTTATAAATAACTTCACGAAAGAAAATTGAGGAGCGGTTTGTTTAAGAAAACTTTGTTTTCAAATATCATTGCCGTCGTCGGTATGTTTTTGAAAGAGGAATTTGTTTTACGTAATGAATATGATTGTGGACAGAATTAATTTTGTTATAGTTCGGTCTCTATGTTCGTTTCACAGCTTTTATATTTTAGATTGTGGTAGACAGGATATCGTGTGAAAACCTGCCTACTTATGTAGCAAAAATCATGTTTTCATTATGGGTATATCCGTATTAGTATATTCAGGTATGTCTACGGTTTCTCTTATTTTGTGAAGCCAAAGAGAGTCAGACTTTTGCTGACTAAACACTTCAATCTGTTCCAAGTAACTTAAGGAAGTACTTTGCGTTCCGGGGCCGCGGTATCTTGTTAAAACATTCCCCCAACCTCGGCAATAAAAAAAATATTCTGAACATTTACTTATTATATTATGTTCATAGAGTTGCGCAAGTAATCTTCGCGAAAATGATCAACGTCTAAGAAAAAGATGAATTAAATATAAGTTATGCTGAAAGAATTCAGGATATAATGTCAGGACCATTACACAATGATTCCCCCAAGATTTCTCTTCTCGTTAACACGATAGCACATTTTTCTCTCGGACAAGACACATCGCTCATTCCTAATTACGCGAGCTTTTAACGAAGATTATATCTCTGTAGCCGTTTATTTATTGCTATTACTGATATAGAAGAAAACTGACAATCATCATCGAAAAGTTTTTTTTTATTATTATGAAATAACGTTTTTAAATCAATCTTGGAATTCAATTTGTAATCAACTACCTTTTGCCCGCGACTTCGTTCGCATGCGAGATTTTTCCCGCGTAATTCCCGATCCCATGAGAATTCCGGGATAAAACTATCCTATGTCCTTTTCAGGGTCCTAAACTATTCCCTTGCCAAATTTCAGCTCATTTGGTTCAGCGGTTTAGGCGTGAAAGGTAACAGACAGACAGACAGGCAGACAGAGTTACCTTCGCATTTATAATATTAGTTTAGATTTGTCAAGCTTCATACAGAATACAGATACACAATAAAATAATATTGTAAATGCAATAGTTTGGATGTATGGATGTTTGTTACTCAGTCACGCCAAAATCACTGAGCGGACCCGGATGAAATTTGGTACGGGGAAAAACTATAATTTACAGTTACACATTGGCTACTTTTTATCCCGGGAAAATGTGCGAAAATTCCACGTGAATAAAGTCGCGAGCAGCAGCTAGTAAATAATACAACGACATTTATATTTCATCCAAACCTTGAAATAGAATGTATTTTTTTTTGTAACAATATATCTTTATTTATCTTCACAAAATTTCTGTCTGACTGTAATTTATACTCACGTTAATCCTTACTAATATTATAAATGCGAAAGTAACTCTGTCTGTGTGTGTGTTACGCAATCATGCCTAAACTACTGAACCAATTTTAATAAAGTTTGGTATGGACATATCTAGAGCCTGAGGAAGGACATAGGCTACTTTTTAATGCGAACAAAGGGCTGTAAGGGGTTGAAATAGGGGATGAAAGTTTGTATGAAAATTGCGTCATTTTTAAAGTTAGAAGCTTGAAACTTATTTTTTAGACATTTGATTAGATTTTAATAAATATGACATTCAAATTATGTATGAGTTTTGTTTTCAAAATAATTAGCCTAAAAAACTAAAAATGCTGCCGAAAGTCACTATTCCACGCGGACAAAGTCGCGGGCACAGCTTGTATGTAATATTAATTAAAATCATATTTAATAATCGATTTCTAGATTCAAAATAATTTAACGTAATTATTCATAATTTATAGCTATACTGATTTATAAAAGCAAGAGTTTAGGTCTATGGATGTAAGGTTAAGATTGGGCACGGACATAGATTTTAGTCAGTCATATCGGTTTCTTACATTTCCGGAAAAAAACTGGCGTAATTTTCACGCCTTTATATTAATAACTAACTGCTGCACGCTGAATTTCACACATTTTCCCGGGATAAAAAGAAGCTTATGAGTTATTCATAGCTATAATCTATCCCTGCACCAAATTTCATTCAGGTCTGATCTGTGAGTCTGTGGGTTTGCAATATTATTTTATTATGTAAATCATTGTAACCATAGAATTAAGAAATAATGTTAAATAGGTGTGTTTAAATTTTGGTGTACAATAAAGTATAATCTATCTATCTATCTATCTATGTGTAGCTTGACAAATAAAAAATTGAATTTGGAACCATAAACAAATCATCTATTACCGATACATTTTGGACTGAATCTATTACGACCCATCACCTCCGTGTCCGCTGGTACACGAAATATTGAGAGGTGATGGGAAATTAATAAAATAAAGGTATAATTTTAATATAGAATTATTTAAAGTATTTTTTTAATCATACTTGTCGCTCTTGTTTTCACTGCATAGTGCAGAGACCCTGAAGCCATGGCAAAATTATTAAGATTTTTTTATTATGTTTTAATTGATGATAGGCGATCACGTTTGACCACCAAAATAAGGAAATCGGAAGAAGTTTTATTGCTCAATATTCGTAAATAAATGTTCAAACATATTCTTGTTTAGCAAAACAAGAATATGTTTGAATATTTATTTATTATAATAGCTAGTTGGGTAGAGTGAGCACACTCTACCCAACTGGTTTGCTACACCAGCTATGACGTCACAATATGGCGCTTATTCGATCATATAGGTACTTAGTTGAATCGCACTGTTTGTGTTTGTTCTTTTATAGATTTCTGATAAATTTTGTTGTAAGATCCAATACATTTAAAAAGCTTCTCAAGGAGTCGTAAAACTTCAACTAGCTCAGCGTTTTCTGGTTGACTCTGTCTCTGCAGTACTGCAGTGGAACAGAGCTATAGACTTATCCATAAAAAAACTGAATTTATTAGTCATGTAATATTAATTTTCTTCATCCTTGACCATTTCGCTTACCATCATGTACTTACGATAGTTGTTAAAGGCGAACCTGTAATCAACAAAAAAATCATTCAATATTTATCCAGAGAATCTGGTTGTTAACCTTGCCTTGGAACCATCTGTTATCATCTTGCAATGTATTTCGGCATTGACATCCCGATCTCAAAATATAAAAATCAACTTCAAAATGTTATTATGATAATTATGTTAGAGTTTCAATATATTCGTTAATTTTTTTAAATTTAAATTTAATATAATAATTTAATTTAATAAATAACTAGCTTTATCTTAGTTGGAGGGGTAACAAAATTGCTAGTAATATGAATTCTACAGACTTTGTTAGTTCTTTGTAAAAACACTCCACCAAATATTTGTTATTATTGAACATACAGTATCCTTTGATCCAAATAAATAATTAAATTATTATTTATTTAATTTTACAGTCATGTGCACCTCATATTAAGCATAGAACAAACATTTATAAAAGCGAACACACAATGGCCGGTCTTATCTCACCGAGCAATCTCTTGCAGACAACCTTTAGATTAAGTGAGAGAACGGAGATGGTTTAGCGCTATTATTATCGGGGGAATTCCGGAATATAGTCTCTAATTAACATTGAAAACCGTATTGAAGACCTTCGTTTAGTACCAGAAAACTTTAACTATTTATATTATTTAGGTCATTTTTTTTTATTCATACAAACCTTGTCCGGTAGTAATGGACACAGCCAAAAAAGAATGATCCAATTTGGTACAGTTGTTTGGAAATGCTTACATGCATTTCATTAAATAATTTTTATTTATTACTAGTATTCACGCGGGGCTTCGCTCCCGTGGATTCTATCACGGTAAAAACATAACTCTCCTTTTTTGCAGTCGCGTAAAATGTAGCCTATAACCTTCCTCAAGCTTCAAGATTCAGATTCAGATTTCAGATTCAGATTCATTTATTTGCATAAATATGTGTATGCATTGTCAACTTGTATGCATGCAAGGTAACATAATAAAAATTAGATTCAATCATGTTTGCCAAATATGGCGTGCAAATATATTATTATGAATTTAAGTTATGCATTAATTATAATATTATGATGTGACAATAGTATACAATGCAAAATAGATAAATTAAAAAAAAAATAGTTAAGTTACATAAATTGTCAACTCTAAGTTAAATATAAAATAAATTAAAATAATAATAATGTCAAAATCAATGTCAGATATATGTACAAGCTACTTCCATACCAAATTGCATCCAAATCCACCCAGTACTTTCGAAGATTAGCGCGTTCAAGCAAACAAATAAACAAACAAACAAACTTTTCCGCTTTATAATATTAGTATAGATATAAAATAATAATTTATAGAAACTGACACCTAAAAACTTGTCGTTGAAATTAATTTAATATTCATATAGGCTCATTTTATAAATAAAGATCAACTTTGTAGATACCAAACAAGTCCTAATTAAAATGCTTCCGCGTAGTCGTCATGCGAAGTATCTATATATTGATTACAATCAACAACAAAAATAAAACACGTTATGTTTAAATGGCTGAATCTGACAATCCATTTCTTAAACAATCTTATGACGTAAGTTCGAGATCTTAAACATACTTGAATATCGCAAAACAATACCTACGTACTAGATGACTAGCGTCAATAGCCTAATGGATAAGTTGTCGGACTTGTGATCGAGAGGTTCCGAGTTCAAACCCCACCCATTACACAATTGCCGTGAACCCACTCCAGACACAAGCATATTTAGCTTAGTTGGAGGGGTTAACAAGATTGCTAGTAATGTGAAATCTACCCACATTGCTAATAATCTTTAAAAAAAGAACTTGAATACTCGTATTAGGATACCTAATTCAAAAATGGTCGGATCAATTTATTTTAATTCGCAACCATTAATATTATTCACTAGCTTCTGCCTGCGACTTCGTCCGCGTAGAAGTCGAAAATATTGGAATATTTTATTATATTTTATTATATTTTATATTTACGGGATCCCGTCCCCGACTTGCTTGACAAAGATTATAATAGCTCGGTTAATATGCGTGATATAAAGATAATTTATAGCCTATAGCACTCAGGGATAATGCAGCTACAAATAAGCGAAAGAATTTTCAAAATCGGTTCGGTAGTTTCAGAGATTACTACATACATACAAACTTACAAACTTACAAAGGACATTGTTCTAGCTCCATACATGTCACGCCTAAGAATCGTTTGAATCGAAAGTGACTTATATATACTCTACATATTTTATGGAATCATAGTAAATCAATTTTTACTAACGGACACTTGAAAATACAAAAATAATTGCTAAAATAAAAACCATACTAAAACTACCATTACTACATAAGAATCATAAGCCTAAAAGTTATAGTAAGATATATGAATAAGAATAAAAGAGATTTTCTAGCATGGGCAATAAAAACAATATGTAAATTCAATAACAGTTTTTTAATCATCAATATTTTTCACTAATATATCATCTGAAAACTGTGCAGGGGGTTCAAAATACCCGAAATATTCTGAATTTTATCAATTTCTGATTTAATCCCGACCACCTTCCGTATTTCCCAAAATTGGGGGAAAATCCCATAAATCGGCAACACTAGATCGCAAATAGACATTTTTTACGGCACCACGCATTCGTCAATCATGACCCAACTTTTTAATTTGAATTTATTTATTTGAAGTGTCCGTGGAATACTAAAATATATTTCAAGCAGTATAAAAAGAAATGAAAATTATCATGTAATTTATATTCACATCGGTTATATAGGCCAAAATCGAACAATGTCTTCGAACATTGGCATTCAATGAGAAATTCGTGGCTAAGTAATAACAGCCACTCGGTTTGACCTTGGAGTTTAAGCAACGATAGCCAAGGTCAGTCTATGTATGGATGACCTTCTTAACATATCGAGATTCCTGACTGCCTCGGAAACCACGTTAAGCCGTTGGTCCTGGCCTTTTTTTTAAATTACGAATGAGCCCGCTATTGACCTCAATCACACCTGATGGTAAGTGTAAGATGAGGTCTACGATCGAACGGGCGAGCCCAGAAAATGCCTATTCACTCTTGCTTTAAAGGCTGACGGATCATATGTGGCAGGGAACACAGAAGCCGGCAGAGAGTTCCACAGTTGGCTGTCATTTGTACGTCTTTCTTTTCTCAAACTGGTCTTACCAAGGGTATCGTGTTACTCAGCTACTTGGGTTGTCTTGATTCAAGGCTAAGCCGATGATTCAAGCTTTTATTTTATATTTTAACGATACAAACATAATGTTTTATGCGAACATGTAAATTTTGCATTGGGGAACTAAAAGCTACTTTATGAAACCACTTTGATAGAATTTTAAGATGGCGGACCGAGGTCGTTGCTTGGTTAATCATAAAAATTAATATTCATATTTTTTTTTGCCATTATACAAGGAAAAAGGCTAGTCCATTTGACAACTTGATCAGTGCAGCTCTTTATACCAGACTGTCCACTGCTATGCAAAAGCCTGGGAATCTTTAAGCCAAGAGAGAATAGGTTTTTTCTAGGCAAGCGTTCTTCATCTTCGACCACATCATCGCTTATCGTCAGATGAGATGGTAGTCAAACACGTGCCTTTTATCAATAAACAAAAATTGGGCTGTAAAAATTAATTAAGATCTGTAAAATTGGGCTGTAAAAATCTAAAAACATAGCCTTTGCTATTTCAAAATGTTATGCTCTCGCAAATAGAATTACACTACTTGACGTCGAGAAGACGATGATTGCGGGTAGCCAACGTCGTTTTAAAAATAGTGCACAACCCTGCCTAACAGTCTGATTTCACAACCGAAATCTGCCTAGTTTGATACGATAGGTGAATGCGACAGTTGTCTAAACAACACTTTGAGAGATATTCTGAGACACTAAAATACTTTTTGAGAGTCTTCTGCATAGTGTTGTAAGAAACTCGAGTTTTGGAGTGTTATTTAATATCACTTGAGCTATTTATGAAGACTCGAGTCTTATAAATAAAAAACTTAGAGCTCAAGTCCTTCAGAATTTGGAGTCTTTTGTAAAAAGACTTGAATCCTGCCAAAAAGAACTCAAAGAATTAGTCTTTTTAAAAGAACTCATGACTGAGCCTTAAATCCATAGCTGTAGTTTGAAGTAAATAAAATAGCAATGAACAAATTATTGATTTATTAGGTACGTAATTATTATATATTAATATATATAAATTATTTGTTTATTATATTATTTTAGCATATTGAGCCACGAAGACAGGCACATTGAAGCCCTTATACTTTTATTACCCAATCGGTTTCGTAGTTTGGTATGGATAACGATATAAACAAGGATGAGGATATAAAATCACACAGTATTACGAATTATAATACACCAACTAAAGTTCATGACTCAGTCCACCTCAAAGAACTTAAGATACTCGAAAGGACTCAGAAGACTCAAAGAACTCGGACTCATGTGACTAACGAGTCCTAGACTTGAAAATACTACTCAAGTCTTGAAATACCTAAATATATATAACTCAAAGGCGACTGATTGACTGACTGACATAGTGATCTATCAACGCACAGCCCAAACCACTGGAAGGATTGGGCTGAAATTTGGCATGCAGGTAGATGTTATGACGTAGGCATCCGCTAAGAAAGGATTTTGCGAAATTCCCACGGGATCGGGATTTACACGGGAAAAACTTCCAACGCGGGCGAAGCCGCTGGCACAATCTAGTAGACTATAAGACTCGAGTTTCTTACATCACTACTTCTGCATGCAAATCATTAGGCGCGCAAGTAATAACATTGCTGGTATTTTCTGCTAAAATGTTGTCGATCGATCTTGAATACCACTTTCGCTGCCAAGAACAAATAACTAGTTATTTGATAATATTATTTATTTTGGATAACCCTTACAGATTAGTAAGAATTGGACTCGTTATTCTAATTCAGGGTATGATCAAGGATCATCAATAGCCAATTTTTTTTAAATTTCTAGTAGGCTCGCGTTTGACCACCATCTCACCTAATGGTAAGCGATGATGATGTCAAAGATAAAGCACGTTTGCCTAGAAGGATCTTATTTACTCTAGACTTAAAGAGGTTATAGCTATCAGGAAACAGACTCCGACTTATACATCGACAACTTGAATGCGAGCTGTGGGCATACAAACAAATACTTGTTGGAGCCGTCTTCTTGGCGTTTGTGCACTGAAATTGGTACCCTCGACTACAAATATGTATACACATGTTTAAGCTGTAAATATTGTCATGCAACCAAATCATTTACTCAACATGCTACTAGTATCCTGATTTCAAACTCCTGAAAATTATATAAATCAAAGAAAGCTTTAAGTAGAGTACAAAGCATCACAAAAACTCATTGATAACAAAATTTTATTTTTGTTTCAGTCAATAAAAGTGGAATCAACGTTCCTCGCATTTATCATCGCGTTTGCCTGCATTGCTCTCGTGATACCTGCGTACCTTCTCATCTTGGGAATACTATCCTTATTTTCAAGGTCCAGATATGAAGATGAACTGGAAACTGGAGCTTTATTTCCTGAAGCAGAGAGTTCAAGTTGCAATGACAGAGTATTGGTTGTTGTGACCTTATTCGTCGTGCTCGTTTGTTGGTTAGTACGATATTAATCTTATATTTTCTAAAGCAACTCTCAAAGGCATTGGTACTTCTCCGTTATATTATAAGAAACTTGAATATCGGTGGGCCCGATTTTCATTTATTATAATTTGGGACGTAAGAAGAGTATTGACTTGGCTGATAAAAGAAGCCTTTTGGTATTGAAGGATCTCAAACTCCAACATAAGTCCAAATCCATGCAAAACACATAGTTGCCATTTTATAATAGAAACTATGTAGGTAGTTTGCATGGCTTACATTGAGTTTGCTGTTTCGTAATAATGAGTGGCTGAAATAATAAGCTTAGATTATAATAAATTTCCAGACTGATATTGTGTCATCATTATTAAATGAGTAGCTAAAATAAATTAAGGGTCCCGGTATATTCCAGATAATTTAGATTCGATAATTAATAAAATTGGAAAAAAATTACACGAAATTATCGAACATTTAAATTCCGCTTGATATAACATCTAAAATCGTATCAATTTATTTCTGCTAATGTAACACTAAAGGTGAATATCTAAATATAATAAAATTATAATAAAATGCAGCAGAAATCCTACCATACTAGTATTACATATAGCGATAAATCTTTATTCAATAATCATATTTGGTAAATTACAAAATTAACCTTAATAATATATAATAATAATGTGATTAAATAAATAATTTTAAATTAATAATAATAATTTAATATTTGCATGCCGAATGGCGATATATGGCTGAACTGATGTACTAACTTATAACTTGTGTAAAATATACTACCCATATTTGCAAAATTAAGGGGCAGATATTCGATTTTCGATGATTTTTAATCCAAGATCACGTCTAAACGGCTAGTCGGTATGCTTTGAAAAAAAATAATGATAAACTAGACTATTTCCTTAATAATTTGATATATGAATATTTAAATATTTTTTTGTAAAACATTGTGTAATTTATTTTTAAAAGTACGTCTAACGCGGGCATAAAAGCGAAGATCAGGCAACAACTATTGGGTGTATTTTTATGAAACTTTCACAGTCTAAAAGATAATTTAATTGCCAATCTTTTAGTATACGGCTTTTCTTCATATTGTGTTTGGTAAAGTCATGGTGTATTATTATTCGAATAATCTAGGTGCGCAATGAATCGGGGGCTCTTGCGGGCGACGGGCGGCAGTGCATCGCTGACCACTGTCACGAGTAGACGCTAACGCTCCGCGCAAAAAATACAACATGATTTTATTCGCATAGAAGTTTAACGCCAAAATGGTTGGTAAACCCAAAACACTAAAAAAGAAACGCCTTACAATGTTAAAAATAGATTAATGAAGTAACGAATTTTAATTATTTATATAATTTACTGCCGCCATGGTCGAGTGGTTTAGGGGTTTAACTTGTGTGTGGTCGTGGGTTCGATTCCCGCGGGACGCATACTTTGTAAATTTGTTTCCACTTTGGCTAAGACATTGCAGGCCTGAATCACCTGATTGTCTGATAAAAAGATGGTTCCGTGCTTCAGAAGACACATATAAGCCGGTAGTCCCGGTCGCCAAATGGCGGTCGTCAGAATAGACCACGTCAGAGGCTCTTGAGGCAGTCTAGAAACTCTGACACTAGGGTGTATGGGGTCATTAGACATTACTACCCACACGATAAGAAGATTATTTATATAATCTCTATCAATAGTTTAAATTAGCATATAGGAATAAAATAAATGTGATTTAAATGTAGTAAAAAAACTTTTATTTTATTGAAATAATTAAGTTATTTCCTTTTAGGAGAACACCAAATAGTAAAGATTCTTGAGTCAAAAATGTAGAGACAGGGTGAGTATTGAAATGTAATTTACGAGTAGGTAACCATATTGGAGCGTAGTAAGGACAGTTCGATTAGAGTTTCAAAAAATACTTGAGTGTTGCTGATATTGGAATAGTTGTAGGTATAGCTCTTGATACGTAAGTAGCATGACCTTGAATGCGGAGATCTAATATTTAGTAGGTACTTACTTAAAATTATTTTTATTTTATTCAAATTATGTTTTTTTTTGGAGTATATCAAATAACTTAGATTCTCGCCGCGAAAATGCAGAGACGAGGTAAATATTGCAATGTAATAGCACCATACTACAGCGTAGGTACTAAGGACAGTCCGGATTAGAGTATCAAAAAATATTTGAGAGCTGATATTGACACGAGTTGTAGGTATAGGTCTAGGGTAGGTACTTATGTAGCATGACCTTGAATGCGGAGATCTAATGTTTAGTAATTTTTTATTTCATTGAAATAATAGTGTTTTTTTGTGGTGAGTACGAGGTGAGTATTTAACTATAATGTAACCATACTCCAGCGTAGTAAGGACAGTCCAGATTAGTTTAAAAAATACTTGAGTGCGGTTTTTGACGTAGTTGTAGGTACTTATAGCTAGCTATGGTACGAAAGTACCATGACCTTGAATGCGGAGATCTAATGTTTTGTTTACGCACAACTCTCCAATATTCCAACTTTCGCCCATATGGTCAATCCTACTTTCGCGCCCGTGCCTATACTTACCTAAATTTAATTTATATTATATAACTCGCTTTATATTATATAGATCGCATCGAACTTCTTGAGGTTACGTTGACATCCACCCTTAATTTTGGTCCGTTTATCGAGGCTAAGGCTCAATTGGCTGCCAAAAAGTTGGGAATCCTAGTAATTACACCCTAACTATTGATGATAATATAATAACATTAGATTCACAAGTCGCCACAGAATTGGAAAATTTTTTCACTGACATACCCGTATCGACAATCAAGTCGCTAAAATCATCTGCCATTGCTGCAGACACATTACTTAAAAAAAGTGTTCCAGTTTGTAGTTCAGAGTTTAAATTCCAATATGTTACTTCTAATGACATCATCAAAACTTTTAATTCTTTGAATGTTAAAAAGGCTGCAGATCTGTGGGGTAATTCTGTTCATGTTACTAAGTCCATTATACACATTATAGCTCCTACATTAGCTGTTATATTTAATAATTGTATTGATTGCGGTGAGATTCCTGATTTAATGAAATATAGTCAAATAATCCCACTATTTAAATCAGTTAGTACATCTGACCCTACTAATTATAGACCTATTTCTGTATTGCCCACTTTCAGTAAAATTTTTGAGAAAATTATTTTAATGCAGATGCAAAGATATTTTAATAAACACAAATTGCTACATAATTAACAATTTGGTTTTAAAAAGGGACGTTCAACAACTGATGGCCGCCGGTGTTGAACTTTTAGGACACATTTATAATGCATGGGAAGATAAGTGTTGGTAAGTGGTGGGCATTTTTTGCGATTTTTCAAAGGTATTTGACTGTGTTCCCCATGAGACATTAATCAGGAAACTGCACCACTACGGATTCCGGGGCGCCTCTCTGAATCTTCAGACCTCATACTTGAGTGAAAGGATTCAGAGAGTCAACTTGAACGGCAAAAGATCGCCGGGATCTGTGACGTCAAGATGGGGGTCCCCAAGGCTCAATTTTAGGTCCCTTTTTGTTTCTTATTTATATAAATGATTTACCGTACCTGATCAAAAATCATGACATAGTGTTATTCGCTGGCGATACTTATCTTTTATTTAAAATCAAAGTTAACAGCAGATTACTGAAGAAGTAAACAGTGCCCTTGCAACTGTAGTTAGCTGGTTTAATGTTAATAATCTTCTTGTTAATGAGAAAAATACCAAATGCCTAAAATTTACGTTACTTCATGTTAGACAAGTGAATACAAGTGTATCAATAATCTTTTATTTAAAATCAAAGTTAACAGCAGGTTACTGAAGAAGTAAACAGTGCCCTTGCAACTGTAGTTAGCTGGTTTAATGTTAATAATCTTCTTGTTAATGAGAAAAAAACCAACAGCCTAAAATTTACGTTACCTCATGTTAGACAAGTGAATACAAGTGTATCAATAAAGGGCGAAATATTGAAACCCGAAGATACCACAGTTTTCTTGGGTATAAATTTAGGTGCGAAGCTTCAGTGGGGCCCCCATATAAATTGTCAAAATAGCCAAATTCTGCAGCATATGCCGTTAGAAAAATACGTGGATTAACTGATATCGAAACAGCACGTTTAGTCTACTTTAGTTACTTTCACAGAGTGATCTCATACGGCATTATACTTTGGGGAAACGCCGCCGACATTCATACAATATTTGTATTACAAAAATGGGCCATTCGTGCAATTTATAAATTAAGTCCTAAGCACTCCTTAAGAGACAAATTTAAAGAGATTAATATTATGACTCTGAATGACTCTGACTATGAATATTAATCTCAGTATATTTATGAGAATCTCTTGTATGCACACAAAAATATTAATCTTTTTAAAAAATACAGTGATATTCATAGTGTAAATACAAGGAACAAAGACACATATGTCATTCCTAAAACAAGGAAAAAAGATTGGTGGATCGTGTAGATGCCAATGTATACGTTTTTATAATAAAATTCCTAGCCATATTCACGAACTAAGTATTAATAAATTCAAATTATTTATAAAACGTAAGCTATGTCAGAAAGCTTTTTACACAGTTACAGATTATATTGAGGACAAGAAGGCCTGGGAATGAGATGCTCCAGTGATATACGTGTGCCTTTTCGATTTAGTTTTAAAATTTTGATTGATGATTTATTTTTGATTAATTAGAATATTTGCGTTCTCAAGTATTGTTTATCCTTATAATCAATAAAGAGAAAAAAAAAGTATTGTATATACCTATTAATTTTGTTTTTGTTTATTGTTTTTTTTATGTACAACGTGTAACGGAAACCCCATATCTATCCAAAAGGGCTGAAGACAACATCTGGTATGGAGTCTCTATGCACAGTTTCAGCACAAAATAACTGACTCAAAGAATTGATACCAAATTATTGGCTTCATATATTTCTTGAATATAAATAAAAAACGTGTCACAGCACTACGAGGGTCAATAACTTTCCACGTCACTTGCCAATAACACGATAATTCTTTTCGTTCTTCTTTATTTGAAAAATTCGGTCTCTGGTATCAGTGTATTGTAATTTATAATAAGTTCTACACACGTAGACTTAGGATTACTAAACCCTTGCCATATCGTTTGTTATCATCCAAAGAAGCCATGCACTTGGTAGGTATGTATATACCCTTTAAATTACACGTTGTATATAAATATAATTATTTCATTATTGTACTTGTGAGGACAATGTAGGTTATTCTATCTTCGTAGTTTTTACTTTCACTATAATTTCTTTAATGATGTCAAGCAGTTTGTTAGTTGCTGGTTATTTCCTCAAAAAAATACCACAGACATGAACCTACATGCTTCTCATATACAAATACAAATTGTCTGGACTTTAAAAGAGACTTTGACCTCTGATTTTGTTTCGGTGTTTCTTCTCAGAGTAGTCAGTTAAGAAATACCGGCCTCATCTAGCTAAACTAAACACGCAAAAAAACATGACGTGTAAAAGTGTTATTTATAACCAATTTACAAAATAAATATTTAATTTCATTTCATTTCAAAAGTGAGACGGTACTTCACACCGGAACAGCTGCTCAACCTCTATCAAGCGCAAGTTCGGTCGTGTATGGAGTGCTGCTCTCATCTCTGGGACGGATCTGCCAAATACCAGCTTAATGCACTTGAGTCTATAGAGAAACGGGCCAAAAGGCTCATCGGCAACGAGAAACTGGTCGAGACAAAGGTCCAGAGCCTAGAGCATCGGCGACGTGTTGCAAGCCTATCAGTTTTCTATCGGTTACATTTCGGGGAGTGTGCGATGGAATTGCAGTCTTATTCCACCAAGCCCGTTCCATCATAGGACTACAAGACAAACGGTGATGCGCCATCGTTACGTGGTGGACATCCCACCCATACGCATGAAACGTTTTGAGATTACTTTAATTATGGGTACGGCTAAGGAGTAGAATTCCCTGCTGGAGTCTGTTTCCTGATAGTTATAACCTGGAAGTCTTTAAGTCAAGAGTGAATAGATTACTTCTAGGCAAGCGTGCTTCATCTTCGACCACATCATCGCTTAACATCAGGTTAGATTATGGTCAAACGCAAGCCTATAAACTATTAAAAAAAAAACAGCTCTGGCTGTATACAAAAGGGAAAAACTCAACTCAGCATGTCGAAAATGAGGACATGATTGCTGACAAGTAAATTCATACTTATTTCAATATTCCGATTTCAATGTTATTAAAACTTAATTATTTACGAGTATCAAATGAGTCTAAGTAGCGTAGCCACATAGTCATTTTTATATATATAGATAGATAGATTTACTTGTCTAAATACACATAGTAGTTTTCAATGACCAGACAATTAAAGTCCAGAAAAAAATTTGGATGGTGATAATAAATCAGGCAGTACAGTCTTTACTATTTGAAACGTATGGTTACCTTACGAAATTTCGAGCTTGCGTTGCGGGGGTGCATTGCGCGGTCGCGGGGAGTGACGCAAGCTTCTCCCCAGTCGCTCAAGGTCGCTGCCATATAATGTCGCCTTAAAAGTCTATTCTAATCTATTCTACGTCGAGAATTTCGACTGACTTCTAGAAGTTTCGAGACACTAACCTTAATTAAACTGTGTAAGTCTTACAATGTCTTTATGTCTAATGCCTTACCATGCTCACTATGGGTGGAGCGGAAGGGAGTAACAGACTTCTACTGACTAAAAACTCACCATGCTCCTTCAGTTACCTTGCGTTCCGGGATCTCGCCTTAGAAATTACCTACTCACAGCTCACTTCTTAAATCGCAGTATCAAACAAAGATGCCTGTAGATTCTTCTAATAAAGAAACCTTATATTATTTAAAGTACCTACACAAGTACTAGTGATGAGCTCTTACAAAATTCTAAGAATTTCCCAACAATTAATGAAAACACAAGTTATTCTACAATACAAACATTATCTACTCAGTAAACAAAGTAAACACATTATCGTCCACAAAATTATTCTTAAAGCCGTCTTTAAATAAAATAAGTACTAATTTATACGATCTTCGTGTTTACACGCGCTCGTACCGTGGGTGCTACCTAATTAATTTTAAAACATACTTGGATGGAAATGTTCACAAGAAACTTCCGACCTCGTGCAATGCGTAGGAAAGTTCTATAAAGTTAAATTAAACGCCGACAGTGTATCGTGTTTGAAATCTGCCTTTTCAATCAGAATACGAGGAAATATTTTAAGGTGTATATGTTTAAGGCTTAGATTATAATAAATTTCCAGATTGATATTGCGTCGTCAAAAAAATCCACATTTTCAAATGCATTAAATTAAAGTTTTATTTAGAGCCGTTTTGAAAGTGTACGTTTAATGCTATACTTTTCTCGGTTGTCACAACGCTTAAAAGTATAGATATACATATATATATATTTATACACCATAACAGCAAAACAACTATGGACTTAACAACTAAAAAGGGTGATACAATGGGCGGTCTTATCGCTAAAAGCGATCTTTTACAAACAACGTTTGGATAGATTTGACACAGAAGGAGAAAATAAATACGCGGGTAGTCCACGGTATACCTATATAAATACAAAAACAATAAATAACGTTCTCAAAACATATATATACATATAAATATTTAAAAAAAAAGAAACAAACACATCATAACAACAATTTAAGGAAAGAGATAAAGCTGGACCTTAGATCCATAAGGTCGTATCTGAAGATCCACCCAAAATCACTTTTTACCAGCACAATGCTACGTTTTTTTTTTGCTTTCTGGCAAACTAATCCTTATATTTCTATCTTTATTTACTGTGGAGATAATTATATGCATAATGTCTGATCTACCAATTTTCCGAAATATTTGTGTGGCATAAAGCCATATTTTAATATGCACCTTTTTTCCATAAATAATTAATATCTCACAGAGTCGCAAATCAATATAATTCTTTATGCATTCAAAGCGTTTTTAACATTCATGCATTTTCTCATTGGATGTATGTACAGATACGTACTTATGCCTCTAAATTTTGCTACTGACTAAATGTACGGATCATAACATACACCATTATGCTTTGAAAATTATGTTTTTAACTTATAATACATAAAGTCGAATACAATCGTAAAATATTCTAGCTGTAATATAATGCTCATAACGTTAATTTTTTTGACTGTATGTTAGTATAAACCATTATGTTACCAACTTTTACTTAATTATCAAGTCGAAGCTTGGTCGGTACTGAAAATAGGTCGGATTTTTCTGTCGTTCGTGCGGACTGTTCGGGAGCGGGCGGGAAGGCGAATTTGTTCATCTCAAAACAATGACTTAATGCCATAGGCATTCTCTATCAGTCAACCATGGGTAGTGAATACTACCCATTACTGTCATGACCTAGGAACTAGATTCACTGCCAAGGAGGTCAAATGTGTTATAAAAGCCATGACGGGCAGTAAGTCTCCGGGTCAAGATGGTCTGAGTGCTGAGCATCTAAGGTTTGCTGGTGCCCATTTACCAAGAGTGTTGGCAATGTTCCTAAATTTCTGTATTAGTCATGCATATTTACCTAGTCAGCTAACTAGAACTATTGTGGTTCCTATAGTTAAAAGTAAAACTATTGACCACGCTGACATTACAAACTATAGGCCAATTTCCCTAGCTACAGTAATAGTGAAAGTGCTTGACAGTCTGCTTAACAGATAACTAGCCAATCATATCCAGCTGCATGATAATCAGTTCGGTTTTCGTGCGGGCTTGTATACGGAGAGTGCTATGTTGGGCCTGAAGTGGGCTGTCAAGTACTATACTGATAGGAAGACACCTACTTATGCGGCCTTCCTTGACCTATCCAAGGCGTTTGACCTGGTCTATTACAGTATTCTTTGGAATAAGCTTAGGACAGCTCGAGTCCCTTCAGGGCTGATTAGCACTCTTAGGTACTGGTATGGAGACCAGGTCAATCAGATTCGATTGACTGGAGAATTGTCGGAGCCGTAAAGGTTGGAGTGTGGGGTGAGGCAGGGTGGATTGGCCTCACCTTTACTCTTCAATCTATAGGTCAATGAGCTAATCGAGGTGCTCAGCAGTGAGCGAGTGGGCTGCTATATTGACGGGGTGTGTTTTAATAATATAAGTTACGCTGATGACCTGGCGCTGCTGAGCACCTCGGTCTGCGGTCTCCGGAAGTTGGTTGCCATCTGTGAAGCTTATGCTAAGCGTCCTGGATTGATATACAACATAGGAAAAAGTGAGGTCATGGTGTTTGAGGCCGGTGGTCGAAGCCCTGAAACTATACCACAAGTCAGGTTGTATGGAGCAGCTCTCAAGCGAGTGTTACAGTTTAAATACCTGGGACATCTCTTGACCGCTGACCTCAAAGACAATGATGACATTGAGAGGGAGCGACGGGCATTGTCGGTTAGAGCTAATATGATAGCTCGCAGGTTTGTACGTTGCTCACCGTATCGAGCTTCTGGGGGTAACACTAACTTTTACCCTCAATTTTGGCCCGTTTATCGAGGCTAAGGCCCAACTAGCATCAAAAATTTGGGAATCCTAGCAAAGGTGAGACGGTACTTCACACCCGAACAGTTGCTTAATCTCTATCAAGCCCAGGTTCGGTCGTGTATGGAGTACTGCTCTCATCTTTGGGATGGATCTGCTAAATACCAACTGGACGCGCTTGAGTCTATCGAGAAGCGGGCCAAGAGACTCATTGGCAACGATGCACTGGTCGAGTCAAAGCTCCAGAGCCTTGAACATCGACGAGGAGTTGCAAGTCTATCGGTTTTCTATCGTTTACATTTCGGGGAGTGTGCGATGGAATTACACAGTCTAATTCCACCAAGCCCGTTCCATCATCGGACTACGAACGCCATCGTTACATGGTGGACATCCCACCCATACGCGCAAAACGTTTTGGGAATACCTTCATTGTGCGTACGGCTAAGGAGTGGAATTCCCTGCCGGAGTCTGTGTTTCCCGATAGCTATAACCTAGGAGTCTTTAAGTCAAGAGTGAATAGATTAGTTTTAGGTAAGCGTGCTCCATCTTCGACCATATCATCACTTACCATCAGGTGAGATGGTGGTCAAACGCGAACCTATTTTTAATTAAAAAAAATAACCATAGTATATTTTTTTTTTCACATTCTGCTGTTCTTTTTATACCTGCAGCCTGTGGGCTGCATATACTCGTAAACCGTACAGTGCCCTTCACGTTCAGTATAATAACGCGTTCCGGGTGTTGATGCGGCTGCCCCGCTTCTGCAGCGCATCAGGGATATTTGCTGAAGCTCGCGTTGACTGTTTCTATGCGACGATGCGAAAACGATGCGCTTCCCTGGTGCACCGGGTGCGGGCCAGCCCCAACATAATCCTTCGTTGCGTGGCGAGCAGGCTCGACTGTGTGTTCATGAATCGCTGCTGTAAGCTCTCCACGTCGGTGTTGAGCTCGTAGCTTCGATTCGCGAACCAACCTTGTAATTTAAGTTAAGTACTAACATAGGATTAAGGATTTTTGTTACTAACCTATTGAGTTTTGTTACTTGAAAATAAATTAATTGAAATGAAAATAACATGGCATGTGCATAAAACAAAAACTAAGTAGATAATAGGTATATTCAAAGTAAAAGTTTTATTACAAGTGTATGGGTATATACATTTATGTAACTAGAATAAACTTACATACATATTTATCATAACACATACCAAAAATATATTTTATAAATATTAATAAAAAGTCATAAAAAGGGGGTTATGAATACTCTGCTTCCACTATTTGTTAAGAAAATAATCCCGCAACTTTCTCTTACATGTCGTGAAATTATTTATTTGTAAGTGGCTAGGATTAAACGGACGTCAGACGCTGACAATTTTTTTTAAATTATTGATTCGCATTTGATCACCGTCTCCCCTGATGGTAAGTGATGATGTGGTCGAAGATGGAGCACGCTGACCTAAAAGTAACCTATTCACTATTGACTTAAAGATCCCTAGGTTATACATAGCTATCGGGAAACAGACTCCGGCAGGGAATTCCACTCCTTAGCCGTACGCACAATGAAGGTATTCCCAAAACGTTTAGTGCGTATAGGTGGGACTTTTTCGAGATTTAAGCTGTATAATGTCGTATTTCAATATAAAATTACAGTTCAATTATAAAAATTGCTAGCATACAGACGTATGATATTATAATTGCGAAAAGTATTATTAATGAACGATTTATTTCAGGCATAAAGTCGGATTAGAGCAAAAAATTAAAATGAATGCTATTTACCATAGTATTTCAACATTAAGATTTTTCGAATTGTTACAAAATAAAAGGTGCAATTGTTACCCATAAATATAATTCATAAAATTGTTCCAGTTTGCTGGTAAATATTAAATATTGGCAAAAATGTTTTCGAATTTTGTTCTTGCTCTACTGAAAACCTCACTTTTTATAGATCCGACCATATGCATCTAAGGTCCAGAAAGATCTTTTATTAAGTTTTTGAAAGAAGATAGGAGTTGTGCTTGTCTTACTGACATGGGTAGAGCATTCCACAGCCGCACTGCTTGAGCTGCAAACGACTTACCATAGAAATTGGTAGCGTGACTCGGTACCACAAGCCTTAAGTTTTCTGATGATCTTAGAGATTTTGCATGTGTGTCATGAAGGAACTTAACTTGTTCTTTAAGATAAGTAGGGGTTTTAGGATTAAACAGCACACTGTAAAGCAGAGACAAAATGTGTTAGTTCTGGCGAAGACATATTGTATGTCACTTGAGTTTCATACGAAATTCGGATACGTTATCATATTTGCGCAAGCCAAATATACACCTAATGCAAAAGTTTTGGTGTTGCTCAAGTTTATCAAATTATGCCTCAGTAATATCAAGATAACTGATATCAGTGTAGTCTAGGATGGGAAGTAAAAGATACTATGCTAGCACAATTTTAGTAGCAGATGGTTACGCGCCGACCGACTGACTTCTTGTAATTGGGGACCCCAAGAAAGATATTTGTCTACCCAAACTCCAAGGTTCTTAACTATCTCGCTTAATGGAATAGCAGTACCGTAAAAATAACCTGAGGAAGCTGCGTCCATTTTGCTTTAGGTGCCAACCTGGAACTACCAACCACAATGACCTGGGTCTTTGACGGGTTAATCTGTAAACCATTTGCTTTACGCCAACAGAAAACAGAAGCAAAGTCCTGATTCATGATATCAATAGCAGTATGCAAATTTGTATAAGGAGCTTCTCTGTAAATCTGCAAATCATCAGCATAAAGATGGTAGGACTGATGTATTTAGAAATAGAATTTATGAATATTGCAAAGAGTAAAGGAGATAAAACGCCACTGTGAGGAACACCGGCTGAAGTACTACACCAAGAAGAGCAGAACTCATCTATGCAAATACGTTGCCGGCGGCTAAACAGGTAACTACGAAACTAGTCAATCGCGGTTGGAGATATGTTAATAAAGCGAAGTATATTGAGGATGATTTCGAAATCAATGGTATTAAAAGCGTTGCTAAAATCTAGCAAGCAAAGAAACGTTAGATTTTCTTTGCCCAACCTTATCTCATCCGTAACGCTTACTAAGGCGGAAGTGGTACTATAACCAGGACGAAAGCTAGATTGGAAAAGATTCAGCAGACTTGTAAAGAAAAGAACTAAGCTGATTGTGGACAAGGCGTTCAAAGACTTTAGATAAAAAAGACAGGATGGAAATAGGTCGATATTCTAAAAAAACTTTTTAGCAAAAAATAGAACCGACTTCCATATCAAAACACTACAAAGCCAAATATAACTTTAATTTCAGTAGTCGGTGTCATTTGTTTTGTATTTTCTTTTTTTTGACACCACCTTCCGAAATTAAAGTTATTTTTGGCTTTGTAGTGTTTTGATATGGAAGTCGGTTCTATTTTTTGCTGAAAAGTTTTTTTTCACGCTTTTTAGTGGGACGGTTTGTAATTTATCTAGTTACCAAAGCCAAAATGTCAACTACTTATCACCTTTTATAAAATATTGCTTTTCCCGGTGCAGAGCCGTTAATTTTTGAGGAGTTCTCCTGGTACATCACAATCAATTCTACTTCACCACATGCACTGTGACGAGTTTAAAGTGCTTAACATCCATATTCAAGTAATCTAATCGCAATCCACGAAATACTTATTATTGAGTAGTTTCGGTGTCCATCTGGGGTCTTCATCATCAGTTCTACTTCCTCAAATGATGCTTATCAAGAGCAACTGCAAGTTACTATAAGAAATACCCAAAACGCTATAGGTGTGCCTATAATATTTGAAGAGTTCCCTCGATTTCTCCATGATTCCATCATCAGAACCAAACGTGATGACAATGAGACCAACTAGAAAGTATACCCTTTCAAACAAAAAAGAATGTTTCAAATCGGTCCAGCCATCTCCGAGTTATGAGGTAACATACATAAAAAAAAAAAGTTGAAATTGAAATTGAAATTGAATTGAAATTGAAAATTGAAATTGAAAACCATTTATTCGGTTATAAACACACACAACAACAGAAAATTACAAACATAAAAATAAAAAAAAAAAATTACATTAAGAATTTCGCTGAGCATGTCTACACCGAAAGGGTTAAGTTACCGAAGTTCAAGACGAATTGTAAACCTCCTTTTTTGAAGTCGGTTAAAAAGATGTAGGTTTCGATTTTTTGGATAGAGGAATAATTTTAATTGGCCTCTTTCCATACTGATGGAAAGACACGATTGGAAATAGAATAGTATGTGGAGACTTAATCGAAGGCTTTAATATTGTTTGAACGATTCTTAAAACTGGAAATGCAAGTTGTGTGATATAAACGTGTCGGGTCATTGCCAAATAAATTACATTTAAAAACTCAAGGTTTGCAAAGATAATTTATGAAATAACAAAAATAACGATCCATCGAACGATTGGTGTGGCTCAAAAGGCTTCCTAACTTAAATGGCACTGCGTAGGACATGTCTGCCAACTGTACTTAAACGGTGGGCTCGCATAACATAATTATATTGGGTGCCCTGGGGCTGCAGTAGACGGGGAAGGAGATGGTGGAGTGGTTTGTGCCTACAGCTTCCTTAAGAATTGGAAGAATGAGGTGCAGAACCGTGGCAGCAGTAAAAAAATGGTGACAGATCTTTACCTAGATAGGGGGAGATAAGGAGACAGCTATATGCTAGAATAACAATCGTTTTTATCTACATTTGCATTGTCCATCAAATGATATAAGCATAATACATTTAACAAAAAGAAACGTTCAAGATGCCTGCCTTTTTTATTATCAGTTTACCTACATTACTAGCACTTTATTTTGCTTCGCAGACTACGTAACATTTAGAGCGTTCAATTGAAATATTTTATTTTTGTATGAAAATCTGTTGAACTAATATAATGATGAATTATTGAAAGTCATAGAACAAAAGTTGTTGTTTCTGATGTTACTAACATAGTCCTGAGAGTTTGTTACTGTTTTACCAATAACCCTGTATGTTAAAATTAGTAGTTCAGAAATACCTAAATAATATTTAGACAATAGTATAATAGCTGAGCAGTGGTGATCCAGTGGTTGCACGCCTGACTTGCGAGTTGCAACTCTGCGAGTCCGAACCCAGTTAAGCTCATTACTTTGTGTTATTTATAACATCATCACTGTACCCAAATCGGTGAAGGAGAACATCCTAAGGAAACCGGCATGTCTTTTTTCCGGAGGGGAAATCATACAATCCATCCACGCTAGGTGGAGCTGAAGGGAGTGTCGCACTTTTACAAACTAAAAACCCACCCTGTTTCTTCAATGCCTTTACGATCCGGGGCTTCGGTATCTCATTACAACATTCCTGCAACTCTGGCAAGCAGTGGCCCTGTCAGAACTCGTCAATGCTGCTGACAGCTTTTTAAAACTGACATGTCCTAGGAGCAAAATTTCTAAGGCCGGCCGCCCATTGCAACTTTTTGTCACCGTGACTTATTGTTACTGTCGCCTGCTGTCACCCACAATGCGCTCACTGAGGTGACTTCTTGGGTAACAAATCACGTGACGCGTTTATTTTTGTAATAGACTTCAACGAGGTTGTCAAACTAATCTGCTTATACGCTTATTTTAAATAACATGTTTTATTATATGCTTTTCGTTTAAACGCCCATCTTTACGGCTGAGTGACAAAAAGTCACCAGTGAGCGGACTCCCATAGTAATGTACAGGGCGAGTGACGTCACTCCGGTACTGCCTGTCGCTGCAACTTTTTGTCACCGTCTTATCAAGTCACCATAATGAGCGCACTCAGTATAGTTTTCATAGCACTTGACTAAGTGACAAAAAGTCACGGTGACAAAAAGTTGCAATGAGTGGCCGGTCTTACAGTCACCAACCTGCTCTAGGCCCGCGTGATGGATTAGGGCGAATACATTCTCATAAAAACGAGGCCTGTGTCCCAGCATTGGGAAAGTTATAGGCTGAATTATTCATATTATTTTTAATATCTTATAGTAAATGTTAAGAGGAGGCTCCCTAAATTGTATGGAACTTATAACTTACCATCGTTACATGGTGGACATCCCATCCACACGCACAAAACGTTTTGGGAATACATTCATTGTGCGTACGGCTAAGGAGTGGAATTCCCTGCCGGAGTCTGTTTCCCGACAGCTACAACCTAGGAGTCTTTAAGTCCAGAGTGAATAGGTTACTTTTAGGTAAGCGTGCTCCATCTTCGATCACATCATCACTTACCATCAGGTGAGATAGTGGTCAAACGCGAACTTATTTACAATAAAAAAAAAAAAAAAAAAACTTTGCATTAATATTCTGAAACAATCACGCATACAATCAAAATGGAACTTTAGTATATGATTCATTGGATATTTTTCTTTATATGTCTAAGACTAGTTACGTAATTGGAACATTTTCGCTCGATTCATTTTTTAATCGAAAATCATGTCTTTTTTAAAGATTATTCAAAATTTAATCAAGATTACTTGGCTTTTATGTCTAAAATTAGTATTGACTGTAACAAAATATAGTTTATTATCCAAATATAAGATATTTTTTCTCTAGATCAATTATTACTTTAGTTATAAAGATTGAGACTTACGACATTTAGTTTCGAACCCGAACATGGTGTAAGAGCGCATGCGATATTCAACTTTATTACTGCTGCGTACGCAGTAGTTAAAACAAAAACTAGATACTTGTACCTACAAATAAATTAAACGAAACTGCTACATTTATACCAATATTATAAAGCAGAAAAGTTTTTTTGGTTTGTTTGTTAAGACGCACTAATCTTCGAAAGTACTGGGTGGATTTGGTTGAAAGGTATGGAAGTAGCTTGAAGCTTGAGCAAAGTTATAGATTAAAAATAGATAAGTACAAAAGGTAAAACTAGTGTACATTGGGCTTACAGACAACCTTTGGATCGAAAGAACTAGATAGAATAAGTTAAAAAGAAAGTTATAGCTATAGGTTAAAGTTGCATAGTTAGTTTTACCCAACTGCAAAAGAAAAAGAGTTCTGATTGAATCGTGATAAATTCCACGGGAACGAAGCCGCGCGCAACAGTTAATTATCAATAAAGCGAGTAAACCTGATATTCAAGTACCTACCTAAAAATCGATATATAAAAGCGAAATACCACTCACTGATTAATCACGAAATCTCAGAAACTGCAAGTAGTAGGGCTCTCAAATTTTGCATGGGAGTTCCTTTTAGTACGTAGATGCTCGCGAAGACGGGATTGTGCGAAATTCCCACGGGATCGGGATTTACACGGGAAAAACTTCCCACGCGAACGAAGTTGCGGGCAACTGCTAGTTAATAATATATGTACGCTTCCTACAGTAGGAAGCGTACATATATTATTAACTGGGGCAGGAAACAAAAAATCTATTACGAATATTTTTATTTATTATCTTACGCATGTGTATAAATTAATATTTGATTAATGGACATATTAATTTAACTAGTACTCACGCGGAGCTTCGCTCCCGTGGATTCTATCACGGTAAAAACATAACTCTCCTTTTTACAATTGCGTAAAAAGTAGCCTATAACCTTCCTCAAGCTTCAAGCTACGTCCATACCAAATTGCATCCAAATCCACCCAGTACTTTCGAAGATTAGCGCGTTCAAGCAAACAAACAAACAAACTCTTCAGCTTTATAATATTAGTATAGATATAATTTTCCTACGCCAAAACCTGTTGATTTATTTTAAATCCCTGGTAACTCGCGTTTTTTTTTTTTTAAATTAATAACCTTGAATAGTAATTTAATGCCTTATCCATTATTTTAAAGAGCTCGTGGTGCTTAAATAATAACAGCCGCACAATCAATCTTCAACGTCAAGCAAGTCTTACCGAGGTTGGTCCATAGATGGGTGACTATCTTAAGATATCAAAATTCCTCCGTGCCTCGGGAAGCCCATTAAGCAGTTGGTCCTGGCTGTCGTTAAGGAAAGTCAGAAGGCAGAAAATGTGACACAACACTTGCCAAGGGGTACCAGATTATATGGGGTCGAAAATGGCCTGAACTGCTTCGAGAAAAGTATGGTACGGCCGTGCCACTTTTTGCTCGACTTGGCGGGGGCACTGCCGTGCCCCCAGATACCAGGTTGTGGAGGTCAGATAAGCATTTAGTCCATGAAAAACAGTACTAATTAATTTCATCTTTTTACATCTTTTTACACCTTCGCCCAAGAATGTATGAAAGCGTTTCCGTCTCCTTTGTCACCTAGACTAGGGTGTTAGCAGTCGTGACTCAGTACTACTTCAAACCCAGAGGGGCACATTCTTTTGTGTAATTCATCATCATCACTGCTCTTAAAATAGTGAAGAAATTAGCATCGTGAGGAAACCGGTATATCTAAGGCTCGAAAAATCCGTAGACATTCGAAATACCTAACTTTGTGGATTACAGCTCATTCTATATCATAGAGAAGAGGCCGGTGTCCCAGCAATGGGAATGGGCTGTTTATGTATGTTCTAGATTGCCCCAGGTTTTTGTTTTATTGTAGTACTTAGCTGCATCTGGATAGGCTGAAAACCGACAGCATTGTTGTTCTAACGAGACACCGCGGCCTCGGAATGCAAGGTCAACAGGAGCCGGGTGGGTTTTTAGTCAGTAGAAGTCTGACACTCCCTTCCGCCCCATCCACGGTGGGAGGAGTCATATGATGATTTTCCCACTAAGAAAAAAAAAGCATTGTTGAAAAAGGTTTTTTTGTATTGAAAATAGGTTCGCGTTTGACCACTATCTCACCTGATGGTAAGTGATGATGTGATTGAAGATGGAGCACGCTTACCTAAAAGTAACCTATTCACTCTGGACTTAAAGACTCCTAGGTTGTAGCTGTCGGGAAGCAGACTCCGGCAGGGAATTCCACTCCTTAGCAGTACGCACAATGAAGGTATTCCCAAAACGTTTTGTGCGTATGGGTGGGATGTCCACAATGTAGCGATGGCGCTTCGCCATTTGTCTCGTAGTCCGATGATGGAATGGGCTTGGTAATTCCATCACACACTCCCCGATTTATGATGATTCATTTTTGTCACCAAATAACAACACCGAGCCGAGAGATCATAATAATTACGCTAACGTGGAAACCCCTCGAATGTTATTCGTGTTCTCTTTCTGTGTCAAATAAATATTTGCTATTATATTTCTACTTATATTCTACTAGACTTTTCACGCAACTTCGTTCACATGGGAGGTTTTTCCCGATCCCGTTAGAATTTCGAGATAAAAGTAGCCTATGTGTTATTTCAAGATGTCAACTATCTACTTACCAAATGCCATTGAGATCCGATCAGTAGTTTTTGCGTGAAAGAGCAAAAAATATACATACATCCTCACAAACTTTCAATATCTATCCAAAAGGACTGAAGACAACATCTGGTATGGAGTCTCTATTCAAAGTTTCAGCTCAAAATAAGTGACTCACAGAATTGACCCCAAATTATTGGTTTCATATGTTTCTTGAATACCAATAATAACAAACGTGTCACAGCACTATGAGGGTCATCACTTTACACGTCACTTGCCAATAAAACGATAATTCTCTTCGTTCTTCTTAATTTAAAAAATTCGGTCTCTGGTATCAATGTATTGAAATTTCTAATATGCTCCACACATGTAGACAGGATTACAAAACCCTAGCTATATCGTTTGTTATCATCCAAAGAAGCCGTGCACTCGGTATGTATATATTATTTACTACACGAGAACACATACAATCTCAATATACACTACGACACAAAAATAGGCTTAACTTACCTGGGGGCTCTAAACTGAAATTACACTCCACAAGCACCTTAGTAATGTCAGTAAAAATATACAATAAATTGCCAGATATAATTAAAAATGAACAAAAATATAATATATTTATGAATAAATTAAAACAATTTCTCACCTATAAATGTTATTATGATGTAAATGAATATTTCAGTGATAAATAAAATAAATGTATAAAATATAATATCTTAAAAATGTATAGAACCTATGTAGGAGTAGTTTAAGTTATAAACATATACACATTTTATTTATAATAATTGTAAAGCCCTCTTCCTTTATTATAATTTGCTGTGCCCGACAGGGTCCACAATGATCTGTAAACTATGTATATTTTTGTATGCACCTACCACCTAAGTTCACATTGTGGAACGCAATAAATGATTGAGTATTGAGTATTGAGTATATATACCCTTTAAATTACACGTTGAATATTATTAGTAGGATTGATCATTCACATTTATTTACTTTGACTAGGCGTCCCGTATCTTACATCTGGTTTCTTAACAGAGCTCTTCCACGTCCATTGTCGTGATAATTATTGTGACCATCAACGTGCATTCATAATTATAAGCGAAAGAATTATTATTATACCATTCATTAGTAAACATATTCTGATTAAAAAAAAACCTGCAAAATTTCCATAAAAATCAATTCAAAGGACCTACCTAGTAACTAAATAATTATGTAGGCAATAATATTCCATAAAATATACATAACATTTTTATTTATATTTAAATTGGTAATGGAATGGGATGTTTTTTTTTTAAATAATTTTCCTTATTTGTAATACTGACATATTTATGGCTTGCGGTAGGTAATTGGTTTAAAAAATATCTGCCTATTTTTTTATTTGTCATCATTTGCTTCGGATTTTTATTCATCAGATTCGGATTCTATTCTAACCGTATGCCGCTAAGTCCCTATTAGTGTTTGGAGCAACTGACTTATGTGTCCTGTACAATGAAGTGGCACCTCTTGTTAAGAGCGGTGTCAGCTTTATGGCTTCTGAATGCCCGTAAAGATGTACACATGACTGCTGGAACGGTTTAACGTGATTTCTATAGTGTATTCGAGAGGCACTGATAAATCTATACAACGTGTAATTTAAAGGGTATAATATACATACCAAGTGCATGGCTTCTTTGGATGATAACAAACGATATGGCAAGGGTTTTGTAATTATAAGTCTACGTGTGTAGAACTTATTACAAATACCAATACACTGATACTAGAGACAGAATTTTTCAAATTAAGAAGAACGAAGAGAATTGTCGTGTTATTGGCAAGTGACGTGGAAAGTTATTGACCCTCGTAGTGCTGTGGCACGTTTGTTATGATTGGTACTCAATAAATATATGAAACCGATAATTTGGTATCAATTCTTTGAGTCAGTTATTTTGAGCTGAAACTGTGCAGAGACTCCATACCAGATTTTGTCTTCAGCCCTTTTGGATAGATATGGGGTTTCCATTACACATTATATATAATGTTGAGCTGTTTACCATCTTCGGTCCGACTTCAGCATATAATGTTGACTCTTGAAGATTGTCATTTATGGCTGTAATTATTTAGCAACGAGCTCTTCGTACTTTAATTATTATTTTAGTAACTAAAACGGATAAAAAGTAGCGGTAGAAAACTATGGCTTAATTGTAGATCAGTTTATCCTTATTTCTATTGTTATGAGGAGAATTAATAGTTTAAAAAATACTAGAAAAACACGCTTTTATAAATGCACGTAAAAACAAAAAATTCTTTAGGTTTGTTTTAACCTTGAAACCTGATCGTGTTCAAAGTCCATTACGTGGCCTTTCTCACAAGTGCAAATACGACTATGATACGATATTCCATCATTGAATGCCAGTGCCTATCTTCCAGCTTCATCACCAGACCTTGAAACCTAATTGTGGTCAAAGTTCTTTACAAGACTTTTCTAAGAAATCCAAAACAGCTATGATACGATTTTCCATCATGAAGTTCCAGTTCATATCTTCCGGCTCCATCATCAGATCAGTTCGACAGTACCATATTATTGTATTATCATCAGAACTACATACAGCTGCCAGTTTTCATTACGCTACGACCCTTGGAAGATGGTTAAAATAGTTACCTTAGATTCCATTACATAGTTACATACAGGTCGACCTAATAAAAGCGTGTTAAAAACATCTGGAATTCACTGTATATGTACGTGTGTCTCTCTACATCGAGGTTTTAGGGCTCCGTTGCCAAACGGCATAAAACGGGACCCTTATAGATTCGTCACGTCTGTTTATCTGTCTGTCTGTCCGTCACACACACAGCCATTTTATTCAGAAACTATTAGGACTACATATGTGAAACTTGGTAGACAGATGTACTTATTCTATAAACCACTTTCCGATTTTTACACAAAAATATATAAAGTTAAGGGGGGCTCCCCATACATAAAACTGTTTTTTTTTTTTCATAAAACCCATACACGTGTGGTGTCTATAGACGCGTTTTTAAAAATGACGATGTTTCTTGAATCATTTTTTCTTAAAGTTAATCTTTTAAAAGACACCTTTAAAGTGGTATATTTGCAAATAAAACACATATTTATCTTTATCTTTAAAATGTGTGTCCCACCCCCTGTAACTTTTAAAATAATAGAGTAATATCTAAAATAAAAAGAGTCAGCAGTTTTTGAGATAAAGTACATTTTCTAAAACCGCAAATATAACTTTGTATTTTATACAAACACTATGAAAATCAAAGTTATTTTGCGTAGTTACTACGGAACCCTTCATGGGTGTGTCTGACTCGCACTTGGCCAATTTTTAAGAATGCCGTCTATCGCTTCTAAGCAAAACAAAAAAAAATATGTCAACATAATTAGACCAAAAAGATTTCCATAGTGAGTTACTAAAGCCATAATATGAATTAATTCTAAGGTTATTAAAATCAAATAGAAACGAGCACCGTCATAGCACCCAATTCCTTTACTGCGCTCGTCAACCCTCATTAAAAACGGAACTTCATCTAACGAGGAAATAGAACAAAAAGATACCGATCTCCAAGTGCTTTCAATTCAGTTGTAAATTTTAAATTGAAAAGCGATTTGCGTAATTAAAGTGAGCAAGCAGTGTTTAATGTACTAATTTCGTAGTTTATTTATTATTTATTTATTTATAACAGCTTAAACTATTATTACAGGGTTTACCCTAATGCGACAGTTAAGTACTTAAACTATATGCTTAAAAAACCAAATTAGAAATAAAATTAACACTAACAACATCATTAAATTATTATACCATCAAAACACAAAACATAGTATAACATAATTACTTAAGTACATAAACATAACACAAACATAATCACAAACACAATATAAAACAGAAATTAAGTGTTATTTTGCTTGTAGCATAATATAAATAGTAATACCCTTGCAAATTCACTCAAACAACATGTAAACACATCAATCTAGGTTTGAAGGTCGTTGATGGTACGGATAGCTCTGGTAAGGGGTGCCTTGGCAAGCACGTTGGTTCTGGCTGTAGGTACTAGTAGCAGTGGCGGGCTGCGCCGCCTCCACACGTAGCGGTCAGGTACACACAGACTCAAGCGCTGCAATACTCCCGGGTTACTCTCCACTCCACGAAGCACCTTCACCAAGTAGGCGACGAGCGTAAACTCCCGTCGGACATGCAGTTTATTATAGCCAACCATGCCCAGGACAGAGTGGGATACATCAGTGGGTAGAACGGATATACCCCATATAATTTCCTATACAAATGGCGCGTGAACTTATTCTGAACGCGCTCCAACATTACAGAGTACTTAGTTTCATGTGGAGCCCATATGACCGCACTATGTTCCAGATGACTCCTGACTAGTGCATCATACACACATTATAATTACTAAATCAAATCCTTTATCATACTGTAATAAAATTAAACTAAAAAACTTCAATTGCAATGTTAAAATCGCATCTAAATAGAGTAAATATGATGTTTATCCACCCAAAAATAAAAAAAAATATAGTTAGATTTTATGTGACCAGCCGTTGAACACTTTTTATGCACATTTATTTGTTGTTGAATAAGAGATTTCATTACTTTTTATAGAGAAACCAGTAGCTCTATCGAGACTTGGCTAGTTTTTACAGGATGTTTTTGATGGGATATCACTTCTTTTTGCAGAAAGCTATTTTTTACTTCTTAGTTATATACCTCAGACCTTTCATTATTAGGCTTTCTAATAAGACATTGTTTTTTCTTATCTCGGCTTGGCAGGGTGCTGTCATGCTCTCAGATCAGAATCCAGTTTCATATACAAACTTACATCAATAGAAGAGGCTCATCACACTGAATAACTTTTGTCAAGGCGCATTTCCATAACTCCCATAGTTCATCTGAGCTCTTAGGGTTTTTCGTCTGATACTCCAGACCTTAATTTTTTTAATTTCAAAAGAAAGGCCTAACCCCGCTTTACAAATTTTGTGAACACAGCATGTCGATAACTTTAATAGTTTGGCTGGTCTGTTACGGTTTCTACTCAGGGTCATCAGGTACTCCAGATCTTTCATGATCCTGGTTTTGATAGTTTTCTCTTTTTAGGAGTACTAAACTCTACCTTTGTGCCAAATTTCAGCTCTCTAGATTTATGGAAATACTAGTTCTATTTTGATGATCAGTCAGATCAGTGAATCAGTGAGTGTCGAATTAGCACAACTTTGTTTTTGCATAACTTAAGAAATAAATAAGCTACAAACATGAAATTTTGTGGTCCAAGTGTCTGCTTATAGCTTACTAGATGACGATAACATCAGCGTTCTAAACCTATCCAAAGGTCTTCAAATTGGGGCATGAAAATACGCCGAAATGGTTCCAGAAAAGGATGGTACAGCAGTGTTTGCTTTGCGCTTGACTCAGCGGGGCTGCCGTGCCTTCTTCAAGCTCGGGGCTAAATAAGTTGCACAGGTCGAACTTCTATGCAAGACTTACCGAGGTCGATTGGTGGATGGGGGAACTTCTATACACATCGAGATTCCTTTGTGCCTCGGAAAGAACGCTAACCGTACGTTGGATCCGGCTGTCATTTTGATATTGTTTAATGTTGTTACGGGTAATCAGAACCCAGAAAATCTGACACTAGTTTAGCCGAAGGGTATCGTGCTTCCCAGCTTCTGAGTTATGGAGGTTCAGGTGCTCCATGTAAAACACTAATACTCAGATTAATTATTTTAAAAAAAACTTTTTACCAAAAAATTGAACCGACTCCCAACAAACACTGCAAAGTGAAAAATAACTTTAATTTCGGTAGTCGGTGTCTTTAGTTTTGTATTTTCGTTTTTGGCACCGACTTCCGAAATTAAAGTTATTTTTCACTTTGCAGTGTTTGTTGGGAGTCGGTTTAATTTTTTTGGTAAAAAGTTTTTATTTGACTCTTTTTAGTTGGTTGATTTTTAATTTACCTAGTTACCAGAGCCTAAATGTCAACTACTTATAAAATTTTACAAAATATTGCTTTTCCCAATGCTGGGCCGTTAATTTTTGAGGAGTTCTCCTGGTACTTCACCATCAGCTATACATCACCATATGCATTGTGACGAGCATAAAGTGCTTAATATCCATATTCAAGTAATCGAATCGCAATCCACGAAATACTTATTATTGAGTAGTTTCGGCGACCATCTTTGGTCTTCATGGTATGGTACTTTTTGAGAGCAACTGCACAAGTTACTATAAGAAATACCCAACACGCCATAGGTGTGCCTATAATATTTGAAGAGTTCCCTCGATTTCTCTAGGATCCCATCATCAGATCCTGACTTGGTGACAAATGTTACTAATTTCGAAGTATACCCTATCAAACAAAAAAAGAATTTTTCAAATAGGTTCAGCCGTCTTCGAGTACTCGGCGATCATACATAAAAAAAAAATATATACGCGTCGAATTGATAATCTCCTCTTTTGGTCGTCGGTTGAAAAGGGTTTAAGTCAAGAGTGAATAGGTTACTTCTATTAAGCGTGCTTCATCTTCGACCATATCATAGCTTACCATGAGTTGAGATGGTGTTCAAACGCGAGCCTATTATCAATAAAAAAAACCTAACCTAACCTAACCATTTAAATAAAAAATCCTCATCATTCCAGCGTCCTGATATCTGGCATGGCGGTAAGCAACGAGCAGGCTAGCTTAGCCGCATCAGACGGACGTAACTTAGTGAGTTGCGCGTGCTCCGACATCGCGTCGTGGTTATCGGCTGCTGCGCGCGAGTTGCATCACAGTCTCGTACCACCTGTTGATCTCGTACTGCACGCTTATAAACAGGATTTGAAAAGTAAGTCTTATATTATTACTAACGCCCATGTCCCGACTTCGCACTGCCTCATTCGCATAATTCACACATCACCTTAGTACCATATACACTTAAACCTTCTTCATGAATTACTCTATACGTTGGTGAAAACCGCATGAAATTCTGTTCAGTATTTGTTGAGTTTATCGCAAACAAAAAGACGTGACAAGGGAGTGTGTTTTATACTATATAAGGAGATGTAAGGATAATGTAACTGTGTCTGTTTGAACTGAAATAAAGTACGACACATTTTGCAGTTAGCATTTCTCTCATTCAGTGCTATACATATTGACCCATAATTATATAAAAAACCAAAATCCTATCAGTACGAGTTATCACTAAAGAGAGGGTGTGAAAACGATAAGCTACCTATAGGTTTTTTTTTTTGCTACGGTAAAACTCGCTCTTGACATCGATCACGCCTGATAGTAAGCGATAGTCGAGGTCTACTATGTCGCGAGCGAACCTAGACATGCTAAAGGCCGATGGGTCATAATTAGGTAGGTAGGGAAAACAGAAGCCGGCAGACAAGATTTCGACAATATAGTATATCGACCAAGCGAGGATGGTTGATATAGCGGTAGTGAAAAAGAGATGGAGGGATCAGGTTGTGGAGCTCCTCACTCTTTGAACACTGTTTGAAGTACCTACAATCTGAAGAAGACCTACGGGTAAGCAACGTTTCACTGATGAGCCAGGCTGTGAAGTTAGTCTACCAGTACCAGAAATCAATTCTTTGATGTTCAGAATCAAAATAAAACTCTTGATATTCATTATTTGTATTTCTAGGATCTATAAAAGCAAATGAACATTCATGTTAAGAGGTGTTCAATTTACATTATTGATTTTATTTCATCGTTGATATATTCTTTGTTCGTGTTATTTGCAGTTCTTGTATTAAACAAAGACTGCAAATAACATGAACGAACAGACGAATCACAAATATTATAAAGCGGAAAAGTTTGTTTGTTTGAACGCGCTAATCTTCGAAAGTACTGGGTGGATTTGGATGAAATTTGGAATAGACGTAGCTTGAAGCTTGAGAAAGGCTTCTATTTTTTAGCCGACTGAGAAAAAAGTTATGTTTTGATTTAATTATTTATAACAAAATCCACAGCTCTTAAAACAATGTTTTATA
Organism: Tholera decimalis; assembly: GCA_943138885.2. Lineage (NCBI taxonomy): Eukaryota > Metazoa > Arthropoda > Insecta > Lepidoptera > Noctuidae > Tholera > Tholera decimalis. The sequence continues at coordinate 15,547,425 of OW964563.2, read as the reverse complement.
GTAACTTATATCTAATCTCGCGATACTTTATCGCGATAAAGTCCACAGGAGCAAAGCCCCACATGAGTGCTAGTATAAAATAATGATGCACAAGTTTATTAATATCTAAAAGGCCTCGTCGTACACGTTCGCTGACAGTGAGCACTTACCCTGACACCACATTACGACAGTAGAATTTTCCACAACGTACTCTTAAAAATAAGTGGCCCGTCTCTCGACGTACTGTCATAACGCACTATTTTAATTTCCCGCCTAACGACGTACTGTCAGCGATCGTGTTAAAACTGTTATTAGAGTGCAAGTCTCGTACATTGTGGAACAAAAGTAACTCTCTAATAGGACTCCAACGCATAAAAGCTTTAGAAATATGGGAAACTTCCTGCAAAATACTTAATCAAGGAATCAAAATGTTATACTAAATTGTTTAAATATTTCTATAACATCATTGTGTATTTTATCAATTTGTATTAATTCGTCTAGTGTACCTTGACATAGCTTTGTGCTCTTTAATATTAATAGTTAAGTCTATTTTATTGTACGTAATTATTATTTATACACACTTTTTTATCTGTTATCCAAATCTCAAAGACTCGATTCGTATCGCACGAATCGAGCCACGATACAATAAAAATCTTATAGTACGGCTACTTTTTTTAAATAGACAGACTCTCCTGTCGCATGTCTGCTAGAATAAATTATATGCACTTTTGTGTTGATGTGGTAACATATTTTAAATGTCAAGTGAGTTATATATGTAAATAATGCATACTGCTCAACACGGTTGGCGTAGTGAATAATGCAAAGATTTTTCTTCTACATATCTGGCGTTCCATTTCTAAACGAAACACATATTTGTGTAACATTCAAATATATTGTTGTTTGTAAAAACGCATCATAGGTGCTTTTATGAGTAATGTTACAATTAAAGTACACTAATATAGTAAATAAATGTAGGTAAATAAAAGATAAATAACCTGACATTTTCTATGTAATAGCTGTAGTTTGGTAATTTAATGTAACTTTTAATTTAGAATTTAATTTGATTTTTAATTTTTAATTAATTTGTATTTAATTTGATAATTTGACATGTTTTTTTTATTATTATTAATTTAATTGACTTTTAATATATCTTTGAATCTTTTTGTATGTAAATTTCTCCATTTGTATTTTAAATTAGGAAGCCGAGCAATTGTTTGAATTTGTGTATTTTATTTTATTTTATATGGCTCTTGGACCTGAAATAAATAAATTTTATTTATGTATAGTTGGCATGCAGCCTGCCTTCCATTAGAGACCAAATACTTCTACTTGCACCAACAATATACGCCTAAAATGTTAGTTAGAATTGCGGTTGCAGCAGGCATGTGTTCTAGCTGGGTTCCCAGATGTAGATACCTATTATAATATTGATCTAGCCGCAAACATGCCGTTCGATATAAGATACAAGTACGACCAGACCAGTGAATTCTGTTCGTTTATGAATTGTTCAACCTATAATATTTTTTTTTTTTCTTGAAAATAGGTTCGCGTTTCAGGTGAGATGATATGGTCGAAGAATTAGAATTAGAATATTAGAACTTAAACAGGGTAAATGGTTCTTAATGCTCGCTTTTGTATAGTTCGCTGTTCATGCTTATAGTAACGCAGTTTTATAACAAACGTGAAAAAGAAAACATAACATGTAAAACACCACGTAGGTGGGTTCTGCTATTATATTAAAGTAGGAGCCTTGTTCAAACAATGTTTTACCCACGTTAATTAAGTTTTCAGAAAATCCGATGTGCATATTATGAAGGCGGTCTTATTCTTTTTGTGTTACTAATAGTACCTACATATCTACGATGTGTAGATAGCGTAGCACTAACGATGTATCCATTACGAAGCGTTTGAGTTATTTTTAGTGTGAAAAATTGTTTAATATGCAGTTATTTTAATTTGTACTGAATAAAATTAGAATAGGAATTATAATACAATTTAATATGAGGGGTATCTTCAAAATCAGATGACCCCTCTAGTTTTTTTTTTATTACCTAGGAAGATCTTATACCTACGAGCCCGTCTGAAAAATAAGTTTAAATTAGATACACATTTTACATTTTTATGACCAAACACGTAGGTATAACGTAAATAAATAAATTATAAGCATGAGGCAATTTTTGGAAGACAAAACAAGATTAAGTTAGTATGCCAAGTGCCATTTAAATTAAATAGCTAATTACGAAGGATATTCATAATGTAAAAATAAATATTGTATAACCCTTTACCGCATGGATTTTTAAAATACGCTCAAATTAATTTATAATATTTCTTACCCCAGAAAACCCCCCTAGAAAAATAATGAAAAAAATATATGCATAGAAAATCGTATAAAAATCGCGAAAAACCCCCTGTTCCATATTTGGAACAACATGCATTCATGGTAATTTTGAAAGACGTTCCACATTTGGAACAACATGCAGGTACGGTAAAGTTAAATGGGTTTAATAAATAATTATATAAATAGTTTTCCGGTACTGTGTATATCAAACATTTATAGTAAATTAAAAGGTTTATTCATTTGTGAAAACATGAAAACTCTTAAAACAATTTCGATCTTTGTTAATGCAAAAGTAGCAACCACATTTACTGCAGCATACGTGAGATTTTTGTCCACAGTTTTTACAACGCTGACAATCATTTTCCCAACTAGGCCAATATGCCCAATCCCGTCTTCAGCCACTTGTCGAGGTGACAAATCTATGCGCCTTCTTTTTGGTTTTTTAAAGTTTTCGATGTTTTGGTCCAAAATGGGTCTTCCTCTTCCACGCGTGGTTGGCGTGAAAACGCCTGTCGTTTCTCTCATAAGCACGTCTGCAATATATAATTTGAAGTCAAGAAGTGGCATATAGGTTTCAATGCCTTTTTGTTTATTTCGTCGTCGAAATAACAACCAGCTGTTAACACATACTAAATCGAGCATATGAAAGAAAATGCGGTGATACCATTTCTTACTTCTTATTTGGATTCTATAGAATCCGAGCATGGAATCCAAAATATCCATCCCTCCCATATATTGATTGTAAATTTCAACCGCCTTAGGGCGCGTAACGTCGATTCTAGCCTTTATTTCTCTTGAATATTTTGATGAAGAAGGCTAATCTTCCTCTACCATTTCATATTCTTGTTCATAATTAATTGACATGGTATCATCACTGCAGTCCTCGTCGCTTTCTGGGATATACACTCTTTCTAATGGGGTTGGGACTCCATATTCATCATCATCTGATATATTTTGGTCAACACTGCTATCTGAGATGATGTTTAAATGTCGAGCCCGAGTATCCGTATTATCTGTAATAAAATGTTCAGCTACACTGCATGCAGTTCCAAATATGACCAGAAACCATATATCACCAAGCTGCATGAAGTTCCATATTTGGAAAATAATTAAGTACGTTAGTGCATGAAGTTCCAAATTCGGAACACTACTTCAATTGACGATAGTAAGATGATGCTTGTGTCAATACTTACGTGATTTGCCATAAAAACGATGGGGATCCATTTTTCTCCAATATTAATTACAACTATCTCACAACAACTCGTGAAAACACCAATAAAAACTTTTTTGACTAACTGCAAATTCGAAGTCAGTCAAAATGGCCCTGGTGACTGTTTTACCTACCGGTTGCTGTCATTATGCAGTCCTATACTAGTGACATCTCTATGTTATTTTGTGACACACACTGCAGACAAGGTTTTTAGTGCAAAACTTTCGGCAAAGATGACGTAACTAGTTTTCTAAAGCGAATTATTGTGAGTGTTCCAAATTCGTCAAGGTATGCGGTAAAGGGTTAAGTGATTTATGCAAAGCTCTTCGTTATCTCTAACAGTACTGCTTAACATACCTATGGAAATAATACCAAAAAAAATGTTGCGAAGTTTACAGGAAAGCAGTTTAAGTAACTTTATTACATCAGTCTATTCAGTTTCAGCTTCAGTTACAGATTCAGTTTCAGCTTCAGCTTCAGTTTGGTTTCAGTTTCAGCTTCAGTTTTAGCTTCAGTTTTGGTTTAAGTTTCACCTTCAGCTTCAGTTTCAGTAAAGGTTCATTTTCGGCTTCACATTCAGCTTCAGTTTCAGCTTCAGTTTCAGTTTCAGCTACAGTTTCAGCTACATTTTCAGCTTCAGTTTCAGCTTCAGTTTCAGCATCAGTTTCAGCTTCAGATTCAGTTTCAGCTACAGTTTCAGCTACATTTTCAGCTTCAGTTTCAGCTTCAGTTTCAGCTTCAGCTTCAGTTTCAGCTTCAGATTCAGTTTCCGCTACAGTTTCATTTTCAGATTCAGTTTTAGCTTCAGCTTCAGCTTCAGTGTCAGCTTCAGTTTCAGTTTCAGCTTCAGTTTCAGCTTCAGTTTCAGCTTCAGTTTCAGCTTCAGTTTCAGCTTCAGCTTCAATTTCAGCTTCAGCTTCAGTTTCAGTATCAGCTTCCGTTTCAGCTTCAGTTTCAGTTTCAGCTACAGTTTCAACTTCAGTTTAAGCATCAGTTTCAGCTTCAGCTTCAGTGTCAGCTTCAGTTTCAGTTTCAGCTACATTTTCAGCTTCAGTTTCAGCTTCAGCTTCAATTTCAGTTTAAGCTTCAGTTTCAGTTTCAACTTCAGTTTCAACTTCAGTTTCAGCTTCAGTTTCAGCTTCAGTTCCAGCTTCGTTTTCAGCTTCAGTTTCAGTTTCAGCTTCAGTTTGTTTTAAGCTTCAGTTTCAGCTTCAGCTTCAGTTTCAGCTACAGCTTCAGTTTTAGTTTCAGTTTCAGTTTCAGTTTCTGCTTCAGTTTGGTTTCAGCTTCAGTTTCAGCTACAGTTTCAGGTTCAGTTTCAGCTTCAGTTTCAGCTTCAGTTTCAGCTTCAGTTTCAGCTTCAGCTTCAGTTTCAGCTTCAGATTCAGTTTCCGCTACAGTTTCATTTTCAGATTCAGTTTTAGCTTCAGCTTCAGCTTCAGTGTCAGCTTCAGTTTCAGTTTCAGCTTCAGTTTCAGCTTCAGTTTCAGCTTCAGTTTCAGCTTCAGTTTCAGCTTCAGCTTCAATTTCAGCTTCAGCTTCAGCTTCAGTTTCAGTATCAGCTTCCGTTTCAGCTTCAGTTTCAGTTTCAGCTACAGTTTCAACTTCAGTTTAAGCATCAGTTTCAGCTTCAGCTTCAGTGTCAGCTTCAGTTTCAGTTTCAGCTACATTTTCAGCTTCAGTTTCAGCTTCAGCTTCAATTTCAGTTTAAGCTTCAGTTTCAGTTTCAACTTCAGTTTCAACTTCAGTTTCAGCTTCAGTTTCAGCTTCAGTTCCAGCTTCGTTTTCAGCTTCAGTTTCAGTTTCAGCTTCAGTTTGTTTTAAGCTTCAGTTTCAGCTTCAGCTTCAGTTTCAGCTACAGCTTCAGTTTTAGTTTCAGTTTCAGTTTCAGTTTCTGCTTCAGTTTGGTTTCAGCTTCAGTTTCAGCTACAGTTTCAGCTTCAGTTTCAGCTTCAGTTTCAGCTTCAGTTTCAGTTTCTGCTACAGTTTCAGCTAAATTTTCAGCTTCAGTTTCAGCTTCAGTTTCAGCTTCAGTTTCAGCTTCAGTTTCAGCTTCGTTTTCAGCTTCAGTTTCAGTTTCAGCTACAGTTTCAACTTCAGTTTCAGCATCAGTTTCAGGTTCAGTTTCAGTTTCAGATACAGTTTCAGCTACTAGTAGCTGATACTGAAGCTGAAACTTAAGCTGAAGCTGAAACTGAAGCTGAAAATGTAGCTGAAACTAGCCCGAAACTGAAACTGAAGCTAAAACTGAAGTTGAAGCTGAAACTGAAACTGAAGCTGAAACTGTAGCTGAAACTGAAGCTGAAACTGAAATTGAAGCTGAAACCAAACTGAAGCTGAAACTGAAGCTGAAACTGAAGCTTAAACTGAAGCTAAAACTGAAACTGAAAATGTAGCTGAAACTGTAGCGGAAACTGAATCTAAAGCTGAAACTGTAGCAGAAACTGAAACTGAAGTTAAACCTGAAGTTGAACCTGAAACTGAAACTGAAGCTGAAACTGTAGCTGAAACTGAAGCTGAAACCAAACTGAAGCAGAAACTGAAACTGTAACTGAATCTGAAGCTGAAACAGAAATTGAAGCTGAAACCAAACTGAAGCTGAAACTGAAGCTGAAACTGAAGCTGAAACTGAAGCTGAAACTGAAGCTGAAACTGAAGCTAAAACTGAAGCTGAAACTGAAACTGAAAATGTAGCTGAAACTGTAGGGGAAACTGAATCTAAATCTGAAACTGTAGCAGAAACTGAAACTGAAGCTAAAACTAAAGTTGAAGCTGAAGCTCAAACTGAAGCTGAAACTGTAGCTGAAACTGAAACTGTAGCTGAAACTGAAGCTTAACTTCAGTTTCAGCTACAGTTTCAGTTTTAGTTTCAGTTTCTGCTTCAGTTTTGGTTAAGCTTCAGTTTCAGCTTCAGTTTCAGTTTCAGCTTCAGTTTCAGCTACAGTTTCAGTTTCAGCTTCAGTTTAAGTTTCAGTTTCAGCTTCAGTTTCGGCTTCAGTTTCAGCATCAGTTTCAGCATCAGTTTCAGTTTAAGCTTCAGTTTCAGTTTCAGCTTCAGTTTCAACTTCAGTTTCAGCATCAGTTTCAGTTTCAGATACAGTTTCAGCTACATTTTCAGCTTCAGTTTCAGCTTCAGTTTCAGCTTCAGCTTCAGTTTCAGCTACAGTTTCAGCTTCAGTTTGAGCTTCAGCTTCAACTTTAGTTTTAGCTTCAGTTTCAGTTTCTGCTACAGTTTCAGATTTAGATTCAGTTTCCCCTACAGTTTCAGCTACATTTTCAGTTTCAGTTTCAGCTTCAGTTTTAGCTTCAGTTTCAGCTTCAGTTTCAGCTTCAGTTTCAGCTTCAGTTTGGTTTCAGCTTCAATTTCTGTTTCAGCTTCAGATTCAGTTACAGTTTCAGTTTCTGCTTCAGTTTGGTTTCAGCTTCAGTTTCAGCTACAGTTTCAGCTTCAGTTTCAGTTTCAACTTCAGGTTTAACTTCAGTTTCAGTTTCTGCTAGAGTTTCAGCTTTAGATTCAGTTTCCGCTACAGTTTCAGCTACATTTTCAGTTTCAGTTTTAGCTTCAGTTTAAGCTTCAGTTTCAGCTTCAGTTTTAGCTTCAGTTTCAGCTTCAGTTTGGTTTCAGCTTCAATTTCAGTTTCAGCTTCAGTTTCAGCTACAGTTTCAGCTTCAGTTTCAGTTTCAGCTTCAACTTCACTTTTAGCTTCAGTTTCAGTTTCTGCTAGTTTCAGCTACATTTTCAGCTTCAGTTTCAGCTTCAGCTTAAGTTTCAGCTTCAGTATCAGCTACAGTTTCAGCTACATTTTCAGCTTCAGTTTCAGATTAAGTTTCAGCTACAGTTTTAGCTACATTTTCAGCTTCAGTTTAAGCCTCAGCTTCAGTTTCAGCTTCAGTTTCAGCTACAGTTTCAGCTACATTTTCAGCTCATCAGATACATAAAAATATTATGACTCGTCTAAAGCCCTTTATGCCAGCCAGAATTACAGTTATCCGGTATTTCTTGTTTATCTTTTATAATTTGTTAGTTAAACAAAATACCCAAACGATTAAGCTAATATTTACGAAACCCCCTACTTTTTTCTACTTCTGTAGAGCGAGTCGCAGCTTCAACAAAATTTGTTGTGAACATGATGTGGATTTGTTTTGCACCAATGCAAACACACCAAGGAAGCTCTTAGCAAAGCCATTTTTTGAACCTGTTGCACCTACTTGCATTTGAATTGAACTGCACACCTGAACATAAATTAATTGTTTTAGTTAACTTGTGTAGTCGAATAGAACACATCAGTCTATTTTGTATTAGGCTAGTTCAGTTTGAACATAGTTTTTTTTTTTACATAACTTTATTTATCTGTGAGGGCTTGTAATTAGCAACTTAGTTTTTATATATTATTGTTATAATGTTATTAGTCTGTAAGCCTTCCGAAAATAAAATAAATAAATAAGAAACTTTTTTGTTAGTCATCTGGGCTTCATATACTAAATTCATTATGCCGTCATATTCGTAAACACGATGTATAGAATAATATCGTAGAGGATTTATTTTTACTGCCGCTGTAAAAGCTACCTTGTTTACATCTAAGTTTCAAGGATACACATACACATTCATATCAACTCAAGCGCACAAATCCCATTACGGACAATTCTTAAAGAGCAAGCGTGCAGTGACCTCAACTTTTTCATTTTGTTTTATGTTAATAGCATAAATAATGTTAATATTATTCAACAATCGGGTGTAACACAGGTTTCGTGTCTTTTCTTGCCCACTAAAAACAATAAAAAATTATTGTCATTAAGATAGACAATTTTGGAGCTGAAAATACAGCTGCTAAGGTATATAAACGATAATTAATGGTTAGTTAATACACTAGATGATTAATAGCCCTTTGTTTCATCCACAGATGTTGAATCGTTGCTAGGAGAACCTATACAACAGGCAATATCTTCAGAGAGTGGGATCGATCTAGTATTTGATTCTTTGGTGGATATAATTACAGGTAAGATTGTAATTTTGATATTAATTGAGAGGATCAATTAGTCAATCATTCAAGGTTAATGAAAATCAGACATCAATGTTGCCAAAATTTATTGTGTCGTCGCCCCATGTAAAACACTATTACCCTGCATCCGGGGGACTAGACGTCTCGAACATAGTTGAGAAAATGCTAACAAGATGATGAATCCTCATACAAAAAAATGTATAATATGAAGTATTTTTTTGTATAAGTACACATATAATTATGTAGAACCACCTTAAGAAAAAAAAGAATCAGGAATAGTACATTAAAGAATGTATACGAATTTTGATAGGGTGGCAAGGAGAATAACATATTTTAATAATGAAAAATAAAATCAACAAACAAGTAGTACAATAATAATCATTTTAGGTAAAGAGGTTTGTGTAAAATATATTGTAAGTTGCTCTAATTTCTAGGTATAACAAAAAGATAATTGTAAAGGTAAAGTCGTGTTGTATTTGTATTGTGGTATCAGACCTTTTAATATGTTACTTTGAACGTAGGTATTGTTTTTAATGTTTATCCAAGCACAACTACTAACAAATTCAATAAGGACTAAGAAAGAGCCCAAAAATCTTAGATTCAAATAAATAGGCAGTGTAACTATCGCTGAAATTATGTCTACGACAGAAATTCTAAATATATGATCTAATAAGTACTTAAACTTGTAAAACGTTGAGTTAGAAAAATCTCAGTTATACTTTATCAAACTTTTAAGAAATAAATCGACTATTATCACTTTTAATACTCAAACTAGATCGTAAAGAATAATAAGAAAACCAATAACTAATTCGGCTCAAGTGCGTTAAATTTGAAATTATATTTATTTTGTAAATAATATATGCTACCATTTCACACGTGACTCTTTTTTGGTCATTAAAATTACTAATCCAGATGAGGCCGGTATTTCTAAGCTTACTACTCCGAGAAGAAGGCCGAAATAAACAAGCGAAGTCAACACCTCTTTCTTTCTTTTTCGGGGGGAAATCAATCAAATTACTTCTTCCGCTATAGGTAGAGCGGAAGGCAGTGTCAGACTTCTACTGACTAAAACCCCACCCTGTTCCTTCAGTTGCCCCTGCTTACAGGGGCCACGGTATCTCGTTAGAACATTCCCGCTACCCGAGATATTTATGAGAAAAAAACCACACGGATTTCAATAAACCTATGCAGACAGTGCAAGCATTTGTAGTTTTTCTGTTTATATGGTTCAAATATTTGATGCGATGAACCTAGAGATGGTTATCTCCAGTAGTGGATGTATTTCTGTAGAATTGATATCAATAAGGTCGTTATAACAACGAAACATTAGGCTTTAGTGTAACTGATGAATGCAAGTTCAGTAGCGCAAGCCAATCCCATGTCTCATATTATGATCTATTCGATCAAAAACATATTTTTGAACGTTTTCACTAGCATTTTACTTTTTTACTCATTATTTATTCCACTCATTATTCTTCTAATTACAGAAAGTGAAGACCTATCAACAAAGATATCATCGCTAAGAGACGTTAGCATCAAAGCAGGATCACTATCATCTGCTGCATCAGACAGAATAAGAGACTTGGCCCGTCAGCTTGAGAATCTCAAGAAACATTGCACTTTGAAAGATTCACCACTTTGTGATACTATAAATACTCATTCGTTGGAGTTGAAAATGAAGTTCGATTTGGTAAGTATCATGAAGAATAGAACTATTTATTTATTTGTCTCAGACCATTGATCCATAAAGTATTCGAAAAAAAGTAGTAGAAATTGGCGACTTGTACGCCTGTGCGCACATGCCTACCAGCCAGCCGGCCAGACAAATGGCCCATCGATTTTGTGCGCCAGTGTAACCAGAATGTTGTTGGGACTACCTCTTAATCGCTACAGTGCAGATGCACATCGCTTGCGCATAACAGCGTAAAAATCATCTACTCTCGCTTCAGCAAACATGCCCGACGCGCTGCGTAACCGAGGTAGCACCAACAAAACCCTCAGCGTATATTTAACGTGCAGAGCGCTGTAGGCATTTTGTGTAAACCTAACCCACAGGCTGCAAGAGTAAAACTCCCACCGAACACCGTTAGTACACCGTGCAATCCTGCGAGCAAACATATTGCATCTGGCCGCCAACGCTCTGCCTGAATCTTGGTATTATAGTTTTGATTATGCTCATCCACTGTTTTGGTAACCGTTAATCTGTTTGTTAATCTTATGAATATGGTATGCCACCGATGATGACTTATGACTGTCGTAGCATTCTACGACAGTCATGATCATCATCAAAATCAGCCTACCTATTAGGTAAAATATGGTGACATTATCTTAATTATGTCAGCTTACTGCATCAAATTTAAAGTTCTGGTATACGACGTCTCCTCTCCACGATTTTCTTACTTTTAAAGAGCAGTGATGATAATTAAAATTACACAAAGTAATTTTGTGGTTCGAACTCACGACCACGCGTCTTAATTCGTTCCTGTAACTACTCAAACTCTTTATTTTACATAGGCTTAAATGGGCACATATAAAACGATAGAAGCTAGTGCACGCTAAATGCTGCCCTTAAGTTTTTAATAAAATTATACATAAATAGTTATTACTTGAATTTAGTTAAAAGTTGTATTAAATAATAAACTCTTATTTTTACTCATAACTAAGTTTTATGTTAAAATAAATCTCACTCCGAAAATGTAGCAGATTCTACTTCTCACAGTATAAGATACTATTTTGTATTTACGTTATTTAACTTATGTATTAAAACTTATCGTTTCAGATTCTACATGAGCAGCAATTGTTGGAACTCCGCACTTTGGGGGTGGAGAACTTGACACGAGCGATATCAACAGCAAGGCAAGAGTTCAGAACTTTGCCTTCCGCTGTATTGGCGCAAACCACAGGTGTTAGAGAAGGTAACCTAAATAATCGATTAATAACAAGTCCGATAAAAGTAAAATATTAAATGATTATTAAAAAAATACATTGTTCATCACTAGGAATCACTACTGTGTCATGGGTGTGTTTACAAATATACATATAAACTCATGTCCATAAACTACAAGCCTCGAAACTGAATTTGTAAGCCGTTCTAGTATTTACACTTGAACATATTGTACCCAAACTCACATTCATACCTACATGCTTAATATAATTTTTGATCTCATCCCTCAAAATAAAATTAATGGGTATAGTCAATGACCTATTGTTTATTATATCTTTGGGTATAGTTTTCTTTTTATATTTAACATTGCAATCATACTATAATATTAATATTAAAGTTAGATATTATCACGAAAATGGTGATATTGAATTAATGGAATTAGTATATTAGAACTAAGGATGTATGTTTTCCGGAGATACAGGCCTGCCTAGTTTAGGACTCAGAGCTCCATTATATTGTGACATATTTCGTGGCTAGTAAAGATCATTATTTTTTCCATGCGATATTTGAAACCGGGACATACATCGCAGCAACCAATCGCTCAACTTCTGCACCAACCGTTTCGTTGAATTTAGTGAAGCGTATTTTAATTTTTTTTTTAATCTTATTTAGTTGATAAACATACCTACAACCATTTCTGAGGTGTCATCATGTGTTTAATGTTATTAGGCTTAAATCGGCAATCAATTAACTTTTAGTAAATTCTAAAATTTCTCAAAATCGAGTCCTAATATGACGTCTAAGAAATATGTTTTATTCCCTATTATTTATACCTATAATTCATTTCCCCAGATATCCTCCGAGATATAGAAAATCGTCGCGAAGCAGTCCACGGTTCCGCTAAAGTCCTAAGCCACATAGTGCGCCATTTAACGTCAGGCTTGCACACTATCGCAAGACAACTCGACACAAGTCTCGAGAGACTGCAAAGATATGAGTTCGCGAGGTGGACACTTATGTTAGGTAAAGTTTGTACTGTATTGGAACTAAATAATCGCTGCAGCACTGTATAGAATGGTTTTGGTCTCTGTGATTCTGTTAGGCCGTGCGCGCACTGCGTTGCGTTTTGGAAACGCAAAATCTGTGGAGTATGGAGTGTCATAGAAGTGCGCGCACTGCGGTGGAATAAACGCGTGCGGTAGAGTTACCGGTGGCCCCTCGCTGCAAAGTTGCGGTGAGTCTACCGCAAATATTTTGTATTGCATAGGAATGTATGTAGTACCGCGCACTGCGGTGAAAAAAACGCACGTTTTGTCTGATAATGTTGCCATACATACAGATTTCTTTGTATTTATACATATTTTTGATGTGTGATACAGATTAGCACTCGATAGGTACAGAATTTTATACAAATTTCACACTGTATTGATCAAAGTGACTGTTAAAACTAAAACAGAACTTAGCAAAATAAATTACCTAGATACCGCATTTATTACGTTACACACACCATTGTATGGTTCTATTCTTTATGGTTATTTTTTTATTTTTTCATATACAACGTTAATTTAAACATTCTAATTAAGTGTTTATTTTATTGATAATAGTATTTGTATTATGGAGAAAATTCCATATTTTGTGATGATGCCGCCAAAAAAACGATTTTCAAGCGCTTACATTGCAAGTACTACGTCAACCTACGTTAAAATAATGTACTACGGAAATGTATATATCATAAAAAGGCCTACAAAAAAGTCTGCGATAGCATATATCTATCTCATATGATTGACTCACAGTAACCATTTTTATCTCTAAATAATTAATTTAAAATATTACTCTATTTGCAAAAGGTAATTTCTCCTAATAAATACTAATCTTTATCCAAATAAGTATATTATTTACCATGGTCATTTAATGTAGATCAAAAATTGCCCTTTACTTTTTTCATTTAAATGTTTAGAAGTTATCACAGATTTAAAATTACGCAGCCAAGAAATTCATGGCAGCGAAACGGCTGGCACAGGTCTGATTCAAGATGAAACTTTTATATATATATATTTTAAATTAAATTATAGCTAAACGTACTTTTTTTAATGACGCCGTTTGTCGAAGAAAACAATTGTGAAGGACGCCGTGCAAAGTCAGGCCAGGCCGCTAGTACATACATAAGTATTTTTCGTAAATGTAAACTAGATAAGGCCGGTTTTTCCCTGAGAAAAACTTTTTTGGATAAGAGCGTATATATCTTACGAAAACTTAGTAAGTTGCTTTGTAATTTATCTAGCTCCAATAGCCAGAATGACAATTTTTGCATCACTCTGGGTTTTAGATTAATTTTAAACTAAATAAAAGTTTGTCCCTATGATATTAATTATTTACGTATTTTACGTATGTGCGACACTACGAATGCGAGAGCCTTGGATAGCACACAACAATCTTTGATGGATTTAATTAATGATGTTTATAAAAAATTAAAAATAACTATAAAGAATGGAATCAAACAATGGTGTGTGTAACGTAATAAATGCGGTATCTAGGTAATTTATTTTGCCAAGTTCTATCTTTAGTTGTAACAGTTAATTTTATCAATACAGTGTGAAATTTGTATAAAAATCTGTATCGAGTGCTAATCTGAATCAAACACCGAAAATATGTATAAATACGAAGAAATCTGTATGTATGGTAACATTGTCAGACAAAAGGTGCGTTTTTCTCGCCGCAGTGCGCGCACCGGAGATTGCGGTAATTCTACCGGTGCGGTAGAACTACTGCAATTGCGGCCACCGCAAGGCAGTGCGCGCACGGCCTTAACTTCCACAATGGTACTTGTATAGGTAGATGCGATCTTTGGCTGGACTCTGAAAGTGCTTTGTAGCTTTTTCTAAAGCCATTTTGTTTGAAATGCTTGGGTTTGAAGAAAACTTTTAAGATTTCTTCAACAGAACCATATTGTGTCGTACCTACACAAAAATTGTATATGGCGTCTTATAACAAACTATGTGTGGCATATACAATAATAGAGCTTATTGTATACCGATGAGATAATTACAAAAAAAAAAATTAAAATAATTGATGGTAATGGCATTATTTCCGAAATCGTTCGTCTAAAATTAAGAAAAAGAAAACTACTTAGAGATTACATCATTTCCATCATTTAATAACACACTGGATGTGTACTATCTGAGAAATAAAGAATATTATTTATTATTGTTAATACCTATGGCTTCAAAATATAATTAAAAAAAATATGATTTATCCGAGGCCCATTGCGTGCTAGTCTGAGATGTACTTAGTTTACCTTGGACTGTAAAAGTCCAGTAAGCAGTTGAAACATGATATTCAAAAACTTTCTGTACCTAAGCCTACATAATTGAGAATAGGTAGATGATGACTTACTTCTCATCATCATGATAAAATAAAATACAATAAAATCTCTCCCAGTCATATGAGGCAGTCGAATAAAAACATTTTTCGATTAAGCTTCGAGCTTTGTTCATCCGCTGGGGTAGTTTTGATTGCCAGACAATAAAGATGACCCACTATTTTTTTTTAAATAAACGAATCATTTCGGAATGAAAAACCAACAATACGCGACGTGTTTTGAGGGGTTTTATTATATTGGAAGCTTATTTTTCGCCAAATACCAATAACCCTTTTGTTTATGTCCCACTTTACTATATTTCGTCATACTTTAATATTATTTTAACGCTTTATGATAACAAATTAATTTAGTGACATAATTTCAGCATGCATTGTTACTTTTGGCTTTGTTATGATGCTTATTATACTGGGTATGGTATGCGGTTGTGGACACGCAAAGAGTCACGCAAGAAGAGCTCTAAAAATGTAAGTATAATTAAATCAGTAACGAGAATTCATATTTCGAATCGTTGTTTTTTTTTCAACTTCCACTTATTATTCTAATGAAGAGTAGCAGATCTTGGCTAAATAATAACAACCACAGGGGCCGAACTTCAAAGCCTTACCGAGGTTGGTTCATGTGGGGGTTACCATCTTAGAATATCCAGATTCCTCTGTGCCTCAAGAAACACGATAAGGGCCTATTCTACTTCAGCGCTTCTCACTCTTTATCTCGCTCGCACACTACTGGCCGCGGTCACGCGAGCAAGCGAGACAGGGCGGCAGGGAAAAGACTCTAAGACACCGCATAATTTAGTTTATTTCTTTTTACGGTGAAAAAAAAGTAAATAACATAATCTGACCTGCTTTATAGTTAGTTCAATTAATATGCAAAGTTTAATTATGTAATTTGAAGTTATTTTTGAATACCAGCGGTTTATTGTTCGGTTTGGAGGTAACTCTGGACTTTTTTTCTATCAAGAAAATTTTATGGAATCGTGGTTTCGTTAAACATAGTACCTAACATTAATCCTCAACTTTACCTTATATTTATTTCAAAATTATTGCTGCAGTATTTTCGACATAACGGAGGATCTTGCTAAGCCATTTGAGGTAGTATAGGCTCTTAAGCCGTTGATTCTGTCTATCAATTGTGCATCTTTGACAGGAGTTACGAGAAATCAGAAGCCAGAAAATCTGAAACCAGTCTTCCCAAGGAGTATAGTCGTACCCAGCTACTGGACTGTTGAGATGAGATAGACAGTTGCTCCATATAAAATACAAATATTCAGCTGGATGCAGTTTGACTAGAAGTCGACTTGTACATAGCTGGAAAGAGGCTTTACAGATGATGACTTATTGTACAGACGCCAGCACATGAAGCTACACGAAACTGTCAAAGGAGATGTTTCATTTGCGGCCATCAGATGTACATTTATCGAAAAAGAGGAAAACATACTACAAATTGGGCAAAAATATTCTCTGGTGAATTTGAGCCTGATTGGTTGTGTACAAAAAATAATAGTTTTTCAATTATTGCCATGTTTTATTCAACATGCCGTCTCGTTTGCTTGCATACTTCTTTCGTTCTGAAATCATGTCTCATCAAATCAATGTTACATAGGAGATAATCTAAAACTCTATCAGTTAGTCAGGTCTCCGCTAGGGTAATAGTGTTCTGTGGGTTAGTTCTGATGAACAAGAACAAAACAAGGTTAAGTAAACGTCATTTCTACATCCTGTTATGGCTGTCATAACTCTTAGGACAAACGTCAAACATTTTTAATTTCTATTTTGTACATAAAACCATTTGATATTATGAAAAAAAAATACTTTTTTCTATTCAGGGGTAAGTTTCCCAGCTTTGCTGAAATGTACATGTTATGGCCGGAGCCCCATATAAAAATGAAACATCTCCTTTTCCCAATCAACCTTGAATCTAATTTCTTTAACAATAAAGTTGAAAATCTAATAAAGAAATTTGACAGATTGTTGTAGCTTGATGTGCTGGCGTCTGTACCTATAGTTTGGTTAAACCTCTGTTTAAAAGATTTTTAATGCATTCCTTTGATTCACTTAAACACATTTATTTTTATTCCCTCACAAACCATATTCGGTTTAAAAAGCTCCCGGCTACAAAGCATTGGATAAAACATATTCATTTTATTTTCAGTTCAGCGCTCTGGTTATGCTTCGCCTCTTTCATACTTTGGGGTATAGTGTCAGCAGTGTTCCTCATAGCTGGTCATGCAGAAGTAAGTAAAAGGCTCATACTTACATTCCAAATCCAAAGCAAAATTACACGCACAATAATCAAAGGGGAAAAACGGTTTAAAAACGCCTTTGTTCCCCCAGTTTCACCGGTTGTGAAAATCGCTTTCGTGTATATTGCTAAGTATTTATTTGAAGGCGTTTGAAACACGGAACAACTGAGCAAGTTGTTCAAACATGCGTCTACTGATACTAACTTGGAGTTCTTAGTTCATCTACGGTGTTATTTGTAGCGCATGCAGTCCAAGTTAAGTTTCTTGTTATAGTTAGTAGTAGTTTTAGCATTTTGTTATGCATGTGAGCTCAACCAGACGATTTCAAAACTTTATCTACCAAGATATTGCTTCTTTAAAATGTATGCGCTATTAAAAAAAAGAGCTTATAAATATAAACTTCATGATTCAAGCATTTATAACAAAGATTTTTGTTTCCTATATTAATATAGATAATAATATTAATACGGGAAGCAAAAAACTTTGTATAAAATAACGTGGACGGAGGAGTTTGAAATTTACCACAGTTACAGTTTAAATGTGGAAAGAGTACAGAAAACTTATATCTCTACATTATAATGCATTAAAATAATACAAATTATCGTTGAATTTTGAGCACTGTGAAGTTATAAATATATTAGTCCAACATATCAATGCTTGAAACTTATAAGAAACTTTAAAGGAAAACTAGACCGCGCTCCTTGTGGTCCAAACTACAGGAAGCGCGTTACAAGTACAGGTCAGTGTAACATGTTTAGCCTTCCATTCTAAAAAGACAGCTAATGTTCCAGGTATACGTCTGCCACGCTTTGTGGGAATCCCAGTATGAAACACTATCAGATTTACTTGACAGACCTTCACCACTGCTGACAAACAATGAAGGAATCTTCGATGCTATGTTTAGAGAACTTGAAAATGTTACCGTTGATGTATCTGTTAAGGATGTGTTAAGGTAATTTCAGTATCTTATTATACATATATTTTACGTTTTGTAGTCTCGTCTAAGAATAAGATAAGGGTTGCAGTGTTCCATCTGCTTAGTCCAACCGGATTCAGCTCGAACTCAGCTGAGTATTAGTATTAGTAAAACTCCAGAGCCTTGAACATCGGCGACGAGTTCTAGTCTATCGGTTTTCTATCGGTTACATTTCGGGGAGTGTGGGATGGAATTACACAATCTAATTCCGTCAAGCCCGTTGCATCATCGGACTACAAGACAAACGGCGATGCGCCATCGTTACATGATGGACATCCCACCTATACGCACTAAACGCTTTGGGAATACCTTCATTGTGCGTACGGCTAAGGAGTAGAATTCCCTGCCGGAGTCTGTGTTTCCCGATAGTTATAACCTAGGGGTCTTTAAGTCAAGAGTGAATAGATTACTTTTAGGTAAGCGTGCTCCATCGTTGACCACATCATCACTTACCATCAGGTGAGATGGTGGTCAAACGCGAGCCTATGATCAATAAAAAACAGCGAATACCTATCTGACCTCTACTTCCCAGTATTACCTGAGTAATACGATACCTCTTGGCAAGACCAGTATCAGAGAGATAATTATTTGCAACCTATTTGCTCAAATAATTATAATTTACGGGTTACTTCAAACCCTTGATATAAATAGCTTCAAATGCCTGTGCACAATTCTCCAAACTCAAAATTTGTTATAATAAGACGGTACCTTCAAATTTAATGTGTTTTTGATACGAGAATTACTGAACTTGTTTTTGAAAATTGAAAACCATTCTTTTGTGAAGTAAACAATGGTTTGCGATGTGCATTTATGTAAATCATAGTTTCAGCAACTAAAAGCAGTGTGATGCGATTGGTATCATTTATTAATTTCAAATACAGATTTGGGCAATGGTAGCCCAGTGGTAATAGGTACGACTAACGAGTTGTAAGACTTAGGTTTGAACCTAGGCATACACTTCTGTTATTATTATCTTTACCACTGCTCTCTAAACAGTGAAAGAAAACCTCGAAATGAAACCGGCTGAGAAGTCATCCAAAGTCTCCCGATCTGGGCGAAGTGGTTTATTAAGTAGAAGTCTGACACACCCTCCGGTGTGTCAGACTTCTACTTAATAAACCCATCCGTGTTCCGTCATTTGCCCTTTATGTTCCGAGGCCGCGGTAACTCTTTCAAACAATTCCGCAACCCCGGCAGGAACCGGCACGTCCTAAGACCAAAAAAACCGAACACATACACACACAAACCCGCGTAATGGATAACGGGCCATTTCCTCTCATAGAGAGAGTAGGCTTGTGTTCTTGCATGGGAAAATGCACACTACTACTATAGGCTACTCTACTACAGTCTGCATCAGACTATTTGAAAAAAATATTTGTGGTCTAAATAACTTATATTATTTCAGGCAATGTGAAAAGGATCGACCAGCATACGCTGTCTTTCAACTGGACAAAATACTTGATGTGAATAAAGAAACCTCATATTTTGAGTGGGAAGAGTTACAGAATGATTTTGGACGACTAGCCTCTTCAATAGATGTTGGTCTCTTGAAGACGATTTCAGTAAACTTCAGTCGATTGTTACACGAAATGCTAATTGTTTCTGATGTGAATATTGCTAAATATAGGTAAGTGATTTATGCAAGAATATTTTTCTATTCAACATTTACCTGTAACTGTAATTTATCTCCTGTTTTTCGATTGTATAACATATTGTATGTTTTGAATGATTCTTGTATTATATGCAGCTATTGTGTATACATCTTCTGTATCGTGGATACGTTTACCAACATTTAAATTGACACGACACAACCTACGATATGCAGCGAGACAACCATCATATGATCGGCATAGTGGTTATAAAAATTATATTTATTAATTTGTGATTTTTTTACACAGGGCCCCTAAATCTGTTTCGTTTATTTCTATATATCTGTATTTCTGTAAACAACAGTCTTATACAATAAGACCACACACTCTTTTATTTAATTTAAGTCGGTGAATATTATAAGTTATAGGTACAAGAAAGTATATAATATATTTCCTTAATATTTATTATCGAATAATGATGTTAATTCCCT
Source organism: Tholera decimalis (assembly GCA_943138885.2). Taxonomy (NCBI): domain Eukaryota; kingdom Metazoa; phylum Arthropoda; class Insecta; order Lepidoptera; family Noctuidae; genus Tholera; species Tholera decimalis. Next base: position 15,527,337 of record OW964563.2, on the reverse strand, counting down.
GCCGGAGTCTGTGTTTCCCGATAGCTATAACCTAGAAGTATTTAAGTCAAGAGTGAATAGGTTACTTTTAGGTAAGCGTGCTCCATCTTCGACCACATCATCACTTACCATCAAGTGAGATGGTGGTCAAACGCGAACCTATTTTTAATAATAAAAAAAAACATAAAAACGCAAAAATTTAATGAGATGCTCTGAACATTTCCTATTTATTCATGTCATAATTATTTGTTTCAGAATGGACTACAACGTGCCTGTGGTTGGAAAGGATCTTCCATCATTGATAGACCAACTAGAAAATATAGCAGCTCAAGTTACAGATTTAACTACTGCAGGAAGATTGGAAACTTTAGGTAACAATGCTTTCTACACTATCGTTTTCAACTACTGTTACTACAACTGTCGAGTGGTTTAGGCGTTTGCCTTGTGACCCGGTGGTCGTGGGTTCGACTCCCGCGAGAAGCATACTTTGTAAAGTAGTTTCCAGTTTGGCTAGGACATTGTAGGCCTGAATCACCTAACTGTCTGATTAAAACTTTTTACCAAAAATTAAACCGACTCCCAAAAAACACTGCAAAGTGAAAAATAACTTTAATTTCGGTAGTCGGTGTCTTTAGTTTTGTATTTTCGTTTTTGGCACCGACTTCCGAAATTAAAGTTATTTTTCACTTTGCAGTGTTTTTTGGGAGTCGGTTTAATTTTTGGTAAAAAGTTTTTATCAGACAGTTAGGTGATTCAGGCCGTTAATTTTTGAGGAGTTCTCCTGGTACTTCACCATCAGCTATGCAGCATCACCATATGCATTGTGACGAGCATAAAGTGCTTAACATCCATATTCAAGTAATCGAATTGCAATCCACGAAACACTTATTATTGAGTAGTTTCGGCGGCCATCTGTGGTCTTCATCATCAGTTCCACTTCCTCAAATCGTACTTTTTGAGAGCAACTGCACAAGTTACTATAAGAAGTACCCAAAACGCCATAGGTGTGCCTATAATATTTGAAGAGTTCCCTCGATTTCTCCAGGATTTCATCATCAGATCCTGACTTGGTGACAAATAGTACCAATTTCGAAGTATACCCTATCAAACAAAAAAATAATTTTCCAAATCGGTTCAGCCGTCTTCGAGTAATCGGTGATCATACATTAAAAAAATATATATATATATATACGCGTCGAATTGATAACCTCCTCCTTTTTTTGTCGTCGGTTGAAAAGATGGTTCCGTGCTTCGGAAGGCACGTATAAGCCGGTGGTCCCGGTCGCCAAATGGCGGTCGTCAAAATAGACCACGTCAGAGGCCCTTGAGGCGGTCTAGAAACTCTGACACTAGGGTGTATGGGGTTGTTAGACCTTACTACCCAAACGATAAGAAAAATACTACAACTGTACGTTTTCCAACCATGTCGAGGTCGGTTTCCAGTCTCACTTGAGTACTAGAGTTTTACATAGAGCGACTGCCTTAATTATTTTTTGAATTCAGGACGAGCCCACTCTTGAACTCGATCTGGCCTGGGCCCCAAGTCTGCTATTTTTATAAATTTGTCATTCCATGACGATCCCATTGTCATTTTGCTAATAGTTCGTAATCTACTAAATTCATAACGGTTGGTCAGTAGTCTCGTATTAGAATGACATTGCCGTATTGCCATTATTATAAAACCCGTTAGTAGTAATTATTTTCGAAAAACTACCCCTAAATTTGAACATTTATTCATGCCAGATTTTATTTCTATTTAATTTTACATATTATTTCGTTCCATGAAGTGTCAGTGGTTGACCATTGGAAAGCCATTATATTAGTAGATTACCAAACTTGTCAAAATCAACAATTTTGAAATCAATGATAGACTATTTTGACACTATTGTAATAGCAGACTTGAGGCCCTGATGGTATGCGATAAATCGATCTACGATGGTACGATCGAACCCAGAATATCAAATCAAATCAATACAAATCATTTATTCAAATTTTCTTACAACTAGATATATACTCAAGGTCATGCTTAGCTTAAGGTAATTAAATACATGTGCCTGAACTAGGTAAACCTGTGTTTCAGGCGATATGTGGCAATATTATCTTAACCCTTAAATGTTTGTTGCCATTTATAATCATACCTTTTTAATTTTTTATTACAAAGAGTGAAAGTTATGTGTTTCTGAACGAAATGTAACAACTGATATGAAACCACAGATTATTGAATGAAATAAAAAAAATACTCGGTTCTGGCGCGAATTTTTTGACAGTTTGTATTTATTGTCAATGGAGGTGACAAAGTTAGTAGATTACAATTATTTGTGACTAATTGATTTTTTTATTTCGGATTGCTGTTGGTGCTAATTTGATTACAAAAGTTGTTATGGATTTAGAAAAAGGTTAGTTATAGGTTGGTAATGTTAGTTATATATAATTAGGTATTATATGCATATTGTAGCCAAATGGCAACATAGTATTTTTTTTTGTTTTAATATATTAATAAGTTTGATTATGATTTATTTTTATTTTTCCCGACATCTGTACATAATAACGTACCTAATAAAAACAATCCACAAAAAAATAAAAAGTCATGCATCTAAGGGTTAAATATTCACCATATAATAATACATTAATCACTAATTGCGTGTAACGTTAAACATAAAATATAATTATAAATAAAACAAAACACTGGCTATAAGTATAAAACAATTAGATAACTAGGTACATAATTATGAAGTCCAATAATTACATGATTATAATAAAATTCTTAATAGCTATTTTAGCACAATTAATAACTTTTCTGTATCTTCGTAGGACAAACTTTGGAGGGCAGACTTTACAGCTTTTTTACATTTATTATATTCAAGTGGATATACCTATGTTCGAAATTGCATTTAGTCTATTGTAGAAAAGCGGTCCCAGATACACAAAGAATTTCGATGTTAAAACACAATTTGTGCTCGTTTTTTCCGTGCAAGTGATATGGCTCTCTTTGGCAAGACTGGTGACAGATTTTCTGCCTTCTGGCTTCCCGTATCGACTGTCACAGATGAACAGCTGACAGCTGACAGCCGGATCCAATGGCTCAGAGTACTTTCTGGGGCACGTGGGAATATATTAAAACAGTCACCCATTGTCTGCAAGCGTAGCTACAAATTCCAAAAGTTTGGATATCTTGGCGAACCTTTCGTCAACGATCATGATAAGGGCAATACAATGGAAGTGGTAGAGGTAACTTAAACATAGAGTGAGGTAATTTCTACGTGGCCGCAGAATGAAACTATTACGTACTAGATTCTGCCAGCCAACGGCTTTATGCGCATCATCTCATATATATTTAAAAAAAAAAACGTACTCTTGGAATAAAAAGTAACCCAAGTTTTTCTACAAGAGCCGATCAACAATAGGGTCTAAAGAGGTCAGAGAGCGTTCAGGAAGTGAAGTTTGACACTGGAATTCACTGAAACTAATTTAGCTGTTAATGCGGGGAAAGGAATCATACAGATGGACAGTCAAACTTTATCATTATTCATATTACAAATAAAAACAAAGTAACTTTACTATAACCTACTTCATTTCTCATCTTATATTTTCCAGCAACAAGAACTCAGAGACTATATCTCACGAACATCAAACCACTGGAACAGCTACGAGCTGACGTTGTCTTCAAGTTGACTGAGCTGGAACTGCAACTGTTGCCGTTTAGAAGAAAACTGAACATTTCGCTAAGTCACATACACACGGCACAGTTTTATATCGACAACCAGGGTGATGTTATCGCTCAAAAGGTAAACTGAGATTTGATATATGTAAATTGTCAATTCAATTTCATAATTACAAAATTCACAATCTCACCCGATGTTAAGCGATGATGTGGTCGTAGATGAAGCACGTTTGCCTAAAAGTAACCTGTTCACTCTAGACTTAAATACTCCCAGGTTATAACAATTAGGAAACACAGACAGAGAATTTCACTCCTTAGCTGTACGCACAAAACCATTCCCTAAACATCATTATTTGGTCAGACTTTTCCCAACTAAATTGGCTCGTCGGCTTCCAATTTAATCGGATTCAGAGTAATTTTTTTACATGAAGTGACAGCATATCTGATCTCCACATCCCAGTAGCTGGGTAACGTGATAAACATATGTCTGGGTCGGCTTCCAGTCTCACTGGATAATATAACATTGAGCGACTGCGTCTCTGGGCCTCGATACCCTCCAGGGGGGGCACACTTAACACTGTCATCAATTTCAATAGACGGCAGCGACATCTGAAGTTTGGTGAGTTAAAAAGATTTGGCAGCCATCTTGTCTTGTTTATAAACTTGTCAAACAAATATCATTGTCGGCCATTGTCAACTCTGGCTTTCCCGACGTTGATGCGCTTCCCGAAATCCGAGTTTATCTCAGATAATTCTGTTAGAATTGTTACTTGTTACTGTGATTTGTTTTGTTAACATTATTCTGAACTCCATACGTGTTCTTTATTATTTAGGTTAAAACCCTGATTATATTATTATAAAATTTAGAAAGACTACATACATACTCATAGTAAGTATGCATATATATGTAGGTGTATATTTATTAGAGCCTTAGTTCACTCACCGAACTTAAGGTGGCAGCACTTTCCATACATGCAAATTTTACCACAGAGTTGTCACTCTTTCCCCTATACTTACTTTACTCTTTGATACCCTCTGATAAAACCGGTGTCAGATTTACATCGAATTAAACGTCCTGGTATAGTCAGAGACCATACCAGGATGTTTAATTCGATGCAATAGACTGACAGTTTTTGAGTTGTCAGATAATGACGACTACGAAATTGTGATTAACTAAATTAATCGATTCAGGAATAAAATCGGATAACGATGTAAACTACTTTATTTTGTGTGAAAATAATAAAAACTAAAATGTGATTATAAAGGGACGTGAAAAATAAAACCCTTGTATCTATACCCATTCCAACATGGTTTAGGTCGCAGTGGTGCGGTGGCAGTCTTTTTAATAGTAATCTCACGGAATTTATTAAAATACTAGCGACCCGCCCCGGTTTCGCACAGTTGCAATGTTTATATTAAATATGCTATAGAATGTCTTTATTTACATCGTTGACAGCCTTTTTGTCATTCGACATACATGTTCTCTTTAGTAATTACTTTTGAAAGTGCGACATATAATTTACCATGGGAAAAACATTCAACGCTCAAATCTAAGCAACCGCGCGCCGTGCCTCCGCCGGCACCGCGCCGCAACCGCTATGTCCTTGCATTTTAAATCTGTAATATCTTCGAAACCATTTATTTAAATTATATTCTGTACAAGGCAATATTGATTTATATTAAATGCACAATCTATTTATGGTACTTAATTGGATAAGGATTAATGCTGTATTGCTTAAAATCGCTTCGTAAAATATGCTCGTATTTCTCGTAAAAAGGAAAGGATAAAAAATGGTTGTTGTGGGTTATCTATAAGAGATAGACAGATGCCATTGAGGATTTTTTTGTTGACCTTGGTGTACAATACTGTAGTACATTATTTTGATCTATCTCGTAGGGTTCAGCCAGCGTTTGCAAAGCAAGCGCAAAAAAATGTGTTTATTTGCGACATTACATTAGAAACCTCAAAAATTATCAGTGTTTCTCTACTATATTATGCATATTATATACTTAAAAACCTTTCTATTGAATCATTCTTTCTATTGAAAGAAACTGCACCAAAATCCGTTGCGTAGTTTTAAAGATTTAAGCATACATAGGGACAGACACAGGGAAGTGACTTTGCTTTATACTATGTTAAGATTCATCACATGAAACAATTTCCAAAAGAGTGGCTTTTATCATGTTTGGTTAGATATGAATATTTTTAATAAAAATAGATTCATTTCTAATAAAAAAGTAATTAAAAAAAATAAAAAACCCGACTGCAACCTTATACTAAAACTAACTGAAAAGCTAATAAAAACAAGCCCATTTTAAATTAAATAAAAGTTGGAAGCAGGCGGGGCCCATACCATTATTATAGTTTCAAACTCAAATGGGTCCCGCCTGCTTTCAAATTTTATTTCATTTAAAATGGGCTTGTTTTTATTAGCTTTTCAGTTAGTTTTAGTATAAGGTTGCAGTCGGGTTTTTTAATTTTTTTAATTACTTTTTTTTTATTTCCAGGTTTTTAGTTTACAAATGTGAATGATTTCGCAGACGATTTAGTTCTTGATACGTGATTTTTACGATTTGTCACTTTGAATTACTTTTAACCATATAAGTTGTATATATGTTTGTAATCACCTTTTAATACCCTTTATTTTGATACCCCACTCGATAGGTTTTGAGAAAAAAAACTTTTTTGAAGACATAATATGGCGCCAAAAATCCGCCGTTTTGTTTTTTTATTATTTTGATATACCCAGTGTCACTTTCACAGTCAATACGAATCTAAAGATACCTCTCAAGCTAAAATCCGTCGAGCCGTTCAGGCCACAGAGCGTGCCAAACAATTATACATACATACATACTCTCGACAAACATAACCCTCCTTCTGGCGCAGTCGGATAAAAATCTCGTCACTACTTCAAAATAAAAGATAGTGTAGTAATAATAATAGTATAAATTTTATAATTATTTTTTTATTTCTTAAGATTAAAAATCGCTCATTTATTATTCGATTGATTGAATCCATCACTAATAGGTTAAATAGGGTATCATTATTTTAGTAAGTAACACTAGCTTATGTCAGCTTACTGAATCGAATTAAAAGTCAGGGTATACCCGTAACGACTGTCAAAGATGATCTATGGCTGCCGGGAAGAAACCGACATCGGCAGATCGATTCGTTCGGCTATTATTATTCAAACACGAGCTCCTCCTCTTCTAATATCTACGGTGAAATAAATAAATAAATACAAAGCACTTGGAAACATCAGCACACTTTTTTCCTTCAGGAATGACTAATTTTCCTTTCACATGTTTATGCTACGTTTCTAACTCTCACTTAGGCTACGCCTGGACTGACAAAAGTCTTGCCTTTAGCGTATCATCTGACAAGTCGTAAAGTGAAATTAATGTTTAGATTATTTACAAACTGCTGCATTGCGCCAAGCGCTTCTAGATAGATAGGTAGATAGATAAACTCTTTATTGTACACCATAACAGAATGAAATAAGGACTTAACAACCATAAAGGGTGTACAATAGGCGGTCTTATCGCTAAAAGTGATCTTTTACAGACAAACTTTGGACGGATTTGACACAGCAGGAGAAAATAAGTACGCGGGTCGTGTACTAATTACTTATATACAATACATAAGTAATTAACTACATACTCATACATATATATATATATATAAAACCTGAGACTTCTACTAATAGTAATTTTTTACCATGTCTTTGAAGGAAGGAATGGTTTGTGCTTGTCTTACTGACACTAGATCATACATTGATTATTATTCTACAATAATTACCTAATGATTGTTCCAGAAAGTCTCGATGTACATATCCCGTCTAGTCTCGCACGCTGCTGGATGGCGGACACATGTACTGATATCGACTGGCAAGCATGCAGCGCGATGTAGACCACTATATGCTGTATATGCTGCTGCGAGAACCTTGCTGTGCTCTCAATATGTTTCATCTTTGGTAAGGAGTTAGATCAGACTGATAATCTATTGACATTTTAGTGTGCCAGTCTCAAAAATAGAAATAAACTTTCTTTTTGACGACTTAAAAACAAAATATTTTATTTTGTTCTGTAAAAAACTGTACTATATGCAAACTATATGCTAATAATGCTAATAGGAATTTCAATGACTTTTATCTGTCAAATGTCACTGAAAAAGTACGGTTTGCAAAAAAACTTGATGGCGAAAAATAATAACCGTTTATTTTACTTTGTTTAACCGAGTCTCACATCAAATTTAAATATATTTAATTATTTAAAATCATTATTAGTTTTTTTGTTAACATACTTTTCTCTCTTATTTTCATTGTTGACACCAATACGCTCGAAAGTAAAGAACGTACGAAACGCACTGTATGCGTGCTATTCATTGTTTTTTTTTTCCCTTTAATTGTATTAGTATGGCTCGATAAAGTGGAGTATTCTAATTGATGTAGTCTCTTTCGTCCAATAAAAAAATTATTTATCCGGCATAGGATTAATTTTAGCACATTACGGAACATTGAATGTTTCCAAGTTAGAAGGACAATATGCTTTAGAGCGCCTTCACACTAGCGTTTATCCAGCGTAGATGTTCGATAAACGTATGCGCAGCGCAGACGTCGCATTGTTGCGGCGTTTCCTCTGGAGTCAATCAAACTTGTTAAATATCATTAACAAAATTGATTTTGACGAGGAAACTCTATTCTTGGCTTTACTTTTAGAAAGTAACGCAGTAACGCGGCGCACGCGTAGCGCTCCTGCGGCGCTAGCACAGCGTATTCATGTACCCTTGCACAGACGCCGCGATAATGTGACGCCTGCGCTGCGTAGTCGCGGCGTCTGCGCTGCGCGTACGTTCATCGAACGCCTACATTGGACAAACGCTAGTGTGAAGGCGCTCTTATTAGGGTCATAGAATCAAAACAAAAACAGTTTTCATGAGATTCACATGATGGTCCAAAGTAAAAATCAATTGCTGGGATTGTTGGAATATTCTAACGAGATACAGCGGCCTCGGAACACAAAGGCAACTGAAGTATGTGGGGTTTTTATCAGTAGGAGTCTGACACTCCATTCCGCTCCACCCAGTTCGGGAGGAGTCATTTGTCGAATTTACCCCCTAAAAAACAAGTATGTGTGGGTGTGAAACAATTAAAGTTCTATGTCACTTTCAGCACGGCTGGTGGGTTTGCGGATTTTTCCTGGGGATTTCATGGTGCGCCGCACTAACTCCACTGTGTGTCAAACTTTGGCGCGCGTACGGCAGGAAAATTAGAGCACATGAAGCTATGACGCTGGCTAACTTGGGTTCCGGGTTAGTACGAGTTTTGCTTTGAATTCAATTTAAAATTGTTTACCTATATTCTGTGACTTTCACTTAGCTTTAAAGCAAAATAACAACCAGCCAGTTAGCCTTCCCAAGATGCTGAATACCACAGGAAGTGGAGGCGCATCGCAAGGGCTGCTTTATCTAGAGATAAAGCATCATCGTCAACCACACCCATTCTATCAAGAATGCACGATTAAGGAGGAGTTAGCTTTAAAGAGACTAGTGTGATAAAATTATTTAGCTTTTGTCGTTTTTTAGCTTTTCACCTTAAACAGAATCTATTTTTCATAGTTAACTATTAATTAAAAAATAATAATAAATAAAATGTTTATTCAAAATCATAAGGTAAATTACACACGTTATTAAGTTCACACATGTCATGTGCCTGTATTAGGTAATCCTGTGTTTCAGGCGAGAATAGGTGTTTTTATTTTTAAATAATCACATTTATGTGAAATAAATTATATATATATCTTGGTAATGTATAAAGGTGTAAATAATATGACAACATTCTTAATCTTACTTACATTTAAATAAAATACGAACTATCTCTATTTTAGTACCAGTAACAACTTTTCTGTCTTCATAGGGCATACTTTGAAGAGCTTCTTTCAGAATGTTCTTGCAGTATAATTTAGGAAATAAATGTTTAATTTTGCGTTTAGTCTGTTATAAAATAGTGGTCCAAGGAACATATAAAATTTGGCTGTGAAAGCATGTTTTGTACTTCTTTTAAGGCAAACTAAATCTTTCCGTCTTTTGTTGTAAATTCAGTGCGGTAGGGAAGTGCTGTGAGTTCTATCAGTACGGTGCTCATTATAAATAAATGGCGAACCGTTAGTACTTCACAAGATTTATAGATAAGGCTAGTGGGAAAAAAGATAGGGTGACTTCTTCTTCTTCTTCTTCTTCTGTAGTTTGGTTTCCGCACTTAGTCTCTGCACGAGACCATTGTGCGTGAGCCATGTCGGCAGTCACTCCATCCAGCCAACCTCCCTCCAGAAGCAGATCAGGTCTTTCGGTCTATTCAGGATATCTGTAAGGGAATTTAATGACCCGAGGGTTCTTTTCCGTATTTCGGTGATTTCCGTGCACTCAGGAGCACGTGTCCTACCGTTTCCTCCGTCCCCATACATGCCCTGCACAGGGGACTGTCCGTTATACCTATTGTGTGATAGTGTTTGTTCAGTGAGCAGTGCCCGGTGATGGTCCCCGCCACCATTCGTAGGCTTCTTCTGTCCAGGTGTAGGAGGCGCCTGGTTAGTTTATTATCTAAGTTTGGCATCGCCTCTTTGGACTGCCTGCAGCCTGGTGCCGAGGACCACCATTTTCGGGCTTGGTCGTGTGTGTGTTCTTTAAGCCATATGCGCATCTGGGTGAAGGGGAGCGGCACGATGGGCTCGGGTCCGAAAACCATCGCGCCGGGCCCCCTCCTGGCCAGTTCGTCCGCCGCATCATTGCCGAGTGATCCGCTGTGCCCCTTTATCCATTGCAGTGTCACAGTGTTGCGGTTCTCGACCGCTGAGCGTTGCAGCGCATTGTGACATTCTAGTATGAGCTTGGACGTGATATAATTTTTCTCTAGGGATTGAAGTACTGAGGCACTGTCGGAAAGTATGCGGATGTGACTATCCGTGACTTTCCTGGCTTCTATGGCATGGATCGCCTGAATAATGCCCACAAATTCCGCCTGGTAGACGGTGTTGAGCTTCCCCAGCGGTCTGGATATATTTATGTTGAGATCGTTGGAGAAAACTCCAACTCCAGTTCCAGTGTTTGTCTTTGAGCCGTCAGTGTAAATCCTGAGCTCCTCAGGCCCTGAGTAGTCCTCGGGCTCCGGCATGAGCTGTATTTGGTAGTTTTTTTGGAAGTGGTGCGTCTTTGCAGTCTTATCATATGGTGCAGTCATCAGGGGTTGTCGTTTGACTGAATCCTCCATGATGCGTGTGTGTTTGATCCTGGAGTCTCGCAAGAGTGCCCCGGATATAGCAAGTCTGAAGGTTGCCAGGGCAGCCTCTTCTCGTACTATAAGGTGCAGTGGTGGTAGGCCCAGCATGGCCTGTAGAGCGGCAGTGGGTGCAGTTCTCATGCTGCTAGTGATCGCCACACATGCAAGTCGTTGCAGCTTCTCAAGATCCTTTTGTGCCGTGCTTAAGTCTGTTCTGGGCCACCAGACTAGGGAGCCGTACGTAATAATTGGTCTTATAACAGTCGTGTATAGCCAGTGGGTTGTTTTGGGGCTGATACCCCAGTTTCTGCCCAGCATGCGTTTGCACTGCCACATGCAGATACTGGCTTTTTTGGTGATGTGCTCAGCGTGTTTTGCCCAATTCAGTTGTTTGTCCAGGAAGATGCCCAAGTATTTGGTTTCAGCCGAAAGGCTTAGAGTGGTGCCAAAGAATTTTGGCAGTGTCAGCTCCGCCAGCTTCCTCTTTTTGGTGAAAAGTATGAGCTCAGTTTTTGTAGGATTCACTGAGAGTTGATACTCTCGGCACCAGTCCTCTACTATTTTTAGGGCTTGGCGCATGAGGTTGCATATGGTATTCTCATGGCTTCCATTTATAAGATAGGGTGACAAGTATATACCTTTTTTTTCCTGGGTGGAAAAATCATAGAATGACTTCTCCCGCTCTGAGTAAAGCGGAAGGGAGTGCCAGACTTCTACTGACTAAAAACCCACCCTGTTCCTTCAGCTGTCCTTAAGTTCCGGGGCCGCGGTATCTCTTTAGAACATTCCTGCAACCGCGGCAGGCAATGGCCTTATGGGACCCCGTCACTGGTGCTGACAGATCTTAGAGGCGCGCGTGGAACACGAAGCGCCGACACACCTTGAGGGTAGCTCTTTGCGCTCTCTCGATGGGTAGTAACAAAGTTTTACCCGCCCCACCCCATGAGGTAAAGGCAAAGTAAACTTGCCTAATTAGTTTTGGGTCTGCAATATATCGCAGCTTTTTAAATATAAGTGTTGATAAATGTTGACCTAACTAATTTCATGCAGTCATTTTTAAATATTTTCTTGGAATCTTTTTTATTGTATCGTTATCGAGATGCGAGATTTATTCTTGAACTTAATTAAATAAATTTGTTTTATTTTCAGACAACAAGAAACTCCAACTACGGCTTTATGTGATGGCAGTAACTGGAACACTCCTGGGTCAGTATAACTGATGATAATATTCTCTACTTTAGAAGAAATAATAATTTATGAAAAGAAAAAAGATTGAAAATATAGGCAACAAAACAAAATGGTAACAAATTCAATGAAATAAAATGATCAAACCCTTATAATTACAAAACAGACAATAACATGTAGTGTGTTACAATAGTGTGCCTCGCAGTTGCCAAATAGGCCCAGTTTAGCATAAATAAGTCAGACGACAAGCTATTAATGTTCTGGGAACAATTGTATATGTGACTCGCTTGTGCCCAATCATCGGGTACAAGCAAGTCACATTTTTAATTTTCCCAACACATTTTTTTAATTCTTTTGTACATTATTAATTATTTAAAACCTTATGCTTTACGCCAGTTAAAGTATGTTTTTTTTTTTCAATAATATTTGTGTGAACTTGCTAACCCAATTGATTGCGATGCACAAGCGGACGAAGTAGGAGGTCACGTGCTACTTTATAAATAATAACTTAATATTATTATTTTCAGACCACCAGCCCCACCTCCAAGAAGTGATAGCTGGTGAAACAGCAGTCATATGGAAACGATAAGTTTGCTTGTAAAAGCACAAAACGTGTTCAATAAATGACTTTGCTTTCCAAAGTCCTTAGCTATAATGATTGAAGAGTCATCTATTTATTTTGATTGTAACTTATGTGTGGTGAGTTTTGGACACGTTAATTTCAGTTTTATTTATATGCTTAAGTAAACATTCATATATTTCTATGTATCTTGTGTTACATGCTGAGTAGATCGAAAAATTGTATAATATGTGAAACAACCATCACTATCATAACTAGGTTACCATCAAGGATTAAAATAAACAGCTTTAAAAGATTTATTTTATAAACGTACTATAGAAATAAGTATAATATAATTACATTATGTTGGATATACAACTTTTATTTTCTGCCATCCTGACATAAATAAAGCCCTAAGGAGTTTTGGCTATCAATTTTAAAGTAAAAGAGCCGCAATTTTGTTTTGAATAGTTTTTAAGAAAATTATCTCATATTATTTTAGTAATTGTCTTCTGAAATTGTAACTTAAATAGAAAAACGAATTTAAATTATTATGATATTTCGCGTAATGACTTAATTGACCCCCAAACTTACGAGATCCAAGGAAGCTTAATTATTAAGTGGGTTTTTGCTTATGGTGGTGTGTTGTCTCTCTTCAAGACCAGAATATTTTGAATATTGAATTATCGTTGCTTTTTTAGGTTAATCTCTAAAAAGTATGCAACATTGTATGAACATCACAACACAGTACTAAATGTTCATGTTTAGGAAGCAAATAAAAAATTTAAAGCACATCTATCTTATCTTGTAGCTCTTTTTGTCCGTATAAAATTGCGAAGCCCGATTTACATAATCATGAATACAGAAAAAGAAGTAATAATTTCCTTTATAGTAAAACTATCATAATTTACAGTTACTTATGAATAACTTACAAAACATCGAATTTCACCACCAAAGCCAATAAATAAATTTGAGAAAATCAATAATTCTGGTTTTTTTTTTAAGAGAACTTGCAATGTGTGCTCCTTTAAGTTCTGTCTATCCAAAGGTTGTCTGTAAGAGATCGCCCTGTGCGATAAGGCCTTTCATTGTACACTAGTTTAACTTGTTGTATCCATAATGGTATACGAGTACAATAAAATATACAAGAAATAGAATTCACATCACTATTGTTAACCCCTCCAACTAAGCTAGATATGCCATATCTGGATTGGGTTCACAGCAATAGTGTAATGGGTGATGGTTTTTTAACCGACTTCAAAAAAAGGAGGAGTTTCTCAGTTCGTCCTGAACTTTTTTTTATGTAGGTTACCTCATATCTCGAATATGGCTGGATCGATTTGGAAAATTCTTTGTTAGTTTGAAACGGTATACTTTCTTTGGTCTCATTGTCATCACTTTAGGATCTGATGATGGAATCATGGAGAAATCGAGGGAACTCTTTAAATATTATAGGGACACCTATATCGTTTTGGGTATTTCTTATAGTAACTTGTGCAGTTGCTCTCGAAAAGCACCATTTGGGGAAGTGGAACTGATGATGAAGACCACAGATGGCCACCTAAACTATTCAATAATAAGTATTTTGTGGATTACGAATTTTCAACGGCACTGCTATTCCATTAAGCGAGAAAGTTAAGAACCTTGGGGTTTGGGTTGACAAATATCTTTCTTGGGGTCCCCAATTACAAGAAGTCAGTCGCAAATTATTTGCTTCTGCCCATTCCCTAAGACGGTTGCGTAACTTTATGCCAACTGCTACTAAAATTGCGCTAGCACAGTCTCTTTTACTCCCCATCCTAGACTACGCTGATGTCAGTTATCTTGATCTTACTGAGGCACAATTTGATAAACTTGAGCGACTCCAAAATGTTTGCATTAGATTTATATTTGGCTTGCGCAAATATGATCACGTTTCACGAATTTCGTACAAAACTCAAGTGGCTTCCAATACGTCTTCGCCGGAACTTACACATTCTGTCTCTGCTTTACAGTGTGCTGTTTAATCCTAAAACCCCCACTTATCTTAAAAAACGATTTAAGTTCCTTCATGACACACATGCAAAATCTCTGAGGTCATCAGAAAACTTAGGCTTGCGGTACCGAGTCACGCCACCAATTTCTATGGTAAGTCGTTCGCAGCTCAAGCAGTACGGCTGTGGAATGCTCTACCCGTGTCAGTAAGACAAGCACAAACACTATCTTCTTTCAACAACTTAGTAAAAGATCTTTATCTCTCTCCTTAAATTGTTATTATGTATGTCTTTGTTTCTTTCTTTTTTTTAAATATTTGTATGTATATATATGTTTTGAGAACATTATTTATTGTTTTGTATTTTATATAGATAATTAGTACACCGTGGACTACCCGCGTAATTATTTTCTCCTTCTGTGTCAAATCCATCCAAAGGTTGTCTGTAAAAGATCGCTTTTAGCGATAAGACCGCCCATTGTATCAGCCTTTTAATTGTTAAGTCCATAATTTTGTTTTTACTGTTATGGTGTACAATAAAGAATATATCTATCTATCTATCTACCGATTACTTGAATATGGATGTTAAGCACTTTATGTTCGTCACAATGCATATGGTGAAGTGGAGCCGATGGTGAAGTACCAAGAGAAATCCTAAAAAATTAACGGCGATAAGTAGTTGATATTTCGGCTTATGAAATTGGATAAATTACAAACCGATCCACTAAAGAGCGTGAAAAAAAACTTTTTTGCAAAAAAATAAACCGACTTCCATATCAGAATACTTCAAAGCCAAATAACTTTTTTTACAAAAAAATCTTAGCACCAACTTCAGTCATGTGATTAGATACCTAGCCCTTATTTTTAACGGAATTAGACATCCAATAAAACAATCTTGAAGTTTATTTCTCTCTTTGTAGTGCAAGTCTTTTATGTACGTTTTGAACTCGGTTCAATTTTTTATAAAAAAAGTTTTTATTTTATGCTTTTTAGTGTATCATTGTTTGTGTTACTTGAAATACCTACATACCGTTCGCACTTAATTTTATTAAGCCTGCTGTACACGTATTTTTTACCCACTAAAACCATATTTCAGACGTGATTTAATGTTATGCAAAGGTTAAACAATACTCGAGGAGCTCGATGGAATAAACGGCTTAGTGCGTTCGGCTACGATTTGATGAGTTAAGCAGTGCAAGTGGCCAGTCTTCGGAGAGGTCTTCAAAAACTTATTATCTCGAGTTTTCCTGTGCTTCGGAAGGTAAGTTAAGCTATTAGTCCCGGCTGCATCCATAGTCATTAGCACCCATTAATTCCCATTGGGCTTGCTTAATAGGTTCTGTCTAACCTATTCTCTTTAGGTAGGTACCTACGGTGTTTATCCATAGGGCAGGTCTGTGCCTCAACAGTGGTAAAATTAATAGGTTGATTATGTTAAATAACATAAATATTCTTATATTTATGTACTGTTTAACATAATCAAGGGCAGCAATCGCGGGGCATTTGCTGTTTTAAATTGAAGAGTTCCATCACTTATCTCCGAAGACCTTCATCAGAACCTGATGTGTTGTATACTAAAACCTGCCTTGTAAAATATGCTTTCAAACAACGGAAACGTGATCGAAATCGCATGAGTAGTTTTTGAGAAAATCGCGGATATTCAAACACACATACATATATATACATACATACTGGTCTCCTTTTTGAAGTCGGTTAAAACCAACTTTAATTTCGGAGGGCGGTTTGAAAAAAAGAAAATACAAAACCAATAATACCGACTACCGAAATTAAAGTTTTTTTTTTTTTATGGAAGTTGGTTTTACTTTTTGGAAAAAAAGTTTTTTCAAGATCAAGTATGTTTATAGAAGTAAAGCGCATTGGATAAACGAACTTTGCTATTGAACCAGCTGGCCCAGAAGATTACCTGATCGTATCGCCTTCAACATTTCCTCATGTAAACATAAAAGGTAGGTAACACAGATGATTCCAGAGATTGTTACTTATTTCAAGCACAGGCATAGTATAGAGCTGTAAATAATTATGCTCTTTTTTAAATTCATTGTAATCCTTCCCTGAAACAGTAAATTTGAGAATTTATAGTGAAACTGTAAACCAAAAATATTTTTAGAACCATTCCACCACGTGGCACACAGTTTACCATATCGTAAACTGTTTTATTTTGGAAGTTAAGTTCCCTATTTTTCATAACACTGTTCAGTGTTCAACCTGCTCTACTTTTATTGGAAAAATATTGTAGTATTTATTATTGATTTTTGGCTCGCGTTTAACCCTCATCTTACTTGATGGTAAGTGAAAGATGGTGATGGTAAGTATTAATGTGGTCGACGATGGAGCACGCTTACCTAGAAGGAACCTATTCACTCTTGACTTAAAGATTCCTAGGTTATAGCTATAAAGAAACACAGACTTTGATAGGGAATTCAACTCCTTAGCCGTACGCACAATGAAATTAGATATTAATAATTTCCGAAAAGCTATATAATAGAAACTTTTTTGCAAAAAATAAAACCGACTTCCATATCAAAACACTACAAAGCCAAAAATAATTTTAATTTCGGTAGTCGGTGTTATTGGTTTTGTATTTTCTTTTTTTTTCACACCGCCTTCCGAAATTAAAATTATTTTTGGCTTTGTAGTGTTTTAAACTTTTTTGCAAAAAATAAAACCGACTTCCATAGAAGTCGGTTTTATTTTTTGCAAAAAAGTTTTTATTTTCGTGCTTTGTAGTGGGTCAGTGAATTTTCCAAATCGGTTCGTAAATGACGGAGTTATGCGCGAACAAAAAACGCAATGCAGCGTAA
Organism: Tholera decimalis; assembly: GCA_943138885.2. Taxonomy (NCBI): domain Eukaryota; kingdom Metazoa; phylum Arthropoda; class Insecta; order Lepidoptera; family Noctuidae; genus Tholera; species Tholera decimalis. The sequence continues at coordinate 15,509,885 of OW964563.2, read as the reverse complement.
ACGAAAAGATCATCAACGTAAACATTTTTTTAGACTTGTTGATTTTCAGAAACGGCTTGTCCGATTTCGATAAAATTTTCATGGGACCATTTGGGAAGTATACCCTTTCTAACAAGATCAGAAGTTTTCAAATCGGTTGGCAAACGACGGAGTTATGCGTGGATAAACATAAAAAAAAAAAAAAATACAAACATCCGAATTGAGAACCTCCTCCTTTTTTAGAAGTCGGTTAAAAATGTGCCAACGTTCAACGACTAAAGTAGAACTTACCTTCTCAATTTGAAATAAAGTTTCAAGAGATATTTAGTTACAAATATATTTAGCTTCCACAGTGTTAGTCCGACAACCGCTTTCAGAATGAAAAATATACGAGTATACTTTGACTAATGGTGCTTTTGTTTTTTATTAAACTGACTATTCTATTCAAACATTTGAGAGAAATATAGTGTGTACTCAAGATTGCTTTATATGGAAATTTTAATAGTAGCTTCTCTGACATGACCAGATGGGCAAGCTTGTCATGAAGAGGACTTTATATGGGCATATACAGCACATATAGGCCGGTATGTTTATGCTGGACTTAAACATGACCGATTATAATAATATGGAGAGTACTTATGTTCCTTTCATTTTGCCTGAATCACAGCAATTACCTATTTCGTCATAATTCTTGAAGATACCAACAAAAAGAAAACAGGTTTTGAATTCTTAAATTCCTTTTGTGTTTGACATAACAGCATAAAGCCCATAATAGAACATTACCGAGTTCTTGGTTGGGGGGATCGAGTTGTTAAACAGTAAATTGTTTTATTCTAAGACGACTGCTACAATATGTTTGCGCATTAATGATATGCTACACTATGACTAAGTGACGGGCGCTAACTTTTCATTAGGTTTAGTACACTGATTTTTTTAAATGTACTGAGGATGGCCATTATTTTCTGTATCACGGATTAGCTTCCCTAACCATCTACTCTCTTACAGTATGTCTTAACATACCATCGTAGTACTCCCGACTGGAATTTACTCAAAGTTGCCATTTTCAACAGAGATTAGCCAGGTATGCAGGAAAGTTTTAAATTTTGAAACGGCAGGTTAACTGTTCCCGTGACCCGTGACGTGTACTTTGACTTAGGTTAAATTATAATACACAAATAAAAGTGCAATCTCTGATTCTTTGCCATCATATTGTCTATCGCGTACTATATATTATGTCGTATTAAACTATAGTATTATTTATATAACCAATCGAGAAGCCGACTCGACTGGGAAAAAAACAGAAGCTCGACTAAAGGTTTACGTCCTTTTCGTAAGTGTTACAATTACTGCGAAATTCCTGATGGAAAATTCAATTACTCCTGTGGCAAACCCTACGATTAACAGACGTGCTTGCAAAAACATAACCCTTACATATAGGCCATGATTAAAACTGAAAGTTTGTCTAATCAGTCCCAGAATGTCACGATCTACATACTTATTCGTTTCCCTTTCCCAGCAAGTACCCATAATCTCATTAAATAAGTGAACGTCGAATACATTGGCATAAAGGTACTAATGACGTGTGACCTAAATGCCTGATTTACATTTTATGGCTCAATTTAAATTGGCGCCGATAGTCGAACTTAATTAAGAAATGGTAGGACTATAATTGACACTCTAACATTCGAATTACTGAGCTAATGATAAATAATTATACAGGATACAATATTTCAGCCTCATGTTTAATTTTTTTAAATTTGGATTTCCAAAAAGAAGACACGTTCATCCACAATAATTTTATCATACAGTAGATTGCATTGATATGATTGTGCTCTTTCAACTACCTGCAGGATACCTACTACAACATTTGATTAATACTATTCTATTAAATTCATATAAAATACTAGCTTCTGCCCGCGACTTCGTACGCGTGGGAAGGTTTTCCCGCGCAAATCCCGATCCCGTGGGAATTTCGGGATAAAAATAGCCTATGTGTTCTTCCAGAATGTCAACTATCTACTCACCAAATTTCATTTAGATCCGTTCAGTAGTTTTTGCGTGAAAGAGTAACAAACATCCATCCGTCCTCACAAACTTTCGCATTTATAATATTAGTAAGAGTAAGATAAGATAAGATGTATAATATGCATATTTCTTAAAAACATCAAATCATTCAAAGATTAGTAACATAGCCGTCCTCTCTCTTGAACCTGTGGGAATTAGTGTTGTTTTGTTTTCTCAATAATTACCTTACAATTTGGGAGTAGTGGTGATGAAATAATTTATACAAAGAGAAATGCCTGACTGGATTCGAAGACGATTTTGTCATCAACAACCAAACCAAACAGGCTCCAAACTACTGGGCCACGAATATTTCATATTAATAAATACTTCAACCTAATTTATAAAATAAAATTATAGAACAGCGCTGTTATATAAAAGCACGATTTCCTAAAACTAATATAATTATTATAATAGAACACGGAATCATTATCAGCATCAGCATCATCAGCTTAGCCTGTTCCAACTATGTGGGAAACGATTCCCAATCTAAACGAGTGTAGCTTAGTACTTACTATTGTTTTACATGAAGCAACTGTGTATCAGACCTGCACCATCCAGTAGCTGGGTAGCACAATACCCCAAGTCATGGTACTGGTCTTACATTTTATACATTTTATGGCTTCTGATTAATATACAGTATGTTAACTAACAGACGGCGTTCCCGTTAACCCGCAATAGTATAGCATCCATACATGCTAAAACAATATTACCATTCCAAAACAAAATGTTTTTTTTTTTTAATATAGAATATTCACTAAAAATGTTAAATTGATACGTAAAAGAAACACTCTGTACACGCGTACTTGAAAGACGGCAACGTCGCAATTTATTTATGAATGACGGGCCGCGTGTGCGGCGATCTAGTTGATGTGTTTATACTATTGCTGGTTAACGGGAACGCCATCTGTTAGTTAACATACTGTATAATTTAAATTTCACAACTATAATTATATTTTAATTTTTTTGCATGTATTTCAGTATGTATAATAGTGAAAGCCGACCAATGGCACACGTGTAACGTTCGTATTTTATATGGGTCAAAGAACTGAATTAAATGATTTCTTTTTTTTGCTTTAGCTTTTTCAAAGTAGTCTGATGAAAGCCGAGACCAACGGCTTAACGGGCTTCCGGCTGTTATTATTTAGCCTATATACTATTATTTAGCCATGAGCTCCCCTGATTCTGACTAAGAGATCTTATAATTCAATAATTTAGACAAAGACCAAACTAAGTACGGCAGCCCTTTGAGCATGAAATTACAACCACTACGGTTACCATTTCATGCATATTCACGTAACCACGCATCCCCTTTAATAGTATCACCTCTGAATGGAATTAAATACCTTTCAGTCATCGCTCGTGTAAACTACTCGTATTTGCCAACAGCATAGCATCATATTAAGTATATTTTATTTCATACTAGCTTGTACCTTCGGCTTCGCTCGCATATTAAGTTCTGCATCAGGTGTTAAAGTCTCCGAAATCAATTATAGTCTTTATGTTGCTCAGACTGTATAGCTACGTAATAAAAAAAAGTTTCATTTAAATATGTCTAGTAGTTCCGGAGATTAGAGTCTATAAAAGATAAACCGACAGTATTTTTTTAATCTCTTAACCACCGTGAATATATACGTGGTACAGACACTGTCTTTTACTTTTTTTTATATGTGTTGATCAAAATTACTATTAAAAACGACCAATTAAAATTATTCATATCACAAACCATGACATGCATGGTACCAAAACACGTTTATATTATAATTATTATTTTTATAATTATAAAGGAATCAGATATAACATCCCGAATGTAAAACTGGTTTAAAAATAAACTGCTTACTAGTTTAATTTAAAATTAAAACGCCTTCATTTAATTAACATTTAATTTTCAAGGTCCATACAAACTTCCGAATAAATCTTTACTAAGTTATAAATCGCGTAAGCGTTCTTTACGTAATTAATTCAACAAGATTCTGTATTCTGTCAAGTTTGATTTTGATTTGAATTATTAGCATGAAAACTTTAAGATAGATATGAATATATTTATTGTACCGAAGGACTTACTTGATGTTTAGGGTTCTGAAAATTCTTATACAAAACGGAATCCGTAATCCGTATATTTTATACGGATTTCGTTTAAATTGACAGATAGATAGTATCCAGCCAATTCCCAACTACGAATCTATTAGACAGATTTAATTAATATTCGTCACACCCATTCAATTATCATTATACAACCTGAAATGGGAATTCTACACGCACTACTTATTCGATATTCAGGATAGCAGGGTTGAAAGGAAAAGTCTTGAAAACGAGCAAACACTATTTATTCACTTTACAATACTTCACAATCTTCAACAGTAGCACAATGTTCAAGCGAGAGCGTAGGCGTGTGTACAGCGCGGCGATCGGAACCAGACTGATGTGTACACCGCGACGATTGAAACAAGACTGCCGTACCACGTTTTTTTTTTTTTTTTAGGTAGCGCCACTCGTAGTTTAGCTCTATACGGCTAATGTACTACTTAACCGGTCTGTCCTGTGGTGACCTCTAATAAATTAAAGGCCCCCAGCCAGGGCACTGCCGTCCCACGCAGTGGGCGGCCATATTTATATGCGCGGTCGTAGGCGGCGCGCGTGGAGAGCGTTCGATTTTTACTTATGCCGCGTCCACCAATCTACGGCCGGCATTTACATGCATATACTATACTATCTTATGTACATTGCCTCTCAAAATGCTATTTACAAACGAAATGATTCTAGATAATAACTAAATGATACAATCAAACTAAATGATTCTACATGATAAAAAACGACTCTACATAAACACAAATATTATATCTACCATGTACAATCTTCGATACTATTCTACGATTATATCTACTTATTATCTATTCTAGGTTGCTGTACTCCCTAACATTCCCATTCCCATTCCATACGGGGGCGTATGAGGGTTTAACCGACTATACTACCATCTGTCGGGAGTACAACAACCTTTACAACTGGCCTACGTAAAATTCCATTGTTGGTTCTTATATCTACCACACGAATTACAGAGTCCGCACCAGGAAATACACTCGTAATGACCCCTTTGGTCCACTGATTTCGCGGTTTGTTATGGTCCGTTACCACAACCACGTCACCCACTTTGACGTTCGGCACACTTTGTGACCACTTGTCACGACGCTGAAGAGTCGGCAGGTACTCACGCAGCCAACGCCTCCAAAAGAGGTCGGCCAGCGCGTTCGCTCGTCGCCACATGCGGCGTGAGTCCTCGTCGATGGCGTGGCCTCGCGTACACGGAGCATCTCCTGCAGCAGTGCCCAGCAGGAGATGATTGGGGGTCAGCACCACCGGATGCTCGACGTCGCTGCTGATGTAGGTGAGAGGCCGGCTGTTCACAACCAGCCCAGCCTCCTGGTTGGCGTGAAGAGCGGCCACGTGATGGTGGTAGACCAGCTTGCGAGTGAGCGCATGCCTACCGTCCAGTATAATCGGGTGACGCTCCCCGAAGCTGAGCTCATTACAGGCGCCCAGCCTGCCGCGCACTCTTACTAGACCGTCTTCGAACAGTATAGGGTCTAGTGCTCGTATTTTGCTGTTGGCGGGTAGAGGGCGGGCCTCCCACAGTGCTGCGATGTCTGCTGCGTAACTCTCTTCCTGTGCCAGGCGCAACAAGCGCAGCCTGGCCTCGTCGAGATCTTCTGCTGTCACGGCGGCCGATTGGCGCCGCCCGCGGCAGCGTTCCGCGAAGATGAGTATGCGTGCCACTACGTACAGGGCACGTGTCCATGTTGATAGCCGTGCGTAATTCAGCACCGGCTCAGGCGGTGCGGCCGCAATGTGTACTCGCTGCACCCTTTCTAGATCGTCCTCGGTTACATTCTCGAGGTCGTCGTTCTCCGGCCACTGATCCTGTGGGCAACGAAGGAAAGAGAGAGCCAGTCATTGTTGCAATTGGGCCACTCCAACCGAGTAGCTTTATCAGCCGGGTTCAACGCCGACGGAACCCAGCGCCAGTCTGACCTGTTTGATCTCTTGTCTATTTCTGCTAACCTATGGGATACGAAGCGCTGAAATTCAGTCGCGTCCGAATTTATCCATTTAAGGACTGTTCTACTATCAGTCCAGAAGTACTTATTCCTAATCTTAGCACCTAATTCTTGAGTAATTGTGTCGGCTAATCTACATGCTAACACAGCTGCTTGCAGCTCTAAACGGGGTACGGATATTACTTTCTGAGGCGCGACCCTAGCCTTTCCTATCACTATCGCTACGTCTCTATCACCGTTAGCATTCGTACCTACAATGTACGCTACTGCTGCATATGCGGACTCGCTAGCGTCCCCGAAGACGTGCAGTTCTAGATGGCCTGCGTCCAGCCCATACCATCTAGGCACTGTTAGGTCTGACAAATACTGTAAGTTATGTAACCATTTGAACCAGGATTGAGCCTCTTTATCTTTGATCTGCTCATCTCATTGGATTCCTGATTGCCAAATCTTTTTCATGAGAATACGTGATTGTATCACACATGGATACAATAACCCTAAGGGATCAAATATTGACATAATAAATCTAAGAAATTCCCTTTTAGTAGGTACTACCTTTCCTTCTACGATGGCTTTGGGCAGCCTTTTGAATGACAGGTCAAATGCTAGCGTATCTGTGCTAGGTGACCAAGTCATACCTAATGTGCGCTCTGTGGAATTTTCTCCTTTGTCTAAAGACACTTTATCGGGCATTTCTAGTCCTAGCCTGTCGCGCAACTCCTGAGAGTTTGTGACCCACCCCCGTATAATAAACCCGCCCTCGGCGTGAATGTGAGTCACGTCCTCGATCAGCTGGTTAGCTTGCTCGACCGACCACGCACTATCTAGGTAGTCATCCATATAGTGTTTATATTGAATCGCGGATACTGCCTCCGGGTGACTATCCCTATACCTAGCCGCGTTCTTATTTGAGATATATATGGCTGATGTGGGCGATGACACGGCTCCGAATATCATTGAGTTCATCCTGTATACTTCAGGTTCCTCACCGCCGGTCGACGACCACAAAAACAACTGTGCCCCTCGGTCTTGTTCTCGGATCTGAACCCGGAGAAACATGTCTGCTATATCTGCTGTGAACGCGACAGGTCCTAATCTGAATTTAAATAGAACACCTAACAATGAATTTAATAGATCGGGTCCAGTTAAAAGGTGATCGTTCAACGCGGTCCCATTATACTTGGCGGCGGCGTCGAACACTAGGCGTAGTTTTCCCGGCTTGTTTGGATTCGTTACTCCAAAATGGGGTAAATACCATATCGGCTCGGTCTGTACACCTCCTTCTACCTTACTGGCGTACCCTTCAGCTAATAATCTATCTATTTGAGCTTTGTATGCTTCCGCGTAGCTAGCGTCTTTTCTAAGGCGACGCTCTATTCCCCATAAGCGTTGACGTGCGTATTCATAGTTGTCGGGCAACTGAGGGTTATCCCGACTCCATAATAAGCTTACCTCCCATTTACCGCTCTCTGTTTGACGGCTGGTGGCCTCTAAAATCTGATTAGCTCGTTCTGTGTCTGAGTGCTTGCGTGGCACTTCTGATATGCCTATGGCTTCTAACTCAAATTGTCTCTTAACGACGTTATGTAAATCAGAATCTGAGAAATTGGGCTCAACAATGCAATTAACTGATTGGTTACTGGAATATACTTTGCCTAAGGGTCCGTGAACAACCCATCCTAGCGAGGTCAAAGAAGCGACTGGCTTACCAGATTTCCCTCGGCGTGTCTCCTGGCTCACAAGCAGCTCCCAGTTGTCTTGTCCCAGCAACAACAAGGGCCTGGCTCCGCTCATTCCTTCGCAACCCAGGTCGCGAAGGTGGGCGTGTTCTCTCATTACAGCTTCGGGCACTGACTGCGCTGGCAAGTCCAAGTTCACTAGTGTACGGCAGTTAACTATGTGTTCACGTCCGTTGGGGCCACACACTCGTACACTTATCACTCGCGAGGTTTTGTCCGTGATCTCCTGTCCACGAGCACTATGTATCACTAATGGCACTCGTTTGCCCACAACTCCTTCTGCAAACGCGCTATCTATCAACGACACTGTTGCGCCGTCGTCGAGCAGAGCGTAACAGCGCTCTTCCTTCCCGCCGACCGAGACGCGTACCGGTAATATCTTCAATAATGCTTTCCCGGTGTAATCGTTGACGTTGGTCACACTTTCCGATTTCTTCTCCATATGCAGAAGTGTATGATGCGCGTAGTTGCATGAGGTACATTTCTTCTTCCGGCAGAACTTCTTTGAGTGTTTCTCGCTAAGGCAGTTGAAACACAGTTTGTGTTCTTTCACGAACTTCCATCGTTCGTCAGTGTTAAGGTCCGCGAACTTTTTGCAGGCCGAGATTATGTGTTTCTCTCCACACATTTTACATAAATCCTCAGGGGCCTGCGTCCGTGTGTTTTCTCCGCTGCTCGAGTGTACATGCAAGCGTTGTATATTTCTCACAACTTTAGCTGGTGGCGCGCTAGTTCTGGGTTTGCCCGTTGACAATGTGGGCTGACTCATATCCATTTGCACATAATAAGACGATGCGCGCGCTAAATGGCTCAAGAACTCGGAGAACATTTCTAGTCTCGGCGAGACGCGCATGTCGATCCCTTGACTAGCCGCCATGCCCATGGCAAAGTCTCCGTACTGAGCGCGTTGCACTGTTGTGAGTTTACTAAGTAAATCACTTACCAGCTGAGGATTATTCAGGTATCCAGTCGCACGTACACTTTTTAATAACGAAACACAATTTCTCACTGTCGTGGAGAATCTTCTCAATTCGCGACCACTCTCTGTCACTTTTGGCAGTGCGCGCACTTTCTTTAACGCACACTCAAGCACTAGGTTCGGGTGGCCGAACTCTTCATCTAGCGTTCTTTTTATCTCCGCTGGATCGGCTGACGTACGTAGTAAATCTTCCACTGTTAACCTGGCTTCACCCTGTAGCGGTGTCTTCAACCGTGCCAGGTTTTCATGATGTTTGAACTGGTACATCGTTGTAGTGTCGTAGTACATGTTCTTGTACGATAGCCATTCCGCCGGGTCACCACTGAAATATGGCAGCTCATAAGCCTGCCTAGGTACCGGCCGTGGTCGTGCGATGCTTGCTATTGCGTCGGCCAATTGTTCTATTTTTCTATCTCGCGGTAGCTTGGCTCTGTCGGAGTCTTCGACGAAAACATTGTCCCACTTAATATGTTCGCGGTTCGGCGCGGGCGCAGTGCTCGTAGTCGCCATCGGCGTGGCTTGGCACATTGGTTCACTCGATTGAACGGTCGCGGGCGCGTACGGTGTTTGAGTCACGGGCGCTCGCTCGGGCGGCACTGACGCGGGTGCACTTGTATACTGCGCGGGCACGTGGTCATTTTGCACATTACACATTGTTTCTGTCACGGGTATCTGTGTTGGTGGCTGCGTCGGCTGTTGTTCGCGACTCGACATGACGGGTGCTTGACCGGTCGTGACTGGCGTCGTGTGCGTAATCCATTCTTCAACACGACGTGATGTTCCTTCTTCATCGGAACCCGAGTCCTCTTCGGCGGCGTCTATCTCGGCTAGATCGGCTTCTAGCTTCTTTTGCACTAGTCTCTCCTTCATTTGCACTAACTGTCGTTCGGCCTCGTACTCGGCCCTCCGTCGTAAGTAGTCGGCACTCTTTCGGCCGCTCCTTGATGACGTGTGACTAGCCCCGGATCTAGCTCTTCTGGTTGTCACCGACCGCACTGGCGTAAATATATCCCGGTGGTCCACTACACGACCGCCCGCTAGTGGGATGACTGGTGCTGGATCCGAAAGCATCGTAGGTGCTATCGATGGTGAGCCTGGTGGCAATTCAGACGGCACGCCGGAGTCCGTTTCTAGGATGCGCCGTTTGCGCATATCTTCTTGTAGCTGACGCAGCCGGCTCCTTGTAGTCACTGTGCTCTTCTCGCTCATTTTCACTACTTTTCCACTAGATCCGGCTAACGAAGGACCAAAATTATTCGATATTCAGGATAGCAGGGTTGAAAGGAAAAGTCTTGAAAACGAGCAAACACTATTTATTCACTTTACAATACTTCACAATCTTCAACAGTAGCACAATGTTCAAGCGAGAGCGTAGGCGTGTGTACAGCACGGCGATCGGAACGAGACTGATGTGTACACCGCGACGATTGAAAGAAGACTGCCGTCCCACGCTTTTTTTTTTTTTTAGGTAGGGCCACTCGTAGTTTAGCTCTATACGGCTAATTTACTACTTAACCGGTCTTTTTTTTTTTCTTTTTTTTTGTGTGTGGCATCTCGCAGGTCAACCTCTGAGGTTGTCAGCTGCTTAACCGGGCTTGCCTGTGGTTGCCTTAATTAATAAATTAATTAAAGCCTCCAGCCAGGGCTTATTAGAAAACTTACAAACTAGGCGACTACACGCTAAGGGCACCCCCTGTGGGGTACGGACCTCGGCTTAGGGCGTCGCAGTGGGAGGGCAGCTAGGGACAGGCTGAATCATATCATTTTTATTATTAATAAGGGAATTTAAAGCTACTGGCTCAGCGTCGCAGGCTGGCTCTGGCAAGGGTCGGGGCGGACTATTACGGGGACGTCGCGGCGGGCCTCGGCGGCGAGGACGGAAGGACGGTCGGTTTTTGTTTTTGTGTGCCACTGTACTTGTTTCCCTACGGCTCTCTTGGAGCAGGGTGATTGCGTCATCCGGAGTGACAAGGGTATGCCTTGGTCGGCGAATCTTAGAGATACGCGAGGGTTCGTATTGGGCGGCCGATACGATAAGGGGATTCCTATGTTGGATTGCAGTATCAAAGAAACGCTTGGAGACACGTTTCATGAACTTCTGGATGGTGGGCATCTTGAGGTCTACGTGAAGAAGCTCATTTCGAACATAAAAGGGGGCTCCCGTGACTCTACGGAGGAATCGGTTTTGAAGGGTCTACATCTTGTGGAGGAGGTAGGGCTTTGCGTGTGCGAAAACAACGCAGGCGTAGGTCATGATGGGACGGATGACCGCGGTGAAAATACGCAGCTTGCACCTGAGTGATAACTTACTGCGGGAGCTAAGAATGAAGTGGAGCCTACCTAGAGCGAAAGCGGCGCGCGAACGTGCCTGCTTTATGTGCTCAGCGAAGGAAAGGTGTTTATCGAGGACCACGCCTAAGTATTTGGCTTGCTTTTCCCAGGGGATCGGCTTGCCGTACATGGTAATCGGACGGGGGGAGGGTGGGTTTATCCGCGGCTTAGAAAAGAGGACTGCCTGGCTTTTGTCTGGATTGACTTCAATTCTCCATTTCCGGAACCACTTGGCCAGAGTGTTTGCGGAAGTTTGGAGAGTGCGAGCGATGGCATCGGGTTTAAGACCGGTATAATAGATAGCCGTATCGTCGGCAAATAGGGCTAGCTGAGTATTTTTATGCTTGGGGATATCGCTAGTGAATAGCGTGAAAACGAGGGGGGATAGTACTGAGCCTTGAGGAACTCCTGCGCGAATGGGATGGGGGGAGGAAAGCTCCCCCTCAATTCGGTAACGAAAGGTGCGATTCGATAAAAAGTCCCGTAGGATGAGCACGAGACGGTCAGGCACGCCGAGTTGGTATAGCTTATAGATTAAGCCATTGTGCCAGACTTTGTCGAACGCTTTCGCTATGTCGAAGAATAAGGCTCCCGTTATTGCGCCCCGTTGGAAGCCGGCGCTGACGTGTTCTATGATGCGGTGGACTTGTTGGATACATGAGTGTTCGGTTCTAAATCCAAACTGCTCATTGGGTATAAGACTCTTTGCTTCGGCAAAATCTTTGAGCCGCTTATATATAAGCCTTTCATAGATTTTACCAAGGACGTTGAGTAAGCTAATGGGACGGTAGCTAGACGGGTCAGACTTGGGCTTGCCTGGTTTGGGAATACCTATGACGGTGGCCTGTTTCCAGGTTGCGGGGAACATATTATTGCTCAATGCACCATTGAAGATGGCAGTCATTAGCACTATAAGCTGGGCGGGGAATAGTTTGAAAACCCTATTGGTGATGCCGTCGGAGCCAGGGGCTTTTCGCGGTTGGAGACTTTTAATGATATCCTGGACCTCATCAGGAGTGATGGGGGCCAGTGGATTATCGGGATCTTCGACGGGCGGAAGGGAAGTTCTACGTTCGACTTCGGCGTTCACCATATCGAGGTGGGCTTGGTCTACTGGTTGAGAGCTGGGAGAACACTAAGACTCTAGGCTGTCGGCTAGGCATTCTGCTTTTTCAGAGTTATCGAAGGCGACACTCTTCTCGGGACGAATGAGAGGAGGCATTGTGGCCTCTTCAGTGGATCGTAACTTCCTCTGAAGCTGCCAGAAGGCAAGATGGGCATTACGCTGCTCGGTAATGCGTTTCCTTACAGCACGCTGTAAGTTGCGCATGTGAGCTTTGTTTGCGGCGCAGGGAAAAGCGCTGTACGCACGGATGGCTGCGTTCTTCTCGGTTATCAGATTCCGTACATCGTTCGGGAGTTTCCAGCGGTGGTCTTCCACTACAGGAACTTCCCTTGAACAATCGTTCAGGACGGATTGTACGTGATTTGTAAGCGAGTCGATCGCCGCCGTCGTGTCAGCGACTGAGACTATGTGGTCAGGAATGGTGTCCAATTGAGGCGACGTGGTGGATTTCAGTTTTTCACTTACTTTCCTCCAGTCAGTGATCAATTGGGTCGGAGGAGGTTGGGTAGGATCATGGTTACCCGAGCGGGAACCTAGGTGTAGGATAACGGGACGGTGATCCGAGTTGAGCTCGTGAAGCGCTTCTATGGAGTGTAAACGGAGGTTTACATTCTTTAGGAGCGCCACATCGAGGACATCGGGGTTATGGTTGGGGTCGTGTGGGTAGTGGGTGGGAGTCATCGGAGCGATGACGTCGTAGTTTAGGGTCGCGCCTAGGTTATACACGATTCTGCCCCTGGCATTTGTCGTGTTGCTGTTCCAAGCGGGGTGTTTGGCGTTGAGATCGCCCGCTAGTAAGACGGAGTCACTCAGGCCGAAGAGAGTCGTGAGATCGCTGGTGAGCGCGATAGGATCGTCTGAAGCAAGAGACGCGACCGATGGTGGGGGATGGTAGGCAGAGATGATGGTTATCGGAGGATGACCAGTCATGCCTAGTCGACAGGCAGAGTACTCTAGGTGAGAGAGAGGTGCGGGTGGGGTCAGAGGGATGCAGTATAACTCCTTTCTATAATAAATAAGGGTACCGCCGCCGTGGCAACGTGTTCTGTCATTGCGAACTAGACGGTAATTCGCAATTTTGGGATCAGCGCGGTGGGGTTTCAGAAGGGTCTCCTGTATAAGGAGGACGTCTAATTGGTGGTCGCGGAGGAATTTAGTTATTTCGGCGCGTTGGTTGAAAATGCCATTGGCGTTGAAAAAACCTAATTTGAGGGATCGAGGCCTAGTGTGGTTTGTGCGTTGGGAATCCATTGGATCAGTCCATCGCATCCATCTGGTCGAGACCTAGCACCACATCACTGTGTGTGCTGAATATTTGGCTGTACATTTCCGTCGTAATTTTGCCGTTATTCTGCTGTTCGGCAGCCAGAAGGGCATCGCGGAGAGATCTGGCTTGGCGGGTCATAAATAACCTATAATGGCGCAGTATAGTCTGGGCGCAAGCCTCGCCGTGCGCGACGGGTGAGGGATTGGGCGGTTGTTTGACTGCAGGAGCAGCAGTGGTTTGAGGCGCGGGTTTGTGACTGGCTGTGGGCTCTGTAGCCACGGCTATAGGCAGGATCTGCGCTGCGATGGGTATATCCATCAGTGCCTGCAAAGGTTTGGCAGGGGCCAAGGAGGGAAAGGCTTTTTCGTGGTTTAGCCTGTTCCACGGGGACGGTCTCTGAGGAGCGAGACGTTGGGGAATTTGAGAAGAAGGTGCCTCTCTCTGTTGGCGGGCGTTGGCGCGCTTCGCTAATTTAGGAGCGAGTTTGGGGGCTTTGGGACAGCCGCGGTAGTTTGCCGGGTGACCGGTCTGGCCGCAGAGAACGCAGCTGGGTGGTTCCGAACAGAGGGTTCGGTCTTTAGGCCGTGGGCAGTCCGCAGTGCTATGCTCGCCCAGACACTTGACGCATCTGGGAGTCGCATAGCAGTTGCTCTGCGCATGGCCATACAGTTGGCAACGGTGGCATTGTCCCACTGTTGCGGTTTTGTAGGGCTTTTCTATTGAGATACCGGATAGGGAGCAAATAGACTTAATCTTAAATATTGGGTGATGACCTTCGGTTGGTTCACAAATGACAAGAACCATGTCGTACAACTCACCGCCTCTCGCTTTATGTAAGCGATGGACGGCGATCACTGGTATACCTTGATCGGCAAGGTCGTCTTTAATATCCTGTACTAGGATTTCTTTAGGGACACGTTTAATAATAACACGAGTGGGCGTGTCCTCGGGGAAGGAGAAAGTGTGAAAGGAAATATTCCTTTCACGGAGGGCGCGATATAATTCCCTATAGTCGTTCGACGTAGGGACGGTGACTTTAATGCCATTTTGGCAGGCAAGGCGTTTGTGTAGTTGATCTTTCGATCAACACACATCTTAGACACATCAGTCCATTTCCCCTTGTCCTGGATGTAAAAGGGGGGCGGAGGGCGTTGCTTCCTTTGGGCTGAGGAAGTTTGGGCTATCGGGCTGGGGGGACGACTATCCTGCGCGCGAGTGGAGGTCGTTGGGACGGGGCTAGCGGGTCGTACGGGCGTTTGAGTTGGGGACGGGGGTGACGCGGTGGTCTTTTTGGCCTTGCTGGCCTGGGAGGTTTTCCCTTTCTTCCTCTTGCCGCCGGTGACGACTTGAAAGTCGTCTTCCGAGGATGAGGGGCATGATGACAAATCATTGTCGGAGTTGTTATTGGACATAGGTTCGGTGATGTCCATTTCACGGAATTCAGGTGCAGAGCACACCTGCGCGGCGTCCATTGTTTTATGAACAATGGGATTAGTAGGTGGGCCGGAAACAATGGGTGATTTCGGGAATCGGGCGATCGGCACGACTTTGTCGGCGGGCGGGGGCAATAGAGGGCTATCTACCTGGAAGTCGTTCGTTGTTTGATGAATGGGATCGGAGTTGATAAACACTTCCGTGAATTGACCAACTGGGATGCCTTGATCGGCAAGCGGGGGAGATAATGGGCTGTCAAGCGCGTCACTAAAATCAGCGACGTTGGCTTCGGTAGCCGGAGGGCTATTAGCGATTTCACGCTGGATTTTTCCGCCATATTTGGCGGAAATAGCAGGGTTTTCCCTAAGGATCTCTAACAATATCTCCAAAATATTGGAGTTCGCCATGATTGGCGAATGGATTAAAAATTTAATGAGGAAATTTTGGAGATTTCTCTCCCGCGGGGCCTATTTAAAGCCTAACTGGCCTAACTCCCCGGATGGATGGGTCCGGGGATGTGTCACCCTCCCAGTCGGGTAGAGACTGGGAGGTGAGTACCTAATGGTGAGCCCTAAGCTTGTAACCGGTCGCCAGTCTTATTGTGCGAACCGGGCCCTATTGGGTCTAGTGCGAAGGGGTAGACACACCCAACCGACACTAGGTGAGTAGCAGAAAAGGAAACTCAGTAACTAGGTTTGACTAAGAGATCCCCCAAGGCCAAAACCTAGCACTCGACTCCAATTGACTGCTTCACCCTGAAGGGGATCAGCGGGTGCGTCGGGTCAGCACCCCCTTGGTTTTGTTGACACCGTGAGGTTTCCACCAAGGACCACGAAACTGTGGTTTTACCCTGAAGGGGCCAAACCAAATTGTTTTTGACGATACTCTGTTAGAGAAACAGGAAATCCTTCACCACCTCGAAAAAGGCGGATCCGGACCAGGCGTCGTAGTCGGCGACTACGAATGACGTCACGGCGAGCGCGACGAAGCGATGACACAGACACAGAACGATCGAGAGCGCGGAGCGGTACGACCGTCGCGGGCGAGCGTCGGAAGCGGAATGATTTGACTTAACCGGTCTTTTTTTTTTTTTTTTGTGTGTGGCATCTCGCAGGTCAACCTCTGAGGTTGTCGGCTGCTTAACCGGGCTTGCCTGTGGTTGCCTTAATTAATAAATTAATTAAAGCCTCCAGCCAGGGCTTATTAGAAAACTTACAAACTAGGCGACTACACGCTAAGGGTACCCCCTGTGGGGTACGGACCTCGGCTTAGGGCGTCGCAGTGGGAGGGCAGCTAGGGACAGGCTGGATCATATCATTTTTATTATTAATAAGGGAATTTAAAGCTACTGGCTCAGCGTCGCGGGCTGGCTCTGGCAAGGGTTGGGGCGGACTATTACGGGGACGTCGCGGCGGGCCTCGGCGGCGAGGACGGAAGGACGGTCGGTTTTTGTTTTTGTGTGCCACTGTACTTGTTTCCCTACGGCTCTCTTGGAGCAGGGTGATTGCGTCATCGGGAGTGACAAGGGTATGCCTTGGTCGGCGAATCTTAGAGATACGCGAGGGTTCGTATTGGGCGGCCGATACGATAAGGGGATTCCTATGTTGGATTGCAGTATCAAAGAAACGCTTGGAGACACGTTTCATGAACTGCTGGATGGTGGGCATCTTGAGGTCTACGTGAAGAAGCTCATTTCGAACATAAAAGGGGGCTCCCGTGACTCTACGGACGAATCGGTTTTGAAGGGTCTGCATCTTGTGGAGGAGGTAGGGCTTTGCGTGTGCGAAAACAACGCAGGCGTAGGTCATGATGGGACGGATGACCGCGGTGAAAATACGCAGCTTGCACCTGAGTGATAACTTGCTGCGCGAGCTAAGAATGAAGTGGAGCCTACCTAGGGCGAAAGCGGCGCGCGAACGTGCCTGCTTTATGTGCTCAGCGAAGGAAAGGTGTTTATCGAGGACCACGCCTAAGTATTTGGCTTGCTTTTCCCAGGGGATCGGCTTGCCGTACATGGTAATCGGACGGGGGGAGGGTGGGTTTATCCGCGGCTTAGAAAAGAGGACTGCCTGGCTTTTGTCTGGATTGACTTCGATTCTCCATTTCCTGAACCACTTGGCCAGAGTGTTTGCGGAAGTTTGGAGAGTGCGAGCGATGGCATCGGGTTTAAGACCGGTATAATAGATAGCCGTATCGTCGGCAAATAGGGCTAGCTGAGTATTTTTATGCTTGGGGATATCGCTAGTGAATAGCGTGAAAACGAGGGGGGATAGTACGGAGCCTTGGGGAACTCCTGCGCGAATGGGATGGGGGGAGGAAAGCTCCCCCTCAATTCGGTAACGAAAGGTGCGATTCGATAAAAAGTCCCGTAGGATGAGCACGAGACGGTCAGGCACGCCGAGTTGGTATAGCTTATAGATTAAGCCATTGTGCCAGACTTTGTCGAACGCTTTCGCTATGTCGAAGAATAAGGCTCCCGTTATTGCGCCCCGTTGGAAGCCGGCGCTGACGTGTTCTATGATGCGGTGGACTTGTTGGATACATGAGTGTTCGGTTCTAAATCCAAACTGCTCATTGGGTATAAGACTCTTTGCTTCGGCAAAATCTTTGAGCCGCTTATATATAAGCCTTTCATAGATTTTACCAAGGACGTTGAGTAAGCTAATGGGACGGTAGCTAGACGGGTCAGACTTGGGCTTGCCTGGTTTGGGAATACCAAGTCTGACCTTACCGGACTTAACCGGTCTGAGTGGGCGGCCATATTTATATGCGCGGTCGTAGGCGGCGCGCGTGGAGAGCGTTCGATTTTTACTTATGCCGCGTCCACCAATCTACGGCCGGCATTTACATGCATATACTATCTTATGTACATTGCCTCTCAAAATGCTATTTACAAACGAAATGATTCTAGATAATAACTAAATGATACAATCAAACTAAATGATTCTACATGATAAAAAACGACTCTACATAAACACAAATATTATATCTACCATGTACAATCTTCGATACTATTCTACGATTATATCTACTTATTATCTATTCTAGGTTGCTGTACTCCCTAACACTACTAGTAAATGTATGAGTATTATCAATAACTGTATAAAAAGTCTGATATTGGTTAAAGTAGCAGGCACAAAGAGATCAGCACGACAGTGGGTTTAGATTTTGATGTTTTATTATTTTACACTGCACAGGACCGCTGGATTACAATTTCACGTTTGAGTTACACTTTTGATGTCTTTGCACAATCAATTTTGTGCAAAACAAATAGTTACGAGTATTTATTTTTATTCGACGAAATAAAAAACCTACAACGAACGACCAATCCATCGATCAATCCATCGTCTAATCGGTCGATCTGTCCATTGACTAGTCCGTCGACCAGTCGATCGACCAGTCCGTCAACCAGTCGGTCCATCTGTCCGTCGACCAGTAGGTCGATCAGTCCGTCGACTACTCGGTCGATCAGTTACTCGATATGGCGGTCAACCAGTCGGTCAACCAGTCAGTCGATCTGTCCATCGACCAGTTGGTCGACCAGTCAATCGATCAATTCATCGGTCAGTCTGTCGATCAGTCCGCCGACCAGTCATTTGATCTGTCCGCCAACAAGTTGGTCGATCAGTCCTTCGACCACTCGGTCAACCAGCTGGTCGATTTGGCGGTCAACCAGTCTATCGATCAATTCGTCGACTCGTCGGTTGGTTGATCTGTCAACCAGTTGGTCGATCAGTCCGCTGAACTGTCAGTCGATCTGTCCACCGACCTAATCGATTAGTCTGCCGACCAGTCGGTCAACCAGTCAGTCGACCAGTTGATCGATCAATCCATCGACCAGTTGATCGACTAGTTAGTTGATATGGCGGTTGACCAGTCAGTCGATCAGTCCGTCAACCACTCGGTCGACCAGTCGGACGATCAATCTGTTGACTAGTATATTCAAGTATGTTTTCGAGGCTCACAGGAATCTCGATACATTAAGATGGCTACCCGACCACTGAAATACCTTGGCAAGTGTTCTTCTTCTTCTGAACGTGTCAAGAATCTTTTGTTTGCCATCGTGTTGAAAGGATTAGTCAATCGACAGGAGTCGATTGCCCAGGGTGCGCTGGACGTATCAGAAGGTATTATGGTACGTCACTCGCGAAGGCTATTTCTTGCACCCTACTTAAATTGGCAAGGGTTACTTAAGTACCTTTACAACAAGCTAAGTGGTTGACTAGCACACGAGGGTGCGAAAGAAGGCAATGTTCACTTGCGCAACGATCTCATCGCACGGCAGTTTTCAGAGGCAGTTTACGTTATGCGGCATTAATAATTTGGAACAATCCGCAAACAATGCCGCCTCCTATTAGAACATGCAACTCGTCAAATTCTTTCAGATAACGTTTGCGACAGTATTTGATAGACGCACAGCGGAGACTGGACATGGTATACTTACATGTTTCTCTGTATTCGGTTTTTTATTATATTTTTTATACTAACTACTTAATTTTTTGACAATAATATCGAGGGGTGAAATGCTATTTGGTTTAAGCGACATCTAGGGTGATATTGAGTTATATACATTCGGAATCAGCGAATTTTTCTCCGTCGAATGATGCCGGATTCATTAAAATCAGAGCACTTTTTTGGCGTTTGAAACAATACTATTTTTGGGGTGTTTCCAAAGTGGCAGTGTATTAACCGACGTGGATTTTGCATTTTTTTTTTTAAATTATGTACTTGAACCATACAATCATATTAAAAACCGAGACATAAACCAGTTATCCTTTCCCAGATAAATAATTCAATAAGAGTTAAAGCGTTTTTCCTGTTTCTAATTTTTATTAAGACGTTTTTGAATCATTTTGACTTCCACTAATTACACAGTGTGATGTCACTCAAATCATTTGTCCGTCACCCAAATACAACATGGAGCGTCGCTTAAGCTCTTTCAGCTGCATCTATTTTCCACGCAGGGTGCTACTTAAATCAAGTAGTTGTTTTGTTTTAGATATTTTGTTTAGTTGTTAAAACATTTAGTCCTATTATTTTTTAAATGCATGTCGTTTAATACAGACGATAAAATGGAATGATGGATATTGAAACATTTTTCTAGTATTAATAAAAATACGAGTCGTCTTTCAATCATTAAATTTTAATATGATACATTTCATTGATGTCATAAATGATCCCATATTTATTTCATCTCCTGGCTGTTAAAAATCGTGATCATTCAACCGGACTGCCGCGCGCGGGCGCTTCAAACGAACTCCAGAGTGCATCTGTGGAGTGCATCGAGGAGTGACGTGACGCGCAGTCACCGCCAGTGTTTTCGTAAAACGCTCTTCGAAATTGAATCATAAGTACTTTAAATTCATTATTTATGTAAAATTTTGAACTGAGATGAAATGTTATAAACTTATTTATTTTTATTATTTTTACTAGGATTATGTTACTTATTCTATTAACTCATTATATTTATATTGAGAAAATCTTTAGAAGATGATAATGCTGATGACAATGTTCAACTAATCAAAACAGCGGATGATCATCCAATACGAAAGAAAAACAAACAGATTGGATTAAAAAAAAAGCTACGTTGACTTTTTAATGAACATGAAGATATTTCCTGGGACTCAACGTCGTGGAAAGAAACAGACGAGTCTTCAAGTGATCAAGATGATCAAGTACCAACAAAGAAAAATAAAACAAGCATAAAAGATAGAAAAGTAGGAGATGCAGGATTAAAAAAGAAAAGAACAAATAAGAAAAAGGTACGAAAGGATCAAAGGGCGTTCAATATGATAAGTCAGATGGTTCAACTGTTAAAGGAAGAAATATGATAGATAGATAGATATATTCTTTATTGTACGCAAAGTAAAACAATAAGGACTTTACAATTAAAAACATAACCCTTCCTTTGCAGTCGGGTAAAAAGTGTGATACAATGGGCGGTCTTATCGCTAAAAGCGATCTTTTACAGACAACCTTTGGATGGAGTTGACACATTGGAGAAAATAAATACGTAGGTAGTCCACGGTGTACTATTTATCTATATAAAAACAATAAATAACATTCTCAAAACATATATATATACATATAAATACTCGCACTCATCTCGTACATATTCAAAATATTTAGAGGGAAGGTGCATAATGCGGACGTATTAGGGCAGATTAGTTTGTGTGTTCCGGAAAAGTACGTGTGGCGACGTCGGCAGCCACGGCTGCTGGTGGAGCCGCGCGGGCGTACCAATCTGTTGGGGGAGGCGCCACTGACGCGTGCACTCCGCACTCTCAACATCATTGCGACCGAGTTAGACTTATTCTGTTGTTCACTGGGTGAATTCACTAGGAGTGCTTTATTTGTAATTTGTTATAAAAAAAATTAAATAGTTGAAATACTAGAATAGGTACACTATCGCATTAGGTTACCCTGTAATGATAGATGTAAAGTGGATAATAAATAAATAAATAAAAATAATTTAAAAAAAAAACAACGACATACATAACAACAATTTAAGAAGACAAATAAAGATCCTTTACCAAGTTTTGAAAGACGATAGGGTTTGTGCTTGTCTTACTGGCACTGGTAAATTATTCCACAGCCGTACTGCTTGAGCAGCGAACGACTTACCATAGTAATTGGTGGCGTGACTCGGTACCGAAAGCCTTAAGTTTTCTGATGATCTCAGAGATTTTTCATGTGTGTCATGAATGAACTTGAATCGTTCTTTAAGATAAGTGGGGGTTTTAGGATTAAACAGAACACTGTAAAGCAGAGACAAGATGTGTAAGTTCCGGCGAATACGTATTGGAAGCCATTTGAGTTTCGTACGTAATTCGGATACTTATTATCTTAACCTTCTCGCTTAATGGAATAGCAGTGCCGTTGAAAATAACCTGAGGAAGCTGCGACCATTTTACCTTAGGTGTCAACCTGGAACTACCAACCACAATGACCTGGGTCTTTGACGGGTTAACCTGCAAACCATGTGCCTCACTCCATTCGCAAACAGAAGCCAAGTCCTGGTTTATGATATCAATAGCAGCATGCTAATCTGTATAGGGAGCTTGTCTGTAAATTTGCAAATCATCAGCATAAAGGTGGTAGGAGGACTGAAGATTTTTTAAATAGAATTTATGAATATTGCGAAGAGTAAAGGAGATAAGAGGAACACCGTTCCACCCTGAGGAACACCGGCTGAAGCACTACACCAAGAAGAACAGGACTCATCTATGCAAATAACTACGAAATCAGTCAATCGCTGTTGGAGATATGTTAATAGATCGAAGTATACTGAGCATGATTTCGAAATCAACGATGAATGTTTAGAAAAAAACTGACCCTACAAATGTCAAGAAATAAACTCAGAAAAAAGGAGTGCCATAATTTAACAATTTTGATTATTCTAAATAAATACTTTAACTGGTGTTGTATTGTGTGTATTTATTTATTTATTTAATATAAGCACCGATTTTCAGGGATTGCGATATATCCAGGTTGTTTTAACAGCCATTGATAGTATTAGATGTAAAAAAAAATGTAACATCACACGTAACAATTTCAATATTATATGTCACATAAGTAAATTAGCCTGCCAGTCATTTTAGTCTAAATTGGTGGTTGAGATAAATAGCTTGCTACTATTAATTTTGGGCTATGTCACTTCATACTTTTTGGCTTACTCTGAAAATATACTGCGTCGTCGCTTAATTTTTTTTTCCTATAGCCAATTGTAGTTATGAAGTCACTTAAATCTTTTTTCCATACTCTGAAAAATAAAGGCTTAAGGCAGTTTGTATTAAGCGACATTTATCTTTGTAATTAAAGGTCCGTTTTATTTGGTATTAGCATCAATAACTCGATGTTTTTATTTAAATTTCAATCAAATTTACCCCATTCAAATAGCTGCAGAAGTTTTTCTGTTGTGATTTTTTTTCCAAAACTTCAAACTTTAAATGGCTCTCCTGTAAAGTTGCAAAAATGTCGCTTAAACCAAATAGCCTTTCACCCCTCGATATGATATTATTTTGTTTTTTTTTTACTGTGTGTACTTGTGGCATGTGTCAACAAAGGTTTTTTTTTTCTTTCTTAACCTTGAAGCTGTTATTATTTTTCTTGAAGCTTGGGTAATTCAAACCTACACAAGAAGTAAACAATGGAACTCAGTATTTTCAGGCTTAGTAAAGAAGAAATGGGGCTGTTATCCGCATGATGGCGGAAAGCTGAAACTCTTTGAACATATAACCGTTACCGGTTCGCTTCCGGTATTTGTTTACGCGCAATATGTATCAGATTGATTACAGGTATAAATTATGTATTATGTTCTGCTATACATCAAAGAGTATCCGGCTAGAAGGATGTAGTTACTTTTATTTATAAATCAGTAACGTGGAATTGTTTTTACGTTTAATGTACCTCACATATTAAAATACACAAGTTAAAAATAGATTATAAATTGATCCCACAGTCAAACTGTGTGTTCAGTTATGTGGGACATTGTTGTAAATTATAAAAATACCTTGTACTTTGTAAACAATAAAATAAATAATAAATTAGGCTTTATTTTTTGAATTTATAAAAAAGTGAACTCATATTCTTGTATGATGAAAACACAGGCAAGCTATGATGCCAAAGAATAGTAAAAATTAAAAATAAACCTACAAATGTATGAATTATACCTCCCTACTAAAGTGAACTGTGTATTGAAGCGGCGTTTAATATTGCGTAAATTACAAAATACAGGCACATGTAGTAACTAGTAAATTATTATCAAAGGAAACTTTAAGCTGGCAGTCAGACATATAACTTTGGATTTATAAATTGACTACTGCTATAAAAAAGTGGGAGAAAACGTCGTCAGGAAACTGGCATGGCCAAAGACCAAAAATTCGAAGACGTGACGTTAATTTAATAGTATAATTTTTTTTGTAATAATTTGTATGTCAATAGACAAAACATAGCGCACTACCTAATTTTTTAAGATCTTGTATATAATTATCACCTATGTTTACGAATAAATGATTCTGATTCTGATTCTGATTCTGATTCTGACCAATCCGTACGTACACCTATTAGTTACCGAGTATTAGCGTTACATAGAGTGACTAATTATCTGACCTCCAAAACCTAATCTTCTTCCCTTCTTACTACCCGTAACGACTGTCAAAGATATCCAAATGACAGCTGAGACCACCGGCATAACGTCCTTTCAGATGAAATACTTAAACTTACTTAAAATACTTTTTCTTTCTTTCTTTTCTTTCTTTCATGCACAGGGATATTACACAGCCAACTTCCAAAGCTCAGGAATTCCTCAGTTTTACTAAAAACCTAATAACACTTTTTGCCTGCCCCAATAATCGAACCCGAGTAATGATGCTCAACAGTCATTCTTGCGACCACTTGTCTAACGATACACTCAAACAGCCAACAAAATTCGACATGTACCAGAAGATTGCGGGGCGAGCTAAACAAATAAACTAGAACGAATTGGGCCTGGGGCTGGGTCTGACCCCGGACCATTACGGATGGAATTCCCATGACCCAGCTACAAGACATAGAAATAGTTTGGTAGTAACCAGCATTATTCAAATTAAACTGACTACACAATTTCAATGTAAGTGCATGGTGATCTTGTAAAGGTCGTTTGTAAGACTTTATAATATACTAGCTTTTGCCCGCGACTTCGTTCGCGTGGGAGGTTTTTCCCGCGTAATTCCCGATCCCGTGAGAATTCCGGGATAAAAAGCTATCCTATGTCCTTCCCAGGGTCCTAAACTATTCCCATGCCAAATTTCAGCGCAATCGGTTTTGCTGTTTAGGCGTGAAAAGGTAACAGACAGACAGACAGACAGACAGAGTTACTTTCGCATTTATAAAATTAGTATGGATAGTATGGATATGGATAATATTAGTATTAAAGTATAGATAGCTTTTGCCCGTGACTTCGTTCGCGTGGGAGGTTTTCCCCGCGTAAATCCCGAACTCGTGGGAATTCCGGGATAAAAAGTAGCTTATATGTTTTTACAGGATG
This sequence comes from Tholera decimalis, assembly GCA_943138885.2. Taxonomy (NCBI): domain Eukaryota; kingdom Metazoa; phylum Arthropoda; class Insecta; order Lepidoptera; family Noctuidae; genus Tholera; species Tholera decimalis. The sequence continues at coordinate 15,484,890 of OW964563.2, read as the reverse complement.
TCAACTGTCTCCTTACCAAATTTCATTGAGTTCCGTTTAGTAGTTTTTGCGTGAAAGAGCAACAAAGATACAATTCGAAAACTATCCTACGGAAACCTTACATCGGGATAAAAACTATCCTAAGTCCTTCCCAGGGTCCTCAACTATACCCATGCCAAATTTGATGTAAATCAGTTCAGCGATTAAGGCGTGAAAAGGTAACAGACAGACAGAGTTACTTTCGCATTTATAATATTAGTAAGTATAGTAAGTAAGTATGGATTACTAAATAGTCAACAAACTTGATTTAAAATACTTAACTATAAGGTATAGTTATATATCCGCCCAAATAAAAAACCATTAACTAGCCAAAACTATCAATAATCTAAAATATGGCGTGAAAAAAATCATTAGTGTCTGTAATGAAAAATGGTATTTACATGTTTTGTTATGAAATGGTAAAAAAAATAAAACGACATGTAAACCTTTTTACGCGTATTTTTTTCCTAAATTTTAGGTATTTGTAGCTGAGGCCGGCGTTTTCCTAGCTTGCAATCCTGCAGAGACACCGAAACAAATCCAACTCAGATGTTAACGTCTCTTATAGATTTATGTCTGTGGTGCTCTTTTGATGAAAGAAACACAGATTTGAACGGACCTACACAATCATTGAAAGCATTTGTCATTTATCTACTTAGAACTTTAAATAACTCAAAGATTTGGACGAACAATGCCAAAGTAAGAACATTTTGGTAGGCCTTATAAAATACTCAAACAGCCAGACAGTGCGGTAATCTACTCATAATATTCGTTATTTTCCCACCATTGGTAATGTGTCCAAAATACTGGCATGCTGAATCCTGGACTTAACTAATGAAACGACTTAATTAAACTCAAAGTAACAATATCCTCCGCTTGATAATAAACAAAAACCAGAGCATATAATTTCAAATGACGATCATAAATCAGACGAAACAACTCAGATTCAGAGCTTTCACAAAACAAATACAATTTAGTTGAATAGAACCTCCCTGATATACGAGTAACTTCGTGTTTGACTCAGGCCATAGAATAGAAAAATGCTGGAAGAAATGGCACTCGGTGTGTGGAAGACGTTTTGTGAAATTATCATGACTGCCCTACACTAACTAAAAAGCCGCTAACCCAAAAAAGTATTTTTCGAGTAAACGTAAAAATAAGTGGGAAATGATTTTTCTACAAAACTACGCTAGCTAGGACGATGGTAAATTATTTTTGTGGGCATAGCTTCTATGCACAATATATTTGAGATTTTTTTAAAGTAAATAAAAGTATCTTTTAGTATTGTATCATATTTTAGTATTGCATATACAAGTATTGTGGTTTAGTCACTTTTTAACAAAGGAAGTGAAAAAAAAATATTTTGAATAACTGCTCAGCAAAATTGCTATATTTCGAAAAGTATTAATCGTAGGAAAATGATTCTTAGATCAAAAGATAAAGAATCGAAAGTAGTTTAAGTATACATTAAAAAGTGAAAAATGACCTTTTGTAGCTTAACTGTCTTTTAGTTAGTGCAGGGCAGATGACTGTCATCGACACGGTTGGCGCAGTGTCGAGTCCCTTACAAAACATATGTTTATTAAGGCCTGCAAATAGCGATTCCGGGTCTACATTTCACAGAAACTTTCATTTTTTCATGAAAAATTTCTAGTGTTAGACATCGTCTATAGAAAAGAGAGAGAAAGGGATATTTGTAATGAAAACAAGAGATCATCAGGTCAAAGATCATTCGGGTTGGAGAGGATCTGTGAGATATCTTTTTCTTCCATACTTAATTTTGACTATCCCGCTAAGCTACGAAGCTATAATTATAATCATCTCATAAACAATCCATCCATTATTTCCTTAGTATTCTCCGTCTACAGTCCTTATGTTTATTACTCTGTTATTTTTGTATGTCTGTCTTTTCAGTTTTTCCGGGTTAAAGTCTGAAACGTCTGAATCTATTTTATTTGAACGTTCACTAGAAGAAAGAGGAAGTTATACAGTAACATATTGACTACATTTTATCCTGGAAATTCCATGGGATCAGTTAGTCAACAATATAATCATCGATGATGCAGAGTGTAGGCATTAATATAAAAATCTTGAGCGAGGTTTCGCTTCTATCGCTCGCTTCAAAACACTTTCTGGAACAACTGCGACCAAACAGGCAAGACAAACACCACGTTTGTTAATTATAACTGGTGGTACTAAAATATAGAGTTAATCAGTACACGATAAAGTGCTTAAGTAAATGAAGACTCCAATCTAGGTAGTGAGAAATTAGCGTATTTGTTAGCATGTGATGTAATCATTGTGTTCTAGTTGGTGCGAAATTTCCTGTTCAGAACGAAATTACATGAACGCTTTTAGTAATACTAGGGCTCGTCTGTTGTTAACTGGGATTTCAGCTCCTGAATGATAATGGCATTATTCAAACTGTGAACATTGTATTTCTAAATTATTAAGGTAAGCGTGCTCCATATTTGACCACATCATCACTTACCATCAGGTGAGATAGTGGTCAAACGCGAACCTCATTTCAATAAAAAAAATATTAATATCTGGAAAATCAAGGCTAAATAATAAAAATAAAAATAAATAAAATTCATTTATTTCAGGTCCAAGACCCATATAAAATAAAATAAAAATACACAAATTCAAACAATTGCTCGGCTTCCTAATTTAAAATACAAATGGAGAAATTTACATACAAAAAGATTCAAAGACATGTCAAAAGTCAATTAAGTTAAAAATAATAATAAAAAATAAAATCATGTCAAATTATCAAATTAAGTACAAATTAAATGTCAAATTAAATTCCAAATTAAAAGTCACATTAAATTATCAAACTAGAGCTATAACAGTCACATGGGTCGATCTTCGAGGTTAAGCAATGCTTATTGAGTTCAGTCTGTGGATGGGTAACCATCTTAAACTTTTAAAATTCCTCCGTTCCTCGAATAGCACGTGAAGCCTTTGGTCCCGAATGTCATTTGAACATATTTGGCAGTCATTACGGGTACTCAGAAATCGGAAAAGCTGACACTGGTCTGGCCAAAGGGTATCGTGTTACCCAGCTGCTGGATTGTGGAGGTCCACAAGCAGTCGCTCCATGTAAAATGTAAATCGCGCCATCTATCTCGCAACATTCAAACTAAATAGAAATCCTGTATCGCGCAAGCAAAGTTTACCGCTCAACTAGCCTACATACAAATCACCCGATCACAAACATCGGGCAGTTGCCCACCAGACAAAAACACCCGTCTGGTCGGAGGATCCTCCCTTTTCAATTGGATTGCGGGACTTTACACCCTGTTCCGCATATCCCCAAATAAAACATACTCAATCAAATACTCAACTGCATCCAGTTAGACTGGGAACTAACCTCAACATAGTTGGGAAAAGGCTATGCATAGTTATGATGATGATGATGATTTGAAAAACCGGCCAAGTGCAAGTCGGACTCGCGCATGAAGGTTTCCGCACCAGTTTCTATAAAAACGGCAAAAAATAATGTCTGTTGCATACAACAGATATTATTTTTTGCCCCCTTCAATATTTATTTTATTTTGTACTAGTACTCTCGCGGGGCTTCGCTCCCGTGGATTCTATCACGGTAAAAACATAACTCTCCTTTTTTGCAGTCGGGTTAAAAGTAGCCTATAACCTTCCTCAAGCTTCAAGCTACTTCCATACCAAATTTCATCCAAATCCACCCAGTACTTTCGAAGATTAGCGCGTTCAAGCAAACAAACAAACAAACAAACAAACTAACAAACTTTTCCGCTTTATAATATTATATATATATAGTATAGATTTAGTATTTGTTGTTATCGATGCAACAGAAATACATAATTTGTGAAAATTTCAACTGTCTAGCTATCGTTGAGATACAGCCTGGTCACAGACAGACGGATGGACAGACAGCGAAGTCTTAGTAATAGGGTCCCGTTTTTACCCTTTGGGTTCAGAACCCTAAAAACTAGTTCTCGCTTACATTTAACAACTAGTTATACCCACAACTTCGCTCGTGTGGGTGTTGATATTAACTATCGCTGTATTTTTCGATCCCGATTCCATGGGAAATCCGGTACGGTATAGCCTATATTTTGCCTTATAACCTCTATCTTCCAATAAAGCTCTGTGTCAGTCTTTCCATTAAAATCGATTTACCCACTCCAGAAATTAGCCTGTACTAATAGAAATACATAGGAACAGACAGATAAAAATTAAATAAACCTTGGAAAAACACAGTTATTTTTGAAATCACAGACAGACACATCAATTTTATCTATAATAAGATGTAGAAGGTATATTTAAAAATACATGTTAAATGGCTTGGTGGTAGCAGAATTATTACTATTACACACCTACATGTATCAATAATCTCTACGCGAATTTAAGAAGAGTTCCACAATCGACACGCTTGCGTTATACCTAAACCAGTATAAATCACATAGTGCCTTCTACATAGGGCGAGCCATTTAATAAATCAAAACAAACAAAAAATTGCAAAACTAATCATAACAGAACTATTACTACATGCAAAACCCAATCAACTAGAACCAGAACACTTAAGGATTAAATACAAGATGCAAATATCTACAATTAGGTAGGTGCGTTTGCGCAACGCGTTCGGATGTAATGATCCATCTGGCCACTGTCGACCGCTTAACATTTCGCTTGGCCTTAAAGAGTTGCGACATTTAGGATAGAGATCACATCTGAACTCATTGTTGGCTAGATACAAAAGTATTGATTGTTATGCCATGGTTATGGATTATATTATTGATTAGTAGGTCGCATTGCGGGTTCAGGGACTGAAATGTAGAAAAAAGTCTTTCGGTCTTTGCCGTTATCTTGCTGACTCACAACATCTGTTGTTCTTCTGAATTGAAGATTCCGATTCAGATAACTTTATTTGCTCAAACATGAGTGTACATACATCTTATAAAAAACGAAAATGCATGCAAGGTGTTACAAGTAAATGGAGTCGTGCTAACATGTTTACCATATTGTCATGGTGTGCAAATATTAACAAAACTTTATAATTAAAAATAAATAAAATATTACAATATTCATTAAAATTGACAATTCTGACATAAGTTAACAGATTAAATTATATCAATTAACAAATTAATTATTATAGAACGTTATAGTAAAAAGATGTCAAATATTCAATTAATTAAAAAATAAATAATAAATTAAAACAATAATAATTCAAGTTGGTCAAAAAAATACTTAGTCAAAAATCATTATTACAGTAACATATATATAAAATTAAATCAATGTATAAAGGGCAATTTATGTCAATTTAAACGACTCCATTACAAAATCATTTACATCATAATATGTTTTACTAGCTAAAAATGATTTTACTTTTCTGTTTCTCTTTAATTTTCTCTTTCCAGCTTTTAGGAAACTTGTTGAAACAATGGGAGCCATACAAAAAACACTCTTGCGCATAAGTGCAGTCCGAGACCTGTGTTGACAGAGTTGACTGTTATCACGTTTATTTCTAGGAAACACATCTGTCATGCGGGGAAATAGATTAGGGTTAATTTTAACAAATAACCGAATGAACTTTCACCAATTCTCCTTCAGTTTGGCAAACACTCTGTTTCAGCTGATTTAAACCCACCAAGTGCCTTCAGTTAACCTTGTATGACCAGATAACCAGTAAACCTTTCCGGGACCGCGGTATATCGTTAGTACTCCCCGCAACCCAGGCAGGCTTGGCCCTATCGGGCCTCGTCATTCCTTCTAACAGCTTTTTGAGGCGCGCGAGGAACACGACGCGCGACGTGTCGTTGACTCGAGATGCTTTTAACTTCTATTTTCCGTGACTGTTCATACGTTATGATATTAACAACCTATAATTATAAAACAAATGCCACGTTGTGAGAGCGTAGTGTCCGTCTTTAGAACATCGTATTTACATTTATAATTGACGCTAACAGAGCATTTAATTTATGATTTACTAGTACTCACGCGGAGCTTCGCTCCCGTGGATTCTATCACGGTAAAAACATAACTCTCCTTTTTTGCAGTCGCGTAAAAAGTAGCCTATAACCTTTCTCAAGCTTCAAGCTACTTCGATACCAAATTGCATCCAAATCCACCTAGTACTTTCGAAGATCAGCGCGTTCAAGCAAACAAACAAACAAACTTTTCCGCTTTATAATATTAGTATAGATAATGCCACGACAACTCAAGATCAATTTATTATTATAATGAATGCCTTGACGGTTGGTTACCATATTAAGAATTTATAAGCGATAGACTTTAAATGGCCGAATAGTGTTTGATAATAAATAATAGCATTCATTTAATGCGACATAATACAGGCCTTGGCTTTGTCGTCTAAATAACCCATATCCCACTTATTATGTTTCGAAGAAATCGATGGTTAAAGATGTAGGGAGATACATACATTTATGTATATTTTTTAAAAGTACGTGGAATTTTTCCTTTTCATTCATAATTCATAATTGAATTGATCTAAAATTAAACTGCAATAATTGCCATTCAAATATTATGAACTTCTGCGCAAACGAATAAGCGAGCAGAACCTAGTTTAATTTTTTTAAGTACGTGACAATGACAACACGCCTAGATACACCAAAACCACAAGGTTTGACTTGCCTATAGAAATGGCCCTAATATGAAAATTGGAAAAAAGAGTAGTTGTAGCCTAGTGTTTACAGGCACGATTTATGAGTTGGGTCGTGGGTTCGAACCTAGGGAGCCCCCACGGAAATCAAAACGGTGAAGGAAAACATCGTGAGGCAACCAACATGACCAAGAATCCTAACTCCAAAGACATGCTACATCCACCAACTCACACTGTTTTTGTGTGTGTGGCATCTCACAGGTCAACCTTTGAGGTTGTCGGCTGCTTAACCGGGCTTGCCTGTGGTTGCCTTAATTAATAAATTAATTAAAGCCTGGGCTTATTACAAAAACTTACAAACTAAGCGACTACACGCTAAGGGCACCCCCTGTGGGGTACGGACCTCGGCTTAGGGCGTCGCAGGGGGAGGGCAGCTAGGGACAGGCTGGATCATATCATTATTATTATTAATTATAATTATTAATTTAAGGCTACTGGCTCAGCGTCACGTGCTGGCTCTGGCAAGGGTCGGGGTGGACAATTACGGGGACGTCGCGGTGGACCGCGGCGGCGAGGACGGAAGAACGGTCGGTTTTTGTTTTTGTAAACTGTGCTGGTTTCCTTACGGCTCTCTTGGAGCAGGGTGATTGCATCATCGGGAGAAACTCTGTGCCCGCGTGGTGTATTTAATCCCATTCCCTCTATAAGAGAGGAGGCCTATGCACCAGCCATGGGAACGTTAAAGGCTGATTATATTATGTTATGAAAATTTCTTACAGCGAACTGTTTGCCACAGAAACTATATGTTATTCGTTTCGCTGGCATCATAATAGCCACCTACAAACGAACCACGTTTTAAAAGCTACAGCTACATTATTTACTTACACCCACTTAAGATTGCAATCACAGATCCGAGCCATATTTAGGATACAAATATCACTCGTTTTTCCATAACAGTCACGTTAAAAACAGACTTTAATAGAATGTTAAACTCCATGCACAGACCAATGCAGAGGTAGTTACCTAAATAAGGTAACTGGTGACGTCAGTTTTTTTCGAAAATATTGCCAACCAAGGTTACGGTTACGATAAAAAAAAATCGGTTTTTATTAATAATACTCGCGTAAGCAACACGTATGTATATGTTATTGTTTGAGTAAACTAATTGAACCCTTTTTTTTTCTGGGTGGGAAAATCATCGTATGACTTCTTCCGCTCTGGGTTAAGCGGAAGGATGTGTCAGACTTCTACTGACTAAAAACCCATTCTGTTCCTTCGGCTGCCCTAAAGTTCCGGAGCTGCGGTATCTCGATAGAACTTTCCCGCAAACCCCGGCAGGCAATGGCCCTATGAGGCCCCATCACTGATGTTGACAACTCTTTGAGGCGCGCATGGAACTTAACGCGCCGCCGACCCGGGCCTGGTCCTTACCGGACGGTGAGCGACCCCGGCTCGCCATCCGCAGGTCCGCGCCTAGGGTGGCCGAAAATCGGCTCGCGATTCCCAACGCCCGGAGCGTCTCCCACAGCGGCTGGGGCGCAAGCAATAGAGTTGCCTCTCCCTCGCGCGTTCGGCCTCCTCCTTCGCTAGCATGACTACTTCGCAGAAGGAGGCGACTGCATCCCATTCCGTCTCGCTATGCACCATTGTCTGAACCACGGCCGAGTGCGAGAGGTCGCAGCCACTGATTGCCTCGACGAGGACATGGCGGTGGTCCGCCCAAGTAGGGCACACCTCCACTGTATGCTCCACCGTATCCTTCGGATGGTCCTCACCTCATCGGAAATACCATAACACTACTTTTTTTTCGAAGGACAGAGCATTAATAATCAGTAATTGTCCCGCTCTGGGTGGAGTGGAAGGGAGTGTCAGACTTCTACCGACTAAAACCCTCTCTGCTCCTTCAGTTTCCCTTTCATTTTAGGACCGCGTTAGTCCTAAAATGAACTAACGAACGCACGCGAATGAATGAATGAACGCGTGTAACTTGTTGTTTTTCAAATTCGATTCAAAATGCTGACTGCTTTCTGAGCAAGCGCAAGCGTGAAACATGACATACTGTCGACTCGGGACCATTACCACTTATAATGCATTTCGTATAGTGGACAATCAGTGGTGAATATTAAGTCAATAAAATTATACTTCCCAGTACAGTCATCTTCCTTATCCATCCTCTATGAATAAGCAAGTTTTGATATCATCAGATTAGCAATTTCGCCGTTTCGAACCAAAAAGTTCGTCGTTTCGTAATAGGCCTCCTGAATATCTCGCCTTGGCACAGTATTCGTACAATAGTTAATTATGAGTGTAAGCTACGCGAGTACATTGTTATTATAATCATATGCACTTATTTAATGCTCATTTCTTTGTTCGACGCTTTAGGCAAGTATCGTGGTTACATTATCTATGAATCTAACATTACCAATACATAATTTAGCGTCTGTTAGACGATAAAGATGTAGGCAATTTGATTAAGCGTTTGCCTAGTCTAGATCCGTGACCAAACTGTTATTAATGGTGTAAAACCTTCTGTTCATTGAGTCATACTCTTAAGGTGAATGGTACGGCACGTACGGTTGTTAAAATATGACGTCAGTTTAACACAAATAACAACTTGAGGTCATACGGAATTAACATAAGAGCTTCTAGACAAAGTGTCAAATCATTCTATCAGCGTATGCGACTGTCGTGAAATTTTGACAGCGATTGTCAATTCCATACATCTTGGACAATCGCTTTCGGCTCGCTACAGCTGACTGAATGTCACTTGTCAAGAGACTGTTGATAGAAGAGATTATGATAATTCCTTTTTTACCTAACTGCAAAGGAAGGGTTATGTTACGCGCGTATCTTGTATGTATGTATGTATGTAATATTCTTTATTACCTCATATCTCCAGAACCACTGAACGGATTCACATAATTAAGGATCTTATGTATACACAGTCATCAGTCTGTTTAATTTATGAAGAAAAATCAAAATGAGTATGTAGAAAAGTGAACTAATTGAAGTGCACCTTTCGTAACTTATCAATAAAATTAGAGTTAGCCGGATATGTTAAATGTATGGACTAGTTCTGATTTGGTGAACTAAATGAAGTACTGAACTAAATGAGTGGACTACTTCATTGGGTGAAAAGATATACTTCATTCGCTTTTTTTTCACTGACACTTTTTGCGCATGACTACTATAAACAAATATAAAGCCAAGATCAATGACCTGCAATACAAAAAATAACAGTGCTAAAGATGTAACAAAAACCTTGAACTCCTGCCTTATTGACGCACTGACGAGCCCACAGTCAAGTGCCGGCTAGACTCGTCTGCTTAGCCTTACAAGGAGTAAAATACAAACGACGTAGATATGGCATTGGCTATTTAAATATTGAAATAGATTTGCCTTATATGGGTGCGCTCAAGATTTTATTACAGTTTCTACGAGAATCGTCTGCTGTCTCACTTAAAGTCAATAATGAGCCAAATATGGATATGGTATTCATTTTTATAGAATATCGGTGGCCCAACGGTTACAAACAAGACTAAAGAGTTGTATGTTGTAGGTTCTCAAAATGATGCAAGAAAATATTGAGAGTAAATCAGCATGTCTTAGCACCGAAAATTTCTATGACTTCTTACATCCTCCGACTCACACTGGGCCCGAGTGGTAGCGACTCATTCCAGAGAAAATGGATACTATGAGAGCATAGCAAAGAGGCCTATAATATACCAGCTGTGTAACGGCAAAGGCTTTTTAGGTGTTATAAGTCTTGGTGACCTTTTTATATAAGTTGTTAAGTGTGCAAAAAGACAAACAACGTACTAATTAACTACTTAATTATTCGTAAAATCTATAATGTTATACGAGTAATATATATTAATTTATTTTAATCTAAAATAAATCTTCAAAAAATTCGTCCTCAAAACGCAGTTGCGTCTCACGCTAAATGCCATTATTAATTAAATCGATACTTATTATTTATCATTTAAATATACAAAAACTACAAGTGTTAAAAATCTATCAACACGGTAAATTGTAAATTAAATTGACAAAAAAAGAAGAAACAAGTGACCTATTGCAGAATAAGTTAAAGGCGACCACAAGTCTATATTTTTATGCATGCTTTTAGTAGTTAATAAGAGTAAGAACTTAATCTAAAACCGCAAGTTACCAATTTGAAAATAATAAATTAATTAATAATCTAATATACATTTTAATCGGTCTCCTTTCCTTACCAGTTAGTCAAGCTTCTGATATACAAGGATACCTTATTCATAAACATGCAAATACTTGTATCGAACGGAGTGTTAATTAAAACAACAAAGTTGCAGTTTAATTTTCATTATTTATCTACTGGCTGAAGGCACAGAATTCGCTTCTTCTTTTTGTATTTTATTGTTTTTACAAACTGTTGTCAGAATATGATTACTGTTTATTTTATTTAGTCATAATTGCGCCAAATAAAAACGAACGATCAGACCGGTCATCGAGTTATTATCTACAACATATATCGTAAAGATGTTTGGGTTGCATTACGAAATTTTGTGATGAATACTATATTCAAGCACGTGCAACTTTCACGTTATTTACGTTATCTAACACAATTTATACATAATTATCTAAATCTATGTTAACTTGGCTTTGTTCACCCTCTCCACACACGTTAAATAGTTCTTAAAAAATTATATAAATATTCCTTTAAAACATAGTGAAACACAACAGCATAGTTTTAAAACATACCACATCTACTTTATTTATTTTAATGTACACGGAATGAAGACGAGTTGGTATCAAACAAGGTCAAGTCTAGTTACGTCACTTACTATATTATTTACTACGACCATATGATACGACCTACGAGATCGAATCGTGCGCATCTCAGTGCATCGTTACGTCATCTGTAGGTTGATGAACTTCGTAGTAAAGGTTGTAAGTATCGTGAATGGATAAAATGTCAAATAGTATTGTTGTAGTAATGATTTCCTGGGCCATTCTCGGCGGCGCCGTCCATTCTTCGGCACCCATTATGTGTGCGGGAAAAGAGCGTATGGAAGGAATTGGGGGAGGCCTTTGCTCAGCAGTTGAACAGCTTAGGATTAATAAAAAAAAGTAAGTAATTATATTATTAATAGTTTATTTAATTGAATAGAATCGGTATTTGTGGTTAACTGCAAAACGATCACAATTTGAATGGTTAAGGATCAGATATAGAAAAAGGACTTTCTTGTTCATGATTTGTCGTGAGAAATCATGAACAAGAAAGTCCTTTTTATGTCTTTTTTGTTGTTTTGCTCACTATCAGTACCTACATAGAAGGAAAGCTCTAAAAATACAACTCGGAAGCCGCCTCTGTGCAAATGCCTATAGCAGCACATCCCTGGGGAGACTTGCTTAAAAACATACTAACATACTAAATACTTAAAATTAGGAACAAATCCTATATTATTATACAGGTAGGGAAATTTTAAAGACCAGACTATTAAGGTGACTCAACGCGGCTGATTTAACCATATCTATAGCTACATCTACATCCCTAACAAGCTCAACTCGTTACACGCAAAATGATTCTAAATTTAAACTCGCAGCGCTTAGTGATCATAAAATTACAATATTGAACACGATCGAATCCACTCTCAAATATAAAGTAAGCAACCAAGCCCTAACACATTAATAAGTACATATATTTCCCCCACACGTTGCCCAACACCGTCTGACGGGTTTACATGACCTTTCACCGCAAACGTCCAGTCAACGCTCTAGATTAAATAAATTAAAGAGGGCTTAGGAAATTATTAGACAAGGCATTGAGAGAATTTCGTTTGTACTATGTAAAGTGGGCATTAATTGGAAATCGATAACATTTTTTTTTATTTTTTTCATGCTACTAGGACCCATAAAAATTATACACACATAATAAGTAACTTTATACTAATACATATTTTTGTAATTACACATTAAATGAAATACATTATATTACATTACAAAAGATAAACTAATACCTACATATATTATATTTACATATCAAATGAACTAAACACGAAATCAGTTTGCTTTGTGTGTATAAGATAGGGTGGCGAGTCGAGTCTCTTAGCTGGATTAAGGGTATTGTTTACTTACTATTTTATTGAGGACTGCTTATTACACTTAATTATCATGATCATGACCATACAGTACAATAAAATGTTAAGTATAAACGTCGATGGTTACAAAAAGAGGCAGGCCAAAGAAACGATGCATATAAGCTCAAAATATGTATCTATATCTACTAATATAAGAAACGGGAAAGTGTGTATGTTTTCTTCTTTAACGTCAGAACAAACGTCGTGTGAAGGTAGTTGAATGGCTGGAAAGTTACGAGGGCTACAAAAAACTTCACACGCGAGTGACACCGTGGTCAGAAATTAGTTTTAAATAAATTATTTACCCCTTAACTAGTTTTTTATTTTAAAGATATTGCAGACCACCAAACACCACTGCTAAAACAGTTTAAAAATAGATTTGTGAGACTTTAACACCGTTTTATAAAAAAAACCCTTATTTATGGCTTCATATCTGTTATATCCTTGTTTGTATTTATTAGATAAGGCTGCAAACCAACAGACGTACCGACATATGCATTTTACGCATGGTGATATTCAAGCCACGTCTATCGACCCATATCTATGCAATATAATTATGTGCGTTTACGAAACACGAATCGGTAGACGCTCGAGAATTTATAGTGTCACAAAAAGTATCGATATCTCGATAATTAATCGTCTCGTTATGATAAAGCGATATAAATGCCGACACTGGATATGAATTTAGTTATTTTAAGTACATAAATGTTAGCTTATAGAAATGGTACTGCGTAAGTTCCGAATGATTCGATGCCAGTTCAAGAAACTGTTTTAAATAATGTTATTTGCTCGTTAAGCGCGTTCAATCTCACACGATGTTTCATTCAATCTTTTTATTACTTTTTTGTTAAATAAATTAACTGATTTTAATGAAGACTGTAACGCATACAAGATACCTACAAGCCGTGAAATAGCTATATAACTTACAGGGGAAGAGAGCAATCTTAAAGATTCCGTTAAATGTGAAAAATCACTCTCATTTTCCCTCTGACTACTTTTTGGAAAACTTAACTACTAACTTTTTCTGGTTCCGTTGAAATTAGATTCACACTCTTAGCGAAAATTAATGGAAAAAATAATATTTTTGCACTGAATATTAATTTGATTTTAAGAATGAGTCAAACTCTAAAAGCTGATTTTAACAAAAATACTTACATACTCCTTCTAATTCTAAAGAAGTCAGGAGCTTAATATATTTTTGACAAATTGAAAGCCACGTTAGAATATGGTAGTTCTTTAAAAATATACAGGAATTTCTCCTAATTTTTTTTCAAAACAACTTTTACACAAATAAATTCTGATTCATTAGAAAACTTTATTATACCGTAAAATATTATACAGAATAATAAATTGATGTCTAATAGACTTCCACAGAAGCTATTCTTTGGAAACCGCCTATATATTTACTGAGAATACTAATATTTAGGCTAGAAATATCTTATCTAAAGCAGTCAAAATTCACAGAAATCCTTTTTGTAAGCACTTAGGTACCGACTATTGTGAAAACGCCATTGTCTTTTAGACAAGCAAATTCTAGATTCAGGATTCCAAGAATCTAGACTTTATAAATTGCTGTAGGTAAATGTTTGAAATTTATTTAGTATAATAGGTTGTCGATTATCTTTGGAATGGTCATGATAAGGATAAGGGGAAAAGCTGAAATTATTTATTTATTTAATACTTTACGAACAAATATTCAGAGACGGGCTTAATGACTTAGACACTTTCTAGCACTCAATCTTTGGGAAATACAAAGCTGAAAACGTAGGTACAATTTAATTTTCTAAATTATCGAGTTTAATATTTTTTCACTACAAAAATGTATCAAGATAATATATAAAATAATAATAAAAAATTTAATTTAATTTTAATTTGATAATTTATAAGATTATATCATATCTCTCTTATCAATATTAAATGCGAAAGTTTGTGGGGATGGATGTATAGATGGATGTTTGTTAGTGTTTCACGCAAAAACTAAATTGGTTTCGTTTCGGGGAGTGTGCGATGGAATTACACAATCTAATTCTGCCAAGCCCGTTCCATCATCGGACTACGAGACAAACGGCGAAGCGCCATCGTTACACGGTGGACATCCCACCCATACGCACAAAACGTTTTGAAAATTCCTTCATTGTGCGTACGGCTAAGAAGTGGAATTACCTGCCGGAGTCTGTGTTTCCCGATAGCTATAACCTGGGAGTCTTTAAGTCAAGAGTGAATAGGTTGCTTTTGGGTAAGCGTGCTCCATTTTCGACCAAATCATCACTTACCGTCAGGTGAGATGCTGATCAAACGTGAACCTATTTTCAAAAAAAAACTACTAAACGGATCTAAATGAAATTTGGTACGTACTGTCGGCCAAAGATGCTCACTTAAGAAAATATTTCTGCGGAAGCGCAGCTAGTGACAAACCACATTCCTTCCTGGTTTCGCCAAATTAGAGGCAATATGCATTTTGTGAGTACAGGGCGTGTAACATTATATTAATACTTACTATTACGGACTCTACTAAAACACGCTTCATGCATCCTATCGGTCAAAATTAGGCGATCGAATTGTGAGCCGTGCTATGCGATTATAGCCTTAAAGGTGAGCATGCGGAAGATTGGTCGATAGTACATAATAATATGTAGGTGACATCCTGGAATAACACATAGGCTACTTTTTATGCCGGAACTCCCACGGAATCGGGATTTACGGAGAAAATCCTCCCGCGCGAACGAAGTAGCAGGCAGAAGGTAGCATAAATAAATAAACTAAGTTATCAGCATGTCTCGTCCAAACCCAAGTAGTAAGATCACTCCAACCCATCAAGTGGGCGGACCTGAACGAAAAAACAGTGGGGTGCACTCTATACTCATCTCCTATCCTGCGTTCTCAGCTCAACAAATTACAGCCAGTAATCTCTGCGAAGCCACCAATGGCGCCGTGGAAGTAGCTTAGTTCTGGGCTAACAAAATATCAATACCGTCGCGCCAATGACACGAAGAAGAAGACTAAACAAATTTTACTACATACTATAAATATAGAGTAAGTTTTGTCTATATAAGTAAGTAAATATAAGTAAGCGATGGCCTTGTGTCCCGGGTTCGATTCCCGGGTTGGGTAGAAAGTACTATTGGGTTATTCTTTAAAACATATCTCAGTAGTATAATAATATAATAATAATAAAATGTTTATTCAAAATCATAAGGTAAATCTACATTAAGTTCACACATGTCATGTGCCTGAACTAGGTAATCATGTGTTTCAGGCGAGAATAGGTATTTTTATTTTTTTATTTTCATATTTATATAAAATAAACTGTATAATATGGTCATCTTAGGTAATGTATAGTATGACAAAATTCTTAGTCCCTTATTCTTAATCTTACATTTAAATAAAATACGAACTATCTCTATTCAAGTACCAGTAATAAATAACTTCTCTGTGTCTTCATAGGACATACTTTGAAGAGCTTCCTTGAGAGTCTTCTTGCAGTTACAATAATTTAGGGAATAAATGTTTAATTTTGCGTTTAGTCTGTTAGGTAGTGGTCCCAGGAACATATAAATTTTTACTGTGAAAGCATGTTTTGTAGTTCTTTTGAGGCAAACTAAATCTTACCGTCTTTTTTTAGTAAATTCAGTGCGATAGTAGCCCGGAGATGTGATGCCCCCATGCCTCGGAAATCACGTCACGTCGTTAGTCTCAGCTTTCATTAAGACATCTTTGTCAACCGTTACGTGGACTACCCCGTAACGGCAGACCAATGTCAAATTTTCTGGTGCTGACTAGGGGTATCGTGTTATCCACCGACTAGGTTGTGGAGGTTAGAGAAGCAGTCGCTTTATGTAAAACACTAATACTCAGCAGCATCCGGTTATATTAGAAGCTAACCCCAACATAGAACGAAAGGCTAAGCAGATAACAATTTATTAATATAGCGTAAAATATAACAGCTGTTATATCCCTACTTTTTTTCCGGGTGATTATCCTATCATGATTATCCCATCATTGAATGACTTCTTCCGCTCTGGGTGGAGCGGAAAGGTCAGACTTTTACTGACTAAAAACCCACCCTGTTCCTTCAGTTGCCCTTAAGTTCCGGGGCCGCGGTATCTCGTTAGAACATTCCCATAACCCTTAAAATAACACAACACAACAATATTCCCCTGAAATTTATTTTTCATGCTTATTTTTTTATTTTTCAAATTTTCATTGCTATCCTGATTGCTGCGGAAACGCATTCCACAAAGAAATAGACTACCTACCTATGGAAAAAAAGTTATTTAAAAAATTTAAAAATTCCGACAACTTTTTAGTTAAAATATTAGGTAATTAACGTTTTTTTAGTTTTCCCGGTCATGTCACAATGGCACCCCACCGGATTTAGAAAGTGAAAGAGTTAAGTTCATATTTTTAAACTTTCTCTTTGTATTATGTTGGCTAGTATTACACTAATGATAAACATTATATACCTTTTTGAAAGACTTGTGTGTGAAAAAAAATTTTTTTATTCATTATATATAATGGCTTCGCACAGCTGCCATATTTGATTTTTTCAAATGTCACCTATCTAAGAACCTACTAAGGCGAATCTAACGATACCTCAATTATGTGAATCCGTTCAGCAGTTCTGGAGATATGAGGTAATAAAGAATATTACATACATACATACATACAAGATACGCGAGAAAACATAACCCTTCCTTTGCAGCCGGGTAAAAATACAGTAATATTCACATTACTGTATTTTTTGAGTGACGATTTCTATTGCGGTTGGCATAAATGTATAACTTGCTTTGGGGGCTTGATAACTTGATTTGCAAAAACCAGTTATTAAACAAGATTTGCAAGACAAGAACAATATAGGTATTGCTAAGCTGTGGTGATTACAATTATGTAATCGTCGCAACATAGCAACATGTATGTCGAACTTATCGCTGTTCAATAAATCACCAAAATCCTGTAGAAATGTATTGTGTCCACCCAGAATTTGACTACACACGTTTTGCATTCTCACTAAACGTCATAAAGTGTCATGCTGACGTCATTAATCTATATGAGTAGATACGCATATCAGTCTTTACATTAGCTCTGTGTACAGACTGCCCTTCTAAACATACTACATAAAATCATAGAGAGTCATATCTCACGACACGATTTGGTCCACTTAGATAATTAATACGCTATTTGAAATGCCTTTAACTGACTCCGACGGTTTCGAAATGAGTTCTTACTTGTATGACTAAACCGACAAGTCATTGATAAAATTTATATACGAATGTGCTGTATGTTTTCACAGCGTATTTATATACAGCGCACCAATATTGAATTATATTTCTGTCACTCGATAACTATCATAGAGAAATCTCTACTTATATAATATATGTAGAGGAGAAATGTATTTGTAAGTTTTTATGTTTTGTTTGTAGGGACCAATCTCCGGAAATAATGACCCAATTCTAAGAAAATTTCACTGGCAGTAAGGACCATTATTGGTGAGTGATTTAGGCTAGAAATTATTTCAAAACCACGCAGACAAAGTCACAGGCGAAGTTCTAGTTCTAAATAAATTCATTGCAAAAAGTTGAGATTTACGAACAAAATTATATAATCTTTATAGAGTTTTATTTTAGAACCAAACATCTTCCAATATTCTGCTTTGCTTTACAGATTTGAGTAGCATTTCTGAGAATATTGCTATAGCTCATCATGCTGCAAGTCTACTGGCACGCCAGTTAGGCCACGAGATATTCTCAAGCATTATGTGTCTAGTGACGTATGTACCAGAATATGCATTATTGAGAGGCCTCCCATCGAGGTAGACCGATAACCTTCTAAACGCCGCCGAAATCCAAGGCACAACAGGACCGGTCTATTCGGAAAGTAAGAACTCATTAGGCTGAGATGGTGACGCTCATAAGAGAAGAATATGGAGAAGTTGTACAAATATCATCTGGCATAAAAGTTCGAGTTAGATAAGCCCAACGAGAGTTGCGTACGTTGCGGACGGTATTTTTAGACATTTTTCATTATAAATGAGAATCCTATAAGGATTCCGTTTTTTTTTTCCTTTTATAAGTATAAAGTTTATTGGGATCAACTTAGGTGTACTATTAACAAATAAAACTAAGATAGAAGTAAGCACTGTGGCGCAGCTATCAACGCCCAACACAAAAACATTTGACCAACATTATTTGTAACTAGCTTCCGCCCACGACTTCGTCCGCGTGGAAAAAAGATCCCCCGATTTTGAAACATTCTTCATTAGTGCTCCGCTCCTATTGGTCTAAGCGTGATGATATATAGCCTATAGCCTTCCTCGATAAATGAGCTATCTAACACTGAAAGAATTTTTCAAATCAGAACCGTAGTTCCTGAGATTAGCGCGTTCAAGCAAACAAACAAACAAACAAACAAACAAACTCTTCAGCTTTATAATATTAGTATAGATGACAAAAAATAACTTATAACTAAGAATAACAAAAAAAAAAACAAAACTTAAAATACAAATAGAAAAAAAAATTAAACATAAATTTAAATATGTACACTGTGTGGGGGTTAGTAAGTAATGTGTGTGTGTATGGAGTATGAGGAAGGGTTAGGAGTGTATGAGTATGAATAAGTGTGTATATGTGTATCAACCGCGTGATTAGCATGAAACAAGTTGCTCAGTTTCATCATAAGACAGGGATTTAAGCCAGTTGATTACTTTTGTCCTCATTATTTTTCAAGTCAAAGGGTAAATGTTCTGAGGGTCGTAAAGCAGAAGTTGGTTTTTCTTACTGGTTGTTTGTAGCACGAACAACTGTCTCACAGTGAGTACTTCACAGAGTGAATATATTTCAAAGGTCGGAAATCTAATCGGTTTCTTTGCGAGTACCTTCAAAACCCCTGTCTGAGCCCTCTCCAGCCGTATCATGGTTGTCTTATAGGTGCCGCTCCACGTAGTTATGCAGTAACCAAGTTTTGAGTTACGGAACCCTAAATAATGACTAAATAAATACAGTAAAAGTAAAGGTTTATTCAAATAAGTAAGTGCACCATTTATGCATTGCAAAGGACGCAATCTAAAATGCCGTATTTGGTAAGCAAATTGTAACATTTCTGATCGCAAATAAATGTTATCTTACTTGATGTTGTTTTAATCGTTGGATATTTCACACCGTGTTTTACACTTTGATTACCTTGTAATGCATTTTGATGTCATAGTGATAAATCTTATTGCTTTAGAAACCTACAGGAAATGTTTGTTATCATTACAGAAGTTTGTAAGTAAGTTTTAAAATTATTCTTTTACTTATCAAAGTAGTGACCAGCTTAGCACATCAAACTCCTCCTTGGCTTGCCTTGTCAAGTAAGTTATGCTCAACAGCAGCAATATTTACAAATAATAGCTGGGACCAGCGTTATATATTCAGAATTTAAAAATTGAATAATACAATCTATTTGTGATATTCAATAGTAGTGTTGCCCAAACGAGAGTCTCGCAAGAGTCTTGCAATTAGCGATTATCCTATTGCTATTTATTAAACGGTAGTTGAGATCTCAGAACAATGTAACAGACTTCTGTTCAATAGATAGATAGATATACTCCTTATTGTTAGTAAACCATAACATAAAACAAATAAGGACTTAACAATTAAAAAATGATGATAAAATGGGCGGTCTTATCGTTAAAGGTGATATTCGAAACGACCAATGAACTAATACAATAAGACAACACTGTAAATTCAAAAATACTGTAAATATAAAAGTATAATGTTAAATGGTTTAAATAGTAAGCTGAGTGATATGATTGTGGTTTGAGTGAGTGTGTTATGAGTAGTGTAAAGAGTGTGAGATTCTATAGTTTACACGTGGATCAGTTGAGACTGGACATAATATCTCAACTGCCGTTGGTTCAATTTGATATTTCAGTTATTAATTGTTTGATATAATTTTTTTTGAATTGTCTCACGTTTTGAAACATCAAGAATAATGTAGCCATGATAATTATACCAAAATAACATGTTAAAGAGTCTCCGTGAAGTTTCCAACACATTCATTTCCAAAGAGATCATTGAATATGCTAACAAGCTTCATTTCTTTGACTGATCTTCCTTGGCAATTCAAAAGGGTCTCTGAAAAGTTTGACTTGAGTTTAAATTGCACCATAAGATGGTATAAAAATACTAAAAACTATGCCAAAATATTCATGTAGACGTATTACCTATAACTGGTTATCATTATGTCGACCAAATATGGTACCGAACTAATTTTGAATGAATCAGGTAACGTACAGTTGACAGAAACGATTCACAGACAAAAAAATGTAGTAAAACCGTTCGCGTTGTTGAGTATAACGCACGACTTTTGTGTGTCAAAACTCTTTTGCTTTGTCATCTAAAGCCCAAAAATTAATGTCTTAGTAAATATTATTTTTTTGGTCTTTACCTACTTTGTAACTGTGTGTTTTGTCTATAACTCTACAACTAGGTACAAAAAGCAATAAATTTGATCTAAAATGGACATAGTTTATCCAACCATTTTGCACGATATGAGAGTTCTTTATAGTTCTACTTTTCTAATGTTTTGAGGTTCAGATAATGTCCAAGTGAGAAGCTGTTATGCCTATGGAGCTCACCATTCTCGCGTTGAAATAGATATTTATTAAAATTGTAACAGGTATCACAATCTGTACGCACAGCATGTATTTCATGTGTCTAAAAAATAGATTACATTACTTAATATAATACTATAAATTTGCTTCTTAGTCTAGGTACACGGCAGCGTGTCAGCCAAGTTTGCAAAAGGTAAACACACCGGCCGTAAGTTATAAAAACGAACCATTTCGATACAGTTTTATCCCCCTCATAACTTGGAAGCTGAGTTAAATACACCACTTCTGTTACCAGGTAAGTTGAAAAATACTTAAAATACTTACGGGGTACCATCCACACTTGGTTGATATATCGTTTTGTCGTACCAAACGCTTCTCCGCATTTATTGTGCGCATAGCCAAGTTGTGGAACTCTCTGCCGGCTTCTATATTCCCTGCCATTTGTGACCTTTCAGCCTTTAAAGCAAAAGTGAACCGGCATCTTCTGGGCTCGCTCGTTCCATCGTAGACCTCATCTATTACTTACCGTCAGGCGAGAATGAGGTGTGGGCTCATCCTGAATAAAAAATATATAAGTAGTACAAACATGCCGTATTGAGTAGCAGGGAACTACAAGTCTTCTGCATCTTGTTATGCATTTGTGTTGTGCAAGACATCAGCAAAGATTCAAGGGATTTTGAGAGAACTTTACCCATTTACGGATTCACCTTGGAAAGTGTTGTTTGACCTCGAAA
Source organism: Tholera decimalis (assembly GCA_943138885.2). NCBI lineage: Eukaryota > Metazoa > Arthropoda > Insecta > Lepidoptera > Noctuidae > Tholera > Tholera decimalis. The sequence continues at coordinate 15,462,831 of OW964563.2, read as the reverse complement.
ATTGACCTGTGCAATATTACAGCCTTGAGTTCTTTAAATTATAACATCTATTCTATTTATAACACCTGTTTAGATGACCTATAATTATTTTGCTAATTGGTACTAATCAGCAACACTGTGATTTAATGACTAGAACGTCTAAAACCTCGACTTCTAATCACTAATTCATGCTAATATGTATAAACACTTTAATTTCATGGCCTGTTTATAATACATCAACTTGTCATAGGCCTCACAAATCATTTTGTGATCGTTTTGAGTTGTGACATGAACTGATTTTAATTATGTAGGTATTTCATGATTAATAATAACTTCATCAAAATTGGTAAAACATGATTGATAACATGGCAGGCGCAGTGGCTAAGCAATTGACTTCTGCGGAGCTTATCGCGGATTAAGTTCCCGAACGGAATACATATTTTTATGAGAAACATTTTTTTTTTCGTAAATATATTTGTGTAAGTACCCAAGATACAATAAACATTTTTGAGTCAAATAATAATAGTCCTCTTGTGCGATTTCTCGAGCGAGGCCCCAGCGGCCAAAATCAGCGGAAATTAACCTGCAACGCAGAAGATATTATAGTGCACAAACATGTGCGTAGATACAGGTGTACTCTCTATTCCTTAACTCATAGTGGATGAGACAGCAATCTGACACGACGGAGAGGGATCAGACGCTAAACCAACGGTTTAGGCTGGTTTTATCGTCACGCGTTTCGGCTGCGCCGTTGGAGCGCGCGCGTTCGAAGATGTATGGGGTAGTAGTTGCGTTTCAAAGTCACGCGCTTGAGCAGCGCCGTTCAATAAACGCGCGATGTTCGCCGGCGCTGCCAAAGCGCGCGGCGCTCATTCGCTTCTACGGCCAGTATGCGTTTTAGCGAGACGCCGATGAGACGCGCCATATTGCAGGTACCTACTTTCTCGTAAATCGGAGAAAGATGTTACGTGTTCGCCTTTCAGTAACCTTGTAGCGTTATAAGGGTCAACTACTCTTCTTCGAAGTCGCCGTTGCCTTCTTTTCCATAAAAAGTAAATAGCCAGTACTCTAACCGTAATACGGTTAGAGTACCTGCATATTGTACACGACTGGCCCACAGCAGCGGAACGCGTGGTACTCGTTTTATGGTGCACCGCTGTTCAAGCGCGTGGTGTTAACAGCACGCTACTCAGCGGCGCGTCTAGCGGCGTGACGATAAAACCCTATAAATACCGAAAACCCGATAAAGCCTTAACGTGGTTTCCAAGTTAACCCCTCAAATCACGGAAGGCCGCCGGCGGCCACAAAAACCAGCTTAAGTTGACCTCTAAAATCGAAAAAAGGAAAAATAATTTTAGAGGTCAACTTAAGCTGGCCGCCGGCGGCCTGCCGTGAAGGGGGCCACCGCCAACTACCAAACCCCAGGCTACTAATAAGAAAAATTTCTATTATAATAATCCAACAGTACATTTTGCCCGGAAATCGAACCCGAGAACTATTCTAAGCTCAGCTGTCGCTCTACAGGATTCTGAACACCTCTGAGCTTACAAGACAATCTGTTTCCCACAACTCAAAAACTACTTACTCATACTTACATTAACGAAGTATGATTATTCACATAGTTAATTGTGGTAATTATTCTTGCTAATATTGCAGTCATTTTGTAACCTCTCGGCAACGGAACTTTATATTCATACTATGAAAGGACGAACTGTTTTATTTTAATTGAAAAACTACGCAATGTTCTTTTTATAACGCTACACTGATTTATAATGAGAATAACAACTAATAAATTATGGCGGTTTCTTTGCACGCGTTAAAATATTAATTTAAAACTGTTTTGCAATATCGTTTTTAAAATGGCTTAACAAGAATGGAATAGGTACGTTTAATTGAAAAAGAAGAAGCCTTGACTTCTGAGTTTGTTTGAGGACAAGCCTGTGATTGTCACAAGACCATATTGTCGTCACTCCATTGGGAAACAAGATTTAAAGTCAAATTCATGCGCTTTACCATGGCCTTTCTGAGAATGGCAATTTCGTCCCTGTCAGCCCTAGAACTGGACTCTATGTATATATAATATATATATATGTATGTGTGTATCATTCATTAAATTAGTTTTTACATCATCTTCTTAGTGAAAGAATTAGCAAGTCAGCATTGGGAATCGCTGAGTGCCCAGGGTGCGCCGGACGTATAGTGGCTTAATAGATACGACGCTCTGGAAGGCTCCTTTCATGCACCCCAAAACCCCAGTCTTTACATGATAATTCTCGTTAACGTTTGTCGTCCCGCTGCTGTGCAAGTAAGTCCTCTCCTACATTTTTTCTACCACTACTCCCAATCTTCTTTTTTATTATCGATAGGCTCGCATTTGACCACCATATCAAAGCGCAAACTTTTGCACTAGCATTTTGACCAACAAATACTAATATTTTCGCAGCGTTTCAAAAAAAATCTATAAATACCTCACGTATCATTTGAAATGATTCTGAACTGATGATGAAAATCATCAAATGACGTCAGTGAGTATCAGAATTCTACTGACTGTAAATTGATTCTACTCATTATTACACTGACTAAAGTTTCCCTTGCATTCTAGGGGTGTAGTATCTGGTTAGAAAATTCCCGTAATCCCTGCTGACTTCTTTTTTTCCGTTGGGAAAATCATTAATATACTCCTCCCGTTCTGAAGGACGGGAGTTTCAGACATCTACTAACTAAAAACGTATCCTATTTCTTCAATTTCCCCTGCGTTCCGGGCTCGCAGTACTTCCTTAAAACATTCATAAAACACACCCATATAGGAAGTTAATGTACTTAAAAATACCCATTCTCTAAAATGTCTTTCTACCTATTATGAGCGTGAATTATCTCCAATTTTGCGGGTTCTCCTACATGAATGAAGTGCCTCGCCTTTAATGCAAATTACTCAGATGCCTTATCACGATCACTTTGTTTTGCCATTGTGTTTGCTTTGCTGTGTAGAAGTTGCTTTTCGGTTAAGTTTCCGGAATTTATGGAGTGTAATGTTTTTTGAAAGGAATACTATAGTATTTTTATATTATTTTATTGAGAATCATTATGATTGTTCAAACATATATAATAAGAAAGTCTACGACCGTTGGAAAGTTAAAAATTACCGAACTATATGTTGCGTCCAGCAGTACCAGTTAGTGACGGCACTATACGTGTCTAGGCTGCATTACTCTACAAAAGTCGAGGAGATTGTAGAGTACCTATATTAGAATCAAGACAGAGTTTTCGCTGAGAGCCGAACGGTTGCATTCTCGTCACAATACGAATTTTAATTCTATTGTGATGAGGGTTCCTACTGAACATCTGTCTTCATAAGGGAAGAGATTTTTCCGAAAGGTATTGTGTTCCGGCGATTCCGTTGACAGATACGCGAAACTGCGCGACACACGACGCCGTTACAGACTACTTGTGTGAAATAGTGTTTATGTTATATGTATTAGTTTATTGATAATAGTAAATAGTAGTTTTATTGTGTAATTATAAAATATGTATTAGTTTATAGTCACTTATTATGCATGTATAGTTTTCTATGGGCCTTTGGTAGCCTGAAATAAATAAATAAATAAAAACATTATCACATCGAACACTTGACATTTTGCAAGCCCATGTCAATGTAATCTTTAGTAATTATAAAGAGGTAAAATTAGTTGTAAGTCTGCATGTAGGGGAAATATCCGGAACTAATGAACCATTTTTTTTTTCATTGATAGTAAGATGCATTATAATTATTATGTGAGTGCTATAGACTATAAATTATTTCGAAATCCACGCAGACGGAGTCGCGGGCCTAGTGCTAGTACTAGATGATGATAATAAATACAAAACTAACTCTGTGTTCCTTTTTTTATCCCTCTATTTGTTACCTCTTCTCATCCTAATGAATTACGATGGAATTTGGATAGACCATATCCAGGAGTAAGAAACACCGGGGTGAAACTCCGCTACCGCGGCAAATCCCGGCTCAGCGGACAGAGCTCCGGCGCGATCTCAGGACAGCATGGAAAGAGCGGCTGTCGCAACCGAAGGCTGGGCACGCCGCAATCGCGGCGATAAGTTCCCTCTTTGAGGAGTGGCTGGAGAGACGCCACGGCGTCCTCACTTTCCGCCTGACGCAGGTACTTACCGGACACTAGTGTGTAGGAGGTACCTGTTTCAGATTCAGCGGGAGGACGACAGCCAGGTGTCAACATTGCGTGGATCACCCGGAGAACACGGTGGAGCATACGGTGGAGGTGTCCCGCTTGGGTGGAGCTTCGCCGTGTCCTCGTTAAGGTGATCGGCGGTGGTGACCTCTCGTGCCCGGCCCTGGTACAAACCATGGTTTGGAGCGAGAGGGAATGGGATGCAGACGCCTCCTTCTGCGTAGCAGTCATGCTAGCTTAATTCTAAAACAGGGTTCTCTTAATTCTAATTCAATTTCATGCCGGCGAAACCGTTGATGTAAGACTTTTTACTTTTAGACTTCTCTGATAATATTTTCCAATAATGTTTTAAAGTTTTCGTGAATGGTATTTATTTAGAAAGTAAATAAAAAATTACACTTTTAATACATTTTTCACTATTTGGTCTGTTTAAAGTAGTTGAAGTAGGTATATTTGTGACTAAAAATGTTGATACACTTACATAGATAAAGTAGGTTTGCATTTTATACTTTTAGAAGATTATTAATTAAAGAAAAGTAAATTTTGTTTCTTAAGAAAAACAAAAACATAAACCGACTAAGGTACTTGACACTTCTCTGATTAAAGGGCAAAAGTTGATTTAGGAACCTAAAATTATTGTGCCTAATCACTAGCAAACGTAAAGAAAACGTTTGCCTAAAATCATAACTGCTAAAACCGAATAATTGTTGAAAAACTTTTAGTTAACGTTTATTTACTCTATTGGAAAAGTTTTAATGAATGGAGAATTGTTATACGGTGGTTGAGTTTTGATTAACTTTACGTTTAAAATGAAACACTTATCTAACTTAAAGGCGGCCAAAAAATCGGCATTATTTAGATAATGCCGATTTTTTGGCCGCCTTTAAGTTATAATGTAAGTATAATTAGTTATACTTACATTATAACTGGGAAAATGTGTTTAAATATTTTTATGTTTCTGCATTCTTTATTGCAATAGGTTTCATCTTGAAAGTACCATTAAACCTAGATTGGTTTTTCTTTGTTGCTTCTTTATCGTCAAAACGGATCAATGAATTGGTGTGATATTTAGTGTAGACATAGTTGTACGTGGAAACCACTAGATTAAACGTAGCATGACCTAATAAGGATGCCCGGTATTCGTAATTATTAACAACTTATATAATGGGATCATACCTGAAATCGTGAAAAAAAAAACACAATTCAGCAAAATTTTTCAAGTTACACACGTATAAATTATCTCCTCAACCTCCCTTTCCTTTTACCATTCCTCCCAGCTTTATGTAGGTGTGGACCCAATACTGTCAATATACGTGAAACTCGGCCCTCGGCCCATATTTATGCCCGGATCTGCCAAGATGTTGTTTGACACATTTTTGTTTTGCTATCGTGGGGGTTTTCTGGTACAAGATCGAGAAGACTTGAGGAGACCAAAAGACCACCCTGCTTCTTCAGGTGCCCTGGCGTTCCGGGGATACGGTATCTCATTAGAACATTCCCGCAACCTCGTAAGGCAATGGCCCTATAGGGCCCGTTAATGCTGCTGACTGCTCTTTAGGCGCACGCGGAACACGGCGCGCTGCCGATTCGGGCCTGGCCCTAACGGGACGATGAGTTACCCCTGCTCGCCGTACGCAGGCCCGAGTCTATATCACAGCCTACGTAATGTTGAAGCGAGAGAGATTTTTTTTATAGGGCTGCGTTTGATCATAATCTCACCTGATCTTAAGCGATGATGCGGTCGAAGATGAAGCACGCTTGCCTAGAAGTAACCTATTCACTCTTGACTTAAAGACTCCCAGGTTATAACTATCAGGAAACACAGACTCAGGCAGGGAATTCCACTCCTTAGCCGTACGCACAATGAAAGTAAATTCAATACAATTTCTTGAATAATTGTTTGTTAAAACTTTTAGTTAAAAGACGTGTGTGTAGTTACGAGTATGTAGGAAGCGTGGTGTCAGATTATAAAATTGCTGTATTTAAATATGATAGACATTTAGATATAGTCAGTAGATAAGATAAGTTTACGTTGCTGTCAAATCTCAACCCACATTATGCCATTTAAATCCTGTAAGACAAAAAGCCTTACCCATAATATTAAACTGTTGATCACACAAACAAGGGGTGTGGCAACATCGTCAAGCCATGTTTTCATATATCTCCATCAAGGCCGTAAAATATATATATCACGTAGTATCACAACATCAACACGACATGCTATTAATATTGCCCACATGAGAGACCATTTTTCTTGTATTTGGACCAAGGTGACGACTCGTTAACACTTGAAGTGAGTACACCCATGTCGCAGTGCTATGCAACTTCTTTCGTTCTTTAGTCGTAACTACTACCTTCTTATAAATGATTTTGCATAAAATCTATTGATTAATGTTGCATTTTTTAAGCTCAAAAAATCTAAATTAAAATATAATTCTGTATTAGATCGGCTGAATATAAAAATAACAAAATAGCATCAACAATTTCTCTTGTCCGTTTTATAGCAATACTTATCCACAGGCCAGAGTAAATATCAGTCTTTGGGTTGCGGGAAGTATCTACCAATCGTTTATAAATTTCGTTGAAAAGGTTGTCAGCAGAAGGGCCTCACTCAATTATTGGTGTGCAACAAAGAATATTCTATCTATGTATCTCACGGTCCGAGAGTTTCAACTCCAAACAGCTTAGAAATATAATGAGCACCGTCATCACAGTCTAATTAACTGCCTAATTGACAACGGGATATACCTATATATATATATATGTATGTATATGTAAAATCACCTTTAGAATAAGTGAAATCAAAACATAATAAATTACCACGTATAACATATGCGTATATAAACCCACTAGCTCAATAGGCAGAAAAGGTATGCCTACTGAAAGGATGGCTTATACAAATCATCATTTTGTATCACCCCAACTTTATTGGGGTCGACTAATGGTCCATTATTTATTATATAAGCGAATTTTTGCTAGTTTTTGACCCACGCCTTCCCCTAAGTAAAAAATACGTATGTTTAGACTTACATGTTTCAAAGACGGAACGTTTAGTTTGTTGTGTTTGTTTGTTGTTTGTATTTATTTTTCAAAAGTTATCAACTTTAGTTTAAGGCTCGTTGATGCTGCAGTGACCCAAAGGCTAGCTATTTCTTTGGCCAAAGGCTAAGCTTTGCCATAGAACGAGGTAACGCCGCCAGTCTCTTGGATACGTTGCCAGCCGACCGCATTTAGGATGAATTTTGTGATGCTTTATTCTAGTTTGTGTTTTAAGTATTTCAGTTTTGCATAGTGTTTCTTCGTAAATATTGTATTCTTATTTTAGTTTTATTTTAAAGTTTTCCTTTATCCTTCATCTTTATAAGATTAGATTTTGGTCTGCTGAAGGGGTTCAGGGGATCCTATCTGCCTTCAAAACAAGAGTGAACAGGCACCTTTTAGACTCGCTCGTTCTATCGTAGACCTCATCTATCGCGTCAAGAGGCGTGATCAATGTCAAAGAGCGGGCTCAAAGTAATTTTAAAAAAGATATTGTCGACACCCCACCCCCTCTAAATCGTCTTAAGTTATAAATAGATATATTTCACGATGGTTTACACGTTGCAAGACCTCATCTACTCAATGCATTTTTTATTTATATTTTTTCCGGGTCGGGTAATCATCAAATGACTCTCCCGCTCTGGGTTAAGGGGAAAGGAGTGTCAGACTTCTACTGACTAATAACCCATCCTGTTCTTTCAGCTGCCCTTAAGTTCTGGGGCCACGGTATCTTGTTAGAACATTCCCGCAACTCCGGAAGACAATGCCCCATCACTGGTGCTGAAAACTCTTTTTGGCGCGCGTGGAACATGACGCGCCGCTGTCCCAGACCTAGTCATAACCGGACGGTGAACTACCCCTGCTCGCCGTTCACAGGCCTGCACCTACGGTGGCCAGACTTCGACTCGCAATCCCCCGCGGCGGCTGGGGCGCGAGGAAAAGCCTACAGCTGATACAAATGTATGTACGAACAAGAATGCTACACTCACCAACATAGCCCGTGTCATATCGTAATCACAGTCACCTCACATAACACAAACATTGTACCATTCAAGATGTACAAAACGTACAGTTGCGTACAAACGTGCTATTAGACGCATAATTTAATACTAACAAGTACAAGTTGTTACAAAATATGAATAAATAAATCTAGTTTCGTATTTTATGAATTATAGTGGTAATGTGAAATGAAAATTTTGTTACGCCTTGAGATTATAGCTTTATTATTGTTTTTTATGGTTTTATGTAGAGATTTTTATCTTTTTGTACAATAGACATGAAAGATAAAACAGTGCGTTATAAATGCAATTTACCCAAATAATTTTTCATCGTATGATTATTATTTACTATGACATACACCGACTATATAAAGTTACAACGAATAAAACCATAGTAATCAGACCAAATATTAAATTATTGTTCCAATATTCATTACATCATCAGCTTGAATCAGCAGCTATGCATGACTTGGGCTTCTCCATTTACGCGTATTTAAATCGATTCCCAGCAACACTAAAGTCCGCTTGCATTACAAATCCCTAAATGCAATAAATGCTTAATGAATTCAAACATGATGTTTTTTTGATCATCAGTAACAATCGTTTAAAGATGACTAAAGTAAAATATTGAATCTTGTAAGAAGGCTGTCATGACGCCACGTTCGGTACAGTGGTTGTGCTACTAGCTGCTGCACGGTGTGTTTCGCGTCCGATACCCGCACATATAACTACTAACTATGGATGTTTATTTATACTATAATAGGTATAATTCTATTATATTATAAATAAACATCTAATCTAATCATTAATATAAACTATTTATAATACCTACAGATATATTTCGTGCCAGGTCTAACTGTTTGTGAATGTGTATACTCATTTACGATACAGAAGTGATTCTTAGTTTGAGGCAACGTTAAATAAAAAAAAACTACCAGTTCTGATTAATCTCACGAAAACCACTAAGTAATTTTGTCATTACCAGTACAACTGACAAGCCAAAGAACATAACAAATGGTGCGTGAAGACGTTGATTTTGTAACTTTTGTGCTTGACTGTCCGCCTAACCACGCCTGTAACTAGATTATGACAAATTACTCAATTGTATTTAACTGTACTTGAACTTCAGTAATGGAATTCATGTAGATATTATGTAGATGATTTACGGAGAAGTTTTGTATTCACGTACCTACCTACATAATGTTAGGCGTTATTATATTGTTTTGACGACTTTATTTTAATCTGTAATTTGAGATTTAAATAAAGTCGATCGATAAATCGAGTAGAAGATATTCATAGGAAAAAGAAAGAAATTCAACATGTAAATGTGTATTATATTACCTTCGACTTCGTCTACATAAATAGTAATCTTTATTTTGAATAAAGTATGTTGGAAAATAAAGTTGATAAACAAAAGGTTTCAAATAATTTGCCTACTTCATTTCAGCTTGCAAAAATATCATTAAAATAAATGAAACGATATTGACTTCTGAGATCATGAATGGAAAGAGAGAGATAATTAAATTTCTATTATAAAATTATTATTACACTGAGATCATAATCATTAATTAAATATCGTTTGGAATTATAAACTACTTATGTATGTCGACTTAGCTTATATAAGTAAAAAAAGACACTTTTAGTGTTACTAAACGAGTGCCCACAATGTAATGGTCTTTATCATAGAATCGAGAGACCTACTCATAAATATGACGTAATAAAACAAAAGAATCACGCTTATCAAAAACATAAGTCAAAAATAATGTCGCATGCCGATCCATAAAGATTGTAGTCTATGTGTGTTATTACCGTTTGGCCTTCTTTTCAGGGGGAAAATCATCAAATAACTCCTCCTGCTCTGGTTAGAGCGGAAGGGAGGGTCAGACATTTACTGACTAACCCACTACCAAACCAAAACCAAAACATTTCCTTTATTTACCCTTGCATGTCGGAGCCGCAATATCACCTTAGAACATTCCCGCGTCTCCGGCACAATTTGATACCCTGTAACTTATTGAAGTATAAATCGGGCTTAAAGCCCGATTTAATAATTAGTTCAATAAGTACAGTACCCAGTTAAGAACTCAGACAGTTAAGTAATAAGTAGTAAGTTGTAAGTAGCGTCCAAACGTAGGCGAGTGAGTAGCCATAAGTTGCCCGAGAAGAAGAAAAGAAAATAACACGTGTTCGCGGCCGCAACCTATAAATTTATGGACTGTACTAAACTCGCCCGTCTACCTACATGCCAGCCAGTTAAGTTGGAGGGGTGCGGGAGACGCGAGAGAGGGGGCTACTTCGCACTGGACTCGCCGAAAAATAGGATCGCGATCTATTTAACTCAACTTAATCAACAACTTACTATTTAACTCGCTTTTGCCGTTCAAACTACAATAACAACTTAACTCGCCGATGACGCAAGTTAACTCGCTACAGTAGGTACTTATTGAAGTGCAAATCGGGCTTAAGATATAAATCAACAAGAAAATAAACTCAAAAGAAGCAGGAACATGAAACAGAACTAAGCTTAACGTTAAAATAACGCTACTAATTAAAGTTTTAGTCCTAAAATTTTGTGGTATTTAGTCTAGAATAAGAGTTCAAGAAAATAAAGAAAATTCTGGAATCTTCTTGGTTCTTGGCATTTGTAAGTTGGCTCGTAAATTCAGTGGCAGACGCTACATACCCACATTAGTGAAGTCACTGTAACCTACACTGCTGTTTTCGTTATTTTTAGCAATAAAACCGTTTCTTTGTCGCGGTTTTCTTCACAGTACTTTTGTGAAGAGTGATTTTTGATCTGTTATATTCTTCGATCAGCTGCTCGCTATATTCGTTATGTGTATTTATATGTGTGCTATTGACTGTTTGTTTTAAAACTTTGTACGTCAATCACTAGCTAGTTAGTATGGAAATAAATCCCAAAGAAATAATACGTCTTTAAGTTAAAAACATATTCTTAGAAGCAAATAGAAACCTTATAAGCAGACAGGATTTATTTATCTGTTATACATATAAATTTTTTTACCTATTACGGAAACATTGTGCAAATTAATTATTTTTTTAAAAAAGAAACCCATTTCATTCCATAGGAAACAACCTATTTGAACCATGTACTAGCTTCTGATAAGTCCCATGCCATGAGCCTATAACGTTTCTGTTCAGGCCTCATGCCTCATCTCTGGGCGACACTACACAACTACACGACACAGAAGCAGTGCGCTTTGGTGGAATCGCATCCCTTCGATTTTTTTTGGTTCTGTGACACGCTGACAGCTTGGCATAAGCAAACGGAGACCTAACCCAGCAGTAGGTTAAGTCATGCTGTGTATATTGAAGTGACATGCCGGAAGTGGTGACGGTTGGGGGTTTTTACGGGACTGTCTTCATGTCAATTTTTGACGTTCAAAAAGTGCTGAGATAGAGCTTAGTTTAGATGAATGACATTTGATTTTCATTTTTATTTTTTATTTTAAGGGCCCAAAGATGCAACTAGTAGGAAGTACATATTCCAGCAGAGAATCCCACAAATATACTGTATGCACAATGAAAGTATTTACAAAAGTTATATATACACATTTATGGTATACCCACCATTAATAAAAAATAATGTATGATAAAAACCTTATTTTAAAGAATTTATTTCTAGGAAATAACCTCTAAATCGTTATTCTCAATACGGCATACTTATAATATTTACAATAACAATTCACGCAGGTTTATCATCCATTGTACACAAACACTTAGGCCGTGCGCGCACTGCCTTGCAGTGGCCGCAATTGCGGTAGTTCTACCGTACCGGTAGAATAACCGCAATCTCAGGTGCGCGCACTGCGGTGAAAAAAACGCACCTTTTGTCTGACAATGTTGCCATACATACAGATTTCTTCGTATTTATACATATTTTCGATGTGTGATTCAGATTAACACTCGATACAGATTTTTATACAAATTTCATACTGTATTGATAAAATTAACTGTTACAACTAAAGACAGAACTTAGCAAAATAAATTACCTAGATACATTTATTACGTTACACACACCATTGTATGGTTCTATTCTTTATAGTTTTTTTTTTTTTTTAAACAACGTTAATTTGCTGTGCTTAGGAAATCCGTCAAAGATTGTTGTGTGCTATCCAAGGCTCTCGCATTTGTAGTGCCGCGCATACGTAAAATACGTAAATAATTAATATCATAGGTACAAACTTTTATTTAATTTAATATTAATCCGAAAACCCAGAGTGATGCAATAATTGTCATTCTGGCTATTGGAGCTAGATAAATTGGAAACCAACTTAATAAGTTTCCGTAAGATATATACGTTCTTATCCAAAAAAGTTTTTTCAGGGAAAACCGGCCTTATCTAGTTTACATTTACGAAAAATACCTACATACTAGCGGCCTGGCCTGACTTTGCACGGGGTCTTTAACAATTGTTTTCTTCAACAAACGACGTCATTACAAAATTGGGTTTAACTATCATTTAATTTAACATATATAAAAGTTTCATCTTGAATCAGACCTGTGCCAGCCGATTTGCTGCAATGAATTTCTTGCCTGCGTAATTTTAAATCTGTGATAACTTCTAAACATTTAAATGAAAAAAGTAAAGGGCAATTTTTGATCTAAATTAAATGACCAAGGTAAATAATATACTTATTTGGATAAAGATTAGTAGAAATTACCTTTTGCAAATAGAGTAATATTTTAAATTAATTATTTAGAGATAAAAATGGTTTTTGTGAGTCAACCATATGAGATAGATATATGCTATCGCGGACTTTTTTGTCGGCCATTTTATGATATATACATTTCCGTAGTACATTATTTTAACGTAGGTATCTATTGACGTAGTACTTGCAATGTAAGTGCTTGAAAATCGTTTTTTATTTGGCGGCATCATCACAAAATATGGAATTTTCTCCTTAATACAAATACTCATCAATAAAAAAATCTAAATTTTAAAATTTAAATTAACGTTGTATATGAAAAAATAAAAAATAACCATAAAGAATAGAATCATACAATGGTGTATGTGTAACGTAATAAATAATAATAATATATATTTAATAATAATATATTTATTAGCATCAAAAGTATTTTACAATTATGGTGAATCCCTGACTCCTGAGCTAGGTATATTACCTGTGTTACAGGAGCTAGTGTCTTCTACCAGTTGCATTATCTAATAAGCAAATATGATCAAAATGAAATAAACAATTATGATTAAAAATAAATAAATAATTATGATTTAAATGAAATAAGCAATTACAATAAAAAATAGACAATTATGATTTAAATGAAATGAAATAAACAATTATGATTAAAATGAAATAAACAAAAGTACATGATAAAAAGCACAATTAAATTTAGAGTAAAATACACTTATTAAATTACTAAAATATAGATTTTGTCATCTTGCCTGAATTTCGTGTGTACATGTGTAGTATGTGCGGGGTGCAGATGTGTTGTTTTGTGTATATGTGAGTGTGTGTATGTATGAGTGTGTGTTTGTGTGTGTGTGTGTGTGTGTGTGAGCATTGTGTTATGCCAATATACTTTACACGTAAGGCTATTGTAGTAGGGACTCTGTTTGTGTATAGTCAAGTGTTAGTAGCCATGATTTTATCTTAGTTTTGCGGTAAATGCGGTAATTATGCATTATAATGCGTAATAAATCTAGGTAATTTATTTTGCTAAGTTCTGTTTTAGTTGTAACAGTTAATTTGATCAATACAGTATGAAATTTGTATAAAAATCTATATCGAGTGCTAATCTGTATCATAGGTACATCGAAAATATGTATAAATACAAAGAAATCTGTATGTATGGCAACATTATCAGACAAAACGTGCGTTGGTTTCACCGCAGTGCGCGGTACTACATACATTCCTATGCGATACAAAAATATTTGCGGTACACTCACCGCAATTTTGCAGCGAGGGGCCACCGGTGACTCTACCGCACGCGTTTATTCCACCGCAGTGCGCGCACTTCTATGACACTCCATACTTCACAGATTTTGCGTTTCCAAAACGCAACGCAATGCGCGCACGGCCTTAATTTAATTTTGTTTCACCGTACAAACCCTCAATGAAATCGAAACGATTATACTCAATACCGTAATTAATTAAGTACTCAATTAATTACTTTTATTTAATTTAAAGAGATAATAACACGACCTCGTTATTAACAATAAAACTGGTCAAGTACAAGTTTAATTTTACTCATTCGGAATTTCCGACCTGCGATACTTATGCATGCCTTGAGAATATCGACCTCTGTTACATAAAAAAGATCCAGATGGTAAGGATCTTGGCTGAATGTAGGGTTGGCACGACTAAAAGTTACTTCTTTTCTTGTGCCATAGAGTGAGACAGATACGCAGTGTCCCTTTTTTGGGGGGAGGGGAATCATCAAATGATTTCTTTCTCGTCCTTCCTCTCTCTTCCTCAGACTCCTTCTGATTAAAAACCAACCCTGTTACATACTTTTTTTATGTTCAGAGGCCATGGGTTGTTTTAAGAAAACTTCTGCTCCCGTGACAGATATTGAACCTATTTGGCCCCGTCAATGCTGCTTTGACTGGTCTTTGAGGCACGCATGGAATACAACGCGCCGTCAACACGGGATACAGTATTTCCTCAGTACTTTTGTCTTTAGAACTCAATCTTTATCTATAGATATTTGAGATTTTCAACTTCAGAGTAAAATTAACTGGAGTATGCGTAGCTTATTTATTAAAACTTAAATGTAATAATTATATTAGTATTACACAATTCTTGAAATAAAGTGGACTAACTTTTTGTCAAAATTAAACCATCTCAACATGAGGCGTGCCACTATTCCCTTTACCCGAAGCCAGTCTTGGACAAGTCTTTAAATAGGACAGCAGCTTTACGAACTCATTAAAAAGTTAAACCAAACTATTGTTTTGATGTTGATTATTGTATTATTTATATACGAAGCTTTTTCAACCTTTCATACAAACATTTCTTAGATCCAAATGAAGTAACAAGAAACATACCTTGCTAACGACTTGCTATGCACGCAAAATAGCTAACTATGGCTTCCTTTATAAGAATGTCTGGTAACCCTAGTCGGATGAACTGGTTTTTGTAACCCTATGTAGTAAAATTAAAATATTTTTTTCAATTACCAATGCCATGTTTTTAAAGAGAACTATAAATGTATGGGTAGGAATTCACATTACTAGCAATCTTGTTAACCCCTACAACTAAGTTAAATACGCTTGTGTCTGGAGTGGGCTTACGGTAATAGTGCAATGGGTGGGGTTCGAACCCGTGACCTCTCGATCACAAGTCTGACATCTTAGCTATGATAGCTTAGAAGCCATTATGACTAAGATGTCAGTGATGAGATGTGATACTATTAACTTTAGTACGATATTCAAATTTTTAATGACTGTCTACAATACATTGTAGCTACAATAGTGAAAGAAAACTACAGTATAACGATTGTGAAATAGTATATTTTAGCTTCACTTAGACTCATTTGTACAGATTTATTTAGCTTTAATACTACTCGACAGCCAGAAAGAATCTATCTCAGATTGACTATCCTAACCTCACTTTTTTATTTTGACACCTCCGTCCCGCGTTACTCAAAAAAGTAGTGGAGAGCGGGCGAATTTTAAGTCTATAGATCAGGGGTTCCCAACCTTTTCTTGGTCAGGGACCACTTTTTAACCGACTTCTAAAAAAGGAGGAGGTTCTCAATTCGGATGTTTGTATTTTTTTTTTTTTTTTTTTATTTTTTATTTTTTTTATGTTTGTCCACGCATAACTCCGTCGCTTGCCAACCGATTTGAAAAATTCTTTTTTTGTTGGAAAGGGTATACTTTCCAAATGGTCCCATGAAAATTTTATCGAAATCGGACGAGCCGTTTCTGAAAAATCAAAAAAAGTCGAAAAAAATAATTTACCTTGATGATCTTTTCGTTTACTCTGCATTGCGTTTTTTGTTCGCGCATAACTCCGTCATTTACGAATCGATTTGGAAAATTCACTGACCCACTAAAAAGCGCGAAAATAAAAACTTTTTTGCAAAAAATAAAACCGACTTCCATATCAAAACACTACAAAGCCAAAAATAATTTTAATTTCGGAAGGCGGTGTGAAAAAAAAAAGAAAATACAAAACCAATAACACCGACTACCGAAATTAAAATTATTTTTGGCTTTGTAGTGTTTTGATATGGAAGTCGGTTTTATTTTTTGCAAAAAAGTTTTTTATATTATTCTTGTTAGCAGGGACCACTATGTAGGTATAATAAAAGTAAACTGTAATAATCAAACTGAAACTTTAATTAATAACTCAATAGGAAATTACATTAAAGAAATAATAATATTTTTAGGATAAACATCTGTAATTTTGTATTAATGTGATTTCTGTGCTTGCATCTTCTTCACGAGTTCGGCTATCCTAGGACTAATATTGTTACTTAAAGCTACACGCAAATAAAACAAAAGCTAAACGCAACAAAACAGAAAATCCTGGCGCGGCCCGACGTATCGCCTCCTCCACCCGTGCTCTTCTCACTCACTGCACGGCGACCAACGACTCACCGCCCGCTAAATTTAAAATCGTTCGCGGACCACATTTTGTCTTCTGCGGACCACTGGTGGTCCACGGACCACTGGTTGGGAACCACTGCTATAGATGGACGTTCACAGATTATAAAAATGTGACCACAAATATGTATCCATAACATTTTTTTAACATTTTAAATAAATGTTAGAGTATTATTTTGAAATCATATTTTAACAAATTATCAAGATTTAATAGTACCAAATTTCGGATAATAAGAGTCAAGTTGCGAACTTTAAATTCATGTTTTTACCTTCATTCACGTTTAAATATTGAATTTATTTAATAATTGCTTACAATAGATTGTAGCTTCACCAATATTGAGACAGTCATTGAAGATCTAAATATCGTACTAAGGTTAAGATGAAGTCCAAGCGACAGTAGAACATAAGAACAATGACTCCTAAGAAATAGGGTATCGTAGTTTGGGATGGAGGGTTTTAACCATAGAAATCAAAAAATCTAAGGTTTTAACATATTGGTATTGCTCTTAATAGGCGAAATATCCATGTAAAATAGTAAAACTATAAAGTAGATGTCGAGTATGCATTGTAATTTATAAACTACCTGTACAAAATCTTTCCGTGGTAATGAATGAAAAGAATTCACATTAAAAACAAAGTTACGTAAAAAGACATCAAAAGTAAGTTGACACGGCTTGACATTAACCCGAAATATCAATGTTTAAGAATATTTTTTATGGGCATAAATTACGGATACGTAAAATTATAAGACCATATACATGGAGTCATGAATCTACACAGAGGAAATATAACTATGGAATTATATTTGAAAATGTAGTACTAATTCACTGATTAAGCATTTTACAAATTCATATTTCATACTGTATTCATTGTTTTTTTTTTCTATACACGCAAAAACATACAAATAAAAATACAACAGGCACTTATGCAGGTACAACAAAACCTTGTTAATATTTCTTACATGTACAAAACTAAAACAGTATAAACCCAAATAAAATCCTATAGTAATACATATATGTTTATGGGTCAGCTTGACTTGAAATGTTTCTTTCTACTATCGTTCGTGATCTTGACATCTAGACTTCATCTGAACTGGCCACATCTAGCTTTACGAAAAAAGAAATGACGGGTAAAAGTTTTATTCAACAACCAATTCCAGCATCAGGAACTTGCAGATGTCTGACATTTTGCTGAACTGGACCTATTCGGCACCGGCGGCGCCGTGGCTATTTTTTTTATTTCTTGTATTTTTTGTGTGCCCTAAAGTGGGTCAAATAAATTTATTTTCTTTCTTTTCAATTTGCAAAATCAATATCATTATTACATAAAATTAATGTAATACACTATACCACATCCAAAAATCATACATCTTTCCAAAGAGTTTGCTCGAGATTTTAAGAATAAAAAATTAAACACCTCGGTCGATTCACATTGACCCACATATTCGAAGGCCGGCCAAATGTCAACAGGACCTTTGCGATGAGAATCGGAGCACCTGCAGTGGCAAATGTTATAAAACTCGATTTTACGCATCGCACATACGTACGATTGTGTAAACGAGTTTCGTTTTGATCGAGTTTGATAGGCTTGGCTCAATAAACTTTTTGCAATAGAGACTTTGTCACTGTTATAGGCTGACTCTTCGAATGGACACTAGAATAAAATTTATGAACACTATCCGTAGCGTGTCTCTCTCATAATTAGAACGTTCGTACTCTTCAGTTCCTCTAGATTGAATAAAAGTGCTATTTTTGCAATGAAATACTTTCGTTAAACTTATGTAATTAATGGAGAAAATCAAGATTGAAATAATAACAACCGCACTGCTCTTCAAGTTTTGATTCTATTTAATTCACGATTGCCGAGTTCGGCGTTACGGGCTGCCACAAGGTGGCAAATTTGACTCCAGTCTTTCCAAGGGGTCCTGTTACCCAGTTCAGCTGAGCTATCAAGATCAGATAGGCAGTCTCACCATGTAACATATAGATCCAGTTGGGCTCGGTTAAACTGGAAGCTTACCCCAATTTGGTTAAAAGAAAGTTTAGGCAGATGAGAATTGAAGAATTATTAATGGAACATCCTCTCAGATTTGTAATCTATATCTTCTATACTTATGATAAATCTGTAGAGAGGTCAATTCTGTACATGAAATATATTTCCAAAATAACTATCAGGGGGTGATTAAGGATGGATACTGATGCCAAAAATGCAATCAGTAAATTTTTGTCTGTCTGTCTGTCTGTCTGTATAACCGTTATAGAAACAAAAACTACTCGACGGATTTTAACGAAACTTGGTACAATTACTTTTCATACTCCTGAGATGGTTATAGTATACTTTTCATCACGCTACAGTCAATAGGAGCAGAGCAGTGAAGTGAAACGTTGGGAAAACGGGAGAAGTTACTCCATTTTTAAAGCTTCCGTCGCGTGTGCAACCTTAATGTTTAAAGCTACACACAAAACATTTCATGACGGAAATGTTGTGTGTTATGCAATGACAATTAATAAGGCTCAAGGGCAGACTTTTCGTGTTGCTGGAGTAGATGTCGGTGTCAGTTGTTTCTCGCATGGTCAGTTGTACGTCGCTCTTTCCCGGGTTAGCAGTTCTAGAAGAAATCTTTATGTTCACGTGCCGGACGGGTCAACTTTCAACATAGTTTACCCGGAAGCTTTGCGCTGAAGTATTTTCTATACTAATAATATAAGGCTGAAGAGTTTGTTTGAACGTGATAATTTCAGGAACTACTGGTTCGAATTGAAAAATTATTTTTTAATTAAATAGTCAATTTATAGAGAAAGGCTATATATCATTACGCTAAGGCCAATAGGAGCGGAGCGCCAATGAAGAATGCTTCAAAATCGGGGTTAAATTTCGATACTTCGAAGTCGCGGGCAAAAGCTAGTACTAATAATATAAGGCTGAAGAGTTTGTTTGTTTGTTTGAACGCGATAATCTCAGGAACTACTGGTTCGAATTGAAAAAATATTTTATAATTAAATAGTCAATTTATAGAGCAAATGCTATTATAGGCTATATATCATTACGCTAAGGCCAATAGGAGCGGAGCGCCAATGAAGAATGCTTCAAATTCGGGGTTAAATTTAACGTTAGCGCAAAGTAACTATTCCACGCGGACGATGTCGCGGGCAAAAGCTAGTAATGAATAAGACTTATCCGCGTCATACTCCTGCGCCCTTTCCTTTATAAGTTAGATACAGTTCCTGTAGAAGAACAGAACTTCTTCCGTTAGCGATAATCATATCTGGTAACATTATATTATTAACACAATACTTAATACATCTTACTTCTTACTAATATTATAAATGTGAAAGTTTGTGAGGATGGATGTAAAGATGTTACTCTTTCATGCAAAAATTAAACGGATCTGGATGAAATTTGGTAAATAGATAGTTGATATCCTGGAATAATACATAAGCTCTTTTTAACCCGGAATTCACGGGGGGTTCAGGATTTACGCGGTCACTTTTAAACTCTTAAATTATTCTAGTCAGATTTTTTTTTCGACTTCATTAAATTATACAAGCAGTTGAAATACAATCACATTTTCATTGAAGTCCTGAAAATGTAGATGTTTTTGCTTGCTCTCTTTTAGAACCTGCGCCTGAACTATATTTCAGACTTATCACTCAAGATAGCATTGAATGCCATTATACCATCATAATTACGAAAACAATCTATCACATTCGTATTAAGTCTTTGTTCACACCAGTGTGTCTCCAAGTTTTGTCATCGTTATAATTTCCGGATCACACCGGTCATTACGCCCCTACTTCCCTCTTCTGATGTAACTTCCCTTAGTTCACTTAACTGTGGTCTTATGATTATGAGATTTTGTAAGTAACGTTTTCCTGTTTCTTATGCATCCAAATGTGGTAAATTTACAAGGAAACTGTCTTCTTAATCCAGATATTTTTGGAAGTATAATCATCAAATGACCCTTTCCACCCTGAATGGAGCGGAAGGTAGTGTCACAAGTCTACAAACTAAAAAATTACGCTGCTCATCATCAACTTTAGTTGATCTTGCGTCCCGCGGTCGCGGTATCTCAATGTGGCAATGTGTGGCTCCTTCACTAGTGCTGACAGCTCTTTTAGCTTGCGTGTGGAACACGACGCGCCGCTGACCCGGATTCCCGCGTGGTGGTGGTGGTGGTGGTTCCTGGTGGAGCGGAAGGGAGTGTCAGACTTTTACTGACTAAAAACCCACCCTTTTCCTTCAGCTGCCCTTAAGTTCCGGGGCTGCGGTATCTCGTTTGAACATTCCCGCAACCCCGGCAGGCAATAGCTCTATCGGGCTCCGTCATTAGTTCTGACGGCTATTTTAGCCACTTGTGCCGCTTCCGCCGTCGACTTGGGATTCCATCCGCTTTGCTCAGTTAGTTCAAAAAATTATTGGTACCTACATTAGGTTTAAATCATTTATTCTCAACAAAGACATAAACAAGCCACTTACAAGAGAATATAAAATAAAGTGTAAAAAAAGTGAAGTGAAAAGTGTGAAAACGGGTCACCGTAATGGGCCAGATCATAACGTTTTAGTGTGTATAATATTTAAAAAAAACTGAATTTTCAATCGTCAAATAATTTGTCACGATAGCTTATTTTAGAAATTTGTTAGACAAGGTATATTCACCACTTGGCCAGTGTCTGTGTTTTTCTTACAAGCTCATCATATGTCAAAACAAAAAAAGCTGAAATCTTCATGTGCTGATGTAACGAGGCATGTTCCATCAGAGTCACCATTCGTCGCTTCCTATAAAGCTAGATAAAACTCAAGCCGTATTCACAAAATAAAATAAAAAATATACCTAAGAAAAGTTATTAAAACATTGCAAAAACTGCCTCCAGGCATCATAATCATTATCAAATATCATTCGTACTTCATAATATTAAATACTAGCGACCCGCCCCGGCTTCGCACGGGTGCAATGTTTATATTAAATATACTATAGAATGTCTTTATATACATCGTTGACAGCCTTTTTGTCATTCGACATACATGTTCTCTTTAGTAATTACTCTTGAAAGTGCGACACATAATTTACCATGGGAAAAACATTCAACGCTCAAATCTAAGCAACATAGGCACGCGCGCCGTGCCTCCGCCGGCACCGCGCGGCAACCGCTATGTCCTTGTATATTAAATCTGTAATATCTTCGAAACTATTTATTTAAATTATATTCTGTAAAAGGCAATATTGATTTATATTAAATGCACAATGTATTTATGGTACTTAATTGGATAAGGATTAATGATATATTGCTTAAAATCGCTTCGTAAAATATGCTCGTATTTCTCGTAAAAAGTAAAGGATAAAAAATGGTTGTTGTGGGTTATTTATAAGAGATAGACAGATGCCATATAGGATTTTTCTGTTGACCTTTTTAAGGTGTATAATACTGTAGTACATTATTTTGATCTATCTCGTAGGGTTCAGCCAGCGTTTGCAAAGCAAGTGCAAAAAATGTGTTTATTTGCGACATCACATTAGAATCCTCAAAAATTATCAGTGTTCCTCTGCTATATTATGCATTTTATATACTTAAAAACCTTCCTATTGAATCACTCTTTCTATTGAAGGAAACTGCATCAAAATCCGTTGCGTAGTTTTAAAGATTTAAGCATACATAGGGACAGACACAGGGAAGCGACTTTGCTTTATACTATGTTATGATTAAGATATTTAGGAACATTCATGAATTTCATAAAACTAGTTGACGCTCACCCACGAGGACTAATCAATCATAGTTATCAACTAGCTTTTGCCCGCGACTTCGTCCGCGTGGAATAGTTACTTTGGGCTAACGTTAAATTTAACCCCGATTTTGAAGCATTCTTCATTGGTGCTCCGCTCCTCTTGGCCTTAGCGTAATGATATATAGCCTATCTCTATAAATTTACTATTTAATTAAAAATATTTTTTCAATTCGAACCAGTAGTTCCTGAGATTATCGCGTTCAAACAAACAAACAAACTCTTCAGCCTTATATTATTAGCATAGATAGCTGTTGCCCGTGACTTCGTCCACGTTTCCGTCGTTTTTCGTAAAAAAAGTAGCCTATGTCCTTCCTCACGGTTCAGTGATTTTGATGTAACACACAGATTAACTTTCGTAATTTAGTAGGGAAATATAATATGTCAATATATAATATAGAGATATTTTTCAACAGTATTATTATATACAATATACAGTATATAATAATACTGTTGAAAAATATCGCAATACCGAACCGCACAATATTATTGTTAATAGCTGTGCCCGCGACTCCGTCAGCGTGTAACTCCTTGTGTGTTATTAAGTTAATGTATTGGTAATATTGTTTAGATCACGTTCACATGAGGCTTAAGTACCTATAGAACGACAATACTTCAGCGCAAAGCTTCCAGGTAAACTATGTTGAAAGTTGACCCGTCCGGCACGTGAACATAAAGATTTCTAGAACTGCTAACCCGGGAAAGAGCGACGTACAACTGACCATGCGAGAAACAACTGACACCGAGATCTACTCCAGCAACACGAAAAGTCTGCCCCTGAGCCTTATTAATTGTCATTGCATAACACACCGATACTGGGAATCGCGTTCTTTTAAATTGGAATAGAAAATTATTTGGTATTATGGGAATTCTAGGAATAAAGACGGTTTCTCCTGCACCGCAACCTGTTAACCTCGATTATATTTTGTTGCAACTGGGTTACTTTTAGCCGAGTTCCATTGCAAAGTTGTGGTGGTTTTAAATTTCGGAGTAGAATAATAATCAGAAAGCTTTGAACTGCTAAGCTATCGGGAGTTACACGTGTTATTGTGAGTTAACCATAAAAGATAGATATATGCTGTCGTGGGATATTTTTTATATAATTTTAAGGAAAACATTTCCGTCATAAATGATTTCTGTGTAGCTTTAACCATTAAGGTTGCACACGCGACGGAAGCTTAAAAAATGGAGTAACTTCTCCAGTTTTCCCAACATTTCCCTTCACTGCTCTGCTCCTATTGATTGTAGCGTGATGAAAAGTATACTATAACCTGCTCAGGAGTATGAATATTAATTGTACCAAGTTTCGTTAAAATCCGTCGAGTAGTTTTTGTTTCTATAACGGTTATACAGACAGACAGACAGACAGACAGACAAAAATTTTACTGATTGCATTTTTGGTATCAGTATCGATCCCTAATCACCCCCTGATAATTATTTTGTAAATATATTTCATGTATAGAATTGACCTCTCTACAGATTTATTATAAGTACCTATAGATAGATAATGCGCAAGAAAATAGATTTATTAAACTTTTTGTGTTCCTCTCGCTACAAATGCCTGTAATCAACAATACGAGTATGGCATCTATGTTAACAATAATTTCCAAAAAAAAAACACAACTATTACAGCGTATCGACCTGCTGATACCGTTGTGCCACTCGACCTATTAACACCATAACTTGTAGTATATATAACTAACTTAAGGCTGTGTATTCCAAAATTAACATACTGCGTCATAAGGTTTTTTCCAAATTATAGTGAGTTGTTATTAGTTTTGTTTTTGGTTTGAAACTCATTTTGATCTTGTTCTGAGTGATTAAAAAATCATGAAGAAATAAAGCATGGGCTAGGATCCGCGCTAAATACTCATAAGCTACTAAAATACATGTATTTTCAAGGCTGTAATCCCGAAGGATACGCATTTGCAAACTATTAAGAACCTAAAATCATGGGAGCAATTTTCCCGTGTGTCCAAATCGAATTCTGAAGTCCATGCATTCAAAGTTGCAGCCACAGGCCAGTTAATTTATAAAATTGGCAATGCGCGCAAAAGTTGTTCTAGCCTTAAAAAGAGCAACGCTCTTAATTGAACAGCATGAAAGAATTTAGAAGATTTTTTATTGGATTATCTTGTAGCAATCTTAATTATTATCTCCTTAGTAATCATATCATTTAGGTTTTGTAATCGTAAATTGCGCTGATCGTATTGTTTGAAACCGATGTTGAAATGTTGGCATCACAGAATGCTGTAATGCATTAGGTTCCCGGTTCAGTAGTATTATAATATCTTAGATCTTGCTCCATGGGCCGATAAGGCTCTAAATGAAATGTAAATCTGTAATCAATCACGATTGTCAAAAGAGCAACATCTTTTAGGGCACTTATACCTACATAGCGTTCCTCATATCAATCCCTTATGTTTCAATAAAGAATTGTAAAAAAAAAAACAAATGATTTGTGACGCGCATAACAAAACCAAAAGGCACCTATCTTAAAAATACTACAGCGCTGGTTCTGATAGGGCCCGCTGTGATGCAACATATCTATGCATATATACGTCAATAACTGCTATAATATCACATTGATTAGTACCTAAGGTTATGTGGAAAAGTAGTTGTGTTATTCATACTTAAACTCAATTTTCCCTAGACATAGTCAAAAAACAAACAGCCACGCAGTATAATATATACCTCCTTCTATTGACTGACGTGATCATAAATCATTTTAATCGTTTGCTACTCTTAGACGCTTTACCAGTACCTTACCTAACAAAATATATGTACCTAGACATTTCTAAATCTACACGCACGAATAATTCAACAGCATTGGCGAATGGATCAGAATTATTCAAAGTCCGTGCATACATAACCGAAGCGTTGAATATAGAAGCAAATTATATTCTGCCTGGGACCCTAGTGCTTAGTGCCCGGCTTAACTTATTCAACAAACAGGAAGCACGCAGGATTCTCTAAAGCTTAATTAACAAAGTGGTCCGTTAAAATATTGAATGTTGGAAGTATTCTTCCTTAATACTAAAGAAAAATTATTATAAAACGATTTTAAACATTTATTCATTAGCAAAATACTCCTTCTCATATTACTTCGTCGTCAACGGCTTAGCGTTTTTCCAACTAAGTTGGGTTTGTTGGGGTAACTAAGTATTAGTGTTGCCCGTGTTCCGCCACCGCCACTGATTTGAAAACCACTTGATCGCACATACGTTGCCCCGACGCACGAAAACTATGCGAGTTTTTGCTCTTATATATTGGCTACATACACGAACCATTTTAGTTGTGACCAAGTATTAGGCCTGTGTGCATGCTAAACAATTATTACAAATTTTAAATTTTTGTATCCAATTTATAACGCATAATAATGCTTTCATGCGCGTTGAAATGGTGTGGAAAACATTTCCAGACATCTAGATACCAAATGGATGACATAACTATTCATCAGTGATGAAATAATATGAAAATTATTTATCATTTAATCAGATTATAAGCTACCGCAGAGGTCCATTTAAAGTGGTGGTCTGGGTGGTCAAGGACAAAATTGTGTCGCGCGTTGATGTCTTTTGGAAATGACTCTTTCTTACATGAAGAAATTCTAATTCTTTTATCCCTGTCTTTTCTTTCGTATTTTTATCGTAACAATCTGTGCTGTTACCTATAACGGCTGAATACGATATCGATAATTATAAAATTAAACTTATTTTTTTTTAAATTCAATTCAGATAGTTGTCATAAAATACCTATCTACATTAAGATTTGTTTCTTGGTAAAAATGTATTTAAAAAAGATCTTACATCTGCTTTAAAAGATAGCAGTTTATAATTAAATTTATAGTCATTAAATAAGTAATTGTAGTCGTAAGCTCTAAGTTAACAATGTAATTTTATTAATCAACAGCTAGCTAAACTCTATTATAATTTGTGAATAACGTAGTGAGTAGTATATTTGTAACTATGATTCGATCCTGTACTATTTATAATCTTTAATATACTACTGTTTGTTATTCCTATGAAATAAAATAAAATAAAATAAAACTTCTATTAACATTTTTTCTTCTGTATGACATGTATGTTTTCATTTTAGATTTCCCAAGATTCCAGATTAAAAAGAAAAGTGGATGGATAAGGTTACTAAGGAATATTGGTTTCTAGTTTGGTTTTTATTGATATAATGTTGAGAAAAGTCAAAATAATATAAGATACCTATATCCAATCTTTCTAGGCTTCAAATAGTATGACGGAGTCTAACATTAATTAACTTGACCTTTGCATTACAATATCGCCCTCGTAAGTTACTTTGGTTCCAGGGTTGCAGTAATGTTCTAATGAGATATCGCGGCCCCGGAACTTAAGGGCAACTGAAGGAACAGGGTGGGTTTTTAGTCAGTAGAAGTCTGACACGCCCTTCCACTGTACCCAGAGCGGGAGAAGTCATTCGATGATTTTCGCACCCAGGAATAAAAATTGGCCAAGTGCGAGTCAGACTCGCCCATGAAGGGTTCCGTAGTAACTATAATAACATAATAATATAATATGTATATGTATGTGACGAATAAAAAAACCTTAAAAATTTCTTAAAACTAGCTTATTTACATTTTTACAACTACGCTAAATAACTTTGTTTTTCATAGTGTTTGTATGAATTACAAAGTTATATTTGCGGTTTTAGAAAATATGCTGTATCTCAAAAACTGCTGACCTGATTTCGTTCAAACCAATTTTGGTTGAAATTTTATATTAAGATCTTATATATCATTTTTAAATACCTGTCTATAGATACCACACACGCATAGATTTCATGAAAAAAAATTATTTTCAGTTCTAGTTCCATGTATGGGGACCCCCCTTTATTTTAAATATTTTTTAATTATTTTCTTAAAATCGGAAAGCGGTTCACGGAATACATCTACCTACTAAGTTTCACATGTATAGTCTTAGTCGTTTCGGAATGAAATGGCTGTGACATACGGACGGACGGACAGACAGACAGACAGACAGACAGACAGACAGACAGACAGACAGACAGACATATCGAAACTATAGGGGTTCCGTTTTTGCCATTCGACTACGGAACCCTAAAAAACAGGTTACTTTGTTTTGATATCAAGTCCACGGGTTAAGTGTATGTAGGAGGGAGGAGTCGTTAGATAAATCATCTAATGACTTACCACCAAAAAATAATTATTACCGAGTGCCTGCTGAAGCTACAGTTGTTGACACAACTGATTTTAATGAAAATATATTTATTATGGAATATAAAATAAATATAAAAAAAATATTTAAAAATAATATATGGCCGGCTACATTGTCCATGCTCTAATAAAGCAAATAAAATGCCTAACTTGTATTGGAGCGTTGATTGGTGTTACAAATCAAAACGCCTTACAATTTCAAAAAGACACTAAAAACAAGTTATTGTGCGGATCCACCACAGTAATAGAAATTTGTCGTCGTTGTGAAATTTATATTAAAAGGGCGATTAACGAGAGTGGTTCGAAAGTGCTGTCTCAGAAATATAATTCCAATTATTTTATGAGATCGGTTTTAAAATCACTGATTGGGTATAATTTATTCCCAGATATTAATTTTCATCACTATGAAATAGAAACTACCAATCAATTGATTGAATTAATAAGATGCATAATTCAGAAATATATAGACGCTCGGTTATCATTTTTTAGCAAAAACAATCAGGACCCTAAAACTTTAATTCGAAAAACATTTACTAAATTAATTCATTTTAAAAATCAATAATAACATCATACTTGTTTTTCTTTTTGTAATTGAGACTTTTATTGATAATGATTGATAATGATTGATAATGATTAAATATTATTATGTGATTTTATTGAGTATTTTTTATAATGTTAAACTTCATTTTATCGATATCGATTACTTTCCCTCAATCAAGTAGAGCAATCCCTAACTCGGCATATCTACGAAGCTTGACCTTGAACTGACCAATTGCAGTAGCGCATTTTTTCTTCGCCTCCCAACCCATATTGGTGAGTTGTGTTCTTCAAAGAAATCGGCCTATAAGCTCTCTAGGTTAAATACTCTCTGGCCAACGCCATTCGGCGAGATCAAGGACCGAGTGCGCGCTTGTATTTTATTAACAACTAGTACTCACGCGGGGCTTCGCTCCCGTGGATTCTATCACGGTAAAAACATAACTCTCCTTTTTTGCAGTCGGGTAAAAAGTAGCCTATAACCTTCCTCAAGCTTCAAGCTACTTCCATACCAAATTTCATCCAAATCCACCCAGTACTTTCCAAGATTAGCGCGTTCAAGCAAACAAACAAACAAACAAACAAACTAACAAACTTTTCCGCTTTATAATATTAGTATAGATTCTGTATACCGCTGGGCTATCCTGAAATTAAACAAAAAAGAAATCGTCCGTTTCAATCATTTCCAACAATCAGTATCAGTCTTTCTGGTTTCTGACTCCGTAACGATGACCAAAGATGTACAAATGACAGCCGGGGCCAACAGCTTATCGTATATGTTAAGACGGCTACCCATCTACAAACCGACCTTGGCAAGCGCTGCTTATGGACCCGCGCGGCTGTTATTAGTTAGCCACGAGCTCTCTCCTACAGACTGCTTTGTAAACTCTTAAAAAAACTTTTTACCAAAAAATTAAACCGACTCCCAAAAAACACTGCAAAGTGAAAAATAACTTTAATTTCGGTAGTCGGTGTCTTTAGTTTTGTATTTTCGTTTTTGGCACCGACTTCCGAAATTAAAGTTATTTTTCACTTTGCAGTGTTTTTTGGGAGTCGGTTTAATTTTTTGGTAAAAAGTTTTTATTTCACTCTTTTTAGTTGGTTGATTTTTAATTTACCTAGTTACAAGAGTCTAAATGTCAACTACTTATAACATTTTATAAAATATTGCTTTTCCCAATACTGGGCCGTTAATTTTTGAGGAGTTCTCCTGGTACTTCACCATCAGCTATACATTACCATATGCATTGTGACGAAAATAAAGTGCTTAATATCCATATTCAAGTAATCGAATCGCAATCTACGAAATACTTATTATTGAGTAGTTTCGGCGGCCATCTGTGGTCTTCATCATTAGTTCCACTTCCCCAAATGGTACTTTTTGAGAGCAACTGCACAAGTTACTATAAGAAATACCCAAAACGCCATAGGTGTGCCTATAATATTTGAAGAGTTCCCTCGATTTCTCCCGGATCCCATCATCAGATCCTGACTTGGTGACAAATGGTACCAATTTTGAAGTATAACCTATCAAACAAAAAAAGAATTTTCCAAATCGGTTCAGCCATCTTCGAGTACTCGATGAACATACATTAAGAAAAAAAAAATATATACGCGTCGAATTGATAACCTCCTCCTTTTTTGTCGTCGGTTGAAAAGAGAACTTTAAGGAATATTCCTCCCCGAATCCCGGGACCCAATAGGGCCAATGCCTGAAAGAAAGAAAGAAATTATTTATTAGCCATAATGTAGGTATACATACAAGTTGGTTAGATTTAGTAGAGTCCCAATACATTTTACCATTACGGTGTGCTAAATATTACAGTGTTATTTAAAACTAAATCAAATTCTAAAAACATACAATTTAATACAGCATTGTCCAGCATCATTAATGCAATTTGGCCCAAAATAATAATGGCAATAATAATAATATCAAAAATATAATTATAGTGTCAAAAGTAAGACTGTCTAAGATACAAAATACATAGAAAATACAATTAATTTATGACAATTAAAGATTAATTATAATATATTTACGATTACGGTGTGCTAAATATTACAATGTTATATACCATACCATACCATAGTTATATCTAAATTAAAATTTTGAATTAAACCTGCTGAGTTTGTTGGAATGTTCCAACCACAGCCCCAGAACGCAAAAGAAACTTCGATGGTTTTAAGTGAGTAGAATTCTGATACTCCTTTCTCATCCACCCCGACTGGCAGGAGACATTTGAAGATTCTCCCCCGATAAAAAAAGGATAATTTTCTTTGGAGACAACATAAACTTTTCGGTCCTAATTGCCCATTCTTAAAGACAATGCTTGTCAATTAAAAGCACGAGGACCGTTATCAACCACAAAAATTACCCCTGGCTTGTATCCAGCAATACTGAGCTTGAAATGGCAATTACTGTTAAATGTCACCTACTCCGCTATATTGGCAGAGGAACTACACAGGTTAGGCTCAGAGCCAACCCTTCGTGATTATTAGATTGTCTAATGATAATTATAGGAACAGGTTGTTTCAATGTATTACAATCTTCAGAAGAAAGCATAAGGGATAAGACAATTACAGATGAATATTCTTGTGTAAAATAAAGTACAACCTTTTTTTTCCGAATTGCTACATTACAATACAATCTTTGATTTCATTTGCTGTAGTCAAGATCGAAGGATATACTAGTGAAATTATATAAATGTAGGTATGTTTGTAGCCCCTTTTCACTAGCCATGGTATACAATAATAGTGACTGGGCCATAATCCACTATATGTATGCGCCCAGTGGGCAACGTTAAATATGGTTGTTTATTAAGGTTTACACCATTCTTATCGTTACCCAGCTACTGGGTTTTGGAAGTCACTAGCTGCGGACCAGCTGCCGGTAGACTATCCGGGTAGACTAGAAGCCCCAATGTAGTTACATTTATTTATTGTAGGATACATTCATTATTAGCCTGTTTGGTCCTATAACTGCATAAAGGCCTCTTTATTCTCTTTTCACTCTTCTTCTTCTTATCAAGAACTAATCTTTGGTCATAGGAGCCTATTTTATCTTTGATTGCAATAAAAATTGATTGATTTAAAATATTATGTTATAATAACGTTGTAGCAAATTAGCCTATATAGTCTACATCGCCACAAGTTTCAAAGTGACAGTAAGTTGTTATGAAATTCTGATCCGAGGCGACAAAATAATAGTAGACTACTATTCCTATTAATAGTGACAGCATTATTATAATAAATTAACCTAACAATTTATTTACCGGTATTGCGAAAGTGGCCTTCGTTGTCTTACTTAGACGTGCTGCTTGTTTTTGACTTGCGTTTAATATCAATAGTTTGGCAATCGCTAAGTTGCTTAGGCTTTTTAATTATTAAAAGTCGAAGAAGCTTTTTTCAGGAAGGCAACATCCACCCTACTGGATTATGTATATTTTTATATTCCGGAATAAATAGTAACGAAAAAAATAGTATTCCCAGGATTCAGTATTTTTATTTACATAAAAATTTCAGCTTTTTTGGCATGATTGACTAACTTACGTATTTATAATATAAGTAAGATTTATTATTGAATAAATCTCAACAGACAACGGATAGTCTCGTAAATAAAACCACATTACTTTCAAAGGTAAAGTCTCATTGAACCAAGCAAATGAACTATTGTCGCTGTCAAAGGACAATCTTGAAACATTATTATCAGAAGTTTAACCAAAGAGATCTTTGTTGGCACTCTCGTTTTTCCACACGATTAGTTTTATTTAGTGATGTGGAAGAAAGAATTCGTCACTTGTAACCCCTTACGTTTCATGTAGTTTTTGGTCAAGAATGTGTTCTTAATGGTTGGTCTAATACAGGATACGACGAAATTGTGTGGTCATAAATGTAAGAGCTATGTTTGGTTTGGAACGACAAAAACAAAAGTTTTTATTTAATTATAATCGTTTTAGCACGTTGGTTTCCAAAAATGAATTTCATGTTTTCGTTATTGTTAAATACTTTCGAAGTAAATGAAGACTCGTCAATTTTTAACAAATTCCATAAAATGAAAACGTTTTTTTAACAGTAACCTTAAGCCCGTTTCAGTGAAATGTCACACGGTGCAGTTAGACACCGTTTAAATGTTATTAAACTAATTACCCCCCAAAATAAAGTTTACGTTTCCGTGTTTAATTTACAGAGTTCTTTCTAAATTTAATACGAAGCGATTCCGTAAATTCTGCGAAAATTTGACAGACAGCCAGATAAATATACTGAATTACCAGTGACAAGCATTCCGTTCTTTAATTCGGATCTACGTAACCTAAAAGCACTTCTTCTTATTCTGGAGATCATAATAACCTTCACCTAAATCACATTGCAGATTAAACCAGACATCGAAGCGACCTGTGTAGCTCTTGACTCTACCATAGCAAGAGCAAGGTTATCTCTCTTTATTTAGCCCAAAAAAAATGCCATAAAAACGTTCAATACATTCAACGGATTTTCTCTATCTGCCTTTATTAAAATATGGATGTTTAACATGTGATATGGTGATGATGATGACCTCAATCTGAGGGCCCAGAATCTCAAACCCCCGCCTGCCTTAATTTGTAGCACAGACGGAGCTTCAGCGAGTGAGGCATATGCGCCTTGATGATTACTTTTACAACGCCCCTTTCTCCAAGATCGACCCTCTCACGATCCCGCTTAGCGGCCTACTTCTGGACCTTCAGAAGAATACTACTTTCTTCCATTTTTCTGTCTCCACTAGCAGAGCCTCCACTACTGCAAGCGATTATGATGACCTTAGCATCCATTACCATCGCGTAAGATATCGCAATAAAGGTTACTTTACTATATCACAGGTCAGATGCTATCTTACATAATAACGTGCAGATTCAAGCAACGCTACAGGTTAATTTGAACTTAAATACTTCTCCCATGCCCTTTACAAGTGACATACTAATGTAACCTTGTGTTAATACGAACTTGTATAATTATTATCGTATAGTTGAAAATGTTATAATTCACATACATTACATTTTATAATGGGAACAGAATTTTTATAACGTTCATAAGACATTTCAGAAGTTATGTTTAGAATACTTTATGAGATAAGTAAAATTCTGAATAGTATTTTTTTTAACAAAATGACTATAAATACTGGTTAAATCCGGGTCGAACAAATTATGATTTACAAGTTTTTTTTTCTGTTTAATGTATTGACATTTTAAGTTTTTTGTTATTAAATAAAATCAATTTCCTGTTATTCATTTGAAGTTTAGAGACTAATAGTTTGGTATAATAAAGTGGAAAAACTGAATTAGTCTAGTACAGCCGGAACAGATAGACTACTATAAACGCATTTACAAACAGACACAGGAGCTATCCTATAAGGGTTCTGTTTCTGTAATTCGTGCGTACAGAACCCTAAAACACGTTAAATCTTTTTAAAGACCTTTGAGGTTGACGAGTCATTGATATAAGGAAAACTACAAGTTTTACTGTATCGATAAAAGTTGTAAATCAATCTTCCACCGTTCTCGATAACCTGGTGAAGCCGTTTTGGCTTCGGTTTACTTAAACATAAATATTCCAACATAAGCATGTATTATGTCTATATTTCACAATGAGTGAGGCAAAGTTGAACAATACCTTTTACTACTTATTTTATTTGTATCCGAGAAAAGAAAAGGAAGGAAAATGAAGCCTAGGTACGTATACGTAATACATTTCAACAAGATTTGTTAAGCTGTTTTGGTGTGGGCACGCCGCAATTGCGGCGGTAAGACCCCTCTTTGAGAAGTGGCTAGATCAGCGTCACGGCGTCCGCATGACGCAGGTCCTCACCGGACACGGAAGTTTCGGGAGGTACCTGTGTCTGATGGGGAAGGAAGAAACGCCTGGGCGGTGCAAGACTCCCCCGCCTGGGCAGAGCACCGACTTGTCCTCACGGCGGCGATAGGCGGAGACCTCTCGCGCCCGGCACTGGTCAAGGCCATGCTGCGGGGCGAGACGGAGTGGGAAGCAGTCGCCTCCTTCTGCGAAGCAGTCGCCTCCTTCTGCGAAGCAGTCATGCTATCGAAGGAGGAGGCGGGCCGCGTGAGGGAGAGGATGGCGTCCTCCCTCCAGCCCAGCCGCAGTGGTAGACGCCCACGGCGTCGGACGTCGGCCGACGATCTCCGGCCACCGTAGGCGCGGGCATGCGGACTGCGAGTAAAGGGCAACTCGCTGTCTGACCATGGACCATGCCCGGGTCGACGGCGCGTTGTGTTCCACGCGCGCCTCAAAGAGGGTCAGCAATATGACGAGGCCCCCCCTGTAGAGGGCCGAAGCCTGCCGGGGTCGTGGGACTTATCCCATTACCGTGACCCCGGAACGTAAAGGGCTATTGAAGGAACACCGTGGATTTTAGTCAGAACAAGTCTGACAGTCCCTCCGGCCCTGCCCGGGGTGGGAGGACTTATTTGATGATTTTACCAAAATAAAAAAATAAAAAAAAGCTGTTTTGGTGTGCTTCAATACCTATGTACATCTAAACTTTCTTATAATATTACTGTAGATAAAAAGTGACACAAGAAGACTACACAAGGATGGGATTACAATTGTTACAACTAGCACTTCGCCTGCGATAGGCTCTGCGTGGATTTCGAAATAATTTATAGCCTTCCCCAACAATGCAGATTACTCCCAAAGAAAGAAATTTTAAATTAGATCATTAGTTCCGAAGATAACCCCCTATACTCGTATACAAACTTACAAACCAATTTCACCCCTTTTACAATTTTTTTAAGCAAATGCTTAGTTTTAAAACTGATGATTAATCTAAGTTGTGAAGTTGGCCACTATAAATATTGACACGATGACCACGAACTCTCTATTGAAGAATGTAACACAAAAGTAAAACAAGAAGAAGAATTTAAGCTACTATTCTTTTTAAAATCAAAGAGAAATTCATTCAATACAGAATTTTCATCACTATTTTTAGCGTATAGTTAGAATATATTATGAATAAGGATGATGATGAGGAGAAAGATGAGGTTTGTCAGCGCTACACATGCAAGTACTCATTTACAAAACGATTCTATTATTTTCAGGGTCCTCAATTATATAATAAACTCCATAAAAAACTAAAATTCTACACACTATCAACCTCGTCTTTTAAAAAAATTGTAACCAACTTTCTACTTGCAACAAACTATTTTGATACAGAACGCCTGCTCTCTTCCGAATATAATCCCCCCTGAAACCCCTCTGCTAAACCACAACACATACATTTACATACACTATCACCTTTGCACACATTCTCACTGTTATACACAGACACAAACTTACAAACACACATACACACACACACACACACACTAACACACGCACACGCACAAAACAATGACATTTTATAAAATATATAAATAAATGAATTGTAATTGTAGATCAATTTTTTTATTTTATTACTTACCTTGCTTAATTGTAGATAATTTTTTTTTATTTTATTACTTAACTTACCTTGGCAAATACTTGTTCTCCTGCAATTTCTTAATATGATAATTATTATTAAATTTGAGCTTGTAGCAGCGTCCTTAATACAAGTTATTTTGATAACTTAGTAAGGGTGCTGGGTGCAACACCTAACAGTTTTTACTAACCCAATTGAAAGTGTAACTTAAGATTATTTCTGTTAATATTAGTATTAAATTAATATTATGCGATTAAATAAAATAAATAAATAAGCCTTATTACGACAATTTTGATTGACAATACAAAAGATTTTGAATTAAAACAACTTTTCAAAATCACGACTGAAAGAAAAGGTTATTGGTATCTACTTCCTCATATATGTAATTTAAAACGATAATAACTTAATTTTTGGCGAAACCACTTCTCCAAAATAATAAATACAGTTATATCGAAGAAAAACCGATTTCGTCAGTAATTTGAGGGACTGGGACTGAAGACATTTCCGAACGCGAACAACGTGTTTATTTTTAAATTGCCATAAAGCAAAAAACCGAATGTAGGCCACCGTTTCAAGGTTAAAACTTTATTAATTTTACGTCTAGTCAAGTGTTGAATTACTTAAGAAAATTGCGACCAAACCCACTTGGCACTATTACACACATGTTGAATAAACTAGTCGGCTGGGAAAACGGAACTTGCTGTAGAGGCAGCAAAAAAATTAATTGTAGGTAAACAACATTTTGCGTTAGGTATTTCTTATCAATAGGCGTTTAAAATAACATTCAAAGTGTATTTTCTGGGTAAATATTGAAATGTAACAGGTTTTGACCTGCAAAATGTCACAGATTTTTTTATATAAAATCTATATTACTCTAGATGATTTCCCGCATCAAGACTCACGGAAAATGCTCTAATAACCTTCTTGATCGTTATCTTTGTAAAGGATTTCAGATACATTTTTTGAAAAAAAGTACGGATCACCTCTCACTGTACCTCGATCTCACCTGATGGTAAACGATTGATGAGGTCTACGATGAAACGAGCATACCCAGAAGATGCTGTTCACTTTTGACAGAGAGTTTGGCTGTGTGCACAATTAATATGGAAGAGAAGCGCTTAGTACGGCAAAACGGTATACTAACGAAAGAATTATCCCATCATTGTTGCTCTTTAAAAATACACCAGCCTTAATGTCTACCAGATTTTCTTTTCAAAGTTCCACCTAAAGGCTCTTGGAACACTGGTTATGGTCTGTTTAGTTGAGTGATTTTCATAATTATAGAACAGCACACTTCTAGAATGATGATAATAGTAAAATTCTTCCAATGATCCAAAGATCTTCATCTAAAGATCTGTAACAAAACTTCCAAATCAATAATGCCGAAAACGCATTTTTTTTTGTATTTCACGGAATCAAATAAAAAATCTCACTGCACTTTTCTGCACATCGTACCTAATTTAATCTCGGACATATGCACGCAAGGCCGATGTTAGAGTCATAATAATTAAGTAGGTATTATAAAGCAAATACTAAACAGCCTGCACGTTATATTACGATTTAGAAACACATGAAATTGTAACAATAATTTAATTGTGAATGAGGATTTTGTTCCAAATTTTCAAGGAAATTTAGTGTATTTTATTACCTATGTGTTAAATATTATGTATGGTAGGTGCATGCCTAGGGATGGTCACGGGCGATCAGAGTGGGGAATCTGATCCTTCATCAAGTGAAACAAGAGAAGATGGTGGCACAGTGGTCACGTGTCACCGTGCACAGGGAGGCTCATGGGTGACCCTTTTACAGTCTCCCCCGGGATATGCCCTAATAGGCGATGCACGGAGGGGGTTCCGGAGTGGTCTTTGAAGAGGTACCGGGACTCTTTCTGTGTGCTGATGGTGACCACCGGGTGGTTTTAGTGAGGTAGAAATCCCACACTTCCTGGTCTTTCCCCAAAAGTCCAGGCGCCTTTTGAAGGTTTCCCCTCGAAAACAAAAATAAAAAGGTACATGCCTTGGGATGCAGTTGCCTCCTTCTGCGAAGTAGTCATGCTAGCGAAGGAGGACGCTGTTCGCGTGAGGGAGAGACAACTCTCTTTCTCACGCCCCAGCCGCTGCCGGAGAAACCCAGGCATCAGGGATCGCAAGCTGATCGCCGGCCACCGCACTGCACCGATAGGCGGGGGGTTGCGGGCGGCAAGCACAGGTAGGTCACCGTCCGGTAAAAACCAGGCGCAGGTCGACGGCGCATCTTGTTCCATATGGGTCGACAGCGCATCTTGTTCCACGCGTGCCGGGAACGTTCTAAAGAGAAACTGCGGCCCCGAAATACAAGAACAACTGAGAGGAGCAGGGTGTGTTTTTAGTCAGTAGAAGTATGACACTCCCTTCCGCTCCAGCTAGCCAGCCATTTTCCCATCGTATTAAAAAAACCCGGTACATGCCTTACTATCTGGCTACCCATATTAATCTCAAAGTGGGTATGGAACAAACCTGTTTAAAGTAAAAAGGAAGAGTATGAAACTCTTACTAGGCATGTACCAGTCAATAAAATATATAAAACTCTGTATTAACAGTTTTGTTTCCTTATAAAAGATAAGAAATATAAAATCATTACATTACTTCTAATGGTTTTTTTTTCTCTAAAACTATTTTATTTGAAACTGAAATCAACTAATATTACATTTATATATACGTTTTTTTTTTAAGTGAAAACTTCTTTAGGGGCGTTGTGCACTTTTCTTGTAATGGGTAAAAAATGTTAAACTCGCGTCAGGACACGTGACCTGATCGAAAATTCGTAAGACGGACGGAGAGTAGACAGCCGGGGCGGCGTAGATGTAATATAAATTGTCATGTTTGTGTACGATAGCGCAATAAATAAATATTGTATTCTACCACATAAATGATAGTACTTTTATACTGATAATTAAAGCAATTCGTGCAAAATTATTCCCTAACAATTCCAAAATATCAAAAATGCACAACGTTAATATTCAAGTTTTCACTTCTGCCGGCACTCCCGGAGTGCAACCCTTTTTTTTAAATAATTGAACACTACAGAGCTGTATATAGCTCTAAAAGTTTTTCGATAAATCAAGATACTGACGAAACGATATCTCGTGTCTGATACCAGATCCAATTGCATATAAGAATACATTTATATTCTCGCACAAATAAATTAGACCTTATCAAACATATAATTTGACATAGGACTATTATTACTGAAACGAATAAACAACTAGAATTGCGCAAGGATTTAAGTCAGAAGTGAATAGGTTGCTTCTAGGTAAGCGTGCTTCATCTTCGACCACACAAGCCAATAAACAATTAAAAACGATTCTTCTGTGGTACGTACATAGTTCAAAATCATTATTTGCAGGTAAGACGAGAGCGCTGCAAAAAAACAGACATAATATAACGACTACATAAAAAAGATCACATGCATTTTATTAGCCAGACTAATTTTACCTGAAGCCAGATTCATACCAATAATATTATACTTAAAGTGACTGCACATTAAGTATGTTACAGAAATGTTTCTTTGATACGCATTATATAAACAATAGCAAGTATCTTAATAAATTAAGATGTGTCAAAAACTTGAACGCAAAGAACAACTTGAAAACTTGAAATTTCCAAACCGTTTTACAACAGTCTGGATTATTGATACAACTTATCTAATACTATATATTTAGTTACTGTATATCACATACAGAACAACATCCTCAATATGACTGGACACTTTGTTAACACCCTGATTGTGTGTCACTTATTTTGTGACATTGTTTTTCAAAGAGAAAATTATAAAATTACACTACCGATGGAGCGGAAGGCAGTATCAGATCCTACTGGCTAAAAACCAACCCTGTTCCTACTGCCCTTGCGTTCCCGGACCGCCGTATATCGTTAAGAGATATTTTAGTGCATAAGGCCTTTTCCTGCGCAGATGGCTTATTAATAATGAGATTATCCACCGTGGCCGAAAATAATATAATAATATAAATAATATTCCACAACTTTTTCACACAACGCCATCTAGTCCCAAACTAAGCAGAGCTTGTGGTATGGGTACTAGACAACTGATAAACATACATATATATTTCTAAATACATACATATTATAGATAAATTACACCCAGACAAAGAACAAATGACCGTGCTCATCACACAAACATTTGTCCTAGGTGGAAATCGAACCCACGACCTTGCGCATAGCAGTCAGGGCCACTGACCACTATACCAACGGGCCTGTCGATCTCGATGTCGAAAATCGATCAAGAGGACTATTATATCGTTAGAAAATTACCACTAGCCATCCCGGCCGGCATTGACCATATCAGTGGAGCTGAGTGCTCTTTGCGGCGTGTTTACTGGGGTCTTAATTTGTGACCTTTGGGTGCATTCTTTAATAGAATAGAATAGAATTTATATAATATATTTCAGGCCCATACAATCTGTTACAATAAAAACTTTTTTGCAAAAAATAAAACCGGTAGTCGGTGTTATTGGTTTTGTATTTTCTTTTTTTTTTCACACCGCCTTCCGAAATTAAAATTATTTTTGGCTTTGTAGTGTTTTGATATGGAAGTCGGTTTTATTTTTTGCAAAAAAGTTTTTATTTTCGTGCTTTTTAGTGGGTCTATGAATTTTCCAAATCGGTTCGTAAATGACGGCGTTATGCGCGAACAAAAAACGCAATGCAGAGTAAACTAAAAGATCATCAACGTAAATATTGTTTTTAGACTTTTGTTGATTTTTCAGAAACGGCTTTTCCGATTTCGATAAAATTTTCATGGGACCATTTGGAAAAGTATACCCTTTCTAACAAGATAAGAATTTTTCAAATCGGTTGGCAAGCGACGGAGTTATGCGCGGACAAACATAAAAAAAAAACATACAAACATCCGAATTGAGAACCTCCTCCGTTTTTAGAAGTCGGTTAATAAATATAAATAAATTAATATATATATTACTTAACCAAAACTTATAGTACGTTACACGAGTTATCGGCGTCGTGGGCCGCGCGGTGTCCGGTAACCGGCCTCGAAAACGCCGGAACATTACACCTTTCGGCCAAAATTCCTCCTTCATGAAAGTCGACAGATGTTCGATATGCAACCCATATTTTAAAGAAAAAATCGATCGCAAAAATCAGTATAAAGTTCCATTGAAATCTCTTTTCAACCGACGACAAAAAGAGGAGGTTATCAATTCGACGCGTATATTTTCTTTTATGTATGATCACTGATTACTCGAAGACGGCTGCACCGATTTGGAAAATTTTTTTTTGTTTGAAAGGGTATACTTCGGAATTGGTCCCATTGTCATCAAGTCAGGATCCGATGATGGGATCCTGGAGAAATCGAGGGAACTCTTCAAATATTATAGGCACACCTATAGCGTTTTGGATATTTCTTATAGTAACTTGTGCAGTTGCTCTCAAAAAGAACCATTTGAGGAAGTGGAACTGATGATGAAGACCACAGATGGCCGCCGAAACTACTCAATAATAAGTATTGAGTGGAATGCGATTCCATTACTTGAATATGGATGTTAAGCAATTTATGCTCGTCACAATGCATATGGTGATGTAGAGCTGATGGTGAAGTACCATGAGAACTCCTCAACAATTAACGGCCCAGCATTGGGAAAAGCAATATTTTATAAAAGGTTATAATTATTTGACATTTAGGCTCTTGTAACTAGGTAAATAAAAAATTGACCAACTAAAAAGAGTGAAATAAAATATTTTACCAAAAAATTAAACCGACTCTCAAAAAACACTGCAAAGTGAAAAATAACGTTAATTTCGGAAGTCGGTGCCAAAAACGAAAATACAAAACTAAAGACACCGACTACCGAAATTAACGTTATTTTTCACTGTGTGTGTGTTTTTTGGGAGTCGGTTTAATTTTTTGGTAAAAAGTTTTTATCAAGCCCCTGCTTCCGTAAAAAAAGCGTAAATAACCTAATAATGGCTTAGGTGTTCGTCGTGGGTATGCACCCAACCCATCACTTTATTGCCGTAAACCCACTCCAGACACAACTAAATTTAGTTTAGTTCCTATTTTGTTTGAATTCTACCCAGATTGCTAGTTTTCTTTATTAAAAAAAAAAAACATTGAGTGCACTAAATAAATGCCACCAACTATCATCTACCACGCCCTTATGACCAACCTTTGCAAAAAACACAAATTAAATATATGTATATTCACTTTAAAAGCAGTGTTAGCCCAGAAGTTACGGTTGAAGGTTGTACGTTCGAACCTAGTTAGGCACATTACTTTGTATAACTTATATCATCACCAATTCTCTCAAATTGGTGACGGAAAACATCGTGTGGAAACGTCCCAGGACCGAAACAATTGAAGACATGAAACATCGTTTAATTTACGGCACATTCTCTCCCACAGACAAGAGGACTGTGTCTTAACAGTGGGAACGTTATATAATCATAATTATACAATCATAATAATATAATTACAATACTAAATTCCACCCTCAATTTTGGACCGTTTCTCGAGGCTAAGGCTCAGCTAGCAGCAAAAAAGTTGGGAATCCTAGCAAAGGTACTTCACACCGGAAAAGAAGCTCAATTTCTATTAAGCCCAGGTTCGGTCGTGTATAGAGTACTACACTCATCTTTGGATGCACTTGAGTCTATCGAGAAACGGGCCAAGAGACTCATTGGCAACGATTCACTAGTCGAAACAAAGCTCCAAAGCCTTGAACATCGACGACGAGTAGCAAGTAGCGGTTCTCTATCGGTTACATTTCGGGGAGTGTGCGATGGAATTACACAATCTAATTCCGCCAAACCCGTTCCATCATCGGACTACAAGACAAACGGTAGATGCATCATCGTTACATGGTGGACATCCCACCCATACGCACAAACCGTTTTGGGAATACTTTCATTGTGCATACGGCTAAGGAGTGGAATTCCCTGCCTGAGCCTGTTTCCTGATCGCTATAACCTAGGAGTATTTAAGTCAAGAGTGAATAGGTTACTTTTAGGCAAGCGTGCTCCATCTTCGACCCCACCATCACTTACCATTAGGTGAGATGGTGGATAAACGCGAGGAAGCATTAATAAAAAAAAAATTAATAAATAAAATAATTCAACCTTTCACGCTACCACTGCAGGGTTACAGATCTCCTCTCTAAGAAAGTCACATGTCTTCGGATCTTTGGTCTTACGACATGTCGGCTTCCTGACGATGTTTTCCTTCCCTGATTTTAATGCAGTGGTGATGATATAAATTACTTAGGTGGTACTTCACGCCTGGACAGCTTCTAAATCTGTATAAAGCACAGGTCCGTTCCTGCGTGGAGTATTGCAGCCACTTGTGGGATGGCTCTGCAAAGTACCAACTTGCTGCATTGGACTCGATCGAGCGCAGAGCTAAAAGGCGTATAGGTAGGAGATCTCAGAACAATGTAACAGAGTCTGTTACATTGTTCTGAGATCTCAACTACCGTTTAATAAATAGCAATAGGATAATCGCTAATTGCAAGACTCTTGCGAGACTCTCGTTTGGGCAACACTACTTATAGGTGACGAGGTGCTGGTGGACAAGCTTCATAGCCTGGCTCATCGGCGAACCGTTGCTTGCCTGTCAGTTTTCTACAGATTGTATTTCGGGGAGTGTGTGCAGGAGCTCCATGACCTGATTCCTCCATCTCCCTTTCACTACCGGTCTACCAGACGCACGGCTGGGTACCACCCACACTTGGTTGATATACCGTCTTGTCGTACCAAGCGCTTCTCCTCCACATTTATTGTGCGCACAGCCAAGCTGTGGAATTCTGCCGGCTTCTGTGTTCCCTGCCACTTATGACCTTTCAGCCTTTAAAGCACGAGTAAATAGGCATCTTCTGGGCTCTCTCGTCCCATCTTAGACCTCATTTATCGCTTACCATCAGGCGAGATCGAGGTCAAGAGTGGGCCCATCAGTAATAAAAAAAAATATACCTAACTGGGTTCGAACCCACGACCTGCAGTCGAGCCCGTTACCACTGAGCCACTTTCAAACGAGGGGACGTAATAAACTAAATTCTTATTCAAGTATAATTTCTGTCTTCATATCAAGATATGGACACGGTTATTCTTTGAACGCAAGATGTAGGTTATGTTAGATTGTTGAATAGTTTGACCTTCGTTTCGATTGCTTACTGTTGATGCATGAATTTCTTGATTTGGCTATCGGGATCTTAACTGATTATAAGCTCTATTGTACTGTGTGTAGTTTTTGGGAGAGGCCTGTATTCAACTACTGTGAAAAGTTATTGGTTGTTTATTATTAGACTTACAAGAAGTCGTGTGTATGTTTATGTAATCAATGAAATTCATTATCTACTTAGCCGTTTTCTAACTATGTTGGGTTTCACTCCAGTCTAACCGGATGCAGTTGAGTTTGACAGGCCTGTTGGTATAGTGGTCAGTGACCCTGACTGCCATGCGCAAGGTCGTGGGTTCGATTCCCACCCAGGACAAATGTTTGTGTGATGAGCACGATCATTTGTTCTTTGTCTGGGTGTAATTTATCTATAATATGTATGTATTTAGACATATATATGTATGTTTATCAGTTGTCTAGTACTCATACCACAAGCTCTGCTTAGTTTGGGACTAGATGGCGTTGTGTGAAAGTTGTGGAATATTATATTATTAT
This sequence comes from Tholera decimalis, assembly GCA_943138885.2. NCBI lineage: Eukaryota > Metazoa > Arthropoda > Insecta > Lepidoptera > Noctuidae > Tholera > Tholera decimalis. The sequence goes on along the minus strand of OW964563.2, from coordinate 15,418,400 downwards.
TATTATTATATTAGTATTAGTATGCGACTGCCTATCCAACCTCTACAACCTATTAGCTGGGTTGAAAGAAAAATCAATAAAAGTACCGATTCAATAACAATAATTCTTATACCGGTAGAAAGTTGCACTATGGCTGAATGTCATAGATTCTATGACATAATAAAAAGCGGGAAAATTGTGACAGTTTAGATGCATGAATGGACGTATGTATGCAAGTTTGCCCGTCAATCACACCAAATTGACATAAAATTTGGATAAAAATTGGCACACAGGTAGAACAGGTGGCATGAAAATTTACTAAATCTCAACGAAAATTTTGGGAAAATAGCTATACTTCTGTATAAATTAAAACCGATGTTTGTCAAGGCGCTAGAGGTCAAGCTTCACAGCCTGGCTCATCAGCGAAGGGTTGCTTGGCTGTCGGCTTTCTACAGATTGTACTTCGGGGAGTATGCGCACGAGCTCCATTACCTGATCCCTTCATCTCCCGTTCACTACAGATCTATCAAACGTATTGCTGGGTACCATCACACTTGGTTGTTATAGCATCTTATCGTATCAAGCGCTTCTCCTCCACATTTATTGCGCGCACATCCAAGCTGTGGAACTCTCTGCCGGCTTCTGTGTTCCCTGCCACTTATGCCATTTCAGCGTTCAAAGCAAGAGTGAACAGACATCTTCTGGGCTCGCTCGTTCTACCGTAGATCTCATCTATCCCTTACCATCAGGCGAAATCGAGGTCAAGAGTGGGATCATCCGGAATAAAAAAAAAACAGTAATCAGATTATGATGGAACTTTGGCAGGGCGTTTTGAGGACGGGCGAGGTTTCTGAACCATAAAATCAAAATCACGCAGTGTGAAATATCCACGCGAACAAAGTCGCGAGTAGCAACGAGTGTGTTATAGAATAAAACCAATTATACGCACTTTCGTTTTCATTGCGAAATATGTAATGAAACAGGAAGAAAACTACACCGCTGGACCACCGTTATTATTTGCTAAACATAGCTTAACAATAGCTAAATAATAGCTTGTCTTGGAAATCATGTCGGTACTCTAATTATCTCCATAAAGCGTTGCAACTTGCAACGCGTATTATGAACTTATTTGTAAGCCACACATTGGCTGCCAATGATGGCTGACCAACTACCAACGTCTTACAAAGCTGCAGTGTGATTAAATTTGGATGAGTATCGGCATAAAAGTTGTGTTTTTTTTTATTATGCAACACTAGGCATTACTTATTTATCGTGAGTGCATTTGCAAACACATTAACTCATATACACAAGGAGCCAGACCCAGTAGAACTACATATTTATAGGTCGATTGTCTGCCTCGGTGACTGCTGAGCAAGAGATCTCAGATTCAATTGCCAGGTCTGGCAAAGACTTCTATTGGGTTTTTATAATCGAATTTTCTCAATAGTAGCCTGGAGTTTGGAAGTTGGCGATTGATACCCCAGTCTCTCGGAAAACTCGTTAAACCAATGGTCCAGCGCATGTCTACAGTCGGATCGGATTACTGTTCCACCGGGCTATGACAGTAAAGGAATAGAGAGTGCACCTGTATCTGCGCACATACTTATTTTTTTTTAAGGATTTGAAATCATACTATAACTGCCTTCCGATCTGGACGAATCGGGAGGGTGTGTCAGACTTCTACTGACTAAAACCCATCCGTGTACCATCATATGCCCTTCGTGTTCCGAGGCCGCGGTAACTCTTTCGAACAATTCCGCATTGTTTCATACAACGGCCCCCTTATGGGTCCCGACAATTTGCTGGCACTCTTTGAGGCGCACGTCGAACACGATGCGCCGTCTACAAGGGCCTGGTTTCAGTCGGGCGGCGGGTTACCCATTGCTCGCAGCCCACAAGCCCGCGCCATCGGTGGCTGGAAGTCACCCTAAGACTTCCGACGCCCGGAGCGTCTCCTGTGGCGGCTGGGGCACGAGGGCTGTGAGGGCCTTGAGACCCGCCTCTCCCTTGCGCGTTCTGCCACCTCCTTCGCTTGCATAACTACTTCGCAGAAAGAGGTAACTGCTTCCCATGCCTCCTCGCTCTGGACCATGGATTGAACCAGGGCTGGGAGCGAGAGGTCACCGCCTATTGCACAGCGGAGCTCTGCCCAAGCGGGACAAATCTCCACTGTGTGTCCCACCGTGTCCTCAGGGCGATCCTCGCAGTGGTGACACCCGGGCGTTTCCTTCCGCTGAATCCGACACAAGTAACTCCCGAAACAACCGTGTCCGGTGAGCACCTGCGTCAGGTGGAAGGTGAGGACACCATGACGCCTCTTCAGCCACTCCTCAAAGAGGGGACTTACCGCCGCTATTGTGGCGTGCCCAACCTGCGCACATACTTGGGTACAATAATATATCCGGCGAAGATGACTAATTGCTGATTAGTCATTAGATGTCTAATTAACCGCTGAGATTATCTACCGCGGCTGAAATCGGTGAGGAGGACTATATATGTAGGCCGAACAAGTATTTGGTCCGTGTAAGAATTGAAGCCGCAAAACTCAGCGTAGTAGCCAATCATGCAACCAATGCGCCAACTCAGTGGTCAGATATCGTGTAGTAAGATAACGTGCGTTGGCTTTGTTGACTGTTAAAAGTAAGTTTGTGGTGCAGAAAAGAGAAAGATAGACGCTATGATATAGCCGCGTCATGGAGGGAAGTTCCTGGATGAGAGTTACACAGGAACTTGGGAATTAGCATAAGATGAAAATAATATACATTTACATAAGTCCCATAAGACCATAAATCAAAAGGATGACATATATTATTACATCATAGCCTTTAATTTTATTTTTGTGGTGGGGATTTGGTAATTAAAAGAGAAAATAACTTCAGAAAATATGTTGTCTATATGAACAACTTATTTTCTAAGAATATCGATTTCTATATCTTAATAATAATTTCCAAAAAACACAAGATGTCAAAAAATAAGTATACAGTCTATTAATTTGAAAAATAATAATCACTACAGTTATTTAATGACAAAAGTAACATAAAAACATAATCCAGACTTAAACAAGGAACTTAATAATAATGTTTTGCTCATATTACTATTAATGTGAGCAAGATATACTGTTGGTTAATCATAATATAGAAGTGTATAAATACTAAGCCACAGTTTTCCGTGGAGACTAAACCATTGCCATCAATTACAAACAATGTCAAAACCGTACACTCTAATTTAAACCTTATTTTAAACAGTCTAGTATTTGAAATCTAACGATGATAAATGACAGAAGGATAAAGATCATAATCTTTTTGACACAAGACTATCGCAATTTCAAATAGTGTTGAGTTAGTCAAAATTTTATGTAATAAATTAGATTTAGGTTTAATTAACAGCTTTAGTAAAAAGCATTCACCATCCATCATAGTTAGATACCGTTATCTGAAAGTCACTAACTTAAAACATTTAGTTATGAAATATATTAATGTCTAGTAATTAGTGTTGTAATGCCCGTTATCACAATCAGTAACGAGAAATTAATTGAATCCTTAAAATGTTTGTCTCTATCTACTCTTATATTTTACTTTTTTTTTATATAAAAAGAGAATGACTAGCAATGTGGGTAGAATTCACATTACTAGCAATCTTGTTACCCCCTCCAACTAAGCTAAATGTGCTTGTATCTAGGTGGATTCACGGCAATGCGTGGGGTCTTTTAATTGATTAGCTGATTTTTGATGATGATTGATTGAACTTAGTCTTTTTCATTGATGCTTTTTAACTACTCAGTGAAAGTGTTAACCGAACTAAGTAGTTAAAAAGCATTAACAGCACTTTTTCGGAATTTGGGGTTTGAACCCACGACCTCTCCGTCGGTGCTTAGCATCTTTAACACAATTTGTTGTTAAAAACTTAACAAAGGTGCTAGTGATATCAAGCTATTACTACTTTTGGTTATTTAGCAAATTGTAAGGAATTTTGTTCAATAAAGACATAATTAAGCACAAAAACTAAAAAAAAACGAAAACAAAACCTATTAGAAGATATATTAAAATCCAGCGGAAAAAGGGAACGATGGGCGTACCTGCCATACATAGTGGTTCGACAGGGGTTCCCACTTAACATCCAATGTTTTATGGATGCGCCACCCCTGCCTACCATTAGATTTTCATTGCTTTATCACCCAACATCCTCATTATGAAAACAATGATTGCTGCATAATATAAGCGCATTTTCTTGATAGCTTTAACCTTTTCTACATACTACTTCTTTTCTACATCACACTCAATTGAAGTGACCTTGTTTTTCCTAGTGGGAAAATCATTGAATGACTGGAGAAGTCTGGTCGTTTTAGGTGGAGCGAAAGGGAGTGTAAGACTTTTACTGACTAAAACCTACCTCGTTCTTTCAGCCGCCCTTGTGTTCCGAAGCCACGGTATCTCGTAGAACATTCCCACAACCCCAGCTCTATGGGGCCCCGTCGCTAGTGCTGACGACTCTTTGAGGCGCGCGTGGAACACGACGCACCACTAACCCGGGCCTGGTCCTTACCGGACGGTGAGCCACCCTTGCTCGCCGCCCCCAGGCCCGATATCAGCTACGGTGGACAGAGATCAGCTCACCACCCTGACGCACGAGGAGTCTCCCGCGGACTCAATTGAAGCGACCTAACTCTAAATTCCTGTTAGGTACTTCTGATGTAATTATAAACTTACCTTAAACGCTACTAGAAATCTCTGAGTCAGTAAGGGGTCCGAATTACAAATTATAAAGGGTTATCCCTTTATAATTTGTAATTCGGACCCCTTACTGACTCAGAGATTTATAGTAGCGGTAACGGGTAAGTATGTATATTAAAGTTTACTCAACACTGTTGCTTAAAGGCTTTCTTGCTCAACGGCCTCGTAAGTGTAGTGGCCCGAAGCGCAACTGCTGAGCAAGATGTTCGGGTTCAATTCCCAGGCTGGGCAAACATTGCAATTGCGTTTTTATTATTAGAAATTTCTTAATTTTTACTTTCAATCTAAAAGTGCGAAATAATGGCTTTTCACCCAGTGAGTTAATAGTCAACCACAAGGAAATCAAAAAGTTTGTCTCACTGGTCGATAGTAACGGCACAGCTTTTGGCCTTAGTAAGCATATGATTTTTATGCAGCAAGTGTATGAGATTGTGGTAAAAGAAAAGAAAAGGTTAGGTTACTCCTTTCTAACGCTTTGGAATATGCTGACGTTTAGTTTACTTGTTAAACAAAACGTTTAAGCCATTATAACATTAAAGTTTTGTGCCGTGAACTCAAACTTTGGTATCTGCATGAGTCAAATGATTTGAAAAATTTTAATTGAAAAAGAAAAAACAACTTTGAAAAATAACTTGCACAATTGTCTGGTGTATAATTTTATAAATACATCCACCATAAAAAAGAACTAGAAAAACTAAATTAAAACTTTTTCTGAATATTAGCTTTATTTGTAATCAATCTGTATAATATTATCCACTACTTCACTATGAATGCAATCAGACCTGTGAATGCGGTTTCATACTGTATCTTTCCCTCAGATCAATTACGATACACAAAAAAGTACTTCCATCCGGAACGTTGAAACAGAATCCAAAACAAATCAATAAACACAATATGCTTCTACCTTTGCACTATTGAGGTCACACCCACACTAGACTCTAACACATGTAGGCACTCGCTAACCACCGGTAATATTTTAAAACAACCTATTGACAGACTTGCTTGCAATTGCAACAAACATACATACCGAATAAATTCTGATATCGATTATGCAACAAATCGAGTCTGATATATCGATGTTTAGACTCCCAGGCGACAGTAACAACCGAAACCGACTAGTGCCCACCCAATGGACCCGATTATTCATATTTATCGGTACCGAGCTAACGAGCATCCACTGGACTGTTTGCGGCGTGATATGAATAAAACATACCGATTGTTCATAATTCGCCAACTCGAATACGCAACCTCATGTAATTACAGGACCATTTTATTAACGAAAACAATCGTTAATATGATAAATTGAATTGTATGAAACCAATATGCATGAGGATGCTCAATGGAAAATTGCGTTATAATGAATTCGTGTATTTACTGAGATGTAAAATACGAGATTACTTGACTTCAAGAGTTAATACAAACAAGCCCAATAAATGACTTATAAATAAATATTACAGCCTTAGAAAATTAAACAAGGTTCAAATCGAAAGCAAATATAGGAGTACGAATTGAAAATAATTAAATTCTATATCTTTTAAAAGCTTTATGAGGTGAAGCTAATTTACACAAATTATATTGCAGACACTAAAAAACTACAGCTATCATTGTAAAGGGCCATATAGAGGTTTGACTTCTATAGATGAAGAGAAACATGAACATTTATACCTTCTTGGAGTCAATCTCGTTGGACATATTCAGTGAGCTAAGATTAACATTAAGTATGGAGCAGTTGAAAATAATCGCTCATTCTACCTTTAAGGTAAGTTATTATTACAGTCAAAGGTTACACTGAGTTTAAGGTCCCAAACTGGTTTTGTAACTGTCATGTAGTTATGCATAACGGCCAATAAGTTGCTCATTGAGGGTGAAATTGTTAAAGCGTAGTATAAAAGCTCGTGGCTTTTGACGAAATTGTCATTTACCAAAGTTTAAAGGAACTAGCGAAGACATGATTCGAAAGGTGAGTTTTAAAATTACTTACTTTAAATAAACTGTAACCAAAAACAATAAAATAAATGTATCTTAAGGAAAAGCAAAATTAACTCTTCCTTAAGGAAAAGTTAAAAATAACTCCATATCAGTACGTCGATTCTGTAAATTTCGAACAACAACTCGCATCTCACATATCTATTCACTGTCACTTCGCTTATGGTTCAAAGTGACCTTGATTTTGCATTCTGTAAACAGCGTCGAAGTGACGGAGGAATTACCTTACCGAATGCCACTTCTCACGTCATCTCATACTTTATCTGTCAAAAACTTTAGTTCAACTCGCTGATACGCTCGCAAGGGTAGCGCTAGTGTAAATTCGAATTAACAACCGAGTTTTTAGAATGCCAATCAATAAACTCACAGCGGATTCAGATTCGTTGTTTAGAATGATGTCTTACAGAATAACACAGCTGATATTTTTATTTAAGAGGCTAGAAAATACTAAAGTTGACCCGTAACAGCCACATGGGTAATTTTTTAAGCAAATCTTATCATGAACATTCCATGGATGGGTGACTATTTTAACATATTGAGATTCCTACGTGTCTTGGAAAGCACGTTAAGCCCGGCTATCTTTTGTATATCTTTGTCAGTCGAAAGCCGGAAAATCTTATCTAGAGTATCGTTTTACCTCGTTAAAGCTGACCCGAACATAATTGAGTAAAGGACGGTCACTTAAAAGGTAGTTCCATCTCTTCACACATTAAGTTGACAAGACAACTTTCAAGGTCCTAGGAACCTTTGTATTTATAATTCAATTGTATAATACCTAAAATGCTCTTTTCCAGATATTATTAATGTTGTGCTCCTCAGCAGTAATTAGCGCAGGAGTCATCGGAACTGATTACGCTCCTGCCACCTCGATATCCTACTCTTCCACCCCGGTCGTCGAAAAAACTTTCAACACACCAATAGGATATACAAAAATTATCCAATCTCAACCCGCATACCAATCTGTACTGAGAACCAAAGAAAGTAACTACAACAGCCCAGATGGCACACAACATACAGCTCATATAAAGTCCTTAGATACGGCCTACTCAAGCTTGAAGAAGTACGAAACAAAATCTACAAACAATGGTGATGTAATAGCTAATACGGTACCTGGTATTTATTCTACTTCTGTTCATTCTCCAATTGTATATCACCAAGGAACATCGTACACTGTCTCGTCACCAGTAACGCATACAGTAAATACTCCAGCTTTGACCAAATCTGTATCAGTTCCAGTATCATATACAACACATTCCGTTCCTTTAACTAAAACCATTGTGGCTCCTTCTTCAGTCTCGTATTCCACGCCAGTTTTTGACCAAACCAGATATGTAACTTCAGGTTTGTCTTCATATTCTTCCCATACACCTGTTTTAGAACCCCAACCAATTAAGACAACTATTACTTACTCTCAGGCCCCCTTAGTATCTCATATGTCGTTCACAGGATTTGGAGCTAACTACGCATGGTAAATAATTCAGATATTTTCCTTAACATGGTATGCGCGACTGACTGCTTAATGAAATTTAATTTATGTTTTAAAATGTTACGTTTATGACTTATGTAAGTTGAAATTATATCTTGTAAAATAAAATATTTCTGCATTTTATCTATGAATCATTTTTTTGACCTAAATTTGTAATGATTTACACCTTGAATCGCAATTATCATGTTGCCTTAATTATATCCTTTTTAAAGAATAATCACAAGTCTAGTAGGTGGAGTTAGCCACATTTCATACGACCAATTTCTACATTCTACACGATAACTATTAAGCAACTTTGGGACACACCATTAAGTACTATGTTCAAGAATCAACATTCTAGCAAATTACGTGTTGTAGTAAAATAATCACAACTTTTGTGTACAAATAAATGTAAATGATGTGTTGTGACACCTCTTAGTACTTTGCTGCTGTGAGATATTGAAACTCTTTTCTAAATGGTTTATATGTTAAAATGTGTTGACCATTATTATTCTAATATGCGCTTGAAGTTAAATAATATTTTGCAGGTTATGTCATTATTCTGGTACATTTCCTTGCATCGCTGTACGGAATTTCAGGAATAAAATTAAAAAGTAACGAAATATAATTTCCGTTATTGATATTTCAAAACACTGTCGTAGATTTTAATAAACAAAATCAACCTTTAAGGAAAAAATTAAGTGACGGCTATTATTTATCGACCGGAAATTTAACTAAAGGCGTACATTTAGGTACCTCATAATAATTAGTTTATATATGAAAATGCAACCTTTTTGAACATATTAGTCTTGTTGAATGTTTTAATTTTAACACAAAAAATTTCAAAATTTGAATATTACAAACTCGACATTCTTTGAAATGTAGAAATTATTTACCGGAATATCTTGTACCTATGCAAATTAAAGAATATAATGTCATCATTTCCATAATTACGCTGTATGAAGTCCATAAAAAGGTTAGTTAGGTTTATACTTAGCCAATGGAATACCGCACGTAAAAATATTCCAATATTTCAGCTCGAACGAGAATAGAATTCATTCATACCGTAATCCATTTTAGGTGAATCCAGACATCTGTGTCTGACCTGATTTGCCCAAAAAAATATTTATCTGTGAGTATTGATATTGATTTTTATTTGGTTACTTTATCAGAAGGGACTATATCACAGAAGGCATGGACACCATACAACTACATATTATGGGACTGGAACTTGAGGATAGAAATTGATTTTTAGGCACAACTAGCTTCATAATCATCCGCTTAGAATTGTCCCAGCTATGTTGGGCCAATCGAATTCCAGTCAACTGGGTTCAGCTGATCATTGTGTTTTACATGGACTAACTGCCTATTTGGTTTCCTAACCTGAAGCTGGATAACATGACAGTCCTTGCCGAGACACTTGTCTGATTTTCTGATTTTATGATTTTCTGGCTCTCCGAATGATTTTGATATACATTATGTTAACTAACAGAGGGCGTTCCCGTTAACCCGCAATAGTATAAGCACATCAATTAGATCGCCACACACGCGGCCCGTCATTCATAAATAAATTGCGACGTTACCGTCCTTCAAGTACGCGTGTACAGAATGTTTCTTTTACGTATCAATTTAACATTTATTTTGACTGTCTCTATGGGTTTTTTTTCGGAGGCTTTGATACGCACATATGAATACGCACGTACGTCTTTTGCATTAGTTAGTAATAATTAATGGCGCACTCGTCAAACGTCTCGGTTAAAGTTAATCCATAAGTAAGTAATTATGCAATTTCGGGCAATTTACTCTACTTAATACTCCCCAATACTCTTAATACTTCTTGCTTTTTTATTCCGTTGACCATTTAACAAGTTACCTTTGAGCATAATTATTATATCTAGGTATACGTGTTACGTATCAAAGTAATATTTTTTAGCATGTATGGATGCTATACTACTGCGGGTTAACGGGAACGCCCTCTGTTAGTTAACATACTGTATAATATAAGATTTATTTAGGTCTACTAAATAATAATAGCCGCACGGATCGACCTTTAAGGTTAATCAACGCTTATCGAAGACGGTAATTGGATGGGTGACAAACTTAACATATCAAGTTTCCTCTGAGCCTCTGAAAGCACGTTAAATCGTTGGTCGTTAAAGTTCTACCGAGTTACCGCGGCCCCGGAAATTTAGGGCAGCTGAAGGAACAGGGTGGGTTTTTAGTCAGTAGAAATCGGACACACCCTTAAAAAAAAGGCTGTCGTTTGTCGGTGGCGACTGCTTGGTTCCTGCTCTGGTTCAGACCATGGTGTGGAGCGAGAGGGAATAGGATGCAGTCACCTCCTTCTGCGAAGTAGTCAAGGAGGCTAGCGAAGGAGGAGGCCGAACGTGCAAGGGAGAGGCAGCTCTCTTCCTGGCGCCCCAGCCGCCGCGGGAGACGCCCCGGGCGTCGGGAATCGCGAGCTATTTCCGGCCACCGTAGGCTGCGGACGGGGAGCAGGGGTCGCTCACCGTACGGTAAGGACCAGGCCCGGGTCGGCGGCGCGTCGTGTCCACGTGGGCCTCAAAGAGCTGTCAACACTAGTGACGGGGCCTCATAGGGCCATTGCCTGCCGGGGTTTGCGGGATAGAACTCTATCGAGATACCACGGCCTCGAACTTTAGGGCAGTCGAAGGAACAGGGTGGGTTTTTAGTCAGTAAAAGTCTGACATACCCTTCCGCTTAACCTAGAGCGGAAGAAGTCATTCGATGATTTTCCCACGTAGAAAAAAAAAGGCTGTCGTTTGTATATCTTTGTTAGGGGTAGTCAAAAGCCAGGAAATCTGATAGTGGCCTAGCCGAGGACTATTGTGTTACCAAGCTATTGGGTTGTGGAAATCAAATAGGCAGTCATTTTGTGTAATACACTTATACTCAGCCAAATCAGATAAAACTGGAAACTGAAAACGGAAACGAGAAACGGAAAAATAATCAGATGATGATGATTTAGGTTTTATTCAGTTTGAGTATAACAGATCCGCCGCCCGCCCCAGGGCAGAATTGAAAATTTCAACATCGAAAAATCTAAACAACTAACCATGTGTTAACTATAGCGATAGCAACAGTTACGAATACCTAGAACTAAAAATCTACCCCTTTTTCCAAATAATGATATTTAAAAAAATACTACCCAAAACAGCTTTAAAGCAGCGTGGGCGGACAAACAGTTTAGTATTTTATCTTATCTTTTATTCGTTCGTGAACTGGAATAAACCCTTCTTCTAGGAATGATCGTAGAAGATGGGTTTATTTCTTTTATCCTAGATTAAAAAGAAAAAGCTTTTCCTCACTCTATTGTTAATGGACTAAATCAAACTCAGCGTAGGCATTATATTAAGACTTTGTTGCTATTAAAAATAATACGATAAAATATATTTATTTCCTCATCTTACGTCTATTATACAGGTATTTTATTTTAATATTTTAACCTTATTAACACTTTCCCAGCGAAGCGCACACACGCGGATCCCGCCGTACGCGGGCCAATTTTAGCATATTTCAAATGGTCATAGAATGTAAACTCTAATAGATATCTGTTTGAGTTTTTTATTATTATGTTACTGCCTTATCATATTTTGTATATAAAAATAAAACAATGAAATATAACAATTTTACTTGTATGCATTTTCTTACTACTACTAAGTAAGAAAATGCATCACATATCCTATTCGTGACACGAGAGTGAGGTTAATATCGCCCGCACGTATCTTATTCGTGATCCGCTGGCAAAGTGTTAATTGTCAGAGTACCATAGAATAGGTCAGTTCAATATTTATTTAGGTACATGTTATTATGTACTTCTAAACAAAAGTTTAAAACCTTGAATCTAAGGACAAGCCCTTAGCAGGGTTTGCGGGAATGTTGTAACGAGATACCGATACCACGGCTCCAGAACACAACAGTGACTGTAGGTACAGTGTGTTTTAAGTCATTAGCAATCGCACACTCCCTTCAGCTCCACCCAGAGCGGGAGTAATCATTCAATAAATATAAATATAAATTAATCGCTAAATGTGTTGCTAAGCACAAAACTCGAGAACGACTGAGGCGATTTCGCAGATTTTTTTTTTTTTTTGTTGTGTTTGATGAAGTCTGAGGAAGGTTTTTATGGAATGAAAAATTTAAAAAAAAAAAACGAGAAAGATAGTTAAAACAACAATTTTCTTTTCCCATACAAACCACTCTGTCCCCAGCTGTCAAACATTTGACATCAATCAAAACAAAACAAAGGCGCGTCAGGATTATCTATGGTATTAGATTATTGGAGGTAGCATGTCATAAAAAAATAACTGCGTACGTCATCATTGCTTCCCGGGTTCGTAGTATTTTCTTGGTTGTTATAAAATTTTTGCTTCTTTCGAAAACCAATTGTGTTTATGAGTGCGTTAACATTTAGACCCATTCCGCCTATAAGACGCGGGCGCAGCAGTTTGGGTAAAAATATCATCACATTAGATATTACTAAAGTCTTTCAATGTTATTTTATTTCTATTAGAATGCAATAAAAGTTATTGACCATAACTTTTGACAGAACGAAATCTGTCGGGGCAGCTATACACATAATAATGTAGTTCTTAAAATTAATTTAGTGTTTTTTTAAGGTTTATAATATTATTATTATATTATTACTAACATAGGATAATTGGTACTAACAAATGAGTCACAGAAACTTGAAGTAATTAATTGAATTGAATTAACATAAAAAAAATCAGTGTTACTTTTGTTTGTGTGTGTTTTGGTTTAGAGAAATAGGGTAGAACAAGGTCTGCCGGCACAGCTAGTCATTCAATAAATTCAAAGGGATGAGAACCAAAAAGTTTGACATATTTTATGTACCCGCCTATAATGAAAGCTATCTTGTAATTAAACTATCGTAATCAAATTACTTTCAAAGACTAAGTTCCCATATAAACAAAATACACAACTTTACCTCTCTATAATATTACCTTACATAGAAAGCTTTAATAAAACCACACATTTGCGTACAATATCCTGTTTCATTACCAAACACGTGCATTACAATCTAAGATCACATTACCACACGCTAGGCGGAACCAATCGGGGGCGGTCACAATAGGTGAGTGATCCCGGTCATAGTACCGGACTTGATAAAGATGTATTGTGGCCTGCATTTACGTTACACACCCGACTTGTGGCTCGCACGATTGACCTGTCCATGTGCGTTGCAAAACGTAACGTAAGCACGGCTCACATGGATGTAACGGTAATGAATTGTTCTTGTAAATGATGAGGTTTTAATGAAATAAGTTATTAAATTGCTTAAGAGATCATTCTTCAACATTACCATCATTGATATTAACTGGTAACCTAGAAACAGGATAAATTACTTCTTGATTAATTCACGGTCAAAATTTATCTTCACAAATTTTTATGTCGATTGTTGTATAATAGATTAAATCATCATTTTATTAGTAAAATAGCAATACGTAAGTATTTACAAAATATGACATTTGACCAGACGGAAGAGTTACTTGCAATACGCAAATAGAATATTAAAGACTAGGAACGTATCTTCAAAGACTTCAACTATTATTATCTAAATTAAGTTTTAGTTCTTTCATAGATTACGTATACTTACCACTTAAGAAAGTTTGTATATCATCGCCTGAAGCACAGGTTTTAACCTAGTATAGGCAAATTTGTATGTTAATATTCCTTAATTTAAGTAATACTTAAGACCTTAATGGTAAATTTATTTTTAACTATTTCTGAAATAAACAAACTATTTATTTATTCATTTGCAGTCCTTTAAACTATATATACTAATTAGCTGAGCCCCACGGTTTCATCCACGTTTATCAACATCGCAACAATACAAACTTTCATCTATTGTAGACTATTTCAACTATTGTTGAATCCTGGGTCTTCAACTACTCTTAGGCCAAGCTTCATCCAATTCAGTGCAGTGGTTTAGTTATGAAAGTGTAACAAACAGATAGACAGGGAGACAGACAGATTTTCGCGTTTATAATATTAGTATGGATGGATGATGAGGTGCCTATGTCTAGTTAATTCAAACTCATCTTACCCGATAAACTAGATCCACTAAAATAAGGAAGTGTTTTTCAAAACTTTGAAGCATAAAGAGAATATTTGCAAATTTACGTGTGTATGATTATCCAACTACAACCGTCCCGCATGTATTAAAGTACAATATAAAGATAAAAATATCTAAGATAATATTATTTTCCATTCAACACCATTTTTGTAATCCTCAAGTATATCCACAAAAACATTGAATCGGAAGTGACATATTGCTTTGTAAGTATTTTTGTTCCGCGTTATCCGCTATTTTTAAACTAATGACGTCAGATAACCGAACGATAATGTTACGAGCCTATAAATTAAGATTCGAATGTAGATCGGCAAGTCAAAAACAGAAGATTTTGACGTTCTGTAAAATGTGGGTTGTCATCCTTCGGCAATCACCTACCATGTTGTGAATGTGACGACTATATTAACTCAGTCATGATTCGTGACCTTTAAAAACGTACGCGATGTAGGTAGGTTTTGTTGACATTTATGAATAACAATGGTTATGAACTCATTGCATGCTTTTGTCAAAATGTGTTGAAATGAATTTGTCAAAATGAGTTGAAAAACATGTCCTGCCCAGTCCCATTTAAGTTGGGCAGTCTTTTGAGCCATGTCGACGATTTGCGTTCTGGAGCTCAGTATGCTGTTGTGAACGCGGTCTGTTAATTAAACACTTAGCATACTGCGCTCCATAGCACGTTGGCAAACCACGAGTTTGGTCTTTTGGATGTCCATACATCATCATATAATGATGATGACCAAGTATGCGCGCTATAGGTTAAGATGGGGAGAATACACTTGCAGAATTGTAAGTCTATTATTAAAAATAATGAATTTGACAACCGGTACACTGTCTTATTTTCAATAACACCCAATAAAGACACATTATCTAGCATTCTAATTTATGACATAATAAACATAAATATCATATCTGCTTATGATTAAATAAGTACTAAATGTGTAAGATTAATCCAACCAAAAATATCCTGTAAAAAAACTAGCCAAGTCCCGATGAAGCTACTTGTTTCTCAATAAAAAGTAATGAAATCTCTACGCAAAGCCAATCCAAGTCTAAGGTTCTTTAAAGAGATTTCTTTATTAATATAGTTACATTTATGTGACAGGCCGTTGAACATTTTTTATGCACATTTATTTGTTTACACATCCAAGTCAACGGCCAATGCAAGTCGACGGCCCGCTTGGCCTGTGAGGCCTGTTTCACAACAGTAGAAACCTTATAGGCGGATCATGTTATGTTATAATATCCGTAAATATAATCACGCACTTCTGAAGCATCTTGAATAATACAAAAAAAAATGTATCAGATTCATATTTATCGCAAATATGATCATGTTTCTGAGTTTCGCATTAAACTCAAGTGGCTGCCTATCCGTCTTCACCATATATTTTATCATTACTCTACAGCATTATTTTCAATCCAACGACTCCGGTGTATTACAAATAACGTTTTAAGTTCCTTCATGACATACATATTAGAGACTAGCTTTTGCCCGCGACTTCGTCCGCGTGGAATAGTTACTTTGGGCTAACGTTAAATTTAACCCCGATTTTGAAGCATTCTTCATTGGCGCTCCGCTCCTATTGGCCTTAGCGTAATGATACAATATAGCTGTGCCCGCGACTCCGTCAGCGTAAGTTAATGTATTGGTAATATTGTTTAGATCACGTTCACATGAGGCTTAAGTACCTAGAGAACGCTTCGACCGCGAGACGCGTCGAGCGCGGCGACCGATTCTCAAAAATAATCCTTATAGCATGATTCAGTATTCACGCGCGATGGCTTATTATTATAAGTGTATTTCATGTATAACTTTGGTGTTTCTATATTTATATGATTCTTTTTACGGTTTCGTAGCCGAATGGCAAAAAACGGAATCTTTATAGTTTCGACATGTCTGTCCGTCTGTCTGTCTGTCCGTCCATCCGTCTGTCACAGCAATTTTATTCCGAAACTATTAGGACTATACATGTGAAACTTGATAGGTAGATGTATTCTGTGAACCGCTTTCCGATTTTGAGAAAAAAATAAAAAAAATATTTAAAATAAAGGGGGGCTCCCCATACATGGAACTAAACCTGAAAATATTTTTTTTCATGAAATCGATGCATGTGTGGTATCTATAGACAGTTCTTTAAAAACGACATCGGGGTTTCTAAAACCACTTTTCCGTAAAGTCAATCGTTTAAAAGATATAAGCTTCCAAAGTGGTAAAATGTGTGTGTGGCGGACACAACCTCTAACTTCTATAATAATGGAGTGAAAAATCTAAAAAAAATATATGTCTGTAGATCTTAATATAAACTTTCAACCAAAATTAGTTTGAACGAAATCAGTTCAGCAGTTTTTGAGATACAGCTTATTTTCTAAAACCGCAAATATAACTTTGTAATTCATACAAACACTATGAAAAACAAATTTATTCGGCGCAGTTGTAAAAAATGTAAAAAAGCCAGTTTTAAGAAATTTGTAAGGTTTTTTTTTTTTCAAAACAAATTTATTTGGCGCAGTTGTAAAAAATGTAAATAAGCTAGTTTTAAGAAATTTGTAAGGTTTTTTTTTTCGTCAAATAAATTTGCATATTATATTATAGTTACTACGGAA
Organism: Tholera decimalis; assembly: GCA_943138885.2. Lineage (NCBI taxonomy): Eukaryota > Metazoa > Arthropoda > Insecta > Lepidoptera > Noctuidae > Tholera > Tholera decimalis. The sequence goes on along the minus strand of OW964563.2, from coordinate 15,401,521 downwards.
CCCTTCATGGGCGAGTCTGACTCGCACTTGGCCAATTTTTTTATGGAATAGTTAATAATGTTAACTTTTTCAATTAGGGGTGACTGAGAGTGTTATAAACGTAAGAGTAGACAAATATTATATTCAGAAAGCTTCGAACTGCTAAGCTATCGGGAGTTACACGTGTTATTGTGAGTCAACCATAAAAGTTAGACATATGCTGTCGTGGGATATTTTTTATATAAGTTTAAGGAGAACATTTCCGTCATGAAATGATTTGTGTAGCTTTAACCATTAAGGTTGCACACGCGACGGAAGCTTAAAAAATGGAGTAACTTCTCCCGTTTTCCCAACATTTCCCTTCACTGCTCTGCTCCTATTGCTTATAGCGTGATGAAAAGTATACTATAACCCGCTCAGGAGTATGAAAAATAATTGTACCAAGTTTCGTTAAAATCCGTCGAGTAGTTTTTGTTTCTATAACGGTTATACAGACAGACAGACAGACAGACAGACAAAAATTTAACTGATTGCATTTTTGGCATGAGTATCGATCCTTAATCATCCCCTGATAGTTATTTTGGAAATATATTTCATGTACAGAATTGACCTCTCTACAGATTTATTATAAGTATAGAAGATATAGATTTGAGATCATCAGAGAATTTGAGACTTTTGATGCCTACACATTCCACAAAATTTTACGACCATTCGTTTACGGTGCCGCCTATGGTATGGTTGTGGAATGCATTGCCGGTGTCAGTAAGATAATTTCAGTCACTCGCTGTTTTTTCCACACGATGTTAAAGAACAAATTATATATGTATTTATATATTTTATGTACTTATGTTTTGTGTATATTTATATATGTTTGTTAGTTTTTCTGTTTTGATGAGTATTTGTATAGAACACTAATATAGCCCTCCCTATTTTAATTAAAGCTCGTAAAGTCCTTCCAAAGACAGTCTGAAAGATATCGCTCTCAGCGATAAGACCGCCATTGTAACCAATTTTTATTACAATATTGTTATTTGAATGTGATTCAACTATTGGTGTACAATAAAGTATATTCTATCTATCTATCTATTATTAATTAATAATAATTCAACCTATTACCTTTCTACTGCAGGTACACAGGCCTCCTCTCTATGAGAGGCAATGGGCCGTGATCCAGCACGCGGTTCCAGTGCGGGTTGATGGATGTCGCATGTCTTCGAACTTTTGGTCCTAGTACATACCGGTTTCCTCACGATGTTTTACTTCACCGATTAGAGTAGTGGTGATGACATAAATTATACAAAGCAACGTGCCTGACGGGGCTCGAACCCACGACCTGCAATTCACAAGTCGGGCCCGTAACCACTAAGCCACCACTGCTCTATCTATCTATTAGACTAGCTTTTTTTTATTACGAATGAGCCCGCTCTTGACCTCGATCACACCTGATGGTAAGTGTAAGATGAGGTCTACGATCGAACGAGCGAGCCCAGAAAATACTTATTCACTCTTGCTTTAAAGGCTGACGGATCATATGTGGCAGGGAACACAGAAGCCGGCAGAGAGTTCCATACCTTCTCTGTGCGCACAATGAATGCTGAAGAAAAGCGCTTAGTACGACAAGACGGTATATCGACCAACTGTGGGTGGTATTTCTAGGTGATCTAAATACATGTAAGCCAGTCTTTACAAATACCAGTATATTTCCCTTAGACAAAAGCACTCCTAGACTTGCATAACCTGATACTAAAGTTTCATATGAAACTATATGCACACCGCGCTGTCGTAAAGTATTATCTGGGCCATTATTTTTTTCCGGGGCCCATAATCGGTCTCTTAAGAACAGAGCCTATTACATTAAAAAAAGCTGTGATTACTAAAATAAAATCGCTATTGGTAGAAACGTAATAATAATATCCTTCTAAGAAGACATAAACATTAATGAAAAATGTTATAATTTGACGTAAATTACGGTAACTCATTTGCTTTTCTCGGTAACTCAGTCGTATCTCATACAAAATCCGGCTGTCCCAGCAAGCAACTCGCTTCAAATACATTGACATTACATCAAAACTCTTTACGGCACTATTAAATTAAAATATCTACGGAAATTAAGATAAGTATGAACTTTATTAACAGGCTAATAAGTTTATCTTTCCTTTAACTGTGTATTATTTACGAAATATTTCTTGTCTTGTCCCTGTTGAAGAAAAAAAACGTAAGTACTCTATGTTACCAAGCAAAAGTGAGCTTTAAATTCGGCTTTTTTCGTATATTTTCGACTAAGTTCGTTTGATTTAATGTGAATTGCAGGCGGGGTGAGGCGGGTGTTCGTGGCCTTGACGCTGTCCGCATCAGTCGAGCGCGAGTCATCCGGAGAGGCGCGTGTGTTTATTGTGTGGCCGCTGAGTTACCGACGAAAAACGGTGAGTTTTTAAGATATTTGATTGTTTTTTTATTGCGTTTTGTAATAGAATAAGTAAATATTTGCATGCCATCAAAAATGATTAGGTATTTATTATCATATGACCCAAATGTTAGAATACACGTTATTTTTACAACTGCGTTACGACTACACTGCGTTACCACGAGAAATAACACAGTTGTAGGTGCAGTAACGCAGTTGCAAAGTAAACAGTTTTCTAAGTGTATTTATCTATTTTACAGTTCATTTAATTAATTATTGGGTTATTTTGTTACAGTATATTATTTTTTAATATAATGGCGTTAACACCGGCAGAAAAACAACGGCGTTATAGGGAAAAATTGAAACAAGACCCTGTAAAAAATGCTGAGGCTAAAAGAAAACATCTTGAGCGATATCATGCTACTAAAAAACTTGTAAAGGATATGACTGAGAGAGAACATAGATCAGCAAAGCGTAAATGGAAGATGGCAAACAAGAAACGTCGAGAACGTCAGAAAAGAGTGCAAGTTATTCTAGATAATACACCGGCTTCAACACCACGATCAGGAACTCCGGTTTCACCAAGGTCAAGAGGAAGAAGAGAAGTAAGACGAGACAGATCTGCATTATATAGACAAAATAAGAAATTGGAGGAAGAAAACGAGAAATTGAAAAGAAAATGTAACAAATACAAGAAAAGATACCAAAGACTAAAAGGAAAAAAGCCAGAGGACGGAGACAAAAAATACATAGCTTTGTCTAACGCTATTAAAAACCATTACTCCAGAATAAAGAAACTTAAAGACCGTTTAGCTATCAGGCGTATTTTTAGCGAACATGTCATAAAAAAATCCAGGCTGAAAACCTCCATTATTCAAGAAACTCTCGGTATCAATAAGTTAAAAAATAAGCAGACCATACCTAGACAAGCTACTCTGGTAAGGAAGATTCGTCAATTTTTTGATCGTGATGATGTTTCTAGGATCACTGCTGGGAAACGAGAAACCGTGACTTACAAAAAAAATAAGATGCAGAAGAGGTATCTGCTTGATACAATGAGGAATCTTTTCATTTCTTTCAAAAGGGAGAATCCTACCGAGAGTTGCTCATACTCTTATTTCACCAAGCATAGACCATTCTACGTCAAACCCCCAACAGTTGATGGCAGAGATACATGTCAATGTAAAACGCATACCAATACACAATACATGCTAAATGCTCTTTACCACAACAAAATTATAGCAGAGTCAAACATGACCCAAATTGTTGAAAAAACTGTGTGTGCTACTGATAACCGACTATGCATGACAAGTGATTGCGAATCCTGCAACACGAAAGAAATATCCTTCAAGACAGAAAATCAGTCCCGAATAGTAAAATACCAACAGTGGGTTCGGCGATCTGAAGTTATTGACAAATCGGGCAAGAAAATCAAAATCACAAAAAACATTAAGGAAATTATGACAAGTCCTGTCGCAGAATTGATAGAAAAATTTAAATTGGCAATACGAGTATTGAAAAAACATATTTATAATATTAAAATGCAATATAGAAGTTACCGGGTCGCAATAGATGATCTTAAAAATGACGAAGCTCTCCTGCATGTAGATTTTAGTGAAAACTATAATGGAAAATATTTTGAAGAAATCCAGCATCATCATTTTGGTGGCTCGCGCCAGCAAATTACTTTGCATACAGGTGTTTTGTATATAAAACCACAGGGAGCAGACAAGGCACAAGTTACTTCATTTTGCAGTGTATCACCGAATAACTCTCATAATCCTGCATTCATTTGGGCACACCTCCATCCAGTTATCAGCACATTAAAGGTTAATCATCCACATATAAAAACAATTCATGTCTTTTCCGACGGTCCAGCTACGCAATATAGACAGAAGGTAAATTTTTATTTTATCTGTTCGAAAACCTTTGAAGATTATGGCTTTGATCGCATAACATGGAACTTTTTCGAAGCTGGCCATGGTAAGGGTGCGGCTGATGGTGTCGGTGGCTATCTAAAACGCACAGCTGACCAAAAAGTAGCTATGGGCTTAGACATTCCTGACGCGGAAACTTTTTTTCACACATTGAAAGACTCTAGCAAGATTCAGTTATATTACATCACTAACGACGACATTCAAAAGGTAGAACAGACTGTTATCCAAGGCATAATTCTTCTCCGCGGTACAATGCAGGTCCATCAAGTTTTCTCAGACACTCCTGGTTTATTGCAGTATCGTGATCTTAGTTGCTTCTGCCAAAGGGGCTTTTGCGCTTGCTATTCACCTCAAACATTCAGCCAATTCCTGTTTCTACCAGCCCCATTAGCCCGCCTAAAAGAAGCAATGATCTAGAAATTCCCTATGATGTAATTCTAGAAAAAGACGGCTTAGAAACTATGAACGAAATTGAAGTACTAACTGACATATCTAATATTGTGGGCAACCCTAAGAAATCTTATTATGAATCGGTTTATTCTCCAATTTCGGATTCAGATGATGAACTTCTTTCACAGCTTAAAATACAACAAGAAGCTTCAATATCTAATACATATGAAAGAAACTTGATTGAAAAAGAAAATGTGCATCCGTCTAAAATATCTTTCGGTGTTTACATTATTGTTAAAGTTTCTTCAGACAAAGACAAATTATACTTTTATCTGGGGGTTGCCCAAAGCAATGTTGACGACGAGGGAGAGATTAAAGTTATGTTTTTAAAAGCAGTTGACGATTCAGGGAAAATGTTCAAGCTAGTTGAAAGGGATGTTTCGTACGAACCATATGAAAATATTGTCGAGATAGTTCCTAACCCTAAAATAATTAAGAAAGGTAAACGTGTATATTACGAATTTGATGTTCCATTAAATATATTTGAGAAATAAGACTGATCAGACAAAGATTTTATGTTTAAAAATGTTAATTTGAGAGGATTTTGTTTTGTTTTTTTTTTTTAAGGAGAAGTTTTATTTGATTATAGTTTTTAGAACGTTTCTATTAGTTAAAGCGAAAAAAAAACCGTGTGCTGTGATAAGATTACCACTGTGTTATTTATCCAACTACTGCGTTACTTTTTTGTCCCTCTTTTCCTGAATACGTTAAGAGCTATAAAGCTTAAATATAATTTTCAACCAGCACAAATTTTATATTTTTTTGTTTATCTACCATATTTCAACCTATACTAAAAAGATTGAGCTTAAATTGCTATTATTAAGACATATTTTGAGAAATTACAGTAGCTAAAATTAAAATAACGTAACGCATTGGTAAACTTAATTAGAAAATAAGATATTAGACTGAGATGATTGTGATTTTACATTATAAGATTATTTTAATTCTTGTCTAAGTTTATGTCTGATAGGTTTTTAAAATTGATGTAAAAGTTCCTACCAATAAAACTGATTATTCTAAGTAAGTAACACAGTTGTTGTTTTTCTACTCCTTTCCTTGTATTAACATCAAACAAAACAATAAGTAGTAAAAAAACGTCGCTGCTAATGACTGTACTATTTACTTTAAATATTGATAAAACTAAATTAACCTAAAAATTAAAAAAAAAACTAATATGTTTTAAAATTATTTTTTACGACATAGTTAGTCAATTAGGGCCCTGGAAAAAAATAATGGCCCATCTAAACCAAGTATCAGCTGTGGTATCTAGATAAAATTGAAATAAGGATTAATTGAAATGAAAAGGCCCTTGTTGAAGGTTTAAGGGCCTATACTACCTCAAATGGCTTAGCATGATCCTCCGTTATGTCGAAAGTACAGCAGCAATAATTTTGAAATAAATATAATATGGTAAAGTTGAGGATTAATGTTAGGTACTATGTTTGACGAAAACACAATTCCATAAAATTTTCTTGATAGAAAAAACACCAAAGTTACCTCCAAACCTAACAATAAACCGCTGGTATTCAAAAATAACTTCAAATTAGATAATGAAACTTTGCATATCAATTGAACTAACTACAAAGCAGGTCTTGAGTTATTTACTTTTTAACCGACTTGAAAAAAGGAGGTTTACAATTCGTCTTGAACTTTTTTTTTTATGTATGTTACCTCATAACTCGGAGATGGCTGGACCGATTTAGAAATTTTTTTTGTTCGAAAAGGTATATATACTTTCTAGTTGGTGCCATTGTTACGAAATCAGGATCTGATGATGGGATCCTGGAAAAATCGAGGGAACTCTTCAAATATTATAGGCACACCTATAGCGTTTTGGGTATTTCTTATAGTATTGAGCAGTTGCTTTCGAAAAGTACCATTTGGGGAAGTTGAACTGATGATGAAGACCACAGATGGCCACTGAAACTACTCAATAATAAGTATTTCGTGGATTGCGATTCGATTACTTGAGTACGGATGTTAAACACTTTATGCTCGTCGGAATACATATGAGTATGGTGATGTAGAGCTGATGGTCAAGTACCAGGAGAACTCCTCAAAAATTAACAGCTATGCATCGGGAAAAGAAACATTTTGTAAAAGGTGATAAGTTGTTGACATTATGGCTTTTGTAACTAGATAAATTACAAACCGACCCACTAAAAAGCGTGAAAAAAAATTTTTAACAAAAAATAGAACCGACTTCCATATCAAAACACTACAAAGCTAAAAATAACTTTAATTTCGGAAGGCGGTGTGAAAAATACAGAAAATCCAAAACCAATAACACCGACTACCGAAATTAAAGTTATTTTTAGCTTTGTAGTGTTTTGATATGGAAGTCGGTTCTATTTTTTGTTAATTTTTTTTTAAACTATCATTATTTTCACCGTAAAAAGAAAAACAAACGAAATTATCGGTGTCTTGGAGTCTTTTCCCTGCCATCCTGTCTCGCTTGCTCGCGTGACCGCGGCCAGTAGTGTGCGAACGAGATAAAGAGTGAGGAACGCTGAGGTAGTATAGGCCCTTAAGGCACAAAACTATACGGCGTATTTTAACCCTCAAGCGGCAGCGGGCACGCGTATCTTTAAGCACCTACTTATGTTATCAGGCTTTTAAAATAACGATTAATTAATAATTATAATCATACATTTTTATTAGTAAAGATCTGTTGCTGAACTAGAAACTAATTCATTAATGTTTTCATTTTAACGAACTTATTTTAAATTTATATTAGCTTAATAGGTAGGTAATTATTGCATTGAATAATGCGTACCTATCAAACAAAATATTAATTAGTGTTTAAGCTAATGTCTTCTCGTCAAAGGGAATATAAAGGCAAGCGCCAAGTCGACGCCTACTTTATGACTTAAACAAATTAATGCATTCTGTTCCTCTCTGGAAATTCACAAAAAAGAGATAATGCAGTCGATTTCAAATGTAGAGAACTAATGAAGGGCTACGAGAGAATGAGAAATAATACTTGTGACTGTATAATATGAACGAAAATATATTGTGTACGTCGTACGATCAATTTGATCCCACGCGGGCGCTACAATGTTAATTCATTTTCAATCTTAAACTAAATATTTTACATTTGAATTGAAACTAAAGGCTACATATAAAACAAAGGTAAGTTACTTATACTTAAGAGGCTTATAATGGCTAAGAGGCTTATACAAATAAAATAGCAACCCTGACTTCTTAACTAGATATATGTTATGAGCCTTTATCTGAGAGATCAGTGTCCCCCCGCAACTATGGTACATGCCGATATTTATTAACAGATTCACTCCTTTTCACTCCTTAGCCGTACGCACAATGAAAGTATTCCCAAAACGTTTCGTGCTTATGGGTGGGATGTACACCATGTAACGATGGCGCATCGCCGTTTGTCTTGTAGTCCGATGATGGAACGGGCTTGGTGGAATAAGGCTGTGCAATTCCATCGCACACTCCCCGATATAATAACGCTTACTTATGACCTGCTAGGTACTCGCATACAGTTTTATTTGCCTGCATTATTTACACAAAAAGAAAGATCACATTATAGCTCAGTGGTCTGCAATAAAAGAAACTTGCCTGCGAGCTAGTTGCTGGTTGAATTGTGACCCAAGATCAAAGAAGCATTGATTTTGCTTTCTTATTATTTGTCCTTCTGCCAAGTACTTAGAATGCACGCGTGCATTATTCTTGATAGAAAGTCTAAAAATTATGTCTGCGGAGAAACTAAAATTCTCCTCTTCTTATGGGGGAAAATCATTAAATAACTCCCCTACCATTCTAGGGGAGTGTATCAGACGTCTACTCACTAAAACCTCACCCTGTTCCTGTACTTGCCCTTACGTTCCGGGGACCTGGTATCTCGCTAGATTATTCCCGCAACCCGGCAGGTAATGGCTCTATCGGGTACCGTTAAATTCTGATCACTCTTTGAAGCGCGCGTAGAATACTACACGCCATCAACACAGGAAATGATATGATGATAATTTTAGGGGGCAAAGACAAGTGGTAGGGCCCAATTTTTAAACATTGCAATATGCGACTAGCGATGAAATAAGCCTTGCCTTGTTGCCTGTCTTTTTAAACCCTATCAAAAACAGTATTTAAAACAACCCTGATATATGAATATTACGTTGTGAAACCTGATTTCCCCAAAGACTCTTTTATTTGACTCTTTAAGTTGAATTCTGTCCTTTATAAAATCTAACGCAACCTGAAACTTATTGCATTACTTAAATAGGTATCACACTTGATCAAGTCATATCGCGGTCCTAATCGAACATGACATTATTAAGTTCTTCATCAGAATCTATCGAGAAACTAATGAGCGTTATTGTAACAGCTTATGTACCAGTATTTGCAGATCAGTGAGATAAGAGCCTCTTGACAAAGTAAGATTCTAATAGCGATAATGATAGTGGAAATGTGAGGGACTGATCACGTGATATTTTGGTCAGCAAATGTTTATATTGGTGGCGGTAGACCAACAATAACCTGCAGGCTAAGGTTTGTAATCACTAGGTCGTGAGATCGAACCCCACCCAATCCAGATTTCCAGACACAAACATATTTAGCTAAGTTGGATGAGTTAACAAGATTGCTAGTAATGTGAATTCTACCCACATTAATAGTTCTCTTTAAAAAAAAATCAAGGACCCACCTTTTACAGAATATCAATGTTGAGCCCCTTGAATATTTATTTATTTAGTAGCTAAGTCTGCGACTTCGTTTGAAAGGTAGGGGTTTTCCGCGTAGATTATGATCCAGCAAGAATTCTCGGATGAAAATCAGCCAGTATGTTGCCTTTTTTAGTTTCTATAAAAATCGGTTCAGATATTCCAGAAATTAGCCCCGACAAATAAAAAGACAGAGAGGCAAATAGATACACAGAGAGAAAGAAAAAAATTTATAAAATATGTTTTGTGTTTTATTATCGTGTAAACTAAGTAGGTATTTAAAGCACAGTTATTATAAAATCACAGACAGAAATTTCAGTTTTATTTATATGTAAGTATTTATGTATAAAAGATATATACTTTATTATACACCAAGATCAAATATTATAGAAAGAAATCGCAAAAAAAACCATATAATTTATTATAGGTACATATCGCATTTCGCGATTGCTTGCAAGCAACCAAGAATATGAATACATAATTTGCCCACCTCCTTTCCTCCTCTTCACGTCCAACCATATGCATCTTTCAGGATCTTATTAAGTGCCTATATTTTGGTCGGTCTGAATCGTAAAAAGAATTCCCATTCCATTAAGTTATTCGTTAATAGACGTCGTTTTGTCTATAGCCTAAGGAAAATAGGTATCCAATCACTAAGTTTATAATAGAGACAAATTAATGAGCCGTGATATAGATTACTGTTCTAAGAGAAACTAAGCAGGAAGTTGAGGGGTTCATTCATTAATGGAGTGTGATTTCGAAACTACTTGTATATTATTTAATTAGCAGGAACTTGGCCATTAGTTAGAACTGTGATTCATAAATGAAACCACGGTTATAACGTTTGATGCGTAATCGAAAGGTCAACGGAAGCGCACTGAAATATTGCACTAGTCTATTGATGGTGGTCAAATTCAAGCCTATCAACAATAAAAACAGTGATTTCTAAGTGATATTACATTGAAGGAATGTTTTAGCGAGATATTGGGCCCCGGAACGTAAGGGCAGTTGAAAGAACAAAGTGGGTTTTTAGTCAGTAGAAGTCTGACACACTCTTGCGCTCCATCTAAAGTGGGGAGTCATTTGATGATTTTCCCACCGAAAAAAAGTGATATGATAAAAAAGAAAGGGTTGAAGTAGCACTCCATTTTTTTTCTGGAGGTAAAAGTCCTCATTCGGAAGAAGGCCCAGGAGTCTCTCAGATTAAAACTACCCTGTGTCCCCTCGCACTCTTGTGTCGGACGTTACGGGAACACTGAAGTCTCATACGGAGTACTTGCACGTCTGCTATATAAATTTCTATGAATTTAACCCTATAATCGGACATTATCCAATGTTTGCTTCCCGATCTGGGCGGAAGGGTGTGTCAGACTTTGACTGACTAATACCCATACCAGTTCCGTCATTAGCCCTTCGTGTTTCGAGGCTACGGTAAATCTTTCCAAGAATTCTGCAACACGGGCAGGAACACTGCCCTCTAAGATACAGCCCTTGCCTAGTTTAGGGGACAGGGTTGAAACTAGTGTACATGTGAATTTATTTATTTATCATAAATTTATGGTAAATCAATTTGTTTATTACTAGCAGTCACGCGGAGCTCCGCACACGTGGACTTCATCACGATACAAACATAATCCTTCTTTTGTTGTTGGGTAAAGCTTCGTACTACACACATCAAAAGTGTCTAGGGATCAACATATATTTTTGCAATAACTTTTCTCCTGATTGATATTAATTAAAAATTTCTTTAAGGATTCATCAAATAAAGTGTTTTCGTTTGTCACAGTAACGATAAACCAAGTCACCTTTGCATTAATAAAGAAATTTGCCATTTTCCTAATAAAGGGATTTTTGACATTTGAACCACTAACATTAAAGTTCGAAAAAAAGACTGAAATAACAGTTTTCTTTAAAATTTTATTGGGTAACTTAAACAATTAATAATCCGTGTTTCTACCGCGAACACTAACAACACAAGAACATCGGTTTGGCATACTCAAAATGAGTTCATCCAAATCACGCTGTGGAATGGCCGCCCATGTTCGTTGCAACAACAAAAAAAGGTCTTCTTGCGACTGGATACCCTCCATATTCGGCAGAGCTCTTCTCTGTAGCATATCCCATGCATGCTCAATCGGGTTCAAGTCTGGCGACTGAGCAGGCCAGAGCAGGACATTGATGTTAGCTGCGGCGAGAGTCTGTCTTACAACTCTTGCGGTGAGCGGTCGTGCATTATCATGCATTAACTGAAATAAGGGACCGATTTGCACTTGTAGAGGAACGATGACGTCAGATACAATCGTCTCAGCATAAATTTGAGCGTTGAGGTTGCCTCTGATCCAAATCAACTCAGTTCTTCCGCCGATCCAAATACCCGCCCATACCATGATGGTTCCACCACTATAAGGATGGACTTCCTGGCAGGATTTTAATCGCTGTTGGCGTCCAGGGGTTCTCCAGTGTCGTATACGTCTTGTATCCGGTCTCATACCAAAACGAGACTCATCAGAAAAGCACACGAAACGCCATTGTTCTTCTGCCCAATTTCTGTATTCAAGAGCCCATTGATATCGAATCCTACGATTGTGCATTGCTATAGGTGGTACCCGTAGCGGTCTTCGGGAATGAAGGTTCACTTCATGCAAGCGGTTTCTGACTGTTTGGTCGCTAATTAAGTTCCCTGAAGAGTGATGAAGCCTCACGGCTAACATCATGGCGGTTATTGTTGGAGCTCTTCGAGTTAAGATTTGAATGTATCGGTCTTGTCTCCGTGTGGTGCAGCGATACCGTCCTCCATGGCGCTCAGCCACGGTACCAGTGCTTCGGTAACGTGTCCAAAGTCGACTGATAACACTCTGACTTGTATTCAGAGCTAAAGCCACAGTACGTTGCCGGGAACCAGCTTCTATCATTCCCACGGCTCTGAGCATTTCTTCCCTGCTTAAATGACGTTGCCGCTCCATAATAACGTTGGTTTTAATCAGTAGTAGGGAAACAGTAGCACTAATAATGTCTTCAATGCGTTGTATGTTTTTATAGGAAAAATATTGACAGCTGATTTTCATCTTTTACTCGAATTTGATTAACAGTTCCTGTTTCAAATTATGAAATGCACCATAAAGGATCGATATAAATTTATAAAATCATAAATTTATTACAAAGCCACATCTCAATCTCAAGAAATCCGCATAAAAATGCTTGATCCCTAGACACTTTTGATGTGTGTACTTACATAGCAAATTTCATCCAAATCCATAAAGTACTCTCGGTGATTTGCCGTTTATACAGCAAACAAACCTTCTAGTTTATAATATTAGTATAGATTATTTATCAGTCTGGGCCCTCGACTGGTCTGACCCACTTCTGCGGTCTCGGCCTCAGCTCCTCAGTTCCATAGAAGGGGCTCCATGATTCAAGTATTCAACTTCCTATAGAGTGGAAAGTCCTTGAGCATTTCGTCACGTCAAAAAGAAAGTATGCGTTTTGTTCATATTAATTTCAAACAAAGATGTAATAGATCCTCATCTTTCTATGACACACGTACTTAGGCAATTAACGTACGTATGATTAGCTAAATGTTGAGTGAAGCTTCTAGCTGAGCCCTAATAAGAAAGTCAAATAACCTTACTGATGTATTTTTGTTTTAAAGGCGGAATAAATCTTTTCCTGCGACTTTCATATCACGTTGTATCCTTTTGCTACCAAAAAGATTAAAATATTCAATATTCTCCTAATGGTATAGTAACTTACCTACCTAAGGTTTTCGAATATGCTACATATTAGTCGGTGGCATACATTTTGGGGAGGTCAGTTTGTAACAGGGTTCTAAGTACAACTTGCGTTACTAGACCACATTTGGTACTTGAGCCTTCGCTTGCGGGGGTAACGAGTCTAGTATATAAGTGCCTGTATGTACACAGACCGTATCACTTGCCGCAGTGGATTTTATATACCATAATGGCTGCTAAGGTACCTCATTTCATAGTGATTTGTGCAGTTTATAAAATAATTTATCATTCATTCTGCGAATATTGGATTTTGTTTTTGCATCGGCTGAGTTGTTTGTTAGCCTTTAGAAATGATTTTTGTGATACAAAATTAAATAATAACAAATATGTATATAGAAGGAAAGTAGATGGTATACTACTTTCGTTTAGTATGGAAGTTCTATGTTGTTTTTATTAAAATAAAAAAGCCTTAAACAAATGCCTTAACTCAAAAGGGTCCAATATTAAAAAAAAAGTGAAACAATTATCATTAAAGTTTTTTTAATACCTAACGGTTCAATATTCTACATCCTGCCGTGTCCTTTTTCGGAGTACCTGTTTGTGTCTTACATTCGTGTCTCTAACTTTTCTTTCTTTTTCAGTTACTAGTCCTGTTGTGCGCGGTGGCAACCGCCCGTGCTGGTGGCCTATACGCCGCCGCCCCCGTGGCCACATACGCCGCAGCTCCTGTCTACAAGAGCTACGCGGCGCCGGCCGTGGCGTACTCCGCGCCCCTCACATACTCCGCTCCCGTAGTCAAGGCGGTCGCTCCCGCAGTGTCCTCCATCTCATCATACTCAACACACACTGCTCATGCAGCTCCTCTGGTAGCTAAGTCATACGCTCCGGTTGCCACTTATGCCGCTGCCCCCGTCGCCACATACGCCGCGCACGCCGCACCTGTAGCGTACGCCGCTCCGGCCTACACTGCGCACGCGACATACGCCGCTCCTGCGACATACGCCGCTCCTGCAGCGTACGCCGCCCCTGTTGCCACATACGCTGCTGCTCCCGTCGCGTACACCAAGTCTTACGCCGCTCCCGCTGTGACATACGCGCACTCCGCCCCCGTTGCGGCGTACGCTGCACCTTCTTACGCCTCATACGCCGCACCTTCTTATGCCTCATACGCCGCTGCCCCAGTGTACAAATCCCTGTCTTACTCCGCGGCTCCCGCCGTCTCTCATGTGGCGTACAACGGCCTTGCAAACTACGGCTGGTGATCACCTTACCGACTGTACAAATTAGTTGTTTATGTTTGTATATATACTGTTATACAATGAGAATAAAATTTATAAAATGACAAATATTTGTTTTTTTTTTGGTCCTGCAGTCAGTTAATAAATCGGTAAGTAGCTATATGAAGTGGGTTCTCTACTATGAATTGCAGGCAAATGGTAAACAAATCAGTTCAACATTTAAAAAAAGCTGATCTGTCTTAGTATTTCATACATTCGTTTGTCATATAATATAAACCACTTATATTTATGACGATATTTACCACTTCCAAATTAATTCCTTATTTTTGAAAATAAACGGTTTATTATGACATATGATGCACTTTCTTTGCAATGATTTATATCCAAAAGTCGAACAACCACAGAATATTACTCTTGGAAAATTTTGTTACAAATCAGTATTTTGAAAGAATATTACGAAATACGAAAGTTATGCCCTACTTTTTATACATTATCTAACGGGAAAAGGAAAATCTACTTCGAATTTATTATATTATACACTAACATTATTAAATTACATGAAACTGTTAAATAATTAATTAATATATAGATTTTATCAACACATCAAGAGTTTATGATAATTATAACAGCGATAACATAACAAACATCCTACAATTATAAACAAAAAACTTTGTGCTTAATAAAATAGGATTCATTATAAATTCGCACAAAATTCCGACAATGTATAACGATATTATGTGTTAATACTATGATAGGCATCATTATAGTCTTCGTCATTGTCTTACGAACAAGGTTAAGAAATTGATGTTGAAAGTATGAGAACTAGCCTTGTCTAATGTCATGCAACCGACAATTTTATCACGTACTACTTTGACAAGATATTAAGTGTCTCAAATTTTGTTTTTGTTTTGAATGGACGGTTCAAAAAAGTTCTAGAACCACTTTTGACGAAAGGCGCCGTACTGGGCATGGGTTTCGAAGTGTCGCGGTGGCAGTCAGCGGACTTTCAGGTCGTCAACAGGTTATTGCTTCACATTAAGGAATTCCGTCCAATACCTTCCATAGCCTTCCAGTCGAACCGTATACAGCTGAGTACCAGGCGCGTGCACAGGAATATGACAGGGTATGCGGCGGAGTAATCGGTCACAAAAACTTTTATAGATTTTTAGTATAGCCACAGCCACGCATCGCCACCATGCTACGATGCGTGGCTGTGGCTATGCTAAAAATCTATAAAAGAAAAAGTTTTTCCTAAAAAATCCTGTGCACGCCCCTGCTGAGTACTCGTTTCAATGGAGTGACTGCCTTTCATATCTCAACAGTCCACTAGGTGGTTAAAATGATACCCCTTAACAATACCAGTGTTAGATTTTCTGGTTTTAAACTACCCGTTACGACTGTAAAAGATGTACAAATGACAGCCCGAACCATCGGTTTAACGTGCCTTCCGAGGCACGGTATAATCTCGATAAATTGAGATGGTCACATATCCACGACCTCAATAAGCTCAAACTCAAACTCAAAATGTGACAAAACGTCAGCAGTTAGGGCACGGTTCGAAATTCGTCGCTTTCTATGGGGAAGAACCGGCAAGAAAATCCACAGTTACTTTTTTCAAATGAAATTATCATTTTTAGAATGTATCCATAATACAGGTTAGTTAGGTATGAGAGGACAGTATAGACCAAGTAATACAGCACAATGGAATTACAAATAAAACATTGTTAAACAAATCTAAGAGTCTACAGTGTTGTCCCATTCACAAAACAAGCTTTATATTATAGCAGTTGCTCGCGACTTCGTTCGCGTGGGAAGTTTTTCCCGTGTAAATCCCGATCCCGTGGGAATTTCGCAAAATCCTTTCTTAGCGGATGCCTACGTCATAACATCTACCTGCATGCCAAATTTCAGCAGATCCGTCCAGTGGTTTGGGCTGTGCGTTGATATATCACTATGTCAGTCAGTCAGTCACCTTTGAGTTATATATATTTAGATTAAAATAAACTTGAGTAGCGACAACATTAGAAATCTAAAAGAACAAAAAGAAAATCTTTCAAATTGGATGGATTATCATAGGGTAAAATAAAAAAAAACACGCACAAGCGGTACTTAACCTTGAATTAAGATTGACCCATTTCGCTGTTATTTAGCCACGATCTCTTTCATCCAGTGCCGAGAGACACACGTACCTACACTCGTACGTGTGTCTCTCGTTATAAGATAAGTAAGGAATAAGGTGTATTTATCCGTACGTATAATATTTTCTGTAAGAGTATCAACTATTAACCACATTATTTTCTGAATTTGTAAGCAGCTATGTTACTTTTCGTTATTCAAGCTAAGGATATAATCTTCAAGGCAGATGGCAGGTGTTACTAATTCGAAAAATATTCCACTTCTGTGACATGTGTGTCTTGTCAGAACCGTCTGGGCCTCGAAAGCGTGACAGAATGTAACATTTACTTTTATACATATTAAAAAAATAAAAGTATAAAATAACTATGTTTCATTCGTATAAAACTGATACTAAAACCCAAACGTTTTCAAAATGTCTATCATTCTGTTTTACCGGGCTAATATCTGAAACGGCTGAACTGATTTTTATGGGACTTGGTTGGAAGATAGAGGAGGTTTTATAGCAACATTAAGAATTCTAACAGGATAAGGTCGTAAACTACGTTGGTTATATAAAACGAATGCGCGTGCAAAACTAGTGGAAGACAATTGCGGTCATGCATACACTAGGTTGAAAATTATATCTATTATTTCGCAGAATTATTACGAAATTTTTCTCACTTGACTTAGATTTGATTTTAATAGAGCTTGTGTCAATTTAGAGCAATGCAGACTTTCATGCATTACGAAGTGATTAAAGGCTGTCTGTAAGAGATCGGCCCATTGCAGGTACTCTCGTTTTATTTAAGACTAGCTGCTGCCCGCAACTTCGTTCGTGTGGGAGGATTTCCCGCGTAAATTCTGATCCCGTGGGAATTCCGGGATAAAAAGCTATATGTTATTCTATCTATCTAGCCTATGTGTTATTCCAGGATGTCAACTATCTACTTGCCAAATTTCATTAAAATCCATCCAGTAGGTCCGGAGATTAGCGTGTACAAACAGACAGACTTTTTTTTGCCGTGTTACCATTTCTTAACCCACCTCAATTATTATTTTTGTATAAAATTTAAATGTACGTACACACTTTTTAACTGTTTTTTTATATGTATATAGATATACAGTATGTTAATTAACAGAGGGCGTTCCCGTTAACCAGCAATAGTATAGCATCCATACATGCTAAAAAAAATATTACCATTCGAAAACAAAATGTTTTAATTTTTTTTTTAATTTTAAAACATTCACTAAAAATGTTAAATTGATACGTAAAAGAAACACTCTGTACACGCGTACTTGAAGGACGGCAACGTCGCAACTTATTTATGAATGACGGGCCGCGTGTGCGGGGATCTAATAGATGTGCTTATACTATTGCGAGTTAACGGGAACGCCCTCTATTAGTTAACATACTGTATAGATGTACAATAGGGTATGAAATGTCATTTTTATCTGCTTAGCCTTTTTCAACTATGTTAGGGTCAGCTGCTGCCTATCTGACCTCCACAACCCAGTAGCTGGGTAACATGATACCCCTTGGCAAGACCAGTGTCCGATATTCTGGCTTCTGACTACCCGTAACGACTGTCAAAGATGTCCAAATGACAGCCGGTATTGTCTCAACGAACTTTTCGAGGCACAGGGGTATCACACCACCAACTTCCAAACCAGGCTACTACTGAGAAATTTCTTATAGAAAAACACAATTGCACTTTTTGCTCGACCCGGAAATTGAACCCGAGACATTATGCTCAGCATTCGCGCTTGCCGCCACTCCAACGCCAAAGTAACTCTGTCTGTCTGTGTGTTACGCAATGACGCCTAAACTACTGAACCGATTTTAATGAAATTTGGTACGGACATAGTCTAGAGCCTGAGAAAGGACATAGGCTACTTTTTAATGTGCAAAAAGGCTGTAAGGGGAAATAGGAGATGAAAGTTTGTATGGAAATTACGTCATTTTTAAAGCTAGAAGCTTGAAACTTATGTTTTAGACTTTTAATAAGATATATTGATATTGAGTTACGACATTCAAATTATGTATGAGTTTTGTTTTCAAAATAATTAGCCTAAAAAATTAAAAATGCTGCCGAAAGTCACTAAACAGCGCGGTTGAAGTCGCGGGCACAGCTAGTAAAATATAAAATAAATGACTGATTAGGTATATTGAACGTCTATTTCCCATAATAATGTAGGCAGTGAAACAAAATATTGTGCCGGTTGATTGCGTAGTCGTTCAAGTTCTAGAAGTAAGAGAAACGCCATACTGGCTTGATGGCATTGGGCTACTTATACTCAGTTCTATTTATAGAAGCAATACAGTTCAACTTAACGTCTGTCCAAAATTTGTTGATCTCTTAAACTGATAAGGAAAAATCTATATATTGCAGATACAACCCTCGGTTAACGATTATATTTCCGAGCTTTTTACTAAAGCTTACCTGTGTTAAGATTAATTTAGAAAAATAAAATTTATTTAGAAGAGAATAATTTAGATGTTACATGTATAACGTTTTGTGCGTATGGGTGGGCAATTCAACCATATTTTTTATTTGAGTGTATAAAAAAAAACACTAATAAAAAATATAAAACATTTAAAATATTTTTTTTTATAAAACATGCAAAAAACATTGTTTCTGCAATTTATCTCGATATAATCATAAACTGTGCCAAATTTCTCCTCTTTTGTCTTAAAAAAGACTACTAGCAACGTGGATAAAATTCACATTTCTAGCAATCATGTTAACCCATCCAACTAAGCTAAATATGCTTGTATCTGGAGAAGGTTCACGGCAACAGTGTAATGGGTGGAGTTCGAACCCGCGACCTTACGATCCCAAGTCGACACCTTAGTGATTAGGCTATTGACGCTCCAAACTTCTTTTCCTGTCTAACTTCGTAAACCTTCCTACATCCGCGTAATTTCTGTAACAAAAAGCCTACAAAATCTTTGCTTTACGTATTCATATAGATGACAGCAAGCAACCAGTCAATAACATACATCAACTGATAAAAGGTACATGTCAACGCACTCATTATTTGTAATTCTCACATATAAATATTTTTATTGCACAAATAATTCGCACATGCAACCTGCGCTCGCGCAACGTTCATTCAGTAACTGGCCACATTTTTTGGATAGCGTTCCAATTGGGCTACAAGTTTATGTTGCTTGGGAGCTTATTATATATGACTCAACCGTGTTTATAAGGTGGTAATATTAAGTTTTTTGCCATGATGAGTGGGATCACTGTCGTGAATGACTAGCTGTTAACATATGGTTACATTTTAAACATTTCTCTTTTTTTTTAAATAATGATTTTCTTCATCGATGTTGGAAATATAGTCATATTTACTCGTTTCTGGAGCTAAGCACGGGGAGTTCTAGTCAAAGATATTTATTCTACTTATTAAGGAACTTACATTCGGTACACTTTAAAACTAAGTCATGTTAATAATTTTAATAACTTAGATATAATTAAGATGTGTTCCAATTAACAAACGAATGGATAGTCCCATTAAAATAGTTACGTTCAGTCAAAACTAACTTATTTGAGGAAAAAAGCGCGGTCTTGATGTCGTAATGCAATTAATCACTCAGTAGTACCACTTTTGTTTGTTTTCTATTTTAATATTTTTATACATCGGAAATATTATTATTTATTAGTATTAGGCATTTGTCCGACTGCCGGCGAGAAAACGACTAAGTACTATCCACGATTTACTCGCTCAAGAAACGCACAATGAAATATACATTCCGTGTAGACGAAAGAGACGCATATTAATAGTTGCTCTCTGACTGATCACACTGCCTGCGACGACTCGCTTCACTAGTTCTGTTGCTGAGCGACAATAGCTCTCAAGATTAATACTCGCTCAGCGATGCTCGCTTGTCGGTCAGAACTCACGCCCAGAGACCAGCTACCGGTCGAGCGCACCAAATAACGAGTAATCACCTTTCGCACTCGCCCATTCGCTTATAGTCTAGCGCCAAAACTATCGGAACTACACGCTCGCTGATCGCTGCTCGTCAACTCGTTTTCAGATGCTAGCTCTACTCGCTACTCGTTCATCGTCGGCGATGGGACAACTGCCTTAGTTAGCAAATTTGTCATGATTACGTAGCACTAATATTTTAAAGACTACGTCTTGTTACTTCGGTCTTCAAAACATTGAATGTATTCGACTCACAAAATATTTTGATAATTTGATATGAAATTTCACTACCATATAAATTAGAGTTCTTTTACACCTTGCACTCAAAGAAGTACATTATATGGTATTTTGTATGACTGCTACGAATATGTAATCGGTATGTTTCTTATTATTTAAAAGGACTTAGAACAAACGTGTTATATTATTCCAAACCAGAATAACAGCTGTGACACTGGTGAGCTTGGAGCTTGACGTGTCTTGCCAAACGTTTCAACTGTCTCGGACTCAGCAAAGATATTAACTTGCTTCCATATCAAACGGTAGAATGAGATTGCAATACCTTCAGATGCACCCAATAGGAAGAGGAGGACGAGTGAAATTGAGCGCTTTTGAAGGGCATAATTGAAGGAAGGATCATGAAACCTATTTACAGCACTCGATGAACCACCTCTAAAGGAAGAGTGACCTATTTACAACACACCGTAGTAGTTGAGTCCTGTCACAACATTGGTAATAATATGGGACATGCATGTAAGGATCAAAAAAAAAAAAAAAAATTCGGTACAGTTGACTTTGTCCATAAAAGGTATTGGTCATAATAAGATCCTTTAAAAACTATAATTATCTGCAAGCACGTGATTGGGGTTGCGGGATTGTTCTAACGAGAAACCACAGCCTCGGTACGTAAGAGCAGCTGAAGAAACAGGGTGGGTTTCTAGTCAGTAGAAGTCTGACACTCCCGCTCCACCCAGACCGGGTGAAAGTCATTCGATAATTTTCTTCTCTGGAGAAAAGAGGCTAAATGAATGCAGCTGAATACTAGTGTTTTGCATGAAGCGACTGCCTTTCTGACCTCCACCACCCAGTAGCTGGGTAACACAATACCCCTTGACTACACTTTTTTTTCGGGGTAGGAAAATCATCGAATGACTTTCACCCGGTCTGGGTGGAGCGGAAGGGAGTGTCAGACTTCTACTGACTAGAAACCTTTAGAATTGTCTGTCCTCTGACTACTTATAACAAATGTCAAAAAATTTTTTTGCAAAAAATAGAACAGACTTCCATATAAAAACACTACAAAGGCAAAAATAACTTTAATTTCGGAAGGCGGTGTCAAAAACGAAAATATGTACAAAACTAAAGACACCGCCTGCCGAAATTAAAGTTATTTTTGCCTTAGTAGTGTTTTTATATGGAAGTCAGTTCTATTTTTTGCAAAATAATTTTTTTTCACGCTTTTTAGTGGGTCGGTTTGTAATTTATCTAGTAACAAAAGCCATAATGTTAACAACTTATCACCTTTTACAAAATATTGCTTTTCCCGATGCATAGCCGCTAATTTTTGAGGAGTTCTCCTGGTACTTGACCATCAGCTCTACATCACCATATATATTGTGACGAGCATAAAGTGTTTAACATCATTACTCAAGTAATCGAAACGCAATCCACGAAATATTTATTATTGAGGAGTTTCAGTGGCTATGTGTGGTCTTCATCATCAGTTCAACTTCCCCAAATGGCACTTTTCGGAAGCAACTGCTCAAGGTACTAGAAGAAATACCCAAAACGCTATAGGTGTGCCTATAATATTTGAAGAATTCCCTCGATTTCTCCAGGATCTCATCATCAGATCCTGATTTCCTAACAATGGGACCAACTAGAAAGTATACCCATTCAAACGCAAAAAGATTTTTTCGAATCGGTCCAGCCGTCTCCGAGTTATGAGGTAACATACATAAAAAAAAAGTTCAAGACGAATTGAGAAACTCCTTTTTTTGAAGTCGGTTAAAAATGTATAAAGAACAGTGGGGCCAATGGCTTAACGTGCTTGTCTAGGCCAGGAGGAGTCACGATAATACACGACCGACCTTTCGAAAGCGTTGTTTAACCTTCAAGATCAAGCCATATTGCTGCTACTATTTTAGCCGCGAGCTCTTCGAGTATCCATTATTACCAACTAGAAAATACTTTACAGTTGGACAGATAACGAACGACAACCGATTTATAATATGGACATACAAACATAAACTAGACGCGTCCACAATGAATATGAGGCTGTTTAATGGTGATACAATTCATGCAGAAAAAAAATGTTTTTGGGACTTTGCCAAAACACATGAGAGTATTTTTCGGTTTATTACACGAAGCAGTGTATGAAGGAGGGTTTTATTTATTATCGTCATAAGTAAACGCTGGGGAAGTTGTTCAAACTAGATATTAAGGATATACATCACTATGATTAGTGTGTAAAGTTCTGTATCACTGTTTTTTTTTTTTATGGTTCCGTAACTCTATATACATCAACCCTAACTGGTTCGATGGCCTAGTGGTTGGAAGCGCGACTGCTGAGCAAGGGGTTTCGTATACGATTCCCGGGTCTGGCAAAAAGTGCTATTGGGTTAAAGATTTAAAGGTAATAAAAATAATAGTAATAATAATAATAAAAAATCTTTATTTATCTCCACAAATTACATATCAACGTGAGTATAAATTACAGTCAGACACAGAAAGTTTGGCAAAGTGTGTAATTTGTGGGAGATCTGGAGTCTAAACTAAGCCTAGGCCTGTATTTTAGAACTCCAGGCCCCCCATTAAATTATGTTGTTCAGACTGTTGACGTCGTGAGTAAGCAGATATGTGTGTGGATGAATGAGTATGTGGAATGTGAATGCGTGCGCACATGTGAGCTTGTGTGTGTGAACTGTGGACAGGTATGTGTGTGTGTATGAGTATGTGTGTGGGTGGGTGTATGTGTGTGTGTATGTCAGTGTGTGTGTGTGTGTGTGTGTGAACGTGCGTGCGTCAGTTTGAAATACATTACTACATTATACCTGTGTGTGTGTATGTAGTGTAAGGTATTGCTAAAGTTTGGAAGTTGGTTGTGTGATAACCCCCATCGGAAAGCACGTTAGATAGACAGATAGAATACTCTTTATTGTACACCAATAATTTAAACAAACACTTGATTTACAATACTGCAATATATGGTTACAATGGCGGTCTTATCGCTGTTAGCGATAGCGATAGCCGTTGATCCTGCACCTGATCTCTCTCCGGTCATGTCGGATTGCTGTCCCATCGAATAATGAGAGTAAAGGAACAGAGAGTGCACCTATACTTGCGCACATACTGGTGCATATCTTTTGCACAAATGGCTAACCAATTATGAGATTGGCCGCTGTGGCCGAAATCGGTCAGGAGGACTATTATCCACCAGCCCGCACTGGGCCCGCGTGGTGGGTTACAGCCCCATTCTCTCAAAGTGGATGACTGTGACTCAATAGTGGATCACAGCCCACCTACTTACCTTGATAGGATACGAACGGAACCCTTATAGGATCACTCCGCTGCCCCGCGTCTGTCCTGATCCAGTTTCATAAGAAAACGTACCGTATATAATATATATATTTTGGTCTTACCAACGTTGCCAAGGGGTATCGTTTTACTTGACTACTTGGCCCTTGGTAGCTGGGTAACCCGCTACTGAGTTGTGGAATTCAGGTAAGCAGTCACTCCCTGTAAAATACTAGTACTCAGCTGCATGCGGCATTAGTGATCTGTGGCAATAGTGTAATGTTAACTTAGGTCCTTACTAATCTTATCGTCAGAGAAATGTTTCTTGCTTTCATACAATGTCAACTTCTACAAAACCCTACATTGTGCGCGCCCTATACGCACTCGGTCACGATTTCATAACCGAAAATGTTTGGTTTGTCCGTACATATTTTGCTCTCTTCTCTATCTTATTTATTTTTCTGCGATTCTATAACGATTACAAAGTCTAATTATTCACGAAATACAACATATTTAATAATCAATCAACTTGTGCACACTGTTTATTAACACATCTTTAATGTCAAGTTTAATTAGTTAATTATGTAGATGCTCAGACTCTGCATAGAACTTGCAAAATGGAAATATTCAAAGACACTTCCGTCAACTGAAACTTGTAAAAATGTCTTGGGGCAGTTTTTACGTCTAGAAAACTTGAACAATTTAACTTTCTGTTGCATAGAGTTGAAAAAAGGATATTTACAAACCCATATTTATTAGTGACTAGATTCTGCTTGCGACTTGGCTTGTAAAGTTGTTAATTGTAAAGTTTCTAGAAGCAAAATAAGCAGCCTATTTTACTCGGTGATAACGTGTGACAGTAAGTAAGTTTAGTAAGTTTCTCATATGGCCTCGTACTTACAAACTCTATACAAAAACTGAATCCCCTTATAATAGTATAGTATAGACTAGTATAGATGGTTCTAGAAACATTCTCTATAAATTCAATTCATTTAATGTATATTATTTTGTTATAAATTATTATTTATATTCTCTTAATTCGTTCAAATATTCAGAAAACAGGTATTATGTTATAAATATTACATATTACACTCATAAATATTATGTTTTTGGTTATGGTAAAAAAATCTATGATATTTTGTCGACTTAAGCAAATATGTGTATATATGTGTGTATATATGTCGTCTGATGAGACGACGTTATAGTTCAACAAAACAGTTTCTTAAATCAGATAGATTGTCAAAAGAGGACAAAACCTGAATTCAATTTCCTCATTTTCATAAAACTGCTGTCCCGACCAGTCCAACAGACTGTTATCCCAGATTGATTTAATTGCACTTAACAATAAACGTTAGGCCGTGCGCGCACTGCGTTGCGTTTTGGAAACGCAAAATCTGTGAAGTATGGAGTGTCATAGAAGTGCGCGCACTGCGGTGGAATAAACGCGTGCGGTAGAGTCACCGGTGGCCCCGGTCATTCTACCGGTGCGGTAGAACTACCGCAATTGCGGCCACCGTAAGGCAGTGCGCGGTGGGTGCCTGAAGACGGAGATCGAATTCAAAGCAGACCTAAGAAACACTTGCTTGACGATGTTGACTGACTCCTGAGTGTGTTTGAGTGAGTTTGCATCCATGCAGGTACATTACTTTGTGTCAATGTCACCATCAGCACTACTCTCAAAACGGTGATGGAAAAACATCGTGAGGAAACCGCTAAAAATTATAGTAAAAATATAAATAAGTATATATAGGTACTTATACAATTATTCCTAACAAAAACCACGCAAGACAGCCAAGTTATATATTAACAGTTGCAATCTGTCAGACGGAAGGACCGGATTTCATTATAAGTCAATAAGGATAACAAGTTTCTGTGATGGCCTACAAATGTGTCGTCACAACAAAAGATAGGCCTTTATGCGACACAGCACTCCTGACATGTTACTTCTTGTCTAAATATATTATTCAATTTCGGCTTAAGTGACTTGTTTTGCAAGAGTACCTACATATAATATGTACTAGCTACACAAGGTTTTTTTTTTTTTTATTACCGATGGGCCCACTCTTGACCTCGATCTCGCCTGATGGTAAGCGATAGATGAGGTCTAAGATGGGACGAGCGAGCCCAGAAGATGCCTATTTACACGTGCTTTAAAGGCTGAAAGGTCATAAGTGGCAGGGAACACAGAAGCCGGCAGAGAATTCCACAGCTTGGCTGTGCGCACAATAAATGTGGAGGAGAAGCGCTTGGTACGACAAGACGGTATATCAACCAAGTGTGGATGGTAGCCAGCCGTGCGTCTGGTAGACCGGTAGGTAGTGAAAGGGAGATGGAGGAATCAGGTCATGGAGCTCCTGCGCACACTCCCCGCATAACAGATTAAGCGCAATACCTCAGACACCCCAATCAGAATATTAAATTATAAGTCTAAAACAGCATCCGTAACTAAATAAATTGACACCAAACCTAGACATTTCTTTATTAAATAGTTATGCTTACTAATACACTCATGCAATGTTAGCGGCCGACACGCACACAAGCGCATTTCCTTCAATTATGGATAGTATTAATATGTCATGATACTGTGTTTCCATTTTAAGTTAAATGAAAAAATTTAACACCTGTTTTTTATGACGGAATTCGATTCAGAAGCCGATTCTGAACCAAGTACTTTCAGGAATTGCGTTTATTCTGTTACACGTTGTATATTTTTATTTTAGGACCAAAAGTTTCAAGACATGTGACATCCATCACTCCGCACTAGGCCCGAGCAATGATCCCATAGACATATAAGAATAGTGTGCTACATTAGCCTGTAAGTGGGAACGATAGAAGCGAGGAGAGAGACAGACGCCGACTATTCATTCATCTCTCTCTTGCAGAGCGTTGTGATTAGGCCTACTGAAGATGGTGAAGTGATAGTTTTCTCACACTCTACCACTCATTTGTTCACCTTTGTTACCGGCACTGAATTCAAATAATACTTACATGATTTTTTAAATATCCTACAAACCAAAGAATCAGTCAAAATGAAAACAAAAAGGTGCCTATATAGGTACTATATACGGTATACGTATGTATATATGATTTTCATACAGCTCCGCGTCTGCTACACTCTCAGTATACAAGCGATAGGATTTGCTAGCAAACACTGCTCATTAGCCAATCACAGTACTCTGCAAGAGAGAGACAGATGAATAGTCAGAATCTGTCTCTCTCTTCGCCTCTATCGTAAAGCCTGCAATACATGTTGGCCGAGCGTAGGCCAACGCGAGCGTTGGCAAATAGGTACAAAGCAAGGAATAATGTCCACACGTTCGGCAAGTTCGTCGAACGCCAATGCAGACGACCAATGTAGAAGAGGGCCTGTAGATCTGCCCACACGTTGGCAAGCGCAGGCGAGCGCCTTTGATTTGTGAACAAAAACCGACACCGATCCGAAGAGAGGCAAGTGATCACGAGCAACGGCGAGCGAAGACAAGTTGCACCAAATGAGCTCTATACACGTTGGTGCTCGCCTTCACTCGGCCAACTAGGCAAGTGACACCGAGCGATAGCAAGACAAGGCAAATATGTCGTCTACATGTTGGTATTGGCCTTCACTCGACAACGCTCGGCCAACATGTATTGCAGGCTTTATATTTAACCGTTTCTGCACTCTATTCTTATATCTCTATGAGTGATCCATTCACTTACATAGAGAGGAGACCTGTGTCCCAATAGCAGGTACGAGGCTAGTTATGGTATGTTTTAGGAAAGCATACCCCAACAAAATAACAACAACTGTCTACATCTTACTTCTTACTAATATTATAAATGCAAATGTTTGTGACGATGGATGTACAGATGAAAAACTACTGAACTGGTCTAAATGAAATTTTTAAAGTAGATAGTCGACATTCTGGAATAACACAGGCTACTTTTTATCCCGAAATTCCCACGAAATTGGGATTTACACGGGAAAAGTTCCCAAGCGAATAAAGTTGCAGGCTGAAGCTAGAACATATTATATATGTGGGTACTCTTGCAAAACAAGTTACTTAAGCCGAAATAAGAAGTGTTGAGTAATATATTTAGACAAGAAGTAATGGGACAGAAATGCAATGTCGCATAAAGGCCTATCTCTTATTGTGACAACACATCGTATCGTCATCGCATCGCAGAAACTAGTTATCCTTATTGGCTTACAATGAAATCCGGTCCTTCCGTCCGAGAGATTGCAACTGTTTTATATGTAACTTGTTTGTCCTGCGTAATTTTGTTAGGATAATTGTGTGTATACAACGTGTAACGGAAACCCCATATCTATCCAAAAGGACTGAAGACAACATCTGGTATGGAGTCTCTATGCAAAGTTTCAGCTCAAAATAAGTGACTCACAGAATTGACCCCAAATTATTGGTTTCATAATTATGTTTCTTGAATACCAGTAATAACAAACGTGTCACAGCACTATGAGGGTCATCACTTTCCACGTCACTTGCCAATGAAACGATAATTCTCTTCGTTCTTCTTAATTTGAAAAATTCGGCCTCTGGTATCAATGTATTGAAATTTCTAATATGCTCCACACCTGTAGACATAGGATTAGAAAACCAACATATCATCCAAAGAAGCCGTGCACTCGGTATGTAAATATACCCTTTAAATTATACGTATATTTTTACTATAATTATATAATACTTATATTAAAAAACGTAATCTTTTTGGGTTCCGTACCTGAAAAGGAAAAACAGGAAACCCTTGTGGAATCACTTTGTTATCCGTCTGTCTGTCAAGACCCTTTAAACTTCTCAAGTAACGAAAAAAGCTACTGTAGTTTAAGCCGCAAAAAACGCTTATATCGACACTTAAGCGAATAAAAATTTATAGGGTACTTCCCGTTAACCTAGAAATATGAAATTTGGCAAGTGGCATCGTTTTATAGTAGGAAGTTCAAGAAAAAACTATAAATTTATATTTAAATAATTAAAAATATAAGCTTATAGGGAGTCGTAATTTAAATTTGGAGGTACTAGTTCAAGTTAGGTATCTTATGAAAATTCTTCAAGTGCATATTCGAAAACATGTTTTATTTAATTTTTACGACGAATAGATTCTAATTTATAATGGAAAAAATACCGTCCTCTCGATACGGAGCCCTTGGTGCGCGAGTCCAATTTGCACTTGTATGGTTTTCTTAAATATTTTATATTTTTAACCTATACTTTATTTTCTAGCTACGTTCGCGACTTCATTCGCATGGGACGTAGGTTTCGCATAACACCCGATCCTGTGGGAATTTTGGGATAACTGATCTGTATGGTCCACCAAGTACAAACAAAATAGAAGAGAGAAAAGTAAAATCTTGAAACATATAGGTGTTCAAAGATTTTCTATTTTGAATTATTTCTGTGGTGATCCTCAAACTAAGTAAATAAATAAACCAATGAGGATTGCGTGACTGAGAATAAGAGAATGAAGTCATGACGTGTGGTAAGTAATTTTTACTTGAATACATTTTCTAAAAGTCTAAATTATTCCTTACGATACTTTGTTATATGAAACAACCAAAGTATAGATAAAGTAAAAAAAACAAGTAAAACCTTTTCAAAACCTGATGTCATTTGTACAGGGGCCGTTCAAGTATTACGTAAGCACATTTTTTGCAAATATTAACCCACCCCTCCCCCTCGTCAGCAAAAGTAAGCATAGCTCTTACCCCTCCCCCCATGCTTACGTAAACATTGATACAATTGATTGATTCATGAGCAGCAGTTATAAATCTAGAAATAGGAATGGAATAGAAGTTTGTAACGCACATAATATCCATTTAAATAAACTTTACTGACAAGGAATTCAACAATTCATTATTTGTAGGAATCTCCGAAAATGCATTTCGTTTTGAAGCATAGACAATGTGTGTTGCTATATGTGTACAAAATTAAATAATTACTGCTGACGTAATCACCATCTAGATTCCACCACTCCCCATGTCATCAAAAATAAGCAAAGCAAAGGGTTATTGTAAACTCGCCATAGTCTTATCTGTCTCACGAAAACTTGCCACAGCTTTAAAAGTACCGATAGCAAACGAAGTAGTAGCGTTTAACAATACATACTAGTGTAGGTGTAATAGTGTTTATATACATATATGTATATATTATCATACAAAATTAGTTTGTACTAAAGGCTTATATCAATACATGCGTACCTACGTACTAAAATCAACAAAATCAATAGCTTTGGTGTCTCGTCTTACAATATAATTACAATATTTCGATCGCGCCAATAGGTATTTAAAAATGTCAAAAGTTATCCAAAAACACAAAATTTGTCTATTAAGTTTTATCAGTGGTTCGGTTAACAATTAAATTCATTGTGGTGACATTAGTTGCAATTATATTATAACTACACAGTGCAATTTTGATGAAATTAAAGCAGTTTTTTTTTTTAAATAATGATCGCTTTCTCTACTATGGCAGCTCGTGAAGTCCGATGGAAAATGTTCAAGCTGCTGCACTCCTTTTTACCAGTTATATTGCATATATGGAGTCACTGTTACTATTTACGTCCCCGTGGGACGTAAATAGCAACAGTGACTCCACTAATATAGTACCAGTAATCTATGTTCTTATGCCTAATAAAGAAGAAAGGTCTTATTTACGTTTATTTTCATTAATAAAGCAGAATGTACTAAATTGGAAACCACAAAATGGTCGTAGATTTTGAAGTCGCCGTTATAAATGCGATAAAAATAGCATTTCCAGAGATACAGCTGCAAGGTTGCTAAAAAATTTAAAACCATCGCTGACAATTATGATAATATGCCTCTAGCTGAAGTAATAGCAAAAATAGCTGCATTGCAACAATTGTAATAATATGCCAATTAATAACATAATACTGATGTACAATTTTATCAATACTGTGATCTTAAACTAAATATGTGTTTTCTTCTTATTGTAATAGTGAGTTAGACTGTGATTTTTAATTAAGCCAAATTTAGATATTTTAAACTTATATGTCGTACCTGTTAAATTATTTAAGATAAATAAATACTGTTGATTTTTTTTTATATATAATGATTTTACCTTATATTTTAACTGTGTTTAAAGGATAAACGTCACTATATGTATTTTATATTATGTACCAATTGTAATTGTAAGTTTGACTGTGATTTGTAATTAAGCCAAAGTTAGATATTTTAAACTTATATGTCGGACCTGTTAAATAATATTATGGTTCTTTTTTTAAATATATAATGATTTTACCTTATATTTGAACTGTGTTTAAAGATAAACGTCTCTACATTTTATATTATGTACCAATGTAGTTGTAAGTTTGATTGTGTAATACAAAATGCTGTGATTTGTAACTAAGCCAAAGTTAGTTATTTTCGTTAGTAATTCCTATTTTAAAAAAACTTTTTAGCAAAAAATAGAACCGACTTCCATATAAAAACACTACAAAGGCAAAAATAACTTTAATTTCTGAAGGTGGTGTCAAAAACGAAAATATATACAAAACTAAAGTACCGCCTTCCGAAATTAAAGTAATTTTTGCCTTTGTAGTGTTTTTATATAATAAATAAATAAATAAAAATAAAAACCATTTAATTCAGGTCTGTGACCCATATAAAATACAAAAGTTACACATGTGCCATTGGTCGGCTTACACTATTATACAAACATAAATACATGCAAAAAATAAAAAAAATATATTTTAGTTGTGAAATTTAAATTAAATTTAGAATAAGTAATACAAAAATTTCAATAAAATAAAATGAGAAATGTCAAAAAATTTATAAAATAAAAACAATGTCAGATTACAAACGATGTCAGATTATTAAATATTTACGCATGTCAGAGGTGCAGGCACTGACATGCAGCTGCAGCCATCTCCGCAAGAAAGGAGAATCCCACCGCTCGGACAACACGCTCAGGATCCCGTTCGAGCTGCCCCGACAGCGACGCAGCAGCGAAGCACTTCTTTTCCGGATTATTCCGTAGAAGTCATCGGTACCGGCCTCAGCGAACATCGCTGACGCACTACAAAACCGGGGCCGCCCCAACAGAATCCTGAACGCGTTGTTGTACTGGACACGAAGGGCGTTGTACGTCCGCTGAGTAAAGTTGGTCCACAGGCTGCACGTGTAAAAAGTCTGGCAGTATGACTTGAATAGAGTTATTTTCACCTGTGAAGAACAACGCGCAAACCTGCGAGCCAACATGTTGCACCGGACAGACAACGCCCTGCGCTCACTCTCGATGTCCGCATTGTCCGATAGATCATCAGAGACCCAGTGACCCAGATACTTGAACCGATCTACTCTCTTCAAATTAGAACCGCAAAGAGTGACAGGAGGCGCTGTTACGTAGCTTTTAGTACCAGCTTTGAAGATCATGTATTCACTCTTTTTAGGGTTGTATCTGAGTCCATGGGTCTCTGCGTAGGTTTCACAAACCCTCAAAAGCCTCCGCAACGCAGAAAGGGACGGGCTCAGCAACACCATGTCATCCGCGTAACTTATGTTATTTATACATACTCCATCAACGGAACAACCGACCTTAGTGCTTTATATGGAAGTCGGTTCTATTTTTTGCAAAAAAGTTTTTTTTCACGCTTTTTAGTGGGTCGGTTTGTAATTTATCTATTTACAAAAGCCAAAATGTCAACTACTTATCACCTTTTACAAAATATTGCTTTTCCCGGTGCAGAGCCGTTAATTTTTGAGGAGTTCTCCTGGTACATCACCATCAGCTCTACTTCACCATATGCATTGTGACGAGCATAAAGTGCTTAACATCCATATTCAAGTAATCTAATCGCAATCAACGAAATATTTATTATTGAGTAGTTTCGGTGGCCATCTGGGGTCTTTATCATCAGTTCCACTTCCTCAAATGGTGCTTTTCGAGAGCAACTGCACAAGGTACTATAAGAAATACCCAAAACGCTATAGGTGTGTCTATAATATTTGAAGAGTTCCCTCGATTTCTCCATGATCCCATCATCAGATCCAAACGTGATGACAATGGGACCAACTAAAAAGTATACCCTTTCAAACAAAAAAAGAATTTTTCAAATCGGTCCAGCCATCTCCGAGTTATGAGGTAACATGCATAAAAATAAAAAAAAAGTTCAAGACGAATTGTAAACCCCCTTTTTTTGAAGTCGGTTAAAAATAGTTAAACCTTTTTAAATCTATGATTTATCCAATTAAACTGATCTATCTATATAATCACGCCTTTTACTTTCAA
Organism: Tholera decimalis; assembly: GCA_943138885.2. Classification (NCBI taxonomy): domain Eukaryota; kingdom Metazoa; phylum Arthropoda; class Insecta; order Lepidoptera; family Noctuidae; genus Tholera; species Tholera decimalis. The sequence goes on along the minus strand of OW964563.2, from coordinate 15,368,303 downwards.
TTAAACTGATTGTTACATAAAATAATTTTCTTCTTTTTCTTTATTCTGAAACTACATTACTTTTACTACACACTAATGTAGAACGAATATCGTTTTGCTGTCGGTACATTCAAAACAAGTTTGACGTACCTGTGACGAATTTACTCTACCTGTTGTGAATTATTTTGTCACTGTGGCAAGTTAACCGATATTTTTAAATGTGGCGAGTTTTCGTTGTGGTGAGTTTACAATAACCCAAAGCAAAGACCCCCACGCCCCCCTATAGTGCTTACGTAATACTTGAACGGTCCCACATGGAACAGATAAACATTTTGAAAACTGTTTATTTCTCACTGTGTTAAATTTTAGCTTTTGCAAAATGATGTATTCATTGCAAACAAACACTTTAACTTTATTTATTTAGAACGTAGATGAATTGATCGTGCCAGTTAAATTACCTATAGGTACGACTATCCAAATAAAAAGGGATGATTATCAACAATAAAAAACTTGATAGCACTTTAGCTCCACTCCATACTCATCGTTTTCCAAACTACAATAATAAATTAAAGCCAGCCGAAGCTAAATCAATATAAGCCGTTCAAATACAAAATAAAATACACCAATCACCAACCTTACAAATGTATCAATATAAATCACATCTTGTCTAATTAGGTACCATTTAAGATTATTAGTCATGTCTAAAAAATATTAATTTATTAACAGACGGCGCCGCAGGGCATGAACAGTATGCAAGTCGCTATAGTTGTTGCAAAATACATGTACACATTGACGTATAGTGGTACCAAGTTTTTGTCGTGACTTGTCGAGGCCCACTAAACCTATGGGTCAGCAACCTTTGAGCAAGTATTGACCCCAGAATATTATATTCATATTACAGTAGCATACCTAATTAGATTTTGCATCGTTGGAAATAACCACCACGTTTTTTTCTCTTCATCAACAAAATTGATAATAGGTCAAAAAAAAAATTCGAATAAACTCGAGATATCTCACTGAATAGATAACTCATGGAGATGCCACAGGCTTAATTTTTTTAATGTTCTTTGGAGAAAAATAATAATAATGATTCTAAGATTTTTGTATTATCAAAAAAATAAGATTTAAAAGAGTTCAAGGAGGAGTTTTTTCGCGTTATTCTTCATAGAGAATTCGTTTGACTTCACATCCATTGCTCATTACAGCAGCGTAGACGCTGTAACGTGCGTTCTTTTCTCTGTTTGACTAATCTGACAATTACGCCTATATGTTTCATATAAAGTACCAGTACCTAATGTTTTGTTTTTAGAACCGCTTGCACAATTTGTTTGCTCCACCGACTTCTAAAACTGTCGCCAGATCTGAATCCCCAGTAAGTCGCACTCTAAGGATGCTTAATGCCCTCTTGACTACCAACTCTGAATGTGATGTTTTCGCCGACGAATGGAGTAAAATTATGCGTGCATGTCTGGTGTTCTGCGAGAGGAAGTATGCTAGAGTGTCTACTGTTCCATTTTAATGTTAATTTTATTTTTTATAATTTCAATTATCAATCACAATTATTATCTATTATTCTTTTCTTATATATAATCTTCTATCTATAAAATCTCTTAGTTAATTAATGTAATTGGTGTTTTACCGTTTTAATTAACTATAAATAAATAAATAAAATATAAAAAAATAAAAATATCAAAGCTCAAGTTTCAGTTGAGTTTGAATCTGATGAGAAATCCTCCTTGGTAAGGGTTTACTAAAGACGCAGTGACTTGTCAATTATTATTAAAGCCTCTCTTTATTTCCCATTCCTTTTGTTACAAGTATATAATGATCATATTTTAATACATTTAGTTCTTGTTATTCTTAGTACTAAAACTGTCTTTCTTGTCTTTCTCTAATGTATATGAATAGGAACCCTTATTTGGGTATAGGCCAACCTGTCAACAAGCTAGTGTAAAAATCCCTACTCGGAGTATTCCACTTAGCAAAGGAACGCAGTATTCTATGTAGGCCTCATTCCACACGTTGGAGATACAATGGTTGAAAACCATACGACAACGCGAAATGCCTAAAACTAGATCTCATTTTAAAGCATTGGATTACAATACAACCTCACCAGATTGTGACCTGTAGCAAGGAAATGTAACGCTCTAAACACAATAAACTAATACCTATAACCTGGGGGCATTTACCTAATTCAAAAGTGAATAAGGTTACTTCTAGGCAAGGATGCTTCATCTTCGACCACATCATCGCTTGCCATCAGGTGAGATGGTGGTCAAACTTTCATGAATAAAAAAATAAAAGTAATTTATACCCTTTCACATTACAGAAAGTTGCAGTAAGAAAACATTTAGATTTATTGCATCTATCTAGATGAACCCAAATGTGCGACCATCCTTAATTTAAACTAGAATTGTCAGTGTCTAACTAAAGATAACAAATAATGATAACGCAGATTAATCTGTCCATTAAGCCGCCATGTACTTAGCACCTTTGATCCTACAGCCGTGTGATCTAGTGCAACTTGTTTGAATATGCCTAAGCTTGACAAATATTAGTAAATGTTTTTAAATATAATTGTGGTAAATATTCTATACTCCTTCATTTATACATAAACATACATATGTACGGATCGTAACATAATCAGCCTACAATACAATGTTCCGACTGCTGGGACTAAGGCCTCTCTATGAGAAGGAATGTAATATGTGTTAATGAAATATGTAATACTAGCCTTTTTCTGCGTGGGAGGTTTTTCCCGCGTAAATCACGATCCCGTGGGAATTCCGGCATAAAATGTCTATGTATTATTCCAGGACGTGAACTATCTACTTACAAAATTTCATTGAGAGTCGTTCAGTAGTTTATGCATAAAAGAGCAACAAACATACAAACATCCTCACAAACTTTCGCATTTATGATATTAGTAGGATATTTTAGTTTATAATCCACCACGAGGGCCCAGTGCAGGTTGCAGGATATCACACATTTTCGGTTTTTTGGGTCATAGGACACACCAGTTTCCGAACGATGCTATCTTTCACCGTATTAAAACCAGTGTTAATGGTGAAAATTAAACTAAGTAAGGTGTCTGCCTTAGTTTGACCTAAAGACAAGTATGTAACTCGTAACTCTCCCTTGTAAACTGGACTACCATTCCTATTGGACCACAGTAAGGATCTCGTCTTCGTCACTAAAACCATCCGTAAAAGTTGCAAAAGTAGATTAACAAAATGTTATATGATACAAAACGACGAATGCATCAAGCAATCCCCACAGTTTTCCTTATATGCGTACAGGTTTTTCTTTTTAAACCTTACTGGGGATTCCTCCAACACTTTCTGAGGGAACGTTTTTTTATTTGCCAGGCAAGAATTGTCCTGAACGGGAACTGGTCTCGTGACACGCAGCGCAGTTGCTCGCTTAACCTAGTGATTGACCGTGTTGCATAGGTGTCGAAAGTCACATAATTAATATTATCTTTTTAATTTTCATAATTTATTTTAAATTGAATTTCTTAATCTTGCTTGTCCTCAATGTTGAGATAGTCAGAACTCTCCTTACTCTTTTGGAGCCATGGAATACGTTTTAAAATTTCCATCTAAGTTTTGATTAGTGTTTTACATTGAGTGACTGCCCATTTGACCTCCACACGCCAGTAGCAGGGTAACACGATTCCCTTTGACAAGACCAGTGTCAGATTTTCTGCTAGCCGCAGCTTCTGACTACCCGTAACGACTGTCAAAGATGTCCAAATGACTACCGGGATCAACAGCTTAATGTACAAGACGCCAGCACATGAAGCTACCCGAAACTGTTAAATTTTCCCAATCAACCTTGAACCTAATTTCTTTAGCAATAAAGTTGAAAATCTATTAAAAAAAACTGACAGGTTGTTGTTGTTCCGGCGTCTGTACTTTCGGAGGCACGAATGAATCTTGATGTAACAAGATCGTTACCCATACATGGAAGTCGGCAAGCATCGGTTAACCTTAAAGATCTAATCGTCCGTCTGATTTTATTTAGCATTTAGCCCCACGTTGTCGCAGAGGATAGAGAGCACAGAACAGATAAAAGAGGTTTGAAAGGAAATAGTTCCTGATTTGTATGAGAACGCGTGTTGCCGCTTATCTCCCACTCTTTAGTTCCAATACAAGCAAGAGGCCCGTTAAGTATGCGAATTACGCACACAAATAAATTACACACACTTAAATCGAGAGCTTCCTACTGATTGTAACTCACTGTCTATAAACATGCGCCGTGCGTCACGGCCAATCAGGGCAAAGGACGAAACGTCAATGGTGGAAGTGTGAAGGACGCAACCGCATGCATACATTGTAAGCGGACTTGGTCATTGCGTTGATTAAGCGAGTACACATCGGGCAATGTATACTTTTTGTAACTTGTTGCAATAATGTTGTTAATGTTCGGAATTTCATAGTGATCACAATATTTTTATGTTTTTTACAAATAAAATTGTAATTAAATGTTGTTTTCGACTAACCAATGGAAAGATATACCTTCTCGCTCTATATTTGCGGTCTAACTTTTTTTTTTACAGGTTATAATTGCACAACACGACATTTTAAAGCAGAGCTCTGTGTTCCGAAGTAATCCGAAGCGCACTAAACGCGGTGAATGAATTAATCGGTCAAGCTATGATTTTCGTATCATAAATGTGGCGCGCTCGTCACGCCCACATTACCATTCCAACCTTATTCATCTATTCCGTGGTAGAGAGTATGTATGCTATCTTCTTCTTCTTAATGCTATATATTATTGTTTCATTGAAATAGAACTATTAGGAAACTAGAACCAGTTGCAGCATAATATACATATACATATGTATCATTTAGATCTAGAACCAATCCTTTTTTACACGTTTTATATTTCGTAACATTGAAAGTAACATGTTTAGTGTCATCTACATAATTAAACTAATTATACTATGAGGCTATTAAGATGTTACGCAGATTGATCTATTTATAATATTGGTATTTTTGGTGGCTGGTTCTTTCCTACTTGCCAATCCAAACGAATATGAACCTTACGTGTATTAAGTGTTAAGACCAATTCAGTAGTAACATGCTAAGTACCTACTTACTAAGAATAAACATGAATAGAATAGAATATCATTTATTTCTAAGCATATGGTACATTGGGATCTTAATATTAACATAGTTTCACATACACTACCGTTACCGTTATGTATTGTACAATTTTTCATTTAGGTACCTACCTAAATGAAAAATTATACAATACATGCAAATGCAAATGTCTCATGTTTACTGTTTGCTGGGTGCCAACTGAAAACCAGCGCTGGGTGTCTTTCGCCCAGCAAATACTGAGTGAAACCCTTTCGGTGTAGACATGCTCAGCGAAATACTTAGTGTTATTTTTTTTTTAATGTTTCTAATTTTCTATTGTTTGTTGTTGTGTGTGTTTATCACCGAATAAATGGTTTTTCAATTTCAATTTCCTTTTTATTATGGAGCCTGTAACTGTCGCAAAACTATTTTCTTTTTTAGTAATTCAAATGTAAACTTAATGTTTACGAAACTTAATATTATATAAATATATATAACTGGATTCAATTCCTGATAACGATAGGCTACATATAGAAAATGACATAAGTGCAGAAAGTAATTAAACATAATAAAGAGCTGCATACTATATAATAAAAATTTAATAGGAACCTATTGGTCGTCCTTAAGCACGAAACCGGGAGCAGCAGATATGAAATTAAAAAAAACCGACCAAGTGCGTGTTGGGCCACGCGCAGTGTAGAGTTCCGTAGTTTACTACAACACCAAGTGCGAGCTTAATTATCCGTATATATATATATATATATAATATAGAATTCCATAATATGCTATAGCAAAAAAAAACTACTCTGTTTTACACAAATAGAAGAATCGTTTTGTTTTTAAATAATTTTGTTTTTCCGCTCTGGGTGGAGACTGTTAGACTCCTACTGACTAAAAACCAACCCTATTCCTTCAATTGCCGATCATATTGAGCTTCTTGGGGTGACTTTAACTTCCACACTCAATTTTGGTCCATTTATCGAGGCTAAAGCTCAGTTAGCATCAAAAAAGTTGGGAATCCTAGCCAAGGTGAGAACCGGAACAGATGCTCAATTTGTATCAAGCCCCGGGTTCAGATGTATATGGAATACTGCTCTCATCTTTGGGATGGATCTGCGAAATACCAACTGGTCGTGCTTGAAGACTCATTGGGAACGATGCACTGGTCAAGTCAAAGCTCCAGAGCCTTGAACATCGACGATGAGTTGCAAGTCTATCGGTTTTCTATCGGTTACATTTCGGGGAGTGTGCGATGGAATTACACAATCTAATTCCGCCAAGCCCGTTCCATCATCGGATTACGAAACAAACGATGAAGCGCCATCGTTACATGGTGGACATCCCACCCATATGCACAAAACGTTTTGGGAATACCTTCATAGTGCGTATGGCTAAGGAGTGAAATTCGCCGGAGTCTATGTTTCCCGATAGCTACCCAACTAGCACAAATGGGCTGCATTAGAGCTTTGGAGCGTATCCGATTATTACTTATGGTAATAGACGTAAGCGCTAGAGCGTCTACTGCAGACTTAAAGCAGCCGCTTTAGCGCTATTTGGGCGCCATTTTATGCAACCTAAAGTTCCATTTAACCTGCACAACGGTTGCATAAAGGTTCCTTAATAGCTATAACGATTTATTAACGCTATACTAAAGCTCTCGTAGCGCTACTTTTGAATGATTTTGAACTACTTTGAACGAATGAATTGATTATAGTTCTTTATTGTATATCTTCAGTTGACATTGTTTGTAATATTTTGGTAAAGTGTTTTCGTCGCCATCATGAAAATAAAACAAAAAGAAGTAAATGTTTGTATTCTGTATTAGCAAGATATATAAAGATACTTAAAACGCTGTCCAGTTTACTGTAGATATATAAGATAATTTTCGAGTAATTTTAACGCGCTTTTATGATATTTAAAAAATTTACAAAAGATATGTGATATTTTTTATTTGTTATACAGAATAAATTTTATTTCCGTATTTTTACGTGTCGATAACTTACTATTTGCAAGTGGCCGATTGTTTACCGGTACATTTAATGCACATTTAACTGAAAAACCAATGTATATCAACTCAATTTTGCAAGTGAATTATAAGTTTTCTTAAAAAATCATGGCGTCATTGTACTGTAGTCATAACCTGCAGTTTGAGCTCTAATAACTCCCTTTTGAGAATCATAGCGCTAATTTTCACCCTTCTAACGCTTCCAGTGATTTTTGTTCCCCTAGTGCAACTCACAGCCACAAAAAGCTCCTATTTTCCTGTTTTTGAGGTTATAAGATTAATTATTTGTATCCTTAAGTGTATTGTAAGGTGTACAATAAAGTAGGTATATAATAAATAAATAAATAAATAAGATGTAGTTACGTACTTATTCGTTTAGCATCCATTTTATTAAATGTTTTATATATAGTTACAAAAGCGGCTGTAAAATGGCGAATGGATTGAGCCTGCAAGGAATGACTATTGCTACTAAAGGCCTTAGTTACACTGATTATTTTTTTGTAACTATAGTATGTATAAGAGTTTCTATTATTTCTATAATAAAACTTATAGTAGTATAATAGTGGTTACTATAACTATAACCTATATAAGTTACAATGGAAACTACTATGCAGCTGTGAGTGGCAGAATGACCTTCGTAACTCTCATATAAAGGTGTAAGTGGTAAATGAGTTCTACCGTGGACTACTGTGAAGGCTAGGGTAGTATTTGATTCAGCTTATAGCACCTTAAGTAACTTTTATAACTATAGACGTTTACGGATGCAGATATGCAACTCTGAACTGCTTTTTGAACCCTTAAAGCGCCATTTTACAACCCAAAGTAACAAAATAGGCTGCTATTTCCACTAATGTGCTCGTTGGGTATAAACTAGGAGTTTTTAATTCAAGAGTGAATAGGTTAATTTTGGGTAAGCGTGCTCCATCTTCGACCACATCATCACTTACCATCAGGTGAGATGTTGGTCAAACGCGAATCTATTTTCAATAAAAAAAAATTGCTCTTTTAATCTTGCGCTGCAGTATCTTGCTAGAGCATCGCAACCCCGACAGGCCATGGTTTTATCAGTCCCTGTAAATGCTGCTGACTGCTCTTTGAGGCACGCGTGGACCACAACGCGCCACCAACCTGGGTCTGGTCCTTATCGGACGGTGAGCTACCCCTAATCTCTGCCCGATCAGCTCACCATCCTCGACGCCCCGGGCGTCTCCCGCGGCGGCTAGGGAGTGGGGAGGAGAGTTGTCTCTCCCTCACGCGTTCAACCTCCTCCTTCGGTAGCATGACTGATTCGCAGAAGGAGGCAACTGCATCCCATTCCCCCTTGCCCGCACAATGGTCTGAACCAGGGCCGGGCGCGAGAGTTTACCGCTGCCGTCTAAATGCCTACCTGAATTTCTTATTATATTAGCTCCATGATAACAAAAACAAAATAAGACCACTCAGTACATGCTGCCTCGAGGAACTCTTTAAATCTTGGTTAAGATTTGAAATAAAGCTTTTAATTTTTAAAGCTTTTACTCTTTATTTTAGAAGGCCTTATCCACGTTTTGCTTTTATCTACGATTTTTTTTTACTTTTAAAATGGTTTGCACTTTTAAACGAGTCTAATTTTAGGCACTGCTCCAACCTATGCCTCATAAGAATTTAATTAATTAAATCATGTGATAATGAAAATGTGTTAGTACTAAATAAGTAATTAAATTAAATTATTATCATTCATTCAGCTCATTTACAGCACCGCATAGCTATTGCTTAAATCAACGAAAAACGCATTACTTGCATACTTTTACGAGGTATTAAAACAAAAACTCATGGAATTATTGCATCACTACAAAAAAAAATGCATCCATATTTCCACTTCCTTTAAAACTAAACATTTAATTATGCAGCAAATAAGATCACCTTCACTTGTTTCATAATAATAATAATACAAAAAAGTCATTTTAATTTAAAAGTAGACCTTATGCTCAACATTAGTGGTACGATAATGCGCCATTTTACTAAAATAACATAGAAACTTGACAATGGCAAGGCCGCTTTATTTCCTGAGATTTCATTAACTATATAAGCTGACATTTTTCGTTTAGCTAACATTCAACACATCATATTCCAACAAACCACATCAAAATGATCGCTAAGGTAAGATTAGTGATATACTTAATTTAAAACGCACGATTTCCTAGATCTATGATTACAATATTAGAAAAGTGTGTCAATAGTGCAGTGAATATTTCTTTTTTTACAAATTGCGGATACTCGGCTTATATCCTTGATCGACAAACCCCTTGAATTTTTTTTATATATCTTGGTATGTTAGTGATAAGCTTAATTTCAATATGCATTCCTGGCTAATTGGTCTAGGTATTACGGCAAGCCTTATGAAATAAAACTGTGCCAGTAGACTACCAAGACATCACATATACTTACCATACAAAATAATACAGATAATAGTGCCTAGACATAATATAAGTAGGTACTTTTGACGAAATTGCCGACGCTTTGAAACAAACAGGAGTAAAGAGGTCTTATTTTGACAAAAGTCAAGCCCAATATCATCCTTCTTAATGTTAGATTTTTTTAAAGGAAAACCTTATTCAATATCTTAAACGGTTTCCCCATAACATGCTACCATTTCATATTTTACACGTCCTAAGTTACGGACATCTAGATTAGTGAAACGGTGACGATGGCATAGTTTTGGGCGCGCGCCAGAATTTAATTTTTCTCTCAGGCATGTGGATATATTTTTTGGAGTTTTATGGTCTTCATACGGTGGGTGCCATAATGTCAGGGATACAAAATTCTTTTGACATACATTAATTCTTTGTTCATGTTTTTTGTGAGTTATCCGAACATTGTTTAAACTTATCTAAAGCTGTATTGAGTGATTTGCACTATTTAGTAATTTTGGTTATTCTAAATAACTTTAACCAAAATTTAAAATCACCTTAACCAAAAATCGTTCTATTAAAACCATTATTGAAGTCAGCCGGAAACCAAAATTATTGCAAAAAATGTCAACAATTGCATAATTTAATTTCTCAAGTGTCACTATGCCATATTGGCGGATTGATGAACAAGAATTTCATAGAGAATGTCTTTTAATATTTATATGACATCTAATACATATAAATAAAATATATGTGTCAGCCTGTGATTTCAAAATAACTGTATTGTAAGTACTCATAGTTATGTACACGGTACTATAGCAAAAAAAAAACTGTTTAAAACTGTTTGTCGTCAGTACATCGGTCTGTTTAAAAATCTCTGCAATGACTGAACAAATACTTAATTCTCCGATTCAGCCTGTCCCTAGCTGCCCACCCCCAGCGACGCCCTAAACCGAGGAGCGTACCCCACGGGGGATGCCCTTAGCATGTAGTCACCTACTTTATAAGTTTGTTATAAGCCTAATAATGATAATAGGTTTCAATGATTATAATTAAAGCTGTCACATGAAAGTCCAGTAAAACAGCGGACCTCCTAGGTTTGCTCTCCAAGAGGCCTCCCACACAAAAAGATTTTACTTTTTATTCTGGTTTCTGATAGGATCAGGAATTACGCACGAAATACCAGGTAGGTAATAATCACTACGCGAACGAAGTTGCGTGGACAATTAGTACGCAATATTATAATATCCTGCTCTCATTTAACAAGTACCTACTCTAAGTTTATGCAATATTTTGTTAAAAGCATAAGTAGAAAATCATTCTTTATTCCCAATTTTCCTTTTACTATCACCACGTTTAATGCTTGTTGTTTATTTCCCATTCGTTTTAGTTCATTATTGGCACAAAAGACTTTTAGCTTTCAGACAAGCGCCTAGATGGCCGTGCTAATTGCTCATTGCGTAATTATTATTAGAGTCAGTTGAAAACATACATTAGACATGCATTTCATTTTAAGTAGAATTTACTTTTGTTCTATTTCTTAGTCAATCCACAACTCTTTTTATACTTTGCTCTATTTATTTATCTACACTTTATCTATACATGATCCAACTCCCCTGTCGCAGGTCTGCTGTAAGTAATTTCTTTTGACATAAGCAGCACCTTTTTATCTAGGGTAATATCATGAAATGACTCTTCTCGCTCTGGCTTGAATGTCAGACTTCTACTGACTAATTACTCATCCTTCAGCATTTGCGTTCCGATGTCCCAGTATCTCACGAGAACAATCCCAAAAAAACTACACACACCTTTGTACAGTTCTATTTGTATTATTTCAATATTATTTTTGAAGTATTATGTATACACATACATAAATAAAACCTAGTCTTTGACTTTATAAGACAAGATTTAATAGAGTCATTTGTATAAATCAAGTTACATTTTAACTCGTAAAGCAGTATTACAATTAAACAGTACATTATACGCAGGTCGCTCTGTTTACATACTCCAACTGTCGATACATTCGTAAGTCACACTTCACTGGCTTTCAAAGCTCAATCTGATGTGCCTATTTGCTATTATTCCAAATCTGTTCTAAGGCTTGCCTAACCCAGTTCGTATAAAGTATCTACTATGGCCTTTAAGTGAATCAATCAGTACTGGTTTTAGAGGTGGCAGCTTTCATAATGTTTGTCATGCATGCAATCAAGTCGATCGTTAATCATAATGTCTAATGTGAATTAATAAGTAAGATATTTCCCTTAATATGCATGTCCTGCAATATGGATGTCCTGCAATCGCTTGATGTTAACGATCTGACCTTTTATTCGAAGTTAAAGCACTGCGTTTCAAAATTACCGGGTGTCAATTATTTCCATATAAATCGTTGAACGCAATTACTTGTAAACTACATTGCTCTTTGCTCTTGGAGAAGTGTAAGGACTACTGTTTTGGGAACTGGGCATAATTACCTTATCAGCGTTATGACGTGCACTTGGATAAGGGTCTCCCAATATAATTATTTTATCGCCATCTTGCACCCAAAGCCAGGCCTATTTGATTACATGCTCCAAGTGCTGTTACACCTGCACCATTGAGAAACCAATGCTAAGGAGGCCGCTGCAAACGTGGCCACCTACTGGGTTTAAACTATTGTATAAGATAGATAAATAATTATATTCTGTATTGTACACCATAACAGAAAACAAATATGACTTAATAACTAAAAAGAGTGATACAATGGGAGGTTTTATCGCTTAAAGTGATCTTTTACAGTCACATTCATAAAATAAGAATCACCATCGACACATAAAAAGAAGACCGTTAACCTTCACCCCTTCTCATTGCATTTCTCTCCCTTTTTATCCTTTTCTCTCCCATAATCATCATTTCTTTGTATCCCTTCTAGGCAACAGGAAAGATTCAGACCACGTTTCTTTTTTAATTTATTGACATATAAATCATTCGATCAGACATTAAACCAACATACAATTATAAATGTTGAATTAGATTATGACTAGTGATGCAACGAATACTACTTTTACGAATACGAATATCAAACCTACTATTCGGCGAATACGAATACGAATATCTCGCCATGGTAATAAAAGACTGTTTATTTGATGAATGTTTACTCTTTTAATAATTAAAATTTACAACAGGCAAATTTTTATTTAAAAAACATAAAATTAACATAAAATATTGAATTGAATAAAATTTGTAGATTTTCTGGTTTTAGGCGATTTCTTTTTTCAGTCTGGATGTTCCCAACCGTTGAAAAAAGTCTTTCCGAGGCGACTGTACATGGCTTCAGTGAAAAATATTTTTGGACGAGTTATTTCTGACTTGGAAATTTTTCAAATCTGCAGTAAATAGAGTTGCGTACAAAAATATGAGTTTTTTAAAATTCGTATTAGTATTCGCCGCATACGAATATTCGATAAATGTCTACTATTCGGCGAATACGAATATTCATATTCGTATTCGTTGCATCACTAATTATGACTTATTCAGTATAAGAGTCAGTCCACTATATTTATCTAGATCGAAGCTCATAAGTCTCAATTTCTAGACATCTTTCGCAAGACACAAGAGAGAAATGTGTTGTTGCAAAGCAAATCAACCCGTCACTGCTGTTTGTTATTTAAATCTATCTTGTTATTGCTTCACTGCTCATTCCCATTTGTACACAAGAGGCATTAGGCCTTTATGTGAGAACAACATCTTTCTATCTACTAGTTATAACTAATTTACCTGCCGGAAGGCGATTACTGCTTACCCGCTTATCGTTTAAGTCATCATTTAGAACCTTACTTCATCGAGACATTTACGACTCAATATAATAATTCTTCAATACAGAGTTCCGTGATCCCAATAAGGGTAAAAGATACTTTTGTACGTATAAAAGTATTAATTGCTTTAAAGATAAAAATCGTTATTAATGTATGTAGGTGGAAGAGTAATGCGGATTGTCTAGTGACAGTCACCTGCTTACGTCTCCTTTCGCAATTGTCAAGGCACCGACCTCAAAAGTACCCTAACGACTAGTGACGGCAGATGGGCCGAGATTTGGACCTACTTTACACGCAGCAAAATTGTGCGTCAACTCGCATGTCCATTGCAAGGTTAATAAAAATATAAGGTCGTAGACGTGAGAACATAGTTGGGTAATTGAATACTGTGTCACTTTTGATGATGGATGTGAAAATTGTTTAGCTGTTACACATAGCATAGATAGATAGATAGATATATTCTTTATTGTACACCATAACAGTAAAACAATATTATGGACTTAACAATTAAAAAGGGTGATACAATGGGCGGTCTTATTGCTAAAAGCGATCTTTTACAGACAACCTTTGGATGGATTTGACACAAAAGGAGAAAATAAATACGTGGGTAGTCCACGGTGTAATACTTATCTATATAAATTACAATAAAAGCATTTTATTCAAAAACATCACGGAAAGTAGATATATACCAAATTCTCCATGAGCGCCATTATAAGTATAACATAGAATTAAAGTCGTTACATATTGCTACTTTTTTCGTCTTCTTAATAAATTTTAATTGTTCCAGTTCGTCACTGTCCTCTGCTTCATCGGCTTGGCTCGCGCTCACGGCTGGGGCGGTAGCGGTCTAGGCTACGCCGCTGGCTACGGCCTCGGCTATGGATCTGGTATTGGCTTAGACCAAGGATATTCCAGCTACGTATCCCCATCATACACCGCCCCCATCGTCAAGTCTGTTGTCGCTGGTCCCGTAATTCCCGCAGTGTCGTATGCTCCAGCAATCTCCACCGTCTCCCGTTACCAAGTTCATTCTGCACCCCTTGTGAAGTCGTATGTCGCCCCTGCTGTGTCATATGTCTCACCTGCTCCTGTTGCCGTGTCCTACGGCAGCCCCAGCTATGGTAGCTACGGTAGCTACGGTAGCTACGGTGGTTCCTACATAGCTGACCAAGGGTATGGTGCCAAATACGCCTGGTAAGAAGTAAAAAAGTTGTATATATAAAGCAAAAAAATAATACTCAGAACGAGATCGTAAATATTTATATTTCTTTCTCCCTGCACAGTTTCTTTTCTATTAAAGTTTGAAGCATATTGTTTTGTTGCTTTTCTATGTAATTAATAAATTTTTACCTGTCTAAGTTGGTATTTTTTTTTTACTTTATTAACTACAGTTCCCTTGGTGCGAACAAACCTTGTATGTAAAAGAATCGATATGATTCTAAAGTAAACCTTTGAGACATGAATCAATAGCTTATAAACGATTTATTAAGACTTGAACAATCGCAATAAAAATATATTGCCCGTAAAGCAAAATAAAACACGTTTAGGAGGCAATATCTGAGAGCAATAGTTGCTTTTATGTAGAGGAATATAACCAACGATCAAGACTAAATACCGTGTCATCAGCACATCCTTCCTGTAGGTGTATAATCTCAAAAAGGTACCTATAAACACAAGTAATAAAGTACTAAATAAACAGGATTTGCTTATCTTGAAACCTAAAGATGTTTGCTAGTATTAACATCGCAATTTAAGTACCTACCTAATGGCTTCTTTAAGAGGTATCTTCTAAATTAATTATATAATTTCTTAACCTTTTAAATTATGCTGCACTAACGATCTACCCTCATTCGTTCAACTGAATGTAGCAACTAGTATAGAGCCTTCATTACAAAGAAAAATCAACTTAATTCTCACTTTGGAATATAACATTTAAATAATTCTGACATAAACACAACCATATCGTGTTTCTGATTTGTTCTAGGCTAAAAAAGTTTATTATTTATACATACTTTAGCTTTTTATCCCAGGCTACAAACCCCACGGAATTAGGCGTAGTATTCACGCGGGAAAACCTCCCTCGCGAGCACAGAGAGAGTGAGTAGAAAATAATTTGAACAATCTAGCTTATAATCCCTATAGACAATACCCTAGCACACCGACCTGTATTCGTCGCTGTGGATTCGCAACGCAAATAAGCCATCATAATTCAGCCCTTTTTTTGATTAATTTGTTTTCATACTTTTGCAAAATATACTCTTGCATCATGGGTGCGTTTATCAACAACGTATAATATCAATATCAGGGACAGCCAGATTTAACAATTATAGGCCATACAAATATAAATTCCGAGCGGGAATCGAACGCAGCAGAGCAGCCAGTTTTTCAGCCACTGCGCCTACCTATACTATGACGGTAGCGTTATGGTATGACTAATTATGTGAAAGGCAGAAACATCATATATTCAAAATATATACGTATAGAAAGATGGGGATTTTGTAGAAACTGAAAGCGTTTGAATGGGACCCTCCTAACACCTTTTAGTGACACCTTTCATAAGATTTTTTTCGGAGGGAAAATAATCAAATGACTCCTCCCGCTCTAGACGGAGGGGAAGTGTCAGACTTTTACTGACTTAAAACCCACTCTTCAGTCCAGTCTTTACGTTCGAGGCCGCAATTTCTCGTTAACCCATCCCCGAAACCTACATATCATAAGCTTAGGCTTCTTTCTTAAAAATAAACACCCGGCCCTTACCTACCTATGTAGTACACTGTGGTAGGTATATAATTATGATCTTATTACAATTAAACTTATGAACTGCGCTCACCGTCGATCGACGATCTTTTGTTGTGTCAAGGGCGAACCAGCGCAACAGTCATCTCCATACAATGGCAGTTTGGTAAGTTGGACTAAAGCTTAATTTTGTGCTGATACTTAAGATAGACTTATGACCAGCAGTGTACTTGAAAAGGCTGAAGTTAAAAATTGAAGCTATAAAATAGAAAAACAGGTGACCTAATTCTCAAATAGGGAAAACAATCTTACGAATCGAGAAAACAAAGATCTTATACATAACAAAGCAATTATCACATATTGAAACAAAAAAACTAAATGAATAGTTGTTAATTAAACATTTACTATACGTTTTGTAGTTTACTCTAATGCCAACCCTTGTACAACAGTTCTTAAGATAACGTTATAAATTAAAGATTATAATCTCACTACCATTCATTCAACAATACACTTTAAATAAACACAGCAAGGTTTGCTTTTGAACACTTATTGTAGATGGATTGCATTTAAGCCTAATTAATTTCGTTACGCTCCGGTTTTCTCAAAATCTAAAGGGACCTTGAAAAACAATACTTATTTCCTACATTTTTAATATAAAAGAGTGAAACAATGGTATCTAACACATTCAACTCATCACTGTTGAAGATACCAGCAACATGTTCACTAAGGTAATTAATTGAATATTTCACAGTGTTTCAATCTTAATTACATTGTTCAAATTAACGGTTTCATTTAAAAATTACTGTTTCTGTGTATTCTATAGCGTAGTTCTACAAGCTTTCAAAGATAGATATTCTATAGTTATTATATTTTGTCAGATTTGTAATTCTTGTGTTATGTTTTGTATAGAAACCATAAGTAATATCTATATGGTTATGGTTATACACTAAATAATACAATTACATGCTAAAATGTAATTAAATTATAACACCTTGTATTTTCCAATTATAGGGGAACACAGCATGTGATTTAAGTGTCTAAATTACACGAAAAAAAAATCATACAACTATCTCTAAAAAACATAAAAATAACAAAGTGTTCTTTACTAGTGAAGAAATAAAATAACAAGCAAATTAACAAGATTATAATGAGATTTTATAACCGATTTCTGTCTTATTCCAGATTTTTGCCCTCACCATCTGCCTCTTTGGCTTGGCCCGTGCCGGACACCTTTACAACAGTGGCTTGAACAGCGGTTACCCTAGCGGTGGTTATGGCGGAGGCGGCTATGGCGGTTATGGAGGATACGCTAGCGGTTATGGTAGTCCAGCTACCTCATATACATCCGTGACTAAAGTAGTTCCTGCTTCTGGAACTTACGGAGGATACTCTGGCGCTCATGGAGGCTATTCCGGCGCACTTGGAGGCTATTCAGGCGCACTTGGAGGCTACTCCGGATCTCTTGGCGGATATTCTGGCGCCCTGGGCGGCCATGGCGGCCATGGCTACAACAGTCTCGGCTACGGCTCCAATGGCTACAACGGACTTGGATATGGATCTCATGGCTATAATGGCCTCGGTAACGCTGTGTCATCTGTTTCTGTCTACAAAGAGCACTCTCCCAGCTACGCTAGCGGTGCGTACGGTGGTTATGGCGGTTACGGCTATGGAGGTATTGGGGGACATGGTTATGGAGGCAATGTCGGCTATGGAAACAAACTTGGCTGGTAATTAATCATATGTTGTTCTTTGTATTGGAAATACGATGTGCGTGTGAAAATAAACTATTGAAAATGTAATATAATTATTGTATAGCCTTAACTTCCATTTCCTTTTCCCTTTCTTTTTTTTTTATTTGCCAATTTTATAAGTCCACATCTTAGTTATTCCACCTTCTGCCTCGTGGACGCACAAATATGACATAAGACACAT
The DNA here is from genome assembly GCA_943138885.2 of Tholera decimalis. NCBI lineage: Eukaryota > Metazoa > Arthropoda > Insecta > Lepidoptera > Noctuidae > Tholera > Tholera decimalis. The sequence goes on along the minus strand of OW964563.2, from coordinate 15,350,383 downwards.
GATTATTGACATCAAAATCTCGTTTGACGTGTACTTCTTAATAGAGAGATACAATCTTGATTTGGCTTATGAGCTGGTCGACATGTGAGATATGGACTTAGCGATAATTGTGTCGATAGTGATATCAGCAAATGGCTTTATAGCAGCGAGACTCATAGTACACCTTAGGAGATACTCATAAGGTAGATGAATTAAGGGCTTGATTCAGAAAGCGTTATTCTGAAAACAGCTCGTTTTGTCAAGAGGTACCTATCACAAGTGCTCTGTCCCCGATGCTTGCTTTAAATATTTCATAACTATCTTCTGCCCGTGGCATTACTCACGCCAAAAGTTTTTTTCAGCGAAAATAATGTCCTTCTCCAAGGTCTAATCTACCTCTGTACATTTTTTGGGCGTAAATTGTACAGGCAAACCGACAGACTTACTTTCACATTTATAATATTGAAGTCTTTTTTCTTCATTAACACTATCTGTCTCATTCGTCTTCGTAGAAGAATCAATCAGCTCAAAAAAAACTGGTAATTTGCCAATAGTAACTAGTGAAAAAATCTAAGAATTACGATCCTCGGACTTAGGTAGCTACTATTTTGTAGAAACTAAAAATAATACCCTTTTAAAAATGACGCAAATACCCGGAGACTCCCTTTTGTATCCGCGCCTGGAATAAGCCATGCGCCGTTGAGTTTTTTATAAGGTCTATGTTTTTCATAACTATATAATACCTATACACGGATGTTACAGGTATTATGTCATCTAATAACCGGATAACCCCATAAACAACATTATTTCTAATCAATTTCATTATAACAGTTTAACTGTGTATTCATAATCTTAAAATGTCATTCATTTTATTTACACCACAACCAAGTTCCGCGAATAACTTCCTTATTAACTGATGTGGAGTAATTTCGATGCTACTTAATATCGAATGCCTTCGGCAGATTACACAACATTATTTTGCCGGGTGGAGTACTCACCTTGACATTGAAACCGAAAGTGCCCGCGGCTGATCAACTGCGGGACTCAATACCAATACCAGTTTGCAGACGACATATAAAAGCGAAAGCAAGTGCTCCAAAAATTACACTCAACAACAACGCTCAATACAATCATGTACTCCAAGGTACGCAGTGAATATTAATTTTGAATTTCAATTTAAGAATATATTATTCGTTCACCGATGGTACAGGGCTTATTGCCTTTGAAAATTTAAAGTTCCAACTGTTTCAAAATCAGTGGCTACAATCAGTGTTGACTTGAAGATCTCGAGAGGAGCTCGTGGCTAAATAATAACAACCACACGGATCAATCTTCAAGGTTAAGCAACGCTTGCCGAGTTCGTTCCGTGGATGGACCATCACAACATATCAAGATTCCTCGGAAGTCTGCGGTCCCGGCTGTCATTTGTACATCTTTGACAGTCGTTACGGGTAGTCAGAAGCCAAAAAATCTGACACCAGTCTTGCCAAGGGGAATTGTATTACCCACCTACTGGGTTGTAGAGAAAGTCGACCCCAACCTAGTTGGTCAAAGGCTCAGAAAACAGTTTTAACTTGTGAATTTCTCCATAATTGTAAATAGTTTAGCAATTTATACTAACTTGTATTTTTATTTTTAGGTCGTAGTTTTCCTGTGCGCGGCAAGCATCGCTTCCGCCGGCCACCTTCTGCAGGCTGCTGCACCCGTAGCATACAGCGCGCCCGTAGCCTACAGCTCGGCACCCGCCGTCTCCTCCGTGTCATACTCCTCTCAAACCTCGCACGGTCCCGTCGCCTACAGCGCCGGTCCCGTCGTAGCCAAGACCTACGCTGCTCCCGCCTACGCCACATACGCCGCTGCCCCCGTCGTCACCAAGTCCTACGCCCCATCAGTGTCCTACCAATCCATCTCTACTCACTCCGCTCCCGTCGCGTACGCTAAGACCTACGCCGCACCCGCCGTCACCACCTATGCCGCCGCTCCGGTCGTAGCCAAGTCTTACTCCCCGGCTGTGTCTTACCAGACCATCTCCAGCCACTCTGCTCCCGTCGCGTATGCTTCCCCCGCCGTCCATAGCTACGCCTCCGCCCCAGTGTACGCTAAATCTGTAGCACCCGCTGTGTCCTACTCCTCAATCTCTACCCACTCTGCTCCCGTCACCTACGCAGCGGCTGCTCCTGTCGTCACCAAGACCTATGCAGCTCCCTCTTACACAACTTATGCATCTGCTCCCGTTGTGACTAAGACCTACGCCGCCGCCCCTGCCTACACTTCCTACGCCGCCGCTCCTGCCTACACTTCCTACGCCGCCGCCCCCGTCGTGACCAAGACCTACGCCGCTCCCGCTGTCGCATACTCTGCTGGTCCCGTACTCAAGTCCGCTGTGACATACTCAGCTGCCCCCGCCGTCTCTCACGTCACATACTCCGGTCTTGGAGCCAACTACGGCTGGTAAACAAAAGATTGTTAATATTTATTGTAAGTTAATAATGGACTGTATATACCTAAATGTTTTGTATGTTCGTAAAATTAAACGAAATATAAAAAACTAAAGATTATTTCCGTATTTTTATTGTTGCTTTACATTACGATTCCTGAATTTTTTTTTTTTAAACAAGTGGCAAGAATTTTGGAATTTCCAATTCCTTCGCAAAACTTTTGCGAGGGGAAAGCTGAGCTTAATCATTACCACCGCAACGTTAAATGCTGTTTCAATAATCAATCAACAGCTCACACCTCATCTAATATACATACATATGTACATTAGATGAGGTGTGAATATAGTTTGTCGTTTGCTATTCAAAGGACAAATCTCAATGACAGACATAAGATTTCAATAAAAAGCTTTCTAAAACAGAAAGGCTGAATCATAATATTTTAATCATACTTTGAAACAATTTAACTTTTAAACTAGAGTGGTATATAATTACACTAGCTTCCGCCCGCGACTTCGTCCGCGTGGAAAAAAAATTCCCCGATTTTGAAACATTCTTCATTAGTACTCCGCTCCTATTGGTCTTAGCGTGATGATATATAGCCTATAGCCTTCCTCGATAAATGGGCTATCTAACACTGAAATAATTTTTCAAATCAGAACCGTAGTTCCTGAGATAAGCGCGTTCAAGCAAACAAACAAACTCTTCAGCTTTATAATATTAGTATATATATTTGCCTATTTTTTGAGGCCATCAACCGTACTTGCTTTGGAACATAAATCAAATAAAAACTACACAAATGTTAATCATTATTAATATCGTGGCAAGGCAACTGAAGGAACAGGGTATGTTTTTAATGAGTAGAAGGCTGACACTCCTTTCCGCTCCACCCAGAGTCGTGAGCAGACGTTTGATGATTATCCCCCCGATTAAAAGAATGGGTTGGAAACACCGATCAATATCACTAATTCTGTAAACATTTCACGCTAAAGTGACCTATAATTTCATACAATCAAGATAGAATAACGGTATGCTTTCTTAAAGCTCTCCGCATTGTCCACGGCGCACGGTGGGCTGAAAAACGGCTTTCATAGACTTAGGCATTTTATTTTGCAAGTGCCAGTTTTTGTGCCGGATATCACTTCTATTTGTTATAACAATATACAAAAATGACACCAGAATTGATTCTGCACAAAAACGAAGGAATTATAATTTTTTTACGAAAATTTTGTATGGAGCTAGTATGAAAAATCGAAATATCTCTGAAACGGCAGCGATAACCGTAATATCCTTATAGGAGGTTTTAGTACTAATTATTTATGATTTTTTGACATACGTTACATAATGGTTGTAGATGCCTTTTTTTTTTTTAAATCGTCAAAATATTTTTATTTATTTTTACATATTAAACGTTCCTTTTAGTGTTTAAGTTGAAGAATTCAGAGCTTTAACAACTCTTAACATAAAATAGCATCACCCCTATAGACCTGAAGGACTAGACAGAGGTGTGTAGTATCTTGTTGATCTTGTAAGATTTCCAACAATACCAAATAGTTGAATATCAGTGTCAAAGTGCCCATGCTGTCGCTTCTTTTAGAAAGATAGGGGAATGAAATTGTTAATTGATCATACCCTAAAAGTATGATTACAACATAACCGGACACATAATAATATCGACACAAAAGGAATTTTAAAACCTTGCATACGTTCAAAATACAAAATAACATTTTGTGTAGTCATCTAATGAGTCTGATGACAAGTAATTAAGTAATTAGAATGATGGTTGTAGTCTTCTGATTCTAATGAGCCTATTAAGTGATTAAATGATTTGAAATATCTCGCAACAATACCAACTAAGAACTGCATTCACCTTTTTATAATTAGTGAGCTAATGTGATTTGCTAATGTTGATTAGTTCTACTATGAGTTCTACGAAATGTTTTTGACGATTATAAATTTTTATTATCATATCTTTAATAACTTTAATGAGGGTAGTTAACTAATTATTGACTTTATACAATAAAAGGGCTATAATTTTGTTCCATAATTTAGATTGTTCACAACCGTGTAACTGCTAACACTAAAACTATTTGCTTTGCGACTACAAAATCTTAGAATGGAAAGTTTAATCACCAACTTAGATTTGTTTGTTCTTCTAAAAAGTGAGTGTCCTTCATTTAATCATGAAGTATTGTTTAGTGCAATTGTGTCCCGCATAGGCGATTGCCTTTCTGCCGAAGATCAAGTAACTCTCAAAGAATTTTGCCGGAGATTCACGCGAGCTGCTTTAAACAGGTGGCAGAAATCTAAACGATTCTTTGATAAGTTTAGAAATACGTACGGAGAGTGGTTGCAAGCAAATATTGATTGGCCGAGTTGCGTGCAAACTTTAATAAATCAAGAACCAACTGTTGATGAGATACCAAGAGAGATTTTTTTTTTGTAAGTGTCATGTGTGTACATAAATAAATAAATAAATAAATAAAAATAAATATAAACTGCAACAAACTAAGCTTGCATGCTACCCTCCTAATCAATCAGTATCAGTTACGGATTCATCAGCTAGAATTACACTTCAAGCTTTACTTGACATCACGGTGAAGCGGATTCTTCAAAGTCTTTCTGATAATGTGGAAAATAAGCAGTTAAAGCTGATATCGAAGTGGGGATTTGATGGTGCTTCCAATCAAAGCCGATACAAGCAGAAAATGGACGGCGAGCATGATGATTCAAGCATTTTCATGACCTCCTTGGTGCCACTGAAACTGACAGATGGAGATAATACTATATGGACAAACCCGAAACCATGCTCAACTTTTTATTGTCGTCCGGTTCAGTTCACTTTTGTAAAAGAAAGCCATGCAGTTGTCATTGATAACAAAAGAAAAATGGATGAGGAAATTGAGGCCCTTAACCCCACAGAGTGCATTAATAGTAACAGGGTGACTCATAAACTAATGATGACAATGATCGACGCAAAAGTCTGCACGTACCTTTCTGAAGCTAGATCAAATGCATCATGCTACCTGTGCTTAGCAAAACCAACAGAAATGAACCACTTAGATGCTGTAACATCAAAAACTGTGTGTTCTGACATATATGAATTTGGCCTATCATCCCTACATGCCCGTATAAATTGCATGGAATGTCTGTTACACATTGCGTACAGACTTGACTTCAAACAGTGGGCAGCAAGAAGTAATGAGCATAAAGATATGTTACAAAACAGAAAAAAAAACATTCAAAATAAATTTAAAGAGGAGCTCAATCTGTTAATTGATATAGTAAAACAAGGCTCGGGAACTACCAATGACGGGAATACCGCAAGGAAGTTTTTCGAGTTTCCCAATAAAACTGCAGCTATTACTGGGTTGGATCAAAACCTGATAAAAAGATTTGCTGTTATTTTGCAAGCAATAACATCTGGTGAGAAGATCGATGTCATCAAATTTAAAGATTTTGCTCGCAAAACAGCAGAAAAGTACGTGGAATTATACGACTGGTACTACATGTCATCAACCGTACATAAACTATTAATACACGGAGCTGACATAATCGAAAAAAATGATATTGTCCCGATTGGGACTCTCTCGGAAGAAGCCTCAGAGTCTCGAAACAAAGATTTTAGGAGGTTCCGGGAACATCATTCGCGGAAAAGAAGCAGGCAAGATTCTAATCAAGATATCCTAAATATGCTTGTTGTTTCTTCGGATCCTTTTCTAAGTGCACAAAGGCCGAAGTTAGATGCCAAAAGGAAGACAACCTTTTTTGCTGAAACTCTCGACCTAATACAGTTTCCGGAAACTGAGTTCGAGTTTGTAGGTATATCCGATCTGGATTCTGACTCGGAATTGGAGTCCGACAACGAAAGTTGTAAAGAAAATTTGTAAAATTTAATTATTTTTCTTTATGTTCTTTTGTTATTTATGTTAGTTTATTGTACCAATATGTTTAGTTAATAATTTCATAAATTATAGTTTCAAATATGTATTTTGTATAATTGAATTTATTAGATATTATTTTTGTTACTTCTGTTTTATTTAAATTACCTATCAATAAAAAGTTTATATACAGTCTTTTTTTTTCACATATTCTTAATATTTGGGGAAAAAGCATGCTTCCTAACGATGTTCTTAACTTTGACACAGTTCATGGATCGTTTTGAACAGTTTCATATGTTAAAATAAATAATGTTAGTACTATGATCCCCTATAAGGATATTATTATTATTATGTGTCCGGTTATGTTGTAATCATACTTTTAGGGTATGATCAATTAACAATTTCATTCCCCTATCTTTCAAAAAGAAGCGACAGCATGGGCACTTTGACACTGATATTCAACTATTTGGTATTGTTGGAAATCTTACAAGATCAACAAGACACTACACACCTCTGTCTAGTCCTTCAGGTCTATAGGGGTGATGCTATTTTATGATAAGAGTTGTTAAAGCTCTGAATTCTTCAACTTAAACACTAAAAGGAACGTTTAAATATGTAAAAATAAATAAAAATATTTTGACGATTTTTTAAAAAAAAAGGCATCTACAACCATTATGTAACGTATGTCAAAAAATCATAAATAATTAGTACTATAACCCCCTATAAGGATATTACGGTTATCGCTGCCGTTTTAGAGATATTTCGATTTTTCATACTAGCTCCATACAAAATTTTCGTAAAAAAATTATAATTCCTTCGTTTCTGTGCAGAATCAATTCTGGTGTCATTTTTGTATATTGTTATAACTAATAGAAGTGATATCCGGCAAAAAAACTCGCACTTGCAAAATAAAATGCCTAAGTCTATGAAAGCCGATTTTCAGCCCACCGTGCGGCGATGCGATGACCAAATATAGGTACCGGCTGGCTGCATACTACAGCTTCCTTCTTCCCTTCAGCTTTGTTTTCACGGTGACATTTTGTTTCATTATTTATAAAGAATGGTTTTAAGAGACAACACCATAATTATATTATAATATTACTAACTAATTTCCCAATACGCCCTCAAAACGGGTTCCAAGAAGCTACATACATTTAACTGAATAGTTTAAGTACTAACACAGCGGAAGTTCTTAAACCTACTGGTTTCTGACTAAACTAAACAGGCTATACTCATAAGCGCCTTATTCAGAGACAATATTAAATTACATTTAGTTCAAGATGAAAATGTTCGGTAGGCACATCTCAAAAACTGTAATCAGCATTGTACCTATAGGTATGAGAGATAATAATAATAATAATATAATAATATTCCACAACTTTCACACAACGCCATCTAGTCCCAAACTAAGCAGAGCTTGTGCTATGAGTACTAGACAACTGATAAACATACATATATATTTCTAAATACATACATATTATAGATAAATTACACCCAGACAAAGAACAAATGATCGTGCTCATCACACAAACATTTGTCCTGGGTGGGAATCGAACCCACGACCTTGAGCATAGCAGTCAGGGCCACTGACCACTAGACCAACAGGCCTGTCAATAGATAGCATGATACATGATTTTTTTACAGTGGAGAGAAGAACTAATGAATGGTTAACTTTGAAATAATAGACATAAAAAATCTAAAAGTGGTCCTATGAAAACAACGTGGTTTTTTCGCAAACTAGCAGAAGAATGCATGTACAACTGCTGAGACACAAGCCTCCTCTTTATCAGAAGGAAGGGTCTGTAATTCACCTTGCAAACCCGGTGCAGGTTGCGATATGTCACATGTCTTCAAATTTTTGGTCCTAGGACATGCCTGTATTCTATTGTATTACATGTATTCTCACATTCCCCATGTATTCTCACAACGCTTTTCTTCACCGATGGGAGAGCAGTAGAGATGTTCAAAATTATCATTACATCATTTTTTTCTCCTGTCCTAAATTACGATTCTCCTTTTGAAATCATACCACCTCATAGGTAGGTAGTAGAAACAACTGTAGGTCGGTTCTTCGTTCAACTATAATTGATTGCGTCTTTACCTCATTATATTAACCATTTTTAACCGACTTCATAAAAAGGAGGGGGTTCTCAATTCGTCTTGAACTATATTTTAATTTTTATTTTTTTTTGAAGTGAAAACATCTTTAGCATCGTTGTGATTTGAAAATTAATGAAACGAAAAAGCGACAGTATCTGTTTGGACCTTGACCTAGAAGTTAGGTCGCGGGGGTTGAGGAAGCCCTGAGAGGGATGCGGGGAGGGGGAGGGGGGTCTCGTGTGGGGGCGGGGTGGGTGGAGGGGGTCTCGTGGGGAGTTGAGGGGAGTTGAGAAGAGTTGAGGAGAGTTGAGGGGAGTTGAGGGGGAGGTTGAGGGAAGTTGCGGGGAGTTGAGGGGCGTTGAGGGGGGAGTTGAAGGGAGTTGAGGGGAGCTGAGGGGGGAGTTGAGGGGGCAGTTGAGGAGAGTTGAGGGAGTTGAGGGGGGAGTTGAGGGGAGATGAGGGGGGAGTTGAGGGGAGCTGAGGGGGGAGTTGAGAGGCGATTAGAGGGGAGTTGCGGTGGGAGTTGATGGAGGAGTTGAGGGGTTGTTGAGGGGGAGTTGAAGGGTGAGTTGAGGGGAGCTGTGGGTGGGTTAAGGGGAGATGAAGGGGGAGTTGAGGGTGGAGTTGAGGGGGAGTTGAGGGGAGTTGAGGGGGGAGTTGAGGGAGGTCCCGCGGGGAGTTGAGGGGGAGTTGAGAGGGTAGTTAAGGGGGGAGTTGAGAGGGGAGACAAGAGGGAGTTGAGGGGGGAGTTGAGGGGGAGTTGCGGGGGGAGTTGAGGGGGTAGTTGAGGGGGTCTCATGCGGAGTTGAGGGGGGTCTCGTGGGGAGTTGAGAGGCGTCTCGTGGGGTGTTGAGGGGGTCTCGTGGGGAGTTGAGGAAAAAACGGATAAAACGGGAAACTCATTTAAATATGAGCCTTGAATAGCAGCAAGAAACAGGGTTTTTTGAAGTGAAAACTTCTTTAGCGTCGTTGTGATTTGAAATTTTATGAAACGTAAAAGCGACAGTAAAAAGAGACAGACACACAAATTCATAAGTTTTAACGTATTATACGATATGGGTATCGTGTAATGGGTTTTTGGGGGTGGTGATTGCAAAGCTGGCATTAATTTTGAAGTGAAAACTTCTTTAGCATCGTTGTGATTTGAAATTTTATGAAACGAAAAAGAGACACACATAAATTCATAAGATTTAACGTGGGAGAAAATGAGATAGGAAGCATTATACAGTGTTTCTTATGTCGAGCAAATTTTATATGGGCAAACGTATGCTTTTGAAATTTCGTAAATTTTTTTTTTTTTTTTTATTGAAAATAGCTTCGTTTTTTATGTATGTTACCTCATAACTCGCAGATGGCTGAATCGATTTGGAAAATTCTTTTTTTGTTTAAAAGGGTATACTTTCTAGTTGGTATCATTGTCATCATGTTTGGATTTGATGATGGAATCATGGAGAAATTGAGGTAACTCTTCAAATATTATAGGCACACCTATAGCGTTTTGGGTATTTCTTATAGTACCTTGAGCAATTGCTCTCGAAAAGCACCATTTGAGGAAGTGAAACTGATGATGAAGACCCTAGATGGCCACCGAAACTACTCAATAATAAGTATTTCGTGGATTGCGATTAGATTACTTGAATATAGATGTTAAGCACTTTATGCTCGTCACAATGCATATGATGAAGTAGAGCTGATGGTGATGTACCAGGAGAACTCCTTAAAAATTAACGGCTCTGCACCGGGAAAAGCAATATTTTGTAAAAGGTGATAAGTAGTTGACATTTTGACTTTTATAACTAGATAAATTACAAACCGACCCACTAAAAAGCGTGAAAAAAACGTTTTAGCAAAAAATAGAACCGACTTCCATATAAAAACACTACAAAGGCAAAAATAACTTTAATTTCGGAAGGTGGTGTCAAAAAAAAAAGAAAATACATAACAAATGACACCGACACGGCTAAAAAGTTTTTATTCAATGCGTTGAGGTGAAAAAAAAAATATTTATACAACGTGCAGTTTTGAACCTGCAAAATATTTCAGGAGGTTGTTATGAGACTCGTAAATAATCATATAACAATACGATACCAAGTCAATAATCAATAATACTTTTTCTTTTCGATTTTTCAATTTTATTGTTTTTCAGAATAACACTCTTAATAACCCTCTTCAAAAAAACAGAATCACCCATTGCGATGTATCGCGCGTCATGTCACTGTGTGCGTGTGAAACGAACGCGGCACGTACGACGTACGTTAAACTAGAATGAAGGTCGTTGCTATGGTTACGGGGGGCCCCGCGATGCTCGTCATATTCGAACTACATCTAAGTTCTAGTTCGAATTTGAAAATCACAATGTACCTACATTATTGTTTTAAATTTCGCTAAATAATAACTCATTTTTAAGCATCATTACAATGCCGTGGCCAATCTGCCGAGCCTATGTTAGGGTCGGCTTTCAGTTTAACTGTATGCAGCTCACTACATGGAGTGCCAGTGAATCACGTAGGGCGACTGCGTATCAGACGTCAACAAACCAGTTACTTGATAATACGATACCCATTTGTTAGACTAATTGTCTGACTTTCTGGCTTTCGACTACCCGTACCAACGACCATATGGCAGGGCTGTAAGGTCGTTGACCCGTACCGACCCGTGTGGTACCTAACGACCGTCCGAGATCTACAAATCAATTCGAACCAAAGGCATTAATTAAGTGCTTACCGAAACACGGGATTTCAATTATGTCCTAGATAAATTTAAAAAGTACTTACATCATTATGAATTAAAAAAATAACACAATGGTACTTGCTCAGTTGCGAACCCGCAACCTCATGCATGAGAGGAGAAAGCCTTAACCACTGGGCTATTACGATAAATAATAATAGTAGAAAGTAGATACAACTGCGCCAAAAAAAGATCACGTTGGCGTCGTTAGTTACCTATCAGCTGATGAATAAAATGATAGGCGAACATAAATAAACCTTACAAAGCACGTAAGCAGTTCCCGTTGCACAATTGTGAAACTACGATCGCGAGCGTGTGCAGGGGCTTAGGTAGGCATCTAATAATAATAATAATAAGGCATGTAGGTACTCGGCGCAGTCGGCGCGCTATTTAGGTAAATTCAGCCCCAAGAACGGTTTTTATTTGATTAAATTGGTTGATTTAAGATTTTCCTTCCCACTTTTTAACGGGCTGAGGACCGACAGAAATACATCAAGATAATTTGTGCTAGTTAAGTAGGTACCCATGTGTTAGGGATTTTAGGTGATTCATTTGGTCTGATAGGTATTTTTGGCGTAGTTAAAAAATTTAATTCAACTTATTTACACTAATCAAGTTGATTTAGCTAACATCGTATTTACAAATTATTGTCTATGTACAAATAAATAAATAAATTACCTACTTATGTTACCTGGAGATATTGTTCAAAGTTTCCACCGTCACACTCCAGGCACAGTCTAGCACGACGTTGCTGATATTCCTTCAGCTTACGTAACACAAACACATTCGTTTTTATTGTGTCGAAAGCACTGATCACTTTTGCACGTAGTTGGGTAACACTGGTGATTTTGTCTGTGTACACCAATCTTTTAACGTCTCCCCACAGATAAAAGTCCTGGTGGAGATCCTGTACCTTGCGGTAATGAAAAGGATGCTGCATTTCTTTGTGCAGTAGCCGCCACACTGTGGAGTGGTGCACTCCAAACCGTCGACCAGCCTCCCGCGTGCTTGCACGTGGCTCTCGCCGGAAGAATTCCAGGATATCTTCCTGCAAGGCGACAGGCAGGCCTTCGTTGCCGCGACCTTCAGCATGCTGGGGAACGTCGAACTGCCGATGATCGCGCAGTCTCTGCGTAGCAGCCAGCATTACCCTGTGTGAGGGACGTTGCCGATTGGGGAATAACTCCGCGAACATTTCGATGGCTCCAGATACATTGTCTCCACTGATGGCATACAAGCGGACCATCTCCACCAACTCTACATTGGAGTATTGGTCCGTCATTTTTACAACTAGGTAGTAGGTACCTATCCCGACCGCACACGACACGCACTTGAGGGGCGGAATTTGCAAGCGTATGCACATACCGGCGTCATCAAATACACTAATAAATTGACCCGATTTATGCGTTTGCGATGGCCGCGGGGGCGTGGCGGGGGAGAGGGAGCGGGCGGTGGTTGGTGCTTTGGATTTATGAAAGAAATGTCGGTTGCGTTTGTTTGTGTGTGTGAAAGCGCAGTTTAAGGACACGTACAGATTGGTCGCGTTTTAAAAAGGGGAGTTCACACTTACCGATTTCCGTAAATAAGAATAAAATGAAAAAAAAATACCTGCCCATTTTATTGTTGATTCGGGTCGAGAATCACTAACATAATTACCTCCTAAAATGTTTTGCAGATCCAAAACTGCACCTTGTATAACTACTTCATTTTATTTATTTTTTTTTAAACCTTTATTACTCATTTTACTTTTCTTTCTCCGCTGGTAGCACATTATAAATGCTGGCATGTCTATATACAACGTTGATAAAAGCGAGAGGCGTTAAATAAAACCAGATTTACTATGTATCATTTTCAGGCTACACACCAAAAATCAGATCAATAGAAGCAATAGTTTAGTCACAGGAAATTATTGAAGTTTTTTACTAGTTAAAACACGATTTATCTTACCAAGCAGATGACTAAGTAGGTACTTACGCATAGTTATCTAAGGTTGTACCCCTTAAAACGATAAAATTCACGCTACTATGACTCTCTGCATCTTAAGTTTTTACAAATGCTGTTTACGTTTTACTTTGATTATTCAGCTATTTAAGTGTAGAGAAAATTACAAAAAACTTTGAAAAAAGTTTTTGTGATTTTCTCGTAAACTTTTTATAGTATACGTAGTATAATTTAATGCCTCTCGCTTTGATCAACATTACAGATAAAAACTTTTTACCAAAAAATTAAACCGACTCCCAAAAAACACTGCAAAGTGAAAAATTACTTTAATTTCGGTAGTCGGTGCTGTGCAGTAATACTGAGAAGTTCTAGTAGCCATCTGTGGTCTTCATCATCAGGTCCACTTCACAAAGGCTTTTCGAATGCAACTACACAAGTTACTTAAAAATGCTTAAATCACTATAGGTGTGCCTATAATATTTGAAGAGTTCCCTCGATTTCTCCAGGATCCCATCATCAGATCCTGACTTGGTGACAATGGGACCAATTTCGAAGTATACCCTTTCAAACAACAAAAGAATTTTCCAAATCGGTTCAGCCGTCTTCGAGTAATCGGTGATCAATGTGATCATACATAAAAAAAATATATATTATATATTCGCGTCGAATCGATAACCTCCTCCTTTTTTGTCGTCGGTTGAAAACGAGTGACTGTGAACGAAAGAATGAACTGAATGCGTTTTTTTTTGCCTGATTAAAGGAATGGACCAATGCACGAGTATTTGTGTTCGTTGAATGTAGTAAAAGAAAGATCACTATCCATCCTAAACTACGATAAATTATGATCAATTAATATTCTATGCGTAAAATAGCAGCGATCCATGAGCTTTGACATTAACATTACGGTCAGAATTACTAATAAGATTTCGTAAATACTAATTGTGCCGTTACCCTCGAGCTGTGAGTCACACTCGTGCTTAACCGGTTTTGCGGAACAAACTGAGCACTAGGCAATATCTCAGGGAGATTCTGTGCTAATACCAGTTTGAAGACGTTGATATATAAGCGAGGGCAAATGCTCCTAAAAATATTACAATCAGTAACCTCCTACAAAACAAACATGTACACCAAGGTACCACAGCGATTTTATTTATTGGATTTAAATGGTTCTAGTGAATTTTTCGAAGTTTTGGTTACCGTATAATAATGTGACAAGTTATAGTATTCTGTGTGTTTTACTAAAGGACTAATTTATAAGGGACCATAAATGTGATAAAAAAAAATTAACTACATAATTAAATAAAAAGTGTCAATTATTGTTATTTAATATTGAGGTTAATTCTTATCGTTTGTATTCCAGGTCATAGTCTTCCTGTGCGCGGCGAGCCTCGCCTCCGCCGGCAACCTCCTGCAAGCTGCACCCGTAGCATACAGCGCGCCCGTAGCTTACAGCTCGGCGCCCGCCGTCTCCACCGTGTCGTACTCCTCTCAAACCTCTCACGGTCCCGTCACCACCTACGCCGCAGCTCCCGCCTACTCCACTTACGCTGCAGCTCCCGCCTACTCCACATACGCCGCAGCTCCCGCCTACGCCACATACGCTGCTGCCCCCGTCGTCACCAAGTCCTACGCTCCCTCCGTGTCCTACCAGTCCATCGCTGCTCCCGTAGCGTACTCTAAGACTTACTCCGTTGCCCCTGCCGTCGCGGCCTACTCAGCCCCCGTGTACACCAAGTCTATTGCCCCCGCTGTATCCTACTCTTCAGTCTCTACCCACTCTGCTCCCCTCACCTACGCAGCGGCTGCTCCCATCGTGACCAAGACCTACGCCGCAGCTCCCTCTTACACAACTTACGCTTCAGCTCCAGTTGTGACTAAGACTATCGCCGCTGCTCCTGCCTACACCTCCTACGCCGCGGCCCCCGTTGTGACCAATACCTATGCTGCTCCTGCCTACACTTCTTACGCCGCCGCTCCTGCTTACACTTCCTACGCTGCCACCCCCGTTGTAACTAAGACCTACGCCGCTGCCCCTGCCTACACTTCCTACGCGGCGGGCCCTGCCTACACTTCCTACGCCGCCGCTCCCGCCGTCTCTTACTCCGCTGGTCCCGTGCTCAAGTCTGCTGTGACATACTCGGCTGCCCCCGCCGTGTCTCACGTCACCTACGCTGGTCTGGGAGTCAACTACGGCTGGTGAAAACTTGTTTGTTAATACATAGTTACATATTTAATTATAATAAGTATACGAATATACGCTAAAATGAATGTAAATAGAAAATCGAAATAAAAACTGAAAAATATGTTCAACCTTTTCTCCATTACTGCTCAAATTTTAAAACTGCCCTAAATATGAGTCTTAAGATAGTTAAAGGCCCTAAATACCTACAAAAAATATTTTTAAAAATTAAGTAAATAGTATATCTACTATTTACTTAATTTTTAAATATATTTTTGACACTATCGTGTAATACTTAATAATTATTATTTCACTCAAAAATAATAGTGAAATATATAAATATCAACAAATAAATAACATATACATATACATACACATATACATTTGGGTTGGAATAATTTGTAAATTGTTGCCAATTTCAAAAACTGAGTGTCAAAATGATAAAAACTTTTTTGCAAAAAAATAAAACCGACTTCCATATCAAAAGACTACAAAGCCAAAAATAATTTTAATTTCGGTAGTCGGTGTTATTGGTTTTGTATTTTCTTTTTTTTCACACCGCCTTCCGAAATTAAAATTATTTTTGGCTTTGTAGTGTTTTGATATGGAAGTCGGTTTTATTTTTTTGCAAAAAAGTTTTTATTTTCGCGCTTTTTAGTGGGTCAATTTGTAATTAATCTAGTTATAAAAGCCAAAATGTCAACTACAAAAAACTAATAACGCGCGAACAAAAAACACAATGCAGAGAAAACGAAAAGATCATCAATGTAAATATCTTATTTAGACTTTTGTTGATTTTTCAGAAACGGCTTGTTCGATTTCAATAAAATTTTCATGGGACCATTTGGGAAGTATAACCTTTCCAACAAAAAAAGAATTTTTCAAATCGGTTAGCAAGCGACGGAGTTATGCCCGAACAAACATAAAAAAAAAAAAACAAACAAACATCCGAATTGAGAACCTCCTCCTTTTTCAGAAGTCGGTTAAAAATAGTTTCCATAAAAATAAATGTTTGTGTGAATGTTTTACCCAAAAAACTAATCGATATTGAATCATGAGGAGCCAGTGGCTAAATAATAATAGCTGCATGGATCATGATCTCCAAGGTTAAGCAACACTAAAAATGCAAATAAATGACGCGCGGCCGCAGCGCGACAGCAGCACTGCCGCTGCGCGTTTTTGAAACATTCTTCATTAGTGCTCCGCTCCTATTGGTCTTAGCGTGATGATATATAGCCTATAGCCTTCCTCGATAAATGGGCTATCTAACACTGAAAGAATTTTTCAAATCAAAACCGTAGTTCCTGAGATTAGCGCGTTCAAGCAAACAAACAAACAAACAAACAAACTCTTCAGCTTTATAATATTAGTATAGATGGATTTTCAAAGCAGCGCGGCGGCAGCGCTGCAGCCGCGCGGCTAATTTGAAGGCGCCCATACGGAGGACGGTCTATGTATGTATCTTAACGTATCAAGATCTCTCGGTGCCTCGCAAAGCACGTTAAGCTGTTGGTCCTGACTGTCATTTGAACATTTTTGACATTCGTTACGGATAGGCCCGTAAACCTGACACCAATCTGGCCAAGGGATATCGAGTTTCCTAGCTACTGTGTTCTGGAGGTCAGATAGGTGATTGCTCCTAGAAAACACTATATATCCGTTGCACCTAGGGTTACCATCTGACCGGATAAAGCCGGTCTAGACCGGATTTTCACGTGTTAGACCGGACTCCGCCCGGATTTTACGTCAGACCGGATTTTTGTCATACTTGAATGTCCTCCCGCCCGCTCAAGCGACGGGTGCCGCACGCACTGAGCCCGGAAGTCCCGCCCGGAACGCAAGCACACCGCAAGAGCAGGCGCGGGCGCAAAATTATTTGAAGAGTTTTCTGAATACAAAGCAGAGCGATTTTTATGACGAGCTCGCTGAAAAGCAATGGTGTATCTTTTTTAATACAATTAACGACAGCTCAAGAGTTTCAGAATTTCTGAAGATTTGTCAATATTTCTTTAGTATTTTGCCACACAACGCAATTGTGGAGAGAGTCTTTTCTCTCATGACTTCTCAGTGGACCAAAGAGAGAAACAGACTTTCAGTGGAGTCAGTGAGAGCCATATTGCTTACGCAATAGGTATAACTATAAACACGTGACTTGTGAACAATTTTATTGCGAAATAGCTGGAAAAAACAACTTTTTGCATGCGGTTGCTAGCAACCAAAAATATGGGTCTAAATAATATAAGTAAATAAAAACATACTTAAATACTATGATTTTTATTAAATACAGGTGCGTGACCGGACTTTTTTTTCAAAATCAGGATTTTTGGACATGTCAGACAGGATTTTGCATTTTTAGGCCTGGTAACTCTAGTTGCACCTGCATCCAGTTAGGCTGGAAGCTTGAGGTTGGCATCCACTTTTCTTAATCCATCCACTTCTTATTAGTCCGGTCAATTTAGATACCTGGGGGACAAAAATCCGCACTCAGCTGAAAATTGGTAGGATTATTCAAACACCATCATAAATGAAATCAATCTAAAAAGTCCTCATCGATCAGACACCTGGAAAAAAATATATTCGTGGTCAAAGGTTACAAATACGGGTTTTTCGGGATTTTCAGCAAAACGGTAAGTTTACAAACAAAAATTGTAGGTCAGATACCGACCACATTCTAGTTTAGTTATAGCTTGGAAGAAATACACCAACACCATATTTTATAGGTATTGCTGACACTGATATCTCTGTTTCTTAACATCAACCGAAGATAAATCCGTCATGATTATTATGTAATCAAGCTGTTGCGATCAATCATATTTCATGGCAATTATGATCCAGACTTCAATTTTGATATTGATATGATATTGTTATAATCTGCACTTTATGGTAATTTATAAAAATAAAAATAAATGAATAAATTACTGCATTATAATGCACTAATTTATTCATTTATTTTTATAATTGTCTATAAAAAACCGGCCAAGTGCATATCGGGTCACGTGCTGTGTAGAGTTCCGTAGTTTACCTACTACAACGCCAAGTGCGAGTTGGATTAGCTGACCACGAGTTCCGTACCATGCTCTAACAAAAATAAACTACTCTGTTTTACACAAATAAGAATTTGATCTAAATATTTTTCAATGGAATTTGTCAGAAAGCGAGTAGAACAGTTAGTCGACTATTACTCGTAAAAGACATTGTTCGATTTTGGCCTACATAACCGATGTGAATATAAATTACATGATAATTTTCATTTCTTTTTATACTGATTGAAACATATTTTAGTATTCCACGGACACTTGAAATAAATAAATTCAAAATAAAAAGTTGGGTCACGATTAACGAATGCGTGGTGCCGTAAAAAATGTCTATTGGCCAGATAGTGTTGCCGATTTACGGGATTTTTCCCCGATTTCTGGAAATACGGACGGTTGTTTGAATTAAATCAGAAATTGATAAAATCCGGACTATTTCGGATATTTTCAACGTATAGATAGAAATAGAAATAATAATAAAATATTGAATGGATTACGTTATTAATTTAACCCTACTAAATAATACATTATCGTCAACTAATTGAGGACGGGAAATCCCCCGTGCTTCTTCAGTCTGACGCTTTGTCTCATTCACTTATTGAAGCTCACATTCGTTTGTTCAATTGACTGATTATTTTTGAAATTGAGTTGATCACATATAGGTACATAATAATATGAATTCAATAAATCAAATAGGCACTGTATCCTATTATTGACAATAAATAAATTAATATCTAAAAAAATATTTATTGAAAACTTTATTCATTTAAATACCTGAATTGACTAGCTGGAGAAGAAAATGTATTCCATAATATTTTATCTGAAATCAGGAATTTCTGGCGTGGCATTCAGCTTTTCGTAATTGGCAACACTAGTGTGCTTATATTTAATTTCGTTTCAATTTTTATTGCAAAGTTCTTTTCTTTGCGATTTTCTATGCGTTTTATGGTTTTATTCTAACAACTTTGGCTTGATAACTGACTCTGATCAGATCGCATACTTGGTAGACTCGGCTGTGTATAAAGGACTCTGTGAATCTTACTACCTCGCTATTTTTGGACTTGATTTCGATGAATTGATTATTTTTGTATCTTCAAGTGTCCGTTAGTAAAAATTGATTTACTATGATTCCATAAAATATTTAGAGTATATCTAAGTCATTTTCGATTCAAACGATTCTTAGGCGTGACATGTATGGAGCCGGAACAATGTCCTTTGTGAAGCTAACTTAGGTCTGACAGTTTTTCTTTAACTTCGTTATATGTAGGTGCCTACCACTATCGTGACGTTTGAATTCCTACCTACAACCACTTAGTAGGAGGCGGATAAAATAAAACCATGAAAAAACTTTTTTTAGGGTACAGAGGGGATGCTTTTTAGGGTTCCGTAGCCGAATGGAAAAAAACGGAATCCTTATAGTTTCGTCATGTCTGTCTGTCTATGTGTCTGTCTATCCGTCCGTCCGTATGTCACAGCCATTTTATTCCGAAACTATTAAGACTGAACAGACAAGTGTCTGTTACCAAGCGGTAGGTAGATGTATTCTGTGAACCGCTTTTTGATATTAAGAAAAAAAAATATTTAAAATTAATCCTCATACGTGGAACTGAAACTGAAAATATATATTTTTTTTCATGAAATCTATAAGTATAGAAAAGTCTTTAAAAATGACAATGTGGTTTTTAAAACCACTTTTTCGTAAAGTCAATCGTGTAAAAGATATACGCTTCCAAAGTGGTAAAATGTGTCCCCCCCCCCTAACTTCTATAATAATGGAGGGAAAGATCTAAAAAACATAAATGTTTTAGATCTTAATGTAAACTTTCAACAAAAAATAGTTTGAACGAGATTGGGTCATCAGCTTTTGAGATATAGCATATTTTCTAAATCCGCAAATATAACTTTGTAATTCATACAAATACTATGAAAAAAAAAAATATTTGGCGTAGTTACTACGGAACCCTTCATGGGTGAGCCTGACTCGCCTTTGGCCAATTTTATGTATCTCGACTACCCTATAGTATCATTGGATATGTTTTTATGTTGAATAGATATCGTTCACCAAATAATGGTTAAAATTAAATAATGGTTGGAAGACCAATTTTCGATTTGCGCGTTTGCGCATGCGCATTTTTTTGTTGTTGTACTTATCATACTGTTAAACGAATGTATGAATAATTTAAAAAATAATTTACTTACTCCTGCGTATAATATTAATTGATTTGGATAATAATAAGGACATGAAAGAAAGAAAATAAATTTATTTGACCCAGTTTAGGGCACAAAAAATACAAGAATAAAATAATAAAACAAAACTTATTTAAATAAAAAAATTGTATTGCCTTTGCCTCACGGCTGTGCCCCATGGACTTAACAATATACACATTTCTATATTACATTCGTGTAGATAACATTTGTTTCTTTATAAAATTACAAATTTTGGTCAGAATTGATTCGGATGATCCGGGGATACCGCAAGATCTCCGGTGAGGTAGCGAGCCTCCTTACTGGATTGCTGCCGTGGGATCTGGAGGCGGTAGCCCTCGCGCGCATGCACAATTGGCGCGCGGAGGTACTAAGCCGGGGTGAAACTCCGCTGCCGTGGCAAATCGCAGCCCGGCGGACAGAGCTCTGGCGCGATGTAACAGCGGCATGGAAAACGCGGCTGTCGCAACCGAAGGCTAGGCACGCCGCAATCGCGGCGATAAGTCCCCTCTTTGAGGAGTGGCTAGGAGACACCACGGTGTCCTCACCTTCCGCCTTACGCAGGTACTGACCAGACATGGCTGTTTCGGATACAGCGGGAGATCACGCCCGGGTGTCGTGGTTGTGGGGACCACCCTGAGGACACGGCGGAGCATACAGTGGAGGTGTGCCCCGCTTGGGCGGAGCACCGCCGTGTCCTCGAGGAGGCGATCGGCGGTGGCGACCTCTCGCATCCGGCCTTGGTTCAGGTCATGGTGCGGGGTGAGGGGGAATGGGATGCAGTCGCCTCGTTCTGCGAAGCAGTCATGCTAGCGAAGGAGGAGGCTGAACGCGTGAGGGAGAGACAACTTTCTTCCTCACGCCCCAGCCACCGCAGGAGACGACCCGAGCGTCGGAGATCGCAAACCGATCTCCAGCCACCGTAAACGCGGGCCTGCGGACGGCGAGCAGGGGTAGCTCACTGTCCGGTAAGGACCAGGCCCGAATCGGCGGCGTGCCATGTTCCGCACGCGCTTCAAAGAGCTGTCAGCAGCATTGACGGGGCCCGATAGGGCTATTACCGTATGGGGTTGCGGGATTGTTGCTCTTTTTTTTATGAGTGGCATTTCACTGGTTGATCTAGAGGGTTCATATTACACAAAGTTATTTGGTATATTTTCATTTCAATAACGTTCAGAAGATATAATAAACGTGAGTTATACCAACTGTTGATATAATTTCTTTAGATAAAACATTTATTTACTCTAAAACGTATTTAGTATAACGTTATTGGATATAACGTTTATTTAATCGAAAATCATTAAGCCTATCGTTTAAAATATATAATATTGCGATTAATTTGATTGAGAGTGCTGCGGGCGGGGCGTGACAGAAACGAATCGCTGCAAAACCGACTCCACGTAGTCTTGTATGCCATACCCTGCGGAGGGGCGAGGCGGCCCGCAAGCTGAGGAGCAGGCTCTGCCGCGGTGGTGAGCGTGAAACACATCTGCAACGATAAGCTCGCACGGGACTGCCGAAGCCCTGGAGCGCCGGAGTCTTGACAAAAACCATACCTGCTGCATGTTGCATGCTTGTTACATGCTTGCTTGCATTCTGCATACTTTCTTTCATGCTGCATGCTTGCTTGCATGCTACAGGGAAATAAATACGGGAAATAAAAAAGGCGTTTTATCATATTAGACTGAATAGGTTTTATGTCTTTTGAATAGTATATCAAACGATTTTATATTCATGCTTATAAAATTAGTTGTTTTAAAATTATAGCAATCGTTTATTATATTAACTGATCATTATATCAAATACAATTATAGATTCAGTTGTTATATCTTGCAAATTTTAGAGATTTTGTAACTATATTATATACTAGCTTTTGCCCGCGACTTCGTCCGCGTGGAATAGTTACTTTGGGCTAACGTTAAATTTAACCCCGATTTTGAAGCATTCTTCTTTGGCGCTCCGCTCCTATTGGCCTTAGCGTAATGATACAATATAGCTGTGCCCGCGACTCCGTCAGCGTAAGTTAATGTATTGGTAATATTGTTTAGATCACGTTCACATGAGGCTTAAGTACCTAGAGAACGCTTCGACCGCGAGACGCGTCGAGCGCGGCGACCGATTCTCAAAAATAATCCTTATAGCATGATTCAGTATTCACGCGCGATGGCTTATTATTATAAACGTATTTCATGTATAACTTTGGTGTTTCTATACCGATTTATATGATTCTTTTTACGGTTTCGTAGCCGAATGGCAAAAAACGGAATCTTTATAGTTTCGACATGTCTGTCCGTCTGTCTGTCTGTCTGTCCGTCCGTCCGTCTCTCACAGCAATTTTATTCTGAAACTATTAGGACTATACATGTGAAACTTAATAGGTAGATGTATTCTGTGAACCGCTTTCCGATTTTGAAAAAAAAATTAAAAAATATTTAAAATAAAGGGGGGCTCCCCATACATGGAACTAAACCTGAAAATATTTTTTTTTTTCATGAAATCGATGCATGTGTGGTATCTATAGACAGTTCTTTAAAAACGACATCGGGGTTTCTAAAACCACTTTTCCATAAAGTCAATCGTTTAAAAGATATAAGCTTCCAAAGTGGTAAAATGTGTGTGTGGCGGACACAACCTCTAACTTCTATAATAATGGAGTGAAAAATCTAAAAAAAATATATGTCTGTAGATCTTAATATAAACTTTCAACCAAAATTAGTTTGAACGAAATCAATTCAGCAGTTTTTGAGATACAGCATATTTTCTAAAACCGCAAATATAACTTTGTAATTCTCATACAAACACTATGAAAAACAAATTTATTCGGCGCAGTTGTAAAAAATGTAAAAAAGCCAGTTTTAAGAAATTTGTAAGGTTTTTTTTTTCAAAACAAATTTATTTGGCGCAGTTGTAAAAAATGTAAATAAGCTAGTTTTAAGAAATTTGTAAGGTTTTTTTTTCGTCAAATAAATTTGCATATTATATTATAGTTACTACGGAACCCTTCATGGGCGAGTCTGACTCGCACTTGGCCAATTTTTTTATGGAATAGTTAATAATGTTAACTTTTTCAATTAGGGGTGACTGAGAGTGTTA
Organism: Tholera decimalis; assembly: GCA_943138885.2. Lineage (NCBI taxonomy): Eukaryota > Metazoa > Arthropoda > Insecta > Lepidoptera > Noctuidae > Tholera > Tholera decimalis. The sequence continues at coordinate 15,326,811 of OW964563.2, read as the reverse complement.
TAAACGTAAGAGTAGACAATTATTATAATCAGAAAGCTTCGAACTGCTAAGCTATTGGGAGTTACACGTGTTATTGTGAGTCAACCATAAAAGTTAGACATATGCTGTCGTGGGATATTTTTTATATAATTTTAAGGAGAACATTTCCGTCATGAAATGATTTGTGTAGCTTTAACCATTAAGGTTGCACACGCGACGGAAGCTTAAAAAATGGAGTAACTTCTCCCGTTTTCCCAACATTTCCCTTCACTGCTCTGCTCCTATTGATTGTAGCGTGATGAAAAGTATACTATAACCCGCTCAGGAGTGTGAAAAATAATTGTACCAAGTTTCGTTAAAATCCGTCGAGTAGTTTTTGTTTCTATAACGGTTATACAGACAGACAGACAGACAGACAGACAGACAGACAGACAGACAGACAAAAATTTAACTGATTGCATTTTTGGCATGAGTATCGATCCTTAATCACCCCCTGATAGTTATTTTGGAAATATATTTCATGTACAGAATTGACCTCTCTACAGATTTATTATAAGTTGTAGCGTAAAACCGCTACGGTTAAAACCTCCTCCAATCCTAATTCAAACTTTTCAATAAAAAATTTTTTCTTCATAGCTGTTATTCACATTTGAACCAGGAATCGTAAAAAAAATCGTCAGTTGTTTGCCTTTTGACGGCGTCAATTACATTTTTGGGACCCGATAAGTGATGGTCGACCTTATTTTTTGTGATTAATATCGAAATTATGAAGTGAAAGTTTTTTTTCTGTTGGTGTAAACCCAATAAAAAATATAAAGTGTCCTAGCAAAAGTATAGTCTGTGGGTGATTTTCTGGTTAATTTGGTATGTATTGTCGTCTTTTTTCTTTTCGATCCATTTCGCACTAGTTTCATAATTAATCAAAGATTCAGCTTGCATCGGTGGTCTGAAGTTTCTTTTTTGTTTAGATCCCGTTACAAGCCAATTTTTGGCTCCACCCTACGGGCAAGCGACGTCGGTTATCGACGACGGAGGTCGGGGCGCTCTCGCCCGATATCCGAGCACATCCTGTGCCTGAGACGTCCATCTCAAAGGCCTGAAGAGAGTACGAGGTAGATGCGGACCCCGCAGCGCAGTGGCTCCGTGATTTCTACGTTACTGCGGACCCCGCAGCGCAGTGGCTCCGTGATTTCTACGTTACTTCCCACAGTCGTGTTCAGCCGTCCAGGAATTACCGAGTTTTCGCAGCAGGAGTTCTATTTTAAATAGTGCACCTAATTTGTATATTTCTAATCTAAAAATTCTCACGTCAAAAACTCTTTCTAACCTAAGGCCTATCAAGACGCGTTGGATGCTCTTAGTGTTTTTGTAATTAAAATTACTAATAATGCGTATTCGCCTAGCTATAACCGATTGCAATCGATTTTTTGTTAGGTAAGTTAAAAATATTTGCATAATACTTTCGATAACATTCTTTTTCTTTCCGCTAAGTTAACCCACGCCATCACTGAAAGGTTCCCAATAATAACTAATATTTAACTTTTTTATATTTTTTTAATTAAGTACTTGTTTTCTATCTTTTTCCTTTTAATCAAAATTAAACGTGTTAAGTAGCGGTTTGTGTTTTACTGTGCACTTAATTTTATTTACGCTACAAAGTATAGATTACTTACCCTCGGACAATAGCACCTTCACTCGCTTGGATGAAGTAATTTTCTAATTTATCATATTACTAGCTTCCGCACGCGACTTCGTTCGCTTGGGTTTTCCCTGGCCCTCGCCTGGCCTCCGTTAATCCCTAACCCGTGGGAATTCCAAGATAAAACTAACCTATGTATAATTCCAGCATCTAAACTATCTACATACCAAATTTCGTTCAGATCCGTTTTTTTTGCGTGAAAGAGTTACAAACATTCATCCATACATCCATCTTCACAAACTGGTATTTATAATATAAGTAAGATAAGAAGTAAGATGTTGGGATTCCACTCGATAAGATACTTAAAAAATATCCAGCTCATTGTTTTGTTTTTGTAGGTATGAACGCCTACGCCTACGCAAATAATAGCCACCCGGAACATAATAACGTATGAAATGACATCTCATTCATCAAAATCAGTAGTTAGGCACATGTAAAATAGGAACAGGTCATACTAAAACTGATAAAATCATAACCTGTACATTTTATATACGTCAATTTTTTTTTTTTCTTTTTGTTTTCTTTTTCTAATGTTATTGGAATAAAAATGTAACCTATATTGTCATGGGGGACAAACTGGCTCCTGTAATACAGTAAATACTAGCGTAGGAGCAAATTGAATGTATTACAAAAACTGTCAATAAATGAATATGATTATGATAAGCTCACGTTTGACCACCACCTAATGAGCGATGATGTGGTTTAGGGTGAAGCTCACTGGCCTCGAAGTATCTTACTCTTGATTTAAAAACCCCCAGGTTTTAAAAACCCTTTCAGGAAACTCAGACTCCGGTAGGGATTTCCATAAATATTTAAGGGTATTAAGGTTATATGTAGGACAGAAGAGAGTGCAAGTTGTAAACATAAATATGAGAAAAAAATAAAAACAAGTTTTAATGAAATAGAACAATTGAGAACCAGTTTACAAAGTAATAGTGATAATTTTGAATAAATAATTTCATGATAGCTTATCAACACATACGTATGCATTTGCGTAACTACTAATATGTTCAATTAATTTAACGGCCTGCACCATACTTACCTGATACTTATGCCTTAACCGGCCACTGCAGTTGCAAATGTGAACAACATTTTCTGATCCAGTTAAATATACATATGTGAATCACACTCGCACTTGACCGATATTAACCTCATAAACAAATTGAACTGTAATCTATGTCAGCTAGGATTCTATGAACCAGTTTCTAACTCTCATATAAAAGCGCTTGCAAGTGCTTCAAAAAGCATAGCATCGTACAACCACGTTGAATTCAAACATGTACACCAAGGTACTGATTTGTTTATTCCTTTGAAAATAATATTTTTTTGATACCAAATAAATAATCTGGTAGGACCAATTATGCGATGGAAGCTTTGGATTACATTTCATCAACAGCATCAGTTATTAAGCCGTACTTGTAGCAGATTATAGTAGTCAAACATTGTTAGATGAATATCCTCATGGACGTCCTCCCGCCATCGGGCAAACCAGGGGGCGAACAAAATCACCCCGTATTCCTTTCTGCACGTTAAAACTCTCCCACGTAAGCATTAAGTAACTCTGCTTATATGTAGTAGAAAGAAAAAGATACCTACCTCATTCTACTATGACGTCTGTACAAGCAACTCAAGATCGTTTTTGCCAGAAATCAAAATTATTTATTTATTTATTTAAACTTTATGTACAATTGTGTGACATGGGCGGACTTAACCTATCCGTCTTCGCCGGAATGCGCATATTTGATCATTACTTTACAATATTCTGTTCAATCCAAGAATTCCCTTTTACCTCAAAGAACGTTTTAAGTTCCTTCATGACACACATACTAGAGATTTGAGATCATCAGTAAATTTGACACTTTCAATGCCTGCACATTCCACAAAATTTTATGATTCATCATATACGGTGCAGGCTACTCGTCTGTGGAACGCATTGCCGTTGTCAGTTAGACAAGCGCAGTCACTTGCTGCTTTTAAAAGCTCTGTTGTCAATCATTTTTATACACTCCTATGATTTTACCTTGTATTTCTAGTTACTTTTTTTTGTATGTTATATATTTGAAGTAAGTACACTGACTTTCCCCTCCCCTCTTTGTTTTATGATCTTAAAGTCCATCCAAAGGTTGTCTGGAAGATTTCGCTATCAGCGATAAGACCGCCATTGTAACCTTTTTTTTGCATTATTGTAAATCAAGTGTTTGTTTAAATTATTGGTGTACAATAAAGAGTGTTCTATCTATCTATCTATGTATATATTTTTTCTGTTCCAGGTCGTAGTTTTCATGTGCGCGGTGAGCCTCGCCTCCGCCGGCAACCTCCTTCAAGCCGCTGCACCTGAAGCATACAGCGCGCCTGTAGCGTACAGCTCAGCGCCTGCGGTCTCCTCCGTGTCGTTCTCCTCAGCGGCCCCCGTCGCCACATACGCCGCTGCTCCTGCGTACTCCACATACACTGCTGCCCCGGCGTATGCTACTTATGCTGCTGCTCCAGCGTTCTCCTCATACACCGCTGCTGCTCCAGCGTTCTCCTCATACACCGCTGTTTCTCCAGCGTTCTCCTCATACACCGCCGCTGCTCCTGCTGCCTACTCCGCCCCTATATATGCAAAGGCTGTAGCCCCTGCGGTGTCCTACACTTCTGTGACCAGGCAATCTTCTCCAGTGACTTACGCTGCAGCTGCACCAGCAATTTCAACTTACTCCGCTCCAGTGGTAGCTAAGACCTACGCCGCCGCAGCTCCTGTTGTATCAGGAACCTATACTGCCGCCGCTCCTGCTTTTGCGACTTATTCTGCTCCTGCTGTCGCAGCGTACTCTACTCCTGCTGTCACGGCATACTCTACTCCTACTGTTGCGGCATACTCCGCTCCTGCTGTCGCAGCGTACTCTGCTCCTGCCGTAGCGGCGTACTCCGCTCCAGTCGTAACAAAGACTTTTGCTGCTCCTGCGGTAGCCACATACGCCGCAGCTCCTGTACAGTCTGCTGTCACATACTCAGCGGCACCCGCAATTTCACATGTTGCTTACACCGGTGTAGGAGCTAACTACGATGGTAAATGGTAATTGTAATTGTGTAATGTTTATTTACACCTTTTTAATATAAGGTACAGTCAAAGCAAGAATATAAATAAAAGCTATAAAATATAGTTATTTGTCATTTTATTTCTGTTTATCTATAGGTATTGCAGCAGCAAAAGAACATGAACAGGTTCTCATTAGACTTGAAAAAATAATTGTGCAATATTATTATGGGAAGTAATTATATTCAAACTTTTCTTTGCATTTAATTTACAATCAACATTAGCAATAAATAGAAAACTATTAATTTTAATTGGCCTATACGAAAGAAGTATCTAAGCTTGCATAATAAACGAAATGAATACCTCTGAAGGATAAATTTATGTAATTTTTAATACAAATAATAGAAAAATAATACAAGATAGATAAATATTATGCAGGCAGGATATAGGCGGAACTAAAAAAAATGTTATTTAAAAAAATATGTTTATTTTATTTTTATAGTTAAAACTTTTATAACACATTTATATTCTCTAATACTATCAAACAAGTTTTCACCAGCCGTATTTCGCTTCACCACCGTATGAGACAGCGGGAACAGAGGAGTATGTAGCTATGACCGGAGCGGCGTAGGACTTTGTGACCACGGGGCTCGCGGCGTACGCAATAGGCGCTGAGTGTGTCGAGTAAGACAGCGCAGGAGAGACCGCCTTAGATATAATAGGAACAGAGTAGGTGGAGTAAGCAGGGGCGGGATAGCTCTTGGTGACGATTGGAGAAGAATGGGTGGAGATTGAGGAGTAGGATATAGTGGGAGAGATAGACTTGGCGTACACTGGGGCGGAGTAGGTTGCGACCGGAGCGGCAGCGTAGGTCTTAGCGTACGCTACTGGGGCAGAGATGGACTGGTAGGACACGGAGGGAGCGTAGGACTTAGTGACGACGGGGGCAGGTGCGTAGGCAGTGTAGGCAGGAGCATCGTAGCTGCTGTAGGCAGAAGCTGCCTCGTGGGTGGTGATGGGAGCGTGTGAGACATGCGATGTGAAGGACTGCGAGCTGTACGCTACGGGCGCTGCCTGCAGGAGCTCTCCGGCAGAGGCAAGGCTCACCGCGCACAAGAAAACTACGACCTGGAACATATAAATTAACTTACTCTCATATCATATCTATTAAACAAATAAATCAACTTAAAAGCTCAAATTGAAATCAAAAGTAATTACAAGTACAAAGAAGAGCTTTGTCCAATAATAATTTAAATAATAATGTTAGTATAATAATGATGTAATATAACACAATATGTCATAATTACAACGAATTTAAAATCACAATTGACATAATTCAATATATTAATATATCAGTGCAGTCATACCTTGGAGTACATGTTTGTATTGAACGTGGTGGTTGTGTGTTATTTTTGTAACACTTGTTTGGGCTTTTATACAAGTTTCTGTGAACTGGGTGTTAGCATTGAATCCCTGGAAGACCTTTCCATAAGTTCAGTAAGAACAAAATCCATCAAGTGAAAGGGTAATGTGAAACTCGGTAGTTTTTCATTTAAAATATGATATAATTCTGACAGTATCGGCCTTTTAAGATAGTACTAGACGGAACTTTATATCAAAACATACAATATTACATAATTATTAGAATCATAATAGCCCAAACAGTTTGCAGTACATTAATGTTTAAGGAAACGTTAAAATGGTGTGTTTCTGATTCACAAAGCCACCCAAACAATAGGACACTAAAACTGCTTGAGTAAACTGTTTATAACATTTAAAGAAGATTGAGTTATACGTAGCTTGTGAGGTTCTCGACATATGGGTGGCATATCAGCCAGCATTGTACTGATAGTCGTGTTAAATAAAGGCTCATATACGTAAGAATAAAAAAGGCAGCTAAATGCTTTTTCTTTGTATAGAAAATCTGATTGTATGTTTTTCTGTCTATCTTTAGGAATAAAATCAATGCTTGTATGTTTGTCCTGCATGTGATTTTAAACCATCGATCGGATAGTGATGAAGCGTACGCACGAGAGGATTTCTGGATCTAACAATCTACAATCTTTCCACGAAGCAAACCCGATGAAAAAAGTTCATATAGAGCTACCATGGTCTGTATGTATGAACGTATCCCAATTTTCCGTGATTATGTTATATTTTAAGAACGAGTATTGCAGGTAACTAGGTACTCTATCTTATCTTTTTTTCTAACACTTTGTAGTAAATTCTTACGGAATAAAATATTGATCGTAGTTCAATCACGCGAGGAAGGGAATTTGACGAAATATAGCACATTTACTGCATAGAACTATTATTACTAGCGTAGTATACTGTTTACATCCTGGAACAAATCTATGTTCTACGTTAGAAATTACATACAGAAATTTCTAGATGAGCAAAAAATCGGGAACAGATAATAAATACTTAATACATATCTAGCTGTAACAGCCAAATCATATTCCGAATCATAATCCACTTCTTAATAGTATTCTTAGTTTTGTTCCTGCTTTGAATCTGAACTACAAAGGTCTCCCAGGAATTCAATTAACACTTTATATACACATATGAAGTAGTTCAAAGCAAGAATAAAATCTATAACATTTAAGTATTTGTTGTTTGCCTGTCAAAATCCAAGGACAATGCATTGCAAATCTGATAAAGTATATTCGTGACAGTAGTTCTGATAAGCTTAAGACGAGCTCATGGCTAAATAATAATAGCAATACGTGTCGTTCTGCAAGGTTTAGCAACGCTTGGCGAGGTCAGGTTGTGGATGGGTGACCATCATAATATATCGAGACTCAACCGTGTCTCGAAAAGCACTTAAAGCCGCTGTCTCGATTGTCATTTTAACATGTTTGACAGTCACTACCACAGCGCTTCTCACTCTTTATCTCGCTCGCACACTACTGGCCGCGGTCACGCGAGCAAGCGTGACAGGGTGGCAGGGAAAAGACTCTAAGACACCGATAATTTAGTTTATTTCTTTTTACGGTGAAAATAATAGTAATTAAAATAAAAACTTTTTACCATAAAATTAAACCGACTCCCAATAAACACTGCAAAGTGAAAAATAACTTTAATTTCGGTAGTCGGTGTCTTTAGTTTTGTTTTTTCGTTTTTGGCACCGACTTCCGAAATTAAAGTTACTTTTCACTTTGCAGTGTTTATTGGGAGTCGGTTTAATTTTTTGGTAAAAAGTTTTTATTTCACTCTTTTTAGTTAGTCAATTTTTAATTTACCTAGTTACAAGAGCCTAAATGTCAACTACTTATAACCTTTTACAAAATATTGCTTTTCCCAATGCTGGGCAGTTAATTGTTGAGGAGTTCTCCTGGTACTTCACCATCAGGTTAACTTCACCACATACATTGTGACTAGCATATTGTGCTTAATAACCATATTCAAGTAATCGAAGCGGAACCCATGAAATACTTATTATTCCCACTTATAATATATTGAGTAGTTCTGTGGTCTTCATCATCAGGTCCACTTTACAAATGTTGCTATTCGAATGCAACTACACAAGTTACTATAAAAAATACTCAAATCACTATAGGTGTGCCTATAATATTTGAAGAGTTCCCTCGATTTCTCCAGGATCCCATCATCAGATCCTGACTTGGTGGCAATGGGACCAATTTCAAAGTATACAGCTAAACATGTGCACTTTTTATAACCATTTTGTAACACCTTTATACTATGTTTAATGCAAATAAAGACATATCTTATCTTATCTTAAACAAAATAAGAATTTTCCAAATCGGCTCAGCCGTCTTCGAGTAATCGGTTATCATACATAAAAAATATATATACGCGTCGAATTGATAACCTCCTCCATTTTTTGTCGTCGGTTGAAAAGAAGAAAATAACACACCGTCGAATTGATAACCTCTTCCTTTTCGAAGTCGGTTAAAGAAACAGATACTGGGAACTTGTTTGATTCTGTAGGTATGACACAATTTTTAGTGGGTCGGTTTGTAATTTATCTAGTTACAAAAGCCATAATGTCAACAACTTATCACCTTTTACAAAATATTGCTTTTCCCGATGCATAGCCGTTCATTTTTGAGGAGTTCTCCTGGTACTTGACCATCAGCTCTACATCACCATACTCGTATGTATTGCGACGAGCATAAAGTGTTTAACATCCGTACTCAAGTAATCGAATCGCAATCCACTCAATACTTATTATTGAGTAGTTTCAGTGGCTATCTGTGGTCTTCATCATCAGTTCAACTTCCCCAAATGGTACTTTTCGAAAGCAACTGCTCAAGGTACTATAAGAAATACCCAAAACGCTGTAGGTGTGCCTATTATATTTGAAGACTTCCCTCGATTTCTCCAGGATCCCATCATCAGATCCTAATTTCGTAACAAAGAAACCAACTAGAAAGTATACCCTTTCAAACGCAAAAAGAATTTTCCAAATCGGTCCAGCCGTCTCCGAGTTATGAGGTAACATATATAAAAAAAAAAAAAAGTTCGAGACGAATTGTAAACCTCCTTTTTTTGAAGTCGGTTAAAAATAACTATCCTCAAGTTAGAATTAAAGTCATTAAATTATACGGTATTCTTATAGAGTAGATTGTATCCAATAAATAGAATAGAATAGATTGTTTTTAATAAAAATCATGTGTTTGTTTTAACATCTAAATTCAGCAACCAAATGAAGATTAAATAATATATTAATAACAGAATAAATAATATGTGTAATACTAGAAAGAGAAATTCGCTTTTTTTAAACCTATTACTAATAAGTTTAAAAAAGCGAATTAGTATTAGAGCTTTGGCGGCCTCATGATCACTGGCAGGACTTACGAGTTGTAGAGTATGGATTTGAACCCAGGTATTCACATTACTTGGTGTAATTTTCAACTTCTCCCCAGCTCTTAAAACAGTGACGGAAAACATCATGAGGAAAGAGAGCGTGGTGAATTACGATAACGGTCCGTACCCTCATAGACAGGGAACCTATATCCCAGTAGTGGTAACGATATAGGGTTATGTGATGTTATGTTTAGAAAATACGAATAGATATATTCATAAATATGTATATTTATTTTTACCACAATTATAACTCTTACAATACAGTTATATTTTCTAAAACTATACCAACTTGTTTTCACCAGCCGTATTTCGTTTCAGCATCGTATGAGGCGGCGGGAGCAGCGGAGTACGACACAGCAGACTTGAGCACGGGAACAGACGAGTATGTGGCTATGGCAGGAGCGGCGTAGGACTTTGTGACCACGGGGCTCGCGGCGTACGCAATAGGCGCTGAGTATGACGAGTAAAACAGCGCAGGAGAGACGGTCTTAGATACAATAGGAGCAGAGTAGGTGGAGTAGGCAGGGGTGGCATAGCTCTTGGTGACGATCGGAGCAGCCCCGGTGTAAGTCACAGGAGAAGAATGGGTGGAGATTGAAGAGTAGGACAGAGCAGGAGAGATAGACTTGGCGTACACTGGGGCGGAGTAAGTTACAACCGGACTGGCAGCGTACGTCTTAGCGTACGTTACTGGGGCAGAGATGGACTGGTAGGACACGGAGGGAGCGTAGGACGTAGCGACGACGGGGGCAGCGTAGGCAGTATGGGCAGCAGCATCGTAGCTGCTGTAGGCAGAAGCTGCCTCGTGGGTGGTGATGGGAGCGTGTGAGACATGCGATGTGAAGGATTGAGAGCTGTACGCTACGGGCGCAGCCTGCAGGAGCTCTCCGGTAGAGGCGAGGCTCGCCGCGCACAAGAAGATGACGACCTGAAACATAGAAATTAACTCACTTTTCCCATACATAAATAACAACTTATAAACCCCAAATTGAGGACTAAAACAGGTAGAAGATTACTAAAGTGCGTCCACTGTATAATAATGTAAGAACTGACGTAATTAAGCAAAATATGTCACTTTAATTAGCAATGACTTTAGAGTGACAATTTATTTCAATACATTAAAATACCAGCTCTTGCAGTTATACCTTGGAGTACATGTTTGTATTGAACGTGGTGGTTGTCTGTTATTTTTGTAACACTTGTTTTGACTTTTATACGAATTACCTTTAAATTGCATTTATATAAACTTGGGGTTAGCATTGAACACCCTGCAAGACCTTCCCTGAAGTTAATTATGGACAAAATCAATCAAGTGAACGGGTGACGTCTAACTTAGTAGTTTTACAGCTTTTATTAATTATCACTTAGTTTTCAAAAGGCTGCGTCTTGAGATGCCACCCAATATCGTAATACTTATTAGATACGTTAGTACCAGATCAAGCTGTAAACAGTACATTCATATTTACGTGCATTTATGAAAACGTAAATATTCTGTGCAAATTAATGAACTGTTGTCTAATACACAAGGCCACCTAGACCTGCAACTGCATTATTATTATTAAAGCTTGATAATATTAATTACTTAATAAAAGTATATTAACTTAAATGGTGAGGTAGTTGACTTGTGGGGCTCGGATTCGGCAAAATTGTACTGAAAGTCGTGCCATGCATCGGCACATAGCAACAAAGCTAGGCTAACGTCTGGGGAAGCTTTCATGAACTGGCTAGATTAAAGGTTTCACTCAAAACATGGAATCTCTTGACATGATGCGTAATTTTAGGAGATTCCTATCCTATCTGATACCGACGAGTTTGGGGTTAATTGTTATTGTTAATATTACGTTTTGCCAGTATTCAAAAATGTTTGAGTGAACGGAAGGTGATTAAACTATATTAAACAGATGCTTCATAATATTTACTGGCTTGTGTTTAAACACCTATCAAAAATGCACCTTTTTTACTGCCAATAAATTCAAAATATCTCTCTGAACGAATAAAATCTAAATTGTGGTCCAGCGGAGAGACGCGATTTTCGGGGCTTCAATTTCTGTTAGGGGTTAGAAAATAACCTGACCAAATAAAATAAAAGAAACAACGTAACCTGTGAGGTATTAATTTTTATTACAATAAAATTGGTGAGTATTTAAATCCATTTCGGTAGCATTTAAATTGTAGTCATATTTATTTTTATGTGATTAAATAACAGAACATAATATAAGATTTTCGCTAGTATGACATCATTACACAAAATCGCTGTAAGATATTACAGCGCAACCTACAATAATACTATATACATACTTAATCCATATCTCGCTTAAAATACACTGAGCCATCAGCCACCCTGTCACAGTTTCATTGAGATTATCCTTACTTTGATTCTGTTCGCAGTCAGTCGTATAAAAGGCAGAGAAATTGTTCCAAATATTACACACAACCACCACGCTCAATACAAACATGTACTCCAAGGTACTGTAGTGATATTTATAAATTAAAAGTAATAAAGGTTATTTTCTAGGGTAAAATTAATTGCTTCAAATTACAACTAACTCTCAGATGGTGGCACCTTTGTGCTCACAGCTTTTTCAAAGAACTTGGATGACACTTCCTGTGACCCAAGGGATGGTTATTACTTTAAACAAAAACTAAGCACACACATACAACGTGGTAATGGCGCCAATCTCTTGGGCAAATTTCTATTGATTGAGTACAAATTTTTGATGGTAGAATGTGCTGCCATACCTGCTTTATATTATTTACTGTTTAGTTTCGATGAAATAGTTAGTGTCTAAAAATTGTCAACATAGGTATAATCATATTTTATTTTTATTTTGTTATGTTTCTTTGATACCAAAGTATATGTATATAAAATAAACTTAATACTTTATGTACCAATAAATCAGCTAAGCCTTATCCCAACTATGATCGGGTTGGCTAGCGGAAGGATGGAGCTACGTACTAGTGTTTTACATGGAGTGACTTCCTATCTGGCTTCCACAACCCAGTAGCTGGGTAACATGAATTGATCACTTAACACTTAATGTGAAAAAATAATGAATATTTTGTTTTGTTTCAGGTCGTAATCTTCCTGTGCGCGGCGAGCCTCGCCTCTGCCGGAGAGCTCCTGCAGGCAGCGCCCGTAGCGTACAGCTCGCAGTCCTTCACATCGCATGTCTCACACGCTCCCATCACCACACATGAGGCAGCTTCTGCCCACAGCAGCTACGATGCTCCTTCCTACACTGCTTACGCCACTGCTCCCGTCATCACCAAGTCCTACGCTCCCTCCGTGTCTTACCAGTCCATCTCTGCCCCACTAGCGTACGATAAGACCTACGCCGCTGTTCCGGTCGCAACTTACTCCGCTCCAGTGTACGCCAAGTCTATCTCTCCCGTTCTGTCTTACTCCTCAATCTCCACCCATTCTTCTCCTGTGACTTACGCTGCGGCTTCTCCGATCGTCACCAAGAGCTATGCCGCCCCTGCTTACTCCACATACTCTGCTCCTATTATATCTAAGAACGTCTCTCCTGCACTGTCTTACTCGTCATACTCGACACACTCAGCGCCTATTGCGTACGCCGTGAGCCCCGTGTTCACAAAGTCTTACGCCGCTCCCGTCATAGCCACATACTCCTCTGTTCCCGTGCTCAAGTCTGCTGAGACGTACTCCGCAGCTCCCGCCGTCTCACACGAAGGTGGAGAAACCAAATACGGCTGGTGAAAATTTGTTTGTCAAGTATGGTTTTAGAAAATATAATTGTTGTCCAAGGTTCATATTTAAAATGAAAATGAAACCAAATAAATGTTCATAATTTATACATATAATTTTCATTACACCCATTTCTACATAAGGGTTTTTATTTTAATTATTTCTCATACCCTATTAGCCTGAACACCTGTAATACTTTGGCATTAAACAAAGGTGTGACAGGTTTTGAACTTTAATTATTCAATGCAGAATCCAGCTATTCGTATATTTTACGATATATAACATGCACACGAATAGTTATAATTATTTTATTCAGTACAAACGACCGGGTCGTTTCCCCGTTTTCTTGTAATTCACACAAAACTCTACTAAATTATACACTAATAATACCCATGTTCATGAATCACTCTATCCATTGGTCTAAACCGCTTGAAAATCTGTTCAGTAATTTTTGAGTTTATCGCGAATATATAGACAGATGTAGCGGGAGAATTTGTTGCATAATATGTAAGGAATTAGTATATTATATTTTAGACACATTGTAAGCGCAGTATTCGTTTCTTATAAAATGTATTACTGCAAGGCCACTAACCTTTAATCAGTCTACTAGCAATCTATTTTATTTTATTTTTATTACATGGAACAACAAACAGTTACATTATAAAAACTTACAACTAGTTTAACAAAAAATGAAGTTTTGACTATAATGGAACCCACTACGCTGTCCACAGATAAACATTAGAGTTTAGTAATAGAGAATATCTAATCGCTAGGTAGCGTTAAGTGCAACGTTTATATCAATTTGTAACAACTAGTCAAATATTTATATAAATGTAACTAACTATACTATGAACATAAAAAAATAAGACAAATTATTAAGTACTTAGGTATACAAGATAAAATTATAAAATAGTAGCTACAATATAACATCAGTTATTATCACTAATTGTGTTCAATAGAGTACAACGAATGAGTCTTTTAAACTTACTTATTGTGCAATTAAAGATATCAATTTCGACAAAGTTACTGTTGTATGTGTCAACCATACGGCGGATAGGCGAGCGCAGGCCTGAATTATTTCGACAAGCACTCAGAGCGAAAAGAGTACCTGCGCGTACCCGCCGCCTGTGAATGGTTCTAGGTACAGCATAGCAAATCATGTTACTGAGATTTGTACAGTTAAATTTGTTTCTGACAATTTTGAATAGCACTGTGGCTTCGAGGTACTTCCTTCGAGAACTAAGGGAGAGAAGGTTGTACTTCTTGAGTAGTTGTGAATAAGATAGGTAGTATTTATGGCATCTATAGTGCATAGCACGCAAGAATTTGTACTGTACGATTTCAACCTTTTCAGCATATTTTTTGTAGAATGGGTTCCAGACTGACACTGCATACTCTAGCTGAGAACAAACAAGGGCTTTATATAAGCACAAATATGACGAGGTCTTCTTGAAATCAAGGGTGGACCGCATAATGAAACCAAATAGCTTTGCTGACTATTTTACTGATGTGTGAGTCTAGGCATAGTTTGGAATCTAGTATAACACCGAGATCACGAATTGAGTTTAATTGAGATCTATACATCTATCGCTCTCTCTCTCTCTCTCTCTCTGCAGTCGATCCTTCATGGCTGAAGATCGCGATGACCATTCTTCAGCATCGAGTGGTGTGTTAGCCTTTCCACTTATTGCAATCGGTGGCTATCTAGACAACTTCGGCGAAACTGGAGGAACTATGGGGAAGCTATACGTCTAAACATACACACATATGAATAAAAAACTTAAAACCCTTTATATAAATAAAACTGTGATGTCTGTCCCTGATTTATAACAACCATGTTTTTTCAAGTGCATCAAAAAACAGTTTATTTTATTTTATTCATGTTATTAACGTGTAGCTTATAAAATATCCATTTCAATTTTCGCTTTATTTGCACTATGTTTCAACGGAGTTAACCCAAAACAACGTGGGTACAAATTAACTTGTTACCCTAGTTTTGTTTAAATTCCAGATATCAGTTACATAACAATTAATGTATAATACATGGTGGCCTGTTTACAGTGGTCCAAAGATTTTTTTCAGCTTGAGAGCATCATAAGTGATCATTTAAAACATACTTTAGTTAATCGAAAACTTATAGTTCCAAAATTATGTTTTTTTTTTTAATAATCTAGTCTAGTTATTTATACTAGATGAGCCTATAGTGCGATAGGTAGATTATTGCACTATGCTTATACCAAATTTCATTCGATTCGGTCCAGTACTTTTCATAACAGAGCTGTTTGTGTCAAAAATATTGAAATTTCGGGTAATTTAAAAAAAAAAACATAATTTCTAAACCATGCGTTTACGCTTGACTAAAGTATGTTTCATATGATCACTTATGATTCTCTCAAGCTGAAAAAAATCTTTGGACCACAGTAAACGGGCCACCCTGTATAACACACGAACTGTTACCCGCGACGTCTTTCACGTAAAAATTTAAATGTGTGCTTATATGAGAGAATTGAGTTTAATGAAGTGAATTGAGATTATCTCAAAAAAAAAACATAATACGGTAATAGGCATTACTTTGCAAAAGTTATTGACCAATAATGATGATGAGTATATTTTTTTTTTTTTTAATTTTTAAATAGGTTCGCGTTTGACCACCATCTCACCTGATGGCAAGTGATGATGTGGTCGAAGATGGAGCACGCTCACCTAAAAGTAACCTATTCACTCTTGACTTAAAGACTCCTAGGTTATAGCTATCGGGAAACACAGACTCCGGCAGGGAATTCCACTCCTTAGCCGTACGCACAATGAAGGTATTCCCAAAACGTTTTGTGCGTATGTGTGGGATGTCCACCATGTAACGATGGCGCTTCGCCGTTTGTCTCGTAGTCCGATGATGGAACGGGCTTGGCAGAATTAGATTTTAGGTCACTTGTTATAGAAAGCTTTTAAAACGTTAAAGCTCAGGCGCTGTCAACGATTCCATATAAACTAAGAATGCTTCGTAGAGAAATGAAACACATAACTAGTAGATTTAGTTTCCATAACACCGCATCTATTGCATGTGCATATCATCGGGGATAGTGCAATACCGCGTAACTAATATTTTCAATAAGGCCTAACATTACAAACTATTTTCAGGGGTGCTGCACAATGTAGTCAAGCTTTTGAACAACAAATTTTTCGCAGAATTAAAACAAAGAAGTCTCGATATTTTTTTATCTTCGTGATTTTAAGAATCAATGACAAACTCTTTTTTTAAACGACGTAGGTAGGTAGTTAGTGGAGTCAAAACCTTCAAGTCAGAGACTTCAATTATTATTAATGATAATAAATATAAGTAATAGACATATTTGTTCTCACAATAATTCTTCTTGGAACTATTCAGCTGATAGTGAAACAGCGTTTTCAATGACTTAGATGGTCAAGTAGTAAAAAAAAAAAACTACGCCTACCGAATTGATTAACCATGAGTGGAATCAAATAATAATCAATCATCATCGGGAACCAATTTTATTTAAAACTAGCTGTCCTGACAGACAATCTTTCTTACCTTTTAAAGCTTCCCTGTGTAAGTGTGAATAAAATTCAATAAATATAAATTAATTCAGCCCAGCTGTTCTTTGGTTTTAGTGAGTCTAATGAATAGCTATTTATTTTTATATATAAGACATAACTAATTGACCAATTCAAAAGTTAGTGCGCTTGCAGCTATAAATAATTACTGTTAAGAAACAGTAATGTGCTGAAAATGTGCTTTTAATGTATATAAATTATGTAACACTACTAATTGCTACGTTGCAAAGCAGGATACGGAAATTGAGGATTTAGTACCCATACATACCTAGTAGACAACCTTTTTATGCCAGAGCATTACAGGTTTTCAGGCTAATAATGAATTTGACAAATGATCGAGTCTAAATACAGAAATCAGAGGTAATGAAAAATATGTATCTAGTAATTATGAACATTTATTTGGTTTCATTTTAACCCTTAACAACCCAGTAAGCTTATCAAACGTAACTGACCAGAAGTGTCCAACGGACACCATGTATGAAGCTTAGAGTACTTCTAGGGAAAAAATACGAGGCGTACCATAATTATAGACTTTAATGTGGTTTTAAACATTTATATTTATTTATTTACATACATATAACTTTTTTAAATTATATACTTATTTATTTACAAACATTACAAATGATTTTTTTTACTGAGTGCTCAGAGCATACATTACGGTTGCATTTATCGCAGCACTGTTTAGATGTTCTGGATATTTTTTGCAGGACAAATGTGACAGCGTTTTTTTTTTTGGTAGCAGGTTCAGAAGATTGAGCTGCTTCTTGATTGAATCCTACTACATCTGCAATAGCTGCTAAATGATAATTTATCATGCCCTTCCTGTTACCTATAGTCAACAACAGACCATAAATGCTTGCATTTCGATTATTTCCATTACTTTCCATCGACTTGCGCCTCAGAATTGGTATGTTTGACTATGATTTCTAGGATATGTTCGTTGAAAAATAGCTTGAAACTATCTATTGGATCTATTATATGTTTCCCCGGTGGTAGAACTACCTTATGAATACAACCACTAATTATATTATGGCGAGGAGTTCTACTTTGTTTCTCAAGTTTTAATTTCCACTTCGTTCCATCTCTGCCGTCATAAGTTTGAGATGAAACGTATACTTTCAATGGTACATCATCACTGTCACTCCATAATTGTTCATCTTCATCCTTTAGAAGCTTGTTCTGTCGCGTTACTTTCACTATCAGAACAACTGTCAACAGCAAAATTTTCTTCATCGTCGCTATGGAACTGATGCACATAAATGTTTTCGTCATCACTTTTGTCTAGGGCACATTGAATTTCACGTTCTGTTAGTTTTCTTTTAGCCATTTTACAAAACTGAAACAGATTCCAGCACTTTTATTACGTGACACACGTCTAAGTACGGATTCAAAATAATCGAAACTATGAGTGCTTATACCATAACTATTTCTATTATAAACAAATTCTTTGTGATTTATTATAATTACCCATTTACTGCGATATAATTCTGAGTAGAATGTAAACAAACAGTCTACCTTCATACTCGAGTGCAACAAAGAGTTACCTAATGTGTCCATCGGACACTTGTGGGTCGATAAGTTACTATTTTAGTTCATTGTTAATAAATACTATACGGTTCATATTATAAACATTATTATTACACATTTAGAATCTTGAAACCATGCAGATAGAATAGATAAAGTGGTTTTTCGTAGAAATAAATACTTAACTTTTTATAAGTAAATGAACAAAAAAATGTGTCCGCGAGACACTTGTGGGTTGTTAAGGGTTAAATATGAACCTTGGACAACAATTATATTTTCTAAATTATAATACAAACAAGTTTTCACCAGCCGTATTTGGCTTCGCCACCATCGTATGAGACGGCGGGAGCTGCGGAGTACGTCTCAGCAGACTTGTGCACGGGAACAGAGGAGTATGTGGCTATGGCGGGAGCGGCGTAGGACTTTGTGACAACGGGGCTCGCGGCGTACGCAATAGGCGCTGAGTGTGTCGAGTATGACGAATAAGACAGCGCAGGTGAGACGGTCTTAGATACAATAGGAGCAGAGTATGTGGAGTAAGCAGGGGCGGCATAGCTCTTGGTGACGATCGGAGCAGCCGTGTCGTAAGTCACAGGAGATGAATGGGTGGAGATTGAGGAGTAAGACAGAACGGGAGAGATAGACTTGGCGTACACTGGAGTGGAGTAGGTTGCGACCGGAGCAGCGGCGTAGGTTTTTGCGTATACTACTGGGGCAGAGATGGACTGGTAGGACACGGAGGGAGCGTAGGACTTGGCGGCGACGGGGGCAGCGGCGTAGGCAGTGTTGGCAGGAGCATCGTAGCTGCTGTAGGCAGAAGCTGCCTCGTGGGTGGTTATGGGAGCGTGTGAGATATGCGATGTGAAGGACTGCGAGCTGTACGCTACGGGCGCAGCCTGCAGGAGCTCTCCGGTAGAGGCGAGGCTCGCCGCGCACAAGAAGATGACGACCTGATACATAGAAATTAACTCACTTTTCCCATACACAAATAACAACTTACAAACCCCAAATTGAGGACTAAAATATGAAGAAGATTACTAAAGTGCGTCCACTGTATAATAATGTAAGAACTGACGTAATTAAGCAAAATATGTCACTGTAATTAGCAATGACTTTAGAGCGACGATTTATTTCAATACA
Source organism: Tholera decimalis (assembly GCA_943138885.2). Lineage (NCBI taxonomy): Eukaryota > Metazoa > Arthropoda > Insecta > Lepidoptera > Noctuidae > Tholera > Tholera decimalis. Next base: position 15,307,338 of record OW964563.2, on the reverse strand, counting down.
TTAAAATACCAGCTCTTGCAGTTATACCTTGGAGTACATGTTTGTATTGAACGTGGTGGTTGTCTGTTATTTTTGTAACACTTGTTTTGGCTTTTATACGAATTACCTTTAAATTGCATTTATATAAACTTGGGGTTAGCATTGAATTCCTGGAAGACCTTCCCTGAAGTTAATTACAGACAAAATCAATCAAGTGAAAGGGCGACGTCTAACTTAGTATTACAGCTATAAATATTAATTATGATATTGTTTTCAAAAGGCTGCGGCTTGAGATGCCACCCAATATCGTAATACTTATTAGATATACGTTAGCACCAGATACCTAGATCAAGCTGTAAACATTACATTCATATTTATGTGCATTTATGAAAACGTAAAAATTCTGTGCAAATTAATTAACTGTTATCTAATGCACAAGGCCACCTAGACCTGCAACTGCATTATTATTATTAAAGCTTGATAATATTAATTTCGTAATAAAATTTTATTAACTTAAATGGTGAGGTAGTTGACTTGTGGGGCTCGGATTCGGCAAAATTGTACTGAAAGTCGTGCCAGACATCGGCACATAGCAACAAAGCTAGGCCAACATCTGGGAAAGCTCTCATGAACTGGCTAGATTAAAGGTTTCACTCAAAACGTGGAATCTCTTGACATGATGCGTAATTTTAGGAGATTCCTATCCTATCTAATACCGATGAGTTTGGGATTAATTCGTTATTGTTAATATTACGTTTTGCCAGTATTCAAAAATGTTTGAGTGAACGGAAGGTGATCAAACTATATTAAACAGATGCTTCATAATATTTACTGGCTTGTGTTTAAACACCTATCAAAAATGCACCTTTTTTACTGCCAATAAATTCGAAATATCTGTCTGAACGAATAAAATCCAAATTGTGGTTCAGCGGGAAGACGCGATTTTCGGGACTTCAATTTCTGTAGTAGGCGTCAAAAATAACCTGACCAAATAAAATAAAAGAAACAACGTAACCTGTGAGGTATTAATTTTTTATACAATAAAATTGGTGAGTATTTAAATCCATTTCGGTAGCATTTAAATTGTAGTCATATTTATTTTTATGTGATTAAATAACAGAACATAATATAAGATTTTCGCTAGTATGACATCACTACACAAAATCGCCGTAAGATATTACAGCGCAACCTACAATAATACTATATACATACTTAATCCATATCTCGCTTAAAATACACTGAGCCATCAGCCACCCTGTCACAGTTTCATTGAGATTATCCTTACTTTGATTCTGTTCGCAGTCAGTCGTATAAAAGGCAGAGAAATTGTTCCAAATATTACACACAACCACCACGCTCAATACAAACATGTACTTCAAGGTACAGCTGTAGTGATATTTATAAATTAAAAGTAATAAAGGTTATTTTCTAGGGTAAAATTAATTGCTTCAAATTACAACTAACTCTAGGATGGTGGCACCTTTGTGCTCACAGCTTTTTCAAAGAACTTGGATGACACTTCCTGTGACCCAAGGGATGGTTTTTACTTTAAACAAAAACTAAGCACACAAATACAACGTGGTAATGCTGCCAATCTCTTGGGCACATTTCTGTTGATTGAGTACAAATTTTTGATGGTAGAATGTGCTGCCATACCTACTTTCAAAAATTACTGTCAAGGTATTTACATATCTAAGTTGTATAAACTACTTCTATGTAATACATCTTATATCTTATACTCTATTTCTACTCTGTAGTTTATTACATAGTACTATGTTTTCCATTTTTAAAACATAACTTACTTGTTCAACTTGTAAACAAGCTTACAAGTACTATTTTACAACAAACTAAATACCAATTCGCAATAAATACAATTTATTTGTAGGTTTTACATTAGGGTACATACCACGTGAATAGTTAACGTTTTGCATTACCTATTTTATATTATTTACTGTTTAGTTTCGATGAAATAGTTAGTGTCTAAAAGTTGTCAACATAGGTATAATCATAATTATTTTTTATTTTGTTGTGTTTCTTTGATACCAAAGTATATGTATATAAAATAAACTTAATACTTTATGTACCAATAAATCAGCTAAGCCTTATCCCAACTATGATCGGGTGGGCTACGTACTAGTGTTTTACATGGAGTGACTTCCTATCTGGCTTCCACAACCCGGTAGCTGGGTAACATGAATTGATCACTTAACACTTAATGTGAAAATATAATGAATATTTTGTTTTATTTCAGGTCGTAATCTTTCTGTGCGCGGTGAGCCTCGCCTCTGCCGGAGAGCTCCTGCAGGCTGCGCCCGTAGCGTACAGCTCGCAGTCCTTCACATCGCATGTCTCACACGCTCCCATCACCACCCACGAGGCAGCTTCTGCCCACAGCGGCTACGATGCTCCTTCCTACACTGCTTACGCCGCTGCTCCCGTCGTCACCAAGTCCTACGCTCCCTCCGTGTCCTACCAGTCCATCTCTGCCCCACTAGCGTACGATAAGACCTACGCCGCTGTTCCGGTCGCAACTTACTCCGCTCCAGTGTACGCCAAGTCTATCTCTCCCATTCTGTCCTACTCCTCAATCTCCACCCATTCTTCTCCTGTGACTTACGCCGCGGCTGCTCCGATCGTCACCAAGAGCTATGCCGCCCCTGCTTACTCCACATACTCTGCTCCTATTGTATCTAAGACCGTCTCTCCTGCGCTGTCTTACTTGTCATACTCGACACACTCAGCACCTATTGCGTACGCCGCGAGCCCCGTGGTCACAAAGTCCTACGCCGCTCCCGCCATAGCCGCATACTCCTCTGTTCCTGTGCTCAAGTCTGCTGTTACGTACTCCGCAGCTCCCGCCGTCTCACACGAAGGTGAAGAAACCAAATACGGCTGGTGAACATTTGTTTGTATAGTTTTAGAAAATATAATTGTTGTCCAAGGTTCATATTTAAAATGAAAATGAAACCAAATAAATGTTCATAACCTATACATATAATTTTCATTAAACCCATTTCTACACAAGGGTTTTTATTTTAATTATTTTTCATACTCTATATTAGCCTGAAAACCTGTAATACTTTGGCATTAAACAATGGTATGACAGGTTTTGAACTTTAATTATTCAATGCAGAATCCGGCTATTCGTATATTTTACGATATGTAACATGCAAACGAATAGTTATAATTATTTTATTTAGTACTTACAAACGATCGAGTCGTTTCCCCCGTTTTCTTGTAATTCACACAAAACTTTACTAAACTATACACTAAACCCATGCTCATGAATCACTCTATCCATTGGTCTAAACCGCTTGAAAATCTGTTCAGTAATTTTTGAGTTTATCGCGAATATGTAGACAGATGTAGCGGGAGAATTTGTTGTATAATATGTATAAGGAATTTGTATACTTAAGAAAATAAAGTATATATTTTAGACACATTGTAAGCGCAATATTCGTTTCTTATAAAATTTATTACTACAAGGCCACTAACCTTTAATCTGTCTACTAGCAATCTATACATCTGTCGCTCTCTCTGCAGTCGATCCTTTATGGCTGAAGCATCCAGCGGTGCGTTAGGTTTTCCACTTATTGCAATCGGTGGCTATCTGGACTGCTTCATCGAAACTGGAGGAACTATGGTGTAGCTATACGTCTAAACATACACACATATGAATAAAAAACTTTAAAACACTTTATATAAATGAAATTGTAATGTCTGTCCCTGATTTCAAAACAACCATGTTTTTTCAAGTGCATCTACTAGTATTTATTTACACGATACTAAAACACAAAAAGCGGTATTTTATTTTATTCATGTTATTTACGTGTAGCTTATAAAATATCCATTTCAATTTTCGCTTTATCTGCACTATGTTCCAACGGAGCTAACCTAGAACAACGTGGGTACAAATTAACTTGCTACCCTAGTTTTGATTAAATTCCAGATATCAGTTACATAAGAATTATTTTTTGTCCTACTGTGAAAAATACGTAACAATAACATACGAGCACGCGGCGTCTTTCGCGTAAAAATTTAAATGTGTGCTTATATGAGAGAATTGACTGTAGGGTTGTGAAAGCGATTATATTCCCTCTAACCGTAAACATGTCTTACTTAAAAAACTTATTTAAAAAATCTAAAAAACCCGACTGCTCAACTGAATTGTAAGAAACAAGCAACAAACATTTTATTTTAAAAAGTGACATGCAGGCGGGACCTAATTGAACATATTTTTTTTTTAAATGGGATGGGTCCGCCTGCTTGTCACTTTTAAAACTAAAAATGTGCTTGTTTCTTACAATTCAGTTGAGCAGTCGGGTTTTTTAGATTTTTTAAATAAGATTTTTTTTTCAACTTTTTAGTTAATATATTAATTAACATTTTTTTTAGTTTTCCCGGTCGTGTCACATTGGCACTCCACCGGATTCAGAAAGTGAGTCCATATTTTTAAATCAAATCAAATCAAATCAAATCGTTTATTTGTGATACATGGGTTGCATACAGGTGTTGATTACATAATTATAAAGGTATTTATTATTTGTTCATTCCATGATCAGCCACTTGGGCATACAAATTAATGAGTGGTATAATGACAATTTAATTATAATATTCTAATGCATTCATAATAATTTAATTTAAAATGTCGTACTGTTAATGAATTCTATTATTAATATTACTAATACATAATAAACACAAACAAAACAAACAATAAAATTATAGTCAGGATATGCTACATTTAAACAGTTCTTGTCGATAAAAATTCAGCAACAGAGTAATAACAATTTTCCACAAGCAGTTGGAACAATTTATGTTTAAACACATTAATATTGCTACATTCTTTTATGTTATTAGGGATCTTATTATAGATCTTTGTGGCCATAGCAAACACACTTTTTCCAAAGAGGGTAGTTTTATACTAACTGGTAAGTTTATTATATAACTGACTTCTATTTCGTGATCTAATCTCCAAAGTAAATAGTGATGGATGTTTTCTTATAAACAAAGCCATTTCAAAAATATATAAAGATGGCAGGGTAAGTATCTTTAATTTTTTAAAGTAATCCTTGCAACTATCAGTTCTTTTGAGCACACATAGCTCGTACGCACCTTTTTTGGCATTTAAAAACTTTGTCCCAGTTGGTAGCAACACCCCAGAATATGATCGCATATCTTAGTCTGGAAACAACATTACCATGATAAGCTACGAGTAATGTGCTAAGACTTACTTTTTTCGCTAACATATACAGACTATGATGATTGTGACACTTTATTGCAAACAAACTCTATATGACTTTGCCATTTCAAATTGTCGTCTATGTGTACGCCGAGAAATTTTGTTGTATTCGTTAGTTCAACTTTTTTACCATTAAATTGTATTGGAGTATGTAAGGTATATTTTGTTTTCTGTTTAAATTGCATTAATTTAGTTTTATCAATATTAATTAATAAATTATTATTTTGTGACCATTGAATAATTGAGTTTAAGCTACTATTTATTACATTTTCATCATTGTATACAACAGTACAATCATCAGCAAATAATACCATACTATCTGTAGTAGATTTTGGCAGGTCATTAATATATATTATAAAAAGTGGTGAAGCCAAAACACTACCTTGTGGAACTCCATATTTTATTCTTCTACTCTTGGACTTATAATTAATTCCATGTTTCGTATTATGACAAACTTTTACAATACTTGTAATCTGAGTTCTGTTACTGATGTACGATTTTAGTAAATCTAAAGAGTTGCCCCTGATACCATATGTTTCCAGCTTGCTCAGTAATATATTATGATCCACGTAGTCAAAGGCCTTTGACATATCCATAAACAAAGCAAATACAGGCTGTCTTTTATCAACTCTAGGATATATTAAACTTAAGAAATCATATATCGCTAAATTTATGGACATATTTTTACGAAAGCCTTTCTGCTCCGGTGTAAAGATATTATTCCTTTCAAAGTAGTCATATAATTTATTGTATAGCCTTTTCAATTATTTTTGAAAATGTCGGAGTTAATGCTATGGGCCTGTAGTTTTTTATGTCTGATTTAACATCCTTTTTATGGAGCGGTTTGATTATAGTGGTTTTTAACACAGAGGGAAAGATTCCCTGTTCGAAGTATATGCTTATTACATAGCTTAGTATAGGTGCAATTATGTGAGATACTGATTTTATTACCAATACACAAATGTCATCGAAACCAGTGCTCTTAGTGTTATTTAGTTTGTTGATAATAGTATAGATTTCCAAAGGACTAGTGGGACTAAGAAAAAGTGATTTCGGTGAATTATAAGTACATGTGGAGCTTGTTGAAATATTGTTACCAGTAGTACTATTCTGAGGTTTAACTATATCTGCATAGTAGTCATTAAACATTTCAACGATTTGTTGAGGATCTGTAATTTTATGTTCATCCATCACCAGTTCACTCACAGTCTCAGGGGGAAAGTTTTGCTTTCTGCCATTAATAATGTTCCAAGTGGCTTTCGATTTATTTTTATTTTTTCTTTTTTTGAAATCCTTATGTTAAGCCCTTTAATTTGATACCCATATTGTAGTATTTGAAAAAAAAAATTTTTTTTCACCATGTATAATGGCTTCGCACAGCCGCAATGTTATTTTTTTTTAAATGTCACCTATCTAAGAACACTCGGGCTATTAAGACAAATCTAACGATACCTCAATTGTGTGAATCCGTTCAGCGGTTCTGGAGATATGAGGTAATAAAGAATATTACAAACATACATACATACATACATACAAGATACGCGCGAAAAACATAACCCTTCCTTTGCAGTCGGGTAAAAACTGAACTAAGAACTCAGTTTCAAACAAACTTTCATCCCAAGAGAACAGGTAGGTATAGTTTAATTAATACTCATTAGACTCGAAAAAAATAATAATACGGTAATAGGCACATTTGCAAAAGTTATTGACTAATAATTATGATGCGTATATAATTAATTTTCGGCCACTTGTTATAGAAAGCTTTTAAAACGTTAAAGCTCGGCGCTGTCAACGATTCAATATAAACTAAGAACGCTTCGTAGAGAAGTGAAACACATAACTAGTAGATTTAGTTTCCATAACACCGCATCTATTGCATGTGCATATCATCGGGGATAGTGCAATACCGCGTAACTAATATTTTGAATAAGGCCTAACATTATAAACTATTTTCAGGGGTGCTGCATAATATAGTCAAGCTTGAACAACAAATTTTTCGCAGAATTAAAACAAAAAGGTCTCGATATTTTTTTATCTTCGTGATTTTAGGAATCCAAACTATACTCTTTTTTTAAACGACGTAGGTAGGTAGTCAGTAGAATCAAAGCGAGACTTCAATTATTATTAATGATAATAAATATAACTAATAGACATATTTGTTCTCACAATAATTCTTCTTGGAACTATTCACCTGATAGTGAAACAGCGTTTTCGATGACTTAGATGGTCAAGTAATAAAAAAAAAACATATCATAACACATCATCGGAAACCAACCATATTTAAAACTAGCTGTTCCGACAGACGAAGTCTTTCTTACCTTTTAAAGCTTCTCTGTATAAGTGGGAATAAAAATCAATAATTATAAATTAATTCAGCCCAGCTGTTCTTTAGTTTTAGTGAGACTAATGAATAGCTATTTATTTCTATACAACGTGTAATTTAAAGGTTATATACATACCGAGTGCACGGCTTCTTTGGATGATAACAAACGATATGGCCAAGGTTTTCTAATGCTATGTCTACATGTGTGGAACTTATTAGAAATTTCAATACATTGATACCAGAGACCGAATTTTTCAAATTAAGAAGTACGAAGAGAATTATCGTTTTATTGGCAAGTGACGTGGAAAGTGATGACTCTCATAGTGATGTTTGTTATTATTGGTATTCAAGAAACATACGAAATCAACAATTTGGGGTCAATTCTGTGAGTCACTTATTTTGAGCTGAAACTTTGCATAGAGACTCCATACCAGATGTTGTCTTCAGTCCTTATGGATAGATATGGGGTTTCCGTTACACGTTGTATATAAGAGATAAATTATTGACCAATTTAAAAGTTAGTGGGCTTGCAGTTATAAATAACTAGCTTCTACCCGCGACTTCGTACGCGTTGGAATGTTTTCCCGCGCAAATCCCGATCCCGTGGGAATTTCGGGATAAAAAGTAGCCTATGTGTTATTCCAGGCTGCCAACTATATACTTACCAAATTTCATTCAGTTCCGTTCAGTAGTTTTTGCGTGAAAGAGTAACAAACATCCATCCATCCTCACAAACTTTCGCATTTATAATATTAGTAGGATAGGATAGTAGGAAGGAAGTAGGATTACTGTTAAGAAACACTATTGTGCTGATAATGTGCCTAAAATGTATATAAATTATGTAATACTACTAATTGCTACATTTTAACTGTGCCGATTTATCTTATGCATATATATATATATATATATATGTTTATTAGTTATATATATGTAAATACATGCAAAGCCGGATACAGAAATTGAGGATTTAGTCCCATACTCGTACACACCTCGTCTCCTCAATCGTAGACACCCTTTTTATGCCAGAGTATTACAGGTGAAAACCTGTAATACTCTGGCATAAAAAGGACAAATAATCGAGTCTAAATACAGAAATCAGAGGTAATCTAAATAATATATATAACTCAAAGGTGACTGAATGACTGACTGACATAGTGATCTATCAACGCACAGCCCAAACCACTAGACGGATCGGGCTAAAATTTGGCATGCAGGTAGATGTTATGACGTAGGCATTTGCTAAGAAAGGATTTTGCGAAATTCCCACGGGATCGGGATTTACACGGGAAAAACTTCCCACGCGGGCGAAGCCGCTGGCACAAGCTAGTAATAAATATAATGTATCCAGTAATTGTGAACATTTATTTGGTCTCATTTTCATATCGAATAAAAAAAACCTTAAACAACATTTACATTTTCTAAATTATAATACAAACAAGTTTTCACCAGCCGTATTTGGCTTCTCCACCATCGTATGAGACGGCGGGAGCTGCGGAGTACGTCACAGCAGACTTGAGCACGGGAACAGAGGAGTATGTGGCTATGGCGGGAGCGGCGTAGGACTTTGTGACAACGGGACTCGCGGCGTACGCAATAGGCGCTGAGTGTGTCGAGTATGACGAGTAAGACAGCGCAGGAGAGACGGTCTTAGATACAATAGGAGCAGAGTATGTGGAGTAAGCAGGGGCGGCATAGCTCTTGGTGACGATCGGAGCAGCCGCGGTGTAAGTCACAGGAGAAGAATGGGTAGAGATTGAAGAGTAGGACAGAACAGGAGAGATAGACTTGGCGTACACTGGAGCGGAGTAGGTTGCGACCGGAGCAGTGGCATAGGTCTTAGCGTACGCTACTGGGGCAGAGATGGACTGGTAGAACATGGAGGGAGCGTAGGACTTGGCGGCGACGGGGGCAGCGGCGTAGGCAGTGTTGGCAGGAGCATCGTAGCTGCTGTAGGCAGAAGCTGCCTCGTGGGTGGTTATGGGAGCGTGTGAGATATGCGATGTGAAGGACTGCGAGCTGTACGCTACGGGCGCAGCCTGCAAGAGCTCTCCAGCAGAGGCGAGGCTCGCCACGCATATACAGATTACGACCTGAAACATACAAATTAACTTACACTCGAACCATATCTATTAAAAAAATAAACAACGTAAAACTTCAAATTGAAATCAACAATAGTTTCAAGTATTAAGGAGAGCTTTGTCCATTATAATTATGATGTAATTTCACACAATATGTCGCTATAATTACTATAATTACAATGACTTTAAAGTCACAATTAATATAATTCGATATATTAAAATATCAGTGCAGTTATACCTTGGAGTACATGTTTGTATTGAACGTGGTGGTTGTGTGTTATTTTTGTAACACTTGTTCGGGCTTTTATACGAGTTTCTGCGAACTGGGTGTTAGCATTGAATCCCTGGAAGACCTTCCCCGAAGTTCAGTAAGGACAAAATCAATCAAGTGAAATGACAACGTAAAAGTCAGTAGTTTTGCAGCTAATATTTATGATATAATTTGGAAAACGCCGCGTTATAAGATGACATTAGAGGCCATTTAATATTGTAAAACTTATTTGAATTTCTTCCTTGTCATTTTCCTTATTGCTGAAGGTCGTGTCTTTTATAAGTGCTGCATTTATATAGCTCATGCAGATGCAACAACATTCCTCCACACCACTCTCAGTCTTAAATTTTCCCTAAACCTAACAATTATCTGTAGACCAACTTCTTCTTCTTTTAACCTCTTTTGACCAAAATGCAGCTACCTGCACATCTCATGTATTGGCTTCGTTTAAATCTTTCAAGATGCAGGTGGCCGTGCATGACAGAACTTGACAAGAAGTGCGCAATGGCTTGTACAGGAGCTCCACACTGAAATTGCGTCCGCGATGGAGCGGGCCACCTCGGCCCGCAATCGGTTCAGTGACTTCCAGATTATAAAAAGACTAACAGCCGTGTGGGGCTTCGCTCACATAACCCTTCATTTATGCAGTCGGGTAAAACTTATTCTCTAACCTTTCTCAAGCTTCAAGCTACTTTTATGCCAAATTTCATCCAAATCCACCCAGTAGTCAATATTTTTTCTTTTGGTCTTTTTTTCTTTAACTTTATGTGTGGGAATGGAACCCGCGACTGCTATCTGTATGCCACACAAAATTTTGTTCTATACTGGAATCGAAACCGTAACACGCAGCGTAGCAGGGAATCACTCAATCGTAGGTACCATAAACCAGAGAGCAGAGGGATAAAATATTTAATTGTAACTGGATACCGCCTCGTGTTCCTGAGTAAAAGGGTATTGACAAACAGACATAATAATAATTATGTATGTATGAACAACGGAGTGATTCCGTGTTTTTCATTCTGAAATACGAAACTATGAAGGATCGAAAGGATTTTGTGAAATACACGTAAAACCGGATACAGTTATTGAGGATTTAGTAACGAAAACTTGTTACATCCTTCTTTAATACCTAAGTATTTCAGGTACATAGCCTTATATCTATCAAACTCTTTTGATAAATTCGTCACTTCGCCAATTGACTGCTGGAATAAATATAGCTTCAGGCGATACCGGACAGAGATTCAATGCTAATACCAGTTTGCAACACTCATATAAAAGGCAGAGCAAGTGCTTCAAAAATTACACACAACAACCATTCTCAATACAAACATGTACTCCAAGGTACAGTGCTCTGATATTTAAATATATATTTATTGCGGGTTTTAGGTTAATAACTTGTCACTTGTTTTTTGGTGTATCTTACAATTTCGATTTTGAAATAAGTGTGGACTGTCCAGGTAACAGTGAAATTATTATTTTTTTTCTTCCAGGTCGTAGTTTTCCTGTGCGCGGCGAGCCTCGCCTCCGCCGGCCACCTCCTGCAGGCTGCACCCGTAGCATACAGCGCGCCCGTAGCGTACAGCTCGGCACCCGCTGTCTCCTCCGTGTCGTTCTCCTCTCAAACCTCTCACGGTCCCGTCACCTACAGCGCCGGTCCCGTCGTTGCCAAGACCTACGCTGCTCCCGCCTACACCACCTACGCTGCTGCCCCCGTGGTCGCCAAGTCCTACGCTCCCTCCGTGTCCTACCAGTCCATCTCTGCACCAGTAGCGTACGCTAAGACTTACTCCGTTGCCCCTGCCGTCGCGGCCTACTCAGCCCCCGTGTACGCCAAGTCTATTGCCCCCGCTGTATCATACTCTTCAATCTCTACCCACTCTGCTCCCCTCACCTACGCAGCGGCTGCTCCCGTCGTCACCAAGACCTACGCAGCTCCCTCTTACACAACTTACGCTTCTGCTCCCGTTGTGACTAAGACCTACGCCGCCGCCCCTGCCTACACTTCCTACGCCGCCGCTCCTGCCTACACTTCTTACGCCGCCGCCCCCGTCGTGACCAAGACTTACGCCGCTCCCTCCGTCACTTACTCCGCTGGTCCCGTGCTCAAGTCCGCTGTGACATATTCGGCTGCCCCCGCTGTCTCTCACGTCACCTACGCTGGTCTGGGAGCCAACTACGGCTGGTAAACAAATGGTTGTTCATATTTATTGTTTGTAAATAATCGACTGTATATAATGTTTGTATGTACGAAACCTAGAACGAAATAAAAAGAAAATGAAGTATTTCAGACTATTTTTCTATCCTGTTACATTGTTATGAGTTTCTACTACTGTTGTTTCAAAGTTTGTTATAGAATCCCGTGATAGAATCTGATTGTCATTTTAACTTAAAGTGCTTACAATTACAGAACTTATTTGACGTAAGCATTAATGTTGTCGACAGTAGTTTATACAAAGATTTGGGGGCTCAGATTAAAAAGGATAAGTAGTCCTATAATTTTAATGCTTTAATACGAAAAAAAAAACGAACTACTATATGAGTTTAAATATGTTAGCATCGCGCATCGTATAGTCTAAATCTTCTTCTACTAATCGTGTTAGAAGAAGCACTCAACTCGTTGACTAGCGACTAAAATCTTTATATAGGTAAAAACAAAGTAAAAAAAATGCTGACACCTCGTCGTGGATTGGTTTGATGCCGAGTATGAACTTACTATTTGATAACCAATTGAAGATTACTATTTGAGAACGTGTTATTTAATAACCAATTTTGGAAATTGGTTATTAAATAACACTTTTACATCTCTGCAGGACTCCACCTGAAACCAGAAATTTGGAAAAATCTTATTAAATAATTATCTATTTTATCTATTTATTTATTGGTTCACCAACAATTGTACAAACTTGTTTTAAGTGACAAGTACATGTGAACACCACCTGTATAAAAATATTGCACAAAAATATTTACATAAAATTTAATTAAAGTAACTCAAACTATTCTAATACATACTTTTAAATAAGAACAATTTCCTGAACTGTATTTAAACAAGGCAGATATTTTTTTTTTTAAAATAATTTTCAATTTGTAAACTATCAAAATGCAAAACGATTTTATCATTAAATCTATTAATAACCTTGTAAAACCTCGCGAATGGGGAATTGGCTCCTAGAAAGAAACGAATATAAATGAAAAGACAGAATAAAAGGAGCAGAAAACTGTATAGAAGTAAAACAAAACACGAACAATTTTATTTTATTTATTCTCTCTTTTTTTCTTTTTTTTTCACCCAGAGTTGGGGAAAATCATTATATAACTCATCCCGCTGTGGGTGAGGCGGAAGGGAGTGTCAGACTTCTACTGACTAAAAACCCACCGCGCGCGCGGAACACGATGCGCCGCCGACCCGTGGGCGAAGATCAGCTCCGCGGCGACTGGGGCGTGAGGAAGATAACCGTCTCTCCCTCACGCGTTCAGCCTCCTCCTTCGTCAGCATGACTGCTTCGCAGAAGGAGGCGACTGCATCCAATTCCCTCTGGCTCCTCACCATGGTCTGAACTCTTGAGTCACCCTTTTTTAAGCGAACAACTTAACGTTCTAAGACCTTGTAGACAGAAACAAGAGTTTCGCATGACGATCGAAGAAGTAATTCGATGAAAAATCATCGAATTACTTCTGCCGCTCTGGGAAGAACGGAAGGGACTGACTTCTTCTTCTTCTTCTGACGGACAGACTTCTACTGACTAAAAATCCACCCTGTTCCTTCAGCAGCCCTTGCGTTCCGGGGCCGCGATAACGTAATAACTATATATGTAGGCTATCTTCTTCTTCTTTTCAAATCGATTCTCAAACGTCTTTGGACCAATATGCAGCTACCTGCACATCTCTTGTATTGGCTTCGTAAAGATCTTGCAAGGTGCAGGTGGCGTTCAAAAAAACAAACTTTTCCGCTTTATAATATAAGTATTAGTATAGATTTGTTCTAGTGCGGGAATCGAACCAGTAACACGCAGCGCAACAGCCAATCGATCAAACACTGCGCTAACTGTGCCATAGATAAATAAATATGTACCCTGCGTATCTGCTTGTGTTGTACGCCTTGCGCATAATGTCGGTATGCACGAGCTAAATACGTTTCACACTTTTTTTTTTGTTTTTTTTTTTTCTAAATCTTTATAGTCCCGTTCAGATACGATTAATACATGTATTTGGGAGTGGCAATAGTTTTATAGTTTTTTTTAGTACGGTAATCGAATCTGCATCTGCTATCTGTATGCGATACAAAATTTTATTATGTATTGGAATCGAAGCCGTTACACGCAATCGCTCAATTCTAGGTACCATAAACCAGAGCTTAGAGGTTAGAGACATAAAATATTCAATTGAAACTAAAAGGGTATTTAAGGGCTTTTATTAAAGTAAAAAATAGACAGACATACTTATGTATGTATGTACAGCGGATTGATCCTGTATTTTTCATTATGAGGTACGAAAATTGATATCAAAATAAAAATAAACTCGAAGAGGGCTCGGAAGCGGAATAAATTGGTAGTATGCGACAGAACCCTATCATGTGGAACTCCTGTTCCTGTCTTCGCAACACAATAAAAAAAGATTGTTCGTGTTTTGTTTTTCTGCTCCTGTTTCATTTTGTCTTTTCACTTATATTCGTTTCTTTCTAGAAGCCAATTCCCCATTAGCAAGGTTTTACAAGATAATTAATAGCTTTAGTGATAAAATCGTTTTCATTTCGATATTTTGCAAATTGGAAATAAATATTCATTAAATACAGTTCAGAAGATTTTTGTTATTTAAATATTTGTATTAGATTTATTAGGTTTACGTTACTTTAATTCAAATTCATATAAAAATTTTGTGCAATATTTTTTTATACATGTGGTGTTGTACGTGGCATTTAAAAGGAGTTTGTATAATTGTTCGTCAACTAATAAATAAATAGATAGAACAGATAATTATTAAATTGATGAAATTAAAAAAATCCAGTTACAGCTGAAACTGAATGAAAAACCTTGCAAGTAAGGAGTCAGCATTCTTTTCTTAACTTTGATTGTACCTTAATGAAGATTTTAATCGCTAGTCAACGACTATAGTGCTTCTTCTATCACGAATAGTAGAAGAAGATTTAGACCAGTGATGGGCAAGGTACGATCCGCGGGCCAGCTCCGATCCGCGAAAGCATTTAATCCGGCCCTTCGGCGGTCCTTCGACATGAATAGTATATGGCCCGCGATGAATATATTTTAAATTTTCCACTAGTCAGAAAGAAGTTTAGTAGATTCTTCTAAACACCTTTTCGTGCTTCTGAAAGTTACTTCGTAACAGCTAGAAACTGCATTCGAAAATATTATGGCAAATCAAAAACAAGTTCATATGTCTCACACGCCTATCTTGGAAAGGCCTTCAAATAAAAGATAAATTGTAATTTTTTAACTTTGTTTTTGAAGTATATGATTAAAAGCTTCAAAACAAAACGCATTTTTCTTCTAATTCTGGCCCTCCTCAGAAATTGCTCCCCATTGAGAAAGTTTGGCCACCACTGATTTAGAGTATACGATGCGAGACGTTAACATATTGAAGCTCATAATTATAATAGCTCGCTTTTAACCTTTTTAATCCAGGCCTCCAAATCTATACTAATATTATAAAGCGGAAAAGTTTGTTAGTTTGTTTGTTTGTTTGCTTGAACGCGCTAATCTTCGAAAGTACTGGGTGGATTTGGATGCAATTTGGTATGGAAGTAGCTTGAAGCTTGAGGAAGGTTATAGGCTACTTTTTACCCGACTGCAAAAAAGGAGAGTTATGTTTTTACCGTGATAGAATCCACGGGAGCGAAGCCCCGTGTTTGAATAAGTCGACAACGTTAATCCTTCTTCAAATAAGTTCTGTTGTTGTAAACATTTTAAGTTAAAAGGACAATCAAATTCCATTACAAACTTTGAAACAACAGTAGTAGGAACTCATAACAATGTAACAGGACAAAAAAATTACCATACATACTTCATTTTCTTTTTATTTCGTTCTAGGTTTCGCACATACAAACATTATATACAGTCGATTATTTACAAACAATAAATATGAACAACCATTTGTTTACCAGCCGTAGTTGGCTCCCAAACCAGCGTAGGTGACGTGAGAGACAGCGGGGGCAGCCGAGTATGTCACAGCGGACTTGAGCACGGGACCAGCGGAGTAAGTGACGGAGGGAGCGGCGTAAGTCTTGGTCACGACGGGGGCGGCGGCGTAAGAAGTGTAGGCAGGAGCGGCGGCGTAGGAAGTGTAGGCAGGGGCGGCGGCGTAGGTCTTAGTCACAACGGGAGCAGAAGCGTAAGTTGTGTAAGAGGGAGCTGCGTAGGTCTTGGTGACGACAGGAGCAGCCGCTGCGTAGGTGAGGGGAGCAGAGTGGATAGAGACTGAAGAGTATGATACAGCGGGGGCAATAGACTTGGCGTACACGGGGGCTGAGTAGGCCGCGACGGCAGGGGCAACGGAGTAAGTCTTAGAGTACGCTACGGGAGCGGAGATGGACTGGTAGGACACGGAGGGAGCGTAGGACTTGGTGACGACGGGGGCACCAGCATAGGTGGTGTAGGCAGGAGCAGCGTAGGTCTTGGCTACGACGGGACCAGAGCTGTAGGTGGCGACGGGACCGTGCGAGGTTTGAGAGGAGAACGACACAGAGGAGACAGCGGGTGCCGAGCTGTAGGCTACGGGCGCGCTGTATGCCACGGGTGCAGCCTGCAGAAGGTGGCCGGCGGAAGCGATGCTTGCCGCGCACAGGAAAACTACGACCTGGAATAAAAAAAAAACAAAATTTAAATATAATTTTACTTTTACCTGGATAGTTGCAGTCCACCCTTATTTCAAAATCGAAATTGTAAGATACACCAAAAAAACAAGTGACAGGTTGTTAACCTATAACCCGCAATAAATATATATTTAAATATCAGAGCACTGTACCTTGGAGTACATGTTTGTATTGAGAATGGTTGTTGTGTGTAATTTTTGGAGCACTTACTCTGCCTTTTATATGAGTGTTGCAAACTGGTATTAGCATTGAATCTCTGTCCGGTATTGCCTGAAGCTATGTTTATTCCGGCACTCAATTGGCGAAGTGTAACTTTGATTTACAAGTTATTTTTATTCGCTAGTCCTCGAGAAGATTGCATCAGATCTTCGGGTTAGTTATTTAGTTCGTTCGTCCTTTGTAGGATCCATGATTATTATGGTTACGGATATAAGACATTTAGTTTTTTTGTATTTTCTTTATTATTTCGATACTTCTGTAATTGAGATGAACTGAAAATGATGCTGAAAATGATGGTTATTAATATTTGCATTATGTTGTTATAACGAGAGATTTTAATTCATTTCATCGGCTACTAAGACAAATCTTTTCAGTTAACGCACTACGGTTAACAAATGTGTTGCCCGTGTCGGAAAGGTGAGCTCAATCTTTCTCCTGTTATAAAACCTTGGTTAAGTTATTACCTTTCTCCAAAGTCGTCTTTAGTTTGGGTTACTTTATTGTTTAAAAAATATTATTGTGTATTGAGGTATATAGTATATCATCTAAAGTTGTCTTTGAAATGCCGCTTTTAACGATAAAGTTTACTATTTATTCTACAATATACTAGTGGCAAAGTAGCTGCTATTAATATAGTTTACTTTTTATTATGTACTCGTATACCATTTCAGATGGTTAGTAGAAATGGAGAGTATTACTTTAGTAGTAATGTAACGGGCACGCCGCAATTGCGGCGGTAAGACCCCTCTTTGAGCAGTGGCTAGATTGGCGTCACGGCGTCCTGACCTACCGCATGACGCAGGTCCTCACCGGACACGGAAGTTTCGGGAGGTACCTGTGTCTGATGGGAAAGGAGGAAGCGCCTGGGTGTCACCATTGCGAGGGTCGCCCTGAGGACACCGTAGAGCACACGGTGCAAGACTGCCCCGCCTGGGCAGAGCACCGACGTGTCCTCACGGTGGCGATAGGCGGAGACCTCTCGCGCCCGGCATTGGTCGAGGCCATGCTGCGGGGCGAGAGGGAGTGGGAAGCGGTCGCCTCCTTCTGCGAAGCAGTCATGCTTCCGAAGGAGGAGGCGGGCCGCGTGAGGGAGAGGATGGCGTCCTCCCTCCAGCCCAGCCGCAGTGGTAGACGCCCACGGCGTCGGACGTTGGCCGACGTTCTCCGGCCACCGTAGGCGCGGGCATGCGGACAGCGAGTAAAGGGCAACTCGCTGTCCGACCATGGACCAAACCCGGGTCGACGGCGCGTTGTGTTCCACGCGCGCCTCAAAGAGCGTCAGCAACATGACGAGGCCCCCTCTGCAGAGGGCCGAAGCCTGCCGGGGTCGTGGGTCTTATCCCATTACCGTGACCCCGGTACGTAAAGGGTTATTGAAGGAACACCGTGGATTTTAGTCAGTAAAAGTCTGACAGTCCCTCCCACCCTGCCCGGGGTGGGAAGACTTATTTGATAATTTTACCACGTTAAAAAAAAAAAGTAGTAATGTAAAGATAGGTATGCAGCAAAAATGCTCGTGGCTCAAAAAATTATAGACATACGGATACATTCTTCAAAGTTAAGCAACGCTAGAGGCCGGTCTGTCCGCGGATGGGTGACGGTCTTAACACGTCGAGATTCCTCCGTATCAGGAAAAGCATGTTACTCAGTAGTAACTGGGTCAAGTTATTATTATTAAGACGTTTATTTCAGACTTTGCATCCATATAGTGTTAGTAACAATAACTTACAATCTAGCAGTGGCGAAGGGTGAATTTTCATAAAAGGAAAGCCGGACCAAAAAATGCTTACCTTGCTCAAGTGTGATGCGTGCATTCCATGCATTCCAGTAACTGTGGCCCTGTGGCTGACTTCGGAATCTTGTAACTTCGTAAATAATTGTTTGTTTAATTGAAAATAATAGATTACTATTTATATATTCATATATAAAACTAGTACTCACGCGGGGCTTCGCTCCCGTGAATTCTATCACGGTAAAAACATAACTCTCCTTTTTTGCAGTCGCGTAAAAAGTAGCCTATAACCTTCCTCAAGCTTCAAGCTACTTCCACACCAAATTGCATCCAAATCCACCCAGTACTTTCGAAGATTAGCGCGTTCAAGCAAACAAACAAACAAACAAACTTTTCCGCTTTATAATATTAGTAGGTATAGATAATAGACTAATATTTGCCATATTTCAAAAGGGAAGCCGGTAGGAATCGAGTTGTATGGAGCCTTCGCCACTGCAATCTAGTGTTAGTACATGGCTCAGAATTGGCGAGTTAAAGCAAACGGTGGCGGGGGCCACCGTTTACAGCATGCTGTTGAGACTCTCTCTCACCCGCCTTAGCAAAGATGCTGTCTTTTTGCGCAGAATCGAGTGGAAGCTATCGGTGCGGGCTTGCGCGAACATCTGATGCGCTGCAATAGCGAGGTAGTCCCAACAACTCCCTGAAACTATTATTATATTGTACACGCAGGGCATCTAGCGATCCTTTGGAGTACTTGGTCCATAGATTACTCGTGTAGGTACATACTCTGACAGTACGACTTAAATAATGTAATTTTTACATGTTCTGGCAAATCTACGAACCAACATGTTACTCCGGATAGCTAGTGCCCTGCGCTCTCTTAATTTTATTTAAGCCTCCTTTGTAATAAAATTACATAACTTTTATTAAGCTTAGAATAAGCAGGTCCCTATACTAAACAGAATTTACTTTTCTATCATAAAATATTAAGTTATTTACTTCATATAAACAACATTTCTGTATTACCTGGGGAATTTCGTAGCGGAAATACATTAATAACATTATTGTTCTTATGATATCTTGGTATTAGCGTAGTTGTAGTACTTCTTATTTAGCTATTTTGTTCGTTGGTCCTACCCTTGTAGTATTGTTAGCCTCTATTTTCGTCCCACTGCTGAGCAAATACTTATGATTAGAACGACACACGGACCTTGTTCGGTAACGCGCGCCGCGCCGTCAGTTGAAACTGGTCGGTCACCTCTCAATTTTCACAGACTCGTTTTAATCGTTCACTTGTGAATTATGTTATATATTTTATCTTTTTTTCCGCACGTACGGAAACATCATGAAAAATGTAACCATGACTTCTATTACGTCTGTGGAGTATCTTATAAGTTCTTGTCTATAAAGCTTTGGAATGTGTTGCGCAGTCCTTTAGTGACTAACGTAAAGCTTAATTTCTTCGAGTGACTGACCTTGATAATGCAAAAGTTTAAATTAAAGCTTTGTGTTTTTGACGCGACTTTCACTTCGCATATATCACACCGCCATACAGTTTTCCTGTATAATCTTAACGTAGCAATTTACGTGAAGGGATTATGAATTGAGCTGCCAATCCTAAGAATAAAGATAAAATATCCCACACTATCTTTTCACCACTCATTAAGTCCGACTTTGTACCTATGTGCACGAAGTATAAATAAATAAATAAATAAACGGTTCACTTTGCCTAACTAACCATGAAAAGATATATATATTTATTATTTTTAAAAACAAGAGAACTACCGATGTGGGTAGAATTCACATCACTAGCAATCTTGTTAACCCCTCCAACTAAGCTAAATATGCTTGTGTCTGGAGTGGGACAATAGTGAAATGGGTGCGGTTCGAACCCGCGTGCTCTCGATTACTAGTCCGACACCTTAGCCGGCTATTGACGCTTCTTATATTTAAAGTTCACTTTCATGGTCAGGCAGTCTTGTTAAAGTGTTCGTGATCATGTCTCGGACATACCTTGTGCCTTCGAGGCTGTTGTTATGCATCACCAAGTAGCTCGTATGTTTGTTGGGATCGAAGCAATCGCTGATGTGGGAGTGTGCCACAGACTTAATTAAGGCTGTCCATCGTGTTGGAGAGAAGCCACATGATCTCTCGCCTATCAATTTATCCTTTCACGACCAATCGTTCCATTAATGTCCTCGTTACACAAAAAGCTACAGCACGTCAGAGAACTGGAAGAAATTGAATTACAATGCTTAGTCCTGTGCTACTTCCTACCAACCATAAACAAAAGTGTACGGCGACAATGTCAGTTGGTTCTTATCTTCATAAAGACGCCAATTCTAATGTACCTAAGTATAGCAAATATACATTTTATCTCTGTCATCGCTGATTTTTTTCGCCGGTGATGGCCTCATACTAAAAATAATGAGACCTGCACTATATCCATGATCAGCCTATAATGGAACTACTTCTGAGACATAATCCTCCTCTCTATGAGAGGCATTGGATCAGAGAATAACCTTGTGCGTGATTATGGATGTCACATATCTGCCAAGTTTTTGCTCTTAGGATCGCTTCGGTTTTATTCCCAAAATATAGGAAATTACACTTAATATCCGTACTGCTATGTATCTATTTAGTGATGTTGAATATTGTACGATATGGTTTATTAATATTAATATTATGGTTATATATTAAGTATTCACTTTAAGATTTTGCTGTCTCTAAACGTGAGGACTTTTAATTGGCTCGCTGTCTACTATATATAATTCTTGTGTGTAATAGTTATTAGTCCTCCATACTCGTTAAATAAATAAATCAATGAAGTGCCTGCTTGGGTTCGATCTCACAACCCACAACTCATAAATCACCGGGCCATCCCTGCTCTTCCTGAGACCTGTTATAGCTAAAATATCTATAGCTAAATAAAAATATGCTTATTCAATCACGCCACGCTGGCTTTGGGAATTGGGTGAAACGAACTCCTATTCGTGGCTGACGACAGCGACCCCAACCATATTCTTTCATGCGCCCGAATATGACTTTGTGTTGCATAAAGTTTTAATAAATAAATAAACAACGTTGTTATTGTTGATCAAAGTTAATTATGAAACGGGCCAAAAGGCTCATTGGCAACGAGGAACTGATCTAGTTAAAACTTCAGGGCCATGGCGACGATATTGGAAGCCCCTCGGTTACATTTTGGGGAGTGTGCGATAGATTTGCAGTCTAATTTCATGAAGTCCGTTCGCTCATCGAATTACAAGACGAGCGGCGATGCGCCAGTGTTACATGGTCGAAATCCCGCCATACATACAAAACGTTTTGAGAATACTTTCATTGTGCGTAAAGCCAAGGCAATACGTGAACAGGACTATCTCGTTATACCATAAACCTGCTGACGTGATGAAGAGTGCCTAGAGGTAGCAGGTAAGTACCAAGTGGTCTAAATAAATAAATAAAATAAATAAATAAACGTTTATTTATCATCAAAACAGTACATGGTTGATACATACATATTGTTGATACATTATCTATCTCTACAGTCTACTGAGTGGAATTCCCTGTAGAGTCTGTTTAATGATAGCTGTAACCTGGGGGTATTAAATTCAAGAGTGAATAGGTTACTTCTAGGCAAGGCAAGCCAGCGTCATCTTCGACCACACCATCGCTTATCTGACCTGATTGACGGTATCTTTCTCAATGAATTATATTTATACGTTTGTTTATAAATAGCCTAGCTGTTTCACGCTTATTACGTGTTGTAAAAAACTAAAGTGGTTCTAATAGTTCATTGTCAAGGTCACAAGTTCATAGACGACTGTTAATTGTACGCTGTGAGATTCCATCACGAAAGCCGGTTCAATATGGTGATGGCGACACGATTGGCACACTGGTTGAGCGATTGGCAGCTAATCTGCGTATTACGGGTTAGATTCCCGCACGGAATCATATTTTGTGTGGCCTTCAGATAGTTGTAACAATTTTGGCTGATGATGTGAGATTTAAATAATAAAAAGCTCATTACTTCCTACGTATTGACTCCATAGTTACTTTAAAATCGATCAATCTAAAAAAAACATATGGGTGTTGTGTTAATATTCTGCGCTGGCTTTGTTTATGATCTGCAACGGATATTAGAGTCATCATTACGATATACTGACACCGCCATTTTCTTTATTTATCGTTCACATACTTACATAAAACTTTCGCAAAGCGGAACTCAGGACGGAACATAAACCTTGGAAGCTCTATGTTCAGTATACCAGTTCACACCATAATTTATCTCTATGTTCAGTATATCAGTTCACACCATAATTTATGTTTTCATCATCAATAAACTTGCAAAATATACTGTATTGTGACGTAATAAGGAATTGCCTGTTACCTAATTAAGCCGCTAAACTAGGTAGGAACTAAACTAGCTAGGGTAATGGTTATCGTAGAAATCGTTATCGTAGGTTATCTGTAGAAATATCTTCACCGTAAAGAACTTCTGATTCATCATCAATATTGATGATGAATCAGAAGTTAACCTCAAAGATTAATTTCATATTTCACAACCTTACAGCAATATATTCCACATTTTTAACCGACTTCAAAAAAAGGAGGTTCTCAATTCGTCTTGAACTTTTTTTTTAATGTATGTTACCTCATAACTCGGAGACGGCTGGACCGATTTGAAAAATTCGTTTTGCGTTTGAATCGGTATACTTTCTAGTTGGTCCCATTGTTACGAAAACAGGATCTGATGATGGGATCCTGGAGAAATCGAGGGAACTCTTCAAATATAATAGGCACACTTATAGCGTTTTGGGTATTTCTTATAGTACTTTGAGCAGTTGCTTCCGAAAAGTACCATTTGGGGAAGTTGAACTGATGATGAAGGCCACAGATGGCCACTGAAACTCCTCAATAATAAATATTTCGTGGATTGCGTTTCGATTACTTGAGTACGGATGTTAAACACTTTATGCTCGTCACAATACATATGGTGATGTAGAGCTGATGGTCAAGTACCAGGAGAACTCAAAAATTAACGGCTATGCATCGGGAAAAGCAATATTTTGTAAAAGGTGATAAGTTGTTGACATTATGGCTTTTGTAACTAGATAAATTACAAACCGACCCACTAAAAAGCGTGAAAAATTTTTTTTTTTTGCAAAAAATAGAACCGACTTCCATATCAAAACACTACAAACCCAAAAATAACTTTAATTTCGGAAGGCGGTGTGAAAAAAAAAAAAGAAAATCCAAAACCAATAACACCGACTTCCGAAATTAAAGTTATTTTTGGCTTTGTAGTGTTTTGATATGGAAGTCGGTTCTTTTTTTTTGCAAATTTTTTATTTTTTTAATAGGAATAGGTCTATGAAAAAACATATTGTACTTACTGTTATATTTATTATGTTAATGATAACCCTAGCAAATGATCTTGACTTTATTTATATATTTACAAAAGTAAACAAGGCTGTTCTGATTGCAGGTTTTGAAATAAAATCACTCATTAATTAATATTATTTATTTTTATTTATACTTAAACTCTATTTTTGAAATATAATTTGTTTATCAGATATTATCTAGACTAATATATTCATGAAACAGTACACAATTAAGTAGAACATCGAGAAGAAAAGAAGTATATCACATCAATTAACTAAAATGTTAATGTCCATTTCAATACAAAACAGTGCAATACAAGGAAATAATAAAAATGGCGAATATGCAAACGAACTTGCAAAATATTTGGCCACACTAGTTCAATACAATATAATTAATATACAAGCATTTATGTAAACGAGGTAACATACATTTATTTACAAAATAATAAATTAGGTACTACTCTAACGATTTGATATATCAATATGTTTTACCATCCATAGGACACACCCAACCCGTTGAACACAACACGGGAAACTTCAGTCGCCGGAGAGTATAGGACAGCCTTAGTATAGCCATTCTGATAACCACCATTGACAGGTATCGGATAGTATTGCACCCTCGCATCATTATTGTGGTAAATTGGAACAGGAATCGGTTCGACTCCAACTGGTACTTGAGCATAAGAAGGAGCAGTTGGAACGAGGGTTTTAGTCAAGAAAGCAAATTGTTGAGGAGCAGGAATGCCGGTTTCAAATTGTTGGAATAAAACTGGAACTTGTATCGGAGCAGGAGCGTATTTAGGAGCTGATGGAGGGTGTGTCGGAACTGAACTATGTACCTCTGTGGTTACTGTCTTGGTAACGGGAACAGAAACAGTTTGGACAACAGGTTCGACGTTGTAGGTTGTCTGTGAAGCAGGACTGTTTTGTGGAGGTTGGGGATGATTAATTGTCTGAGCGTGATTTACTTGATATGATGCCACAGTGGGCTGAGCTGTATATTGCCCGTGAGATCTAAGTATATCAGTATTCGGTTGGTAGAAAGGTCTTGCGGTGGAGGTAGAATAGACTGCAGCGGGAGCATCATATTGAGTACTTTGGGTTGGAGTGGGAACATTATCAAATCGTTGTGATTCAACTAATGTTTGAACAGAAGGATCTGCGTGGAACTGGCCTGGTTGAGCAGCAGTATTGGTGTATAACACATAAGGTCTATTTATATAGCCATTATTAGCTACCTGAACGTCCTGATCTGCATTACCTGCTGCTTGAGATTCGATCGATAAAGTCTTTGCACCAACGGAAGACGTAAAGTACGGATTTATGGGATCAACAGCAGGGGCGTATCTCTCAAGGATGTTGTTGTAATCTGAGGAAGAAGAATCGGTAGCCACTGATGCGGAGATGGTGACAGTTTGTTGTTGCACGTTAGATGATCCGTAGGTTTGCAGAGGGTCCCTTTTACCAGTTGATGCTTCAGATATAGTCTCCACAACTGCTGGATTCACTTGGAATGTTGGCGCTCCATTATGCAAGTAGTTACTTGATGGAGCCGCTATGTTTTGGTACGAAACCTGAGAAGGCAACGCAAGATGGTCCCGCTGTTCAGCGGCTCCTACATTACTAGCTTGAGATTTTGCAGGCGCATTCTGCGATACAGAATGTGCAGCGATGATGTAGGTCCCAGCGCACAGAAAAATCACGAACTGAAAGGAAAACCCAAAATTAGTACTTTCTAAGAGCTACACCACTGTTTTTATTTTTATATAAAATAATGTAAATAATTACCTCCCGCAACATGTTGGTTTGGATAGATTTGATAAGAAAATAATATCGAGAACACTTGCATTCACTTTTATACCATCTTCGTAAAACTGGTATCTAGTCCTAGAAGAGTCTTTATGCAATGTATATGATAG
This sequence comes from Tholera decimalis, assembly GCA_943138885.2. NCBI lineage: Eukaryota > Metazoa > Arthropoda > Insecta > Lepidoptera > Noctuidae > Tholera > Tholera decimalis. Next base: position 15,281,371 of record OW964563.2, on the reverse strand, counting down.
AAGTTAGCTATTGGGAAAATGACCTTTCAAGCGTTGCTGTAAGCTGTTTAGTAACTGCGTATTTAAGTTTGTAGTGGATGAGCAACGATGGAGGCTTCCCATATTCACGCGTAACACATACGTCATATGAATGCCTTATAAGGTTAATAAAAGCAAAATATTGGGAAAGCTTTGTTTGAAACCATGCATTGGATTAAAAATTTGCTTCGACATTTAATTGCCACATATATTGGAAAGTAAAATAAATTTAAATGAATAATTAAATTGGTGACCAGTCTGAAACTATGAGATCCCTATTTATAACATTTCATTTCAGATTGAAACATAGATAAATATATTCTTAGTTTACAATAGTGTTTACCAGGCTCAAAATTCAAATTCTCCATAGATTTGCTAAAAAGTATTTAAACTTAAGCGGTTAGATTTTTAAGCACAAGCCCATCAGTATAGTTTCGAATGCAACCTCAAGAATCAGTTTTTTTTCTAAAGTTCATTTTAATTTAAATTAATAATCATTTATCTCATTCATTTGATTGTCTTCATTTTTGTTAGTATCATGTGAACTTATAACCGAGTGTTAGTTTATGTTAGCCTTTCATTTAGTTATTAAGTAGATTTTGATTATTAATCTGAACTGCGTACTGCTGCGGACACGCTGATCTTATATCTTATCTATCTACTTGACTGCGTGCAGTCGTATCCACCGCCCAAAGTTCGGAGAGTCCTGTCTTCCAGCCAGCGTTCTAAGAATGGTGTTGGGCGGTTAAAAAACAACAATATGACAACCAGAAAATGATATTACTAAAACACATAAAAGGCTTGGTTCGTTGAACTTTATTGTTTACACATTATAAATGCTTTGAATTTACATAAACATATGCTACAAAACAAAAAAGGAATATTTTTTGTGCTTTATTGTTCGGTCAAAATTAGAAGATTCTAATGTTCGCATTGATAAATTCAAATCACTAATCTTCTAATTAACTTTCCGTTCTAATTTAATACATGCAAAAGTAACTCTGTTTATCCATCTATTACACTTTCACATCAAAAAGACTGAACCGATTTTATAAGAAACTAGTACTCTCGCGGGGCTTCGCTCCCGTGGATTCTATCACGGTAAAAACATAACTCTCCTTTTTTGCAGTCGGGTAAAAAGTAGCCTATAACCTTCCTCAAGCTTCAAGCTACTTCCATACCAAATTTCATCCAAATCCACCCAGTACTTTCGAAGATTAGCGCGTTCAAGCAAACAAACAAACAAACAAACTAACAAACTTTTCCGCTTTATAATATTAGTATAGACTAGTACTCACGCGGGGCTTCGCTCCCGTGGATTCTATCACGGTAAAAACATAACTCTCCTTTTTTGCAGTCGCGTAAAAAGTAGCCTATAACCTTCCTCAAGCTTCAAGCTACTTCCATACCAAATTTCATCTAAATCCACCCAGTACTTTCGAAGATTAGCGCGTTCAAGCAAACAAAGAAACAAACAAACTATCCGCTTTATAATATTAGTATAGATTTGGTACGCAGATAGATTAAACCTTAGATTTCCTTGGATTGACAGGCTATTTTTTTATTGAAAAAAACTTTTCATATGACTGAAGCCGCGGGTAGAAGCTAGTACCTATAATACAATTTAACAATATTATGTAAAGCATCTTTAAAACTTTGAAGGTTGAAAGTTTACGCAACTCCGAAGCGTTTATATATTCAGACGCCTCTCTTTGACTTGATAATTTCGTTATTAGAGTAGCTAGCTGTTTGATTAATATTATTTACATAAAATGTGTGTTACAAAATAATTTATCTGGAATAACAGTTTCTTGAGAAAGCCATTTTCAAAACTGATTCTAGTTCTATTCATTTTTATAGTAGTTATATGTATTTAGGTACATTCAAAGTAATTAAACTAGTCAAGTGTGAGTTGACTCATAAAGCGAGGATTCCCTTGGGTCACTTCGTCCCGCGGCAAAGTACAGAACAAAATCAGCCTATACCATTGCCACTACTAGTATAGTTTTATATGTTTTGTTCATATTTTTATTTTTTTAAACGTTGCCCCAGACTTTAAATTCCCTCCAGTGTGTTTACAAACACTTTTACGGTGCGGAAATCGAACCCACAACACGCAACGCATTGGCTATTCTGTCAACAACTACGCCAAATATGTTTTCAATTATATAAAGTTCGTAAGTCGTAGTAGTAAGTAAGTAGTTTGTATAGACGAAATATTTTATCAATACTTTAAGCGAATTAGCACATTCTTATACTCCCAAGCCCAACAAGCTACTATACAATTCAAAAGAAAACATACGGACAGTCAAAGCGATCTAAAGCCCGATTTACACTTCAACAAGTACAGTAGCGAGTTAACTTGCGTCATCGGCGAGTTAAGTTGTTATTGTAGTTTGAACGGCAAAAGCGAGTTAAGTAGTAGTACATTAACAACTTAACCGCCAATGACGCAAGTTAACTCGCTACTGTACTTGTTGAAGTGTAAATCGGGCTTAATAAACAACAACATTTACATACATACATAGATAACAGACGGAATTACATATGTAACTCTTGACCTCGATCACACCGGATGGTAAGTGTAAGATGAGGTCTACGATCGAACGAGCGAGCCCAGAAAATGCCTATTAAATCTTGCTTTAAAGGCTGACGGGTCATATGTGGCAGGGAACACAGAAGCCGGCAGAAAGTTCCACACCTTGGCTGTGCGCACAGTAAATGTCGAAGAAAAGCGCTTAGTACGACAAGACGGTATATCGACCAAGTGTGGATGGTATCCTGCGATACATCTATTAGAAAGAAGCGGTCGTCCAGTGGAGATTCGAGTGTTGTTGAAATTATTTTCATATACATTATTATTGAAAAGAGGAGCTCGTGGCTAAATGATAACTGCCTCATAGCTCGATCTTTTAGGTTAAGCAAATCGTGCTGGGGTCGATCTCTTGATGGGTGACAACCTTAACATATCTATAATCCTCCTTACCTCAGAAAACACATTAAACCCTTGATTCTGGCTGTCAGAAAATCTGATACTGGTCTGCCCAAGGAGTACCGTGTTACTCAGCTACTGGTTTGGAGGTCAGGTAGGCATAAGGCCATGTAAAACACGACTGGAAGTCGATTCCAACAAAAAATTAGCCACACACTTGATGATTATGATGTATTACATTTGCAAAATATTAACGTTAAGGGCCTATACTACCTCAGCGCTTCTCACTCTTTATCTCGCTCGGACACTACTGGCCGCGGTCACGCGAGCAAGCGAGACAGGGTGGCAGGGAAAGACTCCAAGACACCGATAATTTAGTTTATTTCTTTTTACGATGAAAATAATGGTAATTTTAAAAAAGTAAATAACATAAGACCTGCTTTATAGTTAGTTCAATTAATATGCAAAGTTTCATTATGTAATTTGAAGTTATTCTTGAACACCAGCGGTTAATTGTTCGGTTTGGAGGTAAATTTGGATTTTTTTTTCTATCAAGAAAATTTTATGAAATCGTGTTGTCGTTAAACGTAGTACCTAACATTAATCCTCAACTTTACCATATATTTATTTCAAAATTATTGCTGCAGTATTTTCGACATAACGGAGGATCATGCTAAGCCATTTGAGGTAGTATAGGCCCTTAAGGTTGTCAGTAAAA